>JALAZF010000111.1:6102500-8602500 GCA_022829125.1 Lathyrus tuberosus | reverse complement strand
GAAGAAGAAGCAGAAGAGGTTGTCGAAACTGGGGAAACTGTCGATAACTACTTGTTGGAAAGAGATAGGTCGAGAAGAGTCATCAAGCCACCTCAAAGAATTGGATATGTAGATTTTATAGCTTATGCCTTAATCTCTACAAGTGAGGTTCTGGACGAAGAACCTAGAGACTATAAGGATGCTATGAGAAGTTGAAATAAGACTGAATGGCTGAAGGCCATGGATGATGAGATAAAGTGTCTTCATGATAACCACACGTGGGAACTGATCAAGAAACCTGCTGGAGCCAGGTTAGTCAGTTGTAAGTGGATTTTCAAAGTTAAGGAAGGAATCGAAAGAGTGACGTCGAAGACATACAAGGCAAGATTGGTTGCAAGGGGTTTCACTCAGAAAGAAGGTTTCGACTTCAATGATGTGTTCTCCCCTATTGTGAAGCACAGATCCATTCGAATGTTGCTTGCCATGGTGGCACAATTCGACTTGGAACTGGAACAAATGAATGTGAAGACTGCTTTCTTGTATGGAGATCTAGATGAATCAATCCTGATAAGGCAACCTGAAGGGTATGCAGAAAATGGAAAGGAAGATTATGTGTATAAGCTGAATAGATCTTTATAAGGACTGAAACAAACTCCTCGACAGTGGAATAGGAGATTCAACAAGTTCTTGGCACACATAGGTTTCATTAGAAGTCAGTTCGAGCACTGTGTTTACTTCAGTTTTCGACTTGGAAATTCATTCGTTATTTTGTTGCTTTATGTGGATGATATTCTCATAGCAAGCAACAATGTCGAGGATGTAATGAAAGTGAAGGGTGAACTCAATAAGGAGTTCGATATGAAGGATCTGGGAGCTGCATCCAGGATTCTTGGGATTAACATTTGGAGAGATAGAAAGAAGTCGTGATTATGCTTATCTCAAGAGGCATACCTGAAGAAGATTCTAGACAAGTTTGGTATGTCGAATTCAAATTCTGTTCTAACTCTAACAAACCCTCAATTCAAGATGAGTACAAATCAGTGTCCCAGTGCTGAGGTCGAAAGAGCTTATATGAATAGCATGCCATATTCTAACATAGTAGGTTCTTTGATGCATGTTATGGTTTATACTAGATCCGACATAGCATATGCAGTAAGTCTTGTAAGCAGGTACATGGCAAACCCTGGAAAGGCTCACTAGCAAGCATTTAAATAGACTCTAAGATACATAAATGGGTCTCTGAACAGAGTCCTGATTTATGGTGGAGCATGTGGTAAAAATAGTAAAGCAGAAATGAAAGGGTATGTCGACTCTGATTATGTAAGTTGTATATGGATTCCAGAAAATCTATTTCTGGATATGTGTTCGCTATGTTTGGCACATCTATTAGTTGGAAAGTAACACTTCAGAAGGTTGTGGCCTTATCAACCATTGAAGCTAAATATATCGCCCTCATTGAAGTTGTGAAAGAAGCATTGTGGCTTGAAGGTTTTGCTAAGGAGCTAAAACTTCAAGGTCGAGTTATCACTGTTAAATCTGATAGTCAAAGTGCTATTCACCTGTCGAAGAATTCAGCCTATCATGAGCAAACCAAGCACATCGATGTGAGGCTGCATTTCGTTAAAGGGGTAATCGAGGGCGGAGAAGTCCAAGTGCTGAAGGTTTCGACAAATTACAATGTTGTTGATATGATCACCAAGTCATTACCAAGTTGCAAGTTCTTCCACTGTATGCAGTTGATAAAGCTGCACGAAGAAAGGTAGTTTGTTCCCTTGATGTTATAGAGTTTGTTCCAAGGTGGAGATTTGTGAGATATTGAATCAAACTCTAGTATTGTCGAAGGGTAGCTTCTTGGTTCGACACTTCGAAAGAATCTTAGCTTGTCGTCAAAGTCTGTTCACATGTTGTAGTCGAAGTATACTAGGAGTGTTAGCATGTCGAATTGGGTCTTGGTTGTAAGCTCAATGTTTAAGTTAGCTTGTTTCCCAAGTTAGCTTGTGTAATGGGCCTGTGTGTAAAATCTCATTATGTTAGTATGTTAGTTTTCTTATAAATAGCATGCTAGTCTCTCATCTTTGGGATGAAGTGCAAATCCTAATTAGGGTGAGAGTAGTTATTTGCTATTCTATAACACTTGTAATCTTGTTTCAAAGAGAAAATAAAGAATAGCAATTTATAACCAATTTATAACCGATTATACTTTGTTATTCCAGTATCATTTTTCACAACACCATGTATAGTTCCAATTAAAATATATTTAAATTACACGTCCTAATTCAAACATGCTTTGGTCCAAACATGTCCTAGTTAGGTCAATTAAAATATATTTTGTTCAAACGTGTTTTGGTTAAGTATATTAAAATAGGTTATGTTTAAATATGTTCTAGTTGGGTTCTTTCTTGATAGGTTCTATTCAAACTTTACAGGTCCAATTAAAACAAGTCAAGTTCAAAACAATATATGTTTAATTAATACATGTTCAAATTATAGGTCCTTTTGACAATATTCGTATTCTAGTTTAGGTTTTGAATTCAAATTATAGGTCCTATGATTTTGACAAAATTCAAATTAAAAGACTAAAAAACAACATGATTTTCATTTATAATCCAAATTTGTTAACAACATTATTTTCACTAGTAGTAATGATCGTAAACAACAATACATAAATAAAAACATCTAAACGACATTTAAATAAAGCATAAACAAATCATATGCAACCATTTCATTAATGTTGAAACACCTAATGTAAACAACATATTGAATGTCATGAACAAAGTAAACTTCATTTGCATCTTAAAAAACTTCATATATTCATTCCATTGTCTTTGAATTAAGCTTCATTAACTTTTTTATTTTCGTCATTTAATGTTGAAAGTAACAAATATATGATTTCTTTTGCCATAGGATTTATTTCTTCATCAAACCAAGAAAAGTGATTACAATTATTGTGTCCCCGCGAATGGAAAAATAAAGAGAATTTTTTATCACATCACTCAGGTTTTATAGGCATCACCTGAATTTTCAATTTTGCCTTCAATTTTAGGATGTGCAAATTCGGACGCACCATTTTTTTTAATTTTTTTCAGTTTTTTCTGGATGTGCACATCCGGACGCATTTTTTTTTTAATTTTTCATGTTTTTCCGGATGTGCACATCAGGAAAAATTTCTAATCTGCAAATCCAGAAAAAATCAAAAGAATTCCATAAAATCATTTACTTCTAAATATAATTAAAATCCAATATAATTAAAATTAATATCATTTTTTCGATATAATTAAATTCAATATAATTAAATTCAATATAATTAAAATCCAATATAATTAAAATTAATATGATTTTTTTAATATAATTAAATCTAATATAATTAAATTAATTTTAGAAGTAAATACCATATAATTTTAATTATAATTTAGAAATAAATACCATATAATTTAGAAGTAAATGTCATATAATTTTAAATACCAATATAATTAAATCTAATTTTAGAAGTAAATACCATATAATTTTAAATCCAATATAATTAAATTATTTTTTTTTCAATATAAAAAAAATCATTTAGAAGTAAATGTCATATTAATCATTTAGAAAAAAAAATCATATTAATTTTAATTATATTAGATTTAATTAAATTGGATTTAATTATATTGAAAAAATCATATTAATTTTAACTACGTTGGATTTTAATTATATTGGATTTAATTATATTTAGCAGTAAATGATTTTATGGAATACTTTTGATTTGTTCCGGATCTGCAAATCAGAAATTTTTTCTGATGTGTACATCCGGAACAAATCAACTTTTTTCAAAAAAATAGTGCGTCCGGATGTGCACATCTAAAATTTTAAAAGCAAAAATGAAATTTTACGCGGTATATAAAAAAGTTGGATAGTGCATTAAAAAACCCTCCAAATAAAAGAAGATGAAAGAAGTTCATGCGTGAATCCATATTCTCATTAATTCAAACTGTGAGAACAAAATAGCACAACAAAAATACCGTGTACATCTCGCACTCATAAAAATGGTGACTCACGTTCAAATTCGTCCATGTTGTCATAAATGGAGAATCAAGACCACATTTACATTTGTACCGAAGAGGACGTTATATGTTTCACGTACTATAACTTGAGTAGTGAGACATGAAATTGAGATTAAGGTGAAGTACGATGAACGAAGGTTACAGTGATAGGCGAATGTCGTTGACGATTGATCATGGGTCCTGGCACAATATTTCTGTGGTTAAGGTAGGCAAGGTAGAAAAGTATGATGAACACGAGCGTTCATATAAATCCAAGCTTAAAACTTTTTATAAAATAATATTTCAATTACTAATTGTATTATTTCATATTATAAAATACAAATTTCAGTTTCATTACGTGAGTGAGTAATTTTGGCTTAGTTGACGCCGTATTGTTAATGACATGTCATTGTCACATATTAAATTACATCAATGATATGCTTACACGAATATCATACCTGTGAAGCATGGATACTTCACTTTAAGTAAAGTACCGCTACCGAGTACGTATCGGGTACCGACACGTATGGTACGCACTGAAACCGTACCAAAATTTTTTATTTTATTTTTAATGCTGGTACACCAACCGGTACACATTTGGTACCACGTACCAATTTTTTTACATTTTTTCGGATGGTACAATTTGGATTTTTTTACTGAGTAAAAATTAGGTTAATCATTCTATTTATTCACTCATTGAAAAGTAATAAACTCAATCTAAAGAGGGCTACTGATTTAGTTTTTATTCATACAAATCTCTGTATTCTCTCGAAAAAGAGTACGGTTTATAATGAAGGAGCAACTAAAATGTGGGATATTGATAGAAATGAATGAGATCTATTTGATGGAGCTGATTTTCTTAAAGTTGTTAGTCTTTCCCACGATGAACCTGAACTAGAGCCACTTTTTTTAATGATATTTGAGAGAAAAATATAGATATTCAACCATGATTTCATGATTTATTGATACTTTTTAAGTATGATTTATTTATGTTATTACAAAGATATTAACTATTTTTAAGTAAATTGCTTTTAATTTTAATGTTTTGATGTTATTTAAACAATATAATTCCTTTGTTATTTTTAAAATTGTATTTTAAAAAAATTATATTAACGTACCCGTACCATAGTTTTTCTAAAAATGTCGTACTTCGTACCAGTACCCGTATCGGGTACTGGGTACATACCCGTAGCTATGCAACGCAGTATCATACACTACATTATATGCACTATGTCACGGCCGACAAGGGTGAAAAACTAGGTTTAGGAGTCTGTTAAACACGGGGAAGGTACTAGACACCTCTCACCTCCATTGTATCCAATGAGATCCTCCTCTAAATCTAGGGTTAGTGTGCTTTTAAGGTGTGTTTGCTTAGTATTAACAATTATTGATTATTTATTTATTAACAAAAATTATTTTAATATTTACAAAAGAGGAATTCTAAAAATGTTTTGATTATTGTATTCGCTAGAGTTTACAACTTTATGCCTATGTACCCTCATATTAGATGAAGGATCACATTACTATAGTTCTTCTAAAAAATGTTGGTGTGTTGGTTGTTTTTATCCCTTGAAAAAGTTCTCACACATCGGAGGAGAAGAAGTCTTTGATTTTGAAAAATGCCTCAATGCACAAGGGCATATGACTTATGATTTGAGTGGGTTGAATTGATTTTATCCCTTTTAATTGATTGTAAAAACATAATGATTAATTTATTTAAGAAAATAAATTAATAATAGTATTATAAATTGAATATTAAAAGTTTTAATTAACCCAATATCCTATCCTTATCCTTGATTTTTATATCCTAAAACCCTAGAAATTTATCCCTATTTATTATCCCAAAAATTATCCCAAAGTTTATCCCAAAGTTAACCCTAATTCCTTAAATTAATGAATATCCATAATTAATCCTATTTTTTATTCCTTTTATTATTTATATTAAAGAGGAATTATTAATTATTAAAACCATCTATTAATTTAAATAAACTAATTTAAATTTAATGATGTTTGATTAGCCCTAACCTCATTATTAAATCCTAATTGAATAATTAATTATGTTTGTAATATTTTTATTTTACATTGATTAAACCTAATAATCCTAATATAATATTAGCTAATTGTATTTTTTTTTTTTTTTTGCATTTTTAGAATTAAAATGAATTAACTAGAAGGTTTTTATATTTTTGTATTATGAATTTAAATAAAGAGACAGTATTTTTTATAGTTTGAAATTAAATAAATGTTTTAAGTATTTTTTAGTGTTTTTAGTAAAAACTAAATAAAACCTATTTATGTATTTTTTTGTATTTTGGCTAATAGAATGAAATAAAATGTATTATTAGCATTTTAATTTTTCATGACTAATTAAATACCCTAAGAAAATTAAATATCTTTTTGTTGTTTATTATTGTATTTATATTTTGTTTCATATGCATGTTTTGAAATTATCGTTTAAAAACCATGTTTTTTAATACTCTTTAAATTTATTGTCCAAGAAAAAAAAACTAAACAACCTACTTCAAAAGTGATGATTCCAAGTTACTCACTCTTAGTATAAAGAAATGAGAACTAATGCTTATCTATGGTAAAACACAATTTTGGTGTAGTCCTATTTTTATTTTAAATATATCCTTTTAATTTTTTTATTCTCGTTTTGCCCTAATGTATAGATTGTGTTATAAGGAAGACTTCAACTCTAAACCTATAATTTCAATTTTTTCAGTTTTGAAACAAGATGTGTTATGTAACTTCTCTCCGCTTACAACATACTTGAAGGGTTTTATAATTTCTCTCAAGTAACAGAAGATATAAATGGGAAAGTTAGGAAGAAGAGAGAAGGACTTTGGATTTACAATAGCAATAATGAAGCATAAAATTTAGAGAGGAATGAAGATTGTGGTGGCCAATCCTGATAGCAATTAAATGTGATACATTACAAGTCTCCAAGCTTATATGAAATAATTTGAGACGGTCGGTCTGAATCTCTTCATCTATGGAGTTTGTTGTGCTGAGATTGTACTTATTGGCTTGGGTGGTTTGGTTTAAAGTCCTAACCTTAGGGTTAGGGACCTTCCTCCTCCTGGGCTGATTCAGGGTCAATCTCGTATTACAAGTCTCCAATCTTATTTCGTGTCATTGTACTGTATTTGTCTCTATAGTGTTCTAGATAGTATAGTTAGGTATGGCTTGCTCTGAATGGAACGTCGATGGTAAGAAAAAGGTCTCCAATGGAGTAAACCCGCGAGCTTCTGTTTGGAAAGATCTCAGACGTAAAGGAGTTGGTGAAAATGTGAAAACAACGGCTTTCTTTTTCACCGAATTTCCGGATAACTTCGATGCAAAAAGGATGTTTGAAATCTTCAAAGAGTATGGACTGATCTCTGAAGTTTACATTCCGACGAGGCTCGATAAGAGGGGTAAGCGGTATGGTTTCGCCCAGTTTAGAAAAGTAGATGACGAAAGACTGCTTGCGGTAAAACTAGACAGCATCCAGATAAACGGAAGGAAGCTTCACGCTAACACCCCTAGATTCCAGAGGCCGGAGGCTTTCCGGAATACTTGTGGTCAACCGGCACAGGCCGAGACGAGGCCTAACCAGTATGAAATGGGAAGAAGAAGTCATAAGACTGGTAAGCCTACTTTGCCCATTGGGAAGACATATGCACAAGTTTTGCACCCAGAGCCTTCATTGATGGGGAAGAAGAGAGCAACTGATAAGGCAAGAATTGAGATTTTACGGCCACAATTTGCCCACCTAGAGTTCAATATTGATGAAACAAAAATGTTACGGTTCACCAAGGCTTTTGTGGGGGAGGTCTCTACTCCGGGCGATACGTATCACATCCAACAAGCTCTAAACGAGGAGGGCTTTTTCAACATTACTGCCATCCCTCTTGGAGCAAACTTATGTCTACTTGAAGAATTAGAGGAAGGTGCTATAACTTCTACCATTGAACAGAATAGAGAGTGGGTTGATAAATGGTTCGATGATATCAGACATTGGAGCCCTGATGTTGTGGATAAAGAACGAGTAACATGGCTGAACGTGTATGGTCTTCCATGTCACGCTTGGGACCTAGATTTGTTCAAATTAATTGGCGGTATGGTGGGTACCTTCATCAGGTGTGATAAAGAAACAACAAATAAGAAGCGGTTTGACGTTGCTCAATTCCTAGTCAAGACCAAATTTGCAATAAACATGAACGAAATCATGAATATAGAGATTAATGATTGTCTGTTCAAGGTTAAAATTGTGGAAGACTGCCATGAACCTGATAGGAAGGAGAAGTGTCATGAAGTAGAAGAAGGTTCTACTGAGGATGATATTTCTGATGACTCAGGCTCGGAGGATGAGGGTGGCGCGTGGAATAGTAAGTTGGATGGAGTTGATGGAACAATCAACTTTGTTAACCCTACTTCGAGAAGCACAGACCTATCTGAGCAGGTATCAGGGAATAATGATGCCTATGCTGATAGCTTGGAAGAGGAAAATACATTCGTCTGCGACAGCCTGGGACGGGAGGGGCATCAGAATGAAAGTGGCTTTGGTAAATCCAAAAAGGAAAAAGGTGAAATGACTTCTGACAGTGGAAAGGTTGAGCTTGGGGTTGATCAAAATCCTACTTTTATTGAGGGGCCCAATGGTGCATTAAATATGGGTGTCAACTCCAAAATACAAGAAGAACATGGTACTGAGTTGTCCCATCCAAGGATTCCTGGGGCAATCGAGAATGGTGGGCCCAGATCCTATAACGTGGTAAAAACTGTCACTGATGGGGTTTCTACAATTGTGGGCCTAAACCAAAATGAACTTGTTCTGCATCAAAATAGGCTTGGTAATTCTATTGGACCTATGGGACAGCCCAAACCAAGAAAAAAGATTGAGTTGAAAGAATTATATGACAGAATACAAATTCCATACTCTCTGTCATATTATTCGATCTTGCTGCACAACTCAGTGGTGAAACCTGTCCAAACTACTGGTGTAGCTGAAAATATGAGATTATCCATCCTGTCCTCACAAGAAGATGAAGCTTCTTCCAAATATTCAGGCGGTTCGGTTCTATGTTGTGACTCTTTAACAGATTCGAACCTGGCGCAATGTAATCAGAGATGTAAGAAGAATCTCAATGATGTCCCTCTTAGCGTATGGCAAAAGATGAAACAACTGGGAATTTAGGGGGAGGAAGACGATGAGGTTTTCGAAGGCGTGGTCAGAGATATGGAAGCAAAAGATAAAGAAAATTACTATAAGAGGATTGCAGAAAACAGTGAACCATGAATATGGTTTCTTTTAACACACGTGGATGTTGTAATTCCCTCAAACGAAGAAGAATTAATCAAATCTTCCAGAAAGGGAATGCAGAACTCTGCTTATTGCAGGAAACTAAAATTAAAGAATTACATGAAAGTATGGTGGGAGTTTGTGGGGTACAAATGATTGTGAATTGTCAGAATCAAAATCTAATGGTTTGGCTGGAGGGTTGTAAATTATATGGAACAAAGGTGCACTTCAGCCTATCTCAAGCTTCAAGGGTGAAGGTTGCATTGGGGTCCAATTCCTACGGGGAAACCTCAACTTCTTTGTGGTCAACATTCACTCCCCTTGTGACCTAAATGGAAAGAGATTACTATGGGCCAATCTGCTAGATATCAAAGGAAGACACCCTGGAGGGAAATGGATCTTTGGTGGCGACTTCAATTCCATAAAGACGGAGGAAGAAAGGAAAGGTAAAGCCAAAGCCAATCGTATGGAGTTGTGTGAATTTAACCATTTCATTGATAGCCTGGGGTTGGTGGATCTCCCAACCACTGGCCATAGATTCACTTGGTCCAAAGCGGGTGGGGGTTGCCGTAGTCGTCTTGACAGGTTCCTAGTTGATGAGGATATCATTAGAGATTGGGACCTGAAGACTCAACATGTTGGAAACAAAGATATCTCTGATCACCGTCCGGTTTGGCTATTGCCAAACAAAGCCAATTGGGGACCTAAGCCCTTTAGATTCTTCAACTGTTGGTTAAATCACAAAGATTTCATGGGGCTTGTGTCTGAATCATGGAATTCTACGAAGGCTAAGGGGTCGGCTGGTGAGGTTCTGCACAAGAAATTAAAAGCACTCAAACTCAAACTCAAATGGTGGAACACCAATATATTTGGGTGGGTGGATCTTGCTATAGAGAATGGTGTGGATAGACTCAATGAAGCTGAACACTATTTGGCTGAAGCAGGAGTTAGCCAATGCGACCAGAACTTAACCAACTGTCTTGAGGCCCAAGAGGAGATTTGGAGCAAGTTGCGTATCAAAGAGAGCATGATCCATCAAAAGTCTAGGGTGAAATGGATTCTTGAAGGTGATAATAACACCAGCTTTTTCCACTTCTCTCTAAGATCCAGATTAAGAAAGAACTTTATATCTGCCGTTAAATATGGCAATTCATCCTTGATGGATCCATTATCTATCAAAGAAGGAGCTTGGTTGTACTTTAAGGAGAAGTTTCAGATGCCTCATAGAAAGAAACCTCGTTTGAGACTGGACGATGTAAGCAAACTCTGTACAAGGGATATGGAAATGTTAGAATCCGAATTTACAGGTGAGGAAGTTTATGAAGCAGTCATGGATTGCGAAGGCAATAGGTGTCCTGGCGTTGACGGGTATAACTTTAAGTTCTTGAAGCACTGCTGGGGAATTGTTGGTAGGGATATCACTGATGCTGTTCTAGAATTTTTCAAAAATGCTACACTACATAAAGCTTTCTCCTCCTCTTTCCTATCCTTTGTACCTAAAGTTGAGAACCCCCTTAGCTTTGCTGATTTTAGACCAATTAGTCTTATCGGTTGCATCGAGAAAATTATTTCAAAAATGCTCTCCACAAGACTCAACAAGGTGATTGGAAATCTGATTTCCTCCTCCCAAACAGCCTTCATTCCTAGCAGGAACATGTTCGATGGAATTGTCGTGGCGAATGAATGCTTGGATTACGCGTATAGAAGTAGGAGTCAATGTTTGCTCTTGAAGGTGGACTTCTCTCAGGCCTTTGATTGTGTGGAATGGGACTTCCTAGATTCGATGTTGGGAGCTATGAACTTTGGTCCAAAATGGAGGAAATGGATAAGAGGAATAGTTCATAACAGCTACATGTCCGTTTTAATCAATGGCAGCCCCACTTTGGATTTCAAGACTTCCAGGGGGTTAAAGCAAGGGAACCCCTTATCCCCCCTGCTATTCGCAATAGTTGTTGAAGGGTTAGATATCCTTGTGAAAAGAGCCTTGAATCTCAATCTGCTCAGTGGGTTCAAAGTGGGAGACAAAGTCGTGGGTAGCCTATTGCAATTTATTGATGATACACTCCTCTTGTGTGATGGTAGTCTATCCAACTTGTGGGTAATTAAGTCAATTTTAAGAGGTTTTAAGCTAGTTTCAGGATTAAAAATCAACTTCCTCAAGAGCTGTCTATACGGTATTGGTTTGGAACCGGAATTGCTGAAGACTGCAGAGCAGTTCCTGTTCTGTAAATCTAGTGCTCCACCGTTTAAATTCCTTGGTTTAACGGTTGGTGGCAATCCAAGAAGGTCTGTTTTTTGGGAACCTGTTTTGAACTGCATGAGAAATAGGCTGTCATCCTGGATTGGGAGACACCTCTCAATTGGAGGTCGAGTTACCCTACTAAATACGGTTCTTGTCAACCTGCCCATACACCACCTCGCTTTCTTCAAAGCCCCCAAAAAGGTGATTAAGGAGATTATCAGCATCCAAAGAAAGTTTTTATGGGCTGGAGCTGCTGGAACTAAAGGGATTCCTTGGGTGTGTTGGAAAGATATCTGCAGGAACAAGAAACTCGGCGGGTTAGGGATAAAACATGTTGGTCACTTCAATAACGCACTACTAGCTAAGTGGATTTGGAGATTTCTGCATAGGGACTGTGAAATATGGAATGATGTCATCGAGGCCAGATATGGAAACGTAGCCAAGTGGATTTGGACGGACAATATGAGGAGTTCACGATCTGCAAAATTTTCCTTTTGGATGAGGGATATAATTTCAATATGTAGACCTGTTACCGCGAACAATTTCTTGGACAGTTTGAATGCTAAATTGGGCAGAGGTTCTAACATTCCGTTCTGGTCCTGCAGGTGGAATGGCAGCTCCAAGTTTAGTTTATTGTTTCCAAATTTGTTTCAGGAGACATCCACTAAAGGTTGGAGCGTGGCAGACATGGGAGTATGGGACGTGGGCAGATGGAAGTGGTTGGTGTGTGCTCTGCATCATGAACTTGGATACGAAGCATCTGAAGAGTTGCAAGATTTATCAATCATACTAGGAGATATTCAGCCAGTAAGGGAAGCAGGCGACCGGTGGATTTGGATGCTCGATAATGATAAAGTG
This sequence comes from Lathyrus tuberosus, assembly GCA_022829125.1. Taxonomy (NCBI): domain Eukaryota; kingdom Viridiplantae; phylum Streptophyta; class Magnoliopsida; order Fabales; family Fabaceae; genus Lathyrus; species Lathyrus tuberosus. The sequence goes on along the minus strand of JALAZF010000111.1, from coordinate 8,590,118 downwards.
TTTACCGTCCAATCATGCTACAATCTTTTGGCTGCTGTTGAAATCCAAACAAGTCTAGAAAACCAGTTAATTACTTCATTAGAGCTTATGTGGAAAACCAACATACCTTTGAAGGTAAAGGTGTTTACATGGAGATTATACCTAGATAGACTCCCTACACGGCAAAACCTCATCGCATGGGGGATAATCGAGTCGAATCACAATGAGGTTTGTGTATTTTGTTTTCGACAGCTTGAGGATGTTAATCACTTATTTATTACATGCCAAACTATCGCCCAGTTATGGTTGAAAATATTCAACTGGATTGGAATTGAAAGTTTCTTTGAACCAAACTGTCAAGATCATGCATTGGTATGGTTCCTACGTCTTCGTGGGAACTGTAAGCAGGAAAATGTTAACTCCATTTGGTATATTACGTGTTGGTGTATTTGGAGATCCAAAAACGGTATCGTGTTCAAGGACGAAAGGTGGGACGCGGAAACTATTTTTCAATTTATCAAAACATTGTCTTGGAGATGGATTCCTACATTGTCAAACTCCATTGGGAGTTGTAGTTTGTATGATTGGTTCAAATACCCTTTAGACTTCCTCTAATCCCTTTGATTTGAGAATGATTGAATCCGTTGTATGTGATGTATTGTAAGTAGGGGTTCCCCCTTCCATTAATATAACTTGCTTATAAAAAAAAAAACAGTAAAATTACTAACAGTAAAATATGTTTTCACTTTTTTGATATTGAAACTCATAGTTTACCTATTTAAAATTTGTTCTGCAATCAAGAATTGTGGCTAAACATTCTCCAATTTTTTTTTTTTAATTTCTTTTGATTTCAAAAGAGTTTGAAATTAATCCTTTAGTAGTTTCTATTAAATCCTTAATTTTTTTCTAACAGCTTTCTCGTTTTTTCTTTAATTTTTGGCATTGATTCTGGTTATTTTTTTAGGAAGTGTCATATGCCTCTCAATAAACAATCAATAATATTTGTGCAGAGAAATGTACATCTTGAGAACAAAGATTATTATTTCATTTTTAGATTTTTAGTTTGACCATTTAACGATTCAATTTTATATTATATGTAGACTAATTTCTTTCAAATTCTAACTGCCAAACGATAATGAAAAAAACGTAGCTTAACCTTAATTTGTTTTTAGTAATTTGTATGTGGGGGAGAGAGGTTGGAGGGAGGAGTTTTGCATCCATCATAGGCGAAAGAAGGAGAAAAAGAAAAAAAAACAATATTATTTTTAATTAACATTAATATTTTGATGTTATAGTTACTTATTTGTTCAATTAAGTTTTGAATGATTATAGGCTAATTAAAGCACTATTAGCGGTGTCGTGTAAACTTTTTTTTTTGTTAATAAGCAATTTGTATCCAGCAGGATTCGAACCTGAGACTTTGAGAAAAACACATTCTCAAGACCCAAGCGTTTCACCACTAGACCACACACACGCACCCTGTGTCGTGTAAACCTTCTTTCCCACTTTCCAAACACACATTGCAGTAAACCACGTTCTTTACTTATTTGTTGGATTAAAATATATAAATAATTAAATGTGTAGTATAAAATGTAATGTATAATGGAATCCATGTTAAAGTTTTAGATAAATTATATGGATATTTAAAAAATATAGATAAGTTGTTTAAATAATTTAAAAGTGTAAATAATAAAAAAAATATAATAAAACTCATTTAAAGAAATCAAGAGAAGATAATAGTATTTGGAGTGCAGTATCTCTGCCACATTTTAAATTGGTTTGTTTGTTGTTTCTACAAATTAACCTAATAGATTCTTTACATTTGTATAATAGGGTCAATTAACCCAATGCCATTTCTAATTGAATTTGCTTATTCACAATAAAATTACATTTAAAGTACTCTAAAACAATATATAAAAAAAAAATTATTTTGGTATTGCTTTTTTTTCTACCTTTTATACTCTTTTACCATTTATTTTATTATAGAGGTTATAGTTCTGAATCCACAATTATGGAGCAGTTAAAAAAAAAGATTGAGAGGTTATATATATATATATATATATATATATATATATATATATATATATATATATAAGCAATTGTATTAAAAGGAGAAATAGGGATTCTCCAACCCAATACAAAGGATCAAAAAACAGCTAAAGAGCCACAAAGAAGAAAAACTCTACAGAAAATTCGTAGGACAGTTACTCCACTCATAAAGGCTACATTTGACCCTACACATCTCTAACCATCTCCAAGATAAAATCAAAATGCGAAAGAATAAAGCATCGAACACACAAACCTCTTCGCCAAAAATAATGTTATTTCTTAAGGTCCAAATACTCCAAGCCGCAATATACCAGACATAATTAGTCATACCTTCCATGGAAGAAACGAGAAAAAGCGATCTCCAAGCCTTAGCGTGAGATAAGATTGAATCGGCAAGGATCGGAAGGGCACCCAACCAAAAATAAATCTTCTTCCAAACCTGCTGAGTTTTAGAGCAAGACAAAAAAAGATGATAATCATCTTAGCAAAACCTATATATATATATATATATATATATATATATATATATATATATATATGGGTTTTGCTAGGATACATCCACTTATTTTTATGAAGGTGTGTTTTAACAAGCTTTAATTAAAAAATGGTTATATGCACCCTATGGTGCATGTTATTAAAACACACCTTCTAAAAAATAAGTGGGTGTAAGTTAGCATTTGCTTTAGGCATTTTTTATAATACACCTATTTATTTTTTAGAAAGAGTGTATTAGCAATTAATAACTAAATATTTATTAAATACACCCTAAGGTGCATGTTGTATCTAGATTTTATTGTTATTATTTGTAGAATTTTCTTTCAAAACACATTTCTTTGAAACAAATATATAAAATGATGAATTTTGTTCCAGGAAGAATAGAATACTCAGGATTCGTATTTCTATGTATTTACAACTTCATTGTTTCTCCATCATATAAAATGAAATGATGGATGTTGTATAAATAAAAAGGTGCAAAATTCTTTGAGGAAGAAAATTCAATCCAACCCTCCAAATTTCATCGTACATAGAAAAAAAATATAACAATGTTTGATTTGTTAAGTATTAAATATGAATTTTGTTTTCCTATTTGATCTGTTATATCATAAAATGTTCTTCTATCTGACTCCTCAATCATATAAATATTTATTAAACAAAAATATAAATGTATATTATATGTTTTATCATGTAAATAATTTAAATAAAAATAAAAATTAAACAAAAATTACTATTTATAATTTAAAGGGTTAAATATACAACACCCCCTGCAATGTTAGCGAGTTCTCATTTTAGCCTCTGGTAAAGTTTTTTTTTTAAAACCCACCACGCAATTTCCAGATTCCCTCGGATACGCCCAGTGCAGAAAAGATTCAAATTTTTAGTGACTTGGCTGTCCAACTGGATTTTTATTTTATTTTTAAATGCCACATAGACTTTCTTTATTTTTTAATTTAATTTATTTTATTTTTTAAATATTAAATTTTTTAATGTTTTTTATTTTACGTTTTCTTTTCTTAAATTATTTTAATTAATTAATATTTTTTATGAATTATTTTTTTAAAGTATCAAAATATTATAATTGGGCCTTCTCAAACATTCAGAAGCCCATTATTAACATGTTTTATGTTTGTACTATTGAGTTGAGTTATATAAACCCCTAAAATATTTGTTTCCCAACCGATGTTGGACTAACCATTCTTCTATCATCTCATCATTTCTCTTCTTCCTCTTTTCACCTTCTCATAATCCTCTTCCTTCCAAGTAGGATCTCAATGCCTCCGCCATTGTTAAATACTCAATATTTTCCTTCTTCACTATGATTTGGGACTGTTATTGTGTTGTTGATATTTGTTTATAGATACATGATTCTCGTTTTAGGTTCGGTATATGCAGTGCGGAAGTAACTGCAGTGTGGTGAGTATGTGTGAATCATTGTTGTTCTTGCTTGTATTCTTGTTGAACGTGTGTGTAATTGCAGTGAGAGTAGAGTGAGGCTTAGCTCTGGTTTGCAGCAAGCTTCAAGGTGAAGCTTGCTCAACCATGGCATACGATAGAGTTCTGTTAGTCATGGAAGTTAGTGAAAGTTAGTTGAATGTTATAGTTAACTGAATTTTCTATTAGTTAGGGATTTGTTAAGGTGCTAACTGCTTTTTGAACTTTCTATTACGACAGTTAGTGACAATTAGGGTGGTTAATAATTGGTAAGAAGTTAGTTGATGTTTGTTTTGTTAGTTAGAAGTAAAAATCTGTTATGTTAGCTTGGAGACAGTTAGAGATTGGTTAGCTTTGAAATTAGTGCAAAGCTAGTCTTTAGGTTAGTTGTGACCTTTGAAGTGTGAAGTTAGCTTGTATGATCATGAATGGAATTGCATTTCTGTTAGGGAAGCTATTAGCTGGAAATCGATTTGGATTAAGAAATTAGTAATGTGAATAGTTCTGACGTTAGTTGATTACATGATTTTGAAATGTGAAGTGAATTTGGAAGTGTGAAGGAAATTGAATCCTGAATGCAATTTAAGTATGCCAAACATTTGAAATGCACTGCTTGTTTTCTTTTATTTTACTTGGGAGAGTGTAATTGAAATTTCTTGGTTTATTTGAGATGCTTAGCTTTGACTATGAGTTATATGTGATATGCTTGGTTTTGAATGTGAGTTTTACGCATGCTGCTGTGAGATTGGAATGGCATGTTAGCTATTGGAAAGTTGAATTTTGTTACTCTTAGAAAATGTTAGGAGTTAGTATTAGTTTGTGAAATTCTGCTGAAACTTGTATTGGGTTGGAAACTGCTACTGCAACAAGGTTTTTCTTTGGTTTTGTGGGAGTTTTTTGGTTCAGGTGCAGTTGCATTTCGTGTTAATGATGTGAATGTGTGTGCTTAGTTTGTGAAACATTTGTGGACTTGCATTAGTGTTGCTGTTAGATAGTGAATTATGTGTTTTGGTTTGTGGGTCTATGTATATGTATGTGTATGGCAAGTGTGCTTGTATGGATAAGGCATGGCAACAACGTGGTTGAAGGAAGTTGGTGGTGCTTCCATTGAAATTTTGGGAGAGGTATCACAGTTGCTAGCCATTGATTCACAACACCCAAGCATAGTGTTCAAATTTTAACCAAGTGAAGTCCCACATTAATCTTTTTAATAATAATATTAGTGTTTATATATCAAACACACACCAACTTAATAGAATTGAAAATAGGCTCTATGTATATAGACTATAAGCCCAATGTATTTAATATATATTTTGTATAATATATTTCTTAATTTAAAAACAAAACAAAAATTTTAAAAATATTAATAAAAATTAATATAAATAGAAGTGCAATCAATAAAAACGAAAATAAAATTTTAAAAAAACGAAAAAAATATTTAAAAAAATTAAAAAAAAAAACAAAAAAATAATAAAAAATAATAATAAATAATAATAAAAAAATAAAAAATATTAAAAATGCCACGTGGACTGCCACGCAAGCAATAGGAAAGAATCTTTGTTGCAATGTGGCAATCAGGGGCCTAAGTGAAGGAATCTGGATATTAAGAGTAGAGGTGTCAAAAAAACCCCAAATGACAAAGCCCCAATAATTAGGCCCCTTGTTGGCCCCATTTTTTTAGGCCCCTTACTAAATGAATATTTTCTTGGCCCCTTATTTTTAAGCCCCTTCATATTTTTGTCTTTAATGGGGCTTAAGTGAGGGGCTCAAAATCTAATTTATTTCCGAAAATAAAAAAAACTGATTTTTTCCGAAAATAAAAAAAACCTGATTTTTTCTGAAAATAAAAAAAAAACCAATTTTTTTCGAAAATAAAAAACCAGTTTTTTTAGAAGAAAAAAAAAAGCCGATTATTTCCGAAAAAAAAAAAAAAACCCGATTTTTTCCCAAAAAAATAAAAAACCGATTTTTCCGAAATTTAAGAAAAATGATTTTTTTCAGAAAATAAAAAAAAAAATCGATTTTTTTTTAAGATAAAAAAAACTGATTTTTTCCAAAAATTAAAAAAAAACCTGATTTTTTCCGAAAATACAAAAAAAAACGATTTTTTTCGAAAATGAAAAAAAAAAACGATTTTTTCCGATAATGAAAAAAAAACCGATTTTTTCCAAAAATAAAAAAAAACCAATTTTTTTCATAAATAAAAAAAATCGATCCGAAAATAAAAACCCGATTTTTTCCGAAAATTCAAAAACCCGAGTTTTTTCTGAAAAAAATAAAAACTGATTTTTTCCGAAAATAAAAAAAAATCAGATTTTTTTCGAAAATTAAAAAAAACAAAATTTCGGAAAATAAAAAAAAATTCCGAAAAAAAAAAACTCAATTTTTTCCTAATAAATAAAAAAAAACTTTTTTTTTTCAAAAATATAAAAACTCGATTTTTTTCGAAAAAAAAAACTCGATTTTTTCCGGAAAAAAAACTGTTTTTTTTTTTTGCAAATAAAAAAAATTGATTTTTTCCGAAAAAAAAAACCGACTTTTACCGAAAATTAAAAAAACTAATTTTTTCCGAATATAAAAAAATCGATTTTTTCCAAAATGAAAAAACCGATTTTTTCCAAAAATGAAAAAAACCGATTTTTTCGAATAAAAAAAAACCTACTTTTTCCGAATATAAACAAAACCGATTTTTTCCGAAAATGAAAAAAACCGATTTTTTCCAAATATAAAAAACCCGATTTTTTCTGAAAATGAAAAAACCCGATTTTTTCCGAATATAAAAAAAAACTATTTTTTCCGAAAATGAAAAAAACCGATTTTTTTCGAAAATAAAAAAAAATTGATTTTTTTTGAAAATAAAAAAAAAATTGATTTTTTCCAAAAATAAAAAAAAGACGATTTTTTTCAAAAATAAAAAAAAACGATTTTAAAAAATTGATTGAAAAAATATATTTAAAAAAAAAAAGTCAAGTTTTGAAAATGTTGGGGCTTTGAGTCCCTACTTGAATTTTAGGGGCCCTTAATTTAGGAGACTTACCTATTTTTAGGCTCATTTATTTTTAAAATTTTGGGCCCTTCTATTTTTGGGGCTTTGAAATTTAGGCCTCAGCCCCCTAAATTGACACCTCTAATTAAAAGGGGGTGTTTAAAAAAAAAAATTTACAGGGGCTAAATTGAAAACTCACTATTTTGGTATAATTTTTAATACTTTTTTTACATGCATAATGAAAAACAAACAGAAAAATATGGGAGTATGGGTGTGAATATTACAAAGTTTATCGCACAAATATTTTAAATATATATATATATATATATATATATATATATATATATATATATATATATATATATATATATATATTGTTTATATTTTGATGTATATGTACATTAAAAAAGCGGACAAACGGGGACGGAAGTGCCCATTTGAACGCTAGTATTATAATAATGTATTTTTTTGGTGTAATTTATTTTCTAAAATAATATAATAATATAATAATAATATAATGATAATATTTTTTCTTCTTTGGTGTAATTTATTTTCTAAAATAATTTAATAATATAATAATAATAATAATATATTTTCTTTTTTGGTGTAGTTTATTTTTTTCCAATTTTATCTTTTATTTATTTCAAATATTTTATTTATAAAAAGAAACTCTTTTTTAGTATAGTCTATTTTTTAGTATGGTCTATTTTCTTTCCAATTTTATCCTTTTGCAAATATTTTTATAACATATATAAAAAAAGTAATGTTGTTTTATAGGGTTTAATGGTAGTGCACTGACAGTGTAAAAATTTTACACTGTCATCCAATAAAAACATAACGTTTTGTCATATCATATAATTTTTTTAAAAAGTACAGTCTGACTTGGCGGGATTCATGGTCGTGATTGGTTGACAGTGTAAAATTTTTTTACACTGTCAGTGCATCACCTATTTTCTCTATTTTATATTCACATAATTAATAATCTATAATAATAAATAAAAGAAAAAAATTGATACAGTCTATTTACTTTTCAATTTTATCCTTCATTTATTACAAATATTTTATTTATTACAATATTTAGAAAGAAAACTCTATTTTGGTGTAAGTTATTTTCTTTCCAATTTTATCCTTCATTTATTTTAAATATTTTTAAAAAAAGTAAAAATTAAAAAGTAATACTATTTCATATTTACACAATTAATAATTTATAACAATATATTAAAAGAAATTCTTTATTGAAAATATTATATTTAGATTTCCATGTAAATATAATCTTGGACAATTTTTTAAAACTAACATATCACACATTCAATGCAATACATCTTCTAGATACAAACATATTCTATGCACATAATAAAAATAATAAAAATGTGATACATTAAGTATGTGATATGTGAAATGACAAAACATAATTTCGTTGGTACAAAGAAAATTGATTGAATCTTTCTTGTTTTAGAAAATAGGTGTATCTATAACTATATATATATGAAGGAAACAGACTCTTTTGGGTTAGCCTATTTTTTTTTTTCAATATTACCCTTAAAACTCATTATAAAATTATAAAATGGGGCAAAATCAAAACTGCATGCGTTCTTTACTTCCACGTGTTTGGTGGTTTAACATTATTAATAACTGTTTTATAAAAAAAAACCACAAATAATAACTGAAGACCTCATCTATATTAAATGTAATTTATAGTGTCGAAGTCGAATCATTTTAGTGTCGAATAGCTATGTGTCGAGTTGTCGAAGGTGTTTCGACAGATTTGTTTTAGATTTGATTTGATTGGATTCAGATATGATTTAGATTAGATTTGATATTTTGGGCTTTAGAGTTTTGGGCCTTTGTAAATGTAATATACCCGTAAATTATTTTACTCTGGATAATATTATTATGATCAACTGGGTTCCGGTTTACTCTGAGAATTATTTGGATGAAATAATTGGAGTAAACTGATGAGCTCAGAGCAGATCAAATTAATATTATCTGACTCTGAGGTTTTAACTTTTGGCTTTTGGGAGACTTTTTGGACAATTAGTAGTGTTACTAATTAATGATATTTGTTATATCATTTCCTTTCCACCCTTTTTCCACAATTGAAGCAAAGGAAGAAAAAGATAGAAAGAAGAGGAAAGGAAGGAAAAGGATGAGAAAACTTCCAAAGAGCTCAAGATCAAGAATCATCATCCACTCTTCACCAAATCATCTCATCTTCTTCATCATCATCCTCTATTCAAGGTGGGTTCAAGATAGATGCCCTAGTTGTAGAAATTCATGAATTTTAGAGTTAGGTTGAGATTGTGAGAAAACGTTTAATCTTGCTAAAATCATGACTTTAACGGATGAAATGTCATATAAATGTTGTTTAATGCTTGTTGTTATGATTATACTGTGTTTTTATTGTTATGTTAAGGGTTGGATGTGTTTTGGATGGTACAATTATTGATTTTGGATGAGCAACAGCGCTGTTGGGGAGTTGGGTTTTCCAGGGTTCGCTTAGCGAACCTGGGACGAGTCACAGCGAACTAACTTTCGAGGGTTCGCCTAGCGAACCCGGCAGCGAAGGTCAGCGAATGTTCGCCAACGACGTTCGCCTAGCGAACTTTGTGCCATTTCATGAGTAACGAGCTCCTCTGTAACGAATGCACGATTTCTTGGTAGGTTTGATTCCCAATGTTATAGTACGAATGAAGCCTACGGGTAAAGAGACTTGTGACGGTGTACGGGCCGTGTGAAGTGACGATTTAAGGCGATAATATGTCCCTTATTTCCGAATCCATTTCGTATGCCAAGAAATCTACAAGGTTCCATGACTCGTTCCTACTTCTAGATGTAGAAGAGGGCGGGAGAGAGGGGATGCCTTGACAGGGTTAACTATAGTGATACACTTCCGGGTTAAGGAACTCAATAGCGTGGATACATATAGTGTGTGTGAGTACTCAAAGTCACTTCCCTTCCCTTTGACTTGAGTTAGGTATGTTAGAACCTTGTAAAGCCGAGAGGACTATAAGATAGCGAACTCACTGAGATTTGATGTATCTCACCCCACGTTGTTGTTTACATCACAGGTACTACAGGTTCGGCCAAGGGTAAGGACAAAGGGGTTTAACTTTTCCTTACGGATCGTAGCTTTTGGCATGGCTTCCACTATGGCGTTTATTTTGAGATCATTGTATTGATCTAGTTCTTAGTGTATTTTGGGACATCTTGTATATGTTATGCCGTAGACTTTAGAACTTTGTATTTAGGGCATTTAATGTATACAATGTGTTAACTAGGAACTTATGGTATTTCAGTACCAAATACTTGGATTCATGTATAATATATATGCTTTGATGTACGTTGTTATATATGGGTGTTACAGTTAGTATCAGAGCAGATCGTATCCTCGACCTAGCCATGAAATAGTATACGTATTTCTTTCCGTTTCATATGCATTGTGTCGCCATTGGTCTTACGTGTTATGTTTATGGTATTGAGCCTGATCAACTTAATCCTATCTGTATGACATTTAGGAACATGGCCGACAGGAGCATAAACAACCGGGGTAGACCGAGAACCACTCCAGCAGGGACAAATCCACCAGGTGACGAGGGGAATGCCCCTTTGTATCAATTCATGCAACAGATGCAGCAGCAACAAAATTAGTTTGTGCAACAAATGGTACAGCAACTGGCTGGTGGCCTGCATCCTCCAGAGGTTGTTCCCGAAGCTGCAGGGGGAACCTTTAGGGATTTCATTCGTATGAATCCTCCAGAGTTTCAGGGAGGGTTAGATCCGGTAAAGGCTCGTGAATGGATATTCGGCATGGAGCAGATTTTCTTGATTGTTTAGTGCAGTGAGGAAAATAAAGTGGTATTCGCTTCTCACTTGTTAAAGGGTCCTGCCATGAGGTGGTGGGAGAGCGCTTCAGCCTTAATGACAATTCAAGAGGTACCGAAGGTATGGGAGCAGTTTAAGATAAATTTTATGGAGAAGTATTTCCCAAGTTCCTTAAGGTCTCAGAAGAAATTCGAGTTTCAACAGTTGAGACAAGGCAACTTGACCGTGGCTTCTTATGCAGAAAAGTTCGAGGTTATGGCTGCTTATTCTAGGTAAGCCATGTATGCTCCTGACGAGAGATGGAAGATCGATCAATTTCTGTTTGGTTTGAGGGCTGAAATTTCACATAGTGTGTCTCAGAGGGAATTCACTAACTATGCTGAATTGTTAAGGCAGTGTTATGTGGCGGAGCATAGCTTAAAGAAGGTGCAAGTAGAAGGAGAATTGAGTAGGCTGAATCAAGGTGATCGTGGAAGATCGAATCAACAAATTAGACCGAGACAGCAAACTTTTAAGGGAAAGCAAGTTCAGAGTTCTAAGACTAGTGCACCTCCGATGTGCCATACTTGTGGAAAGATGCATTTCAGTAGATGTCGCTTCGAAGGAGTGAAGTGTCATCGGTGTCATAAAGCGGGCCATTGGGCGAGAGATTGTCCTCAGGGTAGGAATCAGGCACAAGGGAGGAATACCGGCCGAGTATATACCTTGGATGCGAGGAAAGCAAAGGGTGACAACTCTTTGATTGCTGGTACGTGTTTTGTGAATGGAAATCCTTGCTTTGTTTTATTTGATTGTGGAGCCACACACTCTTTTGTATCGATACAATTTGTAAAGCGACTTGGGTTGCAAGCGGTTCCGTTGTCTCCACCCATGTTGGTTACTACTGCCATGGATAAGATGGTGGAAACGCCTTTAATGTGTGAAAATTATGTGTTATCTATGGATGGAAGAGTTTTCCAGATTGATCTGATTTGTTTACCACTTAAGAAAGTGGATGTGGTTTTGGGAATGGATTGGCTTTTAGCTAATTCGGTATTTATCGGGTGTGAAGAAAAGCTAATCATTATTCCATCCGATGAGGCTACTCCAAGGGATGTGTTAACTACTATTTTTGAAGGTACGGTTGGAATGATTAATTTCTTGTTTGAAAAGGAAAAGTCGGTTCTTTTGGTTCTTACTAAGGAGGAGAGTAACAACCTTCAGGTGTTGAGTATTCCGGTAGTCTGTGAATTTCCCCAAGTTTTCCCCGAGGATATCACTTTTCTTCCTCCGGAGAGGGAAGTGGAATTCTCTATTGACCTGATACTGGGAACGGCCCCAATATTCGTTTCTCCGTATCGGATGGCACCACTTGAATTAAGAGAATTAAAGAATCAATTGGAAGAATTGATGGCTAAGCATTTTGTTCGACCAAGTGTTTCGCCCTGGGGAGCTCCAGTGTTATTGGTAAAGAAAAAGGATGGTGGAATGCGGTTGTGTATCGATTACCGTCAATTGAATAAGGTCACCATCAAGAATAAATACCCATTACCAAGGATAGACGATCTGTTAGATCAATTGAAAGGAGCATGTGTGTTCTCGAAGATTGATTTACGGTCGGGTTATCATCAGATTCGTGTGAAGAGTTCAGATGTACCGAAGACTGCGTTTAGAACCCGTTATGGTCATTATGAATTTTTGGTGATGCCTTTCAGTGTGACGAATGCTCCGCCAGTTTTCATGGATTATATGAATTGGATATTTGAACCGTATTTAGACCAATTTGTGGTGATTTTCATTGATGACATTCTTGTCTATTCTCGTGATCCTCAAGAGCACGGGGAACACCTAAGAATCGTTTTATCCATCTTGCAAGAGAGGCAACTTTTTGCTAAGTTAAGTAAGCGTGATTTTTGGATGTCGGAGGTTAATTTTCTTGGTCATGTCATATCTCAGGGAGGTGTAACGGTTGATCCATCAAAAGTTGAAGCAGTGATTAATTGGGAGAGACCGAGGAATGTTTTTGAAGTTAGAAGTTTCTTGGGATTGACAGGGTATTACAGAAGGTTTATCAAAGGCTTTTCTCAACTGGCTTTACCAATGACGAGACTTACTCGAAAGGATTGTTCGTATGAGTGGGATTCGTCTTGTGAAAGAATTTTTATGGGTTTGAAGGAAAGATTGACGACCGCTCCTGTTTTGGTTATTCCTGATCCTAGCAAGTCGTATGAGGTATATTGTGATGCATCAAAGATGGGATTAGGAGGTGTGTTAATGCAAGATGGACATGTAGTGGCTTATGCTTCTCGACAGTTGAAGGTCCATGAATAGAATTATCCAACGCATGATTTAGAATTGGCGGCAGTTGTATTTACCTTGAAAGTGTGGCGTCACTATTTGTATGGTGTACGTTTTGAGATGTTTAGCAACCACAAGAGCTTAAAGTACCTCTTTGATCTGAAAGAGTTGAACATGCGTCAAAGGAGGTGGATGGAGTATTTGAAGGATTATGACTTAGAGCTAAAATACCATCCGGGTAAAGCAAATAAAGTGGCGGATGCATTGAGAAGGAAGGTGTTGCATAATGCCGAGTTGATGATGCTAGAGTATACTTTATTGGAAAAATTTCGAGATCTAAATCTTCAATTTGTTTGGACTCCTAATGGTGTGATTATGGGAAATTTGAATATCAATTCTACTCTTAGGGAAGAAATCCAACAAGGACAAGGGTTAGATGAGAAGTTACAAGAAGTGTTAGTGAAACCGGGTTTTGTGCGAGCTACCGATGGAATTATTTTGTTTAACCAAAGGATTTGTGTTCCGGATAACACGGAGTTAAAAAGGAGGATTTTGGAAGAAGCGCATAAGAGTGCTTTACTATACATCCGGGGTCTTCAAAGATGTATCAAGATTTAAAGAGGGACTATTGGTGGTCCGGGATGAAAAAGGATATTGCGGTGTATGTGTCGGAATGTGCAGTGTGCCAAAAGGTGAAGATCGAACACTAAAGACCGGGTGGCTTGTTGCAACCTTTAGAAATTCCGGTATGGAAGTGGGAGAGTATTTCTATGGACTTCTCCGTTGAACTACCACGTACTCAGAGTGGTTATGATTCGATTTGGGTAATTGTGGATCGGTTAACGAAATCTGTGCATTTCTTAGCTGTGAAGACTACCTACAAGGCGAGTCATCTCGCAAGGTTGTTCATTTCAGAAATAGTGAGATTGCATCGTATTCCCACTAGTATCGTTTCGGATAGAGATCCAAAGTTTACTTCGAGATTTTGGAGAGCTTTTCAACAAGCTATGGGAACGAAGTTGTGTTTGAGTACGTCGAATCATCCGCAAACGGATGGTCAGATGGAACGGAAAATACAAACAATAGAAGATATGTTGAGAGCTTGTGTACTTGAAAGTGGAGGAAATTGGATAGAACTTTTGTCGTTGATTGAATTCTCTTATAATAACAGTTATCATGCAAGTATTGGTATGGCACCTTATGAGGCATTGTATGGAAGGAAGTGTAGGACACCATTGTGCTGGGCAGAAGTTGGTGAAGATAGAATGTTGGGACCCAAGATTATTTACGAAACTACGGAGAAGATTAGGATGATCTGTGATAAGGTCAAACAAGCACAAGATCGTCAGAAGAGTTATGCGGATAACCGTAGAAGACCTTTAGAATTTGAAGAAGACGATCACGTGTTTTTGAAAGTAACTCTGAGATTGCGGTTGAAGGGACCGTTTCGGTCGCGAAAGTTAAGTCCGAGATACGTGGGATCGTATCAAATTTTAGAAAGAATTGGTGAAGTAGCTTACAGATTGGCCTTACCGCCTTCTCTGTCAGAGATGCACGACGTTTTTCATGTGTCTCAGTTTCGGAAGTTTGTCCCGGATCCTCTTCAGCCAATTTTACCTGATACGATCGAGATAGAAGCAGATTTGACGTTTGAGCCGAAACCGAGTCGTATCACAGGAAGAGAAACTAAGGTGTTAAGGAATAAAGAAATTCCTCTTGTTAAGGTCCAGTGGGATGAGACCCATCCGGGCGATGCAACTTGGGAATTAGAATCAGAGATGCGAGAAGTATATCCTCATATTTTTAGGTAATTGTTCTAAATTCGTGGGCGAATTTCTATTTAAAGGGGGGGGGGAGGATGTAATACCCCGTAAATTATTTTACTCTGGATAATATTATTATGATCAACTGGGTTCCGTTTACTCTGAGAATTATTTGGATGAAATAATTGGAGTAAACTGATGAGCTCAGAGCAGATCAAATTAATATTATCTGACTCTGAGGTTTTAACTTTTGGTGTTTGGGAGACTTTTTGGACAATTAGTAGTGTTACTAATTAATGATATTTGTTATATCATTTCCTTTCCACCCTTTTTCCACAATTGAAGCAAAGGAAGAAAAAGATAGAAAGAAGAGGAAAGGAAGGAAAAGGAGGAGAAAATATCCAAAGAGCTCAAGATCAAGAATCATCATCCACTTTTCACCAAATCATCTCATCTTCTTCATCATCATCCTCTATTCAAGTTGGGTTCAAGATAGATGCCCTAGTTATAGAAATTCATGAATTTTAGAGTTAAGTTGAGATTGTGAGAAAATGTTTAATCTTGCTAAAATCATGACTTTAACGGATGAAATGCAATATAAATGTTGTTTAATGCTTGTTGTTATGATTATACTGTGTTTTGATTGTTATGTTAAGGGTTGGATGTGTTTTGGATGGTAAAATTATTGATTTTGGATGAGCAACAGTGTTTTTGGGGAGTTGGGTTTTCCAGGGTTCGCCTAGCGAACTTGGGACGAGTCACAGCGAACTAACTTTCGAGGGTTCGCCTAGCGAACCCGGCAGCGAAGGTCAGCGAATGTTCGCCAACGACGTTCGCCTAGCGAACTTTGTGCCATTTCATGAGTAACGAGCTCCTCTGTAACGAATGCATGATTTCTTGGTAGGTTTGATTCCCAATGTTATAGTACGAATGAAGCCTACGGGTAAAGAGACTTGTGACGGTGTACGGGCCGTGTGAAGTGACGATTTAAGGCGATAATATGTCCCTTATTTCCAAATCCATTTCGTATGCCAAGAAATCTACAAGGTTCCATGACTCGTTCCTACTTCTAGATGTAGAAGAGGGCGGGAGAGAGGGGATGCCTTGACAGGGTTAACTATAGTGATACACTTCCGGGTTAAGGAACTTAATAGCGTGGATAGATATAGTGTGTGTGAGTACTCAAAGTCACTTCCCTTCCCTTTGACTTGAGTTAGGTATGTTAGAACCTTGTAAAGCCGAGAGGACTATAAGATAGCGAACTCACTGAGATTTGATGTATCTCACCCCACATTGTTGTTTACATCACAGGTACTACAGGTTCGGCCAAGGGTAAGGACAAAGGGGTTTAAATTTTCCTTACGGATCGTAGCTTTTGGCATGGCTTCCACTATGGCGTTTATTTTGAGATCATTGTATTGATCTAGTTCTTAGTGTATTTTGGGACATCTTGTATATGTTATGCCGTAGACTTTAGAACTTTGTATTTAGGGCATTTAATGTATACAATGTGTTAACTAGGAACTTATGGTATTTCAGTACCAAATACTTGGATTCATGTATAATATATATGCTTTGATGTATGTTGTTATATATGGGTGTTACAGTTGGTATCAGAGCAGATCGTATCCTCGACCTAGCCATGAAATAGTATACGTATTTCTTTCCGTTTCATATGCATTGTGTCGCCATTGGTCTTACGTGTTATGTTTATGGTATTGAGCCTGATCAACTTAATCCTATCTGTATGACATTTAGGAACATGGCCGACAGGAGCAGAAACAACCGGGGTAGACCGAGAACCACTCCACCAGGGACAAATCCACCAGGTGACGAGGGGAATGCCCCTTTGTATCAATTCATGCAACAGATGCAGCAGCAGCAAAATTAGTTTGTGCAACAAATGGTACAGCAACTGGCTGGTGGCCTGTATCCTCCAGAGGTTGTTCCTGAAGCTGCAGGGGGAACCTTTAGGGATTTCATTCGTATGAATCCTCCGGAGTTTCAGGGAGGGTTAGATCCGGTAAAGGCTCGTGAATGGATATTCGGCATGGAGCAGATTTTCTTGATTGTTTAGTGCAGTGAGGAAAATAAAGTGGTCTTCGCTTTTCACTTGTTAAAGGGTCCTGCCATGAGGTGGTGGGAGAGCGCTTCAGCCTTAATGACAATTCAAGAGGTACCGAAGGTATGGGAGCAGTTTAAGATAAATTTTATGGAGAAGTATTTCCCAAGTTCCTTAAGGTCTCAGAAGAAATTCGAGTTTCAACAGTTGAGACAAGGCAACTTGACCGTGGCTTCTTATGCAGAAAAGTTCGAGGTTATGGCTGCTTATTCTAGGTAAGCCATGTATGCTCCTGACGAGAGATGGAAGATCGATCAATTTCTGTTTGGTTTGAGGGCTGAAATTTCACATAGCGTGTCTCAGAGGGAATTCACTAACTATGCTGAATTGTTAAGGCAGTGTTATGTGGCGGAGCATAGCTTAAAGAAGGTGCAAGTAGAAGGAGAATTGAGTAGGCTGAATCAAGGTGATCTTGGAAGATCGAATCAACAAATTAGACCGAGACAGCAAACTTTTAAGGGAAAGCAAGTTCAGAGTTCTAAGACTAGTGCACCTCCGATGTGCCATACTTGTGGAAAGATGCATTTCAGTAGATGTCGCTTCGAAGGAGTGAAGTGTCATCGGTGTCATAAAGCGGGCCATTGGGCGAGAGATTGTCCTCAGGGTAGGAATCAGGCACAAGGGAGGAATACCGGCCAAGTATATACCTTGGATGCGAGGAAAGCAAAGGGTGACAACTCTTTGATTGCTGGTACGTGTTTTGTTAATGGAAATCCTTGCTTTGTTTTATTTGATTGTGGAGCCACACACTCTTTTGTATCGATACAATTTGTAAAGCGGCTTGGGTTGCAAGCGGTTCCGTTGTCTCCACCCATGTTGGTTACTACTGCCATGGATAAGATGGTGAAAACGCCTTTAATGTGTGAAAATTATGTGTTATCTGTGGATGGAAGAGTTTTCCAGATTAATCTGATTTGTTTACCACTTAAGAAAGTGGATGTGGTTTTGGTAATGGATTGGCTTTTAGCTAATTCGGTATTTATCGGGTGTGAAGAAAAGCTAATCATTATTCCATCCGATGAGGCTACTCCAAGGGATGTGTTAACTACTATTTTTGAAGGTACGGTTGGAATGATTAATTTCTTGTTTGAAAAGGAAAAGTCGGTTCTTTTGGTTCTTACTAAGGAGGAGAGTAACAACCTTCAGGTGTTGAGTATTTCGGTAGTCTTTGAATTTCCCCAAGTTTTCCCCGAGGATATCACTTTTCTTCCTCCGGAGAGGGAAGTGGAATTCTCTATTGACCTAATACTGGGAACGGCCCCAATATCCGTTTCTCCGTATCGGATGGCACCACTTGAATTAAGAGAATTAAAGAATCAATTGGAAGAATTGATGGCTAAGCATTTTGTTCGACCAAGTGTTTCGCCCTGGGGAGCTCCAGTGTTATTGGTAAAGAAAAAGGATGGTGGAATGCGGTTGTGTATCGATTACCGTCAATTGAATAAGGTCACCATCAAGAATAAATATCCATTACCAAGGATAGACGATCTGTTAGATCAATTGAAAGGAGCATGTGTGTTCTCGAAGATTGATTTACGGTCGGGTTATCATCAGATTCGTGTGAAGAGTTCAGATGTACCGAAGACTGCGTTTAGAACCCGTTATGGTCATTATGAATTTTTGGTGATGCCTTTCAGTGTGACGAATGCTCCGGCAGTTTTCATGGATTATATGAATTGGATATTTCAACCGTATTTAGACCAATTTGTGGTGATTTTCATTGATGACATTCTTGTCTATTCTCGTGATCCTCAAGAGCACGGGGAACACCTAAGAATCGTTTTATCCATCTTGCAAGAGAGGCAACTTTTTGCTAAGTTAAGTAAGTGTGATTTTTGGATGTCGGAGGTTAATTTTCTTGGTCATGTCATATCTCAGGGAGGTGTAACGGTTGATCCATCAAAAGTTGAAGCAGTGATTAATTGGGAGAGACCGAGGAATGTTTTTGAAGTTAGAAGTTTCTTGGGATTGACAGGGTATTACAGAAGGTTTATCAAAGGCTTTTCTCAACTGGCTTTACCAATGACGAGACTTACTCGAAAGGATTGTTCGTATGAGTGGGATTCGTCTTGTGAAAGAAGTTTTATGGGTTTGAAGGAAAGATTGACGACCGCTCCTGTTTTGGTTATTCCTGATCCTAGCAAGTCGTATGAGGTATATTGTGATGCATCAAAGATGGGATTAGGAGGTGTGTTAATGCAAGATGGACATGTAGTGGCTTATGCTTCTCGACAGTTGAAGGTCCATGAATAGAATTATCCAACGCATGATTTAGAATTGGCGGCAGTTGTATTTACCTTGAAAGTGTGGTGTCACTATTTGTATGGTGTACGTTTTGAGATGTTTAGCAACCACAAGAGCTTAAAGTACCTCTTTGATCTGAAAGAGTTGAACATGCGTCAAAGGAGGTGGATGGAGTATTTGAAGGATTATGACTTGGAGCTAAAATACCATCCGGGTAAAGCAAATAAAGTGGCGGATGCATTGAGCAGGAAGGTGTTGCATAATGCCGAGTTGATGATGCTAGAGTATACTTTATTGGAAAAATTTCGAGATCTAAATCTTCAATTTGTTTGGACTCCTAATGGTGTGATTATGGGAAATTTGAATATCAATTCTACTCTTAGGGAAGAAATCCAACAAGGACAAGGGTTAGATGAGAAGTTACAAGAAGTGTTAGTGAAACCGGGTTTTGTGCGAGCTACTGACGGAATTATTTTGTTTAACCAAAGGATTTGTGTTCCGGATAACACGGAGTTAAAAAGGAGGATTTTGGAAGAAGCGCATAAGAGTGCTTTACTATACATCCGGGGTCTTCAAAGATGTATCAAGATTTAAAGAGGGACTATTGGTGGTCCGAGATGAAAAAGGATATTGCGGTGTATGTGTCGGAATGTGCAGTGTGCCAAAAGGTGAAGATCGAACACTAAAGACCGGGTGGCTTGTTGCAACCTTTAGAAATTCCGGTATGGAAGTGGGAGAGTATTTCTATGGACTTCTCCGTTGGACTACCCCGTACTCAGAGTGGTTATGATTCGATTTGGGTAATTGTGGATCGGTTAACGAAATCTGTGCATTTCTTAGCTGTGAAGACTACCTACAAGGCGAGTCATCTCGCAAGGTTGTTCATTTCAGAAATAGTGAGATTGCATCGTATTCCCACTAGTATCGTTTCGGATAGAGATCCAAAGTTTACTTCGAGATTTTGGAGAGCTTTTCAACAAGCTATGGGAACGAAGTTGTGTTTGAGTACGTCGAATCATCTGCAAACGGATGGTCAGATGGAACGGAAAATACAAACAATGGAAGATATGTTGAGAGCTTGTGTACTTGAAAGTGGAGGAAATTGGATAGAACTTTTGTCGTTGATTGAATTATCTTATAATAACAGTTATCATGCAAGTATTGGTATGGCACCTTATGAGGCATTGTATGGAAGGAAGTGTAGGACACCATTGTGATGGGCAGAAGTTGGTGAAGATAGAATGTTGGGACCCAAGATTATTTACGAAACTACGGAGAAGATTAGGATGATCCGTGATAAGGTCAAACAAGCACAAGATCGTCAGAAGAGTTATGCGGATAACCGTAGAAGACCTTTAGAATTTGAAGAAGGCGATCACGTGTTTTTGAAAGTAACTCCGAGATTGCGGTTGAAGGGACCGTTTCGGTCGCGAAAGTTAAGTCCGAGATACATGGGATCGTATCAAATTTTAGAAAGAATTGGTGAAGTAGCTTACAGATTGGCCTTACCGCCTTCTCTGTCAGAGATGCACGACGTTTTTCATGTGTCTCAGTTTCGGAAGTTTGTCCCAGATCCTCTTCAGCCAATTTTACCTGATACGATCGAGATAGAAGCAGATTTGACGTTTGAGCCGAAACCGAGTCGTATCACAGGAAGAGAAACTAAGGTGTTAAGGAATAAAGAAATTCCTCTTGTTAAGGTCCAGTGGGATGAGACGCATCCGGGCGATGCAACTTGGGAATTAGAATCAGGGATGCGAGAAGTGTATCCTCATATTTTTAGGTAATTGTTCTAAATTCGTGGGCGAATTTCTATTTAGGGGGGGGAGGATGTAATACCCCGTAAATTATTTTACTCTGGATAATATTATTATGATCAACTGGGTTCCGTTTACTCTGAGAATTATTTGGATGAAATAATTGGAGTAAACTGATGAGCTCAGAGCAGATCAAATTAATATTATCTGACTCTGAGGTTTTAACTTTTGGCGTTTGGGAGACTTTTTGGACAATTAGTAGTGTTACTAATTAATGATATTTGTTATATCATTTCCTTTCCACCCTTTTTCCACAATTGAAGCAAAGGAAGAAAAAGATAGAAAGAAGAGGAAAGGAAGGAAAAGGAGGAGAAAATTTCCAAAGAGCTCAAGATCAAGAATCATCATCCACTTTTCACCAAATCATCTCATCTTCTTCATCATCATCCTCTATTCAAGTTGGGTTCAAGATAGATGCCCTAGTTATAGAAATTCATGAATTTTAGAGTTAAGTTGAGATTGTGAGAAAATGTTTAATCTTGCTAAAATCATGACTTTAACGGATGAAATGCAATATAAATGTTGTTTAATGCTTGTTGTTATGATTATACTGTGTTTTGATTGTTATGTTAAGGGTTGGATGTGTTTTGGATGGTAAAATTATTGATTTTGGATGAGCAACAGTGTTTTTGGGGAGTTGGGTTTTCCAGGGTTCGCCTAGCGAACTTGGGACGAGTCACAGCGAACTAACTTTCGAGGGTTCGCCTAGCGAACCCGGCAGCGAAGGTCAGCGAATGTTCGCCAACGACGTTCGCCTAGCGAACTTTGTGCCATTTCATGAGTAACGAGCTCCTCTGTAACGAATGCATGATTTCTTGGTAGGTTTGATTCCCAATGTTATAGTACGAATGAAGCCTACGGGTAAAGAGACTTGTGACGGTGTATGGGCCGTGTGAAGTGACGATTTAAGGCGATAATATGTCCCTTATTTCCAAATCCATTTCGTATGCCAAGAAATCTACAAGGTTCCATGACTCGTTCCTACTTCTAGATGTAGAAGAGGGCGGGAGAGAGGGGATGCCTTGACAGGGTTAACTATAGTGATACACTTCCGGGTTAAGGAACTCAATAGCGTGGATAGATATAGTGTGTGTGAGTACTCAAAGTCACTTCCCTTCCCTTTGACTTGAGTTAGGTATGTTAGAACCTTGTAAAGCCGAGAGGACTATAAGATAGCGAACTCACTGAGATTTGATGTATCTCACCCCACGTTGTTATTTACATCACAGGTACTACAGGTTCGGCCAAGGGTAAGGACAAAGGGGTTTGACTTTTCCTTACGGATCATAGCTTTTGGCATGGCTTCCGCTATGGCGTTTATTTTGAGATCATTGTATTGATCTAGTTCTTAGTGTATTTTGGGACATCTTGTATATGTTATGCCGTAGACTTTAGAACTTTGTATTTAGGGAATTTAATGTATACAATGTGTTAACTAGGAACTTATGGTATTTCAGTACCAAATACTTGGATTCATGTATAATATATATGCTTTGATGTATGTTGTTATATATGGGTGTTACAGTAAATCTAAATCTATATATAGGGAGTATCCTTGTATTGTAATTCATATCATTGTATTGCATTCACAGTTGCGGTTAGCAGTGAAAGTACAATAATAACAGAAATCCCACGGTTAGTGGGTAACACTTCTCCTCCAAATATTTCTCTTCTCTCTCTTTTCTTCCTTGTTGTTCTTGTTTGTTCTTCTTCTTTCATTGTCATTATGTATTGTTTGTGGGTTGGTTATCAATCTTGAGATCAAGATTGAAGCGGAATCACCATATGTTGTGGTGAATTTCCAACATCTGGTATCTAGAGCTCCGGTTGCGACTCAACGGAAGAAAATCGTGATGGAAATGAACTATCCAAATGGGAATTTTCTGGCGACTCTACCAATTCTCAAGAAAGATAATTATGAGAATTGGTGCAAGCAGATCAAGGTGGTTTTCTGTTATCAAGATCTTTGGGATCTTGTGAAGGAAAGAGTAACACTGCTTAGGGAGAACGCGACAGATCAAGAAAAGGCTGCACACAAAGAATTGAAGAAGAAAGATTATAAAGCGCCGTTTATAATCCATCAATGTGTTGATCCAGATAACTTTGAAAAAGTTAGCGATGCAGAATCAGCAAAGGAAGCATGGGAGATTCTTGAAAAGTCGTTTGGAGGCGCAGAAAAAGTGAAAGAAGTGAGGTTACAAACTCACAAGAGAACCTATGAGTTGCTTCAGATGGAAGACAATGAAAGTATTACAGATTTCTTCACCAGAGTTACAAAGCTGGTGAATCAAATCAAAGTATGTGGAGAGGTGTTGACATCAAGATCAGTTGTTGCAAAGATCTTGAGGTCATTGGCTCCAAAATTCGACCACGTGGTAGTTGCCATAGAAGAGTCGAAAGACTTGTCAGTATTGACGAAAGAAGAGCTTCAAGGGACACTTGAGTCTCATGAACAAAGGATGGCTGAGAGAGCTGCAGGAAAGTCGAAGAGTGATATGGCTTTGCAGGCGTAGTCAGAAAAGGAAAGGAAAGGTAAAGGAAGCTGGAATGGCAACAAAGGAGGAAACCAGTCGAATCAGAAGAAACCTTGGAACCAAGGCAACCAAAGAGGTGGTACTGCAGGTAGAAGAAAAGGTGGTGATAAAAAATCTGACAAAAGTCACATTCAATGTTTCAATTGTCATAAGTATGGCCATTATGTTAGTAACTATCCAGAAAAGAAGAAAAATCAAGAAACTGATGCAAATCTGGCGAAGCATGAAGAAGAAGAGACGTTACTGATGGTCACAACAAAAGATGAAGAAAGATTCCAAGATCAGTGGTACTTGGACTCAGGATGCTCATCACACATGACTGGGAGGAAAGATTGGTTTGTCAACATGAAGCCCTCGTCGAAGAACACGGTGAAGTTTGCAAATGACATCACTCTAGCAGCTGAAGGTGTTGGTGATGTTCTGTTTATGAGGAAAGATGGAAAAAGGTTAACAATTTCTAATGTGTTGTATATTCCAGGTATGAAGAGTAATTTGCTCAGTATAGGGCAGCTAGTTGAAAAGAACTACAAGGTAGTTGTCGAAGACAAGATGATGAGAGTTCTCGACGCAGATGGTAGGTTGATCTTGAAGGCTCCAATGTCTCAGAATAGGACCTTCAAGATTGAACTCAAGGTGATGGAGCACAAGTGTCTAGCAACGACAGCCAGCAGAGATGAGTGGTTATGGCATTTTCGACTAGGCCATCTCAACTTCAATGACATCAGAGAACTGAAGAGAAGAAATATGGTTTCAGGATTACCAGAAATCGACATTCCAAGTGAAGTCTGTGAAGAGTGTGTTCAGTCAAAACAACACAAGAATAGCTTCAGCAAGGATGCAGGAAGGAAGTCGAAGGCAATTCTTGAAGTCATATACTCTGATGTATGTGCTCCAATCCAGCTGGATTCGATTGGTGGCAACAGATATTTTGTCACGTTTATAGATGATTTCAGTTGAAAGTTGTGGACTTACCTCATCAAGAAGAAAAGTGATATGATTGAGGTATTTTCCAGATTCAAATCCATGGTCGAAAGACAGAGTGGTCGAAAGTTGAAGATTCTGAGGACAGATGGTGGTGGAGAGTATGTGTCGAAAGAGTTCGATACATTATGTGAAAAAGAAGGGATTGTGCATGAGGTGGTGCCACCCTATACACCACAACAAAATGGAGTTGCAGAACAAAAGAACAGAACCATCATGAATATGGTGAGAAGTATGTTGCATGGAAAGCATCTACCCAAAGAATTATGGGGAGAAGCAGTTTCAACAACAACGTATATTTTGAACAGATGTCCGATGAAGAATCTTGAAGGAGTCACACCAGAAGAATGTTGGTCTGGTGTCAAGCCAAGCCTCAGTCACTTGAAGGTGTTTGGATCTATAGCACATAGACATGTGCCAGATCAGTTGAGAAGGAAACTTGATGATAAGTCGAATCAGATGATCTTGATAGGATATCATTCGACTGGAGGTTATAAGTTGTTCGACCCAGTGAATAAGCAGGTAGTGATCAGCAAGGACGTGATCATAGATGAGCTTAAAGAATGGGATTGGACTGAGAATGCCAAGAAGGATTCAGTAAGAATCTCTTGTGAAGAACCAGCCACTGAAGTCGAAAGAAAAGTTCGACAGGAACCAGTTACAGATGAAGCAGGTTTAAGCAAACCTCGACGAATAAGACACATGCTTGCAAGGTTGCAAGAATGTGTAATTACATCAGATGATGTGGTCGATGAAGAGGGTGAGCTGGTACATTATGCTTTCTACGCAGATGTCGACCAGTCAATGCAGCTGAGGCATTGAAAGATTCGAAGTGGGTGAAAGCAATGAATGAAGAGTTAGAGTCCATCGAAGTCAACAACACATGGTCACTTGTCGAATTGCCTCAAGGCAAGAAGGCAATTGATGTGAAGTGGGTTTACAAGGTGAAGGTAAATCCTAGTGGGGAAGTAACTCGACACAAGGCGAGACTTGTGGCGAAAGGATTTCTTCAGAAGGAAGGAATAGACTTCGATGAAGTGTTCGCACCTGTTGCTAGGATCGAAACAATCATGTTGGTTGTTGGTCTAGCAAATATGAACAATTGGCACACATGTCAGATGGACGTGAAGTGTGCATTCCTTAATGGCCCCTTAGACGAAGAAGTTTATGTCGCACAACCAGCTGGGTATGTGAAACAAGGCGAAGAAGGAAAGGTGTACAGGCTGCATAAAGCCCTGTATGGACTTAAGCAAGCTCCAAGAGTTTGGAATAAGAAAATCGACAGCTTCTTAAGGGAAAAGGAATTTGTGAAGTGTACGACTGAGCATGGAGTATATGTAAGAAGAAGCAATGTCGAATTGCTTGTACTATGTCTCTATGTCGATGATTTGTTGATAGTAGGAAGTTGCAGGAAGGAGATCGAAGATTTCAAACATGACCTAAGTGAGGAGTTTGAAATGTCAGACTTGGGAGATCTCTCATATTTCCTTGGCATCGAATTCTATAAGACTAGTAGAGGTTTGATGATGCACCAACGAAGATATGCAGGCAAAATACTCAAGAGATTTGAGATGCAAGATTGCAACTCAACTTCGACTCCAGCTGAGACCAGACTGTAACTGTCGAAGGATCCACGAAGATGATGTCGACCCAACCCAATACAGAAGACTTATTGGGTCACTTAGATACCTTTGTCACACAAGGCCTGACTTAGCATACAGTGTGGGTATGGTAAGTAGATTCATGCAGAAGCCAAAGGTATCACACCTAACAGCGACGAAAAGGATACTGAGGTATCTGAAGGGGACTCTCGACTATGGCATTTTGTTTCCTGCAGCTGATGAAGGGAAAGAATGCAAGTTAGTGGGATACACCGACTCTAGTTGGTGTAGTGATGCTGAGGATAGAAAATCCACAGCTGAATACGTGTTTATGTTAGGTGGTGCACCAGTTGCTTGGAGTTCGAGAAAGGAGCCAGTAGTGGCATTGTCATCATGCGAAGCAGAATATCTAGCTGCTTCTCTTTGTGCATGTCAAGCAACCTGGATGGTGAACTTGGTCGAAGAGATTACAGGGAAGAATCATGGAGCAATTACCATGAAGATCGACAGCATGTCAGCTATCAACTTGGCGAAGAATCCAATAGCACACGGTCGAAGCAAGCACATCGAAATGGGGTTCCATTATCTTCGAGAGCAGGTAGCAGAAGGGAAGATGAAGTTGGAACACTGCAGAACTGAGAATCAGATTGCAGATATCATGACGAAGGGAGTGTAGGTCGAAGTGTTCAAGAAGCTAAGGACTATGATGAATGTAGATAGTTTAGACACAATGAATTAGGTGGCGTGTTAAATGTAATTCATAGTGTCGAAGTCGAATCATTCTAGTGTCAAATAGCTTTGTGTCGAGTTGTCAAAGGTGTTTCAACAGATTCGTTTTAGATTTGATTTGATTGGATTCAGATATGATTTAGATTAGATTTGATATTTTGGGCTTTAGAGTTTTGGGCC
Source organism: Lathyrus tuberosus (assembly GCA_022829125.1). Classification (NCBI taxonomy): domain Eukaryota; kingdom Viridiplantae; phylum Streptophyta; class Magnoliopsida; order Fabales; family Fabaceae; genus Lathyrus; species Lathyrus tuberosus. The sequence continues at coordinate 8,563,105 of JALAZF010000111.1, read as the reverse complement.
TTTGTAAATCTAAATCTATATATAGGGAGTATCCTTGCATTGTAATTCATATCATTGTATTGCATGCACAGTTGCGGTTAGCAGTGAAAGTACAATAATAGCAGAAATCCCACGGTTAGTGGATAACACTTCTCCTCCAAATATTTCTCTTCTCTCTCTTTTCTTCCTTGTTGTTCTTGTTTGTTCTTCTTTTTTCATTGTCATTACGTATTGTTTGTGAGTTGGTTATCAATCTTGAGATCAAGATTGAAGCGGAATCACCATAGGTTGTGGTGATTTTCCAACAATCTATACTAATATATAAAGGCAAAACATCATTTTGGTGTAGTTTATTTTATTCCAAAATTATCCTTTGCTATTTTAAAAGTTTATTTATTATGTAACCGCTAGGGGTGGGAATAGGCCAGGCCGGCCTACAGGAGCCTATAGCCTAGCCTACTTAAGGCCAGGTCAGGGCAGACTTTTTTAATAAAAAGGCCAGGCTTATGCTTTTTTAAAAGCCTATTTCATTAAATAGGTCAGACTTAGGCTATTAAAAAAGCCTATGAAGCCTTATAGGTCGGCCTATATTTTCATTTATATTAAAAATATGTTAAATAGGTTGTCCTATATATGCATATATATTAGAAAAAAGGATACATATATTGACATATATATATATGCATATATATATTAGAACAAAGGCTAAATAGGTCGGCCTATATATGTATATATAGGTCAGCCTATAAAGCTTCTTAAGTAATATGGAATAATTGAGAACCATAATGAGAATAAGGCTTGTAAATAGGTTTTCAGGCCAGGCCAGGCTTTTAAAAAGGCCAGACCAGGCTAAAAAAAAGAACATATAATAGGCCATAGGCCAGGCTCAGGCATTTTAAGTTTATCGTAGGCCAGGCCCAGACCTTATAAAGCCTAGCCTATCCTAGCCTATTTTCACCCCTAGTAACCGCATACAATTTAGTAATTTTCCATTTCAATAATTACTTAGAAGTTGAAAGAAAAATGTAACTGCAACTCTCTCTCTCTCTCCACAATATAAAAGTATTTGTGATTAGTCCTTTCACAATAACGCAAAATTATCCACCATATTAGATAATTAATATAAAGCCATCACTTTAAGAGTGATATAATCTTCTATTTTGTATCCATTTCCTCCTTAAGGACATGTCGATGTTGCTTTCCATTGATAAGTACATTTCTCTACGTTTTTCTGAAATTACTTAAATGAATCTCTTTTGAATTTTTTCATTTTTATTTTATTTTATAATTTCCTCTTTCTTTCAAAATCACAGCCACTGACATTCTCAAATTAATTACTTTGAAAATATTTATACATATCATATTTATAATCTGAAACTTTTTTCTCTTTTAAAATGTACTTTACGATTCTACATGAACTTACTACAATTAATGCATTCATTATATTTTAAAGCATTTCTCTCTCTGATGTTTTTCTTTGAGTTCATACTTTTAAATTTATTCTTACCTGCTATACTTGATGTTAAGAGAAATTATAGGGATACTAGATCAATTATAGGAGATAATTTTTTATGATAGATTAATTATAGGAGATTTCAGCTTTATTATAACTTTATTATAGGAGATTTACATATTCAAAATTAACTAGTGCTGAGTTGTATATATATACTCCCATATTGTATTCTTGGAATATAATGCAAATAGAATATACAGTATTTTCCAATTCCACCTTCTGCTAATATGGTATACAGAGCATAGGTCATTGATCCCCAAATTTTTTTTCTTTTCTGCATATCTGCTTGCATATCTATCTCCTTGTTCTGCATATTTTTTCTGTGCAAATCTGTACAAACTCAGTTCTCCATTATCCTGTTCATCTCTGCATCATGGAGAAAACTGATATTGTTAAACCCATTACAACCACCTTGACCGAACCAAACTATAATCTTTGGGTGCAAGGAAAGAAGAGTTTTCTGATCGGACACAAGCTTTGGCGCATAGTCACCGGAGATGTTGTCAAGCCAACTCAAGGAAAAGATGAATCTGCTCCAAAATTTGTTGAACGCCTTGAGGATTGGGATAGTAAAAATCACCAGATCATCACGTGGTTACACAACACGTCTGTACCATCTATTCATATTCAGTTTAATAATTATGATTGTACAAAAGAAATTTGGGATTTCTTGAAACACCGCTATCAAACCACTGGATTTGCACACTATTATCAGTTATGGACCACACTTCACAATACCAAGCAAGAACCTGGTCAATCAGTGAATGATTTTCTTGCTCAAATCCAACCAATTTGGCATCAAATATCTCTGCCCAAAATCAGTGAAGACTGTCTTCATCTCATTCAAGTCCTTATGGCTCTTCGGACTGAATATGAAGCCTTACGAGCCTCACTGCTGCATTGAAATCCGCCATTGTTAGACACTGCTATTCAAGAAATCATTTTTGAAGAAACACGTTTGAATCTAGACAAAACTCCTCAAGTGGATGCTGCTCTTGCAACTACTCAATTTTCACACCAGAAATCGAATCATCATCCGTGTAAGAATTGCAATCGCACCGATCGTATATTTGCTAATTGTCCTACTATAGAGTGTAGGTACTGTCATGGTATTGGTCACATTCTTGAACATTGTCCCACGCGACCTCCAAAACAAAATCGTGGCTTCCAAGAATCCAAGAATGTTACAACAATATCTCAATCAACATTTCGAAATGAAAGACCTTGGTTCCCTTAGTTATTTTTTGGGACTTGAAGTTTCCCAAGACTCAGAAGGCTATTATCTTTCCCAGGCCAAGTATACCTCTGCCTTGCTTTCTCGAGCAGGCATCACAGACTGTAAGACTGAACTGACACCATTGGAAGTCAACTACAAACTCACACCACTCCTCTTGAAGACGTCACCCTGTATCGACAACTTGTTGGTAGTCTTGTTTAGCTGACTGTCACTCGCCCTGATATTGCATATGATGTTTATAAAGTCATTCAATTTATGGCTGCTCCTTGGTCATCTCATTTCTCAGCAGTTCTTTGTATTATTTGTTATGTTAAAGGTACTATTTTTCATGGTTTACGCTTCTCTGTTAATTCATCCTTGGTCCTATCTGGATACTCTGATGCAGATTGGCCAGGTGACCCAACAGATCGTCTCTCTACAACAGGGTATTGTTTCTTCTTAGGAAATTCTCTTCTTTCCTGGCATAGCAAAAAGCAAATAGTTGTTGTCCGATCAAGCACAGAATCTGAATATCGGGCTCTTGCTGATGCTACTTCTGAGTTACTTTGATTACGATGGTTGTTAAATGATGTCGGCGTTACACAATCTTCTGCTACTATGCTTCATTGTGATAATAGAAGTGTTATCCAAATTTTCCATAATGATGTTTTTCATGAGCGCACAAAACACATTGAAATTGATTGTCACCTTGTACGCCATCATGTTACTAATGGCACCATACAGTTGATTTCTATTCCTTCTGTGGACCAACCAGCTGATATCTTCACCAAAACACATCATCTGATGCGATTCAAAGATTTATCAAGCAAACTCTAGTTGGCATCCACCATACCAACTAGAGTTTGAGGGAGGGTGCTAAGAGAAATTATAGGGATACTAGATCAATTATAGGAGATACTTTTTGAAGATAGATTAATCATAGGAGATTTCAGCTTCATTATAGCTTTATTATAGGAGATTTACATACCCAAAATTAACTAGTGCTGAGTTGTATATATATACTCCCATATTGTATTCTTGGAATATAATGCAAATAAAATATACAGTATTTTCCAATTCCACCTTCTGCTAATACTTGAGATTCTTGATGGTTAAAATACCATTTTAATTCACTTAGCATTCAGGGGATATTTGTCATTATAGTAAAAAAAAAATCTAATACATGTTTTAGGTACGTAAAAGGCCTTTAAACAAGAAAGAGCTTGCTAAGATGGAGGATTATGTTGTAACTGTATCTGATAATGTGTATTTGACAGTCTATGAACCTAAACTAAAGGTTTGCTTTGATATTATGTAAACTGCTACTCAAAACCAACGGTTACTAACCAAAATTTCAAAATATACATCTTTCGTTTTGGTAAAATATTCAGAAAAATATTTCTATTGCATATGCTTTGCTTATATTTTTTTTCTTCGATTTTTTGGATAAAGTCTCTAATTGATTACTGAGATGAAGATGACAGAATGATGACATTGGAAGGTAAATTTTTATGATATGGTTCAGTTTTAAAGATCATTAGTTACAAAATAACAATAGTTAGTTTTCTATAATTATAAACTGTTAAAGGAAAGAAATAGTGTAGGGAGATGAGACTGATATTAACCAAGTTCATATTTTTTAGGCAGCCTATCATTGTCCATAATTTCGCTTGATATCATCTATTATCAATTACCATCTACATGAAATACTACAAGAAAAATTGAGAAATAATATTTTTTATTTATTTACTTAACTCTCTCTATAGGTTCTCAATTCCATCGCAAAAGAAGGATGACGGCCGTTGGTCGATAGTACTAGAAAAAATGAAGACTGGTTTTTGAGAGGGAGAATTGATGAACATGTAAAGTTTTTTATTCCTATTCTTTTTGGTCTTCCAACAGTTGGGTGTTTAGATCATATTTTACAATAGATTTGGTCTTTTAGTAAATAGAATCTTTATATTATAATCAAATATTTTAAGTTGTTAATGTTTTTTTTTTCTTTGCAAATTTTAGATGGGCATGTAAACATGCAGTTACTTGCTGCAATGTGGTCATAAATATTTGTTTAGAATAAAGAAAATGAATGCTTCATATTACTAGCATAGTAAAAATAATTGAATGTATAGTGAGGAGAAACATACTAAATAAATTTCTTTAGCCAATACATTTATATTTGTTCCAGTTTTCTTTTTTTCCTTATTATTCTATTTATATCCTATTTCTCCTTACAATATTCTTTATGTTCATTTATTTTTTAATTTAAATTTTATATGTAAATGCTCCCGCGTAGTAAAAAATTTCATACTTATTGATTTGTATTTTTTCTCCTTGATAAACTTTCAATTTTCTTCCTTTTGAAAATTCTCTTCATCAGGCTACTTTTCTCATGAACCATTAATCATGCTTTTGTCATTTTATTTTAGTTGTTGGTCCTATCTCCTCATATGTGAGTCATCTTATTATTCACAAAGATACATTCTATATTTTGTTTTATAGTAATGCTATATTTTTTGTTTTAAGTTGGATGTTTTCTTATTTAGGAAAAATAAATGACGGTATGATGAAATATGTCTTTTAAAAAAGCACATCACTCTAAATTCGTTAACTTTGTCTGATATCTAAATAGTACTTTGACGAAATAGATAACCACAATATCTATTTCATTTTACTTTCCAAGTATAAATATTCTCATGAAAATAATTTCTCATATTATATAGGTAATCTTATGCATTTCCACTTCGTTGTTTACCATTTATTTTCCACTGTAAGATTAAATGTTGGGTATAAAGCGTGGTAAGCGATCCCACAAAATGATATTAGATACACGACTAGAAATGTTCTTACTTAAAATATATTTTATACCCTATATCTAAATGTGCATCACACCACAATATACCAGGAAATATATGACAGAGTTTCCATATGAATATCTATGTGTTATTGCTTTATTTTAAATTGGATTTTGAGTATCCTGATTTAAGAGGTTTATTAATATATAGTTGTATGAAAATATGTGTTGTATATAGACATATTCATTTTTTGATTCATTGATAAAATCATTAGAGTTAATACATTGGTTGGGATAATCTCATGTTGAATCTATAGTACACGACACATTCATTTTTGTATTGTAATTTTTTTAAATATTACATTTAATTTTACAGATAAAATAATATAATGGAAAATATCCATAATTAATATTTAAGAGAACATCAAAGAGAAAGACGAGCACAAAATACAAGAGATCGAAGACAGAATGAGTGTTGATAAAAGACAACAAGAATTAGCTAGAAGGCGTTCGAATTACAGACAAAATAAAGACAAAGGAAAACAAGTTCAAAAATCTAATACTTCTAATATGAGAACCATGATGTCATTTCAAGACTTGACGAATGTCATTGGCTGGTCTATTAATTCAAAACTAGTTTACAAATCAAAATTTTACATACCCAATTTTCCAACAAATTGATAACAACGAAGCAAGACCATTAATGAGAAATATTGATGACAATGATTGTGATAAGTATAATTGTGTCAATAATCAAATTAACAGTAATACATATTTAGATTTATACATTATTGTTATTTTTAAACTATAACTCTATATTGAAGTCAATACTTTCTTTTACAGAATCACCTTCGCAAAATATGAATTCACCTGTTGAAACTCACGAAACACAAACACTTTTTGATCAAGGTACGATTATGTACATTTTTTAATCCATAACATATATTGTATGTTTTTATTTAAATATTACTAGCGTCCAGACGGACACTCGCGTGCCCGTGTGTTCGCTTTTTTAATGCACACGTAAAAATTTAAATGATATTTTTTATTTAATATTAGTTTTAGATGGAAGTTATGTAGGAAGTTAATAGTAAGAAATTGGGTAGAAAGTTAATAGTAGGAAGTTATATGAAAGATGATAGTAATGGTTTCAATGAAAGTTATTGTGTAAGTTACACATTATAATAGGGTTAAAATTGGTAGAAAGATATGCTATATATATATATATATATATATATATATATATATATATATATATATATATATATATATATATATATATATATATATATATATATATATATATACTACAAAAAAAAGGTTATCCGCCATGGCCAGAAAACCGCGGTTATATGAAAAATAACCGTGGTTGAAAGCTTTGGCCACAGTTTGGCCACGAATAAGTGACTGTGGGATATGCTGCCGTGGCCTAAATTATAAGCCACAGTTTCATGTTTGGGCCACATTTTATATACATCTGTGGCTTGAATAGGCCACGGTTTAGGTATCTAGGTTAAGACCGCGGTTTATCATGCGTCGCGGTTCTTAACAGTGGCCGAATCTAGCCACGATTCTTATTTAATGTACAGGGTTTTAATTTATGGCCACTAACTAAAACCGCGGCTACATTTTGCTCATGGTTTTACACCATTTAAGTAGGCCACGGTTTCTTTTTGTGCCGCATAGTTGTAACCATGTTGTTCTTCATGACATGGCATAAAGATACATTTTAGATCAATATAATGTCTTCCAACAAGAATACTCATTTTTGTAGATATTGATTAAAAAAATTAAAATCTAATTATACAAGAAAATATTAAGCCACAACATCAAAATATTCATTAAGAAATAAGTAAGTCTACATCAAGTGACGCTACCGACTAATAAGTCGCAAAAATATAGATAAGTTTTGATATTATCATTCTTAAACGAAAACATAACCTCAATAACAGTACTATTGTTATCTTCATTTCAATAACAACAACCACAATTCACTCAACTCATCTGCCCGGTAAACTCAACCGACGTTGGTCATCAGCGGCCAGAAACGGTAACTAAACTCTTCACAGGTTTTTCTTCCCGACTCCTCACCTGTATCGGACGCAAAAGCAGGAGGTCTCCCTTTTCGATAGCCAACTGTTCTAAGAAACTTGATGATGTTAGAATCAAACATGATTAAAACATTTACCATGTCTGATTCAGTAATTCATGAGAGGTATCACACTTCCAAGTATTAATCATCAATGATATTTCACCATACAAGATCAAGAAGAAACTTACCCTGCCGACGTCGAAGCATTTCGCCGAAAGATTGTTACAGCTGGTGCATTCTGCTTCACTCCTCCTGAATGCTCACGAGTTAAATTCATTGAGAAATTCATCGTAAGCATAAACATCATGTTGGCCTCTATCTTTTGCCAATACTTTGAACCGGGCCTGCACGTGAAATCGAATCAAACGAAGAAATATCAGAGTTGTGAACTCAAAAGATACACGGAAACCTAACCAGACCAAGGAGTTGGATAACTACCAGTGAAATGGAGAAAACAATTCAGTCGAAGAAATACTTTACGGGAACATTGCGGGATCTTCAAGAAAAGGAAACTTCCATTGCTTGTAAAATTTTTGCCCTACATCAAGAGGCCGAGAATCCGGTTCAGTCTTTATTGGCTGGCTATCCATAAGTGTTGAACTACTTCTAGTAGAACTGCGCTTCGCTTTCCAATCACAAATTCCTGTAACAGGCAATTTAACAACAAATTGTCATGGACAAAACAAGAAAGCCAAAGTTCAAGGCCAAGTGAGAAATTCAGAATAATTATTCATCAATTTTAACTCAAAGGTATCATTTGTTTAAAAGTACAAGAATAGGTACAAGTCATACAATGTTACAAATCTTGAGTCATCTTCAACTAAAGCTGCAAGCCTATCCTTGGTGCAACCTTTAGTAACACTTCACGGGTTTTCCACCAAATCACTCAAGGACTTCAAGTGTGCAAATGCAACTGGAGAAAGAAGAAAATATTATAGAAGAGGCTGCGGAAAAATTGCTTCTCACAGCTAGTAATCACAGCTTTCATATTTGGAAACACCTGCGAGAATATATCTGAATCCGTCATCCTCACGTACAACACTTTTAAAGCTTAAGGTGTAGAGTTTCCAGCCATGAGCAAGCAACCCTCCGAATCATTAAACGCACATGAAATGGAAAGGAATGAAGGGTCAGTAATCGGTGTTTCACACGACATAATTATCAAAAGTAAACGAACCAAAACGAAAGCATATTCATGGGCTCAATGAAAGAATCAAAGATAATCATGAATATTACAGTACCGACACCGACATTAAGAGGGACACTATTGCGGTGCCAAATGATACGAAATGCTAATTCACAAATACAGAGAAACCATTTCTACTGAATATTTAGCTTACCAAAAGGCAAAAGTCTTGATGGCAGTACTGCTCTTCAACATTTCAAGATTTGAGAGTTCAATTGTAGAATTAGCTGGTTTGCAAGCATAATCCTGACAATCCGTAAACATAATCAACAGGGCGGTTCTCCAATGTCATTAGATTGGACTTCGAAGCTCACGGCGATGACGACCTGCTGCTGCTGCCCCTGTACCAACTGTCAACTCTATTTGTTAAAGGCCTTCCAAGCTCTGCACACAAGAAAAGTCAGCAATAAATGTTGTACCGACATTATCGAAAGTCTTTTATGAGAATGCTACCAACCCTTGCAAGAAACAACCTCCAATACCCTTAAGTTCCTCATCCTCATGCCATGACAATTTCATCCAAGCTCCTAATATAAGCTACCAAGCTGCTCCAAAAGGGAAAGAAGATAATACCAGTAAGCGCAAAACCAAAACAATAAGCAAGGAAATACATAACAGATACGCAACTAAACTCAAGATTCATGGCGCAAAGTCCACCCACAACAGAAATGCGCACAATAGATACCAACAGGAAAGTTGTGTACAACAAAACAATCACAAGAATTCGCAGCAAGTTCAAATCACAACATAAACCGAAATAGAAAAGCGTCCATTATCATCATTAATTTCGTCAAGTAGCCAGTGCAAAACAACATGAATTTGTCAATATTTACCAGAGGAAATCGTGCAAACAAGGAAAGGATCAAGAAAATGAAACACGGTCTGGTGAAAGAAATATTAAGATAGCAGAGGCACTTACTCAAATGTTTATGAAGAAGCCATGAAAGCTAGCATTGAATCACAAATCCGATGCAGCAAGGCGTAGTTATCACCTTTATTCATCCGCAGCCTTTAATATAAGAAGGTTGCAAACTTCCTACTATCCTACTAAAAGTCGAGGATTGCTTGAGAGCTCTTGAAGCATCTGATGGCACAAACATGTTCGATGTCCAATCCTACTTTTGGCATATATTACTGTTTTGAGTTTACCAATTCTTTTGTAATACGATAGCTAGCGAAAGTCATTTGAGACTGTCAGATCTTCTTGACTACATTAATCCCTCATTACTCTGATAAATAATTGAAAGTTAAGAGGGAAAGTTAATCAAGAGCCACCAAAAGGACACAGTAAGGAATCACAATCAAATATGACAAGTTGAAATTGGAAAGTTTTTGAATCACATAATCATGAAAGAATCACAAATTCAAACGGAGAGGGAACACAATTGCTACTTTCCGAAACAATCAATAAACATAGTCAAGTCAAAAGGGCAAGGATCATATATTCAGATCAAGAAATCACATTTTAATAACAGCAACTTAATTTCTTTCTAATACAATACGCAACATGTCGGTTCAAAAAAGAAAGAATCCATTCTCATTAACAGAATGTTCCAATTCATTTCAAAAATCACCTATAAATGAGGACAAGATATCAAAAGCAGGAAAAAAATCGTATACCCAAACCATGTACTGAGAAATCCACGGCAGTTTTCACATACATATTAACAATTCAAAATCTTACACAAACCCACTAGAAATTCACAACCACCATCAGGAATTCACACGAGCATTAATACACGCATAACATAGAGAAACAACACAATATTCATAGCAGAAGAAGATCAGATATGCAGAAGGAGGAAACTTATCTCTAATCAGGGGTCGTGAGCCCTCAATCGAGTCCCTCCGCCTTCAACCGCCGGCAGCTTTCTTCCCTTTTTTCCGTGCTCTAAATCGTTGTAATATATAATTCACCAAATAATCAGAATATGGGGTCTAGGGTTTCCGCTGGGGATTGGGGTTTTTGTTCTTGTTGTTAGATTTAGGGTTCGTGTTTGGTGGTGAGAGAGAGAGAGAGAGAGAGAGAGAGAGTGAGAGAGAAAAGGGTTTGAGACGTGAGAGGATCAGAGAGAGATGAGTGGCGTGAGGTTTTTTTCTAACCTAATTTACTTTTTCAATTTTTTTCTTTTTTTAATCTAAAAAAAATTAGAAAAGAAAATAATTAACGAGAGGGAAATTCTGGCGGGGTTGTGAAAATTATAATTTCACGGTTTTTTTTGTGGCTTAAAATATCTATAGTTTTCTGACCGTGGCTTAAATATAAGTGTGATTTTGTAACCGTGGCAATTGAAGAAAAGGCCACAGTTTCACACTCCGGATTCAATGTTTCTAAACATATGTCTACGATTTGAAAACCCTGGCCAAAGCTTGTATGTGGCCACAGTTTGTGAGTTGTGGAAAAATTTAGCGTGGCCGTAGGCCATTTTTCTTGTATATATATATATATATATATATATATATATATATATATCCAACTAAAATTGTTGACGGTTATAAATTTCATGTTAGTAACCATGTATATAATAAGTATAATTTTTAATGAATGTTTTGTATGTAATAAAATACAAAATCACGATATATTTTTCAAGCAAGACATAACATTGCTAGAAATTTTTGAAATACTATTATGACAATCAAATCCCTACTGCCTACTTCGAGTGAGTGTAGATGATGCACTGCAAAATTGTTTCATAGAGAATATCAAGATATGTGTTGCAAAGGTGGAAAGGTGACAATTACACGGGTGCCTGCTCTTGACGAGTTGTTACAGTTATTCTCAAACACTTCTACTGAAGGATGACATTTTAGACAGCATATCAGAAGTTACAACCATGTAATGTCGTTTACTTCACTTGGTGTTCATGTCGACGAAAGTTAGGTTGCCACTGTTCGTGGTATTTACACATTTCGTGCTCAAGGCACAATTTATCACAAAATAGGAGATTTTCATCAGAATCAAGGTTCAAGGCCACGTTACTTGCAGCTATACATTTATGATACCGATCATGAGCTTCAAAATAGAATGAGGGAAAACCCAATACTTAACCAAGCCATAGTGTATAAATTGCAAAAAATACTCCACCAATGCAACCCGTTTGCCATTATATTTAGGAAGCTTGCACTAGAGCCAAATGTTGAAGAATGTAGGTTACTCATTAAAGAACGTCCATCAAATCAGCCACAATATAGTCTCCCTTTAGCTTCTCAAGTCGCAACAATTGTTATTGGTGGTGGTGATGAAGATACAATAGAACGTGGAAGAGATATAAATGTTATCAACTGTGATGGAAAACTAACAAAGGTTCAAGAAACAATTGGGTATTATGATCCTTTACAATATCATATATTGTTTCTGTTCAGAACATACGGTTGGCACATAGAAACAAAAAATAATGTTGGAAAAACGTTACATGTCGGGAGTACTACAGTTATGTGCTTCAGGTACATGCTAAACTATTTTTCTATGAAATTTACTTCTAAAAGTGTGAAAAAATAAGTCATGATTGATTATTTTATTCAATGTAGATTCGTCATAATGATAAATCTGTATTGTTAAAATCGGGTCGACTCTTACAATAGTATGTTGTAGACAATTATGTAAAGATTGAAACAGGAAGGTTAAGATGGATTCGAAGAAATCAAAATAATATTCGGCTTAAGGTATATCAGGGGTTACAAGATGCATTGCACGATGGGGAGAATAATGCAGGTATTTAATATAACATGTTAGATTTATACATGAAGAGCGTCCACTTTATGTTTACCACTATCGACACATTTAATTTTTATAATTTTCATATATTTCTATAGATAATGTTGGACAAAGAACAATATTGTCATCGTCATTTATTGGCAGTAAGCGAGACATGACACAAAGATATCAAGATGGTATGGTTATAGTTCTTAATGATGGTAAACCGGATATATTCCTTACAATGACATGCAATCCTTCTTGGATTGAGATAACTTCCGAATTAGGCCTTCATCAAACTCCACAAGATTAACCTGATTTGCTAATAAGATTTTTTCGATCAAAATTTGAGCAGTTGAAGGATGATGTTATTAACAAAGGAGTCTTAAGGAGAGTTAAAAGTTATATGTATGTAATAGAATTTCAGAAACGTGGACTACCACATGTGCATATGCTGCTCATCTTGGATACAGATGACAAGTTACAGGAACCTGAAGAGTATGATAATGTGGTGAAAGAAGAAATACTACGACATGAATCTAAACCAAAATTGTATGAACCGGTGTTAAAACACATGATTCATGGCCATGTGGAGTATTGAATCAAAACTCTCCATGTATGAAGAATGTTCATTGTAAAAAAAGATATCCAAAAGACTTTTCTGAAGAGACGCGTCAGGGAAATGACTCATATCCGGAATACAGAAGAAGGTTTAGTGATCCCATTTTTCTAAATAGAAATAAGTCTATTGATAATAGATGGGTGGTTACTTATAATCCATGGCTGTTGTTGAAGTATGATTGTCACATCAATGTTGAGATTTGCAGCAACATCAAAAGCATTAAATATTTGTATAAATATGTTTACAAAGGTCCTGATCGAGTTGCAATGAAAGTTCACAGAGGTACAGGTTTGGATGAGACTCAACAATATGTTGATGCAAGATGGATTTGTGCTCCAGAGGCATTGTGGAAAATATTTAAATTCACACTTTACAAGTTATATCCCTCTGTTGAAAGACTACAAATCCACTTGCCAAATCATCATCAAGTGCGGTTTTATAAGCATTAAAGAATCACAAATGTACTAAATGATAAACAAAATTCAGTAACCATGCTCACTGAGTTCTTTGCACTAAACCAAATGGATCCACATGCTAGGAATTATTTGTACGGAGAGATTCCAGAGCATTATTGGTGGCTAAAAGGGGTCAAGAAATGGCAGCGAAGATGGACAAAACAAAAAGTTATTGGTCGAATCTATACGATATCCCCTTTAGAAGGTGAGGAATTTTATTTACGTATTTTGTTGTCTCATTTAAGAGGTCCAACAAGCTAGAATGCCTTCTTACACATAATGGTGCATGTTTTTTCACATTCAAAAAAGCAGCTGAGGACTGGGGGTTATTAGAGAGTGATAATAGTATTCGTGAATGTTTGTTTGAAGCATCAACTATGTGTATGTCGTATGCTTTACGAGGGTTGTTTGTGACTATATTAATTTTTTGTGAACCAACTGATGTTAGAGGCCTATTTAATGAGTTTTATCCCTACATGGTGGAGGATTATCAAATGACAAATATTGTTGTGAGAGATAACTTTGAAAATATGTTATTAAGAGAATTGAGGATCTTTTGCTACTACATGGAAAACTAATCAAAAACTACGATCTTCCAATGTTGACAATGGAAACAAATAAAGTCGGGGGAGTGCCAACAATTATTCATGAAGAGTTATCGGTCCAAATTCTAAATGAAGACGTTCAATCTGTTGAGAAGTTAAATAATGACCAGATGATTGCTTACAATACAATTATGAACGCAATCCACCAAAAAAAAGTCAATTATTTTGTTGATGCTCCTGGAGGGACAGGTAAAACTTTCCTTTATCGAACTATAATGGCAAATTTGAGACGTAATAGTGAAATTGTCATAGCAACAACTTCCTCAGGCATAGTTTCTACATTATTACCTGGCCGCAGAACTGTACACTCTCGATTTGAGATCCCCATTGATATAGAGCCCCTTTCTATTTGCAAAATAGCAAAGAATTGTGACCTTGAAAATTTCATTAGAATAACCAATGCAATCATTTGGGATGAAACACCCATGATAAATAGATATTGTGTAGAAGTATTAGATCAATTACTGCAAGATATCATGAATAATAATGCTCCATTTGGTGGAAAAATAATGATCATGGGCGGAGATTTTCGTCAGGTCCTTCCTGTTATTGAAAAAGGAAATAGAGGAAAAATGATTTCAGCGTGTATTGTTAGGTCTCGATTATGGGCCACCACAAAGGTCCTACACTTGTACCCAAATATGCGATCAATTCATGCCTACGATTTTGCACAGTTTCTTATGAGGATTGGAGATGGTAATGAACCTACTAAAGAGGATGACATGGTCAGGATGCCTGCTGAAATTGTAATACCATGGGAAGTAGAAAGCTCTATACAAAAGCTTATACAATATACATTTCCCCAATTAGAAAACCATGGATGAGATGCTTCATATATGGTGGAGAGAGCATTACTTACTACCAAAATTGTGATGTGCATATGCTGAATGACATGATTATTAATAAATTCCCAGGAGATGAACATATTTTGTTATCTTTTGATGAGGTTGAGGGTGATACTCATAATCTATATCAACAGGAATACTTGCACACAATTGCTCCTGGTACTTTACCACCTCATATTTTAAAGATAAAAATAGGGTCTCCATTGATGTTGTTGCGAAACATAGACCCTAAATTTGGGTTGTGTAATGGGACAAGGTTGTTATGTCGTGATTTTTTATGAATTTACTTGATGTTGAAATACTTACAGGCCACAACGCTGGAAAAAGAGATTTCTTGCCAAGAATTAAGCTCAAAATCACTGAAGGTGCGGGACTTCCTTTTGTGCTTATTAGAAAACAATTTCCTGTCAAACTAAGTTTTACAATCACTATAAATAAATCACAAGGACAAATAATTCTAAATGTCGAAATTTATCTTCCATGACATGTTTTCAGTCACGGACAATTGTATGTTGCTTTATCAATAGGTGTTTCGCGGGCTGCAACAAGAGTGCTAATTAAAGACGAAAGAGTAGAGGGAGAAGAAGGGGGATTTACCAAAAATATAGTTTTTAAATAAATTTTGTTGTCACAAACTCATGTATTTATCTATTATGTTAAATCATTCAACTATACTTTTGCAATGTCACACTAGGCGTGTACTTACTAGATTACACTATATCGTTGACTACTAAAATTTACTTCATTTGTTTTGCAGTGAAACGAGAGATATTTCTGATTTTGATTCCATGGTTGATCTTCCTATTAAGCAAAAATGTAACTTAATATCTTTGTTAATGTTTATGTTTATTTGCTTAATAAACTGTGAGAAAGATTTTTGTTCTTATTCTATCTAAATCTTCTTATGGTTTTGAACAATATATAATCTATAACATATATAAAGGCAAAACATGGTGTTTTGGTGTAGCCTATTTCTCTACCAATTTTACCCTTATTTAATATATAACTTACTCAATAACTTCCATTAACTTCCTACCTAACTTCCTACTTTTAACTTCCTACTATTAACTTCTTACTTAACTTCTATTTAAAATTAATATTAGATAAAAAATATCATTTAATCTATAACATATATAAAGGTAAAACATGGTGTTTTGGTGTAGCCTATTTCTCTACCAATTTTACCCTTATTTAATACACCATCTGGTCACTATTATAAGCAAATTTACCTTTTTGTGATACATTTGACTATTAATGTATCTAATCTATATATGGACTAGATACATTAATAGTCAAATGTACCACAAAAAGGTAAATTTGCTTATAATAGTGACCGGAGGGTGTATATAACTTACTCAATAACTTCCATTAACTTCCTACCTAACTTCCTACTTTTAACTTCCTACTATTAATTTCTTACTTAACTTCTATTTAAAATTAATATTAGAATTAGATAAAAAATATCATTTAAATTTTTACGTGTGTGCATTAGAAAAGCGGACAGACGGGCACGCGAGTGCCCGTGTGGACGCTAGTAATATATAAATACAAAAATTAATTTTGGTGTAACCTATTTTCTTTTTCCATAATACGGTAATTCTAACCACCAAAGTATTCCACTCACATTATTGATTTGCTTGAAAAAATTGGTTGAATAAAATCACGTCACAATGCGATTTTCTGAATTCAAACAAAATTTAATGCGTGAATATTACATATTGCAAACAAAACTTAATATGTATCTGAATAAATACAATATTTTTCATCATATAAATAGTTTATATTAAAATTAAACTTTTTAAAAAAAAAGACGTTAATATTTTCACGTGGTAGCGCAATAAAAATAGCGGACATACAGACCGTTTGGACGCTAGGTATATTAAAAATAAATATTAAATGAAAAATAATTAAAGGATTAAATGAAGATTAGGTTAGGAATGCACCAAACTTTCCCTCTCATTGGACGTTACCACCAAACTTTCTTCCTTCATGTCCTCTCAAATCTCCACTTCTCTCTCATGAACATCACTACAACTTTTCTTCTCTCATTAATACAATCAACCATAATTCAAAGATTCCCTTTGTTAGTCTCAAACAAACAGTGAATAAGACAAGCAATGAATTTGTAAAAATGAGATCTATACTCTGGCGGCCATTGTTGATGCACCGCGAGGATCGTGCTGTTGTGGTTGCACGCGTTCGGACCTGTAGCGGAAAGAAGGTGTGTTTCAGAGACGGTCGAAGGAGGGGGCTGGGGTACACGACGACGTAGAGAGGCTGAAGGCAACGAGTTGTTGTGTGTGGTGGATTTGGTCCAAGTTTATCTGCAATTTGTTTACGTTGTTGTGTTATCTGTTAGTGAAGAAAAGCAGCGAAGGTGTTTCTCTGGATTTGGCGTTCAGTTTTCGAACCTATTCCACCAATGGTGGTTTGGTTCAGTCCCACTCATCTTACTATTCTCGTTTCACCTTATAACAGAGAAATTTTGGTTTAATTTTTTTTTTCAATAAGCAAATTGATTGATAAAGAACACAAAAAGTGCTCTAGCAAAATACAAAGTTACCGTAATTTAAGATGCTTTACTTCTCAAACTTATTACAATCCAATTCCACGAAATTATTTTAATAAAATAGCTAGTTTCTTTGATTTCTCTGTTCACCGGATTATTCTTAAAAATAATGCTATTTTTACTTCTTAAAAATACGGCGCAACCATAAGCACCAACAAGTCTCCAACCAAATTATCAATTTCTTGCTTTTGTCCGCTTTTTCGATCATACCAGCAAGGACATGTTCTGCATGATTAGAAATTGAAACTTCTACAATGTGGTCCATATTCAACCACCCTTTAATGGATTTCCAAATTCTGACGGTTAAAGGGCAGTAAATTAGAAGATGGAAAATATCTTCATGCGCTGCCATACAAGAAACACAGCATATATCAGTAGGAATATGTAAAACGCCTCTTTTTTAGAGTTTAGTTTTTTAACTCAATCTGTTGAGCAGCACCCGCCATCCGAAAATTTGAATTTTGGAAGAGACTTTGGTTTTCCAAAGATTTTTCAGAAGCTGCGAAATTGACAACTCCCCCTGCTATAAACCTGCAAACTGGACAGCAAAGTATAGCAACTATTCATAGAAAAAGTGTCGGAAGGATCGTCCGTCTACAGAAAACCATCTTCGACTTCCAATGAAGGAGAAAACGATGCCAGAATTTCCTGCAACTCCAAGAAATGAATGTCAAGGTTATTACCAACCGGTTGCAAGGCTTCCCAATTCCACTTCCACAAGTTGTTATCCCATGATCCAAAATCACTAACAGAATCTATTCTAAGGGTATCAGTGGGAAGATCTTAAAATCTAGAAAACAAGGTTTGCTATCGCACCAGGAATTCAACCAAAAGAGAATTTTGTCACCTCTGCCTAAATTGCAACGAATGGAATCACAGAACTAGTCTGAGTTATTAGAGATTAAAGTGTTAACAGATTTTATATCCCTCCACCATAATGAAAACGTTTTTTCCGGACTAGAAGAAGATGAGTTGAAAACTTCTGTCGTTAGGTTGCCGTAACGAAACACCAAAATACCATTCCAAATAGCTTCTCGCTCATGGATAAACCTCTATTTACATTTTGGCAAGAGGGCCTCATTGACTAAGGCTATGTCTTTCACTCCAAAGCCACCATCCTCTTTGGATTTACAGACCGTATGCCAACTAGTCCACGCAATACCCTTCTGCTCTAATTGACCTTGCCAAAGAAATCTTGATTAAATCGATATAATGGACTTCAACACCTATTTCGGGGCTTTGTAGAAAGACAACATATAGATCGGTATGCTATTAAGGGTATGTTTGGATTGGTGGTATGAGATGGAATGGAGTGGTAACTAATATGATTCCATTGTTTGGATTTGTAAATAATGGATGGAATGGAATGGAACATGGTGGAATCCATTCCATCCCATTCCATCCAAATCCTCATTTTTTGTTCCATCCAATTTGGGGTGTATGTGATGGAATGAGATATTTTAAATAAGATAACCAAACAATGGAGTGTGATCTATATTCCATTCATCTCCGCTCCATTCTGCTCCGCTATGTTCCACTCTGATCCGCTCCGTTACGTTCCATCAATCCAAACATAGCCTAAGAGTAGAGTTCAGAAGGGTGATTCTACCACCAATCGAGATATATTTGCCCTTCCATGAAGAAAGTTTGGACTTCAAGTATTCTATCACAACAGACCACAAAGAGATCCGTCTAGGATTCGCACCAACCGAAATCACAAGGAATTAGAAAGGAATCTTGTCTGCACAACAGTTCAGGAAATATGCTCCTACCACTAAAAGAGGATCATTGGAATTACTGCCAATTAATTTGCTTTTAAAGAAATTTACCTTGAGACTGGAAACTAATTTGAATCCCTGAAGAATAGCCTTTAAAGCCCAAAAATTTACCTTGAATAACCCTCTTTCCTTAGCCTTGAAAATAATTCCAGCCAAGCCTTCACCGACAATGGCAAAGAGAAACGGAGATAGCGTATCACCTTGTCGAAGGCCTTTGGAACCAACAAAGTCCTTAGTTGGGATCCCGTTGACTAAAACCGAAAATGAGGTGTTAAAAACACAATCCTCCATCCATCTGTTCCATCTTGATCCGAAACCAAGTCTTCTGAACATGTAACGAAGAAAGCTTCAAGAGAAACAATCGAAGGCTTTTTCGAAATCAACTTTCAGAATAAGACCCTCCTTCTTGGATCTTTTAGCATAGTCTATGAGCTCGTTGACCACGACGACTCTGTAACACCCCCATTCTATACCCCCAAATAATCACATAATCATTTAGGCACATATTAAAAATTTCGTCAGAGTATAATTATAAACATAGTATAAAAGAGGTTTGTCACATTATACATGAAATTAAAACATTCAACACCTACTCAACAATTGATATGCAACAGTGGGGTAACTTTGCAACAGAGGAACTTAGTCCTTACACCCACATCTCAATATTTAGAATAAAAGCGGAAAATCTAAACATTGAATAACATCAAACATATATACATATATATATATATATATATATATATATATATATATATCATCAAGTATTATCCACCAACATAATTCATGTTTACATAAACATTCATCAACAAGATACATGTACAAATGTATCACAAAAGAATCATATACATCCTAGCTACCCAGTGCTACATATCAGAGCCGACCGACCAAAAGAATGAAGACACGCTTCACAAAAAGACCACCAGCATACCTACTCTGCAATGCCTCATAGAGCATCATAAAACAGCAGAAGGGTGAGAAATATTATCATAATAACAATGCATATAATTATATATCTTAGCATAAAAATACACATATTCTACATTCTCACCACAATTCATCACAACTCACTCATATACATCACAATGTATATATATACAAAACCAAGCATATTCATCATGCATACTTTCACAATTCTTATCATCCCACATAAACATACATATTCATGTTTATTCATCAATGGACAATTATAAAGATGATAAATGCAAATCATAGAGACCGACTCACGACTCTATGCAAATGCAATGCGGTACCGACTCAATCATCTCAAGTTCACTTAGGAACTTATTGGAACCATCGCTCGTTACCAATGTAACTCCCCGTCGGGCCTACGATGTTCACCCATTGCTCACACCTCACATAGGCACACAATGTTTATGGATTACTCACACCTCACATAGGCACACAATCCGATTGCTCACACCTCACCTAGGCACACAATCGTTTGTAATCATCGCTCACACCTCACATAGGCACACAACGTTACAACGGATTCTCATTAGAATCACTCAACACAAGAATGTACATCATTATGCTTCACATACAAAATGACTCAAGACATTCTTGAAATGCATACATATTCACAATATATTCATGCATTCATCTCATACAATCACATACAATCTATATACATTCACATCAATGCACTATTGTATGATTCACATCCAAAACACACATTCAAAACGGTAAAAGTCGCTAAATAACACTATTTCCAACTTTTTCGACTTATTTAATCGGTTAACAGCCCCCAAACTCCTCACCATAAGAAACTGCAGCTCAATAGCTATCCAACGATACCAAGAATGTAAAAATCGGATAAACAGAACTCAAGTTACGAAAGAGAAACGAAAACGACATTTTGAAAAATCCCATTTTTACAATTGGCCTGACCATACGCGTATCACCATTCTCATACGCGTACGGCCCTGATTCCTCGCCATTCCCATACGCGTATTGCCAGGACCCCTACGCGTATTGGCAGAAGTCATTTTCCCCACCAAAATTCACGTTTAAAAGTCCATACGCGTATGCCCAACACCATACGCGTATCACCAGATGGCCGGGAAAAGTCACATTCCATACGCGTAATGGCCCAAAACAAGCCAATGATACGCGTAACGCCTAGGCTCATACGCGTATGAACATGCCCCATACGCGTACGGCCAGGGCAAATACAGAAAAATTCTGCAGAACTTGGTTTTGCGTTTTTCACTCCAACCACACCCAAATTCATCATCTAAACTCAGAAAAATACCAATTTGATGTACAACAATATATATCAATCATGTATCAACAACAAGGAACACGAAAACATCATTTCCAACACGAATTAATCGAATTCTAACACTTCCTACACAAATGGGTTTTGTTCTATTTCTCATACAATCCAACAAAACAACAAACAAACACATACATAATCATACATAATGATGTACATCGATGAGATAATAAGATTTCACACCCTTACCCGGATTCCAAGCTTGCTAGATGATTGTTCTTGATGGTTTTCTAGGTTTTTCCAAGTTTTCTTCTCTTTTCTCTTCTTCCTCTTTCTTTCTCTCCTTTTTCTCTCTATCTTTCTTTTCTTTCTCTTTCTCTCCTATTTCTTTTCCTACTTTCTTTTTCTCATTTTCTTTTCTTATTTTCTACTCAAATTTAATTAATTCATTTTCTCACACAATTCTATTTCCACTAAATTTCTAACTTATTTATTAATTGAGAAATGTCCAAAATACCCTCCATTCTAATTTCCCCGAAAACTCTCAAAAACGGTAAAATATCATAACATGTCAACATAGCATATTAACACACCAATTTCACAAATAAAATAATTTATCACTCAATTTAAATAAAAGACTCAACAAAATGGGAATAATCGGAATCGGGGCGTTACAGACTCCATCGTATATTTGACGATCGGGAATGAAACCAGTTTGATTATGCGAGATAACTTTGCTAATCACCGTCTTCAATCTACCCGCGAGAATCTTAGAAAGAATATTGTATGTGCTCGAAATAAGGCAAATCGGGAGATATTTTCCCAATGATTGGGAGATCTTAACCTTAGGAAAAAGAGTAATGAAGGAGGCAGAGAATGCTTTAGGAAGAGTACTTGAAACATAAAATTCATTAAGGAAGTTCATAAGGTCAGATTTCAGCAAGTCCCAGCTTCGTTTGAAAAATCTAAAGAAAAACCATCAGGTCCATGTGTCTTTTCCCCGTCCCACTCCCAGATAGCTTTCTTTAATTCATCTAAAGTGAAAGGATTCTATAATATAATGCTATCTTCTTCAGACAACATTTTGAACTCAATGCCCGGCAACTGAGGTCTTTTCTCAAAACCTTCTCTGTAGCTTTTTTCAAAGAAGTTTTTGATGTAGTCTTTGATCTTTGAAACTCCTTCAATTGTTCCCTCTTCGGTGTCAATGTGGAGGATGTTCTACTTTCTAATGCGAGCCCTCATAACTTTGTGGAAAAATCTCGAGTTCACGTCTCCTTCCTTAAGCCATTTAACTCTGGATTTTTGTCTGAGCAAACTTTCCTTTTTAAGAAGTAGATCCCAAAACGAGGAGTTAAGCTTATCCCGCAAGTTCGGTTCCTCGACATAATTTAAGACTTCCCCATTTGACCATTTTATTTCAAGCATATTGATATCAGAAACCGTCTTCTCAAGATCCAAATCCACTCTGCCATAAACTTCCAGATTCCATTCCTTAAGCCTAAGCTTTAACAACTTGAGCTTTTCTTTGACTATGAAAACCTTTTTGCCTTTCACTTGAAGTTTATCCCACTCTTCTTTGATAAAAGAATTGAAATCTTTGTGATCAAGCCAGACATGTATGAATCTGAAGGGTTTAGGACCCCAATGAATAGAGTCACATTTTAGCCAAATTAGGCAATGATCTGAGATGTTGCGAGGGCCAATTTCCACAGAAATAATATTCCAAGAGTTTACCAGACCCGAAGAGACTAGAATACAATCTAGTCTACTGGAAACACTGCCTTCAGTTTTACGCCAGGTAATCTTGCTACCTACTATAGGTAATTCTTCAAGATCCAAAGCTTCAATGAAATCAGAGAATTCTAACATTACCTTAGAATTGCTTCTGTCGCGGGAACTGCTTTTATCATTGAAATTTTTTATTGAGTTAAAATCACCTCCAATACACCAATCTCCCAGACCCAAAGATATTTTTCTGTCTATCAGCTCTGACAACAATCTCTTCTTGGACAGAATGTAAGAGGAGTAAACATTGATGAAGAAGCAAATCCTATCTCCTTTAAGAGCACAAAGACCAACAAAGCCTTCTCCCTCAAAGCTATATAGAGGAGAGATTACCCCCTACCTCCACAGAATTACCAATCCCCCGTATTGACCTAGAGAATTTTTAGCACTCCAACCCACGTCTTTATTGCCCCAAAGACTCTCAGCTAAAGCACAGTCCATTTTCTTCAGTTTGGTCTCTTGCAAGAAACAAATATCAGCCTTACCTTTTTTTAAAATCTGTTGGATTCTTTTGCGTTTTAAAGAGTTACCGCATCCTCTGACGTTGAAAGAGAAAACAATAATTGGAAACATCTTAATTTTATCGCACTCTTACCCTTTTCTTCCTTATCCCTCAGCTCCATTGAGCGAATCAAGTCTTCGTAAACTTCATCATCCTCAGACCCTTGAATACCCAGTTCTTTAATTGAAATCCATAGTCTTCCCACCAATTCGTCGTCACAATTAGCCAAGAATCTGTGATTGATTTGTCTTACGTCAGAGTCTAACATCTCTTCACAACATAAAACAGGACCATCGAAGTAAGCTTGAGAGTTCTCAGAGGAAGAAAGACTTGAAAACACTCTTCTCGAAATCGATTTTGGAATAACAATTGGGATGCAAGAGTTCAACTTATGGGGGAAAAGAGGTTGGACCCAGGAAGAAGCTAGCAAAGGGAAAGTTGATTTCATGGAAGAAGGCTTGCTAAGCAGTTTAGGAACGCAATCTAACTCCAAAAATTTTGAAGAGGCACCGTCATCAGAAGTGGGCTTCTTTTTTAACCTTTTTTTTTTGCAGGCCTTATGTAAAGAAGGCTTTTTTAATTTTTTTCCACGAAGTACAATGGACCTAGTAGAACCCGACCCATCTGTATTAATAGTTGGACCAACATTCAAAGGGGAATAATACAATATAGAACACTTATCGATCCTAGGAGACGCCTGTCTAGCCACATAACTAGGAGCAATCGTGTTAGCAACTTTTGAAAAGGAATGAAAGGACCCTACAATGTTCTCTGCTTTCTTTGAAATTCTGGTATCAGATGTGTGATGTTAAGGTGCGATGTCACAACAACACACTCTGCAAATGAACAGCAATAACAGAACAAATAACACCAAGAATTGTTCACCCAATTCGGTCTAACTACCTACGTCTGGGGGCTACCAAGCCAGGGATGAAATTCACTACTTGTAGAATTAATTTACAGACTCAACAACCCAGTTGACAATCTCCTAAACTTAATTCCTACTAGTGACTTTCTACCTAAGAAACCACTTAGATATGAGAACACTACTCAATCCCTAAAACACTCAAAGAACAACCTCTTTGAGAACCCTTGATCTTACTTCACAGCTTTGATCAAGTTACAACTCTCTATTGCTTCACAGCTTCTAGAGAGGACAGAAACACAACACCTATTCAAACCCTAGAATAGTGTATATACAAGCACTCTAAACAAACTCTAGACACTAAGCCTCTAGCTTCTGATCTTCTGAATGTTTTCTGTC
Source organism: Lathyrus tuberosus (assembly GCA_022829125.1). Lineage (NCBI taxonomy): Eukaryota > Viridiplantae > Streptophyta > Magnoliopsida > Fabales > Fabaceae > Lathyrus > Lathyrus tuberosus. The sequence continues at coordinate 8,537,991 of JALAZF010000111.1, read as the reverse complement.
ACTTTTTCCTTTGGTCTTGTGCGCTTTATATAGCTCCTTGAATTGGTCTTGGACTTGCTACAATATCTCCCAGATTTGTTATTTAAAACAGATTTTCTCCTAAAATCTTTTTAAATCTTCAACCTTTTAAATCTCCTACAAATTTGCAACAGATCTCCTATGCAGCAGCAAATATCTATCCCAAGATATTAGCATCCAATGAGACAGCTTATTCTCCACAATTCCAGCTAATACGCAACCCTAACAACATCACAGCCTGCTGTTGTTAATTCTGCAGATCTAATGTCACAACATCACCATGTGATATCAGACATCCAAATTCAGCTATTAATTACTTAACACAGCCCAGTGTTAAGACTTCAATGTTGCAACATCAGCACCTTGACATCAACATTGAACATACTTTGTTTTACCAAAATTTCAGCCAATCCAGGAACTAACAATCTCCCCCTTTGGCTAATTTTGGCTAAAACAATCTCTGCACTCTGCATCTTCAGAGACTTCAGCAGCGGAAAAACTTCAATAATTTGAAACTCCATCAACAGCAGTTTGTCAATACTCTTAGTCTTCATCACTTGATCTGCTGCAGCACCATCTTCATTATTGACAACAGCCAATTGGTGTTCCCCCTCAAAAATATGAACCAACATCACAGCTGTTCAGTAGCTCACAATGTACATCACTTCTCCTTCTTGATGTCTGCTTGGCTGCACTCTTCAAATGTTATGATATCTTCACTAGCTCAGTCTACACTCCCCCTCAATAACTGCATCAGCATTTTTCAACTAAACACCTTTTATTATTTTTAGCAGCATCAATCTCTCTTCATGGCAATTAAACAATTTTTAACTCTTCCCCTTTTTAGCCATAATTTGACAAACCTCAACAAGTTAAATCTCCTATGACACCCTATACAAAACCATACTTCTTCTGTCAGCAATATCAACATTTTGAAAATCCAGACATATTCTTCATCCATCCAGTTATGAAGGCTTCACACAATCATCCACAAGATCTGAAGCACACACACAATGCCTTCCACTGAACTCTAAGAATAACACACACCAAGACAAGTGTATAATCTATTCAAGTCCATGATTCAATCTTGTCTTCAGACATCTCCTCAGAAGCATGTGCGCACAAGATTCAAACAATTAGCTTCATATGACTAAAACCATTCAAGGTCACACCAAAACACCAATCAACAGCCTAATGTCATGCTATCTGACATTATATCCTCATAAGAGGAAACCAATCTCCACAAGCTTGATCAACATGCAATCTTCACAATAAATGCACCTTTGCTACACAATCCATAGACAAGTACTCCCCCTGTCATGATTAACAAATGCTCTAGATGGAGATGAACATTTGAGCACATTTTCTGAGTACATGCATTTTGGTACCACTGTCCCTTTCTCCAGAGGCTATCATACAATTCATCTTCACCATCCAAGGCAAACCTTCTACTTCATCATTCTCCCGTATGACTATGTAGATGCTCCTTAGATATAATGTAAGCATTAAGCTTCAGAACCAGAACAAAGACATCCTTCACCAAGGATACTCTTGACACTCTTGACACCAGGGTATTACATATGCTCCACTACTCAACACTATGTCACAAACTCCACAAATTCTCAGCTTTACTGAGATCCAGTCTCTTCAAGAGATCACAATTCCTCTATCCTTACATCCACCAGTAGTTGTTAAAACTGGTGAAGTCTTCAAAGACAGTAGTTATGCTTTGCCCGAACAAACTACTAAACATATGACCATAATCTCCACCTCTTCTGACCAAATATGCTAGAGCATCCAACTCCACATGTCCAATCTTAATCATCTTCAGATATAACCACCAGCAAACATGATGTTATAACATCTTTTGGGACATCAGCTTCTCATCACCACTCAAAGGACTCATTGCACAAAGAAGTCCTTCAAGAAGCTCCCAATAAAACACAGTCAGAGCAACTTATTCATACGCACCTGAATACCATAAGTTCCCACACCCTCTCTGAACCATATCCTAGCAAACTCAATCATATCCAGAGTATCTATACCAAATTCTTTTTCCAGAACATACTTCCACCATTTTATGAAAAGCACATGAATGTTATCTAGTATGGCCTTTTGAATTTTCTCAGAAGTTCTAACAACAACGGCTTCCTTCATTTGAGAGATATCCTGGACATTATCATCAGACTTATCTCTGATCTTCCTATTTCTAGAAGAGATGAACACTTTCCTCCTGGATTTTGTAGTACCATCCACATAGATCTTCTGCTTATCAGTTCTCATCTTTGGAGGTGACTCAATAGCTTTCCTCTTCCTTGATTTCAGTCGTTTAGCAACCCCAGGAACCACTTTTGCAATTAGTTCATCATCACTCTTCTTTATTTTAAGGCTTGAAGTACCTTTCTTGACTTGAGATGTTTTAACATCAGCTCTAACATCTGCATCTTCCAACCTAAGGATTGTCAACTTGTGGAATTTTTCTTCTGAACTATAGGAGTCATTAGTCAGGTTGTCATCTTTCTTGGCCTTGCAAGTATTCAGCTCCCAACACTTCTTAAGGTCACAGCTTTTGATCCTTCCATCAGCATTGTTGACTCCTTCATCTTGCTCACATAACTGACTACTCAAGTTGGCTTTTAACACATCATCCAACTTAGGAGTAGCAGCACCATAAGTCATTAACCCAGATTGACTTTTCACCATACTTTCACACTTGATGTCACCATCTGATGTTACAGCACCAACCTTAACATCATTAGATAAGCTGTCCACTTGAGGTATCCACTGATAGCAATTATCTTTGGATCTTACTCCCTTCATCACTAACTCATTCTGCTCATCAGCTACCACACATTCATCTTTGGTGTAGCTTACCTTGTAACCTTCATCACAAAGTTGACTTATGCTAATTAAATTAGCACTCAACCCTTGAACAAGGAGCACATTATCAAGAGTAAGACCATCATGATTCTTCACTCTTCCAACTCCTTCTACTACTCCTTTTTCACCATTGCCAAAAATAACATCATTTGCATGGCAAGGATTGAACTCTACCAAATGCTTCTTGGATCCAGTCATGTGCTTTGAACATCCACTGTCAAAGTACCATGCATCCATAGCAAAATGTCCATCTGATGTGTGAGCCAATAGACATGTGACCTGAGCTTTAGGAACCCATTGTTTTACTACTTTGGGCCTGACCTCCTTCTGTCTGGGTTCAGGAGCAGAATTTGGATAACCATGAAGCTTGAAGCAAGAGAACTGCATATGTCCAAATTTGCCACAGTAGAAGCATCTAACTCTGTCATCTCTAAAGTGGTTAAACCTTCTGCCACCATGATGATGATGTTGCTGGTGCTGCCATCCATAGTGTTGATTTCTTTTTTTATGATAAGGCTATTGTCTTCTACTACCATAGTTTGACTGTCTTTTATGGTAAGGATATTGTCTTTTGAACTGTCTCCTATGGTGATGAGGCTTCCTTCTTCCATAGTAATGAGGCACAGCATTATTGTATCCATATTCATACATGTTCCCCTGATGTTGATGAACCATGTTCTGATTGAACCTAGCAGCCTTCATGCTCTTGTGATATTGAGGTGGCATATACTGACTAGCTCCCTGAGACTGCACCTTCTTCTGATGATGAGCATTCTTCTTCTCAACATTCTGAGGTTGTGGATGAGTAACCTTCTTAGGTGTAGAATCATGTCTCTTTGTTTGATGCTGAGACATTGGTTAGGACACCTCCTTCTTTGTTCCAGAAGTGCTTGCTTCTGTAGAACTCTTTTCCTCAATCACATATCCTATACCTGATTTATCTCCAGCGACTTTCTCTGACTGAAGAATCTTATCAAGAGTGGTTGTACCACTGTTCATCATCCTAACAGGTTTTGTCATCTGATCAAGTTGAGATTTAACTAGTAAAACTTCATTTTCCAAATCAGCTTTTACATTCTCAAGCTGAGCAATCCGTTGCTTGTGACACTTGTTTTCTTGACAAATCTCAGCACTTTTCAAACACAGCTCTTGATAAGTAGATGCTAACTCCTCATAAGTTATTTCTCCATCACTAGAATCATCATCAGAACCAACAGCTCCTGTTAATGCTCTAACATGCTTTGCTGACTCACCTTCACTTTCACTATCAGAGTCAGACCAGGAAACTGTCATGCCCTTCTTCTGCTTTTTCAAGAAGGTGGGAGATTCTTTCTTGACATGTCCATACCCTTCACACTCAAAGCACTGAACTCCTTTATCTTGGGCAGTTTTCTCTTCATCCTTCTCTTTTGACCTGCTGGTGTCAGAAGATATGTTCTTGACATTAGGCCTGGAGTTATTATTCATTCTCTTGAATACTTTGTTGAACTGTCTTCCCAACATAACTATGGCCTGAGATAGATCCTCCTGCGATTCAGAACTCTTTCCTTTTTCTTCTGTATCATTTGACACCAAGGCTATACTCTTTGGCTTCTTTTCTGGTTCTTCCTCATTCAACCCAAGCTCAAAAGTTTGAAGAGATCCAATGAGCTCATCAACTCTCATCTTGCTGATGTCTTGAGCTTCTTTAATAGCAGTCACTTTCATCTTGTACCTCTTAGGAAGGGACCTAAGAATCTTCCTTACAAGCTTTTCTTCAGACATTTTCTCTCCAAGAGCACTAGAAGCATTGGCCAGCTCAAGAACACTCATGTGGAAGTCATGAATAGTCTCATCTTCCTTCATCTTCAGGCCTTCAAATTTTGATGTTAAAAGCTGAAGTCTTGACATCTTAACTCTAGATGTTCCTTTATGTGTAGCCTGCAAAATATCCCATGCTTCCTTAGCAACTTCACAGGTATTGATTAACCTGAAGATATTCTTATCCACTCCATTGAAGATTGCATTTAGAGCTTTGGAATTTCCAAGGGCAAGCTCATCTTCTTCCTTGGTCAATTCTTCTTCAGGCTTTGGCTTTGAGGTGCCTTCTTTATCTTTGCCAGCATCATCTTTTTCACACACAACAGGCGCTTTCCACTCTTTAATAATGGCCTTCCATGCCCTGCTGTCCAAGGCTTTTAAGAAAGTAGTCATCCTTGGCTTCCAATAGTCATAATTGGATCCATCCAAAATAGGGGGTCTGTTGACGAATCCTCCAACTTCTTTGTCCATCTTTACACCGGAAAGTAACTTCCCTAGATCTCACCCAGAGACAGACAAGATGCCTGCTCTGATACCAATTGAAATTCTGGTATCAGACGTGTGATGTTAAGGTGCGATGTCACAACAACACACTCTGCAAATGGATAACAATAACAGAACAAATAACACCAAGAATTGTTCACCCAGTTCGGTCTAACTACCTACGTCTGGGGGCTACCAAGCCAGGGATGAAATTCACTACTTGTAGAATTAATTTACAGACTCAACAACCCAGTTGACAATCTCCTAAACTTAATTCCTACTAGTGACTTTCTACCTAAGAAACCACTTAGATATGAGAACACTACTCAATCCCTAAAACACTCAAAGAACAACCTCTTTGAGAACCCTTGATCTTACTTCACAGCTTTGATCAAGTTACAACTCTCTATTGCTTCACAGCTTCTAGAGAGGACAGAAACACAACACCTATTCAAACCCTAGAATAGTGTAAATACAAGCACTCTAAACAAACTCTAGACACTAAGCCTCCAGCTTTTGATCTTCTGAATGTTTTCTGTCACTTTTTCCTTTGGTCTTGTGCGCTTTATATAGCTCCTTAAATTGGTCTTGGACTTGCTACAATATCTCCCAGATTTGTTATTTAAAACTGAATATTTAAAACATATTTTCTCCTAAAATCTTTTTAAATCTTCAACCTTTTAAATCTCCTACAAATCTGCAACAGATCTCCTTTGCAGCAGCAAATATCTATCCCAAGATATTCGCATCCAATGAGACAGCTTGCTCTCCACAATTCCAGCTAATACGCAACCCTAACAACATCACAGCCTGCTGTTGTTAATTCTGCAGATCTAATGTCACAACATCACCATGTGATATTAGACATCCAACTTCAGCTATTAATTACTTAACATAGCCCAGTGTTAAGACTTCAATGTTGCAACATCAGCACCTTGACATCAACATTGAACATACTTTGTTTTACCAAAATTTCAGCCAATCTAGGAACTAACATTCTTGTTAAAAGGAAAATCCTTAGGATCAACTGCTTCACCCTTTTCGATAGAAACTTTTGTACAATCAACCTTACATTTTCTATTGAAAGTATCGCCCAGTCACCCTACACCTGAAATACTATGGTTGTTTTCTTCCTCGGAGTTCAACTTGACGACCGAAAGAGGTTCTTCTCCGGAGCTATCATCATAGTCCGTATGCACTATCCCGCCATTACCAGATTTTGTCTTGCAATCTGGGTTAACAAAACTCAAAAACCCAAGACTATCCTCCGTAACTTTAATACTAAAGTCCGCATTATTCACTTTGATATTCAATGTTTCGTTAATCACCATGGCGCAACTGGTTCTAATTATTATTCTGGCAACATCTAGTTTGGATTGTTTCTTTGTATCTTCATCTGCACAGATATAATGACTGAAAGGAAGGGAAATAAATTCGAAGAAGCTAGGGGACCATGCAAAGGGAGGGATCCCGAAAAACCTTATCCAGATTAACCTTTCGTTATCAACCTCTTCCTATTCACAAGGTCTAATTTCACTAAACCATTGATTAAGCCACTTACCTCCGTCTTCTAAATGAGCTTGTATTTCCCCCTCAATCACTTCTTCAAGTAAACAAATGTTAGCACCAAGAGGGGTGACTTTGAGGGAGAAATAACCTTCCATGTTAAAAGATTGCTGGATGTTGAAAGACATACCCAGATTCGCCATAACTCCAATGTAAGCCTTGTTAAAATGGTTCAGAACTGATTCTTCGACAATGAAAGTTCTCATGAATGACTTAGCAGAAGTAGGTTTAGAAGAAACAAAGTTCTCACCAGTTTTGACAACTTGAGCAAAAGAATGTTTTGTTCTAAGGATATCACTATGCAGGTTGGTTTCTACACAGTTGTAGGGAACGATCGAAATCGGTGCAGCAGGACGTTTCACCTCGGCTGGTCAGGTTCTTTGAAATCTGGTAACATTGGCAAAAAGTTTGGATTTACCAAAGAAGATGTTATCAAGTTTCGACGCCAATAATCTAACATCTGCTACGTTGCTGAATCTTGCAAAGCCATATCTTTTGTCTCTCTTATCCCTTTTGGAAGGAATGTAAACTTCTTAAATCTCTCCATAGTCATTGAAAACTTCGAACATATCTTCCACGCTTTTCTCTTCAGGGAATTCCGTTATGGAGAAAGATTGAACTTTGTCTTCAGGTGTTTTGAATTTAGACCATTTGAAGTTCCGTCTACTAAACCCCCTGTCTCGCTTTGGATTCCGCGAGCGAGCATGCACTTTGGTCCATTCTCTTTCCTCCTTGTTGTTGTGAAGAGTTGCTTCAGCTTCCACTTTTCTAACGTTTCCTTCTTCAATTTCTCTCTCTACCATTTTCTTCTCTACTGAAATCCTATTCTTAATTAAGACTTTTCCTTGGTTTAATTTTGTTAATTCAATGAAGAACAATGTTACCAAAAATGTTAGTTAAATTTAAAAAAGTTATTGTTATATATTAATTTTAAAAAAATCAATTTTTATTATATATTAATTTAAAAATCAATTTTTGATTATAGATTAATTTAAAAATCAATTTTGTTCATCTTTTAAAAAAATAATTTTTAGTTACTGAAACTGATCATAATTTTTAGCTGTAGAGTAGTGTTACCAATTGTCATTAGGATCAATTAAAAACGTTGAATTTTATGTTAAAAGAAATTTAGAAAAATTAAAAATAAAAATTTAAAACTTATAGTAATAATTAAAGAAAGATCCATGATTGTAATTATATTTTGAAAAAAATTAGGATTGCGGTTAGAAACAAATTGTGAGTATTATTATTATGTCTTAATTGCAATTTAGTCCCTCTATTTTTATTTTAGTTTTAGTTTTGATCCCCCTATTTTAAAATCTAGAATTTTTGTCCCCCCCTTTTTATTTTATTTTTAGTTTTGATCACCCTATTTTAAAATCCAGAATTTTGGTCCCTCTATTTTCATTTTTTTTAGTTTTGGTCCCCTATTTTAAGTTTTGTTTTGGATATTAGTCCCCCTTTTCAATTTGAAACTAATTTAATAGGGGACGAAAAGTTAAAAAAAATGAAAATAAGGGGACCAAAACTCAAAAAATGAAAATAGGGGACAAAAATTTTGGATTTTAAAATAGGGGACCAAAACTCAAAAAAATTGAAATAGAGGGATAAAAATTCCAGATTTTAAAATAGGGGGATCAAAACTAAAAAAATAAAAATAGAGGGACCAAAATTGCAATTAAGCATATTATTATTATTATTATTATTATTATTATTATTATTATTTTAACCACTTTATTCGAAATAATTCGTGCCTTAGTATTAACACCCTAAAACCCACAATTTAAACAACCAATCAAAACAACCAAGACACAACAACATATATTTTTTACGAAAAAATGAATAAATAGAGAAGAAATACCAACCTACAAGAGGAGAATTTCTCTGATCAGAAGTACATTTTCTTTTTTTTTTTCAACCCTTATTATTTCTTTCTTCTTTCTACCTTGGATTTCTTTTAACTCATCAACTTCTTGTTTTGCCCTTGGTTGTGGGGACGATTTAAGCTTTAGGTTAGGGTTTATTTGTTGTTGTTCTTCGATGTGAAGAGCAACAACTTTTTGGTAGTATATTTATAGATTGTGGATGAATGAAAAGTGTGAAAAACATGTTCTATTTATAGATAAAAAATTAGGTCAAAAATTGAATGAGATTGTCTATTTTAGAATGATTTAATTTGACCTGATTTTCTCTATTTCTGAAAGCCTAAGCCAATGAATCTGGATGGATTCATGGCTTGGTGAATTTAGATAAAAAATATTTAAATAAATGAAAATAAGCTAATAATCTAATAATAATAATAACAATAATTTTTTATTTTTTATTTTTTATTTATTTTTTTTAGATTTTATTCATAAAATCATGATTTTAATAAAAAAAAATAATATTTTAAAGGCTTAATATCATTTTTAGTCATGTATCTTAACCTCGGGGTTTATTTTGGTCCCTTAACTTTAAAAAGGTTCATATTGACCCCTTAACTCTTCAAAACATTCCATATTAGTCATTTTTGTCCTATTAGCGACGGAAAAGTTAAATATAAATCGCTAAATCCGTCACTAATTAGACAAAAAGGACTAATATGAAACGTTTTGAAGAGTTAAGAGACCAATATGGACCTTTTTAAAGTTAAGGGACCAAAATGAACCTCGAGGTTAAGATACATGACTAAAAAGGGTATTAAACCTATTTTAAAATATGCAATAATAAAATACGAAAATTAATAATTAAATTATAAAAAATGTTATTTTTGTAATTTTCTATGATTTAAAAATAAAATAGAAAAGTTAGAAGTAAAGAAAAACAAATAAAAAGGAAAAAAAAGTATTAAAAGTGAGAAAGGTGGGATTCGAACTCATGATCTTCCCTCCTTGTAACCCCTTAGGCCGACTATTCTATCAATTGTGTCATTTTAGGCAATAGAAAGCATATGAAGCGTGAGCAAAATTTGGGGTACGACACACTGTTCACAAATAGGGTGAACAATACCATGAACAATGAATCGTGGGTAAACAATGCATGAACAATGCCTTTTTATAGTAAAACAAAGTTAGTTATTGAAATATAAAAAAACATTGTTAATGAAGTGAAGAAGTTGGTTAATAAAACTCCAGGGTGTGTTTGTTTCAAGGATTGGAATTGGATTCTCGAGAATCTGACATTGGAAATGTAACAATCTCATGTTTGTTTCAAGTTTTTAAAAATTATTCTCAGGTATCTTTTATTCCCAGGAATACTTTTACACAAATTGTCATAATTATTCTCATGCTTAAAGAGTTGGAATTCAACATTCTCATGGAAATAAAATGTAACTAATTGTAACTTTCCACTACTACTCACATTAGTTTTTCTTTTTATTTTTTATATTTTTTAAATTAAATAAATATTGTAAGCATTCCTGGTGTTGTACCCCAAATTTTACCCTTAGATCCATTGATCTCTTGCATCTCACATTAGGTCAATCATACTGCTAATCTTTTATCAGTTTTGTTTGCTTTATCTGTGAATTAGGTTTTGTTTTCAGGAGATAAAAGAGGTGATTAACTAGGATCATGGGCAGAGCATTTGGATCGAGCATTTCTTTCAGATATTTTCATCACCCTCTCTTTGGCTTTTAGTTTTCATCCTCAATTATCACTATCATTTCTAAACTAATATCAATATTTATTCACTAATATTTTTCTAGATATTTATTTTCCTAGAACCTAATCTATTTCCAAAAATCATTTATTCTTTTTTTTAAATTTACTTCAATCACTATATTATTTTTTGTCTAATTTTAATTTTTATTTAATTATGCCTACTTTCCTAAAAACAATTCATTGGTAATATTTTAAATTATTCATTTTTTTTTAATTTGTGGTAGTAGTTTTTAATATTTCGTTTGTCACTTATTTTTAACTCATATAATACAAGACCAATTGTGTAAGCATCACAATGGGATGCAAACATTTTCGGTTGACTTTTCAAACCCTGTTTTGGACCAGTGGGAGTGTGCCGCGTGGCTAGCAAAAGGAAGAAGCAACACACCTTGCTCATCTCCTTCGTGAATTGCAGAATTCAAAAAAATGTTTGAATCAAGTACAAACCCATTTCTTAGGCCCACGTTACAACAAAAACTATACAAAAAAAGAACAAAGTTTACACTCTAGCCCCAACGTAAACTTGCGACTTCTGCACACCCTGCTACTTCAAAAACCGCTGCAAGACTACACTGTAACAATGACACAGCCTGCTCACAACGCTCCCTCTGCAGCCTGAAAATGACTATTCAACAACGATAAACAATTCAAATAAAAATTCAAGAAACAAGTTCTGTTTTCTTGAGGATATATAGCAGAAAGAGGAGAGAAGAGAAAGGGAGACGGGAAGGACTTGAATCCTCTTCAACACAATACAGCTTTCAATCACCAACCAAATCACCCTTCTTAATCTAAATCACAACCCAGCCTTCATATCTCTTAACCCATCAACAACACACAAATAGTTCTCGAACTAAACCCTCACAATCCATCGTCACCCTTCAACCTTCAATTTTTCATCCACCGATCTTCAACCTTCGACCCCACCGTCACACACCCACAAAGCTATCTCGCCCCACCCTTTAAATACACCACCACGAAAAGAGGAAAACATCAACAACGAACCTTTATAAAACCCAACAACAAAACCCAGCCTTCATCGTTCACAAACCCGTCATCCTTTCAAACCTGTAAAAAAAAAGAGAGAAAAAACCATTCACCTTCTCCAAATAGCCGCCTCCAACATCCATATCGTATCATCCCCAAAAACAATCCAATCGCGAACCCTAACCCTTTCAAATCAAAACCCAGAAATCATTTCAAATCGAAATAGAACCGCGGAAACGAGATGAAGAAGGATTGAGATAGAAAACACATAAACGGATAAACCTGTTTAAATCAGAGTGAGAAACGGACGGATCGATTTCACAAGGGAGGTGGTGTTTTTTTTCTTTGTTCTCCCATGGTTGAGATTTGACGGAATCGTTCATGTTTTGACAGTGTTTTGGGTGGTTGCCAGATGTTGTTTTTTTTTTACGTTATGAGGAAAGGAGTACGTGTTTGTTCTCTGAGGTCCTCCGGTTTTGTTTTCTAAAGGAGATCGAGATAGGCCGGTTTAGCATCTTGATTATGTGACTGTGGGCCAGGCCTGTTTAGCATTTTGTTTCTTTTTTTTAAAAACCATGCTTTTCCCTTCTTTGCTTTAAAAAAGAGAGAAGACTGATATGTTGTTGTTGGATTATATGGATGGCCCTTGGGCCGTGTAGTTGTCATCTCCACTAGTCTTTGATTGTTTCCCCTATCTTTTTTTTTCTTTCGCCGTGAAGAGACGGGCTTTGGAGGCCCATATGACCCTCATTGGATCAGCTCCCTTTTCACATCTTGTTCCTACACATACCATATCCTCTTTCTAATTTTCTTAAAATTGTTTTACCTTGGTTTCCTTTTTTTATTATTTAACAACAACCATTTGAATATCGTTTATTTATTATCAAGTTGTTCATCTTGTTTACTTGTCCTTTTTATGATTATCTTGATTTTCTATTTTCTTTTATTTTGGCCAATGATATCATATAAATCTTGACTTTGTTGATTATTTCAAAATCACTAAAAATCTAGATTTGTAGGAGGCCACCTTTTTCTTTCTTTATTTTGGTCGATGAAAGTTAAAAATCTAAGGTTATCGATTTGTCGATTAAATCTTGATTTAAACGAGACCAACTTGTTTTTCATTCCGATTCTATTTTGGTCGATGAAAATAAAAAATCCAAGATTATCGATTTGTCGATTTAAATCTTGATTAAGACGAGATCAACCTTTTTTTTTATTTCGTAATCTTTATTTAGGCCGATGACGTTACACAAATCTTGACTTTGATCATTTCAAGTCAATAAAGTCTTGATAAATGTGAGGCCACTTTTAATATATTTTTGTTGGTCAATGAAAGTAAAAAATATAAGATTATCGATTTCTCAATTAAATCTTGATTTAGACAAGACCGATTTTATTTTCATTTCAATTCCACTTTCTTTATTTTGGTCGATGACATAACAAACCTCATGGTTTGGTTGATTTCATTGAGTTGACAAAACTTTGATCAACATGAGACCGCTTTCTTTTTATTTCAGTCGATGAAAGTCAAGAATCATTGATTATCATTTCTTGATTAAATCTTGATTTAGACGAGACTAGTTTTATTTTCGTTCCGATTCTATTTAGTCGATGAAAGTCAAGAATCATTGATTATCGATTTCTTGATTAAATCATGATTAAGACGAGACTATTTTTATTTCATCTCATCCTATTCATGTCTTTTACATCATCATATTTGCATTATAATCTTGTTATCATCTAGGATCTTTATAACTATCATCTCTTTCCCCCCATTCCAAAGGGAGAACACCTTAAATTGACTTTCAAAGTCATCATACCTTATCCTTCTAGGTTCACCCTTATTTTTTGGCTATCGTGAGTCAATGAAATCATAACTAGAAGTAGGTTGGAGTTCTTACACTCCATATGATTCTCATCATCATGAGAACTCACTTCGCCCTGTAACGTAGACTTAGAGAGTTATCGTGAACTCTAAAATGAGCTCATACTCATTTTCCCCTTGGAACTTTGGCCATAGTCAATGGTTCCTATTCCTTCACTCTTAGATCGGTGAACTACGGATACTCTGATTCCACTCCCGTAAGGATACGTAGGCGCAAAGTGCGATGCTTTGTCGAGTATACTTAGATATAAACCCCTAGGGTTTTCAATCTTTAGCATAGCACCCTTAGCAAGCGAGTAAGATATAACAAGTAAAACAAGAGGCTCCCGTAGAGTACTACAGACGTTTAGGGTGCTAATACCTTCCCTAGGTGTAACTAACCCCCGAACCTTAGATCTCCCCCCTTGAGGTTTTTCTCGATCTTGAACCTTTCCTTTGGATAAATCAAAGTCGGTTATAAAATAAAATGATGCAAGTTAATTAATAGCTTGTTATCCGATTTTCACCACAACAGAAATGGCGACTTCACTGGGGAAATACTCTTTTGTTTTTTAGGGTTAAGCCCATCTTGTTTCTGCTTTGCTTTACTTATACTTGCTTGCTATATTTGTGTATATCTGTTTGATTTCCTGTATATATGTTGTGCTTGAGTTATCTTTTGTTGGCTTTGTTCTTGAGTGGTGAGATAAATCCTATACCCGGATTTGAGTGCACTTATGATAGGACGATGGTATATTCAAGGAGGCTTTGAAGGAGCCGATTCCCGAAAAAGTTGACTTGAGACACCATCACTCAGTTTAGGCCCTCTTGAGAGTTTAGTCATGTTGAACGATCCTATTCATGAAAGTGTGCTACTCTCAATGTAGGTGTCGTTGATGCTGAGAACCGTAGTTACCAAACCCCACTAAGCCTTTTTAGGATGTAGTGCGGTGACCATGATGGAGTCTATTTCTGAATTGGTTGTCACGCGATACTACACTCAGACGAGATCCTCTTGAGAATTTTATTGATTACCAAGTCATCTGGGAAATCGTTAAAATCCGAAAGATGAGTTGTCGACTCTGGGAACTTTTTAGAACCTCGTTCAGCAGATGAAAACCAGTAGTACATACCTTTTGGGATGGGTAGACCATGGCTCCATTCATGAGACCTATAAACCTAGGGTTTGTATGTTTTGTTGTGTGTACATATATTTGTGCTCGTGTGCTTTATGCATCTCTACCTTCAAGCATTCTTAGCCCTTTGGTTTCGAGGTACTCAAATGTTTGTTTCCTTTTCAAAAGATCAATAGATTTTGGGATTTTAAAAAAACAAAAACTCTTCAATTTTCCAAAAAAATGTTTACAACTTGCCTTTGAGTTCCTTGAAACCATTTGGCTCGCATTAGCATCTCATTTGCATCATGTCATAGCATGTGCATTTCCTCTCTGTCTTCGTCTCATGTCACCGTTTTCCCATCAGAATCGTCACATTCTCGACACTACAAAGCCCAAACTCGACAAAGAATGTTTGAACAATACTGTGAAATGGACAGAGTCAACAACGAATTGAGTGAGCTCCGAGGAGGAATGGGGTAGATTCTGGAAGCAATTCAGGTTATGAGAGCAAAGATGGATACACAAGCGACGGTGGTCTCCGAGATTATCACTACAACTGTAGAACCTCCCGTTACTACTGTGAACCCCACTTTGGGCATGCCTTTTAACTTTATACGTGCTCCAGCCGTCACTTCTACTCAACAAGTTGTTCCTTTAGTTAATGAAGCTTTTCAAGCTATTCCTACCTTCGCTCCAGCAGCAGTGCAAGCTCAGGTGCACCCAATTTTTCAGAACCCACATCCGGTTCATGATTATGTCAATATGTCCGAAGAAGGAGATAATCGACATGAAAGGCTGAAGGAAAGTGTAGAGACAATGCAGAGGAAATTGGAAGCAATGGAAAGGAGCAATGTATTTAATACTAATGCTAAGGACATGTGCTTAGTCTCAGGCTTGGTAATTCCACCCAAGTTCAAACTACCCAATTTCGACCTATACCCAGGTGCGACCTGTCCCAAGTCGCATTTGGTCATGTATTACCGACGAATGGCTGCATTTATGAATAATGACAAGTTGATGATCCACTGCTTCCAAGATAGTTTGAAAGGGGCTGCTGCAAAGTGGTATTTGACTTTGGACCAATCTAGGATCCGATGTTTTCAAGATGTATCTGATGCTTTTGTAAAGCATTACAAATATAACATGGACCTGGCGCCAGATCATAGACAGCTACTAAGTATGTCACAGAGCGATACCGAGTCTTTTAAAGAGTATGCACAGAGATGGAGAGAGCTGGCTTCACAGGTAGAGCCACCTTTATCTGAAAAAGAGTTAACTAATTGGTTTGTCGACACGGTGAGACCAGAATTCTACGAAAGGATGATCAGTAGCGTGTCTGCTAGTTTTTCCGATATTGTGGTTGTGAGGGTTAAAGTAGAGCTTGGTTTGAAGAATGGAAAAATGACCAAGAGAGCTGATAATTCGAGCGACGATGCCAAGTTATCCTTCAAAAGGGAAGGAGATACCAATGTGGTGATGACAAACAAAAAGAAGAAATATCAGTTCTGGAAACGACTGCAGCAACAACAGTGTTATTCTGTTCAGCAACCTTATGTGGTCGCCATCGCGCCAACATTCAATCGCCAAGCTTCTGTTTATTAGTCGGTTCCTCAACCACCAGTGTATCAATGAGCGCCCAACGCTCCTGCTTATCACCGACGGACTCAAGTTTCTCGTCAGAACATTCCAGGTAAAGGAAAGGGTGGAAGGCCTACGATTCCTTCCATTCCTATGACGTATACAGCATTGTATCCTACTTTGGTGCAATAAGGATTTAATAACTACAAGGTCATCAGGCCCACCTCCTGATCCGCTTCCACCTTCTTACAATCCCAACGCTCATTGTGCATTCCATGAAGGTGCACCGGGCCATAATTTAGAAGGTTGTTTTTCTTTAAAGCATATTGTGAAGAACTTAGTGGAGAGAAACATTTTGTCCTTCGATGGCTCTCAGCCTAATATCAAGAACAATCCTTACCCGCTCACGAGATAAGTAAAGGATGTATCAAGACAAAGAGGGATTAGGTGTCTGTGATTGAGCTCCTCTTTGATTTGCTGTATTTGATTCCCTAAAGCTGGCAATCTTTTGGTTTTTTCAGCAATTTTTATTGTATTTCCTTTGCACTTTGAATTTGTATTTGCCTATAAACTTTGTTGTACTTTCAAGTTGGCAAGGTTAATGAAATGTTTGTGCATCTTTTGGATTAAGTCCATTCGTTTCACTCATCTACTTTTATGCTTCATCTTATTTCTTTCCATTTATCAAACTTATTGTTAAGCAAAGGTTGGGGAGGATGATGAAAACCTCGTGGTCATAATTGTTGTGGTATGTTGCCGATTAAACCTTGCCGATGATATAAGGCATTGTTTCAATTCCTAAACACTGGAGAAATAAGGACGATAATCCCTTGTTAACCCTTCGAGCCCAGAAGTAGGAGTTTTCTTTTCTTGCACAAAAAACCCTTAAATCTCAACCTTGGGGCAGGGTAGTTCTCAGTTTAACTTGGTTATGCAATCGAATGCGAGCGCTTCATGCAAGACACCAGTCAAATCTCTCAAATCAGGTGACTTCCTAGCTTTTGGAAACTTGAAAGTATAGCTTGAGTTAACTGAGTATAGGATTGGAGTTCATCACGAAGATTGGGTGGGACAAATAAACTTTGAGCCTTTATCCTTTGTTTCATAAAACCGTGAACCAAGCCACGTTACAACACTTAAAAGACCTAATTGAGGTAAGGTTGTTTTGAAAGCATACTACAGCAAGGTTGATTAACCTGACTCCTAATAATCCTTGCTATTTCCGTGTGTTGATCACTTCATCTGTCATTCCGTAAATGACTAGATCTTTGTTTTTTATTTAATTACTCCACCGTGTGTCTTTCATCAAAAATTTTGTTTTCAAAAATCTTGCATGAATATCGCATTGAACTTGCCAATTTTTGACGAACAATACTTGTTTGCAAAGACAATTAAATGTCAAAGAAATCCTAATAAATGCAGCCAGCTAGGGAATTCGATTTGATAAAGGACGCTCAATCAGGGGCAACCAAGCGGAAGGATTTGCCAATCCACTATTCCAAGAGCTATCGAATCAGCGCCAGAATTCTTCAAGTTCAGAATATTGTGGCAAGTCTTCTCCAGGTCATCTTATGACAAGTGTGGACTCCAGTGACCCATCAGCAGGGGCAGCAGAGAAGATTTAAAGATTACCTGTTGCAAGAGCTGTTGTTCATTATGGTGATCATCATGTAAGTCAGGATGCAGAATTACCCTGTTCTCGAGATATCCTTTGCCAGCTTCCCAATAAGTTGTTATTTCATCTAACCTTGGCAGTCTCCATGGATCTTCCTCCTCCAGTAAGGAAATCAAGCTCATGATGGCAATCCTAGTGAAGTCATGATGCTATACCTCAAGTGGAATACTCCTTTCACTAGTGAAGTATATCTGATAATCCTACTTATTCATCCCCAGTAATGGTCCAATCTGATGAGTCTGGCTGGGTATCCTTGTCGAGATGTTTATTTCATCTCCAGTCTCGTTTCCTTTTGTCTGTTTTGTCAGCATGGGCATGAGCATGGCATAAGCACTCATATGCATAGCATCTTAGCATTTTTCTATCTTCCTGGTGTTTATTTGTCTTTGATTCACTTTGGCGTTTATCTCCCCAAGTGACTGGGTTTGTCTATTCTCTCAAATAGAAAGTCAGCCCTAGGCATAAAGTGCCCATTCTTTCAGAATTCCCCACGGAGTTTTATCCTCGTGGATGATGGTTGGTTTAGTTATCTTTTCCACATGTGGATAAGATAAATCCCCATTTGAGTTCATTCCTCAATTGGAGTCCTGTTTGACCGTTTCTTTCTAGCTTGTCCCTAGATCGAACTTTGGTCCCTGGCAGGTGTGGTTTTTAAACCTATCTTTGAATGTGCATTTATTTTGCAATGTGTCTCGCAGAAGCATCTTTTACAGATCCACATCGAAGACATGATCCTTTCTCCAACAGTTATTGTGATATCAACATATCTTTGAAGCAGCAATCTCTCGAAGAAGCTTGTTTTTCAATGGCGATAAGTGACAGTCCCTTATAAGCAGCTTATCTATCTCTGGTACTATTCTGCCTTCTTTGCAACCATAATGGGTATTCCCCAGGAAGTTTTATCTTCAGTGATGCAACCTGGTACCAACCTATCACATACTATACCTTTATTGGGGCCCATTTCTTGGTTCAATCTCCAATAAGGTTCCTTTTTTTTCTAAAGTGCCAACCGGTTATGCTTGAACCTGTTGTTCCATCACTTTGGATGTTTTCCCAGTGAAGACCGTCTCTCCAGTTCAACCTTCATTGCGGATCCTTTCTTTCTAGAATGTCATCTAGTCATGTTTTGACTTGATGATCAATCATTCTAGATACCTTTATTGGAGCCCATTTTTTGGTTCTATCTCCAATAAGGTTGTTTATCTCTAAAGTGCCAACTGGTCATACTTAAACCTGTTGTTCCATCACTTTGGATGTACTCTCCCAGTGAAGACCGTCTCTCCGGTTCAACCTTCATTGCGGATACTTTCTAGAATGTCATCTAGTCACGTTTAGACTCGATGATCAATCATTCTAGATACCTTTATTAGAACCCATTTCTTGGTTCTACTTCCAATAAGGTTGTTTATCTCTAAAGTGCCAACCGGTCATTCTTGAACCTGTTGTTCCATCACTTTGGATGTTTTTTCCCAGTGAAGACCGTCTCTCCGATTCAACCTTCATTGCAGATCCTTTCTAGAATGTCATCTAGTCACGTTTATACTTGATGATCAATCATTCTAGATATCTTTATGGGGCCCCATCTTTGGTTCTATCTCCAATGAGGTTACTTTTCAGCTCTTACCGGTTTTCCTCATAAAGCAAATTATTTATTCAACCAACTTTTATGAGTACCAGAGTTTATTCTTGGCTTATTACCTTGTTCCTTTTTAAACTCCAGGTGTTTTTATCTGGCGCGCAGAGTTCGTCTCTGTCTTTTCTGGCTTTTCTTGAAGATCCCGTTTAAACTCTTCAGCATAAGAAATCCCCAGAAAATCTTTTCTTTGGGTGTCTATCCTTTTATTTCAACTGATCTCCAGTGGAGATCATGTTTTCTTTCTGGTTTCATGCCCAGTAAGGTTGTGTCTCCTTCCCCAGTGTCGTCCGGTCATTTTTAAACCTGTCGTCCACCTCCCTGGATCTTTCCCCAGTGGAGAATCCCTCTTGTTTTCTATCCTCGGTGTTGCCTCAGGGTCTCCCCAGTGAGTCTCTTCTGTTGGTTAGCATGTATCCCCAAGGAGTTTTCCTTGTGGCTACTAACCTTCATCCTTCCCCGGTGAGCTCCTCTGTGTTTGGTAGCTCTTCTTTGTTCTTTGGTGTCCTGTTTTGTTTGCATTCTTGCATCTTTCATGGCATCATATCATCATATTAGTGGTATTGCATGTCTTTGTATCTAAGGGAAAAATTTTCGGTTTTCTATATTTAAATACCTTTCACCTTAATGTCTCGAGGATCTTCGTTCCTCGTGCCATCCGACGAAGATATTTAAATAGGGGCAACTGTTGTACCCCAAATTTTACCCTTAGATCCATTGATCTCTTGCATCTCACATTAGGTCAATCATACTGCTAATCTTTTATCAATTTTGTTTGCTTTATCTGTGAATTAGGTTTTGTTTTCAGGAGATAAAAGAGGTGATTAACTAGGATCATGGGCAGAGCATTTGGATCGAGCATTTCTTTCAGATATTTTCATCACCCTCTCTTTGGCTTTTATTTTTCATCCTCAATTATCACTATCATTTCTAAACTAATATCAATATTTATTCACTAATATTTTTCTAGATATTTATTTTCCTAGAACCTAATCTATTTCCAAAAATCATTTATTCTTTTTTTTTAAATTTACTTCAATCACTATATTATTTTTTGTCTAATTTTAATTTTTATTTAATTATGCCTACTTTCCTAAAAACAATTCATTGGTAATATTTTAAATTATTCATTTTTTTTTAATTTGTGGTAGTAGTTTTTAATATTTCGTTTGTCACTTATTTTTAACTCATATAATACAAGACCAATTGTGTAAGCATCACAATGGGATGCAAACATTTTCGGTTGACTTTTCAAACCCTGTTTTGGACCAGTGGGAGTGTGCCGCGTGGCTAGCAAAAGGAAGAAGCAACACACCTTGCTCATCTCCTTCGTGAATCACAGAATTAAAAAAAAAACGTTTGAATCAAGTACAAACCCATTTCTTAGGCCCACGTTACAACAAAAATTATACAAAAAAGAACAAAGTTTACACTCTAGCCCCAACGTAAACTTGCGACTTCTGCACACCCTGCTACTTCAAAACCGCTGCAACACTACACTGTAACAATGACACAGCCTGCTCACAACGCTCCCTCTACAGCCTGAAAATGACTATTCAACAACGATAAAAAATTCAAATAAAAATTCAAGAAACAAGTTTTGTTTTCTTGAGGATATATAGCAGAAAGAGGAGTGAAGAGAAAGGGAGACGGGAATGACTTGAATCCTCTTCAACACAATACAACTTTCAATCACAAACCAAATCACCCTTCTTAATCCAAATCACAACCCAGCCTTCATATCTCTTAACCCATCAACAACACACAAATAGTTCTCGAACCAAACCCTCACAATCCGTCGTCACCCTTCAACCTTCAATTTTTCTTCCACCGATCTTCAACCTTCGACCCCACCGTCATGCACCCACAGAGCTATCTCGCCCCACCCTTCGAATACACCACCACGAAAAGAGGAAAACAACAACAACGAACCTTTATAAAACCCAACAACAAAACCCAGCATTCATCGTTCACAAACCCGTCATCCTTTCAAACCTGTCAAAAAAAAGAGAGAAAAAACCATTCACCTTCTCCAAATCGCCGCCTCCAACATCCATATCATATCATCTCCAAAAACAATCCAATCGCGAACCCCAACCCTTTCAAATCAAAACCTTGAAATCATTTCAAATCGAAACAGAACCGCGGAAACGAGATGAAGAAGGATTGAGATAGAAAACACATAAAGGGATAAACCTGTTTAAATAAGAGTGAGAAACGGACGGATCGATTTCACAAGGGAGGTGGTGTTTTTTTTCTTTGTTCTCCCATGGTTGAGATTTGACGGAATCGTTCATGTTTTGACCGTGTTTTGGGTGGTTGCCAAATGTTGTTTTTTTTTACGTTATGAGGAAAGGAGAACGTGTTTGTTCTCTGAGGTTCTCCGGTTTTGTTTTCTAAAGGAGATCGAGATAGGCCGGTTTAGCATCTTGATTATGTGACTGTGGGCCAGGCCTGTTTAGCATTTTGTTTCTTTTTTTTTAAAACCATGCTTTTCCTTTCTTTGCTTAAAAAAAGAGAGAAGACTAATATGTTGCTGTTGGATTATATGGATGGCCCTTGGGCCGTGTAGTTGTCATCTCCACTAGTCTTTGATTGTTTCCCCTATCTTTTTTTTTCTTTCGCCGTGAGGAAACGGGCTTTTGAGGCCCATATGACCCTCATTGGATCAGTTCCCTTTTCACATCTTGTTCCTACACAGACCATATCCTCTTTCTAATTTTCTTAAAATTGTTTTACCTTGGTTTCCTTTTATTATTATTTAACAACTGCCATTTGTATATCGTTTATTTATTATCAAGTTGTTCATCTTGTTTACTTGTCCTTTTTATGATTATCTTGATTTTCTATTTTCTTTTATTTTGGCCAATGATATCATATAAATCTTGACTTTGTTGATTATTTCAAAATCACTAAAAATCTAGATTTGTAGGAGGCCACCTTTTTCTTTCTTTATTTTGGTCGATGAAAGTTAAAAATCTAAGGTTATCGATTTGTCGATTAAATCTTGATTTAAACGAGACCAACTTGTTTTTCATTCCGATTCTATTTTGGTCGATGAAAATAAAAAATCCAAGATTATCGATTTGTCGATTTAAATCTTGATTAAGACGAGGTCAACCTTTTTTTTATTTCGTAATCTTTATTTAGGCCGATGACGTTACACAAATCTTGACTTTGATCATTTCAAGTCAATAAAGTCTTGATAAATGTGAGGCCATTTTTTATTTCTTTTTGTTGGTCAATGAAAGTCAAAAATATAAGATTATCGATTTCTCGATTAAATCTTGATTTAGACGAGACCGATTTTATTTTCATTTCAATTCCACTTTCTTTATTTTGGTCGATGACATAACAAACCTCATGGTTTGGTAGATTTCATTGAGTTGACAAAACTTTGATCAACATGAGACCACTTTCTTTTTATTTCAGTCGATGAAAGTCAAGAATCATTGATTATCGATTTCTCGATTAAATCTTGATTTAGACGAGACTAGTTTTATTTTCGTTCCGATTCTATTTAGTCGATGAAAGTCAAGAATCATTGATTATCGATTTCTTGATTAAATCATGATTAAGACAAGACTATTTTTATTTCATCTCATCCTATTCATGTCTTTTACATCATCATATTTGCATTATAATCTTGTTATCATCTAGGATCTTTATAACTATCATCTCTTTCCTCCCATTACAAAGGGAGAACACCTTAAATTGACTTTCAAAGTCATCATACCTTATCCTTCTAAGTTCACCCTTATTTCTCGGCTATCGTGAGTCAATGAAATCATAACTAGAAGTAGGTTGGAGTTCTTACACTCCATGTGATTCTCATCATCATGAGAACTCACTTCCCTCTGTAACGTAGACTTAGAGAGTTATCGTGAACTCTAAAATGAGCTCATACTCATTTTCCCCTTGGAACTTTGGCCATAGTAAATGGTTCCTATTCCTTCACCCTTAGATCGGTGAACTACGGATACTCTGATTCCACTCCCGTAAGAATACGTAGGCGCAAAGTGCGATGCTTTGTCGAGTATACTAGATATAAACCCCTAGGGTTTTCAATCTTTAGCATAGCACCCTTCGCAAGCGAGTAAGATATAACAAGTAAAACAAGAGGCTCCCGTAGAGTACTACGGACGTTTAGGGTGCTAATACCTTCCCTAGGCGTAACCAACCCCCGAACCTTAGATCTCCCCCCTTGAGGTTTTTCTCGATCTTGAACCTTTCCTTTGGATAAATCAAAGTCGGTTATAAAAGAAAATGATGCAAGTTAATTAATAGCTTGTTATCCGATTTTCACCACAACACCTGGAAATTTTTATTTTTGACCAAACACTTACATAGGAATATTATTCCTAGAAATAATAATCCTGAGAATAGGATTCCAAGAAATACTATTTTATAACTTCAAACAAACGCACCCCTAGATATTAAAAATAGTTTTTTGTAGTAAAACAAAGTTGGTTAATGAAAAGTAAAAAAATTGGTTAATGAAGTGATGAAGTTGGTTAATAAACATCCAGATATTAAAAATAACTTTTAGTAAGAAAACAAAGTTGGTTAATGAAATGCAAAATGTTGGGTAATGAATTTATGAAGTTGGTTAATCACACAATTTTATATCGATACCCCCTTAATAAAATAATAATAATTTTTTAAAATATTGTTATAATATTTCACTGTTCACTATATTAATGAACACTGAAATACAGTGTAGGTGTATGATGTGGGTGTAAAAATATTATTTATGATTAAATTAACATGGCAACCATGCAAAACTAAAGGGGGAGTAAAAAATTAGTTTTAAAGTAGGTGGACTAAAAATATTATAAAAAAATAAGGGGATCAAAAGTGAATTTAAGCCAATAAACAAATATAAAATTTAACTACTAGTATTGTGGATGCTTTAATGGAGATTGTATAACCTACCATACTTTATACAAATAAATTTTTTAAGAACTTCTGAATTTATGGTTTTCTTCAATTAATGTTCACCAACAATTGTATAATATTTGAAGGAGTCTTCATCGTGATCAAAATTTGAATAGGTCGCTCTTATTGCAAGATATTTTAATTTTACATGCAATTGTAGAAGGTTAAAGAGGTTTTTTTTATATCATGTCTTAGTTGTTTGATTAACCTAATGAATGAAAGTGATGTATAAAAAGGAGTTTGTGGTAGGCGAGTTTAATCGGCTATCTGGATTATCATTAAAGTTTATTTGGTTTTGTATGGATATATATGTGTAGCGAGCGATTTTAGACGTGGTTCTTAAGCACTGTCGCACTGGGGTACTACAGGTCGATTCATTTTTTATCCTATTGAAGCTGATGAAGGAAGGGAAATAGATGTCTCCAATTAACCCTGCATGCATACTGAGTTTAAACAGATGACTCTTGGTTTACAGATGCGGTTTAGATCGTGGGCCTCTCTCTGCTAATTTTGCTAAGAATGAAATGACGGGACTATGCTATTGGTAGGATGTTAGGACTGATGCTTTTCGATTGATGTATGAAGGTACGGGATTTTGGGTTTTTGATTAGTGTGCTCGCTAAGAATTTTCAATCTTATGCCTACGTATTCCCGTTTAACGAAACAGGGAAATCAGAGCGATCGTAGTTCCTCCTATTCTACGGGAGGAAAAAGGTCGTTTTGGTGTCTTGTTCAAAGCCCAAGACGTGAAGCTAAAGGTGGTTTGTATCTTGTTCAAAGCCCAAGATGTGAAGCGGAAGGGTCTATTTATATCTTGTTTGAAGCCCAAGATGTGAAGCTAAAGGGTTTTGACTTTAGAGAGAATTTGTCATCTCTAGAGGGGGTCTGTTTGTCACAACTGTTGGGTGACTGATTATAAAGGAGAATTACTTTAGCTGGGATATGTGAATCCAGCAATGCCATAATTTCCTTTATAGGGGATTTTTAACCTGAAGGAGAAGACTTTAACTCAGTTTAGAGCAATGCCATCTTTCCTTAGGAATTTCTCATGCTAAAAGAGAGACAGTGGCGTGGATGTAAATAATCCAGAGGCTTGCCGCTTACAGCAATTAGATGGGGGAAAAGGAGTTATTGATGTTTGTATATTATGAACGAGGCACAGATTCTGATGCTAAAAGGTTGATTGACTCAACCGGGGTTTCCTTATACAAAGCCTAAGAGGAGGCTATTGACCCAACAAAAGGGTGTTTTTATGTGTCTCGTACGAAGCCCGAGAGAGAGGCTAAAAGGGTTGACTCAACAAGAGAGTGCTTTTGGTATGTGTCTTGTACGAAGCCCAAGACGGAGGCTAAAGGCGCTTGACTCAACAAGAGAGTCTTTGTACCTCGTACGAAGCCCGAAATGGAGGCTGAAAATGTTTGACTTAATAAAAGAGTCTTTTATACTCAACAAGAGAGTGTTTTTGTATCTCGTACGAAGCCCGAGATGGAGGCTGAAAATGTTTGACTCAGCAAGAGAGTCTTTTATACTCAAGAAGAGAGTGTGAAAAGGTTAGCTCCGCTGGGGAGAATCATTGTACAAAGCCCAAGAGGAGGCTAGGGTGCTGGTGACTGTTTCAGTTTAGTGACAGGTCCAGTATGTTGGATAAAAGACAAAATCAGTCCTTATAAAGATTAAAGGTAAGGTTGTACTTTGGGATTGATCAGAGGATCAGGGTTATTTCCTGTTCTTTAAGGAAATGGAAAATCCAAAGGGTACTGAGATTGTCCAAGTCTACTCTTATTTTAAGAAATCGATTCTCAGATAGTGAATGATCTTTGTATGATGCCCAAGAGAAGGCTGGTATGTTAAGGGATGAAGGTCAACCCATTAACTGGTCTGACACTTGACTCAGAAAGACAGCTATAGCAAATTGATGACTAGGTTCTATTCCTATACCTGTAGAGGTCTCTGGGTCCTTGTACTAAGCCCAAGAGAAGGCATGAGAGCTTTTAAGAAGCTGAAGGGTCCTTGTACAACGCCCAAGAGGAGGCGGGGATGCTTTTAAGAAGCCTGTGGGTCTCTAAACCCCGAGAAGTTCAAGACATGTCATTCACCGAGAATAGATCAAGCCAGGAAAGTCCGAGAATTTGGAAGAAACTCAAGAGATGTCATTCACGGAGAAAAGATCATCTCTGGGAAGTAGAGTCTCTTTGACAATTTCTAAGGGTGACAGTCTGAGAAAGGGTTCACCGAGAATGCTGTCTTTCACGTCTCCATATTGTTTAACCCCAAGAGGAGGGAAGACTGTGTCTGGTAATCCTATGGGGATCTAGTTTTGTTTGTATGTAAGAGTTACCAAAAGGGCTTTACCTAGTGCTAGATGTAGTTGCCGGGGAAAACTCTAAATAGCTATACTAGTATTACACAGTGGATATTTGATGAGTATATAAAAGTTTGTGAAGGAAGACTTACAGTGAGCAGCCCCAAAATACAGTTATATATATATATATATATATATGAAAGCGGATAAAGAAAGCGGATAAACACTTACTCGATTGTAGAGCTTCCATGTTGTTTGGTTAGTTGTTCAACAAAGAAAACTTTGATAACAATATTATATTCAAAATCAAAGGAGAAAGTGCTTTGAAAAGATTGTTGGGGCTTACAGCTCAAGGAGAGGCCCAAGGTTTTATCAGTGATTGCACTGTTGTTTTGTATATTGTACAGGGACTTATACAAGTGACTGAGGCCCAAAAAGGTTTTCTGTACAAAGGGATGGGTCTTACACTCTCTCAAGAGGCCCAAAAGGTTATTTTTGTACAAGTGGTGGGGCTTACAGCTCAAGGAGAGACCCAAAGTGTTTTGTTTTAAAAGGCGACGATCGCGCCAAACTTTTTGATGGTGTCAGGACTTATACAATAAGTGAGGCCCAAATTATTTTGGTTTTCAAAAAGGGTTGGGTCTTACACTCTACTAGAGGCCCAATGATTTTTAAAGAATGGGCTTATAACACGAGGGTAGGCCCAAGGGTTTGATTTTTGAACTGGCGATCGCGCCGAGATTTTCTTTTAACACAGAGGGACTTATACAATATCTGAGGTCCAAAATTGTTTTGGTTAAAAGGGGATTGGGTCTTACATTCTATTAGAGGGCCAAAGTGTTTAAAATTTTTGTTTGAGTGAAAATCAAGGAAACCCTAAATTTGTTTTCTTTTAAAAGAAAATAATTAAAGAAAATCAAATAAAAATGATAAAAATACCAAATAAGTTTGAATAAACCACTTGTGATTTTTGTTGAGGGTTTTAAAAATGAGTTTTTTATCACAAGATAAATTAAAACTCATTTAGTTTTGATTTTCATAGTAAATATTCACTTTTAAATGCTTAAAAACAATTAAAAATGAATTTATTCACAAAAATACTAATTATATTAAATAACTAATATAAATTTAATTTTTTGTGGAATAAAATATTTCAACATTTTTGTGATTTTTTGCAAAAAGAACCAATAAAAAATAATTACAATTGAGGGAGTTATTAATTTTTCAAATCATTAAAAATAAGGCTAAAATACAGTTTTGGTCCCCCTGTTTGTCAAAATTCACGGTTTTGGTCCCCCCCATTTTATTTTTTAACAGTTTTGGTCCCCCACCCCAATTTTGGCCCAAAAAAATGATGAACAGTAACTGGTCCGTACATGAACAGTGCATGTCCGTACATGAACAGTACACGTCCGTACATGAACAGTACATGAACAGTGAGGGGTGGGGGACCAAAACTGTTAAAAAATAAAATGGGGGGACCAAAACCGTGAATTTTGACAAACAGGGGGACCAAAATTGTATTTTAGCCTAAAAATAATAAGAAAACAATAAAAAAGTGGAGAAAATAGCAAAAAGAGGATCTGGGGCGAGGGGGATTCGAACCCCAGACCTCTTGTGTATAGGGCGCGCGTCTTACCACTAGGGTGGTGATACATCCGTTGATTGAAACACAACCACAAATATACAAGGCTTGCCTTGTTTTTGGCCTGGCCCAAGGCAAGGCAAGGCAAGATTTTGGTTGAAAACGTGAAGGTCATAACTTTCTCATTTCTCCATGGATTGGGACAAAATTTAGGTCTATCCTGCCTAGAATTTTACAAGGAATCCAATAGTGGTGGTATTTTTTTCAGATCATGCTCCTATTGAAAAACCCGATAGTGGTTTTGAAATAGGCCATGATTTGCATTTTCTATGTCATCTCTTGGTACAAGCATAAATTACATGATAAATTGGTGCAAACACAACACATATAACATGTATAAGAGATGCATGATCAGTGGACATCAAAAGAAAACATGGTTAAAAAAATCCAAGTTGTGATGCTTACCTCTTTTTGGAGCTTTTGTGCAATCTGCCAAGCCACTTGTTCCAGAAATGATTTAATGCTTTGAACAACCTCAAATAATCTCTTAGAAGCTTTTAGGATGGTTGGAATCAGCTGGAAACCTCAAGAACAAGTTTGAGTTCTTTCTTGCAAAATGGGCAAAAGTGGACAAAATAGCAACTCTCTCAAATGGTGTTCCAGATGGGGGGAACCATTTGGGATAGTTCAAGGATGATATTTGGAGTGTGTTTGAGGTTTTATCTGATTTAGAAAGTGACTGAATCAAGACATGGCTTGAAAAATGCACAAAAGTACTATTTTGAGGTTTTGAGAGGTGACTTTGTGATTTTGGTGTTATAGGTCACTTGTGAGAGTTTGGATAGCTTAGATATGATATATTGGATGTGTTTGGATCATGAGCTATGGTGGAATTTCTCTCTAACTCAAAAAACTCAGAGTTACCTTGCTAAAGAAGGCATTTTTGCTAAGAGAAAGAGATTTTGAGTAAAGCAAGTGTCGTAGTGCTTTGGTGTACTCAAACTGAACACAATTGAGCTCTATTTATAGTAGAGCAAGTTTGTTTTAGCTGCAATAGTGAATGGCAACTACAGAAGAGATTTGGCCAATGTTGAGCAATGAGAATCCAAGTCTCCTCTAGCCATTGACTAGAGGTTAGGGCACAGGCTGTTGGTCCCCTTGGTCTTGGATAAGTCTTGACTGAATTCAGTTGGAAATGGCTCAGTCCATGCCACCTTGGTGCATCCATTGAATGCTCCAATCCAAAATTGGAGTCTTGTCCCTCTTTTAGGCATTTCTAGGTTTGGCATGCTATTTTTGGTTCCAAAGACTTGGGAGGCTTGCGATCAGAGTTGGTTCCTCCTTGGCCCCCCTTGAGGTGTTCAGATGGATAGAGTTGCTTGCCCTTTGCAAAATTTGAGCAAATCGAGCAAAACTCCAAAATCTGCCTTGCCATGACAGTTTGCAGCAAGGCATATTGGCATTGTCATATCTCATGACTCAAGTGGACTTTGATGGAGTTCTTGGCCATTTTGGAAAGCCCTCATATGATACAACTGTTTGATCATAATTGGTTTTGATACTTTTTGGATCCAAGTGAAAAATGCCCCTACATTTGGAAAAAAGTAAGGCAGATTCTGACTTAGTGAAAATTTCACTAAGTGTTGGAAAAAAGTGAAATTTTACTTTTTGTGATTTTGATCATTCCATAACTTAAAATCCATGAGGAATTGGAATGAGTTATGTTTGAAGCTTTTGTAGAGTGCCATAAGAGCTACAAATCCAGCTTTGGATGGGGAAAAATGGCCTTGTGGTTTAGGAGTTATGATCCTCCAAAGTTGGTACCCTAGCCACTTTGTTCCATAACTTAGAAAAATTTCTAAGTTTTTTATGGTTACCCCTTTTACAAGTTATCCCACTTTTCTTGATTTTTCTTGATGAATGATGATTCCAATCACACATTAACATCATTTTAGGGTTAAAAAACCATAATTGTGAAAAATCTCAAAAAGTCAAAGTTTGACTTTTGTGCACAGTTGACTTTTTATCAGATGAATTCCAAACTGTGCGGTCCTCTATGAAATCAAGTCCTTGAACTAAATCAAACTTGATGGATTGGTTTCATAGGTGTTATAGGGTGTATTGAATCATTTCCTAGGGTTTGGGAGCATGTCCTGGTCAAAAGTCAAAGATACAGTTGACTTTTCTCGCGAAACCCTAACTGTGGTTCAGATGAAATTGAAACTTGTTGCTCAAGCTTCTTGGATCAATCCATTATTGAAAATGGATCAATGTGGCTTATTAGAGACCCTCAAATCATGTCTTAAGCTCTTGGCTCCTGTTTTGTCCCAAAAGTTAACTTAAGGGTGAATTAGGTCAAGAAACCCTAATTCCTGATTTTTTGTGAATGCATCCCCTGAGGTTAATATGACTTGATGATTGGGTCCATGATGTCCCTTGGAGTATTTTGGGTTATGCCTTGAAGCATTGGCTCATGCCCAGAGGAAAATTTCCATCTGGAGGTCCTGGTCGACCAAAACCCTAATTTGGTGACACTGGCGATCTTGAGGCTTAATCCACTTAGAAGGGAGCATCCTTGTGCTTAATCCTTGGAGTGGGAGTCCTCTTGATCCATTGTGGATGTTTGAGATGCTAGACAAGTTGAAGATCATGTCATTCCTTGATTGATCCTTTGTCTAAGAGTTCTGAGAGGGCTTGAAACCCTAAGTCTGATTGTAGTGGATGCTCACCTATCTTTGGGGACTCTAATGGTTCATCCATATTGTGATGATGATTTGCACAATGATGGGAAATCTTAGTGGTCAAAATTTGGGGTATGACAGATGCCCCTATTTAATCTTCTTGGACCCGAAGGTGTGAATGGCGAAGGTATTCGGGCATTCGGGGTGCAAGAGGATTAAATATCGGAATACCCGAAATTTTGATGGTGATTAAGAATGGTAGTTCACGCATCCTTCTTCTTTTGCTAAGAAATGATGCTCAGAAAAGGTAAAAACTTCCCCTCGATCCTGGTCTTCAGCCAAGGAACTGGTCTAAGTTTCTGAAATAAACTTCCCCTCGATCCTGGTTTCCTACCAAGGAACTGGTCTTAGTTTCTTTTGAAATAAACTTCCCCTCGATCCTGGTTTCCTACCAAGGAACTAGTCTTAGTTTCTTTTGAAATAAACTTCCCCTCGATCCTGGTTTCCTACCAAGGAACTGGTCTCGGTTTCTTTTGTCAATAAACTTTCTTGACAAAGGACGCTGTGTGTAGCAATTTTCCTCAAACTTCTAGCTAAATTTTCCTGGGGAGATGCCATTTGATGGGAAAAAATTTTGATGTCAGACTGGCTGGGGAACCCATCTGTCTAAGTTGTAGAGGTGTACAAACTTCTCTGTTGGAGATGACATTCATTAACTCTCCTGGGGAAGAACGAGTCTCTTGAGAGACTGCCTTCGCTTGGATATATTACATCATACTTTTCTCAGAGATCTTCTCGGAGAAATGCCATATGATGTGATCGAATTTTGAGGTGCCGATGACTTTGTAAACATTGACTTTCTGGAGAGAAGAACCAATGTGCTATTGAGAGTCTTCGGTTAAGAGGCTTTCTCTGGGGATTTTCCTTAATCCGGGAAAGCGAAGATATCATCTTCAATGGCGAAGAGCGACATTTGTTGAATGTTTTCTCTGGTCTTTCAGAGGTTCAAGTTATCAAAGTGGTCGAGGACCGACCTTATCCCAGAAATAAACTGGAGGAGAGATTGTTCAGACACGACGTTTCCTGACAAGGGAAGAACTGACAACTCGATTGTGAAGACTTTTATCACTAGGGGATAAGACCGACTAGAGTGATAGGGATGCAATATGAATGCGAATGTAAATCAATAATGCATGATGTATGTATGTTTATGCTGACAAAACTGACGCGACATACAAACTGACGGATGAACACGACAGGATACTTCGCCACTGTGGGGGATGAAAAGTATCACTGGTTCACGATAGCAATTCTGCCTTGCTTAGGAGAGATAGTCCCTGCGGGGACCACCGTTGGTCGGGCTTAGGAGGCAAGAGCTCTCCCGGGGATGTCGGACGGAATATTCGCATCTAACACAGTTGATCCTTCGTTCAGACGTACTGGTTTAGAAGGAGTACTTTGATTCTGCACTTTGAAGTTCGCTTACTTCTGGAGAAGCGATTGATGTTCTTTCGATGTTCAACAGTCAAAAGAAATTGCCATCTTTATTTGAAAAGCCGAAAAAGTTTTAACAAGTAAATTCATTTTTGTTTTATTTCAAGAATCGCTAATCATGTTAAAAACGTCGTTCTGTAAAGCTAAAACAAATAAGAACTGCAAACAAAAGCACAAGGGCTCAAATTTGATTGATAGGATGGAAATCAGCCAAACGCGTGATTCCATAGAGTGTTTACAAAGTTAGAAAATGGTAATTTAAGGGAAAGGGGCTACATTGAAACATAACGACCACTATCCTTCTACCAACTTTGAATTCTGGGCATCCTGAGCTTCTGTCGAAGATGACCTTGACTGGAGTTTTTTGATGGATGGCAGGACTGCTACTAGGGGATTTGCCCCTGTTGGACGTAGTTACTTGCCATTATCCCTAACTTTTGCCTGGATTGTACTTTTGAGATTTCCAATCCACCTGGATGATTTTTTTATTATGTCTCTAATTTTTTCCTGGACCGCCCCTTTCGGGTTTTCAATCCACCGAGACGTTTTTTTAGGCGAAGTATTTCTTGACTACATCAACATTTGTGGGGTAGGCAAATTCCTCTCCGTTCATGGTTGCAAGTCTCAGGGCACCGCCTGAGAAAGCTTTCTTGACCACATAGGGGCCTTCGTAATTCGGAGTCCATTTGCCCCGAGAGTTAGTGAGAAAGGATTGTATCTTTTTGAGCATAAGGTCTCCTTTCCTGAAGACGCGAGGTCGAACATTTTTGTCAAACGCCTTCTTCATCCTTTGTTGATACAACTGACCGTGGCATAGAGCCGTGATTCGTTTTTCTTCGATCAGATTCAGTTCGTCGTGCCGACTTTGGCACCATTTAACTTTTGTTAGCTTAGCTTCCATCAATACCCTGATTGACAGGATCTCTACTTTGATGGGGAGTACTGCCTCCATGCCATAAACTAGAGAGAAATGGGTTGCCCCTGTTGAAGTGCGAACAGATGTGCGATAACCGTGAAGAGCATAGGGCAGCATCTCGTGCCAGTCTTTGTAGGTTACAAACATCTTTTGAACAATCTTTTTGATGTTCTTGTTAGCCGCTTCTACCGCTCCGTTCATCTTGGATCGGTAGGGAGATGCGTTATGGTGTTTGATCTTGAATTCAACACACAACTCCTTCATCATCTTATTGTTCAAGTTGTATCCATTATTAGTAATGATCTGACTCGAAACACCATAACAGCAGATGATATTGTTTTCGATAAATCGGACTACCACTTGTCGGGTTACATTAGCGTATGACGCTGCTTCGACCTATTTGGTGAAGTAGTCAATGGCTACCAGGATGAACCGATGTCCGTTCGAAGCCTTAGGTTCGATCATGCCAATCATGTCGATTCCCCATATAGAAAAAGGCCATGGGGAAGAAAGAACTTTGAGATGCGTTGGCGGTACACGGATTTTGTCAGAGTATATCTAACACTTGTGACACCTCCTCATGTATTTGTAGCAGTCAGATTCCATGGTCAACCAATAGTACCCTGCTCTCATAATTTTTCTCGCCATTGTGTGTGCTTTGGCATGAGTGCCAAAGGATCCTTCGTGAATTTCGTTTATCAGCATGTCTGCTTCTGGTCTGTCTACGCATCGGAGCAAGACCATGTCAAAGTTTCTCTTATAAAGTGTATCACTGCTCAGAAAGAAGCTGCCTGCTAGTCTTCTGAGGGTCTTTCTGTCTTTTCTGGATGCCCCGGGTGGGTACTCTTATTTCTGAAGGAAGCATTTGATATCGTGATACCAAGGTTTGTCATCTATGACTACTTCAATCATGAAGATGTAAGCGGGCCGCTCAAGGCGCATTATGTCGATCTTAGGTAAGTCATTCCATTGACCTACACTAATCATGAAAGAGAGGGTGGCTAATGCATCAGCCATGTGATTCTCTTCATGAGGGATATGATGAAACTCGATTCTGTCGAAGAATGGTAACAACCTTCTCGTATAGTCTTTGTAAGGAATCAGTTCTGATTGGTATGTGTTCCAATCTCCTTTGATCTGATTGATAACCAGGGTTGAGTCGCCATATACATCCAAGTTCTTGATTCTCAAATCGGTCGCTTCTTCGAGACCCATGATACAAGCTTTGTATTCGGTCTCGTTGTTCGTGCACTTGAACGTAAGTCTGGCAGTGAAAGAAATGTGGGTACCCTGAGGTGTTATGATGATTGCCCCAAATCCGTTTCCGTAATGATTGACAACTCCATCAAAGACTAGTCCCCATTGGGAACCTGGTTCTGGCCCTTCACTGGGTAGTGGTTCATCGCAGTCTTTCATTTTTAGATACATGACATCTTCGTCTGGGAAGTCATACCCGATTGATTCCTGATCGTCAATCGATTGATGAGCCAAATGATCAGCTAAAATACTTCCCTTAACGGCTTTTTGAGCGTGGTATTCGATGTCGTATTCTGATAACAACATCTGCCAACGGGCAATCCTTCCCGTGAAAGCAGGTTTTTCAAAGACATACTTGATTGGATCCATTTTGGAGATTAACCAAGTAGTGTGATGAATCATATCCTGGCGAAGACGTTTGGCTGCCCAAGCCAGAGCACAACAAGTTTTCTCAAGCATAGTGTGCCGAGTCTCGCAGTCGGTGAATTACTTGCTCAGATAGTAAATGGCAGACTCTTTCCTTTTTGTTTCATCTTGTTGGCCAAGTACACAACCCATGGAGTCTTCCAAGACTGTTAAGTATATGATCAGTGGTCTTCCTTCCACTGGAGGTGACAGGATTGGCGGATTCAACAGGTATCCCTTAATACTGTCGAAGGCGGTTTGGAAATCTTTTGTCCAAACGCAGTCCTGGTTCTTTTTTAGTAATTTGAAAATCGGCGCACATGTCGCGGTCATGAGGAATATGAATCTGGAGATGTAGTTCAAACGTCCCAGAAATCCTCTGACTTGTTTTTCAGTTTTCGAAGAAGGCATTTCTTGAATGGCCTTGACCTTGTCAGGATCAACCTCAATTCCTTTCTGGCTGACGATGAACCCTAAAAGTTTCCCTGAACGGACACCGAAGGTGCACTTGTTGGGATTCAAGTGGCGTTTGTGCTTTCTCAACCGCTCGAATAGTTTTGACAGGTGGGTCACATGCTCCTCTTCTGTCTTAGATTTGGCAATCATGTCATCGACATATACCTCAATTTCCTTGTGTATCATGTCATGAAACAGAGTAGTCATGGCCCTTTGACAGGTTGCCCCGGTGTTCTTCAAACCGAATGGCATTACCTTGTAACAAAAGGTACCCCATGGGGTAATGAACGAAGTTTTCTCCATGTTTTTCGATGCCATTTTTATCTGATTATAGCCCGAGAATCCATTCATGAAGGAGAAAACTTTGAACTTTGCTGTACTGTCTACCAGCATGTCAATGTGTGGTAAAGGAAAGTCATCCTTTGGACTAGCCTTGTTCAGATCCCGATAGTCGACACACATTCTGACTTTTCCATCCTTTTTTGGAACGGGTACGATGTTGGCTAACCATTGAGGATACTCCGATGTGGCAAGGAAACCCGCGCCAATCTATTTCTGTACTTCCTCTTTGATTTTGATGGCCATGTCCGGATAAGTTCTTCTCAACCTTTGCTTTACTGGCGGACATTTTGATCGTAACGGTAAGTGATGTTCCACGATGCTGGTATCCAACCCTGGCATGTCCTGATAGGACCAAGCAAACACATCGGGAAATTCTCTGAGAAGCTTTGTCAAACTCTCTTTGGCAGTTGGACTGAGCAGTGCCCCAATCCTAATTTCTTTTCTCTCTTTTTCTGAACCCACGTTGATCGTTTCCAACGACTCTTTGTGAGGTTCAATGGACCTTTCCTCTTGTCGCAGTAATCAGGAGATCTCTTCTGGAATTTTGCCGTCAACCATTCGATTCTCTCAGCTCACTCAATGGTTTGAGGAGTTCTACTACTTTTTGGAAAGTCCCAAATGTCCTCTAAAACTTTCATGTTCACTCTAAATTCTGGATAAAAAGGGATATTGGTGAAAAGTGGAGATGAAGTCAGCTGGTTTTTAAGGCAAAATGTAGTGAAATTTCACTAAATCTTTAAGTGTTTTGAACTTCCAAGCCTTGTAACTTAAAAATCAAGCCTCATTTGGCTAAGGACCCTCTAATAGGTTTTGAAGTTCATGATGAGAGCTTCAATTTGAGCTTTGAGTCACAAAATTTGGATGTGTGGTTTGAAAGTTATGACCTTCCCAATTTTGCACAAGGAGTGAATTCTTCTTTACTTAGAAAAATTTAAGAACAAAACCTTGCCCTTTTTGCAAGAAACCTTTCAAATGGTGACCTCTCATGCTCTAATTCAAGGATTGAACATGTTAAAGTAGAATGTGACTTGAACACTTCATATTGGGCAAATAACAACCAAAGTCAGAGGTTTAAATTTTCAGTCGAAACCCTAATTTCTCCAGGAATTCCACAGGATGATCTCTGATGATCTTGCTTCCTCAATCCCTTATAATGCCAATGGATGGCCTCCAAAGATGTTTATGAACATGGAACCATGTCTCAAAGCTTGGGAACATGCCTTAATCAAAAGTCAAAGGCCAAGGTTGACTTTCCTGACAAAACCCTAATCTAGGGACAAGATGAACTTGTGACTCTTTGTAATAGTGATGAAAGCCAGATGCTCTTGATTTCTTGTTGAGTAAGACCTCTTGAATGTAGGTAAGTTCAATTGGTTGATGAACCAATCACACCTTGAGTGATCATGACAAACCTCTTCAGTGATTCTTCAGGTTAAAACCCTAATTCCACAACTTTGGTTTGATAGTCTCTTGTTGACTTGATTTGATCCAATGTCTTGAGATCCTGGCAGGTGATTTGAGAACTTCATGATTTGTCTTTAAGAACAAAAATGGTTGAAACTTTGGAGTCTCAGTTGGCTTCTTACATAGATGATTTTCCACTAATTTCCATCAACTGGTGAACACTGGTGATGGATATATGGAGCCAAGAATAGTCTTAGAATACCTTGAAACACATGAGAACTTGGTTTATTGCTCTTGGCCTTTTTTTTTGTGCCAATCCTAATTTTCACAAAAGAAACAAACTAGCAAAGATATGGGTTAGTTAACAATGCATAGATGATTGAAACCTAAATATAAGTGCAAAAAATGTTATGACATCTAAGGGGTAAAATTTAGGGTACAACAATTGCCCCTATTTGAATAGCTTTACCAGATGGCACGAGGAATGGAAATCCTCGGGACGTCAAGGTGAAAGGTATTTAAATATAACAAACCGAAAATTTTGCCCTTAGATGGAATGCAGATGCTAAGGACAAGCGACGGACGTGCAAATGCTGACATGCCATGAACTTCTAGTATGGTGATATGATGCCATGATAGTGAAAAAATGCAGACAACCAACACACCAAAGGATGAAAGCAGGCAACCATAGGTGAGCTTTACTGGGGAGGGATGAAGGTTAGTATCCACTAGGAAGACTCACTAGGGATGCAGACTAACCAACAAAAGAGACTCACCGAGGAGGCTCTGAGGAAACATTGGAGATAGAAAAATAAACTGAGGGGAAATCCCACAGATTCTCACTAGAGATAGGGGCCAGAGGGATGTTCTCAATTGGGAGAGATCCAGGGAGATGGACGATAGGTTCACAGGTGACCGGACGACACTAGGGAAATAAAACACATTCTTACTGGGCATGAAACCAGAAAGAAGGCATGATCTCCACTGGGGATCGACTTGAAATAAAAGGATAGACATTCAATAAAAGATTTTCTGGGGATTTCTTATACTGAAGAGTTCAAACGGGATCTCCAAGAAAAGCCAGAAAAGACAGAGACGAACTTTGCATGCGCCAAATGATGAAAGATATTGATATTGACCGAACCTCTGCGGGGAACAAGATTAAAGTGTCAATAATAATTGGACTTGGGCACCAATATGGGTTGGATAGGATACTAATTTGAGTTAGTTTGCCTGCCAAGACTAGACTTTAGGTTCATAGGTGACCAAGGTTCATAGTTGACCTGATGTTTAGGTTCATAGGTGACCAAGGTTCATAGTTGACTTGAGATTTTTGGTTCATAGGTGATCGAGGTTCATAGTTGACCGAGATTTTTGGTTCATAGGTGACCGAGGTTCATAGTTGACTTGAGATTTTTTAGGTGACCAAGGTTTTGGTTCATAGGTGACCGAGGTTCATAGTTGACCGAGATTTTTGGTTCATAGGTGACCGATCTTCATAGTTGACCTGAATGATGTTTTTAGGTTCACAGTTGACCTGATGTTTAGGTTCATAGGTGACCAAGGTTCATAGTTGACCTGAATGATGTTTTTAGGTTCACAGTTGACCTGAAACAAACAATGCCAGCAATTGCTGGACTTTAGGTTCATAGGTGACCTGAATTAGTTTAGGTTCATAGGTGACCTGAATTATGTTTAGGTTCATAGGTGACCTGAAACAAACAATGTCAGCAATTACTGGACTTTAGTTTCATAAGTGGCCTGAATGATGTTTAGGTTCATAGGTGACCGAGGTTCATAGTTGACCTGAATGATGTTTAGGTTCATAGTTGACCTGAAACATACGATGCCATCAATTACTAGACTTTAGGTTCATAAGTGACCTGAATGATGTTTAGGTATCTGATAGGTCAGTACCGGGGTTGCATAAATGAAGATTAGACTTCCTGGGGAATATGGATAATGAGCAAAATTTGGCGCACGCAGGTGAAGACCGGACGCAAGCAGGACACAGATAAAGATCCACGGATCAACAAAATAAGGTAAAGGGAGGTGAAGACCTATAAGCAAAAGCACACCCAGATGCAAAGATGCAGGATGATACGGTATGATGCGAATGCTCAGTGATATGCGAGAGACGACTCTAACGAGAGGCGATAGACTGGGGAAAAGTGAGTGGACGGATAACGCATCCACTCCCAGGAGTCACACTGAACCTGAAGAAAACAGCCACTCTGGGGATTGAATAGGGAACAATCTTCTTTTACTGGAGAAGGTAAAGATTTTTCACCTTTAACAAATCATCTGTGGAAGATATTGGGGAGAAATCCTTTGTATCGTGGTAGTCAATCATTACTGAAATGTCTGATCCAGGAAGTATCTTTAATCTACTTTAATGACGAACTTACGCCAGATGGTTTAACAGTGCTTTCGTCACAACCAAGACTTTTGAGGGCGGCAAATGATTTCACTAAATCGTCCCCAATGCCAAAGCAAATTATATTTTCATTGTGTTTTCTCAAAAGATTTTTCAAAACATTTTCCGCTTTCAAAACCGTTATTAATGAATAAGTGAAGTTTTGCATAACAAGAAAAATAATAGAGCAATGATAAATGTCAAACAAAGAATGGTTCAAAAATATAATTTTATTAGAATGGTAACTCGCCAATAGCAAAGTTCCATGGAACATTACAATTGAAATAATGGCAATTTGGGAAAAGGTTACATCGTATTCAATGACCACTACCATCCCTAATGACTAAGAGTCCAAAAAATGAACTTTGCTGCTGATGAGGGCAAATGAACTTGAACTTATTTCATGAATTCCTTGACGTAGGTGACAACCCCGTCTGACATAGTGAAACGCCTTTGTCCCTAACTTTTTCCTGGACCGCCTTTTCAGGTTTTCAGTCCACCGGGACGCTCTTTTTTGCCTAGGCCGCCCTTTCGGGTTTTCAACCTAGCGAGCTCTTTTCTTTTTATTTGATCCCTAACTTTTGTCTGAGTCTTCTTCATAGGTTACAAACCACCGGAATACCCTTTTTTTTGCCTAAGTCGCCATTTCTGGTTTTCGACTTAGCGGGCTTTTTAGGCGTAATATTTTCGTACTGAGTCAGCATTCACAGGGTGTGTGGGTTGTTCACCGTCCATCGTTGTAAGGAATAAGGAACCTCCTAAGAACACAGTTTTCACCACAAACAGACCCTCATAGTTAGGTGCCTATTTTCCGTGAGCATCCCTTTGGGATGGCAAGATCTTCTTGATTATAAGCTCTCCTTCTAGGAATTCTCAAACACAGAATTTCTTGTCAAATGCTCTCTTCATTCTCTTTTGGTACAGGTGACCATGACACATGGCAGTCAGTCGCTTCTCATCAATGAGGTTCAGCTGGTCATATCTCTCTTGGATCCATTCTGCTTCATCAAGCTTGGTTTCCACCAGAATTCTCAGGGGCGGTATCTCCACCTCAATGGGAAGAACAACATCCATTCCATATACCAGAGAAAAGGGAGTTGCCCCTGTCGAAGTTCGAACCGAAGTTCTGTATCCATGCAAGGAAAATGGTAACATTTCATGCCAATCCTTATAAGTCTTGACCATTTTCTGCAGGATCTTTTTGATGTTCTTATTAGCAGCTTCGACAGCTCCATTCATCTTGGGACAATAAGGAGAAGAATTGTGATGCTCAATCTTGAAATTATCACACAACTCCTTCATTGTCTTGTTGTTCAGGTTTGTCCCATTGTCAGTTATGATTCTGCTAGGGATTTTATAACGACAAATGATATTATTCTTGATAAAACGAGCAACCACTTGTTTGGTCACATTGGCATAGGACGTTGCTTCAACCCATTTAGTGAAATAGTCAATGGCCACTAGAATGAAACGATGACCATTATAAGCTTTCGGCTCAATAGCTCCAATCATGTCGATGCCCCACATAGAGAAAGGCCAAGGAGATTACAGAACAATCATCAATGTTGGAGGCACATGCATCTTGTCAGCATAGATCTGGCATTTATGACACTTTCTGACGTATTGGATACAGTCAGCTTCCATAGTCAACCAAAAATACCCAACCCTTAAGATCTTCTTAACCATGAAATGCCCACTGGCGTGAGTACCAAAGGCTCCTTCATGAATATCGTGAATCAACAGGTCTGCTTCTCGTTTATCAACACATCTTAGCACGGCCATGTCATGATTCCTCTTGTAAAGTACATCGTTGCTGAGGAAGAACTTGGATGATAGCCTTCACAGCGTTTTCTTATCAAGACTGGAAGAATTGGCAGGATACTCTTGAGTCTTCAGATAATTCATAATGTCGTGGAACCACGGTTTCCCATCTACCTCTTCTTCAATTGACTGGCAATAGGCGGGCTCAGTTTTGCGCTCAATTCTGATCAATGGTGCCTCATTATCAAATCTGACTTGCCACATTGAAGCTAACATTGCTAGAGCGTTAGCTATGTGGTTCTCCGAGCGAGGAACATGACGAAAAGTAATCTCGTCAAAGTATTGGATCATCTCCACAATGTAATCACGGTACGGGATCAGCTTCTTGTCTTTAGTCTCCCATTCACCTTTGGCCTGATAGATAACCAAAGCAGAATCACCAATGACTTCTAGAATCTTGATTCTGAGATCAATTGCAACTTCTAAACCCAAGATACATGCTTCATATTCAGCAATATTATTTGTGCATTCGAAGTCTAACCTTGCTGTGAAAGGAGTATAACCACCATTAGGGTTCATCAGTACAACACCCACGCCATGTTCTTTATAGTTTGAAGAACCATCAAACATCATTTTCCATCGCGAACCAGGTTCAGGACCTTCATCAGGGCCTAGCTCTTCACAATCTCTCTTTATCAACATAATATCCTCATCGGGGAAATCAAATTTGAAAGGTTCATAATATTCAACAGGATGATCTGCAAGATACTTTGATAAGATGCTTCCCTTGATAGCCTTCTGAGTGACATATTGGATATCATATTTTGACAAGAGCATGTGCCAACGGGCAAGTCTTCCTGTTTGAGCAGGCTTCTCAAAGATATACTTTATCGGGTCCATTTTGGAGATCAACAAAGTAGTGTGACATATCAAATACTGCCTCAAACGTCTAGCGGCCCATGCTAACGCACAACAGGTTTTTTCTAACAGAGAATAACGGCTTTCGCAATCAGTGAACTTTTTGCTCAAATAATAGATGGCCTGCTCCTTGTGACCAGTTTCATCATGCTGTCCCAAGACGCAGCCCATGGATCCTTCCAACACAGTCATGTACATAAAGAGAGGTCTTCCAAGAATAGGGGGAATCAAGATTGGTGGTTCTTGCAGATAATTCTTGAGTTTTATCAAAAGCTTGCTGACAATCAAAATTCCACTCTACAGTCTGATCTTTGCGGAGTAACTTGAAGATTGGCTCACAAGTGGGAGTCATGTTGGAGATGAATCTGGAGATATAGTTTAAACTGCCCAGAAAACCTCTTACTTGAGACTCAGTCTGTGGAGCTGGCATCTCTTGAATAACTCGTACTTTGTCAGGGTCTACCTCAATTCCTCATTGTCTGATGATAAGACCGAGCAACTTTCCTGATCTGAAATTGAAAGTATATTTGGCAGGATTCAACTTTAGCTGATATTTTCGGAGTCTCTTGAATAACTTCAGAAGATGGTCCAAATGTTCCTCCTCACTCTGAGATTTAGCAATCATATCATCCACATACACCTCAATTTCTTTATGGATCATGTCAT
This sequence comes from Lathyrus tuberosus, assembly GCA_022829125.1. NCBI lineage: Eukaryota > Viridiplantae > Streptophyta > Magnoliopsida > Fabales > Fabaceae > Lathyrus > Lathyrus tuberosus. The sequence continues at coordinate 8,495,204 of JALAZF010000111.1, read as the reverse complement.
GGAATAAGGTTACCATAGCCCTCTGATAGGTTGCCCCTGCGTTTTTTAAACCAAAGGGCATGACTTTGTAGCAATAAGTTCCCCATGGAGTGATGAATGTAGTCTTATCCATATCGGCCGGATCTATTCTGATCTGATTGTAGCCTGAGAAACCATCCATAAAGGAGAAAACTGCAAACCGAGCTGTATTATCCACAAGAGTATCGATATGCGGCAGAGGGAAATGTCTTTAGGACTGGCTTTGTTGAGATCCCTATAATCTACGCACATTCGCACTTTGCCATTCTTCATTACTGGCACAATGTTAGATACCCATTCAGGGTACTTGGAAACTACTAAGAAACCTGCATCCATTTGTCGTTTGACCTCATATCTGATCTTGAGAGCCATGTCAGGTCTACTTCTTCAAAGTTTCTGTTTCACCGGTGGACATTCAGGTTTGAGCGGTAGCTTATGAACTACTATGTCTGTATCCAAACCAGACATGTCTTGATAAGACCATGCAAACACATCCACATATTCTTCCAGAAGTTGTATTAACCATCTTCTGATCTCTGCCCCAAGTGTTTCCCTAACTTTGACCTCTTTCTTGACCTCGTTGGTACCAAGATTGATGACGTCAACTTGTTCCTCATGCGGTTGAAGATCTGTGTATTGATACTCACACATCTCTGCCAAATCATCAGGGACCTCATAATCCTCCTTATCCTCAGCTTGATAGATAGGTGAATCAAAGTCGATAGTGAGAGTAGGGTTCTTGAATACAATGGGTTTGGGATGTATTCTGCATGATAGACGGATTTATTTTATTAAAATGGACAAAATCAAATGCAAGAAGAAAAATGTTTTTGTAGTTTTTGAAAAGATTGCCATTTTTCCTTAAAAGCAAAAACAATAAATAAAGACAAAAGAATTTAACAAAACATCAACTTCATTGATTAATAAGAATTAAAAGCAATGGCCCATACAAAATAATCCGCCAGCCTTGGGCAGGGCTACGGAATTTGAAAACAACAACAAAAGCAAGCAAATTACTCTGGCATAGGGTACAAAACAGGGATTTCAATAGCCTCCCAATTACTCAACGCAGCGTCACACTGAAAAACCAAGTGGCTAATGTCCTCGTCTTCAGCGTCTTCAATGATGGCATGAACTTGATGTCCTCCACTGACAAATACTTCTTGAATTATCTTCAGTCGCCTCGTTGTAGCAGCAGTTGTCTCATCAAGAGTTGGTTTGTAACCCAACCCTTGGTACTTCTCTCTCTCTTGAATCTCGATGACTTTTCCCCAGCCTTCAGGTACACCTTCTTTCAGGGCAGATTGGATATTCTTGAAAAAAGTAAAAGATAGATTATTCGAGGCCACTGGCTCTTCATTATCAAGCATAACAACATTAGCTATCTCAAGAGCTTGGAAACAAATTTCCAAAGCATCTTCATCAGCTTCAATGTATCAGAAAAAGGACAGGTTACTGACTATTAGATCTTCTTCACCATGGATAATGACCAACTTCACATCAGCTACAAATTTCATCTTTTGATGCAAAGTCGAGGTTACGGCACCGGCCTCGTGAATCCAGGGCCTCCCCAACAGACAGCTGTAAGCGGGATTGATATCCAAGACTTGGAAAATGACGTTGAACACATGAGGACCAATCAGAAAAGGTAACTCAATCTCTCTCATTACTGATCTTCTCGAGCCATCAAAGGCTTTGACAATGAGTGAAGTAGGCTTCATCACAGCTCCTTGATGGGTCAAATTTTCCAGAGTTCTCTTCGGCAACACATTCAGAGATGAACCAGTATCTACAAGTACTCTGGCTAACGTATCCTCTTGGCACTTTATGGATACATGCAAGGCTAGATTATGGTTTCGGCCCCCTCGAGGTAATTCTTCGTCACTGAAACTGAGCGTATTGCAGGCTCTGATGTTAGCAACGATGTGGTCAAATTGTCCAGCAGTAATGTCTTGGGCTACATGTGCTTGGGTTAGAATTTTCTATAAGGCTGCTATGTGGGTAGGAGAATTCATCAGCAGAGACAAAATTGAAATCTTAGATGGAGTTTGGTGAAGCTGGTCCACCACTTTGTAATCACTTCTGTTGATAATTCTCAGAAATTCATCATCCTCTTTCGTAACCACCTCTTTTTCCTTATCTTTGGAGGGTATAGGAACAACAGTCTCCTTGGGCACAATTCCTTTGAATAGAGGAGTGTAAACTCTACCACTGTGAGTCATTTTCCCAGTCCCTACTATGTTGGTCACCTCTTCATTAGTGGCTCCCACCTCATTCCTTGGAACCACCCCTTCATGTCTTTTATCAACCAAAATATTCTCATAACTCCAAGGCATAGCTTTTGAATCTCTGAACCAGAATATAATAGGTTGTCGGATGTTGCTTGGCTTTGAGTGATTAGCAGTGGAGGCAACAACAACAGATTCAGAATTGTTGAAGATTGGTACTGGCTTGTTAAACACGGGAATCACAGAACCAAACTTTGGTATTGTCATACCCCAAATTTTGACCACTAAGATCTCCCATCATTGTGTAAATTATCATCATAATATGGATGGGCCATCATACCTCATTAGTCTCCCCAAAGATGGGTGAGCATCCACTACAATCATACTTAGGGTTTCAAGCCCTCACAGAGCTCTTAGACAAAGGATAAATCAAGGAATGACATGATCTTTAACATGTCTAAACCTCTCAAACACCCATAATGGATCAAGAGGACTCCCATATCAAGAATCAAGCACAAGGTTGCAGCATTCTGAGTGGATCAAGCCTCAAGATCGCCAGTGTCACCAAATTAGGGTTTTGGTCGACCAGGGCCTCCAGATGGAAGTTTTCCTCTGGGCATGAGCCAATGCTTCAAAGCATATCCTAAGATACCCCAAGGGACCTTATAGACCCAACCATCTAGTCAATTTAACCTCAGGGGCTCCATTTACCAAAAATCAGGAATTAGGATTTTTTGACCTAATTCACCCCTAAGTTGACTATTTGGACAAAACATGAGCCAAGACCTCAAGACATAGTTTGAGGGTCTCTAACACACTATATTGATCCATTTTCAACAATGGATTGATCCACGAAGCTTGATTCACAAGTTTCAATTTCATCTGAACCACAGTGAGGGTTTCGCAGAAAAAGTCAACTGTGCCCAAAAGTTAAAGTTTGACTTTTTGATTTTTTGATCAATTATGGTTCCCTAACCCTAAAATGATGTTAATGTGTGATTTGAATCAACATTCATCAAGAAAAACCAAAGAAAATGGGATAACTTGTAAAAGGGGTAACCATAAAAAACTAAGAAATTTTATAAGTTATGGAACAAAGTGGCTAGGGTGCCAACTTCCAAGGATCATAACTTGAGATCCAAGCAACCATTTTGGCTGATCCAAAGATGGATTTGTAGCTCTCATGGTATACTAGAAAAGCTTCAACTACACCTCATTCCAATTCCTCATGGATTTGAAGTTATGGAATGATCAAAATGTCTGAAAACATGAAATGTCACTTTTTCCAACACTTACTGAAATTTTCACTAAGTCAAAATCTGCCTTGCTTTTTTTCCAAAAGTAGGGGGATTTTTCACTTGTATCCAAAAAGTATCAAGACAAACTATGATCACACATGTGTTGTATCATATAAGAGCTTTCCAAAATGGCCAAGAACTCCATGAAATTCCATTTGAGCTAAGAGTTATGACAGTGGCAATATGCCTTGCTGCAACTGTCATAACAAGGCAGATTTGTGCATTTTGCTCGATTTGAGCAATTTGTGCAAATGACAAGCATGCTTATCCATCTGAATACCTTAGGGAGGAACCAAGGAGGGACAAACACTGATCCATAAGCCTCCCAAGTCTTTGGAACTAAAAATAGCATGCCAAACCTAAAAAACCCTAAAGAGGGGACAAGACTCCAATTTTGTTTTAGAGCATTCAATGGATGCACCAAGGTGGCATTAACTGAACCATTTCCAACTGAATGAGTCAAGGATGATCTCTGAACTAGGGGACCAGCAGCCTGTGCCCTAACCTCTAGTCAATGGCTAGAGGAGACTTGAGATTCTAAAATGCAACCATTGGCCAAACCTCTGCTGCAGTTTCCATTCACTATTGCTTGCAAAACAAACTTACTCTACTATAAATAGAGCTCATTTGTGCTCAGTTTAAATACACAAAAGCACTACAACACTTGTTTTCCTCAAAATCTCTTTCTCTAGGAAAAAATGCCTTCTTTAGCAAGGTAACTCTGAGTTTTTGAGTTAGAGAGCAATTCCATCACAGCTCATGATCCAAACCATCCAATATGTCATATCTAAGCTGTCCAAACTCTCACAAGTGACCTGTAACACCAAAATCATAAAGTCCCCTCTCAAAACCTCAAAATAGGGCCTTTTGGCATTTTTCCAGCCATGTCTTGATTCAGTCACTTTTAAAACCAGATAAAACCTCAAACACACTCCAAATATCATCCTTGAACTATCCCAAATGGTTCCACACATCTGGAACACCATTTGAGAGAGTTGCTATTTTGGCCACTTTTGCCCCTTTTGCAAGAAAGGACCAATTTCCATTCCTGAGGTTTCCAGCTGATTCCAATCATCCTAAAAGCTTCTAAGGGATCATTTGAGAGTGTCCAAAGCATCAAAACATTTCTGGAACAAAGCACTAGACAGATTGCCCAAAAAGCTCCTAAAGAGGTAAGTATCTCAACTTAAACTCTTTAAAATATGCATTGCTTTGAGGTCCACTGATCATGCACATCTCATACATATTATATGTGTTGTGTTTGCACCAATTTATCATGTAATTCATGCGTGTACCAAGAGGTAGCTCAAAAAATGCACATTATGGCCTATTTCAAAACCACTATCGGGTTTTGAGGAGGATTGATTTTCTGGAAAAACCACCACCACCATTGGATTCCTTGGGAATTCTAGGTCGGATGCATATAAATTTGGTCTCCATCCATGGAGAAATGAGGAAGTTATGGCCTTCACGTTTCTGACCAAAAGTCTTGCCTTGTCTTGCCTTGGTCAGGCCAAGAACAAGGCAAGCCTTGTATATTTGTGGCTGGGGTTTGATACACGGATGTATCACCACCCCAATGGTAAGGCGCGCACACTACACACAAGAGGTCTGGGGTTCGAATCCCCCTCGCCCCAGACCCCTTTTTAATGTTTTTTTTTCACTTTTTTGTTATTTTTCATATTATTTTTAATGATTTGAAAAATTAATAACTCCCTCAATTTTAATTATTTTTTATTGTTTCTTTTTGTAAAAAAATCACAAAAATGTTGAAATATTTTATTCCACAAAAAAATCAAATTTATATTATTTATTTAATATAATTGGAATTTTTGTGAATAAAATTCATTTTTAATTATTTTTAAACATTTAAAAGTGAATATTTATTTTGAAAATCAAAACCAAATGAGTTCTAAATCATCTTGTGATTAAAACCTCATTTTTCAAACCTTAAAAAAATCACAAGTGGTTTATTCAAACTTATTTGGTATTTTTATCAGTTTTTTTATTTTCTTTAAATATTTACTTTTAAAGGAAAACAAAATTAGGGTTTCTTTGATTTTCACCCTCACAAATCTTTTTTAAAACACTTTTGGGCCTCTATTAGAGTGTAAGACCCATCCCCTTTGTAAATACACCACTTTTTGGGCCTCAGTCATTGTATAAGTCCCACTGTATTTTCAAAAACAACAGCGCGATCGTCACCTTTTTAACAAAAATAACTGGGCCTCTCCTTGAGTTGTAAGCCCCATCATTTGTACAAAAACAATTTTGGGCCTCTAATAGAGTGTAAGACCCAATCCCCTTGTACATAAAAACATTTTGGGCCTTACATATTGTATAAGTCCCTCTGTACAGTTTTCAAAACAACGGTGCGATCATCGTTAAAACTTGGGCCTCTCCTTGAGTTGTAAGCCCCAACAAATTTTTTCAAAGCACTTTCTCCTTTGATTTTGAATTCAAATATATATTATTATCAAAACTTTCTTTGTTGAACAACTAATAAAACAGCATGGAAGCTCTACAACAGGTAAGTGTTTATCCGCTTTCATTTATCGCTTTCATATGTATATAACTGTATTGTGGGGGTGCTTCACTGTAAGTATTCTTTCACATCCTTTTATATACTTATCAAACATCAACTGTGTAATACTAGTATAGTTATTTAGAGTTTTCGCTGGCAACTACGTCTAGCACTAGGTAAAGCCTTGTTGGTCATTCTTAAATACAGTCAAAATTAGATCTCCCATAGGATTCCAGACACAGTTTTCCCTTCTCTTGGGGTTAAACAATATGGAACAAAGAGAAAGGCAGTATTCTCAGTGAACCTTTTCTCAGACTGTCACTCTTAGAAATTGTCAAAGAAACTATACTCCCCAGAGTTGATCTATTCTACGTGAATAGCATCTCTTGAGTTTCTTCCAAATTCTCGAACTTTCTTGGAATTATCTCTTCTCTGTGAATTGCATTTCTTGAACTTCTCTTGGTTTGGGGACCCACAGGCTTCCTAAAAGCATCCCCACCTCCTCTTAGGCATTGTACAAGGACCCTTCGGCTTCTTAGAAGTTCTCATGCCTTCTCTTGGGCTTAATACAAGGACCCTGACGACCTCTTAAAGGTATAAGACAGAACTTAGTCACCCTTTGCTAGAGCAGTCTTTCCAGTGTCAAAACTTTGGCCACTTTAGGGTTGATACTCATCCCTTAATGCCCGTGCCTCCTCTTGGGCATTGTACAATAGATAAAACTCTAGAATTGGACAGTCTAAAACCCTTGAGTCTCAAAGACATTCTCAAGTTCCTTTTAAACATAGGAAGAAACACGAATCACTCTGAAACTCGGTCTCTCTCATGAGAGTTCCCCCACTCTTGGGCCTGCCTATGGATATAATCCTCAGCATAAGATAGCATCCTCTTGGGCTTTGTAAAAATGATTCTCCCCAGCGGAGCTAACCTTTTCAGACTCTCTTATTGAATCAGTCTTCCTTTGGGCCTCTATCTCGGGCTTAGTACGAGACAGCAAACCACTCTCTTATTGAGTATAAAAGATTCTCTCGTTGAGTCAACCTGTAGCCTCCGTCTTGGGCTTCATACAAGGCACGTATAAAACACTCTCTTGTTGAGTATAAAAGACTCCCTTTTTGTGTTGATCTCCTTTTAGCCTCTATCTCGGGCTTCGTACGAGACTGAAAAACACTCTCTTGTTGAGTATAAAAGACTCTCTTGTTGAGTCGATCTCCTTTTAGCCTCTATCTCGGGCTTCGTATGAGATAACAAAACACTCTCTTGTTGAGTATAAAAGACTCTCTTGTTGAGTTAAACAACCTTCAGACTCTCTTGTTGAGTCAATCACTTGTTCAAGACTCTCTTGTTGAGTCAACTTTTCTTTTTAGCCTCCGTCTTGGGCTTTATGCAGGACAGATAAAAGTACTATCTTGTTGAGTTAAACCCTTTCAGCCTCCATCTTGGGCTTTATACAAGATACATTCTCCCTAACGGAGTCAAAACCCCGGTTGAGTCAATCAACCTTTTAGCATCAAAGTTGTGCCTTGCTCACAGCATACAAACATCAACAACTCCTCTTCAGAGGTGACAAAAACTCTCTCAGTCAAACCTTTCAGCTTCAATCTTGGGCTTTGAACAAGGCACAAATAACCTTTAGCTTCAATCTTGGGCTTTGAACAAGACAACAAACATATTTTCCTCCCATAGAATAGGAGGAACTACGATCACTCTGATTTCCCTGTTTCGGGAATACGTAGGCATAAGATTGCAAAAATCTTAGCGAGCATACTAATCAAACTCCCAAAATCCAGTACCTTCATATATCAATCAAAAGCATCAAATCTAAACACCTTACTCAAAGACCTCACAAATAGTCCAAACACCGTGTTCTTAGGCAAAATAACCTTAAAAGACGAATCCCCCTTTTGTAGCATCTGTAAACCAACAGTTTTGACTGCTTAACCTCAGTTTGCAAGCAGGGTTAATTGGAGACATCTATTTCCCTTCCTTAATCAGCTCAATAGGATAAAAAATGAATCAAACTATAGTACCTAAGCGATAGTGATTCAAAACCACAAAAATCGCGCTACTGAAGAGTGGCGACCACAGTGGGAGACATTCTTTCTAGCCTCTTTTAGGGTGAAGGCCCTAAGTTCACAAAATACTACATAAATGACGACTCTGCTGGGGAGTCATTGTCTGTATAGGATCATAGGACTAGAGGTCTAGGATGATTAATACAAATATATATACTGCTTTTCCTAATTGATATCTGTGTTTATTTTTCTGCTGATGGGAATGCATGTGATGCCGCGTGTGGAAAGATTGAGTATACACCCAAGATAGGTGATGGCATTATAAGGGTAATCTTACGGGGAGTGAATCCCAGTTAAGAGTCCCCGGTTGACCATCAAACTCAGTGGAGACTCCCTTTACAGATACATTGCCTATACGACTTCGGTTGTTGAAAGTAGTGTGGTCGATTGGGTTATCTGAGAAGCTGGGGTTTTTAGTAGACTGAAACCATTTTGTAGTGCGGAAGCTATCGGGAATAGTTATCACGCGATACTACCCTCATTTGAGATCTCTCTAAGATACATCAGCTCGCTGGGGATCCGCTTGCTGATGTTATCCCAAGAGGGGTCAATGATTTTGCGGACAGGTACAAAAAATCACCAGTATAAACCTTCGGGGATGGGTAGAGCCTTGACTTTATGACACCGACCCTTTGACCCCATGTTTTTTCTATGTTTTTGTGTGTTGCATTCATACATTCATTTAAAAAACATTTAAACAAAGAAAATTTTTTCTTCTAGTCTCTCTTTTTTCAAATTAAACTAAGACAATGTTTGCAAACGTCAGAGAGAGGGATTGCGTTATGGATTTCGGTAGAAGAAAAACTCACAAGTATACCTTCAAGGTTCCAAAGTTAGAGGATTTAAGAGGGTTGGCTGGGATGATCACCAACCCTGAGGCTTTCAGAGCCAAGTATGGAGGACTGCTGTCCCTATTAAAGGTCCATGTAATTGAAGGAATCCTGTCCACACCCATTCATTTCTACGATCCGGTTTATCACTGTTTCACATTCCCGGATTATCAGCTAGCACCAACACTGGAGGAGTATTCTCACCTGACTGATTTACCCATTACTGACCAAGCTCCATTTTCTGGACTGGAAGAAATTCCAAAAGATCAGACCATTGCAAGAGCAATTTATTTGAACGAGTCAGAAGTCAGGACTCACATGACCACTAAAGGTGGTATCCAGGGTTTGCCAGCCCAGTTCTTGATAAAGAAAGCTCTGTGCTTTGCTAGTATAGGGAAGGTGGACGCTTTCGAGAGCATCTTTGTTTTGCTTACCTACGGGTTATTTTTGTTTCCCAACATCGATAACTTTGTAGATATCAATGCCATTAAGATATGTCTGATTGGAAACCCTGTACCGACCTTGCTCGCAGATGCGTATCATTTTGTATACTTAAGGAATTTGTACAACGGAGGAATGATCACATGTTGTGTACCCCTGCTGTACAAATGGTTCATTTCCCACTTACCCAAGTCTGCTGCATTTTGGGATCAAAAGAATACTTTATGTTGGTCGCAGAGAATCATGTCTCTTACCAACTCTGACATCGATTAGTACAATCGAATCTATGACGGGATCAGGATCATCGACCGTTGTGGAAATTTCCCAAATGTACCCCTTATAGGAACTAAAGGAGGAATCAATTATCATCCAGTTTTGGTTCGTCGTCAATTCGGATACCCGATGAGGCATGTTCTGCGTAATGCTCATCTGGAAGGTCTTTTCTTCAAGGAAGGAGAAAATGACAGGGCACTAAAGACAGAAATAGTGCATGCTTGGAAGCACGTTCATAGGAAAGGAAGAGAGTCTCTAGGAAAACCAGATTGTGTCTCGGTGGAGCCTTATCTCCACTGGGTACAAACTAGAGCTCTCAAGCTGAGGATGCCTTACCCTCGTCAGGAAGTTCTTCCGTTAAGGGACCCCGTCCTTTACTTTATGTCTAATACGGAAAAACTTCAGGTTACTCTCAACAAAGTTCAGCAAGAGAAGAGGTCTTGGAGGAACAAGTATCGTATTCTCAATGTGGAGTGTAAGAAAATACAGCAGCTATTGAAAGATAAAGATGCTCTGATTGAGATTTTAGAGCAACATGTTGTAGAGAATCAAGAAGACCAAGGGAATTTGCTCAATCCTTTCACTTGGAAAAGGAATGACAACCCGACAACGACTCAAGAGCCCCGGTCAAAGAAAAGGAAAGCACCAGAACTAGCACCTGAGCTCTCTTTAGAGAGGACTCAGTGTAACGCCCCGGTTTTGTCTTATTTATTTAATCGAGTCGATTTAATTATTTTCGTTTTGTATTATTTTATTTTTGACTTTTATTTGACAATATATTATTTTTCATCGTTGTTTATGTTTTATCGCGTTTTGAGAGCGTTTGCGAGATATTTGAGCTGAGGGGTAAAATAGTCTTTTAGGGGTTTAGATATTTTATATAAATAGGGGTATTTTGTGCTATCTATATGATGTTGATGCATGTGATAATGATGTTGTTATGATGTGTTGTGGGTATCCTTTGTGGTGTGAATCCCTTGTGGAAGTAATTGTGATTGCATGATTGTTGTGGTTTGTGGTTTGTGATGAAATACATTGTTTGAAGTGTTTTCAATGCATGAATAATGATGATGAGATAATTCATATGGTTGAATTGTGAAGATGCATTTGATTGTCATGAGTTCTTGTGTGTCAAGCATCATGATATGCATCTTGTGATGTCGTGTGCCCTAGTGGGTGTGAGCGACGAATCGGTTCCAGAGGGAATCCGCTATAACATCGTGTGCCTTAAAAAAATAAGAGGACCTAAAGCGATGATCATAGACGATCGTGTGCCTTATACAAAGAGGACCTAAAGCGATCCATAAACGTCGTGTTCCTTGAAAAAATAAGAGGACCTAAAGCGACGGGGAACATCGTTTTCCCGACGGGGTGTTACATGAGTAATCCTAAGTAACAAGTGATGATTCCAATAGTTCCTGAGTGAACTAGTGTTGAGAATGATGGATGGATGGTACCGCATATGCATTGCATAGAGTCGTTGTGTCGGTCTCTGTGCATTTGCATAAATCATGAATGGATTGATTATGTGATTATGTGTGGAAAATCATGAACGGATTGATTATGTGATTATGTGTGGAATTGTGAATTGATTGAGTATGTGTTGAGATTTATGATTGGATTGGTGAAGTGATGTGCATATGTGATAAATGCATTGGTTGTGGATAATATGTTTTATGTATAGGCATATGCTATGTGATGTGGTGATGTGTTTCCATATGTCATAACTTTGGTGTGCATTATGGGTGAATGTGTTATTATGTTGGTATAATTGATATATGCTATATGTATTGTATGTGATGCTTGTGGTGAGAATAACCGTGTACGTGAATTTATATGTTTTGCATATTATTATGCAATCTTGATTTAGTTGTTATTTCTCACCCTTCTGTTGTGGTTTATTGCTCTATGAGACAATTGCAGATTTGTAGTCTTGGAGGCTTTTGTGAAGATTAGTTCTCCATTCTTTTGTCGGTCTTGGTATCTGCTCTGATACGTAGCACGGGAGTCGAGGAACGATTATGTTATATATGTCTACCTTTGTTAGACTTATTTTGTATTACCTTTGTATGTATATTTTGATGTTATAACATAATTTATTTTGTAAAACAAATCAGTTATGGATCTTTCCGCTTTATTCCATAATTGAACTTTCCTTTTTTATGGAAAAGGTTCCCTTTTACAATTATTCCATTTTGTGTTATGTATCAAATAATTGAGCAGGGATTGTATTTTCTTCATTTAAATGTGGCATCCTTGTTTCTGTCGGAAAAATAAATTTTTATTTACTCTGATTTATATATGTATTATTTATTCGCGATGGGAATTGGGGTGTTACATTAGTGGTATCAGAACAGGTCGGTCCGTTCGGCCAAGTTGTTGAGTCAGTTGGTGTGACAGTTGAATTCTGTCGTTGTTGTTTGTCCCTTAGTACGTGATATGTGTGTGAAACACTGTCAGTACTTTTTGGTTTTCTAATCCTTTGTCTGTAGGATTTAGATTGAGATAAGTGGGGGCGAAGCTGGTACTTCTCCAAGTTGCTTCAGTTGTGGAGTGTTGGCTCAGGGTGCCGTTGGTTGCAAGATTGTCTCTAAGGGAGAATGATTGGGTATTACTAATGGTTGTTCTCAGAGAGTAGAGTGTGAAATTAAATTGGATGAAGATGAATAGTCGAGGTTATATCTGCTAAGTGAGTATGACACTCTTTGGAGTTGAGACTAAGGTGTTTGTTATGTTTGTGAGGCTAGTGTTCTGGAAATTGACAGGAAAGCCACAGTGATGGGCCATCAGTTGTGCATGGTTTTCATATGTGTTTTGGGTGAAACTTTAGTCTGTCGACTTGATGAGGTCCAGTATGGTTGGTAACAAAAAGGATGGACGGTTGAATGGAAATTTTGAGAAACGTTTGTGTGCGGAGGTAATATTGATATTAAGAGTTCTTTTTTGTTGGTTGTTGATACATGTTGGAAATTGTGGAATTGGACGGTCAAGAGAAGAAATTGTATATGGATTATTGATAGTTGAATAAGGTAATGATTGAGAATAAGCAAACCCAACGAGAAGGGGAATTCGAAGATTCGCCGGAGTTCGCAGTGCGAAGGTCAAGGCGAAGGCTCGCTAGCAGTTCGCAGTGCAAACTTTGTGCCCTTTTTCTTCTGCCTTGGTTCGCTGGGGGTTCGCATTGCGAATGAGGAAGGCGACTGCTCGCTGGGAGATTCGCATTTCGAACATGGCAGATCTTTCTAAATTGTTTCTTTCTTTACTTTGGCTTCGTTTATCCGATTTAAACGTTCTTTATATCGTTGTGGAGCTATGAAAGGGTTCTATGTTTTGGAAAGCGGAATATTATTTATGGAATGGATTTTTGGTCGATTATTGGGATTAGTCGGAACTGCGTGAATTATGTAAAACAAAACTGTTAACATGTTAAAAGCTTCAAGTGATGCGTCTGGAATGTTTGTGGAGTATATGAATCATATCTTCCATATTTATTTGGATAAGTTCGTAGTGGTTTTGATTGAGGATATTCGGATCTGTTATAAACTCAGAGGAAGAATAATTAAAGTGTTTGAGATTTGAATTACAAGTGTTGAAATGAGACGAAGTTTTATGCCAAGTTATTCGAGTGAGAATTTTGGTTGAAAAGGGTTAGTTTTCTTGGATATGTTATTTTAGATGAGAGTATTGTTATGGATCCATTGGAAGTAGATGTAGTTCTACAATGAGAGGCTCCGAAGTTGGCTAAGGAGATTAGAAACTTTTGAGCTCAGTTGGTTGTTATTGCAGGTTATGGAAGACTTTGTTAAGTTCGTACTTCTGGTATCTCAGTTGACTTGCAAAGGGTAAGTCGTTTGTTTTGGATGTTCGTTGTGAGTGAGTTTTAGAGAGAGGAAGTAGAAGTTGTCTACGGTTTCAGTTTTGATTCTGTGTGATCCTAATAAACCGGTTGTGAGGTAGTGGGATGCGTCTATGATGAGTTTAGTCTGTGGTTAATGCAAGATGGTAAATTCGTGGCTTATGCTTTACGACAATTGAGGATTTATAAAAGGATCTATACTATTTTGGATTTGGAATTGGTTGCGGTTGTATTGTGTTGGAATATTTGGAGGTATTATCTTTATGGTTCTAGGTTCAAAGTGTTGGTAATCATAAGGATATTGAGTACTTGTTTGGTTTGAAGGAATAGAGTATGAGACAATAAGAATGGTTAGAATTTGGACTTTGGCTCGAATTATCCTATTGGGGAAAAGCTGATGTTGTGCCTGAAAAGTTAAGTCGAAAGTTGTTATACATGTCTGTTTTGATGGTCAGAGAATTAGAATTGTTTGAGCAGTTCAGAGACTTGTGTCTAGTGTGTGGGATAACACATGAGAGTGTGAGGTTGGGTATATAAAAAGTGAACAGTGATTTTTTGGTGAATATGAGAAAGAGTTAGACTTTGGACGTGAGACTGGTAGTTTTGATGGTTACGAGTAATCAGAGTGCACAGCGGAAGTGTGTTGTGGCACATTTTGTATTTGCGTGTGTGACTTGTAAGAATTCATAAGTTGAACATTGGGAACATGTAGGATTGGTAAGATTATTGGACGTTTCAGAATGGAAGTGTTAGGTGAAAGGTTTAAATATTATTCATGGGCTACTATGTAGATGGAGGTTTTGGTTATATGTTCGATTGAGGAATCGTAGCATTGTTGTAATATTGTGGTGTGACAAGGATGTTTGGTATTCTGGTTTTGTAGAGGTTGTTGAAACGATGTTGGGTCGTGGAACTTTAGGTTCTTGTCCTTGTTGTGGCCTCGTTTCCATCGTGATGGTTCGAGTGTGTGTGGCTAATTCCTTGTGGGGGATTAGGGGAGTGTTACCTGTGGTGAGGGTAACGATCTTGTTGTGTTTCGGTTCAAGAGTGAACCTGTGTGTGTTCGTAACTTGGGTATTCCTTGGGTCGTGAGTTGGTCGTCAAGTGCATTGTATGGGCTTCGCATCTTGTCTTTGTAGTTGTCGTTGTGTCGTGTTATTGTAGTAGTTGTTGTTAGCAGGGTGGTTTGGCAGTTTGTGTTATTCGTGGGGTGTCTCTTGTTGGCATGTTAGTTTGTTGGTCGGTGGCGAGAGTCGTGTCCGGAGTTGTTCGTCTCAGTATATTTTCGAGGACGAAAATATCTAAGTGGGGGAGAATTGTAACTCCCCGGTTTTGTCTTATTTATTTAATCGAGTCGATTTAATTATTTTTGTTTTGTATTATTTTATTTTTGAATTTTATTTGACAATATATTATTTTTCATCGTTGTTTATGTTTTATCGCGTTTTGAGAGCGTTTGCGAGATATTTGAGCTGAGGGGTAAAATACTCTTTTAGGGGTTTAGATATTTTATATAAATAGGGATTAGAGAGAAATAGAGAGGAAAGGAAAAGAAGAGAAAGAAAAGGAGAAGAAAGAAAGAGAGAAGAGGAGAAAGAGCAAAATCGACATAACTCCGTTTCGAGCGCGATTAATCGGGTAAGGGTGAGAAGTTTCAATTATATCTTGCTTGTGTATGTATATGTGTTGTTTGTTGTAAATGTTTTGGTTGTTTCGCAACTTTTTGTATCGATTGGAATTAGGAGCAATTGATAGAAATCGATGTTTTCGTGGATGAAATTCGATAAAAACTGAGTAGAATACTTGTTGTTAGGTTTGGATCATGTTTTGGTTGTTTTAGTATGTTTTGGAAGTGTTTGGGTGGAAGAAATGATGTATTTTGACCCCAAATGACCTATGTTATCGCTGCTGGAAATTCTGGGTTTCGTAGGTTCGCATTGCGAGCCAAAGCGAAGGAATCAGCGAACGTTCGCTAGCCGTTCGCATTGCGAACTTCAGGTCTTTTTGTTTCTGCCACGGTTCGCTGGGAGCTTCGCACTGCGAACGTGACAGATTTTCAGTTTTTGTTTTCTTCATAACTTTTGATCCGTAAATCGGATTGAGGCACGGTCGGATGCGTTGGAAAGCTCTTTAAATGCTCTATACGATATTGAATAGAAACATATGTTTATGCCTTGGATTGATAAGAAAATATGGAAAAGTGATGTATGTGTGAAAAGTGTGGTTTATGTTTCCACCATAACTCCCGAATCGCGAGTCCGATTGTTGTGGGACTTGAGGCATTAGATAGATAAATTAAGATGCTATTAAATGGTGATGTTAGACCATGATTTAACCAAGAATATTTGGTAGGGGATGATTAGTGGTTTGTAGGTTTTGTTGTGTTTGTTGGTGTTCGATGTGATATGTTATCGTCATATAAATGTGGGTCTTTTGTGTTATCTATATGATGTTGATGCATGTGATAATGATGTTGTTATGATTTGTTGTGGGTATCCTTTGTGGTGTTAATCCCTTGTGGAAGTAATTGTGATTGCATGATTGTTGTGGTTTGTGGTTTGTGATGTAATGCATTGTTTTAAGTGTTTTCAATGCATGAATAATGATGATGAGATAATTCATATGGTTGAACTGTGAAGATGCATTTGATTGTCATGAGTTCTTGTGTGTCAAGCATCATGATATGCATCTTGTGATGTCGTGTGCCCTAGTGGGTGTGAGCGACGAATCGGTTCCAGAGGGAATCCGCTATAACATCGTGTGCCTTAAAAAAATAAGAGGACCTAAAGCGATGATTATAGACGATTGTGTGCCTTATACAAAGAGGACCTAAAGCGATCGGATCGTGTGCCTTATAAAAAGAGGACCTAAAGCGATCCATAAATGTCGTGTGCCTTAAAAAAATAAGAGGACCTAAAGCGACGGGGAACATCGTTTTCCCGACGGGGTGTTACATGAGTAATCCTAAGTAACAAGCGGTGATTCCAATAGTTCCTGAGTGAACTAGTGTTGAGAATGATGGATGGATGGTACCGCATATGCATTGCATAGATTCGTTGTGTCGGTCTCTGTGCATTTGCATAAATCATGAATGGATTGATTATGTGATTATGTGTGGAAAATCATGAACGGATTGATTATGTGATTATGTGTGGAATTGTGAATTGATTGAGTATGTGTTGAGATTTATGATTGGATTGGTTAATTGATGTGCATATGTGATAAATGCATTGGTTGTGGATAATATGTTTTATGTATAGGAATATGCTATGTGATGTGGTGATGTGTTTCCATATGTCATAACTTTGGTGTGCATTATGTGTGAATGTGTTATTATGTTGGTATAATTGATATATGCTATATGTATTGTATGTGATGCTTGTGGTGAGAATAACCGTGTACTTGAATTTATATGTTTTGCATATTATTATGCAATCTTGATTTAGTTGTTATTTCTCACCCTTCTGCTGTGGTTTATTGCTCTATGAGGCAATTGCAGATTTATAGTCTTGGAGGATTTTGTGAAGATTAGTTCTCCATTCTTTTGTCGGTCTTGGTATCTGCTCTGATACGTAGCACGGGAGTCAGGGAACGATTATGTTATATATGTCTACCTTTGTTAGATTTATTTTGTATTACCTTTGTATGTATATTTTGATGTTATAACATAATTTATTTTGTAAAACAAGTCAGTTATGGATCTTTCCGCTTTATTCCATAATTGAACTTTCCTTTTTTATGGAAAAGGTTCCCTTTTACGATTATTCCATTTTGTGTTATGTATCAAATAATTGAGCAGGGATTGTATTCACTTCATTTAAATGTGGCATCCTTGTTTTTGTCAGAAAAATAAATTTTTATTTACTCTGATTTATATATGTATTATTTATTCGCGGTGGGAATTGGGGTGTTACATTAGTGGTATCAGAACAGGTCGATCCGTCCGGCCAAGTTGTTGAGTCAGTTGGTGTGACAGTTGAATTCTGTCGTTGTTGTTTGTCCCTTAGTACGTGATATGTGTGTGAAACACTGTCAGTACTTTCTGGTTTTCTACTCCTTTGTCTATAGGATTTAGATTGAGATAAGTGGGGGAGAAGCTGGTACTTCTCCAAGTTGCTTCAGTTGTGGAGTGTTGGCTCAGGGTGCCGTTGGTTGCAAGATTGTAAGTGTTGTTTGGACAGTGTTGTTCCCGATTCCGGAGGGAATGCGGAGGTAAGGTTTATGTCGACTAAGGATTGGTGCCTTAGGTAGTTTTGTGCATGAGATGTAAGGAATACAATTATAGTTTGGTAAAGATGGTTTATGCCCCATCATGATTGTCGGTTGTCTATTGACAAATTGAGGAACTGATCACCCTTAATCTCTTGTTGATAGTAGATGGGAATTATGTTGGATGGAATAGACGGGTCTTTCCGGCTTTGATAGTGTGTGTAATGAATTGTTTGGAATTAAGGAAATTATTACAGATTATTTTGCTGAGCCGATAAAGATTCTTATATCGGAAGATGAGGCGGATTAGAGGTTTTGTATATTGGTCAAGTTGGAATGTCTCTGAGGGAGAATGATTGGGTATTACTAATGGTTGTTCTCAGAGAGTAGAGTGTGAACTTAAATTGGACGAAGGTGAATAGTCGAGGTTATATTTGCTAAGTGAGTAGGACACTCTTTGGAGTTGAGACTAAGGTGTTTGTTATGTTTGTGAGGCTAGTGTTCTGGAAATTGACAGGAAAGCCACAGTGATGGGCCGTCAGTTGTGCATGGTTTTCAGATGTGTTTTGGGTGAAACTTTAGTGTGTCGACTTAATGAGGTCCG
This sequence comes from Lathyrus tuberosus, assembly GCA_022829125.1. NCBI lineage: Eukaryota > Viridiplantae > Streptophyta > Magnoliopsida > Fabales > Fabaceae > Lathyrus > Lathyrus tuberosus. The sequence continues at coordinate 8,476,848 of JALAZF010000111.1, read as the reverse complement.
GTATGTTTGGTAACAAAAAGGATGGACGGTTGAATGGAAATTTTGAGAAACCTTTGGGTGCGGAGGTAATATTGATATTAAGAGTTCTCTTTGGTTGGTTGTTGATACATGTTGGAAATTGTGGAATTGGACCGTCAAGAGAAGAAATTGTATATGGATTACTGATAGTTGAATAAGGTAATGATTGAGAATAAGCGAACCCAACGAGAAGGGGAATGCGAAGATTCGCCGGAGTTCGCAGTGCGAAGGTCGAGGCGAAGGTTCGCTAGCAGTTCGCAGTGCGAACTTTGTGCCCTTTTTCTTCAGCCTTGGTTCACTGGGGGTTCGCATTGCGAATGAGGAAGGCGACTGCTCGCTGGGAGATTCGCATTGCGAACATGGCAGATATTTCCAAATTGTTTCTTTCTTAACTTTGGCTTCGTTTATCCGATTTAAACGTTCTCTATATCGTTGTGGAGCTATGAAAGGGTTCTATGTTTTGGAAAGCGGAATATTATTTATGGAATGGATTTTTGGCCGATTATTGGGATTAGTCGGAACTATGTGAATTACGTAAAACGAAACTGTTAACACGTTAAAAGCTTCAAGTGATGCGTCTGGAATGTTTGTGGAGTATATGAATCGTATCTTCCATATTTATTTGCATAAGTTCGTAGTGGTTTTGATTGAGGATATTCGGATCTGTTATAAACTCAGAGGAAGAATAAGTAAAGTGTTTGAGATTTGAATTATAAGTGTTGAAAAGAGACGAAGCTTTATGCTAAGTTATTCGAGTGAGAATTTTGGTTGAAAAGGGTTAGTTTTCTTGGATATGTTATTTCAGATCAGAGTATTGTTATGGATCTATTGGAAGTAGATGTAGTTCTACAATGAGAGGCTCCGAAGTTGGCTAAGGAGATTAGAAACTTTTGGGCTCAGTTGGTTGTTATTGCAGGTTATGGAAGACTTTGTTAAGTTCGTACTTCTGGTATATCAGTTGACTTGCAAAGGGTAAGTCGTTTGTTTTAGAGAGCGGAAGTAGAAATTGTCTACGGTTTCAGTTTTGATTCTGTGTGATCCTAATAAATCGGTTGTGAGGTATTGGGATGCGTCTATGATGAGTTTAGTCTGTGGTTAATGCAAGATGGTAAATTCGTGGCTTATGCTTTACGACAATTTAGGATTTATAAAAGGATCTATACTATTATGGATTTGGAATTGGTTGTGGTTGTATTGTGTTGGAATATTTGGAGGTATTATCTTTATGGTTCTAGGTTCAAAGTGTTTGGTAATCACAAGGATATTGAGTACTTGTTTGGTTTGAAGGAATAGAGTATGAGACAACAAGAATGGTTAGAATTTGGGATGAGTTATGACTTTGGCTCGAATTATCCTATTGGGGAAAAGCTGATGTTGTGCCTGAAAAGTTAAGTCGAAAGTTGTTATGCATGTCTGTTTTGATGGTCAAAGAATTAGAATTGTTTGAGCAGTTCAGAGACTTGTGTCTGGTGTGTGGGATAACACAAGAGAGTGTGAGGTTGGGTATATAAAACGTGAACAGTGATTTTTTGGTGAATATGAGAAAGAGTTAGACTTTGGACGTGAGACTGGTAGTTTTGATGGTTACGAGTAATTAGAGTGCGCAGCGGAAGTGTGTTGTGGCACATTTTGTATTTGCGTGTGTGACTTGTAAGAATTCATAAGTTGAACATTGGGAACATGTAGGATTGGTAAGATTATTGGACGTTTCAGAATGGAAGTGTTAGGTGAAAGGTTTAAATATTATTCATGGGCTACTATGTAGATGGAGGTTTTGGTTATATGTTCGATTGGGGAATCGTAGCATTGTTGTAATATTGTGGTGTGACAAGGATGTTTGGTATTCTGGTTTTGTAGAGGTTGTTGAAACGATGTTGGGTCGTGGAACTTTAGGTTTTTTTCCTTGTTGTGGCCTCGTTTCCATCGTGATGGTTCGAGTGCGTGCGGCTAATTCCTTGTGGGGGATTAGGGGAGTGTTACCTGTGGTGAGGGTAACGATCTTATTGTGTTTCGGTTCAAGAGTGAACCTGTGTGTGTTTGTAACTTGGGTATTCCTTGGGTCGTGAGTTGGCCGTCAAGTGCATTGTATGGGCTTTGCATCTTGTGTTTGTAGTTGTCGTCGTGTCGTGTTGTTGTAGTAGTTGTTGTTAGCAGGGTGGTTTGTCAGTTTGTGTTATTTGTGGGGTGCATTATATGATGTTGATGCATGTGATAATGATGTTGTTATGACGTGTTGTGGGTATCCTTTGTGGTGTTAATCCCTTGTGGAAGTAATTGTGATTGCATGATTGTTGTGGTTTGTGGTTTGTGATGAAATGCATTGTTTGAAGTGTTTTCAATGCATGAATAATGATGATGTGATGATTCATATGGTTGAATTGTGAAGATGCATTTGATTGTCATGAGTTCTTGTGTGTCAAGCATCATGATATGCATCTTGTGATGTCGTGTGCCCTAGTGGGTGTGAGCGACGAATCGGTTCCAGAGGGAATCCGCTATCACATCGTGTGCCTTAAAAAAATAAGAGGACCTAAAGCGATGATTATAGACGAACGCGTGCCTTATACAAAGAGGACCTAAAGCGATCGGATCATGTGCCTTATACAAAGAGGACCTAAAGCGATCCATAAACGTCGTGTGCCTTAAAAAAATAAGAGGACCTAAAGCGACGGGGAACATCGTTTTCCCGACGGGGTGTTACATGAGTAATCCTAAGTAACAAGCGATGATTCCAATAGTTCTTGAGTGAACTAGTGTTGAGAATGATGGATGGATTGTACCGCATATGCATTGCATAGAGTCGTTGTGTCGGTCTCTGTGCATTTTCATAAATCATGAATAGATTGATTATGTGATTATGTGTGGAAAATCATGAACGGATTGATTATGTGATTACGTGTGGAATTGTGAATTGATTGAGTATGTGTTGAGATTTATGATTGGATTGGTGAATTGATGTGCATATGTGATAAATGCATTGATTGTGGATAATATGTTTTATGTATAGGCATATGCTATGTGATGTGGTGATGTGTTTCCATATGTCATAACTTTGGTGTGCATTATGTGTGAATGTGTTATTATGTTGGTATAATTGATATATGCTATATGTATTGTATATGATGCTTGTGGTGAGAATAATCGTGTACGTGAATTTATATGTTTTGCATATTATTATGCAATCTTGATTTAGTTGTTATTTCTCACCCTTCTGCTGTGGTTAATTGCTCTATGAGGCAATTGCAGATTTGTAGTCTTGGAGGCTTTTGTGAAGATTAGTTCTCCATTCTTTTGTCGGTCTTGGTATCTGCTCTGATACGAAGCACGGGAGTCGGGGAACGATTATGTTATATATGTCTACCTTTGTTAGATTTATTTTGTATTACCTTTGTATGTATATTTTGATGTTATAACATAATTTATTTTGTAAAACAAGTCAGTTATAGATCTTTCCACTTAATTCCATAATTGAACTTTCCTTTTTTATGGAAAAGGTTCCCTTTTACGATTATTCCATTTTGTGTTATGTATCAAATAATTGAGCAGGGATTGTATTTTCTTCATTTAAATGTGGCATCCTTGTTTCTGTCGGAAAAATAAATTTTTATTTACTCTGATTTATATATGTATTATTTATTCGCGATGGGAATAGGGGTGTTACATTAGTGGTATCAGAACAGGTCGATCCGTCCGGCCAAGTTGTTGAGTCAGTTGGTGTGACAGTTGAATTCAGTCGTTGTTGTTTGTCCCTTAGTACGTGATATGTGTGTGAAACACTATCAGTACTTTTTGGTTTTCTAATCCTTTGTCTGTAGGATTTAGATTGAGATAAGTAGGGGAGAAGCTGGTACTTCTCCAAGTTGCTTCAGTTGTGGAGTGTTGGCTCAGGGTGTCGTTGGTTGCAAGATTGTAAGTGTTGTTTGGACAGTGTTGTTCCCGATTCCGGAGGGAATGCGGAGGTAAGGCTTATGTCGACTAAGGATTGGTGCCTTAGGTAGTTTTATGCATGAGATGTAAGGAATACTATTATAGTTTGGTAAAGATGGTTTATGCCCCATCATGATTGTCGGCTGTCTATTGACAAATTGAGGAACTGATCACCCTTAATCTCTTGTTGATAGTAGACGGGAATTATGTTGGATGGAATAGACGGGTCTTTCCGGCTTTGATAGTGTGTGCAATGAATTGTTTGGAATTAAGGATATTATTACAGATTGTTTTGATGAGTCGATGAAGATTCTTATATCGGAAGATGAGGCGGATTAGAGGTTTTGTATATTGGTCAAGTTGGAATGTCTCTAAGGGAGAATGATTGGGTATTACTAATGGTTGTTCTCAGAGAGTAGAGTGTGAACTTAAATTGGACGAAGGTGAATAGTCGAGGTTATATCTGCTAAGTGAGTATGAAACTCTTTGGAGTTGAGACTAAGGTGTTTGTTATGTTTGTGAGGCTAGTGTTCTGGAAATTGACAGGAAAGCAACAGTGATGGGCCGTCAGTTGTGCATGGTTTTCAGATGTGTTTTGGGTGAAACTTTAGTGTGTCGACTTGATGAGGTCCAGTATGGTTGGTAACAAAAAGGATGGACGGTTGAATGGAAATTTTAAGAAACCTTTGTGTGCGGAGGTAATATTGATATTAAGAGTTCTTTTTGGTTGGTTGTTGATACATGTTGGAAATTGTGGAATTGGACGGTCAAGAGAAGAAATTGTAAATGGATTACTGATAGTTGAATAAGGTAATGATTGAGAATAAGCGAACCCAACGAGAAGGGGAATGCGAAGATTCTCCGGAGTTCGCAGTGCGAAGGTCAAGGCGAAGGCTCGCTAGCAGTTCGCAGTGTGAACTTTGTGCCCTTTTTCTTCTGTCTTGGTTCGCTGGGGGTTCGCATTGCGAATGAGGAAGGCGACAGCTCGTTGGGAGATTCGCATTGCGAACATGGCAGATCTTTCCAAATTGTTTCTTTCTTAACTTTGGCTTCGTTTATCCGATTTAAACGTTCTCTATATCATTGTGGAGCTATGAAAGGGTTCTATGTTTTGGAAAGCGGGATATTATTTATGGAATGGATTTTTGGTCGATTATTGGGATTAGTCGGAACTATGTGAATTACGTAAAACGAAACTGTTAACACGTTAAAAGCTTCAAGTGATGCGTCTGGAATGTTTGTGGAGTATATGAATCGTATCTTCCATATTTATTTGGATAAGTTCATAGTGGTTTTGATTGAGGATATTCGGATCTATTATAAACTCAGAGGAAGAATAAGTAAAGTGTTTGAGATTTGAATTATAATTGTTGAAAAGAGACGAAGTTTTATGCTAAGTTATTCGAGTGAGAATTTTGGTTGAAAAGGGTTAGTTTTCTTGGATATGTTATTTCAGATGAGAGTATTGTTATGGATCCATTGGAAGTAGATGTAGTTCTACAATGAGAGGCTCCGAAGTTGGCTAAGGAGGTTAGAAACTTTTGGGCTCAGTTGGTTGTTATTGCAGAATGAAAGTATGTTCGACAGAATGAATGAGTTCCAAGAACAGTTCCTGGAAATGCAGAAAGAACTGCAAGCCATTCGCGGTCAGGATCTATTTGGAAAGGACGCCGCGGACCTTTGTTTGGTCCCCAATGTGAAAGTTCCACACAAATTCAAAGTGCCCAAATTTGAAAAGTACAAGGGTAACTCTTGCCATCAAAGCCATTTGGTGATGTACGCTCGGTGGATGCCAACTCAGACAAAGAACCAGGAGCTACTGATTCACTACTTTCAGGATAGTTTAACCGGTGCCGCACTCAAATGGTACATGGGTTTAAACCGCACTAAGATCGGCTTCAGAGATCTTGGTGCTGCCTTCGTTCAACAATATAAGTACAACCTGGACATGGCACCGGACAGAGATCAACTCAGATCGATGTCACAAAAGGATAAGGAAACTTTTAAGGAGTACGCTCAGAGATGGCGTGAAATTTTCGCTCAGATTTGTCCACCTCTTGTGGAAAAAGAGATGACAAAGATCTTCTTGAAAACCTTAAGCTCATTTTACTACGACAGAATGGTTGCCAGTGTGCCCAGTGACTTCACCGAGATGGTGGGCATGGGAGTACTCTTGAGGAAGCTGTCCAAGAAGGACGTTTAGTTAAAGACACTGGATCATCAAGTAGTACAAAAAGATACGGTAGCGCTCTCCCTAAGAAAAAAGAGTAGGATATTGGGAATATCTCTCTCGGAAATCAAAGGCGACGGTACCAACCAGTAGCAGCTGTAACTCCTGCTATCAACCCTGCGCCTGTTCCTATGTATCAACCTCAGGTTGCTCAAAGCCAACCGAATCAACATCAATATCAGCAAAGGACACAACAGCCTCTTCGGCAGGCTCGTCCTCCATACAACAACAACCGTACAACGCGACCACTAGGGTTCGACCCTATACAAATGTTGTACGCAGAATTGTTTCCATTATTATTGGTCAAGGGGCATGTCCAAACCAGGTCTCCTCTTACAGTACCGGAAAATCCGCCTTTTTGGTTCAAGGCGGATCAGACTTGTCCTTACCATCAAGGAGGAACAAGGCATAACATAGAAAACTGTCTCAACTTCAAATCCGACATACAAAAGCTTGTTAAGAGCGGGGTCTTATCTTTCAAAGATACGAATCCGAATGTTCTCACGAACCCGCTCCCTCAACACGAGAAAGCTGCGGTAAATTTGATAGAAGGAGAGTCTAACAACAGCTATCAAATTCATGATGTACTCTTATTGAGGACCAATCTGGTCAAGATGCATCACAGACAGAGCGGGTATGGCCATATACCACCTCACAATTATCACCATTGTGATATCTGCTCTAAAGACAATCAAGGATGTTTTGTGGTGCAATCAGCTCTATAGGAACAATTCGATCTCGGGTGGATCCAAGAGCATCGAGTTCGTGGGGTCAACATGACTTATACGAATTCCAACATCATTCAGAGCCACAACATCCGTACGATGAATGCCAACCTGGTGGCAATGCACTCAAGGCAAAGCCAGTATCATAATCTGTCGCAACAGGATTACAATTCCTGTCTGACTTGCTCGGTAAACAAACAGGGATGCTCTTTTGTTCAAGAGGCCTGCCAGCGTCAGATGGATCTAGGATGGATCCAAGACTACCATGATAGAAATCAGTATCAAGTGAATATGATTCAAATCTTCGATATTCTCTTGATGAAAACCAGCTTGGTAGAGTTACACGCTAAGCAAGTCCAGCTTGGTTTTCTGACTTCACATAATTATCAGAACTGTAAAGGATGTTGTGAGAGTGACCAGGGATGTGCTCTCGTTCAAAGAACTTTGCAACACTTATTGAACCACTGGTGGCTTCCAATCTATATGGACAAAGACACGCAACAAATCAGTGTGGTTAATGGGAACCCTACTAGGCATCAAAGTCAGGAAACAGATCTAGTGAGGTTACACTGCATTCAAAGCGGACGTGGCCAGGTGCCACCACATAACTACGAGCACTGTAGAGTCTGCTCGGAAAATAATCAAGGATGTTACCTCGTTCGAGCAGCCCTTCAGGGTCAGTTGGACCGCAAAGAGATTCAACAATATTCAGTTTCGGGGTCCATTAACTGGACGCCAGACTATTTCGCTGACCAAATCAAAGATGTTGTTGTAATCTCTGATCCTGAGAGGACCAAAGATGTTTGTGTCGTCATCCCTCTACTTGACGAATCGAAGGTTCTTAACCAAGAACTGATTGAAGTTACTTACGACAGTCAAAAAAATCAAAAGGCTCCTGTAGTTATCTATCTGTCGGGACCAGTACCGTACAAATCCGATAAGGAGATCCCTTACAAATACGGTGCAACAATAATTGAGAATGGAAAGGAACTTCCTTTACCCTCCGTCGTGAATATTGCAGACATCAGTCGAGTAACACGGAGTGGTCGAATCTTCAACCGAGGAGTTAGAGAACCCAGCAAAGAAAAGGAACCTCAAACGGAAGTTCTCAATCAACCGGTCAGGCAATCCAGTGATCCCGACCTTTCAAAGAACGATGATGAGATGCTGAAGCTCATCCAAAGTGAAGATGGCTGGTTTATACCCGAGTGAATCCCACACTCAAAGATAACACAGAGTCGCCACCGAACTTTATTTAGTCCCAAAGGACAGGGAAAATATCGATAAAACCCAAGGGGAAGAGAAACGGGAACGGGGGTCGGTTATGCGAAAGGAAGGTACTAGCACCTAACGCATCCGTCGTACTCGACGGGAACCATTTCGCTTGCTTCTAGGCTCGGAAGGGTTATCTATCTAAAGGCTTCTAGCTAAAAGAATAGGAGAGAGAGAAAAAAGAGAAGAAAGAAAGAAAAGAAAGTGCTCGCGGAGGATTGGGGCCCTCGTGCCTACGTACCCTCATAGTGCAATGAGGAAATCAGAGCGTCGTAGTTCGTGGAACCAGGGGACAGAGAAAAGGAAAGGAATGGGAGAAGGAAAGAAGGGTGGAAATGTGCTCGCCAAGACATCGCGTCTCATGCCTACGAATCTGACATCCGAACGAATGCAGAATCAGACCTTCCGTAGTTCGTGGAACCAAACGGAAAACCAAACAAATAAAGGAAAGTGGTGTCAAAACCAAGAGAAAAGAGAAAGAAACTCTACTGGGAAAAGACAAACAGTAAGAACGATTGCACAAGAACTAGAAAAGAATGGTGTCAAAACCAAGAACAAAAGGAAACTTCACTGGGGATAACAAAGGAACTAGTGTCGAAACCAAGAGGAAAAAGGAATAGAAAGGACTCCACTGGGGAAGAAAAGACCAAAGAAAATGCTAGGGATCAGAGAGTAAGCGACCCTACTTGGAACAAAAAAGGGGATGGTGTCAAAACCAAGAGAAAAAAGGAACTCGGTATATTGACTGGTTGGCAGTGGTTAAACCGAAGAGAGAGAGTAAGACTCTGCAGGGAAAAAAGGGGTTGGTGTCAACAGATAGACTGTGATGAACCAAAAGAGAGAGTACTGAACCAAGAGACGGTGTTTGATTCTGAGGGGACATCGGTATGTTAACTGATAAACAGTGGTCAACCAGAAGAATGGGTGTAGGACCGATCGAAGGTCGTGACCCAAATGGAATGTTGGTATGGACTGAACAAACATCACTTGACCAACGAAGAAGGGTATTGAACCAAAAGAGGTTGCTAACCGCCGAGGGGTTTGGTTTTAACAGAAGAAACTGTGATTAATCAAAAAGGAAGCGAGTGATTAACCAAAAGAATGTGATTAACTCAAGAGGCTCAGTATTTTAACAGACGGACTGTGGTTAACTGAAAAATGGGTGATTAACCAAGAGGAGGTGATTAACCCGAACATCTCAGTATTTTAACAGACAGACTGTGGTTAACTGAGAATGAGCAAAATGGTGTTTTAACTGACAGGCAGTGGTTAACCAAACGAAGGGAGAAGAACCAAGGGAAGGTTGCGAACTCCGCAGGGGATTCGGTTGTGACAGGACTACTGTGTTTAACCGTAGAAAAAGAAGAAGGAGACTCTTGTGGGGAATCAAGAAGCAAAAATTGATAGCAAGAAGAGAAACGGGTATTGAAATAAGGAGAGTTTGTTAACCCAAGAACAAAGATCTTAACCAAGAAGAATGGTGATTAATCAAAAGAGATATCGAACAAGAAAAAGCGATCAAGGACCAACTTGACTGGGGAAGGAAAAACACTACAGCTCGAGGATAGAGGCGACTATTCTTGATGAGAGGGCCAATGCCCTTACCCAAGAAATAGCCAGAATAAGGGTAGGACAATTCCATCCTCATTCCTTCTCTAGCACTCAAAGTATAGTGTGGAAAAATAAACTGACAGCGTAACAGCTCCAAATTGTACAGTGCTCCAGTGTCGCGTGAAATTCCGACTCCGCGATGAGGAAAAAAGAGAGAAAAGGCTCTAAAGGAGGCCTAAAGAGAGGGAAGGGGAAGATCAATTATTCGAAACATGGTTTTGATCAATTAATCAAAAGGGAAAAGCCATGCTAACAACTTTCCAAAGAGTGTGGAAAATCATTAAAGCAAAAGGTGTGAATTATTGATTATACAAGATTAAGCTCATCCATGAAGAATGAACTTAATGTAAAACCAAGAAAGGGGATACAAAACAGTACCAAATAATCAACAAATATGCAACACAAAGTCATGTTATGTGATCAAAGATAAATGCGAGAATGATTATATTCACATGATGCCAAAAGTATGAACAATTTGAATAATCGAAAGCTTGCAACAAAAGTTCTGAACAAGCGTCAAACAGAAGTTAAATGACACTTAAAACATCCATAAAATCAAGCATGACAATCAATGGAAGTTAAAATGAAGAAAGTATGGCAAACACACTTGAAAATGCAAGAAAATGGCCTTCTGGTTCAATGTTAATCGATTAACACTATTGCACTGCAAAGTGTTAATCGATTAACACTTGAAAAAGTGCAAAAAAACACTGGTTAATCGATTAACACTATTGCACTGCAAAGTGTTAATCGATTAACACTGGACAGGGAGCAGAATAATCAGTTTTGAAAAGTGCTTTTGGCCAAATTTTTGATTATGCAATCACTCCAATGCTAGGGCAAACAAATATGCACGAAAAATCAAGTTTAGAAGCAGCATATGATCAACAATAGAATTAATTAAACAATCAAGATCATGGATCAAGCAATAGTAAAATCAATTCACATGCGAAAACATCGAAACTACATCGCGAATGATACGAAAACAATTGAAACAGTAAAATGAATGAGATCCACCAACCTACAAGGCTGAGATGTGCCTTGGTAAATGTTGTAATGTGATCTTGATGAAGATAATCAAAGAAAACCGGAGGAATCTTCAATTATAGCCGAAACGTATCGAAATCGATCAGATTGCGACGAAAACTCCAAAATAAGAATTATCACCGAAGAAGCTTGAATCAATCACTTGAGATGAATCCAAAAGCTATTGAAACTCCACAAAACCAGTATAATGGAATGGAAATGAAGGTTAAGCTCAAGAAAAAGCACTTCCAAGGTGAAAGTAGCTTTTCTTCAATGGTGAATTAAGAGCTTTGGTGAGGTTTTGGAAGAGAATTGAGATGAAGATGAAGATGTAGCAGAAAAAAAAATCAGAGAGAATGTGAGAGAATTGAGAGTGAAATGTGAGAAATTTGGTGAAAATGGTGGATCCCTTGAAAAGTGAGTGAAGGTGTGTTTATATAGACTTTTGGTTTAGAGTGTGAGAGGTTTGGAATTAGCTCTAGACTTAGCTTTGGGTTTGGAACTAGGCTAGGAGTTAGTTGGGCTTGACTCACCGAGTCAAGGCGGTTAACTCGGTTAGTTATGACCAACTCGGTAACAATCCCAAGGTGAACTCCAACATCTAAAGATCCACATTACTTGGAAAACAAGGAACATGGTGCACTTAATTTGAAGTGAAGCATTAGAATAAATGCACTTGGAATGAATTGAATAGCCTTGAAATGTCTATAGATGTCTAGAATATTCCACATGCTGCTAGAATACTGTAGAATCCAAGACCAAAGTGTGTGCAAAGGTGCTGTCATGAAAAAGCAGCAGATTGTGCCAATTCTGCCTGTGTTAATCGATTAACACAATTGCACTGCAAATGGTTAATCGATTAACCAGGCCAAAATATGCCCAATTTTCCTAAAAAAAGGTGTTATGGTCCCGGCTTCGATTTTCCACTTCTTGTATTGATGAATAGGCCTAGAAACCCCCATTTTGTGCTTGTTTTGATGATGTGATGACCTTGTGAGGATATGATTAATCGGGCTTGGAAAACCTGAATATTCCTGCAACAAAATCAAAGAGAAAAATGCGAATGCGTATGCCAGCGATGCGAATGCTTATGCTCATGCAAAAAGGTAAAAGAGGGAGGTCAAATTTTGGGTTACGACAGTTGCCCCTTTTAATCCTCTTGGACCTGAATGTACGAATTGCGCCATCTTTTCGATGATTCAAGGTAAAAGGGGATTAAATAAAAAGAGTAGCTCGAAAATTTGGCCGACGGCGATAAAAGAAGAGTTGCAATATTTTTTAGGGTTGATAAGTGCGAAGTTAGGTTGAATATTTGCTAGGGAGATGAATCAGGCTGAAAGAAAGGGAATATGCTTGATGTATATGCCATATATGCGTTCTACATGATGCTTGCTATCATGCAATGCAAAGGTGCAGGTAGAGGTGATGTGCGGTGGTTAGGCATAGATTGTAGCAAAACGAACTCGACATCCTTAATTGGGGGAGAACCCACAGATGAAAACAGATCTTGCTGGATGAAAGCCCCTGGAAGATGATAATTCTGTTGGGGAAGAAATCGAGAAGTCTCAAACTTCTAGATTATCACTATTGACACTGCCAGGGATAAGAGAATCATGACGCTCTTCGGGTCATGACTAACTTCGTTGGGGAATGAAACCAGGAAACTCCAAGTCCTAAACTGCCACTGACTCTGCTGTGGACATCCTGACTGGCTCTGTTTGGGGAGTTCATGAGGCTCGAAGGATCTTCTCTACTTGTAGAATATGAGGAACCAAATTGTACTACTGCTGGTGCGTGACAGTTTTGACATGCCGTGAATGATGTGCGACCCATGTTGGAGAAAAGAACCAACAAGTCTTCATTTGAAGTACGTCATTCGGCCACTCTATTGGGGACATTATGGATCAACTAGGACATAGGAGGTGAACAACCTTTCCAAGGAACCATAATGGCACTTGGTGGGGAAATGACGACTCTGCTGAGGAACTGTCGAAGAAACAACAACTTCTTCAAAGAACCTTCTCATTGCCGACCAGGCGTTAGCCTTGCCAATGGACATTATCGATTATCCTGCAGGAGTTACCGGTAAAATACGCAATGCATAATGCTTTCTCGACTGATTTATCTTTTTATTGTTCTCAACATTTTATAGTATTATGTGATCACAAATAATCATTTATTTTACAAACAAAATACTGGAATGAAAACAATTGAGAAAACAAATGATGCATTTTATTGAATGTGAAAAATAGTGTACATAAAATGTGTACAAGGATGCAAAAATCCTTGATGAGGAAATTTGCAATAAAATTGAGAAACAAATGTAAATGGCAAAGGGAACCCATGCTTCGCATTGATTACAACATTGGCTACCATCCCCTGTAAGTCTAGGTTCCAACGCCTTGCACCAGTTGATGATGATTTGGCTGCTCTGTTACCGCCTGAGGTCTAGCTATGACGAAAAGAGGCTCAATTGTTCACAGTCAATGCCTTTATCCCTAATTTTTGCTTGGACATGTTTTTTATTTTTTTTCGTCCACCGAGATGCCCATTTTTACCTAAGTCGCCCTTTTGAGTTTTCAACTTAGCGGGCTATTATTGTTGTTTTTTTTCATTGTCCCTAACTTTTGCATGGACATCTTTTTTTTGGTCCATCGGGACGTCCATTTTTGCCTAGATTGTCCTTGCGGATGTCAATTTAGCGGACTTTTATCCATTTTTTTCAGGCATAATATTTTTTTACTGTATCGGAGTTCACGGGCGATGGTAACTCCTCCCCATCCATTGTGGTGAGGATCAGGGCTCCGCCTGAGAAGGCCTTCTTGACAACAAAGGGCCCTTCGTAATTAGGAGTCCACTTGCCTCATGGATCCGAGCGAACAGGTGAATATCTCTTGAGCACGAGTTCGCCTTCGCAGAACACTCGAGGGAAAACTTTCTTGTCAAAAGCTCGCTTATGGCGTCTCTGATACAGCTGACCATGACAAACGGCTGTAAGGCGCTTCTCTTCGATGAAATTCAGCTGGTCGTATTTAGATTGAACCCATTCAGCTTCATCAAGACCTGCTTCCATGATGACTCTGAGCGAAGGAATTTCGACTTCGATGGGTAGAACTGCCTCTATACCATACACGAGCGAATACGGAGTTGCCCCAGTAGAAGTGCGAACTAAAGTTCTGTAGCCATGCAGTGCAAAGGGAAGCATTTCATGCCAATCCTTATAAGTCTTGACCATTTTCTGGACAATTCTCTTGATGTTTTTGTTTGCTGCTTCAACGACACCGTTCATCTTGGGCCGATATAGTGAAGAATTGTGGTGCTCGATCTTAAATTCTTGACACAACTCCTTCATCATATTATTGTTTAGGTTGCTTGCATTGTCCGTGATAATACTGCTAGGAATGCCATAGCGACAGATTATCTCTTTCTTGATAAATCTGGCAACCACTTGTCGTGTAACGTTTGCATAAAAAGCAGCTTCAACCCACTTGGTAAAGTAATCGATAGCGACTAGAATGAATTGATGACCGTTGGAAGCTTTCGGCTCGATCATTCCAATCATATCTATACCCCACATAGAGAATGGCCAAGGTGAAGTCAAAACATTCAATGGAGTTGGAGGCACATGGATCTTGTCTCCGTAAATTTGGCATTTGTGACACCTCTTGGCAAAGTTGTAACAATCTACCTCCATTGTTGTCCAGTAATACCCAGCCTGAAGGATCTTTTTGGCCATAGCGGGACCTTTAGCATATACACCCTCGCAACCCTCGTGTATGGACCTTATGATCGTGTTTGCTTCGTGTCTATCCACGCATCTGAGCAACACAGAATCATAATTCCTTTTGTACAGTACACCACCACTTAAGAAGAATTTGGCACAGAGCCGCCTGAGAGCTTTCTTGTCAGTGATAGTAATACCCTTGGGATATTCTTGTTTTTCCAGATATCTCTTAATGTCGTAGAACCAAGGTTTGTCATCAGACTCATCCTCGATTGCTAAACAGTGTGCTGGCTCGTTCAAGTTATCAATGCGAATATGAGGAGCTTCATTCCTCCACTTGACCTTGAACATGGATTCTAGAGTGGCAAGTGCATCGGCTAGTTGATTTTCCTCTTTAGGGATATGATGAAAAGAAATCTCATTAAAGTAAGGAATCAACTTCGCAATGTATTATTGGTACGGAACCAACTTGGAATCCCGAGTCACAAAATTCCCTCTGACTTGACCGATGACCAAGGCAGAATCTCCATAGACCTCAAGAATCTTGATTCTCATGTCAATAGTCGCTTCAATACCGTAGATACATGCTTCGTATTCAGCCATATTATTGGTGCATGCAAAGCATAATCTGGCAGTGAAGGGAAGGTGAAAACCTGTTGGAGAGATGAGGATAACACCAATTCCACGACCTTTAGAGTTGGAGGCACCATCGAACACGAGCGTCTATCTCGCCCCTGGTTCGGGTCCTACGTCAGGGTCTAGAGTCTCATAGTCTTTGATAAACAGAACATCCTCATCGGGAAATTCAAACTTCATTTATTGATAACCCTCTACAGGTTGATGAGCAAGGTAGTCAGACAAGACACTCCCTTTAATTGCTTTCTGGGTACCATGTTGGATATCATACTCAGTTAACAGCATCTGCCATCGAGCAATCCTTCCAGAGACAGCGGGCTTTTCAAATATGTACTTTATCAGATCCATTTTGGATATCAATAAAGTAGTATGGCAAATCATGTATTGTCGTAGGCATCGAGCAGCCCAGACCAGAGCACAACAAGTTTTCTCCAATAGTGAGTATCTGGTCTCACAATCAGTGAACTTCTTGCTCAAATAGTATATTGCATGTTCTTTTCTGCCAGTGTCGTCATGTTGACCCAATACACATCCCATTGATTCATCGTGAACGGTGAGATACATGATTAAAGGCCTACCAGGAATCGGCGGTACTAAGATTGGCGGTTCTTGCAAGTATTGTTTTATTTTGTCAAATGCTTCTTGACAATCATTGTTCCATTCAACCGATTGATTTTTTCTTAGTAATTTGAACATTGGTTCATAGGTAGCTGTCAAATGGGAAATGAACCTTGAGATGTAATTAAGTCTGCCCAAAAAGCCACGGACTTCTTTTTCTGTTTTGGGAGGTGGCATGTTCTGAATTGCCCAAACCTTATCAGGATCGACTTCAATGCCTTTCTGACTCACAATAAAACCCAACAGTTTACCAGATCGAACTCCGAAGGTGCACTTCGCAGGATTCAATCGCAGTCTAAACTTTTGGAGTCTGTCAAACAGTTTCTTCAGATGAACTAGGTGATCATCTTCAGTTTTGGACTTGGTAATCATATAATCCACGTAAACCTCAATCTCTTTATGAATCATATCGTGAAAGAGGGTTGTCATGGCACGTTGGTATGTTGCCCCTGCATTCTTCAGACCGAATGGCATGACTTTGTAACAATATGTACCCCATGGCGTGATGAAAGTAGTCTTTTCCATATCAGCTGAGGACATCTTGATCTGATTATATCCTGAAAACCCGTCCATAAATGAAAAGACAGAGAACTGTGTTGTATTATCCACCAAGACATCAATATGAGGCAAAGGAAAATCATCTTTCGGGCTAGCCTTGTTGAGATCTTGATAATCCACACACATTCTGACTTTACCATCTTTCTTTGGAACCGGGACAATATTGGTAATCCATTCAAGATATTCGGAAGTGGCTAGGAACCCAGCATCAAGCTGTTTCTTTACCTCTTCTCTGATTTTGAGTGCCATGTCGGGTCTAGTCTTCCTGAGTTTCTGCTTGACAGGAGGACATCCGGGCTTGAGTGACAAGTGGTGTTCAACGATGTTGGTATCTAACCCAGGCATATCTTGATAGGACCAGGCGAAGATATCAACATACTCTTTCAATAACTTGACCAACTCGGAGTGTACATGCTTAGCGAGGGATGCGCCAACCTTGACTTCTCTTCTGACCTCATCAGTACCAAGATTCACAACTTCCACTGGCTCTTTGTGTGGCTGAATCTCTCTGTGCTCTTGCTCAAGGAGCCTTGCTAGTTCAGCCGGTAACTCACAATCTTCCTCACCATCTTCTTTGGCTTAGTTAATTGGAATTCCAGAATTACAATGGATGTTTGCCATGTTGTTATCAATGCTTTTACTATTTATGCATGTTTATGAATATGTTCAGAATGAGTTATTTTAAAAAGTGAAAAGAAAAGAAACTTTTGACATTTGTTTGTGAAAAAGTAAAATAAAGAAAGAAAATAGAGCATGATTTTGAATGCAAAATTTTTATTTATTGATCACATAATATTGCAAGAACGTGAGGCCCTTTACAAGCTATCCACTCGTCTCGGACGAGGACGAGGGAATGAGAAAGCAAAAATACATTACATGTTATTTGGAAAAACCACAGGAATCACAGTATATGTCTAATTGTTGAGCTTGAAACCTGGCGGACACTTGCGTACAAAGCTTGAAATCTGATTACTGGGACCAGCATCATCAGTGGCTGCCACGATGTCACCCATCTGAAAACCCGCGCTACTGAACTTGATCAAATTGTGTAAGTGTAAATGCGCCTAAGAGGGGGGGTGAATTAGGTTCTTAAAAATTTCTTCGATCTTTTTACCGGTTCTTGGTTATTTTTCCGTTTTATGATAAGTGCTGGAAAGTAAAGTGCGGAAAGGAAAAATGACACAAGAGAATTATAGTGGTTCCCCTCACAGCCCGAGAGTACTCCACTCCTCCTTCAACACGAAAGAGAGTTCACTATAGTTTAGAATTATTGTATAGCCTAATCACACCAATAGTGATGCTTACTATCTAACCTATAGGTAATTAAGTGTATGAAGAACAATCCTCTTCAAAACACTCACTTGTTTCCAACAATCCTGGACAACAAGGTAAAACAGAAAAATATTCTTGATAATAAATTTGATGTCTTGAGAAAATGATGCTATCAATCTTCACGATCGATCTTCTCCTTGAAACAAATATCACTCAAATGAAATATACAAGTGTTCTTGACAAGAATGAGATGAAGCAATGATATTTTGTGAAAGATATGCAGAAGTTTCTTGTCAAAAAATTCTGAATGGACACTTGAACAATATTTTGAAAATATGAAAGTATGAGTGAATTTTTTATTTTGAAATTGTTAGGAGGTGAGAGTTAAAACTGAAATTGAAGTGTTTAAATATGAGTAAAACACCCCTACAAAAAGGTATGTGAAATATGCAGTAAAGGAATGAAAAGAGATGAGAGAGCAATGCACATTTCCATGAAAAGTCACCAATTTTCGCTTACAGTGGCAGTGTTAATCGGTTAACCATATAGGTTAATCGGTTAACACCCCTGTAACGTTTGAAAATATTTAAATTTTGAATGTGTTAATCGGTTAACCCCACGTGTTAATCGATTAACAGTGTTGAAATCTCAATAAAAAGTTTTAGAAATCAAAGTGAACTTTCCATAAAAAACTATGCAATGTACTGGATCAAGGATATGCAAAATGCAAGATGTGTGAACACTTGTATAACCATTTAAATGACATTGTTATACCTTTGTTCAACCTTTGATCTTCATGACATTTGAACCCTTGAAGCTTTGTTCAACCTTGATAGCACTTAGGGTATTTTCTTGAACTTGAGCTTCTTGTGCTTTATTGCATCTTGATTCTCTTTCTTTTTGCACATTATCTTTGTAGAGAGTATCTTTGTAGAGAGTTTGTTGTGTTGTCTTCATCAAAACTCAATGTGAGTGAAGCTTGCTTCTACAATCTCCCCCTTTTTTATGATGACAACCAATCCATTGAAAGCTTGAACTTTTAGACTTGATGTTTCTCTAACTTTGATTCTCCCCCTAAAGTGGAGCTCCCCCTAAGTTCATGAGGGAAAAAAAAAGGTTCTGCACAAAAACTGTTAGAGAAACCAATCCTTCTCCCCCTTTGTCATTAGCAAAAAGGAAGAGGATTCCAAACAATGACAGTTTATACATAGTAAACACACACATATAATCCAACGAACACGCAGTCAGTAAAACCAGAATTTGAATTACGATACACAAAATTCAACTTAGAGGATCAAAACATAAATTCTGAACTACAGGACATAAAACAAAAATGTAAAAGACATAACAAAAACAGATATGGGGCAAGGACTTCAATCGTCATCAGAAACCTCATCACTCCCTTCTCCACCTTCTTCACTTCCATCTTCATTATCATCATCATCTTCAGGCTGTCTTTGTGAATCCAACACAAGCTTGCGAAGAGAAGCAATTTCCCGGATGGTTTCTCTATGTTGATTCATCATAGTCATGTAGAGAAATTCATTTGTTATGCCACCTTCGGGAATAGGATAGGGGGTAGGAGTAGATTCTGCTTCAACATACTTGTATGCTCCACTTCCAGGACTTGTTTCCATGATTCCGGTGTTTCTCACAATTGTTGTCTTGTTGATTTCATTCGCGGACTGCTTCGGAATAGTAGCCGGTTCCCTATTGAGGTCCAAATCAGTGTTTTCTAAAATCCTTGAGATTAGGCGACCATATGGGAGCCGGGTGGACAAAGAAATTTGTTGCTTCAGATGATACATCATGGTTAGAACCCAATTAATCTTGATCTTATTTTTTATTGCAAACAACATTTGCATCTCAAGATCACTAATTTGAGCATTGTTGGAGTCCTTTGGAATCAAAACATAGCAGATAACATAATGTAACATTCGATCGTTTATAGACAGATTTGAAGCATACCGAAGCGTACGGGTTGTACGTTGTCCAGCAACCACCACTTCTCTTGGGAATCTACAGATGCTGTAGTAGTATTCCATCTTGTTAAATTCAGCCCAAGGACCATCCGAGAATGTAACGCCTTTGCGAAGAAAATATCCGGAATATGGAATTTTCAGCGTCGCAGCTATTCCTGCCAAATTCTCTACAATCTCACAGTTTCTAACCACTGCTCTCAGCATATATTGTTCATTCATATCCAAATTAATCGACATGGTGTTCATAAAAGCTTTAACCAGATCGGTATAACATTTACCTTTATCAGCAACAAATTTGTCTATTTTCTGATTTTTCAATAGATTCGGAAAATCAAAGAAAGGAGCAGGAAAATCTAAGAGATTTACATACTTTACCGGAAGAAGTTGACGAACTCGGACCTTGAAATCCATTCTCCTTTTCTTGATAGTTTCCATCTGAGTATCTTCCTCATGTTCTGCTGAGCTGCTTGCTGGCATTTTTCCCTTTCCCTTCTTCATAGAAGCCATGGATGAAGTTTGAAGCTTTTAGGTTTTGAGAGAGGGATATTCGAATTTGGGTGAGGAATGGTTGAAAGAGAGTTGAGAATGAGAAGGTTTTATAGGAGAGTGATTGTAGTGGGTTTTTAATGAGAGGTTTGAATCAAAACTTGAGTGGGTGGAAGTGATGAGTTCCAAGAGAGCTTTAATGGTGAGTTTGAAGGTGAGGAAGAGGAGTAAGAGAAAATGTTGACTGAAATTACATGCACCCAATATCTTTAATCCACATATTTAAAACATAGACTCATACGTTTTAAAAAAAATTCCACGTTAGCGCAGGTTAATCGGTTAACTCCCTGGGTTAATCGATTAACAGAATCAAGATTTCCACAAATTCAAGAGCTGCAGGTGTTAATCGATTAACTCCCTGGGTTAACCGATTAACAGTGTCAAAAATTGCATAATAACAAAAGATAACAAGTATGAAACTTTAGAAAAACATGTGCAAGACAAATATACTAATACTATATCATAGTAACATGTAACTTTAGCCAAATTTTGATGAAAATAACTTGATGAAAAAAATTTAAAGATGTGTTTAGATATCACCTTCATCCAAGATACCGAGTTCTCGCCTGATTTTGTAGAATGATTCTTTTGCGAGCGGTTTGGTGAAGATATCTGCTAGTTGGTTATGAGTATCAACAAAAGTCACTTTGACATCGCCTTTAAGCACATGATCACGCAGAAAATGATGTCGAATGTCAATGTGTTTGGTCCTTGAGTGCATGACGGGATTCTTTGTAATGTTAATTGCACTTGTGTTGTCGCACCGGAGAGGAATGCAACCAAGATCAATTCCGTAGTCGCTTAATTATTGTTTTAACCAAAGGTTTTGTGCACAGCAACTACCAGCAGCTATGTACTCTGCTTCGGCCGTACTAAGTGCAACACATGCTTGTTTCTTGCAAGACCACGAAACTAGAGCATTTCCGAGGATGTGACATGTTCCACTCGTGCTTTTTCTATCTGTTTTACAGCCTGCATAATCCGCGTCAGAATAACCAATTAAAGTGCAAACACTACCTTTAGGATACCATAATCCAACATTTGTCGTCCCCTTGAGATACTTCATGATTCTTTTGACCGTCGTGAGATGTGACTCCTTTGGATTTGCTTGGAAGCGAGCACATAAACACACACTAAACATTATGTCAGGACGGCTTGTCGTCAAATATAATAAAGAACCAATCATACCTCGATACTTCATAATATCAAACGATGTTCCCGGTTCGTCTTGATCAATGTAGGTTTCGGATCCCATTGGTGTTGACATAGCTTTACATCCATCCATATCAAATCTTTTTAATAATTCTTTGCAATACTTTGATTGGTTGATGAAGACTCCGTCCTTTTGTTGCTTGATTTGTAATCCAAGGAAATAATTCATTTTTCCCATCATAGACATTTCAAACTCGCCTTGCATCATTGAAGCAAATTCTTCGCATAGTTGATTGTTTGTTGAACCAAAGATAATGTCGTCTACATACACTTGAACAAGTAAGGTATTATTCTTAATCCTCTTAATGAACAGAGTCTTGTCTATCTTGCCTTTTTCAAAACCTTTTTCGCATAAGAAATTACTTAGACGATCATACCATGCCCTTGGTGCTTGTTTTAAACCATAGAGAGCTTTCTTCAACTTGTATACATGTGAAGGATGCTTGAAGTCTTCAAAACCCGGAGGTTGTTTGACATAGACTTCTTCGTTGATATATCCGTTTAGGAAGGCGCTTTTGACGTCCATTTGAAATAACTGAAAATTCATTGAACAAGCATAAGCGAGTAATAGACGAATAGCTTCTAACCTTGCAACCGGAGCAAATGTTTCTTCAAAGTCAATTCCTTCCTCTTGATTGTACCCTTGAGCCACCAATCTTGCTTTGTTATGAATAATAATTCCATTTTCATCAAGTTTGTTCTTAAATACCCATCTTGTTCCGATGATATGTTTATCGTTTGGTTTAGGGACAAGTTCCCAAACTTGATTTCTTTCAAATTGGTTCAACTCTTCTTGCATGGCAATGATCCATTAATCATCTTCAAGAGCTTCATTAACTTTGGAGGGTTCTATTTGAGAAACGAACGCCATATTCAAGCATGCATCTTTGAGGTTTAGTCTTGTTGTTACACCTTGACTTATGTCTCCGATGACTTTGTCGATTGGATGATCCCTATGTGTTCTCCATTCTTTTGGTAGATCATTATTGATCGACTTTTGTTGAATCGGTTCATCATGATGTTCTTCTTGTTTTTCTTCTAGGTTTTCAATGAAGTCTTTAGAAGTATCTTCTTTGCGAGTTTCTACAAGATCATCATCATTATCACAAACAATAATATCCTCTTTCGAGGGGTTAGATTCATCAAATTTGACATGCATAGATTCTTCTATAGTTAAAGTTCTTTTATTATAAATTCTAAATGCCTTACTAGAGAGAGAGTAGCCGAGAAAAATACCTTCATCGGATTTCTCGTCAAACTTACCAAGGTTGTCTTTGTCATTGTTTAGGAAAAAGCACTTGCACCCGAACACATGAAAGAAAGAAATATTTGGTTTTCTCCCTTTAAAAAGTTCATAAGGGGTCTTCTTAAGAATAGGTCTAATATTGACACGGTTACTCACAAAACATGCCGTGCTCACCGCATCCGCCCAAAAATACTTAGGGAGATTTGAATCACTTAGCATTGTCCTTGCAAGTTCCACCAATGATCTATTCTTCCTTTCTACGACACCATTTTGTTGAGGAGTCCTTGGTGCGGAGAAATTGTGTGAGATTCCATGTTCTTCACAAAATTCTTCAAATGAGGCATTTTGGAATTCTCCACCATGGTCGCTTCTAATGGAGGCAATTGTAAGAGACTTCTCATTTTGTATTTGTTTTGCATACTTCTTGAAGGCTTTAAAAGCATCACTTTTCTGCACTAAAAACAATGTCCAAGTATATCTAGAGAAATCATCAACAATAACTAATGCATAGACATTACCTCCGAAGCTTTTTGTTCTCGATGGACCAAAGAGATCCATGTGCAACAATTGTAGTGGCCTAGTTGTGGACACCACATTCTTGGATGTGAAAGTTGATTTGGTTTGCTTTCCTTTTTGGCAAGCGTCACACAACCCATCTTTGATGAATTTAATCTTCGGCAATCCAATGACTAAGTCATGCTTGATCAACTTATTCAAGTGCTCCATATGAATATGAGCAAACCTCTTATGCCATAACCATGATTCATTGTTGTTTGCCAAGAGACACCTAACATTCAAAGACAAGTTATCTAAGGAAATTAAAAATATGTTATTAACTCTTTTACCTTTTAGCATAACTTCATGAGTAACTTTGTTTTCAATCAAACATTCATCTTTAGTGAAGTTAACTTTGAAACCTCAGTCACACAATTGGCTAATGCTAAGGAGACTATGCTTTAGACCTTCCACATATAGGACATCTTCTATAGTTGTTGAAGGCGGTGAACCAATGATGCCGACGCCAAGGATTCTTCCTTTGTTGTTGTCACCATAAGTAACATATCCTTTGGCCTTAAGCGTTAGATGTGAAAATTTGCTTAGGTCACCCGTCATGTGCCTCGAACATCCACTATCAAGATACCATTGATTTGAAGAGGTTTTCAAGCATACCTACAAAAAAGAGTTACATTTTATTAGGTACCCAAATTGCCTTGGGTCCTTCAAAGTTAGTTCCTTTCTTGACCCATATATAATGGCCTTGAGCGACACTAAAGTTTCTAATATAACATGCATTAGGAGTATGACCTTTAATACCACAATAGAAACAAGTTGGCTCAAAGTTGCTTTTATATCTAGGGGGATAAGATTTCTTCTTATTATAAGACTTCTTCTTATTATTTCTTTTCCTTTTGTTATATTGTTGAACCTTTTTAGGCTTGTCACTTTTCTCTAAAGGAATTTGTTCTTTAGCTTTTACAAAGATGGTCTTGTTAGAAGTTTGTTTGGAGAATCTTGAATAACCTAGACCACTTTTATCATTTGAGTATCTTTGACTACTAAGAACATGTTCCAATCCAGTTTGTCCTTTTTCATATCTTTCTAGGACTCTTTTCAATTGAACTATTTGAAAAGCAAGTGACTCACATTTAGTGCATGCAAAATTCTTGATTAATTCTTCCTTTTCATCTTTGAACTTATTTTCCATTTTCTCAATATTTTCTTCCAAGATTGATATTTGTTTCTTTTGAGATGAGATGGTTTTATATAAAATTTTGCATTCACTTAAAAGTTCATCAATTGCTCCTTGAGCATCATTATCATAAATTGAAAAGTTACTACTAACCTCATCGTCTTCATCGTCGGAATGATGTGATGCCATCAATGCTAGATTTGCGCTTTGATCACTAACGGAGTCCGAAGAAGAACTTATTTCATTGTCATCCCAAGCAACGTAGGCTTTCTTTTTGTGATCCTTCTTTCCTTTGTTGTCACGATTCTTTACGAGTTTGGGACATTCCGGTTTGATGTGGCCTTGTTTTCCACATTCATAGCATATAATGTCTCCGTTGGATGTTGTTGCTTCTTTTTCTTTGTTCTTTGAGGACTTCTTTCTTCTTGTGAAACTAGAGTTTCCAATATTATTTTTTGCACTGAAGTATTTTCCTAGTCTTTTTACAAGAAGCATAAAGTTTTCGTCCTCTTCGGGATTGTCTTCTTTCTTCACAACTTTAGATTCAACTTTTAAGGCAATCCCCTTGGATTTCTTTTCTTGGTTCTCACGTTTCTCCAATAGTCCAAGTTCCGTCTCATATTCTTGAAGCTTTCCGAATAGAGTAGCGGATGTCATTGTTGATAAACTTTTCTTCTCGGAAATCGCCGTCACCTTGGGTTGCCATTCTCTTGTTAGAGACCTAAGCACTTTAAGATTAAGTTCATCATTTGTTAGTGTCTTGCCAAGTGCATTCAAGTGATTTGTCAAATGCACGAATCTCTTCTGCAAGTCGAGGATGGATTCTCCTGGTTGCATTCTGAATAACTCGTACTCTTGACTTAAAGTATTCAATCTGGATCTTTTGACTTCGGCGGTTCCTTCGTGAGTTTCTACAAGAGTGTCCCATATTTGTTTGGCCGATGTACATGTTGAGACGCGAAAGAACTCATCCATTCCAAGTGCACTTTGTAAAATATTTATTGCCTTTTTGTCATAGAGAACCTTTTTCTTATCATCCTCATCCCATGATGCTTGTGGTTTTGGCGTACCAACTCCGTTGAAAACCGTTGTAGGAATAAAAGGACCATTTTGAACAGCCTCCCATATATCACTTCCTTGTGCTTCTAAATGTGCCTTCATACGGATTTTCCAGAAGTCGAAGTATTGGCCAGAAAACAAAGGAGGCTTGTTGCTACTACCACCGTCTTTGAATACAAGATCATTGTTTGCGGAAGCCATCTGAATCGAATAGGAACAGGTTACCTATCACCTGCTCTGATGCCAATTGTAAGTGTAAATACGCCTAAGAGGGGGGGTGAATTAGGTTCTTAAAAATTTCTTCGATCTTTTTACCGGTTCTTGGTTATTTTTCCGTTTTATGATAAGTGCTGGAAAGTAAAGTGCGGAAAGGAAAAATGACACAAGAGAATTATAGTGGTTCCCCTCACAGCCCGAGAGTACTCCACTCCTCCTTCAACACGAAAGAGAGTTCACTATAGTTTAGAATTATTGTACAGCCTAATCACACCAATAGTGATGCTTACTATCTAACCTATAGGTAATTAAGTGTATGAAGAACAATCCTCTTCAAAACACTCACTTGTTTCCAACAATCCTGGACAACAAGGTAAAACAGAAAAATATTCTTGATAATAAATTTGATGTCTTGAGAAAATGATGCTATCAATCTTCACGATCGATCTTCTCCTTGAAACAAATATCACTCAAATGAAATATACAAGTGTTCTTGACAAGAATGAGATGAAGCAATGATATTTTGTGAAAGATATGCAGAAGTTTCTTGTCAAAAAATTCTGAATGGACACTTGAACAATATTTTGAAAATATGAAAGTATGAGTGAATTTTTTATTTTGAAATTGTTAGGAGGTGAGAGTTAAAACTGAAATTGAAGTGTTTAAATATGAGTAAAACACCCCTACAAAAAGGTATGTGAAATATGCAGTAAAGGAATGAAAAGAGATGAGAGAGCAATGCACATTTCCATGAAAAATCACCAATTTTCGCTTACAGTGGCAGTGTTAATCGGTTAACCATATAGGTTAATCGGTTAACACCCCTGTAACGTTTGAAAATATTTAAATTTTGAATGTGTTAATCGGTTAACCCCACGTGTTAATCGATTAACAGTGTTGAAATCTCAATAAAAAGTTTTAGAAATCAAAGTGAACTTTCCATAAAAAACTATGCAATGTACTGGATCAAGGATATGCAAAGTGCAAGATGTGTGAACACTTGTATAACCATTTAAATGACATTGTTATACCTTTGTTCAACCTTTGATCTTCATGACATTTGAACCCTTGAAGCTTTGTTCAACCTTGATAGCACTTAGGGTATTTTCTTGAACTTGAGCTTCTTGTGCTTTATTGCATCTTGATTCTCTTTCTTTTTGCACATTATCTTTGTAGAGAGTATCTTTGTAGAGAGTTTGTTGTGTTGTCTTCATCAAAACTCAATGTGAATGAAGCTTGCTTCTACAAATTGCACTGCTTCTGACCATGTGAACTAGATTGTCGACCAGGACGGTAACCCAATCTAAAACGATTATGCTTTTCAACCACATCGATTACATGCCCCCAGCCTGGAAAAACACCTCTCTCAATGGTCTCTTTAGCACTCTTAGCAGAAGTTAAGGTCACTTGCGGTGATCTACTTTGACTAGTTGAAGCAGAGCTGATATCTTCAAACTCGAGACACTGCAACGGCACCTCAGCTATGCCTTCTTTGGTATCGACGTATTGGAAAGACGACAACTCACTCACAATCAGATCCTCTTCACCACAGACGATGACCAGCTGATCATCAAACATAAATTTTAATTTCTGATGTATAGTGGATGTAACTGCCCCTGCGGCGTGAATCCACGGGCGACCCAATAGGCAACTATATGTCGGATTAATATCCATCACTTGGAAGGTAATGGTAAACAAATGAGGTCCAACTTTGATGGGTAAGTCTACTTCTCCAATGACCTGTCTTCGAGAACCATCAAAGGCTCTAACAACTAAGGAACTTGGTCTCATCTCGCTTCCCTTTACCAGTAATTGACTCAACGTGCCCTTAGGCATCACATTGAGAGAAGAATCGGTAACTACTAGAACACGAGATAACATGGTGTCTGTGCAGGTTATAGATATGTGCAGTGCTTTATTGTGGGCAGTTCCTTCAGGAGGCAATTCTGATTCATTGAAGCCCAAATATCTGCTTGCAGTTATGTTAGCCACTACATCATCGAAACGGATATATCCTGCATAACATGGGCAGTGTTCAAGACCTTTAACAAAGCTGATCTGTGCGCGGGCGAGCTCATGAGTAAGGACAAAATTGAGATCCTCGAGGGTGTTTGCCCTAACTGATCCATAATCTTAAAGTCACTCTTCTTAATCAACTTTAAGAACTCTTGATCATCAAATATCTCTTTGCTCTTTGAAATATCTCCAGACGGAATATTCGTCACTGGAACTGCGGTAGAAGATGCCCCTTATTGAACAACAGGGGTTGTAGATGCAGGTGTCTCCTTGGGAGGAATAACAGTTGGAACTTGAACAGGCTTCGTAGTGACCTTCGGAGCAAACACACGTCCACTACGAGTCATACCTCCAGCGGCTGTAACATTTACAATCTCAGATTCTGTAAATCTTATCTCTTAACCTCCAGAAAACACAGAAGACCTGATACGGAAACGGTTTTGGAGGCAAACAACGATGGGTTGCACCTTCTTCTGCTTAGGGGATTCCATAGGAACTTTCCTATAGACGATGGTGAACGGTTCGATAGTAGCAACCTCTTCAACAGGTTTAGATCTGGAAAATTGCACTTCACCTCGGTTCATCAAAATCTGAACACAACCCTTCAGCCTTCGACACTGGTTAGGATTATCGTCACAAATCTGACACTTACCATGCAATCCTTTCAACAACCCATGTTCATTCAACTTCTTGAAAACCACAGTCATCGGAGTCATTACCTCATTGACATCCATGATCAATTCAGCCTCTGAATTATCCTCAATCATGTTTACTGCAGGCCCACTATGATTGGGTAATGGATTATTCTGAATGTTAGGTCCTTCCTCAGCGAAAGTCAAAATCTTCTTATCAATGAGTTCCTGAACCTTAGTTTTGAAAACAAAACAGTCCTATGTTGCATGTCCTATGTAT
This sequence comes from Lathyrus tuberosus, assembly GCA_022829125.1. Lineage (NCBI taxonomy): Eukaryota > Viridiplantae > Streptophyta > Magnoliopsida > Fabales > Fabaceae > Lathyrus > Lathyrus tuberosus. Next base: position 8,448,352 of record JALAZF010000111.1, on the reverse strand, counting down.
CCAGCATGATAAGCACACGACGCATTTGGGTTATGCTTCAGGCCAAAGGGAAGAATTGCAGGCGCAATCTGCTTGGGGACAATTGCCCCTTGGTGAACCAAATAAGGAAATAATTCAGTGTAGGACACTGGAATTCTGTCGAAATTCAGACGCTTACGGTTTCCTTGATTGTTGTTGTTCTGACGATTTTGATTCTGCTGACTTTTGTTGTTCTGTTGATTCTGTTGCTGATTCTGAGCATTCTAAATTAGTTTTTGCAGATGATACAGGTATGGAGGTTGTTGATACTATGCAGCAGTAATGTACGGATACGGATAAAATGGCATGGGTGTCATGGTGCTTGATACTGAGGAGAAACTTGAGTTGTCACAACGTTGGCTTCACCTTCCTTCTTCTTGGACTGACTGCTCTGAGATTTTCTAGTGGTCGACTGCTAGGAAGCAGCTCCAAGAATCTTTCCAGTCTTCAAACCATTCTCAATTCATTCACCAATGCTTACAACATCAGCAAAGTTCGACGAAGAACTACCCACCATTTTCTCATAGTAGGATCCCTGCAATGTACCCATAAAGATGTCAACCAACTCATTGTTAGAGAGAGCCGGTCGCACACGAGATGCCATGTCACGGCATCTTTGTGCATACTCCTTGAATGTTTCAGCTGAGCGCTGAGACTGATTCTGCAACTGCAACCTAGTAGGTGCCAGATCAAGATTATATTTGTATTGTTTCAAGAATGCATCAGATAGATCCCTCCAAGTACGGATCTTGCTGCACTCCAAGCCCATGTACCAATCCAATGAAGCCCCAGACAAACTATCTTGAAAACAATGAGCAAGCAATTCATCATTATTAATATAGGATGCCATCTTCCTACAGTACATAGTGATGTGACTACACGGGCAACTCAAACCTTTATACTTTGGCAGCTCAGGTATCTTGAATTTCTGTGGCAGCACAACATTTGGAACTAGACACAAATCTTTGGCCTCTAAGCCAAAAGCAGAAAACCCTTCAATAGCTCTGATACGGTCTTTCAACAACTTGTAGTCAGCATGTCTATTCTGATTAGTGGGCCTGACAAGAATCTGAGGATTTGGCAACTGAGAAGCGGCCGGAGCGTGTACTTGTAGAGTAGCAAACTGAGAAGGATATACCAAACCCTGATTAACCACCTGACCAGCATTTTGACCCATTTGAACACCATTCGGATAATTTGGAGGAGGTATCACAGCAGCTGAGGAAGATGCCCTAGGATAGAACATTCTAGGATGAACATTCTGGACAGCAGTTTGAGCAGCTTGAGATAAAACTGGAACATGAATAGGAGGACCCTTATACACATGCCCTTCTTCATCAGGAGTTTCAGTGTTAGCTACCCCAGAAGTTTGACGAGTCTGAACCTGAAGATTCTCAGGATCATCATTCACCACTGAAGGCGGAACCGGAGTAGGCATACCCCACGGATATGCGGCAGCACTTCCATTAGGCATGGGTGCAACAAAAGGATGATATGGTATGAAGGCACTACCATTGTTTGCAATCTGAGGAGTGTAATTCAGAGGCATGCCCCAAGGAAAACCAGCGGGCATCTGGTTCAAACCGGATTGCGAATTTGTCAGATGAACAACAAGCTGATTCACAGCTCAACTGGTACTTCAACAATAGCAGGAGGAGGAACAACAACAGTAGGAGTAGCAGTAACAACAGGAGGAACAGTCACAATAGGAGTGACAACAGTTGCATCAGTAGGGGTTGTAACAACAGTGGCAGCAGCAGCGGCGTCCCTCTGAGCACGAAGGAGTTCCATGATAACGTCCATGTTTGTCTGAAACTGATCCATCCAACCTTGAAATTGGGCCAGGGTTTCCTTATAAGCAGCGTTCTCAGCTTCGAAGTCAGCCATGATCCTGGATTTGCTTGAGCGAGTGAAATACCGATGTCGAGTCGTTATCTTGCTACAAGCCGGAAATGATCAGAGTAAGCAAAGGTTTCCCGGATGAAGGACATGCATATGCGGGCATGAATGAATGCAATTTATGTAAAAATTAATTTGGCATGATGAGATGATATGCAACATCAGAATCAATAAGCCAGCATAGTATGAATAGTCACATCTGAACATCTGCAAAGGTAGTGCTGTGTTGGTGCGAGATCTGACGCAATGAGAGAACAAAGGTTGGAAGAGTCTTGGTTTCCTGCAGAAAAACCCAATATCCCCCTCACAGGTATGATATAGAAAGCGGGATTCTCAGCTTCGGATTCTCAATTTGAGAAGCAATAGTACATTCGTCCCTCGGGGTACAATATTATCGCCAAACAAAGAGGTCGTCCACTGATTCCCCCAAAAAAGGTCATCCTATGGCAAGTTCCCAACTTTGGGTCCTCGGATCAAGAAGCGTAATGGGTTTGCCATTTCTGGTCTGCCATTATCGCTCCTTGGGAGGAGTGCCTCAGCTGAGTCCTCGGGAATGGTCGCCAGAGTCGACAGCTCTCTAGGTTACATTCTATCATCTGCACCAATGCGCATGATAGAACATTACCGAAGAAAACCTCGTCGGGATGTGGAATTTTCGTGTATACTAAGTCTGGCCAAATGCCACACAAGTCACACTACTTTCCACTCTAATCCTATGTGTATGCTCAAGCCTGGGTATTGGGCTTATCTCTCAAGTAACAACCCCAACCGACAACAGCAGAGAATGTAGAAAATATCCAGAATATACAGCATATGAATATTTAAGGCGGTAAAGAAATGTGGTAAATAAACATAAAGCAAATAAAGCATAAAGATAAAGCTAGTAAAGCGCAAAAGATAAACACCCAAACAAGCAAGAAAGCAAACAAAACTAGGCGATACCCCAACCTGCAAGCGCAAAGACTCCCCAGCAAAGTCGCCAGCTAAAGATGGCTGGTTTATACCTGAGTGAATCGCACACTCAAAGATAACACAGAGTCGCCACCGAACTTTATTTAGTCCCAAAGGACAGGGAAAATATCGATAAAACCTAAGGGGAAGAGAAACAGGAACGGGGGTCGGTTATGCAAAAGGAAGGTACTAGCACCTAACGCATCCGTCGTACTCGACGGGAACCAATTTGCTTGCTTCTAGGCTCGGATGGGTTATCTATCTAAAGGCTTCTAGCTAAAAGAATAGGAGAGAGAGAGAGAGAGAGAGAGAGAGAGAGAGAAAAGAAAAGAAAGAAAGAAAAGAAAGTGCTCGCGGAGGATTGGGGCCCTCGTGCCTACGTACCCTCATAGTGCAATGAGGAAATCAGAGCGCCGTAGTTCGTGGAACCAGGGGACAGAGAAAAGGAAAGGAATGGGAGAAGGAAAGAAGGGTGGAAATGTGCTCGCCAAGACATCGCGTCTCGTGCCTACGTATCTGACATCCGAACGAATGCAGAATCAGACCTTCCGTAGTTTGTGGAACCAAACGGAAAACCAAACAAAAAAAAGGAAAGTGGTGTCAAAACCAAGAGAAAAAGAGAAAGAAACTCTACTGGGAAAAGACGAACAGTAAGAGCGATTGCACAAGAACTAGAAAAGAATGGTGTTAAAACCAAGAACGAAAGAAAACTCCTCTGGGGATAACAAAGGGGACTGTGTCGAAACCAAGAGGAAAAAGGAATAGAAAGGACTCCACTGGGGAAGAAAAGACCAAAGAAAATGCTAGGGATCAGAGGGTAAGCAACCCTACTGGGAACAAAAAAGGGGATGGTGTCAAAACCAAGAGAAAAAAGGAACTCAGTATATTAACTAGTTGGCAGTGGTTAAACCGAAGAGAGAGAGTAAGACTCTGCGGGGAAAAAAGGGGTTGGTGTCAACAGACAGACTGTGATGAACCAAAAGAGAGAGTACTGAACCAAGAGACGGTGTTTGACTCTAAGGGGACATCGGTATGTTAACTGATAAATAGTGGTCAACCGAGGAAAACAAAGCTTGCAACTTTGGTTTTAACAGATAAACTGTGATCATCCAGAAGAACGGGTGTAGGACTGATCGAAGTTCGTGACCCAAAAGGAATGTTGGTATGGACTGAACAAACATCACTTGACCAACGAAGAAGGGTATTGAACCAAAAGAGGTTGTTAACCGCCAGGGGGTTTGGTTTTAACAGAAGAAACTGTGATTTACTAAAAAGGAAGCGAGCGATTAACCAAAAGAAGGTGATTAACTCAAGAGGCTCAGTATTTTAACAGACGGACTGTAGTTAACTAAAAAATGGGTGATTAACCAAGAGGAGGTGATTAACCCGAACAACTCAGTATTTTAACAGGCAGAGTGTGGTTAACTGAGAAGGAGCAAAATAGTGTTTTAACTGACAGACAGTGGTTAACCAAACGAAGGGAGAAGAACCAAGGGAAGGTTGCGAACTCCGCAGGGGATTCGGTTGTGACAGGACTACTGTGTTTAACCGCAGAAAAAAAAGAACGAGTCTCTTGTGGGGAATCAAGAAGTAAAAATTGATCGCAAGAAGAGAACAGGGTATTAAAATAAGGAGAGTTTGTTAACCCAAGAACAAAGATCTTAACCAAGAAGAATGGTGATTAATCAAAAGAGATATCGAACGAGCAAAAGCGATCAAGGACCAACTTGACTAGGGAAGGAAAAACACTACAGCTTAAGGATAGAGGTGACTATTCTCGATGAGAGGACCAATGCCCTTACCCAAGAAATAGCCAGAATGAGGGTAGGACAATTCCATCCTCATTCCTTCTCTAGCACTCAAAGTATAGTGTGGAAAAAGAAACGGACAACGTAACATCTCCAAATTGTACAGTGCTCCAGTGTTGCGCGAAATTTCGACTCCGCGGTGAGGAAAAAAGAGAGAAAAAGCTCTAAAGGAGGCCTAAAGAGAGGGAAGGGGAAGATCAATTATTCAAAACTTGGTTTCGATCAATTAATCAAAAGGGAAAAGCCATGCTAACAACTTTCCAAAGAGTGTGGAAAATCATTAAAGCAAAAGGTGTGAATTATTGATTATACAAGATTAAGCTCATCCATGAAGAATGAACTTAAAGCAAAACCAAGAAAAGGGATACAAAACAGTACCAAATGATCAACAAATATGCAACACAAAGTCATGTTATGTGATCAAAGATAAATGCGTGAATGATTATGTTCACATGATGCCAAAAGTATGAACAATTTGAAAAATCGAAAGCGTGCAACAAAAGTTCATGAATAAGCTTCAAACAGAAGTTAAATGACCCTTAAAACATCCATAAAATCAAGCATGACAATCAATGGAAGTTAAAATGAAGAAAGTATGGCAAACACACTTGAAAATGCAAGAAAATGGCCTCCTGGTTCAGTGTTAATCGATTAACACTTGAAAAAGTGCAAAAAAAACACTGGTTAATCGATTAACACTATTGCACTGCAAAGTGTTAATCGATTAACACTGGACAGGGAGCAGAAAAATCAGTTTTGAAAAGTGCTTTTGGCCAAATTTTTTATTATGCAATCACTCCAATGCTAGGGCAAACAAATATGCACGAAAAATCAAGTTTAGAAGCAGCATATGATCAACAATAGAATCAATTAAACAATCAAGATCGTGGATCAAGCAATAGTAAAATCAATTCACATGCAAAAACATCGAAACTACATCGCGAATGATACGAAAATGATTGAAACAGTAAAATGAATGAGATCCACCAACCTACAAGGCTGAGATGTGCCTTGGTAAATGTTGGAATGTGATCTTGATGAAGATAATCAAAGAAAACCAGAGGAATCTTGAATTATAGCCGAAACGTATCGAAATCGATCAAATTGCGACGAAAACTCCAAAATGAGAATTATCACCGAAGAAGCTTGAATCAATCACTTGAGATGAATCCAAAAGCTATTGAAACTCCACAAAAACCAGTATAATGGAATGGCAATGAAGGTTATGCTCAAGAAAAAGCACTTCCAAGGTGAAAGTAGCTTTTCTTCAATAGTGAATTAAGAGCTTTGGTGAGGTTTTGGAAGAAAATTGAGATGAAGATGAAGATGTAGCAGAAAAAAACCAAAGAGAATGTGAGAGAATTGAGAGTGAAATGTGAGAAATTTGGTGAAAATGGTGGATCCCTTGAAAAGTGAGTGAAGGTTTGTTTATATAGACTTTTGGTTTGGAGTGTGAGAGGTTTGGAATTAGCTTTGGACTTAGCTTTGGGTTTGGAACTAGGCTAGGAGTTAGTTGGGCTTGACTCACCGAGTCAAGGCGGTTAACTCGGTTAGTTAGGACCAACTTGCCAACAATCCCAAGGTGAACTCCAACATCCAAAGATCTACATTACTTGGAAAACAAGGAACATGGTGCACTTAATTTGAAGTGAAGCATTAGAATAAATGCACTTGGAATGAATTGAATAGCCTTGAAATGTCTAGAGATGTCTAGAATATTCCACATGCTACTAGAATACTGTAGAATCCAAGACCAAAGTGTGTGCAAAGGTGCTGTCATGAAAAAGCAGCAGATTGTGCCAATTCTGCCTTTGTTAATCTATTAACACAATTGCACTACAAATGGTTAATCGATTAACCAGGCCAAAATATGCCCAATTTGCCTAAAAAAAGGTGTTGTGGTCCCGACTTCGATTTTCCACTTCTTGTATTGATGAATAGGCCTAGAAACCCCCATTTTGTGCTTGTTTTGATGATGTGATGACCTTGTGAGGATATAATTAATCGGGCTTGGAAAACCTGAATATTCCTGCAACAAAATCAAAGAGAAAAATGCGAATGCGTATGCCAGCAATGCGAATGCTTATGCTCATGCAAAAAGGTAAAAGAGGGAGGTCAAATTTTGGGTTACGACACAAAGGAGTGAATACAACATTATTGATCAGCTATTACAAACTCCTTCAAAGATCTCTGTGTTATCTCTTTTACTCAGTTTTGAGGCTGACAGGGAAGCTCTACAGAAAGTATTAGAGCAGGCCTTTGTGGAACAGGATGTGTCAATACAACAGTTTGATAGCATTGTCTCTAACATCACTTCCTGCAACAACTTAGGGTTCAGTGATGAGGAATTGCCAGAAGAAGGCAAAAGTCACAACATGGCACTCAATATCATAGTCAACTGCCAGGAGGATGCTTTAGCCAGCGTACTGGTAGACACCGGATCGGCTCTCAACGTTATGCCGAAGTCCACTTTAATGCAGCTATCATTCAAAGGATCCCCGATGAGGGACAGTGAGGTCGTCGTCAAAGCATTCGATGGATCTCGGAAAGCAGTTATCAGCGAAGTCGACCTTCCCATAACTATTGGTCCTCACACTTTCTTAATCACTTTCCAGGTCATGGACATCCAAGCAACATACAACTATTTATTAGGAAGACCTTGGATACACCAGATTGGGGCAGTTACTTCGACACTGCACCAGAAACTGAAGTTCGTCAAGAACGATCAACTCACCACGGTTTATGGAGAACAAGCCTTGATCGTGAGTAACCTTTCATTATCCACTTGTGTAGAACCCGAGGAGGTTGTCGGAACTCAGTTCCAAGTACTGTCGGTGAGCAATGAAAATCAGTCAGAAAAAGGAACCTCGATTTCCTCATACAGAAATGCTCTCGAAGTGATCAAAAATAACAATACCAAGGGATGGGGACAACTGTTCATTCCTACTGATAACAAAACAAAGAAGGGTCTTGGTTTTTCCTCAACCTGTACCCAGACAGCTGCTAACGATGAAAGTCTTCATCCCATTCAAGACTTCTTCCATAGTGGAGGTTTCCTTCACCCAATATCTCAAGAAGTTCATACCATCAACGAGGGTGATCCCTCTGATACAGAGGAAGAATGGAAGTCATATCTTAACGAGGACAGTTATATCTCTCAGGAAGAAGTGCCTACACCATTTTGCTATCCCGCACAGAGTCTGAGATTTATACCCAGGTCAGATGTCAGAATGATATATGGAGATTGTGATCCTGAAGGATGCCGTGCTCCACCAAAATCATTAGAGGAAGACCCTCTAATGAAAGACAACTTTGACCACGACTACTATGGCCCAATGGATGGCCTTCCTATCTGGCAGCCGTATCCAGGAGACTTGGGGCAAGAAAATCAGCCGAACAATGAAAATCAGCTGAGCGTCATTGGGAAGAATACCTGTGTCCCTACCATGTCGTGGGATCAACACTCAGGTCATTCCGAAAATACCCAGCACGACGATGAATTTGCAAAGTTTGCAAGACTAGAATTCATTAACTATGCTTTTCCTAAGGTCAACGTCATCGAAAGGGATGACTCATCCAGTTCCAAAGAGGTATGGGACACCTTAGGACAACCGAGTGGCAAGTTCGACTACTTGGTCAAGTACACCGCTCCTGAGAGCTTTCGTATCAGGCTCGAAGACATCCAGCCATCTGGATGGGGAGATTCACCTGAGAGCACAAATACTATGCAAAATACAACAGAAGAGTTCGTCTATGACAACTCTGCCTAGGAAACAAATTCCAACGATCCTGCTCCACTAGAAATCAGCGTTATTTCTGAAGACAAATCAAGGAAGGTACCAGACTTTGTGATTCACCGAGGAGTTCGCCGCCAATGGGTTGCAGTCGATGTTTCGAAGATTGTTCATAAGTCAAAGTAATTGTCGTCTTTAACCTTTCACCCTGCCCAGGTGAAACAGATACTTTGATAGGGCTTACTTTCAGTAAATATCCATCTTCGCTTCGCCCAAAGTGACAGAGTTTTGTTTTATAGGGTTGTAGTTTCAAGAATGGACAAGTTCATAAATAAAATAACGTCGTTCTGTAATTTCCACATTAATTGTTGTTTTCTCTTTTTGCTTTTTCAGAAAATGGTAATCCTAAAAAACAACTCAATAATAAAAACAAGAAGTTATTAGAAAATACACTGCACACACTCTTGTATTCTCTCTATCTTTTCTAAAAACAAATCATCACGTCATACAGATTGCTTGTTTTAAACCCCGTTGAAACATACGATCCGATGCCTTCTCCCAACTTTGAATTCCTGGTATTTTGGGCTGAAGAAGGAGTTGAAGACGAAATTCCAGAAGAGATCTCCCGATTACTCAGACAGGAGGAAAGGTCCATTGAACCTCACAAAGAGCCGTTGGAAACGGTCAACTTGGGTTCAGAAAAGGAGAGAAAAGAGGTCAGGATTAGGGCACTGCTCAGTTCAACTGTCAAAGAAAGTTTGACAAGGCTTCTCAAAGAATTCCCCGATGTGTTTGCTTGGTTTTGTCAGGACATGCCAAGGTTGAATACCAGCATCGTGGAACATCATCTACCATTAAGGTCAGAATGTCCTCCAGTAAAACAAAGGTTGAGAAGAACTCACCCAGACATGGCCATCAAAATCAAAGAGGAAGTACAGAAACAGATTGACGCGGGTTTCCTCGCCACATCAGAGTATCCTCAATGGTTAGCCAACATAGTGCCCGTTCCGAAAAAGGATGGAAAGGTCAGAATGTGTGTAGACTACAGAGATCTAAACAAGGCTAGTCCAAAGGAGGACTTTCCTTTACCACACATTGACATGCTGGTAGACAGTACAACAAAGTTCAGAATATTCTCCTTCATGGATGGATTCTCGGGCTATAATCAAATAAAAATGGCACCGAAAGACATGGAGAAAACTTCGTTCATTACCCCATGGAGTACTTTTTGTTACAAGGTGATGCCGTTCGGTTTGAAGAACGCCGGGGCAACCTATCAACGGGCCATGAGTACTCTGTTTCATGACATGATACACCAAGAAAACGAGGTATATGTCGATGATATGATTGCCAAATCTAAGACAGAAGAGGAGCATGTGACCCACCTGCTAAAGCTATTCGAGCGGTTGAGAAAGTAAAAACTCCGCTTAAATCCCAACAAGTGCACATTCGGTGTCCGTTCAGGGAAACTTTTAGGGTTCATCGTCAGCCAGAAAGGAATTGAGGTTGATCCTGACAAAGTCAAGGCCGTTCAAGAAATGCCTTCTCCGAAAACTGAAAAACAAGTCAGAGGATTCCTAGGACGTCTGAATTACATTTCCAGATTTATATTCCTCATGACCGCGACATGTGCGCCGATTTTCAAATTACTAAAAAAGAATCAGGATTGCATTTGGACAGAAGATTGCCAAACCGGCTTCGACAATATTAAGGAATACTTGTCGAACCCACCAATTCTATCACCTCCAGTGGAAGGAAGACCACTAATTATCTACCTCACAGTCTTGGAAGACTCAATGGGTTGTGTACTTGGCCAATAAGATGAAACAAAAAGGAAAGAGTTTGCCATCTACTATTTGAGCAAGAAGTTCACCGACTGCGAGACTCGGTACACTATGCTTGAGAAAACTTGTTGCGCTCTGGCTTGGGCAGCCAAACATCTGCGCCAGTATATGATTCGTCACACTACTTGGTTAATCTCAAAAATGGATCCAATCAAGTATGTCTTTGAAAAACCTGCTCTCACGGGAAGGATTGCCCGTTGGCAGATGTTGTTATTAGAATATGACATAGAGTACCACGCTCAGAAAGTCGTTAAGGGAAGTATTTTAGCCTATCATTTGGCTTATCAACCGATTGACGATCAGGAATCAGTCAGGTTTGATTTCCCAGACGAAGATGTCATGTATTTAAAGATGAAAGATTGAGATGAACCGCTACCTAGTGAAGGGCCAAAACCAGGTTCCCAATGGGGACTAATCTTTGACAGAGCTGTCAATCATTATGGAAATGGAATTGGAGCAATCATCATAACACCTCAGGGTACCCATATTCCTTTCACTGCCAGACTGACATTCAAGTGTACAAACAACGAGGCCGAATACGAAGCTTGTATCATGGGTCTTGAAGAAGCGATCGACTTAAGGATCAAAAACTTGGATGTTTATGGCGACTCAGCCCTGGTTATCAATCAGATCAAAGGATATTGGAACACATACCAATCATGACTGAATCCTTACAAAGATTATGCAAGAAGGTTGCTACCCTTCTTCAACAGAATCGAGTTTCATCATATCCCTCGTGAAGAGAATCACGTGGCTGATGCATTAGCCACTCTCTCTTCTATGATTAGCGTAGGTCAATGGAACGACCTACCTAAGATCGACATAATGCACCTTGAGAGGTCCGCTTACATCTTCGAGATAAAAGCAGTCATAGACGACAAATCTTGGTATCACGATATCAAATGCTTCCTTCAGAAACAGGAATACCCACCTGGGGCACTAAGGAAAGACAGAAAAACCCACAGAAGGTTAGCAAGCAGCTTCTTCCTGAGCGGTGATACACTCTATAAGAGAAATATCGACATGGTCTTGCTCTGATGCGTAGACAGACCAAAAGCAGACATGCTGATAAAAGAAATTCATGAAGGATCCTTTGGCACTCATGCCAACGGACACACAATGGCGAGAAAAATTTTAAGAGCAGGGTACTATTGGTTGACAATGGAATCTGATTGCTACAAGTACATGAGGAAGTGTCACAAGTGTCAGATATACTCTGACAAAATCCATGTACCGCCAACACATCTTAGAGTTCTTTCTTCTTCATGGCCTTTTTCCATATGGGGAATCGACATGATTGGCATGATCAAACCCAAGGCTTCAAACGGACATCGGTTCATCCTGGTAGCCATTGATTACTTCACCAAGTGGGTCGAAGCAGCGTCATACGCCAATGTAACCCGACAGGTGGTGGTCCGCTTTATGAAAAACAATCTCATCTGCCGTTATGGTGTTCCAAACCAGATCATTACTGATAATGGATCTAACTTTAACAACAAGATGATGAAAGAGTTGTGCACTGAGTTCAAAATCGAACACCATAACTCATCCCCCTATCGACCCAAGATGAACGGAGCGGTAGAACCGGCTAACAAGAACATCAAGAGGATTGTTCAAAAGATAATTGTAACCTACAAAGACTGGCACGAGATGCTACCCTTTGCTCTTCACGGTTATCGAACATATGTCCGCACTTCAACAGGAGCAACCCCTTTCTCTCTAGTATATGGCATGGAAGTAGTGCTCCCCATAGAAGTAGAGATCCCATCAATCCGGTAATTGATGGAAGCTAAGCTAACAGAAGCTGAATGGTGTCAAAGTCGGCACGATGAACTTAATCTAATCGACGAAAAATGAATAGCGGCTCTATGCCATGGTCAGTTGTATCAATAAAGAATGAAGAGGGTGTTTGACAAAAAGGTTCGACCTCGCGTCTTCAGGAAAGGAGACCTTGTGCTCAAAAAGATACAATCATTTTTCACTGACTCTCAGGGCAAATGGACTCCGAATTATGACGACCCCTATGTGGCCAAGAAAGCTTTCTCAAGCGACGCCTTGAGACTTGCAACCATGGATGGAGAAGAGTTTGCCTAACCCACAAATGTTGACGTAGTCAAGAAATACTTCGCCTAAATAAAGAAAAAGGGGAAAAAGGAAAAAAAACGTCTTGGTGGATTGAAAACCCGAAAGGGCGGTCCAGGCAAAAATTAGAGACATAATAAAAAATCATCTGGTGGATTGGAAATCTCAAAGTACAATCCAGGCAAAAATTAGGGATAATGGCAAGTAACTATGTCCAACAGGGGCAAATCCCCCAGTAGCAGTGATGCCATCCATCAGAAAACCCCAGTCAGGGTCATCTTCGACAGAAGCTCAGGATGCCCAGAATTCAAAGTTGGTAGAAGGATAGTGGTGTTATGTTTCAATGTAGCCCTTTTCCCTTAAATTACCATTTTCTAACTTTGTAAATACTCTATGAAATCACGCATTTGGCTGATTTCCCTCCTATCAATAAAATTTGAGCCCTTGTGCTTTTGTTTGCAATTCTGATTTGTTTTAGCTTTAAAGAACGATGTTTTAACATGATTAACGATTCTTGAAATAAAACAAAAATGAATTTACTTGTCAAAATTTTTTCTGCCTTAAAATAAAGATGGCAATTTATTTTGACATCGAAAGAACATCGATCGCTTCTCCAGAAGTAATCGAGCTTCAAAGTGCATAATCAAAGTACTCCTTCTAAACCAGTGCGCCTGAATGAAGGATCAGTTATGTCAGATGCAGATACTCCATCTGACATCCCCGACAGAGTTCTTACCTCCTAAGCCCGACCAATGATTGTTCCCCACGGGGACTATCTCGCCTAAGCAAGGCAGGATTGCTATCTTGGAACATTGATACTTTTCATCTCCCGCAGTGGTCGAGTATCCAGTCGTGTTCATCTACTAGTCTGTATGTCATGTCAGTTTTGTCAGCATAAACATACATACATCATGCATTATTGATTTATATTCACATTCATATTTCATCACTGTCACTCTGGTCAGTCTTATCCCCAAGTGATAAAAGTCCTCTCAATCGAGTTGTCAGTTCTTTCCTCGTCAGGAAATGTTGCGTCTGAACAATCTCTCCTCTAGTTTATTTCTGGATTGAAGTTGGTCCCTTGACCACTTTGATAACTTGAACCTCTGAAAGACAAAAAAACCTTCGACAAACATCACTCTTCGCCATTGAAGATGATATTTTCGCTTTCCCGAATTAAGGAAAATCCCCAGAGAAAGCCTCTTAATTAGAGATTCGGCAATACAGCAGTTATTCTCCAAAAAACCCGCTGACGAAAAGGTCATCAGCACCTCAAAATTGGATCACATCATATGGCATTTCTCCGAGAAGATCCCGAGAAAAGTATGATGTAATACCCCAAGCGGAAACATTATCTCAAGAAACTAGTTTCCCCCAGTAGAGTCAACGAATGGCATCTCCAACAGAGAAGTTTGTACACCTCTACAACTCAGATGACTGGGTTCCCCAGTAACTCTGACATCAAATTTTTTTCTATCAAATGGCATCTCCCCGGGAAAATTCGGCGAGAAGTTTAACGAAAACCGCTACGAATAGCGTCCCTTGTCAAGAAAGTTTATTGACAAAAGAAACTTAGACTAGTTCCTTGGTAGGAAACCAGGATCGAGGGGAAGTTTATTTCAGAAACTTAGACCAGATCCTTGGTAGAAAACCAGGATCGAGGGGAAGTTTATTTCAGAAACTGAGACCAGATCCTTGGTAGGAAACCAGGATCGAGGGGAAGTTCATTTCAGAAACTTAGACCAGATCCTTGGTAGGAAACCAGGATCGAGGGGAAGTTTATTTCAGAAACTTAGACCAGATCCTTGGTAGGAAACCAGGATCGAGGGGAAGTTTATTTCAGAAATTGAGACCAGATCCTTGGTAGGAAACCAGAATCGAGGGGAAGTTTATTTCAGAAACTTAGACCAGTTCCTTGGTAGGAAACCAGGATCAAGGGGAAGTTTACCTTTTCTAAGCATCATTGCTTAGCAAAAAAAGAAGGATGCGCGAACTGCCATTCATAACCACCATCAAAATTTCGGGTATTCTGATATTTAATCCTCTTGCACCCCGAATGCTCGAATACCTTCGCCATTCACACCTTCGGGTCCAAGAAGATTAAATAGGGGCATCTATCATACCCCAAATTTTTACCACTAAGATCTCCCATCATTGTGCAAATTATCATCACAATATGGATGGGCCATCATACCTCATTAGTCTCCCCAAAGATGGGTGAGCATCCACTACAATCAGACTTAGGGTTTCAAGCCCTCTCAGAGCTCTTAGACAAAGGATCAACCAAGGAATGACATGATCTTCAACTTGTCTAAACCTCTCAAACATCCACAATGGATCAAGAGGACTCCCACATCAAGAATCAAGCACATGGTTGCAGCATTCTGAGTGGATCAAGCCTCAAGATCGCCAGTGTCACCAAATTAGGGTTTTGGTCGACCAGGGCCTCCAGATGGAAATTTTCCTCTGGGCATGAGCTAATGCTTCAAAGAATATCCTAAGATACCCCAAGGGACCTTATGGACCCAACCATCAAGTCAATTTAACCTCAGGGGCTGCATTTACCAAAAATCAAGAAATAGGGTTTCTTGACCTAATTCACCCCGAAGTTGACTCTTGGGACAAAACATGAGCCAAGACCTCAAGACATGGTTTAAGGGTCTCTAACATACTATATTGATCCATTTGCAACAATGGATTGATCCAAGAAGCTTGATTCACAAGTTTCAATTTCATATGAACCACAGTGAGGGTTTCGCGGAAAAAGTCAACTGTATCTTTGACTTTTAACCAGGACATGCTCCCAAACCTTGGGACATAATTCAATACACCCTATAACACCTATGAAATCAATCCATCAAGTTTGATTTAGGTCAAGGACTTGATTTCATAGAGGATTGCACAGTTTGGAATTCATCCGACAAAAAGTCAACTGTGCCCGAAAGTCAAAGTTTGACTTTTTGATTTTTTTATCAATTATGGTTCCCTAACCCTAAAATGATGTTAATGTGTGATTTGAATCAACATTAATCAAGAAAAACCAAAGAAAGTGGGATAACTTGTAAAAGGGGTAACCATAAAAGACTTAGAAATTTTCTAAGTTATGGAACAAAGTGGCTAGGGTGCCAACTTCCAAGGATCATAACTTGAGATCCAAGCAACCATTTTGACTGATCCAAAGATGGATTTGTAGCTCTCATGGCATACTACAAAAGCTTCAACTACACCTCATTCCAATTCCTCATGGATTTTAGGTTATGGAATGATCAAAATGGCTGAAAACATGAAATGTCACTTTTTCCAACACTTACTGAAATTTTCACTAAGTCAAAATCTGCCTTGCTTTTTTTCCAAAAGTAGGGGGATTTTTCACTTGTATCCAAAAATTATCAAGACAAACTATGATCGCACATGTGTTGTATCATATAAGAGCTTTCCAAAATAGCCAAGAACTCCATGAAATTCCATTTGAGCTAAGAGTTATGACAGTGGCAATATGCCTTGCTGCAACTGTCATAACAAGGCAGATTTGTGCATTTTGCTCGATTTGAGCAATTTGTGCAAATGACAAGCATGTTTATCCATCTGAACACCTCAGGGAGGAACCAAGGAGGGACAAACACTGATCCATAAGCCTCTCAAGTCTTTGGAACTAAAAATAGCATGCCACCCTAAAAAACCCTAAAGAGGGGACAAGACTCAAATTTTGTTTTGGAGCATTCAATGGATGCACCAAGGTGGCATGAACTGAACCATTTCCAACTAAATGAGTCAAGGATGATCTCTGAACTAGGGGACCAGCAGCCTGTGCCCTAACCTCTAGTCAATGGCTAGAGGAGACTTGAGATTCTAAAATGCAACCATTGGACAAACCTCTGCTGCAGTTGCCATTCACTATTACTTGCAAAACAAACTTGCTCTACTATAAATAGAGCTCATTTATGCTCAGTTTAAGTACACCAAAGCACTACAACACTTGTTTTCCTCAAAATCTCTTTCTCTAGGCAAAAATGCCTTCTTTAGCAAGGTAACTCTGAGTTTTTGAGTTAGAGAGCAATTCCGTCACAGCTCGTGATCCAAACCATCCAATATGTCATATCTAAGCTGTCCAAACTATCACAAGTGACCTGTAACACCAAAATCATAAAGTCCCCTCTCAAAACCTCAAAATAGGGCCTTTTGGCATTTTTCCAGCCATGTCTTGATTCAGTCACTTTTAAAACCAGATAAAACCTCAAACACACTCCAAATATCATCCTTGAACTATCCCAAATGGTTCTACACATCTGGAACACCATTTGAGAGAGTTGCTATTTTGGCCACTTTTGCCCCTTTTACAAGAAAGGGCCAATTTCCATTCCTGACGTTTCCAGCTGATTCCAATCATCCTAAAAGCTTCTAAGGGATCATTTGAGAGTGTCCAAAGCATCAAAACATTTCTGGAACAAAGCACTTGACAGATTGCCCAAAAAGCTCCTAAAGAGGTAAGCATCTCAACTTGAACTCTTTAAAATATGCATTGCTTTGAGGTCCACTGATCATGCATATCTCATACATGTTATATGTGTTGTGTTTGCACTAATTTATCATGTAATTCATGCCTGTACCAAGAGGTAGCTCAGAAAATGCACATTATGGTCTATTTCAAAACCACTATCGGGTTTTGAGGAGGATTGATTTTCTGGAAAAACCACCACCGCCATTGGATTCCTTGGGAAATTCTAGGCCAGACGCATATAAATTTTGTCTCCATCCATGGAGAAATGAGGAAGTTATGGCCTTCACGTTTCTGACCAAAAGCCTTGCCTTGCCTTGCCTTGGCCAGGCCAAGAACAAGGCAAGCCTTGTATATTTGTGGTTGGGGTTTGATACAAGGATGTATCACCACCCCAGTGTGTCATACCCCAAATTTTGACCACTTAGATTTTCCATCATTGGGCAAATCATCATCACAATATGGATGAATTGTCATACCTCATCAGTCTCCCCAAAGATGGGTGAACATTCACTACTATCAAAAATTAGGGTTTCAAGCCCTCTCTGAGCCTTAGACAAAGGATCAATCAAGATTTGACATGATCTTCAAACTTGTCTAACCTCTCAAACATCCACAAAGGATCAAGAGGACTCCCACATCAAGAATCAAGCACAATGTTGCAGCATTCCAGGTGGATCAAGCCTCAAGATCGCCAGTGTCACCAAATTAGGGTTTGGTCGACCAGGGCCTCCAGATGGAAATTTTCTTTGGGCATGAGCCAATGCTTCAAAGCATAACCTAATATACTCCATGGAACCTCATGGACCCAATCATCAAGTCAATTTAACCTCAGGGGATGCATTCATCAAAAATCAGGAATTAGGGTTTCTTGACCTAATTCACCCCTAAGTTGACTTGGGACAAATCATGAGCCAAGACCTCAAGACATGATTTGAGGGTCTCCAATAGACCATATTGATCCATTTGCAACAATGGATTGGTCCAAGAAGCTTGATCAACAAGTTTCAAATTCATCAGAACCACAATTAGGGTTTTAAGGAAAAAGTCAACTGTGCCTTTGATTTTTGACCCAGGCATGCTCCCAAACCTTGGGACATGATTCAATACACCCTATAACACCTATGAAATCAACCCATCAAGTTTGATTTAGGTCAAGGACTTGATTTCATAGAGGATTGTACAGTTTGGAATTCATCTGACAAAAAGTCAACTGTGCACAAAAGTCAACTTTGACTTTTTGAGATTTTTCACAATTATGGTTCTTTGACCCCAAAATTATATAATGTGTGATTGGAATAATCATTCATCAAGAAAAATCAAGAAAAGTTGGATAACTTGTAAAAGGGGTAACCATAAAAAACTTAGAAATTTTCTAAGTTATGGAACAAAGTGGCTAGGGTACCAACTTCCAAGGATCATAACTTGAGATCCAAGCAACCATTTGGGTTGATCCAAAGATGGATTTGTAGCTCTCATGGCATACTTTAAAAGTGTCAACTACACCTCATTCCAATTCCTCATGGATTTCAAGTTATGGAATGGCCAAAATCACAAAAAGTGAAAATGTCACTTTTTTCCAACACTTAGTGAAATTTTCACTAAGTCAGAATCTGCCTTCACTTTTTTCCAAATGTAGGGGCATTTTTCACTTGGATCCAAAAGGTATCAAAACAAACTATGATCACACATATGTTGTATCATATGAGAGCTTTCCAAAATGGCCAAGAACCCCATGAAAATCCACTTGAGCCATGAGATATGACCATGCCAATGTGCCTTGCTGCAAACTATCATGGCAAGGCAGATTTGTGCATTTTTCTCGATTTGCCCAATTTTTGCAAATCACCAACAAGTCTATTTATCTGAACACCTCAGGGGGAGACCAAGGAGGGGCAAACACTGATCCATCAGCCTCCCAAGTCCTTGGAACCAAAAATAGCATGCCAAACCTAGAAATCCCTAAAGAGGGGACAAGACTCCAATTTTGTTTTGGAGCATTCAATGGATGCACCAAGGTGGCATGGACTGAGCCATTCCCAACTGAATTCAGTCAAGACATATCCAAGACCAAGGGAACCAGCAGCTTGTGCCCTAACCTCTAGTCAATGGCTAGAGGAGACTTGGATTCCCATTGATCAACATTGGCCAAACCTCTGCTGCAGTTGCCATTCAATATTGTAGCCAAAACAAACTTGCTCTACTATAAATAGAGCTCATTTTTGCTCAGTTTAAGTACACCAAAGCCATTAAACAGATGTTTTCCTCAAAATCACCTTCTCACTTCCAAATTTGCCTTCCAAAGCAAGTCACTATCGGGTTTTGAGTTTGAGAGCAATTCCAACCAAACCAATCACACACACACCTCATAAACATCATATAGAAGTGATCCAAACTCTCACAAGTGACCTGTAACACCAAAATCACAAAGCCCCCTCTCAAAACCTCAAAATAGGGCCTTTTTGCATTTTTCAAACCATGTCTTGATTCAGTCACTTTCCAAACCAGATAAAACCTTAAACACGCTCCAAATATCATCCTTGAGTTGTCCCAATGGTTCCACACATCTGGAACACCATTTGAGAGAGTTGCTATTTTGGCCACTTTAGCCCCTTTTGCAAGAAAGGG
Source organism: Lathyrus tuberosus (assembly GCA_022829125.1). NCBI lineage: Eukaryota > Viridiplantae > Streptophyta > Magnoliopsida > Fabales > Fabaceae > Lathyrus > Lathyrus tuberosus. The sequence goes on along the minus strand of JALAZF010000111.1, from coordinate 8,428,893 downwards.
CCAGTTTCCATTCCTGAGGTTTCCAGCTGGTTCCAATCATCCTAAAAGCTTCTAAGGGATCATTTGAGTGTGTTCAAACTATCAAAATATTTTTGGAACAATGCACTTGACATATTTCCCAAAAAGATCCTAAAGAGGTAAGCATCTCAACTTGAACTTTTTAAAATATGTCTTGCTTTGAGGTCCACTAATCATGCACATCTCATACATATTATATGTGTTGTGTTTGAACCAATTCATCATGTAATTCATGCCTGTACCAAGAGGTAGTACAAAAATGCAAAGTATGCATATAAATTCTAGGCCAGATGCATATAAATTTTGTCTCCATCTATGGAGAAATGAGAAAGTTATGGCCTTCACGTTTCTGACCAAAATCTTGCCTTGGGCCAGGCCAAAAAACAAGGCAAGCCTTGTATATTTGTGGTTGTGTTTCAATACACGGATGTAGCACCACCCCAGTGGTAAGGCGCGCATGATGCACACAAGAGGTCTGGGGTTCGAATCCCCCTCGCCCCAGATCCTCTTTTTTACCATTTTTTCATATTTTATTATTTTTCTTATTATTTTTAATGATTTGAAAAATTAATAACTCCCTCAATTTTAATTATTTTTTATTGGTTCTTTTTGCAAAAAATCACAAAAATGTTGAAATATTTTATTCCAAATAAAAATAAAGTTTATATTATTTATTTAATATAATTAGTATTTTTGTGAATAAATTCATTTTTAATCGTTTTTAAACATTTTAAAAGTGAAAATTTACCTTGAAAATCAAAACCAAATGAGTTTTAATTCATATTGTGATTAAAACCTCATTTTTAAAACCTTAAACAAAAATCACAAGTGGTTTATTCAAACTCATTTGGTATTTTTATCATTTTTATTGATTTTCTTTAAATATTTACTTTTTAAGGAAAACAAAATTAGGGTTTCTTTGATTTCAACCCTCATCAATCATTTTCAAAACATTTTTGGGCCTCTAATAGAGTGTAAGACCCAAACCCTTTTTTTGAAACCAAAATAATTTGGGCCTCAGTCATTGTATAAGTCCCTCAGTGGTTTTCAAAATGACGGTGCGATCGTCGCCTTTTTAAATGAATCATCTGGGCCTCTCCTTGAGTATAAGCCCCATTATTTTCTTTACAAACATTTTTAGGCCTCTAATAGAGTGTAAGACCCGAACCCTTTTTTTGAAACCAAAATAATTTGGGCCTCAGTCATTGTATAAGACCCATTGTGTTTTCAAAAACCTCGGCACGACCGCCGTTTTCAAACAAAAATCATCTGGGCCTACCCTCGTGTTATAAGACCCATTTCTTTTCTTTAAAACAACTTTGGGCTTCTTAGTAGAGTGTAACACCCAATCCTTTATAAATACAAACCATTTTGTGGGCCTCACATATTGTATAAGTCCCTCTGTACAGTTTTCAAAACAGCGGTGTGATCATCGTTAAAACTTGGGCCCCTCCTTGAGCTGTAAGCCCCAACAAACTTTTCAAATCACTTTCTCCTTTGATTTTGAATATAATATTGTTATCTAAGCTTTCTTTGTTGAACAACTAATAAAACAACATGGAAGCTCTACAACGGGTAAGTGTTTATCCGCTTTCATATGTATATAACTGTATTGTGGGGCTGCTTCACTGTAAGTCTTCTTTCACATCCTTTTTATATACTTGCCAAAATATCAACTGTATAATACTAGTATAGTTATTTAGAGTTTTCCTCGGTAACTACGTCTAGCACTAGGTAAAGCCTTGTTGGTCACTCTTAAATACAGTCAAAACTAGATCCCCCATAGGATTACCAGATACAGTATTCCCTCCTCTTGGGGTTAAACAATATGGAAACGTGAAAGGCAGCATTCTCGGTGAACCCTTTCTCAGACTATCACTCTTAGGAATTGTCAAAGAAACTCTACTCCCCAGAGTTGATCTATTCTCCATGAATAGCATCTCTTGAGTTTCTTCCAAATTCAAGAACCTTCCTGGCTTGATCTATTCTCGGTGAATAGCATGTCTTGAACTTCTCTTGGTTTGGGGACCCACAGGCTTCCTAAAAGCATCCCCTCCTCCTCTTGGGCATTGTACAAGGACCCTTCGGCTTCTTAGAAGTTCTCATGCCTTCTCTTGGGCTTAATACAAGGACCCTGACGACCTCTTAAAAGTATAAGACAGAACTTAGTCATCCTTTGCTAGAGAAGTCTTTCCAGCGTCAAAACTCCGGTCGTTGTGGAGTTAATACCCATCCCTTAATACCCGCGCCTCCTCTTGGGCATTATACAAAAGATAAAACTCTAGACTTGGACAGTCTAAGACCCTTGAGTCTCAAAGATATTCTCAAGTTCCCTTTAAACATAGGCAGAAACCCGGTCTCTCTCATGAGAGTTCCCTATACTTGGACTCGTTTCGGGATCTCCAGAATCCATGACGGTAAGGCAGCGTCCTCTTGGGCTTTGTACAATGACTCTCCCCAACAGAGTTATCCCTTTTAACCTCCATCTCGGGCTTCGTACGAGATAGAAAAATACTCTCTTGTTGAGTATAAAAGACTCTCTTGTTGAGTCACTTCCCTTTTAGCCTCTATCTTGGGCTTCGTACGAGATACTAAAACACTCTCTTGTTGAGTATAAAAGACTCTCTTGTTGAGTCAATCTCCTTTAGCCTCCATCTCGGGCTTCGTACGAGATACTAAAACACTCTCTTGTTGAGTATAAAAGACTCTTGTTGAGTCAATCCCCTTTAGCCTCCATCTCGGGCTTGGTACGAGACAACAAATAAAATGCACCCTCTTGTTGGGTCAATCGCCTCCTCTTAGGCTTTGTATAAGGAAAACCTCGGTTGAGTCAATTAACCTTTTGGCATCAAATCTGTGCCTTACTCACAGCATACAAACATCAACAACTCATTTTCCTTCATCTAATTGCTGTAAGTGGCAAGCCTCTGGATTATTTACATCCACGCCACTGTCCCTCTTTTAGTATGAGAAATTCCTAAGGAAAGATGGCATTGCTCTACACTGAGTTAAAGTCATCTCCTTCAGGTTACAAATCCCCTATAAAGGAAATTATGGCATTGTTGGATTCACATATCCCAGTTAAAGTAATTCTCCTTTATAATCAGTCACCCAACAGTTGTGATAAACAGACCAAATATCCCCCTTTAGAGATGACAAATTCTCTCTCATCCAAACCTTTTAGCTTCACATCTTGAGCTTTGAGCAAGATACAAATAAACCCTTTAGCTTCACAACTTGGGCTTTGAACAAGATACAAATCACCTTTAGCTTCATGTCTTGGGCTTTGAACAAGACACCAAAACTACCTTTTTCCTCCCATAGAATATGAGGAACTATGATCGCTTTGATTTCCCTGTTTTGTTAAACGGTAATACGTAGGCATAAGATTGTAAGATCTTAGCGAGCATACTAATCAAAAACCCAAAATCCAGTATCTTCAGATATCAACCCAAAAGCACCAAATCCTAACATCTTACCAAAAACCTCACAAATAGTCCAGACAATGTGTTCTTAACAAAATAACCGAAGAGGGGCCCACGTCTTAATAGCATATGTAAACCAACAGTTTTGACTGTTTAACCTCAGTTTGCGAGCAGGGCTAATTGGAGACATCTATTTCCCTTCCTTAATAAGCTCAATAGGATAAAAAATGAATCGAACTGTAGTACCCGAGCGATAGTGCTTCAAGACCACAAAAATCGCGTTACACATGGTAAGGCGCACACACTGCACACAAGAGGTCTGGGGTTCGAATCCCCCTCGCCCCATACCCCTTTTTAATGGGTTTTTTTTTCACTTTTTTGTTATTTTTCATATTATTTTTAATGATTTGAAAAATTAATAACTCCCTCAATTTTAATTATTTTTTATTGGTTCTTTTTGCAAAAAATCACAAAAATGTTGAAATATTTTATTTCACAAAAAACTCAAATTTATATTATTTATTTAATATAATTGGTATTTTTGTGAATAAAATTCATTTTTAATTATTTTTAAACATTTAAAAGTGAATATTTATTTTGAAAATCAAAACCAAATGAGTTCTAAATCATCTTGTGATTAAAACCTCATTTTTCAAACCTTAAACAAAAATCACAAGTGGTTTATTCAAACTTATTTGGTATTTTTATCATTTTTATTGATTTTCTTTAAATATTTACTTTTAAAGGAAAACAAAATTAGGGTTTCTTTGATTTTCACCCTCACAAATCTTTTTCAAAACACTTTTGTGCCTCTATTAGAATGTAAGACCCATCCCCTTTGTAAATACACCACTTTTTGTGCCTCAGTCATTGTATAAGTTCCACTGTATTTTCAAAAACAACGGCGCGATCGTCACCTTTTTAACAAAAATAAATGGGTCTCTCCTTGAGTTGTAAGCCCCATTATTTGTACAAAAATACTTTTGGGCCTCTAATAGAGTGTAAGACCCAATCCCCTTGTACATAAAAACTTTTTGGGCCTCACATATTGTATAAGTCCCTCTGTACAGTTTTCAAAACAACGGTGCGATCATCGTTAAAACTTGGGCCTCTCCTTGAGCTGTAAGCCCCAACAAATCTTTTCAAAGCACTTTCTCTTTTGATTTTGAATTCAAATATATATTATTATCAAAACTTTCTTTGTTGAACAACTAACAAAACAACATGGAAGCTCTACAACGGGTAAGTGTTTATCCGCTTTCATTTATCGTTTTCATATGTATATAACTGTACTGTGGGGCTGCTTCACTGTAAGTATTCTTTCACATCCTTTTATATACTTGTCAAATATCAACTGTGTAATACTAGTATAATTATTTAGAGTTTTCCCCGGCAACTACGTCTAGCACTAGGTAAAGCCTTGTTGATCACTCTTAAATACAGTCAAAACTAGATCCCCCATAAGATTCCAGACACAATCTTCCCTTCTCTTGGGGTTAAACAATATGGAACAAAGAGAAAGGCAGTATTCTCGGTGAACCTTTTCTCAGACTGTCACTCTTAGAAATTGTCAAAGAAACTCTACTCCCCAGAGTTGATCTATTCTCCGTGAATAGCATCTCTTGAGTTTCTTCCAAATTCTCGAACTTTCCTGGAATGATCTCTTCTCTGTGAATTGCATTTCTTGAACTTCTCTTGGTTTGGGGACCCACAGGCTTCCTAAAAGCATCCCCGCCTCCTCTTGGGCGTTGTACAAGGACCCTTCGGCTTCTTAGAAGTTCTCATGCCTTCTCTTGGGTTTAATACAAGGACCCTGACGACCTCTTAAAGGTATAAGATAGAACTTAGTCGTCTTTTGCTAGAGCAGTCTTTCCAGTGTCAAACCTCTGGCCACTTTAGGGTTGTTACTCATCCCTTAATGCCCGTGCCTCCTCTTGGGCATTGTACAATAGATAAAACTCTAGACTTGGACAGTCTAAAACCCTTGAGTCTCAAAGACATTCTCAAGTTCCTTTCAAACATAGGAAGAAACACGGATCACTCTGAAACCCGGTCTCTCTCATGAGAGTTCCCCACTCTTGGGCCTGCCTATGGATCTAATCCTCAGCATAAGATAGCCTCCTCTTGGGCTTTGTACAAATGATTCTCCCCAGTAGAGCTAACCTTTTCAGACTCTCTTGTTGAGTCAGTCTTCCTTTTAGCCTCTATCTCGGGCTTAGTACGAGACAGCAAACCACTCTCTTGTTGAGTATAAAAGATTCTCTTGTTGAGTTAACCTGTAGCCTCCGTCTTGGGCTTTATACAAGGCACATATAAAACACTCTCTTATTGAGTATAAAAGACCCTCTTGTTGAGTCGATCTCCTTTTAGCCTCTATCTCGGGCTTCGTACGAGACAGAAAAACACTCTCTTGTTGAGTATAAAAGACTCTCTTTTTAAGTCGATCTCCTTTTAGCCTCTATCTAGGGCTTCGTACGAGATAGCAAAACACTCTCTTGTTGAGTATAAAATACTATCTTGGTGAGTCAAACAACCTTCAGACTCTCTTATTGAGTCAATCACCTGTTCAAGACTCTCTTATTGAGTCAACTTTTCTTTTTAGCCTCCGTCTTGGGCTTTATGCAGGACAAATAAAAGTACTCTCTTGTTGAGTCAAACCCTTTCAGCCTCCATCTTGGGCTTTATACAAGATAAATTCTCCCCAACGGAGTCAATCAACCTTTTAGCATCAAAGTTGTGCCTTGCTCACAGCATACAAACATCAACAACTCCTCTTCAGAGGTGACAAAAACTCTCTCAGTCAAACCTTTCAGCTTCAATCTTGGGCTTTGAACAAGACACAAATAACCCCTAGCTTCAATCTTGGGCTTTAAACAAGATACCAAACATCTTTTTCTCCCATAGAATAGGAGGAACTACGATCGCTCTAATTTCCCTGTTTCGGGAATACGTAGGCATAAGATTGCAAAAATCTTAGAGAGCATACTAATCAAACACCCAAAATCCAGTGCCTTCATATATAAATCAAAAGCATCAAATCTAAACACCTTACTCAAAGACCTCACAAATAGTCCAAACACCGTGTTCTTAGGCAAAATAACCTTAAAAGACGAATCCCCCTTTTGTAGCATCTGTAAACCAACAGTTTTGACTGTTTAACCTCAGTTTGCAAGCAGGGTTAATTAGAGATATCTATTTCCCTTTCTTAATCAGCTCAATAGGATAAAAAAAGAATTGAACTGTAGTACCCAAGCGATAGTGATTCGAAACCACAAAAATTGCGCTACAGGTATGTTGAACACATACACTTTTTCTTTTGATTTTGGCAAGTTGAATACAGGCTCAATTACTGCAACTTCATCCTTCTTCTCTTTACTAAACACTTGCAGGAATCCTTCATCGATCAAATTCTAAATGTCAGCTTGGATCAATTGGCAACCCTTGACACTGATATTACATTCTTCACAATTACCGTGCCAGGTTTTTAGCAACCCAACATCGAACAGCTTAGCATGGAAAACCTTGATAGGAGTTTTGATCTTTGATGCATTCATAATTAACACTTCATCATTCTCGTCTTCAATAGCATTTGTGGTTCTGTGCGCGGGAAGCAGATTACTTTTCACGTTTAGCTGATTGTCTGTGAAAGATAGGATATTCTTTTCCATCAACCTTTTCACTACATGTTTCAATGCTAAGCAACCCTCCAAGTCATGACTGAATCCCCCTTGGTGAAAAGCACAATTAACATTTGGATTGTGGAAAGGCAAAGACTTCTCTGTGGGTAGACCCAGAGGTCTGGTAACAATCAGTCCTTGTTGCACTAATGAAGGATAGAGCTCAGTGTAAGACATTGGTATGGGTGGAAATATGGTTGTTCCCCCTTGTATTTTGTGAGGAGCACCTGACTGTGAAGCTTGTTGTCTTTGTTGTTATTGATAATTCTGAGCATTTGGTACTTGCTAATAAGCTGGATGTTGTTGATAGGTTGGCGCCTACTGCGCTACTTGATGATTAAAGGTAGGTGTTACAGCTGCTACATAGTGTTGGGGAGCATATTGCATGGGGTAAATTGGTTGTTGAGTAAAGTTCGGAACCGACTGTTGTTGATACATAGGTTGTGTCCACCTCGGGTTCCTTTTCTTCCCTGCTATGATGGCATTAGTCTCTCCTTATTTCTTCTTGTGGAAGTGGCTAGGAGCTTTCTTGGTATTGGTATTGGTTGAACTGCTTGAGGAACCAACTACTTTTCCGCTTTTTAGCCCTGCTTTTACTTTTACGCCTACAACAATAATATCAGCGAAGTTGGCGCTGACACTGCTGATCATCCTTTTGTAGAACTCTGGCTTCACAGTATCCACAAACTAATCAGCCAATTCTTTTTCGAACAAAGGTGGTTCAACCTGAGACGCTGTCTCTCTCCAACGTTGCGCGTACTCTTTAAAAGACTCAGAATTGCTCTGAGACATGCTTAACAGTTGTCTACGATCTGGTGCCAGGTCCATGTTATATTTGTAATGCTTTATAAAAGCATCTGTTAAATCCTGAAAACAACAGATTCTAGACTGGTCCAGACTTAAGTACCATTTGGCACCAGCCCCTTTCAGACTATCTTGGAAGCATTGGATCATAAACTTATCATTGTCCATATATGCAGCCATTCTTCAGAAATACATAATCAGATGTGCCTTAGGACACGTTGCACCTGAGTATAAGTCAAAATTGGGTAGCTTAAACTTGGGTGGAATCACCAAGCCTGAAACTAAGCACATGTCTTTAGCATTAGTACTAAAGGCGTTGCTCCCCTGCATTGCTTTCATTTTCCTCTGTATTGTCTCTACACTTTCCTTCAGCCTCTCATGTCGATCATCTGCCTCTTCAGATATCTCAGGGTAATCGTAGACTGGATGTGGGTTGTGAAAAAGAGGGTGCACTCAAGTTTGCACTGCCACTGGAGTAAAGGTAGGAATAGCTTAATGATTCTCGTTACCCAAAGGAACAGTTTGCTGAATAGAAGTAAGAACCGGAGCACGTATAAAATCAAAAGGCATACCCAATGTGGGGTTCAAAGTAGTAGTAGGAGGTTCCACAGTTGGAGTGATAATCTCGGAAACCACAGTGGCTTGTGTATCCATCTTTGCTTTCATAACTTGAATAACTTCCAGAATCTGTCCCATTCCTCCTCGTAGCTCACTCGGCTCATTAGTAACTCTGTCCATTTCAAAGTTCTATTCTGACATCTTTTGACGAGCTTGGGCTCGTGTGTTGTAGCGGCGTCAGGGACTCAGTGTGATGATTCTGAAGAGAATATGGTGACATGAGATAAGACAGGGAAGAAAATGCACATGTTATAACGTGATGTAGATGCAAATGCAAGCCAAACTATCAAGGAACCAAGAATTTTGCAAACATTGTAGATAACAGGATGTTCATCAAAATAAGTTCTTTCATTAGAAATTCTTGCTAATGTTACATCATAGATAGTACACCTTCATAGTTCAAATACATAAGCGGAAATGGAAAATACAACATAAAGGAAACTAAGAATCTGATCCACTGGCAGATGGTCCCTCCCCTCCATTGATCTTTTTCATAAGCTTGTTGATTCGCTCCTTGATTTTTGCCTTTTCAAGGGTCAATTCTCCTAGCACATTCTTCAACTTCAGCTCTTCCTTTGTAGATGACTCGTGACGGGGATAAGGCGTCCTCATCACGAGAGCTCTTTCGCGAGACCATTCTAAGAAGGCCTCGGTAGCGGTGCAATCAGGGTCTCTCAAAGCGGTCCATCCTTGTCTGTTGATGCTGCGCCAAGCACGCTCCACTCTGATTTTGAACTCCAAATCTTCATTCTTCTCAAGAAAAATCATCTCTTGATCGTTAAAATCAGGAATCTCCTCCATTGGATGGCCTAACTGACGGTGAGCAAGCACATGATTGTAGTTGATACACCCATTCCTACCGATTAAAGGGACATTGGGGAAGTTCCCACAACTGTGGATCATCAGGATCCCTCCATAGACCGGATCATACCATTCAATGTCGCTGTGGGTCAGCTCCATCAATTTTTTGGACCAAACCTTGCTATCTTCTACTTCCCAAAAGGTTGGCATCTTCGGTAGGTGCGAAATAAACCACCTATAGAAGAGGACAACACAACAAGCAACCAGTCCTCCATTTCGCATGTATCTTATGTGAATAGCATGATAAGTATCAGCTAGCAGCGTAGGAACAGGGTTGTTGAGCATGAAGATTCGAATAACCTGAATGTCGACGAAGTACTTGGCATTAAGGAACAGGAACAAACCATAGACAAGTAAAGCAAAGGTTGATTCAAAGAGTGCAGAGTTTCCTCTATCAGCAAAGTAGAGGGCTTTCTCGAGCAAGAATTGAGCAGGTAATCCACGACGTCATCCCTTGTTGGTCAAGTGAGTTTTGATCTCATACAATCTCAACCTCGTTCCTCTTGCAATGTCGTTGTCGGTGAGTTCATCTTCTATTCCAGAGAACGGAGGAGAGTCTTTGACAGGGATGCCCATCAGAGCGGAATACTCCTCCAAAGTTGGCATTAGTTGATAGTCTGGAAACACAAAGTAACGGTAGACAGGATGGTAGAGTTGGACCAATGTCTGAAGTGGTCCTTCAGTTACTTGGAGTTTCAGCAATGGCAGGATCCTCCCATACTTTTCAGTGAAAGTTGACGGGTCTTCAATCATATCTCCCAACCCCGACAGTTGTTCCAATTTGGGAACCTCAAAAGTATACGACCATGTTCTTCTTCTTCCGACATCCATCTCTACAAATTCTGCAAAACAAAATTAGTTTCTTGATAGTTTAGCGAAAAAATGCGGGATGCAAATGCAAAGTTTCATGGAATTCAGGCACTCGTGAAATACCAAGGGATACCAAAAAGTCTCATTCTCATTAATAGCAAAGTGAATTACAAGAGTCAATACACTTTCAAAATTCTTAAACATAATGCTAAATAAAAGCTAAAAAGACCTAAGAAGATTCTCCTAGGAGCCTCATGTTGAGCTTTTTAATTTCCTTTTCCATCTGAGCCTTTTCTATGACGAGCTTGTTGACGATCAACTTCCATGGATCAGATTGAGTATCAGAGTTGCTTGGTCCTTCTTGGGTCTTCCTCTTCTTGCATGAAAGCAGCTCTTTATTTTTGGCTTGTAGTTATTTTTGGAGCTCTAAGTTCTCCTCAACAACCACTTGATATTTGTGCTTCCAAGCTTCTCCTGTCTGTTGGGCTTGGTTTAATGCAATCTTCAACTCTTCTTCTTTTGACATGAAAAACAGAACGGGCTCTTCCTTCAAGGCAATTGGTTCTTGTCTAGAATAAGGCATCTTTAGCTCAACAACCCTCCTTCTGACCCATTGGAGATAAGGTTCCATGGATATGCAATTAGGTTTTCCTATAGCACTCCTTCCCCTCTTGTGCCTGCTACCCCCAAGCACTCAAGATCAATCTTTTCTGCTCTTCATATTTATCATATCCTTAAAAAAAATGTTTTCCAAATGAGTACCAAGAGGCTTATCTTTTAAAGGGTACCCCAATTGTCGACGAGCCAACACAGGGTTGTAGTTTATTTATCCTTTGGTACCAAGAAGAGGTACGTTGCCAAAGTTCCCACAACTATCTGTGATCATTATCCCATCATACACACGGTTATACCAATTAATATCGGAATGAGAGAGAGCCATAATCTTCTTAGACCACCATTCCTTCTTAGGGTCCCAAAAAGCGCTTGCCTTTGGCAGATGTGAAATAAACCATCTATATAACACAAGAGCACAACAAGTGAACTTACCTCCATCATGGGCATTCCTCAAATGGACTGAATGGTAAGCATCGACTAGCAAGGTTGGTACAAGATTTTTCTTCAAAAAGATCTTGATAGCATTTATATCCACAAAGTTGTCGAAGTTTGGAAACAGAAAGAGCCTATAGATAAGTAATGCGAAAATGGCTTCAAAGGCATCCCTATTTGAGTGCTTGGTGTAGTATTGAGCCTTTCCAATTAAGAACTTAGCAGTCAAACCAAATATTCCTCCCTTGGCAGTCATGTTGTTTTGGATGTCAACTAACTCCAAGTGAGTAGCCTTAGCTATTTCTTGCTCTTTGGGGTTCCTCTTGAAGATAGGAAAAGGAGACTCATCCTTAATAGGTAAACCAACTATCTAAGAATACTCTTCAAGGGTAGGTAAGAGTTGATAATCGGAGAAAGTAAAGCAATGGTACTTTGGGTCATAGAACTGAAGCAAAGTAGAGAGGAGTCCTTCATCAACTTTCTTCTTCAACAAGATCCACAGCTTCCCATACGTGTCTTTGAATCCTTCGGGGTCTGTCAGCAAATCTCCCAATATCCTTAGGTCGTCCAATTTAGGACTCTTGAAAGTGTATTTCACGGTATTCCTTCTTGCACTGTCCATGATATCCCTATGATATTCACAAAAGGGAGGTCTGAGTTCCATGAAACTGACATGAAATGAATGCTTATGATGCATGAATGCAAAGTGTCATACCCTAATTTTTGACCATAAGATTTCACCTCTTTGTCTATCATTTTGCATATCTGCATGCTTTATTACTAATAGGTTTGTGCAGGAACTTTAATTTCAAGTGGAGATAGTTCTCTTTCTCACAATTCAGTGTTTCAAGAGGTGACCAATAGATTCTGATTCAAGAGGTATCGAGCATGGTCATTTGGTGATTGGTTATGGTTTTCGTGGCAAAAAGTTATATTCTCTTGGTTGTGTGGGTAATAAAGGTCGAGCAAGATTTTATTTGGAGTGGATTATTACTGGTTGTTTATTTCCTTTCGATCTTAAGTGAAGGAGTTTGAATTTTCTCTTTGGTAGTGTGAAGCAATGAGTTTGGATAAAAATTTTGAACCGAGTTCAAATTAACTCATTGTTTTCGCAAAGCTTGAGATTTGATTGAATTCGTCCAAGTTGAAAAATGCAGGAGTTTTGGTTCAAATTTCACTAATTCAAACATTCTTTTATTTAGAAGTGCATATATTAAAAGGTATACGATGTTCAAAATTTGTGGATGATGGACGAAGCTTACTAGAAGTCCATGGTTTTGAAAATATTGGGACAAATGTTCAAGCATGGTTATATGCATTTTTGTCATGACTTATATTGTAGAGGTCCCTCAAATGTCATTACTATAGCTCGAAACACATTCAATAGATAAAAATGACAAAGTTCATATAAAGCTCAAACGGTCACATTTGGGTCACAAAAGCATAAAGGTACCAAGTGTCAAAAAATTAATCACAAGGGTGGTGCCATGAATACCAGTAGACAAAGGCCATCTAGTTCAAATTAATTCCAGGAATTAAGCATAGTGTTTGAGAAGATACATAAGAGTTTAAACTACAAAAATAAGGGCTTTCATTTCCTTTCTAAGTTGGCAATTATTCTCTGCTGGGAGCCATGTGTTAGCATTAATTACCCTCCCCAAACCTGCTTCAACTTGCATGATAGGCTTTAAAACTGGTGCTATAACCCAAAACTTAAGCCGCCATCCAAATTTACCTTTTGAGGAAGCTTCCCATTTATGATCGATTGTTAGAAGATATTTCATTTGAAAATGGGGCGTGAGCAGTGAACTTATGTAAGCCAATGGTGGAATTTAGTGCAAGCTGTAATTACAAAGCTCATCAAAGACCATTCAATGTCTTTCCAAACACGAGACTCAATAGTCCTGCAATTTCCATACATAGAATTGAGAAACAATCAAACAGTCGTTATCACTAAATCAAGCATTCAAAGAGAAATTAACTGAATAAAATTGTGTTCCAACATGTTTGAGCTAATATGGAAACTCTTCATTAATTGTTAATTACACAAAATCATGAAATCACAGCCTGTGTTTATTTCCAAAGCAGTTCGCAAGCATGTCGGTTCGAAGACGGAAACAAAATCAGAAACATAAAAGAATCATCACACACAAGGCAGATTGGATTTCTTTTCCAAAACAATTCTGAATCGAATAAGGAAAGAATCGAAAGTGTTCAATTAAAAGAGGAAAGTTTCATCACAGCAAATCACTTCACAAGACAAGAACCGACCAACAATCTCGCTCATTATTTCATAGATTTGTCAGATTAATTTCAAAACGCATCTATAAAATGGTGCATCGTTCACACAGCCAAGGGGGAGAAAAATACACAAAGGTCATCAGTTTCCACATTTTGCAGAAAAATTCACATACCAGTACCACTAGTATTCTGCAGAAAAACCCATTCTCGAAAGAAAAATTCACAGTATCAAAATCAATACACACACATTGCAGAAAGAAAAGACCAGTGTTCAACACAAACTTACCAGAACCAATGACAGCCACAACAAGGGATTGAAGAAAAAGAACTTTTGAAATGCGAAGAAGCTCACCGCCGCGAACTCACTTCAGGTCGAGTTATCTGAATCTCCGTGCGCCATCACCACAACCGGTACACTCGTCCGTCAGGCCCATCTTCACGATTCCGCTGTAAGCACCAGCTCCGACACTCTCCGTTGCTCCGCCGTGCGCCACCGTTGAAGCTCTCCCGTCCAACCAATCCTGTCGTCACCATCATCGCGATTCTGGTTAGCTTCCTATTTCCCTTTGAATTTATGCTTGCATTGTTGTTGTTGTTGATTACCCCTTTGAATCTTGTATTTCGATTTGAGGTTTACACTTAGTGAAAAGATAAAAAATGAAATTTGTTTTGTACTGAGAAGATGAGTGCGAGTGAGGTCGTTTGATGTTGCTGTTGTTCGCGTCGATGAGCGAGAGAGAAGGAGATTGATGAGCAGACAGAGAGACAGGTGAGCGAAACCGAGAAGAGAGAAAGGGTTTTGAGGAAAGCTTCTGAGAGAGAGGGTCGTGTAAAGTGAGAGAGGAGAATCCATTAACTTACTGATTTTTCTTTTTCCACACTTTGTTTTGGGCAACTCGGATGGGCCTTGTGCCAAAGCCCGAAACTGTTTTTCTTTCTCTAATTAACCTCTCTCAAGTTGATTGTTGCACTCTTATCTTCTCCGTTTCTACTTTTATTAAATCTTATTAGTTTTTCTTTTTATTAGTCATATTAAAATATTTTTTAATTATGATTGCTAATCAAAAGTTATTTTTTTAATTAGTTTCTAATTGAAATTTTTTAGAATGTTAATTGTTAATTAATTAGATTTCAATTGAACTTTATTTTTTAAAATATTTACTTTTCTCTCTTGATATTTTGTTTATATTTTTTATATTTAAAAATAAATAAAAAATAATGTTTAGTTATCTTTTGATTAGTAAAAATGAAAATTTTACTTTTCTTTTGATTCTTATTCTAATTATTCTCCCACTCATATCTTACACTAATGATGTAGCAATGTTATGTTAATATTTGTTCCTCGCCTGTATATTCAAACCCTTTTTTTTTTAAATAAACTCTCGATCAACATCGAGCCATTTTTCCCTTGTAAGTCGATTGCTTTTTAAGCATCGCCATCAACCTTTAGGTCCTTACCTTAGCAGACACCCTTAGCAAACAAGCGATAAATAACATAGATATTATCAAGAGGTTCCCGTAGAGTACTACGGACGTTTAGGATGCTAATACCTTCCCTAGGCGTAACCAACCCCCGAACCTTAGATCTCTTAGGTTTTTTTTGTTCTTGAACCTTTCCTTTGGGATAAATCAAAGACGGTGGTGAATTCAAAAATTCGTGATTCAAGTTAATCCAATAGTTTGGTATCCGATTCTCACCGCGACAGAAATGGCGACTTCACTGGGGACTTTCGAGGGTTTCCCCTAACTTGTATATATCTATGTTATTTATTTGCTTATTTGCCTATATATCTTTATATCTGTATATATACCTGTTTTGCTTGGTTTTTCTGTGTGCAGAGTACTATTTGTGTGGTGAGACAAAGTCCTACACCCGGACTAGAGTGAAATTAAGATAGGAAAACGGTGAGACTTCAATGATACTTTGAGGGAGTCGATTCCTGAAAAAGTAAATTGAGACTTCACCACTCAGTCTAGGCCCTCTCGAATAAAATATTTGTCCAACGAGTTCATTCGTGAAGACGATATGGTTTCGATCTAAAGGCCCTCGGGACTGGGGACCGTAGTTACCTTTAACCCAACTTGGCCTATTAGGATGTAGTGCGGGGACTATGCGGGAGTCTATTTCTGCAATAGTCGCTACGCGATACTACACTCAGACGAGATTCTCTTGAGAATATTATTGACTACCAAGTGATTTGGAAAATCGATAATATCCGAAAGATGGATTATAGACTCTGGGAACTTTGTAGAACCCGTTCGGCAGGTACATTTGAAACCATAGTGGATACCTTATGGGAGGGTAGACCTTGGCTCCATGCTGTGACCTTTCAAACCTAGGGCTCTTTGCCTATGTGCTTTGCTTGTGTTTATGCATCCATCCATTCATGCATTCATGAATAACCACTCGGTTTCAAGAAACTCAATTGTTCTTTCCTTTGCAAAATCAATAAAAAATCATGGATTATAAAATGAAACCTTTTTTTTATTTTTTATTTTTTTATTTTTTGAAATGTTTGCAACCTACTTTTGAGTTCCTTGAAACCATTGCATCACATGGCATATCATTTGCATCTTTGCATGCGTCTGTTTGTCCAGCAGCTCATTTCCAGCTATCTTTATCTTCAGTGTCACTTGTACGTTGTCAAGCTGATTCCTCGACATCGATACCAGACTAGAGCTAACTACAGACGCATAATGGCAGAGCAAGAAGCACACAATGCTGAGATGCGAATGGAGATCGACGACCTTAAGTCAAGCATGGCAAAGCTCACTGAAATGCTCCAAGTCTTGATTGCTAGAGGAGAACCACCTCAAAGGACTGTCATTCAGGAAGTTTCAGCTACTGATGCTCAACCTGTTCAGGTGCCACCTTCAACTTGGCCAGAGTTTGGTTTGCCACACAACTACTCTCCACCTCTTGCATCTACTGCTATGATTGGTCAGACTTCTAGACCAGTGTTTCAAGCTCCTATTTTTGTCGAGCCTCAACCTATAGTCCAGTCTACTCGAGCTCCTTTCGAGAACCCTCTCTACGAGTACAATGCTGCCAGTGCTCAGGGTGAAGACCGTGAAGACTTTGTTGAACTTGAGGTTGTCCGTGAACAGTTTCAAACTATAGACAAGAGACTTAAAGTTGTAGAGGGTACTGATTTCTTTAACCTAGATGCAGAAAATATGGGTTTGGTTTCTGATCTTGTTATGCCTACTAAGTTCAAGGTTATCGATTTTGTGAAGTACAAAGGTGATTCTTGTCCAAGAACTCATTTGGCCATGTATACCCGAAAGATGGCTGCTCATGCCAAGAATCAAAAGTTGCTTATCCACTGTTTTCAAGATAGTCTGAGTGAAGCTTCTCTCAAATGGTATATGAATCTTGAACAAAACAACATTCACTATTTCCAGGATCTTATTAATGCCTTCATGAAGCAATACAAGTATAACCTCGACATGGCTCCTGACCGCCGTCAACTGCAAAACATGTCTCAGAAGGATAAAGAGTCTTTCAAGGAATATGCTCAGCGCTGGAGAGAGTTGGCTTCCCAAGTTGAACCTCCTTTGGCAGAGAAAGAATTAACTGGACTGTTTATGGACACCTTGTCTCCATTCTACTGGGAGAAGATGATTGGTAGTGTTTCATCCAGCTTCACTGATTTGGTTACTATTGGTCAGAGACTCGAGGAAGGACTTAAGAATGGTAAAGTATCCAAATCTGATGAATCTTCTAATGGAGCAAAGAAATCCTATGGGAATTTCCAGAAGAAGAGAGAAGATCAGACCAATGCTGTTATGTTTGAGACCAGAAGGCCTCGTCCTCGACCACAGTATACTGACCACCCTGATATTGCTGCTGTTACTCCTGTTGTTATTGCTCCACGACCAGCTCAAGCTCCTCAACGTCCAACTGTAGGGCAGAATCAGTACCGTAGTAGGAATAATTTTGATCCTATCCCAATGACATACACTGAACTTTATCCTGGGCTGGTTCAGAAAGGTTTGATTACTACAAGGCCTTTGCCTCCTCCTCCAGATCCACTCCCACTTGGATTCAGATCTGATCTCCATTGTGCATTCCATGAAGGTGCCGCAGGCCATGACTTGGAACATTGCTTTGCATTAAAGGCTAGAGTACAAGAGCTGATCAGAATTGGTATTCTCTCCTTTCGTGACACCAATCCAAATGTCAAGAACAACCCTTTGCCAGAGCACGCTAAGTGAAGCTTCAGCTGACTTCAGCAGACTTTAGTGTTTCAGACAGGACAACTCACTCTTGTTTCTGACTAGTCACTAGACTTTTGTTTCTTGTTGTTTGCATTTTCCTTATCTTGTATTAGCTGTTTGCTTTCAAATTATGTTTGTACTTTCATAGTTAATAAAATGAGCATTGCGACTTTTGGATTCAATCCATTTGTGTTTGCTATTTACATCTTTATGCCTTCCTTTTCAAAAAGAAAAGAACGAAAAAAAAAAACAAAAACAAAAACAAAATTATCACTTTTCCACCTCCTTTTCGATTATGCAAAGATTGGAAGGAGGATGATGAAAACGTAATACTCATAATTGTTGTCGGTATGCTTTCAAATCAAAACTTTGCTGAGGATGTAAGGCATTGTTTTAATTCCCAAACACTGGAGAAATAAGGAAGATAACCCCTCGTCAACCCCTTTGAGCCTTGAAGTAGGAGTTTCTTTTCTTTACAAATAAAAACCCACAATCTTAACCTGGGGCAGGGTAGTTCTCAGTTAACTGGATTGTGCATTCAAATACAAGAGTTTCATGCAAGACATCTTTTCAACAAAAAGGTTGCATTCTCAATTTTTCCTTCGGCACGCAACAAACAAGTGTCGAAGATGTCTTTTAAGTCAAAAGTCGATGATGGTTCGCCGTAATCATTAAGCCAGGCAGTCACTTTCTTTAAAAAAAAGAGATAAAAAAATCAAAAAAGGAAAAAGCCCGCTAAGTCGAAACCTGTGAAGGAGACTTAGGCAGACAAAAAACTGGGGCATCCCGCTGACTGTAAGATTCACGAGAAACAGTTCAGGCAAAAGTTAGGGATAATAAAAAGGAGAAATCTTTAAATCCTTACCATGAAATCCTCAATGAAAAAAAACAACCAAGAGTTATAAGGAAGTAGTGACTGTCACCTCAAAAGTCCCTTAACTTCTGAATCGTCATCACTATCATCAATGCAATCCCTAACCTATGGGAACCTGAGTGCAAAGTCTGAGTTAACTGAGTGTAGGACTGGAGATCATCACGAAGATTGGGTGGGTACAAATAAACTTCGAGCCTTTATCCTTTGTTTCTTAAACCGTGAACCAGGCCACGTTATAACCCTCAAAAGACCTAATTGAAGCAAGGTTATTTCGAAAGCATACTACAACGAGGTTGCGTAAACTGACTCCTAAAGATCTTTGCAGATCATTTTTTTGGCATCACGCCTTTTTGCTTTATCTTTCACTTTTAAACGTCTTGAACCACCGTGTTCTGACCAGTGACCCTATTGTTTTACCTCTTTCCAAAAATAATTTTGATTTCAAAAGTTGCATGAACTTTGCATTTACTATGTTTGTATGAACACTTTTGTTTGCAATCTGGCTTCCGCTTAAGGAATTTTCAAACATTTGAGAAACTTGGTCAGTGATCTTATCAGGGGCAAGTTCTTTCCATATCCTGTTGAGAATCAGTTCAAGGTTTGTTACAGTGCAAGTCCTTTTCAGAATTGGTTATCCAGACTTTTCAAGACTCATGATGGGGCAAGCTTTCCAAGTGCACAGTTAAGCAGTCATTTGCAGAATCAATCCGGCTGAAGCAATTATCAGCTCACCTACAACAGTCAACTAATCTGGGGGCAGTTTGCTTGAAGGATCCCTAAGCAGCTCATTATCCTTCCTACAAGGATCATCAAATTGATACATTTTACAAGTGTGATAACATCTGTAGTCCTAAAGCAGAATGGCAGTGATCTCTGTGTTGAGGAATCAGTATTCCAGTTTTGTCTTCTCCACAAAAGAGTCGAGTCGTGTCGTCGACCTCTGCATTACATTTGCATTTGATCATATATCATGACATAATTCATATACATATGCATAGCAAGAGTGTTTCGTCCTCATTTGCACTCATTTGCATCCTCCTTAGGTCGTGTCGTTATCCACGTCTTACCTTGTGATCAAAGTCCAACTCACTTGGCACCTACCAAACAGATATTGTCGTGTGTATCCAATGCCTTCTTGGATATCACCTTGTTCACATTCATCCAATGCTTTCTTGGATATTGTGGTTTTTTCTATCCAATGCTTTCTTGGGTATCTCCTTGTTCATATTCGTTCAATGCTTTCTTGGACGTTGTGTTTCCTTTTATCCAATGCCTTCTTGGATTTCTCTTTTTTATCTCATTTGCGTCTGATGCATTCTCGGATATTGTGAGTCGTACCTTTCATTCAAAGCTATTATTGGATGACTGGTTTTCTTTACATTCAATGCCATTCTTGAATGTAGTTTCTGTTCACATTCATCTAAAGCCATTATTAGATATTGTGATTATACCTTTCATTCAAAGCTATTATTGGATGTTTGGTTTCTTTACCATCTGATGTTCTTCCGGATGTGTCCCTCTTTCTGATGTTTTTCTAGATTGAGTCTTTAGTTCTGATGTTTTTCCAGAACTTATCTGATGTTTTTCCAGATATTTCGCTTTGTTATTCTGATGTTTTTCCGGAATTTCATTGCCTTTTACCATCTGATGTTCTTCCGGATGTGTCCCTCTTTCTGATGTTTTTCCAGATTGAGTCTTAGTTCTGATGTTTTTCCAGAACTTATCTGATGTTTTTCCAGATATTTCGCTTTGTTATTCTGATGTTTTTCCAGAATTTCATTGCCTTTTACCATCTGATGTTCTTCCGGATGTGTCCCTCTTTCTGAAGTTTTTCCAGATTGAGTCTTTAGTTCTGATGTTTTTCCAGAACTTATCTGATGTTTTTCCAGATATTTCGCTTTGTTATTCTGATGTTTTTCTGGAATTTCATTGCCTTTTACCATCTGATGTTCTTCCGGATGTGTCCCTCTTTCTGATGTTTTTCCAGATTGAGTCTTTAGTTCTGATGTTTTTCCAGAACTTATCTGATGTTTTTCCAGATATTTCGCTTTGTTATTCTGATGTTTTTCCGGAATTTCATTGCCTTTTACCATCCGATGCTTTTCCGGATGTGTCTCTCTTTTTGATGTTTTTCCAGATTGAGTCTTTTGTTCTGATGTTCTTCCAGAACTTATCTGATGTTTTTCCAGATATTTTGCTTTGTTATTCTGATGTTTTTCCGGAACGACAATGCTTTTTACCATCTGATGCTTTTCCAGATGGGTCCCTCCTTCTGATGTTCTTCCAGATCGAGTCTTTGTTCACATTCATCTAAAGCCATTATTAGATATTGTGATGACTGGTTTCTTTGCATTCAATGCCATTCTTGAATGTAGTATTTATCTCACATTCATCTGAAGCCATTATTAGATGTTGTGATTACACCTTTCATTCAAAGCCATTATTGGATGTCTGGTTTCTTTACCTTATTCACTTTCATCTTGAGCCATTATCAGATATTGTGAGTGTACCTTTCGTTCAAAGCCATTATTGGATGACTGGTTTCTTTGTGTCCGATGCCTTCTCGGATTACATTATTTTGTCTCATTCTCATCTGATGTCTTCTTAGATATTGTGAGTTTACCTTACATCCAAAGCCATTATTGGATGTTTGGTGCTTCTTTTTCATCCAATGTCATTCTTGGATGATGTTTTCCAGATACTTTGCTTTGTTTCCATTCATTTCTGACATGACTGTAACACTTTTCCCCTGTGGCACCATTTCCCATAGGATCCTTGTCTTTGCATTCATCTCATATCATATCATTTCATATCATATCATATCATATGCATTTGTGGCATCTTAGGGCCAAAAATTGCGCATGTTTGTATTTAAGTCTCTCCTATCTCGTCGAGGCGAAGATTTCAATCTCCATATCTCCAGATAGAAGAAACTTAAATAGGGGCATCTGTCATACCCTAATTTTTGACCATAAGATTTCACCTCTTTGTCTATCATCTTGCATATCTGCATGCTTTATTACTAACAGGTTTGTGCAGGAACTTTAATTTCAAGTGGAGATAGTTCTCTTTCTCACAATTCAGTGTTTCAAGAGGTGACCAATAGATTCTGATTCAAGAGGTATCGAGCATGGTCATTTGGTGATTGGTTATGGTTTTCGTGGCAAACGATATTATAAGTTATATTCTCTTGGTTGTGTGGGTAATAAAGGTCGAGCAAGATTTTATTTGGAGTGGATTATTACTGGCTGTTTATTTCCTTTCGATCTTAAGTGAAGGAGTTTGAATTTTCTCTTTGGTAGTGTGAAGCAATGAGTTTGGATAAAAATTTTGAATCGAGTTCAAATTAACTCATTGTTTTCGCAAAGCTTGAGATTTGATTGAATTCGTCCAAGTTGAAAAATGCAGGAGTTTTGGTTCAAATTTCACTAATTCAAACATTCTTTTATTTACAAGTGCATATATTAAAAGGTATACGATGTTCAAAATTTGTGGATGATGGACGAAGCTTACTAGAAGTCCATGGTTTTGAAAATATTGGGACAAATGTTCAAGCATGGTTATATGCATTTCTGTCATGACTTATATTGTAGAGGTCCCTCAAATGTCATTACTATAGCTCGAAACACATTCAATAGATAAAAATGACAAAGTTCATATAAAGCTCAAACGGTCACATTTGGGTCACAAAAGCATAAAGGTACCAAGTGTCAAAAAATTAATCACAAGGGTGGTGCCATGAATACCAGTAGACAAAGGCCATCTAGTTCAAATTAATTTCAGGAATTAAGCATAGTGTTTGAGAAGATACATAAGAGTTTAAACTACAAAAACAAGGGCTTTCATTTCCTTTCTAAGTTGGCAATTATTCTCTGCTGGGAGCCATGTGTTAGCATTAATTACCCTCCCCAAACCTGCTTCAACTTGCATGATAGGCTTTAAAACTGGTGCTATAACCCAAAACTTAAGCCGCCATTCAAATTTACCTTTTGAGGAAGCTTCCCATTTATGATCGATTGTTAGAAGATATTTCATTTGAAAATGGGGCGTGAGCAGTGAACTTATGTAAGCCAATGGTGGAATTTAGTGCAAGCTGTAATTACAAAGCTCATCAAAGACCATTCAATGTCTTTCCAAACACGAGACTCAATAGTCCTGCAATTTCCATACATAGAATTGAGAAACAATCAAACAGTCGTTATCACTAAATCAAGCATTCAAAGAGAAATTAACTGAATAAAATTGTGTTCCAACATGTTTGAGCTAATATGGAAACTCTTCATTAATTGTTAATTACACAAAATCATGAAATCACAGCCTGTGTTTATTTCCAAAGCAGTTCGCAAGCATGTCGGTTCGAAGGCGGAAACCAAATCAGAAACATAAAAGAATCATCACACACAAGGCATATTGGATTTCTTTTCCAAAACAATTCTGAATCGAATAAGAAAAGAATCGAAAGTGTTCAATTAAAAGAGGAAAGTTTCATCACAGCAAATCACTTCACAAGACAAGAACCGACCAACAATCTCGCTCATTATTTCATAGATTTGTCAGATTAATTTCAAAACGCATCTATAAAATGGTGCATCGTTCACACAGCCAAGGGGGGAGAAAAATACACAAAGGTCATCAGTTTCCACATTTTGCAGAAAAATTCACATACCAGTACCACTAGTATTCTGCAGAAAAACCCACTCTCGAAAGAAAATTTCACAGTATCAAAATCAATACACACACATTGCAGAAAGAAAATACCAGTGTTCAACACAAACTTACCAGAACCAATGACAGCCACAACAAGGGATTGAAGAAAAAGAACTTTTGAAACGCGAAGAAGCTCACCGCCGCGAACTCACTTCAGGTCGAGTTATCTGAATCTCCGTGCGCCATCACCACAACAGGTACACTCGTCCGTCAGGCCCATCTTCACGATTCCGCTGTAAGCACCAGCTCCGACACTCTCCGTTGCTCCGCCGTGCGCCACCGTTGAAGCTCTCCCGTCCAACCAATCCTGTCGTCACCATCATCGCGATTCTGGTTAGCTTCCTATTTCCCTTTAAATTTATGCTTGCATTGTTGTTGTTGTTGATTACCCCTTTGAATCTTGTATTTCGATTTGAGGTTTACACTTAGTGAAAAGATAAAAAATGAAATTTGTTTTGTATTGAGAAGATGAGTGCGAGTGAGGTCGTTTGATGTTGCTGTTGTTCGCGTCGATGAGCGAGAGAGAAGGAGATTGATGAGCAGACAGAGAGACAGGTGAGCGAAACCGAGAAGAGAGAAAGGGTTTTGAGGAAAGCTTCTGAGAGAGAGGATCGTGTAAAGTGAGAGAGAAGAATCCATTAACTTACTGATTTTTCTTTTTCCACACTTTGTTTTGGGCAACTCGGATGGGCCTTGTGCCAAAGCCCGAAACTGTTTTTCTTTCTCTAATTAACCTCTCTCAAGTTGATTGCTGCACTCTTATCTTCTCCGTTTCTATTTTTATTAAATCTTATTAGTTTTTCTTTTTATTAGTCATATTAAAATATTTTATAATTATGTTTGATTGCTAATCAAAAGTTATTTTTTTAATTAGTTTCTAATTGAAATTTTTTAGAATGTTAATTGTTAATTAATTAGATTTCAATTTAACTTTATTTTTTAAAATATTTACTTTTCTCTCTTGATATTTTGTTTATATTTTTTATATTTAAAAATAAATAAAAAATAATGTTTAGTTATCTTTTGATTAGTAAAAATGAAAATTTTATTTTTCTTTTGATTCTTATTCTAACTATTCTCCCACTCATATCTTACACTAATGATGTAGCAATGTTATGTTAATCTTTGTTCCTTGCCTGTATATTCAAACCCTTTTTTTTAAAATAAACTCTCGATCAACATCGAGCCATTTTTCCCTTGTAAGTCGATTGCTTTTTAAGCATCGCCATCAACCTTTAGGTCCTTACCTTAGCAGACACCCTTAGCAAACAAGCGATAAATAACATAGATATTAACAAGAGGTTCCCGTAGAGTACTACGGATGTTTAGGATGCTAATACCTTCCCTAGGCGTAACCAACCCCCGAACCTTAGATCTCTTAGGTTTTTTTTGTTCTTGAACCTTTCCTTTGGGATAAATCAAAGACGGTGGTGAATTCAAAAATTCGTGATTCAAGTTAATCCAATAGCTTGGTATCCGATTCTCATCGCGACACAAAGCAAGCACAAACACATAGATGCACACATATTCACAAATATACAAGCTCACAGACAAAAGGCTTAGGTTAAGGTCATGAGCATGGATCCATGGTTCGCCCCTCCCAATTGGTATGTACTATTGGTTTATCAATTGTAGAACAGGGTTCTAAGAAGTTCCCAGAGTCGACAACCCATCCTTCAGTTATTATCGATTTCCCAAATGACTCGGTAGTTAATAATATTCTCAACAAAATCTCGTCTGAGTGTAGTATCGCGTAGCAACCAATTTGGGAATAGCCTCCCTCATAGTCCTTGCACTACATCCTAAAAAGGCCAAGTGGGGTTAGAGGTAACTACGATTCTCAATATCATGGGCACCTAGGTCGAGAGTAGCATGTTTTCACGAATAGATTCATTCAACATGACTAAACTCTTAAGAGGGCCTCCACTGAGTGATGGTGTCTCAAGTCAACTTTTTTGGGAATCGACTCCCTCAAAGCCTCCTTGAATATACCATCGTCCTATAATAAGTGCACTCAAGTCCGGGTTAGGACTTATCTCACCACTCAATAGTAGCACCCTGCCAAACAGAAGAACTCAAACAAGCATACGGATATACAGATATATACAGATATATACAGATATGTACAATCAAGCAAGCCAAACATAAATAACACAAACACAAACAAAATGGGCTTAACCCTCAAAAGTGAGTCCCCAGTGAAGTCACCATTTCTGTTGCGGTGAGAATCGGATGTCAAGCTATTAATAACCTAAATCACAACACTTTGAAATTCACCACCGAGCTTTGATTTATCCAAAGGAAAGGGTAAAGATAGAAAGAAAAACCTTTTGCGCCATGTGAAGACACAACTAAGAGATCGGGGTTCGGGGGTTGATTTTACAAAGGGAAGGTATTAGCACCCTAAATATCTGTAGTACTCTACAGGAACCTCTTGTTTGTATGTGTGTTATGTTATGTTTGCTTGCTAAGGGATCTATACTAAGGCACAGACCTAGGGGTACATACACTAAGTATGCTCGCCAAGACGTCGCATCTTGTGCCTACGTATCTTGACTAAAGAATCAGAGCAACTGTAGTTCACCTAACCAAAGGTGAGGAACCATTGACTATGGCCAAAGTTCTAAGGGGAATGAGTGTGATACTCATATAGAGTTAAAGAACTCTCTAAGTCTAAGTTGTAAAAGGGGAAATGAATACTCATAATGATGAGAATCACATAGAATTGAAGAACTCTAGCCTATTTCTAAATTTGAAGGCAAATGGCTCTAAGGAGGCCAAAGGGGAAGGAACATTATAATGATGATGCTCACATAGAGTTGAAGAACTCTAGGTGAATCCTAAGTCATGAAGCAAGTGGCTCTAATAAGGCCAAGGAAGGGAGTAAGCAACTATGATGATAATGCTCATAAGAGGGGAACCTAATGTGGTTAAAAGGAGAAGAGGCTCTTATGAGGCCAAGGGTGGATCCTAATGAGGATAGGGGATGGCTCTAAAGAGGCCAATATGGTATATGACCTATCTATGACCTTGAGGTCAATGGAGAGTCTTTCCTTTGGAAGAAAGAGAATAATGAGGGTTAAGGAGGGGAAGCTAAATAGCTAGCCCCACTTGGGAAGAACTTAACAAAATTATAAACATCCTAAACAAGATGAAAACAAGAGCATAGTAAAGACCAAGACACTTAATGGGGAGTAAATGTCAGAGGTATGAGTAAACATAAGTGGTATAGGTGAACAAAAGAGAGTGTGACAACATCATAAAGTTCATGTAATCAGAAATGACAATCCAAGGCATACAAGCACTTAAAGATGGTTCCAAACATGGCATTCAAGTTTCAAGACATAAACATGCCACATATTTGATCAAACAAACTCATGTTACAAGGCAAATGATCTAAAGAGATCTCATGGTATTTCAAAGGATATTTTCATGTAAAAACACCCCAAACATCAAGGAATTAAAGTGAAACACAAACATACAAAGTCACAACATCAAGTAAGGTTCGAGGTAACATGTTTTAGGTTCTAAATTATCAAGATAAAATAAGAAGTATGGCAAAAGAACAAAAGGAGACAAAGAAGGTCACATGGAAACCCTAAAAAGATCCTTTCTTTTCAACATTAATAAATGTTTCAAAAATGATGATTTTTAGCAATTTCTTTTTACAATCATAAAATAGACATGTTAAGGAAAAATTTGTAAAAAGAATGGCTCAAAAAGAGTGAAAAATGAGCAAGTTATGATTGTTTGAAGATGAGGTACAAACCATAAAAATAAAATGGAACAAGTAATAAAAAAGAAAAGGGAATGTACCCCATGGGTGTTGAACCCACGTCCTGAGGATGGGTGTCCAAAAGCCTTGCCATCTGAGCCATGCGTACAATGTGAAAACAATATGCAAGCATGTAATAATATATCAAGGCAGGCGAAAAAATCAGAAAATGGCAAAAGGGTTGACCCGCAGGATCGAACCCAGGCAATGCAAGTGAAAGGGAAAGGCATGGCAAGGTTTCTACCGCTGGGGCAGCTAATACATCCAAACAATATATGCTTCAAATTGTTTTTATTTTAAGGATCAAACCAAATGGCCACCTCAGTGCCACGTTGGGCTGACTGGGTGCCAACTCAACTTCTTCTTTTCCCCTCAAACTCTCTCGCTTGTGCCCTAAAACATCAACAATGGCCAAAATTTCTAGCCAACAAATCTCTCTCATTACTCCACCAAATCAGATGAAATAAAAATCAAAATTAGAGTAAAAACTCCCAGGAACACGAATATGTCCTTTGTTTTTATTAACAACCATTACATGATTCACAAAACCTCAGCCAACAGTGCAACATCATGAAACTCCAACATGTTATAACATAAGATATTTACACCAAACAAACAAGCATTCACTCAGACCAGACAAAACACAATACATGCTACATTTTGAGAATTAAATGAAGTTGAAACAGTGCATGAACATGTGCGTTTCAGAGATAGACACCTTACCTCTTGGAGAAAGTCCAAGGCTTCTTCTACAGCACTTGTAATGGATAAGAATCACCTTCTGGAACCTTGCTAAACCTTGGAGAGATGATGCAGATGGTTAAGAGCTTTGGAGAGGGCTTCAAATAAGGAACCCGATCCTTCTTGCAAGTTGGAGTTCAAAAATGGCAGAGGGTGATGGAAGTGTTACAGTTAGGTTTTAAGTGTTTGAAGCTTCTTTATACAATGCTTAGAGAAGGTTTGTGGAGTTTGGATGGAAGTGCACGAGTGGAATGAGTGTTTGGAGTGTTCTTGCAAATTTGTAAGAGTTGGTGAATGAGAGAATGAAGTGAGTATTCAGCTTTCTTTTGGGGAGAATCTGGTGTCCTTTGGAGTGAAGACCAAGCCCCTATTTATAGGAAATGTTGAGGGCATGAGGTATGGTCAGAATAACACAACTTGCCAACTTTGCCCTTTTGGAAAACTTCCCTCGTGTGAGCTGGCTTGGTCCAAAAGTCTTCAAGAACTCTGGTAACTGATCAGGATAGGGTTTGGTTTAATTTTGTGTTCTTATGGGATTGGGATAGAGTCCAAGTTTCAAGGAAAGTAGAGTTGCCATGCTTTTAGTTGGAAAAGTTTCTCTTTCCTTGTGTCAAGTTGCATCAAATTGCCTAAACTTCAATATTTTAATGTTTCAACTTGGTAAAATCATGGCAGATGTTTAAATCATGCTAGTCTTGTACCTAAACATCAGAAGAGTGAGTATTTTGGTGATTAGAAGTGGTAATGCATCATTATGCATCATGTGTGAAACTTGAAATTCAAGAAAAGACACCAAACTTCAACCATTCGAATCTCTCAGTTTACTCAATGGTTTGAGGAGTTCTACTACTTTTTGGAAAGTCCCAAATGTTCTCTTAAACTTTCATGTTCACTCCAAATTCTGGATCAAAAGCGATCTTGGTGAAAAGTGGAGATGAAGTCAGTTGGTTTTTAAGGCAAAATGTAGTGAAATTTCACTAAGTCTTTAAGTGTTTTGAACTTCCAAGCCTTGTAACTTAAAAATCAAGCCTCATTTGGCTAAGAACCCTCTAATAGGTTTTGAAGTTCATGATGAGAGCTTCAATTTGAGCTTTGAGTCACAAAATTTGGATGTGTAGTTTGAAAGTTATGACCTTCCCAATTTTGCACAAGGAGTGAATTATTCTTTACTTAGAAAAATTTAAGAACGAAACCTTGCCCTTTTTGCAAGAAACCTTTCAAATGGTGACCTCTCATGCTCTAATTCAAGGATTGAACATGTTAAGGTAGAATGTGACTTGAACACTTCATATTGGGCAAATAACAACCAAAGTCAGAGGTTTAATTTTTCAGTCGAAACCCTAATTTCTCCACGAATTCCACAGGATGATCTCTGATGATCTTGCTTCCTCAATCCCTTATAATGCCAATGGATGGCCTCCAAAGATGTTTATGAACATATGTAACCATGTCTCAAAGCTTGGGAACATGCCTTAATCAAAAGTCAAAGGCCAAGGTTGACTTTCCTGACAAAACCCTAATCTGGGGACAAGATGAACTTGTGACTCTTTGTACTAGTGATGAAAGCCAGATGCTCTTGATTTCTTGTTGATTAAGACCTCTTGAATGTAGGTAAGTTCAATTGGTTGATGAACCAATCACACCTTGAGTGATCATGATAAACCTCTTCAGTGATTCTTCAGGTTAAAACCCTAATTCCACAACTTTGGTCTGATAGTCTCTTGTTGACTTGATTTGATCCAATGTCTTGAGATCCTGGCAGGTGATTTGAGAACTTCATGATTTGTCTTTAAGAACAAAAATGGTTGAAACTTTGGAGTCTCAGTTGGCTTCTTGCACAGATGACTTCCCACTAATTTCCATCAACTGGTGAACACTGGTGATGGAGATATGGAGCCAAGAATAATCTTAGAAGACCTTGAAACACATGAGAACTTAGTTTATTGCTCTTGTCCCTTTTTTTTGTGCCAATCCTAATTTTCACAAAAGAAACAAACTAGCAAAGATATGAGTTAGTTAACAATGTATAGATGATTGAAACCTAAATGTAAGTGCAAAAAATGTTATGACATCTAAGGGGTAAAATTTGGGGTACAACCGATTTCTCTCATCCTTTCTTTTACCCATTGACAATAAGGTTCCTTAGCAACACAATTTCTTTGTCCCAACTCTTTTCCTTTGCGGTTGATCTTGGACTAGGCTCTCCTTACCTTCTTCAACATGGATGGATTTTCTGCTCCCTTGTCATGCAAAATAAAGGCTTCAAGGCAACTATCTTTGGGTGCACACTCCATAGGGCACCCAAGTTATCTCATGGATAAAACTGTGTTGTAATCGATACATCCTTGGATCCCTATTAAAGGTACGTTGGGGGAAATCCCCACACCTAATGATGATATCCCCAACCTCCCAATCTCGCTTATACCAAAATATAGAGTTCGCACTAAGAGACACTAACTTCTGAGGCCACTTGATATCTTTTAATAGGAACAAGCCTTCTTGGGTATATGATACATGAGCCAAGTATACAACAATGAAGTACAACATATAACTACTCCCCTCTTCTTCTCATAGTTTGTGTGGAAATAGTAATAGAAGTCTGCCAAGAGAGTGGGAATTGAATTCTTCGTCAAAAACAAGCAAATAGTTGGGAGATCCACAAAATCAGCCTCATTAGGGAGCAAGATTATCCTATATATAAGTAGAGCTAAGACAGCACTGAAGGCTTTCCAATTTCCTTCCTTTGCTAGAGTTAGGGTTTTAGCTTCCAAAATTTTCCTTAAAAACCCTTGAATCTATCCTCTGGTTCCTAAGTTTGACGCTACTTCTTTCACAAAGAGGTATAGAGTGGAGGTGATCAATTATGGGGTAGGTTTTTCTCCCAAACTTGTAATCAATCTGTGATATTTCACATTGCGACCCATGATTCTCTCAAACTCTTCTATGGTTGGCGCCAATTGAAAGTCTGAACAGGTGAAGCAATTGAGAGGTGCATCATAAAACTGTGCCAAAACAGCTAGAGCTTCCACATTTACTCATGTATCTATCAAGTTGAGGATCTTCCCATAAGCATCTTGAAAGTTGTTTTTATTGGTACTTGTATACTTTCTATCTTTGCATTCTTGAATCTGAGTGGATATGCGTTTCTTCTTTCTGTACTCATTTTTTCGAATGCTCACAATACAAATTTTACTCTTTGGATTCTCTGAAAACAAAAGTCATATGCTAAGTTTTGATGTATGCAATGTAATATTAATGCAAGTTTAGGGTTCCATGGTGAACAAATGTCTCGTAGCAGGACAATTTTAATTGCTTTGTACACAAAGGTTAACACCTGTGTGACTCTAAGGTTAAAGAAGGTTCCTAAGGTAACAAATCCTTCTTAAGAATATTATCATCAACAACAAATTACTTGATAGCCAATAATAATCTCGAGAGAACCTACCTTAGGTGAGGTTTTCATGCCAACCCACTGAGACAAGTACGTCAAGCAAGTCAACATTATGAAACCAACGACACTGAGGTTCTAGATGCGGTTCCCAAAGTCATGAACCTTTCTTGGAAATATTGGCCCCACTAGCAAATTACTTGCTCGAACACAAATACTATCAAGGGAATCTCTTCTGAGTGAGGTTTTCATGTCAACCCACCTAAAAAAGTACACCAAACAAGTCATCACTATGCAACCATTGATCCTAGTAGCCATTGGTTCAAAGGTTCTAAAACGTTCTTAGAGTCACAAACTCTTCTCGAGGATATTGTCATCAACAACAAATTACTTGCTAGCCAACAATATTTTGAAAGAGGATCTACTCTAAGTGGGGTTTTCATGCCAACTTACTGAGACAGTTGAGTCAAGCAGGTTAATTACTACGCAACCACCACAATATCTTATGTTTTTTATCGAGACTCAGGTGTATATCCATTTCTCACAATGTGTCCAAGCAATCAGGATATCCACCATGGTACATGAGAACCACACAACAAATAAATGATAACAACAATAAAGGCACGTAAGAGATAAAAGAGAAAAAAGAAGCAAATAGACAAAACTAACATTCAACGCAAAATTAACTAAATTAGGCTTAACTCTCTTTAGGGAACTAGGATCTCCAGAAGAGTCGTCAGTTGTTGCATCTTGCAAAATACAACCTTATGAGCGCATCACACGCTCGCGGATGACTAATAGAATAACCACAAATCTTTATTTATTCAAATAAGGAAAGGGAAAATATCAATAAAATCCTTAAAAGAATGACAGAGATATGGTCTTCACAACCAAATCGGGTTCAGGAGTCGATTATGCAAGAGAAAGGTATTAACACCCCTCACATCCATTGTACTCAATGGGAAACATCTACTGAAAGTAAAAGAAATGAACTAAAAGGTTTATTTTTTATTAGGGCGCCTGCCGAGACTTTGAATCACGCTCCTACATATCTCCAGGTGCAATGGAGAACTCAAGGCTACGTAGTTTTGGGTAGAAAATTTTTGTTTGTGGGTCGATTTTAGCGAAAGTTATTTTGTTGCAATCAAATGGAAAACATTGCATACCCAAAACATGTGAGAAGAAGGGGCATTTTTAACACGACATAATGTGTTAATAAATCAACATTCTCAGAAAAGCGCCACTTAGCTCACTCACACATATTAGTGGATGAGGCGTTGTTTTGCATAATCTCGAAACGAAACATTAGTGCCAAAAGGAAAAAGGTTTGAATATGTTAGGATTGATTTTGAATGGATGACAAATATTTGAACAAGAGCTAATTATGGCTAGAACTCAAATAGTCGGGGAAGAGAGAAGAAATTACTTCCACCCTAATCTTCTTTCATCCATATTATTTATGAAATTTGCGAAGCGAATTAAGTCGTAAGTCTTTTACTGGAACACGAGTATTCTAACAAAATCTAAGTACGGCTAGCACTCGAATATTCAAGGAAAAGAGAAGAAATTACTTCCGCCCTATTCCTTTTTCTTCTAACAATGACAAACTAATTTTGGTTAATTTATTGTGTTTTGAACGATGACAAGTATTCGAACAAAAGCTAATTAGGGCTAGTACTTGAATACTTGGGGAAAATAGAAGAAATTACTTCCTCCCCATTCCTTTTTCAACCGATTTTATTAAGAAAAGATTTTCAACGCTTCAGATAAGCAGAAAAGAAACTCGATGTTGATCGAGTGTTTTATTCGCATTAGTGGAAAATGATTTGAAACTTGGTTTGAAAATCATTTTGAATCGGTAGTAAAAGTGGTTGAAGAATGAGTGAAAGGTGAGAATCATGACATAGTTCACAAATTGCTTCGTGAGGGGTGTGCATTCTAGCATGATGAGTGAACTCTAGCGCGATGGCACGACTTAACGCCACAAATAAATCAAATCGCAATATTGTACAAAGCACATAACGAAATAAGAGGATAGAAGTGCATACAAAATAATTACAACACACATTCATCAAAATTGAATCAAAAAAGGCAAATAAAATTGAAGTGTGTATGTATCAAGACATCATACCGCGAGAACGCAAATTAAGGTCACGTAACGCGAAGATATGTGATACAAAGCTACTAAACATAGAAATTAAATTCAATTAAAATGTAACGACATTGAATTGTTGTATCTCAACACAAATCAAATTACAAGTTGCTAAGGCAAAACGTGGTCATCGTAAATGAACTAAACTCAACAAAGTATAACAACACAAAAGCAAAGGTCATAGGTCGAAAATGCAAAGTTAGCAAAAAGCAAAAGTGAATTGTTGTTATTCCAAACTATCAAAAGCACATTCGATCGAATCTAAACATGATGATAACAGAATTACAATGTTGCACGTAAATCAAAGAACATCGGCCAATAACTTGCTAACATGAAACGTGCTTATCTCAATCGAAAATAAAGCTCTTAACGCAATGCTAATAAACAAAATTAAACTGAATATACACAATGTATTTGGATCTAATTTCGACGCGATGATAAATAACAAGAAGCAATACGTACACATCTCATATTACATCACTATGTCAAATGAAAGTTCGGCAGAACAACGACATATAAATCATGTCGAATCTGCGGATTCAATCCGATCTTAACGTGATGAAAACAACAAAACAACAACATACACAAACAAAAAATATTTTCAAAATTGCAAAGTGATAATAAAAATGGTCCATCAACAGTGGAAAAATTGAATCGCAACGAATGTACAGATTGCTCAGATCCAATTTAATTATAACTAAAACAAAATACAATAGAATGCTTACAAATTATATCAACATCGTACTGCAATCGTAATCGATATACACGATGCGACATCACAACAAAATATATACAATGTCAAAAGTAAAATCAAATTGAATATCTTATTAATTCACTTTATTTTTTCTTGACATTTTCATAAAAAAATAAAAAGGAAATAAATTGAATAAAAATCGGACGCAAAAAATGCGCGAAAAAATAAAATGAACGCATTAAAATAATCTACGTGAAATAAAGTTTCGAAAAATAAACAGATGTAGATCAAATCTCGTAGAAAAAAGTAATCAGTTGAAAAGGCTCACCGATCAAGATGTGACCATTCGAAGAGTAAAAAAAATAAACGAACATGCAGGGTTAAACTACTCGAACTATAGATCAATAAAACTGACAACTACAAACCCAATCTCAATTTTTTGCCCACTAATTTTACGTGCAATTGAAAAATGATTCAACTGATTTGTCTGTAAACTCGAGATTTTATTTTGGTCGACCTTTTAAGTGTTATGCTGAAAGAAATGCATGTTATGATATGCAGATGATGTATATGTTATGATGAATGTGTCGATTTATTGATTTGGGGGACAATATTAGGGGTATGACAATACCCTTTCGCAACGAGTCTAGCTTTATTTCTTAAAATATTTCCTTCTTCATCCAACTTGTTATGAAAGACCCATCAGGTTCATATTACTAGATCAGCTGAAGCTTTAGGAACGAGTTCCCAAACATTATTTCGTTCAAATTTATTTAGCTCTTCTTGCACAACAAGAGACCAATGTTTGTCAACTATGGCTTTGTCGATTTCCTTTGACTCAATATGTGAAACAAAATCCACAAAGTCACATACCTTGTTGAGTGATCGTCTAGTGGTGACTCCTTTGGATATGTATCCAATAACATTTTGTATTGGATGTTCTTTTGTTAGTCTCCATTATTTTGGAAGACCTCGATTTCCCTGTGTTGTGACTAGGTTCTGATCTGGAACTGATTCTCCTTGATTATCATCATTATTTTGCTTTTGCCTCAACTCTTGATCATCTTCCAGACTTGTCCTTTGTAGAAGACATGCTCAGTTAACAACTTCCACTTCTATAGTTTTGGGGTTAGTTTCGTAAAAGGTAACATGAATTGATTATTTAGTTGTTTTGGTTCTTATATTAAAGACCCTAAAAGCTTTGCTCGAAGTGGAATATCTTATGAATATGTCTTCATCAACTCTTGCGTCGAATTTTCCAAGGTTATATTTCTCGCTATTGCGGGCGAAGCATTTGCACCCAAAAACATAGAGGTGAGAGATATTCGACTTTCTTACTTTGTATAGCTCATAAGGTGTTCGCTTTAGAATTGGTCGTAGCAAGACATGATTCATGACATATCAAGTGGTATTTACGGCATCAACCCAGAGATATTTAGGAAGATTGGTCTCATTGAACATCGTCCCTGCAAAATCTACTAGAAATTTGTTTTTATTTTCAACTATCCCATTCTATTAGGAAGTTCGTGAAGTGGAAATTTTTTTCCAAATACCATTCTCGTTTCAAAAATTTTTGAAGTTCTCATTTTGGAATCATCCACCATGATCACTTCTTATGGATGCAATGCTTGTTCTTTTTTTGTTATGGATAATCTTGGCTAGTTTTCGAAAGACAACAAACACATCTCTTTTCTGAGATAGGAATTTTGTCCAGGTATATCGAAAATAGTCATCCACAATGACAAGAGCGTACACGTTTCTGCCTAAACTTACGTTTATAAATGGGCAAAAGAGATCCATATGAAGCAGTTGTAAGGGCTTAACAGTAGAAACTATATTTTTAGATTTAAAAGAGGCCCTTACTTGTTTCCTTTTTGACATGCATCACGTAATCTGTTTTTTTTCAAAACGTAAGTTTGGAAGTCCGTCTACCATATCTTTTTGAACCAACTTGTTTAAGTGGTCCATGTGGACGTGTCCAATTCTCCTATGCCATATCCAAGATTCATCTTTGTTACTTAGGAGGCATGCATCATTTGAAGGAATTTTGTTTAAATTTATTGCGTAAGTATTTCCACTTCTTGAGCTAGTAAATAAAGTTTCATTTGATTTTGATTTATAACCATGCAACCAGAAGAATCAAATATTACATTGTTACCTTTGTCACATAGTTGACTAATGTTGAGCACATTATGCTTAAGTCTTTTTACCAAGAGGACTTCTCCAATATTTGGATTTGGGAACTTACCTATGGTACCAAAACATAGTATTTTCCCCTAATTATTATCTCCATATGAGACAAATCCTCTTTATTTGGGAAAGAAGGTGGAGAATAAGGTTTTGTCAACTGTCATATGTTTTGAACAACCGCTATCAAAATGACATTAAGTGTTTGAGGCTGTAAAGCATTCCCGAAGAGAAAAGTTAGTTCTTAACTTTAGGTACCCATATCATTTTGGGTTTTGTTAGTTTCATAAAAAAATTTCTTTTTTCTTTTAGATATATATGCATTTTCAGAGTTAGATGACATTTTTGCTTTGTGTTCACAATGTTTCCTATAGAAGTATGAAGGGGAGTGTCCTTCTTTGCTTTCATGGCTTTTACTTATGAAGCAAAACATGTATAAGTGAACTTCTTTATTGCAATATTTGCATTTTAATGCTTTATAGTGAGACGTGGTCTTGGTTTTATATATGCTCTCAAAGCTCTTGCTATTGTTTTTTGGTTCATAACCTAATCCTACTTTATTGTACGATGCTATTTGATTTTCTAACAAGACTTCTAGGTTATCTATGCGTTAGGGTTTTGTCAGTGTTGCTTATAGAAGTGAAACTGAATGCTATAAGCTATATATATATATATATATATATATATATATATATATATATATATATATATATATATATATATATATATATATATATATCAGAGAAACATATTCACCTCGGTTGGAAAGAAAACCAAGGTGAAAAGTGGCGTATTTTTAAATTAAACCTGCAATTTGACACAAAAAAAGTGTCTATCCATAGTCGTTAGATCCTTAGATTCACAAATTTTAATGACTTTAGGTTTCTAGCTACAATTTAAGCATCTAAGAATATTTACGACTAAATCCTTATTTGAGAATGTTTTATCCAAAGTTCTCATAAGGCTCAAAATGTGAGTGAATCGTGTTTGCATTTGATTTATGTTCTCCTTAGGTTTCATTCTGAAGAGTTTATACACATGAGTTAAGATTAGGCATGGCAACAAAACCCATACCTGCGGGTACCCACCCGAACCCGCCCCGAAGTTGACGGGGAAAACCCGTTTTGACTGAGTTTGGGTTTGGGTTTTCCCCAATTAAAAATATGGGGACTGGTCGGGTAATGGGGACACTAGTACCTACCCCGAACCCGTCCCCGAACCCGCCCCGTTTATTTTATTATGTACATTATTATTTAATTTTGTTAATTTGAAATATTAAATATGTAGTCAATGTTTTGATATTTTGATTTGTATTAATTATTTAAAATATTTAAAATGTATGTAAGAATTTTCTTTGAGATTTTTTATTATTATTTGAAATGTAATTTGATTTTGGAAAAAATAAATATTTTTCATTAAAAAAATTGATTTTACTAAATGGATGGTGGCGGGGCGGGGATACCCGAACCCGTTTGGGACGAGTTTGGGTTTTAATTATTCATCCCCGTTTGAGTTTTGGTCGGGGAACAAGGATTGTTTGGGGATTCGGGTTTGGGTTTAGGGAAGGTAAAAACCGTCTCCGACCCGCCCCGTTGCCATGCCTAGTTAAGATTCAATTCTCAAAATGACATTTTCACATATATTTTTAAATGTTTCTTAAGACCAACTAAAATTTTTTATACAAAAATTATTTTTTAAAATTATAATTATAATTCAATAGGCTTAAGATTCAATTTAATATATAAGATAATATTATATCCTCTCAATTTAGTGTTTGGTAAGGCATTTACTTAATTTTAAAATTTAATATTTTGACTCTTTAGTTAAAATTTCAAATTGGAATATGTGTTAGAATAGAAATGAACACAATGTAATAATAGAAGATTGATTTATCTTTGGTGGGTAATCTACCCTGAAAAGTCAACCAAAGTATAAAGGCAGCTCTTGGCCGAGCAACATTTTCAAAAAACAACTTTCTCCACATCACTTTGGGCTTGCTTCCTTTCAGCTTTTGCTACATCAGCTCGGTATCATAATTACCAGCATCTTGAAAAGAGTTCCATATAACATAATTCATTTAAGTCTCTCTATTCTTAAATATTACTTTAAGGATTCAAGAGCAATGAATATCTGGTATGTACACTATAATATCCACCTTTTTCATATAATAATCGTGAATCCAATTTATCCAAAGCTTATCTTTCTTGGCACGCACATTCCACAACAACTTGCCTATGGTTGCTCTGTTCCAAGTTGTAAGAGACATCAAGTTTAAACCACCTGCAGTAATAGGATCACACACATGATCCCAGAAAATAAGGGCTTTTCTGCTATGACTATCTTTGCTTCCACAAGAAGTTTCTACAAAGTCCCTCAATATGGGCAATCACCTTCTTGGGAAAATGAAAAATCTGCATCTAGTAGTTTGCAATTGAGAAAATGACTTTTTTCACAAGTTGGTATCTGTTAGACGATAGGCTTCGATCTAGAGGGGGTATCTGTTACAACAATTTTTTTTGGCAAAAATCAGTTTTAATAAATATAGCACAACGGAAAACGACCCAAATCGAATCGTCTAACCGAACCTACTATCGAAAAGCTATATACGTATCGCAAACCAAACAGAATGATAATGAGCGTAAATGTTCAATAAAGATCAAGCTACGAATCAATTAAATGCAAAGCTATTCGTAACTCGTATATCCAATGAACCAAAAGACAACTAAAATACGCACAAACAATTTATCGAACACTTTGTGTGCAATCAATAACAATTAAAAATTCAATTTGTTTTATTGATGTTAAAAGCCAATCTCAATCAAAGTGATTATGATTATATCAACAACAACACTTTAAAAAGATAATTGAAAAACAATTTCCAATCGAATTGATCGAACAACGATGAACACGATAAATTGCGAAATCAATAATTAAAGCGATAAATAGATAAAAAAGAGAGACCAAGATTTGTTTAGGTAGTTTTCGCTATGGGTACGTCTGCCCTCAATCCGAAATCGATTTGAGATACTTGCAATTAACTTTAACTTTGCAAAATTGTTTATACAAGAGATGAAGAACTCAAACCCCAAAATCCCTATGATTTGTGTTGATTCTTGCACCTCCAAACCCTTGACCAAAGCTTGATCAAGTCACCTACAATGCGGATACAATCCTCCGATTATCCCGAGCACACAACTTGTTGAAACCCAAGATTCCCGAACACAATTCACCGTCCCCATTCACGCTCGATCTGTCGCATTTCGGCTGAGATCTCATTCTCGTACCCAAAATTGAAAGGAAATATGAAAGGGATAGACATTGAAAGGAAAAATGAAATGGAGAGAATGGAAGTGAGAGTGAGAAAATGATAATAGATGATGTTCGGAACCACGTTCAAAACAACCACACTCAAAGCAACTTCCAACAACAACCAACTCAACCTCCGTCGTCGCAGTTGGTAGTCACACATCAAGGCACAACAATGTTTTTATTTAAAGTTTTTCTTTTGTTTTCATTTTTTATTTTCACAGTGAGAGGTGAAGATGGAAAGAGATAAAAGTGGATTTGGGGGGATTTGTGAGAGGGAAAAAGTATGGATTTGAATTTGTTTGACCACGTGGCTAATTGGAATTGAATGAAAAATTGTATTATTTTGGACATTTGTCATTTATTTGTTAGTCTTTTTTTATGTGTAAAACTAGTAAAAAACCTGTACGGACGCACGGGTTATTGTTGTTTGGTTTAAAATGAAGTAATATAAAAACATTAAAAAGTAAATACTTGGAATAACAAAATTGGATAGAAATAATTTTAGAATATAAATTTTTTTTACAAATAGACGGGATAGAAATAATTTTGTACTTGAGATTGGGATACAATGAAAGAAACGTGCACTACAGTTGAAATGTGTACGACACACGGGTTAAGTAGTTTTATAATGTTGTTTTATAAATAAAAAATATTAATTATTTTTAACAATTTATTTTTGGAAAATACAAAAAATAATATGACCCGTGCGTTCGCACGGGTGATCGTTGTTATGTTTAAGGTGCTTAATTAAAAATAAAAATATGTATAAAGAATAAATTGGACATAAGTCAGAACAAATAAATTATGAAAGAGATTTAATTTGAATAGGAAATTGATTAAAGAAAAACCAGTTGCTATTAGTATATATTTAAATGGATATGTATATTTGAAAAGAAATACTTAAAAACGAATAGATATTGTTATGGTAGTGACCCGTGAGAATTTGAATATGTCTTTTAAAATATTGAAATTTTTTACAAATACATGGGTAACAGTATTTATATGTTAAATCATTTGTACTGTATTTTTATAATATAGTACTTTATAAATGCACTTTTATGGTTTGATGTTTATTGTGGTAATTAATTTTTAAATTAAATTTATATTTATATTTTATTTTACTGAAGCTTATCACATATTTTTCAAGTTTACTTAAGAAAATCCAAACACCTCAAAATCTGTTATTATTGGTGTACAAATGAATGGTACAAATTTCTGCATTAGATACAGAAGTGAAAGTGATTTCAAGTGCTATTATTGGTGTAGGGCATAATGAATGTCATTATCTTTTATAACAAATGATGAGTTAAAAATGAGAATGACAATGATAAGTTTCTGCAAATGGCAAATTGCTACTGTCAATTGCCATGTTTATATCTTTCATTTTTTTAAACACTCTCAATTCATTTTAATGGCTTATTTATTGAATAATTAACACAAAAATGTTATCCAAGTATAGAATTGGTCAATTTCTTTGTCTGAACATGTTTTTTCCCTATTCTTTTTCTTACAAAAACACTAATTAAATAGTAAATCAAAATCTATAGATAATCTTCAACGGAAATGCTTAAGCCTTCTTGTTGGTTAGAAACTTGTGCCATTCCTATATCATCACCCAAACCTTCTCACTAACACACATCAACAGCAACAACATTGTGCACATGATCAAATTGATCCAAAGTTGTTGCAGTTGTTTATGTTGCAATGTTTCTAACATCAACATCCATAGAAACATCAGAAGAAACCTTTTGAACAGACCTCGGAGACATCAAACCATCTCTCTGTTTGATACAATAAGACGACAAAATCTCAGGAAAATTAAGTTTCTCCAACGTAGAAGGTCTCTTCAAATAATAAATGGTTACATCATGTGCAACCGCAAAAGCTTTCAGTGTAGCATAAGTTCCCAACTAATGATGCATTTAATTGTCATCAGTGTCCTCAATAATGAACTAATGAGACTGTATAACTCTAGCAAAGTTGTCTTTTATCAGTTTAATTGATCTGAAAGTGTTTCTTTTCACCAAGGAATGGTCTGAACATCTTAAGTGTTCCAATTCCTTAAACTGCATTCAAAAATAAAAATACCATATGGGTGCCTATAGTTAAATGTGCAGTAGTAAGCTACCAAGCAATGCATCTAGCAAACACAGAAAACTCTTACTCTATATATGTATGAAATGTTGAGGATCATACCTGGGAGGAAAGCATCATCTCTACGCTTTTGCGACCAAGTTAACCTGTGTTGACCAAGATCATGAGAAGAGAATTAAAGATGAATTTTTTGTTAACTCTCTAGAGATTTGCATTGAGATTATGCATGAAATTAGAGGAAAACTCACATTGTACAACCTGCATATGAAACTTCCTTAGTAACATAACATAATTCAAATGATAAGAAGTAAAATGCAGAATTTTCAGTATTTGCCACAATAAGATGATACTGATTAAACTAACCCCTGTGATTTTGGCAATTCCAACATGTCCACAAGCGTTTTACAAGTGCTTGATGATGACACTGAAATCAAGTTAACATTAGTGATTTTCAACACATTCATATGCTAGAGAAAATGTCTAATTCATCGATATATACATATAAACTTACACTGAGAAAACGCCGATAACCATAACAGGTTTTCAACCACATCGATCAGAAAGTGATAACCTACAATCCAACGGTTATATCTCCCAAATCTTTTAAACAATTTTTAGAATAGTTATAACACGGAAAGAAAGTGATAATCACAAACAACAGTTTGGACCACATTCTTACTTTTAGCTTTTTAGTCTTAGTAGATTGTTCTGACTGCTCTAAGATCCGAAGATCAGGAATCCTGTCACTTCTAAAGGAGGTTTGAAGTTTTTCAAGACCATCTTCGAGTTGTGCAACCGCCCCATTTGTTTTCGACTCCCATAAGGATCCCAAGAATGTTCCAGTTCTATCAACAGTTTCCACCTCAATATGCAAAAAATAAATGTTAATTGTAAAATAAACAACACTCGGAATGAGGAAACTTAAGCTTAAGGTAATTAAATTACCTTAACATCTCTATGCATTATCCTCCGCCTCATCAGTGCAATTGCTTCATTAGAATATGGCTCTTCACGACCAGGACATCTGACACCAGAGAATGAAAAAGAAATACTGCAAGCTTCTTTAGGAATCAACAACTTGAAACGGTGACCACTGGGGAGATATTCCACTACAGCATGAACTTTTCTACTTCTATGCAGGAAAGACACGAAGTCTTTGGCTTTCTTGGCCGATGCCTAATAATATGAAACAAAAGGAAACATAGACTTGGCAGTCACACTCTAAATACTGCATATTCTCTTCCACCTTTTTTTTATTTGACAGACAGTGAAATTTCCATTATGAGTGGATCATACGTCCAGATTATATGCTAAACATTTGTGTGTGCTAATGATCATACGTCCATTATGAGTGGATCATGAGTGAGAAATTCTCACGCGTTTTCAGCTATTAGCTTGTTTCTCACTTCACTACATTGTCTTGGCTCGATCATAGATCAGAAATGAAAGAGAGTTTCTAAACGTAATTGCACTGTATTTAATTGAATTTTCCCATTAGAGAAAGTTTCTATAACTTGGTATTGTCCAGTTAAATAATTTTAGATAAATGAAAAATGATTTAAGAGAGAAATGTAACAAAACATGATCAAAGATGCTTTCAAATCTACTTTAGAATGCTTTAACATGTAAACATAAAACAACTTTTTTATAAGTTGTTGTCACTAAAGTTAAACATTGAAACTAACATGAAAGCATTAGTTATTATACAACTATACAATATGACAGTGAAACAATTGATCATTCCAAGACAAACACCTTTTTTAAAAGTAAAACTTAATAGAAAACCAGAAGTAAAAGAGCTTTTAGAGTTTATTGGATATGAGATTAAACTTTATCTTACAATATCGTGTGGGGATTGGATTTGAGAGTCAAAATGCAAGGCACGATCTTCCTAGAAATCTCATGAAGCCCGCAGTTCTTCCATCTCTTCTGTCACCTGACTCAGCAACTCTTACATTTATGACCAATGCTTTGTCGTCTTGCAATGTCCCGAACATTGACTCCCTTCACATGGCAATTATTCCTACATGATTTGAGTATCATTCTTTCAGCAGTGAATTGTACTCATCCTCCATTCTCTCTAATAATATCCCCTTTCACAATCCCTTCATTTTCCTTCTTAGAATCCCCGCCTTTAAAGTTTAAAAAATTCCATAAGAAACAAACATAAAAACAATACAATCCATGGATTAAGAAGCTAATCAATAAAGAAAACACATGCTGGTTACTATTTTCACTTACATTCAATTTGTTCAGCAGCAGCCACCATAGGATCCTGGCGCATGGTCATTGGAACAGTTCTGGCATGACCTTGTGAGCCTTTAACTGTAACCTGCACAAAATAGCTTATCTTTAACATCATCTTTTAGTTTATTTTTTGTATACATATTACTTACACATTTGAAAATATTCTTTTACTTTCAATCGTGTCTGTCCAGCTATGCCTTTAACAACACCAAGTGGGAAACCAACTTCTTTTAGCACAGGACCCTGCTCAATGTGAAGCTGCAACTCTATAAACGAATAACACAAATGTTCGTTATACCTCGACACAACACCAAACAGATTTTGGATCATACTTGACCTGCAAAAACATTTATTTTGCGACTTCTATTGAGTTCTCTTTAAGAATCTCTTTTATTGTTACTTTTCTAAAAGGCATCTATAAGTAAATATATTTCTTACATGAAATTTCGCAATAGCCATAATCAGAAAGGTCAAAGTTGATACCTCTTATCAGTTATCTCTAATGTCGTAACAGGTAAAATACACGCTATAGCCCCACTACCTAAAAAAGTAGTTTGAAATCTCACAGCCTCTTCATCGCAAAATGCAATCACCTGCACGTTTAGATGACATTAGAATGAATCCAAATTCAAGATATTAGAGATTTGTACTGTTTGGATTCAATTTAGTATTCACTCACTTACTGTCATAGATTATATGACTCACACGTCAATGTTATTGTTGGTAATATTTACACTCAAATCTTTGTTGTATTCATTAGCTGGTTTCTGTTTTGGTGTAGGCACACTATGCTTTGAAAGCTGTCTGGTTGCATTTTCCTGTGACTTATGCAAGTTTAAACCGACATTCGAGTGAGAGAAATAACTGCT
The DNA here is from genome assembly GCA_022829125.1 of Lathyrus tuberosus. Classification (NCBI taxonomy): domain Eukaryota; kingdom Viridiplantae; phylum Streptophyta; class Magnoliopsida; order Fabales; family Fabaceae; genus Lathyrus; species Lathyrus tuberosus. Next base: position 8,384,134 of record JALAZF010000111.1, on the reverse strand, counting down.
CCGCCAATGCTAATAATCACCGGATCAGAATCCAATAACAGACAACCTCCTAACAGAATGAAACAGGTCTAAACTGTCCTAAAACAACATGAGTTGTAGTAGAAGTAGCCCTGCATCAGAAAGAAAACTATCTGTTAAAAACAGCGCATCACTATTTTCTATTATTAAAACATGAAAGCGGAAAGAACTTTCACCCCAATCCCAATGCACCTGACCACTGTAAGAGAAAGGAATTGATTTAGAAGGAGGAGACACCGGAAGCACCGATATTATTTTGAAAATTGCAAGTAGAACCCATGTGGTGACGTAGTGAACAAATGTGAGGAAAATTCGAAAGTTAAAACCAACTCTTCCCATCACCTGTCAACAACAAAGATATAACAAAAATTCATAATGATGATAAGTTACACGCAACATAAATGGTTCTGATTTCTTACCAATTTGTTTGCCATGATGATTCCAAGTGCAACCATGAAGTTGAAGGATAATGCGACCCCTGGTCCACAATATCTTTGTTGTTGTCGCTTGGCTCCTTCCGATGTTCGGAGCTCATTGTATAGAAAAGATCTTAGTTCTTCCAGTGCTTTACCTGAACATTTTTAGCCATAAAAACAATGCATGTGATTCAATCATGATAGAACTCAACCAATTTCAAAAGCAAATCACAGAAAATCAAGAATTCATGAATAAAAAAAATGAACCTGTTTCGCCTGCATCATTGTCTTTCCTTTATGAGAACATGGTTAGGTTGGTATTCATTTATGAGAACATGATTGATTGGTGATGGGAATAGTTCTGATTCTTCAGATATTTTATGTGTTTGATTTGTTAACCATGGAGGCACTACAACAGAGAGATATCATAATATATTTGCAGAAAAAAGAAAAATCAAACCATTTAACCATCTTGGGCTTGCAGCAGGTAGATAAAATGTGTAAAGCTGAAGCAACAATGTCGTAATTTCAATAGGAGTAATTCTAACAATACACTTTTCAACACTTACAAGGTTGAGGTAGAAGGCCCTTATCATGGACAACACCGCCTGCATTAAAAAGTAACCAGAAATAATTGATCAGCATTATCAAGGACAAAATTTTCAATTCATCTTTGGTAATCATTAGTGATATAGTTGGTAATACAAAAGAAATATATATTCGTCACATAGATATTTTCGAATTGCCTCAGGCAAAAAAAGAGTTGACAATAAGTCACAGAGCGTTGATATTCTGACTCTTTGCGATGAAGGACTGCTCAATCACAATAGCTGCCATTATCCATTAATTATCTCACCATGAGCCTCCTTTGTCTGCTACTGTGGAAGCTAACATCTACTTTTTCCCATGACACACAAGACAAACCTGTTACCAGCTCCTCTGCAAGTGTTTATTCAGGTTACAAATCTTACATTTTGAAGACAACACAAATAAATATGCCACACATGACTCTTTTGTTCGACATCAACTGCCATTTAATTTCAAAAGGCAAGATCAACACACAACAATAACAATGAAATCTTATCCCCTATTAAGTAAGGCCTCCTATGAATGGATCAATTAACACAATTGGGTTCCATAAAAAACCAGATATCATAGATGGATGGGTGGGGGTACAGTACAACCTTTTTGAGTAAAAAATATTTTGATGGTATCTCCTAATATAGCCACTTTTGAGTAAAATTTACACCCGGTAACTGCAGTTAAAGTGAACATCAATTTACATTTGTTTTGAGAAAAATATGGAGATACCTTCTATCTTATCAGAGCCGATGTCTTCCGTTAAGTCACACTGCTCAATATCACAAGCCTTGGAAAGTCACACTGTTTTGGAAATGCAGCGACGAGTCAGAAACTTTGTAACGTTCTTCATCAATGAGCACATTGAACAATCCAACACTGTTTTGGAAATATTCCAACTATCAAAGTCTCCTTCGAAATCGGACAACACGGTGGATACATAGGAACTATTTCCTTCCTTTCCATTGACAGTAAGTATGGGCATGATATCCATTGACAGCAAGCCAACATTGTAGAATCAAAATCACAACAACACGTCACAACTTAGTGATAAAAAGAAAGAAACTTCAAAAACAGATGTCAACAAAATAATTAAACAAAATGACAACCTTTTTCTAGGACCAACAGAATGATCGTCAGAAGCTTTTGTTGAACCGACATCTTCAATTTGTTATGTCAGAACCAAACATATTTCAGGCAATGCAGCAGAAGGTTCAACTCAATTATTACTGGAGGAGGGACTCCTGAATGTCTTCGTCTGAAAATATATAGTAGAAGAAGGTTAAATTGTGAATGGTTATTGTTAAAAATTCACAGATAACATATTAACAACCTTGCGAAAACGGCACTAAAACTTAAAGATGGAACCTGAGAAACATCAAATGAAGGCGATTGAGAAAAAACCAGATTTTAATAACATTTTACCTTATGAGAAATGGGAAGAACTTGAAACTGCAAACCTTAAACAGATATCTTTTCAGTTCCGACACTTTTGTCTTTGCAGATGTAGTTCTTTTAAAATCAGAAACTCTCACAAAATCATTAAACTCAAAACATGAAAAATAAATTAGACGAAACCATAATACACAAACAGAAATACAATCATAATCAAATAATTTCACAAAAAAGGTATGAAATATAACATTATAAACAGAGAGACACTCTTGGAGTAAGGTACCCATTCTAGATCCAGTTCCTCCACCTAGTGAATCACATACTTGAAAACCTGCACACACCCATTTCATAATCAGCCTCAAAACAACAATAACTTACCAGAAAACAGTAATCACCCTCAACCCTCATTTGGATGGCGAGATCAATCAAAACAATAATTTATTCGGTTCTTACCTGTAATTAAATATTTTTGGTTCTCTAAAGACAACATGTGGAGAAGAGAAAGATCAATGTTATCTTTTTCCATTTCGAGCTGTGAGATCGGAGAATGAGAAGCGGTGGTCGGCGACAAGGTTCGCCGAAACAAAAATCGATTGGGTTCATTAAGAAGGCCGTGAGATGTGGATAACGAAAATAAGATTAGTTTCTCAATCGGTGATGGTGATGATCATACATGGGGTGGAGAAAGTGGCTGCGGGCTAGGGTTGGATGGAAGGAAAGAGAGACGAGAAGAGAGGGAAACTGTATGAAGAGAGAGACAATTTTCAAAATTCAAAATGAATGGAGGGATTGAAAGGAAAATGAGTTAGCCATGTGTACAAAAGGAAAAGTATGATTGGTGGAAGAATGATGAGTTAGTCAATTACCAAAAAGAGTTTTTTGAAGTGTAAAATTTGAATGAAGAAAAGGGTAGTTTAGGGAAGGCTTAAGCACCTTCCAATCTTTGGTAGGTAGTTGATTTAGAAAGAAAAAGGGCAATTTAGGGCATTTGAATGTATGTTTTGTTAATGGGTAGGTACTTGATATTAATACTTGATGCGCCCCAAATTATCGTAGAATTACGTAGAGATCAACTACACTGTTTTACTTGCTTACTGTTTAAGTTAACCGATATAACCACCGCCGGTATCATTCCCTGAGTTCGATTTAGGGTTACTCATGGCGGAGGAGCAACACCGGAAAACCATACTTGACGGTGGTTGGTTAGCAGCCAGGTCTACCGAGGTCCAATTCACCGGTACTCAGCTCACCACCACTCACCCTCCTACTTCCCCCATTTCTCCATGGATCGAAGCCGTCGTTCCCGGAACGTAATCTTCTACTTTCATTCCTTACTTTTTTCTCTATTTTTCTCTCTTCTCAGTCACGCTTATCACTCTCATTACTCTTCATTGATTTTACTTCACAGCGTTCTATCTACCCTGGTGAAGAACAAGATCGTTCCAGATCCTTTCTATGGACTTCAAAATGAAACTATCATAGATATTGCTGATTCCGGAAGAGACTTTTACACTTTCTGGTTTTTCACAACCTTTCACTGCAACCTTGTGCGTTTTCTTCTTTACTACATTGTTATGCATCTATTCATTTCTCATAGTTTCATATTTACATTTAACTTTCTATTTATGCTTTATATTCCATCAATTTTATTTTAATATTCAATTTCTCACAACGGACACCCCGAACACAACACTGACACTGCGACACCATGAATAATTTGAATAAATTAATTAATTAAACGTAATTGAAAGTGTTGGTGCAAGTGTTGGTGGAGGTGTTCAACACCAACACGGACTCGCCTTTTTCCAGAGGTGTCGGAGCTACATAGTTTCTTACATACTTAATATTAGTCAAGGTATTAAAAAATAGTCCACCAAAACGGTATTGGAAGATGCTGATACCGATACTGTTACTCACCGTTGAACAAATTGTGGTTAATTCACACTGCGACAACCGCAATCAGTGTCGCAACACCTGTACCGGCTGAAATCGCGAAAGCCTTTACGCGACCGCGGCCATTATTTAAAGCCTTGATATTAGTATCCAAATTATAATCTTATATTTTTTAGTATAGAAAGTGTGGTTTCTAGTCGAGTTGTCAAATAGATGCTATAGTTGCACTATAGTAGTGCTATAAAGTAACAGAATTTGAACAAATTGCTATCATTTTGCTATATACTATATGCTGTATATAGTAAAAATGTAAATATTATTGTCAAATAGTGGCCCTGTAGCACCATAGCATAGAGAAGTTTGAATAAACCACTAGTTTTCCATGATACGCAATTGACAACACTTGTTTCTAGTTTGATAATCTTATTTGTGATGGATGAAGATGGGCATTACTAATAAATAATTACGTTATGTTTTTGCAGTCAACTACTAATCAGTACTGTGATTTGAATTTTCGAGGAATTAATTACTCTGCTGATGTGTATTTAAATGGCCACAAAACCGTTCTTCCCAAAGGAATGTTTCAGAGGCACTCTATTGATGTCACTGATATTCTTCATCCTGATGGTAATAACCTGCTCGCTGTTCTTGTTCATCCTCCAGATCATCCTGGGAAGATTCCTCCTGAAGGGGGGCAAGGTGGTGATCACGAGGTTGGTAATTAAATTAGTACATCTGATCCCTGAATTTTATCATTTCTATTTACTTACCTTTTTGCTAAAGGTTTAAGCATCTGTTCTGGTGTTTCAAGAGACCGAATTTAATTAAGAGTCGAGGGAACGATAAGTGTGAGAGAGGAAAAGGAATCGTGCACGTGGAATATCTAATTCAGTTAATTTTGTTGTTTTGTAGATAGGGAAGGATGTAACCACACAGTATGTTGAAGGTTGGGACTGGATGACTCCTATCAGGTGACATTGCTGTTACTTGTAATGTGTTACTACCTTTCTTTTTTCTATATATAATTATCGTACTACCTTTCTTTTTTCTATGTATAATTATCGTTACTACCTTCTTTTTTCTACGTATAATTATTTATATTTTCAGTAATTTGAAGTCCTATCATTACTTTTCTAGTTTGGTTAGGCAATGCCAGGCATATATAAAGAAAACTGTAGGGCATTTTGGGTGTTACTTTTGGCTGTTTAAAACTTTAAGAGAACAGGAATTATTGAGGCCATGCAAAGCAAAGTATCTATGCACCTAATGCAAATGTTAAATTTGATTGCAGAGATAGGAATACTGGAATATGGGATGAGGTTTCCATTTCGGTTACTGGGGTGAGTTGTCTTTGTTAGTTTTGTTCATTCCAATGTCTAATATTATTATTTATTCTTTAACATTAGGATTTTCCATTAGACAAATCATCCAAGCCTTTCATTTCTCTCTCTCATCCGCTTTGTTTAACGTTATTAGTCCTAGTCCTTTTGTGATTCATGGATGAATATTGTTGAACTCCAATTCCAAGCGTATTTATTGGCTTTATGAAAATTGCTTTGCAAAGTCACTAAGATGTCTGGAAAACCAAACCAGAATATTGCAGGGGTATGAGATAGACATCAGAATTACTATGTCAATTTTAGCTTTAATGCAGTCCATACATTCCATAAAACCGATTACACATTCTCTACTCTAGAATTGGTTTGTTTTCCCTTCTATATATGCTGGTGCTTCTGGTTGTTGCTTGGTCGGAAGATGATTATGGTGTCTGTATTTCATGCAGCCTGTAAAAATAATTGATCCCCACTTGGTTTCGTCATTCTTTGACAATTATGAGAGAGCATATTTACATGCAACCGCAGAATTGGAAAACAGGAGCTCTTGGAGTGCTGAGTGCTCTTTGACTGTCCAAGTTACAATGGAACTTGAGGATAACATATGTTTGGTAGAGCATCTTCAAACTCAAAAACTCTCAATTCCTGCAGAATCACGGGTGCAATATACATTTCCCGAGGTTAGTAACAATCTTCCCTGTATTTATGATAAGGTTTTGTCTGTTGAGTCTATAATCCTTCAACTCATTCAAAGAACTTGATCAATATTAAAAAAAATCTTGATCTACAAAGTTGGCAATTTGAGGAATTATCGAATTTTTCACCCTATTTTGAGTCTGGAGAAAGACTCTTTGACAGCTTTTCTACATACTTGTCTATGTGGCATGTGTTGTGTATTTGTGCTGTAGAGGTCTGTTTAACTTTTAGATAGCTCTAATTTGACGCAATTATAATTTTTGAAGTTAACTGTCGAATGTGTTGTGCTTGTACTGTAATCGGACAGCCTTTAATATACTGATCATTTTCATATTCAAAATTCCCTAAATAATAAAGGACTTATATTTCTTTACTTATCTAATGAACAAATATTCAGGTATGATGGGGGAAATTGGACAAAGATATCGATAGACCTCTTATTAGCATTGTTATTATTAAAGCTGTCAAAGTGGGCTGGGTCTGATGGGCCGGCCCATTAGCCCATACATTTATCGGACCTATTTGGTCCAGTCCATATAAAAATTTGGACCAGGCCGGGTTAGTCCATGGGATTCGGGCCAACCTACAATCAACATCTCCATATGATTTTTTGGAAAAATAGTATTAGTAAAAACTTTCAAATTTATCATCTAATTTAAAAATTATTAATAAAAATATGTTTAAATATGTAAAGTTAATAAAAAAAGATACATTTAGTGATTGTTTTAAATTTTAAAGTTTATAAGGTATAAATTATTAATTTGGTTCAATTGAAGGAATATAACTTGAGTTTAATTGATATTCAGTGCTAATGCAATAAAAAAGACACTTGCATTCAATCATATCTCACCAAATATATAACTGTAAGAAACTAATATATCAAAATGGCATAAAAAATGAAATGAGTGAATAAACCCAAAAAAGAAAGCGGGTCAGGCTTATCCATTAGCCCACATAGCCCATAGGTGATGCCGTGACGGGTCTCATTCTCAATACTGTGCAGCCCAATAACAAGAGGGACGGTCCAAGCTGGCCCATTTATGCAGCTAACGGACTGGACTGAGCAAGCCTTTTTGACAGCGCTAGTTATTATGTTATTAGGCTAAAGTTATTATGTTGTTAGGCAACAGTTATTATATTAGACAGCAGTTTTGCATTAGATTATTCAGAGTAGTGATTCCCAGATAGCGGCGCAGAGCGGCTGACCCCAGAAGGGGGATAGCGGGATGATCATTCTATTTGATCATTTTTTGGACAAATTACATATACTCCCTCTGTCTCATAATAAGCGCCCTATTTGAGCAATGCGCGGTTCTTAAGAAAATGATCAGATATGTTGATTTTAATGATAAAACTAATATTATTTACTAAAATACCCTTATTAATTGTAGTTAATATAGCAGTCAAATGAAGTGAAAGTTAATTAATAGGGGTATACTAGTGGAAAAATAATAATAAATGCTATGTTGATATTGTAAAGGGACAATTATTTTGAGACTGATAAAAAGTGAAAATGAGACCCCTTTTATGAGACGGAGGGAGTAATAGTTATAAACATATACTTAGTGTAAAATTAAACAAATAACTCAACTCATAAAATATTCAGAAGTCAAAACACACATGAATTTTGAAGTGCATAAATGACTATGAAGGAAGGTTAATGTCGAGTCTCAACTCAAATTTGATTGAAAAACCCAAAATTACCCTTAAAAAACAAACATTGTAAGTTTAAGGGATAATTTCTGTTTTTTAGAGGGGAAAAGGATAACGGGCCAGAAACCACTTTGGGCCAGGAACTGCTCTGGACTGGGAACCGCTCTGCTACACTATCCCGCTATTTACCTTATAGCGGCTGTTATAGTGTTTTGCATCGCTAAGGCTCTTCTCATAGCGGTCAACCTCCATTCCGCTATAGCAGGATAGCGCCGCTATTGACTACTCTGAGACTATTATTGAATAAATAGGGAAATAGAAGGAAAAGTCAGTAAGCATTTATTTTGGGAATGGATATTAGAAGGGAGAGACCAAACTCTCAAATTTTTGAAATCGAGAGACCAAGACTCTCGAATTTGTTGGATAGGAATTGTCTAGTAATAGTAGACTCTCTTTTCTTAGCTCACTACTGTATGTTTTCTGGTATTGTTCCTTGTAATCTATAAATAAAAGAATCATTTATTCAGCTATATTTTAAATTATGTCATGCCAGTTCTAACTGGTATATTAACAATTTTCAAAGATATTTGAATTCATCACTTGTAAGTTATACATAACGCCCTTCTTTACTGGGTATGAAAGCTGGCGGCAAAATATTTAAAGCAGCCTGAGTGATCATGGGGACAATCCTATTTTTTTTAATAAGCATATGCATATCTGGATCTATAAAGAAAGACAGCATATAGAAAAGTTTAAAGCAGCTCAAGTAGTCAGAAGGACAACCTTTTTTCTAGCATCATGGATATACTATTTTCTAGCATCCTTTACTAATCCTGTTAACTTGCATATATCATGGTTTAAATTTCAAGGGTTCTGTTCAAGTGTTAATTGTTTGCATTAACAGCTTTTCTTCTACAAGCCCGATTTATGGTGGCCTAATGGAATGGGAAAGCAATCTCTGTACAATGTTGTCATTAGCATTGATGTTAAAGGATTTGGTGAGTCTGATTCATGGAGCCATCTCTTTGGATTCCGCAAAATTGAGAGCCACATTGATGATGCTACTGGCGGAAGGTATGGCAATTACTCACATTTCTTCATTGTTTGTCTACCTTTTACTTAAATAAAATTAATTCAATCTTTAAACTCTCTCCACATATGCTTTCCTGCATGTATCTTATTTATAGGCTATTTAAAGTCAATGGGGAACCAGTTTTTATTCGTGGGAGTAACTGGATATTGTCTGATGGGTTACTGCGGCTTTCAAAGAAGAGGTATAATACAGATATCAAGTTTCATGCAAATATGAATTTTAACATGATAAGATGCTGGGGTGGTGGACTGACAGAAAGGCCAGAGTTTTATCATTATTGTGATTATTACGGCCTTCTGGTAAGCTTCAGTCTCTTTATATTTCATTACTACCTGTTAGTATTTTTTTTCCTTTTGTAATATTATTAATGAATTTGTAAGATTAATACTACTCTGCTGTATGCATATATGGTTTGCTCACCTTATCCATTCTAAGGACTTGTGTGTGAATAGCAGTTTTTGTATTAACTTCAACCACTTAATCATCATGATCAAAAGCAGGTTGATGCTGTTCATCCTCACTATTCAATATTATTTGTTTACCGCTTAATTTTTGGACTCTAATGTTGGGAAAAGTAGGGTTTTGCTTCTTTTCTTCTTTTATTAAACCCCATTCTTTTGTTTAAGATTTCTTGAGGGTCGTTTTGTCATCTTTTGATCTAGGTTCAAACTGTGCTTACTGAACATATTTAGGAGATGATCCCACAGGGCGTGCCATGTGTGGATGACATACTTTTACTTGAAAAATTGAGAGATGTAAATGAAAAGTTATAACTATAGAATAAAGTTAGAAATACAAAAAATTTGTTGAAGCAGGAGTAAAGCAGAGTTTATGAAATGCAAATTCAGCAAAAGACACATGTTAGAAATGAATAAATGGAAAGTTAGAAGTTAGAACTATAGAAACAAGTTAGAAATACAAAATATCTGTTGATGCAAGAGTAAAGCAGAGTGTATGAAATGCAAATTTAGCAAAAGTCGCATTCATAGGTCAAAGGTGGAAATTTCAGATTATAGAATACAACAAAACTTGCATTTAAAGTACCTGAGGTCAACTATACAAAATGACGGAGAGATAGGAAGATGTTAACCATAACTCCATAAGCCTCAAGTAGGACATAGATAAATTTTTGGGTATAATTTGTGATAGAAAATTACCACTCAAACTTAGAGGAATTTTACCATACAACTACTAAAGTTGTAAATTGTAATGCTTAACATGGAAATGAATGTTGGATAATAAAGAGCTAACAAGAAAATAAACTCAACCTTGCAGAGATGAGAATGTTAAAATGGGTAAGTGGTCACACTCGCACATAATTGATAGAATTAAGAATACATTGGTGAGAAATTTTCGATAGTGGCGACTATAGAAAAGATGGCAGAATCTCACCTTATGTAGTTTGAAAGATATGTAAAAAAAATACCTACAGAAGTTCTGACTAGGAGGAGGGTTGACCAGATGCACTAAAGTCTAACACAGGTAGAGTGAGACCAAATAAATTGTTCCACAGACCATTAAGAGAAGCAAAAATCTATCTTCTAATTTAATACATGACAGTGACTTGTAACATCATTCTCACCCAGTGATACATGACTTGGTTGTTTTTATTATTGTTGTTTGTTGTTTCTAGAGGGTGATTTTAATTGAATGGTCTGTTTGCATTATGGGATCTTCTGCTTATGATGTGGTATCCATACCTGTGTACAAACAAATATTGTAATGTCCTTTTTTTTCTTCTGAAAAGTGTTTTTGACTGATCACAGTTTATTTACCTAGTTTAGATGCTTATATAGCTTAACCAGATAACCTTGGTCTAATTCAATTTTTTTGGTTCTTTGATTTATATTACATTAGTAGCAGTATGGGTTTTGAAACATAACCATTTTATTGTTTTAAATTTTGTAGGTATGGCAAGAGTTCTGGATTACAGGGGATGTTGATGGACGTGGAGTCCCAGTATCTAATCCACAAGGTCCGCTGGATCATGATCTTTTTTTGTTTTGTGCAAGAGACACTGTCAAACTTCTAAGAAACCATCCTAGTCTTGCGCTATGGGTGGGTGGAAATGAACAAACTCCGCCAGATGATATAAATGCCGCTCTGAAAATTGATCTGAGGCTTCATCCTAATTTTGAAAGTGTAGTTGAAAACACCAAATCTGTAGGAGATTTGTCTCCGGTGTTGAGGGATCCTAGCCCGAAGGATCCTAGCCAATACCTCGATGGTACACGCATTTACATCCAGGGTTCAATGTGGGATGGGTTTGCTGATGGGATGGGGAACTTCACTGATGGTCCTTATGAAATTCAAAATCCTGAAGACTTCTTCAAGGATTCCTTTTATAATTATGGATTCAATCCAGAGGTTGGTTCTGTGGGAATGCCAGTTGCATCAACCATAAGAGCAACAATGCCGTCAGAAGGATGGCAGATACCTGTGTTTAAGAAGCTTCCAGACGGTTATGTAGAAGAAGTTCCAAATCCCATATGGGAATACCATAAATACATTCCTTATTCAAAACCAAATAAGGTTCATGATCAGATTCAGCTATATGGTAGTACTGTCAAAGATCTTGATGATTTTTGTTTGAAAGTAAGTGAAACCTTCATCATCCTGGTGGCCATTAGTGATAATTTTTTCATCATCTTATTTTCGCCGTTCTCAAGTTAAAGTTGTCGTTTAAATTTTAAGCCATAATTTACTCAGGCACAACTTGTTAACTACATACAATATAGAGCACTTCTGGAGGGATGGACGTCTCGTATGTGGAGTAAATATACAGGTGTATTGATATGGAAGTCACAAAATCCTTGGACTGGTCTGAGAGGTCAATTTTATGATCATCTACTTGACCAAACAGCAGGTTTCTATGGTTGTCGCTGTGCTGCAGAACCCATTCATGTTCAGCTTAATCTAGCTACATATTTTATAGAGGTAAATGCCTAACTATAGTTCCTAGTTTTATGAGTTCGTGATAAAATGAGACTTGTTATTTTACCAATACCAAAACAAAATTTTACCATTATGATAATTATACATATTCAAGATATGGTGCCGAAACCAAAATAACAAGTTAAAAAGATTACTACTGTAACAATGGTCAATTGCATAATTCACAATTTGTATTGCAATTCATTATTTTGTCCAATTATGTAGAAACTAGGAATAGTTCATAATGGTTTTGCATCATTTTATCTTCCTTCTCAAAACAGGTTGTTAATACTACATCAGAAGAGTTGTCTAATGTAGCAATTGAAGCTTCGGTGTGGGATTTGGAAGGAACATGTCCATACTACAAAGTTCATGAAAATCTCTCTGTGCTACCAAAAGAGGTTGCATCTATTGTTGAGATGAGGTATCCAAAGTCAACAAATCCAAAACCAGTATACTTTCTTCTTCTCAAACTGTATAACATGTCAGATCATAGAATTATATCGAGAAACTTTTATTGGTTGCATCTTTCTGGTGGAGATTACAAGTTATTGGAGTCATACAGAGAGAAGAAAATACCTCTCAAGATAACGTCGAAGGTTTCGGTTGACGAGTCCATATATAATATTCAAGTGCATGTGACAAACACATCTAAAAGCCCTCCAGACTCCAAATATCCAACCATAGAGTACAGTTCAATTTCAACAGGTAGTGCATGTGGGACTCGAAAAGAAAATGAAACTGGTTTGTTCAAGAGGATACATAGATGTTTTGCTGGGAAAAGTGATGCTTTGAATGTTTCTGAAATAAATGGGAATGATGTAGGTGTTGCTTTCTTTCTTCATCTCTCTGTTCATGCTTCAAAGACGGAATATAAAGAGGGTGAAGACACGAGAATTCTTCCTGTTCATTACTCTGATAACTATTTTTCACTGGTCCCAGGAGAGAGCATGCCTGTTAATATATCTTTTGAGGTTCCTCAGGGTGTCACTCCTAGAGTTAGTCTTGATGGCTGGAACTACGATGGGAGACAACAAACCATTGTTGAAATTTTATGATACTCTACACAACGTAACTTTGTAAAACGACTAAGTCTTGTGAATTTTACTAATAATAAATGCACCGGAAAGAGAGGATTCATGGTTATGATTTGTCTTCTTGTACCCGAAGGCCAATGTAACCATTGCAACATTTGAAGATTAATCCTCGTCACTGTATATATGTATGTTTACTCTTCAAAAAATTTGAGCATGTACTTATTTTGCCAGAATGGCTAAGTCTCTAATTTTTGCAAAATGGACGACAATAGCTCAATCCTCATTAAATGAATCCAAAATAGTTCAGTCCAACCGATTCACTAATAAAAGAAATTTTCTCAATGCACCCTAGATGCTATCATTCAGAAGCACCTTCTTAGATACCATGTGAAATTGTGAAATTATTTAAATGTTTTTAGTTTTCGGAGATACATCTTTAGACGTACTAATTTCTGAATAAATTTAAATATTTCGGAGATATATCTCTGAAACAATTTAAAACATTCAATACATATCATTCAAAAGCCATTTACATTGGAATTGTACAGGAGATGTATCTTTGTGAATATTTTAGAGATACATCTCTGAAATATATATGTTGTTTATTTGTGTTTAGATGAAGTATAATGTACGATTGAAACTAATAAAAAAAATAGACGTACATAATTCAAGATGGACCAAAATGCCATACAAAATTAAAATAGCAATATATGTCAAAAATATTGTACAAGCAAGATCAATAATGTAGTAAGACCGTCAAAATAAAGTACAAAACATAGTACTACAACAAAATAATAAGAGACTATTATTGTGTGTGTCTGACAACCTCTCCTCTACCTCCCATGTCATCAATCCCCCTGTTCTCCGGCGATGTCTCCGGCACAACAATGCCCTCTGTGCCTCCGTCATGATAACATCTAGGACTTGCCTGATACTAGACCCGTCAAGGAAGATACCCTCGTCATTACCTACCCGCACAATCTCCACTATGCGATGACACATAGGCAAGACATCATCAGTACGATTTAGCTAAGCTTACTCCTCCTCTAGTATTTCCTGATGAGTTGGTCTCGGCGTATCTTATGGAGCAGCATGCACCATGTACGAATGTGACACCCTGAAGAACCATCTGGTGTATCCTTTGACGTAGCTCTAGTCGGTATCAGCTATGGTAGCTTGTGCCTCCTCCGCTACCAGATGACTCTCATAATCATTAAACATCTCCTCTATCTGTTTACGTGTCAAGGCAGGAGGAGCAGAGACAACATGATGTTTCAGAATTGTCTGAGTGTAGCCGAACTGCTGCATGATGCGCTTGGGTAGATGAGGAGCAGTCAGCGCGATTCGCAGACCAACCATCCAGAGTATAACACTATCTCGTCAAATGACCGCGTCTCATGGTGATCAACATAGTTGTTGAAGTGCATGTCCTCAACAACTAAACAGTTAAGATAAACTCTGAAAGGCACGATCTCCTGCCTCCCTCTGAGCGGGATAAAAGCAGTAGCACGCGATATATCCTCAGTGTACTCAAGCATATTGGCCCAGCCAGAGATGCAAAGGAAATGATGGAGGATCCAAACCTGAAATAAAAAGTTTGGAACACACGAATCATCAGTAATGGTTTTGAAAAATGAAATGAAAATGATAAAAAACATTTAAAGAAAAATAATTATTACCGTCAGTAGTGTCACGCTGCATGTGACCTGCTTTATCTTCCACATACAACCTTCTCTCAGCTTCGAATACATATAGATCAAACAAGCCACCCCTAGTTGTACTCATGGATCCGCTCGAAATCCACGAAGTACTATAGGTAGAAGACGTCTGTATAAGTTGCATTCTTGTCCGCAAAAATCACAGGATAAGAATCCCCCTTCTAATCCTAAGGATCTTCATGATAATCTCAGGATCTAGTTCAAGATCATTCTTGGTTGTATTTATCCCCGACCCTCTTCAAATTCTCCAGACTACATTAATGTTGGTCAGAAGTATATGCTGTACTATCTGACAAGTAATGTCATAATGGATTTTCCATCGATTCTTTTCAAATACCCGAGAGAGATGGTCAAAGAAACAAGAAATGACGCTGCTAAGAAGAGGTCATGGATACCTATATGTAGGCTGATTTCAGACATCCTTGTTGAGAGCAAACTGGTTCAGAAGCTCAGGGAAGTAGGATTGTCTTATGAAGATGATTTCGTTATTGGAAATACTCTTAATGGACATACTCTGAAGAATATGTTTTAATTTCTAATGTTGTTAATCCTGCAGAACTTCTAGATAGAACAACTATTGATTCTAGAAGTATGCCTGTAAATGATTACCATATCTTCACTAAAGAAGAACCAAACGATGTTTTTCAACACTACAATGATATCTGCATAGAAAGGGATGAACGAGAGACTATGTTAAACTTTAAGGATCTTCCGAAAAACATTGTTGATACTCAACCTCTGAGAAGGAAAAGGAAGACTAAAACTTCTTGTGAGGAAACCTCTAGTTCTTCCAAACCTCTCACCAAAGTTGCTAAAACTTCTGGGCTGAACCTTCTGTCATATACTACGAGATCTGAAGGAGAATCTGAAGCTGCGAGTTCTTCTGCAGTAACTCCTTTTGTGAATCTTAAAAAGTCTCCTTTGACTTAGACCTCTTTTTCCTCTGCAAGTTTTGTTCTGACTACTTCGTCGGTTCCTCCTCAAACATCTTCACCACCAACAATCCCTTTTGGAATCATAACCACCCTCCACCTAGAATATCCAGTGTTTCTCAACCAACTATAACCACATCCATATCATCCATTTCTATCTTCTCCATACCTAACCCAACTTACACAGAATCAACCATAATCACAACCACTGAACCACCATCTATAACCATTTCTACCACCTCTGTAACCACCCCCACTTCACCAAAACCCATTGATACAGATAGTCACCCTCTGACTCTGAGTTTCCACTCCCTCTCATATGATTTATCCTATGCCTATAATCTGTGTTTTTCCCAATGACACACCCTCTCCACCAACCCCGCTTCATCAACCTATCTATGATGAACCTGCCCTTGATGAGTTCATGGAACGCATCAGGATCAATGAACCCTTCACCCCTGATTCCTCTGACCTTACCATCTCCATTTTATCAGATATCAAAATTCACTCTGCACCTAACCTTGAGGATAATGATGACTTAGTCAGACATGCCAAATCAGAGGTTGAAGTTCTTGCTGTTCCAAAAAGGGGTTCTCTCCCCTACTCCGCTATGTCTTCTGCTTAAACAAACGTCCGCCCAACATCCTCAGAAGATCTGCTTGGACATTTTGGTGTAATTGCTGAAGGCAGACTCGATACTCTCATTGAGGCTTGCAAAGGTAATGCAAACCTCTATGAAGTATGTGATATGACCAATGACTTTAGAAGATGGATAGAAGTATGTTCTGAAGAGCTGGAATTTTCCTTTATGAAGGAATATAAGAGGAACTTCCATGCCAGACTCTCTGGTATTGTGGAACCTCTACTTTAGAAGGTTCCTGCTACTCTTCTGCTCCCTGCACCATAAGAAATTCCTCAGCTGTCCCCAGTTCAGACTACAATGGTTGCCTCTGAGACAACTCTTGAAGTTGCAACTGTTTCTGGCACCAAGAGGACTTTCGATTCTGAGGAGTTCATTCTAAAGAAGTTGGAGTATCTGGCTACAGAGAATTCTAAAGTGAAGGAAAGAACAACAAAGATTAAAGGGATACTTTGAGAGATTCTGTCAAGACTTCCTAAACCTTCTGAACCTTACATTTTAAAACTATGTATTATCTTTGTTCTATTTCTTTTTCATTTCTATACTTGCCTATCTGATTAATGAAATGAACATGTGTTTGGCTTATTTACTTTGTCTTTTTATTTCTTTTTGAATGATGACAAAGAGGGAGAAAGAGTGATTGATTTTGATATATCTAATTCCCATTCTGAAAAACCCAAACATGTTTTTAACAGTTTTTTAACTTGGTAATTTTATGAGAACTTTGTGAAAGTTCATCTTTTCAATCAAGTGTTTCAGGTTTTAAGGAACTAACCTAACTTAAGGATGAAACTTAAGTCTAGGAACTAAGTGTTTTCTGTAATCGAAGCTGAATCAAGCATAATAAAAACCAGGCGTACACAAGTTCTGTACAAGACTGTGTTTGAATTCAGTGCTCTGAACTACTAGTTCTGATTGCAACCAGACCTATGTTATGCATCCTGGCATCTAAAACCAGACATCAGAAAATCATGATCTTTGACGAGACTGATATCCAGACCTTCTGACACTCAAGCAAAGACTCTGAATGAAATACTTATATACCCAAGTTGTTTCATTATGGGATGTTACTTCAACCATTACAACCAGGCTTCTTCCTTATGGGAAAATAGTAACCAGGCTTCTTTCCGAAGAGAAAGCTATAACAACCTGGCTTCTTCCATATGAGATGTTATTTCTTTCATGCTACTTACATATTTTATGTGTTAAAATTATTTTAAGTCTTAAATTCACGGGGAGCTTGCAAACCTAACTTTGAAATTCTAAGGTGAAAAATAATTCTTAACAATATGAAATTCAGGGGGAGCTTATAAACCTCACTTTAATGTTTTTATGTGATTAAACCTAGTAAAAATGGTTCATCAAAATACATGGTTTTGTCATCATTAAAATGGGGGAGATTGTTAGAACAAGATTTGGTTATGCATCTGGCATTTAGTTTTGATGATAACAACATATTGTTTTTTAGAGAACAATTTCGTACACTAATGATTTTGTGTCTACTGTGTAGCTTTTGCTTAACAGGTTCCAACTCTGAAGCTTTGACATGTAACGTCACTAGACTCTGGAATCAACACACTCGGACTCTGAAGAGATACAAGTGCTTTACAAGATGTTGTCAAGTTCTAGAAAGCTCTTAGACAACAGTTTTGAAGAAGATTCGTGCTAAAGCTTCTGATTGTGACTCTGATTGGAGAGCCTCTGAAGGTTTGTTTACATTCAATATTCCGCGCTTAAGATCTGTAGATTTTGAATATCAAGTGCTGAAGATTCTGAAGACCAGGTTATGAGGAATAGTGTCAAGACTCTGAAGAATTAGGTTCCGAAGTCTCTCAACCAGGCCTTTGATTCTTTTAAATATGCTTCAACAACTTATTCATAAGCCTCTGAAGATTAGAAGATAAGTTCAAAAGATTTTACGTGAGATAAATAGTACACACTACAAGATCAAAACATTCCTTCCACTACATGGATTTTGTGGAATACAGACATCAATACTATACGATTTTGTCTCCTACCTTTGATGACGATTATTCAAGGTGCCAGCTCATTCATGAAGATTCCCATTCTACCCTCCAACGGATCTTTCCTTGGCTATATAAGGAAGACTTGGAAGAATGAATAGGGTTGCCAATTCACAAGCTGCTCAACATTATTCATGATGCATCAATTTTCTAGAAAATATTATTCTTATGAATATTGTAAAGAAACACACATAGAGTTGTTGTTCATTTTTTGTGATTATTTCGTTGTACGTAAACCTTGTGTTAATCTGCTTTCTAGAAGCATTCTTTGTAAAAACATATTGTACATCTCAATATTGTTTGAGTGATTACCGTGAGTGACTAGGGTTTAGTCTGATATACTCGAGAAGACAAAGACAATTGTCTTTGTGGTATCTGTAATCAATTTCGGTTATAGTAGATTAAGTCCTTATTGAGAAGGAAAAATCACCTTGGTAGGGTGGACTGGAGGTAGATTTGTTAATAATGAACAAGTATAAAAATAACTTGTTATTTTTATTGTTCGTGTTTTGCGCATTGAGTTGGTTTTGAAAAAGCTTTGATTTTTAGAAACCCAATTCAAACCCCCCTTTCTTGTGTTTCTTGCCACCTTCAACACTCATTCTCAGAATGGAGTGGTTGAGAGGAAAATAGGCATATTGTAGACCTTGGCCTCATTCTTTTAAGTCAAGCTTCCTTACCCATAACTGTCGCACCTCGAAAAAATCGCTTGATCGAAGACACGACCCTCGCGCGAAAGGCGCGGAACGGTTCGACAGAGCCGCCACCGAACTTTATTTATCCCAAAAGAGGGAAAGGAAAATATCTAGAAAACCTTTAAGGAGTGGATAAGAACATGGTCGTCGCAACCACATTCTGGGTTCGGGAGTCGGTTACGTGAGGGGAAGGTACGCGCACCCCCTCACGTCCGTTGTACTCAACGGGAACCTCTTGATTCGAATCGCGATACTCTTTAGCTAAGTTTATTTATTTTCTTATCAACGATAAATACGAAACGGTAAAGGAAAAGAATGCTAGTGGGAAATGGGTGGTTTTAGGATAGGGTGCTCGGCAAGATCATCGCAATCTTATGCCTACGTATGCTCATTCGGAAGAGAATGAGTAATCAGAGCAATCATAGTTCGACTACAGTGTTTGTCAAAAAAAGATGGAAGTGTGGAAATAGGGAAAAAAGAAAAAGTGTGCTCGCCAAGATCATCGCAACTTGTGCCTACGTATCTTTACTCGGACAAGAATAAAAAATCAGAGCAGTCGTAGTTCATGGTACACCCACGAAAAGAAGAGAGTTGGTTTGTTTTAAAGGCGTCAATTGCTCACACACGAGTAAGAGAACCCGCACCTAAACAACCGAAGAGAGATCAAAGACTTGAACCCCCATTTTCACCTTGAAAAGAGTTGCGATAGTTGTTAGTTATTTTGAAGTTTATTTGTGAAAATCCGCTTGACGATGGATCAAGGGTTTATTTGTATGCGAAGAGGTTAGTTTGAAAAAAAGTTTGTTTAGAGGTTGATTTGAAAATGGCTCGACGACGAGTCGAGGGTTTGGTTGAAAATGGGTTTGTTTGAAAATGGGCTCGATGGCGAATCGAGAATTAGTTTGAAAATGGGTTGTCTATGCTAGTCCCTAGGGGTGCTCCTAGTAAACAAACCACAATCAAAGAAACAACGGATGCGTACATCGGAATGGGAACGGGGTACATGTAAAGTACATGGGATGACATGAAATAAAATGTCTCATTGTAAGGTAGCCCAAGAGGAAGCCGTGTGTGTGCGAGGTGTCCTAAACTAAGCCTTGAGCAAGAGTCGGACAAAAGCTCCAAGAAAAGGATAGTAACCAACAGTCCACCAATTAGTCTTTTATTGTTTCGATATTTTTATTGTGTTTTGATTAAAGTATGAACAAAGAAACAAAAAGAGGGATAGATGAATAAGTATGAATATGATATGAACAATGATAATAAGATAATATGAACAATAATATAATCAAGATAATATGAACAAGATATAATATTGGCATAAAAGTAAATCAAGATAATATTGACGGAAATGTAAAGTTAGTGGTTAATCGGATGAATCGGATCCAATGTAGCGTTGAGCCATCGTAGCACAATCTATGACGAAGATCATACTATAGGAGGATTCGCAATTTGATCTATGTGCTAAAACACGATGGAGAAATGATATTGAGGATCATTCTTCAATTGAATCGTGCCACACGAAAATAAAAGGTGACAATCTCGTCTTAATCACAAACTTTCATCGATTAATCGAAGGTAACCTATCACGATCTCAAAGTATAGAAAGAGATCTCAATGATCACTCACTACAAATTTGAAATAATGAAGGTTAATCACTTCAACCACCAACATTCGTGAATAGAAAGACTTCATCGATCGAAAACGAGAAAATAGAAGAAGAAGATGCGAAATGGTCTCGTCTTAATCAAGATTTAATTGAGAAATCGATAATCTTTGATATTTGACTTTCATTGACCAATAATAAAAAGAAAAGATAGAAATCGAAAATGAAAAGATATAATCGAAAATAAGATAGAAAAGGAAGAAAGGTCTCATCTTTACCAAGATTTTAAATCGATAAATCGATAATCTTTGGTTTTAAATTTTCATCGACCAATAAAAAAGAAAAATAAATAAATAGAATATGAAATGAAAAGGAAAACGAAATTAAAATAAAACCGATCTCGTCTTAATCAAGATCTTAAATCGATGATCGATAAGCTATGATTTTTGACTTTCATCGACCGATATAAAAGAAAAATAAATAGACCTCATATTAATCAAGATTTTGAATCGATTTTGAGAAAATCAACTAAATCATGAGTGTTGTTATATCATTGGCCCATAAAAGAAGAAAATCGAAAATGAAATCAAAATAAACAACATAAAAATTAATGAAGAGAAACATAAAAGAGATCAAAGTAAGATAACAAAACTAGTATTAAAAATTTAGAAGAAAAATAAAATGGTAAAACAATGTTAAACAATTTAAGAAAGTCAAAAGAAAATAAAAAGGGGAAGGGGTGAAATCATGGTTACGTGGTATGAGGACTTGCAAAATACATGGGATCACATGGGCTGTGAGCCCATCACCCAAGAGAACCACCAGACAAAATAATAAATAAAAACAGACGGGCCTATGAAACCGGCACAACTCCAACAATAATAAAAAAAAATGGGTACAAGACCCTAGCAGTATCAGGATTCGCTCAACAAAACAGAGCTTCTATGGGCAAAGTTCCAAACAAGGCATCATCAATTTTCATTAAAATAAAACGAAACCATTCAAAAGGTGAGACACAGTGGAAGACGATTCAAAAACATCATATCCACCGACCTATCCGCTCGTGAATCTCGTTCAATCTTTCGTTTCTTGTCTCGCTCGCTCAATCTCGCTTCTCAGGTTTGTATTTGTGTTATCTTTTGTTTTGGTTTCGTCAAATCTCATTCTCTCTTCATCCTTTCTGTTTTGGTTCTGGTTTGAGCTTGTGAATAGGTGTTGAGGTTTTATGAGTGGAAGATTTATTGAAGCTGTATTGGGTTGAAGGTTGTGGTTGTTATTGGTTTATGGTGGTTGTTTGAACGAGTTTGTGATTTCTAATTTATGAAGTTCGGTTGTGGGTATAAATGGAGGAAATGTTGTTGATGGTTGTTGATGGAAGGAGTGAGTTGAGGAAGGTTAGGGGTGAGTGAAGGTTTAGGAGATTTGTGTGTTGTGTGATTTAGATTGAAAGAGGTTCTGTGGTTGAAGAGATTTGGAGACTTTTATGAAGATGAAGGCTCAGTTTCAGTTGAGGATGAAGAGGAATAAGATGGATTTGGGGAGATTTTGGCAGAGTATTGGCGGCTGTATCGAGCTTCCCCGGAAGAGAGTGAAGAAAGTGTTTGATTTATAGGAGGAGATGAAGGGTAGAAATGGAAGAATTGTGAAGAATTGGAGTGGAGGTTGTGGTCGTACAGAGTGATAGCGGGATTGTGGTACATTGCGGATGAAATTTGTAGTGAGGTGCGAAAATGAGCTGGATTTAGGATCCGTTGGAATATTCTCTTTTCAGATTTTTTGGAAATTATGAATTGGTTTTTGGAATATAAGATGTAATTTGGTCAACCTGTAATAACTATTTTTCCTTAGTAACTTGTAATCCATTATTTGTAAAAACTTGAATCATGGCTTTTATTTGAATGGCTCGGTTTCTATTTATATTTTTTTTAGCATTTTCTTTGTAAATGAACTTTCAATGCCAATGGGCTTTTTGGTGTAAATGGGCCTTGATTTTTTTGTGAATTTGGGCATATGGCTTTTTGGAATTGGTTTGTGGAAGACAAAAAATGATAAATGGGCTTTAAAATGATAATATATCAAAAAAGATGGTGATGGAAGAAAAATGGTAGATTTGAAATGTGATGGAATTTGGTCTTCACTTGCTATTTGCATTCTCATTAGTTACTTGTACCAAGACTTGGAATTGTCTCATTATTTCTTGAACCTTGGTCTTAATCATGAACAAAACCTTGCTTGATCAAAATTACGACCACCCAGATGAACCTTAGTCAACACTGCTCACACACCTGACTTAATATCCTCAAATGAACCTCAATTCACCCTTGCAACAACAAGGAAAATAAAAACAACAACATACTTTTGGATTTTCTGAATAATGATTAGTGGATGGATGTACAGATGAAGGTTATCCACAAGTAGGACAAATTTGGGGTATGACAGATGCCCCTATCTAATTGGCTTAAACTGCATAAGATGAACTGCTACGGAGTTCGTTCTTTCGAGGTATAAGTCAATTAGATATAAAAAAGACCACAAATTTGTCCGAAAGAAAGAAAAGGGATTGGAAAGTTGAAATACAAGAAATCTGACACCAAAAGGATGACAAACCTATCACCAAAAGGATGATAGTGAACACACACATATACCCTTCCACCAAAAGAATGAAAAATGAGGTCAAAGCCTGCTATTACCAAAAGGATAATAGGGCACACACACACACACACACAGACCCTTCCACCATAAGGATGAAAATGAGGTCAAAGCCTGCTATTACGAAAAGGATAATAAGGTACACACACACAGACCCTTCCACCAAAAGGATGAAAATGAGGTCAATGCCTGCTATTACCAAAAGGATAATAGGGCACACACACACAGACCCTTCCACCAAAAGGATGAAAATGAGGTCAAAGCCTGCTATTACCAAAAGGATAATAGGACACACACACACACACACACACACACACATACGGACCCTTCCACCAAAAGGATGAAAATGAGGTCGAAGCCTGCTATTACCAAAAGGATAATAGGGCACACACACAGACCTTTCCACCAAAAGGATGAAAATAAGGACAAAGTCTGCTATTACCAAAAGGATAATAGGGCACACACACACAGACCCTTCCACCAAAAGGATGAAAATGAGGTCAAAGCCTGCTATTACCAAAAGGATAATAGGGCACACACACAGACCCTTCCACCAAAAGGATGAAAATGAGGTCGAAGCCTGCTATTACCAAAAGGATAATAGGGCACACACACAGACCTTTCCACCAAAAGGATGAAAATGAGGTCAAAGCCTGCTATTACCAAAAGGATAATAGGGCACACACACACAGACCCTTCCACCAAAAGGATGAAAATGAGGTCAAAGCCTGCTATTACCAAAAGGATAATAGGGCACACACACATACCCTTCCACCAAAAGGATGAAAATGATGTCAAATCCTGCTATTACCAATAGGATAATAGGGCACACATACACAGACCCTTCCACTAAAAGGATGAAAATGAGGTCAAAGTCTGATATTACCAAAAGGATAATAAGGCACACACACACACACACAGACCCTTCCACCAAAAGGATGAAAATGAGGTCAAAGCCTGCTATTACCAAAAGGATAATAGGGCACGCACACACACACACCCTTCCACCAAAAGGATGAAAATGAGGTCAAAGCCTGCTATTACCAAAAGGATAATAGGGCAAACACACACAACTATCTGACACCAAAAGATGACAGACCTATCACCAAAAGGATGATAGTGGACACACACATAATGAGCCTTCACCAAAAGGATGAAAGTGAGGTCACAACTTACTACTACCAAAAGGATAATAGCAAGCAAATCAATAATAAAGGCTGCCATTCACCAAAAGGATGATTCACATACCACAGGTTCACGGATCGGCGACACCAAAAAGATGACAGATCAATACAAGCTACTACCACCAAAAGGATGATAGGAACTTCCCACTTGCGAGGACCAACACCAAAAAGATGCAGGTTAGGTTGAAATGATGTGAATGGCTACCACCAAAAGGATGATAGTAAGTTTCCGATTTTGAGGATTGGACAACACCAAAAGGATGTAGGTTGAATTGAGTTGACAAGGTTCGGCTATCACCAAAAGGATGATAGTAAGGCAATTGACAAAAGTCCAAGTTTGATGGGGATATGATGAGTGAGGCTTATTTGGAGACATCAGCAAAAATGTCACTGAGGAACACCATCCTTGTCAACAAAAGGTTGAAAGGACCAACTCACTGGGGAACGCCGAAGGGGAAGGTTGAATTTGTTTGTAGGATAACCATGACTGGTATGAGGCTAACCATTCCATCAACAAAAGGTTGAAGAGACACGACTCAATGAGGAACGCCCATTGATTTTCTTGGAGATCACAATTTCAGCAACAAAAGGTTGAGGTAACCTCATGAAGAACGCCCATGAACTTGAAGAAGATGCCTTCTGACTGGGCTGAGATTGCTTTGAACTTGATTAACAAAAGGTTGACACGACTTCGTGAGAAACGCCCACAGATTTTATGAAGATGCCCTTGGCTGGGCTGAAGATCATCTTGAAATCTTGAGATTTACCCTGGATCTTACGCATGTATGAATGTTTGATTTTGTAATGATATGCAATGCAAATGCTGACGCGCGGAGATGCAAGTGCTGGGGAAGTATGATTGGTTTTTTGGGATGCACATGATGCATATGATGTCTATGACGCTGAATGCAATGCATATGATGCGTATGATGCATATGATTGCAGACGGGTGATTGGATACGCTTTGTAAGGGTGCCAGCATGGTGGACTTTTGGTAGTTGCCAATGCAGATTGGACTTTGGGTGGTGGGAGGGATTGATTTCCTCGACACTCAGTTCGTTGAAGACGTCATGATGGAAGTAGACAAACATTCTCTCGAAGCCTCAAGTTTGATCACTTGATGATAAGTCGTTTCTGAGAAGACAATGACTCTGGGCTTGAGGGTCAGGATGGCATGAAACTGAGCGTAGCGATATGATCAACTCATGAAGACCGTGCCTTTACTCTGAACTTGATGATTGCCAACGTTTGGAAGGATCTACTTATCCAACTTGAAGGGATACAGAGACGATATGCTATTTGAAATTGGTCTTGCCCAAGTCTGAACGTGGTAGTGGTTTGCCCCCGATTGACCAGTTCTTGACATAGTTGGATCTTTGGAAGTCGATCTTTGATATGCTTTGAGATGTCTTGCCCCTGATTGAGGTGTTGAAGGAGTTTACCCCAGACTATGGGTTTTGAGGGAGTCTTGCTTCGAGTCACGGCCACTGAGAGCTCAAATTCCTCTTTGATTGCCCTGTTGCTGGAGTTACATTGATGTCAAGCACAAATTTGCAGTTAAAATTGTACATTCATAAATGGTAATCTTAATGCAATGCTCATGCAAGTTTTGAACAAGAGTCGTTTATTTGAGTGTCGTGATATTGTGAGACGAATGGACCGTTAGTCCATACGTGTGTTGATTTGATGGTGTGAAAGATATAGCAAGGAGAATGACACCAGTGCTGAAGATTAGCAAATATGGGGAGTCAATTTACGCAACCTTGCAATAGTATGCTTTCAGAATAAACCTCGCCTCAATTAGGTCTTTCGAGGGTTGTAACGTGGTCTGGTTTACGGTTTATGAAACAAAGGATATTAGGCTAAAAGTATAATTTGTACCCGCCCCTTCTTCGTGATGACCTCCAGTCCTACGTTCAGTTAATCCTACACATGTTTGTATTCCAAAAGGGTTAACGATGTAAGAGTGATGGATCAAGGTTTGCTCTAACTGGCAGTCACCTTATTTTGTTTTTGATAGATGTCAGTGACCCTTTGGTTTTGATATGGTGGTCACTGGATCTTACTTTGTTTTTGTTGAGGATTCGAGGGCCTCTTTTGTTTTTTGATCCCTATCTTTTGCATGGACTGATTTCGCTTTTCAAGTCCATCGGGATTGCCTTGATTTTTGACTAAGTCTCCTTTGAGGTGCTCGACTTAGTAGGCTTTTGATTTTTTTTTTAATTGGAGGATTGTGACTGCCAAGTCATGGGTTTTGATGAACAACCGTCATGTCTTTGGATTTTGATTTGAGATTCGAGTGCGTAATTGGATTAACTAAACACTACCCTACCCCAGGTTGAGTGTAAGGGTTTATAGATCCGAAGGAAACTGCTACTTCTTGGCTCGAAGTGGTTAGCTAGGGATTATCTCCTTGTCTCTCCATGTTTGGAGATTGAAACAATGCCTGTACATCATCGATGAGATTCTGTCCGAAAGCATACGGTTTGCAATTATGGGTATTTCGTTTTCATCATCCTCCCTCAAATCATTGCTAAACAATAGTTGATAAAGAGAGTGAAGTGGATAAATGTGTTAGTGTTTTGCAGTAAATGGAAGAAATGAGTGAATACGACATAACTGACTCAAAATATGCATAGTCAATACATTAAGAAAACCACATACGAAAGGCGATGTTCAAAGCATACAATACTTAAACAAATAAAGACAAAATACAAGAATGCAAATGATGGGATGGCAACATGACTGCCTTCTTCGGGGAATGAACTTGACTTGACTTGACTTGACTTGATGATGGCACTAGCTTGGCGGCGGCATAGGGTTTTTGATGACGTTTGGAGCCCTCTTGGAGTCGATCATGTCTTGAACCTTATGTTTGAAAGCTCTGCAGTCCTCGATCGTATGCCCTGGAGCACCCTTATGAAACTTGCAATAAGCATTAACATCATAATCTGGGGGAATGATAATTGGAGGAGCTAGGTCCCTCAGAGCGATTGCCCTCTTCTCCATCAATTGAGCAAAGATCTGAGAATATGTCGTCGGCAGACGATCAAAGTCTCTATCTGGCCTCCTTGTCCTTTGTTGATTAGGCTGACGTTGTTGAGCAACTCTCCGTTGTTGATTTTGAGGAGGATACTGATACCCTTGCTGATTATAGGAATGTTGCTGAGGAGCCTGTTGTTGAGGCATTGGAGCTTGAACTGCTTGAACAGTTGGATGATAAGGCATTGGTGCATATTGCGCAGTGTCGCTCCCGGGATTTTCATCCAAGTACAAACGCGAAAGTGGCACCGAAACAGAGTCGCCAATAATGTGTATTTATCCCAAGAGAGGGAAAGGAAACACTGCATAAACCTAAAGGGAAGGAAAAGCAGGGTCTTGCGACCAAGAGAACTGGGTCCGGGAGTCGGTTATGCGAAGGGAAGGTATTAGCACCCCCACGCGTCCATCGTACCCGATGGGATCCATGCTTGCTTGTCTCGATCAAAGGGTGTAAGGAAAGGATACTGGAAAAAGAACTGGAAAAGGAATGGAAAGAGAAAGAGGAACAAATGTAGGGAAAATAAAAGAAGTGCTCGAATGGGCCCTACCCCACTGCCTATGTATCTCATCGGGAACATGAGAATCAGAGCGACGTAGTTCCCCTCAACGAGGGTCGCTTTGTTTGTGTTTTTTAGTGGAAACGTCAGAGTGCGTGTCCCAGCAGTTAGGTGTTGTAGCTCGCAGTTGGGAGACTTAGGCGTTACCTATTTGCAGTGGAACGGACATGACGAATCCTTAAGGAATAAAATGAAGGAGACGATAAGAGAATTGTTTGTTTGTTTTTGTATTTTAGAGAGAAGTGTTTTATTTATTGGTGTTTAGTAACTTACATTGTATTTAAGTCCTTCATGTAGGATCGAACGCCTCGCATATCGACCCAAGACGGGAGGTACGCTAAACATTCTAAGAAAGTGAGAGAAGACCCCCCACATTCTTATTCTCACATGAAAGGCTCAAATACAATATTTGTTTTGCCTTTATTAAGTGTTTTTTTTTTTACTTTTGTTTTAAGATGAGAAGAAGAGACTCAAATGGTCGATAAAGGTAAAAATCTAATGAGGGAGACTAAGACTCAATCCTAATGTTATCATACATGGTGATACTATGGTTAATGAGGTTTAAGGAACCTAATCCTAAAAAAAGAGGAGAAGAAGATAGAAAGCAACTTACTTCCAAGATGGAAGTTAAGTTATTTCTAAGAGGGAAGAAAGAAGATTATGAAAGCAAAGCATCATTAAATGCTTAGACAACACAAATTGAATGATTAAAAGATGAAGGGAGAAATTAGAATGTGTATGCATATCCACACTCAAGTGACTTACCATTAGCCCCTGAAATGGTTAGTACAATTATTTACAAGTGAAGAAACAAGTTAAGATGAACAAGTAAGGCTTAAACAAGTCAAGAACCAAAGTAAAAGCATCTTAAAGGTTAAGGAAAACTTAAGGTCAGAATGCACATCATAAGAATGTTCTCTAATTCTATGAGATCAAACACAAATCAAATATCCACAAACAATGCCTTAAACCACAAAGAAATGCATTATGAAAGAAGTAGATGAAGAATGAGTGGATATGCAAAGTGATCATTCATTAATGCTTCATGAAAGGTTAAAGTCAGAATGTCATTTAAGAATGGTTTTACAATGCTTATGAATCATCATACAAATCATGAATAAGAGAATACAAGTAGTAAAAATAAGAGGAAGAGGAGGTAAGGAGAAGAAACATGTTCAATTAAGTGTGCAAAATGACATATTAAGGATGCATAACATGTAACATGATTGAAGAATGCATAAAGGCAGTAGCATATTATAAAGGAGATGTAAATGAAACATGTGAGATGGCATACCAAATGCAAACACAATTCATGTTAAGCACAAGAGTAGATGATATGTGAAAACATGTCACAAAGGTAAGTCAAAATGCATAAACACAAACCAAATGCAAGTATAAACCAACATGACCTATAATTGAGTTAAGAAAGATCTATAATCTTCTAAATGAAACCTCTAATCTCACACAAAGCAAGCAAGAAAGGGTGGCACAAGTGCCTCATTAAAAGTAAGCTAGAAGGAAGTATAAGAATATGCACAAAGATAGCTTCAAATGTAAAGCTCTAAACAAATATCAAAAGTACATATTAAAATCATGAAAATTGGTTATAAACAACCTAAATCAGAAGCAAATCAATTATCAAAAGCTCATGGCAAAAATCACAATGAAACATACTCAAACAAATCAACAAAGTCCTATTGAAACACATCACAAGAAGGTACAAAGATGAACATCAAAAGGTATGATATAACGACTTTAAAAATAAAACAAAAATTGTTTCAGGCACTTTAATATGTTATATAATCAATACAAAAAGAATTAATCAAAAATATGATGTGAGATGAGAGAAAGAAATCATGCAAGTGCAAGTGTCAATGAATAAGAGCATTAAAAAAGAAATTGAAAAGAAAATATGAAATAATGCTAAAAAATTCATAAAGTCAGAATAAAAAAATACAGAAAATTATTTAAACATGTTGAGATGTCACTTGAATTAATTTGTGAATTTTAGGGTTTATTTGCTATTTTTAAAATAAGAAATCAAAACCATATATGAAACAAAAATAAAAAAACAAAAAGAGAATGAAGTGGGGGTGCAGAGGAAGTAATTTCCATGTTGAAAATGATTTGGGCCCAAAAGAGGGGTGTGCAACTATCAATTATACCCAGTCCACATTACGTGTGATTGTGTGTGATAGTGTGCATTTAAGTCAAACACGTGGATACAATCATGGCTACAGAATTCAGTCAATGCAATCAATCAAGCGAACTAAACCAATCCAATGGATGAGGATGCACACACATGTTAATTATCCTACACACACGCACATGCAAGCTTATGAGTCCAAAAGGAAAACACGTGACAAGCACATGTAATTTTAATGCGCTGGCGATATAATGAACGTTGGATCAATCTCAAGCTCAGATCATCATACAAGTAAAACCATCAAGTGGATGATATGCAAGGATCATGGTAACAATGATGCACACACGCACACGTAATCAATCAGAAAGAAAAAGAGAGCACGTGAGATGCACATGTTTCATTTATGCATTGGCAATATCATGATCGTTGGATGAATATGATCGCACGACCAGGATTTAAACTGAGGGAAACCCTAGCATTAAACCTCACCGGCCAAAGAAGGACCTCCGGTCATCTTCTCCGGCCACTCTCCGCCACCTGCAACTATTCAAACCTCCAGAAATGCCCAAAAATGGTACCAATCGAAAGCTCAAGTTACGTACATCAAGAATCCAAGCATAGAATCAACACCTCATGCACACATAGCAAGAACAACATCCAAACACTTTTGCCCTAATTTTTCACTTAAGCTCCTAATGAGCCTATCAACTAGCCAGGACGCACACAGCTTCTATTAAGCCACACACAACATGAAAACAAGCTACATTAAGTGGAAAAGGTTGAGAACGAGGAACCTGAAGTGTGAAGAGTCTTGTGTCCAAAGAAAACCAGAGAAGTGTGCTTCCTCTTTGAGCTTTGAGTTGGCCAAATAAAGGCTCAAAACCTTGAAAATATGGATGAAGATGAAGCTGCAGTGGAAGTTACTTCAGCTCTTCAATGCTTCCAAGTTTCAATGCTGCTTGGTAATGGAGCTTGAAACTGAATTCAGATGAAGATGATGGTGCAATTGTGTACAGAAAGAGAAGAAGTCAGAGAGAGTTTGAGAACTTGAGAGAAAAAAGTGAGAACGATTTTAAAGTGAGTGTGGAAAATGAGAGTTGAAAATGAATTTGTGAGTCAGATTTTGTTATATAGGTGTGGTTAAATGTGTTAACTAAGGTGGTTAGTTGAGTTCTGAGTGAGTTAAATGAGTGGCCTCTAACTAACTGAGTCAAGTTAGTTAGGGCGAGTTGGTTTTGGTTGCGATATGGTGATGAATGTTCATGGTATTATGGTGAGGTGGAAATGAAAAGAATGGTGGTGATGCTATCTCTGATGTAGCAGAAACTTACACAACAAGCTTTGCCTTTCTTCTTTCATGTATGAAGCAACATGGGAAGTACATAATGTGTAGGAAGTGTTTGGCTTAATGAGGGAAAAAACATGACTGGTGTATGCGTGTGAATGTTTAACAACATCAATGTTAAAACATTGCTATCTTTGGCAGCTTGAAACATGGAAGTCTGTGAAGGAATTTCTCCATGATTTATGGATGGTTTGATGAGTTTTAGGTGTCAATGTAAAGAGGAAACATCATAGAGAAACTTTGATGTGAGAATTGACTTGAATGGAGGCTTGTAGAATGGTGTAAAATTGCTTGGAACCCAAGAATGTGGGACTGGTTCATGGGCGAGGCAAGGTTGTGGCATGGCATGGCAAAATGACCTATGAGATTCAGCATGATCACACCAACTTGGGACCATCATAACTATCTCATAACTTGCTCAAATTAAAAAATGTCCAACATGAACATTGTAGAGGGCATGGAAAAGAACAACTATGATGTTGGAAAGTTTTCCATTTGAAGCTTCCTTGATGGAGAAAAATGGCTGGACATTTGGCACACCATGTGTTTGTCAAAATTATGGCCGGTAGGCCTAAGCTTGCCTTGCCATGACTTGGTTTTTTGTCTTGATTTTACCAAGCTTTGATTGATCATAACTCCCTCAATTTTGATCCAATGGAAGAGTTCTTTATATGGATTTGAAGCTTGGAATATCATATTTAATTGGCTCAACTTGGGCCTGAGGGTTGGAGCTTTTATCATGGAGAAAGAGAGCCTTAAAGTAGGGTGCAAAATGGTCCAAACTTGCCATTTTTGGAAACCCTAAAGTTTCTATTTTTGGCAGTTTTGTGATTTCTTGATTTTTCATGATTCCTCCATCATTTCTTGATCAAATCTTGTCTAATGAACATATATAACTTGAATTTCATGAATTTGACCTTAAAAAGTCAGGAGTTGACTTTTTTCTCTGCACAGTTGACTTTTTCCCTAATTTCTTAATTATCAAGCAACTGATCAATTGAACCTCTTTTGAAACGAATCAATGGCCAATCTTCCATCCTTAGAAACTTGATATTATGTAGAAAACATTGAGATCAAGTTTGAATCAAAATTTCCTCAGGAGACCTCTTGAACTCAAAACCCTAATTTTGACTGTTTTTGATAGGAGGTGATGCACTGTCCAATCTTTCTTGCTGAATTCCCATCTTCCAATGACTTGTGAGATCAAGTGGGATGATATATGATGTAATAAACCCTTGAGGCTTGTTGAGAGACCTTTGTCTCTTGTTCTCTTGCTTTGGATGATTCACACCTTTGAGGAACAACTGATCACATGCCCTTATGCAAGATGTAATGCTAAATGCTTAATGTTTATTTTTCTATGCTTGAATGCAATGCAATGAAATGAAAGCTCATGGTAAATGATATGAAGAAATGAGAGGGCAAATTTTGGGGTATTACAGCCGTCCCTATTCAATCACTGTAGACCTGAATGGATGATAGCAATTGCTTTCAGACTTTCAAAGTATGGAGGGATTGAATACCGAAAATAACCAAAAATTTGCACTCTGTTGGAGAAGAAGAAAAGGGATATAAACCCACTCAAATGAACCCTGCTTGAATGAAACTCCGATGATGAAGAATAACACTGAAGGGATGTCTTTTTGTACAACGCCAGACGACTACTGGCCTGCCACACTACAGGTGGACTTTAGCAATGTTTTTTGTACAACGCCAGACGACTACTGGCCTGCCACACTACGGGTGGAATTTAGCAACGTCTTTTGTTCAACGCCAGACGACTACTGGCCTGCTACACTACGGGTGGACTTTCGCAACGTCTTTTGTACAACGCCAGATGACTACTGGCCTGCCACACTGCGGGTGGACTTTCGCAACGTCTTTTGTACTACGCCAGACGACTACTGGCCTGTCACACTACGGGTGGACTTTCGTCAATCTACGGTTGGACTTTAAACTGTTTTTTTAAATGGAGTCAGACGACTACTGACTTGCCACACTGCGGGTGGACTTTCGCCAATCTACGGTTGGACTTGCAGCAGAATTGCCACCCTTGGATGGACTTTTGCCAATCTACGGTTGGACTTTACCTTACTTTGCCACCCTTGGATGGACTTTTTCCAATCTACGGTTGGACTTACAACTGTCTTTTTGAATGGAGTCAGACGACTACTGACTTGCCACGCTGAGGGTGGACTTTCGCCAATCTACGGTTGGACTTGTAGCTGAATTGCCACCCTTGGATGGACTTTTTCCAATCTACGGTTGGACTTTACCTTGCTTTGCCACCCTTGGATGGACTTTTGCCAATCTACGGTTGGACTTACAACTGTCTTTTTGAATGGAGTCAGACGACTACTGACTTGTCACACTGTGGGTGGACTTTCGCCAATCTACGGTTGGACTTACAACTGTCTTTTAAACAACGCCAGACGACTACTGGCTTACCACACTACAGGTGGACTTCTGGAAAATTCCAATACTGGATTACGCTCTGCATGCATATCAGACATCCCTGCTGAGGAACAACGCTCAATAATTTGACTTTAGAGACTCCTGAAAGGATGGTATCTCTGTTGGAGAATAAATGAACAATCTGTTTACTTCGAATTGTCACGCTTGCCAAAAATAAATTAGACTTTGAGATATAAGAGAGTGATGACTCTGCCAGAAATTACTTCATCTGACTGGGGACGAATTTTGGTCATAGCAATTCCTCTGGGGATGAGAATTTTCTGACTCGACTGGGGAAAGAATGTAATTACACTCTGCTGAAAAAGACAAGTCATTAAAATTCTGCTTGGGGATCTATCAAACCCGAGGAGAATATGCCAACACTCTGCTGAGGAAAAGCTTCTGTTGACCTGCTAAACTTCTGCGGGGAAGAAAAATAACTCAGCTAGGAAGTATTATTGACAAGATTCAATGCTGAACTCTGTGGGGAGTACAACTACCAGAAATACGATCTTGCTGGGGACCGAAACTACTCCGTCAGGGATACACAAATCCTGATTAGAAGACATTCCGTTGCAATATGCTGAGAAAGAGTCCCTAGAGATCTGCTGGGAAACATCAAGCAAATGTATGGTAATCTGCTGAGGAATACAACTGTCGAGCCTAGGATAAGTGCCACAATGTCCCATGCTAGGCAACCTTTCGTTCAACGGCTCCACTGGGGATAATGAGTTGCCAACAAACTCTGCTGGGGAGAATTGCTTCAAAGCGTCTCTCGCTGGGGAACGTCCCTTAAGAGGATTTTACAGAAGACCACACATCTTCAAACTCTTAGACAAATTCTGAGACTTGAGAGGTCACTTTACTGGAGATAATAGATCTAGAGCACATCTCGCTGGGGAATTTTATGATGCCCCATGTTTGGGAGAGTCAACAACTTGCTTATGCTCCAGATTATGCGGTGGATCTGAAAAAATCATCCCAAGAGGATTTTACAGAAGAGTTGGCATCTTCAAACTGAGTCTTGCACATTAATGGCGAGGCCTGCAAAGCAACTCTACTGGGGAATTCGCAACCGTTATCGACACAGAAAAGCTTGTAGCTGTTGGAAGTACTGAATAGGAGAATCGACTTAATAAGATACAACACTACCCAGTTGAAATTAACTTGTCGATATTGAATCGTCGCGAGCGATCGTCGACCGAACGATGGACTCAATCAATAAACGCTGTGACAAAGGCGACATGTGAACCTTTTCCTGAACTTGACTGCCCCCAGTCTTCTGCATGGGGATAAGTGATTCCTCATCTAGAAGACATGATCCATGCTCTTGGAGGACTTGTACCTGTTACCTGCAACAAAAGAATATGCACACGTGCTCCAGGATATTGCATAGTTTGAATCCACCATCCAGGATTACTCAACATTTAAAGTGATTTTAAATGTTTTTCTGCGCATGTTATTTGTAAGGCCACAGTGTTTTGAAATGCAATGTTTTATCACAACTTAGGACGTTTTTTGCAAACAAAGCAGTAAAAACAAAATAAGAAGCTTTTGACTGAAATTCAATTCATTGATTGAAAAGCCCAAAATAGGCAAGTACAATTGGGAAGCAAACCCTGGAAAGAGGAGATTGCTGTAAATTGAGAAAAGAAACTATCCTAATGGCAATGTGAAAACGGCATTCCACTGAGTTTCAATTCTGCTATGGCCAGTATGTCTTCAAAACTCCCCGACCTTGCCTTCTGAGGAGTGATTAGGATGATTCCTACCCTTTGGAAAATCAGTTGCTAAAACGGTGATGGAGTACAGATAACTCAGACCGTAGTCATTTGCTAAAATCCCTCTTTTGCATGGACCGCCCTTTCGGGTTTTCAATCCATCGGGATACCCTTTTTTTGCCTGAGTTGTCCTTGCGGATTTTCAACTCACCGGGTATACCATTTTTTATTTTATATCCCTAATTTTTGCCCGAACCTTTTTATTCTGTTTTTGTGGTTCGCCGGGATGCCCTTTTTTTGCCTGGACTTCTCTTTTTTTGTCCAGCGGGTCTATTTATACGAAGTATTTTTTGACTACGTCTAAGTTGACAGGGGATGAAAAGTCTTCGCCGTCCATGGTTGTAAGTAATAAGGCTCCGCCCGAGAAGACCTTCTTAACCACGAATGGACCTTCATAGTTGGGAGTCCATTTACCCCTGTGATATGTACTAGGAGGAAGGATCCTTTTGAGTACCACATCTCCCACTTTGTAAACCCAAGGCCGCACCTTTTGGTCAAATGCCTGCTTCATCCTCCGCTGGTAGAACTGCCCATGACACACAGCTGCCAATCGTTTCTCTTCAATAAGGATCAACTGATTAAATATGGTATGAACCCATTCAGCTTCGTCTAACTTGACATCCATCATGACTCTGAGGGATGGAATCTCAACTTTAACCGGTAGTACTGCCTCCATACCGTATACAAGCGAGAATGGTGTTGCCCCAGTGGACGTGCGTACTGACGTTCGGTACCTATGCAAGGCAAATGGTAGCATCTCATGTCAATCTTTATATGTGACAACCATTTTCTGCACAATCTTCTTAATATTCTTGTTGGCCGCCTCCATAGCGCCATTCATCTTCGGGCGATACGGAGAAGAATTGTGATGCTCAATTTTGAAGTCCCGGCACAACTCAGCCATCATTTTGTTGTTCAGATTAGAACCATTATCAGTAATGATTCTCTCGGGCACTCCATAGCGACAAATGATATCCCGTTTCAGGAAACGAGCTACCACCTGCTTAGTGACATTGGCATAAGATGCTGCTTCAACCCATTTAGTGAAATAATCAATGGCGACCAGGATGAAACGATGGCCGTTTGAAGCAGTAGGCTCAATCTTTCCGATCATGTCGATGCCCCACATGACAAAGGACCAAGGAGAGGACATGACACTCAACGGATTCAGAGGAACATGTACTTTGTCTGCATAAATCTGGCATTTGTGACACTTGCGGGCGTACTTGTAACAATCTGCCTCCATCGTCAACCAATAATATCCCGATCTCAATAATTTCTTTTCCATTGCGTGTCCTCTGGCATGAGTACCGAAAGAGCCTTCATGTACTTCCTGCATTAACAAATATGCTTCGTGTCTATCCACGCATCTGAGTAGAACCAAGTCAAAATTCTGTTTGTACAGCACGTCATCCTGATTCAAGAAGAAGCTACCAGACAACCTTCTCAACGTCTTCTTATCTTTGGTAGATGCCCCAGGCGGGTACTCTTGACTTTTCAAGAAACACTTGATGTCATGAAACCATGGCTTGTCATCAGACGTGGCATCAACAGAAAACACGAATGCATGTCTGTCAAGACGAGACACTTCAATCTTAGGTACACGGTTCCATCTTTACACTTTGATCATAGAAGACAATGTGGCCAAGGCATCAGCAAACTTGTTCTCATCCCGAGGAATATGGTACAGCTTCACTGTTGTGAAAATGTCAACAATCTCCTTGTATAATCTCTATACGGAACCAGATTTGCTTGGTGCGCGTACCAACTCCCTTTCACTTGATTGATTACTAAAGCTGAATCACCGAAGATATCAAGGGTCTTAATTCGTAAATTAATCGCCTCCTCAATCCCCATTATACAAGCTTCATACTCTGCTTCATTGTTGGTGCATCCGAAAGTTATTCGGGCAGTGAAAGGCATATGAACACTTTCCGGCGTAATAAGAACTGCTCCAACTCCGCATCTATTCATGTTGACAGCCCCATCAAGCATCAAACTCCATTTGGATTCAGGGTCTAGCCCCTCCTCCGGGAGTGGTTCCTCGCAATCTTTAGCTTTGAGAAACATGATATCCTCATCAGGGAAATCAAACTTCATGGGTTGGTAATCATCAATCGGCTATTGCGCAAGATAGTATGACAAGATACTTCCTTTGATGGCCTTTTGAGAAGTATACTGGATATCATATTCTGTCAAAACCATTTGCCACCGTGCAACTTTGCCTGTTAGTGCTGGTTTCTCGAAAATGTATTTGATAGCATCCATTTTTGAAATCAACAAAGTTGTGTGCCTGATCATATACTGCCTCAATCACTTAGCAGCCCATGCAAGTGTACAACATGTCTTCTCAAGCATTGAGTATTGGGACTCGCAGTCATTGAACTTTTTACTCAGGTAGTAGATAACATGCTCCTTCCTACCTGTCTCGTCATGTTGACCGAGAACACAACCCATAGAACCTTTAAGCATTGTCAAATACATTATCAGAGGTCTTCCCAAAACTGGAGGCATGAGGATTGGAGGTTCCTGCAAGTATTCTTTTATTTTATCGAACGCCAATTGGCAATCGTCATTCCACCTGACCGTTTGATCTTTTCTTAGCAGTTTGAATATTGGTTCGCGCGTGGCTGTTAGGTGAGATATGAAACTTGCAATGTAGTTTAATCTACCCAGAAAACCAAGAACCTCTTTTTCTGTTCTCGGTTCAGGCATGTCCTGTATTGCTTTCACTTTGGCAGGATCAACCTCAATCCCTTTTTCACTCACAATGAAACCCAACAGCTTTCCAGAACGCACCCCAAAAGTGTACTTGTTCGGATTCAACCTTAAACGAAACTTTCTCAACCTTTCAAACAACTTTTTCAAGTTAATCAGGTGTTCTTCTTCTATTCGCGACTTGGCAATCATGTCATCCACATAACATTCAATTTCTTTGTGAATCAAGTCGTGGAATAATGTTACCATTGCCCGCTGATACATTGCCCCTGCGTTTTTCAACCCAAAAGGCATCACCTTATAACAATATGTACCCCATGGGGTAATGAACGTGGTCTTCTCCATATCCTCAGGTGCCATCTTGATCTGGTTGTACCCGGAGAAACCGTCCATAAACGAGAACACTGAAAACTGAGTTGTATTGTCAACCAGCACATTGGTGTGAGGTAGTGGAAAATCATCTTTCAGACTAGCTTTGTTAAGATCTCGATAATCCACACACATTCTAACCTTTCCGTCTTTCTTTGGTACCGGCACGATGTTGGCAACCTAGGGAGGATAATTAGTCACAGCAGGAAACCTTGCGTCCCACTGCTTCTGAACTTCTTCTTTGATCTTTATGGCCATGTCGGGATGAGTCCGACGAAGTTTCTGCTTGACTGGCGGGCATTCTTCTCTCAATGGCAGCCTGTGTACAACAATATCAGTATCCAACCCTGGCATGTCTTGATATGACCAGGCGAAGATATCAACATATTCACACAACATTTCAGTCAAAGCTTTCTTCACATCTGCTCGCAGGCTGGTGCCAATCTTGATCTCTTTCTTAGCATCCTCGGTGCCAATATTGATGATCTCTATGGTCTCTTGATGAGTCTGGATGACCCTTTCCTCTTGTTTTAACAATCTGGCCAGTTCCTCAGGGAGTTCACAACCCTTCTCATCCCCTTCTTTGGCTTGATAAATCGGTTTGTAAAAGTCATACATAGCCATAGCAGAACCGTTATCAATGGAATCCGGAGGATCAAGTCTGCACGAACGGGTTCATGCTTTATTTTAGAATTTATTTTAAAACAAAAAGAAACGAAACATTGCCATTTTATTATTTTTGTGCAAACATAAAAATGAAAGACAAGGAACAAAATTTGAGTGCAAAACGTCCTTTATTGATGATTAAAATTGCAAATGCAAACAGGGTGGCCCTACAAATGAATCTATACGCCTTGGGCAGAGCGCAAGATTTTAACATGCATTATGGTTAGAAAAACAAAGAAAATTACTCTGTTTGAAGAGTAACTTGAATGACTTCTTCAACAGACCAATTCTGCAATTGTTGTCCCGGAGCACGTGGGCGTACCCAGTTGTCCAAGTCACAGTCACCGTCAATGCCATCTTTTATAGCTGCACAAGACTAGTCTAGGTAAATGATTCCCCCACTGCTGAAAGTGATAGGTCCACTGTTCTCTGTAACTGAAGTCATAGAGGGTTGATAGCCAATACCAAACTTATCCTCCTTCATTGGTGTCTCTATCAGCTTGCCCCAGCCTTGGGCATTGCCTGCTCTAACAACCTCGATAGCCTGTTTATAGGACGAAATGGATGTGCCGGCTCTATCTGGTGTAAGGGAAGATTCAGCCACTTTATCAATATTCACTGCTTCAAATGACTGGCAAAGCATTTCGTGAATTTCCCCGTCCATCTCAACATACTTAAACGTGGACAAGTGACTGACAAAAATGTCCTATTCACCACACACAGACACTACTTATCCCTCGAACTCGTATTTCAGCTTCTGGTGGAAGGTGGATGTAACAGCCCCGGCCGCATGAATCCAAGGGTGACCTAATAAATAGCTATAAGCAGGCTGTATATCCATCACGTGGAATGTAGACTTGAACACTTGAGGTCCAATTTGCACGGGTAATTCCACTTCACCAAACACAGATCTTTTCGTCCCATCGAACGCTCTGACAACCAAATCACTTGGCCTTAAAATCAAACCATCAACTTCTAGCTTCATCAGCGCCTTCTTAGGCAAGACATTGAGCGAGGAACCAGTGTCTACCAATACGTGTGACAACACTGCACCCCTGCACTCCATCGTAATGTGCAAAGCTTTGTTGTGGTTTCTTCCTTCAGGCGTCAAATCTCTGCTCGTGAAACCCAATCCGTGGCTGACATTGACATTAGAAATTACACCCTCAAGCTGATTGACAGTAATTTCCTGTGGAACATAAGCTCTCTTCAACACTTTAAGCAAAGCCTCTCGGTGCGCGTCAGAACACATCAACAATGACAAAATTGAGATTTTCGAGGGCGTTTGGTTCAATTGATCGACAATCTTGTAATCACTTTTCTTTATTATCCTCATGAACTCTTCTACCTCGTTGTCAAAGGTAATCTTGGTTTCTGTTTCAGGCACAGGCACACTCTCAGCCACCTGTTTTCCTTTAGCTTTTGCCACATTCTCAACTTCTTTATCACTGTGCAAAGTTTGGGGAGCGAACAACCTTCCACTCCTGGTAAAGCCACCTACACCACCCACATTATCAATATTTGAACTGGCTGATGTCCCGACTTCCTGCTTTTTCCCTTCATAATACACGTCTGTCCCATAGTGCCATGGGATTGCTTTCGTAGATGTAAACGGAATTGGTCCTGGCACCGTGATGGTAATAGGACGGGATCTTTCTTGCACAACACTTGCCATAGGAGTTGTACTTGTAGGCACCTGAATTTCAGCGGGAGTATAATAAATGGTCACAGTTGACACCTCATCAGTATCTTTCATAACCCGGTCAAACTGTAGACAACCCTCATTAATCAGACTCTGCAAACCGACTCTCAATTTATCATAGCCATTCTCTTGGCCCACACATTCAGAACAATCTTGATCACAACCCGGGAACACCTGTCCCTTCAACAAACGATCCTTCACCACTAGCAATGAAGTTTTCACCTGACTGATGTCTGCCACCAAGTTCAATCTCTTCCCATACTCAATAGTGTGCACATCTGCCACACCATGATTAGGCATGGGGTTCTGGATAACATTAGGAGGCAGAGAGAAATTGATTGCTTCAGCATCAATAAAATCTTGCACCTTATTCTGAAATACCCAACACTTTTCAGTGGTATGCCCCTGAGCACCTGAGTGGAAATCACAGCGAGCGTTAACATCAAAATTAGGTGGCAAGTTGCCGGTGGCAGGAGGCCTCATAGTACGAAGCTCAACCAACTTCAGTTGTAGTAACTGAGGTAACAACGTTGAATAAGTCATAGGGAGAGGGTCAATCTTACGGTCCCTCTGCCTAGACCTTTGCTGGAAAGGAGGTTGTTGTTGCTGCTGAGCTTACTGTTGTGGTTGTGGTTGCTGAACAGATGGTGTTGGGATAGTCACTGCACCTACCTGGTGATAAGCCTGAGAACGTCCTCTTCCCCATCCTCTATACACATCGTTCGTATCACCTTCTCTTCTTTTCTGACCATTAGCAAAGGGCTTCTTTGTTCCAGAAGAGCTATCCCCACTTACATCTTGGATCTTCCCAAGTTTCAACAAACTCTCGATCCTTTCCCCAGCAATCACAATATCAGAAAATCCGGTCGATGGAAAAGCATCCAATCTTTCAAGAAATGCCCCTTGCAGGGTGCCCATAAACATATCTGCCATTTCTCTATCCAGCAAAGGGGGTTGAACCTGAGCAGCCATCTCTCTCCACCTTTGAGCGTATTCCTTGAAACTTTCCTTAGCATTTTGTGACAACCCTTGCAGTTGAGTGCGGTTAGGCGCCATGTCGATATTGTACTGATATTGCTTTAGAAATGCTTCTGCCAGATCTTTCCAACTTCTCACAACAACTCTGTTTAATTTCATATACCAGGTCAAAGAAGCTCCAGCCAAACTGTCTTGAAAGTAATGCATCCATAACTTCTCATCGTCAGTGTGGGCTGAAATCCTCCCAAAATAAGCCTGAATATGTGTCCGGGGACACGTATTGCCATGATATTTGTCAAAAGTGGGCGGCTTGAACTTTGGAGGAATTCTGACTCCTGGTACCAGACCCAAACTAGTAACGTTAATACCCATAGAATTCTTGTACTCTATAGCCCGGATCTTCTCAACCAACTCATCATACCTTCTGTCACTAGGATTACCCATATCAGCATCCAGCAGGGTGAATTGGTCTTCCTGAACATCTTCCTGAACACCACCAACATTTCTGCCATTTCCATTACCCAGATTACCAACAGGAGGAGGGTTGCCAACAGGAGGAGGATTGCCCTGTGTCTGTGAATTGTCATTCTGATTACCTCCCAGCGTGGCCTCTGGACGCTCGACCAGAAGTCTCAATCTCTCTTGAGTCTGTGCCATGCTAGTCATGAGAGTCGTGAACTGGTCCATGCGTGCCCTCATTTCAACCAAATCATTCTGCATTTGATCCATAATCCTTGCTTGATTTCTTCGAGTTGAGTATTGGTGAATGTGAGTATCAGCTATAATGCCTGAAACCAAATAAAGGTTAAAAACCCTGCAACGAGTACCTGAAAAGCAAGCAACAGAATGCAAAATGATATGCAATGCAATGCAAATGCCATGTTTATTCATTTCGGGCATTCCTTCCTTCAATTCCAGTTTGACCGTAAGGGAACAATGCATACTCCTGCAACTGCTAACAGTGACAGAACATCAGAGGTGCATATTAATAATTCAGAATACCCATCATATACGGCCCAATGAGTGTGTGAATCATTGTATAATTTGATGAAGAATCTACCTCAATAATACCAAACGAAACACCATTAGCATAAATGAAAACCCACAACCAGGTGCGGAACAGTCAAATACAAATTGGTTCTGAACAGATACAACTGAATAACATGAATACAAGCAAAAAAAACCCATCAACAAGCCTGATGGTGAATTTCCAGAATAACAAAAACTTAGACACTGAGCCCATACAAATCCTCCCGGACCTCCTTGAGAAGTGCTTCAGTAACTGGATCATTAGGGCGCTCCGTAAGACTTCTGATCAGCTGACTTCTTATATTGACAGCTCCTCCAGCTTTCTGATTTGATCTTTAATGTCTAACTCATTGGCTATCTTTACTCCGGCGCGGACTTTCAGATCTCCAATCTCTCGGTTGGCTGAACTAAGCTGCTGGAGGAATTCAC
This sequence comes from Lathyrus tuberosus, assembly GCA_022829125.1. Lineage (NCBI taxonomy): Eukaryota > Viridiplantae > Streptophyta > Magnoliopsida > Fabales > Fabaceae > Lathyrus > Lathyrus tuberosus. Next base: position 8,340,422 of record JALAZF010000111.1, on the reverse strand, counting down.
CTTCTTTACTCTTCAAATTCTTTCTCAACTCATCATTTTCAGCCCTGATTCTTGCTTCGATCTCCCTTCGGCACTCGGAGAACTCATCCCATCTCTGCTGCCCTTTGGCAAGTGTATTTTCAGATTTTGGCAACTGCTCCTTGATACGCTTACACGCCTCTTTTAATGCCATCTCATTTTGCTTGACCTTGCAAATATAGATAGTGTCCTCTGCAATTATTTTTTCATTAGCCTCATGACGCTCAGTTAGCTTTTGCAGTTCATACTCAACATTACGCTTTTCACAAAGCGTCTTTCGGAGTCCTTCACTTAGCTTCTCATTCATTTTGACTGTCTTATCCATCTCAGCCTTAAGCTTGTTATATTCAGCAACACTTATCGTGGTTACTGGTTCAACAGCAACTGGATCTGACGGACTTTCCTTGGAGAACGGCAAAAGGGTGATTTGAACTCTTCTTTTCAACCATGCATCATACTGAGGAGACGACACGTTGTTGCACTTGCCAAAGACAACTTTACCCTTTATTTACAAATTGCCCTAAGCTCCGGCGCTTGCCTTACCAACAAAAGATTATCCTTCACAGAGAAAAAGAAAGATTCTTCCAATTCATTATCCCTCGGAGGATCTATTAAAGCAAATCCCAACTGCCTCCTTAGAATAATAGGATTGCAATTGATGCAACCCCTTATCCCCAAGAGTGGCACATTTGGATGTCTTCCACAGCTACTGACAAAATCCCCACCCATCGTTCTTTGATTAAACCAACGAATATCTTTTGCGGTCAGTTGAATCATCCTTTTAGCCCAATTCTTTGCAGGATGAGGATCCAGGAAAGCCTCAAAATTTGGTAAGTGTCTCATGAGCCATTTGTGAAACAAAGGTGCACAACATCTAACCAAACCCCCTATCTTCTTCTCGTTCTTATAATGCACAGAATAATACAAGTCACCCAAGAGCGTAGGTATAGGATTTTTCAACACAAATATATGGATGGCTCTCATGTCTACAAACTTGGGCTCATCAGGAAACAACATAATCCCATAAATGCTCAAAGCCAGAATAGCACAAACTGTTTCCCATTGAGCCTTAGCAGCATATTCTTCAGCTTTGGCAACCCAGAAATCCAGATGAAAGCCAGATAAACCTCCTTTGGTGGCGAGGTTATCTGCTACCACAGGTACGCTCAGATGGAGGGCCTTAGCTATCTCCTCAGGCTTTGGAGGGCGCATATCGGAGTTAAAAGGAATCTGGTATTTGAGAGGCACATCTAGAAGAATGGCATACTCTTCTAGCATCGGGGCCAACTGAAAGTCCGAGAAAGTGAAGCACCTTAACTGTGGGTCATAAAACTGCAAGCAAGTATGGATGACACTCCTCTCTGAAGCGTTCAAATCATCAACCATGGTCAGAATCTCCCCATAAGCCTTCCGGAACAAACCCACATGATCTGGAGTAATAAGAGAAACCATCCTCTGTAACAGACCCACCTTTGTGTTAAAGAACGTGTAGTGCACATTATTCTTCCTGAGAATCTCCATAGCTGCAAAAGGGAACTGTCAACCGGAATCGAAAGGAAGTATACCCTGCAAATGAATAAACATGAAGGTTAAATGCAAGAATGATAATGATGATATGTATGTAGGGGCATGTGATCAGTGCTGCACAAATAATACTGAACCCACTGTACTACAGTCTGAATTTCGTGAGATACACAAACCCAGGATAAAAAGTCCAATAACAAATCTAGAACAAATGTGAACTGGTCAGGATCAAAGATTCAGTAACAAATCCAGAACACATAAGAAAACTGGGTATTCTGAAAGTCAAAGGTTCCTGCACACCTGTAAACAATCCCCCTATCTCACATGTATGTACTAGAACGTGAGGATCCTCAAATTTGAATCTCGGAATAAGAAGCAATAGCACATTCAACCTGAAGGATACAATGCTATCGCCAAACAAAGAGATCGTCCTCTGATTCACCTCAAAGTAAAGAGGGGTTATCCTAAAAGGTCATCCAGACTTAACAGCTCTTCCAGATAGCTCTACCATCGTGGAAGATCCATAACGCAGAATTCTCTAGAGAGAACCACATCCAGATTGTGCTTCATATTCCCTCCTCGCACCAAAATGGAACGCGAGACGATATGAAACACACTAAACATAAGTGCACTCAGGCCTGTGTATTGGGCCTATCTCTCAGAATACCCCGTCCCACCAAACAGGAAACAGCACAGTCCAGCATAATATAATATAGCATATGAAATGAAAATGCTAAAGTGCGGTAAATATAGTAATATACAGTAAAGCAGTAATACAGTAAATAGCAATATAGTACAACAGTAAATACAGTACAATAGTAAACACCCAATGAAAGAAAATAGACAACCGCTAGGATTGACTCGCTAAGGGAACCAGAGATTTTGGGTTCCGTCCCCAGCAGAGTCGCCAGCTGTCGCTCCCTGGATTTTCATCCAAGTACAAACGCGAAAGTGGCACCGAAACAGAGTCGCCAGCAATGTGTATTTATCCCAAGAGAGGGAAAGGAAATACTGCATAAATCTGAAGGGAAGGAAAAGCATGGTCTTACGACCAAGAGAAATGGGTTCGGGAGTCGGTTACGCGAAGGGAAGGTATTAGCACCCCCACGCGTCCATCGTACCTGATGGGATCCACGCTTGCTTGTCTCGATCAAAGGGTGTAAGGAAAGGATACTGGAGAAAGAACTGGAAAAGGAATGGAAAGAGAAAGAGGAATAAATGTAGGGAAAATAAAAGAAGTGCTCGAATGAGCCCTACCCCACTGCCTACGTATCTCATCGGGAACATGAGAATCATATCAACGTAGTTCCCCTCAACGAGGGTCGCTTTGTTTTTGTTTTTTAGTGGAAACGTCAGAGTGCGTGTCCCAGCAGTTAGGTGTTGCAGCTCGCTGTTGGGAGACTTAGGCGTTACCTATTTGCAGTGGAACGGACATGACGAATCCTTAAGGAATAGAATAAAGGAGACGAGAAGAGAATTGTTTGTTTGTTTTTGTATTTTAGAGATAAGTGTTTTATTTATTGGTGTTTAGTAACTTACATTGTATTTAAGTCCTTCATGTAGGATCGAATGCCTCGCATATCGACCCAAGACGGGACGTACGCTAAACATTCTAAGAAAGTGAGAGAAGACCCCCCACATTCTTATTCTCACATGAAAGGCTCAAATACAATATTTGTTTTGCCTTTATTAAGTGTTTTTTTTACTTTTGTTTTAAGATGAGAAGAAGAGACTCAAATGGTCGATAAAGGTAAAAATATAATGAGGGAGACTAAGACTCAATCTTAATGTTATCATACATGGTGATCCTATGGTTAATGAGGTTTAAGGAACCTAATCCTAAAAAAAGAGGAGAAGAAGATAGAAAGCAACTTACTTCCAAGATGGAAGTTAAGTTATTTCTAAGAGGGAAGAAAGAAGATTATGAAAGCAAAGCATCATTAAATGCTTAGACAACACAAATTGAATGATTAAAAGATGAAGGGAGAAATTAGAATGTGGATGCATATCCACACTCAAGTGACTTACCATTAGCCCCTGAAATGGTTAGTACAATTATTTACAAGTGAAGAAACAGGTTAAGATGAACAAGTAAGGCTTAAACAAGTCAAGAACCAAAGTAAAAGCATCTTAAAGGTTAAGGAAAGCTTAAGGTCAGAATGCACATCATAAGAATGTTCTCTAATGCTATGAGATCAAACACAAATCAAATGTCCACAAACAATGCCTTAAACCACAAAGAAATGCATTATGAAAGAAGTAGATGAAGAATGAGTGGATATGCAAAGTGACCATGCATTAATGCTTCATGAAAGGTTAAAGTCAGAACCAATGTCATTTAATAATGGTTTTACAATGTTTATGAATCATCATACAAATCATGAATAAAAGAATACAAGTAGTAAAAATAAGAGGAAGAGGAGGTAAGGAGAAGAAACATGTTCAATTAAGTGTGCAAAATGACATATTAAGGATGCATAACATGTAACATGATTGAAGAATGCATAAAGGTAGTAGCATATTATAAAGGAGATGCAAATGAAACATGTGAGATGGCATACCAAATGCAAACACAATTCATGTTAAGCACAAGAGTAGATGATATGTGAAAACATGTCACAAAGGTAAGTCAAAATGCATAAACACAAACAAAATGCAAGTATAAACCAACATGACCTATAATTGAGTTAAGAAAGAACTATAATCTTCTAAATGAAACCTCTAATCTCACACAAAGCAAGCAAGAAAGGGTGGCACAAGTGCCTCATTAAAAGTAAGCTAGAAGGAAGTATAAGAATATGCACAAAGATAGCTTCAAATGTAAAGCTCTAAACAAATATCAAAAGTACATATTAAAATCATGATAATTGGCTCTAAATAACCTAAATCAGAAGCAAATCAAGTATCAAAAGCTCATGGCAAAAATCACAATGAAACATACTCAAACAAATCAACAAAGTCCTATTGAAACACATCACAAGAAGGTGAAAAGATGAATATCAAAAGGTATGATATATTGACTTTAAAAATCAAACAAAAATTGTTTTAGGCACTTTAAGATGTTATATAATCAATACAAAAAGAATGAATCAAAAATATGATGTGAGATGAGAGAAAGAAATCATGCAGGTGCAAGTGTCAATGAATAAGAGCATTAAAAAAGAAATTGAAAAGAAAATATGAAATAATGCTCAAAAATTCATAAAGTCAGAATAAAAAAAATACAGAAAATTATTTAAACATGTTGAGATGTCACATGAATTAATTTGTGAATTTTAGGGTTTATTTTCTATTTTTAAAATAAGAAATCAAAACCATATATGAAACAAAAATAAAAAAACAAAAGAGAATGGAGTGGGGGTGCAGAGGAAGTAATTTCCATGTTGAAAATGATTTGGGCCCAAAAGAGGGGTGTGCAACGATCAATTATACCCAGTCCAAATTACGTGTGATTGTGTGTGATAGTGTGCATTTAAGTCAAACACGTGGATACAATCATGGCTACAGAATTCAGTCAATGCAATCAATCAAGCGAACTAAACCAATCCAATGGATGAGGATGCACACACATGTTAATTATCCTACACACACGCACATGCAAGCTTATGAGTCCAAAAGGAAAACACGTGACAAGCACATGTAATTTTAATGCGCTGGCAATATAATGAACGTTGGATCAATCTCAAGCTCAGATAATCATACAAGTAAAACCATCAAGTGGATGATATGCAAGGATCATGGTAACAATGATGCACACATGCACACGTAATCAATCAGAAAGAAAAAGAGAGCACGTGAGATGCACATGTTTCATTCATGCGTTGGCAATATCATGATCTTTGGATGAATATGATCGCACGACCAGGATTTAAACTGAGGGAAACCCTAGCATTAAACCTCATCGGCCGGAGAAGGACCTCCGGTTATCTTCTTCGGCCACTCTCCGCCACCTGCAACTCTTCAAACCTCCAAAAATGCACAAAAATGGTACCAATTGAAAGCTTAAGTTACGTACATCAAGAATCCAAGCATAGAATCAACACCTCATGCACACATAGCAAGAACAGCATCCAAACACTTTTGCCCTAATTTTTCACCTAAGCTCCTAATGAGCCTATCAACTAGCCAGGACACACACAGCTTCTATTAAGCCACACACAACATGAAAACAAGCTACATTTAGTGGAAAAGGTTGAGAACAAGGAACCTGAAGTGTGAAGAGTCTTGTGTCCAAAGAAAACCAGAGAAGTGTGTTTCCTCTTTGAGCTTTGAGTTGGCCAAATAAAGGCTCAAAACCTTGAAAATATGGATGAAGATGAAGCTGCAGTGGAAGCTACTTCAGCTCTTCAATGCTTCCAAGTTTCAATGCTGCTTGGTAATGGAGCTTGAAACTGAATTCAGATGAAGATGATGGTACAATTGTGTGCAGAAAGAGAAGAAGTCAGAGATAGTTTGAGAACTTGAGAGAAAAAAGTGAGAACGATTTTGAAGTGAGTGTGGAAAATGAGAGTTGAAAATGAATTTGTGAGTCAGATTTTGTTATATAGGTGTGGTTAAATGTGTTAACTAGGGTGGTTAGTTGAGTTCTGAGTGAGTTAAATGAGTGGCCTCTAACTAACTGAGTCAAGTTAGTTAGGGCGAGTTGGTTTAGGTTGTGATATGGTGATGAATGTTCATGGTATTATGGTGAGTTGGAAATGAAAAGAATGGTGGTGATGCTATCTCTAATGTAGCAGAAACTTACACAACAAGCTTTGCCTTTCTTCTTTCATGTATGAAGCAACATGGGAAGTACATAATGTGTAGGAAGTGTTTGGCTTAATGAGGAAAAAAACATGACTGGTGTATGCGTGTGAATGTTTAACAACATCAATGTCAAAACATTGCTATCTTTGGAAGCTTGAAACATGGAAGTTTTTGAAGTAATTTCTCCATGATTTGTGGATGGTTTGATGAGTTTTAGGTGTCAATGGAAAGAGGAAACATCATAGAGCAACTTTGATGTGAGAATTGACTTGAATGGAGGCTTGTAGAATGGTGTAAAATTGCTTGGAAGCCAAGAATGTGGGATTGGTTCATGGGCGAGGCAAGGTTGTGGCATGGCATGGCAAAATGACCTATGAGATTCAGCATGATCACACCAACTTGGGACCATCATAACTATCTCATAACTTGCTCAAATTAAAAAATGTCCAACATGAACATTGTAGAGGGCATGGAAAGGAACAACTTTGATGTTGGAAAGTTTTCCATTTGAAGCTTCCTTGATGGAGAAAAATGGCTGGACATTTGGCACACCATGTGTTTGTCAAAATTATGGCCGGTAGGCCTAAGCTTGCCTTGCCATGACTTGGTTTTTTGCCTTGATTTTACCAAACTTTGATTGATCATAACTCCCTCAATTTTGATCCAATGGAAGAGTTCTTTATATGGATTTGAAGCTTGGAATGTCATCTTTAATTGGTTCAACTAGGGCCTGAGGTTTGGAGCTTTTATCATGGAGAAAGAGAGCCTCAAAGTAGGGTGCAAAATGGTCCAAACTTGCCACTTTTGGAAACCCTAAAGTTTCTATTTTTGGCAGTTTTGTGATTTCTTGATTTTTCATGATTCCTCCATCATTTCTTGATCAAATATTGTCTAATGAACATATATAACTTGAATTTCATGAATTTGACCTTAAAAAGTCAGGAGTTGACTTTTTTCTCTGTACAGTTGACTTTTTCCCCAATTTCTTGATTATCAAGCAATTGATCAATTGAACCTCTTCTGAAACGAATCAATGGCCAATCTTCCATCCTTAGACACTTGATATTATGTAGAAAACATTGAGAACAAGTTTGAATCAAAATTTCCTCAGGAGACCTCTTGAACTCAAAACCCTAATTTTGACTGTTTTTTATAGGAGGTGATGCACTGTCCAATCTTTCTTGATGAATTCCCATCTTCCAATGACTTGTGACATCAAGTGGGATGATATATGATGTAATAAACCCTTGAGGATTGTTGAGAGACCTTTGGCTCTTGTTCTCTTGCTTTGGATGATTCACACCTTTGAGGAACAACTGATCACATGCCCTTATGCAAGATGCAATGCTAAATGCTTAATCTTTATTTTTCTATGCTTGAATACAATGCAATGAAATGAAAGCTCATGCTAAATGATATAAAGAAATGAGAGGGAAAATTTTGGGGTATTACACGCAGCAGCAACATATGGATACTGGAAGTAGGGAATTTGAAAAGGCATTGGAGGGGGAGCTTGTTGAGCTTGCCCTTTCTGAGCAGAGACAACATTTGTTTCACCCTCTTTCTTCTTATATCCATTGTTGAAAGGTTTCTTGGCTTGATACTGGCTTCTAGAACCTCCTTGGATCCTTCCGCTTTTCAGACCTTCTTCAATTCTCTCACCGACAATTACCAAATCAGAGAATCCGGCAGAAACATTTCCAATAAACTTCTTATAGTATTGGCCTTGCAAGGTACCCATGAAGATGTCGATCAGTTCATGGTCAACCAGAGGTGGATGCACTCTTGCGGCTAGCTCTCTCCAATGTTGCGCGTACTCCTTAAAGGATTTATTGTCCTTTTGAGCCATACTCTGAAGTTGAGTACGATTCGGAGCAAGGTCGGTGTTGTATTTATATTGCTTGATGAATGCACCAGCTAGCTCAGCCCAAGTGCGCACACTGGTGCATTCCAGCTGCATATACCATTCGAGTGATGCCCCAGACAAGCTGTCTTGGAAGCAATGGATCATCAGCTTTTCGTCTTTGGCATAGGCAGCCATCTTGCGGCAGTACGTCTTCAGATGGATGTGAGGACAACTGAGACCTTTGTACTTTGGGAATTCTTGCACTTTAAACTTGGGAGGAATGACAACATCTGGCACCAAGCACATCTCCAGAGCATTCAAAGAAGTTGGGCTTGCGGAATGGCACCAACAGTGATTCCAGGGGTTGGAAGTGGTTGAGACATGGCTTCTTCAGCGGCAGGAGTGAAGTTCATTGGTATCCCATAATTGATTGGATTAGGAATAGGAACTGAGAGTCTTGAGGTTGACCCTTGCACAAGAACATTGTTGTTGGCAGCAGCGACTTCACGCAGTTCTTCTTCTTTTCTGGCATCATGATGGCTTCGAGAATCTGGTCAATCTTTCCTTTGATAGAGTCTAATTCTTCTCTAAAGGCAGTTTGCTCTTGTTGAATCTGCTCCAACATTCATCTGGTATTGGATCGAGTTGCATACTGGTGTCGAGGAATCAGCTTGATTTACTGGAGAAGGAAGGAAGGTGAAGTGAGATTCTGAGGTTGAAATGAAATGCAAGATGTATAACTGATGCAATGAAATGACATGAGATGCAATGCAAGATGCAAGATCCAGGATCGCAGAATTAAACAACTTCAAACAGTTTTGCGGTTGGCCGAAGGAACGGGTCAACAACCACAACTAGGATCAAAGAAAGCCCGCGGGTAGGTTTCTAAAATAGGTAGGTGCCTAGAGTTACAGATATATTTCAAAAACATTATAACCAAGACGAAGAGACATCCAACTATAATATCCTCGAAATAATCTCATCTAGGTGAGGTCTTCGTTTTTTCCCCACGAGAAAGACTCCTCGGAGGCGTCCACTACACAACCATCGACACACGGGTTCTAAGTAGGGTTCTCAGAATCCTAGATCGAGGTCGAAAATATTACTGTCAGGAAGTAATACGTTCGAGGGATCTCATTTGATTGGGGCGTTCGCATTAACCCACAAAGAGTTAAAACTACCAACCACCATGGATAAATGGGTTAATGGTCCTTGGGATCAACGACTCACCTCGGAAATATTACAGCCATGGCAAAGATTCACCACAACAATAATATCTCCAAGGGAATCTACTCCAAGCGGAGTTTTCGCTTCAACTCACGCGGAAGAGACCACGCAAGCCTACACTACATAACCATCATCCTAATCCTAGGGTTTTTCTCGACTCGGGGGTAGAGCCATCTCAAAAAGTTCCCAATATCAGAACAACCCAACAATGTCACAAAAGGTAACACAAACAAGGAGTAGGAAAACAAATACATAAGTGAACGAGAAAAAAAAGAAACAAACAAAGCTAATGAGCTCGCGACTCGAATAAAGATAGGCTTGACTCTCTCTTGCATGGAGCAAATATATCCCCAGCAGAGTCGCCAGCTGTCGCACCTCGAAAAAATCGCTTGATCGAAGACACGACCCTCGCGCGAAAGGAGCGGAATGGTTCGACAGAACCACCACCGAAATTTATTTATCCCAAAAGAGGGAAAGGAAAATATCGAGAAAACTTTTAAGGAGTGGATAAGAACATGGTCGTCGCAACCACATTCTGGGTTCGAGAGTCGGTTACGTGAGGGAAAGGTATGCGCACCCCTCACGTCCGTTGTACTCAACGGGAACCTCTTGATTCGAATCGCGATACTCGTTAGCTAAGTTTATTTATTTTCTTCTCAACGATAAATACGAAACGGTAAAGGAAAAGAATGCTAGTGGGAAATGGGTGGTTTTAGGATAGGGTGCTCGGCAAGATCATCGCAATCTTGTGCCTACGTATGCTCATTCGGACGAGAAAGAGTAATCAGAGCAATCGTAGTTCGACTACAGGGTTTGACAGAAAAAGATGGAAGTGTGGAAATGGGGAAAAAAGAAAAAGTGTGCTCGCCAAGATCATCGCAATCTTGTGCCTACGTATCTTTACTCGGACAAGAATAAAGAATCAGAGCAGTCGTAGTTTGTGGTATGCCCACGAAAAGAAGAGAGTTGGTTTGTTTTAAATGCGTCAATTGCTCACACACGGGTAAGAGAACCCGCACCTAAACAACCGAAGAGAGATCAAAGACTTGAACCCCCATTTTTCACCTTGAAAAGAGTTGTGATAGTTGTTAGTTATTTTGAATTTTATTTGTGAAAATCCGCTTGACGATGGATCAAGGGTTTATTTTTATGCGAAAAGGTTAGTTTAAAAAAAAGTTTGTTTAGAGGTTGATTTGAAAATGGCTCGACGACGAGTCGAGGGTTTGGTTAAAAATGGGTTTGTTTGAAAATGGGCTCGATGACGAATCGAGAATTAGTTTGAAAATGGGTTGTCTATGCTAGTCCCTAGGGGTGCTCCTAGTAAACAAACCACAATCAAAGAAACAACGGATGCGTACATCTAAATGGGAGCGGGGTACATGTAAAGTACATGGGATGACATGAAATAAAAGGTCTCATTGTAAGGTAGCCCAAGAGAAAGCCGTGTGTGTGCGAGGTGTCCTAAACTAAGCCTTGAGCAAGAGTTGGACAAAAGCTCCAAGCAAAGGATAGTAACCAACAGTCCACCAATTAGTCTTTTATTGTTTCGATATTTTTATTGTGTTTTGATTAAAGTAGGAACAAAGAAACAAAAAGAGGGTTAGATGAATAAGTATGAATATGATATGAACAATGATAATAAGATAATATGAACAATAATATAATCAAGATAATATGAACAAGATATAATATTGGCATAAAAGTAAATCAAGATAATATTGACGAAAATGTAAAGTTAGTGGTTAATCGAATGAATCGGGTCCAATGTAGCGCTGAGCCATCGTAGCACAATCTATGACGAAGATCATACTATAGGAGGATGCGCAATTTGACCTATGTGCTAAAACACGATGGAGAAATGATATTGAGGATCATTCTCCAATTGAATCGTGCCACACGAAAATAAAAGGTGACAATCTCATCTTAATCACAAACTTTCGTCGATTAATCGAAGGTAACCTATCACGATCTCAAAGTATAGAAAGAGATCTCAATGATCACTCACTACAGATTTGAAATAATGAAGGTGAATCACTCCAACCACCAACATTCGTGAATAGAAAGACTTCATCGATCGAAAATGAGAAAATAGAAGAAGAAGATGCGAAATGGTCTCGTCTTAATCAAGATTTAATCGAGAAATCGATAATCTTTGATATTTGACTTTCATTGACCAATAATAAAAAGAAAAGATAGAAATCGAAAATGAAAAGATATAATCGAAAATAAGATAGAAAAGGAAGAAAGGTCTCATCTTTACCAAGATTTTAAATCGATAAATCGATAATCGTTGGTTTTAAATTTTCATCGACCGATAAAAAAGAAAAATAAATAAATAGAATATGAAATGAAAAGGAAACGAAATTAAAATAAAACCGATCTCGTCTTAATCAAGATCTTAAATCGATGATCGATAAGCTATGATTTTTGACTTTCATCGACCGATAAAAAAGATAAATAAATAGACCTCATATTAATCAAGATTTTGAATCGATTTTGAGAAAATCAACTAAATCATGAGTGTTGTTATATCATTGGCCCATAAAAGAAGAAAATCGAAAATGAAATCGAAATGAACAACATAGAAATTAATGAAGAGAAACATAAAAGAGATCAAAGTAAGATAATAAAACTAGTATTAAAAATTTAGAAGAAAAATAAAATGGTAAAATAATGTTAAACAATTTAAGAAAATCAAAAGAAAATAAAAAGGGGAAGGGGTGAAATCATGGTTACGTGGTATGAGGACTTGCAAAATACATGGGATCACATGGGCTGTGAGCCCATCACCCAAGAGAACCACCGGACAAAATAATAAATAAAAACAGACGGGCCTATGAAACCGGCACAACTCCAACAATAATAAAAAAAATGGGTACAAGACCCTAGTAGTATCAAGATTCGCTCAACAAAACAAAGCTTCTATGGGCAAAGTTCCAAACAAGGCATCATCAATTTTCATTAAAATAAAACGAAACCATTCAAAAGGTGAGACACAGTGGAAGACGATTCAAAAACATCATATCCACCGACCTATCCGCTCGTGAATCTCGTTCAATCTTTCGTTTCTTGTCTCGCTCGCTCAATCTCGCTTCTCAGGTTTATATTTGTGTTATCTTTTGTTTTGGTTTCGTCAAATCTCATTCTCTCTTCATCCTTTCTGTTTCGGTTCTGGTTTGAGCTTGTGAATAAGTGTTGAGGTTTTATGAGTGGAAGATTTATTGAAGCTGTATTGGGTTGAAGGTTGTGGTTGTTATTGGTTTATGGTGGTTGTTTGAACGAGTTTGTGATTTCTGATTTATGAAGTTCGGTTGTGGGTATAAATGAAGGAAATGTTGTTGATGGTTGTTGATGGAAGGAGTGAGTTGAAGAAGGTTAGGGGTGAGTGAAGGTTGAGGAGATTTGTGTGTTGTGCGATTTAGATTGAAAGAGGTTCTGTGATTGAAGAGGTTTGGAGACTTTTATGAAGATGAAGGCTCAGTTTCAGTTGAGGATGAAGAGGAATAAGATGGATTTGGGGAGATTTTGGCAGAGTATTGGCGGCTGTATCGAGCTTCCCCGAAAGAGAGTGAAGAAAATGTTTGATTTATAGGAGGAGATGGAGGGTAGAAATGGAAGAATTATGAAGAATTGGAGTGGAGGTTGTGGTCGTACAGAGTGATAACGAGATTGTGGTACATTGCAGATGAAATTTGTAGTAAGGTGCGAAAATGAGCTGGATTTAGGATCCGTTGGAATATTCTCTTTTCAGATTTTTTGGAAATTATGAATTGGTTTTTGGAATATAAGATGTAATTTGGTCAACCTGTAATAACTATTTTTCCTTAGTAACTTGTAATCCATTATTTGTAAAAACTTGAATCATGGCTTTTATTTGAATGGCTTGGTTTCTATTTATATTTTTTTTAGCATTTTCTTTGTAAATGAACTTTCAATGCCAATGGGCTTTTTGGTGTAAATGGGCCTTGATTTTTTGTGAATTTGGGCTTATGGTTTTTTGGAATTGGTTTGTGAAAGACAAAAAATGATAAATGGGCTTTAAAATGATAATATATCAAAAAAGATGGTGATGGAAAAAAATGGTAGATTTGAAATGTGATGGAATTTGGTCTTCACTTGCTATTTGCATTCTCATTAGTTGCTTGTACCAAGACTTGGAATTGTCTCATTATTTATTGAACCTTGGTCTTGATCATGAACAAAACCTTGCTTGATCAAAATTAGGACCACCCAGATGAACCTCAGTCAACACTGCTCACACACCTGACTTAATATCCTCAAATGAACCTCAATTCACCCTTGCAACAACAAGGAAAATAAAAACAACAACATATTTTTGGATTTTCTGAATAATGATTAGTTGATGGATGTACAGATGAAGGTTATCCACAAGTAGGACAAATTTGAGGTATGACAATAACCTATTGGGACTATGCCTTTTCAATTGTTGTTTTCCTTATTAACATATTTCTTACCTCATCTATTAACTTTAAAGTCCCTTATACTTTAATTTTTATTCAACAACCTGACTACAAATTCCTAAAAGTATTTGGGTGTGCTTGTTTCCCTTTGCTTATACCCTATAATAGTCACAAGCTTGACTTTAGGTGCCCAGAATGTCTTTTTCTTGGCTACTCCACTTCACACAAGAGTTACAAATGTCTAGCCCCTAGTGGAAGGCTATACATCTCTAAGGATGTGTTTTTTAATAAAGCAAGGTATCCTTAATCTAAGCTCTTTCTCAAACCTACTCACACCTCTTCACCTGTCAAAGATATCACTATACCACCTCTAAGTTTTAGCCATCCTCGTAATTTTTCTTATATTTCTTCTTCTGAACGTAATCCTACACCTAGCACTAACATCTTTTCATTTGTCTCTGAGTCTTCCTCCTCTAAGACCTCTTTTGTCCCTCATGCCATTGATTTTACAAGTCAGTCAGGTTCTCCGAAACTCATTCTCTCTCCTAAACCCATGTCCTCACCTGGTTCTAACAGCTCATCCAGGCCTTCTTCTCATTCTATATCTTCTTCTTCTGTCTCCAGATGAGTTAATTCCCTTTATCCCTCATAGGTCCATTCTTGTTCCTTCTAAGCCTGAGAATCTGCACCCTATGCAAACCAGAGCCACACATAACTAATGCGATTGACTTAAAACTGAAATTGAAATTCTAATATATAGCCTAAAATTTGTGCAAACAACTGCTGGAAAGTGGAGGAAGTTGTTGAGAGAAACATGCAGAGTGGAGATACTAGATTAGCTGAAGTGGGGTAAAAAACCAGCTTTGGCCAGGCTGACGGGCGTCAACTGTTATTTTTTTCATATCTTCAAGGGCTAACGACCGTCAAGGGAGGCTGACGGGGGTCAGCCTGCTGGATTTCCATATTTGCAGCTTTTTTTGTCCCTTTTTTCGATCCCTTTCTCTTCGTTCTTGCTTGCATGAGTATCCATTCGACACGTATCTGAAATGTATAATAAATACCAACATAACACAAATAATAATATATGAAATGACACTAAAATGCATGTGAATCGAGTCAAAATACACTATGTGTTATCCCGTTATCAAACTGCTACTTACTCATGTTGAACCTTAAACCACTAAACAAGCCCTTGTTGATCCTTAGTCGAAGGTTGCCATACAAGCTGAATATGATGCCCTGATCAATACTCAAACATAGTCCGTTATTTCCTTACCTCTTCATAAACATGCCATTGGTTACAAATGGGTCTTTAGAGTCAAAGAGAACCTAGATGGAACTGTAAATAGGTTCAAGGTCAGGCTAGTGGCCAAAGGTTTCATTAAAGGCATAAATTTGATTTTAATGAATCATTTTCTCTAGTTGTGAAACCTATCACTATCTGAGTTATCCTCACTATTTCCATTACTCACAATGGGTCCATTCAGGAAGTGGTTTAGGAGACTCCAAACTACTTTATTTAAGCTACATTTCAAGCCTAAAAAATGTGATATATCATTATTCATCTTAGTCTCACAAGGGCATACAATCTACCTACTTGTATATGTTTATGATATAATCATTACAGGTAGTTCTCCATCTCTTCTGCAAGATATCATTAGCGAGCTCAAGGTTTCTTTTTCTCTCAAGTTACTTAGCTCCTTTGACTATTTTCTTGGCATTGAGGTTAAACATGCTTCCCCAGACCTATTCTACTTACTCGGGCTAAATACCTAAGGGATTCTCTTTAGAGGACAAACATGCTTGAGTTTGTACATGTGAACACTCATATAAAGTCCACTTGTAAACTTTCCAAGACATGATCGCTAATTCTCTTTGACCCTTACATGTATAGGTTTGTGATTGGGGCACTACAATATTCCACCATCACTAGACCTGATATCACTTATGCATTCAACAAGGCGTGTCAATACATTGTACATCCTCTTGAGATTCACTGGGTTACTATCAAAAGAATCTTAATATACCTTAAAGGAACACTCAACCATGGTCTATTTCTTTCTCTTTTGTCTCCTATTGTCACTCTAACTTTACAATTTTTTTGTGATGCAGATTGGGCATCACACCCGGCTGACAGAAGAAGCACCTCAGGTCAACCATTTTCTTTGGTTCCAACTTGATCTGTGGTGGACGGTCAAAGAAACAACCAGTTGTATTCAGGTCCATCACTGAGGCTGAATATAGAAGGTTGGCTCAGGCTACAACATATCTTCTTTAGATTCAAACTCTTCTTCAAGAGTTATGCCTCACCACAACACTTCATGCAATCTTCTGTGAAAACCAATATGTAGTCTTCTTGATCTTTTGATGGTCTAAGAAATAACCAGTTGTAGCCAGGTCTAACACTAAGGCTGAATACAAAAGGTTGGCTCAGGCAACAACAAATCTTTTTTGGATTCAAACTCCTCTTCAAGAGCTGTGCTACAACAAATCTTCTTTGGATTCAAACTCCTCTTCAAGAGTTGTGCATCACCATAACACTTCCTATAGCCTTCTCTGACAACCAATATGCAGTCCTTCTAGATCACAATCCAATCCTCCATTCTAGAATCAGACATATGGAGATAGACCTTTTCTTTGTCAGAGAAAAGATCCTGGCTAAACTCATTTAAGTTCAGCATATTCCTGACTCTGTACAATTTACTGATACCCTCACCAAACCTCTGGTCTCTATCAAATTTCTGGGACTAAAGTACAAACTCAGGGTAGCCTACTCACATGAGTTTGTGTGTGTAGAAAGTGAAATATTGAATGTATGGTAAGTTAATCATAGATTATTCCTTAAAATTGACCAGTGTAACTTTTGCATAAGGTTTTATTTGCTATTGCTATTGCATGTCAGTAAGTTTGATCTATAAAAGACAAATTGTATCTAACTTTGTGAAATGAAAAATCAGTAATGATGCAAATGCAACTGAGAACTCTCCACATTATTTATAATATAAGGGCATTTCTTATCACACCACCCTTGTTTCTTAGGCACCATCTGAATTTTCGGTTTTGCCCCCTGATTCCGGATGTGCACATCCGGACGCACCAATTTTTTTAAAAACGCTGATTCTTTCCGGAAGTGCACATCTGGAAACATTCCTGATCTGCAGATTCGGAAAAAGGCAGAACATTATATTTTTTTTTAAAAATCGGTTTTTTTGCTTGGTCGCATATGTTAATAAATCGTTGCAATTTAATATACATTTGACAACATCCATATATAAAATAAAATGATATATATATAATAAATCTATGTCAAAATACAGTGCATGCATCTAATATAAATATAATACATCAAACAAAAAACTACTGCGTATGGCGAAGGATCTCTCATGGCTCCCCTGCTCCTCTGCCCCTACCTGCCATCCTGGATCGATGTCTGCGGTACTGAAGTGCCCCCTGAGCAATCGCAATAATCCTGTCCACGGCAAGTCTGGCACCAGAGCCCTCAGGGAGGTGACCGTCCGCAATGGCCTGCTGCGCTATCTGCTCTATCTGACGACAGCGTGGTAGGACATCCTGAGTGTGGTCCAGCTGAGATTGCCGCTCCTCTAATATCTCCTGATGAGCAGGTCTGGGTGGCGATCCCTCAGCAGTGGGCACCATGCATGGGTGTGAGACGGTGTAGAACCACACGATGTACCCGGCAGTAACACTCCAGTCTGTCTCCGCTCTGGTCGCCCGAGCCTCCTCCGGTACCAAGTGGGACTGGTAGTCAGCATATATCTCATCTATCTGCCTGCGGGTCAAGCCTATAGGAGCAGACTCATGAGGCATCCTGGGGATCATCTGCGTGTAACCGAACTGACACAAGATGCGCTCTGGTAGGTATCGAGCAGTAACGGTCGAACTGCATGCCAACCATCCTGAGAACAAACAAACCTCATCGAACGGGCGCGTCACACGGTGAGCGGCATATGGGCAATACAAAACGTCCTCAGCAGCCATCCGATCTAGATACACTCTGAAGGGGTCCGGCGCCTGGTTCCCTCTGAGCAGGACAAATGCAGCAGCACGTGGCATATCCTCAGTGTACCCCTGGGCACTCCCCCAACCAGTAATATAGGGAAAGTGCTGTAAAATCCACGTCTGAAATGGAAAACATAACATAGGTGTCAAACATTATAATGAATACAGAAAGAAAAGAAATGAAAAAATCACTTAGAATATTAAATTTTTACCACGTATAGCGTACAGCTGCCTGCCACAGTCGTGGCTCCCCAGCGGCAACCATCAGAGAGTCTGGAATAGGTGAATGCCAGCGCAGCCGCCCCCAGTTGTACCGATGGATCTCTGTCTGATCCGAAAGGTACCTGAGGTAGACGATATTAACATAATAGGCGCTGGTGTCCACAAACACCTGCGTGCCTAGAAAAAACAAGTAGTAGCACCTTAGGGCACACGTCCTGTGGATCGCCACCTCAGCTGGATCACCATCTGCCCGTCCTGCCTCTGCAAGCGCCTCAGTAAATCTATCCATAAAAAATGAGAACCGGACGTGTGCGCCCCTCAACTGGTGCACCTCCGCATGTGCCTTCTCTGGGCTAGCCCCAAGCTCTGTAACCAACAACTCTATACCGTCCGCCTTTGTCATCCTACCGTGACTCAGAAGGGTACCCGTGATCAGTAGATGTAAGAGGCACGAGATGTCGTCTAGCGTGATCGTGATCTCGCCGTACGGTAGATGGAATGAGGATGTCTCAGGGTGCCATCTCTCAACAAATGCCATCAGGATACCGTACTGGATCTGGGAATACCCAATCCTAGACAGGCCTCCAAGACCAGACTCCGCAAGTGCAGAAGTGAACCACTCAGCCTCTGGCAGCATCTCAATCGTGTCCATAACCTTGCCCCCATGGTTATAGAACTTTTGTGAATCCTTATCCTGAAAATTTCCAAATAAAACAATGTTACAAATGAACATATTTTCAACGAATACAATTCTATAAATAAACCGAGAAAGGTTACCTGTCCTAGCCAGATAAATCTGGCAGTATGCTCAGAGTACCCCGCGAGTAGGGACATATTAGATGGTCCCCCGGGGTAACCGCCCAGCTCATCGAAATCGTCATCATCGTCAACACCCTCATGTGTTGGGTGATCACCCTCTGGAACAGGAACAACAACAAGGGAACGAGGAGGAGCAGCTGATGGAGCTGTAGTCTCTCGACGACGCCTGCGTGCGGGCTGAGACCCTGATGAACTAGCAGTAGAATCCCGACGCCTCCGAGATGTGGATGGCTGTGGTGTAGGATGTTGTGTAGGATGTCCCTCAGCTGTAGGGGCTACCCCAACTCCCTCTGCGTCGGAAGCCTCGGCTGTAGACTGCATCCGCTCACGTCGGACATATGCGTGCTGAGCTGTCCGTCCATGTATGGTACGATCGTCTCTGCCAGCCATCTAATATGCAAAGCATAATAAATAAATTAAATTTTGTTTAAAAATAATTAAACAAAAACAAACAAACAAACAAGCAAAATTAAAAAAGGAAAAAAAAATAGTCTTCCGGATGTGCACATCCGGAAGGACTCAGAATTTTAAACGTTAGGCATTCCCGGATGTGCACATCCGGAAGGACGCAGAATTTTAAACGTTGGGTATTTCCGGATGTGCACATCCGGAAACACTAAACGTTTCAATATTTCCGGATCTGTACATCCGGTACGTATTTTAAAGTTTAAAAACGGCAGTCATGGCCACTGTAACAACCAAAAGGGCATTTTTATGCCCTGATCGTCCGTTTGAAGCAGTAAAAATGACCTACATTGTCTCTAACCTATGTTATTCATACAACTTAACAATTTTTACACCTAAATGTCTACTCTAAATGGATTACTCGAAAATTACTCCGAAACTCTAAAATTTGAAAACTTACCGATTAAAATGTGATACGGAGGATTTGGAGTGTGTTGATCGTTGTAGCAGTTGCTCTGCGCCGAACTCGAGTGGAAAAAATCGAGATTTGTGGTGATTGAAAATTTGAGAGTTTGAGAAGGAGCGGAAATGGAAAGGTGAATAATGAGGGGGGAAGAACGTCTGGCGCGAACTAATAATAAATACTTCTGGATGTGCACATCAGAATTGTTTCCGGATATGCATATCCGGAACACTTCAGCGTTTTTTAAAAATTTGGTGCGTCCGGATGTGCACATCCGAAATAGAAGAGTAAAAAAATAATTTCACGTGATGCCTAAAAAACTTGAGTGGTACATTAAGAAATTGCCTAATATAAATGGTTTCCGATCTCAATCCCATGCACTCAAAAAATTAATGGTTTATTGAACTCACAGTACTTTAGTTTTAACGAGGAAATGAGAGAACATATGATAAAGGTTCAAATCATGTATAAAAGATTTGATGTCTTTTAGATTTTTTATTTTGTTAATTTTTCAGAGGATAAAACTTAGATACAATACCATGGTAATGTTGGTGTTGTTCTAAATAAAAACACATCACATGGACTCAATTTTTTCGACTCCCAAATTTCAAAGGCAAGGAAACAACAAATTGTTAGACACGTGTAATTATTTTACAGGGTAACAGTAAGAACAATACCATTGGTACAATACCTAAGTTTTGTCCTTTTTGAGATGATGGAAAGATGAAGTTGTGGTGCATTTTAGAAGTTTTAATTTATTTGTCGTATTTATTTTTTATTTTTAAGCGACAAATATGATACAAATATTTAAATGAATTATTATTATTATTATTTATTTTATTTATAGCTTATAACAATTGAATTGATTAAATAATTATATTTAATTAATTTGATATGACTTATTCAAATCTTTTGCTCCATCTTTTTTTCACTTATATAACTATTTTCCTATTCTTTTTTACTTGAATGGACAAAAAAAATATTAGAATATTGAACCTAAAAAAATCCGTATCTTTTTTTTTTAAGTTATTTTTTGGTTACATCTTTATGTCAATATTTTTTCTTGTTGATCGGTTACCTCAGACTCATACCGAGACGAGCTTGTTGAATCTTGAAGGGTTTGTGCATAGCCGATAAATCTTTAAGGACAATGTTTCTACCCGCCTCAAGTTTGTAATGTGTTATAGGTCGGTCAAAGACCCAATAAGAGAAAAACCTAATAAAAGAAAGACACAATCACCAGTCTAACACCGTTCCACTAGAATATATGATGCTTAGTGCAATCATGCAGACAAAATCCCACACCTGATCTAGGCCACATATCTCTCATTGTCGTTGGATATCATCTAAATTCCAAGTTGTGAAGTATGAAACACCTTAACCAACTTTCATGTATAAGGTGACCCATATGAAGCAAAGGTATGATTCTGACTATAACTCACCCCATGCTTCTTGAACTCATCAATTGATTTGGGTGTTGGAGTGAAAACCTTGTAGGTCTACCCCTACACCAACATATCAAAAGTTTGATCAACCTCTCCAAGGCTTCACCTCATCACCTCATCAATCATTTATGTTTCTTAAGCATAACTGTGGCGCATTCTTTAAGAATTGATTTTTAATCCTTGAGAATTTCCACAATCAGATCCTTTTGATTCAAATCACGGTCAACGTAGCAGTTACACTAAGATGAAGAAAGCAACTCCCAAACTTTTTTTTGAAAACACCTTCGATTTTTCCATTTTTGGATCATCTTCGATCTTAGTCGTCAATTCAATTGGTGGGGAGTTGCCTAACAAGTAAAAATTTCTGTCACACCTCAAACCAACGACACAAATCAAGAGACGGGGAAAAATAAGCCTATTTTAGGGTTTCGAGGCCACGAGAAGATGGATGAGACTCCTAGAGCGACACTTCCGCTGGTCGTAACCACCACCATAGAAAATCATTCAGTATCAGGGATTGTCGTTGATGATGGAAGTTTGTGCGGCCTAATGTACATCAGAATTTTCATGATGTTAGGGTTATGCAAATAAGATTTGAAGCTGTGTGGAGGCAGAAGCTTTTTAGCATTCAATTATTCTTCAACTCGTGCATGTGGAGCTGTAAACTAACCCATTTCCTTTGGAGAAGGGAAGAATAGGAGGAATGTGAACGCGAACTTCCTCGTAGTCCTTTGTGTAAGCATCTACGACGAAATTCGAGAAAGATCATTCATGGTGACGTTATACATAGCGACCTCTATGATCCATCTGAAGATGAAATACCACAATGATTCAGGTAAGCTAGTCGTTGCTACAACTGACCTACGTAGAGCTCGTTTTATACATGAGACAATACTGAATAACTCCTAGCAACATCTATTGCCCCTGATAAAAGAAGGAATAAGGCATGTGAAGAAACCAATGTAGTCAATCTCGACATACGATAGGAGAAAGTCATGTAGGACGAGTTTAACACATCGATCAGACGTCAAGATGAAGATTTATTAAATAAAGTCTATATTGATTTTTATTTAAGCAAGCTCATTTCAACATTGTAAAGAAAAAATCAATATATTAAAAATTCTTTTTTTTACAACATAGTATTACAAAGTTTATAATTTATTGAACTCATTTTTGCGTAAATATTAGCTGTCATTATCATTATTTTTCCTCTCATTTCATTACGGATTCTTGTTATTTTTTCAGTAATTGTTCGTGTTATTTTCCAGATCATTATTATTTGATATTATTTGTTCTGTTTCTGACAATTGTTTAACCTTTATCATTGGTCACTCCCGTTTGACCCATTTAGAGATTTTTTCTGTCCAAGGATCACATTATTGTGGTTACCGCCCCTAGAAAGGCCAAAACCCATAAAAGCAACCCAAACAACCACCACATGCGAATACAAAATACTTAATCATAAGTACCATAATTATTTATCCATTTTTATAATATGATATCGGCATAACTTGAGAAAGGTACAAAAAAGAATTCATCTTGATAACGGTAAAGAATATTTAAGTCATGTCTTTTCTAACTTCACCAGTAAACATGGAATTATTCATGAATTCACACATATCAGCACCTCTAAACAAAATAGTGTTGCAGAAAAAAAAAATTATCATTTATATGAAGTTGGTTGATCTTTCCAATTTTAAATGCTTGTTCCTACCTCCTATTGGGGAGAAGTTGTTCTTACTGTTGCCTATCTGATTAATCGGGCTCTATCCCGACTCTTAAGTAATATAACTCCTGTTCAATTTTTTTCTATCATGTTTTCCCTTTGTTCCCATATTATAGGATATTGAGTGTTGCGTGTTTGGTTGTGTTTCATTTCTTCGTGTTTACAAACAATATCACAACAAGTTGAATCCCCGTGCAGTTGGGAAAAGATACATATTTTATCATACTCCTAATTTGAGTTTCTGTCTCCAATGACGTCGTATTTCATGGAATGAGTAATACTTCCCTCTTTTTAGTTTCAGAGGAGAACATAAATAATTTAGAGTTTAAGTCCTAATTTGTGAACCTTGATTTTAGCCTCCCTAAAGCCCCTATCACTATTCACATGTATGAATCTAAGTTGCTGCTTATGACGAGTCTGAGTCCTAGTTCAACAATTAAAGTCGAGTCTATAACTTTTCCTAGTTCTAGTCTCCTTAGAGAACCTATCATATTCCCACACTTGAACCTGAATTGTTACCTATGTCAAATTTGAGTCCTAGTTCAACACCTAAATTTTAATATATAATTTTTCCTAGTCCTCAAATGTCTTCTGTTTTGCATGAATCAACACCTTCGACACCAACTCTAGTGCATAAAAAAAATTAGTAAATATGACCTGCTCCAGAAATAAGGTCAATATTTTAATTGAAAGTAAGCCCCAAAAAATAATTTTCTGTTGATGATTCTCATATTTTTATCTATGTGACACTTACCCAAATGATTTATATCTTTTTCTTAGAGAAGGGATAAAAGACCATGAATCTCCATATAATATATATTATTTTTTTAAATTGTCTCATCTAAATATCACTCTCAATAGTATTAGAGTTTTTCACATCAATTGACTACGTGAGAATTACATCATCTCTTCAAGAGGCATTGAAAATTAAATGTGAGTACAAGCGATGAATGAGGAAATGAAAATAGTTGAAAAAATAGAACTTATGCGATTGTCGAGAGACAAGAAGGAAAAAATCCAGTGGTATGCAGGTAAATCTACACTATAAAACACAAGTTAGATGACACACTTGAACCTCAAAATATTAGACTAGTGACAAAAGAATATACTTATACATTGGACAACTCGAGTATTTCTTCAAACAATTATGATATTCAAACTCGAGTATTTCTTTGAACAATTATGAATGAAATAAGTGCTAGAAGATTTAAGGTTTAGTGTCAATCCTGATTCGTTTTCCTCTCAATTCTCCTCACTACCCAATTTTGCCAAACTAGAACAACGTTCCCCTGTTTGCTCAACACCAACCTCTCTGTATTCACCTTTTCATTTCATGGATGAAACCCAGATGGAAATTCAACACCAATCTCCCTTCATGGCTCCATTCTCTCAACCTACCCTTCATTTCAAACCCACCCCCTTCCCTATACCCATTTCCTTCAACCTCAAACGCAGACTTAACGTCCCTTCTCTCCCTTTGCGGCAGAGACAGAAACCTCACTCTCGGTTCTTCCATCCATGCCCGAATCATCAAACAACCCCCTTCCTTCCATTTTGATGCCTCCCAACGTAATGCTCTTTTTGTTTGGAACTCTCTCCTCTCCATGTATTCTAAATGTGGTGACTTCTGTAATGCTGTTAAGGTGTTTGATCATATGCCTGTCAGAGATACCGTTTCCTGGAATACAATGATTTTCGGGTTTTTAAGGAATGATGATGTTGACTCTGCTTTTAAGTTTTTTAAGCAAATGAGTGAGTCTAGTAGAGTTTGTTGTCGATTTGATAAAGCTACTCTGACAACAATGTTGTCAGCTTGTGATGGTTTGAGATTGGGATCGGGATTAGGATTAGGATTCTCTAGTGCAACACAAATGATCCATGGTTTGGTGTTTGTTGGTGGTTTTGAGAGGGAAATTACGGTGGGGAATGCTCTTATTACGTCGTATTTTAAATGTGGTTGTTTTAGCGAAGGAAGGAAGGTTTTTGATGAGATGATTGAGAGGAATGTTGTAACTTGGACGGCTGTAATTTCCGGGCTTGCGCAAAATGAGTTTTATGAGGATAGTTTGAGGTTGTTTGCTCAAATGTATCGCGGGTCTGTGAGTCCTAATGTTTTGACTTATTTGAGCTTGCTCATGGCTTGTTCGGGTTTGCAAGCATTAAGGGAGGGCCAGAAAATTCATGGCTTGTTATGGAAATTGGGAATGCAGTCGGATTTATGTATTGAAAGTGCTTTGATGGATTTGTATTCGAAGTGTGGTAGTTTAGAGGAAGCATGGTGGATATTTGAGTCTGCTGAAGAGCTGGATGGAGTCTCCTTGACTGTAATACTTGTAGCTTTTGCTCAAAATGGATTTGAGGAGGAAGCTATCCAGATATTTACGAAAATGGTGATGCTGGGGATTGAAGTCGACCCTAACACGGTTTCCGCTGTTCTTGGGGTATTTGGCGTTGGTACTTCTTTGGCTCTTGGAAAACAGATTCACTCTTTAATCATAAAAAAGAATTTCTGTCAGAATCCTTTTGTGGGTAATGGACTTGTAAACATGTACTCCAAATGTGGAGATTTGTCTGGCTCGCTCCGTGTGTTCCATCAGATGACTCAAAAGAATTCAATTTCATGGAACTCGGTAATTGCTGCTTTTGCTCGCCACGGAGATGGTCTCAGGGCACTTCAATTTTACAAAGAGATGAGAGTGGAGGGTACAGCACCAACAGATGTTACATTTTTGTCATTGCTTCATGCTTGCAGTCATGCAGGGTTAGTTGAGAAGGGTATGGAGCTTTTGGAATCTATGACTAGAGATCACAACATAATCCCTAGATCAGAACATTATGCTTGCATCGTCGACATGTTGGGGAGAGCAGGACATCTTAATGAAGCTAGGAAATTCATCGAGGGATTGCCCGAGCATGGTGGCGTGCTAGTTTGGCAAGCATTGCTTGGTGCCTGTAGCATACATGGTGATTCTGAGATGGGTAAATATGCTGCTGATAAACTATTTTCAGCTGCACCAGATAGCGCAGGTCCTCATGTTTTGATGGCAAACATATATTCTGTTGAAGGGAAATGGAAAGAGAGAGCAAGTTCCATTAAGAGAATGAAAGAGATGGGAGTGGCAAAAGAAGTAGGTATAAGCTGGATTGAGATTGAAAAGAAAGTCAATAGTTTTGTAGTAGGGGATAAATTGCATCCGCAGAGTGATGTTATATTCTGGGTTTTGACTGGTTTGCTTAAACACCTTAAAGATGAAGGCTACGTCCCTGATAAAAAGTGTATTCTCTTTTACTTGGAACAAGATAAAGAAGAGTAGTGACTGCATTTATGGTTATGTTGGATTTGGACAGTCCGATCTTGATCCAATTGTTATCAATGATGTAGTTGAGTGTGTCCAGACACAACTCA
This sequence comes from Lathyrus tuberosus, assembly GCA_022829125.1. NCBI lineage: Eukaryota > Viridiplantae > Streptophyta > Magnoliopsida > Fabales > Fabaceae > Lathyrus > Lathyrus tuberosus. The sequence goes on along the minus strand of JALAZF010000111.1, from coordinate 8,314,134 downwards.
GATATGGTCAATTTTTGGATTGGTACTTGCATGAAATACTATGCAGGATACTTATGATAGGAGGAAGAGACTGCTCCTATTTAGGAACACAAGGTTTAACTAAACTATTCTGAATAAGGAAATTGAGTAATTAATTTAGTCAAAAAAATAAATTAAAATCGTTACAATTTATTGTATTATTTTATCCAAACTACCTTGGATTCATTAACAAAATTGTCTTCTCAATGAAGAGTTTGTGTTGATAAATCACTTCTTTTATTATTTGTTTGATTAAAAATGTAAATTAAATAGAAGGATTATGGTAAAAATATTATTATGGAGCCCAAAATTTTTAGTGGATTTTATAAATGGGATATGGATATATAATATATTAAAGAGTTCCTATATTTTGGAATAATTATTATTTTATTTTTGAAAAAGAAATCCTATATAATTGAAGGAGAGAGCACAACACAGGTGGCACTCTGTCATCCAGAAAATGCTTCACTTCACCCCTCCTATGGAAACAGTTGGGTTGGCCACTCCGAAAACAATAGCAGCCAGAATGGGATCAAGGTGGTTGCGTGGCTTCAACTTAACAACAGCAACAACAACCCCTGTGTTTGAAAACCACACTTTTCCGTTGTCTGTGTCTGTAAATAATAAGACAAGAACGAGCTGCAGTTGCAGAGGGAGAGATGATGATGATCCTTTGTCCACTTTCTCTGCTTACGACATTCTGGGAGTGCAACCCAACTGCTCCGCCGCTGAAATTAAAGCTGCTTTTCGAGCCAAAGTACCAACATCAATCATCAAGGTTTCTTTATTCACCATTTTCATTCATTCAATTCATGTTTTCTTTTTCTGTTTATTTTATTGCAGGTGAAGCAGTTTCACCCAGACCTCAACAGAGATGAAAATGAAACATCGGATGTTATGATTCGCCGTGTAATTCAAGCATACCAGGTACTACTTTCTTCTTTAACTAAATCTCATTGTTTTTGTTTTACTTTTTCTATTCACTACCACACAACATACGTAGCCTAGTAACTAGTAATTCGTTAATTAACTTCTCACTGTCATATTTTTTTTATTGCAGATACTATCCAACTACACACCATCACAAATTATTGAAACGTAAATTATCTGTTGTCTTTCATGTCCTCAATATTTTGAAATTTACTGTAGGCATTCATTCTCTTACAATTGTTGCTGACTTTACAGGGAGTGCTTAGATCCCTTTGATAGACCAGAGTGTGAAGCTTTTGATGTTTTTGTTAACGAGCTTCTTTGTGTCGGAAAAGGTAATTGTACATATCTATGATGTACCAACACATACAGAGACACCAGACACAACAGGACATTGACAGTGACCCGTGGAGCTCTTAATAATTTAAGAAAATTTTCTATGCTTTTATTTTACCATTACATTGTGGAGTTAAAATTATGTGCAGCTTGTTCAAATTCCTGTGTTGAAAGAGCACCTCATGCTTTCACATTTGTCCCTTCTACTGGAACAGCACGTGCGATTTCCCAAGGTTAATTTCTCTCATCTGTTGTTCACTCTCTTCATTTTGAATAAGTCATTGATTAAGAATACCAACAACTGTTCATAGATCAAGGGGAAGATTATCAAGTTCAGTGTGCTGTTGGACAATGCCCTAGAAGTTGCATTCACTATGTAACCCCATCACAGAGAATTCTTTTGGAGGAGTTACTTCACAGGTAACAACCTTACTCATTCTTATTATTACCTTTTTGAATCATACACTGTTTTTGGATTTTAATAAGTTCATTCTGTTTGATTTCATATTTCCTTTTGATTGATGTGTTGCAGCATACTGGATGTACCCTATGATACATCAGCTGAGGCAGAATTGCTCTATTCACTTATAACCAAAGCTAAGTTTGAGAATAACCGATACCAAAAGCCAAAGAGGAAAACCAAATTTTCAACCCAGCATGTTGATTGGTTTTAACGTCCCCGTGTCTTCACTCCTCAACCTATAGATACCACTCAGATTGATGAGACAATCATGGCTCTCAATGCTACCAGTAAAAAAAATATCAGCAGCTTTTACTTATACCTATAGTTAGCAACGAGATTGGGAAGTTTTTGTTTCATTTTGTCCCGTCTCTTACTTTAAGATTTTGCAACGGATGGCGGGGAAGTGGTAGGGGGTTAGTTCTTGCTGTGGATGAATCTAAGGTCCAGATTCATCGTCTATGTGAATGCGTGTCACTGCAAATGACTAAAAACTACAAGTGTGTGTATCTGGAGGCTTGAAGCTAAATCTTCTAGCCAGATCGATGGAGCAGCTGTGCTTGATCCACTCACAGGTGATGCATGCCTGCTAATACTGCTATTCAGATTTTAAATTTGAGCAGGGATGTCTATTAACTCAAAAGATTGCATGGTTAGAGTGGCATAAGGAAGGTTATGTTAAAATCAATTGTGATGGTTTGATGGTTGAATCAACTCGATAAACATGGCTGTGTTTATGTAGAAGAAAAATTACATATTTTTCTCAAATGTCAATTATGAATCAACTCGATAAACATGATATTAGCTTCTCGATGTCATTAATGTAAATTTAAACCTAATACCATACTTGCTTTGAAGTTGTTTGATGAACAAAATACATTCCAAAATATTCATAATATCTTCGACCGATCATGAAATCGTCACTTCCAACTCGAGCGGAACTTTTGTTTCGAAACGGAAAAATATATTCTACACAACCCTTACGTCTGCATCTGTTTTGAACTCATAGTTGTTGAATTCAATCATGCCTTCATTGTTAATTGACGGTGAACGATACTTGAGCTTCACAATTTTTCGATTATATCTGTATGGTAGAAGATTATGCAATTCGTATTACAGATCTGTAAAATAGGTGTACTCATTGAACTTAAACTTTCGTCCGGGTATCGCGCCGGAGAAGAAGACATTTGCGACATACCAAATGATATTTATTTGTGACATTTGAGACATTTTGTGTTTGTATGAAATAAAAAACAAGAGCCCCTAAATTTATAGAAGTTGTAGACAAATGTTGAACTAAAAAATTCTATCACGTATCAGTGCTTGTTATGGGGATACATTTCTAGGACCACCTGTCATACTCCAATATTGTCCCTCAATCAATAAATCAATGCATTCACCATGATGTCTACATAATATGCATATCATAACATACATTTCTTTCAGCTTAATGCTTAGAAATTCACTCAAAATAAAGTTTCGATTTTATAGACAGATCGGTTGAATCTATTTTTAAATGTGCGTAAACTTAGCGGACGGAAATTTTTGAGATCGGGTCTGCAGCTGTTAGTTTTATTGATCTACGGTTCGTGTCATTCAACCTGGCATGCTCGTTTTATTTTTTCGATCCCGTTTACATTTGCATTGTGATCAGTTTAAGCCTTTTCAACCGAGCACTTTTTACTGCAAAATTTGACTTTTACCTGTCTGTTATCCAAAACTTTATTGCGCGTAGATCATTTAAGTGCATTCATTTTATTTTTTAGCCCATTTTCGAGCCCAATTTTTATTTATTTTTATTTTTTAAACCAAAATGACAAACAAAAATAAATAAAATCGATAAAACATTCATTGTTATTTTATTTGGCTTTGTTAAAATTTGTGATTTTTATTGTATTTTGTTCTATTAAGCTTCTTTTAATCTAAAGGGACTAAAATTGGAATTGCATTTTTCTTAAAACCCTAAAAGCTAATATGTAGTAGCTGTTGGGCAATTGAATGAAAAGAACACTCAAAAAACAAGGCATCGAGGTACTCTTTTTGATGGAGCTCTCTCATTCAAAAATCAAACAGTACAAAGCGAAAAAGATTTTTTTTTGCTAGAGGTGTGACCCTCTTCTACTATCTATCTAATACAAATCAATTGCATGGTCTGCCAACAATGTCTTTTCATTTCAAAAAATTTACACTATCAAAAGGCTATTTCAGTAAATAAGTAATGTTCGAATTAATTCCCTCCCTGTCACATTTTTTCGCCCAGTTGTATCACTCTGATTTGCCGAATTAATCACCTTCTCTCTTTTCGCCTTCCAGATAAAAACTTGCATGGAAACGAACCTAAATCTTTATTCTTAAAAACAACCAATAAGAAGAGAAATTTTTTTAAATTTGTTTAAAATTAAATTTCTTTTTTAATTGGAATCATGAGATGGTTGTGATAATGAAGGAGAGAGAATATTTTATTTTTATTTTTTAATTAATAAAAAAATTGATTAGTTGTTTGTAAAGCCAAGTGTTATGTTTGTATCTGATCTTGCCGGATCAGAAAGAGATCAGCAGCCAGCAACACGTCGTGAGCTCCTAGTTCGATGGTGGTGGAGAAGAGGAGACGGGTGTACCTGCAAGGTACTCCGATGCTAAAGTAAGTTTCAGCGGGAGAGAGAAAGGCAAGTACATAAAAGCGTTAGAATTTTGAATACCTGACCCTCTAGTGAGATAGTGTATTTATAATGTGCCCCCAGCGTTGGGCCAATGGTTATTTGCATTGAGCTGTATCATTAGGCCCAATACGAATAGCTGCCAGGATCTATGTGGCGTAGGGAAGACCAGTACGTGGTCTTTGTTCTGGGTCAACTGCCCCGTGAACTTCGAAAGATGAAGGACCTGTTCTTTCGCTCGTAGGTAGTTAGTTGGCTGATGATGTGTCCCGCGTGAGGGGCACGTGGAGACCGCGGGGAAGACGCGTGAGCACTCCTCGTGTGGGTTGATGAATTGGGCTTCATTTGGTCCTCCCCAACAGGGGGAATGGGTTGGGTCGTGCCCGACAGTGGGGCATCCTCTGTCCTAGTCCAAAACAGGAGCCCCCCAAAGTTGTTGCTCCAAAGCAGAGGAGTAATGACTTAAGAGTCAATTCTAGTGTCGAGGAGGGGCGTAGAAACTTGCCCGGGGGAGTGTCGTGCGTGCCCGAGGAGCTGAACTCGCGGGACAACGCACGTGAATAGGCGCGTAAGCCATTAGGTGCGCTCAACGGCGGGTTCGACGACAGAGTCGATCAGGCGTTCATAGCGGGGAATGACTTCCAGCTTCTCATGGGGAAACGTTCCCAGCTGTGTACAGGTCAGACATTTTGCTCGACGATGCGATGAAAGTGGAAGGGACAGGCACGCCATTTTCTCGAGCAGGCGAGGGATTTGAAGGGACACACGTGGTGTCTTCTAGGACCACATGTCAGGAGCAATAAATGCCTATGATGGCTATGAGTAGGGGTGCTTGAGTGTTTATGTGATGCCTCGCTTCTCGTGCTAGGACTTATAAATAGGGGGAAGTCCATTTCATTTGCACGCTCCCCTCATTCTAGCTCAAGAATTTCCCTAAGTCTCTCAAATCCCTCTCTGCTCTCCTAAAGTCCATATGCCGTCGCAGACGCCATCATCCATTTACTCTATCATCCAGATTCTTCTTCATATAAGTAAGTCCCTTGCCCTTCTTCAGATTCCATGCGTTCTATGAATTTTCTGGGGGGTTTCTTGAGTCTCGGATGAATTTTCTAGGAGACTCATGAAGTTTCCGGCGGCTTTCCTAGGAAGCCCTTGATTATCCGGCGACCACATGAAGTTCCCGGCGGAATCATGAAGTTTTCGATGAAGATTCCGGGAACATCATGAAGGTTCTAAAAAAAGGGACAGGGTTTCTGATGAAGGTCGCGAGCACCTCACGACGCTTCATTGGCGGGAACCCTTCTCCCCGTGGGTGCGAGCGTAGCAAGAGGAAGTCTCTCGTCGAGGAGACTTCGTGTCGAGGAATCTTTTCTCAGCGGAGGGGTTTCGTGTCCTACAACGAGGATGGTTTCCTCACGACCATGCGCTTGTCGGTAAGGGCTTCGGTCGAGGACGCGTGTCGAACATCTCCTCGCCCTTTCACTTGATTTGCGGTGGAAGGGTGGATTTGATCTTATCGTCGAATTCACTATTTCCTTCTGCTTTTCAGGTTAAATGGATCCCAAGCCCGAAGACGCCGTCATTGTCGACGAAGAGGTCGTCGACGTGGAAGACGTTGGCGGGGACGTAGATCACAACTCGAGTGATGCGAATGATGAATCTCCCTCCTCGTAGGCCGGGTTGGAGCCCCTGTCTGCTGTTTTGCGGTTCGTCCATGACGACTCGGAAGTTTTCGCCACCGTCGAGAAGCGGGCTGAAGGGACCCCAACAAATTGGAAAGTTTATAGGCCCAAGGAAACAGACCGGATCTGCTTGGGCTACCAGGGGAAGTGCTTCCCAATGTACGAGTTCGTCTTCCGGGGATCGGGACTTCGCCTACCCTTCACCGACTTCCAAACAAGGGTGTTTTAGTGGCTAGACCTGGCGCCCTCGCAGCTTCACCCCAACGCCATCGCGTTCATATGAGCGTTTGAGCTCGTTTGCCAATATCGGAGTCGGGGCTATGCTCCCGTTGTTATTCTGCCTCTTCCACCTGCAACGCCAAACTCAACATGGTCGACACAACTGAGTGTCCTTGAAGCAACCGAGGAGGCTGTTCAAAGTGTACTTGGACTCTGTCCGTTTCTTTAAGGACAAATGTTTCATTGTGAAGCTGATGACTCATGCCGCCATCGACTCCTTGTTCGACCGCATGGAAAAGCTCGTCGACGGGCGGCGGGAGGTGAACTTGGAGACCAAATTTCCCCTCGAATGGCAGAATACCCACTTCACAAAAGGGACAGAGAGCTACATCACGGAGCCCCAAGACTTAAACGAAGATGATAAGTTCTCCTAGGACAGGATAATGGGCTTTGTTAACAGGTTTACCCTTGCCAAGTGCGTGAATAAAGATAGAAGCTTCGTCCAGGAGGCCAACGGGGACATCTCCCTCGAGCCCCGTTTAATCAATACCAAAGCGCTCCTCGAGTGCGATCCGACGAGGAGGCCTTGAGGCTCTTAGGTAGTGAACATTTTTATTTGCTTGACTGCTCGTTTCTCCTTGTTATACTGACTCGATTTTCTTTGTCGCAGGTCGGATGTCAAATCTTCAAGAGCGCGTGTTGAAGCTCGCGATGATAAAAGTCAGGAAGAAGGCTCCTCCTAAGGGCCGTTTCGCTCAAGTCGAGCAGGTGGCGAACATCATCAGCCACCTGGGGGCTCCACCTCCTCTCCCTGTGGGAGTCAGTCTCCAATTTCTCAAGAACATCTGTTGAAGAGTCTGTAGTTAGAGGATTCTAGGCCTGTCGACCTCACAGAGGGCATTCTCGGGGAGAGGTTTGTGATGCCTCCTTACCATCGTAACTGGGAACTCTTCGCCGCAGAAAACTCTTTGATCGTTCCTGAGGCAGAGGCTAAAGCGATTCTGGGGGTCGACCAGGCGACCAGAAGAAAGGTGTTGTCCAAGGACGCGACTGGTGTGATGAGGGTCCTCGAGACGACCTTGGCTCTCAATGACGGGACCCGTCCCCTCGCCGAGGTGAAGAAGTTGAGGACAGAGATTGCGACCCTCGAGGCGGATAAGGTCAAGGTGGAGAATGACTTCGTCGACTACAAGGAGAGGCATAAGATCCAAATAAGTCTCTACCATCGCCTCGAGGAGATGCTTCTGAGGTGTCCGACAATGGAGCTGACCAGACTGTCGGAGAGACCTGGCCCGAGGAGGAAGCCGCTATTTAATTCTTTTTAGTTGTTTAGCTTGCACACCATATTTTGATTTTGACTTATCCTGGCTTGCATGCCGTAATTTGTAATCTGATTTTACCTGGCACGCGTACCATGGTTTTTGATATTGCCTGGCCTGCGCGCCATGGATTGTAATGTTTGAACAATGGACCTTTCCCGTCCTTCGCGATGCATTGCTTATTTTTTTGTTAGCTTTCTCTGTATTTTGTGTGTGTTGTTTGTAGGATATTTATTTTCCTCGTCAATGTGTATGCAATATTGTGTTTGCTCGTTTTTATGAGGTTATTGGGGCCTTTGCTCGACATAATTGGTCCTCGACATTGCAGAGAACTGGCTGAGTGGCCGGAGTCGGGTTCCGACCTTCGACGAAGCTAAAAGCTCGATCGAGGTCTTTGCTTTGTGGCGTGAACTTCTAATCTCGAGCTGGGCATTCCGCCTAATTGGTACGACAACGGTGGAGCTCGGTTGAGGTGTCCCCGTCAGATCACGAGTTCGGTCGCACACACAAGAGCAGCGCTTCTGTCTTTTTGTTTCAAGTTTAGAAGTCGCGCTTGTACCCTAGCGCGCTCCTGTGGTCGGGACGCACTTCGTCACGGTCAAACCAAGTACGCCGCGGGAAGTGTTTAATTGTAATACTGTTTGAGCTTTTCAGCGTTCCATGGTCGAGCAAGTTCCACCCCGTGTAGGTTCTCAAGGTAGTAGGCCCCATTTTTTGTTCTCGCGTGGACGTGATAGGGGCCTTCTCAGTTCGCAGCGAGTTTTCCCTCGCGTGAGTCTTTCTGGTTCCTTCGTAGGACTAGGCTGCCTACTTGGAATTTACGTTTGATGACTTTGCTGTCATGTCACCAAGTTATCTTTTGCTTAAGCGAGGCTTCACGAAGGGATGCCCCTAACCGAATTTCTTCGACTAGGTCGAGCTCCTCCCTTAGGGCCTCATCGTCCGTCTCCTCGTCGAGGGGAGATTTGGTCCTCCTAGAGGGTTCCTTTATTTCTACCGGAATTACTGTCTCGGTTCCGTTGGTCAGTCGGAGCGGGGTCTCCCCAGTGGTCGTGTGTGGGGTCGTCCTGTAAGCCCAGAGCAAGCTGTGTAGCTCCTCGACCCACCTCTTCTTGGCTTCGCCTAGTCTTTGTTTCAGGCCTCACAAGATCACTATGTTCGCAACTTCAGCCTGCCCATTCGTTTGCGGGTACTTGGCAGACGTGAAATGTTACTTTGTGCCCAGCTTAGTAACGAAGTCCTGGAAGTTTTTGTCGGTGAACCGCGTCGCGTTCTCGGTGACAATTGCTTGGGGTACGCCGGACCGGGAAAGTATATTTCGTTTGTAGAAGCGGAGTATGTTATGTGTCGTGATTTTGGCGAGGGCTCCAGCCTCTATCCACTTTGTGAAGTAGTCTATGCCGACTATCAAATATTTATTTTGGTATGATCCTAAGGTGAAGGGCCCAAGGATATCCATCCTTGTTATACCCAAAATTTTACCCCTTAGATGTCATGACATATTTGCATTTGCATTAGGGTTCAATCATCTTTACATAGCTAACCAAATTATCAAACTTTGTGGTGTGGTTTCTTTTTGTGGAATTAGGGTTTTATACCAAGAAAGGAGAGCCCTGATCAATCAAGATTTAAGAGTGAGATCAACAAAACAAGTCCTGATACACTCCAAGGATTCCTAAGATACCTCTTGGTTTAACATAACTCATTTCAAGGGTCTCTTAAGTGAAGAGGAGAGGTTTTGAATTCGTCTGATCAGGAAAGTCAACTGAGGCTTCAAAAGTCAACCTTTGAGTTTTTTGGCCAACCATGAATATTTCAAGTCATATTCCATGATCTCATGTAGTTGGATCAAGAAAAGTCAAGAGGGAAGGACAAAATCAGGGAATTTGGAAAATTAGGGTTTTGGAAGAACTTCATTAAGTGTGAAAATCATGGTTTTTAGTCATATTGCAAGGACCATATCTCACTCATCATTAATCCAAATGAAGCAAACTTGTACTCATTTTGAAGATAGCATTCCATACTACAAGTGTGTAGAAAGAATCAAGATCAAAATAGGTAAGGATTTGAAGTTATGGATGATCAAAGTTGGAAGAAATCGTGACTTGGTTTTCTACTTAGAAATTTTTCTGAGTACCAAAATTCAGCATGTTTCGATCATTTTCATGGCCATTTTTCTCAAATTTCCAAGTTTCAAAATCAAAATTTTTGAACAAGAAAGTTGTTCTTTGTTTTTCAAGCTTTCCAAGCATATGTAGAACTCTCCATTTGGATTAACCAATCTCAAATTATGTTGCTTCAAAAGTGGTGCTCCAATGTTGGTAAAATCCATAACTTATAATTTTTTCTAAGTTCATTTGGACATATTCATGGACATGGTTTCAATCAATTTTTTTCTCAACCATCCAAGTCCTATTTCAAGATGTTTTCCACATGAAAGTTATTCTAGGATCTCCCTACTTCGCATTGAATAAAAAATCGCAGGAATTAGAGTAGAGTTCATCAAGTTGTGGTGCTCTAAAGTGAGGATATTGCAATGTTAGATTTATAACTTAGAAAAATTCTAACTTTGTCTTTCCCACAACTAGCTTTACCAAACTTTCACACCATTTTTCATGTGTTTCTAAACTCCATTCCAACCTTTGCCCAACATCAAATTTGTTATATTCCATGCCTTTTTTCCAAACAAGAAAGAATCGTCCCAATTGATCAAATGCTTAGGGAATTATATTGAAGTAAGGATCATGGACATTGTTTCACGACACCAAGTCATGCCCATGCCAAGACCAAATTGCCAAACCAAACACAAAAATCTTGTGGCATCCAAGACAGATTATTTGCCTCTAAACCCTGTCAATTAGGATCTCTAATCATGCTACCTTTTGTCTTTGGAATGGACATGATATTTGGAAAGGGTTTTGAACCACGTGGTAAAGACATTACACGATCCTTAAGGTTTTGTCAACTTACTCTGACTTTAACCCAAGTACAAGCAAGAAAGTACAACACAAGGCTCAAGACTGATTGAAAGAGAAGGCCATGCGTGTAGATTAGGAGCTATCCCACTCTTGTAATAAAAAAAAAGAAAAAAGCAACTAAGAGAGAGGAGAGTTTCTGACTATTTTAAAGGGGAGGATCAGAAGAGAAGAGGACATTATCCACATACACAAGAAAAGTATAGAGAGAGAACAAGAGGGAGGAAGAGAAAAAGAGGAACTCGTTTTGACCTAAGGAACCGGATCTGCCAACTTTCTCAGCTACCTTTACATCACCATTTTTCTCAAGAGAGACTTCATCCTTTGCACTGAAGTGTAGAGGTCGAGCTTGTTTGGATTCTTAAGTTCTGGAAGTGAAGAAGCAGTGGACTTTCTCCACTTGGTAAGATTTTCTTCAAGTTCTCATGCTCTCATACTTAGATTTAATTGGTTTAGGATGCTTTAATATCGTTCATGCTTTGCATCTGTATAGCTTGAAATGATGGTATGGCTTGGTTGATTGAGTTTGTGTTTGATTACCATTATTCAGTTTTGTGTTTTAACATGAAATGCCTCACTTTCACGCTTTTTTCCTCAATGATAGATTACTTGTCTTGAGATATATGTGGTATGATGTTGTTCTACTCACTGAGTACTTCATTTTGCTTTTTTATTTTGTCATTTTTGGTTGAGAAATGATGTTGAAAATGAATGAGGAAGGGAGTAGGAAACCATGGCACTGACTGGTTTTGGCTAGGGCTCTTGTGTTCATTTGAGTTACATGGGGAAGACGATGAGGTGTCACAGCATGAGAGGTGGGCTTGTGAGTTTGTCGTGTAATGACTTAAGTTTATCGTGACCAATTAACATTAAGTTCACATGATATTTTGTACCCTTTAGTGCTGTCACCGTTTTATTTTCGTATTCAGACCAGGGCTTTGCTTCACGTGCCATTAACACCTCCATTTTAGGAGGCCCACACGTAGGATGAAGGTTCTCTTTAGAACCAGAATTGCTGGGCACACTCCCATCAGCCATATGTTGCTCTATCTTTTCTTTCTTTTATTTCTTCAACTTCTTATTTTATTTTTAATATTTTGAACATCTAAAAATTCTATAAAAATCTTTTTTTAGACATTTTAATGTCTTAAATAATTTTTGATAATTTTTATTTATTTTATTTATTTGTTTTCATATTTTATTTGAATACTTTGATTAAGCATGTTTCTTAAAACACCCTTGTTTTAGGGTTTTATTATTGACTGACCTCCTCAAAACTTTTTGACCTAAATTTTTCTCAAGTTTCTATACATGATGTGGGGATTCTAAAATATTTTTGTTGGCCATAAATGATCTTGTTAAGTTGACATTTTGTTTGACTTTTGAGGTCTCGTTTCCTTTTAGTACTTTGAGTTTGTTGGTAGCATTTGAGGTGGTCTTGATACCAACCTTGTTGTGAGCTTTTGCATACATCTTCTTGACTATTTTAACATAACTCAAGGCTTTGAGTTGGGTTTTATTTGAATTTTTTCCTATTTTTGACTTAGACTTGAAGATAGGGTTCATTTTGGGTTTGTTTTGGTGGGTGCCTTGACCTAGTTTCTAAGTTTGGTTCTTTGAGTGGTTCCCTTGATGCCAGGAGTGGAAATAGGGGTTGTACATCATTCATTTGCTACTTCCCCAATGTGAACTTTGAGTTGAAACTCAATGTTTGCTTCATTGCATACTCTTTTGATTGAAGTTTTGTAACATATGTGCTTTTATAGTCTTGACTTGTGTTTGATGTTATCCTTACCACTTCTCTCATACTTATTGTTACAAGTTGTTTGTTCCTCTCCTTCCAAAGGAAATCATCTCCATTGATTTCAATGTCATGGATAGCTCATTACCCCTTGGCCTCATTAGAGCCTTTAGCTTTCCTTGACCTCATTAGGATTAACCACAGCCTCATTAGAGCCACTTCCTCTTTGACCTAGTTTAGGTTAAGATCCTTACTTCTCCTGTAAGCACTATCATTATAGTTGTTTAATTCCCTTTTTGGCCTTATTATAGCTATTTAACATACAATTTATGATTAGGTAGAGTTCTTAAACTCCATGTGGTTCTCATTATAATGAGAATTCATCTCCCTCTTGACTTTGTTCAAAGTCAGTCTCTTAAACTAGTCTTTCAACATAGACTTAGAAAGTTTTTTAAATCTATGTGAGTATCATGGTCATGAATACTCATTTCCCTTTGGAACCTTGATCATTATCAAGAGTTCCTCAACCCTAATTAGGTGAACTACGAATGCTCTGATTCCATCCTAGTTAAGATACGTAGGCACGAGATGCGACGTCTTGGCGAACATACTTAGTGTATATACCCTTAGGTCTTTACCTTTAGCACCTTGGTCTTCACCATAGGTCTTTACCTTTACCCTTAGCATAGATTCCCTTAGCAAGCAAACATTAACATAACACAATACAAATAAGAGGTTCCTGTAGAGTACTACAGATATCTTGGATGCTAACACCTTCCCTAGGTATAACCAACCTCGGAACCTTAGATCTCTTAGTTGTGTCTTTACATAGCGTACTTCGGGTTTTCTTCGATCTTTACCCTTTCCTTTGGATAAATCAAAGCTCGGTGGTGAATTTCAAAGATGTGTGATTCAAGTTAATTAATAGCTTGGTATCCGATTCTCATCGCAATAGAAATGGAGACTTCACTGGGGATCAATTTTTGAGAGGGTTAAACCCATCTTATTTATATTTGTGTTATGTATATGTTTGCTTGTCTCTATACTTGTATATTTGTATATCTGTATTTGCTTGGATTTTTCTGTGTGCAGGGTTGCTACTTTGAGTAGTGAGGAAATGTCCTATACCTGGACTGGAGTGCACCTATGATAGGAAGGTGGTACATTCAAGGAGACTTTGAGGGAGTAGATTCCCGAAAAAGTCGAATTGAGAAACCACCACTCAGTTGAGGCCCTCTTGAGAGTTAGTCATGTTGAATGAGTTTATTCGTGAAAACGTTACTACTCTCTACCTAGGAGCCCATGACACTGATGACCATTAGTCACCTTTAACCCCACTTGGCCTTTTAGGATGTAGTGCGATAACTATGAGGGAGTCGATTCCTGAAATGGTTGATACATGATACTACCCTCAGATGAGATTCTCTTGAGAATATTATTGACTACCGAGTCATTCGGGAAATCGATAATATCCGAAAGATGGGTTGTCGACTCTGGGAACTTTTAGAATCCTGTTCTACAGATGATAAACCCATAGTACATACCAGTTGAGATGGGTAGACCATGGCTCCATGCTCATGACCTAAACCTAGGCCCTTTGTCTGTATATATGTGAATTTGTGAATCTGTGCTTATCTGTTGTTTTGCATTCATGCATTCATAAGCATACATTTCATAGCAGTTTCATGGAATTTAGACCTTTTGTTTGTGAATATCATAGGGTTATCATGGACAGCAAGAGGAAGAACACCGTGAAGTATACTTTCAAGAGTCTTAAACTGGACGACATGAGGAGGTTAGGAACCTTGCTGACAGACCCTGAGGGATTCAAGGATAGATATGGGAAGTTATGGATTCTATTAAAGATAAAGGTTGATGAAGGACTCCTTTCCACTTTACTTCAGTTTTATGACCCAGATTACCATTGTTTTACCTTTCCTGATTACCAACTCTTGCCCACACTTCAAGAGTATTCTCAGCTAGTTGGTCTGCCTATTTTGGATGAATCTCCATTCCCAATCTTTGAGAAAGATCCCAAGGAACAAGAGATAGCGAAGGCCACACATTTGGGGTTAGTTGACATTCGAAACAACATGACTACAAAAGAAGGAGTATTTGGTTTGACTGCAGAGTTCCTAGTTGGGAAGGCTCAGTATTATGCCAAGCACCTGAGTACGAATGCATTCGAGGCCATCTTTGCCTTGCTTATCTATGGGCTCTTTCTTTTTCCAAGCTTCAAGAACTTTGTAGATCTTAATGCCATCAAGATCTTCTTGAAGAGGAACCCAGTACCTACTTTGTTGGTTGATACTTATCATTCCATCCATCTAAGGAATGCCCGCAATGGAGGACAGATCACTTGTTGCATCCCTTTGTTCTATAAGTGGTTTGTTTCACATTTGCCGAAGGCGAACGCATTTTGGGACCCTAAGAAGGGTTAGTGGTCAAAGAAGATTATGGCTCTCTCCCACTCTGATATTGACTGGTACAATCGCGTTTACGACGGGGTGATGATCATTGACAATTGAGGAAACTTTGGGAATGTTCCTCTTCTTGGCATAAAAGGGTGAATAAGCTATAACCCAGTGTTGGCTCGTCGACAATTGGGATACCCTTTAAAGGACAAGCCTCTCGATGTTCATGTGGAAGAGATTTTTTTGAAGAGTATGGGAAGCATGAAGAACAGAAAAGAATGATCTTGAGTGCTTGGGGTCATAGGCACAAGAAAGGCAAGAATGATATAGGGAAGCCTAATTGCGTATCCATGGAACCTTATCTCCAATGGGTTCGAAAGAGGGCTATTGAGCTGAAGATGCCCTATTCCCGACAAGAGCCAATCGCCTTGAAGGAGGAACCTATCCTGATTTTCATGTCAGAAGCGAAGGAATTGAGGATTGCTTTGAACCAAGCTCAACAAACAGGAGAGGCTTGGAAGCATAAGTATCAAGTAGTTGTCGAAGAGAATCTAGAGCTTCAAAAGCAGCTACAAGCGAAGAATGAAGAAATACTCTCCTGCAAAAAAAGGAAGACACAGGAAGATCCAAGCACCTCTGACCCTCAGCCGACTCCGTGGAAGTTGATCGTTGATAAGCTCATTATGGAAAAAGCTCAGATGGAGGAAGAGATTAGGAAGCTTAACACGAGGCTTTTAGGAGAATCTCCTTAGGTCCTTTTGTTAGCTTTTATTTAGCTTTATGTTTAAGACTCTTGTGAGATGTACTGACTTTTTGTAATCCATTTTATTATTAATAAGAATGAGTCTTTTGATATCCCTTGATGTTTACAAATGGTTGAGTTCCATGAAACTTTTGCATTGCATTGTATTTTTTTGCTAACCCTGTCAAGGAACTAAAATTTTGTTTTGCAGACATTGGAAGATGGATTTTGGAAAAAGAGGTACTTGGCCGTACACCTTCATGGTTCCCAATGTTGAGCAACTAAAGTAACTAGGAGAACTGATTGAAGACCCATTGGCTTTCTCAGAAAGATATGGAAGGATTATCCCGCTGTTGAAGCTTCAAAGGGCTGAGGGACTGTTAGAGACGTTGGTTCAACTCTACCATCCCATTTATCACTGCTTCGCGTTTCCTGATTACCAGTTGATGCCGACCTTGGAAGAATACTCTGCTTTGATGGATCTCCCTGCCAACAATTTCCCTCCATTCTCCGGATTAGAAGATGAGCTCAGTGAGAAAGACATCGCAAGAGGAACGAGACTAAGCTTGTCTGACATTCGAGCCCACATGACTATCAAGGGAGGACTTTCTGGTTTGCCTGCTCAGTTCTTATTTGAGAAGGCTCGGTATTTTGCTGATAGGAAGAACATTATGCTCTTTGAGTCCACCTTCGCTTTGCTAGCTTATGGACTATTCTTGTTTCCCAACATCGAAGACTTTGTCGATGTTAACGTCATTCATATTTTCATGCTCAAGAATCCGGTTCCCACTCTGTTGGCTGATGCCTATCATGCAATCCACTCAAAGAATCTGCGAGAGGAAGGACATATCGTTTGATGTGTTGCTCTCCTTTATAGGTGGTTTATTTCGCACCTACCAAGGACCGCAACCTTTTGGGATGTCAGAGACAGTACAATTTGGTCCAAGAAACTCATGGAGCTTACCCATTCATACATTGAGTGGTATGATCCAATTTATGGGGGGATCCTTATGATTCACAACTGTGGGGATTTCCCCAATGTACCTCTTATCGGCAGGAAGGGATGCATCAATTATAACCCCGTGCTTGCTCGCTGAGAACTTGGTCACCCAATGGAGGAAGAACCTGATCCTAGCAACAGAGCCAAAATTGCGTGTGCTTGGCGTCGCATAAACAAACAAAGATGGACTGTGTTAGGAAATCCTGATTATACTGTCACAGAAGCTTGCTTAGAATGGGCTCGAGGAATAGCTCTTGTGATAAGGATGCCCTATCCGCGTCACAAGTCACCTGTAGTCCCTACAAGCGAGGAGTTAAGGATGAAGAAAACATTAGAGGAGCTGACCCTCGACAAAGCGAGGATGCAAGAACAAATCGACAAACTCATGAAGGAGCTCCATGGAGGGGAAGGATCGTCATCAATTGGATTAGATTCTTAGTTCCTTTATGTTGTATTTCTGTTTTCTTATGTAATGAACTTTGGAGATGTACCGCCTACTCTGTAAAACTTACAAATCTGCAAAATAAATGAGTTGTTTTAAGACATATCCTCAATATCTACAATGTTTTCAAATTATAATTTTGAGTTCCTTAATTGCTTGCATTTGCATTTGCATCTTCCTTTCATGTCATAACATGTGCATTCTTTCTTGTCGTATCTCATCCCATCGTCTTGTCTTCAGAACCGTCACACTGAATCTCCGACGCAGATACAACACTCGAGCCCAAGCTCTCCAAAGGATGTCTGAGCATAACATTGAATTGGATAGGGTCAACAACGAATTGGATGATTTGTGAGGAAGCGTAGGGCAGATCATGGAAGTCCTACAGGTTATCAAGGCAAAGATGGATACTCAGGCCACTGTAGTCTCTGAGATTGTCACTCCAACTGTGGAACCTTCTACAAATGTCAACACTACTCCTGTGCCACCGTTTGGTTTACCTTATGGTTTTGTACCTCCGCCAATTGCTACAACTGCTCAACAGGTTGTTCCTGTGGGGCATGAGAATCCTCAAGCTGTCCCAACCTTTGCTCCACCAGCTGTGCAAACTCTAGTGCACCCTATTTTCCATAATCCGCCACCGGTTTATGATTTCCCCGAAGTGTCTGAAGAAGGGGACGAGCGTCATGAAAGGCTGAAAGAAAGTAGGGAAACTATCCAAAGAAAGATGAGAGTAATGGAAGGCAGTAACATCTTTAGTACTGATGCTAGAGATATGTGTTTGGTATCTGGTTTAGTGATCCCACCAAAGTTCAAGACTCCAAGGTTTGACCAGTATTCAGGCGTGACGTGCCCAAAGTCGCACTTGATTATGTACTACCGAAGAATGGCAGCATATGTGGATAATGACAAACTAATGACCCACTGTTTCCAAGATAGCTTGAAAGGAGCCTCTGCTAAATGGTACATGGGTTTGGACCAATCTAGAATTCACAGTTTTCAAGATCTGTCGGATGCTTTTGTGAAACATTACAAGTATAATATGGATTTGGCCCCGGATTGCAAACAACTTTTAAGTATGTCTCAGAACAACTCAGAGTCCTTTAAAGAATACGCTCAACGCTGGAGGGAGATTGCTTCCCAAGTAGAACCTCCATTGTCTGAGAAAGAACTAGTTGATTGGTTCATAGACACTGTGAAGCCTGAGTTTTATGAAAGAATGATTAGTAGTGTTAGCGCCAATTTTACTGACATTGTGGCTATAGGTGTGAAAGTGGAAGCCGGTTTGAAGAGTGGCAAGGTGATTAGTTCTTCGAGCAATTCAAGCAATAGCAATAACAGGAAACCTCCCAGTAATTTCCATAAAAAGAAAGAAGGGGAGACTAATGCAGTTATGACAGGCAGGAAGACGAATCAAGTTTGGAAACAGTCAGTTTATGAACATCAATCTAACCCAGGTTTTGTTCAGCAACTAATATACCCTGTGCAGTTTGCCTCATAACCTTATATGGCAGCTGTGACTCCGACTTTCAATCATCAAGCTCCAAATTATCAGCCCGCACAACAGGCGCCCGTTTATCAACAACAACCCAACTATCAACAGGCACCCAATGCTTCAGCTTACCAACAACAATAGAGGCCACTAGCCCCTCAATCAAACGCTCCCTACCGAAGACAGGTGGCAAAGCCATCATTTCCTCCTATTCCAATGACTTACACAGAGCTTTACCCATCTTTGGTCCAACAAGGTTTGATCACTACTAGACCCTTGGGCCCACCTACAGAGAAGTCGATGCAATTTCATAACCCTAATGCCCACTCTGCATTCCACCAAGGCGCTGCCGGTCATGACCTAGAAGGATGCCTTACGTTGAAATATATTATGAAGGGTCTAATGGAAAAGAAGATTCTGTCCTTTGGGGATAATCAACCAAATGTGAAAAATAACCCATTGCCTACACATGGGACTGTAAATGCTATCGAAGATGAGAGTGATGAGGTGTTGATTTTGGACACATCTAAGATTAAGACTCCTGTCAAGGATTTTCATTCAAAATTATTTGAGGCTGGTTTGGTAAAGGTTTGCCATGATGATTGTGAAGAGTGTGATGCCAGTGTCAGAGGGTGCAAATTGGTTCAAGATGATATTCAACAATTAATTGATGAAGGTTTTCTGCAAGTAATCAGTAAGGTGAAGAAAGAGGAAGTTGCGGTAATTGAGCCCATTTTCAATTTACCAGAATCAAGAGAGAAGGTGCCCATCTTTAATGTACCGAAGCCAGGTTATGTGGTCCCTATTTTCAATAAACCAAAGCCAGTGTTCAATACGCCCGAGTCTGTTGTTGCTTCTACTGCTAATCAACCAAGACCAAAAACCATCAGGGAGCCTGTTCCTTTTCGTTTCAGAAATTCAAAAGCTATGCCATGGAAATACGAAGCTACCGTGAGTGACAAAGAGTCTGGAAGTGTGGTTCCAAGGAAAGAGGTGGGAACCACTAGTGAAGAAATAACTAATATAGCTGGGGCTGGGAAGATGACTCGAAGTGGTCGAATTTATATTCCTCTCTTCAAAAGAACTGCGCCCAAAGAAACTGTTGCTCTCGTGCCTGTCAAGGACAAGGAAAAGGAAATGGTTACAAGTGAAGAAGATGTCGAGTTTCTGAGGATCATCAAAAGAAGTGACTATAAGGTGGTGGATCAGCTTCACCATACTCCCTCTAAAATATCAATTTGTCTCTGTTGATAAGCTCATCGGCCCATCGAACTGCTTTACAGAAGATTTTGGCCTAAGCCCATGTTGCTCAGGATGTCACTACTGGCCAGTTTGGCAGTATCATTACAAATATCACTGCGTGTAACACCCTCAGCTTTAGCAAGGAGGAGTTACCTAGAAAAGGTCAAAATCATAATCTGGCTTTACATGTATCTGTGAGATGTCAAGAAGACACTTTGGCAAGAGTCCTCGTGGACACTGGCTCCTCTCTAAATGTTTTTCCTAAAAGGACATTTGAAAAGTTGGCTTACAAAGGGGCTGAAATGAAACCTACATCCCTGGTTGTTAAGGCTTTCGATGGCCCACGAAGATCTGTAATGGGTGAAGTTGAGCTACCAATCCTAATTGGCCCGCATGTTTGCAACATCACATTCCAAGTGTTAGACATTAATCCTGCCTACAGCTGCCTACTTGGAAGGCCATGCATCCTTGAAGCTAATGCTGTAACTTCAACATTGCACCAAAAGATGAAGTTCGTGATTGATGATAAGCTGGTTATCATACATGGTGAAGAAGACTTAATGGTAAGTAATTTGTCTTCCTTCCGCTATATAGAGGCTGACGAGGATGCTTTGGAAACTTCTTTCCAAGCTCTTGAAATGCTGTCATGTTGGACATTGAAGAACCGATGGTCCCGAGTAATCCATCTTTTGTCTCATTCAAGAGTATGCAATCTTCCCTGAAAAAAGGTGTTCCCATAGGCTGGGGCAAGGTTATTGAAGTTCAAGAGAGGAAGAAGTATCAAGGTTTGGGTTACAAACCAACTCGTGATAAAACATCTGCTTCCACAACTATGCGACCGAAGACAATCTAGGAAGTGTTCTTCAGCAAAGGATATCAGGTCAATACCGCGATAAAAGACGAAGAAGATGAAGATGTCATCCATTTGGTGTTTCAGTGTGACGCCGCACTAGATAATTGGGAAGCTATTGAGATCCCTGTGTTGTTCCCTGTGCCAGAGTAATATGTTTGTTTTGTGTTTGTTTTCAATTCCATAGTCGTGCCCAAGGCTATCAGACTATTTTGTATGGGCCACCACTTTCAACTTTTATTAATCAATGAAGATGTTTTGTTAAAATCTTTTGTTTTCATTTACTGTTTTTGCTTTTAAAGGAAAATGGCAATCTTCTTCAAAACTACCAAAATATTCTTCCTGCATTTAATTTTGTGCCTTTTAATAAAATAAGTCCCTCTACCATGCAGAATAATCTACAAACCTGTTGTATTCGATGACCCTACTTTCACTATTGACTTTGACTCACCCATCTACCAAGCTGAAGATGAGGGAGAAGAAGACTATGAAGTCCCAGATTAGTTGGCAAAAATGTGTGAGTACGAGTACACGGATCTTCAACCACATGAGGGACAAGTCGACGCCATCAATCTTGGTACCGATGAGGACAAGAAAGAAGTCAAGATTGGGGCAACGCTAGGGGCAGAGATCAGGCAACGGTTGGTAAAGTTTCTTGAAGAGTATGTGGATGTGTTTGCATGGTCCTATCAGGACATGCCTGGTTTAGATACAGACATAGTAGTTCATAAACTACCACTTAAGCCTGAGTGCCCGCCAGTGAAACAGAAACTTCGAAGAAGTAGACCTGACATGGCTCTCAAGATCAGAGATGAGGTCAAATGGCAACTTGATGCATGATTTATGGCAGTCTCAAAATACCTTGAATGGGTGGCCAACATTGTGCTTGTGATGAAAAAGAATTGAAAAGTGCAAATGTGTGTGGATTATAGGGATCTTAATAAGGTAAGTCCAAAGGACGATTTCCCTCTGCCACATATCGACACTCTTGTGGATAATACGACCCGTTTTGCAGTCTTCTCCTTTATGGATGGTTTCTTCGGTTGCAACCAGATTAGAATGGATCCTGCTGACATGGACAAAACCACGTTCATCATTCCTTGGGGAACTTATTGCTATAAGGTCATGCCCTTTGGTTTGAAAAACGCAGGGGCAATATATCAAAGAGCTATGGTGACCCTTTTCCATGATATGATGCATAAAGAGATCGAGGTGTTTGTTGATGATATGATTGCTAAATCCCAGAGTGAGGAGGACCATTTGGATTATCTTCAGAAACTGTTCAAAAGACTCAGGAAATATCAATTGAGGTTGAACCCTGCCAAATGTACCTTCGGTGTTAGATCAGGAAAGTTGCTCGGTTTTATCGTTAGTCAACGAGGAATTGAGGTGGACCCTGACAAAGTGTAACCTATTCAAGAAATTCCAGCTCCACAAACTGAGTCTCAAGTAAGAGGTTTCCTTGGTCGTTTGAATTACATCTCCAGGTTTATCTCCAATATGACTCCCACTTGTGAGCCGATCTTCAAGCTACTTCGCAAAGACCAAACTGTAGAATAGAACTCCAATTGCCAACAGGCCTTTGAGAAGATCAAGAGTTATTTGCAAGAACCACCAATCTTGGTCCCACCTGTTCCGAGAAAACCTCTCTTCATGTATTTGACTGTATTAGAAGGATCAATGGGTTGTGTTTTGGGCCAACATAATGAATCTGGGCGAAAGGAGCATGCCATTTACTACTTGAGCAAGAAGTTAACTGATTGCAAAAGTTGTTATTCACTTTTGGAAAAGACCTACTGGGATTTAGCATGGGCTGCCAGGCGTTTGAGGCAATACTTGATATGTCATACTACTTTATTGATCTCAAAAATGGATCCAATAAAGTATATCTTTGAAAAGCCTGCTCAAACTGGAAGGCTTGTCCGTTGGCACATGCTCTTATCAGAATATGATATTCAGTACGTCACTCAGAAGTCTATCAAGGGAAGTGTCTTATCAGATTACCTTGTATATCAGCCTGTGGAAGTGACTTGGTTTTCTACTTAGAAATTTTTCGAAGTACCAAAATTCAGCATGTTTGGATCATTTTCATGGCCATTTTTCTCAAAGTTCCAAGTTTCAAAATCAAAATTTTTGAACATTAAAGTTGTTATTTGTTCTTCAAGCTTTCCAAGCATATGTAGAACTCTCCATTTGGATTAACCAATCTCAAATTATGTTGCTTCAAAAGTGGTGCTCCAATGTTGGTAAAATCCATAACTTAGAATTTTTTCTAAGTTAATTTGGACATATTCATGGACATGATTTCAATCCATTTTTTTCTCAACCATCCAAGTCCTATTTCAAGATGTTTTCCACATTAAAGTTATTCTATGATCTCCCTACTTCGCATTAAATAAAAAATCTCATGAATTGGAGTAGAGTTCATCAAGTTGTGGTGCTCTAAAGTGAGGATATTGAAATGTTAGATTTGTAACTTAGAAAAATTATGACTTTGTCTTTACAACAACTAGCTTTACCAAAATTTCACACCATTTTTCATGCGTTTCCAAACTCCATTCCAACCTTTGGCCAACATCAAATTTGTTCTAGTCCATGCCTTTTTTTCCAAACAAGAAAGAATCGTCCCAATTGATCAAATGGTTAGGGAATTATAGCATGTTGAAGTAAGCATCATGGACATTGTTTCACGACACCAAGTCATGTCCATGCCAAGACCAAATTGCCAAACCAAACACAAAAATCTTGTGGCATCCAAGACAGATTGTTTGCCTCTAAAGCCTGTCAATTAGGATCTCTAATCATGCTACCTTTTGTCTTTGGAATGGACATGATATTTGGAAGGTGTTTTGAACCACGTGGTAAAGACATTACATGGCCATGATCCTTAAGGTTTTGTCAACTTACTCTGACTTTAACCCAAGTACAAGCAAGGAAGTACAACACAAGGCTCAAGACTGATTGAAAGAGAAGGCTATGCGTGTAGATTAGGAGCTATCCCAGTCTTGTAATAAAAAAAAAAGAAAAAATAACTAAGAGAGAGGAAAGATTCTGACTATTTGAAAGAGGAGAATCAGAAGAGAAGAGGACATTATCCACATACACAAGAAAACGATAGAGAGAGAACAAGAGGGAGGAAGAGAAAGAGGAACTCGTTTTGACCTAAGGAACCAGATCTGCCAACTTTCTCAGCTACCTTTACATCACCATTTTTCTCAAGAGAGACTTCATCCTTTGCACTGAAGTGTAGAGGTCGAGCTTGTTTGGATTCTTGAGTTCTGGAAGTGAAGAAGCAGTGGACTTTCTCCACTTGGTAAGATTTTCTTCAAGTTGTCATGCTCTCATACTTAGATTTAATTAGTTTAGGATGCTTTAATATCGTTCATGCTTTGCATCTGTATATCTTAAAATGATGGCATGGCTTGGTTGATTGAGTTTGTGTTTAATTACCATTATTCAGTTTTGTGTTTTAACATGAAATGCCTCACTTTCACGCTTCTTTTCTCTATGATAGAGTACTTGTCTTGAGATATATGTGGTATGATGTTGTTCTACTCACTGAGTACTTCATTTTGCTTTTTTATTTTGTCATTTTTGGTTGAGAAATGATGTTGAAAATCAATGAGGAAGGGAGTAGGAAACCATGGCACTTACTGGTTTTGGCTAAGGCTCGTGTGTTCATTTGAGTTGCATGGGGAAGACGATGAGGTGTCACAACATGTAGTGACTTAAGTTTATCGTGACCAATTAACATTAAGTTCACATGATATTTTGTACCCTGTAGTGTTGTCATGGTTTGATTTTCGTTTCTGGACCAGGGCTTTGCTTCATGTACTATTAACACCTCCCTTTTGGGAGGACCATACGCAGGATGAAGGTTCTCTTTAGAACCAGAATTGTTGGGCACACCCCATCAGCCATATGTTGCTCTCTCTTTTCTTTCTTTTATTTCTTCAACTTCTTATTTTATTTTTAATATTTTGAACATCTAAAAATTCTATAAAAATAATTTTTAGACATTTTAATGTCTTAACTAATTTTTGATAATTTTTATTTATTTTATTTATTTGTTTTCATATTTTATTTGAATATTTTGATTAAGCATGTTTCTTAAAACACCCTTGTTTTAGGGTTTGATTTTTGACTGACCTCCTAAAAACTTTTTGACCTAACTTTTTGTCAAGTTTCTATACATGATGTGGGGATTCTAAAATATTTTTGTTAGGCACAAATGATCTTGTTAAGTAAACTTTTGGTTTAACTTTTGAGGTCTCGTTTCCTTTGAGTACTTTGAGTTTGTTGGTAGCATTTGAGGTGGTCTTGATACCAACCTTGTTGTGAGCTTTTGCACACATATTTTTGACTGTTTTAACAAAACTCAAGGCTTTGAGTTGGGTTTTATTTGAATTTTTTTCCTATTTTTGACTTAGACTTGAAGATAGGGTTCATTTTGGGTTTGTTTTGGTGGGTGCCTTGACCTAGTTTCTAAGTTTGGTTCTTTGAGTGGTTCCCTTGATGCCAGGAGTGGAAATAGGGGTTGTACATAATTCATTTGCTACTGCCCCAATGTGAACTTTGAGTTGAAAATCAATGTTTGCTTCATTGCATACTCTTTTGATTGAAGTTTTGTAACAGATGTGCGTTTATAGTCTTGACTTGATTTCAATGTCATGGATAGCTCATTACCCCTTGGCCTCATTAGAGCCTTTACCTTTCCTTGACCTCATTAGGATCAACCACAACCTTATTAGAGCCACTTCCTCTTTGACCTAGTTTAGGTTAAGATCCTTACTTCTCCTGTAAGCACTATCATCATAGTTGCTTACTTCCCTCTTTGGCCTTATTAGAGCCATTTACCATACAATTTAGGATTAGGTGGACTTCTTAAACTCCATGTGGTTCTCATCATAATGAGAATTCACCTCCCTCTTGACTTTGTTCAAAGTCAGTCTCTTAGACTAGTCTTTCAACATAGACTTAGAGAGTTCTTTAACTCTATGTGAGTATCATGGTCATGAATACTCATTTCCCCTTGGAACCTTGATCATTATTAAGAGTTCCTCAACCTTAGTTAGGTGAACTACAAATGCTCTGATTCCATCCTAGTCAAGATACGTAGGCACAAGATGCGGCGTCTTGGCGAGCATACTTAGTGTATATACCCTTAGGTCTTTACCTTTAGCACCTTGGTCTTCACCATAGGTCTTTACCTTTACCCTTAGCATAGATTCCCTTAGTAAGCAAACATTAGCATAACACAATACAAATAAGAGGTTCATGTAGAGTACTATAAATATCTTGGATGCTAACACCTTCCCTAGGTATAACCAACCCCCGGACCTTAGATCTCTTAGTTGTGTCTTTACATAGCGTACTTAGGGTTTTCTTCGATCTTTACCCTTTCCTTTGGATAAATAAAAGCTCGGTGGTGAATTTCAAAGATGAGTGATTCAAGTTAATTAATAGCTTGGTATCCGATTCTCACCGCAACAATCCCCCACCACACGAAAAGCCATGTGGACGAGAGCGTTTTGAGCTCGTTGGGGGAGTCAGGTGCATGTCCCCATGGCGTTGGCACTTGTCGCACTTCTTGACGTGTTCCTTGGCGTCCTGCTGCATGGTGGACCAATAGTATCCTGCTCGAAGAGCCTTACATGTGAGGGATCGTCCGCCGAGGGGCTGGGCGTTGATCCTTTCGTGGATCTCCTGTAGTATGTGGGGGGATCTTGGATTCCTCGACGTACTTGAGGAAGGGGTTGGAGAATCTGCGCCTGTACATCTTGTCCTCGACTAGGACGTAAGAGCGAGCTCGGCACCTGACTATGCTAGCCTCCTTGGAGTCGGCGGGTAGTTCCCCTGTGCTGAGGTACATGTATACCGGGGTCATCCATCAGTTGCTGTCGCCGATGGCGTTTACGTCGACGGTCGAGGTGGGTTTCTTGATGCTTGGTCGAGAAAGTGCCTCTTGGATGACGGACTTGTTTTTGCCCTTCTTCTCTGTGATTGCGAGTTTTAACAAGATGTATGCCCTGGTGTTGTGTTTGCGGGGAACATGCTTCACCTCTACGGAGTCTAACTTTTTCATATTTTCTTTCACCAAGGCCAAGTACTAGACGAGGTTGTTGTTTTTGGCCTGGTACTCCCCCTGCACCTAAGAGGCGACGAGCTGGGAGTCGGTATATATCTTCACCTCCTTCACGCCAAGGTCCTCGACCAGGCGCAGTCCGACGAGGAATGCCTCATACTCAGCGTTGTACCCCAAAATTTTCCCTTAAATTCATTGATCGTCCGCATAACATCTTAGGTCAATCATTCATGCATAACTAACCTCTTTATCTAGTTTTTGCTTTGTTTATTTCATTTGTGAACACAGGTGCTGCTGCAGAAGATTCAAAGTCTTGAAGGTGGTGTTGTGTGTGTGTTTGTGGAGGTTCTCTGGTCTCTGCAAGTTTGTGTGAGATTCCTGTATAATTGTGTCCTCATCCTGTTGATCCCTAAGCCACTACAAGTATTACAGTAGAGATTTTTTCTTATCACAGTTGCACATATTAAGACACTTTCATTACAAGCCCTTTTCAAAGTCAAGGATCAATTTTGGGCCATATTTCAAGACAAGGCCTTGTCCGAGTTTAAGGCGAGACATGTTAGAGCAAGGTGCAAGCGAAGATTCACTTTTATGTTATTTGACTGATGTTAAGCCATAATACAAGTTGTTTTAGAATCGAACCGTCCCATGATGTATAAAGGGTCGTTAAGTATTTCATATTGTTCATCTAAGTCATAAAGATATTTGCAATCAGTACACGGGTCTTACTATTTTGGAATCACGTCTTGGCAAGTGGTATTATTAAGTGGGAAGCCATTTCATAAAGACTATTATTCCTGTCGTCTATTTACGTTTTTATAAGTCAATGAAGTGGTTTTAAAGATACAACCATTGGTTTAAATTCAAATGACAAGTTACATACAAAGGACCAAACTCATGGTTACTACAAGGTTGGATTACATAACAAGTTCTAATCCCAAAATACTACAAGGCAATATTTCCCATTGAGTCTACAAATACAAAGGTTGTTACAAGTAATACCAAGAGCCAATATACATAAGTTGCAATATTATTTTCAGCTAGTTACAAATACATGATACATCCCAAATTCTAAGTTACAAATCCTAATCCTAATGTTAACCAAAGTCATCTCAATCCCACAAGCCAAAGATGGTAAAAAAATGTGTGCAGTCTGACTCAATGCACAAGGTGATCAAGTAATCCTTGAACGTAGAAAGCTCTTGGTCGATTGGAGTGCATGTTAACAGAGACGCCTTCTACGACTTTAATACCCTGTTATGAGGACTTGACGTCATTGGAAATCTACATGAAAAGAAATATTCCGTTTCAAATCCTCCACTGTTAAAATGCCATATATATAATAGGATCAATATTAAGTTCAAGTATATTTTGAAAGGGACGGTTAATTGTGTCATACCGCAAATTTTGACCACTAAGATTCCCATCATTGTGCAAATCATCATCACAATATGGATGAACCATCTTGCCTCATTAGTCTCCCCAAAGATGGGTGAACACTTACTACAGTCAAAATTAGGGTTTCAAGCCCTCTCAGAGTTCTTAGACAAAAGATCAATCCAGAAAGGACATGATATTCAACTTGTCTAACCTCCCAAACATCTACAATGGATCAAGAGGACTCCCACTTTAAAGGATTAAGCACAAGGTTGCTCCCTTCCAGGTGGATCAAGCCTCAAGATCGCTAGTGTCACCAAATTAGGGTTTTGGTAGACCAGGGCCTCCAGATGGAAATTTTCCTCTGGGAATGAGCCAATGCTTCACAACATAACCTAATATACTCCATGGAACCTCATGGACCCAAGCATCAAGTCAATTTGACCTCAGGGGATGCATACATCAAAAATCAGGAATTAGGGTTTCTTGACCTAATTTACCCCTAAGTTGACTTTTGGGACAAATCATGGGCCAAGACCTTAAGACATGATTTGAGGGTCTCCAACATACCACATTGATCCATTTGTAACAATGGATTGATCCAGGAAGCTTGAGAAGCAAGTCTCAATTTCATCAGTACCACAATTAGGGTTTCGCGAGAAAAGTCAACTGTAGCTTTGACTTTTGACCAGGACATGCTCCCAAACCCTAGGACATGATTCAATACACCCTATAACACCTATGAAATCAATCCATCAAGTTTGATTTAGGTCAAGGACTTGATTTCATAGAGGATCGCACAGTTTGGAATTCATCTGACAAAAAGTCAACTGTGCACAAAAGTCAACTTTGACTTTTTGAGATTTTTCACAAAAATGGTTTTTTAACCCTAAAATGATGTTAATGTATGATTTGAATCATCATTCATCAAGAAAAATCAAGAAAAGTGGGATAACTTGTAAAAGGGGTAACCATAAAAACTTAGAAAATTTTCTAAGTTATGAACAAAGTGGCAAGGGTACCAACTTTGGAGGATCATAACTCCTAAACCACAAAGCCATTTTTCCACATCCAAAGCTTGATTTGTAGATCTCATTACCCTCTACAAAAGCTTAAAACTGACCTCCTTCCAAATTCCTCATGGATTTTAAGTTATGGAATGATCAAAATCACAAAAAGTGAAAATGTCACTTTTTCCAACACTTAGTGAAATTTTTACTAAGTCAGAATCTGCCTTCACTTTTTTCCAAATGTAGGGGGATTTTTCACTTGGATCCAAAAGGTATCAAGACCAAATATGATGAAACAGTTATTATATCATATAAGGGCTTTCCAAAATGACCAAGAACATCACCAAATTCCACTTGAGCCATGAGATATGACAAGGGCAATATGCCTTGCTGAAAACTGCCAAGGCTAGGCAGAATTTTGCATTTTTGCTCGATTTGGCAAAATCATCTAATTCCAAGCCTTGTCATCATCTTGAACACATCTGAGGATCAAATCCAAAGGGTACAAACACTGAGCCAAGCCTCAAAGTCTTTGGAACAAGAAGTAGCATGCCAAACCTTGAATTGCCTAAAAGAGGGACAAGACTCCAATTTTGGATTGGAGCATTCAATACATACACCAAGGTGGCATGGACTGACACATTTGTAACTGAATTCAGTCAAGACTTATCCAAGACCAAGGGAACCACAACCCTGTGCCCTAACCTCTAGTCAATGGCTAGAGGAGACTTGGATTCCAAAATGCAACCATTGGCCAAACCTCTGCTGCAGTTACCATTCACTATTGATCCCAAAACAAACTTGATCTACTATAAATAGAGCTCATTTGTGCTCAGTTTGAGTACACCAAAGCCATCAAACAAATGCTTTCCTCAAAATCCCTCTCTTTAGGCCAAAATGCCTTCTTTAGCAAGGTAAGTCTAAATTTTTGAGTTAGAGAGCATTTCCATCACATCTCATGATCCTAACACCTCATAAACATGATATGTAGGTGATCCAAACTATCAAAAGTGACCTGTAACACCAAAATCACAAAGTCACCTCTCAAAACCTCAAAATAGGCCTTTTGTGCATTTTTTAGGCCATGCCTTGATTCAGTCACTTTCCAAACCAGATAAAACCTCAAACACACTCCAAATAACATCCTTGAACTGTCCCAAATGGTTCCCCCCATCTGGAACACCATTTGAGAGAGTTGCTATTTTGGTCATTTTTAACCCCTTTTGCAAGAAAGGGCCAGTTTGTGTTTTTGCAGGTTCCAGCTGATTCCAACCATCCTAAAAACTTCTAAGGGATCATTTGAGAGTGTCTAAAGCATCAAACCATTTCTAGAACAAGAAGTTTGACAGATTGCACAGAAAACTCCAAAAGCTCAAAAAGAGGTAAGCATCATGACTTGAACTTTCCAAAATATGCATTGCTTTGAAGTCCACTGATCATACACACCTCATACATGTTATATATGTTGTGTTTGAACTAATTCATCATGTAATTCATGCCTGTATCAAAGTGTAGCATAGAAAATGCAATTATAGGCCTTTTTCAAAACCACTATCGCATTTTGAGGAGGGAGTATGATCTGGAAAAAATACCACCACCATTGGATTCCTTGTGAAATTCTAGGCCAGATGCATATAAATTTTGTCCCCAACCATAGAGAAATGAGAAAGTTATGGACCTTCCCGTTTCTTGGCAAAACTTGCATTGCCTTGCCTTGGCCAGACCTAGAAAACAAGGCAAACCTTGTATTTTTGTGGTTTCACTTCAAGAAATGGATGTATCACCACCCCAGTGGTAAGGCGCACGCCCTATAACCTTGAGGTCGTGGGTTCAAACCCCACCCATGCCATTTTGTGTTTTCTCACATTTTTGCTATTTTTTCATGTTTTATTAATTAATTGGAAAATTAATAACTCCTTCAATTTTAATTATTTTTGATTGGTTCTTTTTGCAAAAAATCACAAAAATGTTAAAATATTTTATTCCACAAAAAAATTAAGTTTATATTATTTATTTAATATAATTAGTATTTTTGTGAATAAATTCCTTTTTAATGTTTTTAAACATTTTAAAAGTGAATATTTACTTTAAGAATCAAAACCAAGTGAGTTTTAATTCACCTTGTGATTAAACCGTCATTTCTCAAACCTTAAACAAAAATCACAAATGGTTTATTCAAACTTATTTGGTATTTTATTTGATTTTCCTTAAATATTTACTTTTAAAGAATAACAAATTAGGGTTTCTTTGATTTTCACCCTCATCAAACAATTTCAAACACTTTTGGGCCTCTAATAGAGTGTAAGACCCAATCCTTTGTAAATACAAAACTTTTTGGGCCTCACTTATTGTATAAGTCCCGTTGTATTTCAAAAAGTTCGACGCGATCATCGTCCGTTGAAAAATAAACCTTGGGCCTCTCCTCGAGCTATAAGACCCATTCAAAACTTCTTGGGCCTCTATTAGAGTGTAAGACCCAACCCCCTTTGAAAACCAAACCATTTTGGCCCTCAATGCATTGTATAAGACCCACCGCGTTTTCAAAAATCTCGGCGCGATCGCCATTTTCAAACAAATGACCTTGGGACTCTCCTTGAGCTGTAAGCCCCACCACTTGTACACAGATAAATCTTTTGGGCCTCTATTAGAGTGTAAGACCCAATCCCATTTTAACTAAAGCTTTTTGGGTCTCAGACATTGTATAAGTCCCCTTGCGTTAAAAGAAAACCTCGGCGCGATCGCCAATAAAAAAAACCAATCATCTGGGCCTACCCTCGTGTTGTAAGCCCTATTCTTTTTCTTTAAACACCTGGGCCTCTTGAGAGAGTGTAGGACCCATCCCCTTGTACAGAAAACCTTTCTTGGGCCTCAGTCACTTGTATAAGTCCCTCTGTACAAAACGACAGTGCGATCACTGATAAACCTTGGGCCTCTCCTTGAGCTGTAAGCCCCAACATCTTTTCAAAATACTTTCTCCTTTAATTTTGAATATACTGTTGTTTTCAATCTTTCTTTGTTGAACAACTAACCAAACAACATGGAAGCTCTACAACCGAGTAAGTGTTTATATGCTTTCTTTATCCGCTTTCATATACATATAACTGTATTGTGGGGATGTTTTGCTGTAAGTCTTCTTTCATAAACTCATATCAACTGTGTAATACTAGTATAGATATTTAGAGTTTCCCCGGCAACTACGTCGAGAACTAAGCCCTATTGATCACTCTTAAATAGACAAAACTAGATCCCCCATAGGATTACCAGATACAGTCTTCCCTCCTCTTGGGGTTAAACAATATGGAGACGTGAAAGGCAGCATTCTCGGTGAACCCTTTCTCAGACTGTCACCCTTAGACATTGTCAAAGAAACTCTAACTCCCCAGAGATTATCTTTTCTCCATGAATGGCATCTCTTGAGTTTCTTCCAAATTCTCGGACTTTCCTGGCTTGATCTATTCTTTGTGAATAGTCTGTCTTGAATTTCTTGGGGTTTGGGGAGCCACAGGCTTCCTAAAAGCATACCCGCCTCCTCTTGGGCGTTGTACAAGGACCCTACGGCTTCTTAGAAGTATTCACAGCCTCCTCTTAGGCTTCGTATAAGGATTCTTCCTTCGGGAAGAGAGCCTCCTCTTGGGCTTCGTACAAATTGTCCCTCGGCTTCTTAAAAGTTTCCAGCCTCCTCTTGAGCTTCGTACAAATTGTCCCGACGACCTCCTAGAGGTATAGGAACAGAAATTAGTCATCTTAATAGAACAGTCTTTCAAAGAGTCTAGATCTTTCTACCGTGAACGTACTACTACTGTTTCTTTAAGCATAGTACAAAAGATAAAAATCTAGACTTGGACAGTCTAATCTCCTTGAGTCTCGAAAGCATTCTCCAGTAGGGAAAAACACCAGTAGACTCGGACAGTCTCCAATACCCTCTGGATTCTCCATTTCCTTAGAAAACAGGAAATAACCCTGATCCTCTGATCAATCCCAAAGCATAGCCTTACCTTTAATCCGTCTCTTTATAAGAACTGATTTTCTCTTTTAACCAACCTACTGGACCTGTCACTCAACTGAAACATCAATCCTTTTAGCCTCTATCTCGGGCTTCGTACGAGATACAAAAAGACTCTCTTGTTGAGTCAATATCTCTTTTAGCATCCATCTCGGGCTTCGTACGAGATACAAAACACTCTCTTGTTGAGTATAAAAGACTCTCTTGTTGAGTCAACCTTTAGCCTTCGTCTTGGGCTTCGTACAAGACACATCTAAAATCACTCTCTTGTTGAGTCAACTCCTTTTAGCCTCCCTCTCGGGCTTCGTACGAGACACAAAAACACCCTCTTGTTGGGCCAATAGCCTCCTCTTAGGCTTTGTATAAGGAAACCCCGGTTGAGTCAACCAACCTTTCAACATCAAAACTGTGCCTCGTTCACAGGATACAAACATCAACAACTCCTTTCATCTAATTGCTGTAAGCGGCAAGCCTCTGGATTATTTACATCCATGCCACTGTCCCTCTTGTTAGACGATGGCTATGGATCTAGAAGGGGGGTTGAATAGATCCCTTGAGTTTTACACGCAAATGGAATACAAAATTCTGTTTTAAAAAATTTGTTTAACGGAAGCTACCACTGGACAGAACGTCTACAACGAACCTTCTACCGAAAGGATCGGATATGCACGATTATATTATGGATGAGTACGAAGGAGAAAAATTCAGTTCTGAATATTACACTTATAAACGCAGACAATAAATTATCACTTGCTTGATGTTTATACCGATCCAATGAGGTTAATTGATAAGCAATTTAAAGCAATGTGTTCGAATTTTGCTTGGAAACAAATGATCAAACACGTAGTGTGCGTAAACACACTATGTGAAGAATTTCTATGGAGAATAATGTGCAGCTGCTCCAAAACACAATTCAATGAATTGTATCGATTTAACAAAAATAGTTTATCAGCGTACAATTATTCTACGACAGAAATTACGATAGTTTGCAACGTCACAAAATCGAACAATACTGAAATGTAAAAGAGTTAAGGGAAAGAGAGAGAACACCCGAGATTTGATTAGGCAGTTCCCCAATCGTCCTCGCTTTAGGTACTTCTGCCCCCAATTCCGCAAAAGGAATTGAGATATATATATATATATATATATATATATATATATATATATATATATATATATGTAGTTGTTGCAATGTTTATTACAAGAGAAAACTATGAACATTCAAACCCCGAACGTCTTCGATCTTTGATGCAGAATTTTCTCTTCCCTTGATTCAAGATGAATCATGTGCTCCGAATATGGATGATTCAATTACCGTCCCACGCTACTAAACCGAAAGAAAACTCCGTTCTTCAGTTACCTTCACTCGGTCAATTGAAATCTTCCAAGAATTCGAACCCAAACCTTCTTCTACGATCCTCTGATTACAGCTACTAAACCGAAACAGTTGCGCCAATTTCCGGTTACCTTTGCCCAGCTGAATCCCTGTAGAAAGAACAGTTTGTACAAAAACCCCCAAAATCTCCTCGATTCTTGGAGGACAAACCCAACTGGTTTGATTCAAGAAACACCTGCCAATCTCTTAACCCAGAAGATGAAGATCACACTTCCTAAATTATGAACGTTATCACTTCGATCAATGGGCGACACAAACAAAAATGATTATGTGTGATTGTTTGTTTACACAATGAAGAAGATGAAGATGAAGAGAGAACTGACATATATTTTTCACGTTTCTTGTTCTATGTGAAAATGAAGACCCAAAACTATTTATATAAAAAAATATGACCAAAAGAAATAACAGGAAATAACAGAAACGAGGTTAAGTGAAAAAGTGCAAAAAACAGAGTCATGCGTCGACCTCTGGAGTCTATGCGTCGACGCATAGAATGTCAATTTTGAGTTCTCAGATTTATGCGCTTACCCGTGACTTCTGGGGGTCAGCGCATGACTTTTTTTGAGGTCGGCGCATAAGTTCTGAGGTTAGCGCATGAAGGCCAATTTTTTAAGAAATTTCATTTTTTGAATTGTTTTCACCAGACCAAGGTCAAACATACATGCTAGACACTA
Organism: Lathyrus tuberosus; assembly: GCA_022829125.1. Taxonomy (NCBI): domain Eukaryota; kingdom Viridiplantae; phylum Streptophyta; class Magnoliopsida; order Fabales; family Fabaceae; genus Lathyrus; species Lathyrus tuberosus. The sequence continues at coordinate 8,279,070 of JALAZF010000111.1, read as the reverse complement.
TTAAATCACTTGTGGACATTTATTTTTGGGGAGAATAAGATCCTATGCATCTAGACACATGACCAACAACGATAAGACGCTATATGCCCGATACGTGAAGTGATACCGCTCAAATTACAATCTAATGCATTTGTTGACATCATTAAAACAAGATAGCTAGAAGGATATCCCTCACATACTCCCCCTTTTTGATGATGACAACACTTCCTTGATTGTCATGAGAGATGTAATTTGAGATGATCAATGCTCCCCCTGTCTTTAACATCCGGTTTAAACGTTTCTGTAGCTTGTATTCTTCTCCCCCTTTGACAACATCAAAAAAACGAGAAGACAGTGGTCAAAATAGCATACGAAAATATGTAGTGGATCATCAAATATTTGCAACAACAAAACAGTTACCAGCATCCACATATGATACCGCTAATGTAAACTAGTAATGATTAAATACGGAACAACGATATTAAAGCAAAACATTCACTTCATAAAATTTGAAACATAACAGAGAAGTTTAGCACATGTCAAAGTAACAGAAAGCAAACAACAAAACACAAATTCATGCACAACTAAACATAATGCCCTAAGGTTTATGGTCTCCTCCCCCTAAACGAATAACCTCGTCCCCTATGGTATTGACTTGGTGGTGGAAATTCCTCTTGTTTGAGCTTGTTGTGAAGTGGATCCTCTTCCTCCTCTTGTACCAGCATTTCTTCTGGAAGCCATTGTTGAAGAAGAGTTGAAGGAAGATTATCAAACTTGATTGTTGCAGAGATAGAAGAGAAGATGTGTGAGATCCTTTAAGTACCTTGCTGTAGATATATAGAGAAATTTCTCTCTTGATGTTCCCTCCCCCTTTTTCTAATTTATTAGGGTTTTGATGAGAGTTTAGTGGGGATTAATTGAGATTGATGAGGTTTAAAGGAGTAGAATAGGGAGAGATTGACCATAAAAGCTAATTAGATGACATGCAATAATCATGGTTTAATGTGCAATGAGAAAACATAGGGAAGGTAAAACATTAATAGGTCGGCGCACGCAACCCAGAAAGATAAAGAAGTCTGAACGATTCCTTCATGCGTCGACCTGTGAATCTGTGCGTCGGCGCATGATTCCTGAAAAATTAAAGGAAACTAAACATATTGTTATGCGCTTTCCCGGATGTTTGATAGGTCAGCTCATGAAATCATGCGTCGACGCATGGAAGTGTAAAAATGAAATTTTTGCAAAATTCTTGTTCCAAGCAGATAAATACACATATACACACAGAACCAAACATTCACATGAATGATAAGTGCTCAAAATGAAATAAACATCAAGATTAGAGTAAGTATCATGGCACAAAATGTTGATAAACCTCTATAAGTTGGAACGATATTACCTTGAACATCATGACGGTGAGATCCCTCACATATGGATGAATTTCTATTTGCATTGTTAGTTAAAGATATGAACAAGCATATATATATATATATATATATATATATATATATATATATATATATATGTGTGTGTGAAGATCATAATTCTAAAGGATGCTATGCACGATCCGAGATATCGAGAATGCCAAGTTCCCTACGGATGTGAAAGAAAGGCTCTGTAGCTAATGGTTTTGTGAAAATGTCAGCAAGTTGATTCTTAGTGTCAACATGCTAAAAAATAACATCACCTTTCTCTACATGATCCCTAAGAAAATGATGGTGTATTTCGATATGCTTGGTGCGTGAATGTAGTACAGGGTTCTTAGTTAGATTAATCGCACTAGTGTTATCGCACAAAATTGGAATGCGTTCAAGTTTTAAGTTGAAATCCAGTAATTGTTGTTTAAGCCATAGGACTTGAGCACAACAACTACCGGCGGCAACGTATTCCGCCTCGGCTGTTGACAGAGCAACGAAAACCTGTTTCTTGCTGTGCCAACTCACCAAGGAATTTGCGAAAAAGTGACACGTGCCACTAGTACTTTTCCTATCCAACTTGCACCCGGCAAAGTCAGAGTCAGAGTAACCAACTAAGGAACAAACACTTCCTTTGGAATACCACAACCCATACTTTGGAGTACCAGAGTGGTATCGAAGTATGCGCTTAACTGCCTTCAGGTGGGATTCCTTGGGATGTGCCTGATACCTCGCATACATGCATACACTAAACATTATATCGGGACGTGATGCGGTAAGATAAAGGAGAGACCCTATCATACCTCGGTACTTCTTTACCTCAACATCCTTACCCTTTTCGTCACGATCGAGATTAGCACTTGTAGGCATAGGAGTATCTATTGCTCTGCAGTTCAGCATATCAAAACGTTTTAGTAACTCAAGACAATATTTCGTTTGACTCACGAATGTGCCCTCTTCAAGTTGTTTGATTTGCAATTCAAGGAAATAGTTGAGCTCCCCCATCATGCTCATTTCAAACTCCCCCTGCATCAAACTAGAAAACTCCTTGACTAAGGTCATGTTAGTAGACCCAAATATAATATCGTCAACATAAATCTGTACCAAAATTAAGTGTTTTCCTTGACGTTTAATAAAGAGGGTTGTGTTAACCTTTCCTCTTGAATACCCTTGATCAAGTAGAAATTTGCTTAGACGTTCATACCAAGCCCTAGGGGTCTGTTTGAGTCCGTACAAAGCTCGCTTAAGTTTATAAACATGATCAGGATATTCGTGTGATTCAAAACCTGGAGGTTGGGCTACATAAACCTCTTCATTTATATATCCATTAAGGAATGCACTTTTGACATCCATTTGGAATAGCTTAAAGTTCTTTGTGCAAGCGTAGGCAAGTAGAAGGCGTATGGCCTCGAGTTGGGCAACCGACGCATAAGTTTCCTCATAGTCGATTCCTTCCTCTTGGTTATAGCCTTGCGCTACAAGCCTAGCTTTGTTACGCGTTATTACTCCATTTTCATCAAGTTTATTCCTAAACACCCATCAGGTGCCTATTACTCGATGATCTCGCGGAGGGGGGACAAGGTCCCAAACCTCATTTCTCCAGAATTGATTTAGTTCATCTTGCATTGATAGATACCAATGCTCATCGAGTAACGCTTCCTTAGAGTTTTTAGGTTCAACTTGGGAAACAAAAGCAGAGTAATAACAAAAGTTACTAAGTTTAGAGCGAGTAGTTACTCCCTTAGAGATATCACCGAGAATGTTGTCAATTGGATGGTCTTTTGAAGACTTCCAAGCTGGAGGAAGTTCATCTTTCTTAGCATGATGATCATCCTCACTTTTCACTAGTTGGTGATCCTTTTCCTCCTCAATATGCACAGCTTCAGGCTGATCAATTCCCTTATCAGTGTCCTTGAGTATGTCTTCAGTAGGTACACCTGCACCATGAAAAGAACTACCTTCTCCGACATTTCTCGGATAAGACTCGTCAAAAGAAACATGAACTGACTCTTCAACTATACGTAACCTTTTATTATAGATTCTATAAGCTTTACTTGACTGAGAGTATCCAAGAAAAATACCCTCATCAGCCTTGGCATCAAATTTGCCGAGAGTCTCTTTTCCATTATTTAACACAAAGCATTTGCAACCAAATACATGAAAATGAGAGATGTTTGGCTTACGCCCTTTTAAAAGCTCATACGGTGTCTTGTTTAGAATAGGCCGGATGAGCACCCTATTCAAAACGTAACAAGCCGTACTTATGGCGTCGGCCCAAAAGTATTTTGGTAATCCACTATCATTGATCATAGTCCTTCCAAGTTCTTCCAAAACTCTATTTTTACGTTCCACTACCCCATTTTGTTGAGGGGTACGTGGTGCGGAAAAATTATGATCAATTCCATTGGATCACAAAACGCTTCAAATAAATGATTTTCAAACTCACCCCCATGGTCACTTCTGATTGACCCAATGTTTGTGTTTAACTTGTTTTGAGATAACTTAGCAAATCGTTCAAAGGCTGAAAAGTATCACTCTTATTTGTTAAGAAAATTGTCCAGCAAAACCTAGAAAAGTCATCGACTATAACAAATCCATAGTAGTTACCACCTAGGCTTTTAACCCTAGATGGTCCAAAGAGATCCATATGGAGGAGCTCAAGAGGTCTCATAGTTGAAACAATGTTTTTAGATTTAAAAGAGATCCTTGTTTGCTTCCCCATTTGGCACGCATCGCAAAGATGATCCTTTGTAAATTTAATTTTGGGCAAACCGATGACTAGGTCTTTAGAGACAATTTTGTTAAGCAAATCAAAGTTGATATGAGCCAAGCATCTATGCCACAACCATGAATCTTCATTCATAGTGACTAAACACTTGTCTCCATCCAATGATACCTCGTTTAAGTCTAGCATATAGACGTTATTCACCCTCAAGCCCTTAAACACATTCTTTTTGTCACTATCTTCAACTACGCAACAATCCTTTTAAAAAGAGACTTTATAATTTTTGTCACATAGTTGACTAATGCTTAAAAGGTTGTGTCTAAGGCCCTCCACAAGAAGTACATCAGAGATAGTAGTAGATGAGGGGTTACCTATACTACCTTTGCCGAGAATCTATCCCTTGTTGTTATCTCCGTAGGTGACAAACCCCTTTTTCTTCGCCACAAAGTCGATGAAAAGAGATATGTCTCCGGTCATATGTCTTGAGCAGCCACTATCTAGAACCCATCTTCCTTCGGTGGTCTCAAGACTTTGTACCTACAAAAATAATCAAGGGAGAGTAGGTACCCAATTCTCATTGAGTCCTTTATGGTGAGTGAAACCAAAATTGCCTTTGGTCAACCATTGATAAATGCCCTTTGGAACAAGAAATCTCCGAAAGCGGCACTTAGCAATAGTATGACCGGGCTTACAACAATATAAGCAATCACGATTAGTTTGGAGTTTACCTTTGCTATCACTATCTCGAATCACATACGTGTATTGTTGATAAGGATTATTCATCGTTTCACGATAATGTGATCGATCAATAGCAAACATAATCTTAGGCTTGAGAGCCTTGTCTAACTTGGCTTTGAGGGTTCTCACCTCTCTTTGCCAAATGTGACAAGTACCACAACCCCCAAGGTCAAACCATGTATATTTGTTCTCATCGATCTTAGTTTTTGATGCATTCACCATGGAGTTTTTAAGATCTTCCAATTCCTTTTGGGAATCGGAAACCTTTTTCTCCAAATAGGAAAAAATCTTTTTATTCGAAGCTAAGCGTTGAAATGCTTCCTTAGCTTCGTGGTGTAATGTATCAAAAGCTCTTTTTAATTCAGCATGAGACATATTTTGACAGTTTTCATATTTAGAGTGTTTTACCTCCTTTCCTTTGTTGTGACGTGCCATGAGACAAAGGTTGACGGATTCACTTTCGTCACTTGAGGAGTCATCTTTCTCCGACTCGTTATCGCTTTCCCAAGCGATGTATGCTCGTCGAGACTTGTTGGACTTTTTGTTTGAGCGACTCTTGTCATTATCCTTATCTTTGTCTTTCTTTAGGGATGGACAATCCGGCTTGTAGTGCCCGGATTTTCCACAGTTGTAGCACGTCCCTTTTACCTTGCCATTTTTATTTCCTTCACTTCTAGATTGGTTCCGGAACTTGACAAGATTTCTGTCCGAGTGCTGAATATCATTCTTACGAATATATCTATTTTATCTTTTCACAAATAAGCTCATATCATCACCGGATTCTTCATCTTTGTCATTTTTGGCTTCATCATCACTTAGCTCTTGATGTGTGGACTTTGAACAAGAAGCCTTAAGAGCTATCGACTTCTTCTCCGTATCTTTTACCTTCTCTTTCTTTATGCTCTTCTCATGTTTATCCAAGCTAATGAGCACTTGCTCATGCTCATCGAGTTTACCAAAGAGTGTTGTGAGGTCTAGAGTAGCAAGATCATTGGCCTCCTTGATAGCGATAACCTTCGGTTGCCATTCCCTGCTAAGACACCTCAGAATTTTATTAGTAGAAACCTCATTTGGAATTGGTTTACCAAGAACATGCAATTTGTTGATAATGTGAGTGAATCGTTTTTGCATATCCGCAATGGTTTCCCCTTGCTTCATGTAAAACAAATCAAACTCTTGCGTTAGTGTATTAATACGAGCCAATTTAACATCATTAGTGCCTTCGTGGGCTACTTGTAAGGCATCCCACATAGCTTTGGCTGTTTCGCAATGGGAGACTCGATAATACTCATCAACTCCCAAAGAGGAAATGATCATATTACGAGCCTTCCAATCATAACTGTACTTTTTCTCGTCCTCCTCAGTCCATTAGTCTTCGGGTTTAGGAACGACAACGCCTTCCGCGTTAGTCATAGTGATTGCCATGAGACCGTTTAAAATAACGTTCCAAACCTTCCGATCTAAGGAGTTAATATGAATGCGCATACAATCCTTCTAGTAGCTGTAGTTTTCACCTGTAAAAATTGGAGCTTTATTATAAGCCCCCTTAAGTTCGTTCGCCATGATCCAAGAAGTTTTACCGAAGCACCAGAATAAACCGGAGCTCGTGATACCACTTGTTAGACGATGGCTATGGATCTAGAAGGGGGGTTGAATAGATCCCTTGAGTTTTACACGCAAATGGACTACAAAATTCTGTTTTAAAAAATTTGTTTAACGGAAGCTACCACTGGACAGAACGTCTACAACGAACCTTCTACCGAAAGGATCGGATATGCACGATTATATTATGGATGAGTACGAAGGAGAAAAATTCAGTTCTGAATATTACACTTATAAACGCAGACAACAAATTATCACTTGCTTGATGTTTATACCGATCCAATGAGGTTAATTGATAAGCAATTTAAAGCAATGTGTTCGAATTTTGCTTGGAAACAAATTATCAAACACGTAGTGTGCGTAAACATACTATGTGAAGAATTTCTATGGAGAATAATGTGCAGCTGCTCCAAAACACAATTCAATGAATTGTATCGATTTAACAAAAACAGTTTATCAGCGTACAATTATTCTACGACAGAAATTACGATAGTTTGCAACGTCACAAAATCGAACAATACTGAAATGTAAAAGAGTTAAGGGAAAGAGAGAGAACACCTGAGATTTGATTAGGCAGTTCCCCAATCGTCCTCGCTTTGGGTACGTCTGCCCCCAATTCCGCAAAAGGAATTGAGATATATATATATATATATATATATATGTAGTTGTTGCAATGTTTATTACAAGAGAAAACTATGAACATTCAAACCCCGAACGTCTTCGATCTTTGATGCAGAATTTTCTCTTCCCTTGATTCAAGATGAATCAAGTGCTCCAAATATGGATGATTCAATTACCGTCCCACGCTACTAAACCGAAAGAAAACTCCGTTCTTCAGTTACCTTCACTCGGTCAATTGAAATCTTCCAAGAATTCGAACCGAAACCTTCTTCTACGATCCTCTGATTACAGCTACTAAACCGAAACAGTTGCGCCAATTTCCGGTTACCTTCGCCCAGCTGAATCCCTGTAGAAAGAACAGTTTGTACAAAAACCCCCCAAATCTCCTCGATTCTTGGAGGATAAACCCAACTGGTTTGATTCAAGAAACACCTGCCAATCTCTCAACCCAGAAGATGAAGATCACACTTCCTAAATTCTGAACGTTATCACTTCGATCAATGGGCGACACAAACAAAAATGATTATGTGTGATTGTTTGTTTACACAATGAAGAAGATGAAGATGAAGAGAAAACTGACATATATTTTTCACGTTTCTTGTTCTATGTGAAAAATGAAGACCCAAAACTATTTATATCAAAAAATATGACCAAAAGAAATAACAGGAAATAACAGAAACGAGGTTAAGTGAAAAAGTTCAAAAAACAGAGTCATGCGTCGACCTCTGGAGTCTATACGTCGACGCATAGAATGTCAATTTTGAGTTCTCAGATTTATGCGCTTACCCGTGACTTCTGGGGGTCAGCGCATGATTTTTTTTGAGGTCGGCGCATAAGTTCTGAGGTCAGCGCATGAAGGCCAATTTTTTAAGAAATTTCATTTTTTGAATTGTTTTCACCAGACCAAGGTCAAACATACATGCTAAACACTATTAAATCACTTGTGAACATTTATTTTTGGGGAGAATAAGATCCTATGCATCTAGACACATGATCAACAACGATAAGACGCTATATGCCCGACACGTGAAGTGATACCGCTCAAATTACAATCTAATGCATTTGTTGACATCATTAAAACAAGATAGCTAGAAGGATATCCCTCACACCTCTTTTAGCATGAGAAATTCCTAAGGAAAGATAGCATTGCTCTACACTGAGTTAAAGTCTTCTCCTTCAGGTTAAAACCCCCTATAAAGGAAATTATAGCGTTTCTAGGATTCACATATCCCGGTTAAAGTAATCCTTCTTTATAGTCAGTCACCCAACAAATGTGACAAACAGACCCCCTTTAGAGATGACAAATTCTCTCTAAAGTCAAAACCTTTTAGCTTCACATCTTGGGATTTGAACAAGATACAAATAGACCTTTAGCTTCATGTCTTGGGCTTTGAACAAGACACCAAAACACCATTTCCTCCCATAGAATAGGAGGAACTACGATCGCTCTGATTTCCCTGTTTCGGTAAACGGGAATACGTAGGCATAAGATTGAAAGAAAAATCTTAGCGAGCACACCACATCAAAAACCTCAGGTCACAAATCTTCACATATCCACCAAAATATCCGAGTCCGTATTCCCCACCAAAAGTCTAAATTCAACCAAAATAACCTAAGAGAGGCCCCCCACATTGATCATATCTGTAAACCAACAGTTTTGACTGTTTGACCTCAGTTTGCAAAGCAGGGTTAATTGGAGACATCTATTTCCCTTCCTTCATCAGCTTCAATAGGATAAAAAATGAATCGACCTGTAGTAACCCAGAGCGGAAGTGCTTAAGAACCACGTCCAAAATCGCTCGCTACAGAAAAATGGCGCCCACCGTGGGGCCCTACTTTCTTTCTTACAATTTCGGATAAAAACCTTGGACAAGTCATTTTCATGGCGGTGGCCGCCACAGAAAAATGGCGCCCACCGTGGGGCCTTCTCATCTTTCTTTCTTACAATTTAAGGTGAAAACCTTGGACAAGTCATTCTCATGGCGGTGGCCGCCACAGAAAAATGGCGCCCACCGTGGGGCTCTCTTTTTTATCTCCCAGGTAGAAACCGAAGAATGATGACTTCACTAGGGAATTCACTGGGATATGATTTTTGTTGACCTCACTAGGATCTTAGGTCAAAAACCTTTAGAGTTGGGAAGATACCACAGGATGACGACTCCGCCTGGGAGCCATTTTCTGTCAGGAATATAGGATTCATAGCTCTTTAAAGTCTAGGACTTTAGGACAAATATATATACTGCTTTTCCTAATTGACATCTGTGTTTATTTTTCTGCTAATGGGAATGCGTGTGATGCCGCATGTGGAAAGATTGAGTATACACCTAGGAAAAACCTCTTTTAGTAGTGCGGAAACTATTGGAAATGGTTGTCACGCGATACTACCCTCTTCTGATGGTTCTTCGAAAAACATCACCTAGCACGGTTCCCGGCCCGCTGGTGTTTTCTCGACAAGAACAGATGATTTTGAGAGACAGGTACAAAAATCACTAGTATAAACCTTTGGGGGGGGGGGGGGGGGGGTAGAGCCTTGTGTCATACCCCAAATTTTGACCACTAAGATTTCCCATCATTGTGAAAATCATCATCACAATATGGAAGAACCATCATACTTCATCAGTCTCCCCAAAGATGGGTGAGCATTCACTACAATCAAAACTAGGGTTTCAAGCCCTCTCTGAGTGCTTAGACAAAGGATCAGTCAAGGAATGACATGATCTTCAACTTGTCTAACCTCTCAAGCATCCACAAAGGATCAAAAGGACTCCCACTCCAAGGATTAAGCACAAGGATGCTCCCTTCTAGGTGGATCAGGCCTCAAGATCGACAGTGTCACCAATTTAGGGTTTTGGTCGACCAGGGCCTCCAGATGGAAATTTTTCATCTGGGCATGAGCCAATGATAAAAAAACACAACCTAATGTACTCCATGGAACCTCATGGACCCATTCATCAAGTCAATTTTGCCTCAGGGGTTGCACTCATCAAAAATCAGGAATTAGGGTTTCTTGACCTAATTCACCCCTAAGTTGACTTTTGGGATAAATCATGAACCAAGACCTCAAGAGAGGGTTCGAGGGTCTCTAATGAACTATATTGATCCATTTGGAATAATGGATTAATCCAAGAAGCTTGAGCAACAAGTCTCAATTTCATCTGCACACCAATTAGGGTTTTAAGGAAAAAGTCAACTGTAACTTTGACTTTTGACTAGGACATGCTCCCAAGCCCTAAGAAATGATTCAATATGCCCTATGACACCCATGGAACATGTCCATTAAGTTTGATTTAGGTCAAGGACATGATTTCCTGAAGAATTGCACAGTTTGGAATTCATCTGATAAAAAGTCAACTGTGCAGAAAAGTCAACTTTGACTTTTTGAGATTTTTCACCAAAATGGTTTTTTAACCCTAAAATGATGTTAATGTATTATTTAAATCATCATTCATCAAGAAAAATCAAGAAAAGTTGGATAACTTGTAAAAGTTGTAACCATAAAAACTTAGAAAATTTTCTAAGTTAAAAATAAAGTGACAAGGGCACCAACTTTGAAGGATCATAACTCCTAAACCACAAAGCCATTTTTTTTCATCCAAAGATGGATTTGTAGCCCTCATTACCCTCTACAAAAACTTCAACTAGACCTAAGTCCAATTCATTAAGGATTTGGAGTTATGGAATGATCAAAATGGCTGAAAAGTGAAAATGTCACTTTTTCCAACACTTAGTGAAATTTTCACTAAGTCAGAATCTGCCTTCACTTTTTGCCAAATGTAGGGGGATTTTTCACTTGAATTCAAAAGAGATCAAAACCAAACATGTTCAAACAGTTGTTGTATCATGTAAGGGCTTTCCAAAATGGCCAAGAACATTACCAAATTCAACTTACACCATGAGATATGACATTGGCAAGTTGCCTTGCTGAAATCTGTCAAGGACAAGGCAGAATTTGCAATTTTGCTCGATTTGCCAAAATCAGCCAAATTCAAATGCTCCTATCCACTTGGACACATCTGAGGATTGAATATAAAGGGGACAATCACTGAGCCAGGCCTCCAAAGTCCATGGAACAAGAAATAACATGTTGAACCTAGAATGGCCAAAATAGGGACAAGACTCCAAATTTGGATTGAAGCATTCAATGGAAGCATCAAGGTGGCATGGACTGAGCCATTCTCATCTGAAATCAGTCAAGACTTATCCAAGACCAAGGGAACCAAAGCTCTGTGCCCTAACCTCTAGTCAATGGCTAGAGGAGACTTGGATTTCCATTGGCCAACATTGAACAAACACCTGCTGCAGTTGCCATTCACTGTGGATCCCAAAACAAACTTGCTCTACTATAAATAGAGCTCAATTGTGATCAGTTTGAGTACACCAAAGCCATCTAACAGATGCTTTCCTCAAAATCTCTTTCTCTTGGCAAAAATGCCTTTCTTAGCAAGGTAGCTATCGAGTTTTGAGTTTGAGAGATTTTCCAATCAAACCAATCACTCACACACCTCACATACATCATATAGAAGTGATCTAAACACTCACATAACATCTGGAACACAGATTTCACAAAATCACCAGCTGGTCTCTCAAACTTTCAATCAAGTTGCAGCTGAACAAGACACCAAAAACTTTCGCTTCACGTCTTGGGCTTTGAACAAGACACCAAAAACACCCATTTCCTCCCATAGAATAGGAGGAACTATGAACGCTCTGATCTCCCTGTTTCGGTAAACGGGAATACGTAGGCATAAGATTGAAAGAAAAATCTTAGCGAACACACTAAACAAAAACCCAAAATCCCATACTCTCATGTATCTACCAAAAGCATCAGTCCTAACATCCTAATCCTTGTTCCCCGCCAGAAACCATTATGTCAAAATAGCATAAGAAAGGTCCCACCACATTGATCGCATCTGTAACCTAACAGACCGCTGTTTAAACTCAGTATGCAAGTAGGGTTAATTGGAGACATCTATTTCCCTTCCTTATTCAGGTCACAATAGGATAAAAATGAATCGACCTGTAGTTTAAGCTCAAACCGCAGAGAGCGACCAGCGCTTAAGAACCGCGTCCAAAATCGCTCACTACAGAAAAGTGGCGCCCACCGTGGGGCCCTTCAAAGTTAGATCTAAGCACGGTCTTTCTTTTCACCTCTTGTGTGAATACCACAGATTGGGGCTTCCGCCGGGGAACCCATTTCTGTCAGGAACTTAGGATTCATATCTTTAAAAGGTCTAGGATGTTTTAGGACAAATATATATACTGCTTTTCCTAATTGCTATACATGTTTATTTTTCTGCTAATGGGAATGCGAGTGATGCCGTATGTGGAAAGATTGAGTATACACTTAAGATAAGTGATGGCGACGGGGTCAACCATCAACCTCAGTGGAGGCTGACCAACGCAACCCATTCTCTCACCTAGACAATGGGCCGGTTGTTAAGTCTGAAAAGCTGAGGAGCCAAACCCTTTCGTAGTGCAGAAACTATCGGAAATAGTTGTTACGCGATACTACCCTCATTTGAGGCTGGTGATCTATTCTCGGTGAATGGCACTTACTATAAGATCGCTCTACAACTCGCTGGCGATCCGCTTGTTGTTTTACTTTCCTGGGAGGAGCTGATGATAATGAGTACAGGTACAAAAATCACCCTAGTATAAACCTTTGGGGATGGGTAGAGCCTTGACTTCATGACAACGACCCTTTGACCCCATGTTTTTTCTATGTTTTTGTGTGCTGCATTCATGCATTCATTTAAAAAACATTAAAACATTCAAAAAAAAATCTTATCTTCTAGTCTCTCTGTTTTTCAAATTAAACTAAGACTGTGATTGCAAATATCAGAGAAAGGGATTACACTAATGGATTTCGGTAGAAGGAGAACTCATACGTACACCTTCAAGGTTCCAAAACTAGAGGATTTGAGAAGGTTAGCAAGGATGATCACTAACCCTGAGGCTTTCAGAGCCAAGCACGGAGGTTTGCTACCACTGTTAAGAGTCCATGTGATTGAGGGAATCATGGACGCGCTCGTTCAATTCTACGATCCGGTTTATCACTGCTTTACATTCCCGAATTACCAGCTAGCACCAACGCTGGAGGAATATTCTCATCTGATCGATTTACACATCACAGATCGAGCTCCATTTTCTGGACTGGAAGAAATTCCAAAGAATCAGACCATTGCAAGAGCAATTTATTTGGACGAGTCTGAGGTCAGGACTCACATGACCGTTAAGGGTGGCATCCAAGGTTTGCCAGCCCAGTTCTTGACAAAGAAAGCCCTGTATTTTGCCAGTATAGAAAACGTGGCTGCTTTTGAAAGCATCTTTGTCTTGCTCACCTACGGGTTATTTTTGTTTCCCAACATTAATAATTTCGTCGATATTAACTCCATTAAGGTTTTTCTCATTGGAAATCCTGTGCCGACTTTGCTCGCAGATGCGTATCATTCTGTACACTTGGGAAATTTGTACAGCGGAGGGGAGATCACATGCTGTGTACCTTTGCTTTACAAATGGTTTATCTCTCACTTGCCCACGTCTGCTGCTTTTTGGGATTGTAAGAGTGCCATACGTTGGTCGCAGAAGATCATGTCTCTTACCAACTCTGATATAGACTGGTGTAATAGGATCTATGATGGAATCAGAATCATCGATCGTTGTGGAAACTTCCCCAATGTACCCCTTATAGGAACTAAGGGAGGAATCAACTACCATCCGGTGTTGGTTCACCGTCAATTTGGATACCCGATGAGGCACATCCCACTGGGTGTTCATCTGGAAGGTCTTTTCTTCAAGGAAGGAGAAAATGACAGAGCACTAAAGATGGAAATAGTGCACGCTTGGAAGCATGTTCATAAGAAAGGACGAGAGTCTCTAGGAAAACCGGACTGTGTCTCGGTGGAGCCTTATCTCCATTGGGTACAAACTAGAGCTCTCAAGCTAAAGATGCCTTATCCTCGTTACGGAATTCTTCCGCCAAAGGAATCTGTCATGTACTTCATGACTGAGATTGAAAAGCTTCAGGTTACTCTCAACAAAGTTCAAAAGGAGAGAAGGTCTTGGAAGAACAAGTACCGCACCCTCGACATAGAGTGCATCAAAATACAGGAATTACTGAAAGAGAAAGATGCTCTGATTGAAATTTTGGAGCAACATGATGTGGATAATCAGGATGACCAAAGGAATTTGCTCGCTCCTTTCATCTGGCAAAGGAATGACAACCCGACAACGGCCCAAGAGCCCCGGTCAAAGAAAAGGAAGATACCAGAATCAGCGCCCGATTTCTCTTCAGAGAGGACTCAAGACCCATTAGCTTAGGTTTCTGTTTCTGCACTTTGTAATCTACTGTATTTCCGTTTCTGTAATCCTTTGAATTCAATAAAAAGGGGTTTCCCCACCGTTTGATATTTGCAATCTAATTGTCGAAGTTTATTTTGATTAAACCTTAAACAATTAATATAATCATTGCCTTCATCATTCTCACATCGCGTATTCTTCTTACCTACGAATCTCACGTTTGTGTCTCGGTTCTAGAGTCAAACTGTCTCATTCGTATAATACTCGGGCCAATCGTCAGAAAAAGATGGATGATCTTGAGGAAGAAAACAGAGAATTGAAAGAAGAGATCGACGCTCTGAGAGAGGATATGAGAAATATTCGTAACGACATGCAAGCCATGGCAGAAGCTCAGCTACAAAGAACTGTGATCTCAGAGATCACCTCAACGCCCATAGTGGAGAAGTATGATCCTAGGTATCAGATACCGAAAGATCGTCCTTGGGGCATGCCTGTTAACTATATCCCAGAAGGATATGTTCCGCCGATCACTGAAGATCAGGGAATCACAACAAAAGCCGCTGGGCCTGAAGGTTACAAACTTCGGGAAAGCGAAGATGCCAGAGGCATACTGAAGACTCCTTAAGGTTACAAACTTCGGGAGACGCCAAGACTCACTACCGTAGTCACGGTACCACCCCCTGTGGTGCACACTGTCCCAGAAGGACAGATTCCACAGACACCTTCTGGTAAGAAGGAAACTATGTTTGACAGAATGGAGGAATTCCAGGAGCAGTTCTTGGAAATGCAGAAGGAACTGCAAGCCATTCGCGGTCAGGATCTATTTGGAAAGGATGTCGCAGATCTCTGCTTGGTCCCAAATATGAAAGTCCCGCACAAATTCCAAGTGCCCGACTTTGAAAAGTACAAGGGTAACTCTTGCCCTCAGAGCCATCTGGTGATGTACGCTCGGCGAATGTCAGCCCAGACGGAGAATCAGGACCTACTGATTCACTACTTCCATGATAGTTTAACCGGTGCCGCACTCAAATGGTACATGGGTTTAAACCGTGCCACGATCAGCACTTTCAGAAATCTTGGCACTGCCTTCGTCCAGCAATACAATTATAATTTGGACATGGCACCTGACAGATATCAACTCAGATCAATGTCACAAAAGGACAAGGAAACCTTTAAGGAGTATGCTCAAAGGTGGCGTGAAATTGCCGCTCAAATTTGTCCACCTCTTGAGGAAAAAGAGATGACAAAGATCTTCTTAAAGACCTTAAGCTCATTTTACTATGACTGAATGGTTGCCAGTGCGCCCAGTGATTTCACCGAGATGGTCGGCATGGGCGTACGTCTTGAGGAAGCCGTCCGAGAAGGACGTTTGGTAAAAGACACTGGATCGACGAGCGGTATTAAACGATATGGTAGTGCTCTCCCTAAGAAAAAAGAGCAAGATATTGGGAATATCTCTCTCGGAAAGCAAAGACGACGTTATCAACCAGTAGCAGCTGTGACTCCTGCTCTCAACCCTGCGTCTATTCCTACATATCAACCTCAGGTTGCGCAGAGCCAGCCTGACCAACAAAGGACACAACAACCTCTTCAGTAGGCTCGTCCTCCATATAACAACAACCGTACAACACGGCCACCAGGATTTGATCCTATACCCGTGTCGTACGCAGAGCTGTTTGCATTACTACTGGCTAAGGGGCACATTCAGACTAAATCTCCTCTTATAGTACCGGAAAATCTGCCTTTTTGGTTTAAGGTGGATCAAACTTGCCCTTACCATCAAGGAGGTCCAGGGCATAACATAGAGACTTGTCTCAATTTCAAGTCCGACGTGCAAAAACTTGTTAGGAGCGGGGTCTTATCCTTCAAGGATACGAATCCTAATGTTCTTACGAACCCGCTGCCTCAACATGAGAAGGCTGCAGTCAATTTGATAGAAGGAGAGACTAACGATGTCTATCAAATTCACGATGTACTCTTGTTGAAGACCAATCTGGTCAAGATGCATTGTAGACAGAGTGGATATGGCCATGTGCCACCTCATAATTATCACCAGTGTGATATCTGCTCTAAGAGTAACCAAGGATGTTCTGTAGTGCAAGCAGCTCTACAGGAACAGATGGATCTCGGATGGATCCAAGAGCATCGAGTTCGTGGAGTTAACATGGTTTATACGAACTCCAACGTCATTCAAAACCACGACATCCGTGCGATGAATGCCAACTTGGTGGCAATGCACTCAAGGCAAAGCCAGTATCATAATCTTCCGCGGCACGATTATAGTTCCTATCTGACTTGCCCGGTAAACAAACATGGATGCTCTTTCATACAGGAGGCCCTCCAGCGTCAGATGGATCTTGGATGGATCCAATACTACCATGATAGGGATTCCTATCAGATCAATATGGTTCAGATCTTTGATATTCGCGTGATGAAGACCAACTTAGTAGAGTTACATGTTGAACAGGTCCGACTCGGATTCCTGATATCCCATAATTATCACAGCTGTAAAGCGGGTTGCGAAAACGATCAGGGATGTGCCCTTGTCCAGGAAGCACTTCAGCACTTGTTAAATCATTGGTGGATGCCAATCTACATGGATGAGGAATGGAAGTCCTATCTTAACAAGGACGGTTATATGTCTCAGGAAGAGGTGCCTACGCCATTTTGCTATCCCGCACAGAGTCTGAGATTTATACCACGGTCAGACGTCGAAATGATCTATGGAGATTGTGATCCGGAAGGATGCCGTGCTTTGCCAAATTCATTAGAGGAGGACACTCCGATGAAAGACAATTTTGACCACAATTACTATGGCCCAATGGATGGTCTGCCAATGTGGCAACCTTACCCAGGAAACTTGGGGCAAGAGAGTCAGCCAAGTAATGAAACTCAGCTGACCGTCATTGAACAGGATACCTGTGTCCCCACCATGTCATAGGATCAACACTCAGGTCATTCAGAAACTACTCAACATGAAGATGAATTCGCAACGTTTGCAGGACTTGAATTCATCAACTATGCTTTTCCCGAGGTCAACGTCATCGAGAGGGATGACTCCTCCGGTTCCAAAGAAGTTTGGGACACTCTGGGAGAACCAAGTGGAAAATACGACTTTATGGTCAAGTACACCGCTCCCGAAAGCTCTCGTATCAGGCTCGAAGACATCTAGCCTACTGGATGGGGAGATACAGCTGAGAGCACAAATTCTATGCAAAATACAACAGAGGAATTCTCCTACGACAATTCTGCCTGGGAGACAGATTCCAATGATCCTGCTCCACCAGAAATCAGCGTCATTTCTGAAGACAAATCGAGGAAGGTGCCAGACTTTGTGATTCACCGAGGAGTTCGCCGCCAGTGGGTTGCCGTCGAGGTTCCGAAGGTCGTTCATCAGTCAAAGTAATTGCCATCTTTTAACCTTTCACCCTGCCCAGGTGAAACAGATGTTTTGATAGGGCTCGCTTTCTGTAAAATTTCCCTCTTCGCTTTGCCCGAAGCGACAGAGTTTTGTTTTATAGGGCTGTAGTTTCAAGGATCGACTTGTTCATTAATAAAATAATGTCGTTCTGTAATTTCCGCATTTATTGCTGCTTTCTCTTTTTGCTTTTTCAGAAAATGGTAATCCTAAAAAACAATTCAATAATAAAAACAAGCAGTAAAAAAAAAATATACACTGCACACACTTGCATTTTCCTCTATCTCTTCTAAACACGAATCATCACGTCATGCAGATTGCTTGTTTTAAACCCCGTTGAAACATACGATCCGATGCCTTCTCCCAACTTTGAGTTCCCGGTATTCGAGGCTGAAGAAGAAGATGACAACGAAATTCCAGAAGAGATCTCCCAACTACTCAGACAAGAGGAAAGGTTCATTGAACCTCACAAAGAGCCGTTGGAAATGGTAAACTTGGGTTCAGAACAAGAGAGAAAAGAAATCAGGATTGGGGCACTGCTCAATCCAACTGCCAAAGAGAGTTTGATAAAGCTTCTCAAAGAATTTCCTGATGTATTCGCTTGGTCCTATCAAGATATGCCAGGGTTGGATACCAGCATCGTGGAACATCACTTACCGTTAAGATCGGAATGTCCGCCAATAAAGCAAAGGTTGAGACGGACTCACCCGGACATGGCCATCAAAATCAAAGAGGAGGTGCAGAAACAGATTGTCGCGGGTTTCCTCGCTACATCTGAATATCCTCAATGGTTAGCCAATATTGTACCCGTTCCCAAAAAGGATGGAAAGGTCAGAATGTGTGTCGATTACAGGGATCTGAACAAGGCAAGTCCAAAGGACGACTTTCCTTTACCACACATTGACATGCTGGTGGACAGTACAACAAAGTTCAAAGTTTTTTCCTTCACGGATGGATTCTCGGGCTATAACCAGATCAAAATGGCACCGAAAGACATGGAGAAAACTTCGTTCATTACACCATGGGGCACCTTTTGTTACAAGGTAATGTCGTTCGGTTTGAAGAACGCCGTGACAACCTATCAAAGGGCCATGACTACTCTGTTTCCTGACATGATACACAAAGAAATCGAAGTGTATGTCGATGATATGATTGCAAAATCTAAAACAGAGAGTGAGCACGTTGAACATCTGTCAAAATTATTCGAACGTCTAAGAAAATTCAAGCTCCGCTTGAATCCGAACAAGTGCACCTTCGGTGTCCGTTCAGGGAAACTACTAGGGTTCATCGTCAGCCAGAAAGGAATTGAGGTTGATCCTGAAAAGGTCAAGGCCATTCAAGAAATGCCTTCTCTGAAAACTGAAAAACAAATCAGAGGATTCCTGGGACGTTTGAACTATATCTCCAGATTCATATTCCTTATGACTGCCACGTGTGCGCCGATTTTCAAATTACTGAAAAAGAACCAGGATTGCGTTTGGTCAGAAGATTGCCAAACTGCCTTCGACAGTATTAAGGAATACCTGTTGAATCCACAGATTCTATCACCTCCAGTGGAAGGAAGACCACTGATCATTTACCTCACAGTCCTAGAGGACTCAATGGGATGTGTACTTGGCCAACAAGACGAAACCAAAAGGAAAGAGTCTGCCATCTACTATTTGAGCAAGAAATTTACCGACTGCGAAACTCGGTACACGATGCTTGAGAAAACTTGTTGTGCTTTGGCTTGGGCAGCCAAACGTCTTCGCCAATACATGATTCGTCATACTACTTGGTTGGTCTCCGAAATGGATCCAATCAAGTACGTTTTCGAAAAGCCTGCTCTCACGGAAAGAATTGCCCATTGGCAGATGTTGTTATCAGAATATGACATAGAGTACCACGCTCAGAAAGTCGTTAAGGGAAGTATTTTAGCCGATCATTTGGCTCATCAATCGATTGACGATCAAGAATCAATCGGGTTTGACTTCCCAGACGAAGATGTCATGTATCTAAAAATGAAAGATTGCGATGAACCGTTACCCAGTGAAGGGCCAGAACCAGGTTCCCAATGGGGACTTATCTTTGACAGAGCAGTTAATCATTACAGAAATGGAATTGGGGCAATCATTGTTACCCCTCAGGGTACCCACATTCCTTTCACTGCTAGACTTACGTTTAAGTGTACGAACAACGAGGCCGAATACGAAGCTTGTATTATGGGTCTCGAAGAAGCGATTGATTTAAGGATTAAGAACTTGGACGTATACGGCGACTCAGCCTTGGTTATCAATCAGATAAAAGGAGATTGGAACACATACCAATCAGGACTGATTCCTTACAAAGACTATGCAAGAAGGTTGCTACCTTTCTTCAACAGAGTTGAGTTTCATCATATCCCTCGAGAGGAGAATCACATGGTGGATGCATTAGCCACTATCTCTTCCATGATTAGTGTAGGTCAATGGAACGACTTACCTAAGATCGACATAATGCGCCTTGAACGGCCCGCTTACGTCTTTGCAATTGAAGCAGTCATAGACGACAAACCTTGGTATCATGATATCAAATGCTTCCTTCAGAAACAAGAGTACCCATCTGGGGCACTCAGAAAAGACAGGAAAACCCTCAGAAGATTGGCTGGAAACTTCTTCCTGAGCAGTGACACTCTCTATAAGAGAAATTTTGACATAGTCTTGCTCCGATGCATGGACAGACCAGAAGCAGACATGCTTATGAAAGAAATTCATGAAGGATCCTTTAGCACTCATGCCAACGGACACACAATGGCGAGAAAAATTCTAAGAGCAGGGTACTATTGGTTGACAATGGAATCCGACTGCTATAAGTACATGAGGAGGTGTCACAAGTGTCAGATATACTCCGACAAAATTCATGTACCGCCATCACATCTCAAAGTTCTCTCTTCCCCGTGGCCTTTTTCCATATGGGGAATCGACATGATTGGCTTGATCGAACCTAAGGCTTCAAACAGACATCGGTTCATCCTGGTAGCCATTGACTATTTCACCAAGTGGGTCGAAGCAGCGTCGTAGGCTAATGTAATCCGACAAGTGGTGGTCCGATTTATCAAAAACAATATCATCTGCCATTATGGTGTTCCAAGCGAGATCATTACTGATAATGGGTCCAACTTGAACAATAAGATGATGAAGGAGTTGTGTACAGAGTTCAAGATCGAACACCATAACTCATCTCCCTACCGACCCAAGATGAACAGAGCGGTAGAAGCGGCTAACAAGAACATCAAGAAGATTGTTCAGAAAATGGTTGTAACCTATAAAGACTGGCACGAGATGCTACCCTTTGCTCTTCACGGTTATCGCACATCTGTCCGCACTTCAACAGGGGCTACCCCTTTCTCTCTAGTATATGGCATGGAAGCAGTGCTCCCCATAGAAGTAGAGATCCCGTCAATCCGAGTATTGATGGAAGCTAAGCTCACCGAAGCTGAATGGTGTCAAAGCCGACACGACGAACTGGATCTGGTCGAAGAAAAGAGAATCACGACACTATACCATGGTCAGTTGTATCAATAGAAAATGAAGAGGGCGTTCGACAAAAAGGTCCGACCTCGTGTTTTCAGAAAAGGAGACCTCGTGCTCAAGAAAATTCAGTCATTTCTCACTGATTCGCGAGGTAAATGGACTCCGAATTATGATGGCCCCTATGTGGTCACGAAATCTTTCTCAGGCGGCGCCTTGAGACTTGCAACCATGGACGGAGAGGAATTTGTCTACCCCACAAATGTTGATGTAGTCAAGAAATACTTCGCCTAAACTAAAAAAAAAAAAACGTCTCGGTGGATTGAAAACCCGAAAGGGCGGTCCAGGAAAAAGTTAGAGACATGAAAAAAATCATCCCGGTGGATTGGAAACATCAAAGTACAATCCAGGCAAAAATTAGGGATAATGGCAAGTAACTATGTTCAACAGAGGCAAATCCCTCAGCAGCAGCAGTTATACCATCCATCGGAGGAAAACTCCAGTCAAGGTCATCTTCAACAGAAGCTTAGGATGCCCCGAAGTCAAAGTTGGTAGAAGGATAGTGGTCGTTATGTTTCAATGTATCCCTTTTCCCTTAAATTACCATTTTTCAACTTTGTAAATACTCTTTGGAATCGCGCGTTTGGCTGATCTCCATCTTATCAATAAAATTTGAGCCTTTGTGCTTTTGTTTGTAATTCTTACTTGTTTTAGCTTTACAGAACGAAGTTGTTAACATGATTAACGATTCTTGAAATAAAACAAAAATGAATTTACTTGTTAAACTTTTTCTGCTTTTAAAATAAAGACGGCAATTTCTTTTGACTGTTGAACATCGAAAGAACGTCGCTCGCTTCTCCAGAAGTAATCGAGCTTCAAAGTGCAGAATCAAAGTACTCCTTCTAAGCCAGTGCGCCTGAATGAAGGATCAGTTATGCCAGATACGGATACTCCGTCTGACACGCCTCGGCCGAGTTCTTACCTCCTAAGCCCGATCAACGGTAGCTCCCAACAGGGACTGTCTCTCCTAAGCAAGGTGGAATTGCTATCTTGAACCAGTGATATTTCTATACGCCCCGCGATGGCCGAGTATCCAGTCGTGTTCACCCGTTAGTTTGTATGTTGCGTCAGTTTTGTCAGCATATACATACATGCATCATGCATTATTTGATTTGCATTCACATTTCATATTGCATCACTATCACTCTAGTCGGTCTTGTCCCCTAGTGATAACAGTCCTCTCAATCAAGTTGTCAGTTCTTGCCTCGTCAGGAAACGCTGCGTTTGAACAACCTCGCCTCCAGTTTATTTTTGAGAGAAAGTTGGCCTTTGACCACTTTGATAACTTGAACCTCTGAAAGACCAGAGAACCTTCAACCGATGTCACTCTTCTCCATTGAAGATGATATCCTTGCTTTCCCAGATTAAGGAAAATTCATAGAGAAAGCCTCGTAATCAGAGATTCGGCAACATGCCAGTTTCGCTCCGAAAGAACCGTTGATGAAAAGGTCATCGGCACCTCAAAATTGGAGCCCATCATATGGCATTTCTCCGGGAAGATCCTGAGAAAAGTATGATGTAAGACCCCAAGCGGAAGAAGTCTCTCAAGAGACTCATTTTCCCCAGATAGAGTCGACAAATGGCGTCTCCAATAGAGAAGTTTGTGTACCTCTACAATTCAGACGACTGGGTTCTCCAGCAAGTCTGACATCAAAGCTTTTTCCATCAAATGGCATCTCCCCAGGAAAATTCGGCGAGAAGTTTGAGGGAAATCCGCTACAAATAGCGTTCCTTGTCAGTAAAGTTTATTGACAAAAGAAACTGAGACCAGTTCCTTGGTAGGAAACCAGGATCGAGGGGAAGTTTAAATCAAAAACTAAGACCAGTTCCTCGGTAGGAAACCAGGATCGAGGGGAAGTTTATTTCAGCAACTGAGACCAGTTCCTTGGTAGAAAACCAAGAACGAGGGGAAGTTGACAAAAGAAAACTAAGACCAGTTCCTTGGCTGAAGACCAGGATCGAGGGGGAAGTTTTCCTTTTCTAAGCATCATTGCTTAGCAAAAGAAGATGAATGCGCAAGCTGCCATTCATAGCCATCAAAATTTCGGGTATTCCGATATTTAATCCTCTTGCACCCCGAATGCCCGAATACCTTCATCATTCACACATTCGGGTCCAAGAAGATTAAATAGGGGCATCTGTCATACCCCAAATTTTGACCAATAAGATTTCCCATCATTGTGAAAATCATCATCACAATATGGAAGAACCATCATACTTCATCAGTCTCCCCAAAGATGGGTGAGCATTCACTACAATCAAAACTAGGGTTTCAAGCCCTCTCTGAGTGCTTAGACAAAGGATCAGTCAAGGAATGACATGATCTTCAACTTGTCTAACCTCTCAAGCATCCACAAAGGATCAAAAGGACTCTCACTCCAAGGATTAAGCACAAGGATGCTCCCTTCTAGGTGGATCAGGCCTCAAGATCGACAGTGTCACCAAATTAGGGTTTTGGTCGACCAGGGCCTCCAGATGGAAATTTTTCATCTGGGCATGAGCCAATGATCCAAAACACAACCTAATGTACTCCATGGAACCTCATGGACCCATTCATCAAGTCAATTTTGCCTCAGGGGTTGCACTCATCAAAAATCAGGAATTTGGGTTTCTTGACCTAATTCACCCCTAAGTTGACTTTTGGGATAAATCATGAACCAAGACCTCAAGAGAGGGTTCGAGGGTCTCTAATGAAATATATTGATCCATTTGGAACAATGGATTAATCCAAGAAGCTTGAGCAACAAGTCTCAATTTCATCTGCACAACAATTAGGGTTTTAAGGAAAAAGTCAACTGTAACTTTGACTTTTGACCAGGACATGCTCCCAAGCCCTAAGACATGATTCAATATGCCCTATGACACCCATGGAACATGTCCATCAAGTTTGATTTAGGTCAAGGACATGATTTCCTGAAGAATTGCACAGTTTGGAATTCATCTGATAAAAAGTCAACTGTGCACAAAAGTCAACTTTTACTTTTTGAGATTTTTCACCAAAATGGTTTTTTAACCCTAAAATGATGTTAATGTATGATTTGAATCATCATTCATAAAAAAAAATCAAGAAAAGTTGGATAACTTGTAAAAGGGGTAACCATAAAAACTTAGAAAATTTTCTAAGTTAAAAATAAAGTGACAAGGGCACCAACTTTGAAGGATCATAACTCCTAAACCACAAAGCCATTTTTTTTCATCCAAAGATGGATTTGTAGCCCTCATTACCCTCTACAAAAACTTCAACTAGACCTAAGTCCAATTCATTAAGGATTTGGAGTTATGGAATGATCAAAATGGCTGAAAAGTGAAAATGTCACTTTTTCCAACACTTAGTGAAATTTTCACTAAGTCAGAATCTGCCTTCACTTTTTGCCAAATGTAGGGGGATTTTTCACTTGGATTCAAAAGATATCAAAACCAAACATGTTCAAACAATTGTTGTATCATGTAAGGGCTTTCCAAAATGGCCAAGAACATTACCAAATTCAACTTACACCATGAGATATGACATTGGCAAGTTGCCTTGCTGAAATCTGTCAAGGGCAAGGCAGAATTTGCAATTTTGCTCGATTTGCCAAAATCAGCCAAATTCAAATGCTCCTATCCACTTGGACATATCTGAGGATTGAATCTAAGGGGGACAATCACTGAGCCAAGCCTCCAAAGTCCATGGAACAAGAAATAGCATGTTGAACCTAGAATGGCCAAAATAGGACAAGACTCCAAATTTGGATTGAAGCATTCAATGGAAGCATCAAGGTGGCATGGACTGAGCCATTCTCATCTGAAATCAGTTAAGACTTATCCAAGACCAAGGGAACCAAAGCTCTGTGCCCTAACCTCTAGTCAATGGCTAGAGAAGACTTGGATTTCCATTGGCCAACATTGAACAAACACCTGCTGCAGTTGCCATTCACTGTGGATCCCAAAAAAAACTTGCTCTACTATAAATAGAGCTCAATTGTGATAAGTTTGAGTACACCAAAGCCATCTAACAGATGCTTTCCTCAAAATCTCTTTCTCTTGGCAAAAATGCCTTTCTTAGCAAGGTAGCTATCGGGTTTTGAGTTTGAGAGCTTTTCCAATCAAACCAATCACTCACACACCTCACATACATCATATAGAAGTGATCCAAACACTCACATAACATCTGGAACACAGATTTCACAAAATCACCAGCTGGTTGCTCAAACTTTCAATCAAGTTGCAGCTGAGGTACCACAAATCTTTCCAGCCATTTTCAATCAAGTCCAGGCATTCAAACACACTCCATAGGGTGTAAGGAAGCTGTTCAGATCATCACCACTCATCTGTAACACCTCCAAATCAAAAATCACATTGCACTTGCTGTCACGGCCTAGAGGTAAGCATACACTTGGTCATCTCTCAATCTATGCATATTTCCTCGCACAATAATTTGGCCATATGTTCATAATCATGCATGGAATGTTTTCCCTTAATTAATTGCATTGTTTGAATCGTGTATCAAAAATCCTAGACTTCATGCAGAAATTAGGGTTCTTGAGGATTTTTCATGATTTCTTGTTATATGTTTAATTTAAATGAAATTAATGGACATAGACATGATCGTGAGGTTGAGACGAGCATAATGATATGTGGATTGCATGTTATAATCAAGTATTCAGGGAGATTGGATAGAAAATGCAAATCAGCCAAACCCAGAACACGCGTGTGTTCTTCAGCTGTTCTTGGCGCCTTTTTTGAATTTTCAAATATTTGAATTTTGTGATTTTTCTTTAATTGATTCAAAAATTAATTTCTCTCTGAGTTTTAATGATTTTGAGTTGATTCTTTTTTTAATAATTCACAAAAATGTTAAAATATTTTATTTTTCCAAAAAATCCCAAAAATATTATTTATTTCATATAATTGATATTTTTGTAAAGAATTAATATTTTAATTGTTTTTGACATTTTAAATATTTTTTCCACATTGATTTTGCAACTTTTAATGCTTTCTAATTATTTTGTAGGTCAATACTTAATTTTTGAAGCATTAATCCAAGATCACAATTTGTTTTCCATATGTTAAACAATTTTGATCATTTTAATTGAATTTTTATTCAATTAAATACATTTTTGAAAACAAATTAGGGTTTTTGGATTAATTCAAACCTCATAAATTATTTTCAAAACACTTTGGGCCTCTAATAGAGTGTAAGACCCAATCCTTTTTTTGACCAAATCATTTTTGGGCCTCAGTGCATTGTATAAGTCCCGATACCGTCAAAAACAAACGGCACAATCGTCGCCTTTTAAAAATAACCATGGGCCTCTCCTCGAGCTATAAGACCCATTCAAAACTTTTGGGCCTCTAATAGAGTGTAAGACCCAATCCCCTTTTGACCAAAACATTTTGGGCCTCACTTATTGTGTAAGTCCCTCTGCATTAAAAGAAAACCTCGGCGCGATCGCCATTTTAAACGGAAAAATCATCTCGGCCTACCCTCGTGTTATAAGCCCCACTCTTTTTCTTTAAAACATTTGGGCCTCGTGAAAGAGTGTAAGACCCTTCCCTTTGTACAGAAAAACATTTTGGGCCTCAGTCACTTGTATAAGTCCCTCTGTACAAATTCAAACAGTGCGCTCACTGATAAAACCCTGGGCCTCTCCTTGAGCTGTAAGCCCCAAATCTTTCTTTTTCAAAGCACTTTCTCCTTTGATTTTGAATATACTGTTGTTTTCAATCTATCTTTGTTGAACAACTAACCAAACATCATGGAAGCTCTACAACCGAGTAAGTGGTTATTGCTTTCATTTACTGCTTTCATATACATATAACTGTATTGTGGGGCTGTTTCAATGTAAGTCTTCTTTCATAAACTCATATCAACTGTGTAATAATAGTATAGATATTTCGAGTTTCCCCGGCAACTACGTCTAGAACTAGGTGACGCCGTTTCGTTTGTTCATAGAAATAGACAACTAGATCCCCAATAGGATCACCAGATACAGTCTTCTCTTCGGCTGTCCTCACTAGGAATTGTCAAGAAACTCTATTCCCAGAGATGAATGTATTCTCCGTGAATGGCATCTTTGAGTTTCTTCCAAATTCTCGAACTTTCCTGACTTGATCTATTCCTTGTGAATAGCTTGCCTTGAATTTCTCGGGGTTTAGGGACCCATCGGCTTCCTAAAAGCATCGGCCTCCTCTTGGGCATCATAAAAGGACCCACAGGCTTCCTAAAAGCAACCCCGCCTCCTCTTGGGCTTAGTACAAGGACCCTACGACTTCTTAGAAGTATTCACAGCCTCCTCTTAGGCTTCGTATAATGATCTCTTCCTCCGGGAATGATAGTCTCCTCTTGGGCTTAGTACAAGGACCGATCGGCTTCTTAAAATTTTCCAGCCTCCTCTTGGGCTTCGTACAAATTGTCCCGACGACTTCCTAAAGGTATAGGAACAGGACTTAGTCATCTTCATAGAAAAGTCCTTTCATAGAGTCTACTACTGTTTCTCAAAGCATAGTACAAAAGATGACACTCTAGACTTGGACAGTCTAAAACCCTTGAGTCTCCAAGACATTCTCAAGTGACCCCTTCGTTAAATAGGAAGGAAACCCGCAGACTCGGACAATCTCAATACCCTTTGGATTTCCCGCTTCCTTAAAGAACAGGAATAACCCGGATCCTTGAATCAAATCCATGAGTACAGTGTTACTCATATAAGAACTGATTTTCTCTTTAAAATCAGTATACTGGACCTGTCACTCAACTGAAACAGTAACCATAGCCTCCCTCTTGGGCTTTGTACAATGATCCTCCCCAGCGGAGTCAAACAACGTTTAGCCTCTCTCTCAGGCTTTGTACGAGACACATAAGGGACTCCCTCGTTGAGTCAATCACCCTTTCGCCTCCATCTCGGGCTTTATACGAGATACAAAAGGGTTTTTCCTGAGCCAAACGAATTTCCGCCTCCATCTCGGGCTTTATACGAGATACCAAAAGACTCCATCGTCGGGTCAAAACCTTTTAGCCTATCTCTCGGGCTTTGTACAAGACACATATCAGCCTCCTCTTAGGCTTTGTATAAGAAAACCACTGGTTGATCCAATCAACCTTTTAGCATTAAAGTTGTGCCTCGTTCACAATACACAAACATCAACAACTCTTTCCCCTTCATCTAATCGCTGTAAGTGGCAAGCCTCTGGATCATCTACATCCACGCCACTGTCCTTCTTTTAGCATGAGAAATTCCTAAGGAAAGATGGCATTGCTCTACATTGAGTTGAAGTCTTCTCCTTCAGGTTAAAACCCCTATAAAGGAAATTATGGCATTGCTAGGATCCGCGTATCCCAGTTAAAGTAATCCTCCTTTACAGTTAGTCACCCAACAGTCGTGACAAACAGAACCCCTTTAGAGATGAAAAATTCTCTCTAAAGTCAACAACCTTTTAGCTTCACGTCTTGGGCTTTGAACAAGACACAAATAGACTTTTCAGCTTCACATCTTGGGCTTTGAACAAGATACACACTACCTTTCGCTTCACGTCTTGGGCTTTGAAAAAGACACCAAAAACACCCATTTCCTCCCATAGAATAGGAGCTCCCATAGAATAGGAGGAACTACGAACGCTCTGATCTCCCTGTTTCGGTAAACGGGAATACGTAGGCATAAGATTGAAAGAAAAATCTTAGCGAGCACACTAAACAAAAACCCAAAATCCCATACTCTCATGTATCTACCAAAAGCATCAGTCCTAACATCCTAATCCTTGTTCCCCGCCAGAAACCATTCTGTCAAAATAGCATAAGAAAGGTCCCACCACATTGATCGCATCCGTAACCTAACAGACCGCTGTTTAAACTCAGTATGCAAGCAGAGTTAATTGGAGACATCTATTTCTCTTCCTTATTCAGCTCACAATAGGATAAAAAATGAATCGACCTGTAGTTTATGCTCAAACCGCAGAGGGCGACCAGCGCTTAAGAACCGCGTCCAAAATCACTCGCTACACCTTAACTTCATGACACCGACCCTTTGACCCCATGTTTTTTCTATGTTTTTGTGTGCTGCATTCACGCATTCATCTAAAAAACATTACATCAAAGAAAAACTTCTCTTCTAGTCTCTCTTTTTCAAATTAAACTAAGACAATGATTGCAAATGTCAGAGAAAAAGATTGCACTCATGGACTTCGGTAGAAGGAGAACTCATAAGTATACCTTCAGGGTTCTAAAACTAGAGGATTTGAGAGGATTATCGAGGATGATCACTAACCCTGAAGTTTTCAGAGCCAAGTACGGAGGTCTGCTACCTCTGTTAAGAGTCCATGTGATTGAAGGAATCATGGAGACACTCATTCAGTTTTACGATCCGGTCTATCACTGTTTCACATTCCCATATTATCAGCTCGCATCAACGCTAGAGGAGTATTCTCACCTAACCGATCTACACATTACTGATCGAGCTCCTTTTTCTGGACTGGAAGAAATTCCAAAGGATCAGACCATTGCAAGAGCAATTTATTTGGATGAGTCGGAAGTCAAGACTCACATGACCACCAAGAGTGGGCTCCCAGGTTTGCCAGCCCAGTTCCTGACAAAGAAGGCTCTGTACTTTGCTAGTATAGGGAACATGACTGCTTTTGAAAGCATCTTTGTCTTACTCACCTACGGGTTATTTCTGTTTCCCAACATTAATAGCTTCGTCGATATCAATGCCATTAAGGTTTTTCTCATTAGAAACCCTGTGCCAACTTTGCTCGCGGACGCGTATCATTCTGTACACTTAGGGAATTTGTACAGCGGAGGGATGATCACGTGCTGTGTACCCCTGTTACATAAATGGTTTATCTCTCATCAATCCGGGTATTGATGGATGCTAAGCTTACAGAAGCTGAATGGTGTCAAAGTCGACAAAAAGAACTGAATCTGATCGAAGAGAAGCGAAACGACATTATGCCACTGTCAATTGTATCAACAGAGAATGAAGAAGGCGTTTGACAAAAAGGTCCGACCTCACATGTTCAGGAAAGGAGACCTTGTGCTCAAAAAGATACAATCTTTTCTCACTGACTCTCGGGGCAAATGGACTCCGAATTATGATGGCCCCTATGTGGTCAAGAAAGCCTTCTCAGGCGGCGCCTTGAGACTTGCAACGATGGATGGAGAGGAATTTGCCCACCCCACAAATGTTGATGTAGTCAAGAAATACTTCGCCTAAACTAAAAAAAAAAAAGTCTCGGTGGATTGAAAACCCGAAAGGGCGGTCCAGGCAAAATTAGAGACAAAGTCAAAAAATCATCCCGGTGGATTGGAAATCTCAAAGTCAAATCCAGGCAAAAGTTAGGGATAATGGCAAGTAACTATGTCTGATCAGTTCAACTCCTCAGCAGTAATGCCATCCATCAGAGAAAAACTCCAGTCAAGGTCATCTTTGACAGAAGCTCAGGATGTCCAGAATTCAAAGTTGGTAGAAGGATAATGGTCGTTATGTTTCAATGTAGCCCTTTTCTCTTAAAATTACCATTTTCTAACTTTGTAAATACTCTATGGAATCACGCGCTTGGCTGATTTCCATCCTATCAATAAAATTTGAGCCCTTGTGCTTTTATTTGCAATTCATATTTGTTTTAGCTTTACTGAATGATGTTTTTAACATGACCAACGATTCTTGAAACGAAACAAAAAATGAATTTACTTGTCAAACTTTTTCTGCTTTTAAAAAATAAAGATGGCAATTTCTTTTGACGGTTGAACATCGAAAGAACATCGATCGCTTCTCCAAAGGTGTTTGAGCCTCAAAGTGCAGACTCAAAATACTCCTTCTAAACCAGTATGCCTGAATGAAGGATCAACTATGTCAGATACGAATGCTCCATCTAACCTCTTCGGCCGAGTTCTCATCTCCTAAGCCCGACCAGCGTCGCTCCCAACAGGGACCGTTTCTCCTAAGCAAGGCATAATTGCTATCTTGAACCAGCAGTACTTCTTCGCCCCGCGATGGCCGAGTATCCCGTCGTGTTCATCCATTAGTTTGTATGTCGCGTCAGTTTTGTCAGCATATACATACATACATCATGCATTATTGATTTACATTTACATTCATATTGCATCACTATCACTCCAGTCGGTCTTGTCCCATAGTGGTAGCAGTCTTCTCAATCGAGTTGTCAAGTTCTTTCCTCGTCAGGAAAGGTTGCGTCTGAACAATCTCCCTCCTCCAGTTTATTTCTGGATCATAATTGGCCCTTGACCACTTTGATAACTTGAACCTATGAAAGACCAGAGAACCTTCAACCGATGTCATTCTTCGCCATTGAAGATGATATTTTTGCTTTCCCGGATTAAGGAAAATCCCTAGAGAAAGCCTCTTAAGCAGAGATTTGGCAATACAACAGTTTTTCTCCGAAGAAAAGACCGCTGATGAAAAGGTCATCGGCACCTCAAAAAAAATTGGATCACATTATATGGCATTTCTCCGAGAAGATCCCGAGAAAAGTATGATGTAAGAGCCCAAGCAGAAAGCAGTCTCTCAAGAGACTCGTTTTCCCCAGTAGAGTCGGCAAATGTCGTCTCCAAAGAGAGAAGTTTGTACACCTCTACAACTCAGGCGAATGGGTTCCCCAGAAAGTCTGACATCAAAATTTTTTCTATCGAATGGCATCTCCCCAGGAAAGTTAGGCGAGAAGTTTGAGGAAAACCGCTACGAATAGCGTCCCTTGTCAAGAAAGCTTATTGACAAAAGAAACTGAGACTAGTTCCTTGGTAGGAAACCAGGATCGAGGGGAAGTTTATTTCAGAAACTAAGACCAGTTCCTTGGTAGAAAACCAGGATCGAGGGGAAGTTTACATCAGAAACTAAGACCAGCTCCTTGGTAGGAAACCAGGATCGAGGGGAAGTTTACATCAGAAACTAAGACCAGTTCCTTGGTAGGAAACCAGGATCGAGGGGAAGTTTTTAACTTTTCTAAGCATCATTGCTTAAGCAAAAGAATATGAATGTGTAAGCTACCATTCATAATCACCATCAAAATTTCGGGTATTCCGATATTTAATCCTCCTGCACCCTGAATGCCCGAATACCTTCGCCATTCACACCTTCGGGTCCAAGAAGATTAAATAGGGGCATCTGTCATACCCCAAATTTTGACCACTAAGATTCCCATCATTGTGAAAATCATCATCACAATATGGATGAACCATCTTGCCTCATTAGTCTCCCCAAAGATGGGTGAACACTTACTATAGTCAAAATTAGGGTTTCAAGCCCTCTCATAGTTCTTAGACAAAGGATCAATCAAGAAAGGACATGATCTTCAACTTATCTAACCTCCCAAACATCTACAATGGATCAAGAGGACTCCCACTTTAAAGGATTAAGCACAAGGTTGCTCCCTTCCAGGTGGATCAAGCCTCAAGATCGCCAATGTCACCAAATTAGGGTTTTGGTCTACCAGGGCCTCCAGATGGAAATTTTCCTCTGGGAATGAGCCAATGCTTCACAGCATAACCTAATATACTCCATGGAACCTCATGGGCCCAAGCATCAAGTCAATTTGACCTCAGGGGATGCATACATCAAAAATCAGGAATTAGGGTTTCTTGACCTAATTCACCCCTTAGTTGACTTTTGGGACAAATCATGAGCCAAGACCTCAAGACATGATTTGAGGGTCTCCAACATACCACATCAATCCATTTGTAACAATGGATTGATCCAGGAAGCTTGAGCAGCAAGTCTCAATTTCATCAGTACCACAATTAGGGTTTTGTGAGAAAAGTCAACTGTAGCTTTGACTTTTGACCAACACATGCTCCCAAACCCTAGGACATGATTCAATACACCCTATAACACCTATGAAATCAATCCATCAAGTTTGATTTAGGTCAAGGACTTGATTTCATAGAGGATCGCACAGTTTGGAATTCATCTGACAAAAAGTCAACTGTGCACAAAAGTCAACTTTGACTTTTTGAGATTTTTCACAAAAATGGTTTTTTAACCCTAAAATGATGTTAATGTATGATTTGAATCATCATTCATCAAGAAAAATCAAGAAAAGTGGGATAACTTGTAAAAGGGGTAACCATAAAAACTTAGAAAATTTTCTAAGTTATGAACAAAGTGGCAAGGGTACCAACTTTGGAGGATCATAACTCCTAAACCACAAAGCCATTTTTCCCCATCCAAAGCTTAATTTGTAGATCTCATTACCCTCTACAAAAGCTTAAAACTGACCTCCTTCCAAATTCCTCATGGATTTTGAGTTATGGATTGATCAAAATCACAAAAAGTGAATTTTTCACTTTTTCCAACACTTAGTGAAAATTTCACTAAGTCAGAATCTACCTTCACTTTTTTCCAAATGTAGGGGGATTTTTCACTTGGATCCAAAAGGTATCAAGACCAAATATGATCAAACAGTTGTTGTATCATATAAGGGCTTTCCAAAATGACCAAGAACATCACCAAATTCCACTTGAGCCATGAGATATGACAAGGGCAATATGCCTTGCTGAAAACTGCTAAGGCTAGGCAGAATTTTGCATTTTTGCTCGATTTGGCAAAATCAGCTAATTCCAAGCCTTGTCATCATCTTGAACACATCTGAGGATCAAATCCAAAGGGGACAAACACTGAGCCAAGCCTCCAAAGTCTTTGGAACAAGAAGTAGCATGCCAAATCTAGAATTGCCTAAAAGAGGGACAAGACTCCAATTTTGGATTGGAGCATTCAATACATACACCAAGGTGGCATGGACTGACACATTTGCAACTAAATTCAGTCAAGACTTATCCAAGACCA
This sequence comes from Lathyrus tuberosus, assembly GCA_022829125.1. Lineage (NCBI taxonomy): Eukaryota > Viridiplantae > Streptophyta > Magnoliopsida > Fabales > Fabaceae > Lathyrus > Lathyrus tuberosus. The sequence continues at coordinate 8,244,958 of JALAZF010000111.1, read as the reverse complement.
AGGGAACCACAACCCTGTGCCATAACCTCTAGTCAATGGCTAGAGGAGACTTGGATTCCAAAATGCAACCATTGGCCAAACCTCTGTTGCAGTTGCCATTCACTATTGATCCCAAAACAAACTTGCTCTACTATAAATAGAGCTCATTTGTGCTCAGTTTGAGGACACCAAAGCCATCAGACAGATGCTTTCCTCAAAATCCCTCTCTTTAGGCCAAAATGCCTTCTTTAGCAAGGTAACTCTGAGTTTTTGAGTTAGAGAGCATTTCCATCACATCTCATGATCCTAACACCTCATAAACATCATATGTAGGTGATCCAAACTATCAAAAGTGACCTGTAACACCAAAATCACAAAGTCACATCTCAAAACCTCAAAATAGGCCTTTGGTGCATTTTTCAGGCCATGTCTTGATTCAGTCACTTTCCAAACCAGATAAAACCTCAAACACACTCCAAATAACATCCTTGAACTGTCCCAAATGGTTCCCCCCATCTGGAACACCATTTGAGAGAGTTGCTATTTTGGTCATTTTTAACCCCTTTTGCAAGAAAGGGCCAGCTTGTGTTTTTGCAGGTTCCAGCTGATTCCAACCATTCTAAAAGCTTCTAAGGGATCATTTGAGAGTGTCCAAAGCATCAAACCATTCATGGAACAAGAAGTTTGGCAGATTGCACAGAAAACTCCAAAAGCTCAAAAAGAGGTAAGCATCATGACTTGACCTTTCCAAAATATGCATTGCTTTGAAGTCCACTGATTATACACACCTCATACATGTTATATATGTTGTGTTTGAACCAATTCATCATGTAATTCATGCCTGTATCAAAGTGTAGCATAGAAAATGCAATTATAGGCCTTTTTCAAAACCACTATCGGATTTTGAGGAGGGAGTATGATCTGGAAAAAATACCACCACCATTGAATTCCTTGTGAAATTCTAGGCCAGATGCATATAAATTTTGTCCCCAACCATAGAGAAATGAGAAAGTTATGGACCTTCCCGTTTCTTGGCAAAACTTGCCTTGCCTTGCCTTGGCCAGACCTAGAAAACAAGGCAAACCTTGTATTTTTGTGGTTTCACTTCAAGAAATGGATGTATCACCACCCCAGTGGTAAGGCGCACGCCCTATAACCTTGAGGTCGTGGGTTCAAACCCCACCCATGCCATTTTGTGTTTTCTCACATTTTTGCTATTTTTTCATGTTTTATTAATTAATTGGAAAATTAATAACTCCTTCAATTTTAATTATTTTTGATTGGTTCTTTTTGCAAAAAAATCACAAAAATGTTAAAATATTTTATTCCACAAAAAAAATTAAGTTTATATTATTTATTTAATATAATTAGTATTTTTGTGAATAAATTCCTTTTTAATGTTTTTAAACATTTTAAAACTGAATATTTACTTTAAGAATCAAAACCAAATGAGTTTTAATTCACCTTGTGATTAAACCCTCATTTCTCAAACCTTAAACAAAAATCACAAATGGTTTATTCAAACTTATTTGGTATTTTATTTAATTTTCTTTAAATATTTACTTTTAAAGAATAATAAATTAGGGTTTCTTTGATTTTCACCCTCATCAAACAATTTCAAACACTTTTGGGCCTCTAATAGAGTGTAAGACCCAATCCTTTTTAAATACAAAACTTTTTGGGCCTCACTTATTGTATAAGTCCCGTTGTATTTCAAAAAGTTCGACGCGATCATCGTCCGTTGAAAAACAAACCTTGGGTCTCTCTTCGAGCTATAAGACCCATTCAAAACTTCTTGGGCCTCTATTAGAGTGTAAGACCCAACCCCCTTTGAAAACCAAATCATTTTGGGCCTCAATGCATTGTATAAGACCCACCGCGTTTTCAAAAATCTCGGCGCGATCGCCATTTTCAAACAAATGACCTTGGGCCTCTCCTTGAGCTGTAAGCCCCACCACTTGTACAAAAATAAATCTTTTGGGCCTCTATTAGAGTGTTAGACCCAATACCCTTTTAGCCAAAACTTTTTGGGCCTCAGACATTCTATAAGTCCCCCTGCGTTAAAAGAAAACATCGGCGCGATCGCCAATAAAAAAAACCAATCATCTGGGCCTACCCTCGTGTTGTAAGCCCTATTCTTTTTCTTTAAACACTTGGGCCTCTTGAGAGAGTGTAAGACCCATCCCCTTGTATATAAAACCTTTCTTGGGCCTCAGTCACTTGTATAAGTCCCTCTGTACAAAATGACAGCGCGATCACTGATAAACCTTGGGCCTCTCCTTGAGCTGTAAGCCCCAACATCTTTTCAAAATACATTCTCCTTTAATTTTGAATATACTGTTGTTTTCAATCTTTCTTTGTTGAACAACTAACCAAACAGCATGGAAGCTCTACAACTGAGTAAGTGTTTATATGCTTTCTTTATCCGCTTTCATATACATATAACTGTATTGTGGGGCTGTTTCGCTATAAGTCTTCTTTCATAAACTCATATCAACTGTGTAATACTAGTATAAATATTTAGAGTTTCCCCGGCAACTACGTCTAACACTAAGCCCTGTTGATCACTCTTAAATAGACAAAACTAGATCCCCCATAGGATTACCAGATACAGTCTTCCCTCCTCTTGGGGGTTAAACAATATGGAGACGTGAAAGGCAGCATTCTCGGTGAACCCTTTCTCAGACGGTCACCCTTAGACATTATCAAAGAAACTCTAACTCCCCAGAGATGATCTTTTCTCCGTGAATGGCATCTCTTGAGTTTCTTCCAAATTCTCAGACTTTCCTGACTTGATCTATTCTCTATGAATAGCCTGTCTTGAATTTCTCGGGGTTTGGGGACCCACAGGCTTCCTAAAAGCATCCCCGCCTCCTCTTGGGCATTCTACAAGGACCCTACGGCTTCTTAGAAGTATTCACAACCTCCTCTTAGGCTTCGTATAAGGATTCTTCCTTCGGGAAGAGAGACTCCTCTTGGGCTTCATACAAATTGTCCCTTGGCTTCTTAAAAGTTTCCAGCCTCCTCTTAGGCTTCGTACAAATTGTCCCGACGACCTCCTAGAGGTATAGAAACAGAAATTAGTCATCTTAATAGAACAGTCTTTCAAAGAGTCTATATCTTTCTACCGTGAACGTACTACTACTGTTTCTTTAAGCATGGTACAAAAGATAAAACTCTAGACTTGGACAGTCTAATCTCCTTGAGTCTCGAAAGCATTCTCCAGTAGGGAAAAACACCAGTAGACTCGGCCAGTCTCCAATACCCTCTGGATTCCCCATTTCCTTAAAGAACAGGAAATAACCCTGATCCTCTGATCAATCCCAAAGCATATCCTTACCTTTAATCAGTCTCTTTATAAGAGCTGATTTTCTCTTTTAACCAACCTACTGGACCTGTCACTTAACTGAAACAGCAATCCTTTTAGCCTCTATCTCGGGCTTCGTACGAGATACAAAAAGACTCTCTTTTTGAGTCAATCTCTCTTTTAGCCTCCATCTCGGGCTTCGTACGAGATATAAAACACTCTCTTGTTGAGTATAAAAGACTCTCTTGTTGAGTCAACCTTTAGCCTCCGTCTTAGGCTTCGTACAAGACACATCTAAAAGCACTCTCTTGTTGAGTCAACTCCTTTTAGCCTCCCTCTCGGGCTTCGTACGAGACACCAAAACACCCTCTTGTTGGGCCAATAGCCTCCTCTTAGGCTTTGTATAAGGAAATCCCGGTTGAGTTAATCAACCTTTCAGCATCAAAACTGTGCCTCATTCACAGGATACAAACATCAACAACTCCTTTCATCTAATTGCTGTAAGCGGCAAGCCTCTGGATTATTTACATCCATGCCACTGTCCCTCTTTTAGCATGAGAAATTCTTAAGGAAAAATAGCATTGCTCTACACTGAGTTAAAGTCTTCTCCTTCAAGTTAAAACCCCATATAAAGGAAATTATGGCGTTGCTAGGATTCACATATCCCGGTTAAAGTAATCCTCCTTTATAGTCAGTCACCCAACCGTTGTGACAAACAGACCCCCTTTAGAGATGACAAATTCTCTCTAAAGTCAAAACCTTTTAGCTTCACATCTTGGGCTTTAAACAAGATACAAACAGACCTTTAGCTTCATGTCTTGGGCTTTGAACAAGACACCAAAACACCATTTCCTCCCATAGAATAGGAGGAACTGCGATCGCTCTGATTTCCCTGTTTCGGTAAACGGGAATACGTAGGCATAAGATTGAAAGAAAAATCTTAGCGAGCACACCACATCAAAAACCTCAGGTCACGAATCTTCACATATCCACCAAAATATCTGAGTCCGTATTCCCCACCAAAAGTCTAAATTCAACCAAAATAACCTAAGAGAGGCCCCCCCACATTGATCGCATCTGTAAACCAACAGTTTTGACTGTTTGACCTCAGTTTGCAAAGCAGGGTTAATTGGAGACATCTATTTCCCTTCCTTCATCAGCTTCAATAGGATAAAAAATGAATCGACCTGTAGTAACCCAGAGCGGCAGTGCTTAAGAACCACGTCCAAAATCGCTCGCTACAAATTGGAATTTTGACAGCAACATTGTGGAGCACATGGATTTTGTATTGCACAACTATTAATAATAACATTAAGAAGGAAGTAAAAATCAAAGACTACTTACACATAGAATTTGAACATAATAAAATCACCTTCTTGGGTATTTTGGCAGCATATACACATGGAAGTACTCCTGCAGCTGGGTGCACACGTCAAAAGTAATTTACTAAAGTCAGTACAGGAAAAGGGCAGGAAAAAGAGAAGTAGTAGTTAGTAGCAAAAAGAACTGTACCAATAATTACGTGGCAATAGTAATCCAAGAGTCCAGTGGACATAAAGCTGGTGCGGTCCTCATTAAAAACTGCTAGATTCAAGATGTAGCTGCACGTCGTTGGCCCCAATACTCTTGTGCCCACTGCTGTCAGAAAAAGCAACAACAATCAGGAAAGGTCATTCTCATCAATCGTTTCAAGGCATCTCAAACTAGGTTGGATTTAAAAAGGGAAAGATTATAATATTCAGCCAAAGTGGAAAGCTCTTCACGAGGGGGATTTTAAAAAATATCACAGCATAGAATCAATTCGAATTGTTTCCAAAACCAAATCATAACACAGTCAAACATCGTCAATGTGAGTCAAACCAAAATAGGAAATCCCACAAACAACCCACAGACATGTTACTCATAGACATTCACTTTTTCATAAACGTGTTGGGTTATAAAAAGAAAGATCAGAATGCATACAAATATATTCCAAGCAAGTCAGGATAAAATTAGCAAGTTTTCAAGGCTAAAATCAAGACTTTATCAAGTTTTCAAACATATCTAAAATAGGCTCCAGACAACGTTTAAGAACTTTCCAAGACAGCCACAAGCACATCCACAACATGTTTAAACAGTATTCAAGTTCATTCCAATATCGTATGCAGACAGGTCGAGTCGAAAAAGGAAGTTATTAACCGCAAGATATCTTCATATTCAATGGACAGACTTCCGAGGCATCTATAAAAGATGCAGATGTAAAGGTCTTAGGGGAGGAGATATGAAAAAACACATTCACAAACATTCACATTATCCAGAATTCACCCACAGGAAAAACCTTCCTGATTCAAATCCTCAAAATCATACTCAAACACCCATAGCAATAACATACACCATATTGCAGAGAAATCTACAAAAACACACATATACCATACTACAGAGAAATTCCCACAGATAAATCACAGTATTCAAAACTCATACACACATTGAATCACGTACATACTTTAACAGAAAAAAAAGTCACAGGGCTTGAAGATAACATTCACAGAAGTATTCAGTGTTCACAAATCATATACGCATCAGATACAAACATACAGTTTCACAAGAAACCCACGTTCACTTACATGCACCAGAAATTACCACGATCCCCAGTCTTGCCACAGTTCACGTAAACAGAAAACAAGCATCACATAGCAGAATTCGCACATTACAAAAACATAAGATTTACATATACAGTTCAAAAAAAGAAGAAGCATTACATACACATAGACATCATACACAAGTGGCAGTTTCGGTGCAGCAGGGGAATAGTTCTCGCAACACCAATAATAGCATTCACAATACACACACCGCAGAAGCAGATACGCACAAACAACAGGCAACAGAGACGAAAATCACGTACATGCATTGATAAAAAAGGGGTTCAGAAGAAGTACCTAGACGAGGAGTCACTCGCGATCGTACCAGCATCTTTCTCTACTTTTAATTGTTGTATTCCTCTGTAAATGTAATCTGATGATAATAGTGGATTAGGGTTGGGACTGTTGGGGGTTAGGGTTTATTGTTGCTTTTTGTTTGATCTAGCGAGTGAGGATCGAGAGAAATCGAGAGGGGTGACAACAATGGCGACTTAGGGTTTTTCTATAACCAATTTGAAAGCCCTTCTACGAGAGAGAGAAGAGAAAGTGAAGAGAGATCCGTTTTTTTGTGTGTAATTTATGATCCACCGCGTGTGCACCCACACGCCATATCATGCACCCTCGCTTTATGAACATTGGATCGCACTTTGATTGCATCTAGCGGCTGAGAATTGAGGGTCCGCGATGGACCCTCTCTCCCTTGCAGCATACAATCCCTCCGTTAATTAATCTTTTCTAAAAATAACCTAATTATTTAATTTAGAGTTTTATAAATTAATTTGGTTAGAACTTGCAATTTAACCCTTTTTAATAAAAGATATAATATATATTTTTAATTAAAATATAACTAAAAGAGATCATTTCTAACTTTTAAAACTTTTATTTAATTACCAAACCTCTTTTCAATAATCATACCCTTTTAGAATCCCTCACGTTCGAGTGTACGCTTGTGTGTTTTTCTATTATCTCGTTGTGATTGATATCATTGTCTTGCTTATTACATTTGTATGCTCACCTCTATTTGAAGGTTTGCTCTTGATTGTATTCAAACCTTTCAAAATATTAAAAAATCTCGATCCAACATCGAACCTATTTTCTACCCATGTAAGTCGATTGCCTTTGGGCATCGCATTCAACCTTGGGTCACTATACACAATGCTAGCCCACTTTGCTAGTGCGCACGACTAATCCTAAGTTAATTGTCCCCTTAATTCCAAAGGAAGGTTCACCTTATATTGACTCAAACGTCATAGGACTAACCTTTAGAACCCTTGGCCTTAGGATTCGGAGTCGCCGTGCTCCACGTCTCACCGTAGACACTTAGAATCTTAGCCTTAGGATCAGAGTCGCCGTACTCCAAGTAAATGCTCCGCCGCGAACATTTACAATCCTACCCCTCTTAAACCAACCTACAACTTTAGAGTCGCCGCACTCTATGTAAAGTCTTGACCAAGACATTACCTCCCCTTGGAACCTTGACCACGTTAAGAAGTTCATCTTCTCAGAACTACGCATTACTCTGATTCCGTTCCCCTTGGGATACGTAGGCACAAGGTGCGATACCTTGTCGATTATACTTAGATACTAACCACTAGGGTTTTAACCTTTAGTATAGCACCCTTAGCAAGCGAGTAATAGATAACATAAAATACTAACAAGAGGTTCCCGTAGAGTCCTACGGACGTTTAGGATTCTAATACCTTCCTTAGGCGTAACCAACCCCCGAACCTTAGATCTTTAGGTTTTTTCGCTTTTGAACCTTTCCTTTGGATAAATCAAAGTCGGTGGTGAACATTTAAAGAAATGTGATCCTAGTTAATCAATAACTATGGTATCCTATTCTCACTGCAACAGAACTGGCGACTTCACTAGGGAATCGTAACTTAGAGGGTTAGGCCTAACTTGTTTAGTATTCTTATTTTATTCTTGCTTATTTTTGGTTGTTTATATATCCGTTGTGCCTGGTTTTACTGTGTGAAGGGGTTCTTGAGCGGTGAGGAGTCCTATACCCGGACTTGAGTGCAATTATGATAGGAGATGTTATGTTCAAGGATACTTTGACGGAGTCGATTCCTGAAAAGTTGAGTTGAGAAAATCATCGCTCAGTTTAGGTTCTTTTGAACTTAAGGTTGTTTGAACGAGTCCATTCGTGAAAACGATATTAATTTCGACCAAGAATCCGTGAGACTGAGGACCGTAGTACCTTTAACCCCACTTGGCCTTTTAGGATGTAGTGCAGTGACTATGCGGGAGTCTATTTCCAAAATAGTTGATACGCGATACTACACTCAGACGAGATCCTCTTTAGAATATTATTAACCCCCAAGTCATTTGGAAGATCGATAATATCCGAAAGATGGGTTGTAGACTCTGGGAACTTTTAGAACCCGTTCGGCAGGTACATTTGAAACCATAGTACATACCTTCTTAGGATGGGTAGACCTTGACTACACGCTCGCGACTCTTAAACCTAGGATTTGTGTGCTTTGACGTGTGTACACCTTTGTGCTATGTGCTTACATGTGGTTGTTGCATTCATACATCTCATAAGCATCATATCATAAAGATTCATGGAACTTAGCCTTATTTGTAAACATCGCAGGGATATCACGAAAAAGAAAGAAAATGTTAAAGTACACTTACAAGAGTCATAACCTGGACGATCTAAGGAGACTGAAGATCTTGCTGACAAATATAGAAAGGTTCAAAATCAGATGAGGAAGCTATCACCACTATTCTTGATGACTAGTTACTGACAACTTATGAAGAATATTCTTAGCTGTTGGAGTTACTAATTTGAGACAAGATCAGTTTCCTATTTTCGGTTAATATTCAAACTAAGATAACTACAAAATGAGGATTTTTTGGAAAGAAGCTATTTCTGGCAATAAACGGAAAGCTCAATACGTCTTATGCCATTCTAAGTCATCAGTCAACACTATTCTAGAAGAAGCTCGGATGGAAGAAAGAAGTCAAAGGATTCAAGAAGACCGTTGGAAGAGTCTCCTTAGGTCCATCATTATTAGCTTTTATTTAGCTTTACGTTATGATTGTTGTAAGGCGTACAGACGCGTTTTATAATTAATTTTTGTAACAAACCAATTTTTAGTATTCCGGTACTAATGATTGTAACCGCCTTTTATGACTATTAAAATTGAGTCATTTGATATTCCGCAATGATTATAAATAGATGAGTTTCCATGAATCTTGTTGCATAGCATTCACATTCTCATTTCTCTCTATCAAGGAACTTGAAATTTGTTTTACAAGCATTATACGATGGATTACAGAAAGAAGGGAGCTTTTCCATACACCTTTAAGGTTTCAAATGTTGAGCAACTAAGGGAACTAAGAGGTCAGATCAAGGATCCAGAGGCTTTCACTGAGAAGTATGGAAGGATCCTTCCACTGTTGCAGATCCGAATAGTTGTTGGTCTATTGGAGACGCTGGTTCAACTGTACGACTTAATTTACCATTGTTTCATCTTCTAGGATTTCCAGCTGATGCCTACATTAGAAGAGTACTCCGCTCTATTGGGTATCCCGGTCACAGACTCACCTCCGTTCTCCGGTGGAGAAGGAAGATCCAGCCAGGAAGACATCGCAAGAGCGACCCGCATAAAGCTGTTAGAGATCCGAACTCACATGACATTCAGAGGAGGAATCGATGGTTTGCCTGCCTAGTTCTTGTTCAATAAAGCTCGATATTTTGCTAGTGTAGGGAACACTGGAGCGTTCGAGCACATCTTCGCACTGCTGGCCTATGGTTTATTCTTATTTCCCAATGTTGAAGATTTTGTTGACGTCCATGCCATAAGGATTTTCATGCTCAAGAATCCAGTGCCTACATTGTTAGCCGATGCCTACCACTCTATCCATTCAAAGGCTTTGAAGGGAGAAGGTCAGGTTACCTGTTGCACCACTATCCTCTATAGGTGGTTTATTTCGCACCTACCGAGGTTTACTGATTTTTGGGATGTGAAAGATGGTTCAGAATGGCCTGTGAAGCTCATGGCTCTTACTCATTTAGATATTGTTTGGCATGAACCGGTGTACGGAGGTATCCCCATGATTCATAGCTGTGGAGACTTTCCCAATGTACCTCTTCTTGGTACAAAAGGATGTACCAGTTACAACCCCGTTCTCGCCCGTCGTCAACTGGGGCACCCAATGAAAGGCGTACCCGATCCAAAAAGCCTGACAAGACTTTTTATCTATCAAGGAGAGAACCTGAATTTGAAAACCGGAATTGTGATTGCTTGGCGTCGCATCAATCGACAAGGAATGACGGCAACAACGGATCCTGATTGCTCAATTACTGAAGAATGTCTATATTGGCGCGTGAAAGGGCTCTGACCTTGAGGATGCCTTATCCTCGTCCCAAGCCTCCCGTGGTCCAATCAGATGAAGTTTCAAAGTTGCAGGCTGAAATAGAAAAACTTACCCTTGACAAAGCAAGGATGCAACACCAGATCGACAGGCCGATGGAAGAACTCCGTGGAAGACAATAGGCGTCATCCAGCAGTTTAGACTCCTAGTTCCTTTTGTGTTATGTTGCTTACATAATAAAACTTTGGAGGTGTATTGGCCTTTGAAAATTTTAATAAAACGCTTTATTTTCAATATCTATAATGACTGCAAATATGATGTTGAGTTCCTTGATAGTTGCACCGTTCTTGCATCTGTATCCCATACCATTTTGCATTCTTTGCATTGTTTCCTTTTCTTCTGTTTGTTCCTGTGATCTCATCTATCCTCTATTCATGACCCGTCTGTTGGTTTCCCTTCAGCAATCTCAGAACTTGAAGAAGATTTTGAAGATCATGAATTCAGAAGAGCAAAGCCAGTTTGCGACCGTAGCAGATCTTGAATTCAGTCAACTTGTGGAAGCTATGACAACCTTGGCAATGAGAGGTGACACAACCCAGAAGACTGTTGTGAACAATTTTACCCAAGCTCAACTTGTACATATTCCTGTTGAGAACCAGGTTATGCAAGAACGTACTACCATCCAGGATATACCTTCTTCTGTTGATGCTATGGAGTATCGTAGCCTCGCGTTCTCAGAGCCAGATTCCCAAGAGGTGATCCCTGAAATGAAAACTGAAGATCAACGAAATGTTGAGCTTTTGGAAAGGTGCCGTGCTTTGGAAAGAAGACTTGACGCCATTAAGGTTCGTGACGCTGGTGATCTGAATGCCTTCAATATGTGCTTGGTACCCGACCTTGTAATGCCTCAAAAGTTCAAGACACCAAAGTTTGAGAAATACAAAGGGGACAGCTGTCCAAAGCAGCATTTGGTGATGTTTTGCAGAAAAATGACTCCACATGTTCGTAATGAACAAGTTATGATCCACTGTTTCCAAGACAGTCTGAGTGGGGCATCACTAAAGTGGTATATGAAGCTAGAAAGTAGCAACATCCAATCATGGTCAGACCTTGCCAGTGCTTTTGTGAAGTAGTATAACTATAATCTTGATTTGGCTCCTAGTCGCCTGCATTTGCTAGACCTATCTCAAAAAGATAATGAATCCTTCAGAAAGTATGCTCAGAGGTGGAGAGAAGTAGCATCTCGCGTTCAACCGCCACTCTTAGATAAGGAATTGGTCGACTGGTTCGTGGATACACTGCAAGGCCCATACCGAGAGAAGCTATTTAGCATTGTGACAACAAATTTCTCTGATGTAGTAATAGCCGGAGAACGCATCGAGATTGGTCTTAAGAAAGGAAAAATCCGAGGTACTTCAAACATCCGAGCCATTGAGAGTAATTCAATTGTGAAATCTCAAGAAGAACAGGAAGAAGAAAATAATTCCATTGAGGAGTATCCAATATATCAGTCTCGACACTCACATTATCTCTTCAGGGGCAGTATTCTTCTCCAAATCGAATACCTCCTCGGTATCGATAGCCATACTGTCGACAGTCACGTCAACATGCCATACAGTCAGTTTTTGCCAGATTTAATCAAAAGTGGACTTATAGTGCCGAAGGAATTGAAGCCAGTACCCTTTCCCTATCCACCAGGTTTTGACGCTAATGCCCGATGTGACTACCATGCTGGGGCACCGAGGCATTCAACTGACGACTGTAAGGTACTTCCGAGTAAGGTTCAGACTCTGCTAGACTCCAAAATGATTTCATTCACACCTCATGGCATTCAAATCAATTCTTCTTCATCCAATCGTGCGGGTTCATCAGTCCTGGTTATGGAAGAATTCACCGAGAGTGGATATGAAAATTATCCTCCCACCGATCTCGAAAGACGATTTTGAAGATGGTTAGCTCAGGTAGCAAATAAAGAGGAAATAATTTCTAGGAGCATCAAGCTGTTTATTTATTTGCATTTATCGCTTTCCTTGATTATTAAAGCATGTTTACATTTAAGAACTTATTATTTTGAACGTTTAATGCAATATAATGTTTGTTTCGAAGAAATCCATTTGCTTCGCTCATTTTAAAATCGTTTACCATTTTATAATGCCAATACTACTGAATGGAGAATGACGAAATAAAGTATAACATCTCCTGTTGCATACTTTTGAACAAACTCTGCTGAGGATATAAGACATTGTTTCAAAATCCCAAACACCGGAGATAAACCTTCATTAACCCCTTTGAGCCTTGGAGTAGTAGTTTTCTTCTCTAAAAAATTCAAAGAGCCTTCATTTGTACCAGGGGCGGGGTAATTTTCAAAAAAAGGAGTAAATGTCCCGAAGAAAGGGGTGGGTACCAAATAATATTTGAGCCACATATCCTCCGTTTCTTCAACCATGATCTAAAACCACTATAAAACCCTTAAAAGACCTTATTGAAGTAGGGTTTATTTCTAAAGCATACTCGATGAGATAATGTTTCCTGACTCCTACGAGTTATGCTCAAAATTCGTATTGGCATTATAGAAAAGGGAATTACGTCATATCCTAACTAGTGATTCGGTCACAAGTTTGCGATATGCTCTTTTCAATAAAACTTCAAAACAAACATGATGTTGTATTGGCAATTTCGGAATTTACACTTTCTGCATGTAAATACTGCTTGATGTCATAGAAGCTCGCAAACAGCTACGAGAAGTTCAACCTCTGAGATATGGAACTCTGTTGAAGATAGTCATTTCAAAATATCAGTTCGGGGCATACTGCCTGAAGATCATGATGAACTGGGGCAAGTTATTCCTCAGTTGTTGAAAATAGATTAACCCTGAAGGGCAAGATCAAAGACTCAGTACACAGAATACCAGAAATTTGAGCCAGTTACGTCGAGATTCTACCAATATCTCAAGAGTTAGAAGACATTGGAACATCCAGGATGCCAAGTCTCCTGTAAAATCCTTTTGAGAGTACCTATTCTCTCAGATTCATGCAGTCTGGGGCATTCGGGAATCGAAGACTTTTCCAACAGTTGATATTTGAAAATGGCGACTACCATGCAAGACAAAGCTACATTAACTTCGCAGCATCTCTTTACCTAATTTCCCGAAGATATTCTAATAGTATGATATTCCCCAGCAAGTTTCCACTCTAGGAAGTCATGACAATTCCCCAGTGAATCATTATTTCAATCAATTATGACAGGATCAATACAAGAATTCAGCACCGGGTTGACCTAAGGATCCCCAGTGAATCTCCTCGGTCTCAACCCTCCCCGATGAAGTGAGTGTTTATTTCACTCCGCAGTGTTTTCTCAGATTTCAATTTTCCTCGGCAGAGGATGTTTATTTCATCCCCACTGAAGACTAGACTCTGACGTCTGCAACTACAATATGGGTTCAAGCTTCCCCAACGAAGCGGTGGATATTTATTTTATCCCCGTAACGCCTCATCTATGGCATCTACTATTACATTCTCACTTCAAATTACCGCAGTTATAGCGGATATTTACTTTATCCCTATGATATCTACTATCACTTTTTACTTCGGGTTACAACAGATATTTATTTTATCCCCGTGATGCCTCATCTATGGTATTTACTACAACATTCTCATTTCAGATTATCTCAGTTATAGCAGATATTCGCCTCTTTGCTAGCCCACTTTGCTAGTGCGCACGACTAATCCTAAGTTAATCGTCCCCTTAATTCCAAAGGAAGGTTCACATTATATTGACTCAAACGTTATAGGACTAACCTTTAGAACCCTGGGCCTTAGGATTCGGAGTCGCCGTGCTCCACGTCTCGCCGTAGACACTTAGAATCTTAGCCTTAGGATCGGAGTTGCCGTACTCCAAGTAAATGCTCCGCCGCGAACATTTACAATCCTACCCCTCTTAAACCAACCTACAACTTTAGAGTCGCCGCACTCTATGTAAAGTCTTGACCAAGACATTACCTCCCCTTGGAACCTTGACCACGTCAAGAAGTTCATCTTCTCAGAACTACGCATTATTCTGATTCGGTTCCCCTTGGGATACGTAGGCACAAGGTGCGATACCTTGTCGAGTATACTTAGATACTAACCACTAGGGTTTCAACCTTTAGTATAGCACCCTTAGCAAGCGAGTGATAGATAACATAAAATACTAACAAGAGGTTCCCGTAGAGTACTACAGACGTTTAGGATGCTAATACCTTCCTTAGGCGTAACCAACCCCTGGACTTTAGATCTTTAGGATTTTTCGCTTTTGAACCTTTCCTTTGGATAAATCAAAGTCGGTGGTGAACATTTAAAGAAATGTGATCCTAGTTAATCAATAACTATGGTATCCTATTCTCACCGCAACACTCAACATGGTTGTTCGATATCGGGAAGGATAGGGCGAGGGAAACCTCGATCAAGATGTCTTCTTCATTCTCCAGAATAATGCCCGCTCCACTTCCCGTAGAGCTGGATGCCCCATCGATATAGATGGTCCATTTACGGGATCTGTCGGTCAAGGAGATCGGGGCAGTCAGTCCCATGACAAAGTCAGCTAGCACTTGAGCCTTCATGGCCTTCCCGCTCTCGTATTGGGCATCGAACTCAGAGAGCTCGAGCGACCATTTGAGCATCCTACCTGCCATGTTGGGACGGATGGCCAGCTGCTTCACGGGTTGGTCCGTCCTAACCACGATCGTGTGGGCCAGAAAATAGTGTCGTAGCCTTCTGACCACATTGATGAAGGTCAGGGGAGGGCTTTGCTGGTGAAGTAGATTGGTTTATGTCCCTCGGGGGTTTCGCGAATGAGAGTCATGTTGACGACCTCAGTTGTGACGACGAGGTACAAATATAAAGTCCCCATGCTTTCTGATTGTGAGAGGATCGGGGGTTGCGAGAGGACTTGTTTGAGGTGGAGGAGGGCTTGCTCGCACTCCTCGGTCCACTCGAACGTGGCCTCCTTGCGCAAAACAAATCGTAAAAGTAATAAGCATGAAAACCTCACTTAGAGTAGATCCTCTTGAGGGCAAGTAATTTTCCGTAAATATTTTCATGAAGGATTCGTGACTCTAAGAGTCTTTTTAGAACATCAAAACCATGGCCTGCTAAGAATGATGGTTGCGTAGTGTTGGCGTGCTGTAGTGTGCGGTTTTTGTCGGTGACGCAACCATCTTACCGTAAAATTGGATTTGGGTGCTACTTTCTGATTTCTTACTTATCTTATGAAGCTGGAAAGAAAAGGGAAGATATCTAAAACTAACCTTGAACGCAAATGTTTTCTTTAACAAATGCTAAGAGATCGGGGATCGGGGTCTGGTTATACAAAGGGAAGCTATTGACACCCAGTGTATCTATGGTAATCCATATAAACCTTTTATTGCATGTATTTTCTGGTATCTTGAAATTCTTTCTTGTGTTTATCTGTCAAGGATTGGGAAATTTTCTCCTTTGGTAAGATTGAGAGAATGCTTTTGTACTTTTCAGGTTTTCGGTTATTTTTGGGAAGGTACTGGACCTAAAGTTTTTGATTTGTGTTCTCGCTAATATTTCGCAATCTTATGCCTACGTATTCCTGTAAAGAGACTTGGGAAATCAGAGCAATCATAGTTCCTCTTATTCTATGGGAGGAAAATGTTTGGTGTCTTGTTTAAAGCACAAGATTGAAGCTATCAAAGTATTTGTGTCTTGTTCAAAGCCCAAAATTGAAGCTAAAGAGTGTTTGAGAGAGAGAATTTGTCATCTCTAAAGGGAGATATCTCACCTATTCATCACAAATATTGAGAAATTGGTTATAAGGGAAATTACTTTAACTGAGATGTGTAGAATCCAGCAATGCCATAATTTCCTTTATAAGAGAGATGTCATGAAGGAAGAAGCTTTAACTCAGCATAGAGCAATGCCACTTTTCATTATGAATCTTTCATGCTAAGAGAGGGACATTGGCTTGGATGTGAGGAATCTAGAGGCTTGCCACTTACAGAAGTTAGATGAAAGATAAGTTTTTTCCAGGATAAGAGAAGGACTCCAGCTTGGATTTTGAATCAACAAGTGTGCCACTTACTACAATTATCTGGAAAAAAGGTTTTGATTGTTTGTTTTGATATGTGGTGTATAGAGGAGGTATCCTCTTACAAAGATGACTCATGGTCTCATCTGAGGGGATATTGCTTTTTGTGTGCCTTGATCAAAGCCCAAGGTTGAAGCTAAAAGAAAATGACTCCACTGGGGAGTGCCATATTTGTCTTGTACAAAGCCCAAGATTGAGGTTGTCTAAGGAATTTCTTATATAAAGCCTAAGAGGAGGCTATCTCTAGCTAAGGATTTATTGAAATCCAGGAGCAGGTCCAAATTGTATTCGGGAACCCAAAGGGATTTACCCTTTACTGGGAATCAAGGAAAAGTTGAAATATCAGATGAGGTTCTGATTCTATTATGGGTTTTGTTGATGGTTAAAAGACCCTGGTTGGGGATTTTTTATGGTAAAAGCCTAAGCCTTGTTAGGTGTCATGGAGGTTTAAGGTTGAGTCTGAAAACCTTGGAGGTTTTAGCTCTGTTGGAAACTGGTGTATTGATATGATGATCAGGGTTTTTCCTGTGCTTTTAGGAAACTTGAGGGTCTCTGGGTGAGATCCCAGAGGAGATGAGACTTTCCAAGTCTACTTGAATGAAGCCCAAGAGGAGGTTGAGACTGTCCAAGTCTCTTAAGAAGTGATAGGCTCTGGTATAGAGAGAGGTCTTTGTATGATGCCCAAGAGGAGACCGAGGGTTTAAGGGATGAAGATCAACCCTTAGAATGGTATGATGTTCTGGAAATTTGACTCTCCTGGGGATTGGACTAGTAAAGATGACTAAATTATATCCTATGCCTTTAGAAGGCCTTTGGGTCCTTGTACTAAGCCAAAGAGGGAGTTGGGGAACTTCTAAGAAGCCTGTTGGTCCTTGTACTAAGCCCAAGAGGAGGCTGGAGATGCTTTTAGGAAGTCTGTGGGTCCAAGCCTAAGAAAAGTTCAAGAAAGGTTTCACCGGGAATTAATCCTTTCTATGTTGAACAGCTCTAAGGTTTAAAGAAATTCAAAAGAGGTTTCACCGGGAATTAATCCTCTTTGGGGAAATGAATTTCTTGTATATATATATATATATATATATATATATATATATATATATATATATATATATATATATATAATGTTTTGACAATCTTTAGAAAAGTTTCACCGGGAATAATGTCTTTCTCTATTCCATATTGAATAAGCCCAAGAGGAGGCAGACTGTATAGCGAATTTCCTATGAGGGAACTAGTTTTGACTAAGTTGAAAGTAACCTCTAGTTTGACCTAAGCATACAGATAAGTGATTTGACAGATATATATAAACAAACATGCAGTGAAAAAGATGTTGGGACTTACATTCTAGAAGGAAGCCCAAGTGTATTGTGATCTGTTGTATTGACTACAACTGTATGATTGTTTAGGGTTTCAAGAAATTGAAGAAAGTTTTGAGAAAACTTTGAATTTGAATTTGAATTAAAAAACAAGTTGTTCAAAAAGAAAAGAAAGTTTGGGGCTTATAACTCAAAGAGAGGCCCAAGTGGTCTAAGAGCAGTTTCACCGGGAATAATGCTCCTCTTAGTACCAGTTTAAAAATAGATAGATGGTTTTGAAAACAGAGGTATGGGGCTTACAACTCAAGGAGAGGCCCATGAAAGTTTTTTTTTGTTGAAAACAAAGTTTATGTACAAAAGATTGGGGCTTATACTCAAGGAGAGGCCCAGATGACTTATTTGAAAACATTGATCTCACTGCGATACCGACAGACGTTGTGGGACTTATACTATAGTAGAGGCCCAAAATTGTTTTTGTACAAAAGAGGGGGTTGGGTCTTACACTCTAATAGAGGCCCAAAAGTGTTTGTAAAGAAAGAAAAGTGGGGCTTATACTCAAGGAGAGGCCCGGATGACTTATTTGAAAAGGTGACGATCGTACCGTGATTTAAAATCTACAGAGGGACTTATACAATGACTGAGGCCCAAAATTTTATGTACAAGAAGGAATGGGTCTTACACTCTAATACATACCCAAAAATTTATTTTTATATACAAGAGTTGGGGCTTATAGCTCAAGGAGATGCCCAAATGAAAAACAGCGATCACACCGTTATTTTGAAAATCGTATCGGGACTTATACAATGACTGAGGCCCAAAAAATTGTATTTATAAAAGGGATTGATCTTACACTCTAATAGAGGCCTAAAAGTGTTTTAAATGAAGTTTGAAAAACCAAAATTAAGAAAAAAAGCCCTAATTTTAATTTTAAAAATATATTTTTCAAAGGAAATTAAATAAAAATGATATAAAATATCAAATATATTTAAAACAAGTTTTGAACTTTGAAAAATATTTTAAAAAAATCATGTTTAATCACATGAAATCTTGAAATTCATTTGAATTTGAAAAATCAAGGTGGAAATTTCATTTAAAAATGTTTAAAACAAATAAAATGAAATTATCTACAAAAATTCAAGCTATATTAAATAAATAAAATAAATTTGATTTTTTTGTAGAATAAAATATTTTAACATTTTGAGATTTTTTAAAGAAAGAACCAATAAAAAAATGATAAAAATTGAGAGAGAAATTAATTTTTGAAACCAATTAAGAAAATGATCAAAAATTCAAAAATTCAAGTTATGGCACCAACGATCATCTTCTTCCTCACGACCTCCCTCCATGGCCATTTTGCAAAACCTCACATATCTCTCTCAATACGTAATGGTTTTGACTTTTGTAAACATGAAAGTTGTGTGGTTTTGAACAAGGATTTCAGTGATATAAATTAATTGCATTTATATTAAGTGTGGAGTGAGAAATCAAGTGATGAACACATGAACCCTAATTTCTGCAAGAACACTATGAAATCCTATACATGATAGCTACAAAGCAATTGATTGAGGAGAAACATTCTACATAAGTGCATAAACATGTTTGTAACTTGAAAACACATTTATGATGCATGGATCATAGGGTTTGAGAGTGTCAGGCTTACCTCTACAAGAGGAAATCGAATCCTCGGTTGTAGGTGTTACAGATGTTGTGTGATGATCTGAATAGCTTCAATGGACCTTATGTAAGGTGTTTGGAAGCTTGGAATGGATTGAAATAACCTGGAACTAGTTGTGGCACCTCAACTGCAACCTTGCCAAAAAGCTTGAGCAAATGGGGGTGACTTTGTGATTCTGGTGTTCCAGATATGTTTTGAGGTTATGGATCACCTATATATGATATATGTGAGGTGTTGGGATGGTTGGTTTTGATGGAATTGATCCCTATTTGAAAATTCTATAGCGACTTGCTAAAGAAGCATTTTCTGGTTTTTGAAGAAGGATTTGGAGGAAAGCATGTATTGCTATGATTTGGTGTACTCAAATTGATCAGAAAGAACCTCTATTTATAGTAGAACAACTTTGTTTTGGGAGCAATAGTGATTGGAGGCTGATCATGGCATGTAGCTTGTAGCCATTGACTTGGATAATCCAAAAGTGCCAAGTTAACTCACTTAGCTTGACTCCATTCAATTTTGCAGGTTTGAATGCTCAGAGTTTGGACTTGAATCTTGACTGGCTTGGAGTGTTATGGTCTGGTTCATGACACCTCAATGTATTGCATTGATGTTATCTTTCCAAATTTGAATTTCCAAGTTTCATGTCATGATGGTTTTCACATGCCAAGTTGAAATTCTTGCCTCTTTGATCAAGTACCAAGCGAGTCATCAGAAATTTTGTGCTTTTGGAAGATGACAAAGTTGGCAAAGTGACAAGATTTGAAGGATAAATCGTGTGGCACAAGTCATGTTACAATGTGGTTGTGTAGGCAGGGTGAAAAATGCCATTTTTGGAGGCTTATAACTCCTTGATCAAGTTGAATCATGGAAGGCTCTTGTACTTTTTGGAAAGCCCCTATATCATACTTCAACTTTGATGTTCAACTTTGGTCTTGAATCATCTTGGATCATAATGAAAAATGGCCTCAAAGTTGGTGAAAATGCAAAACAAATTCTGTCCAAAATTTCATTAAGTGTTGGAAAAATGGCCATTTTCATATTTTTGTGATTTTGATCAATCCATGACTCAAAATCCATGAGGATTTGTGAAGCTAGCGGGATTATACCTGAGTGAATTGCACACTCAAAGATACAAGAAAGTCGTCACCGAACTTTATTTAGTTCCAAAGGATAGGGAAAATATCGATAAATCCCAAAGGGAAGAGAAACGGGTAAAGGGGTCGGTTATGCGAAAGGAAGGTACTTGTAACGCCCCGATTTGTTTAATTGTATTTATTTATTTCATTTATGTGAATTTTGTGAAATGTGTGAATTTATTGTATTTTACATGCTAATTGAGTTAATTAGTTAATTTCCCTGATAGGTAAAATATTTGCAATAAATTATAATTTATTTTCAACTTTTATTTCCCGAAATATATTTCATCAGTATGTTTATGTTTTATCGCATTTTGAGAGCGTTTGAGAGATATTTGAGCTGAGGGGTATTTTGGTATTTTGCTTGGGTAAGTTTTATGTTTTCATTTAAAAAGAAAGAAAAGAGAGAAAGATAGTAAGGAAAAGAAAAAGAAAGAAATGAGAGAAAAGAAGAGAAAGAAAAAGAGAAGAAAGAAAGAGAGAAGAGGAGAAAGTGGAAAAATCGAGAAAACTCCGTTTCAAGCGCGATTAATCGGGTAAGGGTGAGAAGTTTCAATTATATCTTGCTTGTGTATTTATATGTGTTGTTTGTTGTAATTGTTTTGGTTGTTTAGCGACTTTTCTCATCGATTGAAATTAGGAACGATTTATAGAAATTGATGTTTTAACGGATGAATTGATGAAATGCATGCCTAAATGTGTTCTAACATGTTGTTTTGGGTCATTGGGTGTAATACTATCGTGTGGGTGGAAGATTTGGATCATTTTTGGGTCCCAAATACGTTTTGGAGAAATTATGGTTCGTCCATATTCTCCAGGCGAGTTAGTGGCGAGTCCGCTTCGCCAGTGATTCGCCAGGTGAATTTGTCTGGGATAGCAAAAACAGTATTTTCGTATTTTCGCCATAACTTTTGATCCGTAACTCGGATTGACGCACAGTCGGAAGCGTTGGAAAGCTAATGAAATATTCTTTCTTTTAAAAATGGTTTGGAGGACATTAGATGATTTATTTAAGTCGTGGTTTTGTGAAAGTGTGGTGTTGTCGGATTTTTACCGTTTTAATGGTGTGTATTTGATGTGTTACCATGCAATACACTTTTGATATATGTCGTATGACTTGTGTGCTGTTATGTGGCGTGAATATATGTGATGAAATGTTGTGATGATGGTTTGTGGCCTAAGGGCAAGAAAATGCATTTTGTTCAATGTGTTGTGTTTGGTTGTAAATGCATGATTATGGTTGCATATATGTGTGAAGATGCATTTGATTGTCATGAGTTCTTGTGTGTCAAGCATCATGATATGCATCTTGTGATGTCGTGTGCCCGTGTGGGGTGTGAGCGACGAATCGATTCCAGAGGGAATCCGCTGTAATGTTGTGTGCCCGTGTGGGGTGTGACCGATGATTATAGACGATCGTGTGCCCGTGTGGGGTGTGAGCGATCAGGTCGTGTGCCCGTGTGGGGTGTGAGCGATCCATAAACGTCGTGTGCCCGTGTGGGGTGTGAGCGACGGGGAACATCGTATGCCCGACGGGGAGTTACATTAAGGAACGAGCGATGATTCCAATAGTTCCTGAGTGAACTAGTGATGAGATTGATGGATGGATGGTACCGCATTTGCATAGAGTCGTTGTGTCGGTCTCTTTGCATTTGCATAAATCATGAATGGATTGATTATGTGTGGAAGATCATGAATTGATTGAGTGTGTATTGAGATTTATGTTTGAATTGGTGAATTGATGTGCATATGTGATAAATGTGTTAGTTGTGGATAATATGTTCTATGTATAGACATATGCTATGTGATGTGGTGGCGTGTTGCCATATGTTGTGACTTTTGTATGCCTTATGTGCAAATATGTGATTATGTTGGATAATTGATATATGTTATGTATATGTGATATGCTATATGTATTAGTATGCGATGCTTGTGGTGAGAATAACTATGCATGTGAATTGTTATGTGTTTGCATATTATTATGCAATCTTGATTTAGTTGTTATTTCTCACCCTTCTGCTGTGGTTTGGTGCTCTATGAGGCAATTGCAGATTAGTGTCTTGGAGGCTTTTGTGAAGATTAGTCCTCCGTCCTTTATCATCTGTCTGCTCTGATATGTAACATAGGAGTCGGGGGAACGATTTTTATTATATATATGTATACATTTGTTTAATATATTTTGTATTAGCTCTGTATGAATATTATGATGTTATAAAACAATTTATTTTGTAAAACAAGTCGGTTATGGATCTTTCCGCTTTATTCCATAATTGACCTTTCCTTTAATACGGAAAAAGTTTCCCCTTGAGGGTATTCAATTGTTTGTGTTATGTATCAAAAATTATGAGCAGGGATTGTATTTTCTTTCTATTGTTGTGGCATCCTTGTTTCTGTCAGAAAAATAAATTTTTATATACTCTGATTTATTCATGTATTATTTATTCGCGATGGGAATTGGGGTGTTACAATAGTGGTATCAGAGCAAGTCGGTCAGTCCGACCAAGTTGTTGAGTCAGTTGGTGTGACAGTTGAATACTGTCGATGTTGTTTGTTCCTTAGTATGTGATATGTGTGTGAAACACTGTCAGTACTTTCTGGTTTTTCTAATCCTTTGTCTGTAGGATTTAGAATGAGATAAGTGGGGGAGAAGCTGGAACTTCTCCAAGTGGCTTCGGTTGTGGAACGTTGGCTCAGTGTGCCATTGGTTGCAAGGGTGTAAGTGTTGTTTGGATAGTGTTGTTCCCGGTTCTGGAGGGAATGCGGAGGTAAGGTTTATGTCAACTAAGGATTTGTGCCTTAGGTAGTTTTGTGCACAAGATGCAAGAAGTGTTATTATAGTTTGATAAAGACGGTTTGTGCCCCATCATTATAGTCGACTGTTTATTGACAAATTGAGGAACTGATCACCCTTAATCTCTTGTTGATAGCAGAAGGGAATTATGTTGGATGGAATAGACGTGTCTTTCCGGCTTTGATAGTGTGTGTAATGAATTGTTTGGAATTTGAATATGTGTTGGTTTGGAAAAGTTGGATTTTGAGGTGTAGAAACCATGGAAATGCAACAGAAAAATCTGGTTCTGGTGCGATTCGCCAGGCGAATTGGGAATTCGCCATGCGGATTAGGTCTCGCCAATAGTTCACCAGGCGAGGTGCCGGCGAAGGGGGATTCGCCAGGCGAAATCGTAAGTCGCCAGGAGAAAACGGAGAGACAGAAATGTGTTAGCTAGTGGAAGTTTGGGTTTTCAGAAAAATCAGGTTTCGCCGCTGGTTCGCCAGGCGAAGGGCTGGCGAAGAGGTATTCTCCTGGTGAAATCCTTACTCGCCATGCGGATCGGGCTGTTTTCCAATAATTGAATTTCCTTCAAAAATTCATATCTTTTGACTCAGGTGTCTGATTTAAGCGTTCTTTATATCGATATGAAGCTATGAAAGTGTTCTAAGATGTGGAAAGTGAAATTATTGTTTATGAGATGGATTGGAGGTTTTGGTATGTTGGTCCAGTGGGAAGTCAATGAGAGAGAACGATTGGGTATCGTTAATGGTTGTTCTCAGAGAGTATAGTGTGAACTCAAATTTGACGAAGGTGAAGATTTGAAGTTTGGATCTGCTAAGTAAGTAGAAGACTCTTGGTAGATGGGACTAAGATGTTTGCTTTGTCTGTGATGATAGTGTTCTGGAAATTGGCAGGAAGTCACAGTGATGGGCCGTCAGTTGTGCATGGTTTTCGGATGTGTTTTTGGATGGAACATTAAGGTGTTGTCTTAGAGAGCTCCAACTTTGTTAGTAACAAAAAGGGAATGATGATTGAATGGAATAACAAGTATGATGTGTATGATGGTATTGGTATTGAGACTATGGAAAGCGAAACTTAGAGTTCTGGTGAGGTTTGGAGTCTTTGGAATTTTAGAGCATTAATGGAAATTTTGAGAAAACCTTAAGTGTGGATGTAATATTTGAGAGTTCTTTTGGATTGGTTGTTGCTACACGTTGGGATTTATCGAATTTGGACTGTTAATAGAAGAAATTGGGTATGGATTACTGGCAGTTGAATAAGGTAACGATTGAGAACAAGTGTCCACTTTCATGAACAGATGACTGGAATGGTTTGGTTGAGTTTGAGTGAAATTGCAATTGTTTGGAACATTTGATAAGAGTGGTGAATTTGTGTGAGTTGAGGCTTTGATCGATTTCATGTGACTGGTTATGTTTGTTATCATCGGAATAGGCTGTTATTTACTCGGTTAAGCTTGTATGTGAGTAACCAGTTACCCAGTGGAAAGTTTTGCAAAAGCTTTAATAATTTATATCTTTTGGAATTTGGTTGGGCATTACAACGTACAGTGATGTTGTTTGGTGTTAGTAATGCGTCTGTAATGTTTGTGGAGTATATGAATCGTATCTTCCATATTTATTTGGATAAGTTCGTAATGGCTTTGATTGAGGATATTCGGATCTGTTATAAACTCAGAGGAAGAACAGGTAGAGTATAAAGATTTGAATTACAAGTGTTGAAAAGAGACGAAGTTTTATGCTAAGTTATTCTAGTGAGAATTTTAGTTGAAAAGGTTAGTTTTCTTGGATATGTTATTTCCGATGATGGTATTGTTATGGATCCATCGGAAGTCG
This sequence comes from Lathyrus tuberosus, assembly GCA_022829125.1. Classification (NCBI taxonomy): domain Eukaryota; kingdom Viridiplantae; phylum Streptophyta; class Magnoliopsida; order Fabales; family Fabaceae; genus Lathyrus; species Lathyrus tuberosus. Next base: position 8,219,885 of record JALAZF010000111.1, on the reverse strand, counting down.
ATGTAGTTCTATATGAGAGGTTCCGAAGTTGGTTAAGGAGATTAGAAACTTTTGGGCTCAATTGGTTGTTATTGTAGGCTATGGAAGACTTTGCTAAGTTCGTACTTCTGTTATCTCAGTTGACTTGCAAAGGGTGAGTCGTTTGTTTTGGATGTTCGTTGTGAGTAAGTTTTGGTGAGTTAAAGTAGAAGTTGTCTATGGCTTCAGTTTTGATACTGCGTGATCCCGATAAACCGTTTGTGAGGTATTGGGATGCGTCTTTGATGAGTTTAGTCAGTGTGTTAATGCAAGAGGGTAAAGTCGTGGCTTATGCTTTACGACAATTGAGGATTCATAGAAGGATCTATATTATTTTGGATTTGGAATTCGTGACGAGTTATGAATTTGACTTGGATTATCCTTCGGGAAAAGCTAAGGTTGTGCCTGACGAGTTAAGTCGAAAGTTGTTATGCATGTCTGCTTTGATGGTCAAAGAATTAAAATTATTTGAGCAGTTCAGAGACTCGTGTCTGGTGTGTGAGATAACACGGGAGAGTGTAAGGTTGGGAATATTAACAGTGAACAGTGATTTTTGGTGAATATGAGAAAGAGTTAGACTTTGGACGTGAGATTGGTAGTTTTGATGGGTACGAGTAATCAGAGTGCGCAGCGGAAGCGTGATGCGGCACAATTCATATAATTGTGTGTGTGACTTATAAGAGTTCGTAGGTTGAACATTGGGAACATGTAGGAGTGATGAGACCATTGGACGCTTCAGAATGGAAGTGTTAGGTGAAAGGTTTAACTATTATTCATGGGCTACTATGTAGATGGATGTCTTGGTTATATGGTCGACTGGGGAATCATAGCATTGTTATAATAATGTTGTGTGACAAGGATGTTGGTATTATGGTTATGTGGAGATTGTTGAATCGATGTTGGGTTGTGGAACTTGTGTTCTTGTTTGTGTTGTTGCCTCGTTTCTATCGTGTTGGTTCTAGTGGGAGTAGCTAATTCCTGTGTGTTCGTAACTTGGGTACTCTTGCGTCGTGAGTTGGCCGTCAGGTGCATTGTATGGGCTTTGCATCTGGTCGTTGTAGTTGTCGTCGTTGTCGTGTCGTTTTGTAGCGCTGTTAGCAAGGTGGTTTGTCGGTGGTGTTATTCGTGGTGTGCCTTTGGTTGGCATGTTGGTTGGGTAGTCGGATGCGAGAGTCGTATCCGGAGTCGTTCGTCTCAGTTAGATTTTCGAGGACGAAAATGTCTAAGTGGGGGAGAGTTGTAACGCCCCGATTTGTTTAATTGTATTTATTTATTTCATTTATGTGAATTTTGTGAAATGTGTGAATTTATTGTATTTTACCTGCTAATTGAGTTAATTGGTTAATTCCCCTGATAGGTAAAATATTTGCAATAAATTATAATTTCTTTTCAACTTTTATTTCCCGAAATATATTTCATCGGTATGTTTATGTTTTATCGCATTTTGAGAGCGTTTGAGAGATATTTGAGCTGAGGGGTATTTTGGTCTTTTGCTTGGGTAAGTTTTATGTTTTCATTTAAAAGAAAGAAAAGAGAGAAAGATAGTAAGGAAAAGAAAAAGAAAGAAAGGAGAGAAAATAAGAGAAAGAAAAAGAGAAGAAAGAAAGAGAGAAGAGGAGAAAGTGGAAAAATCGAGAAAACTCCGTTTCAAGCGCGATTAATCGGGTAAGGGTGAGAAGTTTCAATTATATCTTGCTTGTGTATGTATATGTGTTGTTTGTTGTAATTGTTTTGGTTGTTTAACGACTTTTCTCATCGATTGAAATTAGGAACGATTTATAGAAATTGATGTTTTCACGGATGAATTGATGAAATGCATGCCTAAATGTGTTCTAACATGTTGTTTTGGGTCATTGGGTGTAATACTATCGTGTGGGTGGAAGATTTGGATCATTTTTGGGTCCCAAATACGTTTTGGAGAAATTCTGGTTCGTCCAGATTCGCCAGGTGAGTTAGTGGCGAGTCCGCTTCGCCAGGCGAATTTGTCTGGGACAGCAAAAACAGTATTTTCGTATTTTCGCCATAACTTTTGATCCGTAACTCGGATTGACGCACGGTCGGAAGCGTTGGAAAGCTAATGAAATATTCTTTCTTTTAAAAATGGTTTGGAGGACATTAGATGATTTATTTAATTCGTGGTTTTGTGAAAGTGTGGTGTTGTCAGATTTTTACCGTTTTAATGGTGTGTATTTGATGTGTTACCATGCAATACGCTTTTGATATATGTCGTATGACTTGTGTGCTGTTATGTGGCGTGAATATATGTGATGAAATGTTGTGATGATGGTTTGTGGCCTAAGGGCAAGAAAATGCATTTTGTTCAATGTGTTGTGTTTGGTTGTAAATGCATGATTATGGTTGCATATATGTGTGAAGATGCATTTGATTGTCATGAGTTCTTGTGTGTCAAGCATCATGATATGCATCTTGTGATGTCGTGTGCCCGTGTGGGGTGTGAGCAACGAATCGATTCCAGAGGGAATCCGCTATAATGTCGTGTGCCCGTGTGGGGTGTGAGCGATGATTATAGACGATCGTGTGCCCATGTGGGGTGTGAGCGATCGGGTCGTGTGCCCGTGTGGGGTGTGAGCGATCCATAAACGTCGTGTGCCCGTGTGGGGTGTGAGCGATGGGGAACATCGTATGCCCGACGGGGAGTTACATTAAGTAACGAGCAATGATTCCAATAGTTCCTGAGTGAACTAGTGATGAGATTGATGGATGGATGGTACCGTATTTGCATAGAGTCGTTGTGTCAGTCTCTTTGCATTTGCATAAATCATGAATGGATTGATTATGTGTGGAAAATCATGAATTGATTGAGTGTGTATTGAGATTTATGTTTGAATTAGTGAATTGATGTGCATATGTGATAAATGCGTTGGTTGTGGATAATATGTTCTATGTATAGACATATGCTATGTGATGTGGTGGCGTGTTGCCATATGTTGTGACTTTGGTATGCCTTATGTGCAAATATGTGATTATGTTGGATAATTGATATATGTTATGTATATGTGATATGCTATGTGTATTAGTATGCGATGCTTGTGGTGAGAATAACTATGCATGTGAATTGTTATGTGTTTGCATATTATTATGCAATCTTGATTTAGTTGTTATTTCTCACCCTTCTGTTGTGGTTTGTTGCTCTATGAGGAAATTGTAGATTAGTGTCTTGGAGGCTTTTGTGAAGATTAGTCCTCCGTCCTTTGTCGTCTGTCTGCTCTGATATGTAACATAGGAGTCGGGGGAACGATTTTTATTATATATATGTATACATTTGTTGAATATATTTTGTATTAGCTCTGTATGAATATTCTGACGTTATAAAACAATTTATTTTGTAAAACAAGTCGGTTATGGATCTTTCCACTTTATTCCATAATTGACCTTTCCTTTTATATGGAAAAAGTTTCCCCTTGAGGGTATTCAATTGTTTGTGTTATGTATAAAAAATTATGAGCAGAGATTGTATTTTCTTTCTATTGTTGTGGCATCATTGTTTCTGTCAGAAAAATAAATTTTTATATACTCTGATTTATTCATGTATTATTTATTCGCGATGGGAATTGGGGTGTTACAGTACTCATACCTTACGCATCCGTCGTACTCGACGGGAACCATTTCACTTCCTTTTAGGCTTGGATGGGTTATCTATCCAAAGGCATCTAGATAAAAAGAAAGGAGAGAGAAGAAAAAGAAAGAGAAAGAAAGAAAGCAAAAGAATAGAAAGTGCTCGCGGAGGATTAGGGCCCTCGTGCCTACGTACCCTCATAGTGCAATGAGGAAATTAGAGCGCCGTAGTTCAGGGAACCAGGGAAAAGAAAGGGGAAAGAGTGGAGAAGGTGTAAGTGTGCTTGCCAAGATCATCGCAATCTTGTGCCTACGTATCTTACATTCGAATGAATGAAGAATCGGAGCTTCCGAGTTCGTGGAACCAAGACGGAAAAGGAAAAGGAAAGTGGTGTCAAAACCAAGAGCAAAAGAAGGAGAAAAGATCCACGGGGGATTCAAGAGAATTGGTGTCAAAACCAAGAAGATAAAGGAGCAAGAGAATAATAGAGACTTTACTGGGGAATAAAAGAACAAAGAAATGTGTTGGGGACCAGAAGGTAGCGAACCTACGGGGACCAAACAAAGGGATGGTGTTAAAACCAAGAGAAAAAGGATTTGGTATATTAACTGATTACCAGTGGTTAACCGAAGAAAAAGAGATTAAAACTTTTTGGGGGAAGAAAGGTTTAGTGTCAACAGGCAGGCAGTGATGAACCAAAAGATAGAGTACTGAACCAAGAGAAGGTGTTTGACTCTGAAGGGACTTCGGTATATTAATAGACGGGCTGCGATTAACTGAGAAATGGGTGATTAACTAAGAGGATGTGATTAACCCAAGAAAAACTCAGTATGTTAACAGATAGACTGTGGTTAACTAAGAAAAAGTGCACATTGGTGTTTTAACTGGAAGACAGTGATTAACCAATCAAAATGAGAGGAACCAAGAGAAGGTTGCGAACTCCGCTAGGGTTTTAGTGTTTAACAGGATGACTGTGTTCAACCAAAGAAAAAGGATTGCGACTGCAGGGGAAAAAGAGAATTGGTTTTAACAGTGTGACTGTGATTAACCAAAGAAAGGGGGTTGAGACTCTTATGGGAAATCAAGGCAATGATCGACCAAGAGAGTAGGTATTTACCCAAAAGGAGGCTGCTAACCCAGGATGACAAAGATCTTTAACTAAGAAAATGGCGATTGATCAAAAGAGGGATGAAAAGGACATGAGTGATCAAGGATCGAATCGAGTGAGGATTTGAATTACACTCCAGTCTGGAGATAGAGATGATTATTCTAGGCACAGGGTCATTCGTCCCCTACCCAAAATAATCAAGATGAGTGTAGGAATTCTCCCCTCTCATCCATTCTCTAGCACCAAAGTATAGTGCGGAAACTAAAACGGACAACATAACACCGCCAATTTGTACAGTGCTCCAGTGCGTCGTGTAAATCTCCGACTCGGAGAGGGAGAAAGAGAAAGAAGACACTAAAGGAAGCCTAAAGAGAGGAACAAGGAGGGATCAACTAATCGAAACAAGGTTTCGATTAATCAATCAAAGGGAATTGATGTGCTAACAATTTTCCAAAGAGATGGAAAATCATTAAAGCAAAAGTGTGGATTATTGATTGTGCAAGATTGAATTTGCTCAAGAAAGACAAACTCAATGCAATAGCATGGCAAAGAGTACCAAACATCAACACCAATCATGTAATCAAGTGAGCAAAAGATGTGCAAGAATGATTATGATCATATAAATTCTAATAACGTAAACAAATGCATAATCGATAAATCGTGCATCGAAATATTGTAAGCATGTTTCAAACAGAAGCTAAACAGCACCTAAAACATCCACAGATATCAAGCATATCAATCCATGGAAGTTAGAGGAGGAAATAATGTCAAACAATCTTGAAAATAGGCAAAAAAGGCATTCTGGTTCAGTGTTAATCGATTAACACTTTTGCACTGCAAAGTGTTAATCGATTAACACTTGAAAAAAAAATTACACTGGTTAATCGATTAACACTGAAGCTGTGGCAAAACACACAGTTTTCAAAAGTGCTTCCAGCAGTTAATCACTTATTTGAACATCCACATGCTATGGTTTACATTTGTGCACGAAAATCACATGAATTATGAGCAATTAATCATATAATTGAAAGCATTAACATGGAGATCAAAGCTCAAGAAAATCACATGATTAAACGAACCGAAAAATGATCGAAACTACATCGCAAATGATACGAAAACGTTCGAAACAGTAAAATGCGTTAAGAAGGACCAACCTACAAGGCTGAGATGTGCCTTGGATGTTGTTGAAAATGAATCTTGATGAAGATAATCAAAGAAAACTAGAGGAATCTTCTATTGTATTCGAATCGTATCGCAACCGATCAAATTGCGACGAAAACTCCAAAACACGAATTCACACCGTAGAATCTTGAAGCAATCACTTGTGATGAATCAAAAGCTACTAAAACTCCAGAGAATCAAGTAGAATAGCAAGGTGATGAAGGTTAAGCTCAAGAAATAATCACTTTCAAGGTGAAAGTGATTATTCTTCAATGGTGAAGAGGAGCTATAGTGAGGTTAGGGAAGAAAATGGAGATGAATATGAAGAAGTTGCAGAAAATTTCAGAGAAAAATGTGAGAGAATTGAGAGTGAAGTGTGAGAAATGTGTGAAATGGTTGAAGGTCCTTGTGAAAATAGTGAAGCTTTGTTTATATAGAGTTTTGGTTTGGAGTTGATAGGTTTGGAATGTGCTTTGGGACTAGCTTTGGAGCTAGGTTGGGAGTTAGTTACACTTGATTCCCTGAGTCAGCGGTTAACTCTGTTAGTTAGGTAGTTAACTCAGTGGAGCAATCCCAATGCAAGTCTAGATCAATGGCTCACATGCTTGGAAGTTAAGGAACATGGTGCACTTAATTCAAAGTGATGCGTTGGAGTAAATGTAAGTGGAGTGTCTTGAATAGTCTTGAAATGTCTAGAGATGTCTAGAATGTTCCACACACTGCTAGAACCAAGTGGAACCCCAAAATGTAGAGAAAAGTTATTGTCATGAAAAAGCGGCAGATTCTGCCCATTTTACATGGGTTAAACGATTAACCCATTTGCACTGCAAACGGTTAATCGATTAACCAGGCCAAAATTCCCTAATTTTGCTTGAAAAATGGTTCTGTGACCACGGTTCTGATTTTCAACCTCTTACTTTGATGAATAGGCATATAAACCCTTATTTTGTGCTTGTTTTGATGATGTGATGACTTTGTGAGGATGTGATTAATCGGGCTTAGAAAACCTGAATATTCCTGCAACAAAAACACATAGAAAAAGCGTGCGAGTGCGTATGCCAGTGATGCGAATGTACATGCTCATGCACAAGGCAAATGAGGAGGTCAAATTTTGGGTTACAACAATTTGGAATGAGGTGTAGTTGACATTCTTGTAGTATGTAATGAGAGCTTTCATTTGAGCTTTGGATGGAAGAAAAAGGCTTTGTGGTTTGGAAGTTATGACCTTGCAAAGTTGGGTAGAAATCAGTTTTTTCCATGACTTAGTGAAATTTCAAGTTTCTCATGGTTGCCCCCTTTGCAAGTTACCCCACTTTTCTTGATTTTTCTTGATGGGTGATGATCTAAACCATAAGTTAACATTGTTTTTGACTTAGGGAAGCCGTATTTGTCAAGAAATTCAAAAATTCAAACTTGATTTTTGGCATAGTTGACTTTTTGTCAGATGAATTTCAAATTTTGTGATTCTCTATGAAATCAAGTCCTTAACCTAATTCAAACCTAATGGATGGATTCCATAGGTCTTTTAGAGTGTCTTGAATCATATCCCAAGGTTTGGGATCATGTCTTGGTCAAAAGTCAAAGGTACAGTTAACTTTTCATCAGAAAACCCTAATTGGTCCAAATGAATTTGAATCCTTGTATTTACTTATGAACCAAGTTCTTTGAGTCAATCCAATCTTGTAAATGGATCAATATGATGTATTGGAGGTCTTCAAAATACTTCTTGAGGCCTTGGCTCATGAATTGCTCCAAAAGTCAACTTAGGGGTGAATTAGGTCAAGAAACCCTAATTCCTGATTTTTGGTGAATGCATCCCCTGAGGGTAAATTGAACTTATGATTGGGTCCATGAGGTCCCTTTGAGCTTTTTGGATCATGTTTTGAAGTATTGGCTCATTCCCAGATGAAAATTTCTCTTTGGAGGCCTTGGTCCACCAAAACCCTAATTTGGTGACATTGATGATCTTGAGGCTTGATCAACTTGAGATGTTGCATTTTCATGCTTAATTCTTGATATGGGAGACATCTTGATCCTTCATGGATGTTTGAGAGGCTTGACAAGTTGTGGATCATGTCCATTTTTTATTGATCCTTTGTCTGAGTTCTTTGAGAGGGCTCAAAACCCTAATTCTTGATTGGAGTGAATGCTCCACAATCTTTGAGAGGATTGATGAGGCATGAAGGTACACCCATATTATGGTGATGATTTGCACAATGATGGGAAATCTTGTGGTCAAAATTTGGGGTATGACACCTACGAGATGTATATCTCGTGGGGTTAATGCAAGAACCTCACTCAGAATAGATTCCCTTGCAGGTATTGTTGTCCGGCAAGTAATTTGTCACAGGCAGCAATATTTTCATGTTGAATCCATGACTCTAGGAATCATGTCTAGAACCTTCGAGTCGATAGTTGCGTATTGTTAGCCGCATGATGTATATCTTGTGTTGTTGGCATAAAAGCCTCACTTAGACAAGATCCTTATGAGGATATTGTTATTTGACATGTAATTTGTCGTAGGCAACAATAATTTCGTGTTGGACCCATAGCTCTAGGGACCTTTATTACAACCCTAAATCTGACCTGGTGAGAACCTTATATGAAAAGCAATTGGAACTGTTCGTCATACATACCCGGACCTTTGAAACCATATTGCCTAAAAAACAAAAACAAAATATGCATAAACATGACATTGCATATACAGTTTTCCCCGATAATTATTCTTCCCTTTCCTCTCCCCCACTTGGCTTTTTCTCATCTGAAGCTTTTTGCTTCCTTTTGTCTACTGGAGCACTATACAGTTTCCCCCGATACTTATTCTTCCCTTTCCTCTCACTGATACTCTTATAGTGAGCAGAATGAACCCTATTATCCTCACTATATATCATACACTTATTCACCAGTATAGGAAATCGGGGAATCTCCCGATAACCAACACCTTGCTTAATCTCAGGACGTAGTCCGCTCTCAAACTTGATGCACTTTGACCCCTCATTAGTCGCACAATTGTAGTGTGAATAAAACTTCACCAGCTCTTCAAACATAGCAGAATATTCAACAACATTCATATTTCCCTGCTTTAACTAGAGGAACTCAATCTCCTTCTTATTACGCACATGCTTCAAAAATTATTTCTCACGAAAATGAACTCGGAACACAATCCAAGTAACCTCAGTGCCAATAGCCTCCAGTCTCTGGCACGCACTATCCCACCAATCTTCGACCTCTTGTGACAACATGTGAGTACCGAATTGCACCTTCTGAACTTCAGTGCAATTTGTCCGGCCTACGAAACTCATCATCTTCACCTTGATGGTTCTGTTGACCCTGAAAAGCATCAGCAATTATGCAATCATTTCTTCCAACCATTCTGCACAATAGCAAATAGACATTAGAAGAAACAATGCATCGACAATGTTCATACACTCATTGTATACAAGGGAACAAATAACATGTCAACAACTTGGCCGAACGGACCAACCTGCTCTGATACCACTATGTAATACCCTAACAACCCCAACGCGAAATAATGTTAATATAAAACAACTACACACATAGGGAGTCACTTAAACACAACATTAACCTGCTCCGTAACACGGTTTAGATAAAACATGCAGTAATATAAACATTTATCATCACATGCTCGCCTTTACATAGGCTCATCGCAGCAAAAATATATCAATTGAAATAATTCAAAAACCAAATAAGTCTCATAACATAATATGGTTATGGAAAAATGGCTTCAACAACAATGACATTGCAAATAGTAACAATTAACAAAACCAATCGTACACCCGCCTAGTGTTATATATTAGAGCAACATAATCTAAATAATCGCGTAAAATAGGAAAAAGAAGAATAACTTCTAAGCCATCCTCCAGCTTCTAAGAAGCTACTCATTTACCTGCTCGTCCGTACCCCAAGAAGTAGCACAAAACCACACAAACAACAAAGGGTTTAGAATACGCTCATAATATATAACGGTGCAAAAGTATGCAAAGGTAGCCTAAGAAAAAATCAAAAATTATTCAACACAATTCACTCGCATACACCACTTAGTATTCTCAGTCACCAACATTAACATAATCATTTAATACATATGCAAACAATGGATGCAATGTACTGAGCACCAAGATTCTACAATGCATATGATACCATTATGGACAACACATGTCCATCTCGCTACTGAATCCCCACCATAGAACCATAGCACACCAATTCACTATTATCACCATAAGTAACACTTCACCTATTCCCTTATGGAACCAGTTACTCGTACCTGAGTCCACACCATCGGACCAGAGCAGACCAAAACTGGACCAAAGTCCGTACAACAAGATGCATAATTCACCACAACATGCAATATCACCAAATAATCACCATGCAATTATCACAATTATGCACAACTTTATAATAATTGATTAATTCAACAATCATTAATAAATAACATCAAAATAATTCCAAACAGTAGACAAATAGTAACCTAATCACACGTCATCCTTATGAAGACCGTCCTACACAACTATGTTTGGGGACCATGAAGGTACTTGTTAGCGCCTCCAAAGCCATGACGATCTGGTCGTCATGAGGGTGACGCACGTCACGCTGATTCTATGTTTTAGCTATGAAGTTCAAATCAGAACTCCGATTTTCCCTTCTCATACTCCAAATCAAACAACAATAATCGAGAAATAATTATCTAACAATAATACATAATTTATCTATCAATTAACATGTGATTCCCTCAATTAAACATAGATTTAACATGTTTTGTTCATCAAACTCACAACAACATAGAAACACCAATTCATATCATCATCATTAACAACATCACACAATTTCCATAGCAAAACAGTACACGAATTTCACATGATATATCACATAATTCATGATATAACATAATTTGATTCATAATCATCAATCATTCATCAAAAGGAAGGAATTAGAGAAAAAAATAATGGGATTAAGGACTTCCCTCTACCTAATAATGCATTCTACACCATATTAAGAGTAAATCCCCCTTACCTTAGATTGCTTAAAAAATTCATATTTTGCTTAAAGTTTTTCTCTCCTCTTCAATCCCTAGCCTTGCCTCTTTCCACCAAACCATGTTTTCCCGTATTTCTTTTTCTCTATAAACTCAACTACTTTTTAGTAGTAACCTAATTCTCCCTAAAAATATAATTCCCACAATTTCTTCACTTATCCTTCCATTCACCAAATTACCCTTCTTATCTCTAATTTTATTTAGTAATAATGATAAGAATAATTTTCACTATTCTCTAACTTTCTATTTTTCCACCCAAAAATCTCTTTTTTTCTATTTTATTTTAATTAATAAATTAAAATAATTGCAATTCTAATTATTTAATTATTTTACTAATTTGCAGTGTACAAAGAAACAATGTAATATTTTATTCAAAATTTTACTATAAAAGCATTATACGCATATTAAACTCTTTATTTTATTTTAATAATTATAAGGGTTAAATATGTTTGTGGTCCTACTAAATATCTCATAATTTACTTTTAGTCCCTAAAAAAAAATTCTTTCTAAGAATGGTTTTCCTAAAAAATTCTATCCACACTTCTGGTCCTTCTTGCTAAAACTGTCGTTAAAACCATCAATAATTCAGTCGCTAAGTAGTAAATGGTCGCTAAAAATGTCGCTAAGTTGTAAAATTCATCGCTAAGCTGCAAGAGAGACCAAAAGTACGGATGAAAAATTTTATGAGGACCATTGTTTTAAAGAAAATTTTTTTAGGGACTAAAAAGAAATATGAGATATTCAGGAAGACCACCAACATGTTTAACCCTAATTATAATAATTATATAAAATTAATTTTTTTTAATAGTTATAAACACTAATTACCTAAGACATATTTTGTAAAAAAAATATAGATTATGCTAGTCAATAATAATATGAAAATCCTCAACTCTAACCAACGAGTCTGGCTCGTTGGACATGCTCGTTTTACCCACATTTTTTATAAGGAGGACAAAAGTTTTAGACATGCGCCCTCTAATATATGTGTTCCACCCACCCTATTTTTTAAATCTTTTACCAGTGTGACCATTAGCATAAGTGTTTTGTTTTGGAAACTGGAAATAATGAGAGATACAAAAGATGTAGCGGTGTAGAGCTTCTGATGTGGCAGGGTGTGGGTGTACCTGCAAGGTTAGCACTCCGACGCTTATGTCAGTATGTGAAAGAGTAGAGAGTATTCAAATTGTGTTTTACACTTGTTACCTAATTTGGTGTTATTTCATATATATATATATATATATATATATATATATATATAACAATCTTGTTATCTTTCAAGCATGGAATGCGGAGGACTGTTGGATGCGCCTAAGGTGTAAATCTCCTATAGAAAGGTATAGGATAATCATGTGGTAAGGAAAAGATTCTAGAAACATAACTGTGTAGTCGGTCAATAGGTTTTGATTCAGAACATACTATCAGAGTCGGTCCAAAAGGGATATGGTCATCCCAAAGTAGTTGATCCCTAAGCCCTTATGCTTGAGTAGCAAGGTGAAGGTTTAAAGAATTTCACTCTCGGTGACCGATCATCCTTACTTTGTGCTTTTAGTGTTTAGAATGTCAAACATCTCTTCAGGGGCGTCATTATTAGCATTATTTAGAACTAAAACACTTGAGTGTTACGTGCGAGAGATATGACCTTTGACAAGACCTTTTTTTCTTCATATTGTTAAAACATAAGTTTAGGAAGAACTAGAGTTGTTTTCACTTGAATATTTATTATATCTCTTCTTGAGCGGTTATCCTTTTCTCTTTGGACATTTTGTCTTCTTGTATTTGAGAAAGTTAACACAATATGGCCAAAAAATCAAGGAAGTGTGTGAAATGAAATCCAAAGAATTTGTCGTTTTCATGGGAAAGCTTTGTGTATTCTTCCACCGTGTCTGTTTTTACCAAGAAGGGTAGCCTAGATAAGCCCTTTCTTGAAGTGTGGGAACCATCACTTTGGGATTCCACCATCCCTGCCGAGGATGATAGGATATGTAGCGAGTATGGTGGTTGCACCATCCCTCTTTACGAATATTCTCAGCCCTGGGTGTTCGCTTACCTTTTACTGCTTTTGAGTATGGCATTTTTAGTCATTTAATAAGGGCTTCTTCAAAACTTAACCCATCGAGTTTGTAGTTGTCATACATCAAAAAATGAGAACACAACCTCGCAAAGTGCAATTGTGCGCCCGCGAGATGGACTTAACAGAGTTGCCACTGAACTTTATTTATCTTAAAAAAAGGAAAGGGGAAATATCGATAAAACCCAAAAATAACGACAATGATATTGGTCGTCGTAACCAAATCAGGGTTCGAGAGTCGGTTACGCAAGGGAAAGGTATTATCCCCCATCACGTCTGTTGTATTAAACGGGAACCATTTAGTTAGTTTTGAATGAGTGTTAGCGTGATGTTAGTTTGCAATCTTCTATTTATTTGAGAGAGAAAAAGAGATGTTTCTTAGATTTTTTTATTAATGTGTTAATGACTAAAAATAGATTTTTTATTAGGGTGCCTGACGAGAGAACTCAAGGCTTATGTAGTTTTGGGTAGAAAATGTTTGATGAGAATGAGACCTCAACCTCGGGATCAATCATTCGGGCTCCACTGGAATTCTAGATTCCAATGGTCCTTATTTGTCCATGTTAATTTAAGTGTTTTAAGAACGAAAGAAAAGAATGAACGATTAATCCAAAACGCGTGGCTCGAGGCCGATCCTTCGAGGGTTCTGCTAGAATGCTAGATTTCAACAGTCCTTTCCATGCATGTTTATTTTGAAAAAGGTTTTAACATTGTGTTTGATTTTATTTTGAAAATGGTTTGAAAGTAGTATGATTTTGAAGAGATTAACTTGATCTTAACTGTTTGAAACTTATCTTAAGAGATTAATCATGTATCCACTTCTTATCTCATTTAAACGACTAATGGTCTACGTACAAGATTAGATAAATCACGAAACATAACATACAATTTATCCACCACTTTCAAATAGTAGACAAGTCATGCAAGCATACTCACTCAAGCAAAGGTCAAACAAATCAAGTCAAACACAAGTTAAAATCACATCTTCTCAAGTTGTTGTTGTTATTATTATTATTATTATTATTATTATTATTATTATTATTATTATTATTATTATTATACAAACTTATTTTAAAATACCTAAACAAATACTCAATATTTTTTCAAAATAAAAGAAAGAGAAAACAATAAAATTTTGAATACATAAAAACTAACTCTTTTTATTATTTTACTATTGCATGATTTTAAAGAATAAAATAAAATAAGAATATAAATAAACCATTTTAAATAAAAATGTAATCTATTATTTTATTTTATAAATAAAACTTGATCTTTCTATTTTGTTATTATTTTTTAAAATAACTTTTTTTTAAAACTAAACTACTTGTCATGAAAAAAAATAAAATTAGCTTATATTTCAAACAAATTAAGACAAAAAAAAGAGTAGGAATGGGTCTGGAGAGGGGTGTTATTAGCACCTGGGAGGTAATGCCCACATTGGTTATAGCCCAATTGAGGCGTTTAAGGCTTGAGGGAGACTGATCGGGTCGGTTCTGACCCAGACCTGTAGCACGATTTTTGTGGTCTTGAAGCACTATCGCTCGGGTACTACAGTTCGATCCATTTTTTATCATATTGAGCTGATTAAGGAAGGGAAATATATGTCTCCAATTAACCCTGCTCGCAAACTGAGGTTAAACAGTCAAAATTGTTGGTTTACAGATGCTATTAAGATGTGGGACCCTCTTCAGTTATTTTGTTAAGAACACAGTGTCTGGACTATTTGTGAGGTTTTTGGTAAGATGTTAGGATTTGGTGCTTTTGGGTTGATATCTGAAGGTACTGGATTTTGGGTTTTTGATTAGTATGCCCGCTAAGATTTTACAATCTTATTCCTACGTATTCCCGTTTAACGAAACAGGGAAATCAGAGTGATCGTAGTTCCTCCTATTCTATGGGAGGAAAAAGGTCGTTTTGGTGTCTTGTTCAAAGCCCAAGACATGAAGCTAAAGGTGATTTGTATCTTGTTTAAAGCCCAAGGTGTGAAGCTAAAGGGTTTTGGATGAGATGGAATTTGTCATCTCTAAAGGGGGATATTTGGTCTGTTTATCACAACTGTTGGGTGACTGATTATAAAGGAGAATTACTTTAACTGGGATATGTGAATCCAGCAATGCCATAATTTCCTTTATAGGGGATTTTTAACCTGAAGGAGAAGACTTTAACTCAGTGTAGAGCAATGCCATCTTTCCTTAAGAATTTCTCATGCTAAAAGAGGGACAGTGGTGTGGATGTAAATAATCCAGAGGCTTGCCGCTTACAGCAATTAGATGAAGGAAAAGGAGTTGTTGATGTTTGTATGCTGTGAGCAAGGCACATATTTGATGCCAAAAGGTTAATTGACTCAACCGAGGTTTTCCTTATACAAAGCCTAAGAGGAGGCGATTAACCCAACAAGAGGGTGCCTTTTATTTTTTGTCTCGTACGAAGCCCGAGATAGAGGCTAAAAAGGTTGACTCAACAAGAGAGTACTAACAAGTGACTGACTCAACAAGAGAGTGCTTTTTATGTGTCTTGTACGAAGCCCAAGACTGAGGCTAAAAGGTTTTGACTCAACAAGAGAGTCTTTTATACTCAACAAGAGAGTGATTTGATGTCTCGTACGAAGCTCGAGATAGAGGCTAAAGGGAGATTGACTCAACAAGAGAGTCTTTTATACTCAACAAGAGAGTGTTTTAGTATCTCATACGAAGCCCAGGATAGAGGCTAAAAGGGAAGTGACTCAACAAGAGAGTCTTTTATACTCAACAAGAGAGTCTGAAAAGGTTAACTCCGCTGGGGAGAGCCATTGTACAAAGCCCAAGAGGAGGCTACCTTACCGCCATGGATTCTGCAGATCTTGAAGCGAGTCCAAGTATAGGGAACTCTCATGAGAGAGACCGGGTTTCTGCCTATGTTTGAAGGGAACTTGAGAATGTCTTTGAGACTCAAGGGTCTTAGACTGTCCAAGTCTAGAGTTTTATCTTTTGTATAATGCCCAAGAGGAGGAACGGGTATTAAGGGATGGGTATCAACCCTACAACGGCCGGAGTTTTGACGCTGGAAAGACTGCTATAGCAAAGGATGACTAAGTTCTGTCTTATACCTTTAAGAGGTCGTCAGGGTCCTTGTATTAAGCCCAAGAGAAGGCATGAGAACTTCTAAGAAACCGAAGGGTCCTTGTACAACGCCCATGAGGAGGCGGAGATGCTTTTAGGAAGCCTGTGGGTCCCCAAACCAAGAGAAGTTCAAGACATGCTATTCACAGAGAATAGATCAAGCCAGGAAAGTTCTTGAATTTGGAAGAAACTCAAGAGATGTTATTCACAGAGAATAGATCAACTCTGGGGAGTAGAGTTTCTTTGAAAATTTCTAAGAGTGACAGTCTGAGAAAAGGTTCACCGAGAATACTGCCTTTCTCTTTGTTCCATATTGTTTAACCCCAAGAGAAGGGAAGATTGTATCTGGAATCCTATGGGGGATCTAGTTTTGACTGTATTTAAGAGTGACCAATAGGCTTTACCTAGTGCTAGACGTAGTTGCCGGGGAAAACTCTAAATAACTATACTAGTATTATACAATTGATATTTGACAAGTATATAAAAAGGATGTGAAAGAAGACTTACAGTGAAGCAGCCCCACAATACAGTTATATACATATGAAAGCGATAAATGAAAGCGGATAAACACTTACCCGTTGTAGAGGTTCCATGCTGTTTTGTTAGTTGTTCAACAAAGAAAGCTTTGATAAAAATATTATATTCAAAATCAAAGGATAAAGTGCTTTGAAAAGTTTGTTGGGGCTTACAGCTCAAGGAGGGGCCCAAGTTTTAACGATGATCGTACCGCTGTTTTGAAAACTGTACAGAGGGACTTATACAATATGTGAGGCCCACAAAGTTTTTATGTACAAGGGGGTTGGGTCTTACACTCTATTAGAGGCCCAAAGTGTTTTTGTACCAGTGATGGGGCTTACAGCTCAAGGAGAGGCCCAGGGTTTTATTTTGAACTGGTGATCGTGCCGGGATTTTTGAAAAGGCAGTGGGTCTTATACAATGACTGAGGCCCAAAAAATGTTTTTGTTTTCAAGGGGGATTGGGTCTTACACTCCATTAGAGGCCCAAAGGTTCATTTTAAGGAATGGGTCTTATAGCTCAAGGAGAGGCCCAGGGTTTTGTTTTAAAAGGCGACGATCGCGCTGCGATTTTGAAAATACAACGGGACTTATACAACATCTGAGGCCCAACATATGGTTTGTATTTACAAAGGATTGGGTCTTACACTCTACTAAGAGGCCCAAAGTGTTTTGAAAATGATTGATGAGGGTTGAAATCAAAGAAACCCTAATTTTGTTTTCCTTAAAAAGTAAATATTTAAAGAAAATCAATAAAAATGATAAAAATACCAAATGAGTTTGAATAAACCACTTGTGATTTTTGTTTAAGGTTTGAAAAATGAGGTTTTAATCACAAGATGAATTAAAACTCATTTGGTTTTGATTTTCAAGGTAAATATTCACTTTTAAAATGTTTAAAAACAATTAAAAATGAATTTATTCACAAAAATACTAATTATATTAAATAAATAATATAAACTTGATTTTTTTTGGAATAAAATATTTCAACATTTTTGTGATTTTTTACAAAAAGAACCAATAAAAAATAATTAAAATTGAGGGAGTTATTAATTTTTCAAATCATTAAAAATAATAAGAAAAATAATAAAATATGAAAAAGTGGTAAAAAAGAGGATCTGGGGCGAGGGGGATTCGAACCCCAAGCCTCTTGTGTGCAGCATGCGCGCCTTACCACTGGGGTGGTGATACATCTGTGTATTGGAACACAACCACAAATATACAAGGCTTGCCTTGTTTTTTTGGCCTGGCCCAAGGCAAGGCAAGGCAATATTTTGGTCAGAAACGTGAAGGCCATAACTTTCTCATTTCTCCATGGATGGAGACAAAATTTATATGCATCTGACCTAGAATTTCACAAGGAATCCAATGGTGGTGGTGGTTTTTTCAGAAAACAAATCCTCCTCAAAACCCGATAGTGGTTTTGAAATAGGCCATGTTTTGCATTTTCTGTGCTACCTCTTGGTACAAGCATGAATTACATGATGAATTGGTTCAAACACAACATATATAACATGTATAAGAGATGCATGATCAGTGGACCTCAAAGCAAGGCATATTTTAAAGAGTTCAAATTGAGATGCTTACCTCTTTAGGAGCTTTTAGGGGAAATCTGTCAAGTGCCTTGTTCCAGAAATGTTTTGATGCTTTGAACACTCTCAAATGATCCCTTAGAAGCTTTTAGGATGATTGGAACCAGCTAGAAACCTCAGGAATGGAAACGGGCCCTTTCTTGCAAAAGGGGCAAAAGTGGCCAAAATAGCAACTCTCAAATGGTGTTCCAGATGTGTGAAACCATTTGGGACATCTCAAGGATGATATTTGGAGTGTGTTTGAGGTTTTATCTGGTTTGGAAAGTGACTGAATCAAGACATGGCTTAAAAAATGCAAAAAGGCCCTATTTTGAGGTTTTGAGAGGGGACTTTGTGATTTTGGTGTTACAGGTCACTTGTGAGAGTTTGGATCACTTCTATATGATGTTTATAAGGTGTGTGTGTGATTAGTTTGGTTGGAATTGCTCTCAAACTCAAAACCCGATAGTGATTTTCTTTGGAAGGCAAATTTGGAAGTGAGAAGGTGATTTTGAGGAAAGCATAGGTTTGATGGCTTTGGTGTACTCAAACTGATCACAAATGAGCTCTATTTATAGTAGAGCAAGTTTGTTTTGGGAGCAATAGTGATTGGCAACTGTAGCAGAGGTTTGGCCAATGTTGATCAATGGGAATCCAAGTCTCCTCTAGCCATTGACTAGAGGTTAGGGCACAGGTTGCTGGTTCCCTTGGTCTTGGATATGTCTTGACTGAATTCAGTTGGAAATGGAACAGTCCATGCCACCTTGGTGCATCCATTGAATGCTCCAAAACAAAATTGGAGTCTTGTCCCCTCTTTAGGGATTTCTAGGTTTGGCATGCTATTTTTGGTTCCAAGGACTTGGGAGGCTGATGGATCAGTGTTTGTCCCTCCTTGGTCTCCCCCTAAGGTGTTCAGATGGATAGACTTGTTGGTGATTTGCAAAAATTGGGCAAATCGAGCAAAATGCACAAATCTGCCTTGCCATGAAAGTTTACAGCAAGGCACATTGGCATGGTCATATCTCATGGCTCAAGTGGATTTTCATGGAGTTCTTGGCCATTTTGGAAAGCTCTTATATGATACAACATATGTGTGATCATAGTTTATTTTGATACCTTTTGGATCCAAGTGAAAAATGCCCCTACATTTGGAAAAAAGTGAAGGCAGATTCTGACTTAGTGAAAATTTCACTAAGTGTTGGAAAAAAGTGACATTTTCACTTTTTGTGATTTTGGCCATTCCATAACTTGAAATCCATGAGGAATTGGAATGAGGTGTAGTTGACACTTTTAAAGTATGCCATGAGAGCTGCAAATCCATCTTTGGATCAGCCCAAATGGTTGCTTGGATCTCAAGTTATAATCCTTGGAAGTTGGTACCCTAGCCACTTTGTTCCATAACTTAGAA
Organism: Lathyrus tuberosus; assembly: GCA_022829125.1. Classification (NCBI taxonomy): domain Eukaryota; kingdom Viridiplantae; phylum Streptophyta; class Magnoliopsida; order Fabales; family Fabaceae; genus Lathyrus; species Lathyrus tuberosus. The sequence goes on along the minus strand of JALAZF010000111.1, from coordinate 8,200,311 downwards.
AATTTCTAAGTTTTTTATGGTTACCCCTTTTACAAGTTATCCCACTTTTCTTGATTTTTCTTGATGAATGATGATTCCAATCACACATTAACATCATTTTGGGGTCAAAGAACCATAATTGTGAAAAATCTCAAAAAGTCAAATTTGACTTTTGTGCACAGTTGACTTTTTGTCAGATGAATTCCAAACTGTGCGATCCTCTATGAAATCAAGTCCTTGATCTAAATCAAACTTGCTGTATTGATTTCATAGGTGTTATAGGGTGTATTGAATCAAGTCCCAAGGTTTGGGAGCATTCTTGGGTCAAAAGTCAAATGTATAGTTGACTTTTTCCTCAAAACCCCAATTGTGGTTCTGATGAATTTGAAACTTGTTGATCAAGCTTTTTGGACCAATCCATTGTTGCAAATGGATCAATGTGGTGTATTAGGGACCCTCAAATTATGTCTTGAGGTCTTGGCTCATGATTTGTCCCAAAAGTCAACTTAGGGGTGAATTAGGTCAAGAAACCCTAATTCCTGATTTTTGATGAATGCATCCCCTGAGGTTAAATTGACTTGATGATTGGGTCCATGAAGTTCCATGGAGTATATTAGGTTATGCTTTGAAGCATTGGCTCATGCCCAGAGGAAAATTTCCATCTGGAGGCCCTGGTCGACCAAACCCTAATTTGGTGACACTGGCGTTCTTGAGGCTTGATCCACTTGGAATACTGCAACATTGTGCTTGATTCTTGCTGTAGGAGTCCTCTTGATCCATTGTGGATGTTTGAGAGGTTAGACAAGTTGAAGATCATGTCAAATCTTGATTGATCCTTTGTCTAAGGCTCAGAGAGGGCTTGAAACCCTAATTTTTTATAGTAGTGAATGCTCACCCATCTTTGGGGAGACTGATGAGGCATGAAAGTACATCCATATTGTGATGATGATTTGCACAATGATGGGAAGTCTTGGTGGTCAAAATTTGGGGTATGAAAAGACCTAACTTATTCATTATTCTTAAACACAAAAAAGAAAAATGAGAAACTTTAAACAAATACTACATGGTCGTTCCCCTTCCCTTTAGAGCACGATTCCATTTCTTTATAAAACTACAAACACGATGCAAAATCAATGGCCAAGGTTACAAAGGATAACGATGAAACAAGATATTCATCCTCCTACGATTTCCAGAACGCATTGAACTTAGCCCAACAAAATAACGAACAAAGATTAGGGGTGCCAATTGAATCCATTAAGATAAAATCCATCCAATCCATCCACCAAAAAATTCATCCAATCCATCCACCACATAAATGATAAGTTAATGGATTGGACTAAATCAATCCATTTATATGTATGGATTAATCAAATTCATTCAACATATTTTAATGATCCAATGGATTATTTATTTTTAAAAAAATAATAAAAAATTGATTTTTTTCAAAAATAAAAAAAAAAAAGACTTTTTTCTTAAAATGAAAAAAATTGTTTTTTTGGAAAATACAAAAACTCGATTTTTTTTTCGAAAATAAATTGATTTTTTCCCGAAAATACAAAAAATTGATTTTTTTTTTCAAAAATAAAAAAATAATTTTTTTTGAAAAAAATCGATTTTTTCCGAAAATAAAAAAAAATATTATTTTTGAAAAAAAATCGATTTTTTCAAAAAAAAAAAAATCATTTTTTTTTAAATATAAATATGATTTTTTTAAAAAATCATTTTTTTTCGAAAATAAAAACACAATTTTTGGATGGATGGATATCCATCCACTAAAAATAAGTTAATGGATGGATTGGATGGATTGAATTTGATATTTTTAAGAAACTTTTAGTGGATTGTTAATAGACTAATGAATTGTTTTGATCCATCCATTAACAATCCAATCCATCTATTTTGCCACCTCTAACCTAGATCTGAATCCTCAACACAAACGTCGAAAACCAAACCGTACCCCGTAGATCTACACCCAAACCCCAACATGAACCCTGATTCTCGTGAGCGATTCGGTCATAACCACATACACATCATGTATTCTTGATGTAATTTAAAGATGCAACAAGGGAAATGCAAACGTGAAAAGGGAAACACCAACCACAGGAAACCCGTTTCGATTCACCTCAGGTATGTATCTTCAACTTCTCCTTCTAGTTCCTGCTTATGAATTGTTGTCTGAATCAAAAGGGTTGCTGCTTGCGTATTGTTATTGGGATTTTTTCAAAAAAAAAAGATTATGTTTCTTTTGTAGCACGTTAGGTTTCTTGTGGAAGTTTGATCTGAGGTTGTCTATGCTTCAGGTTGTTTGAAATTCTTGTGTTTCAAGTTGTTTGAAAATTTTTGTGTACCTTGTTGTTTGAAATTTAATGTGTGTGCCTCTAATTTATTTCTAATGTTTAACAAAACATTTGAGAATTTCTTATCACACCACCTATGTTTCTTAGGCACCACCTGAATTTCCGGTTTTGCCCCCTGATTCCGGATGTGCACATCCGGACGCACCAATTTTTTTAAAAAACGCTGATGCGTTCCGGAAGTGCACATTCGGAAACATTCCTGATCTGCAGATCTGGAAAACAACAGAACTTTATTTTATTTTTAAATCGGTTTTGTTGGTTGGTCGCATATGTTAATATATCATCGCAACTTAATATACATTCGACAACATCCATATATAAAATAAAATGATATATATACATAATAAACCTCTGTCAAAATACAATACATACATGTAATATAAATAGAATACATCAAATAAAAAACTATTGCGTATGGCGAAGGATCTCTCCTGGCTCCCCTGCTCCTCTGCCCCTACCCGCAATCCTGGCTCGATGTCTGCGGTACTAAACTGCCCCCGAGCAATCTCAATAATCTTATCCATGGTAAGTCTGGCACCAGAGCCCTCAGGGAGGTGACCGTCCGCAATGGCCTGCCGCGCTATCTGCTCTATCTGACGATAGCGAGGTAGGATATCCTGAGTATGGTCCAGCTGAGACTGCCGCTCCTCTAATATCTCCTGATGAGCAGGTCTGGGTGGCGATCCCTCAGCAGTGGGCACCATGCATGGGTGTGAGACGGTGTAGAACCACACGATGTACCCGACAGCAAGGTTCCAATCTCTCTCTCCGCTCTGGTCGGTCGAGCCTCTTCCGGTACCAAGTGGGACTGGAAGTCAGCATATATCTCATCTATCTTCCTGCGGGTCAAGCCTAGAGGAGCAGACTCATGAGGCATCCTAGGGATCGTCTGCGTGTAACCAAACTGACGCAAGATGCGCTCCGGCAGATATCGAGCAGTAATGGTCGAACTGCATGCCAACCATCCTGAGAACAGCGAAACCTTATCGAACGGGCGCGTCACACGATGATCGGTGATACAAAACGTCCTCAGGAGCCATCCAATCAAGATACACTCTGTAGGGGTCGAGCACCTGGTTCCCTCTGAGCAGGAGAAATGCAGCAGCACATGGCATATCCTCAGTGTACCCGTCGACACTCCCCCAACCATTAATGTTGGGAAAGTGCTGTAAAATCCACGCCTGAAATGGAAAACATAACATGGGTTGTCTACCATAGTCTTGGATGCCCAGAGGCAACCATCAGAGAGCCTAACATAGGTGTATGCCAGCGCAGCCACCCTCCAGTTGTACGTATGGATCTCTGTCTGATCCAAAAGGTACCTGAGGTAGACGAATCAACATAATAGGCACTGGTGTCCACAAACACCTGCGTGCCAAGCAAAAACAAGTAGTAGCATCTAAGGGCACGCTGCCTGTGGATCTCCACCTCAAATGCATCCCTTTTTTCCTGTCGTGTCTCGTCAAGCTCCTCACCAAATCTGCGTATCAGAAACGAGAACCGGACGTGTGCGCCCCTCAACTGGGTCACCTCCGCAAGTGCCTCATCTGGGCTAGCCCCAAGCTCTGCAGTCAGCATCTCCATTACGTCCACCTTCGACATCCTACCGTGATGGAGAAGGGTACTCGTGATTGGTAGATGTAAAAGGCACGAGATGTCGTCGAGTGTGATCGTGATCTCGCCGTACAGTAGATGGAATGAGGATGTCTCAGGGTGCCATCTCTCAACAAAGGCCATCAGCATACCGTACAGGATCTGGGAATACCCAATCCTAGACAGGCCTCCAAGACCAGAGGTAGCAAGTGCAGACGTGAACCACTGATCCCTTAGCAGCATCTCAAGCATGTATATAACCTTGCCCCCATGGTTATAGAACTTTTGGGAATCCTTCTCCTGAAAATTTCCAAATAAAACAATGTTACAAATGAAAATATTTTCAACGTAAACAATTCTATAAATAAACCGAGAAAGGTTACCTCTCCTAGCCAGACATATCTGACAGTATGCTCAGAGTACCCCACGAGTAGGGACATATCAGACGGTCCCCCGGGGTAACCGCCCAGCTCATCGAAATCGTCATCGGCGTCAACACCCTCATGTCTTGGGTGATCACCCTCTGGAACAGGAACAAGAACATGGGAACGAGTAGGAGCAACTGATGAAGCTGGAGTCTCCCGACGACGCCTGCGTGCGGGCTGGGACCCTGATGAACTGCCAGTAGAAATGTGACGCCTCCAAGATGTAGAATCGCCGGCTGAAGGGGGAGTGGCCTGTACCTGTGATGTGGAAGTGGCCTGAACCTGTGATGTGGATGGTTGTGGTGTAGGATGTCCCTCAGCTGTAGGGGCTACCCCAACTCCCTCTGCGCCGGAAGCCTCGGCTGTAGACTGCATCTGCTCACATCGGATAGATGTGTGCTGAGCTGTCCGTCCATGTATGATACGATAGTCTCTGCCAGCCATCTAATCTGCAAAGCATAATAAATAAATTAGAATTTTTTAAAAATAATTAAACAAAAACAAACAAACAAACTAAAAAAAACAAGTGTCTTCTGGATGTGCACATCCGAAAATATGAAAAATATTTAACGTTGGGTGTCTTCCAGATGTGCACATCCGGAAGGACACTGAATTTTTAACGTTGGGTATTTCCGGATGTGCACATTCGGAAGCACTTAGAATATTTAACGTTACAATTTTTCCGGATCTGCACATCCGGTACATATTTTGAAGTTTAAAATGGCAGTCATGGCTACTGTACCATGCTAAAGGGAATTTTAATGCCCTGATCGTCCGTTTGAAGCAGAAAACAAGACCTACATTGTCACTAACCTATGTTATTCATACAACCTAACAATTTCTACACCTAAATGTCTACTCTAAATAGATTACTCGAAAATAACTCCGAAACTCTAAAATTTGAAAACTTACCGATTAAAATGAGATACGGGGGATTTAGAGTGTCTTGATCGTTGTAGAAGTTGCTCTGTGCCGAACTCGAGTGGAAAAAATCGAGATTTGTGGGATTGAAAATTTGAGAGTTTGAGAGAGTTTGGAAAATGAAAAAGTGAAGAATGAGGGGGAGGAAGAAGGTCTGGCGCGAATTAATAAGAAATCCTTCCGGAAGTGCACATCAGAAATGTTTCCGGATATGCATATTCGGAACACACCAATGTTTTTTAAAAAATTGGTGCGTCCGGATGTGCACATTCGGAAAATGGGGGCAAAAAAGAAATTTCACGTGGTACCTAAGAAACTTGGGTGGTGTATTAAGAAACTCTCAAACATTTTGCATTTATATTGATGCCTATGAGTTCACATTAGGGTTTTTGCAGTAGTGATAATGGTTGTAATTTGCAATTGAAATAATTAGCTTTTTTTGAAGTACAGAAGTTGTTTTGATCAACTGGTGTAAACCCCTGCAATTTTGAAAGGCTTTTTAATTTGGGATAGTTTGTTTTTTACTTTTTGTATTTGACTCCTTGGTTTGTTTTGGTTTCTTAAAATTATGTTAACTTGTTGCTCTGCTTCTCTGCTTGTATAGGACAAAGTTCTGATCAACAAGAATAGAGGTGGTACCATGGTTGAGGCGTAAAGATGATTTCACAGCATGACCTAGTCAATTTGCAAGCTTGAGGGGTCCCCATCGTTGGAAGTATTTTTTTAATATTTTGTTTAATTTTAATGTAAAATAAAATGTAATATAATTCATAATAAGAGGATTAATGTAATGGTTTTATTTTAGTAAATAAAGGTGTAAAGTAACATGATGTAAAACAAAGGCTTAATTAGTCCTGAAGTCCTTTAACTTAATTTCAATTTTCACGTTAGTCCCTTATTTAATAAACGTTACATTTTAGTCCCTTAAAAATCATTCTGTTAGCCAAATTTATCTTTTCTGTTAAATGTTAAGAAAAAACGTTAAGTTTGATGACGTGGCATGACAGCGTGGCAAAAATCAAAATACTGAGTCAGCAATTTCGTTAAGGGACTAAATTGAAATCTTATAGTTAGTTAAGGGACCAGACTTGAACTATCAGACCATAATCTATTATTTACCATATTAGAATTTCATATCAACATAATCTTAAATTTAATGGCATTAAACTAGAATTTTGTTACATTCATTGATTCAAACCAAATTTCTTAAACTAAAATGACATTAAACATGTTCCAAAATGACATAATATATACACAGACATAACTACAAAATGTGTACACAAGTACTACTACAGATTTTGATCATTTTAAAGTATTCTTTTCTTCATTTTGAAGTAGTCTCTCTCTCTCTCAAGGCAGCCTTATCAATTTGGAAAACACCAATACTGTCATACCCCAAATTTTGACCACTAAGATTTCCCATCATTGTGCAAATCATCATCACAATATGGATGTACCTTTATACCTTATCAATCTCCTCAAGGAATTGTTGAGCATTCACTACAATCAAAATTAGGGTTTCAAGCCCTCTCTGAGTGCTTAAACAAAGGATCAATCAAGGAATGACATGATCTTCAACTTGTCTAACCTCTCAAACATCCACAATGGATCAAGAGGACTCCTACTTCAAGGATTAAGCACAAGGTTGCTCCCTTCCAGGTGGATCAAGCTTCAAGATCGCCAGTGTCACCAAATTAGGGTTTTGGTCGACCAGGGCCTCCAGAAGGAAATTTTCATCTGGGCATGAGCCAATGATTCAAAAAATATCCTAGTATACTCCATGGAACCTCATGGACCCAATCATCAAGTCAATTTGGCCTCAAGGGATTCATACATCAAAAATCAGGAATTAGGGTTTCTTGACCTAATTCACCCCTAAGTTGACTTTTGGGACAAATCATGAACCAAGACCTCAAGACATGATTTTAGGGTCTCTAATATACCATATTGATCCATTTGGAACAATGGATTGGTCCAAGAAGCTTGAGCAACAAGTTTCAATTTCATCTGAACCACAGTTAGGATTTTGCGAGAAAAGTCAACTGTAGCTTTGACTTTTGACCAGGACATGCTCCCAAACCCTAAGACATGATTCAATACACCCTATAACACCCATGGAACACGTCCATCAAGTTTGATTTAGGTCAAGGACATGATTTCCTAAAGGATCGCACAGTTTGGAATTCATCTGACAAAAAGTCAACTGTGCACAAAAGTCAACTTTGACTTTTTGAGATTTTTCACAAAAATGGATTTTTAACCCTAAAATGATGTTAATGTATGATTTGAATCATCATTCATCAAGAAAAATCAAAGAAAGTGGGATAACTTGTAAAAGGGGTAACCATAAAAACTTAGAAAATTTTCTAAGTTATGAAATAAAGTGACAAAGGTACCAACTTTGGAGGATCATAACTCCTAAACCACAAAGCCATTTTTCCCCATCCAAAGCTTGATTTGTAGATCTCATTGCCCTCTACAAAAGCTTCATACTGATCTATGTCCAAATTCCTCATGGATTTTGAGTTATGGAGTGATCAAAATAAAGAAAAGTCACTTTGTTCCAACACTTAGTGAAAATTTCACTAAGTCAGAATCTGCCTTTTTTTTTCCTAATGTTGGGGGATTTTTCACTTGGATCCAAAAGGTATCAAAACCAAATATGATCAGACAGTTGTTGTATCATATAAGGGATTTCCAAAATGGCCAAGAACATCACCAAATTCAATTTGAGCTTTGAGATATGGTAGTGGCAAGATGCCTTGCTGAAATCTGCCAAGGCAAGGCAGATTTTTGCACTTTTGGTCGATTTGCCAAAATCAGCCAATTCCAAGCCTTGTCATCACTTTGGACACATCTGAGGATTGAATCTAAAGGGGACAATCACTGAGCCAAGCCTCCAAAGTCCTTGGAACAAGAAATAGCATGCCAAACCTAGAATTGCCCAAACTAGGGACAAGACTCCAATTTTGGATTGGAGCATTCAATGGAAGCACCAAGGTGGCATGAACTGAGCTATTAGCAACTGAATTCAGTCAAGACTTATCCAAGACCAAGGGGACCAGCAGTCTGTGCCCTAACCTCTAGTCAATGGCTAGAGGAGACTTGGATTTTCATTTGCCAACATTGGCCAACCCTACTCAGCAGTTGCCATTCACTATTCCTTGCAAAACAAACTTGCTCTACTATAAATAGAGCCCAATTGTGATCAGTTTAAGTACACCAAAGGCCTACAACACTTGCCTTTTTCAAAATCCATTTCTCACTCTCAAAAATGCCTTTCTTAGCAAGTCACTATCGGGTTTTTCAGTAGAGAGCAATTCCACTCAAACCAATCACACACACACCTCACATACATCATATGTGAGCTGATCAAACACTTAAACAACATCTGGAACACTGATTTCTCAGAATCACCAGTCAATTGCTCAAGGTTTTAACCAAGTTGCAGTTGAGATGCCATGAAGTGATCCAACCAATTTCCATCAAGTCCAAGCATTCAAACACACTCCATAGGGTGTAGGGAAGTTGTTCAGATCATCACAACTCATCTGTAACACCTCCAACTCATAAATCACTTTGAACTTGCTGTCACGACCTAGAGGTAAGCCTAAACTTGGTCATCTCTCAATCTATGCATATTTCCTCGCACAATACTTTTGCCAAATGTTCATAATCATGCATGGAATGTTTCCCCTCAATTAATTGCTTTGTTTGAATCGTGTATCAAAATTCTCAGCCTTCATGCAGAAATTAGGGTTCTTGAGGTTTTGTCTTGATTTTTTATTCCATGTTTAATATAAATGAAATTAAATACCATAAACATGATCGTGAGGTTAAGACGAGCAGATTGGTATGTGGATTGCATGATATAATCAAGTATTCAGTGATATTGGAGAGAAAATGCAAATCTGGGCAAAACCCAGAACACGCGCGTGTTCTTGGGGTGTTCTTGGCGCCCTTTTTGAAAATTCAAATATTTGAATTTTGTGATTTTATTTAATTGATTCAAAAATTAATTTCTCTCTGACTTTTAATGATTTTGAGTTGATTCTTTTTTTAATAATTCACAAAAATGTTAAAATATTTTATTTTCCCAAAAAATACCAAAAATATTATTTATTTCATATAATTGATATTTTTGCAAAGAATTAATGTTTTAATTGTTTTTGACATTTAAAATATTTTTTTCCTTATTGATTTTGAAAATTTTAATGATTTCTAATCATTTTGTAGGGCAAAACTTGATTTATGAAGCATTAATCCAAGATCACAATTTGTTTTCCACATGTTAAACAATTTTGATCATTTTAATTGAATATTTTATTCAATTAAAACACATTTTGAAAACAAATTAGGGTTTTTGATTAATTCAACCCTCATAAATCATTTTCAAAACTTTTTGGGCCTCTAATAGAGTGTAAGACCCAAGCCTTTTTGTAAAATAACCTATTGTGGGTCTCACTTATTGTATAAGTCCCTCTGGGTATTTTCAAAAACCTCGGCGCGATCATCGTTTTGTACACAAATAACTTTGGGCCTACCCTCGAGTAGTAAGACCCATTATTTTTTAAACTCTTTGGGCCTCTTAATAGAGTGTAAGACCCAAACCCCCTTGTACAAACAATTTTGGGCCTCACTTATTGTATAAGTCCCTCTGTACAAGTAAACGGCGCGATCGTCGCCTTTTAAAAAATCAATTAGGCCTCTCCTCGAGCTATAAGACCCATTCAAAACTTTTGGACCTCTAATAGAGTGTAAGACCTAATCCCCTTTTAACCAAAACAACTTTAGGCCTCAGATATTGTATAAGCCCCTTTTGCATTAAAAGAAAATCTCGGCGCAATCGCCATTTTAAACGAAAAATCATCTGGGCCTACCCTCGTGTTATAAGCCCCACTCTTTTTCTTTAAATCTTTTGGGCATCGTGAGAGAGTGTAAGACCCATCCCTTTGTGCAGCAATCAATTTTTGGGCCTCAGTCACTTGTATAAGTCCCTCTGTACAAATTCAACAGTGCAATCTCTGATAAAACCCTGGGCCTCTCCTTGAGTTGTAAGCCCCAAACCTTTCATTTCAAAGCACTTTCTCCTTTGATTTTGAAATATACTGTTGTTTTCAATCTTTTTTTGTTGAACAACTAACCAAACAGCATGGAAGCTCTACAACCGAGTAAGTGGTTATATGCTTTCTTTATCCGCTTTCATATACATATAACTGTATTGTGGGGCTGTTTCGCTGTAAGTCTTCTTTCATAAACTCATATCGACTGTGTAATAATAGTATAGATATTTAGAGTTTCCCCAGAAACTACGTCTAGCACTAGGTAAATCCGTTTTGATCACTCTTAGAAATAGACGAAACTAGATCCCCATAGGATTACCAGACACAGTCTTCCCTCCTCTTGGGGTTAAACAATATGGAGATGTGAAAGGCAGATTCTTTTTGAACCCTTTCTCAGACTGTCACTCGTAGAAGTTGTCAAAGAAACTCTATTCCCCAGAGATGATCTTTTCTCCGTGAATGGCATCTCTTGAGTTTCTTCCAAATTCTCGAACTTTCCTGGCTTGATCTATTCTTTTTGAATAGCCTGTCTTTAACTTCTCGGGGTTTGGGGACCCACAGGCTTCTTAAAAGCACCCTTAGGAATTGTCAAGAAACTCTACTCCCCAGAGATGATCTCTTCTCCGTGAATTGCATCTCTTGAGTTTCTTCCAAATTCTCGAACTTTCCTGGCTTGATCTATTCTTTGTGAATAGCCTGTCTTGAATTTCTCGGGGTTTGGGGACCCACAGGCTTCCTAAAAGCATCCTTGCCTCCTCTTGGCCGTTGTACAAGGACCCGTCGGCTTCTTAGAAGTATTCACAGCCTCCTCTTAGGCTTCGTATAAATGATTTCTTCCTCCGGGAATGATAGCCTCCTTTTGGGCTTAGTACAAATTGTCCCTTGGCTTCTTAAAAGTTTCCAGCCTCCTTTTGGGCTTCGTACAAATTGTCTTGATGACCTCCTAAAGGTATAGGAACAGAAATCAGTCATCTTAATAGCATCAAAGTTGTGCCTCGTTCACAGTACACAAACATCAACAACTCCTTCCCCTTCATCTAATCGCTGTAAGCGGCAAGCCTCTGGATCATCTACATCCATGCCACTGTCCCTCTTTTAGCATGAGAAATTCCTAACGAAAGATGGCATTGCTCTACACTGAGTTAAAGTCTTCCCCTTCAGGTTGGAAATCCCCTATAAAGGAAATTATGGCATTGCCGGATTCACACATCCCGGTTAAAGTAATTCTCCTTTATAAACAGTTGTGACAAACAAACCCCTCTTTAGAGATGACAAATTCTCTCTAGAGACAACACCTTTTAGCTTCACATCTTGGGCTTCAAACAAGATACAAACTACCTTTAGCTTCACATCTTTGGCTTTGAACAAGATATAGATCACCTTTAAGCTTCATGTCTTGGGCTTTGAACAAGACACCAAAACACCATTTCCTCCTGTAGAATAGGAGGAACTACGATCGCTCTGATTTCCCTGTTTCGAAAAAATGGGAATACGTAGGCATAAGATTGAAAGAAAAATCTTAGCGAGCACACTAAACAAAAACCCACAATCCCATAAACCTTCCCAGTGTTCCGTTATAAACAAAGAAAGAAGAAAGAGGCCCCACTTCCATATCGCATCCTGTCGCTCCCAGGATTTTCATCCAGGTTCAAACGCGAGAGTGGCGCGGAAAACAGAGTCGACAGCCGTGTAAATTTATCTCAAGAGAGGGAAAGGGAACACCGCATAAACCTGAGGAAGGGGTAAGGGAATGGTCATCGCAACCATAACCTGGGTTCAGGAGTTGGTTACGCGAGGGGAAGGTGCTAGCACCCCACGCGTCCATCGTACTCGATGGGATCCACGCTTGTTGTCTATTCTAAGGGTGAGTTATCCTATCATCTATAGTTGTACTAAGACGGGGAAGGGAAAGACTAAGACAGACTCGGTAGGACGTCGACGTCCTAGGCCTACGTACCCCTCTTGTGCAATGGGGAATTCAGAGTCCACGTAGTTCGGGCCAAGTTCTTTTTGTGTTTTTTATGAGCGACGTTAAGTTCGCGTCCGGCAGTTAGGGTCGATGCTTGTTTGCGTCTCAGACGGAAAGTAACGTACCCTTTTTGAAAATAGCCTTTAGTTTGACAATCCCGAAGGACAAAAAGGTTTGAAGTTTGTTTTTATTTTTTATGACAGAAGTGACTTAAGTTAGTTTATAACTTGCATTGCACCAAAGTCTAGGGCACATGGGCGAATACTTAACGCATCGTCCCAAGACAGGACGCTCGCTAAGCACTCTAGAAAGATGAGAGGAAGCCCCTTATTTCTCATTTCCCACGCTTAAGGCTCGTGCGCAATACACTTTATCCTTACTAAGTGTTTTCAAGAAGTTTTGAGATGAGAAGAGAGAAGACACAAAGGAAACTCTAAAGGGAAACTAAGAATCCTAATGTTATCATGCATGGGCGACCTACGGTTAGTGAGGTTTGACGACAACCTAAACCTAAAGAAAAGAAAAGATGAGAGAAGGAAAGAGTAAGGGTGAATATGGACGATTATCCACACCCTCAAATAACTTACCTCGGTCTCTGCATAAAAGGTTAGTACGAAACAGACATACGTAATATTAAGGCATATGAAAACCAAACAATGACATATAAAAGTGATTAAATGACCTATAACAATCCAAACATGAATTAAGAAGTCAAAGACACGATCCCAACTGATGGCACAAGTGCCTTCTCAAACAGAAACTCAGGCATGATCAGAAATATGCATACAAGAAAGCCTCAAACAAAAAGCAATCACATAATTAGAGAAACAACTTCTAAAATTGCCAAAATAATTATCAACATTGCTCAACCAGAGACAAACAACATATCAAAAATTCATGCCAAAATTCAAACTAAAAGTCACTCAACCAATCATGCAAATTCAGGGGAGAGATATGGTTCAATGTGCTAAAGAAAAGGACTGAGATGCAATATGAAATGATTTTAAAAATGATAGAAAAGTATTTTAATGCAATTCAATGTGTTGGTGAATGAATGCAAAAAGAATGAGTTCAAAATAATTTATGGATGCAGAGAAATAAAATAAACAATTTTAGGTATGCATTATATGGGTAATTCAAAAGAAAATAAACTAAATAATTAATTTAGATGATAAAAAATAAAATAAAAATAAAAAATAAAATTTGGAAAATTTTATAAAATGATAAAAAGTATGCATGAATTTTCTGGGATTTTTTAAATGCATATAGCTATTTTTAATAATTGAAAATGAGATATAATAATTAGAATAAAAATAAAATGAAATAAAAATGCAAGGGGGTGCGTTTAGTAAGAAAAATGCATTGGAATGATAATGGGCTGGAGAAGAGGGGGTGTCAATAATAAGGCCCAACGTAAATCCAATCAGAAAAAATAAAAAATAAAAATAGTCCACGTGTGGACTCTAGTCAACCCAGTTGACTGACTGCTTACCATTAGATTGATCAGACGTTTGTCATTGAATCAACATAATTGACAAATATTCATGATTAGTGGCCTAGATCTACACGCACACCATAGTAATGGTGCACGCCCCTGCATGCAATTGTTCAGAAAAAAATAAAAAAAACACGTGCATACCATGCACCTCATTAATGCGTTGGCATGTCCTTGGCCGTCTGATCACATCAACGCGTCACATTAAGTCAAACCATTAAAAAGTAAACAAAATAAAAAACCTGATTGGTGGAACACGGTAACAACGGTGGGGGAATATACACACAATCATTAAACAAAAATCAGAAGAAAAAAAATAAAAGGAAAAAAACGTTGCAGCATGAGAGCCACACGATCAACCATATCAACGGCTCTGGCTCATCTTCCTCCTTGGAACCCTTGGCCGGCCGGAGTTCACACCAGTCATCGGAGCCCTAGCTCCGGCCGACCCCTCCGTCACCTGCAATTCAAAACTTACCCAGAAAACGCAAAGGGGTACATGTTCTTGACCAGAAAATCATGAGGAACTCAAATATTCAATCAAAAACCACAAACAACGCATAGATAAAGCGAATCGAAGGAAATAAGCTTAGGTTTAAAAACTTTAAACTCAAAGTATGGTCAATCTACACGTCCATATTCAAAACAAAATACACCAGCATAACCAGTGGACATCACACATCAATATACATGTTTAAAATTTGAGTTTTATGATCATGCAAAACATCACTAACCTGAGATGGTGCAACCTGAATCCTTGCTGTTGGCTGCGAATGGGGGAAGGTTTGCACTCTATTGATCACCAGGAAGAAGTTTGTGGAAGAAGTTCTTGAAAAACTCTTCTTGCTTGAGAGATATGAAGGAATGGTCTTTTAGGGCTCACACTTGAATTCTCCACAAAGGCACGTGAATGAAACCCTAACCAGTGCATGAATGAGTTTAAATACCTAGGTTTAATCCATTGATCAGCATTTGGGCCTTGGTGATTCTTTGTTTAATGAGTTTTGGGCAATTTTGGAAAATCACATAATGTGAGATACACCTCCTTCCATGCATGGATATCCAACTATTTCATGATGGATCCCTTATGTTTAAATTGCTAACCACACCTGAATTTGATTTGGGCCTTGAATCATTTTGGTTGGCAATTTTGAATAATGGAGAATAAGTGATAAATACACCATGGATTTACTTGATTCAAAGGCCTAAAATGATCCTTGAGGAATGTCCTTTGATGTTAGCATGTGACATGAAGCAATGGGATAAATTATAGGTCACTATGCCAAAGTTTGTGAAAATGGAATCATGAGAAACCCTAAAACCACTTTGCCTTCTTTTGATCATAAGTTGAGTTTCACAAATGATATGGAGACCCACTAGTACTTGTTGGAAAGAGGAGAAAAAGATATTCAACTTTCATGTTGGAGGAAAATTCATTTGAAGCTTCTTTGATGATGAAAAGTCAAGTTGAATGTAGTGTAAGAACTTGCCCAAAAAGGAAACTTTCAAATTATAGGTCATTTCCATATTTAGTAACTTTTGCACCAACCCTTGATTCTTGATAAATGGCATGAAACTTGACTCTTGAAGACCATATGAGGGTGTGAGACCTTGAAAACCTTGGAGGGAACCTCAAAATTCCACAGTTGACTCCCCCTCTCACTGTTGACTTTTACCCAATTCACCTGATTCCCAATCCATTGGCCAATTGAACTTCTCCTGAACCAAACTGATGGACAATCTTCCATTCCTAGATACTAAGGGACCCAAGGAATACCATGGAATCAAGTCTTGCCCAAAAAAACAGAAATAAACTGACTTTATAGCAAACCCTAATTTTGGTACCCTCAGTCTAGGAGGAAATAACACAGTCTCCAAATCCAAATTCCTCTGAATATGATGTGTATCCTCTCCAACAAAGATAAGATATGCTATTTGGTGATGATAGAAACCCAAGGAGCTTGCCCATTGGAGCAATAAACCCAAGAATCTCAAAACCCTAATCTCTGCACTGGTTAGGAGAAAGTGATCCACTTGAACTCTCTTGCTTGACCCTTTGAAGAACATTTTCCCCTCTTGAACTTGCCTCAGGAACCTTGACCCCATGCTAAGAACCAATGATATGCACACATGATAATGCAAAATGAAATGAAACATAAGCCAGTTAGTACTAAAGTAAGGAGGGCAAATTTTGGGGTGCTACAGCTGCCCCTATTCAATCAAATTGGTCCTGAAGGTATGATAGCGACGACTTTCAGACAATCAGGATGCACGGAGATTGAATACCAAAGAACCCGAAAATTTGCAATCCTCCGCTGGAGAATTAGCCATAAATGTTGTACTGTCACAATACGGATGAGTGCTAGCTATGCTAGGTATAAAACAAACTCTCCCAGGTTATGTCATCTCTGCTGATAAAGAGAACTGACAAAGGAGTCTCAAAATATGCCATCCCTGCTGATAAAGGAAACTGACGAAAGAAAAACTTCAAAAGATTGCTATCTCTGCTGATAAAGAGCCCTAGCAAACAAATGCCATCCCTGCTGGTAAAGGGAACTAACGAAAGAAATCATCCAAAAGGTTGCTATCTCTGCTGATAAAGAGAACTAGCAAACAAATGCCATCCCTGCTGGTAAAGGGAACTGACGAAAGAAATCATCCAACAGATTGCTATCTCTGCTGATAAAGAGAACTAGCAAGCAAATGCCATCCCTGCTGGTAAAGGGAACTGACGAAAGAAATCATCCAAAAGATTGCTATCTCTGCTGATAAAGAGAACTAGCAAACAAATGCCATCCCTGCTGGTAAAGGGAATTGACGAAATAAATCATCCAAAAGATTGCTATCTCTGCTGATAAAGAGAACTAGCAAACAAATGCCATCCCTGCTGGTAAAGGGAACTAGCAAAAGGGAACATTCGAAAGGTTGCTATCTCTGCTGATAAAGAGAACTATCAAAGCATATGCCATCCCTGCTGATAAAGGGAACTGACGAAAGAAAATACCCAAAAGGTTGTTATCTCTGCTGATAAAGAGAACTAGCAACATAAATGCCATCCCTGCTGATGAAGGGAACTGACAAAAGAAAATATTCAAAAGATCGATATCTCTGCTGATAAAGAGAACTAGCAAAATGAATGACATCCCTGCTGATAAAGGGAACTGACGAAGAACATATCCGAAAGATTTCTATCTCTGCTGATAAAGAGAACTAGCAAAATGAATGCCATCCCTGCTGATAAAGGGAACTGACTACCAGGCGAGAACTAGGTTTACACCAAATAAGTCAGACGAGAACTGGCTACCAGGCGAGAACTGGGTTTACACCAACTAGGTCAGACGACAACTGACTACCAGACGAGAACTGGATTTACCGAATAAGTCAGACGAGAACTGACTACCAGACGAGAACTGGATTTACACCAAATAGGTCAGACGAGAACTGACTACCAGACGAGAACTGGATTTTCCAAATGAGAAAGGCCAAATAAAGGCAAACTTCTAACGGACTCACGATCCACAGATAAGATGACTCCGCCGGGGAAAGGAGAAGTCTAAATAAAAGACTCTGTCGGGGAGCACAAGTATGAGGTACGCATCCCTCCAAAATCTCCTGAGTTGTGCCATCTCTGCTGAGAAAGAGAACTGGCAAAGAAAGTATCAAACCTGGCTTATGCTTCAAATGCAAATGTTTGAATAGTGGCGTAATGCTCCATACGAAATGGAAATGCTACGCGTTTGAGGATGCAATGCAAATGCTTATGATATGCAAAAGGGGTCCCTTCAGCAAAATAAATGCCGGAGAGAAAAGACTAATTCAGCTGGGGATGACAAAAATAAATTGTCCTCTGAATCCAGGAACGCTGTTGAGAATGGTCATACTGATCGACTCTTCAGATCAACAACTTCTGCTGGGGATGAAATCCCAAAAGAACATCCATACCACCGGGGATTACACATGTCCTCTACTGAAGGTAACATCCAAAACCTGAGATTTCTCCTCTGCTAAGGAGTTGAGAGTGAATGCCAATAACGGAACCGGAAGTCTGTTACTGAAGATTGCTAATAGCCAATTGGGCTTAGGACCTGCTGGGGGATACCAGCCTATAATACCATCATGCTTGGGGATACTACTGAACTTAGCCTGCTGGTGGGGAGAATGACTTTACTCCCATCTTGCTGGGGATTAGAATATGACATTGTCGGCGAAAGCACGCTTCTTGACTAGATGGGGAGGGTGAACACCCTGATTCTGTGGGGAAACAACGTCTTGATCCGGAGAAAATACTTCCCAAGTCTCCTGCTGGGGAAGGTCTGCTCTGCTGAGGAAAGTGCAATCTCAATGCTGAAGAGAGCAAGCTGCTGGGGAAATGCAATCCTGTTGCCCTGCAACCTGACTTATCTTTATAGTCATAAGCGGCTCTTTGAACTTTTCACTTGCCCCAAACCACCAGGTCTAACGGAAGAAATTATCTCAAGAGGATTTTATAGAAGACCGGGCGTTTGTACTGCCCCAGGGTCTTCAAACTCTTGGAGAGATTTATCATATCCCGACATAACTGCCCCAGTCTTCATAATCCATGACGTACATTACCTCGAAAGGGATCGTAATGACTTAAAAGTACTCTGCTTTAGTACTTAAGGAGGTGCTTTCAATTAACCATTTTCAGGAGTGGACAATCTCCCACGCTCTAGAGGTGGCCTGCCCCAATATGAGCTTTGAAGTGACTTTGCCCCTGATCTCAGAATGAATGCCCCAGAATAACTGAATTTCGGAGAGATTTCTCGACGTGACCGTCCCAGATTGGCTACATCTTAACACGACTTACTGGGGAGAGCCCACTCTACACTGAGTCTCTTGGTAGCATGCCCCTTGATATGATTGTCCTTCAGAATTTTCAAGCATCCCAACTTGGCAGGATCAAGCTTCTTGACTAACGTTCACTGTGTAGGCTGCATTGATGCTTAGGCACATGTATGCAAACAGAACAAGTTATTTATGAGAATGATAACTCTAATGCAACAAATATGTTAACCTTGAAGTTTTTTTTTATTGAAGATGCGTCGCCAAGCCTGGTGAACGAATCACTAGCTGGGATGCGACCTTGACTTTTGAATGGAAAAACAATGCGCACATGCAATACCAACAAATCTTATTAGCATAACTTATAAGAGTCAGGAACGATATCCTGTTGAAGTACGCTTTCGGAATAAACCCTGTTTCAATTAGGACTTTTAAGGGTTGTAACGTGGTCTGGTTCACGGTTTCAGAAAAAGGATTTATGGCTCAAAATTTATCGGTGCCCACCCACTCTTCGTGATGTTCTCCAGTCCTATGTTCAGTTAATCTGACCCAAACGCTCACCTCCCAAAAGGTTTATAATCTTTAAGGAACCTATGCCACTAATGGTTTGGCACCTAAGGGAGTTTCGGAATGACAGTCACCCCTTTTTATCTTGTGTCTATAATCACACGAATTTGTTCTTATCGGGGATTTTCTTTTGTAATGTTTTTCGCTTTTTCTTTCTTTTGCTCTTTTCCTGATCCCTAATTTTTGCCTGGACTGACTCGTTTGAGTTTTTCGATTTTGAAGTCCAGCGGGATGCCCTAACTTTTTCCTAAGTCACTTGTTTTCAAATTTCGACTTAGCGGGCTTTCCTTTTTTTTTATTATTATTTTTTTTCCTTTTGAACAAAGCGTGTGACACTGGTTGTCTTACTGGCTTGAAAGGGTTGTGACTGCCTCACTCCTTAGTTGTTGATGGATAACCATCGGGGTTTCACATCTCTTGACCTCTTGCCGGTGGGATAGAAGGTAATGGTTCCTCGAATGCACACTCTCCTTGGAATCTGAACGCTTGGTCAAACTAACTGACGCCTACCCTGCCCCTGGGTTAAGTATGAGGGTTTTTTTCGTACGAAAGAAACTTCTACTTCAAGGCTCGAAGGGGTTAACGAGGGTCTATCTCCTTATCTCTCCAGTGTTTATGAATTGGAAACAATGCCTGTACATCCTTAACAGGGTTTTATCCAAAAGCGTACCATTAGAAATCTGCGCTCTTATTTCGTCATCCTCCCTCGAGAGTTCTAGACAAGAAAATTGGTATTGCAGTGCATATAAATATTTAAGAGTGAACACGAATGGATTACTTCAAGAAAAACATGCTCATTGCATTAATATCATCATAAAAAAACAAACAAGTCTTACATGCATACGATGCTTTAACAAGAAATGAAAAACTACAAATAAAAATGCGGTAAAGAAGCTGAAGATTGCCATTGCTGAGGAGGCTTAATTCTGCCTGGACGTACTTGCAGACTGAGTGTTCATTTGAGAAAGGAGGCTTCCATTGATGTACATATCATCTTCAGCGAATACAATGATCTCTGAGTCTACCAGGTCTTGTACCTTGTGCTGGAATACATTACACTTATCAATTGTATGCCCAAACGTTCCCAAGTGGAACTCGCACCTAGCAGTCATGTCATAATCCGGAGGAATAGGGTACGGTACCGGCGCGGTACTCCTCGTTTGAATCAGAGAGTTCTTGAGCAGACGAGCAAACAGATGACTATAAGGGATAGGGATAGGATCAAATATCCTCTTGGGCCCTCTTGGTCTCGGTTGCCCCTGCTGCTGATAACTCTGTTGTCGGTGTTGATTTGGGCGCCTCGCCTGCGCTTTCACTTTCCTTTCCACATTTGGCTGAGGCACAAAGAAAGGTTGCTGGCGTAAAACTTCTGCAGCAAAAGGCTGCGGAGAAAGTCCATGGCATGAGGTGGATCCTGCAAAGAGGGGAGGAGCCTTCACTTCTTCTGCAACAATTGGGGTAACATCACCTTGTACATTCACGTCGCCCGACGTGAACTCAATTGCCCCTGCGTCAATCAAATCCTAGACTTGGTGCTGAAAGGCCCTACATTCCTCCACGGTATACCCTGGTGCCCCAGAATGGAAATCACAATGGGCTCTTGCATCATAGCCTGGTGGAGGATTGCCGGTGTGAGGAGCCAAAGTCCTTTTCTGTACCAGTTGAAACTGAAGGAGATGTTGCAACAGTTGAGAATATGGCATAGGGAGCGGATGAAAAACTCTTTCAGACTTCTTCTGTCCCTGTGTACACTTTTTGCCCTTGGGTTTCTCCTGGGAGCCAAGACCTAGCTGCTGTTGGGAAAGTTCTGGAACTTCCGCTTGTGGAAGAGATTCACTAGGTAATCCACGATTTAAATCAGATTCCAAAGAGATGGGAGGAGTAAGGACCTCTGTTGTGGAAGCGGGCACAGGACTGTTTTCCTTCTTTAACACTGTTTTCAAAATCTCCATGATCAAACCCATCTGAGTCTTCATCTGATTGATCTCCTCCCTCAGCATCTTCTGCTCCTGGAGCATGTCTTCCCCAAATTGCCTCATCTGGCCTCGCATTTCCCTCAACTCAGCTTGAACTTGCTCCATGATCAACTCTTGAATGGCCTGAGGAGTTAAATCTGCACTTCTGAGATTGGAACAAGATAAGAATACCGGAGATAAACACCTGTTATGCAAAATGATTATGAATATGCGAATGAAAATGAACATGTTTAAAAATTCGCAGGGCGATCCACCTCTTGATTCCAGTTTAACAATAAGATAGAACGGAACTTCGGCCCATATATTAAGAAAACCAGAGGAAAACCAAATGTCAACAATCACGAATCCAAGATAACAAATATGAACACAAAAATCATAGAGGTCCCAACCAATAAGCCTGGTGGTGATCCAAATACAATAAAAGAGAGTAGAAAACTACGGCATGTCATCAAAGTCCACAAGTGTCAATCCCCCCCATCCACTATGCTTTCTGCTCGAGTCTTGAATTTCCTTGGATAGTTTTTTGGTGTCTGGATGCTTCGGTCTCTGAATTAACTCTTGAATGAGAAGGTCTCTTCTATGTATGATCCCTTCCAAGTATCGGCAATGCAACTCCCAAGCGTCTTCTCCAGAAACACCATCCATGCTAGGACCCTCATGTCTAGGTTTCTTCACTTCAGCTTAGACCTTAACTTCCTCTATGGAGGCTATAGCTTCATTGAGTCGACCCTCGACTGCTTGTCTCTTGAATACCCTTGACAAGATCTCAGCGTCTTTCTTCTTGAGCTTCGACCTTAACTCATCAATCTGAGCTAGATAACCGTCTTCCTTTTTCTTATTCTCAGCCATTGCAGTTTCTTGGTGATCATCAAACCTGTGGATCTTCAACAAAGCCTTGTCTAATTCCTCCTTCTTAGACTCGAGAACCTTACTGATACCATCCAAAGCTTCTTTCATCCTTTTTCTGGATGTGACCATGTCAGCTAGCTCTTTTTCTGCCTTAGCAAGAAGCTCTGTCTTCAATTTGGCGGTATGAACAGCTTCACCCCGCTCATGCTTCAACTGATAAATCTCTCTTTTTAGCTCATTATTTTCTTCCCGCAGTCTTTCCTTTTCAGCCCACAACTTGTTAAACTTCTCTATCTCAACTGTGGTAGGAGGCTCGATCGTCAAGGGATACAAAGGTGGCTCCACCGGGAAGGGAAGAAGCTCCTCTTCTGCTCTCTTCTTAATCCACTCTTTATAGGAAGGGAAGGTCCGGTTGTTACATTTCTCGAATGAAGTTTTACCCTTCTTGGTCACCTGTTTCCAAGCATTCACAATCCTCCTTATCATTTCTTGATCCTCAGTACCATTAAAGAATAAGGAATCTCTGACATCTCGCTCTTTAGGTGGACCTTTCAAAGGATAACCAAACTGCCTGATAACAAGGGAAGGATTATAGTTAATTCCACCTCTTCTTCCTATCAAGGGTACATTAGGGAATTCCCCGTACTTGCAAATAATCTCCATTCCTAGAAAATCATGGTTGAACCAGACAATGTTGTCAGTAGTCAAGCCCATTACCCTCTTTGACCACTTCAGAGAATCCTTCGTGTCAACGAAGGCGCCAGTTTCGGGGAGGTGGCTCAGAAACCAAGTAGATAAGAGTGGTGGACAACAACTCACGGTTTTTCCCCGCCTATTTTCATTCTTGTAGTGAACTGAATGATACACATCACCTAGCAAGGTAGGTATAGGATTCTTTAAAATAAAGATTCTGACACCATGCATATCCACCAGATCAGGAACATTGGGAAACAGGACAATCCCATAGATGCACATAGCCAGAATAGCTTGGAAAGCAGTCTAATTCTTCTCTTTAACATGTATGCAAGCTTGATCAAACAAGAACTTCAATAGGAAACCCTTAGCTCCTTGTTTTTCCTCAATATTACTGCTCAGAACGGATTCACTAATATGAAGAGCAACGGCCATTTTTCTTACCTCGGGGTGTTCTTCCGAAAAGAATACTATGTCATGCCTGATGGGGATTCCCAAAATAAATGAGAACTCCTCCAATGTCGGGGCCAAGATGTAGTCTAGGAAGGTGAAGCAACGCAAAGACGGATCGTAAAACTGAAGAAGTGTATGGATGGCATCCTTCTCATACTTGGAGATATTATAAACAAACTTCAGAAGTCTCCCATACCCTCCACTGAACTCTGTACGAACTCTGGGGCCTGCCATACTAATCAGCTTGTGAATCAATGTCAAGGTCGGCTCTGGGAACGAATAGGCAACAGTCTTCTTTCTCTGGACATCCATGCTAGGGTAACCTCAGAAAACTGGAATCAAGAGTAAGATACAAGCCTTGAAAAATGTCAAACATGTCAGAATGCAAGATAAATGATATGCTCATGCAAACATGGGGTCAAGGCAACACTGCTGGATGTGCTGTGCTATTAACTGAATGAGAACCGCAACCCAGAAAACCAGAATTCCGAACCACTGAGATAACCAGGAACCCAAATAATCAGACACCGATGAGAAATCCAGAAAACCGGGTAGGTTGAAAGTTTCGGTTACCTGCAAACCTGCAAACACCCATCCCCTCTCACGTGTGGGTACTAGGATGTTCAGTATCCCGGGCTCTCAGGTCGAGAAATGATTATACATTCACCATTTCTGGTTTGGCATCATCATCAATCGAGGAGGCCTCAACTGATTCTCCAAAGCGGAAGGTCCTCAGCTTTGGCACTGAGGTTGAGAAACAATAGTACATTCATCCCTCGGGGTACAGTACTATCGTCAAACGAGGAGTGCCTCCACTGATTCTCTTCAAAAGATAGGGGCCATCCTATGCGAGTTCCAAAGTGGGCCCTCGGGTGCGAATGGGTTTGCCACAGGATGTGGTCTGCCACTATCACCACTAAAGAGGGATGTTTCCACTAAGGTCCTCGATGATCGGTCACCAGAGTCGACAGCTCTCTAGATCAACACCCCAACATGCGCAAGACACACACGTTAGAATGCGTCCCAAGATAGCCTCGTCTGGTTGTGAATTTCATGAACACACAAACCAATGGGATAAATTATAGGTCACTATGCCAAAGTTTGTGAAAATGGAATCATGAGAAACCCTAAAACCACTTTGCCTTCTTTTGATCATAAGTTGAGTTTCACAAATGATATGGAGACCCACTAGTACTTATTGGAAAGAGGAGAAAAAGATCTTCAACTTTCATGTTGGAGGAAAATTCATTTGAAGCTTCTTTGATGATGAAAAGTCAAGTTGAATGTAGTGTAAGAACTTGACCAAAAAGGAAACTTTCAAATTATAGGTCATTTCCATATTTAGTAACTTTTGCACCAACCCTTGATTCTTGATAAATGGCATGAAACTTGACTCTTGAAGACCATATGAGGGTGTGAGACCTTGAAAACCTTGGAGGGAACCTCAAAATTCCACAGTTGACTCCCCTTCTCACTGTTGACTTTTACCCAATTCACCTGATTCCCAATCCATTGGCCAATTGAACTTCTCCTGAACCAAACTGATGGACAATCTTCCATTCCTAGATACTAAGGGACCCAAGGAATACCATGGAATCAAGTCTTGCCCAAAAAAACAGAAATAAACTGACTTTATAGCAAACCCTAATTTTGGTACCCTCAGTCTAGGAGGAAATAGCACAGTCTCCAAATCCAAATTCCTCTGAATATGATGTGTATCCTCTCCAACAAAGATAAGATATGCCATTTGGTGATGATAGAAACCCAAGGAGCTTGCCCATTGGAGCAATAAACCCAAGAATCTCAAAACCCTAATCTCTGCACTGGTTAGGAGAAAGTGATCCACTTAAACTCTCTTGCTTGACCCTTTGAAGAACATTTTCCCCTCTTGAACTTGCCTCAGGCACCTTGACCCCATGCTAAGAACCAATGATATGCACACATGATAATGCAAAATGAAATGAAACATATGCCAGTTAGTACTAAAGTAAGGAGGGCAAATTTTGGGGTGCTACACATCCGTAACCTAACAGACCGTTGTTTAAACTCAGTATGCAAGCAGGGTTAATTGAAGACATCTATTTCCCTTCCTTAGTCAGCTCACAATAGGATAAGAAATGAATCGACCTGTAGTAACCACCAAGGAGCGACAGTGCTTAAGAAACACGTCCAGTTTCGCTCGCTACAGGAAAAATGGTGCCCACCGTGGGGCCGGTCTTTCTTTCTTTCTTTCTTTCTTTCTTCACTGGGATGGGACTTTTTGTTGACCTTACTAGGATCTTAGGTCAAAAACCTTTAAAATTGGGAAGGTACCACAGAATGACGTCTCCGTCGAGGAGCCATTTTCTGTCAGGAACATAAGATTCATAGCTTTTAAAAAGTCTAGGACATTAGGACAAATATATATATTGCTTTTCCTAATTGATATATGTGTTTATTTTTCTGCTAATGGGAATGCGTGTGATGCCGCATGTGGAAAGATTGAGTATACACTTAAGATAAGTGATGGCGACGAGGTCGACCATCAACCTCAGTGGAGGCTTCCCAATGCAACCCATTCCCTCTCACAGGCAATGGGTCGATTGTGACGTTTGAGAAGCTGAGGAGCCAACCCTTTTGTAGTGCGGAAACTATCAGAAATAGTTGTCACGCGATACTACCCTCATTTGAGGCAGATGATCTATTCTCGGTGAATAGCATTTACTCTAAGATTTCATACAGCTCGCTGGCGATCCGCTTGCTGTTTGTTATCCTGGGAGGAGTTGATGATTTTGAGTACAGGTACAAAAATCACCCTAGTATAAACCTTTGGGATGGGTAGAGCCTTGACTCCATGACAACGACCCTTTGACCCCATGTTTTTTTTATGTTTTTGTGTGCTGCATTCATGCATTCATTTAAAAAAAACATTAAAACATTCAAAAAATTTCTCTTCTAGTCTCTCTGTTTTTTCAAAATAAACTAAGACTGTGATTGCAAATATCAGAGAAAAGGATTGCGCTAATAGATTTCGGTAGAAGGAGAACTCATAAGTACACCTTTAGGATTCCAAAACTAGAGGATTTAAGAGGTTTGGCGAGGATGATCACAAACCAAGAGGCTTTTAGAGCCAAGTACAGAGGTTTGCTATCTCTGCTAAGAGTCCATGTGATTGAGGGAATCATGGATGCGCTCGTTCAGTTCTACGATCCGGTCTATCATTGTTTCACATTCCCGAATTACCAGCTAGCACCAACGTTGGAGGAATATTCTCATCTGATTGATCTACACATTACTGATCAAGCTCCATTTTCTGGACTGGAAGAAATTCCAAAGAATCAGACCATTGCAAGAGCAATTCATTTGGACGAGTCTGAGGTCAGGACTCAAATGACCACTAAGGGTGGCATAGAAGGTTTGCCAGCCCAGTTCTTGACAAAGAAAGCCCTGTACTTCGCCAGTATCGGGAACGTGACTGCTTTTGAAAGCATCTTTGTTTTACTCACCTACGGGTTATTTCTGTTGCCCAACATTAATAACTTCGTCGATATCAACTCCATTAAGGTTTTTCTCATTGGAAACCCTGTGCCAACTTTGCTCGCAGATGCGTATCATTCTGTACACTTAGGGAATTTGTACAGTGGAGGGGAGATCACCTGTTGTGTACCTCTGCTTTATAAATGGTTTATCTCCCACTTTCCTAAGTCTGCTGCTTTTTGGGATCACAAGAGTGCCTTACGTTGGTCGCAGAAAATCATGTCTCTTACCAACTCTGACATTGATTGGTGTAATAGGATTTATGATGGGATCAGGATCATTGACCGTTGTGGAAACTTCCCCAACGTACCCCTTATAGGAACTAAGGGAGGAATCAATTACCATACAGTTCTTGTTCGTCGTCAATTTGGATACCCGATGAGGCATGTCCCACGGAGTGCTCATCTGGAAGGTCTTTTCTTCAAGGAAGGAGAAAGTGACAGAGCACTAAAGACAGAAATAGTGCACGCTTGGAAACATGTTCATAAGAAAGGACGGGAGTCTCTAGGAAAACCGATAACACGAAAATGTATCATATATTTGCCTTAATTTACGACTAATAATTATGTTATTTCAGTCCAAGTGCCGATTATTCCGCAAGTATTCTAGTGTTTTCACAGGTATTTCATTGTCCAAGCTAAAAAGGAGCAAAGTGGAGAAACATGAAGAAAAGAGTAGAAAACAGGAAGAAATGTCAAGAAAAAGAGCAGAAAATGAAAAGTGGTGTGTGTGACGTCCGTCACACACTCACCACGACTGTCACGCAATCCAAAAGCGCACCACGCTCGTCACACAGTCATCACGACCGTCACGCGCACCAAAGTGGTTATTACGTTCAGAAACGCATACGTGGACAAAACAGACTAATGCACACGCACGATCAGCACTTCCTACATTTTCTCAACTTCAGTTTCAACTCACTTGAGCCAGTCTCCCTTAGACTTCTCAACCACCAAAGGTTGTGCTCCTATATTTTCTCCAATGTTAAGGCAATGCTTTGGCTATAAATACAGAATAGATTGAAGAGCAACGAGACACACCATATAGAGAATTTACCCGAATTGCTGCAGAATTATTTTTCCGAATTTTTACCTTCTTTGCATTCCTTGTTTTGTTTCCTATTCCTTGTTTACCATCACTTGAAATAGTGATAGTTTCTCACATTGAGGAGCTATTGCACCATAGTTAGAATTTTGTTTTCAATCTTCCCTTCATCATTCGTTATTCCGATACATCGAGCAAAAGCCTACCGACTTGTGGAGGAATTGCGAGAATCAACTTATTGCAAAATTATCAGGTTTTTATTCATTATCGTAATAATAGCATTATCGTTTCCCATTGCAATGTTTAATTGACTGTTTCGCAATTTATTTTTATGCATGTTTGTTTTAATTAATATGTCTAGCTAAATCCGATTTATCGGTATGTAATTAAGTTAACCGGAATGGATTCGATAATTCTAAGCTAAAACCATAAACAACTTATTTTCTGGCCGCGATTTCTTAATTAAAATTGGACTTTTGTTACGAGAGTAAAAAGGTAGTAAAGGTTAGGATCAAGATCCATGAGAGTGTGAGATGTTAACCGGATAGCTGAAATCGGGCATTGGTTTTAAAAACAGAGAGAGCGCTTTAAAGTTAATTAGACTGTATTAGTTTTCAAAAAGTGTTTTTAAACTCAAATGGGCTAGCGAGAGCAGACATTATGATTTAGGAATATAGTCCGAAGCAAGATCCACGAGAGTGTGAGGTGAGGGCTTTTAAACTGATATTTTCTACAGAAATATAATGCGACTCATTTTTATACGCTTAGGTTTTATTGAATCCACGATGGTACACTAAGTTACGTACCGATATCCTTATATCAACTAGTTTATTCCAAAAATTTAGATTCCCTTTAGTTTCCCTTTTTTTGAACTTAAAACCAAAACATCTTCGCCTTAGCTAAACACAGTAACAAAACCGTAGCACTAGGTTGATTATCAGGTCTCTGTGGGATCGATATCTTTATTACTACGCGATAGGCTGTGCACTTGCAGTTAGTAACTGTTAGACTCAGAAAGTCGCGATCAAGTTTTTAGCGCCGTTGTCGGGGACTTTGATTTTTAGTCAATATTGCAATTCTTTGTTGCGCAGTATAGACTAAGGCAACAAATTTTATTTCCCTTTTTCTCGATTGTATGCCAAGTACTTGCTCACAAAGCGAAGACTTGCAACCACCAATCGCCGAATTAGAGCGCTTCTTACATTTAAGATGAAGAATACTTGAGTATCAACGCAAGTATAATATTCCCGATCTTCTCGCTCATACTCCTGAACCAGTCAAAGAACGAAACATGGCCGATGGACCACAGAACCGTCCTCTTAAGTATTATGCTACCCCAACTGAGCAAGAACCACACAACAGCATTGTTGCCCCCGCTATCAACCGGAACGATTTCGAGGTGAAACCCTCATTGCTGTCAGCCGTACAACAACATTAATTTTCTGGAAATCCTACGGACAATCCTAATGAACATTTGACCAAATTTGTGCAGTACGCAGACACAGTGAAGGCAAATGGTGTGACTGTAGACGCGATAAGACTACGTCTTTTTCCTTTCTCATTAAGAGACAGAGCTTGGGCTTGGTTGCAATCCTTGCCATCAAACTCCGTCACTACGTGGGATGAGTTGAAAAAGGTGTTCTTAGCACGATATTTCCCACCAAATAAAACAACTATGCTGAGAGCCCAAATTAATGGATTTCGACAAAAATATACTGAGTCTCTTTACGATGCATAGGAGAGATACAAGGATATGATGAGGATGTGTCCGCATCACGGTCTTGAGGATTGGTTAGTCATCCATACGTTTTACAATGGTCTCTTGTACAATACAAGAATGACAATAGATGCCGCCGCTGGTGGTACACTTATGGACAAACCTTATACCGAAGCCTATCAACTCATCGAAAGCATGGCTCAAAACCATTACCAATGGGGAGGTGAAAGAATGCTAGTGGAGAAAGCTCAAACGAAAGGTGGAATGTACGAAGTTAGTAGTCTTGATCATGTCCACGCTAAGGTAGATTCCCTTGCTCAAAAGATAGACAACTTGACCATAACACCCGCAGCCATCGTGGCTGTCGTAGCTCTAAACTGCGAATTATGCAGAGTACCTGGACATGCTGCCCCCGAATGCTAGATTTTAGCAGGAGTCTCCGCTGATCAAGTGAATTATGCTCAAGGAAACCCATATGCAAATACCTATAATCTTGGTTGGAAGAACCATCCAAACTTTTCGTACAAGAACAATAACGCTTTGTATGCACCTGGCCAAGCACCAGCTGTGCCACCAGGATATCAAAAACCTGCTGCTAACGTTCCCAACGTTCCTAGGAAGTCAAACCTTGAAATTATGATGGAGAACTTCATTGCTGCACAAGCTCAACAGAACAAGGAGTTCCTTAACCAGAATGTTCACACCGGTGAGCAGATCAAACAATTAGCCAACAAGGTTGACGCTCTAGCCACTCACAACAAAATGTTAGAAACCCAAATCTCACAAGTGGCTCAATAACAAGCAGTTACCGCTACCCCAGCTGGGAACCTTCCAGGTCAAACTCAAATCAATCCGAAGGGACATGCAAACACTGTAACACTTTGGAGTGGAACAGAACTAGAAAGACCCACTGACCCAAGAATTGAAAATTCAGCCGTGTACCAAAAGCCCAGTAAGGAGTCTGAAAAGGAAGGCAAACCAAAGGAAAATGAGAAGGAAGATAATGGCAAAGAGGCCGAAGAGAAAGAAGAACCATATGTGCCTCCACCGCCTTATAAACCACCTATCCCGTATCCCCAAAGATTCTCTAAATCTAAAAACATAGGGCAATTTAAGAAATTTGTTGAACTTCTGAAACAATCAAATGTCACAATACCTTTTATAGAAGCAATTACACAAATGCCCTCATACGCTAAATTCCTAAAAGAAATATTAACTAATAAGAAAAAGCTCGAGGATACTGAAACCGTTATGCTTACTGCAGAGTGTAGCGCAATAATCCAAAACAACATGCCTCCTAAGCTAAAAGATCCTGGTAGTTTCTCTATACCATGTGTGATTGGAAAGTTTGTCATAGACAAAGCTCTGTGCGATTTAGGAGGCAACATCAGTTTAATGCCCTTATCCATTTGTAAAAGGCTCAACATGGGAGAACTGAGACCAACAAGAATGTCTGTACAACTAGCTGATAGATCAGTGAAATTTCCTTTAGGAATGCTAGAAAATGTTCCAGTACGTATAGGACAATTCTATATTCCTACAGATTTCATAATTATGGACATCCAGGAAGACTCAAACATCCCTATCATTTTAGGAAGACCATTCCTAGCTACTGCCGGAGCCATCATAGATGTGAAAAAAGGAAAACTGACTTTAGAGGTTGGTGAAGAAAAAGTAGAATTCATCCTCTCACAATTCTTCAAAGCACCTGCTATAGAAGATTCGTGCTGCTTCCTAGATATAATTGATGAATACGTTAAAGAAATGGAAAAACACCAAAACACGTGTTCTGAAGTGCTGAGAATTCCGATGCCACCAATTTTTAAAGATGATAATTGGCGTGGTGAATACCAAGATAACAGCCTAAGTAAATGTCTCGCACTCACTCCTGACCCTATGCCTTGCCCAAAGAAACCAGCCGTAGAACTGAAAACATTACCCAAAGATCTAAGGTATGAATTCCTAGATACAGAACTCGAACGACCAGTTATAGTCAACGCGGACTTAGGACAAATAGAAACCGAGAAATTATTGCATGTCCTGAGAAAGTACCCGACTGCGTTAGGCTATAACATCTCAGACTTGAAAGGAATAAGTCCCTCTATCTGTATGCATCGCATTATGCTTGAGGAAGACTGTAAAACCTCTAGAGAACATCAAAGGAGAATCAATCCCATTCTGAGTGATGTCGTTAAGAGAGAAGTGCAAAAGCTATTAGAAGCAAGAATCATATACCCAATATCAGATAGTGAATGGGTTAGCCCAGTTCACGTGGTACCCAAGAAAGGAGGTGTTACAGTCATCAATAATGAAAAATGCATATTTGTAGCACAACATACTCAAACCGGATGGAGAATGTGTATCGATTATAGAAAACTAAACAAAGCCACTCGTAAAAATCATTTCCCTTTACTATTCATAGATCAAATGCTTGAACGTCTGGCTAAACACTCCCATTTTTGCTATTTAGACGGATATTCAGGATTCTTCCAAATTCCTATCCATCTTGACGACCAAGAAAAGACTACTTTCACATGTCCCTATGGAACTTTTGCCTACCGGCGAATGCCTTTCGGATTATGTAACGCACCCGCAACATTTCAGAGATGCATGATGTCCATCTTCTCTGACTTCTTAGATGCTATAATGGAAGTCTTTATGGACGATTTCTCTGTCTGTGGGGAAAGTTTTGAAGGATGTCTATCAAACCTCGAAATGGTGCTCGAACGATGTGTAAGAGTCAACTTAGTGCTGAATTGGGAAAAATGCCATTTCATGGTCCGACAAGGAATCGTGCTAGGACATATAGTATCCGACAGAGGAATCGAAGTTGACAAAGCAAAAATAGAAGTAATAGAAAATCTCCAGCCACCTAAAACCGTTAGAG
This sequence comes from Lathyrus tuberosus, assembly GCA_022829125.1. Lineage (NCBI taxonomy): Eukaryota > Viridiplantae > Streptophyta > Magnoliopsida > Fabales > Fabaceae > Lathyrus > Lathyrus tuberosus. The sequence continues at coordinate 8,168,007 of JALAZF010000111.1, read as the reverse complement.
AAATAATAAGTTTCTTAGGACACGCCGGTTTTTACCGATGTTTCATTAAAGATTTCTCTAAGATAACCAAACCCCTAACTGAGCTGTTAATGAAAGATGCTGAATTCGTCTTTGATGATAAATGCTTGGATGCATTTCAAACACTCAAGCAAGCTTTAATATCAGCACCCATTATGCAACCCCCAGATTGGAATAAACCATTCGAAATCATGTGCGACGCTAGTGACTATGCTGTAGGTGCAGTCCTAGGACAAAGAAAGGACAAAAAGCTTCACGCAATCTATTATGCCAGTAGAACCTTGGATCATGCACAAATGAACTACGCTACCACAGAAAAGGAACTCTTAGCTGTCGTGTTCGCATTAGATAAATTTCGTTCCTACCTAGTAGGAGCAAAAATAATCATCTACACTGATCACGCTGCAATCAGGTACCTATTAAGTAAGAAGGACGCCAAACCAAGACTTCTGAGGTGGATTCTACTCCTACAAGAATTCGACTTGGAAATCAAGGACAAGAAAGGCACTGAAAATGTAGTAGCTGACCACCTGTCGAGAATGGAGAACATCCAACCAGACCAAGTACCTATTAATGACGATTTCCCTTATGAAAGACTCTTAGCCCAGTTAGAAAGCAATACAATAGAACAATCCCTGACTTATACTGATACAGAAACTAATGAAGTGGTAGAATCTGTTTACACTAAGACCACGCTGCCATGGTATGTTGACTTTGTCAACTATCTAGCAGTTGGAGTACTACCACCTGATCTAACCTATCAACAAAAGAAGAAATTCTTCCACGACCTTAAACACTATTATTGGGACGAACCACTTCTCTTCAAGAGGGGCGCCGATGGTATTTTCCATCGTTGTGTACCCGAAGATGAGGTGGAAGACATAATTTTTCATTGTCATTCCGCGCCCTATGGTAGGCACGCGAGCACTTCAAAGACTTGTGCTAAGATTTTGCAAGATGGCCTCTTTTGGCCTACTCTATGGAAAGATGTCCATATCGCGGTTATAAATTGTGACCGATGTCAACGCACTGGTAACGTCTCTAGACACGATGAAATGCCTCAAAAGGGCATTCTAGAAGTAGAAGTCTTTGACGTATGGGGAATAGATTTCATGGGACCATTTCCGTCTTCTTTTGGTAACCAGTACATACTCGTCGCTGTCGATTACATTTCCAAATGGATCGAGGCTGTAGCTTCTCCTACAAATGACACACGAGTAGTGATAAAGCTCTTTAAGAACATAATCTTTCCTAGATTTGGTGTGCCAAGACTCGCCATTAGTGACGGTGGCTCCCATTTCATATCTAAAATATTTGATAAACTGCTATCAAAATACGGAGTCAAACATCATGTGGCAACACCATATCATCCACAAACCAGTGGACAAGTCGAGGTTTCGAATAGAGAAATAAAACAAATTTTAGAAAAGATTGTCGCTGCCTCTAGGAAGGATTGGTCAACTAAACTTAATGAAGCTTTATGGGCTTACAGAACCGCTTACAAAACCCCCATAGGAACCACTCCATTTAAGTTAGTCTATGGAAAATCTTGTCATCTGCCGGTAGAAATAGAGCACAAAGCCTATTGGGCTATTAAAACCCTCAATTTAAATTACGCTGCCACAGGAGAAAAACGAATCTTAGATTTGCACGAATTAGAAGAACTAAGACTAGATGCTTATGAGAACGCCCACATATATAAAGAAAGAACTAAGAGATGGCACGATAAGCGCTTATCTAGAAAAGAATTTAGTGTGGGAGACGTCGTGCTCCTATTTAATTCGAGACTTAAGCTTTTTCCAGGAAAACTTAGATCTAGGTGGTCCGGACCCTTTGAAATTTCTAAAGTTTTTCAAAGTGGAGCGATAGAAATAAAAGGAAGAAATAGTGAACCATTCATAGTAAACGGGCAACGCTTAAAACATTATCATAATATTGTAAACAGAGACTATTTGAATAGTCTAAGACTTTTAGAGCTGCCTGCTCATCCCTATAACTGAACTATCACTAAGTTTTCGTCAGGCTTATGACGTTAAAAATAGCGCTTAGTGGGAGGCAACCCACGAGATTGTTTTCTTTCCTTTTAACTTTCTTTTATTTTCATTTCCTTTTTAAATTTCTTTACATTTTTTCTTAAGTCTATTTTTATTTCTTTTTGTTTCCCTTTACTTTCTTAATCTTATTTTCATTACTTTTTCATTTTCATTTTCATTTCTCAAAAATTTAAAAATTTTATGGAAACTGCTTTGCTGATCTTATAATTACATGCCACAGGATTTTTAAAGTCTTTCTACCTTCTTCCTTCTACATCTGCTTTACTTTTCCGACTAACTGTTAAGATGGATAACGAAGACACCATGGTTGTGCTATTCAGGGACGCTGTCCAATGGCACCGCTATGAGGTTCTCTCTCGCAGACCTATGGCCTTAACCAAATTTGCCCATGAACCTACCATGACTGACTTAGGTATAGAAGATAGCATAGACTTTATGTTAAGCCAGATAGGATGGGAAGGTTTTGCTAGAAAGAAATATCCAACTTACCACAGGCTGACCCTAGAATTCCTAAGCTCATTGTCCTACAACCCTAACTATGGCATAGGATTTAATAGGGGTAACATAACCTTTAGGATGTTTGGATACACGTGCCGTTTCAACATTAGAGAGATTGCGGACCTGTTGGATTTCCCCAATGGACCCGACGTTTTTACTACGGCACAGGAAGATTTGGTAATGGAAGATGAACTGGACCTTTTCTGGAGTAGTATTTCAGGACGACCTCATCATGACCCACATCCTATGGTGTCCACTAAAATTCACAACCCGGCCATTAGATACTTCCATATAGCCGAGAATGACACCCTAATCTCTAGAGATGAGCTTTTTATCATGTTTTGTGTGTTTCAATCCCGACCCGTTAATGGAGCCACTTTTATGCTTGACAATCTCTGCAGAATTGCTTGAGCTGATCACGGTCCCATTTTGATAGGTGGCCTCGTAACAAAAATTGCTGATGCCATGGGATTTAGAACACGACTTTCCCAAGTAAACCTTCTAGGCGGATATAGGCCAATGAACATAACTTTCTGTTTTGACCGTGGACTCATTAGAAATCGTGGACCACCCCTGTTTCAACTCCTGATCAATAATGAAGTTGTTTCACGCTTTACACTGCCTGATCACAAGCGAACTAGTGTGCATAACCGCCACAACTGGCTGTATGATTTAGATGAGCCCCAACCTGAAAGAGATTTTGAAAGTCATGTGTCTGACATTAAGACCGACCCTGAAACTCCTTCTCACTATCATAATTACCCTGAGCATCCCATGAGAAATACTTACACTGTCCCCCCTGCTAACATACATGCCACTCTCGAAGCCTTCCGCACTGCACTTCAAGATATGAGAGATGAACTTCAGCTTATCTGTCTTGACGTTGTCGGTCTAATGGATACCGCTGTCAAAGAATTTGATCATCTGAACCAAGCTGTGGAATCTTTGAAGAAACAACGTGGCTAATTCTGTCACAATGCATTTTTCCATTTAATTGCTTTTCTTTTAATATTTTAGAGCCATTTACTTTACAGTCTATTTCCTTTTTTTTAATGTCAAGGAACAAGTTTATTTTAGTTCAATTTCAACTTTATTACTCTACTGCAATGTTATTTTGAGTACACTGTTATGAATTTCCAATTTTAAATAAAGTATTCAATTCGTGTTTATTGCTTGTGGTTGAGTTGATGATATAATGTTCCTGCTTATCTTAATTTATTTCAGTCATTTTATATGCATTCTAATGTTTATCTCATATTTTACGGCTAATTATAATTTCCATATCCAATATATATACTATGATAGATTATATCTAGTTTCTGAGAGAATAGCAGATTTTGTGAGCATGACGGGCGTAACGCCCTTGTCACGACCGTCACATGGCTTACGACCGTGACGGGTTCGTGACGAGCGTCATACTTGTTTTAACGCGCTTTCTGTTTATAACAAAGACCCTTTTCTCTTCATCTTCTCTTCTCTTCAATTTCTTTTCAAACGACCCATTATCCTTTCACTATCCTTAACCGTCCCACTCACATTACTCTCCATAAACCCTTCACATTGAATCCTAATTTCTCTCCAACACTTCATATTTCCAAACCCTCTATTTAAACCTCACGAAACACTCTCATTATCACAGAACAACTCTTACTTATACCCACTTCCTCCATTAAACCTTCTTCACTTTGCATGCACCATGGCCAGACGCACAAGACAAGCTCCTGACCTTTCCACTGTTACATTCAGAGAGGGAGAAGCCGGTGACCGCCAAAGATCGAGTTACATCAGCTTCTACCAACGCTCTTTTCAACCGACATGGTACGTCCACATTGCCAGCCTTGAAGAGTTGGGCATGCTAGAAGGTGTACGCTGGATGCTCCAAAATGCCGGTTTATGGCAGCTCTGTATACAAGGGCAACCTACCTACGAAGCTCTGACTCTGTAATTTCTGAGCTCATTTGCTTATGTTACACCTCCGGGAGAAACAAACCAACTTTCTGGTGTAGCTAGATTCCGCATGTTTGGCTCTGAGTATTCGGTGAGCCAAACCCGACTTGCCCAAATGCTTGGATTCCATCATGGCAAGAATGTACATTCCCGTTTGCCTAATGATGCCTGGTTCCAGGAAGCTTTCGACCTATGGAATTGACTTACAGGTGTAGTTGCTTCAAGCTGGGACAGCCTCAATGCAACCTATATTCATAACCCAGCAATACGATATTTCCACAGAGTTCTAGGACACACAATTTTCGCAAGGGACAGCAACCACAAGGTAAACTCCAAGGAGCTTTTTTTCCTTCACTGTGTGCTCCATCCTGAACCAATTAATGCAGCTCCGTTCCTTCTGTCACACATCCACGCCAACTGTGCTAGAGGTTCTAAACCTTTCTACTCCAGAGGTATAGTAACTTCTATCGCACTCGGCCTTGGTCTGGAAGACAACCTCACTAATCTACCTTCCATACCACCTGAGTCCCTGGATACCGAGTATTATCGATCCTCCAACCTTATTAAAGCAAGGGCGGATGGACGATACCATCCAGTGGTCCGAACCGATATAATCAGGAGCATCATCATGCCATGCCGAGACCGCATCGACCCTCAAAGACAAGAAAATTGGATTTTTGATCTCCGTGCTCCTGAGCCTAATGTGGCTGCTCAAGAAAACCAAGATAATGAAGCAGTCGATGAAATTGAGCAAGAGATGGATCAGCCACCTCATGAAAACCCACCACCTCCTACCCAAGATGCCTCAACATCCACCAGACGTCGCCGCCGCGCCACTCCAAAACAAGGCCCCGTCACTAATGAAGAAATCTTAAGGGGCATATGGCTACAAAACTAAATGGCTGCCCAAAGAGAGGAACAGCAACATAGGCAACACAATGAGATGATGAGCTTAATGCGAAAAATCCAACAGGGGCAAGTCCACCAAGGACAAAGGATCGATGGTATGATAGAAGAGATGGGTGCCCTGACGCTACGCGTGCAAGACCTGCATGATTATATCCATCACGTAGGCATCCCAAATCATGTAGCCCGGAATGGACGGGCTCGCACCCGAGGCAGAGGACGTGGACCTCGTTAGAATTAGATTTCATTTTTGTTTTAGTTTTTTCTCTTTTTGTAGTTTCTTTCCGCGTTTATATCGAAACATTGAGGACAATGTCCGATATAGTGTGGGAGAGGTACCTTTTATTTTCCCTTATGTATTCCCTTTCCGCATTTCCTTTCGAATAAAGAAGCATTTATATGAAATTTTCGTACATTTCAAAATTTCCCCACTTTATTTAGCTATAACAAAAAAATTTATGAACATTGCACAACTTAACATACCGAAACATAGGCTATGTTAGGAAATCGAGAAAAATTTAACAAGATTGATACCATCTTGACACCTTTGACCTCTTGCATATGCGAGATCAGTTTCAATACCCATTATACCGATACCCTCAGTTCTAGTTCTAAAGTAACCCCAAGTAGTTTATATTAGCAGTCAGCACTGTCTTAAACACAAACCACGTGGAGAGCTGATGAATATAAGTGTTTAATTTCGAATTATTAAATATCTTTCGTATGCTTCGCTGTTGTGAAAAATTGAAAAAATGCACCAAACCTACGGTTGCAAAAGTATTACAAAAGAGAAAGAAAGAATCCATTGTTGGTTGGTTCAGAGGAACCTGGTTCTGAACTCGGTAGGGCGAACTACGGTTCGATCCCCCACAACCTACGATTAGGATATATATAAAGGGTTACCACACTTGTGTACCAGACCCCGTGCTAAGAAGGATCAAAGTCACTAACCGGCTACTCCACTACGTACGTGTAAAGGCAAAGGGCTTAATGTGATTGTGCTAGAATGAAACCGGGTGAAATAGATACGAGAAACTTTAGGTTGAGCTATAATAGAATGATTAGAACTGACTTGTGTAGAGGGGGGTCTATGATTATGCTTGTTGCTTGTGTCACTAATGTATCTTTATTGTTTTACTTGAGTATCCTTCATCTTAACAAAAATGCCTTACAAAACATTTTCAAAACAAAAGGTATGTCATGTGTGTGCAGATGATAAAACTTGTCCGACATTCTTACTGACTAATTGCTTGAGGACAAGCAAAGATTCAAGTGTAGGGGAGTTTGATAACACGAAAATGTATCATATATTTGCCTTGATTTACGACTAATAATTATGTTATTTCAGTCCAAGTGCCGATTATTCCGCAAGTATTCTAGTGTTTTCACAGGTATTTCATTGTCCAAGCTAAAAAGGAGCAAAGTGGAGAAACATGAAGAAAAGAGTAGAAAATAGGAAGAAATGTCAAGAAAAAGAGCAGAAAATGAAAAGTGGTGTGTGTGACGACCGTCACAAACTCACCACAACCGTCACACAATCCAAAAGCGCACCACACTCGTCACACAGTCATCACGACCGTCACGCGCACCAAAGTGGTTATTACGTTCAGAAACGCAGACGTGGACAAAACAGACCAATGCACACGCACGATCAGCACTTCCTACATTTTCTCAACTTCAGTTTCAACTCACTTGAGCCGGTCTCCCTTAGACTTCTCAACCACCAAAGGTTGTGCTCCTATATTTTCTCCAACGTTAAGGCAATGCTTTGGCTATAAATACAGAATGGATTGAAGAGCAACGAGACACACCATATAGAGAATTTACCTGAATTGCTGCAGAATTATTTTTCCGAATTTTTACCTTCTATGCATTCCTTGTTTTGTTTCCTATTCCTTGTTTACCATCACTTGATATAGTGATAGTTTCTCACATTGAGGAACTATTGCATCATAGTTAGAATTTTGTTTTCAATCTTGCCTTCATCATTTGTTATTCCGATACATCGAGCAAAAGCCTACCGACTTGTGGAGGAATTGCGAGAATCAACTTATTGCAAAATTATCAGGTTTTTATTCATTATCGTAATAATAGCATTATCGTTTCCCATTGCAATGTTTAGTTTACTGTTTCACAATTTATTTTTATGCATGTTTGTTTTAATTAATATGTCTAGCTAAATCTGATTTATCGGTATGTAATTAAGTTAACCGGAATGGATTCGATAATTCTAAGCTAAAACCATAAACAACTTATTTTCTGGCCGCGATTTCTTAATAAAAATTGGACTTTTGTTACGAGAGTAAAAAGGTAGTAAAGGTTAGGATCAAGATCCACGAGAATGTGAGATTTTAACCGGATAGCTGAAATCGGGAATTGGTTTTAAAAACAGAGAGAGAGCTTTAAAGTTAATTAGACTGTATTAGTTTTCAAAAAGTGTTTTTAAACTCAAATGGGCTAGCGAGAGCAGACATTATGATTTAGGAATATAGTCCGAAGCAAGATCCACGAGAGTGTGAGGTGAGGGCTTTTAAACCGATATTTTCTACCGAAATATAATGCGACTCATTTTTATACGCTTAGGTTTTATTGAATCCACGATGGTACACTAAGTTGCGTACCGATATCCTTATATCAACTAGTTTATTCCAAAAATTTAGATTCCCTTTAGTTTCCCTTTTTTTGAACTTAAAACCAAAACATCTTCGCCTTAGCTAAACACAGTAACAAAACCGTAGCACTAGGTTGATTATCAGGTCTCTGTGGGATCGATATCTTTATTACTACGCGATAGGCCGTGCACTTGCAGTTAGTAACCGTTAGACTCAGAAAGTCGCGATAAAAAACCGGACTGTGTCTCGGTGGAGCCTTATCTCCACTGGGTGCAAACTAGAGCTCTCAAGCTAAAAATGCCTTATCCTCGTCACGGAGTTCTTCCACCGAGGGAGTCTGTCATGTACTTCATGACTGAGACTGAAAAGCTCCAGGTTACTCTCAACAAAGTTCAACGGGAGAAGAGGTCTTGGAAGAACAAGTACCGCATTCTCAACGTGGAGTGCATCAAAATACAAAAACTACTGAAAGAAAAGGATGCTCTGATCGAGATTTTAGAGCAACATGCTGTAGAGAATCAAGATGACCAAAGGAATTTGCTCACTCCTTTCACCTGACGAAGGAATGACAACCCGACAACGGCCCAAGAGCCCCGGTCAAAGAAAAGGAAAGTACCAGAGTCAGCACCCGATTTCTCTTCAGAGAGGACTCGGGACCCATTAGCTTAGGTTTCTGTTTCTGCACCTTGTAATCTATTGTATTTCCATTTCTGTAATCCTTTGAATTCAATAAAAAGTGGTTTCCCCACTGTTTGATATTTACAATTTAATTGTCGAAGTTTATTTTGATTAAACCAAAAAACAATTAATATAATCATTGCATTCATCATTCTCACATCGTGTATTCTTCTTACCTACGAATCTCACATTTGTGTCTCGGTTCTAGAGTCAAACTGTCTCATTCGTATAATACTCTGGCCAATCGTCAAAAAAAGATGGATGATCTTGAGGAAGAGAACAGAGAGTTGAAAGAAGAGATCGACGCTCTGAGAGAGGATATGAGAAAGCTTCGTAACGACATGCAAGCCATGGCAGAAGCTCAGCTACAAAGGACTGTGATCTCAGAGATCACCTCAACGCCTATAGTGGAGAAGTATGATCCTAGGTATCAAATGCCGAAAGATCGTCCTTGGGGCATGCCTGTTAACTATATCCCGGAAGGATATTTTCCGTCAATCACTGAAGATCAGGGAATCATAACAGAAGCCGCTGGGCCTGAAGGTTACAAACTTCAGGAAAGCGAAGATACCAGGGGCATACTGAAGACTCCTGAAGGTTACAAACTTCGGGAAACGCCAAGATTCATTGCCGTAGTCACGGTACCACCCCCTGTGGTGCACAATGTCCCGGAAGGACAGGTTCCGCCAATACCTTATGGTAAGAAGGAAACTATGTTCGATAGAATGGATGAATTCCAGGAACAGTTCCTGGAAATGCAGAAGGAACTGCAAGCCATCTGCGGTTAGGATTTATTTGGAAAGGACGCTGCAGACCTTTGCTTGGTCCCTAATGTGAAAGTTCCACACAAGTTCCAAGTGCCCGACTTTGAAAAATACAAGGGTAACTCTTGCCCTCAGAGCCATCTGGTGATGTACGCTCGGCGAATGTCAGATCAGACGGAGAATCAGGACCTACTGATTCACTACTTTCAGGATAGTTTAACCGGTGCCGTACTCAAATAGTACATGGGTTTAATCCGTGCTACGATCAGCACTTTCAGAGATATTGGCACTGCCTTCGTCCAACAATACAAATACAATTTGGACATGGCACCAGACAGAGATCAACTTAGATCAATGTCACAAAAGGACAAGGAAACCTTTAAGGAGTACGCTCAGAGATGGCGCAAAATTGCCGCTCAAATTTGTCCACCTCTTGAGGAAAAAGAGATGACAAAGATCTTCTTAAAGACCTTAAGCTCATTTTACTATGATAGAATGGTTGCCAGTGCGCCCAGTGATTTCACCGAGATGGTGGGCATGGGAGTTCGTCTTGAGGAAGCCGTCCGAGAAGGACGTTTGGTAAAAGACGCTGGATAATCGAGTAGTACAAAATGATACGGTAGTGCTCTCCCTAAGAAAAAAGAGCAAGATATTGGGAATATCTCTCTCAGAAAGCAAAGGCGACGGTACCAATCGGTAGCAGCTGTAACTCCTGCTATCAGCCCTGCGCCTATTCCTACATATCAACCTCAGGTTGCGCAGAGCCAACCTAATCAGCAAAGGACACAACAGCCTCTTCAGCAGGCTCGTCCTCAATACAACAACAACCGTACAATGCGGCCACCAGGGTTTGATCCTATACCCATGTTGTACGCAGAACTATTTCCGTTACTACTGGCTAAGGGGCACATCCAGACTAAGTCTCCTCTTACAGTACCGGAAAATCCGCCTTTTTGGTTTAAGGTGGATCAGACATGCCATTATCATCAAGGAGGTCCAGGGCATAACATAGAGAATTATCTCAATTTCAAATCCGAAGTGCAAAAGCTTGTTAGGAGCGGGCTCTTATCTTTCAAAGATACGAATCCCAATGTTCTCACGAACCCGCTGCCTCAACATGAGAAAGCTACAGTCAACTTGATTGAGAAAGAATTTAACAATGTCTATCAAATTCACGATGTACTCTTGTTGAGGACCAATCTGGTCAAGATGCATTGTAGACAGAGTGGGAACGGCCATGTGCCACCTCATAATTATCATCAATGTAATATCTGCTCTAAAAGTAATCAAGGATGTTCTGTGGTGCAAGCAGCTCTACAGGAACAGTTGGATCTCGGATGGATCCAAGAGCACCGAGTTCGTGGAGTTAACATGGTTTACACGAATTCCAACGTCATTCAGAACCACGACATCCGTGCGATGAATGCCAACTTGGTGGCAATGCACTCAAGGCAAAGCCAGTATCATAATCTGCCGCGACACGATTATAGTTCTTGTCTGACTTGGTCGGTAAACAAACAGGGATGCTTTTTCATACAGGAGGCCCTCCAGCGTCAGATGGATCTTGGATGGATCCAGGACTACCATGATAGGAATCCCTATCAAATCAATATGGTTTAAATCTTCGACATTCGCTTGATGAATACCAACTTGGTAGAGCTGCATGCTGAGCAGGTCCGACTCGGATTCTTGATATCACATAATTATCACAGCTGTAAAGTGGGTAACGAAAACGATCAGGGATGTGCCCTTGTCCAGGAAGCACTTCAGCACTTGTTAAATCATTGGTGGATGCCAATCTACATGGATGAAGATACTCAGCAAATTAGTATCAATAACAGAAACCTCACTCAGCGTCAAAGTCAGGATGTCTGATCTGTGGAAGCTAACCTAGTGAGGTTACATTGTATTCAAAGTGGGCGTGGCCAGGTGCCACCACACAATTATGAACGTTGTGGAGTCTGTTCGGAAAGTAACCAAGGGTGATACCTTGTGCGAGCAGCTCTCTAGGGGCAGGTGGATCATGGAGAGATCCGCCCATATCCAGGTTTCGGACCCATCAATTGGTCGTCGAACTACCTTGCCAATCAAATTGAGGACGTTGTCGTCATCTCTGATCATCAGAGGACCAAGAATGTTTTTGCCATTATCCCTCTGCTTGACGAATCAAGAATTCCCAACCGGGAACGGATCGAGATTACGTACGATGGTCAAAAAAACCAGAAGGTTCCCATAATCGTCTATCTGCTGGGACCACTACCGTATGAATCAGCTAAGGCAATCCCTTACAAATACGGTGCGACGATAATTGAAAATGGAAAGGAAATTCCATTACCCTCCGTCGTGAATATTGTAGACATCAGTCGTGTAACACGGAGTGCTAGAATCTTCAACAGAGGAGTTGAAGAGTCCAACAAAGAAAAGGAACTTCAGACAGAAGCTCCCGATCCATCAGCCGGTCAATCCAGTAATCCCGACCTTTCGAAAAACAATGATGAGATGCTGAAGCTCATCCAAAGGAGTGAATACAACATTGTTGATCAGCTGTTACAAACTCCTTCAAAGATCTCGGTATTATCACTGTTACTCAGTTCAGAAGCGCACAGGGAGGCTCTACAGAAAGTCTTGGAGCAAGCCTTTGTAGAACAGGATGTAACAATCAGACAGTTCGATAGTATTGTCTCTAACATCACTTCTTGCAATAATTTGGGATTTAGTGATGAGGAATTACCTGAAGAGGGCCGCCGTCATAACATGGCGCTCAATATCACAGCCAACTGCCAGGACGATGCTTTAGCCAGTGTACTGGTAGACACAGGGTCAGCCCTGAATGTTATGTCGAAGTCCACTTTGATTTAATTATCATTCAAAGGCCCTCCGATGAGAACCAGCGAGGTCGTCGTCAAAGCGTTCGACGGATCCAGAAAAACGGTTATCGGCAAAGTTGACCTTCCCATAACTATTGGTCCTCACACTTTCCAAGACACCTTCCAGGTCATGGATATCCGGGCAACGTACAGTTGTTTATTAGGAAGACCTTGGATACATCAGGCTGGAGCGGTTACCTCAACCCTCCACCAAAAGCTAAAGTTCGTCCAGAACGGCCAACTCATCACAGTCTGTGGGGAACAGGCCTTGCTCGTCAGCAATTTATCGTCATCCACTTATGTGGAACCAGAAGGGATAATAGGAACCCAGTTCCAAGCGCTTTCGTTACACAAGGACGATCAATCCGGATGAGGAACTTCAATTTCCTCATACAAAGATGCTATTAAAGCAGTCAAGAGTACCGATACAACAGGATGGGGATAGCTCGTCATTCATACTAGCAATACAACAAAGAAGGGTCTTGGTTTTTCTGCAACCTGTACCTGGACAACTGCTAATGATGAAAGTATTCATCCCATTCAAGACTTCTTCCACAGTGGAGGTTTCCTTCACCCAGTGTCTCAAATAGTCCATGTAATCAATGAGCAGGATCCCTCCGACAGAGATGAAGAATGGAAGTCCTATCTTAACAAGGACGATTATATGTCTCAGGAAGAAGTGCCTACGCCATTTTGCTATCCCGCACAGAGTCCGAGATTTATACCACAGTCAGATGTCGAAATGATATACGGAGGTTGTGATCCGAAAGGATGTCGTGCTCCACCAAATTCATTAGAGGAGGACACTCTGATGAAAGACAACTTTGACCACAATTACTATGGCCCGATGGATGGCCTGCCTATCTGGCAGCTTTACCCAGGAAACTTGGGGCAAGAAAGTCAGCCGAATAATGAAATTCAGCTGAGCATCATTGAACAGAATACCTGTGTCCCCACCATGTCATGGGATCAACACTCAGGTCATTCTGAAACTACTCAGTACGACGATGAATTTGCAACGTTTGCAGGACTTGAATTCATCAATTACGCTTTTCCCGAGGTCAACGTCATCGAGAGAGATGACTCCTCCAGTTTCAAAGAAGTGTGGGGCACCTTGGGACAATCGAGTGGAAAATACGACTACATGGTCAAGTACACTGCTCCTAAAAGCTCTCGTATCAGGCTCGAAGATATCCAGCCAACTGGATGAGGAGATACAGCTGAGAGCACAAATGCTATGCAAAATACAACTGAGGAATCCTCCTACGACAATTCTGCCTGGGAGACAGATTCCAATGATCCTGCTCCACCAGAAATCAGTGTTATTTCTGAAGACAAATCAAGGAAGGTGCCAGACTTTGTGATTCACTGAGGAGTTCGCCGCCAATGGGTTGCTGTCGATGTTCCGAGAATTGTTCATAAGTCAAAGTAATTGCCGTCTTTAACCTTTCACCCTGCCCAGGTGAAACAGATGTTTTGATAGGGCTCACTTTCTATAAATTTTCCCTCTTCGCTTCGCCCAAAGCGACAGAGTTTTGTTTTATAGGGCTATAGTTTCAAGAATCGACTTGTTCATTAATAAAATAATGTCGTTCTGTAATTTCTGCATTAATTGTTGTTTTCTCTTTTCGCTTTTTCAGAAAATGGTAATCCTAAAAAATAACTCAACAACATAAACAAGCAGTTTTTAAAAAAAATACACTGCACACACTTGCATTTTCTCTATCTCTTCTAAACACAAATCATCACGTCATGCAGATTGCTTGTTTTAAACCCCGTTGAAACATACGATCCAATGCCTTCTCCCAACTTTGAGTTCCCGGTATTTGGGGCTGAAGAAGAAGTTGAAAATGAAATTCCAGAAGATATCTCCCGACTACTCAGACAAGAGGAAAGGTCTATTGAACCTCACAAAGAGCCGTTAAACTTGGGTTCAGAAAAAGAGAGAAAAAAATCAGGATTGAGGCACTGCTCAGTCCAACTGCCAAAGAGAGTTTGATAAAGCTTCTCAAAGAATTCCCCGATGTATTCGCTTGGTCCTATCAGGATATGCCAGGGTTGGATACCAGCATCGTGGAACATCACTTACCGTTAAGGTCGGAATGTCCGCCAGTAAAGCAGGGGTTGAGACGCACTCACCCGGACATGGCCATCAAAATCAAAGAGGAGGTACAGAAACAGATTGACGCGGGTTTCCTCGCTACGTCAGAATATCCTCAATGGTTAGCCAATATCGTACCCATTCCGAAAAAGGACGGAAAAGTCAGAATGTGTGTCGACTATAGGGATCTAAATAAGGCTAGTCCAAAGGACGACTTTCCTTTACCACATATTGACATGCTGGTTGACAGTACAGCAAAATGGCGCCGAAAGACATGGAGAAAACTTCATGGATGGATTCTCGGGCTATAACCAGATCAAAATGGCGCCGAAAGACATGGAGAAAACTTCATTCATCACCCCATGGGGTACCTTTTGTTACAAGGTAATGCCATTCGGTTTGAAGAACGCTGGGGCAACCTATCAAAGGGCCATGACTACTCTGTTTCATGACATGATACACAAAGAAATTGAGGTATATGTCGATGATATGATTGCCAAATCTAAGACAGAGGAGGCGCATGTGACCCACCTGTCAAAACTATTCAAGCGTCTGAGAAAATACAAACTCCGCTTGAATCCCAACAAGTGCACCTTCGGTGTCCGCTCAGGGAAACTCTTAGGGTTCATCGTTAGCCAGAAAGGAATTGAGGTTGATCCTGACAAGATCAAGTCCATTCAAGAAATGCCTTCTCCGAAAACTAAAAAATAAGTCAGAGGATTCCTAGGACGTTTGAACTACATCTCCAGATTTATATTCCTCATGACCGCGACATGTGCGCCGATCTTTAAATTACTCAAAAAGAACCAGGACTGCGTTTGGACAGAAGATTGCCAAACCGCCTTCGACAATATTAAGGAATATCTGTTGAATCCTCCGATTCTATCACCTCCAGTGGAAGGAAGACCACTGATCATCTACCTCACAGTCTTAGAAGACTCAATGGGATGTGTACTTGGCCAACAAGACGAAACAAAACGAAAAGAGTCTGCCATCTACTATCTAAGCAAGAAGTTCACCGACTATGAAACTCGGTACACGATGCTCAAGAAAACTTGTTGTGCTTTGGCTTGGGCAGCCAAACGTCTGCGCCAGTACATGATTCGTCACACTACTTGGTTGGTCTCCGAGATGGACCCAATCAAGTATGTATTTGAAAAACCTGCTCTCACGGGAAGGATTGCCCGTTGGCAGATGTTGCTATCAGAATATGACATAGAGTACCACGCTTAAAAACCCGTTAAAGGAAGTATTTTAGCCGATCATTTGGCTCATCAACTGATTGACAATCAAGAATCAATCGGGTTAGACTTCCCAGACGAAGATGTCATGTATCTAAAGATGAAAGACTGCGACGAACCGCTACCCAGTGAAGGGCCAGAACCAGGTTCCCAATGGGGACTTATCTTTGACGGAGCTGTCAATCATTATGGAAATGAAATTGGGGCAATAATTGTAACCCCTCAGGGTACCCACATTCCTTTCACCGCTCGACTTACGTTCAAATGTACAAACAACGAGGCCGAATACGAAGCTTGTATTATGGGTCTCGAAGAAGCGATTGATTTAAGGATCAAAAAATTAGACGTATACGTCGACTCAGCCCTGGTTATCAATCAGATAAAAGGAGATTGGAATACATACCAATCAGGACTGATTCCTTACAAAGATTATGCAAGAAGGTTGTTACCTTTCTTCAACAGAATCGAGTTTCATCACATCCCTCATGATGAGAATCACATGGCTGACGCCTTAGCCACTCTCTCTTCTATGATTAGTGTAGGTCAATGGAATGACTTACCTAAGATCGACATAATGCGCCTAGAATAGCCCGCTTACATCTTCACGATTGAAGCAGTCATAGACGACAAACCTTGGTATCACGATATCAAATGCTTCCTTCAGAAACAAGAGTACCCACTTGGGGCACTAAGGAAGGACAGAAAAACCCTCAGAATGCTAGCAGGTAGTTTCTTCCTGAGCGGTAATACACTCTATAAGAGAAACTTTAACATGGTTTTGCTTTGATGCGTCGACAGACCAGAGGCAGACATGTTGATGAAAGAAATTCACGAAGGATCCTTTGGCACTCATGCCAATGGACACAGAATGGCGAGAAAAATTCTAAGAGCAGGGTACTATTGGTTGACAATGGAATTCGACTGCTACAAGTACATGAGGAGGTGTCACAAGTGTCAGATATACTCCGACAAAATTCATGTACCGCCAACGCATCTCAAAGTTCTCTCTTCCCCGTAGCCTTTTTCCATATGGGGAATCGACATGATTGGCATGATTGAGCCCAAGGCTTCAAACGGACATCGGTTCATCCTGGTAGCCATTGATTACTTCACCAAGTGGGTCGAAGCAGCGTCATACGCCAATGTAACTGGACAAGTGATGGTCCGATTTATCAAAAACAGTATCATCTGCCGTTATGGTGTTCCGAGCCAGATCATTACTGATAATGGATCTAACTTGAACAATAAGATGATGAAAGAGTTGTGTGAAGAGTTCAAGATCGAACACCATAACTCATCTCCCTACCAACCCAAGATGAACGGAGCGGTAGAAGCGGCTAACAAGAACATCAAGAAGATTGTTCAAAAAATGGTTGTAACCTACAAAGATTGGCACGAGATGCTACCCTTTGCTCTTCACGGTTATCGCACATCTGTCCGCACTTCAACAGGGGCAACTCCTTTCTCTCTAGTTTATGGCATGGAAGCAGTGCTCCCCATAGAAGTAGAGATCCCATAAATTCGGGTATTGATGGAAGCTAAGCTTACAGAAGCGGAATGGTGTCAAAGTCAACACGATGAACTGAATCTGATCGAGGAAAAGCGAATCACGACACTATGCCATGGTCAGTTGTATCAGCAAAGAATGAAGAAGGCGTTCGACAAAAAGGTCTGACCTCGCATCTTCAGGAAAGGAGACCTTGTGCTAAAAAAGACACAATCATTTCTCACTGATTCTCGGGGCAAATGGACTCCAAACTATGACGTCCCCTATGTGGTCAAGAAAGCTTTCTCAGGCGGCGCCTTGAGACTTGCAACCATGGACGGAGAGGAATTTTCCTACCCCACAAATGTTGATGTAGTCAAGAAATACTTCGCCTAAACCAAAAAAAAAAAGTCTCGGTGGATTGAAAACCCGAAAGGGCGGTCCAGGCAAAAGTTAGAGACAAAATAAAAAAATCATCTCGGTGGATTGGAAACATCACAGTACAATCCAGGCAAAAGTTAAGGATAATGGCAAGTAACTATGTTCAACAGAGGCAAGTCCCTCAGCAGCAGTTACACCATCCATCGGAGGAAAACTCCAGTCAAGGTCATCTTTGACAGAAGCTCAGGATGTCCCGAATTCAAAGCTGGTAGAAGGATAGTGGTCGTTATGTTTCAACATAGCCCTTTTCCCTGTAAATTACCATTTTCTAACTTTGTAGATACTCTTTGGAATCACGCGTTTGGCTTATCTCCATCTTATCAATAAAATTTGAGCCCTTGTGCTTTTGTTTGCAATTCTCATTTGTTTTAGCTTTACAGAACGACATTTTAATATGATCAACGATTCTTGAAATAAAACAAAAATGAATTTACTTGTAAAACTTTTTCTGCTTTAAAATAAAGATGGCAATTTCTTTTTACAGTTAAACATCAAAAGAACATCAATCGCTTCTTCAGAAGTAAGCGAACTTCAAAGTACAGAATCAAAGTACTCCTTCTAACCCAGTACGCCTGAATAAAGGGATCAACTGTGTCAGAGACCTTGTTTCGTCTGACACGCCTCGGTCGAGTTCTTATCTCCTAAGCCCGACCAACATAGTTCCCCGCGAAGACTACTTCTCCAAAGCAAATTGCTACTTTTGGACCAACGGTACTTCTTCGCCCCGCGATGGCCGAGTATCCAGTCATGTTCATCTTTTAGTTTGTATGTCGCGTCAGTTTTGTCAGCATATACATACATACATCATGCATTATTGATTTGCATTCACATTCATATTGCATCACTATCACTCTAGTCGGTCTTATCCCCTGGTGATAAAAAGTCCTTTCAATCGAGTTGTCAAGTTTTTCCTCGTCAAGAAGTGCTGCGTCTGAACAATCTCTCTCCTCCAGTTTATTTCTGGAATGAAGTTGGCTCCTCGACCACTTTGATAACTTGAACCTCTGAAAGACCAGAGAACCTTCAACCGATGTCACTCTTCGCCATTGAAGATGATATTTTGGCTTTCCCGGATTAAGGAAAATCCCTAGAGGAAGCCTCTTAAGCAGAGATTCGACAATACAACAGTTTTTCTCCGAAAAAAACCGCTGATGAAAAGGTCATCAACACCTCAAAATTGGATCACATCATATGGCATTTCTCTGGGAAGATCCCGAGAAAAGTATGATGCAATATCCCCAAGCGTGAAAGCAGTCTCTCAAAAGACTCGTTTTCCCCAGTAGAGTCGGCAAATGGCGTCTCTAACAGAGAAGTTTGTGCACCTCTACAACTCAGACAATTGGGCTCCCCAGCAAGTCTGACGTCAACTTTTTCCGTCAAATGGCATCTCCCCAGGAAAATTCGGCGAGAAGTTTGAGGAAAACCGCTACGAATAGCGTCCCTTGTCAATAAAGTTTATTGACAAAAGAAACTAAGACCAGTTCCTTGGTAGGAAACCAGGATCGAGGGGAAGTTTAAATCAAGAAACTAAGACCAGTTCCTTGGTAGGAAACCAGGATCGAGGGGAAGTTTAAATCAAGAAACTAAGACCAGTTCCTTGGTAGGAAACCAGGATCGAGGGGAAGTTTAAATCAGAAACTGAGACCAGTTCCTTGGCTGAAGACCAGGATCAAGGGGAAGTTTACCTTTTCTAAGCATCATTGCTTAGCAAAATAAGATGAATGCGTGAATTACCATTCATAGACGCCGTCAAAATTTCGGATATTCCGATATTTAATCCTCTTGCACCTCGAATGCCTGAATACCTTCGTCATTCACACCTTCGTGTCTAAGAAGATTAAATAGGGGCATCTGTCATACCCCAAATTTTGACCACTAAGATTTCCCATCATTGTGCAAATCATCATCACAATATGGATGTACCTTTATGCCTCATCAATCTCCTCAAGGAATTGTTGAGCATTCACTACAATCAAAATTAGGGTTTCAAGCCCTCTCTGAGTGCTTAGACAAAGGATCAATCAAGGAATGACATGATCTTCAACTTTTCTAACCTCTCAAACATCCACAATGGATCAAGAGGACTCCCACTTCAAGGATTAAGCACAAGTTTGCTCCCTTCCAGGTGGATCAAGCTTCAAGATCGCTAGTGTCACCAAATTAGGGTTTTGGTCGACCAGGGCCTCCAGATGGAAATTTTCATCTGGTCATGAGCCAATGATTCAAAACATATCCTAATATACTCCATGGAACCTCATGGACCCAATCATCAAGTCAATTTGGCCTCAAGGGATGCATACATAAAAAATCAGGAATTGGGGTTTCTTGACCTAATTCACCCCTAACTTGACTTTTGGGACAAATCATGAACCAAGACCTCAAGACATGATTTGAGGATCTCAAATATACCATATTGATCCATTTGGAACAATGGATTGGTCCAAGAAGCTTGAGCAACAAGTTTCAATTTCATCTGAACCACAGTTAGGGTTTTGCGAGAAAAGTCAACTGTAGCTTTGAATTTTGACCAGGACATGCTCCCAAACCCTAAGACATGATTCAATACACCCTATAACACCCATGGAACACGTCCATCAAGTTTGATTTAGGTCAAGGACATGATTTCCTAAAGGATCGCACAGTTTGGAATTCATCTGACAAAAAGTCAACTGTGCACAAAAGTAAACTTTGACTTTTTGAGATTTTTCACAAAAATGGATTTTTAACCCTAAAATGATGTTAATGTATGATTTGAATCATCATTCATCAAGAAAAATCAAAGAAAGTGGGATAACTTGTAAAAGGGGTAACCATAAAAACTTAGAAAATTTTCTAAGTTATGAAATAAAGTGACAAAGGTACCAACTTTGGAGGATCATAACTCCTAAACCACAAAGCCATTTTTCCCCATCCAAAGCTTGATTTGTAGATCTCATTGCCTTCTACAAAAGCTTCATACTGATCTATGTCCAAATTCCTCATGGATTTTGAGTTATGGAGTGATCAAAATCAAGAAAAGTCACTTTGTTCCAACACTTAGTAAAAATTTCACTAAGTCAGAATCTGCCTTATTTTTTTTCCAAATGTAGGGGGATTTTTCACTTGGATCCAAAAGGTATTAAAACCAAATATGATCATACAGTTGTTGTATCATATAAGGGCTTTCCAAAATGGCCAAGAACATCACCAAATTCAATTTGAGCTTTGAGATATGGTAGTGGCAAGATGCCTTGCTGAAATCTGCCAAGGCAAGGCAGATTTTTGCACTTTTGGTCGATTTGCCAAAATCAGCCAATTCCAAGCCTTGTCATCACTTTGGACACATCTGAGGATTGAATCTAAAGGGGACAATCACTGAGCCAAGCCTCCAAAGTCCTTGGAACAAGAAATAGCATGCCAAACCTAGAATTGCCCAAAATAGGGACATGACTCCAATTTTGGATTTGAGCATTCAATGGAAGCACCAAGGTGGCATGGACTGAGCTATTAGCAACTGAATTCAGTCAAGACTTATCCAAGACCAAGGGGACCAGCAGCCTGTGCCCTAACCTCTAGTCAATGGCTAGAGGAGACTTGGATTTTCATTTGCCAACATTGGCCAACCCTACTCAGCAGTTGCCATTCACTATTCCTTGCAAAACAAACTTGCTCTACTATAAATAGAGCTCAATTGTGATCAGTTTAAGTACACCAAAGGCCTACAACACTTGCCTTTCTCAAAATCCACTTCCCACTCTAAAAAATGCCTTTCTTAGCAAGTCACTATCGAGTTTTTCAGTAGAGAGCAATTCCACTCAAACCAATCACACACACACCTCACATACATCATATGTGAGCTGATCAAACACTTAAGCAACATCTGGAACACTGATTTCTCATAATCACCAGTCAATTGCTCAAGGTTTTAACCAAGTTACAGTTGAGATGCCATGAAGTGATCCAGCCAATTTCCATCAAGTCCAAGCATTCAAACACACTCCATAGGGTGTAGGGAAGCTGTTCAGATCATCACAACTCATCTGTAACACCTCCAACTCAGAAATCACTTTGAACTTGCTGTCACGACCTAGAGGTAAGCCTAAACTTGGTCATCTCTCAATCTATGCATATTTCCTCGCACAATACTTTTGCCAAATGTTCATAATCATGCATGGAATGTTTCCCCTCAATTAATTGCTTTGTTTGAATCGTGTATCAAAATTCTCAGCCTCCATGCAGAAATTAGGGTTCTTGAGGTTTTGTCTTGATTTTTTATTCCATGTTTAATATAAATGAAATTAAATACCATAGACATGATCGTGAGGTTAAGACGAGCAGATTGGTATGTGGATTGCATGATATAATCAAGTATTCAGTGAGATTGGAGAGAAAATTCAAATCTGGGCAAAACCCAGAACACGCGCGTGTTCTTGGGGTGTTCTTGGCGCCCTTTTTGAAAATTCAAATATTTGAATTTTGTGATTTTATTTAATTGATTCAAAAAATAATTTCTCTCAGAGTTTTAATGATTTTGAGATGATTCTTTTTTTAATAATTCACAAAAATGTTAAAATATTTTATTTTCCCAAAAAATCCCAAAAATATTATTTATTTCATATAATTGATATTTTTGCAAAGAATTAATGTTTTAATTGTTTTTGACATTTAAAATATTTTTTTCCTTATTGATTTTGCAAATTTTAATGATTTCTAATCATTTTGTAGGGAAAAACTTGATTTATGAAGCATTAATCCAATATCACAATTTGTTTTCCACATGTTAAACAATTTTGATCATTTTAATTGAATATTTTATTCAATTAAAACACATTTTGAAAACAAATTAGGGTTGATTAATTCAACCCTCATAAATCATTTTCAAAACTTTTTGGACCTCTAATAGAGTGTAAGACCCAAGCCTTTTTGTAAAATAACCTATTGTGGGCCTCACTTATTGTATAAGTCCCTCCGGGTATTTTCAAAAACCTCGGCGCGATCGTCGTTTTGTACACAAATAACTTTGGGCCTACCCTCGAGTAGTAAGACCCATTCTTCTTTTTTAAACTCTTTGGGCCTCTTAATAGAGTGTAAGACCCAAACCCCCTTTTACAAATAATTTTGGGCCTCACTTATTGTATAAGTCCCTCTGTACAAGTAAACGGCGCGATCGTCGCCTTTTAAAAAATCAATTGGGCCTCTCCTCGAGCTATAAGACCCATTCAAAACTTTTGTGCCTCTAATAAAGTGTAAAACCTAATCCCCTTTTAACCAAAACAACTTTGGGCCTCAGATATTGTATAAGCCCCTTTTGCGTTAAAAGAAAATCTCGGCGCAATCGCCATTTTAAACGAAAAATCATCTGGGCCTACCCTCGTGTTATAAGCCCCACTCTTTTTCTTTAAACCTTTTGGGCCTCTTGAGAGAGTGTAAGATCCATCCCTTTGTACATCAAATAATTTTTGGGCCTCAGTCACTTGTATAAGTCCCTCTGTACAAATTCAACAGTGCAATCTCTGATAAAACCCTGGGCCTCTCCTTGAGCCTGTAAGCCCTAAACCTTTCATTTCAAAGCACTTTCTCCTTTGATTTTGAAATATACTGTTGTTTTCAATATTTCTTTGTTGAACAACTAACCAAACAACATGGAAGCTCTACAACCGAGTAAGTGGTTATATGCTTTCTTTATCCGCTTTCATATACGTATAACTGTATTGTAGGGCTGTTTAGCTGTAAGTCTTCTTTCATAAACTCATATCGACTGTGTAATAATAGTATAGATATTTAGAGTTTCCCCGGCAACTACGTCTAGCACTAGGTAAAGCCGTTTTGATCACTCTTAGAAATAGACGAAACTAGATCCCCATAGGATTACCAGACACATTCTTCCCTCCTCTTGGGGTTAAACAATATGGAGATGTGAAAGGCAGATTCTTTTTTAACCCTTTCTCATACTGTCACTCGTAGAAGTTGTCAAAGAAACTCTATTCCCCAGAGATGATCTTTTCTCCGTGAATGGCATCTCTTGAGTTTCTTCCAAATTCTCGAACTTTCCTGGCTTGATCTATTCTTTGTGAATAGCCTGTCTTGAACTTCTTGGGGTTTGGGGACCCACAGGCTTCTTAAAAGCACCCTTAGGAATTGTCAAGAAACTCTACTCCCCAGAGATGATCTTTTCTCCGTGAATTGCATCTCTTGAGTTTCTTCCAAATTCTCGAACTTTCCTGGCTTGATCTATTCTTTGTGAATAGCCTGTCTTGAATTTCTCGGGGTTTGGGGACCCACAGGCTTCCTAAAAGCATCCTCGCCTCCTCTTGGGCGTTGTACAAGGACCCGTCGGCTTCTTAGAAGTATTCACAGCCTCCTTTTAGGCTTCGTATAAATGATTTCTTCCTCCGGGAATGATAGCCTCCTCTTGGGCTTAGTACAAATTGTCCCTCGGCTTCTTAAAAGTTTCCAGCCTCCTCTTGGGCTTCGTACAAATTGTCCCGACGACCTCCTAAAGGTATAGGAATAGAAATCAGTCATCTTAATAGAACAGTCTTTCCAAGAGTCTACTACTGTTTCTCAAAGCATAGTACAAAAGATGAAACTCTAGACTTGGACAGTCTAATTTCCTTGAGTCTCAAAGACATTCTCAAGCACCCTTCGAGAATAGGAAGGAACCCCGTAGACTCGGACAGTCTCAATACCCTTTGGATTTCCCATTTCCTCAAAGAAAAGGAAATGTCCCTGGTCCTCGAATCAAAATCCCTGAGTACAGTGTTACTCGTATAAGAACTGATTTTCTCTTTGAACCCATATACTGGTCACTCAACTGAAACAGTACCCTCTCTTTCGCCTCCATCTCGGGCTTTGTACAAGATATAAAAAAAGGTTCTTATTGAATCAACACTTTAGCCTCCATCTCGGGCTTCGTACGAGATAAAAAAAGACTCTCTTGTTGAGTCAAAACTTCCTTTTGCCTCTATCTCGGGCTTCGTACGAGATACAAAAACACTCTCTTGTTGAGTATAAAAGACTCTCTTGTAGAGTCAACCCTCTTTAGCCTCCGTCTTGGGCTTTGTACAAGACACAAATCACTCCCTTGTTGAGTATAAAACTTTTACCCTCAATCTCGGGCTTCGTACGGGATACCATAAAAGACTCTCTTGTTGAGTCAACTCCCTTTTAGCCTCCTCTTAGGCTTTGTATAAGGAAAACCTTTTTGCCTCCTCTTAGGCTTTGTATAAGAAAACCACTGGTTGATTCAATCAACCTTTTAGCATCAAAGTTGTGCCTCGTTCACAGTACACAAACATCAACAACTCCTTCCCCTTCATCTAATCGCTGTAAGCGGCAAGCCTCTGGATCATCTACATCCATGCCACTGTCCCTCTTTTAGCATGAGAAATTCCTAAGGAAAGATGGCATTGCTCTACACTGAGTTAAAGTCTTCCCCTTCAGGTTGGAAATCCCCTATAAAGGAAATTATGGCATTGCCGGATTCACATATCCCGGTTAAAGTAATTCTCCTTTATAAACAGTTGTGACAAACAAACCCCTCTTTAGAGATGAGAAATTCTCTCTAAAGACAACACCTTTTAGCTTCACATCTTGGCCTTCGAACAAGATACATACTACCTTTAGCTTCACATCTTGGGCTTTGAACAAGATATAGATCACCTTTAAGCTTCACGTCTCGGGCTTTGAACAAGACACCAAAACACCATTTCTTCCCGTAGAATATGAGGAACTACGATCGCTCTGATTTCCCTGTTTCAGAAAAACGGGAATACGTAGGCATAAGATTAAAAGAAAAATCTTAGCGAGCACACTAAACAAAAACCCACAATCCCATAAACCTTCCCGGTGTTCCGTTATAAACAAAGAAAGAAGAAAGAGACCCCACTTCCATATCGCATCCGTAACCTAACAGACCGCTGTTTAAACTCAGTATGCAAGCAGGGTTAATTAGAGACATCTATTTCCCTTCCTTAGTCAGCTCACATTGGATAAAAAATGAATCGACCTGTAGTAACCCCCAAGGAGCGACAGTGCTTAAGAAACACGTCCAGTTTCGCTCGCTACAAATACCACCCTTTTTAAGGTCTTCTACTTCATCCTTAATAACCAAAGCAATTTGATAGCAGATCTCAGATCTGCAAATAGAATCAAATACACAATTATAATCAACAATAATGGAAGCTTCAGTCAAAATAAACACAATTATCACGAGTATTAAACTAATTTTTTACTACTGCTACAAGTAGAAAACCTTGAGGGGAAGAAGGTTGCATCAAGAGGTTTTAAGTTGGTGTAATATACAAATGAGAGATATAAGGGATGTTTTCATAGAGTATTAAACTTGATAAAACTAGTAACTAAAGCCTTAAAAACTAACATAACAATATTATAGTTGCTTGAAAATATTATAGCTTATAAACTAAGCTTCCACAGTGATGTAGTTTTCTGCTGCAATTTTGATATGTGGCAATGAGGTTTAATTGAATTTTTTGCACTATATTATAGACATAAATTGTTCCTCCATCTCACACAATTAGACACACTCAACCAACATGCATTTATTTAAATAAAAGACAAACAAATAACCCAAACATAAGATAAATGTATCAAAAAGCATTTAACAGAGGAACTTGAAAAGTGTTGAGTGGAGTTGATTTTCAAGAAGCATTTATCAAGTGACTTCAACAAAAAAACCTGACATAGAATAATTTGAACATGAGATTTCATAGAAAATCAACAAAAAAGTGTGACAATGTTTATGTTAAACTTTGATAAACTAACTACAAAAAGTGTGACAAAAGTCAGTAGCCAACTACAAAATTACTACATTAAAATAACTATAACATAAAATAAATGCCACTACATCAAACATTATTATGATTAAGAGATAAACTAGACATGAAGCATTAGAAATAAAATTATATTCAAATGATTAAGAGATTTCAAGAAACATATTTCAGCTTTGTCTCTCATGTTCTGCAACGACTGCTAAAGGTCACCATCCCATTTATAGAACTCTAAAGTTTGTTGTAAAGTAACTTACTAGCAATATGTAAGATTAAAAGTAAGGATATGAAATGCATATGCAACAATAGTTTTCTATACATTTTTCATTGCCAATTTGAAGTTAAAAACAACAAATTTATATGATGAAAAAGAAAATTATTCAAAATAAGAAGATGGACAGTTCATAAGATGAGGTAATGACAACAAAGTAATTAAACTCACAACCCAACTCACAAGCCAGATCTAAAACATGTTCTACTTTTTTATTTAAATCTTTTTTTGATGATTTCTCTGCTTCCAACAAAATGCAATAACCAAATGAAAAAATGAACAAAATCAGTAGAAAACTCAAAAATTCAAAACTAGAGTAGATATCTTTCAGAATCAATATCCATCATCCAGATTAACATAGTTTCTAAAACAAAGAAGAAGAAAAAGCCAAATATCAAAAGCAACGAGAGACGAAACCTCAATCGAGAGAAACTTCCATGATGGAGTGAAGCAGTTATTACTTTCTAGGCGATTGTGCTAAGAGAGAAAGGAGCTCGTCTGTGATTTAGTCACTCGTGCAAGGTGCTGGTGGCCGTTGTGGGTAGTGGTTTGGATCAAAAGAAAAGAAAACCCTAAAAATCATAGGGGACAAATTATTCTGGTGCCTCTATGAGGTAAATAAGTTAAATAAAGGCTCCATGTCATCTAATAATTCCACCTGGAGTGCCACGCATGCATTGGTTAACGGAAGTTCACAGAATTTAATAGACGGGATCAAAGTGGTTAATGGAAGTACACTTAAGGGACTTAAAACGAACGTTTATTCAATAAGGGACTAAACCGAAATCTGAAATTAAGTTAAGGGGCCAAATAATGCATTAAGCCTAAAACAAAATTGGGATGTAAATGATAGTATTTAAATTTTGATTTAATCTTTATCCTTTTGTTACTTAGTTCAAAATTGAAAAACAACTTCTCATTACTTATATTTCTAAAACATAAAAAGAATTTAGTTAAAATCTAGCAACAAGCATCAAAACAAAATAAATCCAAATAAAACCTAATTTAATTGAACTTGAAATGCAAAGAAGGTATAATTAAAGAACACTTAATGAAATTACTTAATGAAGTTTCAAATGGATGTATGATAGAAATAATGCATGAAAAAAACAATTATAATGACATGGTATATGTGTATGCATGAGTGAATCACAAAGTTCAACAATTACAAGTAACTGTGACTGAAAGTCAAACCTTTAGTTAACCAAAAGAACATGAACTACCAAAATTATCACCCTAATGACTTTTAATGATGTATGACAAGAATGTATGAACTGAACCTATAAACACAGACAAAGTTGTCTAATCCTTGATTATTGAACTTTAACCTATGCATGGAAATGGGACCTTATAACCAGATGAAATGGTCATAAGAAGATATGAAAATATGCAAAATGAGGTGCATATGTAAATATGCAGATGACTGAAATGCAGATGAATTATGTGGGGCAAAATTTGGGGTATGACAGACGTATATAAGAACTTATCAATACTCGTGTGGATACCTGTAGGGGAACCCTTCTATCATCTTATTTTTCATGTTTTTCGTTGTCATTGTGGTACCTTTTCCCAACCAAGAGAACGAGAGTTAGTTTCCTTGGTGCCGACGATACAGGTCTTTGAAGACATTCCTAAGTTTCCTTTCTTTGCTGACCGGTTCTTCCTGGTTACTCCCTTTTATCCTCTGGCTCATGCGACCATTTGTGGGGCCGAGTCAGTGTAAGGGGTAAGTGTAAGCCATTATTTTCCCCATTATTGTCGACGAAGCGTTTCCTCATGGAGAATGACACCCATGTTTATGAAGAGGGAGATTTTTCTGATGAGAACTCGTATTAGAAGAGAAGATTGGTAGACTTTGTCAATAAACTGGGTTATCTTGGAAGCAGAGTCCCCTCGGCTGAAGCCGATAGGTAATGTTTAAAGCATCTAATTGATGTTCTATTGCTGATGGGTGTCTGCTCTAGCAAGGATCTTCGAATTGCCTTCGTTAAGTTTGAAACTTTGTTTATTCTTTTGATGTTGGTTTTCCTCTTTTTAGGTGCTTGTCTAGATAACAATCGTGTTTTCGTGTAGATGTGATGAAGGATGAAGTGATGGTCCAACTCTTGAAGTGGGGAATGCAACCCCACAAAACTGCAGTAGATTCTTTACTTCCACCGGAATCCCCTTCGAATGTTGCTCGCTTGCGTGCCCTTCCAGGCTTACAAATGGATCTCCGGACTGGTCTTGATCCTTCTCGTGAGCGCCAAGATTCGGTCTTTGTTAACGATTGGGCATTTTTTTCCAATCTTTCTGGGTAGGCTCTAGAGGAAGAGCTGAACTGCCTGGAATGGTCAGCTAAACGAGCTTTTGTTGCTCTAACTCTAGGTGGATCTGGCGGCTAGGAAACTCTTTGGACGGAACGAGCACAAGATGAAAAACTTCGGTTGGAGAGAAGTGTCAGCAACTTGACTCATCAACGAGAGCTGTAGAAGGTTTCCACCATTTTGAAAGAAATAAACAAAACTCTGGCTCCATTCAATTTCTCTAGTACTGCGGGCAGTCAAGTGATGCATTTGGCGACGATGATGGAGATGAAGACTAAGGGTCTTCATTCTACCTATAAGGAGTTGAAGTCTTTGTATAGTAAAAATGCTTATCTAACTTAAAAATTAAAAGAACGTACTTCTACAAGCCTTGGGGAAGTTACAAAGTCTTTTGAGAATGCGCTGCACTAGGTGTA
This sequence comes from Lathyrus tuberosus, assembly GCA_022829125.1. Classification (NCBI taxonomy): domain Eukaryota; kingdom Viridiplantae; phylum Streptophyta; class Magnoliopsida; order Fabales; family Fabaceae; genus Lathyrus; species Lathyrus tuberosus. The sequence goes on along the minus strand of JALAZF010000111.1, from coordinate 8,138,633 downwards.
GTATTTTTACTATCTACTGGCTATTTCAAGGGAGCAGATCTGGTCGGGTGAGATACTCCGAGATGAGAGGGTTGTCTATCTTCTTAAGTAGGCCCCCGTATCCCACCCCACTTTCTTTTTGCATCTTTCCATGAAAAGCGTTGAGACATGGGAAAATATTTGTATGTGAATTTTTTTTGTATTAGCCAAGTACACCTTATTACCTATATAAGGGGTGTTTATTTTATTTTATCATAAACGTTTTATTACTTTTAGCTGTCTCCCTCGTGGTATGTTCAAGTCGGAGGCACTTTAGGGTTTGATTTTATCTCAGCAATTCATAAAGTTTGTTTGCCACGACGAGCGTTAAATAATGTTTTGCTTAAAGCATAAAGAATGTTAAGTACTTCGTGAGGGCATTTCTGAATGCTTTATTCATGAGCATGTTGTGTTAAGATGTATGCGCTTTATTACAAGATGATGCTCTGTGTATTGGATCATGTTTATAACCGTATGGCATGAAATCGGCTAGATGCAGTTATGCTTTGAGTCACACTTATAATAATATGGCATAAAAGTAGCTACTTGCGACTATGCTTTGAACTTCGCTTATAATAATATTGCATAAGATCTGCTAGATACGACTATGCTTTAAATGATGCTCTGTGTTGTAGAGGATCATTCCCAGGCCAAAGGTAGAGGATCCTTGTCCCTACCCTGCGAGGTAAAGCTCGGATCGAGGTGGATATTTCTGGGCTCCACAACTCACGTCTATTGGATAAGCTAGATCTGAAGTGGAGGGGGTGCGCCAGCTATGCACAAATTTGTGTAACCTTTGCCAAAGGGGGATTTGATTCATGTAGTCGGACGTGCAAATCATCTCTGACAACACCCCCAGAGGAATTGGTTGATGTAGTCGGACGTACAAAACTTCTCCGACAACTCCCCTGAACTCTTTAGGTGTGCTCGACGCTTTGGGGTATTGATTGTTGTAGTCGTACGTGCAAAACATCTCCGACAGCACCCCTCACATCTTTAGGTGCGCTAGACGCTTTATTGATTGATGTAGTCGGATGTGCAAAACGGCTCTAACAGCACCCCAAAAATCTTTAGGCGCGCTCAACGCCGTGTGATATTAATTGTTGTAGTTGGACGTGCAAACCGTCTCTGACAGCACCCCAGAAATATTTATCCTGGCCCTTAACTACGTCATTTTTACCTCGGTTTCATCATTACTGGATATAATCACAAAGAAACAAATGTTTCAGACTTTATGTAGTTTCATTAATAGTGAATAATTGTTCGTATATGTTACATACCAGTTTACACACACGCACACACACACCAACACACACACACACATACACAACAGAGTGAGGGTGTACCTACAAGGTTAGCACTCTGGCGCTCAAGGCAGTATGTGAAAGAGTAAAAAGTGTTCAAATTCTGTTTTAAACTTATTACCTGGTTTGACATCGTTGGATTGAAAGCTATTATCATATGGATCACGCCTATAAAATTTCACATCAATCAAAAATCATTTGATATGTTAAAGAGAATGATAAAAATTAACGACTTTCGTGAAGTTTTTTAAGACGTTCGTTTTTATGTATCTTGTTGACATGTCAAATGATTTCCGATTGATATTAAATTTTATAGACATGATCTATATGATAATAGCTTTCAATCCAACGGTGGATTTTAGTATACGAATATAGAGCGAAGAGTTATCAGAGGTGTCATGTTACTAAGTTTGACACCTTGGTGTCATTTGATCCCAACCCATATATATATATATATATATATATATATATATATATATATATATATATATATATAAAACTGAGGAATAACGACCTCGTTATCTTTCTGGCATTGAATGCAGAGGACTGTCGGATACGCTTGACATGCGTATCTCATGTAGCAAGGTATAGGATAATCATGTGATAAGGAGAAGATTCTAGAAACATAATCGTGTAGTCAAAAGGCTTTGACCTGGAACAAACTATCTCAAAGCGATCGGTTCAAGAGGGATATGACTGGCTCAGAATAATTAGTTTTTATAATTTTTAGACTAAAATTGTACAGTTTCCGCGAGATCGTCCTTATTTTTTGCAAGGAAGACTAAGATTTTAAGTCTGCAGTTTGCATAATGCCCTTCTTGCTCCGCCTCATTTTTTCACATGCTTTTGCGGGACAAACATAAATGGAATGAACATGCCTACCTTTAATTCATTTATAGTAATTAAATTAATTTATTTAAAAATAATTAAATAATTAAAAAAAAACAAATAACGGGTTTGCGGACAGTATGTCGGGATTTTAGCTCTCCGCTATCGGCAACTGATTTTACTTGCTGTTGAGTGATTTGCTGTAATCTTATTCTCTGCTAAATTTATACTAGTAGTTTGACATGAAAAATGGATGGTTCAAACTTCAAACTAAGTTCAGCAGTATTGAATTGTTTTAACATTCATAGCATATTTTTGTAACCTTTTTTTTAAGTCACTTATTTAGAAGTTTTTTCATGGATAGGATGCTTTCAGAGCTCTTTGGTCTGCTTCATTCCCTGGCCATGACCTCAGTGGGTTGGTTTCTGATCAGTGGAAAGAAATGGGATGGCAAGGAAGAGATCCTTCTACTGATTTCAGGTTATATTTTTGCCTAAATAAGAACACTTTGCAATAACAATTTGACTTTTGCAGATTGCTTTTGTTAATCCGGATTGAAAGTTGTTTGCTGTTCTTGGGGACAGTTGTGAGGGCATTATATTGCTAATTCCAAAACTAACATGACTCTTAATAACTTTGTAGGACGCAGAAGATCAAATAAACGAGTTTGATGTTTGCCACGGTCTAGAAAATTTATATGCAACCCTTTCACATAAGAAGGGTGTTGAATTCTGTTTGCAAAAGGCTAGAGAGTTGAAGCAATTTTCTTCCGCAACAATACAAACCGAAGGCAAGAACATAATCTTTATGCTCAAAAAATTGCTATTCGATATGCATTTAATCATATCAATGTGATTGTAGCAGGTGTCATGTTTGACGACCATGGACAAACTAAAGAAGCTCTTGCGACTGCTGCTAATGCTCTCCAAATTGCACATTTAATAAAAAGCTGCACATGCACTGTCATTATTTGCATATTTTGACTGTGTTATCTCTTTAATGAATTCAGACTTTTTGTTATTTGCTTTTATAGGTTGTGGAATCTGTTAACGAGCTTGCCTAGATATTGAAGGATTTATCAGTATTAGTCATAGACTAGGTCAGCAGATCATCTCCCTTTGGGAAGAGACAACAACTTTCTTAATTCCCCACCCTTATGAAAACTGACATCCTCTATATGCAGGGAACCATCGTTGATAGAATAGACTACAACATTCAGAATGTGGCAACCACAGTTGAGGATGGCCTTAAACAGCTGCAGAAGGTCCCTTCTTCTTTTTATTGTCTACTATTTATGTCGACTTTAGCTTCCAGTTTCTCTCATGCCCTCTCTATATGGTGGTGAAGTCATTTTCATGTTTTTTTCTTTACATTTTTATATCTTCTCCCTCAGGCAATTGCATTTAGAGGGGATTAGAATTTTGTTTCCATTACAGAATTTCATGCAATAAAAATGGAGGTTTAGTGAGGTTAATAGGATTTATAAATGGAGTTGCATATCTTTTGTATCAGACGAAGTCAAGTGACGACAGACTTTCATGTAACTTCACAGGAAATAAAATTATTTCTGTAAGCTAAGCCATAATATAGCCAACTAATAAAATAAACAAAGCTGTCTTTTAAAGAACCTAATGACTTTCTTAATTGCTTAACCTTCACTTTCTCGCGCATGATCTATCTTAATTTATATGTTTTATCTGTGCCTTCACTTTCTCTGCTGGTATTTTGGTGTTTGGTGTTTGAATTTGAAGGTCTGTGTTGTTTAGGAGTTAGTGTGCTCATTTTGTTTTGGTGAGAATATATTTCTTCCAATATTTTGTTTTTTCCAATGTAGCTATGTTGTAATTGCTAAGTACAGCAAAAATATAGAGAGATAATTGATTATTGTTTCTCATACTTTGTCTTTGTGAGCTCACAACTCTACAAAACTCCTTCTTCCACCAATTACATGAATTTGATGAATTACTTTCGTTTTAGACTTGGATAATTGAACCGTTGCAAAAGGCAAAACAATAATTGAAGTCTTCACTATTTTGGCAGATCTGGACAAGTCTAGGTTTGTATCTCAAACTTCTCAGGATGATGAAGGACCATATGAAGGAAGTTAACGACTTTTACTTACTGGCAGTCGATTACTAAAGACTGTTGAGAAATTAAAGTTGATGGAAGATCTAGCCAAGAAACTTGGTGCTGGTGATAAAACGGTTAATTTATCCTATCATGATGCTTAAATATATTAGGTGATGTCTAACATTTGGTATTCTTTCCCTTCTTAAATCTTTTTTGGCATAAAATATTTCTCCACAGCTGGATAAAAGCTTTATCCGAACCCGATTGACGCATCACCCATGAAATTCGCAGCATTTGGGTATCATACTGGTCTCACGTAAGATTTAGACAACCTAATTTATCACACTAGAAAATTATAGTGTAGCAGAATGAAAGCAAAACTCTACTTATTTATTTCAACGATGTCGATATGCAGGCTGATCGTTCTTCTGGGCAGAAGTTAGCATCTCATCTGAACATGAGGCCTAGCATTTAACTCTGTTGCCAAATATTGAATCATCGTAAGATTTGCAGATGTGCAAAATGTATGATAAAGGATTTTTGTTTGGATCACTATAAAATACTTTTATTTTTCTTATTTTTCTTATGATGTTATATCGTGAATTAAAGACCATATTGAAAATTCGGGTGCTTATAATGTTATGATGTTGCTGGGTGTACACTTTATGTGTCTCAATAGATTCAGTCTTCAGTTCCTAATTCGGGAAGCTCAAACTGTCATGTTTCATATTCGGTACAAGTACTTGCAAATTGGCTGGAAATTTGTGTCCATGAACCATCACTGTCAGATTTTGTGTTGTATTCTTTAATTTGGTCATTCTGGTGTGGTTGATACTCGGTAATTATAAATTCCTTTGAGTTTTTTGTTTATGTTATATCGGGAGACACAGACTGCCTATGAAAGTCTGGTGTGCCGTGAGCCTGCGGCAACAGGGGTTAACATACTATTCTTCCAACGTTGAGATACAACCCTTCTTTTTTATGATATTTGTCTATTTTTATGATGTGTTATGGGTGTGTTGGAGTTTGTATTTTTGTAGCAGACGCATAATATTGAAGCAACCAAGATTCTAGACGAGAAGTAGTCTTTCAGCCTGAGCCAATGAAATCTTGATAACTTGGTTTGGCTCAGTTTGTTTCTGTTTGTTTCCCACTTCTTTTGTTATATAGGTGAGGCATTCACTAGACAACTCTAATTAGCTTACTTATCAATGCAGGTGAGGGAACATTGACGGGAGCGCAAGATATGGAAGAGACGACGAGGCTGATACTGAATCATATGTCTTTGTCAAATATAACAGAATGCTTAATGGAAAGAAAACTGATAGAAATCACAAGCGTGATACACTTACAATTAAGTTTCTTAAAAAGTATATCCATTATGCCAAGCATAGGATTCAACCGGACTTGACTGATGAGGTGATGTTACTTATAGAAATATCATTATTTTCTTGATTTAGTCATTTCCCTCTAACATACTGCAATGTATCCATTGTAAGGAATGTTAGTTTCTTGGATTGGCTGGAATTTTGGTAAAACAAAGGTTGTTCAATGTTGATGTCAAGGTGGTGATGTTGCAACATTGAGTCTTAACACTGGGCTGTGTTAAGTAGTGAAGTTGTTCAAAGTTTGATGTCATATGGGTGATGTCACAACATTGAGTCTTAACTCTGGGCTGTGTTAAGTGTTTAAGTTGGATGTCTGATGTCACAAGCGATGTTGTGACATTAGATCTGCATAATTAATAACATCAGGTTTAGTGATGTTGTTAGGGTTTGCGTTTTAGCTGGAATTGTGGAGAGCAGGTAGTCTCATTGGATGCGAATATCTTGGGTTAGATATTCTCTGTTGCATAGAGATTTGATGCAGGTTTGTAGGAGATTTAAAAGGTGAAGATTTAAAAAGATTTTGGGGGATAAAATCTGTTTTGAAGATTCAGTTTTAAATAACAAATCAGATCAAATATTGCAAGGAGTCCAAGCCCAATTCAGGTGGCTATATAAAGCGCATAGATCAAAGGAAGAAGGTACAGAAATACAGAAAGAAGATCAAGAGCATAGGCTGAGTGTCTTAAGTATTTTGTACGAGTTTTGTATACGCCATTCTAGGTTGAATAGGTGAGTTGTTTTCTGTCCTCTCTTAGAAGCTGTGAAGCGATAGAGAGTTGTGTAACTTGATCAAAGCTGTGAAGCAGGATCAAGGTTTCTCAAAGAGGTTGTTCTTTGAGAGGTTTTAGGGATTGAGTAGTGTTCTCATATCTAAGGACTTTCTTAGGTAGAAAGTCACTAGTAGGAATTAAGATTAGGAGATTGTCAACTGGGTTGTTGAGTCTGTAATTTAATTCTACAAGTAGTGAATTTCATCCCTGGCTTGGTAGCCCCCAGACGTAGGTAGTTAGACCGAACTGGGTGAACAATTTTGTGTGTTATTCTGCTATTTTATTTGTCCATTGTGCAGAGTGTGTTGTTGTGACATCGCACTTAACATCACACGTCTGATACCAGAATTTCAATTGGTATCAGAGCAGACATCCTGTCTGTCTCTAGGTGAGATCTAGGGAAGTTACTTTCTGGTGTAAAGATGGACAAAGAAGTTGGAGGATTTGTCAATAGACCCCCTATTTTGGATGGCTCGAATTATGATTATTGGAAGTCAAGGATGATCACCTTTTTGAAATCCTTGGACAGCAGGGCATGGAAGACCATTATTAAAGAGTGGAAAGCACCTGTTGTGTGTGAGAAAGATGATGCTGGCAAAGATAAAGAAGGCACCTCGAACCCAAAGCCTGAAGAAGAATGGACCAAGGAAGAAGATGAGCTTGCCCTTGGTAATTCCAAAGCTCTAAATGCAATTTTCAATGGAGTGGATAAGAATATTTTCAGGTTAATCAATACCTGTGAAGTTGCTAAGGAAGCTTGGAATATTTTAAAGGCTACACATGAAGGAACATCTAGAGTTAAGATGTCAAGACTTCAGCTTCTAACATCGAAGTTTGAAAGTCTGAAGATGAAGGAAGATGAGACTATCCATGACTTCCATATGAGTGTTCTTGAGTTGGCTAATGCATCCAGTGCTCTTGGAGAAAAGATGTCAGAAGAAAAGCTTGTAAGGAAAATCCTTAGGTCCCTTCCTAAGAGGTACAAGATGAAGGTGACTGCTATTGAAGAAGCTCAAGACATCAGCAAGATGAGAGTTGATGAGCTCATTGGATCTCTTCAAACTTTTGAGCTTGGTTTGAATGAAGAAGAACCAAAAAAGAAGCCCAAGGGTATTGCTTTGGTCTCCACTCCTGCAGAAGCTAAGAAAGTCAAAGATGATGATTCTCAGGAGGATCTATCTCAGGCCATTGTTATGTTGGGAAAGCAGTTCAACAAAGTGATCAAGAGGATGAACAATAACTATAAGCCTAATGTCAAGAACATCTCTTCTGACATCAGCAAGTCAAAAGAGAAAGATGAAGAGAAGACTGCCCAAGATAAAGGAGTTCAGTGCTTTGAATGTGAAGGTTATGGACATGTCAAGAAAGAATGTCCCACATTCTTGAAGAAGCAGAAGAAGGGCATGACAGTTTCCTGGTCTGAATCTGATAGTGAAAGTGAAGGTGAGTCAGCAAAGCATGTTAGAGCCTTAACAGGAACTGTTGTTTCTGATGATGATAGTGATGGAGAAATAACTTATGGGGAGTTAGCATATACTTATCAAGAGCTGTGTTTAAAAAGTGATGAGATTTGTCAAGAAAACAAGTGTCACAAGCAACAGATTGCTCAGCTTGAGAATGTAAAAGCTGATCTGGAAAATGAAGTTGTACTAGTTAAATCTCAACTTGATTAGATGACAAAATTTGTTAGGATGATGAACAGTGGTACAACCACTCTTGATAAGATTCTTCAGTCAGAGAAAGTTGCTGGAGATAAATCAGGTATAGGATATGTGGTTGAGGAAAAGAGTTATACAGAAGCAAGCACTTCTGGAATAAAGAAGGAGGTGTCCCAACTAATGTCTCAGCATCAAACAAAGAGACATGATTCTACACCTAAGAAGGTTACTCATCCACAGCCTCAGAATGTTGAGAAGAAGAATGCTCATCATCAGAAGAAGGTGCAGTCTCAGGGAGCTAGTTAGTATATGCCACCTCAATATCACAAGAGCATGAATGCTGCTAGGTTCAATCAGAACATGGTTCATCAACATCAGGGGAACATGTATGAATATGGATACAACAATGATATGCCTCATTACTATGGAAGAAGGAAGCCTCATCACCATAGGAGACAGTTCAAAAGACAGTATCCTTACCATAGAAGACAGTCAAACTATGGTAGTAGAAGACAACAGTCTTATCATAGAAGAAGAAATCAACACTATGGATGGCAGCACCAGCAACATCATCATCATGGTGGCAGAAGGTTTAACCACTTTAGAGATGACAGAGTTAGATGCTTCTACTGTGGCAGATTTGGACATATGCAGTTCTTTTGCTTCAAGCTTCATGGTTATCCAAATTCTTCTCCTCAACCCAGACAGAAGGAGGTCAGGCCCAAAGTAGTAAAACAATGGGTTCCTAAAGCTCAGGTCACATGTCTATTGGCTCACACATCAGATGGACATTTTGCTATGGATGCATAGTACTTTGACAGTGGATGTTCAAAGCACATGACTGGATCCAAGAAGCATTTGGTAGAGTTCAATCCTTGCCATGCAAATGATGTTATTTTTGGCAATGGTGAAAAAGGAGTAGTAGAAGGAGTTGGAAGAGTGAAGAATCATGATGGTCTTACTCTTGATAATGTGCTCCTTGTTCAAGGGTTGAGTGCTAATTTAATTAGCATAAGTCAACTTTGTGATGAAGGTTACAAGGTAAGCTACACCAAAGATGAATGTGTGGTAGCTGATGAGCAGAATGAGGTAGTGATGAAGGGAGTAAGATCCAAAGATAATTGCTATCAGTGGATACCTCAAGTGGACAGCTTATCTAGTGATGTTAAGGTTGATGCTGTAACATCAGATGGTGACATCAAGTGTGAAAGTATAGTGAAAAGTCAATCTGGGTTAATGACTTATGGTGCTGTTACTCCTAAGTTGGATGATGTGTTAAAAGCCAACTTGAGTAGTCAGTTATGTGAGCAAGATGAAGGAGTCAACAATGCTGATGGAAGGATCAAAAGTTGTGACCTTAAGAAGTGTTGGGAGCTGAATACTTGCAAGGCCAAGAAAGATGACAACCTGACTAATGACTCCTATAGTTCAGAAGAAAAATTTCACAAGTTGACAATCCTTAGGTTGGAAGATGCAGATGTTAGAGCTGATGTTAAAACATCTTAAGTCAAGAAAGGTACTTCTAGCCTTAAAATAAAGAAGAGTGATGATGAACAAATTACAAAAGTGGTTCCTGGGGTTGCTAAACGACTGAAATCAAGGAAGAGGAAAGCTATTGAGTCACCTCCAAAGATAAGAACTGATAAGCAGAAGATCTATGTGGATGGTACTACAAAATCCAGGAGTAAAGTGTTCATCTCTTCCAGAAATAGGAAGATCAGAGATAAGTCTGATGATAATGTCCAGGATATCTCTCAAATGAAGGAAGCCGTTGTTGTTAGAACTTCTGAGAAAATTCAAAAGGTCATACTAGATAACATTCCTGTGCTTTTCATAAAATGGTGGAAGTATGTTCTGGAAAAAGAATTTGGTATAGATACTCTGGATATGGTTGAGTTTGCTAGGATATGGTTCAGAGAGGGTGTGGGAACTTATGGTATTCAGGTGTGTATGAATAAGTTGCTCTGACTGTGTTTTATTGGGAGCTTCTTGAAGGACTTCTTTGTGCAATGAGTCCTTTGAATGGTGATGAGAAGCTGATGTCCCAAAAGATGTTATAACATCATGTTTGCTGGTGGTTATATCTGGAAGATGATTAAGATTGGACATGTGGAGTTGGATGCTCTAACATTTTTGGTCAGAAGAGGTGGAGATTATGGTCATGTGTTTAGTAGTTTGTTCTGGCAAAGCATGACTACTGTCTTTGAAGACTTCACAAGTTTCAACAACTACTGGTGGATGTAAGGATAAAGGAATTGTGATCTCTTGAAGAGACTGGATCTCAGTAAAGCTTATAAGTAAGCTGAGAATTTGTGGAGTTTATGACACAGTGTTCAGTTTGGATTATTTTGCTGATAGTAAATCCAGTAGTGGAGCATATGTAATTCCCTGGTGTCAAGAGTGTCAAGAGTATCCTTGGTGAAGGATGTCTTTGTTCTGGATCTGAAGCTTAGTGCTTACATTATATCTAAGGAGCATCTACGTAGTCATACGGGAGAATGATGAAGTAGAAGATTTGCCTTGGATGGTGAAGATGAATTGTATGATAACCTTTGAAGAAAGGGACAGTGGTACCAAAATGCATGTACTCAGAAAATGTGCTCAAATGTTCATCTCCATCTAGAGCATTTGTTAATCATGACAGGGGGAGTACTTGTCTATGGATTTTGCAGCAAAGGTGCATTTATTGTGAAGATTGCATGTTGATCAAGCTTGTGGAGATTGGTTGCCTCTTATGAGGATATAATGTCAGATAGCATGTTATGACATTAGGCTGTTGATTGGTGTTTTGGTGTGCCCTTGAATGGTTTTAGTCATATGAAGCAAATTGTTTGAATCTTGTGCGCACATGCTTCTGAGGAGATGTCTGAAGACAAGATTAAATCATGGCCTTGAATAGATTGTACACTTGTCTTGGTGTGTGTTATTCTTAGAGTGTGTGGATGATTGTGTGAAGCCTTCTTGACTGGATGGATGAAGACTATGACTAATGGTAGAGGAGCTGACAGAAGATGTACATGTTGAGGTTTGTCCAATTGTGGCTAAAAAGGGGGAGAGGTAGCCAAGAGTTAGTCAAGTTGCAATGTCAGTTTTGAAGGAGTGCTGCTAGTGTGGTGCTGAAGTGCAGATATTGAGGGGGAGAAGTTGTTGAACAGGGGGGAGAAGTTGTTGAACAGCTGTATGCTGGTTCTTGCCTTGAGGGGGAGATTTACCCCATGCTGCTGGGTTGTGTTGAACAGCTGTTTGAAGAAGGTGTTGAAGCCAGTGTTGCTGATGAAGTGTTTGTGCAGTATGCTGATGTCCTTGTGAGGTGAAGCTATTTTGAAGAATTGCTGCTGCTGCAAAGTGTTGGAAATTTATTCAAGTTTTCCGCTGCTGAAGTCTCTGAAGGTGCAGAGATTGTTTTATCCAAAATTAGCCAAGGGGGGAGATTGTTAGTTTCTTGGATTGGCTGGAATTTTGGTAAAACAAAGGTTGTTCAATGTTGATGTCAAGGTGGTGATGTTGCAACATTGAGTCTTAACACTGGGCTGTGTTAAGTAGTGAAGCTGTTCAAAGTTTGATGTCATATGGGTGATGTCACAACATTGAGTCTTAACACTGGGTTGTGTTAAGTGTTTAAGTTGGATGTCTGATGTCACAAGCGATGTTGTGACATTAGATCTGCAGAATTAATAACATCAGGTTTAGTGATGTTGTTAGGGTTTGCGTTTTAGTTGGAATTATGGAGAACAGGTAGTCTCATTGGATGCGAATATCTTGGGTTAGATATTCTCTGTTGCATAGAGATTTGATACAGGTTTGTAGGAGCTTTAAAAGGTGAATATTTAAAAAGATTTTGGGGGATAAAATCTGTTTTGAAAATTCAGTTTTAAATAACAAATCAGATCAAATATTGCAAGGAGTCCAAGCCCAATTCAGGTGGCTATATAAAGCGTATAGATCAAATGAAGAAGGTACAGAAATACAGAAAGAAGATCAAGAGCATAGGCTGAGTGTCTTAAGTATTTTGTACGAGTTTTGTATACACCATTCTAGGTTGAATAGGTGAGTTGTTTTCTGTCCTCTCTTAGAAGCTGTGAAGCGATAGAGAGTTGTGTAACTTGATCAAAGCTGTGAAGCAGGATCAAGGTTTCTCAAAGAGGTTGTTCTTTGAGAGGTTTTAGGTTTTGAGTAGTGTTCTCATATCTAAGGACTTTCTTAGGTAGAAAGTCACTAGTAGGAATTAAGATTAGGAGATTGTCAACTGGGTTATTGAGTCTGTAATTTAATTCTACAAGTAGTGAATTTCATCCCTGGCTTGGTAGCCCCCAGACGTAGGTAGTTAGACCGAACTGGGTGAACAATTTTGTGTGTTATTCTGCTGTTTTATTTGTCCATTGTGCAGAGTGTGTTGTTGTGACATCGCACTTAACATCACACGTCTGATACCAGAATTTCAAGAAACTTTTGAGTCTTCTATATCTTTCGCTAATTGCCACACCTTAGGATGGCTCTTATAAAGTCTGATTTATTCATTGATTTTTAAGAATTCCCTCTCTTAACATACCCTTTTCCTGGTTATTGTATGTTCATTAAACAAGACTCAATGGCTTTCAGTTATTTTGCCGTTGACACTAAATATTCCAACTTCTGAGATGCTCCCTAAATTCTCATTTGACGAGACATTTACTGTTATTTTAGTCATCATGTATCTTCCTCCTTTTCCTTTCTGTGTTTCATTTTTTTAAAATATAAACAGGTGCTCTTGTATGACGAACCGACTGCTGGACTTGATCCCATTGCATCAACCGTTGTTGAAGATCTGATTCGCTCTGTCCACATAAAAGGACGAGATGCACTTGGAAAACCTGGGAATGTTCCATCTTATGTGGTTGTTACTCACCAACACAGTACCATTAAAAGAGCCATTGACAAGTAAGTATATTTTCGTGATAGTTGAACATAACCTCTTAATTTGTTCACAATTTGGTGTACCTTAATTTGAAAAGATATTGCATACACACAGGTTATTGTTTTTACACAAGGGAGACGTTGTTTGGGAAGGAATGACCCATGAATTTACTACTTCAACGAATCCAATTTTGTTCAGTAGGTTTGTTTTGCTTCATCAGTTACTGTCAATATTAGGAGTTATTTCTGAATTCTTTTATCGCAGAGTTTCAGTTTCTTTAAGGGGTTATACCTAAATTTAATACGTGGAAATATTCTCATTAAAAAAGCACTTATTTTACCTCTTCAAACCGAAATCTATTCCAATTGTGGAAATGCACTGTAAATCTGCCTTGACCAATTTCTGTCTCTTTTCTTTCATTTTTGTTGTGGCAGTTTGCATCCGGGAGCCTAGATGGTCCTATCAAATATTAGAACAGTATTTGCGGTACCCAAAGCTGTATTATTACGTGCAAATAGGAATGGAAATGGATGCAGGCTGTAGCTTTCAAATGGTATTATTACTCTTTTATGTAATTTAATGGAAAGAACTCTTTCTGCTTTAAGTATCTACATTTTGTGTATTTGGACATGTTGACAGAAAATAGTTGTATACTTAGAAAAGTTTTTGGTAAGTCTCTTACGCTTTCTCTCTATGCTTTGATGTTTATTTTTCTCTCACTAACAATAACAGTTGATTACAAATTAGAACTTCATTGCTGCTGGTACTAGAATTGCTAGAGGGACAACCTATGCTACCTCATCGTTCGGTGTGGTGACCAAAGATTCTGATGAGACGAAGGTTTCGATGGGTGGTGCTCAGATTAAGGTAAAAGTGACACCGGGTTTAGGTGTTGGAGGGTCTGGTCAAGAAGGGATTGTGAAGGATATGGGGGATGGGACGTATCATGCTACTTGTGTGGTGCCTAAGAGAGGGATTTATATGGTTAATGATGAATGTAATGGCAAGCCAAATTATTGGTAGTCCCTTCCTTGTGTTTTTTAGTGCAAGTATTCATCAGTCTAACATCATATTAATAATATGTGATGTATTTGTGAATATGTCTTGAATTATTGGTAGTCCCTTCCTTGTGTGTTGATGTTTTGAATATGTCTCTGTATTTGTAGATTCAAGAGTTATTGGTTGTGTTCCTTCTATGTTGGCTACTCCTACAATCCTGGAGGAGAACTAATTATGCTGTTGGGCCGCCAACCAACAAAGGTTCTTAAGTAAGGGGTTTGATACTGTAAAGGGTTTGATAAAGGGTTATATAATAGTATATATTATTATGGTATTTGATCGTACCTGGATCAGACAGTTACAGGTGGCCAACGACGTCCGTTGAGCTCCGGCTCCGGTGAGGTTGAAGTACGGCGGGGGGGTGTACCTGCAAGGTACTCCGACGCTCAAGTTAGGGAGTGCACAGAGTAACAGCAAATACAAAGAGTGAAAAAGTGACTTAACCTGACCCTCTCAAGTGAGAGAGTATTTATAGAGAGCCCCCAGCGCGGGGCCAACGGTTACTTGCGTTGGGCTGGATTGTCAGGCCCAATCCAAGTAACTGCCAGGGCTTACGTGGCGTAGTGAAGACCAGCACGTGGTCTTCGCCCTGGGGTAACCGTTCCTAGATTTCCGGGATTAGGGCAGACCGAATCCTGCGGAAGTGGGAGGTTACTTGGAACGTGTCCACGTGGTACGGACCGTTAGGCACTCCTCGCGGGGGAGGAGTCTTCTGTGTCGAGGACCAACAAGCCGTACGACGGGCATGTCCTCGCTGGGAGGGACCATGTCTGCCGAGGAGTGGTATGCGGCATTCTCGCGGGGAGAAGTTGGTATGTCGAGGAGGTACCTCTCCGCAGGGATGCGAGGTCCTCCTGTCCTGTTGACCTAGATGCCCGACACTGCAAAGTGCTCGGGGGGAACGTTGGTCTGCTTGCAGCAGTCAAGGGCCCCGCGGAGAGGTCTTAGTGGGCCTCCCCATGCTATATGGGTTGGGCCTGCTCGACTGTTGGGCAGCCTCGGCCCAGTCCAGAACAGGAGCCCCCCAAGTCGTTGCTCTGAGGTGGCAGAGTGATAACTTAAGGGTTATTATATGTCGAGGATACGCTAAGAGATGGAACCGAGGAGGTCAATATCCTATGCGAAATTCATTCGGCCGGATGAGTGTCGGGCGTCGGACAGATATGTCCGGTCGTATGGTCGGGGAGATGAAGGGCTTCGGATTCAAAGCGCTGGGGAAACCGAAACGATACGCGTGGGGAGACGGGTGACTGCATGCGTGCCACGTGTCACCTGTCATCATTACCTAGGGGGCTAGGGCGGCTGGCTAGGGTAGCGCACTCGAGTGCCCTACGCCCCTCGGGTCTCGCGAGAATTGCCTATAAAAGCCGCTCCCCTCGCTCATTCTTCACTTTTCCGCTTCTCTCTCAAGAAACTTTCTCCCTCTCTCTCTAACCTCTTCCGTCGTAGCTCGCCGTCGTCAATCGCCGGGCACTCTCTGCCGGAAGCATTTCCTCCGCTAGGACCGCCGTTCGCCGCCGTACCAGAGCCGGAAACCTCCGTGCCGGAACCCTACACCGCCGCTTACCAGGTATTTGCTTCAAACCGGACCTTTATTTTGCGTTTTTCTTCGATTTTAACTAGTGTAGGACGTTTCCTTGGTGAATTGATGGCATTCCCATGAGAAACGAAGGGATTCCCGGCGATTACGGCCGGAATCTTTAGTTGTGGAGAGGGAGAGTGCGAAGATTCTTGCTCGCTTTTGATGAATACCTCGGGGAACAGGGACGAACACGTCGGGGATCCGTTGAATGTCTCGGGGTCCTTGGTAATCAGTGTATTTGTTAGTGCCGCGGGGACACGGGGCAGAACCTTCCGGGGAGATGATGAGTTCCCCGGTGGGCAAGTTGATCCTTGGTCGATCTCGTCGGGGAGTTGAGAAAGCCTTGCCCCTTCTTCGCCCGTTCGCTTGAACAGCGGTGGAGGGGTGAATTTGATACGACCAATCGAATTCACCGTTTCCTTCTGCTTTTCAGGTAAATGGACGATTTGGCTGCAGAGGTGGCCGCAGGATATTTCGAGGAAAACGACGACGACCAGCCTGACTCCCCCATGGCTCACATGGCCTTTGCGTAGGAGAGGCCGCTTGAGGACTGGGTCTGTAGCGAAGCCCTTGAGATATCGTCCATCTTTGTGTACCCAGATGTGGGCGATGCTTTTTGCACCGTCGAGCACAGACTAATCGGAAGTGGTCAATCCTGGAAGGTGTTTTGTCCCGAGGAGCATCACCGGATATGCTCCCCTTACCGGGGAATGCGGGTCCCCTTGTACGAGTTTATGTTCGAGAAGGCGGGGTGGAGGCTGCCTTTCACGGATTTTCAGGAGGGGATCTTTGACTGGTTGAAGTTGGCCCCTTCGCAGATTCATCCGAACTCGCTGGCCTTCATCCGGGCTTTCGAGCTCGTATGCAAATATTTGGAGATCGTGCCGACCTTCCGCCTTTTCTTCCGCATATTCCACCTCCAACGGTCGTCGGTAGGAGGTCGACACGGCTGGGTGTCCTTCAAGCAGAGTAAGGCGTTGTTCCACACTTACTTGGATTCCATCCGGGATTTCAAGTTCCGCTATTTCTATGTGAAGCCGGTCACCCTCGAGGCGGTATATTCATTGTACCGGAAAGTCACCCGCGAGGTCAACGGCCGTCCCGAGGAGGTGCTGGTGCCGAAGTTTCCTCTGTACTGGACGGAGGAACACTTTAAGAAGGGAGTTGACAAGTATAAAACGAAACCCGTTCAGATGGAGGCCTACGAGCGGGAAGCCTACGATAAAATTGTAGCTTTCGTCGACAGCTTTTCAGAGGCTCGACATGAGACGCTGGACGGCCAGCCTATAATAGGTGCAGATGGGCAGGTGAAGAAAGAACGTCGCCTGATAAACACCCGCGTTCTGCTCGAGACCTTCTCCGACGAGGAGGCCATCGAATTGTTAGGTGGTGAAACGCCCTGGTTTTATTTCTTCCTCGTATCTGTGTTTCTCGCTTTACTAACGCTTTCTTTTGCAGGAACAATGGCCGGAGCCGAGGAGAGGTTGAAGAAACTGAAAGCGAAGAGGGCCCGGGAAGCGCAGGCCCGGGAAGAAGCGTCGCGCTCCAAAGATCAGGAAGTTGCTCCCTCTGGGGCCCCGCACGAGGGTGTTTCCACGGCCGCTGCCCTCGACGGATCCACTCTGTCCCAGCCTGCTGCCTCTGTATCGGGGACCGCGGGTGACCGCACAACTCCTGCGGGAAGCCAATCCCCGGCTACCCAAGGGACTCTGAAGAGGCAGCGCGTTGCGGAGGTCGTCGACCTGGGTGGTGAAGATAGTCCCCCGGTTCCTTCCAGCTTTGACCTTCCCCCCTGCCATCAAAAACCTCACTTCTTCTCCGAGGTCACTTATCCTCGCTCCCTTCCCTCCGAGATCCAAACCGTGTTGGGGACCGCACCTGAAGTGAGGAGGAAAATGCTTTTTGAGGACCTGTCGGCCGTCATGCGTATCTGCTCGACTGCCCTCATTCTAAATGACGAGACCCGCCCTGCTGCTGAACTGGCCCGCCTGCAGGAGGCACTGGATACCTTGGGCGCCGAGATGCTCGGCATGCGCAAGGAGCTAAAAGAGTGCCGAGATCTGAACAAAGAGCAAGGCAAGCAGCAGCAATTGGTCGAGGCCAAGCTTAAGGAAGCCGAGGAGACAAAGAAGAGCCACCTTGCCCGAATCCCTGAGCTGGAGTTGGAGGAGAAGCGGCTTAAGGTAAGAATTGCCGAGCTGGAAGATGCGGTACGGCCAGCCGAAGGGGAGACTGAGGAGGACAAACTCCTGACCACTCGTGCGGCGTTTGTGGCGCAGCTCCGGAAGCTTGAGCAGGATCTCCGAGTGTCCGAGGATGATTCTATCGAAACCGCGGGTATAGGTTTCCGCAGTGCCGTGGCGCAGCTTCGGGTTCTCAACCCCGACCTTGTCATCGAAGGGATCGACCCCGACGCTGAGGTGGTGGATGGCCAGATCGTGTATCCTCTACGGGAGAACGACATTCATGCGCACGAGGAGCCCGACGGGGCCGCAGCTGAGTAGGTTTTTATCTTTGTTTTGGTCGGCCTGTGAGCCGTTTTGTTTCGCCCGGCTTGTGGGCTTAGCTGATGTACTTTTTGCACAATGGTTATTTTCGCCCGGCTTGTGGGCTCATATTCGTAACTTTTTGGACCAAGTGTTTTGCCCGTTATTCGTACTTTATAATATCTCTGTTAATTTTCCTTGTGTGTGATGTGGTGTTTGTTATACTTTATTGTTTTTTACTTTATTTTTGCCCAAGTAATAAGGCTTCGGGATTTGCTCGACCTTGATCGTCCCTGACCGCGTGGAGAGCTGGTCGGGCGGCCGGAGGAGTACTCCGACCTTCAACGAGGCTAAGAGCTCGGTCGAGGTCCTAGTCTCGTGGCATGAACTTCCCATCGCGAGCTGGGTGTTATGCCCGGTTGGCACGACGACGGTGGGCCTCGATCGAGGTATCCCCGCCGGATCAAATGTCCTTGCGCACACACAACGCGGTCTCTGATCATCGTGTTCTTATAGGGGTGTCGCGCTTGTACCCCAGCGCGTCCCCGTATCGCGGTGCTAGTCATCCGCGGGCAGTGTTTAACTGTAATATTGTTTTAGCTTTTCAGCGTTCCATGGTCGAGCAAGTTCTTCCCCGTGCAGATTTTCGAGGAAATAGGCTCCTGTCCCCGTCTTCGCGCGGATGCGGTACGGGCCCTCCCAGTTCGCGGCGAGTTTGCCTTCTCGCGAGTCTTTCTGGTTCCTTCGTAGGACGAGGGTGCCCACCTGAAAATCACGTTTAATGACGCTGTCATTATAACGCAGTGTTATTTTTTGTTTAAGTGACGCCTCTCGGAGAGAAGCGCCCGAGCGTGTTTCCTCCACGAAGTCGAGTTCTTCCCTCAAGGCTTCGTCGTTCGTTTTCCCGTCGAGGGGGGCTTCCGTCCTCCTCGAGGGTTCTCTGATCTCCACGGGGATCACTGCCTCCGTTCCATAAGTCAAACGGAAGGGGGTCTCCCCGGTCGTGGAGTGTGGGGTTGTTCGGTAGGCCCAGAGAACGCTGTGTAGCTCTTCGACCCACCGTTGTTTGGAGTCGCCCAGTCTCCGCCTTAATCCTCGAAGGATCACTCTGTTAGCGGCCTCAGCCTGCCCGTTCGTTTGAGGGTGCTCGACCGACGTGAAGTGCTGCTTCGTGCCTAGTTTTGTGACGAAGTCTTGGAAGTTCCTGTCGGTGAACTGGGTTCCGTTGTCTGTGACGATGGCTTGAGGCACTCCGAACCGGGCGAGGATATTTCTTTTGTAGAAACGAAGTATGTTGAAAGCGGTGATTTTGGCCAATGCTTCTGCTTCAATCCACTTTGTGAAGTAATCTACCCCGACGATGAGGTATTTGTTTTGATACGACCCCTGGACGAAAGGCCTGAGGATATCCATCCCCCACCATGCGAACGGCCACGGGGAGGATAGCGTCGTGAGTTCGCTAGGGGGAGCGAGGTGCATGTCCCCGTGCCGTTGGCATTTATCGCACTTCTTGACGTGCTCCTTGGCGTCTTGTTGCATGGTCGGCCAGTAATATCCTGCCCGGAGTGCTTTCCGGGCTAGCGATCGTCCGCCTAGGTGCTGCGCATTGATTCCCTCGTGGATCTCCTGGAGTATGCCGGGGACCTTGGTATCTTCGATACATCTGAGGAGGGGAATAGAGAATCCTCGCCGGTATAGCTTATCCTCGACTATAGTGTACGAGCATGCCCGTCTCTTGACCATTCTAGCTTCTTTGGGGTCTTCGGGCAGTTTGCCCGTCGTGAGGTATTCGTATATCGGGGTCATCCAGCAGCCGCTGTCCCCGATGGCGTTGATATTCGAAACCATACCAGGTTTATCGACGCTCGGGTGGGAAAGGACCTCTTGTATGACGGACTTGTTTCCGCCTTTCTTTTTTGTGCTTGCTAATTTTGACAGGACGTCTGCCCGGGCATTATGCTCCCGGGGAATGTGAGTCACTTCTGCCGAGGTGAACTTCTTTATCTTCTCTTTTACCAAGGCCAAGTATTCTATGAGACTGTCGTTCTTGGCCTGGTACTCTCCTCGGACTTGCGAGGCTACGAGCTGGGAATCGGTGAATAGCTTGACCTCCTTGGCGCCAATGTCCTCAGCCAGCCTGAGTCCCGCAAGGAAGGCTTCGTATTCGGCTTGGTTATTCGAAGTCGGGAAAGCCAGTTCGAGGGACACCTCGATGAGGATGCCCTCCTCGTTTTCGAGTATGATTCCCGCTCCGCTTCCTTTCGGGCTGGATGCTCCGTCGACATATATTGTCCATTTCTGCGACCCGTTGGCTGAGGGTTCTGGGACGGTCATCTCTGCTACGAAGTCGGCCAGCACTTGTGCCTTCAAGGCTTTCCTCCCTTCGTATTGGATGTCGAATTCGGCCAGCTCGAGCGACCACCTGAGCATCCTCCCCGCCATATCTGGTCGTCCGAGGAGTTGCCTGATCGGCTGGTTGGTCCTCACGACGACGGTATGGGCAAGGAAGTAGTGGCGGAGTCTTCTGGCCGCGGTGATGAGGCCCAGTGTGACTTTCTCGATCTGTTGATACCTGAGCTCGGGGCCTTGGAGGGCTTTGCTCGTGAAGTACACTGGCCTCTGTCCGTCTGGTGTTTCCCGAATGAGGACGGCGCTGACCGCTTCGCTCGTGATCGCAAGATACAAGAAGAGTGTTTCCCCGTTCTCGGGTCGCGAGAGGACCGGTGGTTGCGATAGGACTTGCTTCAAATGTGCGAGCGCTTGTTCGCATTCCTCGCTCCACTCAAACTCTGCTTTTTGCCGGAGGAGTTTGAAAAAGGGGAGTGCGTACTGTGCGGATTTGGCGACGAAACGGGAAAGGGCGGTGAGCATTCCGTTCAATGATTGTATTGACTTCTTCGAGCCCGGAGTAGGGAGCTCGGAAAAGGCTCTGCACTTGTCGGGGTTTGCCTCGATTCCTCGTTCCGTGAGGTAAAATCCGAGGAACTTTCCTGCCCGGACACCGAAGGTGCATTTGTCGGGATTAAACCTCATACGGCATCTTCTCGCCGTATCGAACACCTTCTTGAGGTGCGCGGCGTGGTTGACCTCTTCTGCGGACTTGACGATCATGTCGTCCATGTAGACTTCGAGCATGTCTCCTATTTCAGTTCGAAAGACCTTGTTCATCATCCGCTGGTAGGTCGCACCGGCATTCTTCAGACCGAAAGGCATTACATTGTAGTAGTAGTTGCCCGACGCGGTCATGAAGGCCGTGTGTTGCTTGTCGACCTTGTCCATGGGAATTTGGTTGTATCCTGAATAGGCGTCCATGAAAGATAGTAGTTTGTAACCTGCAGAATTGTCGACCAGTTGGTCGATGTTAGGCAAGGGGTAACAGTCTTTCAGGCAAGCCCGGTTAAGATCAGTATAATCAACGCACATTCTCCATTTTCCATTATTTTTCTTAACAAGTACAACGTTGGACAGCCATGTCATGTATTTGGCTTCCGAAATAAAATTTGCCTCTAGGAGGTCTTTTACAGCTTTCTCAGCAGCCTCCGCTTTCTCGGGAGACTGCTTGCGCCTACGCTGTACTACGGCCCTAGCGGCCGGATCTACTGCGAGCTGATGGCAAGCCACCTCGGGGTCGAGGCCAGGCATCTCGGATGCGCTCCACGCGAAGAGGTCAGCGTTCTCCCTCAGACATGCTTTAAGCTGCTCTTTGGCTAGGTCGGGGATCCTGGTGCCGATCTTCACGTTGCGATCTAGACTGCTTCTGACGGCCACAAGCTCAAACTCTCCATCTGGGATGGGGCGTATTGGGTGGAAAGGTTGCCCGTTGTTTTCCGCCCGGTGGTCGTGGTCTTCGACTCTTTCATTGGGCTCGCCGGAGAACCTGCTGTCGAGGTCGACCGCGTTGACGCGCGGGAGAGGTATCTGTCCGACGTCCTGGGGTGGTTTGGCCACGGCCTTAGGTTTGGGACCAATGGAACTTAGGCCCTTGACGGCGGCATCGAAGCATCTCCTAGCCGCGTCGATGTCCCCGTGCATCGTCACTACCCGTCCTCTCCTCGTGTAGTACTTCATTTTGAGATGGACCGTTGACGGGACCGCCGTGAGTTCAGCAAGGGTGGTCCTTCCGAGGATGCAGTTGTAGAGGGATGGGCATTCCACCACCAGGAAACGGATCTTCACCTGTCGGGCCGTGTCTTCGGCCCCGAACGTAACCATCAGCTCCACGTAACCCCATGGTCTGGTGGTGGATCCATTGAACCCCTGTAGGTCTGACCCGACGTATGGGGTCAAATGCCTCTCGTCCAGCTGAAGGGTCCCGAACAGATGAGAATGCATGATGTCGACCGAGCTCCCCTGGTCGACTAGGATTCTTCGGACGTCAAAGTTCGCCATTTGGGCCCTGACCAGGAGGGGAATAGTGGCGTTTGGTGCTCCCCCGGGGAGTTCTTCGAGGTAGAAGGTGATGGGATTGGAGTTTCCGCGCACTTTCTCGAGGGTGGTCGCCTTTGACGATGTCGCGGATTCCAGTTCGTCAAACTTTCGTTTGATCGACCCAACCGATATTTTCCCGGGGTCTCCTCCGGAGATAACCATTGCTTTGGGGAAGCCTTCCCAGGTACTACGGGCCGTGACGGGGCCTTCGTCGGGGAAGGTCGCCCACATGTTACGGATTGCCTCTTCGCCCTCGATGATTGGGGGGACGAAGAAGTCCTCGGGCCGAGTGACGCTGAGGGCGACCTGAAGCTGACTGTCGGCGGGAGGAGATGTTGTCTCCTCGACGTTCTGCGATTCCTTTGAGCTGGTACGAGGAGGATCATTCTGCTGGGCATATTTCTTCAAGTGCCCTTCTTTAATGAGAATCTCAATGGCATCCTTGAGGTGGATGCAATCCTCGGTGACATGCCCGTGGCTTCTGTGGAACCTGCAGTACTTAGATTTGTCAACGTTTGGTTTGGGAGCCGCGGGCTTCGGGAAGCAAACTCCTCCTTTCACAAACTCGGAATTCTGGCAGTCTGAGAGGATCCGAGACCGGGAAGTGTTGAGCGGCGTGTACTCCGTGAATCGGCCAGCTGGCCCGCGCTGTTCCCGGGGATCTCGATTGCGATTTTCCTTCCTCTTTTCTCCTCCCCGCCGGGGAGAAGCGTCATCGTCTTTGTGGCCACGGGGGCCTTCTCTGCGTCTTGTCTCAAGAGCGATCTGGGCTGCTTCCGTCTCTTCGAGCTCGATGTACTTTTGGGCTCGCGCGAGAAGGTCTTCGAGACGCCTGGGTCTTCGGAGGCCGATGGATTTGGCAAAGTCCGACCCGACGCGTAGTCCGTGAATAATTAAGTATTTCTTCATGTCGTCGGTCGTGTGGACCTCGACGGCTTCTTTGTTAAACCTCTCAATGTAATTTCGGAGGGATTCGTTCCTCCCTTGGAAGATTTTCTCTAGGGCAGCCTCTGTCTTGGGGTGTCGACGAGATGCGGTGAAGTGTTTGGTGAAGCGTTGTTTCAGCTGCTTCCACGACGTGATCGAACCAGGTTCCAGGCCCTTATACCACGTCATGGCTCCCTTCCGTAAGGTAGTGGGGAACAGCCGGCACCTGATGGCTCCCCTGACGTTTCGAAAGTCGAGCATCGCTTAGAAATTCTCCACGTGATCGTCGGGGTCGGTCAGCCCGTCATAGGTCCCCAAGTGTGGAGGTTTCTCCATGCCTGGAGGGATTGGGGCGTCCATGATTTCCCACGACAAGGGGGTCCTTTGGTCCTCGTCGTCGCTATCAGCCGGGGATCTCGAAGGTGATCGATGGTGCCGTGGAGGAGAGTTCCTCGACCGGTTCTTTGGTCTCTCTTCGGTCTGCTTGGACTTCTTGGAGGTGGCGGAGGCCCTGGGTTCCTTCCGGGGCGGGGAACGAGGGCGTTTCTGGGTGATTGCCGGCTGGGGGCGCTCCAGACGCGGTCGACGACCATGGCGTACGGGCGACGGTGTCCGAGAATCTTCGGAAGGGGTCCTTCGCGGGGAAGGAGAGAGGCGAGGTGACTGGGGGCGACGATGTCTTCGCGGGGAAGATCGTCGTGCACGTCCATGCTCCAAGGCTTCAATTCTGGTGTTCTGCTGCGCGATCAGCTGATTGGTCTGGTTGATCAACGCAAATAGGGCCACGGTACTTGGGTCCGCGTTGGGCGGCGGAGCCACTGGCTGGAGAGGGGTTTGCTGGTCGTCCGTGCGGACGACGTTGATAGTCGCATCCTGTGAGTCCGGGGAGGCGGTCCGTCCGTCCCTTATGTCGCCTTCGTCGCCGTGGAGGATGACGGTGTCCTCACGGTGGTTCCCGTTCTCCAGTTGCGCGAGCACGGTGTCCAGAGCCTGGTTGACGGTCGGATTGGCCATGTTGGTGATGAATAGAGGAAGCTTTGGTTTATCGAGGAGAAAACGGGGAAGCTTATAAATTTCCCACAGACGGCGCCACTGATCGTACCTGGATCAGACAGTTACAGGTGGCCAACGACGTCCGTTGAGCTCCGGCTCCGGTGAGGTTGAAGTACGGCGGGGGGGGGTGTACCTGCAAGGTACTCCGACGCTCAAGTTAGGGAGTGCACAGAGTAACAGCAAATACAAAGAGTGAAAAAGTGACTTAACCTGACCCTCTCAAGTGAGAGAGTATTTATAGAGAGCCCCCAGCGCGGGGCCAACGGTTACTTGCGTTGGGCTGGATTGTCAGGCCCAATCCAAGTAACTGCCAGGGCTTACGTGGCGTAGTGAAGACCAGCACGTGGTCTTCGCCCTGGGGTAACCGTTCCTAGATTTCCGGGATTAGGGCAGACCGAATCCTGCGGAAGTGGGAGGTTACTTGGAACGTGTCCACGTGGTACGGACCGTTAGGCACTCCTCGCGGGGGAGGAGTCTTCTGTGTCGAGGACCAACAAGTCGTACGACGGGCATGTCCTCGCGGGGAGGGACCATGTCTGCCGAGGAGTGGTATGCGGCATTCTCGCGGGGAGAAGTTGGTATGTCGAGGAGGTACCTCTCCGCAGGGATGCGAGGTCCTCCTGTCCTGTTGACCTAGATGCCCGACACTGCAAAGTGCTCGGGGGGAACGTTGGTCTGCTTGCAGCAGTCAAGGGCCCCGCGGAGAGGTCTTAGTGGGCCTCCCCATGCTATATGGGTTGGGCCTGCTCGACTGTTGGGCAGCCTCGGCCCAGTCCAGAACAGTATTATGGTTGAATATTCTGTTAACTTTATTCTGTTAAAGTTCTATAATGATGAAAATGAGAGCTTTCTTCATAAACCTATTTACCATAATATTTCATTAATGTTGAAGAAGTTGAGTATAATGCTTTAGTTAATGTTTAATTCATTTCATGGTAGTGACATTAGCATAGTACTTTAAAGAATAACATTATAATGATAAAATTGTGTAATGTTGAAGTATCAACGTACTGTTATGTAGTGGCATTAGCATATAAGAATAACATAAAATAAATACCAATTTATTATTTCATGGAACTACAAAATATACATAACAAATCATGTGTTATTATTTTTTTAAATATTTAAATGTGTTTGTAGGATAAAATATGCCATTAATAATTTTTTATAATTTAAAATAAAGATTATAGAATTGTGTCGTTTATCAATTTATTTCAAATATATTGTTTGAATAATTTATAATTATGTGCTTTAAATAAATACTATCAAAACAAAAATAATATTATGATTTAAATATTTTTATAAACGGGAACAACTTCACTATTGACTCAAATATATTTATAATTAATGTCAAAACAAAAATAATATTTATATAGGGGAAAAAATATATTGTTGATTATAATATTTTAGATACGAAAACAAATACTATTGTTATAAATGATATCAACTTTATTACTGATTCAAATATTGAATAACAGAAATTTATCGATCATTGTATTATCTCTTATAACATAATTGTCTTATTTGTTAAAAAAAACTTAAACATTTCATTTATATAATACAAGTTTCAATATTTTTTTAATCATATTATTATTAATATTGTTGCTTACCTTTCATCTCTTATATTTAATAATTATACTAATTTATTTTTTAATATATAATTTTATTTATATATTTTTTGGGACAAATTTTTGTCATTCATAAATATTAAAAAATACTAAAAAAATACTTTGTTGATTCAAATATTATTATATAGATTCAAATATATATAAGTAATGTTAAAACAAATTTAATATTTATATACGGGGTCAAATTTGTTGTTGATTATACGCACTAATTTATTATATCTTTTAAAAATAATGACTTTTTTTGTTTAAATTTTTATTTCTTTTTAATTTTATTTTTATTATAATTTAAAAAAAAATGCGTGTACCATACCAGTACTCGTGCGAATGCATGGGTATCCCGCTAGAATAATATATATTTGTATCAGATGATAAATAATAATTTTTTAAAGATAATAGTGAAATAGAATTAGCCGTTGCAAACAGAAGCATTTATTGTCCGATTCCAAAATTCAAAACCCCTTACCGAGCGAGTATCGACAACCGTCACTACAACCAAATCAAACTCTCTTTCATTCTTTCTTTCTTCTGATTTCCATCTCTCCAACTAGCTCCAATCTCTTTCTTTCGTTCTCTCAACGACCTAGCTCGAACAAGTACTGTAAATTCCCTCTGAATTTTCTTTCTCATTCAAGATCTACGTTCTCCCAGCCATGGAAGGTTCTCTCTCGCTCTTTCCCTAACTTCATTTCGTTTTCTTTTTTGACCTAATTTAACTAATCGCGTTCCATTTTTGCAGATAAAGTAATTGATATGCTTACTGAAAAGTTCAATCGTTTTGTTATTAACTGCAATTTGAATCCCTCAACAGGTTTATGATTCTCTTTGATTTATTATCATAATTTACTTTCATTTCTAGTTCTTTTATTCGTTTAATTAAAGAAAATCGTATTTGATATTGTTTTGTTCTTATTTTTTGTATTAATTTTGTTTGTTTTAGGTATTCAATTTGTAGGGTTAAAGTTAGAAAGTGATTTGGGAATAAGATTTGTGTTAACTGATGCAATAATAGTCATAAAAAGAAAGTACAAAATCGATTCTCACATGATTCAACAGAATAATTTTGTTTTGTTAGTTTCTGTGTAATTGTGTAATTTTGGGAGTAAGATTTTTATTAATTTTGTTTGTTTGGTGTAATTTCTTTATGTCATCAGATAATTCAACAGAACAATTGAATTTGAATGAAACCTCTAATAGTATGGATGAGAATACTATGTCCAGTGTAGTCCATGAAACTTCTCCTTATGAGGGTCATACTCTACCAATATTGAAGAAAATTCTTGACCTAAGTGCCAAAGCTCAGGTAGATTGTGAATGTTGGTTTATTTGCTTTATCAAAATTGTTCTCTTATTACTTTTGTTAATGTTTTATGGCTTGTGGTTGTTATGTATGTTTCAGGATTTGAAGAAAGAACATGTTTCCCTTCGTGATCAAGTGAAACTCACATTTGAGTCCTTAGCTGATCTTGGTGTTTTAAAGTCTATTCAGCTTCTCGGTAAGGTTCTAACATATGCCTAAAGTTGAATATTATCTATAGTTTTCTATGATTATTTTTTTTACTAGGATGTTTTTTGGTTTGTGACTAGGTGCTGAATATGAAATTTTGAAAAGAAAGTACATAGATGAGTCATTTGAGCGTAGGCGGCTTAACAATGAAGTGATTGAACTCAAGGGAAATATCAGAGTTTTCTGTAGATGCCGACCGTTAAATGAAAATGAAATTGCTAATGGATCAGTAGTATCTGTTGTCAATTTTGAGTCAACTGCTGAAGAGCTTCAAGTTATATGCTCCGATTCTTCTAAAAAACAGTTTAAATTTGACTATGTATTCAAACCCGAAGACAGTCAAGGTACATGAGAATTTAGATTTTTTGGTGGCTAATTTTTCAATGAAAATATTATTTCGTGTTATATCTAACGCTTAATTGTGTGTGTGTGTGTGTGTGTTTTATTATGCAGATGCTGTTTTTGCACAAACAAAGCCTATTGTTGGATCAGTATTAGATGGGTTCAATGTGTGCATTTTTGCATATGGCCAAACTGGTACGGGTAAGACCTTTACCATGGAGGGAACACCAGATAATCGGGGAGTTAACTATAGAACTCTTGAGGAATTGTTTCGGATTTCCGAAGAGAGACAAGGCATGGTAAAATATGAATTGCTTGTTAGTATGTTGGAGGTTTACAATGAAAAGATCAAAGATCTTTTGGCGGGAAATTCTTCTGAAACCACTAAGAAGTGAGTTTGCTGTACTTTAACTATTATATTTATCTTCACAAACTTAGCTTGCACAGTTTCATGTGATGTAATACCGAAAATCAGAAAGTGCTAGCGACATATATTGCTTGCAAGTAAAAATAATTATAGCTTTTGGAGGAAGTTAATATTTCAAAGGATATGTTATGCTTTTAATTAGTTATCTCTGCACCTTGTTTTATTTGTAGGCGTAGTTGGATTTCCATATGCTTGTTAAACCAATTATACTCAATGTTACGATATCAATATTATCCTCATCCGTTTATCTATCTAATAAAGCATGAAATTTTGATTTTTAAATATCTTCTCAAGTGATATTACTGAAGTAGAAAACATAGAGTAAGGCTTGTCAGTCATGATTTGATTGATTCAAATTAAAAATGTGGGATGCAGTACCAAGAGTAGATAGAATGTACTCTACAAAAAGAATAATACCTTAGGATATTCAAGAGAACCAGGTCTTTCATAAACTAGTCGCTCTCCCTAATTAACCAACTATAATTAACAGTAGTTAGTAATTTTACAGTAATATCTCAAAGAATTAGTTATCTGTTGAGATTTGAGCCTATCCCTTATGGTACACCCTAATGACTTGGTGGTCTATTTCTCACTTTTACTAATGATGATATATAGGTTGGAGGTAAAGCAAGCTGCAGATGGAAGCCAAGAAGTACCAGGACTTGTTGAAACTCGTGTTTATGGAGCAGATGGTGTTTGGGAAATTTTGAAGTCTGGAAACAGAGTCAGATCAGTTGGTTCAACAAGTGCTAATGAGCTTAGCAGTCGTTCTCATTGGTATGTCTTGATTCATTCAAATGAACTGATTTGTAAATGAAATTTTCAATCATATATCACTGGCCGAGTTTTTCCTTGAATAGCTGTCAGAGACAACTTTTTTTATCTGTTAACATATTAAACTATTACAAAATAGAATTATAATGAAATTAGTAGGTTAGCTGCCGATGCAGATATAACTTGTATATTAGTAGGTTAGCTGCCGATGCAGATATAACTTGTATATTAGTGTGGGTTGTGAATGACAGAGGTTTACTTGCAGTTTGGTGCGGGTAACCGTTGTAGGGGAGAATTTAATCAATGGTCAGAGAACAAAAAGTCACCTTTGGCTAGTAGACTTGGCTGGCAGTGAGCGCGTAGGGAAAACTGAAGCTGAAGGAGAAAGGCTGAAGGAATCTCAGTTCATAAATAAATCTTTATCAGCACTCGGCGATGTTATTGCAGCCCTTGCCTCCAAATCAAGCCACATACCTTACAGGTAATTCTCTTTGATCTCATCTTTAACATCATTATTACATAATAATTTTATCTTATTACGATTTGCATTCTTTTTTTTTTTTTTAAATCTTTTTTATTTTGAGACAGGAACTCGAAGCTCACTCATATACTTCAGAGCTCGTTGGGTGAGTATTCACTTTAGCACTATGCTCCTTGATGCGTGCATTCTATCTTTTTTAATTATGATGATGTATTGATGTTGATCTTGGATCAAAATGCAGGAGGTGATTGCAAAACTCTTATGTTTGTCCAAATATGTCCTAGTTCAGTAGACTTAACAGAGACGCTTTGTTCATTGAATTTTGCCACACGTGTTCGAGGAATTGAGAGTGGCCCAGCCCGCAAGCAAGTAGACCTCACTGAAATCTTGAAGTACAAGCAAATGGTATGCTAGAGTTTACTTGTTGCTTTTATATGATTTAAAAATATTCTTTTTTAGTGAAGGGAATATAAATAACTTTACTTAGTGGGATAAGATGAGCTTAGTAGTCGTTCTCACTATGGCGAAAATTTGTTCATGTAGCTGACCTCACTTAGTGGGATAAAGCTTTGTTGTTGTTGTTGTTGTAATATAAATAATTGATTTTTTATTCCTTAAAAGTTAAAACTAAAAATCTTTGTCACAAACAGGCTGAAAAGTCCAAACACGATGAGAAGGAGGTTAGGAAATTACAAGATAACTTGGAAACCACTCAAATGAAACTAGCCACAAGAGAAATCATGTGCCGGCATTTTCAAGACAAGGTATAACAAGTTATGATAATAATATTTGTATGCACTTGTTGCTCTACTCATCTAATATGTGGTTGAATTTTTTAAGGTTCGGAATCTAGAGAACCAGATTGCAGAGGAGAGAAAAACCAGATTAAAGCAAGAAGGTCGGTCAATTGCTGCTGAGAAAACAATAAAGAGGACATCACTGATTCCTTTGGAAAGACCCCCACTGAGAGCAATTAATAATTCCTTGCCTCCACGACCAACATCTGAGAGAAGGCCCTTCTCATGCAGCTCTTCCTTGCAAGGAAAGGAAAATATTGCCAAAACGACATCAATGGCGCCAAGAAGGGTCTCCATTGCTGCGAAACCACCAGCTCACCAGCTTCAGACTAAGAGGCGAGTTACCCTGGCAACATTGCATCCTGAAACAAATTCACCCCATGCCTCTACTTCTCAATTCACCAGTGAAAGCAACAATCACCGACCAATGATAAGGAACCAAAGGAAAGCTCGGTATTCAAGCCTGTTCACCCCAATCGAGACAACACCAAATTCACCAAATTTGAATAAGAGTAGCAGTAGTAGGTTTGCTGGCAGTCCAACACAAGCAGCAGATTCGCGGATGATGGCTAGGAATCCAACTATGATTGCATTGCAACGCAAATCTGTAGTATGGAGTCCTCTCAAGCGTAGAGGTGTGGAAAATAGCAGAAAATCATCACTCGCGCCATCTTGGCGGCCTTCCACCACACGTATGCAATGATCTTTGTTTTGTCAAACAATGAGATACTTGTATACTTGTAGTGTTTGGAAATATTTGTTTTCTCAAACAACTTAATGTACACTTGTTGTAGTATTTGGAACTAAATTGATTCCTGAGAAAGGAATGATAACAGGTTTAGTTTTTTTATATCAAGTGCTTATACTATGAGTTCTTGGTTTAAAAAAGTAAAATAATATCCCTGTATATTAAGTGCTTGTGTTAGTTTTTGATATGAAATGCCTTAGTATTTGGAACTAAATTGATTCCTGACAAGGGAATGAAAACAGATTTAGATTTTGATATCAAGTGCTTATATTTTGAGTTCTTGTTTTAAAAATTATTAATATCTAGATTGAGACATCTCGCAGGACTGAGCTGAGTTTTTTAAGTGTATTATATAAATTTTGGATTATAAATTTATCATAATTTACCATAAACACATATTATTCATAAAAAAAATGTTAGTTCAAAATGAAAATCTAAATAGTTATAATGTACTAATTTGAATTCAATTAATAAAAATTGTACGTGAAACAAATATTTATAAATATCAAATTAGTTAAATTTAAATGTTTTGTAATACCATTGAACTGTGATGTCTTACTCGTACATGAGTATGTCTAAGTTTTCAATAACATTTGAGTATTTTGATGCTAAATGCGTTTTTATCCTTGAATTGTTTTGATGTTAAATGCGTTTTTATACTTGAATTATGATGTGTTTAGAGATGAAAATTGGACAAGGAAAATAGATACAAGAGTTGTAGCCATAGGTTTGAAAGGCGAACCCATGAGTACACCTAACGCACTTTGCTGTAATTTTGGGCTAGGTGAGAAAATTTGGACTAGGACAAAAAAAATCCTACAAAAGTCATTCCTTGGATGTTGTTTTAGAACAGACAAATATTTTGGGCATTTCTTCTCACACCACCCTTGTTTCTTAGGCACCATCTGAATTTTCGGTTTTGTCTCCTAATTCCGGATGTGCACATCCGGACGCACCAATTTTTTTAAAAACGCTGATTCTTTCCGGATGTGCACATCCGGAAACATTCCTGATCTGCAGATCCGGAAAAAAGGCAGAACATTATTTTTTTTTTTAAAATCGGTTTTTTTGCTTGGTCGCATATGTTAATAAATCGTCGCAATTTAATATACATTTGACAACATCCATATATAAAATAAAATGATATATATAATAAATCTCTGTCAAAATACAGTGCATACATCTAATATAAATATAATACATCAAACAAAAAACTACTGCGTATGGCGAAGGATCTCTCCTGGCTCCCCTGCTCCTCTGCCCCCTCTGCCCCTACCCGCCATCCTGGATCGATGTCTGCGGTACTGAAGTGCCCCCTGAGCAATCGCAATAATCCTGTCCACGGCAAGTCTGGCACCAGAGCCCTCAGGGAGGTGACCGTCCGCAATGGCCTGCCGCGCTATCTGCTCTATCTCACGACAGCGTGGTAGGACATCCTGAGTGTGGTCCAGCTGAGACTGCCGCTCCTCTAATATCTCCTGATGAGCAGGTCTGGGTGGCGATCCCTCAGCAGTGGGCACCATGCATGGGTGTGAGACGGTGTAGAACCACACGATGTACCCAGCAGCAACGCTCCAGTCTGTCTCCGCTCTGGTCGCCCGAGCCTTCTCCGGTACCAAGTGGGACTGGTAGTCAGCATATAGCTCATCTATCTGCCTGCGGGTCAAGCCTAGAGGAGCAGACTCATGAGGCATCCTGGGTATCGTCTGCGTGTAACCGAACTGACGCAAGACGCACTCTGGCAGGTATCGGGCAGTAACAGTCAAACTGCATGTCAGCCATCCTGAGAACAAACAAACCTCATCGAACGGGCGCGTCACACGGTGATCGACATAGGGGCAATACAAAACGTCCTCAGCAGCAATCCGAACTAGATACACTCTGAAGGGGTCCGACGCCTGGTTCCCTCTGAGCAGGACAAATGCAGCAGCACGTGGCATATCCTCAGTGTACCCCTGGGCACTCCCCCAACCAGTAATATAGGGAAAGTGCTGTAAAATCCACGTCTGAAATGGAAAACATAACATGGGTGTCAAACATTATAATGAATACAGAAAGAAAAGAAATGAAAAAATCACTTAGAATATTAGATTGTTACCACGTATAGCGTACAGCTGCCTGCCACAGTCTTGGCTGCCCAGCGGCAACCATCAGAGAGCCTAGAATAGGTGAATGCCAGCGCAGCAGCCCCCCAGTTGTACCGATGGATCTCTGTCTGATCCGAAAGGTACCTGAGGTAGACGATATCAACATAATAGGCGCTGGTGTCCACAAACACCTGCGTGCCTAGCAAAAACAAGTAGTAGCACCTTAGGGCACACGTCCTGTGGATCGCCACTTCAGCTGGATCACCATCTGCCCGTCCTGCCTCTGCAAGCGCCTCAGTAAATCTATCCATAAAAAATGAGAACCGGACGTGTACGCCCCTCAACTGGTGCACCTCCACATGTGCCTTCTCTGGGCTAGCCCCAAGCTCTGTAACCAACAACTCTATGCCGTCCGCCTTCGTCATCCTACCGTGACTCAGAAGGGTACCCGTGATCGATAGATGTAAGGCACGAGATGTCGTCTAGCGTGATCGTGATCTCGCCGTACGGTAGATGGAATGAGGATGTCTCAGGGTGCCATCTCTCAACAAATGCCATCAGGATACCGTACTGGATCTGGGAATACCCAATCCTAGACAGGCCTCCAAGACCAAACTCCGCAACTGCAGACGTGAACCACTCAGCTGTAGGCAGCATCTCAATCGTGTCCATAACCTTGCACCCATGGTTATAGAACTTCTGTGAATCCTTATCCTGAAAATTTCCAAATAAAACAATGTTACAAATGAACATATTTTCAACGAATAAAATTCTATAAATAAACCGAGAAAGGTTACCTGTCCTAGCCAGACAAATCTGGCAGTATGCTCAGAGTACCTCGCGAGTAGGGACATATTAGACGGTCCCCCGGGGTAACCGCCCAGCTCATCGAAATCGTCATCATCGTCAACACCCTCATGTGTTGGGTGATCACTCTCTGGAACAGGAACAGGAACAGGGGAACGAGGAGGAGCAGCTGATGGAGCTGGAGTCTCCCGACGACGCCTGCGTGCGGGCTGGGACCTTGATGAACTAGCAGTAGAATCCCGACGCCTCCGAGATGTAGAATCGGCGGCTGACGGAGGAGTGGCCTGAACCTGTGATGTGGAAGTGGCCTGAACCTGTGGTGTAGGATGTCCCTCAGCTGTAGGGGCTACCCCAACTCCCTCTGCGTCGGAAGCCTGGGCTGTAGACTGCATCCGCTCACGTCGGACAGATGCGTGCTGAGCTGTCCGTCCATGTATGGTACGATCGTCTCTGCCAGCCATGTAATCTGCAAAGCATAATAAATAAATTAAATTTTCTTTAAAAATAATTAAACAAAAACAAACAAACAAGCAAAATTAAAAAAGGAAAAAAAAATAGTCTTCCGGATGTGCACATCCGGAAGGACTCAGAATTTTAAACGTCAGGTATTTCCAGATGTGCACATCCGGAAACACTAAACGTTTCAATGTTTCCGGATCTGTACATCCGGTACGGTACGTATTTTGAAGTTTAAAAACGGCACTCATGGCCACTGTAACAACCAAAAGGGCAATTTTATGCCCTGATCGTCCGTTTGAAGCAGTAAAAATGACCTACATTGTCTCTAACCTATGTTATTCATACAACCTAACAATTTCTACACCTAAATATCTACTCTAAATCGATTACTCAAAAATTACTCCGAAACTCTAAAATTTGAAAACTTACCGATTAAAATGTGATACGGAGGATTTGGAGTGTGTTGATCGTTGTAGTAGTTGCTCTGCGCCGAACTCGAGTGGAAAAAATCGAGATTGTGGTGATTGAAAATTTGAGAGTTTGAGAGAGTTTGAGAAGGAGTGGAAATGGAAAGGTGAATAATGAGGGGGAAGAACGTCTGGCGCGAACTAATAAGAAATACTTCCGGATGTGCACATCAGAATTGTTTCCGGATATGCATATCCGGAACACTTCAGCGTTATTTAAAAATTTGGTGCGTCCGGATGTGCACATCCGGAATATAGGGGCAAAAAAATAATTTCACGTGGTGCCTAAGAAACTTGGGTGGTGCATTAAGAAATGCCCAATATTTTCTATTGGAAGTGAAATGCAAGGATGATGAAAAGCATATACATGTGAAATTTAAATGTTTCCATGATTAAAATACTTGTTCATTTGAAAAAAAAATTGATTTTTTTTGCTTTAAATGATGATTTGAAAAGCTAAATACATTGGAATGACAAGCTAGGTTAATAACAAAGGTAAAAAAAAAAATATATAAAAATGTTTTCTTTTAAATGTTTCATTCATGACCAATGTTTGACAATTTATGAATTACAATATGACTATGAATTAGTTGTTTACAGAAAATATGATTCTACTACTATCTAGTGAAAACATGTTAATATGAGTCACGAATCTTAAAACCTATCAAAGTGAGATGTGTGCAGTCTCAAATTTTTCATAAATAATAAGAGTGGATATTCATGTAAACTATGTAGATTTTGCATATTCTTACTATTACTTGATATATTTGAAGTCATTTAAATAAGCAAGGCATTATTTGATTTTGAGAAAAAACTATTTAACCAAAATGCCTATTTAGTGAGGGTCTGATCCTCTAACAACCCCTTTGAATCTAAAATAATTTTTTTTATTCTTTCAGCATTACAACCCTTAACCAATTTTAAAAAGAAAAAACAATATTCACTACTTTATCTTAAGGATAAGAGATCACTTAAAAATATAAGGGTATTTCAAAAACAAAGTTGGGGAGGAAAGGAAACGTGTGAAAAAGAAAATCAATTAGTAATGGTTAAAAGAAAATAAAGGAATGTGCTTTTGACAAAATAAAAAGGAAAAAGAAAAGGTGGAAGCATACAAAAGAAAAATGGTTGTAAAAGAGTGTAATCAAAGAAATATATTTTTCTGGAAAAAATGATTTACTAAATTATGCTATCTTATCTTTAAATTTTGTGAATCCAAAAAAAATCAATATTTTTTGTAAGCCTAGCAACGTTACAACAAAAAAAAAACCTTAATGATCCATGATTGATAATGTATCTTGCGATATTGCTTAGATGAAATGAAAATTATTTGGCTTAATACCCTTTTTGGTCATCTACCTATGACCCGGGGTCCATTTTGGCCCCATTCCTTTTAAAAGCTCCAAGTTGGCCCCTTACGTTGTCTAACAGAAACAAAATGGTCACTGCCGTCAAATAAAGGCAAACGGTGTTAGTTTTGCTGACATGTAAGCTGAGTTGGCATGATGGAATTCCTAATCAGCATCTTCTTCTTCCTTCTTACTGTGAGGCCTATATGTTCACCCCCAAATTTTGACCTAAGTGTAACATTCTCAAAAAAACACCCAATTGAAACCTAATTCACCATCTAAACATGAATTATGGGCGCGGTTCTTCATCTTCTCTAAGTAGCCGTAGTGATTCGCAAGTTTATACCAGCTTTGGAAAGCTCTTATGTGGGTGTGGAGACCTTGCTGTACTTCGTAAGGCAAGAACCGTCAACAATTACGGAAAGCTTTTTTGGGGTTGTCAACATTTTAAGTTAATGTTCCTTCCCATCATATACAAGTAATTTCTGTTGTTAATCATGTGTGTTTAATTGCATTCCAAGTTGTGCTCTGAATTTGTAAAGGGACATAGAAATGCTGGATGTGGGTTTTTTGAATGGTTCTATGAAGATTCTACAACTGAAAAGGAGGAAATTTTGAGGAAGCTGCAATGAAAGATAGAAATGCTGAGTCAAGAGATGGAAGAATCCAAAAAAATGTTGAAGTTTTGAGGCTCAAGAATATGGAATTAGAGGAAGCTTTGAATAACACAATGAAGTGGAATAAGATTTGGAAGATTTACTGTTATTTTGTGTTGTTTGTTTTAGTAGTTAAGATGTTGTAAAACAAATGTTATTGTGACATGTTTGTTCCTTGTATGGTGTAAAACTTGTGTAAAACTTGCATTGCAGAAGGAAATGTTATTGTGTTTTGGTGTAAAACTTGTGACAGAGTATTTGTTCTTAGTTGTTCTAATATTGGTTTTAACATAACTATGACATAATATTCTGGTTTGGTGTAAGAAATTTTACTGTGGTTTGGTGTAAGAAATGAAATTGTGGTTTGGTGTAATACTTGTTGATCGTACCTGATCAGAAAGTAGACTAGTGGCCAGTAAAGGTCGTAAGCTCCACTACTCCAGTGGTGATGAGACGGTGGGGGTGTACTTGCAAGGTACTCCGATGGCAAAGTCTGGAATGGAGCAAGCAAGTACAAAAAGTGAGAGTAAGAATGAGAATCAAATTAACCTGACCCTCTCGTGAGAGAGGGTATTTATATTGTGCCCCTATCGCTGGGCCAATGATCGTCTGCACTGGGTTGGGTTGCTAGGCCCAATGCAAACAACTGGCAGGGCTTACGTGGCGTAGGGAAGACCAGCACGTGGTCTTCGCCCTGAAGTAATTGTCCCGAGATCTTCAGAAAGTGGACAGGCAGACTCTTCCGAAAGTGGGTAGTTATCTGATGACGTGCTCCCCGTGGGAGGAGCATGTGGAGAAACGCGAGGGAAAGGCATGACCTCTCCCTGGGATATGTGATATCTGCTCGACGGCAATGTCATTATTTGTGCCCGACGAGGGGGTGAATTGAGACTCAATGGGCCACTACACATGATTGGGTTGGGCCTGCCCGACTGATGGACAGGCGCTGGCCCAGTCCAGAACACTTGTGACAGAATATTTGGACCATAATTTGTGTAAAGATAGTTTTGTGTTTAAGCTAAGTTAACATTAGATTACTTTGACAGAATTTGTGTAAAGGTAGTTATGTGGTTAAGTTAAGTTACACAAATTTTGACAGAATTTCATTAGCATTAGATTACATTAGATTACTTTGATAGAAGTTGTGTGGTTATGTTAACATTAGATTACTTTGACAGAATTTGTGTAAAGGTAGTTGTGTTAACTTAACATTAGCATTTTGACAGAATTTTGAGAACATTAGTTAACATTAGATACTGTACCATCTTGACAGAATTTTGAGAACATAAACCTTGTTCAAATTTGATTTAATAACATAATTTTGGTACAACAGAAAACTTGATCAACATGTCATTGTTACAGAAACATCAAAATACTACAACATGGCATTTTTACAGAAACTGACTTCAAAATAAACCTTGTTCAAAAACAGCATAAACATTGTTACATACAATTATTCAAAATTCCATTAAATGGCATTGTTACAGACACTTTAAAATAAAATAACACAGTCACTTCAAGACAACATGACACCAGCCATTTCCTTAAAACAGAAACTACACATCCTTAAATGGACTTCTTTGTGTTGTTTCTTTTGGTAGGAGTAGTCCTCCTAGTTGTAGCTCCCACTACATTCTGTGATGCACGTAGTCTTATGGTTAGTCCCTGTGAAGCAGAAGGCATTGTAACAGCTGTTTGTCTTGGTTTCCTAAAAGGTAATTTCTGTTGCCTTCCTTGTCCTGCCCTAGGCTGAGTTCCTTGACTTGGGGTTGCCCTTGGCTGAGTTAATTGGGTTGATGTTGCTTGTGATGCTGGTGTTGACTTTGATTAAGTTCCTTTAGTTGCCCTTGTCTTTTGTCCTTAAGTTGGAGTTGGTGTTGCCCTTGAATTAGTTGTGGTTGGTGTTGTCCTTGATTGAGATATAGCTGGTGTTGCCCTTGGCTGGCTTCCATGAGTTGGTATGGTTGTTGGAGGCTGAGTCCTCTTACATGTGGATTTGTTATGTCCAGTCTGCCTACACCTTGTACACCTCATTATCATACCAGTTTTTCTCATTTTTCTATCTGACCCATCAAGTTCACCTTGCTCACAATTCCTCTTCTTCTTTGGTCTTCTTGGCATTTTTTTTGTATTTTGGAGGCTGGACATCTGGGTACTCTATTCTGACCCACAAATTTGTACCATTAACAGGAAAAATTATAGGCTCATAAACTGAAATATACCCTGCCTTCTTATAACAGTCAGGCATGTAATCATCAACATTGAGATTTCTACTCTTCATTGCAGCCAGAGCATGAACACAAGGTAGAGCAGTCAATTGCCATTTTCTGCATGAACAATCATGTTCATTCAAGTTGACAGCAAAAATGTCACCTTGATTCTCAATGTGTCTCACCTTAAATATAAACTCAGATGACATCCTATAAATTAAAGTCACATATAAATGAGAAATTAAAGTCAAACAGTCACATAAAAATGATGAAAGGTATCAACTAGCAGTCACATATAAATGAGAAATTAAAGTCAAACATTAGTATTAAGGCATTTTTGGTACCTGACTATCCAATAATTTGTGCAGATGCTTATTTTTTCAACTTTCCTCCTTATGTTAGGCAACGCATCCCCATCATTTAATTGTGTGAATTTCAACCTGTTTGATGCCCACATTTCCATTATGTAGCCTCTAATTTCCCCTAGCATTATAACCAATGGCTTTGATCTTGCCTCTACAATCACACTATTGAATGCCTCTGACATGTTATTCAATATAGTATCACACTTTGAAGTTGTCCTAAAATATGACTTGCTCCAATATCTTGGTAGAGTCTGCATCATATGCTTGTATGCCTCTTCATGTATCTGTCTCATTCCTCTCATCTCCCTTTCCCAATGGCTGCCAAAATTTGACCTCCACAAATCCCCTTTAAGAAGCATCCATCAAGACCAATAATAGGCCTACACAACTTGAAACTCTTTTTGCAGGCAACATAGAAAATAAACAACCTTTTGAAATAAGGTCTTCTATCCTCAACACTTTCTTTGACTGGTGTCACATTTAACTTGACAGTTGAACCAGGATTTGTCCTTAGGATTTCATGACAGTAATCATATATCCTTGTGTAATCCCCTAAAAATGAGCCATCAACCATATCCCTAGCTGCAAATCTGGCCCTAATTGCCTTTGTCTTATTAACCCCTACATTCCATTTCCTTTGAGCCTTTTTCTTTATATCTTTTAGGTTCAACTTAGGATTATTTTTCAATGAATTTTGCAACCTCTTACTAAGACATTTTGTAGTCATCATCTTTACATTATATTCCCTTGAGCAATTATGGTTATCAACTACTTTCCTCAATTGCCAAGTCTCCTCATTAGGCAATTTTTCACAATAGGCCTCCCACACGCAGCCTTCCTTACACACAACCTTAACCCTCTTTTTTTCATTTTTCAAAAACTTAAGACCTCTACTAGATTGGACAGCATATGTTCTAATTGCCTCCTTAAAGTCACCTTTTGAGTTAAAATAAGTACCTAACTCCCATTTATAGTTAGACATATCTTTCAATAACTTAAAGATGGGATACTTCTTCTTCATTGGTTCATCACTCTCCTCACTATCACATCCACTGTCCAACTCCTCACTATCATATAAACTTCCATTATCCTCTCCATTTTCTCCTTCCCACTTCTTTTTCTTCTTTTTTGATGTCTCTTCATGCTTTCCATCATATTTAACAAGGTTGGATATGTGTTCGTTCTTCAGAAAAATCCAAACTCATATCTGAATCACTAAATGTAACCCCAATGACTATCTTACAAGTAACTCTCATCCTCACTGTCATCAGAGCTTGTTACCAGATCCAACAAACAAGCATTAGAATCCATAACATCATGAACCTCACCATCACTCATACCTACACTCATACCCTCAACACCAACACTATTCACCCCATCACATACACTCATACCCTCAACACCATTATTGTTCACACCCTCACCCTCACCCTCACCCTCAACACCATTATTGTTCACATCCTCACCCTCACCCTCAACACCATTATTGTTCACACCCTCACCCTCAACACCATCATTGTTAACACCATCCCCATTAGTACCTACATTCATTTCCTTAACTCCTTCTTGATAAAGATCTTCAATGATGGATTCTACTTTCGGATTAACCACATTTAATGGTTCTTCATCTATGGCTTCTTCCTCCATCATGTCTATAGGATTTTCAACATATTCAAGTTGAGATAATGGATGTTCTGCGTAAATATCAACTTTCAAATGTACCCTACAGAAGTCAGCTACCTCTAACGCACCTTTATCATCCTTAAGAACATTCAAACCATATGTGGGAACATTGTAATATATGATGTCTACCTCAGTGTATCCTAAGTCTTTCAAAACACCAACCAATTCAAAATAGGACCACGTATCCACATCTATCTCTAACTCATTACATTTACCCCCCACATAATCAATCTTTGCATAGTCGACAAACTCACCACTATGATGAATTTTCAGACACAACATTTCTTCCATTTCTACCTAATACAGTAAAATGCACTCATCAAATACAACAGAACATACATACATACCAAAAAAAATACAAAACATACCAATTCAGTACAAGAACCATAAAACGCAAACAAGTCATACATTCTGATTCAGTACAGAACATACAACATACCAATATTAAACGCAAAGAATCCAAACATACCTAATCAGTACAGAACATACAATATAACAACATCAAACGAAAATAAGCCATACATCCCAAAAAAGAAACATCATTGCAAATTCCAAAAGGGGGAAAAACCCTAGCTACCTAATCAGAACAAGATAAGCCTAGATTTCAAAAGGGGAAAAAACCCCAAGATTTCAAAAACCCTAGATACCTAATCAGAACAAGATAACATGACGACACATTCACACACAATGATAACAGTAAGAATTTGGAAACTAACCTTCGTATTCCTCTCTGTATTCGTCTTCCACTTCGTCTTCGTCTTCCACTTCTCTGCGTATTCGTCTTCTCTTTAAAGGTACTCTGCTAGGGCTCTTGCTATTTCAGATGAAGAGACTAATAACTTAGTGAAAAATTTTGTAATGACACTAATAACTTAAGTGTAAAATAGCTTACTCACCATGCCACGTAACGTCAAGCTTTTAACACATCACCAATGAGCTTAGTCAGTGTGCCACGTTACCTTTAATGATTTTACACATAAGCTACAACACACCACGTCAGCAAGAGTTTAAATTAAAAACTAACGTTTCTAACAGACAGGACTAACGTGAGACCATTTTAATAACGTAAGGGACCAACTTGAAGCTTTTAAAAGGAAGGGGACCAAAATGGACCCTGAATAATAGGTAGAGGACCAAAAAGGGTATTAAGCCAAAATGTTTTTAAGTTGTGCACTATACAATTATGAGAAAACACTAACCATTGAGAGGTACTCAATGAAATCATGATTCTAACAAATAACTGATGGTTGATCTAGTCATGTTTTAAAATCTCACTTTAGTGAAGAAAGTGGTATACCTTCATCTTTGGTTTATGGATTTTTGTGACATTGATCATGAACTTGCATTAGAAAGAATATCATGTCATAAAGCAAACGCTTTTAAAAAACTCTTGATCTAGTTATGTTAACTTCTCATTAAACATGCATTTAAAAACTTCTAAATCATCTAAATGGATTTTGTTTATGGACAAACAAAAAGATAATTTGAGGAAAGTTGATAAGTGCCAAAATTATGTAAAATATGTAAACTCTTATTAATTTATGTTACAAGTAATCAATATAGAGACCTCGAATTTATTAATGAAAAGAGATAAAACACATGCTTGGACTTTTTACTTGTACATTTATCAAAAACAAGTGAAAAAGACTTAAAAAGGCCAAGCACCACATGTTGTTGTAATTAATAGTGCGAGAGATTGCCTATTATTTAATAGTGAAAATAACTGATTTTGCGTTATTCACGTCAGAGATGAGAGCAACAAGTGGGTGTATTAATAGCTGAGTAGAAGAGCATATTAATGACTAATAATTATAGATGAGGATAAGGATGTTGAAATTAAACTCCAACAAGTTTTCTCACTCTTAACACCAAAACCTCAATTTATTTTCTATCATTTTATTTTTTGCAACCAAACAACTATAAACAACCATTTCCTTAGAATCATAAAAATTGTTGAACCATCTTTAAAACATAACTAGTCTTTGTGGATACAATAATATTTCACTTTCTATATGCATTGCAACATCAAGGTAAACCAGTAAAACCTATTGATTGGTTTGGGGGATTGTCTAAGGAAGCTCCGGTTGGTGCGTGAGTTTTACCTAAAAGAAAAAGTTTTATTTTGGTTTGTGAAAGTCAGCCATTAAAATCTCTGTAAGGGTTCATGAGTTCAACTCAGTGTAAAATCTATGTCAGTACTAGATTAGCTTGTTTAAAATCTCATCTAGGTTCCTAAGTTTAATCTGGTGTAAAATTTCGATTGGTTAGAGATTAATCTGTGTAAAATCACATCTCAGTTAGGAGGTCAGTCTATGTAAAACTCTGGTTCGGTTCAGAGGATAGCCAACATAAAGTTCCTTCTCAATTCAGAGGATAGCCAATGCAAAACTCCGTCTTGGTTCGAGATCAGCATG
Source organism: Lathyrus tuberosus (assembly GCA_022829125.1). Lineage (NCBI taxonomy): Eukaryota > Viridiplantae > Streptophyta > Magnoliopsida > Fabales > Fabaceae > Lathyrus > Lathyrus tuberosus. Next base: position 8,094,970 of record JALAZF010000111.1, on the reverse strand, counting down.
TGGAAAATCTCTGTTTGGTTGGGAGGATAGTCACTTTAAACTCTATTCGTTATTCGGTTGGAATTTAATTTTTAAATTTCATTTTCTTGTATAAGGAGGTTCGTGGGCACATCCTTCTAAAAGCTCTCAAGATTAGAGGATACTCTCAAGAAGAATTCTTAGGTACAAGAGTATGTCAAGTTATTAGGTCGAACCTGTATAAATATACGGTGTTTTTCTTTTTCCCTTATCTCTTCTCTTTATTTTATTTCCTTTGATTTTCCATTTATTAATTTTCCACTGCTTATTTACTCGTTTGTATAAAAATAAATTCAAAAACTGATATTTTAAATGATTTTATTTTAAATCAACATTTTTCAAACCTCTATAATTCACGTCCTCTTGTGTATAGAGTCACATGTCCAACAACCGGAACCTAGAATCTTCTTCTAATGAGACATAGGATAACTCTTCATGATAACCACCATCTTCAGACAAACTGTTTGACCAAAGATCCTTGTCGACTTCACCCAATTTCGCTTGACATCAGGTGTTATCTTTCACATACATGTTTTGATACTTCATCTTCAAGCATTACAACTTGATTAAAACCTGACCACAACAATAGAACTTTGATATTATGATCACCACAATTTGATCATCTAAATAGATGACATCTTCATCTTCAAGCACCGGCACTTGATCACATCAGATGATAAATTTAGTTGTTATAATTTGAACCAACAAGCCTTGAACAAAAAGAGTGGTGAACACTTCTCTTAAAAACGTTGTCAACATCAAAACCAAACAGATCGATGCAGACGCCATACCTGCACACACATAGATCCACATTTGTGATTTTTCTTTACTTTACTTTTAAGTTTAATTGTGTCTTTTTTACACTTTGATTTTCTATGTATTTCTATGAAAAACAAAAGGAACTTTAACATGTTGATACTCGGTGAGACAATGATTTTGATTGAAATTTGATTATTGAACTTATGACATATGCATATAAAGGAATCATGCCAAGTTAGAATATTTTTTCAAAATTTTGATTAAGTCATCAATCTCATTGACATATGCATGCTGAAAACAATGTTCTAAATCACATAGATTTTGTTTGAGGATAAACAAAAAGATAAGTTAGGGAGAGTTGATAAGTGAAAATTTTACTTGTTTTAAATAAGCACTTATTAACTTAAATCACAAGTAATCACATGAAACAGTCCAAAATTATAATGAAGATACGGTAAAACACTTGTGTGAGCCTTTTAACTATGTTATTCATAAAGCACATGTGACAATGGTCAATGAAATCAAAAAGTATTGAGCAAAGGGGAATACACCTCGCTAGGAAAAACATGGGGCTTACGTAGTGAACCAAAGGCATACATCATGGCAAGACAAACAACTTCTTGCTCAACTAGATGCAGGGCAACATAGGCAGAGATATCCTTGCTATGCGAAGGAGTTAGATAAAACAATTAAAACATTTCTTCAAGACCAATTTACTTCTTAGTTAAGAAAGGGGTTTCTCACTAGGTGAAGATGACAATATCTCCTGGAGAAGAAATGTGTTTTGAGATATTCCTTACAAGGTGAAAGAAAATTGTCTCGCTGGAAAAAAATAGTGCCTCACCTAGAAAAGTAAGCTGACAAGGCCCACTTGAATGAGTTGGTAATCAACTTGTAAGGCAAAAAGTCAAGCTCGTTAGGTGAGCTAAAGGTCTCGCTAAGTGAGACTGCTGATACATGCCTCTATAAATAGTAGTTGGAACCATTCGTTGAGAAGACTTTTGGCAGAGCATTTTTACTGCATTCTCACCAAAAATACATCAATATAATAAGGGAAGAAGAAGAAGAAGAAGGGGAGAGAGAGAGAGAGTAAGGGTTGTTCGATAAATTGACACATATGATACTTCTTTCTTCAATGTCATCATTGTACAACTACTATGAGTAAGAGTTTTTAATTTCTATTTTGTTGGAGTTAGATATAGTCATCCAAATATTCATGTATCGATCCTGCTCATAAAGTTATATGTAAATCTAATTATGCTTTAATGTTGATGATCATAAAACAAGTTTTCATGATTTTTAAACAATATTTAGAAATAATTTTCATCATTAGACTAAATATTGTCATATGTAAAATGATAAGCCTAGATATAGATTTAGGTTTAGAATCCACATATACTATTGAATCTTAATGATATTGTCTTGGCTAATAAGCTGAGAGATCGTCTATTAGATAATACGATTGATTTCACATTGTTAATTTAGAGATAAAAAAACAACACATATCGATAGGTTGTAATATTAATTTCTGTTAGTTTCTTGGATTGGCTAGAATTTTGGTAAAACAAAGAATGTTCAATGTTTGATGTCAAGGTGGTGATGTCACAACATTGAGTCTTAACACTGGGCTGTGTTAAGTGGTTAAATTCTGAAGTTTGGATGTCTGATGTCACATGCAATGTTGTGACATTAGATCTGCAGAATTAATAACATCAAGTTAGTGATGTTGTTAGGGTTTGCGTATTAGCTGGAATTGTGGAGAGCATGTAGTCTCATTGGTTGCGGATATCTTGGAATAGATATTCTCTGCTGCATAGGAGATCTGGTGCAGATTTGTAGGAGATTTAAAAGGTTGAAGATTTGAAAAGATTTTAGGAGAAAATCTATTTTGAATATTAAGTTTTAAATAACAAATCAAGTCAGATATTATAATAGGTCTAAGTCCAATTCAAGGAGCTATATAAAGCGCACCAGTACTGAAGAAAAGGTAATGAAGAAAGTGAGCTAAAGACTGAGTGTCGATTGTGTCTTCGTGTATATTTTGTAAACCATTCGAGTGTGAATTGGTATTGTTATATTGAGTTGTTCTTGATCAAAACTGTGAAGCAGAATCAAGTAGTGTTATTCAAAGTGTGTGATCTTTGAAGTATTTCACTAAAGTGTTTTAGGGATTGAGTAGTGTTCTCATATCTAAGTGGGATCTTAGGTAGAAAGTCACTAGTAGGAATTAAGATTAGGAGATTGTCAACTGGGTTGTTGAGTTTGTAATTTAATTCTACAAGTAGTGAATTTCATCCCTGGCTTGGTAGCCCCCAGACGTAGGTAGTTAGACCGAATTGGGTGAACACTTTTGTGTGTTGTTCTGCTGTTTATTTTGTCCATTGTGCAGAGTGTGTTGTTGTGACATCGCACTTAACATCACACGTCTGATACCAAAATTTCAATTGGTATCAGAGCAGGCATCCTGTCTGTCTCTGGGTGAGATCTAGGGAAGTTACTTTCTGGTGTAAAGATGGACAAAGAAGTTGGAGGATTTGTCAACAGACCCCCTATTTTGGATGGCTCGAATTATGATTATTGGAAGCCAAGGATGATCACGTTTTTGAAATCCTTGGACAGCAGGGCTTGGAAGGCTATAATTAAAGAATGGAAAGCACCGGTTGTGTTTGAAAAAGATGATGTTGGAAAAGATAAAGAAGGCACCTCAAAGCCGAAGCCTGAAGGAGAATGGACCAAGGAAGAAGATGAACTTGCCCTTGGTAACTCAAAAACCTTAAATGCAATTTTCAATGGAGTGGATAAGAATATATTCAGGTTGTTCAATACCTGTGAAGTTGCTAAGGAAGCGTGGGATATTCTGAAGGCTACACATGAAGGAACATCTAGAGTCAAGATGTCAAGACTTCAGCTTCTAACATCGAAGTTTGAGAGTCTGAAGATGAAAGAAGATGAGACTATCCATGACTTCCATATGAGTGTGCTTGAGCTGGCTAATGCATCCAGTGCCCTTGGTGAAAAGATATCAGATGAAAAACTTGTAAGAAAGATCCTTAGGTCCCTTCCTAAGAGGTACAAGATGAAGGTGACTGCTATTGAAGAAGCTCAAGATATCAGCAAACTTAGGGTTGATGAGCTTATTGGATCTCTTCAAACATTTGAACTAGCATTAAGTGAAGAAGAACTTGAGAAGAAGTCCAAGAGTATAGCTTTAGTTTCCAGTTCTGAAGAAGCCAATAAAGAGAAAGTAGATGACTCTCAGGAGGAACTGTCTCAGGCTATTGCCCTGCTGGGTAAACAGTTCAACAAAGTTATGAAGAGGATAAATAGGAGTTATAATCCCAATGTCAAGAACATCAACAGATCAGAAGAACAAGGAAAGAAGTCTAAAGATGAAGAAAAATCCAGTAATAACAAAGGGGTACAATGCTTTGAGTGTGAAGGGTATGGACATGTCAAGAAGGAATGTCCCACTTTTCTCAAGAAACAGAAAGGGTTATCGGCTTCTTGGTCTGACAGTGAGAGTGAATATGAAGAAAATTCTGCTAAACTCGCTAGAGCTATGGTTGGAGTTTATGAATCAGATAATGAGTCTTGTGATGAAGAGGTTTCTTACGATGAACTGGATGTCACTTACAAAGATCTTTTCGTGAAAAGTGAGCAAGTGTGTCTTAAAGGAGAAGAGCTGAAGAAAAACATAATCCAGTTGAAGGCAGAAAAGACTGAGCTTGAAGCCGAAGTCAGTATGCTCAACTATAAGCTGGACTCTATGAACAAAACTATCAGAATGTTGAACAATGGTACTGATGCATTAGACAACATTCTCAGTATTGGGAAGATGGCTGGAGACAAATGTGGTTTGGGATTCACTAGTGATATAGGTTCTAGCACTCCAAAACCAGTGATGTTACAACAGATGTTAAAACATCATAACAGAACTCCATCTAAGAAAAAATACAGACGCTGGAGATGTCATCATTGTGGATGTTTTGGACACATTAAGGCTTATTGTTATAAGCTACATGGGTATCCACAGAAGGCTCATCAGGCTGTTCACAAACAGAACTGTCATAAAGGAAGGCAGGTTTCCAAGAAGCAATGAGTCCCTAAAGTTAAGGTTACCAGCTTAATAGCTCACACGTCCCTAAGGGTTTCTACCAAAGAAGACTGGTACTTTGACAGTGGGTGTTCAAGGCACATGACTGGAGTAAAAAATCTGTTGGTAGATGTGAAACTTCAGTCTTCAGGCTATGTTACATTTGATGATGGAGTCAGAGGAGAAATCAGGGGGATTGGTAAACTAAACTGTGCTAGTGCTCCGAGACTGGAGGATGTTCTTCTTGTTAAAGGACTAACAACAAATTTGATTAACATCAGTCAACTTTGTGATCAAGGATTCAAAGTAGACTTTACAAAGTCTGAATGTATTGTCAAAGATGATAAAGGAGAAGTCATTATGAAGGGAGTCAGGTCTAAGGACAATTGTTATCTTTGGGTGCCTCAAAACTCAAATTCTTCCACGTGTGTGCTTGCTAAAGAAGATGATGTCAAAATCTGGCATCAGAAGTTGAGACATCTTCACCTAAAGGGAATGAAGAGAATCATCTCCTCAGAAGCAGTTAGAGGAATTCCCAAACTTAGTATTGAGGAAGGAAAGGTGTGTGGAGACTGTCAAAAAGGGAAGCAGACAAAGATGTCTCATCCGAAGCTTCAACATGACACCACCTCCAAGGTATTGGAACTACTTCATATGGACTTAATGGGACCTATGCAGGTGGAAAGAAATATGCTTATGTAGTTGTGGATGACTATTCAAGATACACCTGGGTGAACTTCATCAAAGACAAATCAGAGGTGTTTGATGTCTTTAAAGAGATGTGTCAAAGACTCCAAAGAGAAAAGGAGAGTAAGGTTATCAGAATAAGAAGTGATCATGGAAGAGAGTTTAAGAATAGCAAGTTTGAAGAATTTTGCTCTGCTGAAGGTATAAGTCATGAGTTTTCATCTCCTATTACTCCTCAGCAAAATGGAGTAGTTGAGAGAAAGAACAAAACTATCTAAGAGTCTGCTAGAGCGTTGATTCACGCCAAGAAACTTCCTTATCATTTCTGGGCTGAAGCTATGAATACTGCCTGCTACATTCACAACAGGGTTACCCTGAGAAGAGGCACTTCATCCACTCTGTATGAACTGTGGAAGGGAAGAAAACCTAATGTTAAATACTTTCATGTTTTTGGAAGTAGATGTTATATACTGGCTGATAGAGAACAAAGAAGAAAATTGGATTCCAAAAGTGATGAAGGAATATTTTTGGGTTACTCTATTAACAGCAGAGCATATAGAGTTTTCAACTCAAGAACCAAGGTGATGATGAAGTCAATCAATGTGGTGATTGATGACAGTGACAAGCAGGAAGATGATGATGTCCCAGATGTTGTTGAGACATCAATTGGTGAAGTTGCACCAGAGGCTGAAGACAGAAGCAAACTCCTAGTATTGCTGCTACTGAGCCCGAAGCTGAGCAACCTCATAAGGATCCCTCCATCAGAGTGCAGAAGGACCACCCAAAAGAGCTCATTATAGTTGATCCAAACTCTAGAGTAAGGACTAGGTCAAGAGATGTCATAGCAAGTTCATGTTTTGTCTCCAAAATTGAGCCAAAGAATGTCAAGGAAGCATTGACTGATGAGTTTTGGATAAATGCAATGCATGAAGAGCTGGAGCAGTTCAAGAGGAATGAAGTATGGGAGCTTGTTCCTAGGCCTGATAGAGTTAATGTGATTGGCACCAAGTGGGTCTACAAGAATAAATCTGATGAACAAGGAGTGGTCACCAGAAACAAGGCCAGATTAGTTGCTCAGGGATACGCTCAGGTTGAAGGAATTGATTATGATGAAACCTTTGCTCCTGTGGCAAGACTAGAGTCTATCAGATTGCTCTTAGGCGTGGCTTGTAATTTCAAATTCAAGCTCTTTCAGATGGATGTTAAAAGCGCCTTCTTGAATGGTTACTTGAATGAAGAGGTGTATGTTGATCAACCAAAAGGATTTATTGATCCAACATTTCCTGACCATGTGTACAAACTAAGGAAAGCTCTATATGGTTTGAAGCAAGCACCAAGAGCTTGGTATGAAAGACTTACTGAGTTCCTGGTTGTGAATGGCTACAAAAAAGGAGTGATTGACAAGACCTTGTTTGTTAAAGAGGAAGGAGGGAAACTGATGGTAGCTCAAATCTATGTTGATGACATAGTATTTGGTGGGATGTCGGATGCAATGGTTAAACAGTTTGTGGAACAGATGCAATCTGAATTTGAAATGAGTCTTGTTGGTGAGCTAAACTATTTTCTTGGCTTACAAGTTAGACAAATGGAGGACTCTATATTTATTTCGCAGAGCAAATATGCAAAGAACATAGTAAAGAAGTTTGGTTTGGAGAATGCTAATAACAAGAGGACTCCTGCTCCTACTCATCTGAAATTATCCAAGGATGAACATGGTGTCAGTGTGGATCAAAGTTTATATAGAAGCATGATTGGGAGTTTATTGTATCTCACAGCTAGCAGACCTGACATTGCTTTTGCTGTTGGAGTTTGTGTAAGATATCAATCTGAACCTAAGGCCAGTCACTTGAATCAAGTGAAAAGAATATTGAAATACGTTAATGGCACCAGTGACTATGGGATGTTATATAGTCATGGATCTGGGACTGAGTTAAGGGGATATTGTGATGCTGACTGGGCTGAAAGTGCAGATGATAGGAAAAGCACTTCAGGAGGGTGTTTCTTCCTGGGAAATAATCTGATATCATGGTTTAGCAAGAAGCAGAACTGTGTGTCACTCTCTACTGCTGAGGCTGAGTACATAGCAGCAGGAAGCAGTTGTTCTTAACTTGTTTGGATGAAGCAAATGCTGACTGAATACAATGTAAAGCAAGATGTCATGACATTGTACTGCGATAACTTGAGTGCAATCAATATTTCTAAGAATCCTATTCAGCATAGCAGGACGAAACATATTGATATAAGGCATCATTTTATAAGAGAATTGGTTGAAAACAAAGTTGTTGCATTGGAGCATGTAGTCACAGAAAAATAGTTAGCTGATATCTTCACTAAAGCGTTAGATGCAAACCGATTTGAAAGTTTGAGAAGTAAATTGGGAATCTGCATACATGAGAGAGAGTGTATTAAGCAGTTGTAGTATTTATTAGAAATTGATTTAGTTCAACTGCTGATAGCATACAAGTTTGAAGTGCATCATAAGTTACAGATTATCCCAACCCCCTGCATCGAGAAACATTTTCCAGTCTTCATCCCAATCATCATCAGCAGCTTGTTGTTGCACAGGAAGCTTTTTGTTTGGTTTCATAGTTGTTTCTGAGGTTCTGGCTGTCCTTTTGGCTCCTGAAGTAGTTGTAGCTGCAGTCTTTATTTTGTTTCCCTACTGAGGTGGATCTGAAGTCGTCTGCTTGAAGTTCTTTGCTGCATCTTTGCTGTTTGACTGGCTCATTCTTGGTTGCTGAGTGGTGCTACTAGTAGAAGGGCTTATGTTTATAATGAAAAACAAGGAGCATCGCTTGTATCGACTGGACAGTCCATGTGTTGGAAATTATGGTTGACCATGTCTTTATGTCAGAACCTTGTGTTTGGTGATTGTCAAATTGTGACTAAAAAGGGGGAGAGTTAGCCTAGGTAGGTGTACCCTATATCTGGTGTGGTGCAGAAGTTGAGGGGGAGTGTGCATGCTGAACGGCTGTCATGCTGGTTTTTGTTTGCTGCCAATATTGAGATATGTGCAGTTGTTTGAAAGACTGTAGTTGTTGAAGATGGTGCTGCAGCAGAGTTTTGTGAAGTGTAGTCTTTGTGTATTGAAGATGCTGATACTTCTGCTGCTTGGAGTTTCAAAAATTATTGAAGTTTTTTCCGCTGTTGAAGTCTCTGAAGGTGCAGAGATTGTTTTAGCCAAAATTAGCCAAAGGGGGAGATTGTTAGTTTCTTGGATTGGCTAGAATTTTGGTAAAACAAAGAATGTTCAATGTTTGATGTCAAGGTGGTGATGTCACAACATTGAGTCTTAACACTGGGCTGTGTTAAGTGGTTAAATTCTGAAGTTTGGATGTCTGATGTCACATGCGATGTTGTGACATTAGATCTGCAGAATTAATAACATCAGGTTAGTGATGTTGTTAGGTTTGCGTATTAGCTGGAATTGTGGAGAGCAGGTAGTCTCATTGGTTGCAGATATCTTGGAATAGATATTATCTGCTGCATAGGAGATCTGGTGCAGATTTGTAGGAGATTTAAAAGGTTGAAGATTTGAAAAGATTTTAGGAGAAAATCTGTTTTGAATATTCAGTTTTAAATAACAAATCAAGTCAGATATTGTAGTAGGTCCAAGTCCAATTCAAGGAGCTATATAAAGCGCACCAGTACTGAAGAAAAGGTAACAAAGAAAGTGAGCTAAAGACTGAGTGTCGATTGTGTCTTCGTGTATATTTTGTAAACCATTCAAGTGTGAATTGGTATTGTTATATTGAGTTGTTCTTGATCAAAGTTGTGAAGCAGAATCAAGTATTGTTATTCAAAGTGTGTGATCTTTGAAGTATTTCACTAAAGTGTTTTAGGGATTGAGTAGTGTTCTCATATCTAAGTGGGATCTTAGGTAGAAAGTCACTAGTAGGAACTAAGATTAGGAGATTGTCAACTGGGTTGTTGAGTCTGTAATTTAATTCTACAAGTAGTGAATTTCATCCCTGGCTTGGTAGCCCCAGACGTAGGTAGTTAGACCGAACTGGGTGAACAATTTTGTGTGTTGTTCTGCTGTTTATTTTGTCCATTGTGCAGAGTGTGTTGTTGTGACATCGCACTTAACATCACACGTCTGATACCAGAATTTCAATTTCTAATTAGAAATACATATTACTAATCAGGATAACACATGAATATAGGACGATGAAATCTAACCCCATCAAACATTCTCCTTTTTCAAAACTTGAAGTTTATTTACTGTTATTTTAGTATTAAGTTCTTACAACAAATAACTTTTATAAACCTTTCTTAAAATCATTAAAACTATTGAACGACTTTTGAAATCGCATCAGTCTTTGTGGAGATGATAATCTAAACACTTACTTATCTTTTGTTGATATTATACAGAGAACAACAACACTCATCCTCCTAGAGTGGTCATCAATGAATGTAACAAAGTATTATGCACCATAAAGAGATATTTTAGTTGTTGAGTATACATCTGAATGAAAATTATTCAAGTTGGTGGCCCTTTATGTTTTAAAGATGATATTTAGTAAGAACATCCAAACTTTGCTCGTTCAAGATGCCCTAGCCGTTCGCGCCACAATTATTTGGTTGCGTATTGAGTAACATTGGTTTTTCCCTATTTATCTTTCCTTGGATAATGTACAAAGAGCCTTTTTTTCCATGCGCAATAATCATTATTCATTTTCTGACCTTCCATTTATCAGCTCCAAAATGATCTGTCACCCCAACATCATCTAACTTTTCTGATATATGGTTTAGGCGCATGTCTAGAACATGTCTTACCTACTTCAACACAATCATATTTCCATTCTTTGAACCTAGGGTCACCTCACCAATGCCAAACATATTGCGTATGAAATGATTTCCCATATTCACCATACCAAAGTTTCTTTTATTTATAGGATGGGAAGAATACTCTTTAATAGGTTATGTAACACCCTAAAACCTCAACGCATAATAATACGAATTTACACTACTATACACATAGGGTGTCACACAAACACACCATAAACCTGCTCTGTAACATGAGTTAAATATAACAAATAATAACATAAACATCTGATGTCACATGATCGACTTCACATAGGCTCATCGCAGTGGAATAACTCATGTAAACAACTCAACAATTAATTAAGTCTTATAATAACTCTTCTTTTTAAACATAAAACTTGGTTATGGCAAAACACCTTCAACATCAAACAACATATAACATGAGGAATTATAATATCTAAATCTCGCAACAACAACATAAAAATAATAATAAACAATAAAGCATAACGTTCGTCCGCCCAGTGTTACAGATCAGAGCAACGGAATCTCTAAATATTGCATAAAATGGGAAAAGAAGAATTACCTCAATGTCATCTTTCAGCTTCTAAGCAGCTACTCATTTACATGCTCGTCTGTACCTCAAAAAGGAGCACAGAACCACACAAACAAATAAGGGGTGAGAATACACTCAAAATATATACTGGTGCAAAAGTATGTAAGGGTAACCTAAAAAAACACCAACACCCACATATCTCATTCACATAATTTCAACACAATTTATTCACATTAATCACAATAATTCAACAACTTATTCACAAACACCTTCATGTAAACGCAAATGTAGGCAACGATTTGCAAAAGGGGTGACAACATCAATAACAACAGACACAGGAGGATTCAAATCAATACTTAGAAACTGTTATTTCTCGAATCACCGCGCCGACATTCTTTGAAGGTACGTCCCAATCCTTATGCTCCAATCTATAATAACTTGTCCCCCGTTTGAATTCGTATCTGAAGCTCGTGATTGGTTTTGATTAATCTTCGTGTGGGTCCAGATTGTAAACTCGAAATGTATCAATTAGCGATTCGAGGGAGAGTGAGAGAGATTCGTGTTGAAAGAAATTCATGGAGAGAGAGACAAGGAGGCCTCTCTGTCACCGACTGAAAGGCCATGACACGGCAGTCTTCTCCACTCCGATGCAGTGCAAATTATGTGAGAGAGAGAGAGAAGAGAGAGAGAGAGAGAGAGAGAGAGAGAGAGAGAGAGAGAGAGAGAGAGAGAGAAGTGGTGAAGCATAGTGAGTAGCGGTGGGAGTGAGAATAGTGAATGGATGAAGAAGAGAATTGAAGGAATTGCTTTGCTAAACACTTGTGATCATTTTACTATGTTATTGTTGGTGGGCCAAGCTAGAGAGAGTGTCCGACCCGTTGTAATTATTTTATTTTATTTTTCATGGGCTTTAATCAGAGCCCACATAACATTCATGCACCCCCGTTTTCTTTGAGTATACCCTTTTTTATTTTATTTTTTAATTCAATTCGATTCTTGTTTTTTATTATTTTGATTTAGTATTATGATAGTTTAATTAGGTGTTGATGATAAGTTAATGCGGCCATTGTTTTTATGTCAACTTTGTGAATAGATTTGGGATTTATCCTAAAATTAAATTTATGATTAATCTTTAGTTTAAATCTGAAATTCTGGTAGCAGATCTCAGATGTCCTGAGAGATGTCGAGACATTGATCTCTGCTTCTCTGAACAAGGCCAAAACAAGAACATCCAACAAAAACTGTAAATTCATCACAGTTTCATAACAGATGTTTCAACATCTGTCAAGACATATAGTTCAAAACATAAGATTAGACTAAATAGAACATAATAGAAAGATAAATAACACTAAGATATGATGACTTAGTTCGGTGAACAAAAACACCTACATCTGGGGGCTACCAAGCCAAGAATGAATTCACTATCAGTAGTATTAATTCTAAGTATACAACCTCCGGTAACTTATCACTTAATTTCCTATCCAATGCAATTTTATCTTTAAACTCTATCTAGATAAGAGAAACCCATCTCAATTCCTAAATCACCTCAGTGATATCTAACAATTACAACCTTCAAAAACTGCATCAAACTGTTCAATTGAAAGGCACCCCTTCCAATACAATATTCAGTCAAGACTCTTGACTAACAATAACACTTGAATTTTCTTAATAGCTTCATCCAAGAACAATATAAAATTCATTACCTACAGGTTTCTGAATCTGTAAAACTATGTCTACTGCAATGTATCAAACTGATACAAAGGGTGACTTACAATACAAGAAAGTACACGACTCTCAAAACCCTAAACCCTTATTTCTACATTTACAAAAGTCTTAACAAGGTCTAGTTAGGTCTCACACAATTGCCCTAGGTCTTGGTTTTCCTTTTATAATCTCCAACTGTCCATGGGCTTCGAAATCTCTGTTTAACCATCCCTTGATCCATGTTCTGATTGCACCTGAAATCTTGGAACAGATCTGCAACAAACCTGTTGTATCAGACCAAGATGTCGAGTCCTCAAGATAAGACATCTTATCTGACATGTTTTCTTTTAACAGCTTTCATCTTGTTAGAACATCTTGTTCAACACCATGTTTTACCAAAATTTAGTCAAATTTTTAGAGCTTTCAATCACCCCCTTTTAACAAATTTTGGCTAAAACTCCTTTTGCACAATAAATCCAGGAAGACACGGAGAGAAGGAGTAGAAATTCCTGAAGTCATTTTAGCCAGCCTGTGATGAGTCTAGCAGAAAATAATATTACTCCTAGAAGCTTTCATTCTTCCTGTCCAGTTGTATGGATCGTTTACACGGCACATACCACTTGTTGTATGTCGTGTACTCTTTGACCTGGTGTAAATGAAGAAGAAGATGCACGAGACTCCCCCTTAAAACTAATCACAATTTACCACCCTCCATTATCCAGACCAGAGCTTAGAGGAGCAGACCCTAGTTCCAGATAACTCAGAACACAAGACACAACTGTGTCATAATAGATCACAAGACACAAAAAGAGGACTCAGAAAAGAAACTGAGACACAGACAGGATGTTAGGACATCTTATCCAACATTAATACAAAACAATTGCAGGAATGAACTTAACCCACAAAAAGAGACCAGTCATGTGTTGTAAGGAACATCACACAACTGATATGGACAATAAATCTTTCTACCCCTTTTTAGCCAAAAATTGGCAAATGAAACCAACACAGTCCCAAACCCAAACAGTACTTACCCACACCTGGACGAAAGCCATACCCTTACAATCCACCAAAAGAGATAGCCTGAGACACAAGAGGCAGCGACCCCCCCTTTAAATACCCAAGCAGTTTCTCTAGGAATTAAAGGTTCATAGAATTTACCAAAAACAATTCAATGAGGATATAAATTGAGGTAGATAACTTCATCATAAATGACTGTGCACCGCCCAAATCAGATTTGACTGTTTCAACCTTAGGGAGAACTGTCCAAAGAATGCACATGTACTAAGACACATGTTTTGCACGTCTTCTCTATGGAACACTCTCCACTGTCCAAGGAACACCGTCCAAATAAATCTACTTGGAAATAACCACAAGTCCTAAACAATGTCCTGACACCTGGTCAAACTTTGTCTACTCTTTCTTGTAACCTCTGAGGCATAGTCACTATGCTTCCAAAGAACCTCAAGCACACTCATTTCAGCCTGAAGAAACTGACCAAGATGTTAAGAAATCATGTCTAACATCTCCCGTTTAACAACAAGGATTCCCTGGACCTTATCTCAATCTGCAGAGAAAAATAAATTCTCCCAGATACTACCTAATCTTATTTCTCAGGTCTCTCCTAAGAATTAATAACAAAGTAGATATAAGTCAATAGCCTTAACAATTCAAACTCTTAAGCAGAACTGACAAAGCCACCAAATCAACTCACCACGATGTCAAGGCATCTTGCCTGACATCACAACCTTACAAGAATCACGTGAGCATCTTCATGCCCATAAGTGAGAAAAATACCAAGACCACACTCATTGTATCATAACCAAAGAACTTTGGATTAAGACCAACCAACACTATTGATCACTCCCCCATGAACACATCCATACACTGTACAAATCCCTCTTTAATTTTAAAGCCATAGACAACCTTGTTCTTGAGAATAAATCCAATCAAATCTGGAATGCTCACATCCACGAGAGAGACATACACATTCTCTTAACTTCTTGATTAGTCAGGATATCATCCATACTTGGAAGACATCAAACCCATTCTCACTACTACAAAACGCGTAAACAACAACGCCATGGTCACCATGCTTATTCCCTACAACGTTGTGACATCTGTAAACCAAGGCGCTATCGTAATATTAAATTTTTTTGATTAAAAATTATTCGTATATAACAACGGTTAAGCAGCCAACCGTTGTGATAACCTCAAGCTTTCATGGGTTCGAACCTCAGGGCCCCCATATATGGTATTCCTTTAATGTTAAGTGGCGCCGTTTCTTTTTTAATTATTTTTAAATAAAAAAATTTAAAGTTTATGACGACGGTTCAATGGTTCCACCGTTGTTAAGTTGCGCCTTTTCATTTTTATTTATTTTTAAATAAAAAACTTTAAAGTTTATGATTACGGTTAATGTTTACAACCGTTGTGAGATATTTTGTTTTTTATTTAAAATTTTTAATTTTTAATACTCTGGCATTTTTTTATGAAATTTCACCATGAAAGTAAAATATCACTACGGTTGCAAGTATTGGCCGTTGTGGTAGTGTGATAATATTATACACTCCTAGATAGCTTGTCTCTTCAGTATCCTTTTTTCCATTGCAAATAGAAACTAGACAAAACAATACACGATTTCAACCCAAACCCTAATGTTCATTACTGTGAAACATTACACGATTTCATCCAAACACTATCGTTCCTACTTCACTGTGTATTTGCCATTGTCGTCATTATCGTCAACCAAGTTGACAAGACCATCACAATCAAGCAAGTTGTTATTGTATAGAAGGAAAACAACAACAACACTGTCATCACCCCAAACGAAGAAAGATAACACCATCGCCAACACCAACATTATTTACTTAGTCATCACGTTTAGGGTACGTAAAATATTTTTCCCCATGCATCTACAGTAAACTTCATTTGCCATTGTTGTGGTTGTTGTTGTTTTATTTTGTGGTTGATGTTTATGTTCTTGTTGTTTATGTTGTTGTCGTTGTTTTTGAACTTAGATGTCGACCTTGTTGAGTTCTTCATCAGAAACCAGCGAAGAAACTCAAACAAATGAGATGTTTGACAATGACACTCAAACAACTGTAAGTCAAACGAAAAGATCACAAAGAGGCATCACAATGATGCCCCAATTCACATCTGTCTGGAACGCATCAGGTGAAAAAATTCCTATCCAGTTTGATTCTTTGTACAGAGTAGTGGATTGTCAACACTACTCTACTTTTAATAGTTATGTTTCGTTCCTTGCACGTAGCAAGGTCAGTATATTGATTGATGATTGGAAACAAGTTGATAATAAGGTCAAAGAAAGTATATGGACTGATGTTAAGGTATTATATACTATAATTTTCATATATCGCCGATATCAATATCTATAATTTCTAATACATACTTATATATTGATTTAAATGTAGTGAAATTTTGAGTTTAACGATGATGACTCAAATTTGAAAAGAAAGTGGATATCATATGCTGGTACTCGTTGGAGGGGATTTAAGGCACAGCTCACGGCTGACTAAATTAGGAGGCCTAAGAGCAGTCTTGCTCATCCATGGATTCGATATAGTTTTATATTGAAGAAGCAATGGAAAAGGTTTGCAAAGATACGTCGTTCTGAGGAATTTAAGGTTACTACTATTCTCATGTAACCGATAATGTTATGCTAATGAGTTATAGATACTAATAATAAATTTTTTTCATTATGTTCATAACAGGTTAAAAGCGAAGTCGGGATACTCAATAAAGCCAAGAACATGTACCCCCATAGATTGTCTCGTGGGGGTTATAGGAATCTTTAGAAAAAATCATGCTTGAGAGACAATCCAAAACCGGAGATGATCGCATCCCATCTTCACCTTCAAGACATGAAAAATGGAAGAGAGCTCGATTAAGACCAGATAGAGAGTACACCTCTGAGGCTTCCAGAGTAGTTGCCAAAAAAATTGTAAGTATGATTTGTGGTGCTTATGTTATTTTTTATTTAAATGTGTTGGTAACTAATATATGTAAGTTTCTCATGTTGTGTAGGATAAGTTGGTTGAGGCAGTTCGTGAAAGCACATTTTTTCCGCAAGCATGACATGATATATTAGTAGAAGCTATCGGAACAAATGAGCATGGTGGGCATGTCCGTGCTGTTGGAGAAGGTGTCGACTTGAGGTCATTATTTGGGTCTCAAAGAAAAAGAACCGAAAGCCCGGAAATAATTGCTCAAAGACAAAAGATTGAAAATTTTGAGAAGCAATTAGAAGAACAACGGAGAATGTTAGAAGAGAAGAAGGAAAAAAGGGAGAAAGATATGGAAAGGTTCCAAGAGATGTATTCAGTATGTACTTTACTTGAGATGTTAGTGTTTTATCGGAAATGTATGATATATATTGTGCTTGTTTTTGTTTTATGTTTTAATTGAATATTATCATGTGGAGATTAAGTGAAAACTTGGAACAACGGACAAATGAAGATCACCGTAATGTTGATGGTGATGATGACGCTCGAACTCCTAGTAGAAGTGTTGTACGTCATGCTTCTACAAAAGGAAGTAATTGTTCAGCCCATCCCCCCTGCGGGTAACCGCAATGATATAATGGACCCTAATCCAAATGAAATCGCAATGTTATACTTGCAAGTTGCGGTGATAAATGAAGCGCAACCTCTCCCGCTAGAACATTGTCCACGTGTGAGTTTATTCTATTATAATCCTGATGATGTAAGGGATTTTCTTGGTGGGTATAAGTCACTGGACATCGGGATATTACAAGTTTGGTACACGTAAGTATATATAGTTGAATATACATGTCATTATAGAACATTATCATTTATAGAACATCACCCCTAATTTATTCATTTTCTTTAACCATTTAGGTACATTCACCGTCTTTGTATAGAGTTGAATAAATTGAGTACTTACGGAATCTTGGATCCAATTTTTATTCGTTGGACTTTTAATGAATCAAAAGCTATCCGAGAGTACTTGATAACACGGTTAAGTGAGGGAGGAAAAGAATGTTATTTAGCACCATTCCTCTGCACATAAGTACTTTTGGAATTGATGTTTATTCTATATTTAGTTTTGTTTTAGCAAATACCATCAACCTCTATATATGCTCTTGTTTATTCAGTGGTCATTGGCAATTGATCATCATATCATTACAGACGAATACAATAACTTTTATGTGTTACTTGCATGATACACTGTACAACAAAATGAAAGATATAATTAATACATAAGTGTATGCTTAATTCATTTTCTTTGACATTGTAATTAGTTTATCATGTAATATGTTTAATTCAAATTAAATGTGTAGTGTTGTGGAACAAGTGAATATAATGAACAATGTTAGAAGAAAGCCCAGATGGATCTGTCCTAAAGTAAGTGGCACAATTATGTCTCTTTCATTTACATTTATTGTGGTTGTATTCATGTGATTTTTGCTTAAATTTGTAGACAAGGAAACAACTTGGAAATTACGAGTGTGGTTACTATGTCATGAAACACATGCTAAACATTGTCCTTGTCGGCTTTGTTGATTCATGGGATAAGGTACACACATCATAAAATGTTTATATATATTAACAGATAAGCTGACTATTGAATTATTATCATACATGTTATTGCCTCTTTCTTATGTAGATGTTTCTTATGTAGATGTTTAACGATGAAACCCCATTCCCCGTTGAGGACTTCGTAGATCTTTGTAAACGTTGCGCATATATCCATAATGTTCTTAAGGGTCCTGCTGATTGATGATGTGAATAACACTTTTCTGTAGAGATGATGTGAATAACACTTTTCTGTATTGATGACACGAATATAGTGTTTGGTGTAAATATGGTTATAATAGTTACAATTTTTACAGAATGTATACTTACAAATACTTACAATGTTACAATGTTAGCTGTATTTTATGGTTATAATAGTTACAATACTTAAAAATGAACAATGTTAGCTTATTTGTTATGGTTAAAATGGTTACAGGTTAAAAATGGGAATGAATTTGAATTGCTGAGAAATGCATATTTAAAATGGTTACAGGTACAATAATGGGATGAATTTGAATTGCCGAGAAATACATATTTAAAAAATAGGAAGTTTTAACTGCGGTTATAAAACAATGTTGTGGTTGTATATTTGTGTCTGCAGACTATATAACGACGGGTAAAAAATATAACCGTAATAATATCTCGCAAGCTGCACAGAAAAAAGAAATATCAAAACGGCGCAGTTGGGAATCGAACCTAGGAGCATTATATTTATCACAACGGTTCGTTATAATAACCGTTGTGATAGGGCACGCTGTTTCCATGTAATTACAATGGTTAATGGCCTGTGATTATAAGTATCCATTTATAACGACACTCTACATAACAACGCCTGCGCCTGCGTCATTATATACATTTCCCAACCGTTGCTAATTAGTATTTACGGAGTAGTGTCTCCATATGAAGAATAATACAACATCAGCCTACTTCCTATCTTAAGATTCAGCCTAATACAATCTTAACTAGTGATACTTCCATCAGAACCTATCACCAGAATCTACACATTCTTGACCAGTAGCTCTACACCATACTTAACCATGAATAAATATAGCTCCAAGATTGAAAGTCAACCATAATTATCCTAAAAAAACAAAACCAGGAATGATGTGCCAACATCATTTAGGACATCAGTCTCAATCAGAGAAGACATGACTTTGATTCTTGAACGACTAAACACTGAACTTACCATTCTCACACTTCCATTTGCAAGGAACACGTGAGAATCACAATAGGTCACAGTTGCAACAGCTCAAAGACCATCATAGGAGGTAGAACACCACAGATAGAAATAAACTCTCACAAGCCTCACGAAGCTTCAACTCAGAAGCACAATGTTTAGACATCCTGTCTGACATTACAGAGTCATCACCCATCCTTAAGCATCCAAATAGGAGATTCCCTCTGAGCATCATACCATAAGCAGACTTCTCAGCAAGGTCTAATTCTCTTCTGCCCTTCAGTCCTCTATCCTTCAAAACTCCACCTTGCGCAGTCCACCATAAGACACAGTACATTAGTACTAGCAAGGGCTAATGTTTCAATAGGAGATGATATCATAAAACTAGAGCAACAGGCTTGTGCAGGTAGTTTCTTGATTCATACTCAATTGCCACCTTCCTCCATAAGTGACCAATCAGAATACCTTCCACCTGGTCCTTGATCATGTGGAAAAAACAACAGGGCTGAAACTTCCAGTACTATCACCCCTTACCCCAGACAGAACTCTGGAACACTCATATCAAACATCTTAGATGAGACTCCAAGAAAACACCAAGAAATCAGAAACTCCCTTGAGCTTTTAGCTATTGCATGATCCAAAGAGGTTGAGATAGACTTTGGAGATAACCGTATAGTTGGAGAGCAACCACTCCTAAGGAGACCAGCCTATACAAGATGGTGCAACTCCAATTCAAACAAATGACTACAGCATGAATATCCTGATGTTCATTCCAATGTCATAACATTTGATCACTGACTTGACTATCCAATTGATGAAACCACACATGCCTGAAACTGTCTTGAAGATCTAACCCTTAGACTTCCAGACAATATCCCTCCTTGAATTGCTATTCCACCATAACAGAACAAGAGTTCAATGTTCTCATAGGCTTGTATGAATCTTGGCAACATGGGTTTGGTTCTTTGATAAACATCAATTATAATTAGCATGGGCATTTTGTGTAATATGGACTCTATAGTTTCTAGCAGTTGGTTTCATGTATTGGTTTTTTGGAAAAAAATGTGTAATGGGATTTTTTGTGAAAATCGAAAATGTCATGGGCTTTATTTATTTTTGCACGTCACACTTTTGTGTTTGAAATGGGAAAAAATAGTAATGGGCTCCCTTGGAATATATGTGATCCAATGCATTTTTGTAAGGTTTTCTATAATCTTGAATTCACACTTCCATGTTTGAACCAACCTTTGACTTTGCCATCAAATTGATTAAAATCATGATCATTCCAACTAGAACCAAATTTCAATACTCTTGACTTCTTCACTTGAAATGGATTTGAATTGATCCTTGAAAGTAAAATTTATCATGAATCCCTTTTGAGTTTGAAATGAATCAAGACCTTGAATCGAAATGAATCCACTACTAAATCAATCTCTGGATTTTGCCACTTGTATTCTGATAAACCAAAGCCTTCAATATGGAATTCCTTGAGTAAGAACGTCTTAAAATCAGAGAGCCATGACTTGAACTATGGATTGCAATATACTGCACAAACTTCTAATTAAAGCTTTAGACACACATCCCTTGATTTGTGCACACCCTGGCCTTGATCTTGAAACACACTTTTGCTTAACCAAGATTAGGTCAAAACTAGATGAACTTCAACACACATTCCTGACTTGATATCCTCACATGAAACTTGGGCTTAGGCAACAAGAAAAATGAAAGCAACTTCAACATATTTTTGGATTTTTAAATAATGGTTAGAAGATGGAAATACAGGTGAAAGATAATATACAAGTAGGACAAATTTGGGGTAAGACAAAATGGTTTAAGATGAACTGTTCTAACTTGTTGATATCTTTTTAAGAATTTTCACTCAAACTTTCTACGACCTAGTTTTCTATGGTAATAAAAACTTAGCCTAGTGTGAGACTTGATCTTTCTCGTAATTTTTCACAGCCTCATTTTATTCACAACCACCTTTGGTTAATATTTTTGTTCAAGAGTAACCAAAAAGCTATCAACATATCTTGAATCACACTTTTGATTAAGGTAAAATTTGTAGGGTTCATGTTTATGAATTTCAATTAAATCATGGTTAAACTTGTTGGCGCAACAAACGGGGGGTCGAGCGAGGAGCATTTTAAATTGTGGGACATCCTTCTTTGAGCAACACACCTTTGTGAGAGACGCACCACATATTCACCCCAAAACCTTAAGGTGATATGTGGGTGGGTTCTCTCACTTATAAATGCTCAAGTCACAACATTCATATCCAATGTGAGACTATTATCCACACTACTCACACTTGTAATTCTTTTTCAACACTCCCCCTTAAGTGTGAGTCTACCACAATGCTCCCCTTCAAGTGAATGCTCTTTCTTCTACATACACTTGTACCGCCGTTAGACACTATTCAACGGGACATTCAACCACCACCTGTGGGGATACTTTCAATACAAGTAAGCCGATCCCTTTCTCAAACCAAAGGCTCATGATACCACTTGGGGGGGGGGGTCAACTAGGGAGCATTGAACAATGGAATGATTAAAGTGCAATATTGTCCAACTAAAATTGTAAGGTTGTTAGAACGCAAGCACTGTGATGAACACACAGTTAATGCGCAGCAAGATTGTAATTGCAAGATGAAAGCAATATCACACACACACACTCTAATGTTTAGACATCTTGGAAGACATCTTATAAGAGAAGAAGAGAGAATAAAGATGATTCTCATTTTGTATTTTCACATTACAAAGTGTTATTTATATGTGTTACACAATAGCTTGCTAAGCAAGTCATCCATACATAAGGTAACTAACTAACAACCAATTTGTAACAAAGTGCTAACTAACTGGTACACATGACAGTTATGAATTAAAACTCAACACTCCCCCTTAATTCATACCTGTTGAACATTTATAACACCAAGTTTCTTTCTCAAAAACTCATATCTGTCAAGCTTTAGAGCCTTTGTAAAACCATCTGTCAGTTGCATTTCAGTTGGAGAATATTGCACCTCAATTATTCCATTGTTCACTTTCTCTATGATGAAATGAAACCTTGTATCGATGTGTTTACTTCTGCCATGCGAGATTGGATTTTTAGTACGGCTAATAGCTGAATTGTTATCAATTCTGAGTACCAGAGGCTTCATCACATCACACCTCAGTTCCTTCATCACTGAATCCAACCACATTGCTTGACAAGTTACAAATGTTCCTGCAATATATTCTGCCTCTTAAGATGAAAGTGTAGTCACTGGTTTCTTCTTTGTACACCATGATATAGCTGCTTCATTGAACTTGAAAACATAGCCAAAGGTACTTCTTCTATCTGTGATGTCTCCACACAAATCATTATCTGAGTATCCAATGAGTTCACTTCTTTCACCTTTACTTCCATTTGGGAATAGCAGACCAAACTCCTTTGTGTTTTTTATATACCTAAGTATCCTTTTATCAGCTTTCAAGTGAGTCTTCCTTGGACCATGCATGAACTTGCTAATCACACTGATTGAGTAGTAAATGTCAGACCTATTGTTGCACAAGTATCTCAATGAACCAACCATTTATCTGAACAATGTTGGATCAACTCTTTCTTCCTCACTCCACTCATCCAATTTTGAGTTTGTCTCTGATGGATTTAAAATTGAATTGCAATTATTCATTTCAAATTTCTCAAGTAGTTCACCTATATACTTCTGCTGGTGCATAACTGTTCCATTCTTCACCTTCAGAAACTCCATTCTTAATTAAGAAGAATGAGAGTTCCCCTAGATCAGTCATTTCAAATTCAGATTTCAACTTGTTTTTCACCTTTTCAATCTCTGATGTTTTGCTTCCAGTGATGAACAAATCATCCACATATAGGCAGATTATCTTGGTTTCTTCTTCACTTGAACTTTGCACATACACACCAAACTCTGCTGAACACCTTTTGAAACCTATTTAAATCAAAACTGATCAATCCTATTATTCCAGGCTCTAGGGGCTTGATTCAAACCATACAAAGCCTTATGGAGTCTATACACCATGTTTTCCTTGCCTTGCACTTCAAAACTAGGAGGCTGTGACACAAACACTACCTCTTTAAGTGAACCATTTAGAAAGGATTATTTCACATCTAAGTGATAAAGTAACCACCTTCTCTTGCAAGCTAGAGCCACAACTAACCTTACAGTTTCAAGCCTTGCAACTGGAGCAAACACTTCATTGTAATCCACACCATGTTTTTGTAAGAAACCTCTAGCCACCAACCTTGCCTTATACTTTGAAATTTTCCCATCAGGATTTAATTTCAGTTTGAACACCCACTTCACATCTATTTTCTTTTTCTTATCTAGCAAGTTAACTAGCTCCCAGGTTTGATTCTTCTCAATTGAATGGAGCTCTTCCATCATAGCTTTCCTCCATACATCTATATTCAATGCTTCTTTATAATTAAGAGGTTCAGAATCTTCCAACAATGCAAAGTGAATGATATCACCTTAATCATTTACTGCATTATCAGGAATTACTTCACAGTCATTCTACCTTCTTGGAGCTTGTCTGATTCTTTGAGGTCTCACAACTGCTTCCTCTTCTTCTGGTTCATCTGCATCATTATTGTTCACTTCTTCATTATGTGATTCATCACTTGAATCAGGATAAATGCAGCTTTATTGATTCTCTTTACTGTATACTGTCTCTTCTTCCCATTTCCACTTCTTAGCCTCATTCACAATCACATATCTACTAACATGTACCTTTTGAGTTAGAGGATTATAAAGCTTATATGCACCTGTTAGATGATAGCCTATAAGTATCATAATCTCAATCTTATCTTCAAGCTTGCTTCTTCTAACATCTGGTATATGTTTGTAGAACCAGGAGCCAAAAACCTTGAAATGCTACACACTAGGCTTTCTTCCAAACCAGGCTTCCTCTGGTACCTTCAAATTCAGCTTCTTTGTGGGACATTTATTTAGAATGTAAGCAGCTGTAGTGACTACTTTACCCCAAAACTTGTGTGGTAGGTTTTTTTTACTTGATCATGCTTCTTGCCATATTCAGTAGAGTTATATTCCTTCTCTCAGCAAGTCCATTATGCTGAGGTGTATAGGGAGTTGTTACCTCATACACAATATCTTGATTGACACATAAGGCTTCAAATTCTTTTGAGGTGTATTCTCTGTAAGAACAAGATTTGGTTCTACATCTGGCCTCTAAGTTTTGATGATAACTGCACATGTTATCTAAGAGAACAATTCTGTATAATATGGTTTTTGTATAGTGTGTGGCTGTTGTCAAGATGATTCTGAATCTGATAAGAATACGTGTGACGTCATCAGACCCTGTTATTAACACTCTGGAAGAAAACATATGTGTGTACAAGTTAAAGTCAAGATTCATGAATGTTTCTAATACAACGGTTCTAATGAATGTTAGTTCTGAACATTCTAATTAAGACTTTATAAGAAAGGTTTACAATACCTTCTAATGTGATGTGCTTCTAATGTTACAAGTTTTGAAGATTCTGAAGACGTGGTTCAGGTGAACAAAGCTCTGAAGATTCTGAAGACACAATTTATGAAGTTCAAGTTCTGAAGAGTTTCTGAAGACAAGGTTCTGATTGGACGAAGTGCTGAAGACTCTGAAGACAAATAACGTGCTTAATTAAATCTGAAGACTCTGAAGACAAGGTTCTGAAGACTCTGAAGATAATGCTTATAAAAGAACGAGTGTTGAAGATTCTCAAGATAGATTTTGCTGAACAAGATCTTAGAATTCTGAAGACTGGGTTTTTGAAGACTACACAAACAATGACTCTTCTACAACACGCTTCATCAAGTTAATATTTGAAGCCTTTGAAGATGCTAGAAGACTGAAGATCATAATGGTTTTAAGCTGAATATAATAGTACTGAAACTTTGTATCTTCTACCTCAAAAAGGTGGCGGATGAGCAGCTTTTTGTACAGTGATGTTGACCATTCCTTCATGTGAACGTTGGGATATTGCTGTTGGAATATGTTTCCAAGAATACCCCTCAACGGATCTATTCTCTCAGACTCTATAAATTGAAGACTTGGAAGCTTGAAGAAATGTTGCTTGTTGCTTATCGCTAATGGCTTATTGCTTGAAGCAGCCGCTGATCACAAAAAGAGAAAGATAAAAAGGTTGTTGATTGTTGTTCATATAAAGGAGTATTATTCAACACAACAAACAAATCAACATGTAGCAAGTAAAGATGAAGCTGCTACTACAAGTGTGCACAAACGATGAATATGCTAACACCATATGAAACTACTCAAGTGAGACATTATAAGTGAAACATAGTAGCTCAGTTGAACTTGATAGTTGAATTGGAAATGCAATATATGATCAATAAAGGAGTACAAGATTCTGCAAGCTGAAGCTTAAACGAAGAATTCTCAATGGAGAAGAAGCTGAAGCAGAATGATGAAGAATGCACAATGATGCAACATGCTAAAGCCATGTGAAACTCATCAAGTGAAACATCAATAAGTGAAGCATAGTAACTTGGTTGATCTTGATAGTTAAGCTGGAAGAAGCATTACCTACTCAGAAAGGAGTGCATCAGAAAGAAGCTTAAAGCTCTGATAAGAAGCCGTAGTGCTCATAAGAAAACTTTTAAGTAATACAGAACTAGGGTGCTTTATAATATCTTAGAGATTTATTTTTAGATAGTTTCTGTATTAGAAAGCAAGAAGTTTTTGCTCACATCTTGCTAGAAACACTTAGGTATTTTTGTACTTCGTTTGTGTAATCAGCTTGTAAAAGCATATATAGTGCACAACAAAAATCCTTGAAAAAGGTAATGTTCCTTGAGCGGTCGAATGATGACCAGAATTCTTGAGAGGGTCAGGTCGTTGTTAAACGGCTTGGAGGTTGATTCCTTGAGCGGCTGAGTGAATACCAGAATGCTTAAGAAGACTAAGTGTGTTTCTAACAGCTTAGTGGATGATTCCTTGAGAGGCGAATGAATGCCAGGATTCTCAAAAAGGCAATGGAAGGTATCCATTGTGGTTGTAATCATGTTAATGATTAGTGGATTAAGTTCTTGTGATAAGGCGAAATCACCTTGAGTGGTGGACTGGAGTAACTTCGTTAACAGTGAACTAGGATAAAATAATTGTGTTCATTTCTTTTATTTACATGCTAACGCAATTAGTTTAAATTCCGCAAATGGGGACGAAATGTGAAACCCAATTCAAACCCCCATTTCTTGTGTTTCTCAACCTTCAATTGGTATTAGAGCTCGGGTTCTGTTATTGAGGTTTATCAAACACTTAACCGTGTCAGATAAAGATCCGGACGAGCTTTGAGAAACGTTCTGGTTAATCTCCTCCGCCATCTACAGTTTCAGTCTCATACAATGATGAAAAGATTGAGCACTGAAATGACAAACCAGAAAGGTTCATTATGGATTATGTCACTGAGTCTTAGAGTTGGTTGCTAATGACAACATAACCTTCTCTTATGGCACTTGCAAGAAGATTGAAAGCAAGTTGAAGAATCAGCTGGTAAAAGGATAATAGACTCATCAGATAATTTGAAAAATATGCTGAATGTTATTCTTGGAATACGTTAGTTGAGAACTACGTATCTTCTCAAGGTGATGCCTAGACAAGGCTTAAGAAAGATGATCTAAAAAGGATCAACAAGAATCACCAGGAAGCAAGAAATCTTTGGTTTCGTTGCAGTGAAATTTTCTGTGGGCAGGGTCAAAAAGCAAGAGAGGGATAACATGGGTGAATTAGAAGTTTGTATGCAGGTCTAAGCAAGATTGTGGTCTGGGAATAAAAGACATCAATCTGTTTAATAAAGTTCTGCTAGCAAAATGGATCTGGAGGCATCTAAATGAGAGGGATGTGCTGTGGGTGCGTTTACTTCAAGCTAAATACAAAAACGTAAAGGAATGCATCGCCAACAAAGACTACGTTTGCTTTCCTTCGTCAACTTTCTTATGGTGGCAAGATCTTTTTTCTGTGTATGGCCAGGCTGCTGTTGCAGACGTTTCAAACCTCTTTTCATATAGGTTGGGCAGTGGAGTGAACACTTTGTTTTTGCTGGATAAGTGGATTGGGAATAAACCTCTATTTCAAATTTTTCCTGGCTTATGGAACAGAACTGGCACAAAATTGGCAATGATGGCGGAAGTGAGAATGTGGTATACTGATCATTGGTTGTGGCAAGTAGATTTTGATATTGGTCTTGATGGGGTCGAATTATTATCTTGGTGGTGGATAACGAAAAGCGTTCATTTTAACAAATCTTGTACTTATTATGACTGGTTTGTAAATCAATCTCTATATTTTTAAGGGTGATGTTTTGGATGTAATATTGGTAGATTGTATATTGTAACTGGGTTGCATCACCCCTAGTGCCCCTGTTAAAATAAAAATTTTCTTATAAAAAAAAAATCTATGAACACTTCTAATCATCAGTGGTGTTGAAGATAAAAGAAAGAACTTTGTTGCCCATTGATAAAATCATGTAAACCATTTTCAACCAATTTGTATTCATACTTCATTAAATAAATGTCCATTAATAAAATCAAGTAAACCATTTTCAATCCATATGTATCCATACTTCATTAAATAAATGTTTAAAATATGTTTACGTTGTTAATTAAATCAAATATAAAATTCTTTTGTTTTCAATATAATAGAAGAGTATATATATATACATATCATATGTACTGTAACAATTTTCAGCCAATAAAGAGGGAGAAAGCAAGTTGTTTTGCCCATTATAATGAGAATCATACCTTTCTCATTCTCATCACATGAAACGCTTCTCTTTTAACATTTCTTTTGGGTAACCAAAAGCGCTTTAAATTCTTTTTAAAAGGTTAAGTTGTGTTTTTGAAAACGGAAAAGTTTTCATAAAAAAATAAAAAAGACAATGAAAAAGTATTAAGTATTTTTATTTTTTATTTAAAATATTATTAATTAAAATTATAAAATTAAAAAAAAAAAAAAAAACAAAACAGAATAGCACAAGAAAGTAGGCTACTATAATGACCGTTGCAATTTGTAAAACAGAGAAAAATTGGACCGACCGTTACCACCTATCATCATCATTCATTCCTCACTTTCACTTCATGTTTCTGTTTATGTTTCTGTCACTTTTTCTTTTGCAACAAAGTTAGGATCAGACAGAAAAATGGTTGCCAAAACCACACACACACAGAATAATAATAACATGTTACCTGTTTTTGATCCAATTCTAATCAGAGAAACACTAAACAAGGTATTTACCCAGATTACATGATTAATTAATTTTAGTTACATTTTAGACTGAATTTTTATGATTGTTTTGAAGGTGGATCGTTGCATGAATCGGCTACAAGAACTTCAGTTCACTGTTTCTGGAATCAATCTAAGCCCTCGCAGTACCAGAAGTTATCTCAGAACAAGTTTAAGGTGCAAGCAAAAATCTATTAGGTATATTGATTATTATTATGATTGATAATTGCTATTGATAATTGTGTTTTAAAATATATACTCAATTTTTCTTCTATGTTGTTATTTTTTGAAGGATCAAGAGTAGTGCACAAAATACATCTCCAATAGGGAAGTTTTCAAAATCAGCAAATTTAGGAGGTATGATAGCTTTGATTGATCTATCTGTCTCAAAATCAAATTCAATTCTTAGTTGTAAAGCTTTAAATTGCGGTGCTGGTCGTGGCCGCAATCTTGATATTGCGGTGAATTGTGTTTGATGCGGCCGCAATTGCAGTTGCATTGCGGCCGCAGAAACATAAATACCTTGATTTGGCAATCAAGGTTGTGGCTCTGGCCGGACCGAGTTATTTACTCGGCCGGATAACAATGCTTCTTGACATTTAGCATGTTTCCTTTCTTAAAATCTTCTTCAATTCTCAATTCATGTTTTTTCGCGGTAACATTGATGCAGGTGAGTGGAGGAAAATGTCACTGCCTGCAATGCTTGTTGGCGAAACTGTTGTAGAAATTTTACAGGCAAGTCAGTTTGCTAGAGAAATGGTTTCTTCGGTTGGTCCGAAACTTGATCCAAAAACTCCGTTATCTCGATCCTCACACCAGAAATCAGACCCTGAAACCTCACAACTCAGAGCTAAAAGAAGGAAGGAGAAGGAAAACAAACAACAGTCTGATTCGCCACCGTTTCAACCCCTTCGTGCGCGTTCGAGAATCAACTTTGAAGTCTCTCCCCCTAAAAAAGTAAGAGACTTTGATGAAGAGAAAGAGAATATTAAGCATTCAGCAAATAGGGTATCTCCAAGGAATAGGCCATGGGCTAGAAAGACAGTACTGTTTCCCAACCCTTTATTCTCTTCAACTTCTTCACATCAGCAAGAATTCTGCAAGACAAAATCACCTGTCATGTCAACAATGCCACACAGATTTCGGATCAAATCACCGTATAAGTATCCGATTGAATCACCAACTAGAGTAACAAAAACACCATCAAAGTTTCGGATCAAATCGCCTCATGTGTTTGTGGACGAATCACGAAAAAGAGTAACAAAAGCACAGCACAAGTTTCAGACAGAATCACAACATAAGAAGGTTCTGATCAAATCACCAAGTAGAGCAAAAACTACAACACCACACAGGTTTCGAATCGAATCACCACATAAGTTTCACATCAAAACACCAACTTCACCCAAGAGAGATACAAGATTGAACTATCCAAAGAGATATGGTCCTGCATCGATATCAAGTCGAACTATCTCTCCTTCTAGATTGGCTGCACCAACAAAGAGCAAGAAAGGTGTACAGAAAAGTGATGCATCAGTGTGTTTGAGTAAAAGTTCTCCAAAGAGCAAGAAAAGTGATGGATTGAGTAAGAAGTCTCCAAAGAGATCCGCTGCATCAAAGTTACGCCGACCGTTCTCTCCTTCGAGACTTGTAACAAGACTAGTTTTACCATTGAAGAGCAAGAAAAATGATGGCTTAGTTAGTGGATTGAAACAGCGGCCACCAACAACAATGCACTTGCCTGGTCCAAGATTTTAAGAACATAGTGTGATATTTTTTCAATTTTTTTGTTCTTTTCATAAGGATGTCAAGCTCCATAAGAAATTCTATACTGTGACCATACTATACTAAATATATATTTTTTTGTTTTTCATGTCAATGCAGAATTTGACCATATTGATATACTGAAAATTTCATGTGCCATATAAAAAGATGATTTTTTTTCCTGTTATATAGGAGTATATTGTAATTTTTGTTCACTAAATTTTTATCATTTTATAGGAAATTCTAGTTTCCTTTATCTTTTCTCTCTTCTTTTTCTTTTTCTTTTGTTAACATGATATTAAAGAGATTGGTTGAGTCATATGGGATATTTGCAACAATAAAATTTATCCTTTAACTTTGTTGTTATGTTTTGTTTATTCATTCAATTGATTAGTCTAGTCAATTTGTGTTGGGATTTGTTTTTATTTTAAAAAAATTGATAGAAGTTCTTTTGGGGTCGCTCTGCATTTGAATTTGTTTGTATTTTTTATTTTTAGAGTAATAGTAATGGTTAGCGAAAAAATATTTTTCTTTAATATTGTGTTCATCTCAATGAATAAAATTATGATTATTAGAGTTATGTAATAAAAAAAATTAAAAAGAAAGATGATATGCAGTTATGTTGAAGGAACTTTTATTAAACCCTATTAGATATATGCTAGCTTAGGCTTCCTATAACTGAGAGTTGTCGGTTCACTCGGTTAGTAACCTGTTATTCCAGGTTACCTGATTACTACTAAAAATGTAATCAGTTGCAATCATTTGAGATTAATCAATTCATAACAATAAAGTTAGTTACAACTCAATTATGAACAGTGCAACTATCAATTTCTAACATGGAACCGGATTGCTAACACGGTCTCTGGCCATGACCTCTTCACCACAGGCGTCGTTGCCGTCTTCCATCCATGTTTCGACTACTTCGGTACTAGCAGCATTGTCTACGAACGATGATCTGCGTTGTCTCAATTTCACACTCAAAATCGCACAAAAGTTTGACGAAAAAAACTTCCTTCTATGGCTCAACAAGTTGAGCCTTACATCAATGCGCATAATCTCACAGAGTTTGTTGTTTGTGTGTGCATTCCTCCTCAATTTCTTGATGATGCATTTCGAAATTCTGGTACAGTTAATCCTGCGTACTCAATGTTGCTTCAAAAGCATCAAATATTGTTGTCTTGGCTTCAATCTACTCTTTCCAGTGAAATTCTCTCTCGAGTTTTAGATTGCTCGCACTCGTGTCAATTATGGGATCGCCTGTTTAACTATTTTTAAAAGCAAACACGTGCAGGAGCTCGTCAATTGAGAATGGAACTACGTGTTATCACGTTGGACAATTTAACTATTCAAGACTATCATCTCCTTAAGCTTTGATTGGTGATCCAATTTCGAGTTCACATCACATAGATGTCATCCTTCAGGGTTTGTTTGTTGATTATGCACTAGTTGTCTGTGTTAGTGAAAGCAAGTTTGGTGCTATGGGTCATGATGAAGTGGAAATTTTGTTAGTTGCTAATGAGCTTTGTAACACCATAAATCCTGAAACTTATATATTAAGTTTTACATGATAATCTAAGGTGTCACCAACGACAAAACCTTTAATAAATCAAACATTTAACAATTACGCAGGGAAAATAACAATGTCATACAACACTTGTCATCGCACCCTCACCTTCACTTAGGTTATCATTGCGGCGGTATCGATAGTATTTCAAATAATAAAACTGATCATACCTGCATCAGACAGTATTTGGTGGTCAGGAACGTCTTGTGGACTCCAGCTCCGGTGAGGTTGAAAGACGGGGGGGGGGGGGGGGGGGGGGGTGTACCTGCAAGGTACTCCGACGCTCAAGTAAGGCAAGGGTCACGAGTGAAAGCAAGTACAAGGTTGGAGAGTAAGAGAGTGTGTAACCTGACCCTCTCAAGTGAGAGGGTATTTATAGAGAGCCCCCAGCGCGGGGCCAACGGTCACTAGCACTGGACTGGATTGCGAGGCCCAATCCAAGTAACTGCCAGGGCTTACGTGGCGTAGTGAAAACCAGCACGTGGTCTTCGCCCTGGGGTAACCGTTCCTAGATCTCCGGAATTAGGGCAGAACGATTCCATCGGGAGTGGGTGGTTACATGAGAACGTGTCCTCGCGGGGAGGAGTCTTGTGTGTCGGGGAGAGACGTGTCCACGCGGGGAGGACCCTTATGTGCAGAAGGAGATGGCTCATCGCGGGAAGGAGCACCTGAGTGTCGGGGAAGGCGAGCTCGGAGAGGCTTAGCGTCTACGCCCGACGCTCTATGCGGCGTGTGCCCGACACTGTTGAAGTGGGCCTGTGCTCGACGTTGGTTGTGATAAGAGGCCTTTGTTGGGCCACCCCAGAACGTGTGGGTTGGGCCTGCTCGATTGAGGAGCAGACCTCGGCCCAGTCCAGAACAAGAGCCCCCCAAGTCGTTGCTCTGAGGTGTCGGAGTAATGACTTAAGGGTCAGCCATGTTGAGGACTTGTCCAGTCGGGGAAGGGATTCTAGACGTGGCCGCGGATGAGCGACGTCGCGGGGATATGAATAGTCTGAAATGAGGTAAATGAAAATACGCGTGTTGGGGAATGAAACGACGCGTTTGGGAGAGTGTGCGCCACGTGTCGCAGCTCATTATTGTCTAGGGCGGCTACGATAGGGTAGCGTAATCGACTGCCTAGGAGCCCTCGAAACTTGTGAGAGCCCTATAAATAAGGGTCATCTCGTCTCATTCGCACTTTTGGCTCCCCCTTTGCTCAGACTCACTCTTTCTTCCTTCTCTTGTTTTGCCGCCGTACGCCGCCGCCATCTGCCGTGCCGGAACCCTACCGGAAGTTATTTCAAGTAAGTTTCTTTCTTTTTTCTCCTTTCATTTGCCTTTTTAGGGTGGTTTCATGGTGAACTGGTGAAGTTCTCATGGAAATCATGAAATATCCGGCGAAAACGGCGGAATTTCATAGTTTAGTTGTTGAATCTCGCGGGGAGAGACGATGAAATCCCCGTGGACACGAAGAATATCTTGGGGTCATGAGATGAACGTTTCTTAGTTCTTTTGTTGAACATTCCGGGGATTAAGGACGGAATCCCCGGGGAACCGACGTTTATCTCGGGGATTAAGGACGGAATCCCCGGGGAACCTGAGGATAGTCACGGGTTCGCCCTTTCACTTGATCAGCGGTGGAAGGGGTGGATTTGATATGGGTCATCGAATTCACCATTTCCTTCTGCTTTTCAGGTAAATGGACGTATTGCCAGTGGCCGAGGGATCCTTGGATATTTACGACAGGCCCGATTCACCTATGGCGGAGACAACCAGCGCCGGGGAGAGGCTTCCCGACGAATGGGCCTGCGAGAGGCAGCAAACATGATGTCCCTGTTTGTCGACGGGGACGAGGACGACATATTTTACACCGTCGAGCACCGTCTAGTGGGTTCTGCGAAGACGTGGAACGTGTTTAGGCCAGGGCCACATCATCGAATATGCTCGACATACAGCGGGATGCGGTTTCCCGTATATGAGTTTATGTTCGACGAGGTGGGGTGGGGTTTGCCCTTCACGGATTTTCAATAGTCAGTGTTTGTCTGGCTGCGTTTGGCCCCTTCTCAACTCCACCCCAACTCTCTCGCTTTCATCAGGGATTTCGAGCTCGTGTGCAAATACCTGTAGATTGGGGCGACGGTGCCCCTATTTTTTTGCATTTTCCACCTTCAACGGCAGGTTGTCGACGACAAGCATGGTTGGGTGTCCTTCAAGCAGGTGAGCAGCCTGTTTCACAATTATATGGACTCCGTGCGAGATTTCAAGTATCGGTACTACCTCGTGAGGCCGATCACACATGAGGCCGTAAATACAGTGTATCGTCGGGTCGTCGAAGAAGTAGATGGGCGGCGAGAGGAGGCCCTTGTGCCCAGGTTTCCGTTGTTCTGGACTGAAGAACACTTCAAGAGGGGAACGGACAACTATATCGCCAGCCCTGGTAAACTCTGTGATGGGGATCGCTTGGCTCACGAGGCCATAGTCAAGTTCGTCAGTGGGTTTAACAAAGCCAAGTTCGTGACGCCGAACGGGGACTTCCTTCTGGGCGACGATGGAGAGGTCTTAACGAAGCGTCGATTGATCAACACTAGGGCTCTCCTCGAGACGTTTTCTGACGAGGAGGCTCTCGAGCAGTTAGGTGGGATGGCCTCCCCGACCTGCCTTTCCCTTCTCCCTTCTTTTCGAATTACTGACCTCTTTGTTTTCTGTTTGTAGGTAAGATGTCGACTGCTGAGGAGTGCCTCAAAAAGTTGAGGGCTAACCGCGCTACAAAGAAGGGAGGCAAAAGCCATCTCGAGCAGCTCCGAGCGTAGGAATCCGTTCCCACTCAGACAACCGGGGTTTCTTCTGGCTCTCACCGGGATAGTGATTCTCCCAGCCCCCAGGGCTCCCCAAAGAGGCAGCGGATTGCGGACACAGTGGCCATCGACCTTACTAAGAACGAGGGTCCCCCTGCTGTAAAATTTGTGCTCCCGCCTTGTCACTCGAGGCCGAACTTTTTCATGGGGAATAATTCCCTATGCGTGGGTGCCCCTGAAGCTCAGGCCATCTTGGGCGTCGACAAGGTCTCTCGGAGAAGGGCGCTGGTGGAGGATGTGTCTGCTGTGATGCGGGTCTGTGCGGCTGCCCTGGTTCTGAACGACGAGGCGTGCCCGGAAGGCGAGCTGAACAGGTTGCGCGAGAGTCCTTCTCAGCCGAAATGGAGAAGGTAGGCAAGGAGTTAGCCGACTGCAAAAGCCAGAACCAGGCCCAGGTCGAGATTCTCGGGAAGTTGGAGGAAAAGTTGAAGAATGCTAAGGAAGAGCGGAGATGTCTCGTCGGGATTGAAGAGGAGAGGGATCGTCTCTTGGCGAGGAATGCCGAGTTGGAGGAGTTTGTCTGCCCAGCTGATGAGGAAACCGAGGAAGACAGATTGCTGACCTCGCAGGCAGCGCTGATAGCGAAGCTCCGGGAATCTGAGGAGGACAACCTCGTATCGACTGACATAGGTTTCAGGAACACCGTGGAGCAGCTTCGGGTTCTCAACCCCGACCTCACAACCGAAGGGATTGACCCCGACTCCGAGGTGGTCGATGGTCAGATCGTGCAGCCGATGCGGGTGGACGAGGTTCATGAACGCGAGGAGCCCGAAGGGACGGTCGCCGAGTAGGCTTTTCTTCTTCGTTTTATTCGGCCTGCGAGCCGTTTTATTTATTTTTGGATACGTACGCCCGACCTGCGTGCCAGGGGCTTTTGATACTTGTTTGTAATATCTGTACAATGGGCTTCTACCCGCTTCAATGCATTTTTGCTTATCTGCTCGTGTATGGTTTATACTGTGTGTGATGTTATAGCATTTGTTATACTTTGTTTGTTTCTGTCTAAGTAATAGAGATTTCTATACTTTGTTTTTATCTAAGTAATAAAGACTTTGGGATTTGCTCGATCTTGACAGTCCCTGACCGCGTGGAGAGCTGGTCGGGTGGTCGGAGACGTATTCCTACCTTCAACGAGGCTAAGAGCTCGGTCGAGGTCTTAGCTCCGTGGCGCGAACTTCCCATCGTGAGCTGGGTGTTCTGCCTAATTGGAACAACGACGGCGGAGCTCGATCGAGGTATCCCCGTCGGATCAAAGTCCTCGCGCACACACAACGCGGCGACCTTCGATCATCGTGTTCTGTATAGGGGTGTCGCGCTCGTACCTTAGTGCGTCCCCGTAACCGCGGTGTTCGTGAGTCGCGGGCAGTGCTTAACTGTAGTATTGTTTGAGCTTCTCAGTGTTCCATGGTCGAGCAAGTTCTTCCCCTTGCATATTTTCGAGGAAATATGCTCCTGTCCCCATTTTCGCGCGGACGCGGTACGGGCCCTCCCAGTTCGCGGCGAGTTTGCCCTCTCGCGAGTCTTTCTAGTTCCTCCGTAGGACGAGGGTGCCCACCTAAAAATCACGTTTGATAACTTTGTCGTTATAACGCATTGTTATTTTCTGTTTTAGTGAAGCTTCTCGGAGGGAAGCGCCCGAACGTGTCTCCTCGACGAAATCGAGTTCTTCCCTCAGGGCTTCTTTGTTCGCGTCTCCGTCGAGGGGGGCTTCCGTCCTCCTCGAGGGTTCCCTGTTCTCCACGGGGATCACCGCTTCCGTTCCATAGGTTAGACGAAAAGGGGTCTCCCCGGTCGTGGAATGCGGGGTTGTTCGGTAGGCCCAGAGGACGCTGTGTAGCTCCTCGACCCACCTTTGTTTGGTGTCTCCTAGTCGACGTTTCAATCCTCGGAGGATTACTCTGTTCGCTGCTTTAGCCTGCCCGTTCGTTTGAGGGTGCTCGACCGACGTGAAGTGCTGCTTCGTGCCCAGCTTGGTGACGAAGTCTTCGAAGTTCCTGTCGGTGAACTGTGTTCTGTTGTCGGTGACGATAGCTTGGGGTACGCCGAATCGGGCGAGGATGTTCCGCTTGTAGAAATGTAGTATGTTGAAGGCCGTGATTTTGGCCAATGCTTCCGCCTCAATCCACTTCGTGAAGTAGTCCACCCCGACGATGAGGTATTTGTTTTGATACGACCCCTAGACGAAATGTCTGAGGATATCCATCCCCCACCACGCAAACGGCCATGGGGAGGACAGTGTTTTAAGCTCGTTAGGAGGTGCAAGGTGCATGTCCCCGTGTCGTTGGCATCTATCGCACTTCTTGACGTGTTCCTTGGCGTCCTGTTGCATGGTGGGCCAGTAGTACCCTGCTCGAAGCGCCTTACAGGCTAACGATTGCCCGCCGAGGTGATGTGCATTGATTCCTTCATGGATTTCCTGGAGGATGTCGGGGACCTTGGTCTCCTCGACGCACCTGAGGAGGGGGATAGAGAACCCTCGCCGGTATAGCTTGTCCTCGACGATCGTGTATGAGCATGCCCGCCGCTTGACCATTCCGGCTTCCTTGGGATCTTCGGGCAGTTTGCCCGTCGTGAGGTACTCGTACACGGGGGTCATCCAACAATTGCTGTCACCAATGGCGTTCACGTCCGCCACTGGAGCAGGTTTGTCGATGCTCGGCCGGGAAATCACTTCTTGTATGACGGATTTGTTCCCGCCTTTCTTCTTTGTGCTTGCCAATTTGGACAAGACATCCGCTCGGGCATTGTGCTCGCGGGGGATGTGAGTTACTTCCGCGGAGGTGAACTTTTTCATCTTTTCTTTCACCAAGGTCAAGTATTCGATGAGGTTGTCGTTCTTGGCCTGGTACTCTCCTCGGACTTGCGAGGCCACGAGCTGGGAGTCGGTGAAGATTTTGACCTCCTTGGCGCCGAGGTCCTCGGCCAGCCGAAGTCCGGCGAGGAAAGCCTCGTACTCCGCTTGGTTGTTCGACGTCGGGAAGGATAGTTTGAGGGATACCTCGATCAGGATGCCTTCCTCATTTTCGAGGATGATGCCCGCTCCGCTTCCCTTCGGGCTGGATGCTCCGTCGACATAAATCGTCCATTTCTGGGATCCGTTGGTCGAAGGTTTCGGGACGGTCATCTCTGCCACAAAGTCGGCCAATACCTGAGCCTTCAGGGATTTCCTTCCCTCTTATTGGATGTCAAACTCGGCAAGTTCGAGTGACCACCTTGTCGCACCTCGAAAAATCAATCGCTTAATCGAAGACACGACCCTTCGCACGAAAGGCGCGGAAAACAGTTCGATAGAGTCGCCACCGAACTTTATTTATCCCAAAAAGAGGGAAAGGAAAATATCGAGAAAACCTTTAAGGAGGGGTAAGAACATGGTCATCGCAACCACATTCTGGGTTCGGGAGTCGGTTACGTGAGGGGAAGGTACGCGCACCCCCTCACGTCCGTTGTACTCAACGGGAACCTCTTGATTCGAATCGCGATACTCGTTAGCTAAGTTTGTCTATTTTCTTCTCTAAAATAAATGCGGAAAGGTAAAGATAAAAGGAAAAGATACCAAGGGGAAATGGGTGGTTTAAGGATAGGGTCCTAGGCAAGATCATCGCGACCTCGGGCCTACGTATGCTCATTCGGACGAGAATGAGAAATCAGAGCAATCGTAGTTCGACTACGGGGTTTGACGGAAAAAGATGGTAGTGTGGAAAAGGTGGAAAAAGAAAAAGTGTGGACGCAAACGGGGAAAAAAGAAAAAAGTGTGGACGCAAACGGGGGAAAAAGAAAAAGTGTGCTCGCCAAGATCATCGCAATCTTATGCCTACGTATCTTTACTCGGACGAGAATAAAGAATCAGAGCAGTCGTAGTTCGAGGTACGCCCACGAAAAGAGGAGTTGGTTGATTTTTAAAAGAGAGGCGTCAATTGTTTACACACGAGTAAGAGAACTCGCACCCAAACAATCGAAGGAAGATCAAAGACTTGAACCCCCATTTTCACCTTGAAAGAGTTTCGATAGTTGTTTAGTCATTTTGAGGTTTATTGTGAAAATTCGCTTGACATGGGATCAAGGGTTTATTGTATGCGCTTGGTTATTTTGAAAAGGATTTGATTTGTTAAAAGAAGAGGCGTCAATTGCTCACACACGAGTAAGAGAACTCGCACCCAAACAATCGAAGGAAGATCAAAGACTTGAACCCCCATTTTTCGCCTTAAAAGAGTTGCGATAGTTGTTAGTTGTTTTTGAAGTTTGATTATGAAAATCCGTTTGACGTTGGATCAAGGGTTTATTTGTTATGCAAAGAGTTTGATTTGAAAAAGGAGTGATTAGAGGTTGATTTGAAAATGGGCTCGACGACGAGTCGAGAGTTTGGTTGAAAAGGGTTTGTTTGAAAATGGCTCGACGACGAATCGAGAATTTGGTTTGAAAATGGGTTGGTTTGAAAATGGCTCGAAGACGAATCGAGAATTAGTTTGAAAACGGGTTGTCTATACTAGTCCCTAGGGGTGCTCCTAGTAAACAAACCACAATCAAAGAAATTTAAATGCGTACATCGGAATGGGAGAGGGGTACATGTAAAATACAAGTGTTGACATGAAATAAAAGGGTCTCGTTGTAAGGTAGCCCAAGAGAAAGCCGTGTGTGTGCGAGGTGTCCTAAACTAAACCTTGAGCAAGCGTCGAGCAAGTGGATGATCATAATCAATAGTCCATCAATTAGTTTTTTTTAGGTTTCGATATTTTTAGTGTTTTTTGATTAAAGGTATGTACAAATAAACAATGGTTAGATAAATAAATATGGATATGAATAATATGAATAATATGAATATGAGCATGGTAAAAAAGACAAGAGATAATATTGACATAAAAATAAAGTTGGTCTCGTCTTAATCGGATTTAATCGACGAAACGATAATCGACGACTTTTGACTTTCATTGACCAAAAGTGAAAATAAAAGAATACAAAGTGACAAATAGGAAATTAAATCGAAAATATGAGTACAAAGCATAAAGGTCTCACATTTATCGAGATTTAATCGAGAAATCGATAAATCGATCGATATTTGGTTTTCATTGACCCCAAAATAAATGTAAATGAAACAAAAATGATAGAAATAACATAAAATTGAAAATGACATGAAAATAATAAAGGTCTCACCTTTATCGAGATTAAGTCGAGAAGTCGACAAATCGTCGATGTTTGGTTTTCATTGACCCAAAATAAATGTAAAAATAGTGAATAAATAAAAATAAATAAATAGGTAGGCCTCATACATATCAAAATTCCATTGGTTTGAACAAACCAATTAAATCATGAATATTACTAGATCATTGACCCAAAAATGGAAATAAAAAATGGAAGCGAAAATCTTAAAAATAATTAGGCAAAATCATATTTAGGAATTAACAATTAAAAAATAATAAAAGAACAAAATGTATTAAAAGAAGATCTTAAAATAACAAATGACATAAAAAAAATAAAATATAAAACCCCATAGATGGAGGGGTGCAGATCATATATTGTGAATCATTATGGGCTTGGAGCCCATTCATCACCAGCATACACCGTCTGAAAGGAGAAAGAACACGGCTAAAATAGCAAAGGGTGATATGAAAATCAAAATGGGCTTCAAGCCCAAACACCATGCGCATCATATATTCAATAAAACCAAGGCAAGGTAATAAAGGATGAAAGCAAAACACGGTCAATTGTTTAGGTTATTTTTAAAATGAAATGAAACACTACATGCTCAGACTTCATCATCACCGCATTGGGAAACGAGGAAAATGAAAAAAAATCAACGCAACAGCAGGACTACACTACGAGACTCACTCCCACCTTCACCTACGCACTCGATCCGTTTCCCTGTCTCTACTCGTTCCGTTTTTCAGGTTTGTGAGCTTGGTTTCTGTTTGTTTCGATCTCGATCTCTCACTCAGATTTGAACCGGGTTGTAGTTGTTTTTCGGTTCTGGTCTAAATCTCACTTCATCTCTCTTTCTGGGTTTGTTTGGTACTGAAAATGTTTGTAGGAAGAGAAAGTCAAAAGAAAAATGGGTGCGGGTATGGTTTGTTTAGGAAGCAGGTTGAAGAAGAAGGGTTGATTTTGAAGGTTTGGGTTCTGTTTTGGCTTATGAATGGGTTTTGAGTTGAAGGCAAGTTTGAAGGGTTTGGGTACAAGGTTGAGTATTGGCGGCTTGAAAGTTTTTTCGGAGTTGATGTTTTACGCGTAGAGTGTGCGGCGATTCGACGGCGGAGTGGAGGTTTTGTTGAAGTGTTTTTAGAAGATGTTATTGGTTAATGGTTTATGGAAGATGGAGAGCGGGGCACGAAAAATGAAGGTGGGTTTTGGTGGCTGTTAGTGTATTGACTTGTTACAGCTTGTGAAGAAAACAAAAGGTTATGGTGCAGTTGCTACAAGTTTGGTTGAAGGGTTTGAGGGAGGATGAAAAAGGTCGGTGTATTTGATGGAGGAAGAAGTATTGAAGAGTGTTTGTTTGAGAGGGTCGGTCCGAGTAAAGGGACGTCCTCCCCTTTTTTGTTCTGCTCCGGGTCCTCTTTATCCATCTAACTTTGTTCCTCTCTCTTTGAATTTTAGAGTGGTGCTTGTGGTGATGTTACTTTCAAGGTTCAGGTTCTGCAGGTTTGAATTGCAGAATTTTTGGCAGGTTGTGTTTTACAAATGATAGAGCTTTTATCTTTTGATTTCGCAGGTCCGTGCAGGTGGTATTTTGATGCAAATTTTGGTGGAGTGTGTTTGTATTGTGACAGGTTGAAGCAGTGATGGCATGGTGATGTTGGTGACACTTCACGTTGGACCAAACGTGGCTGGTCCTTCTCTTTTTTTTTTTTTTTGTTATTTTCATGGTGTAAATGGGTTTTGCAATTGTAAATGGGCTCCTATTATTTTGTAGAATGGAGTTTGAATGAAGTTTTTTTTTGGAATTGGGCTGCAAAATGATGTAAATCACTTGAAGTGAAATTAGTAAGGATTCTCTAGAAACATGGACATTGAAATAATTTAGGAAAAAAGAAAAGAAAAGGGATTAGAAATATTTATAGAAGTGGAAATTGAATGGTAATAATAAAGTAATACAAAGGGTAATTGAAATTAAAAAAAAAAACATGAAATATGGACATGAAGTGGAGTTTGAATAATGGTTTAATGGACTTTATGGATGAAATGGATAAAAAAGGATATGGTTTAATTGGATAATTTAAAAAATGGAAATGATTTTTTTTTATCTTGAAAAAATGGGTTATGGATAATTGGATAGAAATGAGATTATGAATGGATTTTGGAATTTGGAAAGAAAAATGGATATGTGAAATGGATATAAAAAATGGATGTTGGATTGGATGGAAAATAAAAAAAAGTTAAAAAGTGGATATGACTTAAAATAAAAGAGAGGTGAAGTTGAAGACAACATATTTTTTGGATTTTTGAATAATTGTCAGTGGGTGGATGTACAGATGAAAGTTATACACAGGTAGGACAAATTTGAGGTATGACAGATGCCCCTATCTAATTGGCTTAAACTGAGTTAGATGAACTGCTACGGCGTTCGGTCTTTCAAGGTATAAGTCAATTAGATATAAAAAAGACCACAAATTTGTCTGAAAGAAAGAAAGGGGATTGGGAAGTTGAAATACAAGAAATCTGACACCAAAAGGATGACAGACCTATCACCAAGAGGATGATAGTGAACACACACAGACCCTTCCACCAAAAGGATGAAAATGAGTTCAACGCTTGCTATTACCGACGAGATAATAGGGCACACACACATACCTTTCCACCAAAAGGATGGAAATGAGGTCAAAGTCTGCTATTACCGACGAGATAATAGGGCACACACACACACACAGACCCTTCCACCAAAAGGATGGAAATGAGGTCAAAGCCTGCTACTACCAAAAGGATAATAGGGCACACACACACACAGACCCTTCCACCAAAAGGATGGAAATGAGGTCAAAGCCTGCTACTACCAAAAGGATAATAGGGCACACACACACACAGACCCTTCCACCAAAAGGATGAAAATGAGGTCAACACCTGCTATTACCGACGAGATA
The DNA here is from genome assembly GCA_022829125.1 of Lathyrus tuberosus. Taxonomy (NCBI): domain Eukaryota; kingdom Viridiplantae; phylum Streptophyta; class Magnoliopsida; order Fabales; family Fabaceae; genus Lathyrus; species Lathyrus tuberosus. The sequence goes on along the minus strand of JALAZF010000111.1, from coordinate 8,052,169 downwards.
ATAGGGCACACACACACACACAGACCCTTCCACCAAACGGATGGAAATGAGGTCAAAGCTTGCTACTACCAAATGGATAGTATGGCACACATACACACAAACCCTTCCACCAAAAGGATGAAAATGAGGTCAAATCCTGTTATTACCAAAAGGATAATAGGGCACACACACACACGGACCCTTCCACCAAAAGGATGAAAATGAGGTCAAAGCCTGCTATTACCGACGAAATAATAGGGCACACACACACATAGACCCTTCCACCAAAAGGATGGAAATGAGGTCAAAGCCTGCTATTACCGACGAGATAATATGGCACACACACACACAAACCCTTCCACCAAAAGTATGGAAATGAGGTCAACGCCTGCTATTACCGACGAGATAATAGGGCACACACACACACAGACCCTTCCACCAAAAGGATGGAAATGAGGTCAAAGCCTGCTACTACCAAAAGGATAGTATGGCACACACACACACACATACCCTTCCACCAAAAGGATGAAAATGAGGTCAACGCCTGCTATTACCGACGAGATAATAGGGCACACACACATACAGACCCTTCCACCAAAAGGATGGAAATGAGGTCAAAGCCTGCTATTACCGACGAGATAATAGGGCACACACACACAGACCCTTCCACCAAAAGGATGAAAATGAGGTCAACGCCTGCTATTATCGACGAGATAATAGGGCACACACACACAGCCTGCTACTACCAAAAGGATAGTATGGCACACAACACAGCCTGCTACTACCAAAAGGATAATAGGGCACACATACACAGCCTGCTACTACCAAAAGGATAATAGGACACACCACACACAAAGGCTGTCATTCACTAAAAGGATGACACACAGACCAAGGGTTTATGGATCGGCGACACCAAAAGGATGACGGATCAAAACAAGCTACTACCACTAAAAGGATGATAGGAACCTCTTACTTGTGATGACCAACATCAAAAGGATGCAGGTTAAATTGAAATGACATGGTTTCGGCTATCACCAAAAGGATGATAGAAAAGTTTTTATTTGAGGGTTACCAACACCAAAAGGATGCAGGTTGCATTGAGTTGATTGGGTTTGGCTATCACCAAAAGGGTGATAGTAAGGCAATTGACAAAAGGTCAAGTTTGCTGGGGATGTGATGAGATTTATTTGGAGACGTCAACAAAAGGTTGAAGTAAAGAAATCAATGAGGTGAGCCCACGAAAAGGAAAGGGAAACAGTGAAAAATGGAGAAGGTAACCCGCCAAGATCTACGCAATCTTGTGCCTACGTATCTTTACTCAGACGAGAATAAAGAATCAGGGCAGTCGTAGTTCGACTTGAAGAAAAGATTCAATGAGGAACGCCCACTGACTCGAAGGAATGTTTATTGGTTGGGATGAGGATGACGACCTCAGCAACAAAAGGTTGAGGAACATAACCCAATAAGGAATGCACACTGACTTGCTTGGAGATCACAACTTCATCAACAAAAGATTGAAGAACTTCACGAGGAACGCCCATGAACTGAAGGGGATGCCCCTGACTGGGCTGAAGATTGCTTGAGCTTGATCAACAAAAGGTTGGACAACTTCGTGAGGAACATCCACGGATTTGCAGGAGATGCCCTTGGCTGGGCAGAAGATCATCTTGGAAATCTCGAGATATAACTTTGTGAGGAACGCCCACAGATTTGATGAAGATGCCCCTGCCTGGGCTGAAAATCATCTAGCAGTCTCGAGATTGATCCTGGATCTCACACATGTATGAATGCTTGATTTGTAATGACGTGCAATGCAAATGCTGACGCGCAGAGATGCAAGTGCTAGGGAAGTATGATTGGTTTTTGGTATGTATATGATGCCTATGATGTTTATGATAACGAATGTGATACGTATGATGCGTATGATGCATATGATTGCAGACGGGTGATTGGATGTGTTTGGAGGTGTCAGCATGGTGGGCTTTTGGTAGTTGCCAATGCGGATTGGACTTTTGGGCGGTGGGAGGGATTTGATTTCCTCGACACTCAATTTGCTGAAGACGCCATGATTGATGCAGACAAAGATGCTCTTGAAGCCCTGAGTTTGATGACTTGTTGATGAATTGTGGGTTCACTCCTGAGAGATCCACAACTCTGCTTGATGGTCAGGGTTGCTTGCTGCAATGGGTCTTGCCCCAGTCTGAGCATAGTAATGGTCTTCCCCTGATTAACCATTTCTTAAGCGATTTGATCTTTGGATGTTGAGCCTTGATGGGCTTTGAGATGACTTGCCCCTGATTGAGCCATTGAAGGGTTTGCCCCAGCCTGAGGGTTTTGAGGGAGTCTTGCTTCGGGTCGGCACCACTGAAAGTTCAAGTTCCTCTTTGATCGCCCCTTGTTGGAGTTGTCCTGATGTCTAGCACTGATTTGTAATTAAAATTTCACATTTACAAATGGTAATCTTAATACAATGCTCATGCAAGTTTTGAAAAAGAGTCGTTTATTGGAGTGTCGTGATAGTGAGACGAATGGACCGTTAGCCCAAACGTGTGCTGATTTTGATGGTGTGAAAGATATAGCAATGATAATGCCACCAATGCTGAAGATTAGCAAATATGGGGAGTCAGTTTACGCAACCTTGCGATAGTATGCTTTCAGAATAAACCTCACCTCAATTAGGTCTTTTGAGGGTTGTAACGTGGTCTGGTTTACGGTTTAAGAAACAAAGGATATCAGGCTCAAAGTTTGATTTGTACCCACCCCTTCGTCGTGATGAACTCCAGTCCTATATTCAGTTAATTCTGCACATGTTTGTATTCTAAAAGGGTTGACGGTTCAAGGTATGCTTGAAATGGTGGCCACCTTTATTTTGTTTTTGATGGATGTCAGTGGCCCTTTGATTTTGATTTGGTGGTCACTGAAACTTATTTTGTTTTTGGTTGAGGATTCGTGGGCCTCTTTTGTTTTTTGATCCCTATCTTTTGCATGGACTGATTTTACTTGTCGAGCCCATCAGGGTTGTCTTGATTTTTGCCTAAGTCTCCTTTGAGGTGCTCTACTTAGCAGGCTTTTAATTTTTGATTGATTTTTTTGGTTTTTGTTGGAGGGTTGTGACTGCCAAGTCATGGGTCTTTGATGAACAACCGTCATGTCTTTGGATTTTGCTTTGTGATTTCGAGTGCGTTATTGGATTAACTGAACACTACCCTACCCCAGGTTGAGTGTAAGGGTTTGAATATCCGAAGGAAACTACTACTTCTAGGATCAAATTGGTTTACTAGGGATTAACTCCTTGTCTCTACAGTGTTTGGGGGTTGAAACAATGCCTGTACATCATCGACGAGATTCTGTCCGAAAGCATACATTTTGCAATTATGGGTATTTCGTTTTCATCATCCTCCCTCCAATCATTGCTAAACAACAGTTGATAAAGAGAGTGGAGTGGAAATAAATGTGTCAGTGATTTGCAGTAAATGGAAAAAATGAGTGAATACGACATAACTGATTCAAAACATGCATAGTCATTACATTAAGAAAATCAAATACCAATGACAATGTTCAAAGCATACAGTACTTAAACAAATAAAGATGAAAATACAAGAATGCAAATGACGGGATGGCAACATGACTGCCTTCTTCGGGGAATAAACTTGACTTGATTTGACTTGACTTGACTTGATTTGACTTGGCTTGCTGCTAGCACTAGCTTGGTGGTGGCAGAGGGTTTTTGATGACGTTTAGAGCCCTCCCATTGAATGTGAGAAACTTTGAGTCAATCATGTCTTGAACCTTGTGTTTGAAAGCTCTGCAGTCCTCGATCGTATGCCCTTGAGCACCCTTATGAAACTCGCAATGAGCATTAGCATTATAATCTGGGGGAATGACAGTTGGAGGAGCTAAGTCTCTGGGAGTAACAACCCTCTTCTCCATCAATTGAGCAAAGATCTGAGCATATGACGTTGGGAGACGATCAAAGTCTCTATCAGACCTCCTTGTCCTCTGTTGATTAGGCTGACGTTGTTGAGCAGCTCTCTGTTGTTGATATTGAGGAGGATACTGGTACCCTTGCTGATTATGTCTGTTGCTGAGGAGCCTGTTGATGAGGCATTGGAGCTTGAACAGCTGGAACTGTTGCCTGATAAGGCATTAGAGCATATTGCGCAGCAGCAACATATGGATACTGGAAGTATGGCATTTGATAAGGCATTGGAATAGGAGCTTGTTGTTGAGCTTGCCCTTTCTGGACAGAGACAACATTTGTTTCTCCCTCTTTCTTTTTGAATCCATTGTTGAAAGGTTTCTTGGCTTGAGACTGGCTGCTAAAACCTCCTTGGATCTTTCCGTTCTTCAGACCCTCTTCGATTCTCTCACCGACAATCACCAAATCAGAGAATCCGGCAGAAACATTACCAATCAACTTCTCATAGTATTGGCCTTGCAAAGTACCCATGAAGATATCAATCAGTTCACGGTCAACCAGAGGTGGATGCACCCTTGCAGCTAGCTCTCTCCAGCATTGCGCGTACTCCTTAAAGGATTCGTTGTCCTTTTGAGCCATACTCTGAAGTTGAGTACGGTTTGGAGCAAGGTCACTGTTGTACTTGTATTGCTTGACAAATGCATCAGCTAGATCATCCCAAGTGCGCACATTGATACGCTCTAGCTGCATGTACCATTCGAGTGATGCCCCAGACAGACTGTCTTGGAAGCAATGGATCATCAACTTTTTGTCTTTGGCATGGGCAGCCATCTTGCGGAAGTACATCCTTAGATGCATGTAGGGACAACTGAGGCCTTTGTACTTCGAGAATTCCTGTACCTTGAACTTGGGAGGAATGACAACATCTGGCACCAAGCACATTTCCATAGCGTTCATAGATTTTGAGTTGCGCCCCTCCATGACTCAGAGTTTTTCAGCTAGATCGCGTCACATTTTGATGGCTTCAGAATCCTGAGCAGCAGTAGGATTGACAATTGGGATAGCAGCATGGTAGTTCTGTACTTCATCATACTGATCCACCAGATTTTCTTCGGCATGAGGAATAGGAACCTGGGTGACAACAGGTTGGGCTTGCGGAATAGCACCAACAGCGACTCCTGATGTTGGAGGTGGTAGAGAAATAACTCCTTCAGCGGCATGAGTGAAGTTCATTGGTATCCCATAATTGATAGGGTTGGGGACAGGAACTGAGAGCCTCGAGGGTGACCCTTGCACAAGCACAATGTTGTTGGCAGCAGCGGCTTCACGCAGTTCTTCTTCTCTTCTGGCCATCATGATGGCTTCAAGAATCTGATCAATCTTTCCCTTCATATAATCTATTTCTTCTCTGAAGGCAGCTTGCTCTTGCTGAATCTGTTCCATCGTTCTTCTTATGTTGGCTCGATTTGCGTACTGGTGTCGAGGAATCAACTTGATTTACTGGAGAAAGAAGGAAGTTGAAGTGAGATTCTGAGGTCGAAAATGCAATGCAAGATGCATAACAGATGCAATGCAATGCAATGCAATGATATGAGATGCAATGCAAGATGCAAGATCCAGGATCGCAGGATCAAAACAGCTTCAAACAGTTCTGAGGTTTTCCGGAGATGACGGGTCAAGAACCACAACTAGGAAGAAAGCCCACTGGTAGGTTTCTAAGACGGGTAGGTGCCTAGAGTTATGGATATATTTCAAAAACATTATAACCAAGACAAAGATTTGTTCGACTATAATATCCTCGAAATAATATCGTCTAGGTGAGGTCTTCATTTCTCCCCCACGAGAAAGATTCCTCGGAGGCGCCCACTACACAACCATCGACACACAGGTTCTAAATAGGGTTCTCAGAATCCTAGATCGAGGTCGAAAATATTACTGTCAGGAAGTAATACGTTCGAGGGATCTCATCTGATTGGGGCGTTCGCATTAACTCACATAGAATTAACGCTACCAACCACCATGGGTAAATTGGGTTAATGGTCCTTGGGATCGACGACCCACCTCGAAGATATTACCACCATGGCAAAGATTCACCACAACAATAATATCTCCAAGGGAATATACTCCAAGCGGTGGTTTTCGCTTCAACTCACGCGGAAGAGACCACGCAAGCATACACTACACAACTACCAACCTAATCCTAGGGTTTTTCTCGACTTGGTGTAGAGCCATCTCACAAAGTTCCCAACATCAGAGAACCCCAACAATGCCACAAAAGGTAACACAAGTAAATAAACAAACGAATAAACGAGAAGAAAATAAATAAACAAAGCTAAAGAGCTAGCGATTCGAATCAAGATAGGCTCGACTCTCTCTTGCATGGAGCAAGTGCGGTCCCCAGTAGAGTCGCCATCTGTCGCACCTCGAAAAAATCGCTTAATCGAAGACACGACCCTTCGCGCGAAAGGCGCAAAAAAACGGTTCAACAGAGTCGCCACCGAACTTTATTTATCCCAAAACGAGGGAAAGGAAAATATCGAGAAAACCTTTAAGGAGGGGTAAGAACATGGTCATCGCAACCACATTCTGGGTTCGGGAGTCGGTTACGTGAGGGGAAGGTACGCGTACCCCCTCACGTCCGTTGTGCTCAACGGGAACCTCTTGATTCGAATCGCGATACTCGTTAGCTAAGTTTGTCTATTTTCTTCTCTAAAATAAATGCGGAAAGGTAAAGATAAAAGGAAAAGATACCAAGGGGAAATGGGTGGTTTAAGGATAGGGTGCTCGGCAAGATCATCGCGACCTCGGGCCTACGTATGCTCATTCGGACGAGAATGAGAAATCAGAGCAATCGTAGTTCGACTACGGGGTTTGACGGAAAAAGATGGTAGTGTGGAAAAGGTGGAAAAAGAAAAAGTGTGGACGCAAACGGGGAAAAAAGAAAAAAGTGTGGACGCAAACGGGGGAAAAAGAAAAAGTGTGCTCGCCAAGATCATCGCAATCTTATGCCTACGTATCTTTACTCGGACGGGAATAAAGAATCAGAGCAGTCGTAGTTCGAGGTACGCCCACGAAAAGAGGAGTTGGTTGATTTTTAAAAGAGAGGCGTCAATTGTTTACACACGAGTAAGAGAACTCGCACCCAAACAATCGAAGGAAGATCAAAGACTTGAACCCCCATTTTCACCTTGAAAGAGTTTCGATAGTTTTTTAGTCGTTTTGAGGTTTATTGTGAAAATCCGCTTGACATGGGATCAAGGGTTTATTGTATGCGCTTGGTTATTTTGAAAAGGATTTGATTTGTTAAAAGAAGAGGCGTCAATTACTCACACACGAGTAAGAGAACTCGCACCCAAACAATCGAAGGAAGATCAAAGACTTGAACCCCCATTTTTCGCCTTAAAAGAGTTGCGATAGTTGTTAGTTTTTTTGAAGTTTGATTATGAAAATCCACTTGACGTTGGATCAAGGGTTTATTTGTTATGAAAATAGTTTGATTTGAAAAAGGAGTGATTAGAGGTTGATTTGAAAATGGGCTCGACGATGAGTCGAGAGTTTGGTTGAAAAGGGTTTGTTTGAAAATGGCTTGACGACGAATCGAGAATTTGGTTTGAAAATGGGTTGGTTTGAAAATGGCTCGACGGCGAATCGAGAATTAGTTTGAAAACGGGCTGTCTATACTAGTCCCTAGGGGTGCTCCTAGTAAACAAACCACAATCAAAGAAATTTAAATGCGTACATCGGAATGGGAGAGGGGTACATGTAAAATACAAGTGTTGACATGAAATAAAGGAGTCTCGTTGTAAGGTAGCCCAAGAGAAAGCCGTGTGTGTGCGAGGTGTCCTAAACTAAACCTTGAGCAAGCGTCGAGCAAGTGGATGATCATAATCAACAGTCCATCAATTAGTTTTTTTTAGGTTTCGATATTTTTAGTGTTTTTTGATTAAAGGTATGTACAAATAAACAATGGTTAGATAAATAAATATGGATATGAATAATATGAATAATATGAATAATATGAATATGAGCAAGGTAAAAAAGACAAGAGATAATATTGACATAAAAATAAAGTTGGTCTCGTCTTAATCGGATTTAATCGACGAAACGATAATCGACGACTTTTGACTTTCATTGACCAAAAGTGAAAATAAAAGAATACAAAGTGACAAATAAGAAATTAAATCGAAAATATGAGTACAAAGCATAAAGGTCTCACCTTTATCGAGATTTAATCGAGAAATCGATAAATCGATCGATATTTGGTTTTCATTGACCCCAAAATAAATGTAAATGAAACAAAAATGATAGAAATAACATAAAATTGAAAATGACATGAAAAATAATAAAGGTTTCACCTTTATCGAGATTAAGTCGAAAAATCGACAAATCGTCGATGTTTGGTTTTCATTGACCCAAAATAAATGTAAAAATAGTGAATAAATAAAAATAAATAAATAGGTAGGCCTCATACATATCAAAATTCCATTGCTTTGAACAAACCAATTAAATCATAAATATTACTAGATCATTGGCCCAAAAATGGAAATAAAAAATGGAAGCCAAAATCTTAAAAATAATTAGGCAAAATCATATTTAGGAATTAACAATTAAAAAAATAATAAAAGAACAAAATGTATTAAAAGAAGATCTTAAAATAACAAATGACATAAAAAAATAAAATATAAAACCCCATAGATTGAGGGGTGCAGATCATATATTGTGAATCATTATGGGCTTGGAGCCCATTCATCACCAGCATACACCGTCTGAAAGGAGAAAGAACATGGTTAAAATAGCAAAGGGTGATATGAAAATCAAAATGGGCTTCAAGCCCAAACACCATGCGCATCATATATTCAATAAAACCAAGGCAAGGTAATAAAGGATGAAAGCAAAACACGGTCAATTGTTTAGGTTATTTTTAAAATGAAATGAAACACTACATGCTCAGACTTCATCATCACCGCATTGGGAAACAAGGAATACGAAAAAAAATCAACGCAACAACAGGACTACGCTACGAGACTCACTCTCACCTTCACCTACGCACTCGATCCGTTTCCCTGTCTCTACTCGTTCCGTTTTTCAGGTTTGTGAGCTTGGTTTCTGTTTGTTTCGATCTCGATCTCTCACTCAGATTTGAACCGGGTTGTAGTTGTTTTTCGGTTCTGGTCCAAATCTCACTTCATCTCTCTTTCTGGGTTTGTTTGGTACTGAAAATGTTTGTAGGAAGAGAAAGTCGAAAGAAAAATGGGTGCGGGTATGGTTTGTTTAGGAAGAAGGTTGAAGAAGAAGGGTTGATTTTGAAGGTTTGGGTTCTGTTTTGGCTTATGAATGGGTTTTGAGTTGAAGGCAAGTTTGAAGGGTTTGGGTTGAAGGTTGAGTATTGGCGGCTTGAAAGTTTTTTCGGAGTTGATGTTTTACGCGTAGAGTGCGCGGCGATTCGACGGCGGAGTGGAGGTTTTGTTTAAGTGTTTTTAAAAGATGTTATTGGTTAATGGTTTATGGAAGATGGATAGCGGGGCACGAAAAATGAAGGTGGGTTTTGGTGGCTGTTAGTGTATTGACTTGTTACAACTTGTGAAGAAAACAAAAGGTTATGGTGTAGTTGCTACAAGTTTGGTTGAAGGGTTTGAGGGAGGATGAAAAAGGGCGTTGTATTTGATGGAGGAAGAAGTATTGAAGAGTGTTTGTTTGAGAGGGTCGGTCCGAGTAAAGGGACGTCCTCCCCTTTTTTGTTCTGCTCCGGGTCCTCTTTATCCATCTAACCTTGTTCCTCTCTCTTTGAATTTTAGAGTGGTGCTTGTGGTGATGTTGCTTTCAAGGTTCAGGTTCTGCAGGTTTGAATTGCAGAATTTTTGGCAGGTTGTGTTTTACAAATGATAGAGCTTTTTTCTTTTGATTTCGCAGGTCCGTGCAGGTGGTATTTTGATGCAAATTTTGGTGGAGTGTGTTTGTATTGTGACAGGTTGAAACAGTGATGGCATGGTGATGTTGGTGACACTTCACGTTGGACCAAACGTGGCTGGTCCTTCTTTTTTTTTTTTGTTATTTTCATGGTGTAAATGGGTTTTGCAATTGTAAATGGGCTCCTATTATCTTGTAGAATGGAGTTTGAATGAAGTTTTTTTTTTTGGAATTGGGCTGCAAAATGATGTAAATCACTTGAAGTGAAATTAGTAAGGATTCTCTAGAAACATGGACATTGGAATAATTTAGGAAAAAAGAAAAGAAAAGGGATTAGAAATATTTATAGAAGTGGAAATTGAATGGTAATAATAAAATAATACACAAGGTAATTGAAATAAAAAAACATGAAATATGGACATGAAGTGGAGTTTGAATAATGGTTTAATGGACTTTATGGATGAAATGGATAAAAAAGGATATGGTTTAATTGGATAATTTAAAAAATGGAAATGATTTTTTTTATCTTGAAAAAATGGGTTATGGATAATTGGATAGAAATGAGATTATGAATGGATTTTGGAATTTGGAAAGAAAAATGGATATGTGAAATGGATATAAAAAATGGATGTTGGATTGGATGGAAAATAAAAAAAAAGTTAAAAAGTGGATATGACTTAAAATAAAAGAGAGGTGAAGTTGAAGACAACATATTTTTTGGATTTTTGAATAATTGTCAGTGGGTGGATGTACAGATGAAAGTTATACACAGGTAGGACAAATTTGAGGTATGACACACCTGAGCATCCTCCCCGCCATATCCGGTCGTCCAAGGAGTTGCCTTATGGGTTGTTTCGTCCTTACGACGACAGTGTGGGCGAGGAAGTAGTGGTGTAGCCTCTTGGCCGCGGTGACGAGGGCCAGGGCAACTTTCTCTATCTGCTGATACCTGAGCTCGGGGCCTTGGAGGGCTTTACTCGTGAAGTAAATTGGTTTCTGTCCGTCCGGGGTTTCTCGAATGAGGACGGCGCTGACTGCTTCACTCGTGATGGCGAGATATAAGAAAAACGTCTCCCCGCTCTCAGGCCATGAGAGGACCGGGGGTTGTGATAAGACTTGTTTTAGGTGGAAGAGCGCCTGCTCGCACTCCTCGCTCCATTTAAACTCCGCTTTTTGTCGGAGAAGTTTGAAAAATGGGACCGCGTACTGCGCCGACTTGGCGACGAAGCGGGAGAGGGCGGTGAGCATCTCGTTCAATGATTGTATTGACTTCTTTGAGTCCGGAGTAGGGATCTCGGAAAAAGCTCTACACTTGTCGGGGTTGGCTTCGATTCCTCGCTCTGTGAGGTAGAAGCCGAGGAACTTACCTGCCCGAACGCCGAAGGTGCATTTGTCGGGATTGAACCTCATGCGGCACTTCCTCGCAGTGTCGAACACCTTCTTGAGGTGTGTGGCATGGTCGACTTCTTCCACGGATTTGACGATCATGTCGTCCATGTAGACCTCGAGCATGTCGCCGATTTCAGCCCAGAAAACCTTGTTCATCATCCGTTGGTAGGTCGTACCGGCGTTCTTTAGGCCGAAGGGCATTACGTTATAGTAGTAATTGCCCAACTTGGTCATGAAAGCCGTGTGCTATTTTTCGGCCTTATCCATGGGAATTTGGTTTTATCCTGAGTAGGCGTCCATGAAGGATAATAGTTTGTAACCTGCAGAATTGTCGACCAGCTGGTCGATGTTAGGCAAAGGATATCAGTCTTTCGGGCAAGCCCGGTTAAGATCAGTATAATCAACACACATCCTCCATTTTCCATTATTCTTTTTGACGAGTACAACATTGGACAGCCAGGTTGTGTACCTGGCCTCCGAAATAAAATTTGCCTCTAGGAGGTCTTTTACAGCTTTTTCAGCAGCCTCCGCTTTTTCGGGGGACTGCTTACGCCTATGTTGAGCTATGGCCCTATTGGACGGATCTACTGCGAGCTGATGTCAAGCCACCTCGGGGTCAAGTCCAGGCATCTCGGAGGCGCTCCACGCGAACAGATCAGCGTTCTCCCGGAGACATGCCTTCAGCTGCTCCTTCGCCAGGTCGGGGATCCCGGTGCCAATCTTCATGTTACGGTCTGGGTCGTCCCCGAAGGCCACGAGCTCAAAGTCTCCGTCGGGGATGGGGCGCGTTGGGTGGAGAGGCCGCCCGTTGTTTTCTGCCTGGGGGTCGAGGTCCTCTGCTCCTTCCTCTTCATGCTCGTCCATGAACCTGTTGTCAAGGTCGACCGCGTTGACGGGCGGGAGAGGTCTCTGCACGGTGTCCGTGGATGGCTTTGCTCCAGTCTTGGGCTTGGTGCCGATGGAACTCATGCCTTTGATCGCAGCGTCGAAGCACCTCCTGGCCGCGTCTATGTCCCCATGCATCGTAACCACACGTCCGTGGGTCGTGTAGTACTTCATCTTAAGGTGGACCGTTGATGGCACTGCTGTGAGTTCGGCCAAGGTGGTCCTCCCGAGGATGCAGTTGTAGAGGGACGGACATTCGACCACCAGGAGGCGGGTCTTCACTTGTCGGGCAGTGTCTTCGGCCCCGAATGTGACCATCAGCTCAACATAGCCCCATGGTCTGGTGGTGGTACCGTTGAACCCCTACAGATCTGAGCAGACGTACGGGGTCAGATGTCTCTCGTCGAGCTGAAGGGTCCCGAACAGATGGGCATACATGATGTCGACCGAACTTCCCTGGTCGACGAGGATCCTTCGAAAGTCAAAATTTGCCATCTGGGCCCTGACCAGGAGGGGGATAGTGGCGTTGGGCGCTCCGCCGGGGAGTTCTTCGAGGTAGAAGGTGATAGGGTTTGATCTCCCTTGCACCTTCTCGAGAGTAGTTGTCTTCGCCGACGTTGCGGACTCCAGTTCGTCAAATTTCTGCTTGATCGATCCGACGGACAACTTCTCGTAACCACCCCCGGAGATGATCATTGCTTTGGGGAAGCCTTCCCAAGTGCTACGGGCAGCGACGGGGTCCTCGTGGGGGAAGGCCGCCCACATGTTGCGAATTGCTTTTTCGCCCTCAATGATTACGGGGACGAAGAAGTCTTCGGGTTGGGTGACGTTGAGGGCGACCTAAAGCTGACTCTCGTCGGGAGGAGGTGTCGCCTCCTCGACGTTCTGGGCTTCCCGAGAGCTGGGCGAGGAGCATCGTTCTTCTGGGCGTACTTCTTTAAGTGCCCTTCCTTGATCAGGATCTCTATTGCATCTTTGAGATGGATGCAGTCTTCTGTGACATGTCCGTGGCTCCGGTGGAACCTGCAGTACTTCGACTTGTCAGTGTTCGATTTGGGAGTAGTCGTCTTCGGAAAACGGACGCCTCCTTTCAGGAATTCCGAGTTCTGGCACTCGGAGAGGATTCGCGCGCGGGGAGCGTTGAGCGGGGTGTACTCTGTGAACCGGCCAGCTGGTCCGCGCGGTTCCCGAGGATCACGGGGGCAATTTTCTTTCTTTCTTTCTCCTCCTCGTCGAGGAGGAGAGTCTTCATCTTTGTGGTCGCGGGGGCCTTCTTTGCGTCTCGACTCAAGGGCGATCTGCGCTGCCTCGGACTCCTCGAGCTCGATATACGACTGAGCTCGTTGAAGGAGGTCCTCGAGATGGCGGGGTCTGCGGAGGCCCACGGACTTGGCAAAATCAGATCCAAAACGTAGTCCATTAATGATCAAATACTTCTTCATGTCGTCGGTCGTATGAACCTCGACAGCTTCTCTGTTGAATCTCTCAATGTATTTCCGGAGAGATTCGTTCTTCCCCTGGAAGATGCTTTCCAGGGCAGCCTCTGTCTTCGGGTGTCGACGAGACGCAGTAAAGTGTTTGGTGAAGCGTTGTCTAAGTTACTTCCAGGATGTGATCGACCCAGGTGCCAAACCCTTGTACCAAGTCATTGCGCCCTTCTGCAAGGTGGTGGGAAAAAGCCTGCACTTGATGGCTCCCCTGACATTTTGGAAGTCGAGCATTGCTTCGAAACTTTCGACGTGATCGTCGTGGTCGGCCAAACCGTCATAGGTCCCCAGTGGTGGGGGTTTCTCCATGCCCGTAGGAATTGGGGCATTCATGATCCCCCATGACAGAGGGGTCCTCTGGTCGTCGTCGTCGCTTCCGACCGGGGACCTCGAAGGGGATTGATGATGCCGTGGAGGGGAATTCCTCGAACGGTTCCTCGGTCTCTCCTCGGTGGGTTTGGGCTTCTTGGTAGTTGAGGGCCTGGGTTCCTTCCTAGGCAGGGAACGATGGCGCTTCTGGGAGACCGCCGGTTGGGGGCATTCAAGATGTGGCCAACGGTCCTCGCGCACTGGCGAGGGGGTTCGAAATTATTTGGAAGGAGTCCTTCGCGGGGAAAGAGAGCGACAAGGTGAGGGTGGACGACGATGTCTTCGCGGGGAAGATCGTCGTGTCCGCCCTCGCACCAGTGCTTCAATTCTGGTGTTCTGGTGTACGATCAGCTGATTGGTCTGATTGATCAGGGCAAATAAGGCCACGGTGCTCGAATCTGCATTGGGCAGAGGAGCAACTGGCTGGAAGATGGCTTGTTGGTCGTCCTGGCGGGCGGCGTCGTAAGCCGTGTCTTGGGAGTCCGGGGAGGCGGTCTGCCCATCCCTGACGTCACCTTCTTCGACATTAAGGGCGGTAGCGTCCTCATGGTGGTTTCCGTTCTCGAGCTGCGCGAGGACGGTGTCCAGAGCTTTGGTAGCAGACGGGTTACCGGCCATGCTGGGGATGAACGGGAGGATTGCTTTGGTTTATTGGAGGAAAAACGGGGAAGCAAGGGTTCCGACAGATGGCGCCACTGATCGTACCTGGATCAGACAGTATTCGGTGGCCAGCAACGTCTTGTGGACTTCAGCTCCGGTGAGGTTGAAAGACAGCCCGGGGGGGTGTACCTGCAAGGTACTCTGACGCTCAAGTAAGGCAAAGGTCACGAGTGAAAGCAAGTACAAGGTTGGAGAGTAAGAGGGTATTTATAGAGAGCCCCCAGCGCAGGGCCAACGGTCAGTAGCACTGGGCTGGATTGTGAGGCCCAATTCAAGTAACTGCCAGGGCTTACGTGGCATAGTGAAGACCAGCACGTGGTCTTAGCCCTAGGGTAACCGTTCCTAGATCTCCGGAATTAGGGCAGACCGATTCCATCGGGAGTGGGTGGTTACATGAGAACGTGTCCTCGCGGGGAGGAGTCTTGTGTGTCGGGGAGAGACGTGTCCTCGCGGGGAGGACCCTTATGTGCAGAAAGAGATGGCTCCTCGCGGGAAGGAGCACCTGAGTGTCAGGGAGGGCGAGCTCAGAGAGGCTTGGCGTCTACGCCCGACGCTCTATGCCGCGTGTGCCCGACACTGTTAAAGTGAGCCTGTGCTCGACGTTGGTTGTGATAAGAGGCCTTTGTTGGGCCACCCCAGAACGTGTGGGTTGGGCCTGCTCGATTGAGGAGCAGACCCCGGCCCAGCCCAAAACAAAAACATTTCAACTTAGACTTTTAGTCTCAATCTTCAAAATTATATAAAGTAATATCAAAATATTGAGTTATCATGTTCAACTCTCAACAACTTCAACATAAATCGAATAAAGCAATTAAACTCCAATAAAACATAATAAGCAAACAAATATTCCCAACCCTGATGTTACAGGATCAGAGCAAGACTTCTAAACAACGATGAAACTAAACAAAGTAACTCCTGGAGCTAACTTCCACTTACAACAGCAAACTCTACTCCAGAGTATCTGCAAGATGTTCATGGTGGACAACATGAAAGCAAAGGGAGTAAGAAATAACAAACCAATATAAACAGTGTAAGGAATAGAGAATAAATGAAATTTTTGACCCTTGATCACAAATTGTTTCTTTCTCTGACTTGAATACTTTAGCTCTATAGAGAATAAATGAAATTTCCGACCCTTGATCACAACGATGAGATCAAATTATATATTAATGAAATGTTAACCGTCGACAACGGTTATCTCCACCAAACTTGACACATACCCCCCAGCTACGTGGGCTTCAGCCTTCTAGTATGCTTCCATGTGTCTTCAATGTTGAAACTGCTGCAAACCACCCACCATGCTGATAAGTGCCTTTGAACCCTCTAACTGCCTTCGTCGAGAGTCTCTAGTTGACTCTTATAGTGCTTTCTAAACATCCCTAGTTTCGCTGACTTCTAAACTAAAACACACTAAGTCACACACATTTAATGGACGTATCAAATTCGACACTTATCGAAGTGTTGATTTATGCAAACCTCTTCAAGACTTTGGATATGTTTTAAAGAGAGAGTGATCCTAATCTTTTGGATTTATTCTTGATACTCTTCCAAACCAAGCTTCTTGGGCATTAAAATACACTATGTCCCAGATCATCTGACAAGGTGGTCGAACCATATTTAGTCGACATGGTTAATATGTCGAAGCTATGTTTGAGACTCTTGACACTTAGAATTTTTAAACTTGGTCATTAACATTCTTTGTTGAATTATTTGGCTAAAATTTCCAGGCTAACAGATGGCCCTAAAAAAATTCTACTTTCGATCATGTATGAAAGATGGAAGAAAGATGGTGTTTTTAGTAACTGCCTGACATTGTTCAAGATGGTTTGCACACATCATAGTAATTAGACGCTTTTAGTCATCATGACCACTTTTCACCAAACCATCGCGTAAAGGATGTGCGTGCAGATTATCATCAGCACTCTGATTTCCTAGGATAATCATGAGCCCCAAAACTAAATCATATTAAAAGAAATAAATTAATTTAATGTTTCCCCAAACAATTAAATGCCAATGTCCAATTCGAGCCGAGCTAAGGTATCGGTTGATAGTCCTTTTAGAGCCGAGTGAACCCATAAGATAGGGGAACCCACTTAGATTATTATCTCACTGCATTATAATTGATGATTTTTCAGGTAGTTCTGATAAGTTTAGACGCAAGGGCAAGATTGCTTGAAGAAGTTTGAAGACTTTGTTGTTTCATGATCTTTCCTATGTGTACTTTTGTGGGTTTTGTACATAGATCCAAGTTTTTCTTAGGCACTCTTGTGTGTCATGTGCCATGTATTGTATATTATCTTTTTGGACATGTATATATAATGATGCCAATAGGCACTTATGTTGTTTCACTACCAATCTACACTATGTATAATGTAATTCTAGATGAATATATTATATGTGGGTGTTACAATAAGAGTTGTTCGATAAATTGACACATATGATATTCAACTTCTTTCTTTTAGGTCATCATTGTACAACTACTATGAGTAAGAGTAGCTAATTTCTATTTTGTTAGGGGTTAGATGTATCCTTTTGAATATTCATGTATCAATCCTGATTAGTGAATTATATGTAAATCTAATTATGCTTTAATATTGATGATCATCTTCGTGCTCAATGCTTATTTTAGAGTAGATAACTAAAACATGTTTTCATGATTTTTAAATGATATTTAGAAATAATTATCTTCATTAGACTAAATATTGTCATATGTAAAATGATAAAGTCTAGATATAGATTTAGATTTAGCATCCATATATACTATTGAATCTTAATGATATTGTATTGGCTAATAGGTTGAGAGATCGCCTATTAGGTAATACGATTGGTTTCACTTTATTGATTTAGAGATAAATAATGAACACATAACGATAGGTTGTAATATTAATTACTAATTAAAAATGTATATTACTAATCACGATAGCACGTGAATATAGGACGATAAAATCTAACCCTATCAAACATTCTCATTTTTCGAAACTCAAAGTGTATTTAGCGTTATTTTAGTATTAAGTTCTTACAACAAATAACATTTACAACCCTTTCTTAAAATTATAAAAACTATTGAACGACTTTTGAAATCACACAAGTCCTTGTGGAGATGATAATCTAAATACTTACTTATCTTTTGTTGATATTATACGGAGGGAAAAAAAACACACATCTTTCCTAGAGTGGTCATCCATGAATGTAACAAAGTATTATATACCACCAAGAGATATTTTAGTTGTTGAGCATACATCTGAATGAACATTATTCAAGTTATTAAACCTTTATGTTTTGAAGATGATATTTAGCATGAACCTCCAAAATTTGCTCGTTCAAGTGGCCTTATTCGTTCTGCCACAATTCATTGCTTGTGTATTGAGCAACATTGGTTTCATCCTTGTTTATCTTTCCCTGGATAATGTACAAAAAACGTTCCTTTTTCTCCATGCACAACAATCATTATTCATTTTTTTACCTTCCATTTACCAGTCCCAAAATGATTTGTCACCCCCAACATCTTCTAACTTCCTGATATATGGTTTAGACGCATGTATGAAAAATGTCTTACCTACTTCAACACAAATATTTTCATTCTTTGAAATTAGATTCGCCTCACCAATGGCAAACATATTCGTATGGCATGGTTTCCCATATTCACCATACCCAAGTTTCTTTTTTTGATATGATGAGAATAATCTTTCATGATGGGTTACGTAAAAGGATGATCATGAGTCAATTATCCAAATGAAGTCATTAGAAGCTAAATTTAAATAATTTTCCGTTTTAACAAGAAATATATTCTTGTTATTTAAGGTGATTGTACTAGTTGCTCCATCTTCCTTGGGTTAATATGGTTTAAGATGGATCGTTCTAGGTTGTTGATCTTGATCGTGAAGGCTGGATCAGATCCTGTTGAAGTGGGCCTCCAAGTACGTCTGAGATGCTGGGCGTATGAGAGGAGGGGGTGTACCTGCAAGGCACTCCGATGCTCAAGTAAGAAAGGGCCAGAAAAAAGGGGCAAGTACAAAGAGTGGGTTTCAAGGGTGATTTTTTGGATACCTGACCCTCTCAAGTGAGAGGGCTTATATAGTGCCCCCAGCGCGTGGCCAACGGTCCTATTTTCGAGGCGAAATAATCGTTTTCCCAAAGAATAGGTAACTACTCAAACTAGTCGTTATGTCGGGCAGGGTGCCCAAAACTAGCCGTTATGCCGGGCATAGGCATAGTTTTGGGCACCTGCCCTAAGCTGTTTGGGGAGTGAAGAAGTCGTGCGGAACGGGCAGCGGTTCCGGGGAGGAGCAATGTAACTCTTGCGCGGTTGGAGGGGCAGAAAGGTAACTCTTGCCCTTTGGTGGAGTGGACTTAGGCAATTGGGTCGTTATGGGAGCAGAAGTGGATTGGACCATGTCCAGCCGTTGGTCCAGTCCAGAACAGGAGCCCCCCAATTCGTTGCTCCCGAGCACAGGAGTGATGACTTAAGGACAGCTCATGGCTCCGGGCAGCTAGCGTGAGTCGTCGTTTGGTGATGGAGAAAGTTGGCTCGTGGTGCCCGTGACCCTTGATGTTCGTGATATGTATGTCCGTGTCTGGATAGCCCGTCGTCCGGGGAGACTATTGATTAGGAGGAATGGGGAACGTTAGGGTGCCACGTGCACCTCGAACCTTGTGCAGTAGTTACTAGGCAATGATGGCTAGTTAATAGCCATCATGACCTACGAGGGTGTGCCACTGCACGGTCCCTCAGTATAAAAGGGGAAGATTCAGTTCATTTTGAACTTTTCGATTTTTCTTCTCTTCGTCTTCCTCAGAGCTTCTGTTCGTCACCGCCGTTCATTGTTCCGGACACCGTTCCAAGTCTCGAGCAACCGCTTTTCATATTTTTTAACCAAGTAAGTTTACTGATTTTGTGCTCCTTTGTCTCTTTTATGGTTATTTGTAGATTGCATGCGGTTAGGTTTAGGTTTAGAAGATGAATTGTTTCATTTCCGGCGGTTATTGGTGGTCGGCGGTGGTTAGGCCATTTTTAGCCACCGACGAGGCCACTGGGTTTTTAGGATATCTCGCGAGTAGGACGGTTTCCGGCGTCGTCGCGATGACGATGCAAGTTTAGCCGTCGCGGTTGCTCAGATTTCGGCGTTATGATGAAGTTTCCGGTTGAGCGCTTGCAGTTTCCGGTGAAGCTTCAAACGAAAACTGGGAAGTGGCTCGAGGAAGTTCCTTGTACGGAAGCGGTTCGTTCCGATCGTCTCCTCGTGAGAGACTCTTGAGTTTTTTGTTTGATGTTAGGGCTTAGGCCGGGGACGTCGTCTTCAGCCCTTTGCGCGCCCTTTCACTTGACTTGCGGTTGGAAGAGTGGATTTGATTCTTCGTCGAATTCACTTTTTTCTCTGCTTTTCAGGTGATTGACATGGAGACAGGGCCAAACGGGGAAGTTATACTATATTCGTCCGAGGAGGACGTGAGTTCCTCGGAAAACAGCAGTTCAGAGGCCTCGAGTGTCCCTAGCGAAGCCGGGGAGGAGGAGGAAACTGAGGAGGAGATTGTTGGAGGCTCAACGGAGGAGTGGTCGGTGGCTGAGCCTGGCGAGCACGTGTCCATTTTTGCGACATATCTGGGGGATGTCTTTACGGTCGTCGGGCCAGAGGGGGAGTGGAAGGTGCACTTCCCCTCCCAGGATGATAGGGTCTGCACCAATTTCGGGGAGCGTTTCGCCATGTACGAGTACGCATTTAAAGTGCTGGGACTGAGGCTGCGTTCACCGATTTCCAACGTTCAGTATTCGTGCATCTGGATCTGGCTCCGACGCAGCTGCACCCCAACTCGCTGGCGTTCATCCGGGCGTTCGATTTGACGTGTGAGTATTTGAGGATAGGGGTTACTCTCCCTTTGTTTTTCACTGTCTTCCATCTTCAACGGCAGTTGACGGGGAGGAAGTATGGTTGGGTTTCGTTGAAACAACCCCGCAAGCTGTTCAAGCCCTTTTTATAGTCGATTCAGACGTTCAAGGAGAGGTTCTATATTATAGAGCTTGTATCGGGAGCCGCCCAGGATAACATGTATGTCTGGGCGATTAAAGTTGACGAGGAGGGCAACGACAGGCGTAATGAGGCTGGGAGGTTCATTGGGGAAAGAGAATTCTAGTTCCTTTTTCACTGGGGACCTAGCCACTTTACCAACGAGCCCAACGAGTATGTTCTCCAGCCGCACAACCTAGACGGTCAGGATGTCGTTGCATATGATACGCTGGTGAAGTACGTTAGCTCTTTTCGTCTTGCTGAATGCTGGACGAAGAAGGATGACCCCATCTTCGAGGAGGATGGTAGCCAGAGGGTGGAGTATCGTTTCATTAACACCAAGGCGCTTTTGGAGTGCAAGACTCCCGTGGAAGTTTACAAATTGCTCGGTAGTCTTAGTTGTTTTAACTTGCCCGACTTATGTTTCCTTCCTCGTCTGACATGTTTGTTTTGCTTTTGCAGGTGAGATGCCTTCTGCTCATGAAAGAATGGTAAAGAATGCTATTGCGAGGAACAAGCCCGGGGCGGCTGCTCCCAAGTCTCAATTCGCCCAGCGTGCTCCTACTCCTCCTCAGCCTGCTGCGGGGACCTCCTCGCCTACTCCCCAGGGGTCTCCCTTGCCTCTGGCCTCACGGACCAAGCGGTTCAGGGCCACTGAAGGGGTAGATCTCACCCGGGTGCCAGAAAAGGGGAAGTTCGAACTTCCTCCATGCATTCTTGACAGACGGTTCTTCGAGGGGACGTCGTTGGTCGTGTCGCAGGCAGAGTCTCTCTAGCTGGAGGGCATGGACCGTCCGAGCAAAAGGGCGCTGGTGGCCCAAGATGCCTCCGCACTGGTCAGTGTTTTGGATATGGCGGCCATTTGTACTGAAGGGGACTCTGCAACTGAGGCTGAACTCAGAGCTGCCCGGGCTACCATGGCGAAGAAGGCAGATGAGGAGGTGACCAGGCTAAAGGGGGAAAACTCTACGTTGACCATGGAGAAGAAGGCAGCTGAGGAGCTGGTCGATCAGCTGAGGTCGGTGAGCGCTCCGGGCGAGGATGAACCTGAGGATGTCCGGGAACTGAAGACTAGGGCCAAGCTGGTTTCCCGTCTGCTGAAAGACGAGGATGACAACATTGTCATTGGGGACGAGTCTTTTAAGAATGTCGTGGCCCAACTGCACGTGGTCAACCCCGGGGTTGAGTTCTCCACCGAGGGTACCCACTACCTAGCTCATGTTGAGGATGGCAGGATAGTCAGTCCGAACTCCCTTCTTGGTGGTGACGAGCATGCCGAAGTTTTGAACAAGGATACCCAGGGGCCTGAAGTCAACCTCGAGCAGCCTGAGCGGATGGATGAGTGATGGTGTTTTTTATCTTTGTTGTAATTTGTCTGTGTAATGCCCCGTTTTTATTTTAATTATTATTTGTAAAATAACTGTGAATTGATGTAATTGATTGTGTGTTTTGGTGTGTTTTCGTTGTGTTTTGTGTATCCGTAGTGAGGGGTAGTGGCCTTAAGAAGTGAGTCTTGGGGGTAGTAGGGGTGTAAAGCTAATAATGTAGAAATTGGTGGTGTGGAGAGTAAAGACTAACTCAATTACTTTAATTTAGTATTTGTTAAGCATAGTGTAGAATATATATTTAATTAGAGTTGTGATGGAAATTATTATTGTTAGAATTATTTCATGAGTGAAAGTGATAATAATAATAATATAATGAAAATAAAATAAATAGAATAAGTTGGAATATTAGAAGTGTGGAGAGTGGAAGGGTAATGTGGTAAATTCGTAGGAATAAGTGAGGGTAAAAGAGGCGAATCATATTTAAGGGTATGTAAAGAGTGGGGAATGAAAGTTATTCTCATTATACGTAAAAGTGAAAGAAAGTTGAAGAGCTAAAGGGAGAAAGAGGGAGATGAGGCTAGGGCAAGAAGAAGGAGAGGAACCCATTGAGGAAGAGGGAAGCTCATCAATACAAGGTAAGGGTAGGGTTCTTTAATCTCTTAAGGGATATATGATATATGTATGAGGGTAGATAAATCGTTAGGTTTTATTCCTGTATTTTGTTGATCGTTGAATGTTTCCGGTGAGAAGATGAAGTTATCTGTCGGTAATAATGAAAATGCTCTAATTGTGTGAATTTCTTAATTGAATTGGTGTTTTGTTGTGTTATGAGAGTTCATATTATATGTATAATGTTGCATACTGATTTTGGGGGTCAAATTCTGTGGTATATGTGGTTTGGGGTTATTGGATTGGGGTTGAAAAATGATTTTCGTAACAGAAAAAGCAGAGAATTGATTCTGCAGGTCAAATAACCGGTTACCATGTGGGACGTAACCGGTTACATAGTGCAAAATTGGGGTTTTTGGACATTTTTCAACTGTGTAACCGGTTACGGCATATGTGCTACCCGGTTACCACTGGACGTGACAGTTTTTGTAAATTTTCAAAAATTCATAACTTTCAAACCATGAGTCTGTTTGGGTCGCCGTTCGAATCGTTGGAAAGCTGGTTTTATGTACTTTCTGTTAAAATTATTTTCAATGACAGAATTCCATCTATACAACATGTGGTGTATGTTTGTGTTTTGTATGGGAATATGTTGAACCGTGAAATGTGGAAATTAATTGTGCGATGCGTGTTATTATGGTGGATTGCAATGTTTGCATGTTTGAACAGGTGTATACTGTATATTGGGCAGTTGTGAGGTAATGTATTGGTTGTGTTCTAGTCCTATGTATTACGTCGTTGTTGTATGTTGTTGTTGAGTGCCATAGTTGTTGCTTATGATATAGTATGATGTTGTTGTTGAGTTGTTGTGGCATAACTTGTAAATGCAATAGTTGTTGCTTATGATGTGGTATGATGATGACATTGAGTTGTTACGGCATGTTATGTGGAAGACATGTTTTGATGAGCTATATGCATGTTTCGATAAATGTGTGTTGATTGTTGAGTGGTATTGGCATGATGATGAATATGCTATGTGTATGCATGAGTCGTTGTTGCATGTTGTCATTGATGGTGCATGGCATATGCATAGTTGTAAGATGGCGTGCCCAGGTGGGGTGTTATCGTCTATCCGAATTCCTTGATGGAATCGTTGTTGTTGGCGTGATTGTGTGCCCAGATGGGGTGTAAGCAATCACAGTTGTTGGTGCGATCATAAAATGGGGGTCGTACGTGACCATGAAATAGGGGTCGTTGGTGTGATCATGAAATAGGGGTCATACTTGACCATGAAACAGGGGTCGAGAGTTCCGACGGGAACTGTGATCATGAAACAGAGATCGATTATGGTACCACATGCATTGAGTCTAGTTGGTGTCTCTTTGTATTTCTTTTAATAATTGTGTTACATTATGATTGGATTGATTATCTGTGTTATGTTGAATTGTGCGAATTGTGTTGGAAGTGGTGTTGTGGGTGATATACTTAATAATTTATGCTCTTATATTTATATCATCTTTCTCTTTTGTTTGATTTGAGAATATCACCCCTTCTGTTTGAATGTTGCTTCCACGTGGGTAACGTGCAGGTAATCAGGAGTAGTGTGGAGGTCGTGGCCGGTGAAGATGAGGTGCTTCACTTTAGTTTGGAGTCTGCTCTGATATGTAACATTGGGAGTCGGGAACGCTTTATGCATGATTTTACTTTGTTAAAGTATTACAGTTGCCTTTACATTTTTGAAAACTAATATTTTGATTAATTGAAACCGTTATATTTTGTTGGTCACAATGAAGAATTTCCGCTGTGTAATAAAGATGATTTTTGGATTAAAGTTGCATTAATATTTATTATATGTTACATGTCTTATTTGTGAGAAAGTTCTTGTTGAAAGTAATACCCGTTTATTCCGAATTGTTTTATTTTACTCTGATATTTCGATTAAATATTACGGGGGAATTTAGGGTGTTACAAAGTGGTATCAGAGCAGGTCGGTCCGTCCGGCCAGGTTGTCTAATTATGTTGTTCCCTAGTATGCGACATGTGTGTGAAAACACTGTCGGTGCTTGTTTTGTTTTCCTTTTGCAGGTTGGGAATGAAACAAGTGGGGGAGAAGTGTCTGCTTCTCTTGGATGATCCAATTGTTGAGAGATTGGATATCACATTGCGGTAGGAGGGAGTGCAGTGTTGGATTGTCCAACTGTTTGAGAATGGTGTGATCCTTGAGGGAAGACGGTCAGGTGTTTTCGTTATTCGCTTCCTTGTGAGGGGGAAGGCGATGTTGTGGCTAGAGATAGGTCGGTGATGTGTGGAGTATCCTGGCGTGTTTCCTCAGGAGGTGCACAGTTATCTTTTGTTAGAACAAGATGATGTCATTTTTGGACGAATTGTTGGAGATAAACCATGTGTTTACCAATGATTTAAATGAGTGGTGTAGTGTGTTGTTGAGACAAGTGTAGCTCCGGTGTTATTAGTTAAGAAGGAAGGAGGTAGTACGAGATGGTGTGTGGATTACCGACGGTTGAGAATAAATATCCATTTCAACGGGATTGATGATTTGATGGACCAACTGGTGGGCTAGTGTGTTTTCGGTATAATGGAATTGAAGTCGGATTACCTTCAGATTTGGGTGAAAAGTGAAGATAGTTGGAGAATCTTAGAAGTAAGAGAAAGAGGTAGAACTCATGTTCACCATTTCCAATCTTCATTTTCGCACTTAAGGAACAGCCTACACTAAACAGGTGATAACTTTTCGTTAGTAACTCCGATGGGAGCGATTCTAGACTTTTTGGAAAGCTTACGAAATTTCATATAGTTTGCATATAAACTTTGTCTTCTACATGTTTTTGAAGAGGGAGAAAAACGCGTTTGAAGATTTGGGTCTGATGCTGAATTTGGTGAGGACAGGTATACGGGATTCCTTGACCAGCCTCCATTGCGCAGGTGATAACTTTTTAATCGAAACTCGGATTAAAGCGATTCTTGAATTTCTGGAATCTACAGGAAATTCCCTTCATTTTGGAATATAATTTTGTATCAAGAAGGTCTGTAACGAAGGAGATAATTATGTTTGAAGTTGAGCGAGTCTTGCTGAAATGGTTGTGATGAGGTCAGGTATAAGATGTTTGGTAATAGGAAGGAGGTGAGGGTATCAGAGAAGCACATGGAGGTGCGGCGTATGCCAATATAGAATGAGTAGAGTTGAGAGATTTTTGAGGAAGGAAGAAGGTTAAATAGTAAAGTGGATTGTGTGTCATTGATGACATAGTGTCGACATGTGTCGGGAAGACTTTCGAAAGTTTCTATCACCAACCAGATAAGGAGATGGTACTGTTAAGATTGTGATTAGGATGAGACCGAATGTGAAACTATACGGATCATCGAGATTGTGAAATTAAAGAAAGGACGCTATTGTAGTTGGACAATGACGATTTATGCCACCGTTATGGTTGCCCGCTACCTATTGACAAATTGCGGAACTGATCACCTTTAATCTCTTGTTGATGGTAGACGGGATCATGTTGGATGGGATGGATGTGTCTTGCCAGCTGGTATAGTATGTACATTGAATTTTTTGAAGTCGAGCCAAGTGCTCGTGGATTGTTTGATTAGTCGATGCAGATTCCTATATCTGAAGATGAGATGGATTCGAGGCTTTTGTATGTTGATCAGATGATGTTGATAGTTACTTATCAGAAGCATAGAACAACGTGCTGACTAAAGATATGCCAAGGATGTCTCCGTGGAGAGCCTTATTATTATTAGTAAAGAAAAGGATGACAGTAAGAGGTTACGTGTGGATCGGTGAGTAGTATGGAAACTTCCAGTTGTGTCCGGGGTAGCTTGAGTTTTGATTTGAGATGAATCAAGAATCCGATAGACATGAGACTTGAAGAATTGGAAAGATGATCCAGTGAGGGAATAAATGGAAATGCGAGACCATGATTTAACCAAAGATGTTTGGTAGAGGATAGTAGTGACTAGTACACCTTAAAGTGTGTGTAGGGAGTATGGATCGTATCTTCTATACTTATTTGGATAAGTTAGAACTCGTGTTCATTGTGGATGTTCGGATCTATTATAAAAATCTGAAGAAGAACGTGTAGAGTAATTGAGAATTGAGTTACAAGTATTGAAAGAAGTGGAGTCATATGTTAAGTTGCCAAAGTGTGATTTTTGGTTAGTAGAGATGAGTTTACTTAGTTGTGTTAATTCATATGAGGGTATTGTGTGGGTCCATCCAAGTAGATGTAGTTCTACAATGAGGAAGCTCTGTAGTGGATTAAGGGGAGTATAATATTCTTGGACTTGGTCGATTATTATTACGGAGTTTTGTAGCAGGAATCGTGAAGGGCGCTTAGCGCCGTTGAGCGCGCCCAACGCCGTCTGGAAGACTCCCGTCCTCTCGAGGCAGAAGCGAGTGCGCTTAGCGCGAGTCGGATCCCGCTTAGCATGGTCTGGGAGTGGAAAAGGTGATTTTTCTTGTCGAAATTAATTGGAAAAATGTATCCTTATGCGGCTATGGTATTGGGATGCGGTTATGTGTTTAAGATGAGTTTAGACAGTGTGATAATATAAGATGGTGAAGTTGTAGCTTATGTTTTACGATAGTTGGAGATTCATGAAAGTATTTATCCTATTCAAGATTTAGAATTGGCTGAGGTTGTAATTATGTTAAGTATCCGGAGGAATTATTTTTATGAATCTAGGTCCAAAGTGTTTAGTAATCATAAGAGTGTAGAATACCTGTTTGGTCGGAATTCCCGATGAGTTAAGTCAAAAGTCGTATCTTATGTCTGCTTTGATGGTCGAAAGTTGGATGTGAACTTGGTAGATTTGATAGTTGCGAGTAATTCGATTGCGCAGCGAAAACGTGGTGTAGTGCAGTTTGTTCGTACGTGTGTAACAACGATGTTGGTAGTTTGGTTACATTGAGGTTGTGTTATGGACTTTTGTGTTTTTATCTTTGTTGTTGCCTCGTTACCTATGGTGATGGTTCGAGTGCGAGTAGCTAATTCCATGATGGGGAATTAGGGGGTGTTGCCATTCAGGGCATGAGAGTTGATTAGTCGGATGCGAGAACGTATCTGGAGTAGTTTGCATCAAGTAAATTTTCGAGGACGAAAATATTCTAAGTGGGGGAGAGTTGTAACACCCCGTTTTTATTTTAATTATTATTTGTGAAATAACTGTGAATTGATGTAATGGATTGTGTGTTTTGGTGTGTTTTCGTTGTGTTTTGTGTACCCGTAGTGAGGGGTAGTGGCCTTAAGAAGTGAGTCTTGGGGGTAGTAGGGGTGTATAACTAATAATGTAGAAAATGGTGGTGTGGAGAGTAAAGACTAACTCAATTACTTTAATTTAGTATTTGTTAAGCATAGTGTAAAATATATATTTAGTTAGAGTTGTGATGGAAATTATTATTGTTAGAATTATTTCATGAGTGGAAGTGATAATAATAATAATATAATGAAAATAAAATAAATAGAATAAGTTGGAATATTAGAAGTGTGGAGAGTGGAAGGGTAATGTGGTAAATTCGTAGGAATAAGTGAGGGTAAAATAGGCGAATCATATTTAGGGGTATGTAAAGAGTGGGGAATGAAAGTTATTCTCATTATACGTAAAAGTGAAAGAAAGTTGAAGAGCTAAAGGGAGAAAGAGGGAGATGAGGCTAGGGAAAGAAGAAGGAGAGGAACCCATTGAGGAAGAGGGAAGCTCATCAATACAAGGTAAGGGTGGGGTTCTTTAATCTCTTAAGGGATATATGATATATGTATGAGGGTAGATAAATCGTTAGGTTTTATTCCCGTATTTTGTTGATCGTTGAATGTTTCCGGTGAGAAGTTGAAGTTACCTGTCGGTAATAATGAAAATGCTCTAATTGTGTGAATTTCTTGATTGAATTGGTGTTTTGTTGTGTTATAAGAGTTCATATTATATGTATAATGTTGCATACTGATTTTGGGGGTCCAATTCTGTGGTATATGTGGTTTGGGGTTATTGGATTGGGGTTGAAAAATGATTTTCGTAACAGAAACAACAGAGAATTGATTCGCAGGTCAAGTAACCGGTTATCGTGTAGGACGTAACCGGTTACATAGTGCAAAATTGGGGTTTTTGGGCATTTTTCAACTGTGTAACCGGTTACGGCATATGCGCTAACCGATTACCACTGAACGTGACAGTTTTTGTAAATATTCAAAAATTCATAACTTTCAAACCGTGAGTCCATTTGGGTCGCCGTTCGAATCCTTGGAAAGCTGGTTTTATGTACTTTATGTTAAAATTATTTTCAATGACAGAATTACATCTATACAACATGTGGTGTATGTTTGTGTTTTGTATGGGAATATGTTGAACCGTGAAATATGGAAATTAGTTGTGCGATGCGTGTTATTATGCTGAATTGCAATGTTTGCATGTTTGAACAGGTGTATACTGTATATTGGGCAGTTGTGAGGTAATGTATTGGTTTTGTTCTAGTCCTATGTATTACGTCGTTGTTGTATGTTGTTATTGAGTGCCATAGTTGTTGCTTATGATATAGTATGATGTTGTTGTTGAGTTGTTGTGGCATAACTTGTAAATGCAATAGTTGTTGCTTATGATGTGGTATGATAATGACGTTGAGTTGTTACGGCATGTTATGTGGTAGGCATGTTTTGATGAGCTATATGCATGTTTCGATAAATGCGTGTTGATTGTCGAGTGGTATTGGCATGATGATGAATATGTTATGTGTATGCATGAGTCGTTGTTACATGTTGTCATTGGTGGTGCATGGCATATGCATAGTTGTAGGATGGCGTGCCTAGGTGGGGTGTTATCGTCTATCCGAATTCCTTGATGGAATCGTTGTTGTTGGCGTGATTGTGTGCCCAGATGGGGTGTAACCAATCACAGTTGTGGGTGCGATCATGAAATAGGGGTCGTACGTGACCATGAAACAAGGTTCGTTGGTGTGATCATGAAATAGGGGTCATACTTGACCATGAAACAGGGGTCGAGAGTTCTGACGGGAATTGTGATCATGAAACAGGGATCGATTATGGTACCACATGCATTGAGTCTAGTTGGTGTCTCTTTGTATTTCTTTTAATAGTTGTGTTACATTGTGATTGGATTGATTATCTGTGTTATGTTGAATTGTGCGAATTGTGTTGGAAGTGGTGTTGTAGGTGATATACTTAATAATTTATGCTCTTATATTTATATCATCTTTCTCTTTTGTTTGAATTGAGAATCTCACCCCTTCTGTTTGAATGTTGCCTCCACGTGGGTAACGTGCAGGTAATCAGGAGTAGTGTGGAGGTCGTGGCCGGTGAAGACGAGGTGCTTCACTTTAGTTTGGAGTCTGCTCTGATATGTAACATTGGGAGTCGGGAATGCTTTATGCATGATTTTACTTTGTTAAAGTATTACAGTTGCCTTTACATTTTTAAAAACTAATATTTCGATTAATTGAAACCGTTATATTTTGTTGGTCACAATGAAGAATTTCCGCTGTGTAATATACATGATTTTTGGATTAAAGTTGCATTAATATTTATTATATGTTACATGTCTTATTTGTGAGCAACTTCTTGTTGAAAGTAATACTTGTTTATTCCGAATTGTTTCATTTTACTCTGATATTTCGATTAAATATTATGGGGGAATTTAGGGTGTTACAGTCCGGTCTGCGTGCCGTGTATTTTTGTAACTTATTTTGAATGGGGGCGTGGCCCCCAGTTTATGTAACAAGCACAATTGTGGTCCTTGCGGCCACTTATTACTTTTAATTATGTGTCCGGTCCTTGTGGCCGGTTTTGTGATTTGCATGGCTTTATCTGCTTTAAATTTTGCTAAGTGTTGTACTTATGCTCATTATGCATATATGCCTGTGGTAGGGAGTACTTTGATTTACGTTAAGTTTCAGGGAATTGCTCGTTGTAGATGTGTTTGGCAGTGAGGGGTACTGGTCGAACGGCTGGGGAATATCCGGGCTAGGATGCGGAGTTCAGGTCGCGTGTGAGGCCTGAGTCCGCGGTGTGAACCTCCCATCGTGAGCTGGGTGTTCTGCCTGTCGTGGTACTTTGACGACGGCGGTGCTTGATTGAGGGACCGCTGTCGAGCGGAGTCCCGGCTCGTTCCTGAGCGGGGTTCTGCTTCACTGGCATGCGACGCTTTTACCTAGGCGTGCATCACGGTCGGTAGGCGATGCTCGTCGTCGTGACGGATCGAACCGATAGTTAAGGCCTTAGTTGTAGTATTGTTTCAGCTTTTCGGCGTTCCATGGTCGAGCAAGTTCTTCCCCGTTGAGACGTTCTAGGTAATAGGCCTCATTCTCCGTTTTTGCCCGGACACGATAGGGTCCTTCCAAGTTGGCGGCTAGTTTGCCTTCGCGAGAGTCTTTATGATTTCTCCTTAGGACGAGGCTGCCCACGTCGAACTCTCGTCGTATGAATTTTGCGTTGTGTCTGATGGCAATTTTTTGTTTTAACGAGGCTTCGCAGAGAGTAGCCCATATTCGGATTTCCTCGACGAGATCGAGTTCCTCCCTTAGTGCCTCATCATTCATTTCCGCGTCCAGGGGTGATTCTGTTCGCCTGAAGGGTATGTGAACCTCGATGGGGATCACGGCCTCGGTCCCATAGGCTAGACGAAAGGGTGTTTCCCCGGTTGAAGAGTGTGGAGTTGTGCGGTATGCCCATAGGACGTTGTGCAGCTCCTCGACCCAAGCCTTCTTCGTTTCGTCCAGCCTTCGTTTAAGGCCTCGAAGGATGACTCGGTTCGCCGCTTCAGCTTGCCCATTTGTTTGAGGATGTTCGACGGATGCAAAGTGTTGCTTCGTGCCCAGCTGGGCGACGAAGTCCTGGAACTTCCTGTCCTTGAACTGCGTCCCATTGTCCGAAACTATCGCCTGGGGGATACCAAAACGTGCGAGGATGTTTCGTTTGTAGAAACACAGTATGTTAAGGGCAATTATCTTGGCAAGAGCATCCACTTCTATCCATTTTGTGAAGTAATCCATGCCTACTATTAAGTATTTGATCTGGTTTGATCCTACCACGAAGGGTCCTAGGATATCCAGGCCCCACCAAGCAAATGGCCACGGGGAGGACATAGCCTTGAGCTCGTTGGGAGGAGCTAGGTGCATGTCCCCGTGTCGTTGGCATTTATCGTATTTCTTCACGTGTTCTTTAGCATCATGTTGCATGGTTGGCCAGTAATACCCTGCTCTGAGGGCCTTTCGTGCAAGGGACCTTCCTCCAAGGTGTTGGGCGTTAATTCCTTCGTGGATTTTGTGCAAGATATGGGTGACCATTTCTTCCTCGACACACTTGAGCAGCGGGATGGAGAACCCTCGCCTGTAGAGTTTATCTTCGACCAGGACGTAGGAATAGGCCCTTCGCCTAACTACGCTGGCCTCTTTAGGGTCGGACGGAAGTTCTTCTTTAGCGAGGTAGTTGTAAACGGGGGTCATCCAGCAACTGCTGTCGCCGATCACTTGCACGTCGACGGTCGGGGAAGCCTTCTCGATGCTGGGTCGAGGAAGTACTTCTTGTATGACAGACTTGGTTCCGCCTTTCTTCTTCGTGCTGGCTAGTTTGGACAAAACGTCTGCCAGACATTGTGTTCGCGGGGAATATGTTTTACCTCCACCGCTGTGAACTTCGTCATCTTCTTCTTGACCAGGGCTAAGTATTCTGTCAGGTTGTCGTTTTTGGCTTGATACTCTCCTTGGACCTGAAGGGCCACGAGTTGCGAATCTGTGCAAATGACGACTTCCTCTGCGCCAAGGTCCTCGGCCAAGCGTAACCCGGCGAGGAAGGCTTCGTACTCAGCCTAGTTGTTAGAGGTTGGGAAGGACAGGGTGAGTGATACTTCAACGATGATTCCCTCGTCGCTCTCCAGTATGATACATGCCCCGCTCCCCACCGAACTGGATGCCCCGTCTACGAAAATGGTCCATTTGCGTGCTCCGCAAGCGGGGGAGTCTGCGAACGTCATTTCTGCGACGAAGTCAGCCAGAGCCTGGGCCTTGAGGGCTTTTCTGCTCTTATACTAGATGTCAAATTCGGACAACTCTAGCGACCATTTGAGCATTCTACCGGCCATGTTCTGTCGTCCCAGCAGCTGCTTTACTGGTTGATCTGTTCGAACCATGATCGTGTGGGCTAGAAAGTAGTGTCTTAGTCTTCTAGTTACATTGATGAGGGCCAGTGCCACTTTTTCTATCTGCTGGTATCTCAACTCTGGTCCCTGTAGCGCTTTGCTCGTGAAATATATGGGCTTCTGCCCGTCAGGGGTCTCGCGGATAAGAACGACGCTTACTGCCTCGGCCGCTACGGCGAGATACAGGTACAAAGTTTCGCCGTTGTTTGGGTGGGAGAGAACAGACGGTTCTGAGAGTGCTCGTTTCAGATGGAGGAGAGCCTGGTCACATTCCTCGATCCATTCGAACGCTGCCTCCTTACGGAGGAGTTTGAAGAATGGTAGGGCGTGTTGGGAAGATTTGGCCACGAAACGGGACAATGACGCGAGCATCCCGTTGAGGGACTGGATGGATTTCTTCGACTTGGGCGTTGGAAACTCGGAGAATGCCCGGCACTTATCAGGGTTGGCTTTGATTCCTCGTTCCGTCAAGTAGAAACCGAGGAATTTGCCTGCTCAGACACCGAACGTGCACTTCTCCGGGTTGAAACGCATCTGGTACTTTCTGGCATGTTCGAAGACCTTCCATGGGATTTTACGATCATGTCGTCCATATAAACTTTGAGCATGTCGCCTATCTCTCCCCGAAAGACCTTGTTCATCATTCTTTGATAGGTCGCGTCGGCATT
Organism: Lathyrus tuberosus; assembly: GCA_022829125.1. Lineage (NCBI taxonomy): Eukaryota > Viridiplantae > Streptophyta > Magnoliopsida > Fabales > Fabaceae > Lathyrus > Lathyrus tuberosus. Next base: position 8,018,809 of record JALAZF010000111.1, on the reverse strand, counting down.
CTTCAGGCCGAAGGGCATTGCGTTGTAGTAATAGCTGCCCGATTCGGTCATGAAGGTTGTGTATTTTTTATCGCTCATTGCCATTGAAATTTGGTTATAGCTCGAGTAGGCATCCATGAATGATAAAAATTTAAAACTTACGGAGTTATCGACAAGTTTATTAATATTGGGGAGGGGGTAGGCATATTTCGGGCATCGGTATAGTCAATGCACATTCGCCATTTGCCATTATATATTTTCACAAGTACTACGTTGGACAGCCAAGTGGTGTACTTGGCTTCCGAGATAAATTCGGCCTCGAGGAGGTCCTTTACAGCTTTTTCTGCAGCCTCCGTTTTCTCTGGAGACTGCTTTCTCCTATGTTGTGCTACTGCTTTGACGGCTGGGTCAATCGTGAGCTGATGGCAGGCGATGGATGGGTCCAAGCCGAGAATCTCGGCAGCGCTCCAGGCGAACAGATCGGCGTTCTCACGGAGGTAGGCTTTGAGTTGCTTCCTTGCGATGTCGGGGAGATCCGCTCCAATCTTTACTCCCTGCTGGGGGTCGTCGCCGAACAAGACGAGCTCGAAGTCGCCATCCGGGATGGGACGAGTCGGATGGGAGTTGCTGCTGGTCGTGGAAGACGAGGCACTCGAGGCTGCTTGGTCTTCCTTCTGGTCCTCTTCGGGGAAGCGGCTGTCGAGGTCAATGAAGTCGACTTGAGGCAGAGGCTTGGCTTCCTCGGAACTGCTGGGGAAGGCTGGCTTGTTTGATACCTTTGGCTTGGACGCGATGGCGTTGAGTCCCTTCGTGGCTGCTTTGAAACACCGTCGTGCGACTTCGATGTCACCGTGGAGGGTGGTGACCATCCCCTTTGAAGTGTAATACTTCATCTTGAGGTGGACGGTTGAAGGCACAGCTACTAACTCGGCCACCGTTGGTCTTCCGAAGATACACTGGTATAGTGACGGGCAATCGATTACCAGAAACTGCACTTTGACGGACCTGGCCATCTCTGCTGATCCAAAGGTTACGATCAACTCGACGTATCCCCAGGGTTTGGTCACTGATCTGTTGAATCCTTGCAAATCGGACCCCACAAAGGGGGTGAGGTGTGATTCGTCCAGCTGAAGTATTGAAAGCAGCTGGGAGTACATAATGTCGACCGAGCTGCCTTGGTCGACGAGGATTCTGCGAACGTCAAAGTTCGCCATTCGAGCTCTGACGAGTAAGGGTATACTCGAGTTTGGAGATCCTCCGAGGAGCTCTTCCCGGTAGAAGGAGAGGGGGACAGAGCCCTTCTAGGCTTGGTCGAGGGTGGTCACCTTATTGGAGCTCGTGTTGATTAGGTGCTCGAATTTTCATTTCACAGAGCCCACCGTGACCTTGTTGAAGCCTCCACCCGAGATGACCATGGTGGAGGGGAATGTTTCCCACGGGCTGTGGGCCGCAAAATAGGCAGGAGCGCTGTGTTCGTCCGGGACGTAGAAGTCTTCTGGTCGTGATATGGACATGGTGACCTGGATGCTGGCCTCTTCCAAGGAAGGCACTTCTTCCTCTATCTTCTTGGACTCCTGGGCGTCTTTCCGGGGACCATCTTTCTTTTTCGTGAACTGTTTCAGATGGCCATCCCTGATCAGTATCTCGATAGCATCCTCCAAATGGATACAGTCTTCAGTAGTGTGGTCGTGACTTTTATGGAAACGGCAGTACTTTGACTTGTCGGCGTTGGGCTTGGCCGGTATTTGTTTGGGGAAGCGGACCCCTGCTTGTTTGAATTCTAAATTCGTGCATTCGGACAGTATCCTCTCCCTGGAGATGATCAGGGGGTGTAGTCATGGAATCGTCCGAAGGGTCCCTTACTGTCGCGGAAGTCCCAAGGACGGCCTTCGCGCTTCCTTTCTCCTCGACGGGATGTCAAGGCCTCTTCGCCTCTGGAGGTCCAAGCGTTCTCCTGGTGGCAGGAGGCTTAGACGGAGTTGGCCGCTTCCTTCTCCTCGTACTGAATGTGTGACTGTGCCTTGAGGAGGAGGTCATCCAGGTTCCTCGGAGGTGCGAAGCCAATGACTTTAGAAAATTTTGAGCCCGGGCGGAGTCCTTGCTCGAGCATAAATTTTTTCATCTCGTCCGTTGTAGGGACCTGTACCGTTTCTTTGTTGAACCTCTCGATGTATGCCTGAGAGGTTCATCCTTCCCTTGGATAATGGCCCCAAGGGAGGCTTCAGTTTTGGGGTGGCGGCGTGACGCTGTGAAATGCCGGGAGAATATTCTGCCCAGTTACTTCCACAAAGTGATAGACTCTTCGGGCAGCTGCTTGTACCAAGTCATTGCCCCTTTTCGGAGCGTGGTTGGAAATAGCCGTCACTTGATGGCGCCCCGAACGCCACGGTAATCCAACAGTGCATCGATGTTTTCGATGTGCTCGTCGGGGTCATTCGTACCGTCGTACGTGCCCAGTACTGGGGGCTTCTCCAGGCCCTTGGGGAGGCGTGTTGCCAAGATTTCTTGGGATAACGGGTCGTGAGGCTTATCATCACTGCTGGAACTGGTCGATGACGGGGACCGGACGACTCGCTCGTGGCGACGACTTCTTCGGGGGGAACGTGAACGGGCCTGGCCCTTTGACCTGACCGGAGGTGACTACTTGTCTCTTCGGGTCCTCTTGTGGCCGGGAGAGTGCTGGTTCTGCGGGAAAACCTGGTCGCGTTTTCGGACAGCGCGAGATTCTGGTTCTTGGCGCAGCCTTCGGTCGGCTTCTCGCCGAGGTTGCGGGCTCTTGGATCGTCGATGGCTCCTCCTCGGAGGAGGGGATCTTGGACGGGCGGATTCCTCCAATGCCCCAATCATTTCGTTCTGCTAAAGGATCAGGAGGTTGGTCTTGTTGATCACCTCTAGAAGGGGCACCACGGCCAGATCGGCGTTGGGTGGAGCAGGAACGGGTTGGATGGCCAGCGAGGGTTGGTCGTCTTCGCGATCCGCATGAGTAGGGGAGGGAGAGGCTGTGGCCCCGTCTCTCAGAAAATGGGGATCTCCGAGGAGAGAAGATGGACCATCAATGTCAGTCTTATTGATGGGGAGGACAGCGGATTGGAGAGCACCTTTGGCGTGATCTTGAGAGGCCATGATGATGATCTTGGAAAGTTGCTTTGATCTTTGGTTTCTGGGGAAAGAAAGAAGGGGAGAACAAGAGTTCCCACAGACGACGCCACTGATCATGAAGGCTAGATCAGATCCTGTTGAAGTGGGCCACCAAGTACGTCTGAGATGCTGGGCGTATGAGAGGAGGGGTGTACCTGCAAGGCACTCCGACGCTCAAGTAAGAAAGGGTCAGAAAAAAGGGGCAAGTACAAAGAGTGAGTTTCAAGGATGATTTTTTGGATACCTGACCCTCTCAAGTGAGAGGGCATATTTAGTGCCGCCAGCACGTGGCCAACGGTCCTATTTTCGGGGCAAAATAACCTTTTTCCCGAAGAATAGGTAACTGCCCAAACTAGCCGTTATGTCGGGTAGGGTGCCCAAAACTAGCCGTTATGTCGGGCATAGGCATGGTTTTTGGCACCTGCCCTAAGCTTTTCGAGGAGTGAAGAAGTCGTGCGGAACGGGCAGCGGTTCCGGGGAGGAGCAATGTAGCCATTGCCCGGTTGGAGGGGCAGAAAGGTAACTCTTGCCCTTTGGTGGAGTGGACTTAGGCAATTGGGCCGTTCTGGGAGCAGAAGTGGATTGAGCCATGTCCAGCCGTTGGTCCAGTCCAGAACATATCTCTTTTTAAAAAATTTCACTCAAACTTTCTACGATCTAGTTTTCTACAGTAATAAAAACTTAATCTATTGCGAGACTTTTATCTTCCTCAAGATTTTTTACAACCTCGCTTTTGGTCAGTCTTTTTTGCCAAGAGTAACCAAAAAACTATAAATGAACATACCTTGAATCAAAATCTTGATTAAGGTCAAACTTATAGGGGCCATGTTTAAGGACTTCAATTTAGTCATGGTTAAAAACTATGGGAAAATATGAACTAACTCTATTTAATCATAACTTTATTGTGACAAATGTGTATAGTGGTCCTATTTAGCCATTGCATAAACATGGCAAAGTTTTGGACTCTTTGTAGTAGTACATCTTACCAGGCCCGGCCCAAGGGAGGCAAACAAGGCCATTGCCTTGGGCCTCAATTTTCTAGCCCATAAACAAGGCCTCCAAATAACCAGTAAAAATATATGAATAAACAAAAGAATAATGCAATAACTGTTGTGTGGTAACCAAGTGGCATAAGAAGTTTCTGCTTGCAGCAAATGCAAGCAAATTTACAGTTCGGTTCTCATTGCAGTACTTTTGTTATCCTATTTTCCTAGGCTTTTTGATGATTAATATGGTTTAACAAATTTGTTTTCATTCAATGACCCTGTCATTATATTTATGGTAAAATTAATCATTTTTTTATAAATTTCACAAATATCTTTTTTTATTAAAATAAAATTAATATTACATTGATATGCTATGTTTTATTTTTTATTTGATAAAATTATATATAATTTTAATTTTAGTATCTTATATATTTTTTGTTTGGTCATAAAAATTGTTAATATTTTTTACATGAATAAAAATAAATAAATTTAATGAATAATTTTAAATTAATTTTATAAAATAATACTCATTTTTTAATATAATTCTTAAATTATATAATATAATAAGTAATTGTTTTTATTATATAGCTCAAGAAATATATAAAATTAGTAAATTTAATTCATAATGATAAAAAGTATCATAACAATTTTAAAATTTTAATTAAGGATTACATTAATAAAATTAATATGTTTTAATTGATTATTAATTAATTTTATATTGTTTAGAATCTTAATTTTAAAAAATCAAATTGAAGAAATTTGTTAGTGGTTTCTTTTATTTTAAAGTAAAAAATTAATATAAATTTTATTAATATATATATTTTAAATTTTAAAAAATGTATCTTAAATTTTGCCATAGGCCTCCAAATTTGTTGGATCGGCCCTACATCTTACAATACTCTTTAATAACCAGTCACATTTGATGAGTCGTGCTCTTTCAACAATGGATAAGAGAGAAGCTTTCCAAGTAGGTAATTTAGTCACAACCTTGTCCGCGATAAATGGTAAGTATTTTGGGTTTTTTGTGGGATCTATTAAGCTACATCTTCTTGAAATAACTCACTCAAATTTAACTCCAATGTACAACTCTAAATAACTCTCATATTGAGACTCACAACTTTATCTTGTATAATAGTATTTTATTCCTATTAAATTTTATTTTAACTCAAAATATTAATTTAATTATTTAGATAAATATTAATGTGAAATAAAATAAATAAATAAATCTAATTAAACTTAAATTTTATAAGTAAAAAATATTATAAAATTGTTAAATTAAAATTAACTTTTATAAAAAAAAAGTAATAATTTATAAAATTGTTAATATAAAATTAAATTACTATATAAATATTTATAAACAAATAAATTGTAAAAGAGATTAAAATTAATACTAAATATGTGTCATAATAATATTATAATCATGAAAATAAATTAAATGCACAAATGAAATTAACAGATTGAAATTATAAAATTAAATTAAATTTTTAAGTGAATAATACAATTATTTTTAAAGATTAAAACTTTATATAACAATAAACAAATATTTGTTAAAAAAAAGAAAAAGTAATTAAATATAATATTTTGTTCAAACCGTACGTTGCTCCAGGTGAAAAAAATTGCTTCACAATGCAACCGTGTTTCCATGGTGTCGAACTCCAGTGGTAAATTATGGAAAACCAAATGGTTCTTGGCATCCAGGCTGGCGAACTAGAGCAAAAAATCCTCCGTTGGATATGCTCTAAATGTGTTAATCTTTAATAAGGAATTAAGACAAAAATGTTAGTTAACTTATGGGAACTCACAATTTGACTTGAAACTTGAGCACACTTAAAAAAAAGGGTTAAATATGTATAAAGTCCCTACAAATATTCCAACTTTTAGATTTGGTCCCTCCAAAATTTTACTTCAAACAATGTGGCAATTTTCACTAACGGTGGCTTATGTGGCATGCCATATGGAAATTTTTGATGATGTGGCTTACATGTGGCAATGTCAATGTGGCAAAAAATGCTGACATGTATGTCACGTGTCAATTGTTTCAATTTTAATATTTTTTATATTAATATCATATTTAAACCGAGAAATGGTAGCTAATCTGCAACTAATTCCTAGCTAATCTCTAGCTAATTTAAACACACAAATTCTAATAATTTGTAGCTAATTCATAGCTAATCCCTAACCAATTTAAACACATAATTATATTATTAATACACACAACTCATTGATTCTCCTTTTTTAATTCGACATATCAATTAATTCTCACTAACACTCTAACTGTTAACAACCCAAATCATACATCCATGGTAATAACATCCTGCTGTGTGACTGGTCATTGTTACAATTATGGTTTGATGTACAAAACCTCTAACTGAGCTAGATAAAATTATCCTATCAGCTTGTTACACAGCTTTAGCTATTTCAACCAAAGCTACAAACTAGCCTTCAAAATTTATGTGTGGGGTATGTTGTGTATAACTTGAATACAGTTGTGCTGCTTCTGAAGTTTATGTACTTACACAAAACCATATCAAATGATTATCATCAAACCATATCCATAGAAAATAATAATAAATATGAAATTGAACAAATTATATCGCAAAACAAAATAGTTAATAAGTAGCATTACAGCATCATCATTCCATAAACAAAATGTTTTGAAACAGGGTTTCGTCAAAAGAAATTCACAAATTAGTAAATTAGAGACATATCATCTCATGACTTATTAATGTTTTAAAAACCATAAAATTTAAACAGATTAAGGGTGGTTCCCACTTGTTATGTCATTATGTCAATTTTCAAATTACCATATCACCTTCCGCATCAGATCACTAGTCAAAACATCAAATTTGTCTCAAATTTCACGTGTGGATAAAATGTACATATTTAGAAAATGTAAATAAAATGTTTTCACAAATAAAATGAATACATATTAACATCACATTATATAATTGGCTACATCTATATGTCCATCTAGTTTCTATAATTTGGCAAACATTCCTTTATACTCTATTAATCCTTTAACTCACCTGTCAAATATCTAAGTGTCATTTATAGAGACAGTGTCATTTATTTGTGAGAAAGCATAAGAAGGAAATGAGATAAAAATTCAGTGTACAAATTGAAGTTAGTAAATCTGTTTCCAGGCATGCCTACTTCAATTCCAAGCACAAGTTTTGGCGGGTGCAAAATATATTTCTTTAGATTAATCAATTCAACTAGCATTAGTTAAATTCATTGCTGATATGCACAATTTAAAATGCACTTTTACATTATTGTTGTTTATAAAAGAATTGGAATAAAACAACATAATAGAATGAATATAAGAAAGTAGATACAATATTATGGTTAATATACCAAATCACGTGCTTAACTACCTGCGCAGGGGGAGCCAGTGGCTCTGACTGAGCAGCAACATACTGCAAAATGTCAAAAACTCTAGTCTGGCCATAAATAAAGCTGAAGAGAATTAAGTAATAAATAAAGCTTTATCAGATGTGTTACTAATAGAATCAGCCTAAATTATATGTTTAGTGTCTGACATTAGAAAGAGAGTTAATGCTTAGTGGTTACTATTTAAATTTCAATGTACTTCAAAGAGGGATGGTGGGAACAACACTACCTTTCTCCTTTGTGTTTAGTGCTAGATTGGTCTTCCTACATACGTTTAAAGTATCAACTCCCTTAGTTGCTGAAATTGGCTACCCAGACAGAAAAGTGAGATAAATGAATAGATAACAGAAGTCAGCAAAGGATTATATAAATTAGTAAACTGTCCAACTCATGAACATTAAAGCATGTTTGTAGCACTTACCAACCCAACGTGCCATTCATGACTACTAAATTCTTTAAACGTTGTTGCATCCATTTCCTGCACCAAGGCTAGATTAAAAAGAGAAACACAAAAACATTATTATTCCGAAATGTTTGGCTCTTGTGAAACTTTTCATCAAACATTATATGTGCATTCTTACTCCAAGCTAAACTTGAAAATAGATAGCCTAAAAAGTAAACTATAACATGAATAACAACAGTGTTAGAGCTTATACCTATATCCCATTGCTTCGATGGAGGGTGAAAATTACCACTAAAAAAATCCGACAAAGATTGTAATCTGCAATTGAGATCGAAATCCATCAAAACTCATAAAATTATTCTCAGCTCCAAATTGGAATCCAATGAAACCATAAATGAAAATGAACGGTCAATGGAACTATAACAATGGTAAAACATAAATGGAAACGACGATGACGGAACTAGAACAGAGAACTCATAGTTGAATGAGAGCTTGTACAGGAGCGACAAATCGTACACAGGAAAAGAATGAGAAGCTCGTATAGCTGGAAAGAAAGGGTTAAGGTTAGAGTTTGTGGAATGAATTGTACGTAGGAGAAGTTCTCTTTTGTGAGGGATATCCTTCTAGCTATCTTGTTTTAATGATGTCAACAAACACATTAGATCGTAATTTTAGCGGTATCACTTCACGTGTCGGGAATATAGCGTCTTATCGTTATTGGTCATGTGTCTAGATGCATAGGATCTTGTTCTTCCTAAAAATAAAGGTCCACAAGTGATTTAGTAGTGTCTAGCATGTATGTTTGACTTTGGTCTGGTGAAAACAATTCAAAAAATGAAATTTCTTGAAAAATTTGCCTTCATGCGCTGACCTCAGAAATCATGCGCTGAACCCCAGAAGCCACGGGTAAGCGCATAAACCTGAGAACTCAAAATTTCAATTCTATGCGTCAACGCATAGACTCCAGAGGTCGACACATGACTTTGTTTTTTGCACGTTTTCACTTAATTTCATTTCTGTTATTTCTTGTTATTTCTTTTGGTCATATTTTATATAGGGTCTTCATTTTTCACATAGAACAAGAAACGTGAAAAATATATGTCAGTTCTCTCTTCATCTTCATCTTCTTTATTGTGTAAACAAACAATCACACATAATCATTTTTGTTTGTGTCGCCCATTGATCGAAGTGATAACGTTCAGAATTTAGGAAGTATGATCTTCATCTTCTGGGTTGAGAGTTTGGCAGGTGTTTCTTGAATCAAACCAGTTGGGTTTGTCCTCCAAGAATCGAGGAGATTTTGGGGGTTTTTGTACAAACTGTTCTTTCTCCAGGGATTCGACTGGGCGAAGGTAACCGGAAATTGGCGCAACTGTTTCGGTTTAGTAGCTGTAATCAGAGGATCGTAGAAGAAGGTTTGGGTTCGAATTCTTGGAAGATTTCAATTAACCAAGTGAAGGTAACTGAAGAACAGAGTTTTCTTTCGGTTTAGTAGCGTGGGACGGTAATTGAATCATCCATATTCTGAGCACTTGATTCATCTTGAATCAAGGGAAGAGAAAATTCTGCATCAACGATCAAAGACGTTCGGGGTTTGAATGTTCATAGTTTTCTCTTGTAATAAACAAATTGCAACAACTACATATATATATATATATATATATATATATATATATATATATATATATATATATATATATATATATATATATATATATATATATATATATATATATATATATATATCTCAATTCCTTTTGCGGAATTGGGGGCAGACGTACCTAAAGTGAGGATGATTGGGGAACTACCTAATCAAATCTCGTGTGTTCTCTCTTTCCCTTAACTCTTTTACATTTCAGTATTGTTCGATTTTGTGACGTAGCAAACTATCGTAATTTCTGTCGTAGAATAATTGTACGCTGATAAACTATTTTGTTAAATTAATACAATTCATTGAATTGTGTTTTGGAGCAGCTGCACATTATTCTCCATAGAAATTATGCACATAGTGTGTTTACGCACACTACGTGTTTGATAATTTGTTTCGAAGCAAAATTCGAACACAGTGCTCTAAATTGCTTATCAATTAACCTCATCGGATCGGTATAAACATCAAGCAAGTGATAATTTGTTGTCTGCGTTTATAAGTGTAATATTCAGAACTGAATTTTTCTCCTTCGTACTCATCCATAATATATTCGTGCATATCCGATCCTTTCGGTAGAAGGTTTGTTGTAGGCGTTCTATCTAGTGGTAGCTTCCGTTAAACAAATTTGTTAAAACAGAATTTTGTAGTCCATTTGCGTGTAAAACTCAAGGGATCTATTCAACCCCCCTTCTAGATCCATAGCCATCGTCTAACAAGTGGTATCACGAGCTCCGGTTTATTCTGGTGCTTCGGTAAAACTTCTTGGATCATGGCGAACGAACTTAAGGGGGCTTATAATAGAGCTCCAGTTTTTACAGGTGAAAACTACAGCTACTGGAAGGATTGTATGCGCGTTCATATTAACTCCTTAGATCGGAAGGTTTGGAACGTTATTTTAAACGGTCCCATGGCAATCACTATGACTAACGCAGAAGGCGTTGTCGTTCCTAAACCCGAAGACCAATGGACTGAGGAGGACGAGAAAAAGTACAGTTATGATTGGAAGGCTCGTAATATGATCATTTCCTCTTTGGGAGTTGATGAGTATTATCGAGTCTCCCATTATGAAACAGCCAAAGCTATGTGGGATGCCTTACAAGTAGCCCACGAAGGCACTAATGATGTTAAATTGGCTCGTATTAATACACTAACGCAAGAGTTTGATTTGTTTTACATGAAGCAAGGGGAAACCATTGCGGATATGCAAAAAGGATTCACTCACATTATCAACAAATTGCATGTTCTTGGTAAACCAATTCCAAATGAGGTTTCTACTAATAAAATTCTGAGGTGTCTTAGCAGGGAATGGCAACTGAAGGTTACAGCTATCAAGGAGGCCAATGATCTTACTACTCTAGACCTCACAACACTCTTTGGTAAACTCGATGAGCATGAGCAAGTGCTCATTAGCTTGGATAAACATGAGAAGAGTATAAAGAAAGAGAAGGAAAAAGATACGGAGAAGAAGTCGATAGCTCTTAAGGCTTCTTGTTCAAAGTCCACACATCAAGAGCTAAGTGATGATGAAGCCAAAAATGACAAAGATGAAGAATCCGGTGATGATATGAGCTTATTTGTGAAAAGATACAATAGATATATTCGTAAGAATGATATTCAGCACTCGGACAGAAATCTTGTCAAGTTCTGGAAGCAATCTAGAAGTGAAGGAAATAAAAATGGCAAGGTAAAAGGGACGTGCTACAACTGTGGAAAATCCGGGCACTACAAGCCAGATTGTTCATCCCTAAAGAAAGACAAAGATAAGGATAATGATAAGAGTCGTTCAAATAAAAAGTCCAACAAGTCTCGACGAGCATACATCGCTTGGGAAAGCGATAGCGAGTCGGAGAAAGATGACTCCTCAAGTGATGAAAGTGAATCCGTCAACCTTTGTCTCATGGCACGTCACAACAAAGGAAAAGAGGTAAAACACTCTAAATATGAAAACTGTCAAAATATGTCTCATGCTGAATTAAAAAGAGCTTTTGATACATTACACCACGAAGCTAAGGAAGCATTTCAACGCTTAGCTTCGAATAAAAAGATTTTTTCCTATTTGGAGAAAAAGGTTTCCAATTCCCAAAAGGAATTGGAAGATCTTAAAAACTCCATGGTGAATGTATCAAAAACTAAGATCGATGAGAATAAATATACATGGTTTGACCTTGGGGGCTGTGATACTTGTCACATTTGGCAAAGAGAGGTGAGAACCCTCAAAGCCAAGTTAGACAAGGCTCTCAAGCCTAAGATTACGTTTGCTATTGATCGATCACATTATCGTGAAACAATGAATAATCCTTATCAACAATACACGTATGTGATTCGAGATAGTGATAGCAAAGGTAAACTCCAAACTAATCGTGATTGCTTATATTGTTGTAAACTCGGTCATACTATTGCTAAGTGCCGCTTTCAGAGATTTCTTGTTCCAAAGGGCATTTATCAATGGTTGCCCAAAGGCAATTTTGGTTTCACTCACCATAAAGGACCCAATGAGAATTGGGTACCTACTCTCCCTTGATTATTTTTGTAGGTACAAAGTCTTGAGACCACCGAAGGAAGATGGGTTCTAGATAGTGGCTGCTCAAGACATATGACCGGAGACATATCTCTTTTCATCGACTTTGTGGCGAAGAAAAAGGGGTTTGTCACCTACGGAGATAACAACAAGGGACAGATTCTCGGCAAAGGTAGTATAGGTAACCCCTTATCTACTACTATCTATGATGTACTTCTTGTGGAGGGCATTAGACACAACCTTTTAAGCATTAGTCAACTATGTGACAAAAATTATAAAGTCTCTTTTTCAAAGGATTGTTGCGTAGTTGAAGATTGCGACAAAAAGAATGTGTTTAAGGGCTTGAGGGTGAATAACATCTATATGCTAGACTTAAACGAGGTATCATTGGATGGTGACAAGTGTTTAGTCACTATGAATGAAGATTCATGGTTGTGGCATAGACGCTTGGCACACATCAACTTTGATTTGCTTAACAAAACTGTCTCTAAAGACCTAGTCATCGGTTTGTCCAAAATTAAATTTACAAAGGATCACCTTTGTGATGCGTGCCAAATGGGGAAGCAAACAAGGATCTCTTTTAAATCTAAAAACATTGTTTCAACTATGAGACCCCTTGAGCTCCTCCATATGGATCTCTTTGGACCATCTAGGGTTAAAAGCCTAGGTGGTAACTATTATGGATTTGTTATAGTCGATGATTTTTCTAGGTTTTGCTGGACAATTTTCTTAGCAAATAAGAGTGATACCTTTTCAGCCTTTGAACGATTTGCTAAGTTATCTCAAAACAAGTTAAACACAAGCATTGGGTCAATCCGAAGTGACCATGGGGGTGAGTTTGAAAATCATTTATTTGAAGCATTTTGTGATTCCAACGGAATTGATCATAATTTTTCCGCACCACGTACCCCTCAACAAAATGGGGTAGTGGAACGTAAAAACAGAGTTTTGGAAGAACTTGGAAGGACTATGATCAATGATAGTGGATTACCAAAATACTTTTGGGCCGACGCCATAAGTACGGCTTGTTATGTTTTGAATAGGGTGCTCATCCGGCCTATTCTAAACAAGACACCGTATGAGCTTTTAAAAGGGCGTAAGCCAAATATCTCTCACCTTCATGTATTTGGTTGCAAATGCTTTGTGTTAAATAATGGAAAAGAGACTCTAGGCAAATTTGATGCCAAGGCTGACGAGGGTATTTTTCTTGGATACTCTCAGTCAAGTAAAGCTTATAGAATCTATAATAAAAGGTTACGTGTAGTTGAAGAGTCAGTTCATGTTACTTTTGACGAGTCTTATCCGAGAAATGTCGGAGACGGTAGTTCTTTTCATGGTGCAGGTGTACCTACTGAAGACATACTCAAGGACACTGATAAGGGAATTGATCAGCCTGAAGCAGTGCGTATTGAGGAGGAAAAGGATCACCAATAAGTGAAAAGTGAGGATGATCATCATGCTAAGGAAGATGAACTTCCTCCAGCTTGGAAGTCTTCAAAAGACCATCTAATTGACAACATTCTCGGTGATATCTCTAAGGGAGTAACTACTCGCTCTAAACTTAGTAACTTTTGTTATTACTCTGCTTTTGTTTCCCAAGTTGAACCTAAAAACTCTAAGGAAGCGTTACTCGATGAGCATTGGTATCTATCAATGCAAGATGAACTAAATCAATTCTGGAGAAATGAGGTTTGGGACTTGTCCCCCCTCCGCGAGATCATCGAGTAATAGGCACCCGATGGGTGTTTAGGAATAAACTTGATGAAAATGGAGTAATAACGCGTAACAAAGCTAGGCTTGTAGCGCAAGGGTATAGCCAAGAGGAAGGAATCGACTATGAGGAAATTTATGCGCCGGTTGCCCGACTCGAGGCCATACGCCTTCTACTTGCCTATGCATGCACAAAGAACTTTAAGTTATTCCAAATGGATGTCAAAAGTGCATTCCTTAACGGATATATAAATGAAGAGGCTTATGTAGCCCAACCTCCCGGTTTTGAATCACACGAATATCCTGATCATGTTTATAAACTTAAGCGAGCTTTGTACGGACTTAAACAGGCCCCTAGGGCTTGGTATGAACGTCTAAGCAAATTTCTACTTGATCAAGGGTATTCAAGAGGAAAGGTTGACACAACCCTCTTTATTAAACGTCAAGGAAAACACTTAATTTTGGTACAAATTTATGTTGACGATATTATATTTGGGTCTACTAACATGACCTTGGTCAAGGAGTTTTCTAGTTTGATGTAGGGGGAGTTTGAAATGAGCATGATGGGGGAGCTCAACTATTTCCTCAGATTGCAAATCAAACAACTTGAAGAGGGCACATTCGTGAGTCAAACGAAATATTGTCTTGAGTTACTAAAACGTTTTGATATGCAGAACTGCAAAGCAATAGATACTCCTATGCCTACAAGTGCTAATCTCGATTGTGACGAAAAGGGTAAGGATGTTGAGGTAAAGAAGTACCGGGGTATGATAGGGTCTCTCCTTTATCTTACCGCATCACGTCCTGATATAATGTTTAGTGTATGCATGTGTGCGAGGTATCACGCACATCCCAAGGAATCCCACCTGAAGGCAGTTAAGCGCATACTTCGATACCTCTCTGGTACTCCAAAGTATGGGTTGTGGTATTCCAAAGGTAGTGTTTGTTCCTTAATTGGCTACTCCGACTCCGACTTTGTCGGGTGCAAGTTGGATAGGAAAAGTACTAGTGGCACGTGTCACTTTTTCGCAAATTCCTTGGTGAGTTGGCACGGCAAGAAACAGGTTTCCGTTGCTCTGTCAACAGCTGAGGCGGAATACGTTGCCGTCGGTAGTTGTTGTGCTCAAGTATTATGGCTTAAATAACAATTACTTGATTTCAACTTAAAACTTGAACGTATTCCAATTTTGTGCGATAACACTAGTGCGATTAATCTAACTAAGAACCCTGTTCTACATTCACGCACCAAGCATATCGAAATACGCCATCATTTTCTTAGGGATCATGTAGAGAAAGGTGATGTTATTTTTTAGCATGTTGACACTAAGAATCAACTTGCTGATATTTTCACAAAACCATTAGCTACAAAGCCTTTCTTTCACATCCGTAGGGAACTTGGCATTCTCGGTATCTCGGATCGTGCATAACATCCTTTAGAATTATGATCTTCACATATATATATATATGCTTGTTCATATCTTTAACTAACAATGCAAAGAGAAATTCATCCATATGTGAGGGATCTCACCGTCATGATGTTCAAGGTAATATCGTTCCAACTTATAGAGGTTATCAACATTTTGTGCCATGTTACTTACTCTAATCTTGATGTTTATTTCATTTTGAGAACTTATCATTCATGTGAATGTTTGGTTCTGTGTGTATATGTGTATTTATCTGCTTGGAACAAGAATTTTGCACAAATTTCATTTTTACAGGTCCATGCGTCGACGCATGATTTCATGCGCTGACCTATTAAACATCCGGGAAAGCGCATAACAACATGTTTAGTTTCCTTTTAATTTTTCAGGAATCATGCGCCGACGCACAGATTCACAGATCGACGCATGAAGGAATCGTTCAGACTTCTTTTTCTCACTGGGTTGCGTGCGCCGACCTATAATGTTTACTTTCCCTATGTTTTCTCATTGCACATTAAACTATGATTATTGCATGTCATCTAATTAGTTTTTGTGGTCAATCTCTCCCTATTCTACTCCTTTAAACCTCATCAATCTCAATTAATCCTCACTAAACCCTCACCAAAACCCTAATAAATTAGAAAAAGGGGAAGGGAACACCAAGAGAAAATTCCCTATATATCTACTGCAAGGTATTCAAAGGATTTCACACATCTTCTCTTCTATCTCTGCAACAATCAAGTTTGATAATCTTCCTTCAACTCTTCTTCAACAATGGTTTCCAGAAGAAATGTTGGTACAAGAGGAGGAAGAGGATCCACTTCACAACAAGCTCAAACAAGAGGATCATCCTCACAACAGACAATCAACCAGAAGAAGAAGACAATCAAGAAGACAATGAGGCATGGATGGGATATCAACCGGAAGAAACCTCTGACAATCAAGGCTGGGGTCAGTGGCAACAAAACTGCTGGACCAACCTTGGTGCTGCGTATGTTCCTCCATCCTATGATGCGGACTCTGAATGGCAGCTTCCAGAAAATTTTGCTCCTCCAACGCCACCGGTTCAACATGATCAACAATCCTCTGATGAAATACTAGCAAGGCTGACTGAGTTGTCTCTGCAACATCAAGAATTTCAAGTGCAGCAGGAAACTCGATATCTGACTCAGCAGGAACAACTCACAAACCTGTCTAACCAAATATCGTCTCATGCCACCAACTTCAACAATTTCGCCAATGCAGCTATAACTAGGTTCAATCAAATGGATGCCAATCTGACTCAGCAAAATCAAAACTTGGCCAACAGCCTTGGTAACCTCAATAGCACCTTGATTGAGCTCAACCTTCAACTCGAGGAGTTTCCACCACCAAGTCAATACCACAGGGGACGAGGTTATCCATTTAGGGGGAGGAGACCATAAACCTTAGGGCATCATGTTTAGTTGTGCATGAATTTGTGTTTTGTTGTTTGCTTTCTGTTATTTTGACATGCGCTAAACTTTTCTGTTATGTTTCAAATTTTATAAAGTGAATGTTTTGCTTTAATATCGTTGTTCTGTATTTAATCATTACTTGTTTACATTAGCGGTATCATATGTGGATGCCGGTAACTGTTTTGTTATTGCAAATATTTGATGATCCACTACATATTTTCGTATGCTATTTTGACCACTGTCTTCTCGTCTTTTTGATGTTGTCAAAGGGGGAGAAGAATACAAGCTACAGAAACATTTAACCGGATGTTAAAGACAGGGGGAGCATTGATCATCTCAAATTACATCTCTCGTGACAATCAAGGAAGTGTTGCCATCATCAAAAAGGGGGAGTATGTGAGGGATATCCTTCTAGCTATCTTGTTTTAATGATGTCAACAAACATATTAGATCGTAATTTGAGCGGTATCACTTCACGTGTCGGGCATATAGCGTCTTATCGTTATTGGTCATGTGTCTAGATGCATAGGATCCTGTTTTTCCCAAAAATAAAGGTCCATAAGTGATTTAGTAGTGTCTAGCATGTATGTTTGACTTTGGTCTGGTGAAAACAATTCAAAAAATGAAATTTCTTGAAAAAATTTCCTTCATGCGCTGACCTCAGAAATCATACGCTGACCCCCAAAAGCCACGGGTAAGCGCATAAACCTGAGAACTCAAAATTGCCATTCTATGCGTCGACGCATAGACTCCAGAGGTCGACGCATGACTTTGTTTTTTTGCACGTTTTCACTTAATTTCGTTTCTGTTATTTCCTGTTATTTCTTTTGGTCATATTTTTTATATAAATAGTTTTGGGTCTTCATTTTTCACATAGAACAAGAAACGTGAAAAATATATGTTAGTTCTCTCTTCATCTTCATCTTCTTCATTGTGTAAACAAACAATCACACATAATCATTTTTGTTTGTGTCGCCCATTGATCGAAGTGATAACGTTCAGAATTTAGGAAGTGTGATCTTCATCTTCTGGGTTGAGAGTTTGGCAGGTGTTTCTTGAATCAAACCAGTTGGGTTTGTCCTCCAAGAATCGAGGAGATTTTGGGGGGTTTTGTACAAACTAATCTTTCTACAGGGATTCGGCTGGGCGAAGGTAACCGGAAATTGGCGCAACTATTTCGGTTTAGTAGCTGTAATCAGAGGATCGTAGAAGAAGGTTTGGGTTCGAATTCTTGGAAGATTTCAATTGACCGAGTGAAGGTAACTGAAGAACGGAATTTTCTTTCGGTTTAGTAGCGTGGGACGGTAATTGAATCATCCATATTCGGAGCACTTGATTCATCTTGAATCAAGGGAAGAGAAAATTCTGCATCAACGATCGAAGACGTTCGGGGTTTGAATGTTCATAGTTTTCTCTTGTAATAAACAAATTGCAACAACTACATATATATATATATATATATATATATATATATATATATATCTCAATTCCTTTTGCGGAATTGGGGGCAGACGTACCCAAAGCGAGGACGATTGGGGAACTGCCTAATCAAATCTCGTGTGTTCTCTCTTTCCCTTAACTCTTTTACATTTCAGTATTGTTCGATTTTGTGACGTAGCAAACTATCGTAATTTCTGTCGTAGAATAATTATACGTTGATAAACTGTTTTGTTAAATCAATACAATTCATTGAATTGTGTTTTGGAGCAGCTGCACATTATTCTCCATAGAAATTCTGCACATAGTGTGTTTACGCACACTACGTGTTTGATAATTTGTTTCCAAGCAAAATTCGAACACAGTGCTCTAAATTGCTTATCAATTAACCTCATTGGATCGGTATAAACATCAAGCAAGTGATAATTTGTTGTCTGCGTTTATAAGTGTAATATTCAGAACTGAATTTTTCTCCTTCGTACTCATCCATAATATATTTGTGCATATCCGATCCTTTCGGTAGAAGGTTCGTTGTAGACGTTCTATCCAGTGGTAGCTTCCGTTAAACAAATTTGTTAAAACAGAATTTTGTAGTCCATTTGCGTGTAAAACTCAAGGGATCTATTCAACCCCCCCGCCCTTTCTAGATCTATAGCCATCGTCTAACATCTTTGGTTGATGGATGTTTCAATTACTGTTAGGGTTAGAGTTTGGATTTTTCAATTTCTAAGAATCACAACTTCTGGGCAACAATTTTGCTGAGTTTGAGGGGAAGATTTTCAAGCTTGGTTTTGCGTGAAAACTATTTTAGAAGAAGATGAGTTTGGGTGAAAAATTGTAAGAAGAAGATGATTTTGGGTTCTGACGTGGCAAATCCATCATACACACATGGCATGCCACATAAGCCACCGTTAGTGGAAACTAACGGGAGTGACTAAATTTGGGGACGGAAAACTTTATGAGGACCATTGTTTGAAGGAAAATTTTTGAGGGACCAAACTTGAAAGTTGAGATATTTGTAGGGACTAAAAACTTATTTAACCCAAAAAAAATTACCTAAATTTTAAAATTTTGATTTCTTTCCCATACAATACAACATAATATCATTGTTATGTTGGAACAAAGAACAACTTGATTGGGTTAATAATGATGGGAATTAGAAATTAGGGATTTGAGATTGAGAGAGAAATATATATATATATATATATATATATATAGAGAGAGAGAGAGAGAGAGGGAGAGAGAGAGAGAGAGAGCTATATTGAAGGTGAGAATTATAATTGGCATTAACCTCAAAATGGGAGTACAAAAGGCTATTTATATAACATGTACAAAATAATTGGGAAAAACAAAACAACTTTAAAATAAGCTAAAAACACAAAAAAAAAAAACACCTGGTGTAACCGGTTACCATATTTGGAGTAACTGGTTACCACAAAGACCCTTTACTACTAACTCTAGTGTAAAAAGCATGTAACCAGTTACCACATATCCGGTACTTGGTTACACCAACTGAATTGTCAGAAAATCAATTTCTAACACACCACCTCATTTCAGTTAGTCCAAGTCCACCATGCTCAAGCTCATCTTCAACCTCTTGAACACTTTATTTGTTACTCCCTTAATAAACAAATCCGCCACATGGTCTTTGATTCAACAATATCTCAATCTTAGCTTGCCTTCACTCACTAGGTCCCTCAAATAATGAAATTGCACCTCTATATGATTGCTTCTTCTGTGTGCAACTGGATTCTTCGCAAGGCTTATCGCAGAAACATTATCAACAAGAAGTGTGGTAGCCTCACCCTCATTGCTACTCAATTCCTTCAATAGATTGATGAGCCACATAGCTTGACACAGACATAACAATGTCGCAATATACTCAGCCTCAGAAGAAGAGAGTGCAACCACCGGTTCCTTCTTCGAACACCAAGAGATTGGTGTCCTACCAACCATAAAGATGTATCCAGTTATCGAATTTCTATCATCCTTATCTCCACACCAATTGGAATCGGTGAAACCAAGTAAATCGCATTTTTGGCCCGTATCCGTTGCGGGAAAGAGAATTCCACAACCAAGATTTCCTTTAACATGTCTAAGGATCCTCTTGACTGCTGCCAAGTGAGACATATTCGGTCTCTCTATGAATCTACTAGCAATACCAACACTAAATGCCAAGTTCCATCACATATTGCACAAATACCGCAATGATCCAATCAATCTCCTATATTCCGTTGGATCTACATCTTGCTCATCCTCACTCTTGGACAACTACAACCTTGATTCACATGGTGTAATGGTCGCATTTCAATGCTCCATTTCCCACCTCTTCAAGATCTCAAGAGCATATCTCCTTTGGTGCATGAACAATCTCGTTTTTTACTTGTGAAACTCTATGCCAAGGAAATATGTCATGATACCAAGGTCCATAATCTCAAATTCATCCATAAGTTCACTCTTGAACTTGGAAATGCTTTTCTCACAGCTGTCAGTAATCAATAGATCATTAACATATAAGCAAAGAATGATCATGCCATCATTTGCATCTATTTTCACATACACTCAGTGTTCGGGCACATGCCGCTTGAAACCAATATCAATTAGAAAGCCATCAATGTGTTTATTCCAAGCTCTTGGAGCTTGTTTCAAATCATATAATTGTTAGATGTCAAACATGCTATATATTTGTATTTGATACGTGACACTTTTCAACACTTTCTTGTTTTAATTGATGATGTTAGTAGTGAATTGTTGTTGTTCTTCAAACATTATATTTATACCTTTGGTGCTTGTAATATGAGTGCTTTTATGCAGGAAAAGGCACTAAATGATCAAAGAAGTAAGACACAAAAAGATGATGCAAGCTGCCAAAGAAAGAGGAAAACAACAGGAGGTTCGCTTTGCAAACTCTGGCGAATTCACCAGCGAACATTCGCTCTGCGAACTCTGGCGAAGCTCCCAGCGAAGAGCTCCAAAATTGGACAGAGGGAAAAGGGACTAAAGTTCGCTTTGCGAACTCCCAGCGAATGTTCGCTGCTTTGTTTGCTTTGCGGACCCACGAAGGCAGTCAAAGACGGTTTAACTTTCTAAAGGCACTTAAGGTGCCATTTTCTTCATTCGCTAGGCGAATGATTCATTCGCAGTGCGAATGTAGCTGATCTCAAGTGTATTATAAATAGATTTTTATGTTTTCTTGGGATCATAACTTGATATTATCACACAAAAACATACTTTTCTGAGTTTTCTTCATCCAAGAGAGATTTTACACTTTGAGAAGCTGAAGTCGCATCCGATCTCGATTATTCGACGCGGATGTTCTTTCATCTCCTCACGAAACATGTGATACAAGCTACCATGAAAATGTGTAGCTAAACACATCTTGTGTTAAGATTAGAGGTAGTTAATCTTGCTTATATGTATTTCTTTTGATCTTTTATATATGAACAAGGTTGATGATCAATATATGATGAAGTTGTTTGTTCTTAATGATGTATTTGTGGTTTGAACCACTCTAGACATATATTTTCCAAATCTTGACCTAATATCTTCATCTCTTAAAAACCAAACTCTAGACATAGATTTGGGGTTTAATATTCGCTTTGTATTGATCTTAACGGTTGTTGTTTCGATTGTTAGCGTGAGACATCATCTAACGATTTAAACAACGATACTCATGAATTTGCTTTAGACATAAACTTATTCGCGAGGATACGCGATTGTATTGATCGGAACTAAGTTCATATGCTTGATTAATCGGATATGTATGAAAAGGATTAGCGAAATCTAATCTTGGCATGCTTTTATAAAACTTACAACATCTTTGTTATAATTTACTTATTTGCTACCAAAATTGATGTTACACAACCAAGAACAATTTGAAAACCCCTTACTTAAAATGTTTCGAGTATCGAACGGCAAGCATCAAAATATCACACAATCCCTGTGGATACGATAAAAACACCCCCTAAATTACTCTTCAACAAAATGGCGTCGTTGTCGGGGATTGTTGTTTGATATTGCAAGCATTGCAATAGTTGTATAGTTTTAAGCTTGTTTAATTTTTTCTTGAGCTTGTTGATTTGTTTGGTTTAGTGTGCAGACTCTGTTTTATACGAGGGAAGTACTCGCAGACCAACTTCTTTTTGATCCTGAAATCGAAAGAACTGCGCGTAGGTTAAATAGCAGAACAAGGCGGAGGAGGCAACTTGCCAAAGAAAGACGAGAGCGAGATGAAAGTTCAACTTCGACACAAATACCACAGTTACTGCCAACTATGGATGCTCCACCACCACCACCACCTGCTTCAGTTCCTTGTACAAATAGTCCAAGACATACATCACAATTTGCACGCAATGCTCAGAACGGTCGACATTCAGAAATGAAAACTGGTATCCTCTCGCTTCTATATCAGAATCCTTTCACTGGTATGGATCACGAGGATCCTTTTACACACTTGACTAAGTTCTATGCGATTACGGGAGCAACTGGTGCACCCGAAGCTGAAGAAGAATCACTGTTTAAGAGACTATTCTCGCATTCCCTCATTGGGAAGGCCAAGGAATGGTATCTTGACCAATCTACGACAATCATGACAGACTGGAACGTGCTAGAGGAAAAGTTTTTGGAACGATTTTTCCCACACAATCGTTTCATGGAGGCTAAAACAGAAATTGCAGTTTTCACTCAAGGTGGAAAATCTCTCAACGAAGCTTGGGAGAGATTCAAGTCCATGTTGAGAAAGTGTAAAGGGCACGGTTTCGATGACCTTACTCAAGTCCATAATTTTAAAAATGGTCTTCAATTGGTCCATAAAAAATTGTTGGATGCCACCGCAGGTGGATCGTTAATGGATAAAAGCGCTGAGAAGGCTATTTTTATCATTGATCGTATGACTCTAAATGACCATCAAGGGAACCATAACCGTGGCCCTTCGCAAAAGAAAGCGGGAGTGCTTGAGTTGGGAACTAATGACGCAATCCTTGCACAAAACAAACTGTTATCACAACAAGTGGAGTTGTTGACGCAACAAATGGCAAAACTTCCACAACAAATAAAAGAGTTGCAAGAAGTTCCCAACAAAAACCAAATAATAGCGAGTTGTGAGCTTTGTAGAGGAGATCACCCT
The DNA here is from genome assembly GCA_022829125.1 of Lathyrus tuberosus. Lineage (NCBI taxonomy): Eukaryota > Viridiplantae > Streptophyta > Magnoliopsida > Fabales > Fabaceae > Lathyrus > Lathyrus tuberosus. The sequence goes on along the minus strand of JALAZF010000111.1, from coordinate 7,995,618 downwards.
ACCGGGTATTGTCCTCCGGTAGTGGAAGAGGTAAAGTATGCGGGAAACCAAAATTAAGGATATCAACCTCGGCCGCCTTACCAACAAGGCAACCAAGGTTACCAACCAAGAGGTAATCAAGGTTATCAACAACCGTGGAGACCTCAAGAAGTCGGACCTTCAAATTGTTAACAATACCAAAATTACACTCAACCTCCACCAGCTCCAAGTGGAAACACCAAGATGGAGGACACTCTCACGCAATTTATGCAAATGTCAATGTCAATCAGAAGAATATTGATGCGGCCATAAAGAATCTTGAGACGCAAGTCGGACAATTATCAAAACAATTGGCCGACCAAAACAAAGGAACTTTTACGGAGAATACTCAACCAAATCCAAAAGAGCATTTTAAGGCTATTCTAACAAGAAGTGGAAGAGAGATTGACATGGGCATAGGTGAAGTTGTAGTGGAGGAGGAGGAAGTAGTTGAAAAAGAGAAAGATAGTGATGAGATTGAAGTAGAAAAAAATGTTGAGGGTGATTTAGTAGAAAATGAAATGAAAAAAATGAGGAAGAAGAAAAAAGAAAGAGAGAAGAAAAATTGAAAAATACTAGGAAGGGGAAGGAACCGTTGAGCACTATTTTGATCCAACATTTGCCATATCCTCATGCTCCGTCAAAGAAAGATAGTGCGAGGCACTATGCTCGGTTTATGGATATTTTCAAACAATTGCAAATAAACATTCCATTTTCCGAGGCTTTGGAGCAAATGTCGAAATATGCAAAATTTATGAAGGATATTCTCACAAAAAATAAGAGGTATACGGATCAAGAGACTATCATGGTTGATGCTAGTTGTAGTGCTATCATTCAACATACTCTCCCGAGGAAAGAAAGTGATCCGGGACAAGTCACTTTGCCGGTTACAATAGGAAATATCTATATTGGCAATGGGTTGATCGATTTGGGCTCTAGTATCAATTTGATACCTTTGTCTATTGTGAAAAAGTTGGGCTAGATGGAATTGAGAACCACTCAAATGACATTGCAACTTGCCGATAAATCCACTACCCATCCTCACGGTGTAGTGGAAGATGTATTGGTTAAAGTGGACAAATTCTTATTTCCTATCGACTTTGTGGTGATTGAAATGGAGGAAGATGAAGACGCTCCATTGATTCTTGGAAGACCGTTTATGAAAACTGCTAGGATGGCAATTGATATGGACGACGGTCTTATGAAGGTTAGAGTCCAAGATGAGGAGGTTTGTTTCAATCTATTTGAGGCCATGAAGCATAAAAACGACAAAGGCGATTATTTTAGAATAGATACAATGGAGAAGGCAATTGAAGAAGTAAATGAGCAATTACAAGTTCCAACCCCGTTGAAAAAAGTTCTCACAAATGCTCTTCAAAGTATCGATGAAGCCGGAGAAAAAGAGATCAAAAAGTGTTTGCGAGAACTAGAAAAATTGGATGAAATTCCTCCTTTGAAAGAAAGGGTGGAAATTTTGAAAAAAGAAAACAATGAGGAAATTAAGCTTGAATTGAAGTTGTTGCCGTCTCATCTTAAGTATGTTTTTCTTGATGATGAGGGGTATAAACCGGTGAAAATAAGCACGGAGCTAACCACAATGGAGGAGAAAAAATTAATGTGTATTTTGAAGAAGAATCAAAAGACAATGGGATGGACTCTTTCCGATCTAAAAGGAATAAGTCCCTCTTATTGTATGCATCGAATATTCATGGAAGAAGATTTCAACTCGGTCGCTCAACCGCAATGCCGCTTAAATCCTAACATGAAAGAGGTGGTTAGGAAGGAAGTGGTAAAAATGTTAGATGCCGGAATGATTTATCCCATTTCTGATAGCCCATGGGTTAGTCCGGTACAAGTGGTGCCAAAAAAGGCGAATTGACGGTTATTCGAAACGAGAAAAATGAGTTAATCCCAACAAGAACCATGACCGGGTGGAGAATGTGCATAGATTACCGTAGGCTAAACCAAGCTACGAGGAAAGATCATTTCCCTCTCCCGTTTATGAACCAAATGCTCGAGAGACTTTCCGGTCAACAATTCTACTGTTTTTTGGATGGTTATTCGGGTTACAATCAAATTATTGTGAACTCGTAGGACCATGAAAAAACTGCTTTCACATGCCCTTTTGGAATCTTCGCTTATAGGAGGATGCCGTTTGGGTTGTGTAATACACCGGCAACTTTTCAAAGGTGTATGCAAGCAATATTCTCAGATTTGATCAAAAAGACAATTGAGGTTTTTATGGATGACTTCTCGGTTTTTGGACAATTGTTTGATATTTGTTTGAAAAACTTGGAAGCAGTATTGGAACGGTGTGTGGAAACTAACTTGGTACTCAATTGGGAAAAATGTAACTTCATGGTGACCGAAGGAATTGTACTCGGCCACAAAGTGTAACGCCCTGTATAATATTTATCTAGAATAATACCATACAAGTGTTTTATTTGGTACTGACACCATCATAAGTTCCTATTGGCATAATTCACATACTTGACCATTTTAAAACATAATACAATCTATGGTACAAGACATGGAAATTAGCCAAAAATATAAAATCTAAGATCAATATACAATATCCTCAATTTATACAACAAATACACAACGGAAAACCAAAGCTAAGTTTCTCTTGAAACATCCAAGCATAGCTCCACTTGTATATCAAACCTACAATTACCTCCTGAAAAATAATTAACAATAGTGGGGTGAGATACATCAAATCTCAGTGAGTTCCCTATCTTATGGATTCTCTCGGCTTTACAGGGTTCTAGCCAAATCCTAACTCAAATCAAGGGGAAAGGAAAATGACCTTGAGTTCTCAATCTCACACTATATGGAAACACGTTATTGAGTCCGTTAACTCAAAAGTTATCACTATCGTCAACCTTGTCAAGGCATCCCATTTTCCCGGTCATCTTCTACGTCTAGAAGTCGGAACGAGTCATGGACCCTCGTAGATTACTGGGCATATGAGATGGATTCGGAGCTAAGGGACACATTATCACCTTAAGTCGTCACTTCACACGGTTCGTACACCGTCACAAGTCTCTTTACCATATAGGTTTCATTCGTCCTATAACATTGGGAATCAAACCTATCAAGTAATCGTGCATTTATTCCAGAGAAGCTCGTTACTCATAAAATGGCACATAATAGGATAATTGTTACGATCTCGTGTTTTCACATACAACCATAATTGTATTCAACATTTCTAGGCCACATTAGCCTTTAGGCCTCTTTTGCCTTTATCAATTTAACATAATAAATACACTTGTTCCATACTAGCGTTCACTCTCTCCTAGACCAATACTCGTCACGGATGCACCTTTCTACACCAAGTGCCCGAGCATCGCCATCTAGGTTATCTACTCTAGGCCAGAACTCGTCAAGGATGCACCTTTCTACATCGAATGCACGAGCGTCGCCATACAGAGTTTCTATCAATTCCTAGCCATTACTAGGTTCCACTATTATGTTGTTATGGGGTAAAGTTTTCTCACTCTTTCTATTCCATATTTTAACATGCACTCTCTCTCTCGATCATGTTTAACAACAATATTAGACAAAGCATATTACAATTGCATTTTAGAATTACATATAATAATTCAATCATAAGTTATACAAAGCATATCACAATTGTATAATAGAATCATATATAATGATTCAATCACAAGTTATATCACCCTTAGGTTCCCTCTGATCCATTTAATCAAGCAATGAAAATAATATTTCCCACTCTTATCCCGTAGGATATTTTCACAGCTTTACATCGGCTATAACCATGCCAAGATCGGATTTACGATCCAAAAGATATGGATTTTCAACATATCATAAAAACATTATTTTCATTCATTTTCCACTAAATAATTAATCCCACATCATACCCATTTTTATTGGGTAGAGGATCGTCATAACTTTCCAATGATACCAAGAACGTCTCAATCCAAGTTACGGATCAAAAGTTATGGATTTTTAAAGAAAACAGAATTATTTGAAAATTCCCACGAGCGCCCGGCGGTGCCCCCTGCGCCTGTACTTCGCTCGTCGAAGCAGCGGCGTAAGTCCCAATTCCACAAAATTAGAAATTCCAGTAGCGTTCCATGCTACGCCTCTCCACTTTCGCCTGGCGCAAGCCCGCGTCACCCAGCACTCAAAGCGCCGCCCGACGGTGCGTATCAGAAGCAGAATTTCTCTGCTGCGTTTTTAGGGTTCCAACCACCCAAAATCCATCCTTTCCACACCCAATCATTTCCAAACACCAAAACAAATATTAACAACTAATCACATGCATATTACGACTACTCTACGCAATTTATATCGAATTTCGTCCGTTTGATTTCATTGATTTATCCGTTTAATCATTTTCTCTCAAAACTAACCTAAGTTCGAATCATAGATTTCTAGAACTTAGAGTTTCTAACTAGAACCCACCTGATAATCGAAGAGGAGATTGAAGAAGATTATGAATCCAAGCTTCTTCTTCTTCTTCCAAGACTTTCTCTTCTTTCCTCTTTTTCTGCTTTCTCTTCTTCTTACTATCTTTTTCTTTCCTCTTACTTCTCTAACAAATATATATATATATATATATATATATATATATATATATATATATATATATATATATATATAACTTATTATATATATAAATCCAACAGGGTAAAATATCTCCAATTGATATTTTGTCGTCTAACACCAATTGATCAATTATTAGAGTTACCTTAATATACTCTCTTGAACTAATAATTATTGATCTGTCTCTTTCATAAAATAATTGATCTCTTTAGAGTTCACCAGTTGCTCTATTGATCCCAATTGATAATACTTAAAGTACTTAGAGGATTCCATTAATCCAATTTACCAAAGATAGAATACACAAAAGCTCATCTGATATCCAATTGAGCATTTAGATAATATGGGGTATTACACAAAGTTTCTTCAAAGTGCCTTGAAATCAATCAAGCCAAGGTGGATGTTATTGAGAAATTGCCACCACCGTTGAATGTAAAAGGTATAAGGAGTTTCCTGGGACATGCGGGATTTTATCGGAGGTTCATCAAGGATTTCATAAAGATAGCAAAGCCTTTGAGCAATTTGCTCAACAAAGATAAGTCCTTTGATTTTGATGAGTCTTGCATGGTCGCTTTTAATTCTTTAAAACAAAGTTTGACTACCTCACCCATAATCATCGCGCCCAATTGGAAAATGGATTTTGAACTCATGTGTGACGCGAGCGATTATGCAGTGGGTGCGGTTTTGGGTCAACGGAAAACAAAATTTTTTCATGCTATACACTACGCGAGCAAAGTCTTGAATGAAGCTCAAGTAAACTATGCAACAACTAAAAAAGAGTTGCTTGCGATAGTGTATGCATTGGAGAAATTTCGTTCGTATTTAATTGGGTCTCGAGTAGTTGTTTACACGGATCACACGGCGATTAAGTATTTGCTCACCAAGCCGGATTCAAAACAAAGGCTAATTCGTTGGATCCTCTTGTTACAAGAATTTGATTTGGAAATTCGTGACAATAAAGGATCTGAGAATTTGGTGGCGAATCACTTATCCCGCCTTGCAAATGTTGAAGTGACCAAAAAGGAATTAGAGGTCAAGGAGGAATTTCCGGACAAAAAGTTGTATATGGTGCAAGTTAGACCATGGTTCGCCGACATGGCTAATCACAAAGCCGTCGGATTAATACCGGATGGTCTAACTCACCATCAGAAAACGAAATTTTTGTCGGACGCCAAGTCTTTTGTTTGGTATGAACCATACTTGTTTAAGCTTGGTGTCGATATCCTTTTGAGAAGATGTGTGTCGAAAGATGAGGCCACTAGCATACTTTGGCATTGTCACAACTCTCCTTATGGAGGGCATTTTAGCATAATAAGAACGGCAGCGAAAGTCCTCCGATCGGGCTTTTATTGGCCTTCTTTATTCAAAGATGCACATGCACATGCACAAAGTTGTGACAAGTGTCAAAGGAGTGGTGGAATTTCAACGGCATGAAATGCCTTTATAGAACATGTTGGAAATTGAGGTGTTTGATTGTTGGGGAATCGAATTTGTTGGACCTTTTCCATCATCGTTTTCCAATGAATATATTTTGGTCGCAGTTGATTACGTATCCAAATGGGTAGAGGCAATAGCATGTGCTAAAGCAGACGAAAAAACTGTGATAAAATTTTTGAAAAAAAACATTTTTTCTCGATTTGGTACTCCGCGGGTGTTGATAAGTGACGGAGGATCCCACTTTTGCAACACTCAGCTTGAAAAAGCCTGGGAGCAATATGGTGTAAAGCACAAAGTTGCAACACCACATCATCCACAGGCCAATGGGCGAGCGGAGGTATCAAACCAGGAAATTAAAAGAATTTTGGAAAAAATGGTGTCATCCTCAAGAAAGGATTGGTCAAATAAGCTAGACGGTGATTTGTAGGCCTATCGAACAGCTTTTAAAGCTTCGATTAGTCTCACACCTTTTAAATTGGTCTATGGTAAGAATTGTCATTTACCGGTGGAGTTGGAACATAAGGCATTTTGGGCCTTGAAATTTCTGAATTTTGATCCAACTTTAGGCGGAGAAAAAAGAAAGATACAATTGCATGAAATGGAGGAATTGCGCCTCCAGGCGTATGATTCCAACAAGCTGTATAAAGATCGAGTCAAAAATTACCATGACAAGAAGATAGTGGCCAAACAGTTTGAAGTAGGGCAGCGAGTCCTACTTTTCAATTCTTAATTAAAACTGTTCCCTGGTAAATTGAAATCTAAGTGGTCTGGTTCATTCCTGATTCGTGAGATCAAGCAATATGGGGAAACAGTCATTGAAGACACAAAGTCAAATGAGAGTTGGACTGTAAATGGTCAGAGGCTGAAGATTTATCTAGGTGGTGATTTCGAGCGGAATCCCTCCGTTGTGATGTTTTGCGATCCTTGAGGTTGCATTGGACCGTCGAGCTTAGCCGACGTTAAACAAGCGCTTGTTGGGAGGCACCCCAACATTGTAAGTATTTATTACTTTCTTTGTTGTTTTAATGATTTTTTGATGTTTAGAAGTGGTTTAGGAAACGGCAGAATATGCAGCCAAATTTTCAAAAACCTGTCATGTTCGCTGGCGCTCGCTTTGCGAACCTGGGACGAGCATTCGCCAACCAGTTCGCTTTACGAACTCAGCGAGACAGGGGAAATGTGTTTGCTTCCACCTCAGTTTAAAAAGGGTTTTAATTTTATGGGTGGGCCAACACTTGGACCCAAGACCCATATCATTCTCTGAACATTTGAGGGGGAAAACCCTACTCCCACTCTTGCCTCTCTCATTCAAACAAAACACTCTCTCAAGAACTCAATCTCTCACGTGCCCTGTTCTTCTCAAATTTCACCAAATTTTTCCCCAATTTCAATTACAAGCTCAGGTTTGTATCTCTTTTTCTTGCTAATTTTTGTTAGACATTATGTTTAGGGTTGTGGTTTGCATTAGAGACATTTATGATCTTAAAGTTTAATTTCTGTTTTAAGATTTGAGTGATTGCATGTAGAATATTGTGCAAGCCTTAGAATAGAAATGATATTTTGTGAATGGAGTTCTGATGATTGGAAGTATGGCTGTTATTTTTTTGAATTATCGTGTGTTCGTTGTTCAGTTCGCCTTGCGAACCTGGGCGAGCATTCGCCAGACCTTCGCTTTGCGAATCTGGGGCGAATGTTCACCAGCCTTCGCTTTGCGAACTCTGGAGCGAACGTACCAGAATTCTGAATTTTTTTATGTTGTTTCAGTTGTGATTTTGTTTTGGCTACCAATTCTAATAAACTGTGTTGCTACTTGTTGTTGTTTTGTTTGCTTATCTGTGCAGATGGCTCCTAAGGTTAACCCCACAAAGAAAAGAAAGGCCACCACATCGCGACAAGTTCCAATACAGTTTGACGACACTCGCTTTAGGGGTGCCAAACAAGCAGCAAGGTATCTTACCTTGGAAAAAAGAAGCATCTTGCCAGAAAAGAGGTTTAACTTGAGTGACCGAGGGAGTTATCGGTCTGTGGCTGCACTCTTAGAAGAAGAAAAATGGGGACGGCTGATAACTCCAATCGATAGCTACAACGTTGAGATTGTTCGAGAATTCTATGCTAACACCCTTCCTGATGATGGGCAGCAATTTAGTTGGACAACCTTCGTTGGGGGGTAGGTGGTGAGCTTTGACCATAGAACGATTAGTATTGTTCTTGGAAGTCCTCTGCCTTTAAGAGCTAGCAAGATAGATGACTATCATAGGGACCTGCACCTTCACCGAGACATACCTGCCATGACCAGAGATCTTCTTCGACCGGGAAAACCGTTGGACTCAACCCATCTGGGGTTGCAATTAGGTACCGGCGTGAGGACATGCAACCTTTGGCTCAGCTTATTTTGCTCTTAGTGATAACCAACATCAAGCCGAAGTCGCATTCGTCTACCATCCCTATACCACTAGCCCACCTTTTCCACAGTATTTTGACTAACGTGCAGATTGATGTGGCTCGTATCATCGCCGATGAGATTAGGGCCATTGTAGAGAATGGCCTTGGTGGTACTGCTTCTCGGGCGAATGCCCCTCTTGCATTTCCCTGTCTCATTATGACGTTGTGTGCATATGTTGGGGTTAATATACTCGCACACCGTCAGGTCACTATCCCGTCGGCTATTGATGATCGTTATGTCAACAAATTTTGCAAGCCTAAGGGGGCAAGGGGAGAGACATCGAGTGCTGGTGCTGAGGTCAGCACAAGGGGTGGTGATGCTTCTGGTTCTGGGTCTCAGAGTTTTTACCCTTATCAGCAGGAGATATTCCAGTATAATTGGGACTGGATGGTGGCTTCTCAGCGCGCCATGACTGATTTACATGACTCCATGCAGGTACTGCAGCTGCAGATTCGTGATCCCGCCGCTGATCATACGATGATGACGAGGGAGCAGTTCCTTGCACATACTGGTTGGCCTGAGGCCAGGCCAGTATTCGAAGGGGGAGAGGACGCGGCTGCTGATGATGATGCTGATGAGGAGGGTGATGGTGTTGATGTTGAGGTATCTGGATCTGGCTCAGAGGAGGAGGAGGTCGAGGTTTATGGTACAGAGTCCGAGGAGGACTGATTTTTTGTTGTGATGATCATGTACTTCCTTTTAGCATCAAAGTGAAGCTTTCTTGTCTTTTGCTTTTTATTTCAGTTTTTATTGATGTACTCTATTCACTTTGTTGGATTATTTTGGATATTGATGTACTTGTACCACTGTGGTACTTTTGACTTTGTAGGTGTTTTAGCACCATTACATTATTATGAGTATTTTGTTATTTTTCAGTTAAATAGTTGTTTAGTTTTTTTTATTTTAGTTTTTATTATTATTGTTGTTAAGAGTTGAATTCTTCAGTCTACGAATGTTCAACTCTTAAGTTGTTGATATGTTTTTTTATCGCTTTATGTTGGTATGCTTGTGGAAGTTAATATTTTCAACTTTTGGATGTTTTGTGGAAGAAACTTAGGTTGGTGTTGATTGATCATCAAAGAAGATTCCTCCAAGATTGGATGGCTATGATAGTAATTTAAGCATGATGTTGTTGGCAAGGTACATAGTTACCTAGTTCTAGAATTTAGAATGTATTAGAACTTTTTGTCTTTGTACAAATGAACATGTTGTTTCTTGTTACAACTCTTTTGATTGCTTGTGTCATTTAGGTCCAAAAACCACAAAAGTGAGAAACCTCCATGTTATACTAAATGCTTTGGATTAATGATGAATGGTGTTTTATACTTTTAATTCATGCTTTATCTTGCTTGTTGTTTTGAAATTGTGGAAGCATAGAAATGATCAAGGCAATGTTTGTGCACTTTGAGTATAACCACCATTCCAAAAACACTTCAAGTCACCTTGTGAGTGTGCACATATTTGAAACCTCATTTAAGCCGAAATGAAACTTTTGTTTGAATCATGAACCCGATGTTAACCCATTTTGAAGAGCATTTAAGCTAAGCTTATGGAAATGTTGAAGTTGGGGAGAATGGTTTATTTTGAAAAGAGAAAAAGGATTTGGTGATACAATGCATTCTAAGACAAACCAATTGAAAAAAAAAAAGAAGAAAGAAAAAGAACAAAAAGAAAAGAAAATCAAAAGAATAGAATGCATTGTGAAAGAAAGAAATAAGGATTGAACAAGATCGAAAATTTTGAAAAAGAAATGCTCTTCATAGTCTTTACCCTTTCTTGTTTCAATGGCCGTGTACATATGTCCCTTGTTTTTAACCCCGACCAAGTTACAACTGATAAAAGCCCTTAGTGATCTATTGCTTCCATAATTTCTTATGATTGATTAGATATTGTATGAATTGCTTAGTATTTGCATCATTTGTCATTCGAGCGAAATTGCCCCGTGGTTGCAAACGCGTTAATTTCCTTTAATCCTATTTCGAAGAGAAGTGTTAGAGTGACATGAGCATGATGGTTTAGTTGTTTCTGGAAACATTGTCTGAGATTTGTTTTAAGAATCAAGTTCTTTTGCATTGTTGATTCTAGAATTGTGTAATTGTGCTTTGCTACAATTGTTTTTTATTTGAGCCATTTATCCTTTCTTGGATTGAATCAAATGCTCGAGAAAATCTTCTTGTTTTCAATGAGAGGCATACTTTTCTTGAGGACAAACAAAGAGTTAGTTGGTGAGAGTTTGTTAGATGTCAAACATGCTATATATTTGTATTTGATACGTGACATTTTTCAACACTTTCTTGTTTTAATTGATGATGTTAGTAGTGAATTGTTGTTGTTCTTCAAACATTATATTTATACCTTTGGTGCTTGTAATATGTGTGCTTTTGTGCGGGAAAAGACACTAAATGATCAAAGAAGTAAGACACAAAAAGATGATGCAAGCTGCCAAAGAAAGAGGAAAACAACAGGAGGTTCGCTTTGCGAACTCTGGCGAATTCACCAGCGAACGCTCTGCGAACTCTGGCGAAGCTCCTAGCGAAGAGCTCTAGAATTTGACAGAGGGAAAAGGGACTAAAATTCGCTTTGCGAACTCCCAGCGAATGTTCGCTTCTTTGTTCGCTTTGCAAATCCACGAAAGCAGACAAGGGTGGTTTAACTTTCTGAAGGCACTTAAGGTGCCATTTTCTTCATTGGCTAGGCGAATGATTCATTCGCTAGGCGAATGATTCATTCGCAGTGCGAATGTAGCTGATCTCAAGTGTATTATAAATAGATTTTTATGTTTTCTTGAGATCATAACTTGATATTATCACACAAAAACATACTTTTCTGAGTTTTCTTCATCCAAGAGAGATTTTACACTTTGAGAAGCTGAAGTCGCATCCGATCTCGATTATTCGACGCGGATGTTCTTTCATCTCCTCACGAAACTTGTGATATAAGCTACCATGAAAATGTGTAGCTAAACACATCTTGTGTTAAGATTAGAGGTAGTTAATCTTGCTTATATGTATTTCTTTTGATCTTTTGTATATGAACAAGGTTGATGATCAATATATGACGAAGTTGTTTGTTCTTAATGATGTATTTGTAGTTTGAATCACTCTAGACATAGATTTTCCAAATCTTGACCTAATATCTTCATCTCTTAAAAACCAAACTCTAGACATAGATTTAGGGTTTAATATTCGCTTTGTATTGATCTTAACGGTTGTTGTTTCGATTGTTAGCGTGAGACATCATCTAACGATTTAAACAACGATACTCACGAATTTGCTTTAGACATAAACTTATTCGCGAGGATACGCGATTATATTGATTGGAACTAAGTTCATATGCTTGATTAATCAGATATGTATAAAAAGGATTAGCGAAATCTAATCTTGAAATGCTTTTATAAAACTTACAACATCTTTGTTATAGTTTACTTCTTTGCTACCAAAATTGATGTTACACAACCAAGAACAATTTGAAAACCCCTTACTTAAAACGTTTCGACTATTGAACGGCAAGCATCAAAATATCACACAATCCCTGTGGATACGATAAAAACACCCCCCGAATTACTCTTCAACAATAGTGTGTTATGCAATTTGTAGAACTTCAATTCTTGATTCTTCACTACAAATCTGAGTGGCTACTCAACATAAACCTCTTCATCAAGTGGATCGTTCAAAAACGCAGATTTGACGTATATTTGATGTATTGCCCAATCGTTGTTATTTCAATGTCAATAACTAATCGGATGGTTTCTAGTCTAGCCACAGGTGCAAACACCTCCTCAAAGTATATACCTTCACGTTGCGAAAATCCCTTTGCTACCCGTCGTACCCAAAATTTTGACCACTCTTTTCATCTGACTTAAAGTTTAGATCATTAATATATCCAACGTCCTTACAAATCCTATGGTCACTCTCAATGACATAAACAGTCAAGGGGCCCCTTTTTGACTTTTTATTCTCCCTTAAAGAGTTTGATCTTACATTAAGAGTTTGGTTGTTATTTTAGGATCTATAATTTTTTTAATTATTTAACATGTATTTTTTAGGACTAATTTATTAGAAAAATATTAATATGCCTACTATTAATATTAAAGGGGTATAGCTTCTATTATTATTAGAAATTGGTGGGTTTTTTTTAATTATTATTAAGTTATATTTTTTTAGGAATTATTAGTATTATTAGTAGTTTTAGTGGCATTTCATTTTCAATGATTGGAATAACCCATTTGGCAAGAGAGTATGTGTAAGGAGCTTAAGTGAGAGAGGTTGTGAGTTTGAATCCCACCTCCCTCACTTTTTTAGAATATGATTTTTTTTCATTAAAATCATTATTTTATGAAAATATTCTCAAAACAATCATATAAATAAATAAAATCAAAATTTTGTATTTATCATTATTAGACTATTATTATTTTTTAAATTAACATTTTTTATTTAAATTCACCAAGCGATGAATCCATCCAGATTCATTGGCTTGGGCTTCAAGAAATAAATAAAATTCGGTCAGATTAAATCTTTGCTAAATGATTCAATCACATTCAATTCTCTGAGCTGATTTTTACCTATAAATAGAGATGCTTTCCACATTCTTTTACTTTCACATTTCACAAATCATATCCTAAAAAGTTGTTCTTCTTCACACTAAAGAACATCAACAACAAAACCCTAAAACCTCAACCATCGATATTCTAAAAAAGGCGCGATCAAAAGAAGGAGAGTTACGAAGAGCTGAGATCAAAAGAAACATAATGGGCAAGAAATAGTAGCAATTAAAAAGGGATAATCTAACCGCTCACACCGGGATAAACCTAGATTCCGTAGGTCGGTTTCTCTTTGCTCATATAAAAAATTGTTTATTATATATGTATTAGTTGGGTTATTTGTTTGGGTAGATATTATGTTTTAATAGTTAACTGTGTGATCATAAATCATACCCCTTTTTAGAAACCTCTGTAATAACAATACCCTCACCATCATGCCATATTAACTAAAATGTCAGGGGTAACTTAATAATATTAAGTTATAATTTGGGGTTTATTTTATTTGTTTATAATTTTGTGTTTAATTATTATTTTGGGGTTATTATAATAAATTGGGGTTTATTTATATAATTTTGAGTTTAATTTATATTTGGGGTTATTATAATAAATTGGGGTTTATTTATATAAATTTGGGTTTAATTTATATTTTTGGGTTCATTATTACTTATTTATTTTTAGGGTTAAATATGTTTTTAGTCCCTATAAAGTTTGAAAGTTCATTTTTAGTCCTTCCCTACCTTTTGGCAACGGTTTTTACAAAAAACCGTTGCCAAAACCAGCTAAAACCGTTGCCAAAGCCCATGAGGGACTAAAAATGAAATTTCAAACTTTATAGGGACTAAAAACATATTTAACCCTTATTTTTATAATTATATAAATTTCTGTTTAATTTATATTTTTTGGGTTCATTATAATTTTTTTATTTTTATAATTAATAAATTTGGGATTAACTTATAATTTGAGATTTATTTTATTTATTTATTTTAGTAATTAATAAATTTAGATTTATTTACAATTTTGGGGTTTATTATAGTTTATCTATTTTTATCTTTAATAAATTTGGGTTTATTTATAATTTTGGGGTTTATTATAATTTTATAACTAATAAATTTGGGTTTTATCTAACTTATCTTATTTTTATAATTAAATAATGTGGGTTTATAATTTTGGATTCATAAAAATAAATATGGATTTATTTTATAAATGGAGATTTATTCATTTAGTTTTAATTTATAATTTGGAGTTTATTATAATAATTGGTAAATTTGTTTTGTTTAACTTATTTAAGTTATTTTTATAATTAAAAAAGATGGTTTGTTATTTTTTAAATTTGGGTTTATTTATAATTTGGGTAATTAATAAATTTGGGTTTATTATAATAATTAAATATTTGGGGTTTGTTTTTTTCTTTATTTATTTATTTACTTTGATAATCAAGTAATTGGAGTTTAACTTGGTTAATTAATTAATTTTTTTTAATTAATTTGCATAACTGACTAAATTAGGATTAGGGGATAATTTACTTAGAATAAAAAGGGTTAATTGAAACTTAATTTATTTTTATTCTTCTTAGGGGTAATATTGGAATAATTAGGGATAGAAATGGGATACACTGTTGAGGATAAAACTAAGGGGTAGGGGTTTATATAATATAATTATAATAGTATATTATTTTCACAATAAAATTAATTGGGATATTTTTGCAAATTAAATAAGGAATAAGAGATATAACACATTCAACTCACCTAAAATTTAACTCCTTTATCCTTGTGTATTGAGGCATTTTTGAAAACGAATCTTCCTCCACCCCTGTTGTGTGAGGATTATTTTCAAGGGAAAAAATCAATCAACCAACAAAATAAGGGATACGAAATACGAAACTTTGTTCCTTCAAACTTGAGGATACATAGGCATAGAGTTGAAAGACTCTAGCGTGTACAATAATAATAAAAACTTAGGGTTCTCTTCTCATAAAAAAAATGTTCTTTTTTTGTGAATATTGAAGACTTTGTAAATAAATATAAACAATTAAGCATTCAAATAATAAGCAAACATACCTTAGGACTTAAGGAGAATCCTATTAGATACAATAGAGGTGAGGGGTGCCTAACACTTTCCTCCCGCCTAATCGACTCCCAAACTTAGTGTCTCACCCTTAGAATTTAGGTTTTCTCATTATTTTCCTATTCATTAGGAATAAATAAAGGATCATGGAGACTCTGATTTTTTCCCGGCCTCGACAGCTGGCGACTCTGCTGGGGACTTCTCACTTCTCTAAATAGAGTTCATCCTAACCTTGGGTTTTAGGGTTTTTGCTTTATGTGTTTATTGTTATTTATTTATTTATTTTTATACTTTTTATGTTTTATCATATTATATTATTTTATCATAATTTTTAAATTGTCGTCATATTGGTTGAGATTTTCAATTGTGTGGAAGCTAAAACCAAAGTGTTGAGAAAAATAAATAAGTTAAGTAGGGGTTGTCGTGCCTTGGCCACCGTGGATTCTTATCTCGTGGGGTCTTTGATGATGATTCATCCTAGAGTGGATCAATTCAAAGGCTTTGTCATGAGTGGGCTAGCACTGCTTCATGATGAGACTTTGAATTTAGTCCATGACTCTAGGGACCTCTTCTAGAACCCCTTCAAACTCATGGTGACCTTATGTTATCAACACGCAAGGGTCGTTACTAGGGTCCTGCCTATATGAGACTTATCCCAAAGGATTACCGTAGGAAGGCTTGCTCCTTCTCATGGTAAAATAAGGGTATAGTCCGTAAATTCTAGGGTTGTTATGCTGCCAAAACTATATATCCTACATGTGAGGGGATTGGGTAGTCTAAACTTAGATCTGGCCTATCATAGGGAGCCTACCTTATCTAGGTCATGCTTGCATATTACCTTGCATATTCTTAAAACCATTTGGGTTTCCCATGCCGATCATTACCTCTATTTGTAAAGAGCCTTCTCAATTAAGGTGTCCTTATATCCGGAATTATCCTTAAACCTATATATGGGTTTCCCTTACCTGTCATTAATCCTATCTATAGGAAACCTTCCTAGATAAGGGTTCCCTATGTACATTACTATTCTAAATCCGTAGGGGTTTCCTTGTGTCTGTCATAACCTGCAAGGGTTTTCTTTTATCTGTCCCTATCCTAATGTGACACTTGCATCGCATCAAAAAAACTTTTAACATACCTTTAAAAATAAATTGCATACCCCATGCATTTTCATGCATTTTCATACATACACATACATTTGTATATCCTTTCCGCTTTCGCCCTTACACAACTATCAAGAGCTAAGAGGTTTCCCAATACTCACAAACGAACTTAAAAGATATCTTAAGAAGCTATAGAGCAACTCAAGGGGGGGGGGGGGGGGGGGGAAGTACCATTGAAGAGAGAAGGTAACCCTTTACTATGCCAGCCAGAGGCCTACCTAGATCCTCAAATACAACAACTCTGGATGATGCCACTGTAACAGAGTCTGTAACATATCTACTTCAACAAACAGCCTCATGCGCTTCATAAATCACAACAAAGGAAGCTTGGGAAGGAAATTGGATCCTATACTAAGGTCTCATAACTTACTCAAAAGTTCCTTAGTAAAGCTACAACCCCTTTGATCTTCCTCCTCGTCCATATCCTACAAGTCATGACAAGAATGCCTAATATAAGCACAAAGTTCAAGACATGATCGGAAAGCGTTGACTTTCAAAGAAGAGTCCCATTAGCAAACGGTCACCCCTACTTTAACTAAGTGTAAAAACTTCAAGAAGTGTCTCCTAAAGTCAGCTGATCAACAAAGAAGCTCACTGCTAGGATCATTAGACCTTTATCATTTCTACTTGTAATTTCTTTGTAACTAAGTGTTATTTGGTGTAAACTTTGTACTCTTTCATCAGTAATTCTAATAAAATGAGCATACATGTTTTGGAATCAATCCATTCGTTTCCACTCTTCCTTATGCCATCGTAAAAAAAATCAACGCTTTTCCATTTCACTTTTCCATTATTAACAAACTTAGGAGGAGAATGAAATAAAAATAACCAAATTTGTTGATGTATACTTTTAATAGTAAGACATGGCTGACGATGTAAGGCATTGTTTCACTTCCCAGACACTGGAGAAATAATAAGATAAGTTGTAGTCATCCTCCTCGAGCCAGAAGTCGGTGTTCTTTTTATTTTTGAAAAAAACTTAAGCTTAACCAGAGGCAGGGTAGATTTCTATTAATTCAATGATGCATTCTAACTTCAAGAGAATCATCTATCTAAGCAAGAGGTTTAAGCACATTCTCTTCCTCGCGCACATCATCAAAGATCGAGGAAGCAATAAAGCTCACAACATCTTCTTCCTCACACCATTCAACATCCAGGAAGCAATCAAGAGTTAACATGGCAGACACAATCGTTCTAAACCAAAAGCAAAAATTCGAGATTTGTTTTAAAAAAAAGCCCGCTAAGTCAAAAAGAAAAAACCAAAAGCTGAAAAAATTGACTTAGGAAAAAATTAGGGCATCTTGATGGACCACAAACTCCAAAGAATTGATCCATCCAAAAATAAAAGCAAAAAAAAGAAGGGAAAAGTGGAACAATCTTATAAACGGGAGTGGATGTCTGCCACCTCAAAGATCTCATAAAGTGCTTAAACCATTCTTCCTCTTTTACCATCATTATCTATCAAAGTTCTCTTGCAAAATGAATGATTCAGTTGGGTTACTTGGATTTAGAAATCGAGAACATCAAGAAGAATGGGGTGGGTTAAAATTAAAATTTGAGCCTTATAATCCTTTTGTTTCATAAACTGTGAACCAGACCACGTTGCAACCTTCAAAAGTCCTAATTGAAGCTAGGGGCACTATAAAAGCGTACTCAGCAAAATTGTGGTTAAGCTGACTCCGAATATTTGTTAAAACATCGCATATACATTTTCACATCTTGATTTGCGCCAACCTCATGGCTAAATATCATTGTATACACCATACTTGTTCCCATATCTATTTTCGATTTCAAAAACTTGCATATGCATTGCGTTAGAATTACTTTTCAAAGGGAACAATTTTACTCACGAATCAATACTTAGTATCGAAGGAATTTCAAAAAAGTATGATCAAAGGCATACCGATTCAAGACACTTCTGACTAGGGGAAAATTATCAAGGAATCCTTCCAATTAGGGGGAAATCCTTATAATTATAGGCCGATCATCTAAAGATCCCACTGATTAGGGGAAAAATATGTCAAGATTTGACACACCTATGTCAAAACACCTCCATGACCCTAATGATCATGGGCAGGTTCTTTCTAGACTCTCATACTGGGGCATACCAACTCAAAGACACACTGAGGCCAATCACTCCGAAAGTCATCTAATCAGGGGCATACTTTTCAAAGATTCAAAAACTGGGGAGTTCATCTCCAGGTTTTATCAAAGCATGGTGGGATCTAATCCTTTCAGGTGAATCCTTTAGAATACCTACAATTGAGGGCAATACCCTCTGAAGCACAATCAATCTGAGTCAGACTGCTGCAATGCTTAATCAAAAGAAACCTCTTAAAAAAATTTCATATGGGGCATATCATTCCAAGGGTCGATTAGTCAAGGGTGAATCCCTCCAAGGCTAATACAATGGCAGGTCGTCTTAAGTGCATGGTGCGGTCAAGCTGCTTCAAAACGCATATTGAGGCAAATCTCTTCAAAAACTCAACAGATTGGGGCAAAGATAAGATATTGCAGAGGCAAACCCTCTCGATACATTTGAGATGCACATACAAGCTCTGTCCTACATCAGTAATCGTCAAGTTCAAAACGAGTATCGGGAAGTCGTGTTGACGTAATACCCTACCATCTTTGACAAATAACCTTGTAATACAAGCAACCTCCCCAAGCCATAACAGTCCACGACCCACCCCCATAGGGACATTTGTTGAAACATTCAAATCATTGTCATGCATTAATCATGTCGCTACGCTCTAGCATCTAATCATGCATATCATCTTATTCATAGCATGAATCTAACATCTGTGAAAGCCCAACTTTGATTAGGCATCTCATAAAAGCCCAACTTTTCTCTATTTAGCCATTGTATAAACGTGGCAAAGTTTTGGACTCCTTGTAGTAATACATCTTACAATACTCTTTAATAACAAGTCACATTTATGAGTCGTGCTCTTTCAACAATGAATAAGAGAGAAGCTTTTCAAGTAGGTAATTTAGTCTGAACCTTGTCTGCAATAAATTGTAAGTGTTTTGGGCATACTTTTGAAAATAAGAACATCTTGAATTCCCAGAGTCCTATATTGATGTTTGGGATATCTCTTAATGTGTTAATCTTTAATGAGGAATGAAGACGAAAAAAAGTCTGTTAACTTATGGGAACTCACAACTTGACTTGAAACTTGAGCATACTTATAAAAAAATTACCTAAGTTTTAAAATTTTGATTTCTTTCCCATACAATACAACGTAATGTCATCGGTAAGGGAGTTTAAACTCAAATTGATCCAAATAAAACCATAAATCAATAAAAAAATAAACGGAAAGTGTAAAAAAATTAAATATTATTGGATATGTTTGAATTTTATTGTTCAAAAACTACTTTGATTAAATTGGATTTTGAATTAAATTTTCAAAACCAATCCAAACTAAATCAAATTGCATGTGTATATTTTAATACTTCTTTATTTATTATTAATATGATATATTGCATTAATTTACTGTTGATTGATTCTTATATTTTAATATAATTTATTATTCTAATGTAATTTATTTATTTTTATGATTTCATTTGCATTAACATTATTCTTATTATGTAATATTATTATTTAATATATATTATATGTCATATATTATATATTAAATTAAAAATATTATTTTATAGTGTTTTAGAATATTAGTGAAAATATAATTTATAATTTGAATATCTAAAAACAAATCTAAATTAAACTGCATGAAATTAGATCGAATTATATTAGTTTTTTTACCAATCATTTAAAATCGAAATAAACTATAAATAAATTTATCTTTAAATAAAATAAACTTTTACCTCAAAATCAATCAAAACAATACAA
The DNA here is from genome assembly GCA_022829125.1 of Lathyrus tuberosus. Classification (NCBI taxonomy): domain Eukaryota; kingdom Viridiplantae; phylum Streptophyta; class Magnoliopsida; order Fabales; family Fabaceae; genus Lathyrus; species Lathyrus tuberosus. The sequence goes on along the minus strand of JALAZF010000111.1, from coordinate 7,975,537 downwards.
CAAACACTTCTAATCGGCGTTGAAGATAAAATAAGGGACTTTGGTGCCTCAATGCCCATTGATAAAATCAAGTAAACCATTTTCAACCAATTTGTATCGATACTTCACTATATAAATGTTTAAAATGTGTTTATGTTTTTGTGGTCGCCTCCCCGGCAAGGTTAGATCAAGGTAAATGTTGATGGAGTCTCTAGTGATATGCATTTGTTGGTTGCGTGTGGTGAAATTTGGGGTCTATCAATGCTTTATTTGTTGAGCTCATGGGGGCATTTTGACTATGGAAATAACTATCAATAAAAATTGATCAAACATGTGGTTGGAAACCGACCCCTCTTCAGTTCTGTTTATGGTAATTCTTCTGTGGTTCCATGGAAAATTAGGAACATATGGGATAAGTGCTTGTTAAAGTTGTGTAATTGTTAGAAACCTGTGGTTAGGAGTGTTGTACCTGTACCGGTTGTTGTTTTGAGGATTGTAAATGTTTTTATGTATGCTTGAGGCAAATCAGAATTTACACCCTCTTGCAAGGTAGGACAAGTATTTGTTGGTGTTCAGGAGAGGTGCAAATGCCACATAACCTCTCAGTTTGAGTTTTTCCTACTGCCAGTTGTCTCACTAATGAAGTAAGCTCATCAATTCTGGTTTCTAAAATCTTGTTGGAAAAAGAATCTTGAATTCCTTGCACTCCTTTTGCCAGAAACACGGAGCTATTTCTGGTTATGAATTGTTGTGAGTTGTGTGACATGTTTTCAATTAAGGTCTTAGTTGTATCTGGGATCTTATCAACAAGTGTCATCCACTAGCAGCATCTAATATATTTATGTCCATAGGTAATAACCCTTCATAAAAGTATTGAATTAGCAATTGATCAGAAATCTAGTGTTAAGGACAACTCCATACTAACAGCATGAAGATAGACAAATTTCGGAGATGCATTTCTGGTTTCTGGAAAATACGTTACAACTTTATGGAGATGCATCTTCGTAAGATTCTGCAACTCGGAACACGTCAATGGCGGACATGCAGTTTTACCCAACATCTAAAATAATGCACTTTTCAATAAAACAACCTATCAAACACATTGTTAATATAAATGACATCTAAACTACCTATTACATAACCTAATGCTCAATTTCTACATATGTTGATGGAAAATGAAAAAACTTTAGAAAAATCAAAAACTTGCCAAATGTGACTGGAATTTGATGTTGTATGAGCTTTTTGATCGTTTTGGTGTTGATGGAAGAAGATTTGGAAGTGTCTTGAATGATTTTGAGTGAATGTGAGTTGAGAGATTTTAAGAGATGAGAGTTGAAGAGTTTGAGAGTATTATGACAAGTGAGGAGGGAGAAAGGGTTTTGACACCCTTTTGACTAAATATCGTCCAGATATGCATCTCCTAAAATAGGTAGTGTACAACCTAGACGTTGAATGTTTCCATAATTTTTTTTAGCATAATCTAAGAGTCTGAATCTGAAACGTTTGTGTTTTGAATACGTTTGAGAATTTTTGTTTTATAAAATGTAGTAGCAATTCATAAGATACCTTTAGCAATCCTCCTCCACAAATGGTATGAGAATGTAAATATCTTTTTCGCTTTAAATTAAAAAAAAAAAAATCAATCATTGGCATATTTAAAATTCTAAAATAAAATATTTGTATCTTTCATCTAAAGGAATTACAAGTCATTTTTCCGTATATTTGCATTGACGAGATATTTAGAACGTTTTTCCATATTTTTTCATTGCCGAGATATCTAGAACGTTCTTTTTTTTATGCACTTTTCATTCACTAAAACATGATTAATGCTATTACTTGTTGAATTTTTTCACTCGTATTTAATATAAAGTAGAAAATGGAGAACTCAATTTCCGCATATTTATGAATCGTGTTGAAATCGAAGTTTTTTTGCGAGCAGGATTACGTGCATCCTGAGCCGCATCATGAGTTTCATGAGTTAGATGTTGACAAGGAAGTGCATGTCTTATTAAAGAGAATTTGTAGGCACTAAATGAATCACTCGGTTAATCTTTACAACAACAAATCTTTTTGTTACGTGGACACAACTATGTTTCTTTGACATAATAAACAAAAAGTATTATGTTCGCGGAAACTAACTCAAAATATTGCAAATGTTGTTCAAACATATCATACGATTAGAAAACATAATATTCATCCACAATTATATTGTTGATTGTTGCCTTATTCGTCAAGACATAACAAATTAATTAATGTTGGAAAAACAATATTTGTCTGAAGTTAAATAAAGTTAAATAAAATCACGTATTAAAGTTAAATAAAAGTAAAAGTCATACATTAATTTAAAAAGTCAACACCATACATAATATTTGTCTGAAAATACAAAAGAATAATACATTCAAACAAACATAAACTATTGGATTTGTCGAACCCCTTATCTTCTCATCCGTTTGTACTACACGGCATTTCGTAACTCGCCAACCATGTTTGCCATGAGGGTCAACTGGGAAGTGTCATCCTCAAAGAGACCTACCTCTGTAGCTGCTTTACTCATCTCCTAAACACGGCGACAGACCGTCGTCACGTCCTCTGTGTGGTCATCCTGAGCCTTAAGTACCTCCGGGTTAGCTGACCTATGTGGTCTTCCAAAAGCGTTTGGTGTCATGATAAGATGTGACACCCTATAGAACCATATCATGTAGCCTTTTGCATATACCCACTATACAAGATATAGTATTGTGCGATACTCCTCTGGTACCAGATAACTCTCGAAATCATCAGGTATCACATTGAGATCTTTGCAGAAGGCGGTGGGAGGAGCGGACTCATATAGGGTCTCAGAATAATATGCAAATAGTCAAATTGCCGCACCACTCACTTGGGAAAATAAGGATACATAAGAGATGACTCACATGCTAGCCATCCAGAATATAAAGATATGACGTCAAATGGGCACGTCTCGCGGTGACCACTGTATGGGCAAAAGCAAATGTTATTTGTCACAAGACGGTCAAGATGCACTCTGAATGGCTCGACCGCATTATTCCCCTTGTACGGGATATATGTGGTAGCACGCGGCCAATCCTGTGGGTAGGCAGGCGCAACTTCAAGCTCGATTATGCGAGGGAAATGAGAGATGATCCATCCCTAAAAATGATTCGGATACAATATTAATAACAAGTGTAACAAATGAATTATGAAAATATAAGTAACAGTAAATTATCATACGCAGCGTTCAGCTCCCTATTATCTACTTTGTCTTCCAAAGACAACTCGTGTCCAACTTTGAGTACAGGTACACCAAACAGGCGGTCCCCCAGTTGTACTCGTGAATCGCAGCCAAGTAGATGAAATGCTGAAAGTATATTACATCGACATAGGTTGCACTTTTGTCCATAAAAATGGGTGTGTCAACCAAGAACAAGAGGTAACACTTCAATGCGCAAGTCTGATGGTACTCAACCTGCATGTCATCGCCCTCGATGTCCATAACCTTCTGCAGATTATATTTATAAAGCTTTTCCAAAAAAACTAAACCTAGCATGAGCACCTCTTGTATCATGTGTCTCTTATGAGGCCTCAGCTGGGTCAGCCCCCAAATGGGTGACCATCATGTCAATGCCTTCCTCTCGACAGATCCTCCTGTAACCCAGTAATTTTCCCCTTATGGGAAAATGCAGGAGGCATAAGACGTCATTCAAGTTGATGGTCATCTCGTCTATAGAAAGGTGGAAAGACGAAGTCTCCGAATGTCACCTCTCAGTAAGAGTTGGTTACATGTCGTGGGATATGGTCATGTATGCAACAGAACATAAACCGACAAGACCAGAATAGCAAATAATTTCCTAAAACCAATTAGCAGTGGCCTGCCCCAACTATAATATCTTCTGCCCATGGTTTACCAATTTCAAACACACACACTCCTGCAAAAATAAAATACTACCATCAGCATCGATTTAATTAGTTGAAAATATATGTGTTGTAAAATAATATATATATATATACCTCTCCTTCTCAGATATGTCTAGCAGCTTGATCCGCAAAGAGATGAATTAAGGAGGTGTTAAATGGGCCTCCTGGATAACTCTCTAATTGGCCAGCGGTTTCCTCCTGGTTTTCATGGGGTTTAGGGACTTCAGGATTCGCTGCATCCTTTGAGAGCTTATTGTCCCGTGAAGTGGATGTTTGAGAGATGCGACTATACGAAGTAGAACATAGGCGCTGCGAACTTGATGGTTGTGAACCATCAAACAATTTATCATTAACCTGTGGCCTCATGGTCCTAGTTGCGGCACTTTCACGTCGTACCTGTTGAGAATCAAGTGTGAGGAAGAAGTCTCACATTGATTAGAAAAGGGAAGATTGAACACTATATAATTGAGAGAACTCACACACCAATCACCTTAAGATTTTAGGTGAGTATGTGGTGTGTCTCTCACAAAAGTGTGTCCCAAATAAGAAATGCTCCCTCGTTGACCCTCTCGATTGTTCCGCTAACAATGGTATCACGAGCCTTTGGTTCGATGTTAAATTGTAATTCCTTGTGTCGAAGTGTCGAAGCAAGGAAGTGCAAAGTGTCGAAACAGTTGTTTCACACAGATTTGGTTTTAAGATTTGATATGATTTAGATTAGATTTGATTTAGTTCAAATAGATATTTTGGGCCTTTAGAGTTTTGGGCCTTTGTAAATCTAAATCTATAAATAGGGAGTATCCCTTGTACTTTGTAATATGCAGAATCATAACAAGTAGTGAAGAATCACAGTACTTTGTAAATTTCACAGTTGCAGTTTGCAAGTGATTAGTAACTGAAATCCCACAGTTTGTGGGTAACAGTTTTTCTCCAAATATTTCTCTTTTCTCGTTTCTTTCTTGTTGTTTGTTCTTATCTTCTTCATTGTCATTGCGTGTTTGTGGGGTTGTTAACAATCTTGAGATCAAGATTGAAGAGGAATTCCCGTAGGTTGTGGTTGAATTCCAACATTTGGTATCTAGAGCTCCGGCTGTGATTCAAGGGAGGAAAATCGTGATGGTGATGAACTATCCTAACGGGCACTTTCCGACGAGTCTTCCGATTCTCAAGAAAGACAATTATGATAATTGGTGCAAACAGATCAAGGTGGTTTTCTGTTATCAAGATCTTTGGGATCTTGTGAAGGAAGGAGTAACACCGCTTGCGGAGAACGCGACGGATCAAGAAAAGGCTGCACACAAAGAGTTGAAGAAGAAAGATTATAAAGCCCTCTTTATAATCCATCAGTGTGTTGATCCAGATAACTTTGAAAAAGTTAGCGATGTAGAGTCAGCGAAGGAAGCGTGGGAGATTCTTGAAAAATTGTTTGAAGGCACGGAGAAGGTGAAAGAGGTGAGGTTACAAACTCACAAGAGAACCTATGAGTTGCTTCAGATGGAAGACAACGAAAGTATAACAGATTTCTTCACCAGAGTTACAAAGCTGGTGAATCAAATCAAGGTATGTGGAGAGGTGTTGACATCAAGATCAGTTGTTGCAAAGATCTTGAGGTCATTAGCTCCAAAGTTCGCCCACGTGGTAGTTGCCATAGAAGAGTCGAAAGACTAGTCAGTATTGACGAAGGAAAAGCTTCAAAGGACGCTTGAGTCTCATGAACAAAGGATGGCTGAAAGAGTTGCAAGAAAGTCGAAGAGTGATATGGCTTTGCAGGCGCAATCAGAAAAGGAAAGGAAAGGCAAAGGAAGCATGAATGGCAACAAAGGTAGAGGAGGCTACAACAATCAAAAAAAACTCTGGAACCAAGGTAACCAAAGAGGTGCTGTTGTAGCACTACGCCAAAAATAGGAATAGACAGCACCAAAAAGACAGCGCTTTTATAAAAAAGCGCTGCTAAAAAGAATAAAAAAATTTCGCTAAAAAAAAGCGCAGTAAAAGATAGGCTTTAGAAAGCGCTTTTAAAAAGCGTTGTTAAATGCAATAAATGGATTCCACATTAGAAAGCGCTTTTATGGAAAGCGCTGTTATAGGTATTACTTTAGACAGCGCTTTTAAAAAGCGCTGTTTAAAGTTAACCTTAGAAAGCGCTTTCTGAAAAGCGCTCTTATAGGTGTTAAATTCTTTTCACTTTAGAAAGCGCTTTCTAAGGGAAGCGCTCTTATAGGTTGGCACATAAGAAAGCGCTTTCTTAAAAGCGCCCTCTAAGGTCATTTACGAATTAAAATATAAAACAATTTCTAAACATTTTCAGACACTTCTATTCATTTTCTTCTCTTGACCGTTTCTTCTAAACATTTTCTGAAACCCTTGTCGTCGTTCTTGCATTGCCATTGCCGTCGTTCTAGCATTCCCATTGCCGTCACCGTTGCCGTCACCGTTGTCGTCACTGTTGTCGTCATTTCGTGAAAACGTTGTTGTTGTTGTTGTTCTTATTCTCTTATCCTCTGAAAACGAATAAGGTACGTTGTTGCTGAACTGAGTGATCTCTTTTATTATTCATTTCTCTGTTTTTAATTTTTGTTTTTGATTTGATTTTTATGAGGAAAAAGTTTTCACGATGAGATTTAAAGCTAATGAGTGTAGTACTCCATTTTCTGGAAATACTCGCATGTCATTGGATGAGATCAAGCATTGGCTTCTTGATTTGATTTTTATGGGGAAAAAGTTTTCACGATGTTGCTTTAGTTTCTGAATAGAATATATATCATGACCTGATTTCAGCTCTAGTGGCTAACTATCAGTGATTTTTGTCTTTTTTATTTCACTCCTGTAATTTGAGGAAAAGATGAGGGATTATAATCATTGAATAGAAAATCATTAGTAAAAATTGTTTCAATTTTTTTCTTTATTATTTTTTCTTGACTTTCATAAGAGCATGAATATCGGCAGTTTTTTTTGTTATAAGTTAATTGTCTACTTTATACTTATTGAGGAGAGAATTTTTTTGATACTTTAAATTATAATTTTTCGTGGTTTTTAAAGTTATATTATAAGTCAATGAGCCTATATTAATGGTTGTCTCTCACCTTTCTTCTTGTATTTTGATCTGTTCTCTAATTGTTGCTTGTTTGTGATTACATGTTGCCACTTATCAAGTTATGACTCATAATTGGTCAATTAATGATATTTCATTTTATGATACGTGTATAGGGGTTACTTGTGTTTAAAGTGTGAAAGTCGGATCATTTCCCTACAGGTATAACATTTTTTCTTTTTGTTTTTGTTTAGTTTAATTAGTATAACTATGGATAAGAAATGGATGTCTTCAAGTCGATTGTCGAAAGAGTACGACAATGGGGTATCGGAATTCGTTAAGTTTGCTATTGCGCACGCCAAAAACCTTAGTCGAATGATATGTCCTTGCTTGGGTTGCTGTTTTGGAAGTCGGATTGACGCGGTTCAGTTGGCATCGCATTTATTGAGAAGTGGAATTGATAGAAGTTATACATGTTGGAATTTGCATGGTGAGAAAATTAACGGGAATGTTGAATCGGGGGATAATACGACTTACGCTTCATACGACAATGGCACAGATACATACGATTCTGATCGAGTCGAAGAGATTGCAGAAGCACTTGAAGAAGATCTTAAGGATTGTCCTAAAATGTTTGAGAGGTTGGTAAGCGATGCAGAGAAACCGTTGTATAATGGTTGCACCAAATTCACAAGATTGTCTGCGGTATTAAAGTTGTACAACTTAAAGGCGGGTAATGGATGGTCGGATAAAAGTTTCACAGAGTTATTGGCCCTTATGAAAGATATGCTTCCAGAGGATAATGCTCTTCCCAATCGAACATATGAGGCCAAAAAGATGTTGTGCTCTATTGACATGAGTTATGATAAGATACATGCATGTCTAAACGATTGCGTATTGTTTCGAAATGAGAATGCATCATTAAATGAGTGTCCTAAATGCGGTGTCTCTCGATATAAGAAAAAGTTGTCTCTAGCAAAAGTCTTATGGTATTTTCCTATAATTCCGAGATTTAGACGCATGTTTCATAGTGAGACCGATTCAAGACACTTGACTTGGCATGCAGATGAAAGAATTATTGATGGAAAGTTTCGACATCCGGCAGATTCACCACAGTGGATGAAAATTGATGATGATTATCCTGAATTTGGAAAAGAAGCAAGAAACCTTCGCTTGGCATTATCTACTGATGAAAGAGACACAATTGTGTGGACCGACTTATATGAGATGGATGTACCCTTCTGAACGTTATATGAAAATATTAAAAGGGTATGTGAAAAACCGAAGTCGACCAGAGGGTTGTATTGCCGAACGATGCATTGTTGAAGAAGCGGTTGAGTTTTGTACTGAATATTTGTCCAATGTACAATCAATTGGACTCCCCAAATCTCATATTGTCGGAAAAAAAGAAGGAAAAAATTTACTTGGAAATGAAGTTGTGACAGTATCAAGGGTCGAACGGATCAAGTGCATTTGTATGTTCTGCACAATGAGAATGAGGTTGAGCCGTATGTTGAAATGCACAAGGATGTTCTCCGAGGTTTAAATCCGAATAGAAATGAGAATTGGATAGTACGAGAGCACAATCAAAGTTTCATACCTTGGTTTAAGGATCATATTTATTCAAAGTATTATTCAGACCGCGCTTCAATAACAGAAAGGTTGAGATGTTTAGCATATGGTCCAAGTATGGTCATGTTTTCTTATAACGCATACGCAATTAACGGATACACATTTTATACCAAAGAACAAGATGATAAAAGTACTATGCAAAATAGTGGTGTCACCGTGGTAGCTGAAGCAATGCACATTTCAAGTGTGAAAGACTTAAACCCCAAATTTGCAAATCTGTCATATTTTGGGGTTATCGAGCGCATTTGGGTGTTTGATTATGAGAAGTTTCAGATTCCTATATTTCGTTGCAAGTGGGTTGAAAATAATAATGGCGTACGAATGGATAAGTCAGGATTTTTGCAAGTGGATCTTAATAGGGTGGGGTACAAAGATGAGCCTTTTATTCTAGCCTCTCAAGCTAAACAAGTGTTCTATGTCACTGATCCGACAAGTACAAAATGGTCTATAGTGCTTTTATCTAACAAAGTAATTGATGAAAACGTTGGAGATCAAGGTGATATTGATGTTGATATTGAATCATTTACTAGAAATGATCAAGATGAAAATATTATAGTGAATGAATCATATACTAGAAATGATCATAATGAGGGTATTTGGATCAATCCAATCGTCCGTGTTGTTAAGAGACGGGTAGAACATACTCCAAACAAGAAAAGAAAGAGACGTTAGAGAAAAAGGTACTAGTTGTAAAATTATAGCTTATATCATTCAATATAGCTTATATCATTCAATGGATTAGGATTATGGATTTTTATATTTGTCATTTAATTTCTGTTTTTTTCTTTCTTACAGGTCAAATGTCTAGTAACCAGGAAGATACGCACGAGTAGCACGGGCTAGAGCAACCAATATTACATGGGTCAAAGTGGAGGTATATTAATTTTCACAATATTGCTTATTAGTGATGCTACTTGATAACAAAAAACATCTATATATTATTTCTTATTTGTTTGTCTATGTGTAGTGCCCTCGTCAGCGTAATGGCATAGACTGCGGGTACTTCGTTTTGAGGTTCATGAGAGAAATCCTTCAAATGGGACAATTGGAGATTCCTATTACGGTATGCATGGTTTTATAACTTAGGATTTATTTTAATATTTATCGGATATGTCATATAATTTATTATTTTTAACTAAATAATGCGTATTTTGTTTTGTTATGTAGTATTTCGATGATATGGCGTGTCCTTATTACACGAGGAAACAATTGCAAGATACTAAGGAGGAATTGTGCGAATTTTTTATTGCAAGAAAAATTCTTTCTTGAATGTATAATTTTGTGAATGTAAATTCTAGTTTATTGAAATGTAAATTCTATACAGGTTTGAAACCATACAATAGAATTTGTGCGAATTCTGCATGTAAATTCTAGTTTATTGAAATGTACAAATTCTAGTTTATAGAATTTGTGCGAATTCTGCATTAATGTAAATTCTAGTTTTGAAATAGAATTTGTTGATGGAAATGCATATCCATACTGGTTTATTGAAATGTGAATTATATAGGTTTATGGAAATGTGAATTATACAGGTTTTTGCATAAAAAAATGGTTAAAATTGGATTTTAAAAAAAAATCTTCAAAATTATACGTAGACAAAAGACAGCGCTTTTGAGAAAAAAAACGCTGTCTAAAGTTATACATTAGACAGCGCTTTTAAAAGCGCTGTCTAAAGTCAACCTTTAGAGAGCGCTTTTAAGGAAAAAGCGCTCTCTAAAGGTATATATAAAAAAATCATTATACGTATACATTAGACAGCGCTTTCAAAAGCGATGTCTAAAGTCCCCCTTTATAGAGCGCTTTTGAAGAAAAAAACGCTCTCTAAAGTATATAAAAATTATTCTTTAAAATTTTAAACGTATACATTAGACAGCGCTTTTAAAAGTGTTGTCTAAAGTCTCCTTTTAGAGAGCGCTTTTTCATAAATAAAAAGTGCTGTCTTTACCTACGACAGCGCTGCCTTAGACAGCGCTTTTAAGCGCTGTGATAGGCCAAAAAAAGCGTCCTCTTTTCCCTTGTTTGGCGTAGTGTAGGTAGAGGAAGAGGTGGTGGTCGAAAGCCAGACAAAAGTCACATTTAATGTTTCAATTGTCAGAAGTATGGTCACTATGTTAATGATTGTCCAGAAAAGATGAAAAATCAAGAAACTGATGCAAAGCTGGCGAAACATGAAGAAGAAGAGACGTTGTTGATGATCACAACAAGAGATGACGAAAGATTCCAAGATCAGTGGTACTTGGACTCAGGATGCTCATCACACATGACTGGAAGGAAAGATTGGTTTGTCAACATGAAGCCCTCGTCGAAGAACATTGTGAAGTTTGCAAATGATAACACTCTAGCAGCTGAAGGTGTTGGTGATGTTCTGATTATGAGGAAAGATGGCAAAAGGTCAACAATTTCCAATGTGTTGTACATACCAGGCATGAAAAGTAATTTGCTCAGTATAGGGAAGCTTGTCGAAAAGAACTACAAGGTAGTTGTCGAAGATAAGATGATGAGAGTTCTTGACGCAGGTGGTAGGTTAATCTTGAAGGCTCCAATGTCTCATAATAGGACCTTCAAGATTGAACTCAAGGTGATGGAGCACAAGTGTCTAGCAACTGCAGCCAGCAGAGATGAGTGGTTATGGCATTTTCGACTAGGCCATCTTAACTTCAATGACATCAGAGAGCTAAAGAGAAGAAATATGGTTTCAGGATTACCAGAAATCGACATTCCAAGTGAAGTCTGTGAAGAGTGTGTTCAGTCGAAACAACACAAGAATAGCTTCAGCAAGGATGCAGGAAAGAAGTCGAAGGCAATTCTGGAAGTCGTATACTCTGATGTATGTGGTCCAATCCAGGTGGATTCGATTGGTGGCAACAGATATTTTGTCACGTTCACAGATGATTACAGTCAAAAGTTGTGGACTTACCTCATCAAGAAGAAAAGTGATGTGATCGAGGTATTTGCCAAATTCAAATCTATGGTCGAAAGACAAAGTGGTTGAAAGCTAAAAATTCTGAGGACTGATGGTGGTGGAGAGTATGTGTCGAAAGAGTTTGGTGCATTATATGAAAAAGAGAGGATTGTGCATGAGGTGGTGTCACCCTATACTCCACAGTAAAATGGAGTTGCAGAACAAAAGAACAGAACCATCATGAACATGGTGAGAAGTATGTTGAATGGAAAGCATCTACCCAAAGAATTATGGGGAGAAGTGGTTTCGACAGCAACATATATTTTGAATAGATGTCCGACGAAGAAGCTTGAAGGAATCACACCAGAAGAATGTTGGTCTGGTGTCAAGCCTAGCCTCAGTCACTTGAAGGTGTTTGGATCTATAGCACATAGACATGTGCCAGATCAATTGAGAAGGAAGCTTGATGACAAGTCGAATCAGATGATCTTGATAGGATATTATTCGACTGGAGGTTACAAGTTGTTCGACCCAGTGGATAAGCAGGTAGTGATGAGCAGGGACGTGATCATAGATGAGCTTAAAGAATGGGATTGGACAGAGAATGCCAAGAAGGATTCAGTGAGAATCTCTTGTGAAGAACCAGCCACTGAAGTCGAAAGAGAAGTTCGACAGGAACCAGTCGCAGATGAAGCAGGTTCAAGCAGACCTCGACGAACAAGACACATGCCTGCAAGGTTGCAAGAATGTGTAATTACATCAGATGATGTGGTCTATGAAGAAGGTGAGCTGGTACATTATGCTTTCTACGCAGATGTCGAACCAGTCAATGCAGTTGAGGCATTGAAAGATTCGAAGTGGGTGAAAGCAATTAATGAAGAGTTAGAGTCCATCGAAGTCAACAACACCTGGTCACTTGTCGAATTGCCTCAAGGCAAGAAGGAAATTGATGTGAAGTGGGTTTACAAGGTGAAGGTGAATCCTAGAGGAGAAGTAACTCGACACAAGGCGAGACTTGTAGCGAAAGGATTTCTTCAGAAAGAAGGAATCGACTTCGATGAAGTGTTCGCACCAGTTGCTAGGATCGAAACAATTAGGTTGGTTATTGGTCTAGCAAATATGAACAATTGGCACACATGTCAGATGGAAGTGAAGTGTGTGTTCCTTAATGGCCCCTTAGATGAATAAGTTTATGTCGTACAACCAGCTGGGTATGTGAAACGAAGCGAAGAAGGAAAGGTGTACAGGCTGCACAAAGCCCTGTACGGACTTAAGCAAACTCCAAGAGCTTGGAATAAGAAAATTGACAGCTTCTTAAGGGAGAAGAAATTTGTGAATTGTACAACTGAGCATGGAGTGTATGTAAGGAGAAGCAATAATGAATTGCTTATAATATGCCTCTATGTCGATGATTTGTTGATAGAAGGTAGTTGCAAGAAGGAGATCGAAGATTTCAAACATGACCTAAGTGAGGAGTTTGAAATGTCAGACTTGGGAAATCTCTCATATTTCCTTGGCATCGAATTCTACAAGACTAGTAGAGGTTTGATGATGCACCAAAGAAGATATGCAGGCAAAATACTCAAGAGATTTGAGATGCAAGATTGCAACCTAACTTCGACTCCAGCTGAGACCAAACTGCAACTGTCGAAGGATTCAAATGAAGATGATGTCGACCTAACCCAATACAGAAGACTTATTGGGTCACTTAGATACCTTTGTCACACAAGGCCTGACTTAGCATACAGTGTGGGTATGGTAAGTAGATTCATGCAGAAGCCAAAGGTATCACGCCTAACAGCAACGAAGAGGATACTGAGGTATTTGAAAGGGACTCTCGACTACGGCATTTTGTTTCCTGTAGCTGATGAAGGGAAAGAATGCAAGTTAGTGGGATACACCGACTCTAGCTAGTGTAGTGATGTTGAGGATAGAAAATCCACAACTGGATATGTGTTTATGTTAAATGGTGCACCAGTTGCTTGGAGTTCGAGAAAGGAGCCAGTAGTGGCATTGTCATCATGCGAAGCAGAATATATAGCTGCTTCTCTTTGTGCATGTCAAACAACCTGGATGGTGAACTTGGTCGAAGAGATTACAGGGAAGAATCATGGAGCAATTACCATGAAGATCGACAGCATGTCAGCTATCAACTTAGCGAAGAATCCAATAGCTCACGGTCGAAGCAAGCACATCGAAATGAGGTTCCATTATCTTCGAGAGCAGGTAGCAGAAGGGAAGATGAATTTGGAACACTGCAGAATTGAGAATCAGATTGCAGATATCATGACGAAGGGAGTACAGGTCGAAGTCTTCAGAAGACTAAGATCCATGATGAACGTAGACAGCTTAGACACAATAAATTAGGTGGTGTGTTGAATTGTAATTCCTTGTGTCGAAGTTTCGAAGCAAGGAAGTGTCGAAGTGTCGAAGTAGTGTGTCAAAACAGTTGTTTCACACAGATTTCGTTTTAATATTTGATATGATTTAGATTTGATTTGATTTAGTTCAAATAGATATTTTGGGCCTTTAGAGTTTTGGGCCTTTGTAAATCTAAATCTATAAATAGGGAGTATCCCTTGTACTTTGTAATATGCAGAATCATAACAAGTAGTGAAGAATCACAGTACTTTGTAAATTTCACAGTTGCAGTTTGCAAGTGATTATTAACTAAAATCCCACAGTTCGTGGGTAACAGTTTTTCTCCAAATATTTCTCTTTTCTCGTTTCTTTCTTGCTGTTTGTTCTTATCTTCTTCATTGTCATTACATGTTTGTGGGGTTGTTAACAATCTTGAGATCAAGATTGAAGAGGAATTCCCATAGGTTGTGGTTGAATTCCAACAGTACCGACGTGGTTTGGGACACGCGCCTCAGCCTAACTCTGTCGGGGTTGTTTTCAACGTTGTTATCAATCATTACACCTGTATTTCAAACCGACACAAAGATAAAGAGTGTGTCAATACAAATTCACAAAATCCACAAAATAGCAAAGTTTTAGCCTAAGTCCAATCCCGAGATGCATCTTCGAAAATAGCCCTGAGAAAAGCCGAAGATGCATCTTCGAACAAATCTGCGATTTTCAGCCATGGCAGAAACGCCATTGTTACCCTAACCCTCCAAAAATCTATCAATGCATATTCTTGTAGGCTACCAATTTTGTTTACACTACTATCTAATGTATCTAAAACAACTAATGTAGCTTAAACAACTAACTACAAATCAAAACATAAAAAGAGGTTTTTAGAAAATGAGAAGGAGAAGCTTGAATGTATGAGCTGTTGGAAATGAGGAGAAAGATCTCCAATGCTAGAAGCTTGAATGAATGGATGAAATGATTGAATGTGTGAAAGCTTAAATGTTTTGTTTTTAGAGGTTTTTAGACAATGAAGAAGGAGGAAGGGAGAAGTTTTGGCGCGAGCATATGAAACAAAAGCGTTCGGAGATGCATCTCTGGATCACCCACTAACTTTTAACTAAATTGTATTTACGGATATGCATCTCCGTTGTACCTTTTGTGCATACGGAGATGCATCTCCGGATAAAATTTTGGCATAATAGGGGTGCCCCATCAATTTGATCTAAAAATGGCTTAAATTAGATGTGTCCAGAGAAGCATTTCTGGATGCTAGGGGCATTTGTGAATTTTTACGGTGATGAGGGAGCACATATAAGGGTAGAAAGAGTAACTCCTTTGAGAAATCAACGTTTCTTACGTGAATAATTGTATAACCTTGTTCAAGGCCCAGATGAAATTGGAATGGTTTTCATGTTCCAATTAAGCAAAATATGGGATTTCTTATCCCACCCTATAGGGTGGAAAAAGATCCTATGGAAAACCCAAAATGCCCCTCAGATTTTGGAGATTCATTTCCGGATCCACCTTTGTCTTAAGTTAAAACATTACAACCGATACGGAGATGTATCTCCGAAATATTTCAAAACACACCTCATGCATCCCATTGAGCCACACCAACATATTTTGTAAACACGAATCCGAATATGCATCTCCGAAATATTTTAAAATACACCTCATGCATCCTTGTTTGAAAGGCCTATTTTAAATATTTATTGATCCAGAGATGCGTCTCCATTTAGGGTTTACGGAGATGCATCTCTGTAACCAGTCAAAATAGTGCAGGTTAAGTTAGTTTTATGGTTACTCAGATGAAAATTGCAATTTATAAATATTAAGGTTCGTGTTATGTGATGAGCATAAAGCCATACAACCGATATGCAAAAAATGACATATATAAATCCGAAGTCAAAATAAGCCATTATGCCATACACAATAAAGTATAAATATACAATGAAGTCGAAATAAGTAAAAATAAAATACAATCGAACATAAATCCAAACTATAAATACTATCAACTACTGCGTATCCCCGGGCTCCTCGGCCTCCTCTGCCCCTCGTGCTTGGACGTTGTCTCTGGTACATCAGTGTCTTTTGTGCCTCCCTCATAATGGCATTTAGGTACTCCTTCACCTCAGAACCATCAAGAAAGATAACTTTGTCAATACCTGTCTGCGCAATGTCCACAATACACCAACATCTAGGCAATACATCATGAGCATGATGTAACCTAGCCTACTCCTCATCTAGTATCTCCGAATAAGCTGGCCTCGGTGGGTCTCCTTGAGCAGCCTGCACCATCTATGGATGTGACACCCTGATGTACCCGTCTACATAGTGTCGCTCCTAGGATTTTCATCCAGGTACAAACGCGAGAGTGGCGCGGAAAAACAGAGTCGCCAGCCGTGTAAATTTATCCCAGGAGAGGGAAAGGGAACACCGCATAAACCTTAGGAAGAGGGAAAGGAATGGTCATCGCAACCATAACCTGGGTTCGGGAGTCGGTTACGCGAGGGGAAGGTGCTAGCACCCCACGCGTCCATCGTACTCGATGGGATCCACGCTTGTTGTCTATTCTAAAGATGAGTTATCTAGGGCTGTGCTAAGACGGGGAAGGGAAAGACAAAGACAGACTCGGTAGGACGTCGACGTCCTAGGCCTACGTACCCCCTTTGTGAAATGGGGAATTCAGAGTCAACGTAGTTCGGACCAAGTTCTTTTTGTGTTTTTTATGAGCGACGTTAAGTCCGCGTCCGACAGTTAGGGTCGATGCCAGTTTGCGACTCAGACGGAAAGTAACGTGCCCTTTTTGAAAATAGCCTTTAGGTTGACGATCCCGAAGGACAAAAAGGTTTGAAGTTTGTTTGCGTTTTTTAGGACAGAAGTGGCTTAAGTTAGTTCATAAGTTGCGTTGCACCAAAGTCTAGGACACGGGCGAATACTTAACGCATCGTCCCAAGACAGGACGCTCGCTAAGCACTCTAGAAAGATGAGAGGAATCCCCTCATTTCTCATTCCCCACGCTTAAGGCTCGTGCGCAATACACTTTATATTTATTAAGTGTTTTCAAGAAGTTTGGGATGAGAAGAGAGAAGACACAAGGGAGACTCTAAAGGGGAACTAAGAGTCCTAATGTTATCATGCATGGGTGACCTACGGTTAGTGAGGTTTGACGACAACCTAAGCCTAAAGGAAGAAGATGAGAGAAGGAAAGAGTAAGGGGTGACCATGGATACTTATCCATACCCTTAAAGAACTTACCTTAGTCCCTGCGTAAAAGGTTAGTATGAAACAGACATAGGTGATATCAAAGCAAAAGAAAACCAAACAATGGCATATAATAATGATAACAATCCAAACATGAATTAAGAAATCAAATAAACAAACCCCAAAACAAATGGCACAAGTGCCTTTCCAGACAAGGTAACCAGACGTGATCAGAAATACACATACAAGCAGATCTCAAGTGAAAGTAATCAAATAATTAGAGAAATAGCTTCCAAAATTCCCAAATTAAACATCAATATTATTCAACCAGAGGCAAACAAAATATCAAAAACTCCTGCAAAAATTCAAGGTGTTAGCCATTTAAACAATTGGGCAAAGCTCAGGTGAGAAGTAGGGTTCAGTGTGCCAAAGAGAAGGTCTAAAATGTGATATGCAATAATTTTAAAAATGATAGAAAAATATTTTGATGCACTTCAGAACGTTATCTAACAAATACAAAAAGAACGGATTGAAAATATTTTATGGATGCAGAGAAATAAAATAAACGAATTAGGTATGCATTATATGGATAATTCAAAAAGAAAATAAACTAAATAATTAATTTAGATGATAAAGAATAAAATAAAAAAAAAAAAAAAAATTTGCAAAATTTTATAAAATGATAAAAAGTATGCATGAATTTTCTGGGATTTTTTTAATGCGAGCATGTATTTTTAAAAATTAAAAATGAAGTGTAATGAATTAAATAAAATAAAATGAAATAAACACGCAAGGGGGTGCGTTTAGTAAGAAAAATGTATTGGAATTAAATATGGGCTGAAGGGTGGGGTGTCAATAGCAAGCCCAGGTATCAAACCCATCAGCGAAAAAATGAAAATAAAAAAAAGAACAATAGACCCTAGTCAAACCAGTTGACTGTCACTTACCCTTGGATGCATCCAACGCCCTCCATCCAGTCAACAAGATTACCAAGTCTCCACGATCAACGGTTTAGATTGACACGCATACCACACTAATGGAACACACGCACCCACGTGATTACACAGTACACCGTACTCACCCCATGTGCCAGGCACATGCCCCTTTAAATTTGCCGGCACGTTATTAGCCGTGTGATTCATCAAACGATCCAAAATTGGTCAGCATAAATAAAAGTACACAAAATAAAAAAAAAACATTATTGGACGTACACCATAGCAATGGTGGGGTAATGAACACGTGAACAAAAAACAAAAATCAGAAGAAAAAATAAAAAGGAGAAGACGTGGCAGCGTGAGAGCCGTTAGATCAAGAGAATGGAGGGTCCAGATTGTGTCTTCAACCTCCAGCCACCTTCCTTCGCCGGAACCTTCACAGTCGCCGGAGCTAGGGTTCCGGCCACCGTGCACAGCCACCTGTAACCTAAAATTTTCCAGAAAATGCGAACCAATACACCATTCCGTCCAGAATTTCATGAGGATTACGAATATCCAATCAAAATTTGCAAACGGTCAACACATAATAAAAAACGCAAGGAATAATATTAGGGCACAAAACTTTAAACGCACCATGCAAGCAAACCACACGTCCAAACTCAACAAAAACTATATCAGGATGATCAGCAGACATCACACATCAATATGCATACTTAAAAGGAGAGTTTCGTGATCATGAAAAAGGTGACTAACCTGAGATGGCACAGCCCTTATCCTTGCTTTTAGCTCCAAAGGGTGATTGGTTTGTGCTCAGTGGATCCCCAGAATGAAGTTTGTGGAAGAAATTCGTGAAGACTCCTTGTAAATTGAGAGATACGAGTGTGAAAGGCTTTAGGGTTCAAATTCTTGTTCTCCTTCAAAAGCACGTGAATCAATCCTAACCAGTGCATGAATGGGTTTAAATAGACTAGGGTTTTTCACTGATAATGATTTGGGCTTGGGCAATTCCTTGTTTAGTGAGTTTTGGACAAATTTGGAATTTTGCATTATGTTAAGATACACCTCCTTCCATGCATAGATATTCAAACACCTCATGATGGATCACTTATGTTCTAGTTGCTAATCACACCCACATTTGATTGGGCCTTGAAACAATTTGATTCATGAGTTTTCAATGCCTTGGTAATTTTGGAATAATGGAAAATAAGTGAATAATAACCCATGAAACCACTTGATTAAAAGGCCAAAAAATGCTCCTTAGGGATTGTTCTTGGATGTTGGAACATGTCTTGAAGCAAAGGAATTAACCATAGGTCCATATGTCCCAAAATCCAAAAGTTGTGAAAATGAAACCCTAAAATCCACTTTGCCTTCTTTTGATCATAAGTTGAGTTTCACAAATGATATGGAGACCCACTAGTACTTGTTTGAAAGAGGAGAAAAAGATATTCAACTTTCATGTTGGAGAAAAATTCATTTGAAGCTTTCTTGATGATGAAAAGTCCAGTTGAATGCAGTCCAGGAACTTGCCCAAAAAGGAAACTTTCAAATTATAGGTCATTTCCATATTTAGTAACTTTTGCACCAACTCCTGATTCTTGATAAATGGCATGAAAATTGACCCTTGAAGACCATATGAGGATGTGAGACCTTGAAATCCTTGAAGAGAACCTCAAAATTCCACAGTTGACTTCTCCTCTCACTGTTGACTTTTACCCAATTCACCTGATTCCCAATCCATTGGCCAATTGAAATCCTCCTGGACCAAACTGATGGACAACCTCCCATCCCTAGGTACTTAGGGACCCAAGGAATACCATGGAATCAAGTCTTGCCCAAAAAATCAGAAATAAACTGACTTCATAGCAAACCCTAATCTGGGTACCCTCAGTCTAGGAGGAAATAACACAGTCTTCAAATCCAAATTCCTCTGAATATGATGTGTATCCTCTCCAACAAAGATAAGATATGCCATTTGGTGATGATAAAAACCCAAGGAACTCGCCCAGTGGAGCAATAAACCCAAGGATCTCAAAACCCTAATTCCTGCACTGGTTAGGAGAGAGTGATCCACTTGAGATCCCTTACCACTTGTGAACTCTTGATGATGTGATAGACCAGATAAGACCTTCTTGAACTGCCTCAAGCACCTTGACCCCATGCTAATGATATGCATACATGATAATGCAAAAAATGAAATGAAACATAAGCCAGTTAGTACTAAAGTAAGAGAGCAAATTTTGGGGTGCTACAGCTGCCCCTATTCAATCAACTTGGTCCTGAAGGTATGATAGCGACGGCTTTCAGACATTCCAGGATACACGGGGATTGAATACCGAAAGAACCCAGAAATTTGCTAATGGTGAGGATAACGAAATGGAGCGTGCTGAAGAATAACGAATACGACCTCAACCGCACCCGCAAAGGAAGACCTGCAGAAAGTGGACTTCGCTGGGGATAAGAAGGTAGACTATCAACTCTGAAGTTGGGGAAAAATGGCATTTGCTCCGAGATTGAGAAAATTTGAAGTAAACAATAACACTGAGGTTGAGGAAAGGTACATGACAACTTTGAAGTTGGGAAAGGAAGGATATTTCATCAACTCTGAGGTCGAGGAAAGGTATACGACAACTTTGAAGTTGGGGAAGAAAGGACATTTCATCAACTCTGAGGTCAAGAGAAGGTATACAACAACTTTGAAGTTGGGGAAGAAAGGATATTTCATCAACTCCGAGGTCGAGAAAAGGTATACAACAACTTTGAAGTTGGGGAAGAAATGACATTTCATCAACTCCGAGGTCGAGAGAAGGTATACGACAACTTTGAAGTTGGGGAAGAAGGGATATTTCATCAACTCTGAGGTCGAGAAAAGGGGCGTCAACTCTGAGGTTGGAACTCTCTGTTTTGATTGAGGGTTGATCTGGGCTTTCGCACAAGGTACCAAATTTGGCTTATGCTTCGATGCATGTTTGAATTTTTTCTATGGCGTAATGCTCCATACGAAATGGAAATGTTACGCATTTTGAGGATGCAATGCAATGATGATTACTATATGCAAGAATGAGAGGACACTCCACCATGGAATGCGCAGAATAGAACAAGCAGACTTCGCTGAGGAAGGGATCACCAATATCTGATCTCCTGTAGGGAGATAACCAACTGTACCACCAATAACCACTGGTGATGCCAACCCTGTCGAGGAACTGCAAGCTGAATTGCAAACTCTGTTGGGGAGATGCCAATGAAGATTAGACTTTGAACTGCTGAGAATGCCAATAACCATTGGACTTTGCCTTGCGGGAAAATACCAAACCTAACTTTTGAGGAAGAGAATACTCTGACTTCTCACCATCTTCAAACTGCCTGAAAGTATTTCGTCGTCCAACCCTGCTGGGAATGAGGAATCCACCTGTATTGCTGGGGATAGGGAATCTTCATAAAGAACCCTTTTCGATTTGAGGACGACCCTCTGCTTGGGGAAGAATATCAATTCCAGCACCTTGCTAGGACAAAGATACCTTCTGGTTCCTTGCTAGGGGAGAGACTTAGTGCTTCAGGTTTCTGCTGATCAACTGCATACTGATTGTCAGGAGTGAGCCACGGTTCTCTTGATTCTTGACTTGCCCCAGCCCACGGGGTTTGATGGAAGAAATTATCTCAAGAGGATTTTATAGAAGACCGGGCGTTCACACTGCCCCAGGGTCTTCAAACTCTTGAAGAGATTTATTGGATCTCGACGTAACTGCCCCAGACTGTATGACTTATGAAGGAATTTGCCTCGCGAGGATTCGTAGCGACTTGAAATACTCTGTCTCAGAGTTTTGAACCTTGAAGAGGTGTTCCTGATTAACAGTCTTCTAGAGAGGACAACTTCTCATGCTCTAGAGATGGCCTGCCTCAAGATGAGCTTTAAAGTGACTTTTCCCCTGATCTTAGAATGAATGCCCCTGAATAACTGAATTTCGGAGAGATTTCTCGACGTGACTTCCCCAGATTGGCTACATCTTTAACATGACTTACTGGGGAGAGCCCACTCTACACTGAGTCTCTTGGCAGCATGCCCCTTGATATGACTGTCCTTCAGAATTTTCAAGCATCCTACCTTGGCAGGATCAAGCTTCCTGACTGACGTTCACTGTGTAAGCTTACTTGATGCTTAGGCACATGTAGGCAAGCAGAACAAGTTTATTATGAGAATGACAATTCTAATGCAACACTCATGTTAACCTTGAAGCTTTTACTGAAAATGTGTCGCCAAGCCTTGTGAACGAATCACTTGTTGGGATGCGACCTTGATTTTTGAATGGAAAAACAATGCGCACATGCAATACCAACCAATCTTATTAGCACAACTCATAGGAGTCAGGAACGCTATCCTGCTGAAGTACGCTTTCGGAATAAACCATGTTTCAATTAGGACTTTTAAGGGTTGTAACGTGGTCTGGTTCACGGTTTCAGAAAAAAGGATTTATGGCTCAAAATTTATCGGTGCCCACCCACTCTTCGTGATGTTCTCCAGTCATATGTTCAGTTAATCTGACCCAAACGCTCATCTCCCAACAGGTTTATGATCTTTAAGGAACCCATGCAACTAATGGTTTGACACCTAAGGAAGTTTTGGAGTGACAGTCATCCCTTTTTATCTTTTGTGCCTGTAATCACACGAATTTGTTCTTATCGAGGATTTTCTGTTGTAACGCTTTTCGCTTCTTCTTTCTTTTGCTTTTTCTTTGATCCCTAATTTTTGCCTGGACTGACTCTTTTGATTTTTTTTTATTTTGAAGTCCAGCGGGATGCCCTAACTTTTTCCTAAGTCGCTTTTTTTCAAGTTTCGACTTAGCGGGCTTTCTTTCTTTTATTTTTTGAACAAGGCGTGTGACACTGGTTGTCTTACTTGCTTGACAGGGTTGCGACTGCCTCACTCCTTGATTGTCGATGGATAACCATTGTGGTCTCATATCTCTTGACCTCTTGACGGTGGGATAGAAGGTAATGGATCCTCAGATGCGCACTCTCCTTGAAATTTGAACGCTCGGTCAAACTAACTGACGTCTACCCTGCCCCTGGGTTAAGTACGAGGGATTTTTCAAACGGAAGAAACTCCTACTTCAAGGCTCAAAAGGGTTAATGAGGGTCTATCTCCCTTATATCTCCAGTGTTTAGGGGTTTGAAACAATGCCTGTACATCCTCAACAGGGTTCTATCCTTGAACATACAACCAAAGATTCTGCGTTTTCGTCTCATCATCCTCCCTCAAAGAGTTTAAGCAAGAAAATTGGTATTGCAATGCACAAAAATATCATACGAATGAAAAAGAATTACTTCAAGAAAACATATTCATTGCATTAATATCATCATTAAACAAACAAGTCTTACATGCATACAATGTTTTAACAAGAAATGAAAAACTACAAATGAAAATGCGGTAAAGAAGCTGAAGATCGCCATCGCTGAGGAGGCTTAATTCTGTCTGGACGTCCTTGCAAACTGAGTGCTCACTTGAGACAGGAGGCTTCAATTGATGTACATGTCATCTTCAGTGAATGCAATGATCTCTGAGTCTACCAGGTCTTGCACCTTGTGTTTGAACACGTTGCAATTTTCAATTGAATGACCCCGTGTGTCTGAGTGATATTCACATCTGGCATCCAGATCATAATCAGGAGGAATAGGGTCAGGAACAGGCTTGGCATCCCTTAGTTGAACCAGAGAACTTTCAAGTAGACGGGCAAGAACGTCACTGTGAGAAATAGGGAGTGGATCGAAACTTCTCGCAGACCTTCGTGGTCTTTTTTGTCTCTGTTGCTGAGGAGCATAAGGTCGCTGATGTTGAACAGGCCGTTGAACAACAGGAGGAATATACACAGCACTAGCTTCTCCTTCCTTTCTCTTGGAGGACCCATCATAAGGTTTCTTTGCATCTTCAGCAGCACTTCGAATCTTTCCCGTTTTGATGCCGCTTTCGACCATTTCTCCTACTAAGATGAGATCAGCAAACTTTCCAGTCATACACGGTACCAGCTTTTCATAGTAATGTCCCTGCAAGGTGGCCATAAACATACCTATCATTTCACGTTCCAGCATGGGAGGCTGAACCCTTGCTGCCAATTCACACCACCTCTGGGCGTACTCCTTGAAACTCTCATTGTTCTTCTGTGATAAGTTCTGCAACTGTGTTCTGTTAGGAGCCATGTCAGTGTTATATTGATAGTGTCTAATGAATTCCCCTGCCAGATCTCTCCAACTACGCACATCTTTCCTTTCTAGTTGCATATACCACTCCAGGGATGCCCCAGATAGGCTATCCTGGAAGCAGTGCATCATCAATTTTTCATTCTTCGCATGCGCAGCCATTTTACTTGCGTAGGCCCTGGCGTGAGTCCTTGGGCAAGAAATACCATTATACTTCTCAAAAGTAGGAGTCTGAAACTTGTGCAGGATAACAACGCCTGGAACCAGCCCCAAATCCTCTAGATCCATACCCACAGAATCCTGATCTATAACACCCCTCAGTTGTTCCTCAATCAACCTGATCCTCTGATCATTGTCAAATTGGGGCCCAGCATCCCCACCTGGCACAGAAAATGCATCATCTTGAACATCATCATACTGACGACCCTGAATAGCACCAACACCAATACCTCATCCCCCTACATTTTCAGCCCCTCCCGGAGGAATCACAACGTTAGAAGCAGGAATACCTCCGCCCAGATGACCATTCTGATCATTATTACCATTGACACCAGTATGAACTCCTCTATGAAGGACACCATCTTCATCAATCCTCGCAATCAGTGGTTGGACAAAAGTTCTTAACTGCTCTTGGCCCTGAGCAACCCCTTGCATTAAATCCATGAATTGGTTCATGCGAGTCTGCATCTCAGTCATCTCAGCTTGTAGTTGATCCATGAGTCTTTTCTGATTTTGTCTGGTAGAATACCGGTGAATGGGTTGATCAGCAATCCTGAGCTGAGAAGGAGAACCAAGTGAGAACGCCAGAGATAACCACCTGTTATGCAAAATGATTATGGATATGCGAATGCAAATGAACATGTTTAAAAACTCGCAAGGCGATCCACCCCTTGATTCCAGTTTAATTTCAAAAACTAGAATCAAAGTTAGGATGCAACCCCACAAATGAATAAACATGTTGGGGTACAAAATGATGATGCAAATGCACACATGGGATCAAGGATGCCACACAGACTGGACAACTGCTGCACTGAATAAACTGAATCATCTCAAAGATCTGCCCAAATACTCAGAGTACCGGAATAACCGTAATATCACACTGATAAATCTGCCGATCAGAAAACCGGGTATGTTGAAGGTCAAGGTTACCTGCAAACCTGCAAACACCCATCCCCTCTCACGTGTGGGTACTAGGATGTTCAGTATCCCGGGCTCTCAGGTCGAGAAATGATGATACGTTCACCATTTCTGGTTTGGCATCATCATCAATCGAGGAGGCCTCAACTAATTCTCCAAAACGAAAGGTCCTCAGCTTCTGGCACTGAGGTCGAGAAACAATAGTACATTCATCCCTCGGGGTACAGTACTATCGTCAATCAAGGAGTGCCTCCACTGATTCTCTTCAAAAGATAGGGGCCATCCTATGCGAGTTCCAAAGCGGGCCCTCGGGTGCGAATGGGTTTGCCACAGGATGTGGTCTGCCACTGTCACCACTAAAGAGGGATGTTTCCACTAAGGTCCTCGATGATCGGTCACCAGAGTTGACAGCTCTCTAGATCGACATCCTAACATACGCAAGACACACACGTCAGAATGCGTCCCAAGATAGCCTCGTCTGGTTGTGAATTTCGTGAACACATAAACATACCAAGCGGGCACGTAGGTCCCACTACTCTCCACTCTAGTCCTAGGGTGTACTCAAGCCTGGGTATTGGGCTTATCTCTCAGAACAACCCAACCTGCAAAACAGAAACAACCAGCACAACACAGCAGTATCCAATATGACAGTAATAAAAAAGAAATGCAATGCAGAAAATGTGGTAAAAATAAAATACAGCAAACACAGCAAAGCAAACACAAAGACACCCAAAGAGAACAAAGACAAGCAAGCGCTAGGACTGACTCACTTAGGTATGGACCAACATAGGTCAACCGGAGTCCCCAGCAGAGTCGCCAGCTGTCGCTCCCAGGATTTTCATCCAGGTACAAACGCGAGAGTGGCGCGGAAAAATAGAGTCGCCAGCCGTGTAAATTTATCCCAGGAGAGGGAAAGGTAACACCGCATAAACCTTAGGAAGAGGGAAAGGAATGGCCATCGCAACCATAACCTGGGTTCGGAAGTCGGTTACGCGAGGGGAAGGTGCTAGCACCCCACGCGTCCATCGTACTCGATGGGATCCACGCTTGTTGTCTATTCTAAGGGTGAGTTATCAAGGGTTGTGCTAAGACGGGGAAGGGAAAGATAAAGACAGACTCAGTAGGACGTCGACGTCCTAGGCCTACGTACCCCCTTTGTGCAATGGGGAATTCAGAGTCAACATAGTTCGGACCAAGTTCTTTTTGTGTTTTTTATGAGCGACGTTAAGTCCGCGCCCGGCAGTTAGGGTCGATGCCTGTTTGCGACTCAGACAGAAAGTAACGTGCCCTTTTCGAAAATATCCTTTAGGTTGACGATCCCGAAGGACAAAAAGGTTTGAAGTTTGTTTGCACTTTTTAGGACAGAAGTGGCTTAAGTTAGTTCATAAGTTGCGTTGCACCAAAGTCTAGGGCACAGGGGCGAATACTTAACGCATCGTCCCAAGACAAGACGCTCGCTAAGCACTCTAGAAAGATGAGAGGAAGCCCCTCATTTCTCATTCCCCACGCTTAAGGCTCGTGCGCAATACACTTTATACTTATTAAGTGTTTTCAAGAAGTTTGGGATGAGAAGAGAGAAGACACAAGGGAGACTCTAAAGGGGAACTAAGAGTCCTAATGTTATCATGCATGGGTGACCTATGGTTAGTGAGGTTTGACGACAACCTAAGCCTAAAGGAAGAAGATGAGAGAAGGAAAGAGTAAGGGGTGACCATGGATACTTATCCATACCCTTAAAGAACTTACCTTAGTCCCTGCGTAAAAGGTTAGTATGAAACAGACATAGGTGATATCAAAGCAAAAGAAAACCAAACAATGGCATATAATAATGATAACAATCCAAACATGAATTAAGAAATCAAATAAACAAACCCCAAAACAAATGGCACAAGTGCCTTTCCAGACAAGGTAACCAGACGTGATCAGAAATACACATACAAGCAGATCTCAAGTGAAAGTAATCAAATAATTAGAGAAATAGCTTTCAAAATTCCCAAATTAAACATCAATATTATTCAACCAAAGGCAAACAAAATATCAAAAACTCCTGCAAAAATTCAAGGTGTTAGCCATTTAAACAATTGGGCAAAGCTCAGGTGAGAAGTAGGGTTCAGTGTGCCAAAGGGAAGGACTAAAATGTGATATGCAATAATTTTAAAAATGATAGAAAAATATTTTGATGCACTTCAGAATGTTATCTAACAAATGCAAAAAGAACGGATCGAAAATATTTTATGGATGCAGAGAAATAAAATAAACGAATTAGGTATGCATATATGGATAATTCAAAAAGAAAATAAACTAAATAATTAATTTAGATGATAAAAATAAAATAAAACTAAAAAATAAAATTTGGAAAATTTTATAAAATGATACAAAGTATGCATGAATTTTCTGGGATTTTTTTAATGCGAGCATGTATTTTTAAAAATTA
Organism: Lathyrus tuberosus; assembly: GCA_022829125.1. Lineage (NCBI taxonomy): Eukaryota > Viridiplantae > Streptophyta > Magnoliopsida > Fabales > Fabaceae > Lathyrus > Lathyrus tuberosus. Next base: position 7,947,821 of record JALAZF010000111.1, on the reverse strand, counting down.
AAAATGAAGTGTAATGAATTAAATAAAATAAAATGAAATAAACACGCAAGGGGGTGCGTTTAGTAAGAAAAATGTATTGGAATTAAATATAGGCTGAAGGGTGGGGGTGTCAATAGCAAGCCCAGGTATCAAACCCATCAGCGAAAAAATGAAAATAAAAAAAAGAACAATAGACCCTAGTCAAACCAGTTGACTGTCACTTACCCTTGGATGCATCCAACGCCCTCCATCCAGTCAACAAGATTACCAAGTCTCCACGATCAACGGTTTAGATTGACACGCATACCACACTAATGGAACACACGCACCCACGTGATTACACAGTACACCGTACTCACCCCATGTGCCAGGCACATGCCCCTTTTAATTTGCTGGCACGTTATTAGCCGTGTGATTCATCAAACGATCCAAAATTGGTCAGCATAAAAAAAATACACAAAATAAAAAAACATTATTGGACGTACACCATAGCAATGGTGGGGTAATGAACACGTGAACAAAAAACAAAAATCAGAAAAAAAAATAAAAAGGAGAAGACGTGGCAGCGTGAGAGCCGTTAGATCAAGAGAATGGAGGGTCCAGATTGTGTCTTCAACCTCCAGCCACCTTCCTTCGCCGGAACCCTCACAGCCGCCGGAGCTAGGGTTTCGGCCACCGTGCACAGCCACCTGTAACCTAAAATTTTCCAGAAAATGTGAACCAATACACCATTCCGTCCAGAATTTCATGAGGATTACGAATATCCAATCAAAATTTGCAAACGGTCAACACATAATAAAAAACGCAAGGAATAATATTAGGGCACAAAACTTTAAACGCACCATGCAAGCAAACCACACGTCCAAACTCAACAAAAACTATATCAGGATGATCAGCAGACATCACACATCAATATGCATACTTAAAAGGAGAGTTTCGTGATCATGAAAAAGGTGACTAACCTGAGATGGCACAGCCCTTATCCTTGCTTTTAGCTCCAAAGGGTGATTGGTTTGTGCTCAGTGGATCCCCAGAATGAAGTTTGTGGAAGAAATTCGTGAAGACTCCTTGTAAATTGAGAGATACGAGTGTGAAAGGCTTTAGGGTTCAAATTCTTGTTCTCCTTCAAAAGCACGTGAATCAATCCTAACCAGTGCATGAATGGGTTTAAATAGACTAGGGTTTTTCACTGATAATGATTTGGGCTTGGGCAATTCCTTGTTTAGTGAGTTTTGGACAAATTTGGAATTTTGCATTATGTTAAGATACACCTCCTTCCATGCATAGATATTCAAACACCTCATGATGGATCACTTATGTTCTAGTTGCTAATCACACCCACATTTGATTGGGCCTTGAAACAATTTGATTCATGAGTTTTCAATGCCTTGGTAATTTTGGAATAATGGAGAATAAGTGAATAATAACCCATGAAACCACTTGATTAAAAGGCCAAAAAATGCTCCTTAGGGATTGTTCTTGGATGTTGGAACATGTCTTGAAGCAATGGAATTAACCATAGGTCCATATGTCCCAAAATCCAAAAGTTGTGAAAATGAAACCCTAAAAACCACTTTGCCTTCTTTTGATCATAAGTTGAGTTTCACAAATGATATGGAGACCCACTAGTACTTGTTGGAAAGAGGAGAAAAAGATCTTCAACTTTCATTTTGGAGAAAAATTCATTTGAAGCTTTCTTGATGATGAAAAAGTCCAGTTGAATGCAGTGCAGGAACTTGCCCAAAAAGGAAACTTTCAAATTATAGGTCATTTCCATATTTAGTAACTTTTGCACCAACTCCTGATTCTTGATAAATGGCATGAAAATTAACCCTTGAAGACCATATGAGGATGTGAGACCTTGAAATCCTTGAAGAGAACCTCAAAATTCCACAGTTGACTTCTCCTCTCACTGTTGACTTTTACCCAATTCACCTGATTCCCAATCCATTGGCCAATTGAAATCCTCCTGGACCAAACTGATGGACAACCTCCCATCCCTAGGTACTTAGGGACCCAAGGAATACCATGGAATCAAGTCTTTCCCAAAAAATCAGAAATAAACTGACTTCATAGCAAACCCTAATCTGGGTACCCTCAGTCTAGGAGGAAATAGCACAGTCTTCAAATCCAAATTTCTCTGAATATGATGTGTATCCTCTCCAACAAAGATAAGATATGCCATTTGGTGATGATAAAAACCCAAGGAGCTCGCCCAGTGGAGCAATAAACCCAAGGATCTCAAAACCCTAATTCCTGCACTGGTTAGGAGAGAGTGATCCACTTGAGATCCCTTGCCACTTGTGAACTCTTGATGATGTGATAGACTAGATAGGACCTTCTTGAACTGCCTCAAGCACCTTGACCCCATGCTAATGATATGCATACATGATAATGCAAAAAATGAAATGAAACATAAGCCAGTTAATACTAAAGTAAGAGAGCAAATTTTGGGGTGCTACACATAGCTTCAATCTCTATCAACTAGGATACTTTGTGCCTTCTCTGATACTAGATGGCTAAGATAATCATCAAACATGGCATCCATATCTCTACGTATCATAGCGAAAGGAGCAGAGACAGCAGTGTGTCTGAGAATAGTCTAGGTGTAGTTGAACTTCCGCTTAACGCACTCAGGTAGATAAGGAAATGTCAGATGTGAACCCCAAGCCAACCATCTCAAGTATAAGACTATGTCGTCAAATGGTCGCGCCTCACGGTGATCGACATGTGTTAGTTAATATCCTCAGCTACCAAGTAGTCAAGATACACTCGAAACGGCTTTGTCGCCTGGTTCCCTTTGAGCGAGGCAAATGCGGAAGCACGCGACATATCCTCAGTATAGGTCATACACGCGACTAGTCAGAGATGTGTGGGAAGTACAGAGATGCATCTCCAAATTTTCCTGCAACTTTCATTTTCGTCAATAGCGCTAATGCAGACCACCAAGACCCCAAAAATAATGCATTGATCATTACTTTTAACTATGGAACACATTTCTCATAATGTATCAACTATCAAACATACATAAACTATGTTTTCAATACCTAATCATTAATTTTTACAAATTTATACAAAAACTCAAAATAAAATAGTTTACAATAATTAAAAAAAAAACTCACAAGTGAAGAATTTTTTAAATTGATGTAGTTGAATGAGCTCTTTGATGTAGTTGGTGCTGATTGAAGAAGTTTTGATGTTGCTTGATTGATTTTGAGACAATGTGATTTTGAGAGAATTATAAAGAAAAAATTGTTTTTTTTTACAAGTGAGAAAGAAGAAGGGTTCTGGCGCGTTATGTGCAAACAGCGTCTGAAGATGCATCTTTGTAATGTTTACAAAAATGCATCTTCGTAATTTTTTTACACTAAATCGATTGATTTAGGATGCGTCTAGAGATGAAACTCCAAATTCTAAAAAAAAGTTTGTATTTTTACGTAATATCTTAATAATACATAAAGTATACGGGGGCCATCAAAAAATTCCTACAAAATATAATAAAAATGTCAACTATGTCAACAATAAAAATACATTGTTGACACCTAGAGACATTCAAAAAATTGTAATACTTCGAGTTTTTTGAAAGGTGCGTAAATTTTCGCATGTTTAATTTTTATGTTTAAAAATAAAATGTATTTTTCAAATACAAATATTTTAAAAAAATGTGCTGAAACAGATGTATTGTGAATATATTTTAACTAACCTTAAATATGCAGAAATTGATTTTCCAAATAGCACCCTCCCAGCATGTTTTCGATATTCAATTTATTTATTTTATATTCTGTTTATTTCAAAATTTAAAAAAGAAACAGCAAATTCTTGGTATAAAAAGAAGTAAAAATGGAATGGTAAAAAAATGAAGATGGATTGAATTTAGGCATAACATTATTTTGCGAGGGTTAGCTCAAGTGTTGGGTCTATGGGAGAATTATCCATAGATATAGTCTATAGCCAATAAGGAATTTTCAAAAACATTAAGTTGTAAACTAATTTTATCAGAAACCAAAAATAAAAAATTAAAATCTAATCTAATCACATTAGTTTCATATCGATAAATCAAACTGCAATTACCATTAAAAAAACAGAGGCAATCTTGCGCCACAGAATTCTGATTATTTCTATATTCATAATACAGTGGGCATGTAAATTTGAGACTAGCATCCATCTCAAGCCCAAAGGAAAGCCAAAAACTTCAAGCAACACCTGTGTAAAAAGCTTTACATAACACAACAGCACGGACAAGCCCATGTGAGATATGTCAAATGACACAGCGATTTAATCATATCAGATTGGATATACATATAACATTGACACCCCGACAAAACTGCAGCAAGACCTGTTTGCAATTCGATGTTCACGAAGACATGATGAACGCTCTAACAACACAGTTATTAGCTGGGAGAAGCAAATCTTGTCCGCTGTCGATGTAAAGCTCGGTCCTTTGGTGAAGATGTCTTTGCCATACCTTGGCGCATCATTTCTGCAACATTGTCCAAAAGCCAATAAATGAATTACATTCCAAATGCTGCCAAGCTTTACAAGATATTTTTAGACACTGATATGCCATTAGTTATATACAGTGATTTTTCAATACAAGAGCAGTGCTGCAAATTGCGGATCACTAAAAATAGTGGCTTGTTCAAACTTTGCAACAGCGCGGTGTGCCAGCCACTATTTCACAATATTTTATACTAAATAGTATATCGCAGAATAATAGCGATATGTTCAATTTTGCTGCGCAATAGTGCTACAGAAGCTATTTAAAACAGTTGAATAAAAATAATTACATTGGTTACTTGTATATCAAATAATCTAAGAAAGATGTGTGAAATGTTAATTTTAAAATATCTCAGATATTAAATATAACCGCTAAAATAAAATAGATATATTCTATTTAAGTCAATTTTAGTTCAAAGGTGAGTTAAACATTGTCCAAGAATAGCTTTCAAAAAATTTCTAACCTCGTTTTCTCTCAAGCTCCTGGTCGAGCTCTTCTTTCCACTTCCTCTGTCTCTCAGAAAAGCTTAAACTGCAAGTGAAACATAGCAGTATTAAATTAATGTATTTCTGAAAATAATTGATGCTGTGTAAGAGTTTAATTGGGATACACCATTAGTATAAAAGATTTTACATTGTCAGCAGATCACAACCAATTGTATGTGTGGCTTTAAAAGCAATTTTGATTAAAATCAAATGTAATTAATGATTTTACGGTTATGATTGATTGTCAGTGCAAAAAATATTTACATTAACGGTGTATATGAATTAAACCATCAAGACAAAAACAAAGCAAGGAAAAGAATTAAACAAATAAAACCTTGGGCTGAAGGGCTCCTGCTGAGAGTCAACTATCACTCCTTTCCGTTCATTAATGGGAGTTGATGGAACATCTTGTGAACCATGACTATTTACATTTCCAACTGTTGATGAGGACCTGCCATTACTTCCGGGACTTCCAGCACTGTCAACTTTAGAAGGAGAGCTAAATGGTATCCGACTTGGTGATTTGCTTTTAGGAGGTAATCTCAAGTATTTTCGACCAGCGGTATCATCACTTGGGCTATCAATCACGCTGGGAGAGCAAGATGCATTTAAACTGTTGAAAAACTCTTCATATAAAGGTGTCTGCAGTTTTTTCAGTTCAAGAGCCTGTCATAAATGAACAGTCATCATTCATCATCATCATCATGAAACAGCAGTGTGTAGACAAAAATATGGAAGAACATTTATCGCAGAAAGGCTAACTTGATTCAAACTAAAAAGTAATACCTTCTCATCCAAAAAAGCTCTAATTTTGGACTCCGTGAGCTCGTCATCTTCTTCTGACAGAGATGGCACGCAGGGAAAGGATAAATCTTTTTGTTCCTTATTAGACTCTAATTGAGTACGTGACTTGTAAATTTCATCGGTGTCCAGACTAACTTCTCTATTTTCCAGTTCTGGAGTTGCATCAAATTTACACCCCCAGTCTTCAGAGGGATCAGACATTGGGTTGAAACTCTACAATAAAAAGATTAAGTTTTTTCAGGAATTGCTTTCATTACTTTCATATCAAATAAAACAAGAACTTGAATGCAAGAACCTCGAAGTTATCTGGCACAAAAGATTTGTGTTTGACATCACACACTGAGAACTCTTCTTTATCATCAATCACACACATGTCATCATCATCATCATCATTTCTCATTCCCCATAATTGATTATTTCCTGAGTCCTCAGGATTTGCTGTTGAGCTGCAAAGTCTACATAAATAACGAACATCGGTTAACCAAAATAATTTTACTGTTTTGCTAGAATCAACAAATGATGTACGGAAGAAATAAAAAACAGCTTCTTTACATGTGCAACATAAAAAACTGTCAGACCTTACAAATTGAAGCAAAGTTGTTTAAACACTTACAAGGATTCAACATTTGGAGCACATGATGGTGAAGAAGCTCTAAAATTTCCCTGTTAGAAGTGAACTTAATGTCATAAAAATCAAATTTTAACTTAATAATTAAAAAATATACACATAACGGCTTTTAAAAAAATACTTGATTTATACATACCATGTCAATAGATGACTGAGGATTCGAATCCGTACTTTCACCAGTTACAAAGGGATGCTACATTATAAACTGAAAGTTAATCTCAGGGTGAAGCTGATTATCTCGTGCAAAACAATAACAAAGTAGACTCCAGTAACTCCACTGTTAATCAATAGCCCTAAAATGACTACAATGCTGATATGCAGAGTCAAAAGAGAAATGCTCATAGAATCACCTGAAGCAGTTCTGATGCTGATAGCCTCAAGATTGGTTCCCTACAAAATCATTTAGTAAGATCAATTATCCTGCATATATTCATTATAAATGGAAAGCAGCAGAAAATTAAAAGGAGCATACTTCTGCAAGCACTTTAGAAGAAAATCTTTTGCTCCGGCAGAGAGATGATCGGGGATAGGTGGATGAGACTTAGTTGTCCCTATATGGAAGAGAGCAGCAACCTGAAAGCCCATTATTTTAGTAAATATATATTCAGAGAGTACCTCAAACAGAATTTAAGGAGTCAAAATGTAAGCTACCTCTTGTTGGTATTGCTGGCTCCAAGGGGGCTTCCCTGTGGCCATCTCAATTACGGTACATCCCACACTCCATATGTCAGCAGAGCTGAAAAGGAAGCATCAGCATATGAAAACATCAATATTTAGTCTTGAAGGCATTTTGAAAATTCCTACCGCTGACGATTTTTCTATATCTCGAGCAAAGTTTTCTATTTTTGGAAAATGCTTGTCACTATAAACAATGATTCACAACTTTTTTTCTTTTACACTTTTTATCTCCTCCACCTTTTCTCCACACTGTATTCTGTTTTTCTCTCTTCACACTCATTTACTATTTGTATATAGCATCTATCTATTATTTTAACAGAAGTCATCATTGTCTAATTAATATATAATTCAGTCAGTTGTAATACAACTCCAGATATGCCAGATTCGCATAGAATGCTCAAACCTTGGAATCACAAAATAATAAGTCTTGGCTACCATACCGAATGACATCTGACTAGTAGAAACCTCCCATTTGTTTCATGTCAAAGTATATTAAATACAGAGCAGCATATCATAAAATATGTGAAGAAGGTTAATGTCCTTACAAGCTATGCCCAGTCTGGAGAATAACTTCGGGAGCCATCCAATATGGAGTACCCTTCATCGACTTGGCACCAGACATGGTAGCCTAGAACAAAACAATGTACCTCTTAAACAAAGATACAAATACAATATCCTTCACAAAGGTAAAGCGTGCGCCGTACATATAGTGCCATAATTGTAGAGTGGCAGATAAGAGTATTACCAGCTCAACGACCTGTTTGGATGCTCCAAAATCTGCAAGTTTTATGCATCCTTTATTATCTACAAGAATATTGGCCCCCTGAAATTAATATATATCTGGATATCAGTAGGTGAATAAGAACCAAGCTTACATGCATATCAGTGAGATGATACAAAAAGCAACCTTAATGTCCCTGTGCATGATTCCATTTTTGTGCAAGTACTCGAGTCCAAGCAATATCTGCTTCGTATAAGTTCTTATGACCTGTTGAATGAATTGGTCAAAATAGTTTGGCATAAAAAATCACTAAAGTACATTGATTCGGTAGTTAGAACTTACAGCCTCAGGGAAAGCTCCAAACTTCCCCAACAGTGAAGATATGGATCCACCCGGAACAAACTCAAGGAGAATATTTAAGGTATCTTCTTCTCTGACTGTACCCAAATATCTCTACAGCAAAAAAAGAAGAAAAAATATTCATTGAAGAGATGGTTTGGGTGAGGTAATTGGTTTGTTAATAACTTAATATCGTTTACCAACCGAACATCATACTTACAACAATGTTGGGATGCGAAAGATCTTTAAGCAGTTTAACTTCTTCCTCAAGCTCTTTTACATGAGCCTGTCCGTAGAACGCAAAACATTAACGAAAACAAAAGTATGCAAAACATTAACTAAAACAGCTCATGGTCTCTTCTAATTCAATTTGTATAATTACAGTCCAAAATCTGAATCATCCCACAAGCAAGTCTTCTTAATTAGTGTTGTCATATATCAGACATGGCGGAATCATAACGAATTGCATTGTCCGATTTCTTGACAACCGCCGCGGCCAATTTGTGAAGGATGGAAGCGCTGTGGCAATTTATGGCAGCTAAAAATGGTGGAATTATGGCTTTTGGCCATGAGTACTGTATATAACGAAGCCATTGCATCATGAAGATCACGAGCAAACACGTTTCATTTCTAAAGGTCGGTCAAACATTGAAGTTGTTGGATAGCAGAATCACATAGGCAGTTGACCAATTATATCACCTCGCTATTTTACGCAACGCAATTGCTCCGCAGTCGGGATAATTATCAATCAGTTTATAAATTTAGTGAAATTTGCATTTGATATATTTAGTTAGAACTTTCAAATTTCAATCAAATGGTTAGTTTTATTGAATTCATAATCTTCAGTCCACATATCATAAAAAAAAAACTGTTTATCATTTGGAACTGCCTACAAAAATCAAACAATTAAATCTACTATCATCAAACTACTGTAATGGACGCGATCATAATTAGTAACACCGAGAACTCAAATCAATCAACAAACCTGTGCCTTCTCCTTCGAAGCACTACTTGCTGCAATCAAAACCTGCAAAATCAAACAAAAAAATCAAAAACAATTAAACCTTTAAACCTCAATCCATATCCACTTCAAATCAAACTGAACGTGATTTTAAAAAAACACAAAAAAAAAAAGCCGATTCCGGAGGATCAAGAGGAACTGAAAAACAAATAGCTAAGAACCGAACTAAAACATCAAAATATCAAAAAATCCACTACAAATCAAAAAAAATTGAAAGAGTAAAATCGATTAAGGAATGAAGAAATGAACAAACCTGTTTAACGGCTAAAAGCTCTCCAGAATCGAGATTCATTCCAACGTAAACATGACCAAAGGCACCACAACCGATCAACTCGCCTTTGCGCCATCTGATTTGCGGCACGGTATCCTTCGGAATCGGCGGTGACGGCGGTGAAGGTTTAGAGAAAACTCTAGAATTACGGATGCAGTAACCGATCTTATCAACTAGGGTTCCACCAACTCCGAGTGACTGATCTTCGTTCTCCGGTGAAGCAGCACGGAAGACCAGTGACCGGCGAACTGATCCGAAAATGTCTTGCATCTGTGAGAGTGATGAATGTGAGAGAGACGTTGCGTTGCGTTGAACAAAGAAAGAAACTGTACAAATGAGAGAGATTAGAGGGAAAAGACGAAGGGCTTGCGTATTTTCAAATTTTTCTGAAATGGGGAATAAAATAATTAAATTAAATTATGGGGCCATTTTGTAAATTCTTCTGTTTTTTTTTTTAAACTTGTTTATTACTACTAGTTAATTAAGAACACTTTTTTTTTATATTTTTACGATTTTTATATAAATAATAGAGTACTGTGTCCATTTTCGTAAAATTTTATTTTTAATTACCCACTTCTAATAATAAAAATTAGTATTTATATTTTTATTAAACTCGTCATTATTTTCGTAAAATAATCATTATCTCATTGTTCTCGTGTTTTTCTTTCTTGAAAATATGATGTAAATAATATATTTTATGGGAAATATTATAGTTGTAGATGTTTTTGATATTAAAAAAAAAACATGTTAGATTTCCCAAAATAAAATAAAGCTGAGAGTTAATTATATTAATAATAATTGCACTAATTATTAGTTAAATATTACAAAAAATGATAAGGATAGTATGCTTTTCCAAAATAAAATAATTGTTTTTTATGGAAAATAGATATTACAAAAAGTACATGTTAGATTTTCCAAAAAGTATAAATTCATGTTAAATATATGTTGTTTTATGAAGAAACCCCTAATTCCAATAATAGTAATAATTAAATAATCAAAGTGGCATTCCACGTTATTACTGAAAAAAATGTATGTGTGGTTTTAAGAAGAAAAAAATGAAAATAAATATATAAATAAACATATAAGTAGAAAAAAAATTTATTCAAATTGGTTCAAGAGAAAGTGAATCTTGAAGGATTTTAAATAAATTTAAAATAAAAAATACGAAAAAAATAAACAAACAACACTAAACTCTTTTAAAACCAACAAACTCCTTTAAAACCTAAAACTAACATAAAGGTAATAATATTGAGAATTTTTTAATGGACGCCATAAATTTTTTAGTTACTATGTTAAAATATAGGAATACTTTTAAATTTTGTAGATATGTCTTTGGATTCATTAAAAAATCAAGAAAATTTTACCTCATACTCCTATTTTATTCTATACCCTTATATTTTATAAAAAAATACTAATTTTGCCCTTATATATTTTGAAGTAATTTATTATTTTATTTTTTTAATATTTTTTGTGTATCATTTTTTTGCAAAAGAGTTCTGATAGTCATTTTTTAACCTATTTTTTGTGTATCGGAAGACTTTACAAAAGAGTTCCGGTAGTTAATTTTTGTGTATCGGGAGACTTTACAAAAGAGTTTCGATAGTCATTTTTTAAACTTTTTTGTGTACTGAAAGACTTTGCAAAAGAGTTTCGGTAGTCAATTTTTATGTATCGGAAGACTTTGCAAAAGAGTTCCGGTAGTCATTTTTTGGAATATTTTTTTAAATTTTATTTTGTGTACCAGAAGACTTTGCAAAAGAGTTCCGATAGTCAATTTTTGTGTACCGGAAGACTTTACAAAAGAGTTCCGGTAGTCATTTCTTAAACTTTTTTTGTGTACCGGAAGACTTTGCAAAAGAGTTCCGGTAGTCAATTTTTGTGTACCGGAAGACTTTGCGAAAGAGTTCTGGTAGTCATTTTTTGGAATATTTTTTAAAATTTTATTTTGTGTACCGGAAGACTTTACAAAAGAGTTTCGGTAATCAATTTTTGTGTACCGGAAAACTTTACAAAAGAGTTCCGGTAATTATGTTTAAAATATGTTTTAACTTTTATTTTGTGTACCGGAACTCTTTTACAAAGTCTTTTGGTATGCAAAATAAAATTTTAAAAATATTTAAAAAATAGAATAATAAATTAGTTAAAAATTTATAAGGGTAAAATTGATATTTTTTATAAAATGTAGGGGTATAGGGATAAAAGTAGCGGTCGGAGGTAAAATTTTCAAAAATCAGTTAACTTTAAAATATTTCGGAGATTCATCTCCGGAATATTTTAGAGGTTTAAGGCCCGTTTGTTTTGTCTTTTTTTTTAAATGATTTTTATAGTGTAACATAATTTTGTGAAAAAAAAATTTACAAAAATTTTTTTCATAAAAGCTACAAATGAAATTTTGGTTTGAATAGTTATTTTAGGTATATCATCATTTTATCGAAACATTTCTTGGATACCAAAATTTCAAATAATCACTTAATTTTGAAGCTATTTCAAATAGTTTTTCATGAAAATCATTTTTGAAATATAACTTTTTGAAAAAATTGTGAGTTTGACTATGTTTTGATTTTCAATAATGTATATTAATGTTATAGAATGTCAAAACTAGTCTTTTAATTTATAAAAAACAAATTTAAAAATACTTGTAATATTTTGAAAAACGTTTTTGTAGAATTCATTTTCAAAAATACAAAGAAAAAATCCATTTTTTTAAAGCTAAAACAAACTGGCCCTAAAATTTTTAATCGCGTTAGACTTTTCTCTTTCTTCATTTTTCATTTTATTCATCAAACTCAACTTTAAATTCTCTTAATTTTTTCTCTACACCAAGTCAAAACTCAATCGACAAGACTCAATGGAACTTGAATCACCATCTCTAACATCATAAATAACATCAGAAACATTAATTTCTTATAAGTTTTATGAGTTTTCAATAAATTTTTTAGTTTTTGTGTTAATAAGTAGAAATCAATTATTAAAATTTAAAATGAGTAGAAATAACATTTAAGATAGTTTATAGATAGTGTATTAGATGTTTGTTGGTTGAAAATGATGATCAAAACATGTTATTTTTAGATTGCATGGGGTACATTGAAGTCATTGACGCGGCTTCTGAGTTGCAGAAAATTTTGAAGATGCATCTCCGAATTTTTCAACATTTTAATTTCCTAGATTCTGGATATGCATCTCCAAAATTTTCTGCAGTGTTTTTTGTTTATTATTTTCTTGCTTATGGTGTTGTTTACATGCACTAATTGTTTGCTTTACTTTAACTTACAAGCATAACGGTTGATAGACACGGTAGACTGAGGCACAGAAGAGTTGCTCAGTACGCATCAGTGCAGCGGGAGAAAAGTCAGCAGGTTTTGGAGGCTCCTGGTCCCTCTGGTCAAGCAAAATCATCTACTTCCGGGGCTCATGTTTCTCCTCACGGCACTTCATCTCTTTTTTTTTCGTAGGAGACGGGATTCACCATCTGACTCATCACTCCCTCCATCCTTCTGCAGGCCTCAAGTTTCCCCTATTCATGCGCCTGAGGTACGTGATTCATCGGTGTCACCTTCTACTGTAGATGTTGTTGATCCGATCTCACCTCCTATTGTTGATCCAGTCCCACCCCCGGAGGGTGAGGCTATTGTGGATGTTGATCCAGAGGCAGTTGGAGGAGGCCCAGTTGATTTGTTATTGTTGCCTCTATATCCAGACCATACTGCCAAACATATCTGGGACGAAAAGGTAGCATTAGTTGTCATTATTTTTTACGTTAATTTTAATCGACAAATTTCTGACCACGGGCGAAAGATTGCTTGTTGGCTTGCCTCAGCCGAATGAGGATTAGTTTCAGGCAGTTTTGTCCTTATAGTTATATGGCTTGAAGGACTTGTGCATGACCAATTATACTACGGTCAACCACGGGATGCTTAATCAATTCGTGGAAAGATGGCACTCGGAGACCTCGTTGTTTCATCTCCCATATGGTAAGGTGTCTATCACACTCGACGATGTCTCGTGTTTGCTACATCTTCTGATCATGGGGAGATTCCTAAATCACGGGAGGATTACCAAAGACGAGGCACTTGAGATGATGGTAAACTATTTGGGGGTTGATCCAATGGAGGCGAATGAGGTTTTAGATAAGACAATGGTGTTCATGCTATATTTTAACACCTGGAGAAGATATATGAGATGGTGTTATACTCTGGATAGTTGGTATGTGGATCGCGTCTCACTTCTCATCATTTGCCTGAACGCGTCATGCGGAAGCTCGGCTACACTCAGACCATTCCTAGACACCCTATTGTCTCTGCACTTCCTGTCTTGACACGTAGACAGATAGATGACATGTTTGATGATTATGAGAGTCATTTGGTATCGCAAGAGACACAAAGTATCATAACTGAGAGTGATTGGAGCTACGTCAAATGGTACATCAGATGGTTCTTTAGGGTGTCACATATGTACATGGTGCATGCTGCTCTAGGAGATCCGCTCAGGCCAGCTCATCAGGAGATACTATAGGAGGAGCAGGTACAATTAGATCTTGTTGTGGATGTCTTGCCTAGATATCGTCGCATAGTGGAGATTGTGCAGGCAGGCATTGACATTGGTATCTTCCCTGATGGGTCTGATGTGAGGCATTCCTAGATGCCATCATGACGGAGGCACGGGGGTATTGTTGTACCGAATACAGCACCGAAAGACAGTGGGGATTGATAGTCGAGGAGGTAGACGAGGCAGATGAGGTAGAGCAGAGGTAGTCAGACATACACATTAGTGTCTTAGTATATAATAGTAGTACTGTGTTGAGCCGTCAAAATGGGCTAGCCCACATGGCCCAGCCCACCAGGCCCGAAGAATCATAGGGCTTGGGCCTTAAAATTAGAGCCCATATTTTTCAGGGCCTTTTTAGCCCAACCCTAAAAAGCCCGCTACCCATTAGGGCTAGCCCAGATGGGGCCGTGGGTAACCCATTAGGCCTATATCATTATAAATTTTAAAAAATTATACTAATACTTATATTATCTTACTCCAAAGTAACACATTGATTTTTCTCACCTCACCAAATTTTATATATATTATATTCAATATTTCTCTTTTAAATATTATACATTAACATAATCAACATTTTTTTCTCGTATTCTATTAGTTTCCCTTATGTTAAATATTCAAGTAGTATTTTATACAATTTCAACATGTATTGTATTTAAAAACACATTATAGTATTGATAAAAGATAATATAATACTTAAAAATGTATTATAAAAATGTCTTATGTTTAAAATAATATAATTTTTAATTTTATTTATAATAAATATTATGGCATTTTTATTTTAATTTTTTATTTTAAAAAGCCCATTTAGGGCCGGGTAGCCCAAAACCCACCTAGGGCCGGACTCGGGTAGTAATTTTCGAGCCCATATTAGAAATGAGCTTTTTTGGCCCAGCTCTAAAAAGCCCGAGCCCATCAGGGCCAGCCCGTTTAGGGCTGAGTAGCCCATTTTGACAGCTCTAGTACTATGGTATATATTTTACTTTAACGTCATACTACTATATTGATCTCGATTGTATGGAAATTTTTACATTTATTGGTATTTTATTTATATAAGGAATTTTTGAACCATCTAGATTTATGTACATCTATTTTTTACTTTTGATTGAATGATATGGTTTAAATCTTCATATGAATACAAATAAACAAAATATAACATGAAAGACCAAGTTCTGATATGTTACAAAGATGTATCTCCGGAATATTCACGGAGATGCATCTCCGGTCCAATTTGCATGTATAATGGCTTTTGAGAGTGATGCATTATATGTTTTAAATTGTTACGGAGATGTATCTCTGGAATATTTCAACGCTCATTCATAATTTGGTCCGTCCAGAGATGGATCTCTGGAAACTATGGGCATTTAAATAATTTTGTGTGGTGGCCAAGAAACATAAAGGGTGCATTAATAAATTCTCTACATATTTATGGAATATGGACGCCAGCTTAAATCTACTATGTCAATGGGAGAATTTCCCGTTTATAGCTTCAAAGATTATGATCGGTAACCAGTAGAGTTTGGGCAGAGCACTATAGTACTCATCTCCATACCTACAGTTTGAAAAAAATTTCATCTCCGAGCTTATATCCGCGTGGGCACCAACATTTATACTAGTACTCGTACCCTATGGTACCTAAATACTCATATCCTTATCTGTTTACCCGCATTTCTAATAAAAAATTATCAATAAATTATAATTTATCACGTCATTTTAAATTTTTTCAGCAACATTAAAAAATTTCAAAGATGTTATTGTTGAGTTAGGAAAAAATAGTTATATTAAAATGTGGATAAATTTAATAGTGATGTATTTAATAAAATTGATAAATTAACATGAGTATATAATAATAAAAATAAAAATATATAATATATATTATGCAGATATGGGCCAAGGTGGGTACTAAGGTATTCGTACCTGCACTCACGCTCACTTATTTTAGTGGGTAGTTGATTATGCTCATGCATGAATATATTTTACGGATTTTTACCCAACTTTTTTGTTGGAATTAACCCAAAACCTTTTGAGAATTCCTATTCAATCTTGATCTCAAGATTGTTCACAATCACACGCAATGGCAACGAAAAGAAAAATTGAGAATGAAAGAAAGAGAAAAGAGAAATAGTAGCGTTGGAGAAGAAGATGAAAAACTGCAGAATTCTTTCTGCCTACAAACTGTGAAAACTTTCAATATTCACTTGCAACTGCAAAATGTGAATTATCAAACCTGATGATTACAATGATAAGGGTTCCTCCCTATTTATAGATTTAGGTTAACTTGCATCTAAAACTAACGCCCAAACTATAAAAGCCCAAAAATATCTAATCTAATCTTTCTAAATCAAATCTGATCTTTCTAAATCAAATATAATCTTTCTAAATCAAATATAATCTTTCTAAAACAATGAATTACATATTTAACACACTATCTAATTCATTGTGTCTAAACTGTCTATATTCATCATGGCACTTAGTCTTCTGAAAACTTCGACCGGCACTCCCTTCGTCATGATGTCTGCAATCTGATTCTCAGTTCTGCATTGTTCCAAGTTCATCTTCCCTTCTGCCACCTGTTCTTGAAGATAACGGAACCTCATTTTGATGTGCTTACTTCGACCATGTGCTATTGGATTCTTCGCCAAGTTGATAGCTGACATGTTGTCGATCTTCATGGTAATTGGTCCATGACTCTTCCCTGTGATCTCTTTGACCAGGTTCACCATCCAGGTTGCTTGGCATGCACAAAGGGAAGCAGCTATGTACTCTGCTTCGCATGATGACAATGCCACTACTGGCTCATTTCTCAAACTCCAAGCAACTAGTGCACCACCTAACATGAACACATAGCCAGCTATGGATTTTCTATCCTCAGCATCACTACACGAACTAGAGCCGGTGTATCCCACTAACTTTCATTCTTTTCCTTCATCAGCTGCAGGAAACAAAATGCCGTAGTCGAGAATCCCTTTCAGATACCTCAGTATCCTCTTCATTGCTGCTAGGTGTGATACCTTTGGCTTCTGCATGAATCTACTTACCATACCCACATTGATGCTAAGTCAGGCCTTGTGTGACAAAGGTATCTAAGTGACCCAATAAGTTTTCTATATTGGGTAAGGGCGACATCATCTTCGTCTGAATCCTTCGACAGTTGCAGTCTGGTCTCAGCTGAAGTCGAAGTTGGATTGCAATTTTGCATCTCAAATATCTTGAGTATTTCGCCTGCATATCTTCTTTGGTGCATCATCAAACCCCTACTAGTCTTTTAGAATTCGATGCCAAGGAAATATGAGAGATTTCCCAAGTCTGACATTTCAAACTCCTCACTTAGGTCATGTTTGAAATCTTTGATCTCCTTCTTGCAACTTCCTGTTATCAACAGGTCATCGACATAGAGGCATAGAATAAGAAATTCATTATTACTTCTCCTTACATACACTTCATGCTCAGTCGTACATTTCACAAATTCCTTCTTCCTTAAGAAGCTGTCGATTTTCTTATTCCAAGCTCTTGGAGCTTGCTTAAGTCCATACAGGGCTTTATACAGCCTGTACGCCTTTCCTTCTTCGCCTCGTTTCACAAACCGAGCTGGTTGTGCGACATAAACTTCTTCGTCTAAGGGGCCATTAAGGAATGCACACTTCACGTCCATCTGACATGTATGCCAATTGTTCACATTTGCTAGACCAACAACCAACCTGATTGTTTCGATCCTAGCAACAAGTGCAAACACTTCGTTGATGTTGATTCCTTTCTTCTGAAGAAATCCTTTCGCCACAAGTCTCTCCTTGTGTCGAGTTACTTCTTCTTTAGGATTCACCTCTACCTTGTCAACCCACTTCACATCAATTGCCTTCTTGCCTTGAGGCAATTCGACAAGTGACCAGGTGTTGTTGACTTCGATGGACTCTAACTCCTCATTCATTGCTTTCACCCACTTCGAATCTTTCAATGCCTCAGCTGCATTGACTGGTTCGACATCTGCGTAGAAAGCATAGTGTACCAGCTCACCCTCTTCATCAACCACATCATCTGATGTAATTACACATTCTTGCAACCTTGCAGGCATGTGTCTTGTTCGTCAAGGTCTGCTTGGTCCTGCTTCATCTCTGACTTGTTCCTGTCAAACTTCTCTTTCGACTTTAATGGATGGTTCTTCACAAGAGATTCTCACTGAATCCTTCTTGACATTCCCAGTCAAATCCCATTCTTTAAGTTCATCTATGATCACATCCCTACTGATCACGTCCTTGCTTATTCACTGGGTTGAACAGCTTGTAACCTCCAGTCGAATGATATTCTATCAAAATCATCTAATTCGACTTGTCATCAAGCTTCTTTCTCAACTGATCTGGCACATGTCTATGCGCTATAGATCCAAACACCTTCAAGTGACCGATGCTTGGCTTGACACCAGACCAACATTCTTCTGGTACGATTCCTTCAAGCTTCTTCGTCGAACATCTGTTCAAAATATATGTTGTTGTCGAAACCGCTTCTCCGTATAATTCTTTGGGTAGATGCTTTCCATTCAACATACTTCTCACCATGTTCCTGATGGTTCTATTCTTCCTTTCTGCAATTCCATTTTGTTGTGGAGTGTAGGGTGGCACCACCTCATGCACAATCCCTTCTTTCTCACATAATGCATCGAACTCTTTCGACACATACTCTCCACCATCATCAGTCCTCAGAATTTTCAGCTTTCGACCACTCTGTCTTTCAACCATAGATTTGAATCTGGTAAATACCTTGATCACATCACTTTTCTTCTTGATGAGGTAAGTCCACAACTTTCGACTGTAATCATCTATGAACGTGACAAAGTATCTGTTGCCTGCTATCGAATCCACCTGGATTGGACCACATACATCAGAGTATATAACTTCCAGAATTGCCTTCGACTTCCTTCATGCATCCTTGCTGAAGCTATTCTTGTGTTGTTTCGACTGAACACACTATTCACAAACTTCACTTGGAATGTCGATTTCAGGTAATCCTGAAACCATATTTCTTCTCTTTAGCTCTCTAATGTCATTGAAGTTGAGATGGCCTAGTCGAAAATGCCATAACCATTCATCTCTGTTGGCTGCAGTTGCTAGGAACTTGTGCTCCATCACATTGAGTTCAATCTTGAAGGTCATATTCTGAGACATTGGAGCCTTCAATATCAACCTACCACCTGCGTCGTGAACTTTCATCATCTTGTCTTCGATTAACATCTTGTAGTTCTTTTTGACCAACTGCCCTATACTGAGTAAATTACTCTTCATGCCTGGTATGTACAACACATTGAAAATTATTGACCTCTTGCCATATTTCCTCATAATCAGAACATCACCAACACCTTCAGCTGCTAGAGTGTTGTCATTTGCAAACTTCACCGTGTTCTTCGATGAGGGTTTCATGTTGACAAACCAATATTTCCTTCCAGTCATGTGTGATGAGCATCCTGAGTCCAAATACCACTGGTTCTGGAATTTCTCTTCGTCTCTTGTTGTGACCATCAGCAACATCTCTTCTTCTTCATGTTTCGCCAGCTTTGCATCATTTTCTTGATTCTTCTTCTTTTCTGGACAACCACTAAAATAATGACCATACTTCTGACAATTGAAACATTGAATGTGACTTTTGTCCGACTTTCGACCACCACGTCTTCCTCTACCTGCAGCACCACCTCTTTGGTTTCCTTGGTTCTAGGGTTTTCTTTGATTCGACCAGTTTCCTTCATGCTGATTTCGACCTGTCGAACTGTTGTAACCTCCTCTACCTTTGTTGCCATTCTAGATTTTTTTGCCTTTCCTTTCCTTTTCTGACCGTGCCTGCAAAGCCATATCACTCTTCGACTTTCCTATAGCTTTTTCAGCCATCCTTTGTTCATGAGACTCAAGTGTCCCTTGAAGCTCTTCCTTCGTCAATACTGACAAGTCTTTCGACTCTTCTATGGCTACTACCACATGGTCGAACTTTGGAGCCAATGACCTCAAGATCTTTGCAACAACTGATCTTGATGTCAACACCTCTCCACATACCTTGATTTGATTCACCAGTTTTGTAACTCTGGTGAAGATATTTGTTATACTTTCATTGTCTTCCATCTGAAGCAACTCATAGGTTCTCTTGTGAGTTTGTAACCTCACCTCTTTCACCTTCTCTGCACCTCCAAACGATTTTTCAAGAATCTCCCACGCTGCCTTTGTTGCCTCTACATCACTAACCTTTTCAAAGTTATCAGGATCGACACACTGATGGATTATAAAGAGAGCTTTATAATCTTTCTTCTTCAATTCTTTGTGTGCAGCCTTTTCTTGATCCGTCGCATTCTCTGCAAGCGGTGCTACTCCTTCCTTCACAAGATCCCAAAGATCTTGATAACAGAAAACCACCTTAATCTGCTTGTACCAATTCTCATAATTATCTTTCTTGAGAATTGGAAGGCTCGCCGAAAAGTGTCTGTTCGAATGATTCATCGCCATCACAATTTTCCTTCCTTGAAGCGCAACTGGAGCTCTAGATACCAGATGTTGGAATTAACCTAAAACCTTTTGAGAATTCCTATTCAATCTTGATCTCAAGATTGTCAACAATCACACGCAATGGCAACGAAAAGAAAATTTGAGAAAGAAAGAAAGAGAAAAGAGAAATAGTAGCGTTGGAGAAGAAGATGAAAAACTACAGAATTCTTTCTGCCCACAAACTGTGGAAACTTTCAATATTCACTTGCAACTGCAAATTGTGAATTATCAAACTTGATGATTACAATGATAAGGGTTTCTCCCTATTTATAAATTTAGGTTAACTTGCATCTCAAGTTAAAGCCCAAACTATAAAAGCCCAAAAATATCTAATCTAATCTTTCTAAATCAAATCTGATCTTTCTAAATCAAATCTAACCTTTCTAAATCAAATCTAATTGTTCTAAAACAATGAATTACATATTTAACACTTTTGTGGGTAATTTTTGCAGGTACCTGTTAGGGATAGGTTCAATTGTCATCCCTATTAAAGATATAGAATTTTTCCACGAATAAGGGAATGAAGAACAAAGTCCCTCTTAAAAACATCTTGGTGACGGGATACCGAAAATATCTCCGCCCGTAGAGTTTTTGTCACGCCTAAAATACCATAATATTTTAATTGATATGTAATTTTAAATTTATATGTAGATTTATTTGTCATTTCATATGATTTATTTTATAGAAAAATCTAGAACATGAGTGTAATGTTAGTAAAAGAAAGAGATTTAAATGATTGTTTTAAAAATAATATAAGTTTGAAAATTTGGAGGTGGTGACTTTCATGAGCATATATTAAATATTGTCAAAACAATAGTCTTATGGTAGATGATCGATTTCTTAATTTCTTGTGGTTTGTTTTTTTTTTTTTTAACTTCTTTACTATTAATTTGGCTTAAAATATTCACTTTTTATGTTTATAGATCTCCTTGGGAATCGTAGGAATCTCGGGGATGCATATGGGGACAAAATCACCACGTGACAGAAATCCAAGACGAAGATGGAAAATAAACTCGAGGGCGGGAGTTGGGAAGGGGTGTATCTCCTGCTCCCGCCCCGACCCATATGGAACTACCAAGCAGCTCCCTTAGTTCATATGAGTATTTTCTATAACACGGACACAACTCAGAAATATTAATCCAAAATTGTATTTGTTTCTAAACTTACATCATCAATCTAATAAGAAACAACATTTTTCAGACTTAGCTAAAATAATTGTTCGGAGATGCATCTATGAACACACCCAATTTTTTGCAAAATAAGGGTGGCTCGATAATTTATGCTGAGATGTGTGAAAAAAAGTGTCTTCGAAAATGCATCTCTAAACACACTTAATTATTTGCAAAATAAGGGTGGCTCGACAATTTGTGCTGAAATGTGTAAAAAATGCATTCGGAGATACATCTTTGGATGTTATAAGTATTTAAGACTTTTCACGATGGTGGAAGAGAATACATAAGGGTGGAAAGAGCAATTCCCATGTTATTGTTGCTCATGCGTATAGCAATGCTTATTCCAACTCCCTTGCCAACCTTGGATTGTTTACATAGTTACATTTTTTTATGAAGAGATGCTACATATTATGTAAAAATCTTAGGAAATTTCTTTTCCCATCCTTATGGTGTGGGTCACACATCAAAAAACCCAAAAATGCCCTCAAATTTTTTCGGAGATGCATATTCGAACACACCAAAGCCCATTTTTGCCAAAATTTAGTCTGGAGATGCATCTGCAAAGATTTTTAGGGTGAATTCGCAGATGCATCTTTAAAATCTTCTCTGCATGCTTTTTGGGCAGAAACATTATGTTAAGTTTGTATTATTTTAATCCAAAGATATTTTAATTTCACTAACATTGCCATTATTTGATTCAAACATTAATAAACATGAATATCTTAGAACAAGGTAATTCATTTATTATAGAAGAATTCAATCATATTAGAAACATTGTTCTCAAAGTATGTAAAAAAAATTACAAAAACATCCCAAAATACAAAAAAAAAGTATAATATATTGCATATGTGTAATTCTAACCCCCTAGTTCCTCCTTTGGTAACCCAAGACATTTTGTATCTAGGTAAGAATGGAATCTTTTAGAGCAATCGCATCATTGCCACCTCTATCAAATAGTCCAGACCGTATGCCCTCACACGTAATCCGCATAATATTCTGACATATTGGCAATACATCAATGACACGGTTATCCCTGGCCTGCTCATTCTCTAGGATCTCCTCATGAGAAGGCCTATTTATACGTCCAATGGCGTCTGATGTCATGACAGGGTGTGACACAGTATAAAACTAAGTCACACAACCGTCCACATAAGACTACTGACTTGTGGCGGTCATACTTCGATACACTTCTAGTACCATATGACTCTCATAATCCATCAGCATGTCATCAAGATGTCTACGGACGATCCTGTTAGGAGTAGCCACGAAAGGGGTCTCGGAATGATCTGCATATATCCAAACTGACGCATGCATCACTCCGACAAATACTTGCACATCGAATTCGTCTGACATGTCATTCATCCGAAGTAAAATGAAATGGGGTCTAAAGGAAGAGTGTCCCAGTGACCGTTGTATGGTGTCTAGTAGATATCATCGTGCTGAGTCCGGTCAATATACACACGAAACGACCACACAACGTCATTCCCTCTCTATGGGCAATATAGGCAAGCATGTGGCCAATCCTCAGTATACTCTAGCATACGATCAAACTCGTGTATGCGGTAAAAGAGGGATAAGATTCATCCTTGAAAATGAATAAGAAAAATGTATTAGTAACAAGTGTAAAAAATGGTTTTAATATTAATAATGGCTATGGAAATTACCGTCAATAGGGTGCAAGAGCCTGTCATTTGCTTTGTCGTCCAAAGAGAACCTTCACTCATCTTAGAGTACAGGTATACCAAACAAGTTCCCCCTAATTCCACACGTGAATGACCGACAAGTCGACGAAATACTTAAGGTATGCCACATAGGCGTAAGTTACACTTTTATCTAAAAAAATCGACGTGTCAACCAAAAATAGGAAAAAATACCTCAAAGCACATTCCATGTGGTAAGTAACCTGTAAATCATCGCAGTCGGCATTCCATGGGATAAGGACCCCTGTGAAAGGCGACTCCTATAAGTTGATGCTTCCCCCTTATGTGGCCTAAGGACGGTTCTCTGCCTAACTCTAGCCTGCTCATTTTGAAGCCTAGCTCTCTCACGTCGAATGGATGAATGTTTGGTTTCACTGCCGAGTCTTAGTCTATCGTCATTGTTTGCAGCCATTTTTCCTGAAACAATACAATAAAAAGACATCAGTTTGCATCCAGGACAGTTTCATATATGCATCTCTGAAAACCAGTAAACCACACATTCGGAGATGCATCTTCGAAAAACTCGTGTTTGCATAAATGGCAGAAACAAATATTGTTAGCCGATAGGCTTTGATCTAGAGGGGGTGAATATATCACATGTAAAAACTTTGGCAAAAATAAATTTGAAAAGTTTAATGGCACAGCAGAAACAAACAAAATCGAATCGTCTAATCGAACATTTATCAAAAAACTTGGATATACATAAATGTACACAACCGTATGATAACAAACACAAATTGTTCAACAACTATTAATAAAAAACAATTAAATGCTAAGTTATACATAGAGCTTATTCCCAATGATCAAAACACACAAAAACACAATAAAGCAATTTATCGAACACTTTGTATGCAATCGATATCGGTTGGAAATGTGATCAAAATAAAACGTTTGTGATCAAAATCAAACTTTGTGTCCAATCACAATCAAACAGATTATGATTATATCAACAAAACTATTTCAAAATGTGATCAAAAATAATTCCCAAACAAATTGATCAAACGAACAATGAATTCAATTATTTACAAATACAAAATTAAAATAGGGAGAGAGTACACAAGGATTTATTTAGGCAGTTCCTCAATCGGCCTCGCTATGGGTACGTATGCCCTCAATTTGAATTCGAATTGAGATATTATAATATATCTTACTTTGCAAATGTGTGTATACAAAATATGAAGAACTCTAACCCTACAAACCCTAGGTTTATTGTTGATTCTACCACCTCTAAAACCCTTGATCAAAGATTGATCAAGTAACCAATAACGTCGCTTTAAGTCACCTGTTATTTCTACTTCCTTGCAAGGCACCCCTTGTCCCAAGGCTTTCACCCGGTTGAATTAATCCCAAGCACACAGTTGTTGAAACCTAAAATTTACCAACACAATCCACTGTCTCACGCTACTCCCTTGCAAGACACCCCTTATCCCAAGGCTTTCACTCCATTAGATCTGAATTACATAAACTTGTCTAAAACCTTCAAATCCTTAACGATCTTGAAGGAAAAATCCAGCTCGATTTTCGTATTTGAAATCCTCAAAGTTCTCAACCTAATATTCTCGATACAATAACCTAATTGGACATTATCAACCCTAATCTAGATGGTCACCTAATCAAAATATGATTATGTGTAGTTTGATTGTATGTATGCATAGAAGAGAGGTTGAAGATGATAAGAATGCTTTGAAATCCGGATTTCGTATAGATTTACTCTAGAACCTTACTAGAAATGATGCATGTATAAAGTATTTATATGTATGCAAGTTTGGAAGCAAAAGAAATGCAACAGAATGAGAAAAATGTGAATTTTGGAAAAATGCATCGTATGTGTTAACCTATGAAAGTTATGTGTCGACCTATAAAGGTATTTTGTCGACCTATAAAGATCTTAGGTTGACTTATGAAGGTCTTGTGTCAACCTAAAAGAGTCAGCACATGGACAAAGCCTACATGCTTTATTCTTGCAACATGTGTGTCGACCTGAAGGTTCTATGTGTCGACACATAGAAAAAATTTATTGTGATGTGTCGACCTGAAGATTCTATGTGTCAACCTATAGAAAATAGGCTTTAATATTGCAGCGTATGTGTCAACCTGAATAATCTTATGAGCCGACCTATGGAAAAAAACTTACCGCAAAACTTATTTTTGATGCATGAACCTTTTCTAAAATGTTTTTATGCATTCTAATGGTAAGATGCATATAGAGACTTAGAGGATACCGTACAATATACATCAACGCTAAAGTATCCTAGTTTTGACATCATGCTGTCGTACCACCGAACTTTATTCATTCCAATGAAGGAAAAAGAAAAGGAAAATATCAATAAAACCTTTGAAAATAAAATGGTCTTCATAACCATATTCGGGTTCGGGAGTCGATTACGCAAGGGGAAGGTATTAGCATCCCTCACGTCTGTTGTACTCAACGGGAACCTCTTAGTTAAATTTGCAATTGCGTGTTAGCTTATGTCATTTGCTTTCTTCAAGCTATTAAAAGAGAAAAAGAGAAAAAAAGAAAAGAAAGGAAACCGCAAAAAGTTTTATTAAAGGGGGTGCCTGACAAGATTGCGTGTCTTGCTCCTACGTATCTCCAGGTGCAATAGAGAATTCAAGGCTATGTACTTCTGGGGAGACTACGGTTTGTTGGTTTGTGTTTTTTAATGAACAACTGTTTAGATTGCATTCTAACGATTAAACATTGGCTTGTTTACTCTCGGCAGAGGCTTAAGCACTAGTTTGTATTCACATTAGAATGGACTAAACAATGTTCTTTTTTAAAAGAGTTTTGATTACACGGGGGCGAGTAATTAGGTTTAATATGTGGGTATCTTTTATATGGAAGATGATTATCCAAATAGAGAGCCCTACAACATTGTTCAAATAATCACGGAAGGAGAAAGTCTACACCACCCTTCGTTTTTGTTCTTTAATATTATGAAAGAATATCGTGAATTGAATCATGGTTTATTAACAGAAGACAACTATTTACGCATGGAGCCCTACAACATTTCATAAATAACCGGGAAAGGAAAAAGTCTACACCACCCTTCCTTTTTCTTCTATAGAAGAACCAAATTCAATTCGAATAATTAAAGTATTTTTAGAATGGAAGACGAATGTTCGGACATAGAGCTCTACAGGATTGTCTAAACATTCGGGAAAGGAGAAAGTCTACACCACCCTTCCTTTTTCAACCAAGTTATTGTAAAAATAAATTTGAGGTTTAAATTGATTATGAAAAGAGTTTGGCGTTGGATCAAACATTTGATGCGTGCGTGCGGAGTGAATTGAGTTATGATAATGGTTTGAGATGTGAGAAGTGGTTTTGAAAAAATGGGAACTTGGTGTCGACTGAGTGTTTGAATTTTATTTTGAAAGATTAATTTTAGTATACATTCATTTCTATCTTATTTAACCATCTGAAATCTAAATGCAAAACATGTGTAAACCATGAATCAAATAATATACAAGCAATCACACAATGAGCGAGAAACAAACAATTCACACCACAAGTGTATCAAAGTTATTCCTAAAACTAACAAACTTGTTTGGAGCTTTTTGAAATAATATAAGAAGACAAACTAAAACAAATATCTAAATAATTCTATTTAAAATTTATTTTTGATAAAAAGAGTGGTATTATGAAAAGAACAAAATAATCAAATAAGTATTATTAAGATTTAAACTCTCTCCTTTTATATTTAAGAAAAAAATTGTTATAAATCAAAAATTGTTTGTTTTTGTGATATTAGTATAAACCTAAAAAATAAAATAAAAGGATAGTGGGCCTGGGGTGTGCGCCTATGAGGGAGTAAGGCCGAAGCAAAATCAGAAGAACAACAAACAAACAAACAAACCAAAAAAGAAATCCTAAGGGAACCCACTGGTTCGGGCCATATAACTTGAAGTTGGGTTGGGTTTACCAAAACTCATGTCCCTTAAAATAAAGACCAGATAGAACCCGGTTTAAATCATAAGTTAACCCCTGAACCCTTCTTTCGTTCTGCGTCGCTGTTTCTTACCCTCTCTTTTCCTATATTTGCTCTCTCTGCTTCTTATCATCCCCTCTTCCACGCGAACACCAACTTACCAAAGGGACCACCAGAGTTGGATTCGTCATGGTGGTGATGAAGAACGGGAGGGATTTGGTGAAGAATACTTTGGCAGCACCGTCATGGCATCACCCAGAACCTCGTCAAAAAAACTACCCAACCTAAAAATCAAGCCCTAAGCCAAATCCAAACTCAGAAATAACAAACAACCCCTCATTTTTAGGGATCGTCCTTCACAGGCAAAAACCCTAAATCATTGATTCAAGCACAAATTGGAGTAATAAATATAATAATCAAAGGGGAACAATGTAGACAATTATGTATCAACAATCAAATGAGGGAAAAAGCACAAGATTAAGGATTAAAGGTCTCTCCAGAGCTTTGAAACTCCAGCGAGTTTTCTGGCCAACCTCAACGTATGTTTCTGAGCTCTTTTCTTGCTTCAATTCTATTAATTTTCTTCTTCTACTCCTTTCTTCCTCTGTGTATGAGTGTTTTTGGTTGTTTACATTGTTGTTGTTGTTAGATTATAAGTGTTTTTTGTTGTTTACACTGTTGTTGTTGTTGTTAGATTGGAATGATTTATCTTAATCATCTCAGAGTTTCAATGAGAAACTCTGAGTAATTATAAAATGCTTAAGCTGTAAGCAAGGGTGTAGGTAAATTTTTGCAGCGTAACAGTAGGATAATTCGTCTCCTTCTGTGAGGAGATAAAGGCTTAATTTAAAGGCAAAGATTGATGGTTAAGGTATGTGTGAAAATGAAATTCGTTTGTGAGAGATTTTTTTGTGAAATTATTTGCTTCAAGCGTGTGAAATGGAATGATTTTGGGTGAGTGTATTTAGGCAAATTATATGAGCTGAGAGGAATCAAAAATATGTTATGAGCTGTGAAAAAAATCTCCCTGATATTGTGGGATTTTCTGATTATTCCCGTGGGGACCAAAAGTGAGTAGAATGATGCAAGAAGTGTGAACCGTGTGAGGAAGCATGTGCAGATTTTTAATCAAATCCTATTGTATAAATTTTTACTGCTGTGAAAAAAATTGTCCCTTTGGTCTTTTCACATTTATGTCCAATATGAGATATTTGTTGAATTGGCATTGTCATACCCCAATTTTGACCCTGAATCGCCAAATCAATACAGTTATCATAGCATTTGCATCATCTGCATAGCATGACATGCATTTCATCTTGCACAATGTCCAAATAGTCAGCTAGAATAAATTTTTGGATTTACAGACAGAACGGTCAAACTGAATCTCAACTGTCCGTAAAATCAGTGAACCGAAAATTTTAAAATCAAGCTTGCAGACGTCATTTATATTAATCTATGTTTCGTGTAGTTTAACCCAACGTGCTCATTTTAATTTTTAAACACCTTTTTCGGCCGCATTTTGATCAGTTTGAGCCTTTTAACTGGTCTAAATTTATTTCAAAAATTAATCAAACGCTGTATTTTTTCAATAGGTTTATTTCGCGCTAATCATTTTGGTGCATTCATTTAAATTTTTCGAGCACATTAGCGTCCGACTTTTTCCGTTTCATACCCGTTTAATTTTATTGTTTTGTTAAAATGTTTGAAATAATTAAATAGAATTAGTGGTGGTATCACTTTAATTTTATTATGATTATTTTGACATGTTTGATTTTGTGTGCTTTAATTTATTTTAATTCATTTTATCACTAAAAATTAATATAAGAGGCCATTTTTGAACTTTTAAAAATTAATGAAACAATAGACTCATTACTATCTATATTAACATGTTGGGAGTTAGGGTGAGACCAATCCACACCAACCTAGCAAGTGGCGCCACCACATGGTAATGTCTCTCTTATTTCCATTTTTGAGGAACACAAATGTTCTGAACTGGGCTGAGGCTGCCCAACAGTCGAGCAGGCCCAACCCATATAACATGGGGAGGCCCAATAAGACCCCTCTGCGGGGCACTTGACTGCTGCAAGCATACCAACGTTTCCCCCGAGCACTTTACATTGTCGGGCACAAACGGGCCAACAGGGCAGGAGGACCTCGCACCCCGGCGGATAGGTACATCCCCGACATACCAGCTTCTCCCCGCGAGAATACCGCACATCACTCCTCGACAGACATGGCTCCTCCCCGCGAGGCCATGTTCGTCGTACGCTTGACAGGTCCTCGACACAGAAGGCTCCTCCCCAGCGAGGAGTGTCTAACGGTCCGTACCACGTAGACACGTTCCAAGTAACCACTCCACTCCCGAAGGACTCGGTCTGCCCTAGTCCCGGAAATCTAGGAGCGGTTACCCCAGGGCGAAGACCACGCGCTGGTCTTCACTACGCCACGTAAGCCCTGGCAGTTACTTGGATTGGGCCTGACAATCCAGCCCAATGCAAGTAACCGTTGGCTCCGCGCTGGGGGTTCTCTATAAATACCCTCTCACTTGAGAGGGTCAGGTTAAGTCATTTTTCTCACTCTTCTTTTATTTGCTGTTACTATGTGCACTCCCTAACTTGAGCGTCGGAGTACCTTGCAGGTACACCCCCCCCCCCCCCCCCCCCCCCGCCGTCCTTCAACCTCACCGGAGCCGGAGCTCAACGGACGTCGTTGGCCACCAATAACTGTCTGATCCAGGTACGATCAGTGGCGCCGACTGTGGGGATCTATAAGCTTCCCCGCTTTCTCTTCGATAAACCAAAGCTTCCTCTATTCATCACCATGGCCAATCCGACCGTCAACCAGGCTCTGGACACTGTGCTCGCGCAACTGGAGAACGGGAACCACCGTGAGGACGCCATCATCCTCCACGGCGACGAAGGCGACATAAGGGACGGACAGACCGCCTCCCCGGACTCCCAGGAAGCGACCATCAACGTCGTCCGCACTGACGACCAGCAAACCCCTCTCCAGCCAGTGGCTCCGCCGTCCAACGCGGACCCAAGCACCGTGGCCCTGTTTGCATTGATCAACCAGACCAATCAGCTGATCGCGCAGCAGAACACCAGAATCGAAGCCCTGAAGCAGGGACAGGCACGACGATCTTCCCCGCGAAGACATCGTCGTCCCCCGTCACCTCGCCGCTCTCCTTCCCCGCGGAGGACCCCTTCCGAAGATTCCCGGACCTCGTCTCCCGTACGCCATGGTCGACGACCGCACCTCGAGCGCCCCCAGCCGGCGATCACCCAGAAGCGCCCTCGTTCCCCGCCTCGGAAGGAACCCAGGGCCTCCACCATCTCCAAGAAGTCCAAGCAGGCTGAAGAGAGACCAAAGAACCGTTCGAGGAACTCCCCTCCACGGCACCATGGGTCACCTTCAAGATCCCCGGCTGGTAGCGACGACGAGGACCAAAGGACCCCCTTGTCGTGGGAAATCATGGACGCCCCAATCCCTCCGGGCATGGAGAAACCGCCACCATTGGGGACCTACGACGGACTGACCGACCCCGACGATCACGTGGAGAGTTTCGAAGCGATGCTCGACTTTCGAAACGTCAGGGGAGCCATCAGGTGCAGGCTATTCCCTACCACCTTGCGGAAGGGAGCCATGACATGGTACAAGGGTCTGGAACCTGGTTCGATCACGTCATGGAAACAACTAAAGCAACGCTTCACCAAGCACTTCACCCCATCACGTCGACACCCGAAGACAGAGGCTGCCCTAGAAAAGATCTTCCAAGGGAGGAACGAATCCCTTCGAAATTACATTGAGAGGTTTAACAAGGAAGCCGTCGAGGTCCATATGACCGACGACATGAAGAAATACTTAATTATTCACGGACTACGCGCCGGGTCGGACTTTGCCAAATCAATTGGCCTCCGAAGACCCCGGCGTCTCGAGGACCTTCTCGCTCGAGCCCAGAAGTACATCGAACTCGAAGAGACGGAAGCAGCCCAGATAGCTCTTGAGACGAGACGTAGGGAAGGCCCCCGCGGCCACAAAGACGATGACGCTTCTCCCCGACGGGGAGGAGAAAAGAAGAAAGAAAACCGCAATCGAGATCCCCGGGAACAGCGCGGGCCAGCTGGCCGATTCACGGAGTACACGCCGCTCAACACTTCCCGGTCCCGGATCCTCTCAGACTGCCAGAATTCCGAGTTTGTGAAAGGAGGAGTCCGCTTCCCGAAGCCCGCGACTCCCAAACCAAACGTTGACAAATCTAAGTACTGCAGGTTCCACCAAAGCCACGGGCACGTAACCGAAGATTGCATCCACCTCAAGGATGCCATTGAAATTCTCATCAAAGAAGGGCACTTGAAGAAGTATGCCCAACAGAATGACCCTCCTCGTCCCAGCTCAAAGGAATCACAGAACGTCGAGGAGGCAACACCCCCTCCCGGCGACAGCCAACTTCAGGTCGCCCTCAGCGTCACTCGACCCGAGGACTTCTTCGTCCCCCCAATCATCGAGGACGAAGAGGCAATCCGCAACATGTGGGCGACTTTCCCCGACGAGGGCCCCGTCACGGCCCGTAGTACCTGGGAAGGCTTCCCCAAAGCAATGGTTATCTCCGGAGGCGACCCCGGGAAAATATCGGTTGGGTCGATCAAACGGAAGTTTGACGAGCTGGAATCCGCGACATCGTCGAAGGCGACCACCCTCGAGAAAGTGCGGGGAAACTCCAATCCCATCACCTTCTACCTCGAGGAACTCCCCGGGGGAGCACCAAACGCCACTATTCCCCTCCTGGTCAGGGCCCAAATGGCGAACTTTGACGTCCGAAGAATCCTAGTCGACCAGGGGAGCTCGGTCGACATCATGTATTCTCATTTGTTCGGGACCCTTCAGCTGGACGAGAGGCATTTGACCCCGTACGTCGGGTCAGACCTACAGGGGTTCAATGGAACCACCACCAGACCATGGGGTTACGTGGAGCTAATGGTTACGTTCAGGGCCGAAGACACGGCCCGACAGGTGAAGACCCGTTTCCTGGTGGTTGAATGCCCATCCCTTTACAACTGCATCCTCGGAAGGACCACCCTTGCTGAACTCACGGCGGTCCCGTCAACGGTCCACCTCAAAATGAAGTACTACACGAGGAGGGGACGGGTAGTGACGATGCACGGGGACATCGACGCGGCTAGGAGATGCTTCGACGCCGCGGTTAAGGGCCTAAGTTCCATTGGTCCCAAACCTAAGGCCGTGGCCAAACCACCCCAGGACGTCGGACAGGTACCTCTCCCGCGCGTCAACGCGGTCGACCTCGACAGCAGGTTCTCCGGCGAGCGGGATGAAGACAGAGTCAAAGACCACGACCACCAGGCGGAAAACAACGGGCAGCCTCTCCGCCCAGCACGCCCCATCCCAGATGGAGATTTCGAGCTCGTGGCCCTCGGAGACGGCCCAGATCGCAACGTGAAGATCGGCACCGGGATCCCCGACCTAGCCAAAGAGCAGCTGAAAGCATGTCTGAGGGAGAACGCTGACCTCTTCGCGTGGAGCGCATCCGAGATGCCTGGCCTCGACCCCGAGGTGGCTTGCCACCAGCTCTCGGTAGATCCGGCCGCTAGGGCCATAACACAACGTAGGCGTAAGCAGTCTCCCGAGAAAGCGGAAGCTGCTGAGAAAGCTGTAAAAGACCTCCTAGAGGCAAATTTTATTTCGGAAGCCAAATACACGACATGGCTGCCCAACGTTGTACTTGTTAAGAAAAGTAATGGAAAATGGAGAATGTGCGTTGATTATACTGATCTTAACCGGGCTTGCCCGAAAGACTGTTATCCCTTGCCTAACATCGACCAACTGGTCGACAATTCTGCAGGTTACAAACTACTATCTTTCATGGACGCCTATTCAGGATACAACCAAATTCCCATGGACAAGGTCGACAAGCAACACACGGCCTTCATGACCGCGTCGGGCAACTACTATTATAACGTAATGCCCTTCGGTCTGAAGAATGCCGGTGCAACCTACCAACGGATGATGAACAAGGTCTTCCGGACTGAAATCGGCGACATGCTCGAAGTTTACATGGACGACATGATCGTCAAGTCTGCATAAGAAGTCAACCACGCCGCGCACCTCAAGAGGGTGTTCGACACGGCGAGAAGATGTCGTATGAGGTTTAATCCCGACAAATGCACCTTCGGTGTCCGGGCGGGAAAGTTCCTCGGATTTTACCTCACGGAACGAGGAATCGAGGCAAACCCCGACAAGTGTAGAGCCTTTTCCGAGCTCCCTACTCCGGGCTCGAAGAAGTCAATACAATCATTGAACGGAATGCTCACCGCCCTTTCCCGGTTCGTCGCCAAATCCGCACAGTACGCACTCCCATTTTTCAAACTCCTCTGGCAAAAAGCAGAGTTTGAGTGGAGCGAGGAATCCGAACAAGCACTCGCACATCTGAAACAAATCCTATCGCAACCCCCGGTCCTCTCGCGACCCGAGAACGGGGAAACACTCTTCTTATATCTTACGATCACGAGCGAAGCGGTCAGCGCGATCCTCATTCGGGAAACACCAGACGGACAGAAGCCAGTTTACTTCACGAGCAAAGCTCTCCAAGGCTCCAAGCTCAGGTATCAGCAGATCGAGAAAGTCACACTGGGCCTCGTCACCGCGGCCAGAAGACTACGCCACTACTTCCTCGCCCATACCGTCATCGTGAGGACCGACCAGCCGATCAGGCAACTCCTCAGACGACCGGATATGGCGGGGAGGATGCTCGGGTGGTCACTCGAGCTGGCCGAATTCGACATCCGATACGAAGAGAGGAAAGCCTTGAAGGCACAGGTACTAGCCGACTTTGTAGCAGAGATGACCGTCCCAGAACCCTCAACCAACGGGTCACAGAAATGGACAATCTATGTCGACGGAGCATCCATCCCGAAAGGAAGCGGAGCAGGAATCATCCTCGAAAACGAGGAAGGCATCCTCATCGAGGTGTCCCTCGAACTGTCCTTCCCGACTTCGAACAACCAAGCCGAATACGAGGCCTTCCTCGCGGGACTCAGGCTGGCCGAGGACCTCGGCGCCAGGGAGGTCAAGCTTTTCACCGATTCTCAGCTCGTAGCCTCGCAAGTCCGAGGAGAGTACCAAGCCAAGAATGACAGTCTCATAGAATACTTGGCCTTGGTAAAAGAGAAGATGAAAAAGTTCACCTCGGCGGAAGTAACTCACATCCCTCGGGAACACAATGCCCGAGCGGACGTCCTGTCAAAATTGGCGAGCACGAAAAAGAAAGGCGGGAACAAATCCGTCATACAAGAGGTCCTTTCCCGCCCGAGCATTGACAAACCAGGCATGATTTCAGACATCAACGCCATCGGGGACAGCGATTGTTGGATGACCCCGGTATACGAATACCTCACGACGGGCAAACTGCCCGAAGATCCCAAAGAAGCAAGAATGGTCAAGAGACGGGCGTGCTCGTACACTATAGTCGAGGATAAGCTATACCGGCGAGGATTCTCTATTCCCCTCCTCAGATGTGTCGAAGATACCAAGGTCCCCGGCATACTCCAGGAGATCCATG
Organism: Lathyrus tuberosus; assembly: GCA_022829125.1. Lineage (NCBI taxonomy): Eukaryota > Viridiplantae > Streptophyta > Magnoliopsida > Fabales > Fabaceae > Lathyrus > Lathyrus tuberosus. The sequence goes on along the minus strand of JALAZF010000111.1, from coordinate 7,912,960 downwards.
AGGGAATCAATGCGCAGCACCTCGGCAGACGATCGCTAGCTCGTAAAGCACTCCGGGCAGGATATTACTGGCCCACCATGCAACAAGACGCCAAGGAGCACGTCAAGAAGTGCGATAAATGCCAGCGGCACGGGGACATGCACCTCGCTCCCCCCAGCGAGCTCACGATGTTATCCTCCCCGTGGCCGTTCGCATGGTGGGGGATGGATATCCTCGGACCTTTCGTCCAGGGGTCGTATCAAAACAAATACCTCATCGTCGGGGTGGATTACTTCACGAAGTGGATTGAAGCAGAAGCATTGGCCAAAATCACTGCCTTCAACATACTACGTTTCTACAAAAGAAATATCCTCGCCCGGTTCGGAGTGCCTCAAGCCATCGTCACAGACAACGGAACCCAGTTCACCGACAGGAACTTCCAAGACTTCGTCACAAAACTAGGCACGAAGCAGCACTTCACGTCGGTCGAGCACCCTCAAACGAACGGACAGCCTGAGGCCGCGAATAGAGTGATCCTTCGAGGATTAAGACGGAGACTGGGCGACGCCAAACAACGGTGGGTCGAAGAGCTACACAACGTTCTCTGGGCCTACCGAACAACCCCACACTCCACGACTGGGGAAACCCCTTTCCGTCTGACCTATGGAACGGAGGCAGTGATCCCCGTGGAGATTAGAGAACCCTCGAGGAGGACGGAAGCCCCCCTCGACGGGAATGCGAACGACGAAGCCTTGAGGGAAGAACTCGACTTCGTCGAGGAAACACGCTCGGGCGCTTCTCTCCGAGAGGCGTCACTTAAACAAAAAATAACACTACGTTATAATGACAAAGTCATTAAACATGATTTTCAGGTGGGCACCCTCGTCCTGCGAAGGAACCAGAAAGACTCGCAGGAGGGCAAACTCGCCGCGAACTGGGAGGGCCCGTACCGCGTCCGCGCGAAAACGGGGACAGGAGCCTATTTCCTCGAAAATATGCACGGGGAAGAACTTGCTCGACCATGGAACGCTGAAAAGCTAAAACAATACTACAGTTAAACACTGCCCGCGGGTCACTAGCACCGCGATTACGGGGGCACACTAGGGTACGAGCGCGACACCCCTATACAGAACACGAAGATCAGAGACTGCGTTGTGTGTGCGCGAGGATCTCTGATCCGGCGGGGATCCCTCAATCGAGGCCCACCGTCGTCGTACCAACCAGGCATAACACCCAGCTCGCGATGGGAAGTTCATGCCACGAGGCTAGGACGTCAATCGAACTCTTAGCTTCATTGAAGGTCGGGGCACGCCTCCGACCGCCCGACCGCCTCTCCACGCGGTCAGGAATTATCGAGGTCGAGCAAATCCCAAAGCCCTACTACTTAGGCAAAAATAAAGTATAGCAAATACCACATCACACACGATCAAAATCAATAGAGATATTACGAAGTACGAATATTGGGCAAAACCCTTGGTACAAAAAAGTTACAAATATAAGCCCACAAGCCGGGCAAAAATAACCATTGTGCAAATAGTACATCAACTAAGCCCACAAGCCGGGCGAAACAAAGCGGCTCGCAGGCCGACCAAAACAAAGATAAAAAACCTACTCAGCTGCGGTCCCGTCAGGCTCCTCGTGCGCATGAATGTCATTCTCCCGCAGAGGATACACGATCTGGCCATCCACCACCTCAGCGTCGGGGTCAATCCCTTCAATGACGAGGTCGGGGTTGAGAACCCGAAGCTGCGCCACGGCACTGCGGAACCCTATACCCGCGGTTTCAATAGAATCATCCTCGGACACCCGGAGATCCTGCTCAAGCTTCCGGAGCTGCGCCACAAACGCCGCACGAGTGGTTAGGAGCTTGTCCTCCTCAGTTTCCCCTTCGACTGGCCGCACCGCATCTTCCAACTCGGCAATCCTTTCCTTAAGCCGCTTCTCCTCCATCTCCAGTTCAGCGATTCGGGCAAGGTGGCCTTTCTTTGTCTCCTCGGCTTCCTTAAGCTTGGCCTCGACCAGCTGCTGCTGCTTGCTTTGCTCTTTGTTCAGATCTCGGCACTCTTTTAGTTCCTTGCGCATACCGAGCATCTCAGCGCCCAAGGTATCCAGCGCCTCCTGCAGGCGGGCCAGTTCAGCAGCAGGGCGGGTCTCGTCATTTAGAATGATGTCAGTCGAGCAGATACGCATGACGGCCGACAGGTCCTCAAAAATCATCTTCCTCCTCACTTCAGTAGCGGTCCCCAGCACAGTTTGGATCTCGGAGGGAAGGGTGCGAGGATAAGTGACCTCGGAGAAGAAGTGAGGTTTTTGATGGCAGGGGGGAAGGTCAAAGCTGGAAGGAACCGGGGGACTGTCTTCACCACCCAGGTCGACGACCTCCGCAACGCGTTGCCTCTTCGGAGTCCCTTGGGTAGCCGGGGATTGGCTTCCCGCAGGAGTTGTGCGGCCACCCGCTGTCCCCGACACGGCGGCAGCAGGCTGAGACTGGGTGGATCCTTCGGGGGCAGCGGCCGTGGAAACACCCTCGTGCAGGGCCCCAGAAGGGACAACTTCTTGATCTTTGGAGCGCGACGCCTCTTCCCGGGCCTGCGCTTCCCGGGCCCTCTTCGCTTTCAGTTTCTTCAACCTCTCCTCGGCTCCGGCCATTGTTCCTGCAAAAGGAAAGAAAGCGTTAGTAAAGCGAGAAACACAGATACGAGGAAGACCTAAAGCGAGGACGTTTTCACCACCTAACAATTCGATGGCCTCCTCGTCGGAGAAGGTCTCGAGCAGAACGCGGGTGTTTATCAGGCGACGTTCTTTCTTCACCTGCCCATCTGCACCTATTATAGGCTGGTCGTCCAGCGTCTCGTGTCGAGCTTCGGTAAAACTGTCAACGAAAGCTACGATTTTATCGTAGGCTTCCCGTTCGTAGGCCTCCATCTGAACAGGTTTCGTTTTATATTTGTCAACTCCCTTCTTAAAGTGTTCCTCCGTCCAGTACAGAGGAAACTTTGGCTCCAGCACCTCCTCGGAACGGCCGTCGACCTCGCGAGTGACTTTCCGGTACAATGAATATATCGTCTCGAGGGTGACCGGCTTCACGTAGAAATAGCGGAACTTGAAATCCCGGATGGAATCCAAGTAAGTGTGAAACAGCGCCTTGCTCTGCTTGAAGGACACCCAGCCGTGTCGACCTCCGACCGACGACCGTTGGAGGTGGAATATGCGGAAGAAAAGGTGAACGGTCGGCACGATCTCCAAATATTTGCATACGAGCTCGAAGGCCCGGATGAAGGCCAGCGAGTTCGGGTGAATCTGCGAAGGGGCCAACTTCAACCAGTCAAAGATCCCCTCCTGAAAATCCGTGAAAGGCAGCCTCCACCCCGCCTTCTCGAACATAAATTCGTATAAGGGGACTCGCATTCCCCGGTAAGGGGAGCATATCCGGTGATGCTCCTCAGGACGAAAAACCTTCCAGGATTGACCACTTCCGAGTAGTCGATGCTCGACGGTACAAAAAGCATCGCCCACATCTGGGTACACGAAGATGGACGACATCTCCAGGGCCTCGCTACAGACCCAATCCTCGAGCGGCCTCTCCTGCACAAAGGCCATGTGAGCCATAGGGGAGTCGGGCTGATCGTCGTCGTTTTCCTCGAAATATCCTGCGGCCACCTCCGCAGTCAAATCGTCCATTTACCTGAAAAGCAGAAGGAAACGGTGAATTCGATTGGTCGTATCAAATTCACCCCTCCACCGTTGTTCAAGCGAACAGGCGAGGAAGGGGCAAGGCTTTCTTAACTCCCCGACGCGATCGGCCGAGGATCAACTTGCCCACCGGGGAACTCATCGTCTCCCCGGAAGGTTCTGCCCCGTGTCCCCGCGGCACTAACAAATATACTGATTATTAAGGACCCCGAGACATTCAACGGATCCCCGGCGTGTTCGTCCCTGATCCCCGAGATATTCATAAAAAACGAGCAAGAATATTCGCACTCTCTCTCTCCACAACTAAATATTCCCGCCGTATTCGCCAGGAATCCCTTCGTTTCTCATGGGAATATCATCAATTCACCAAGGAAACGTCCTACACTAGTTAAAATTGAAGAAAAACGCAAAATAAAGGTCCGATTTGAAGCAAATACCTGGTAAGCGGCGGTGTAGGGTTCCGACACGGAGGTTTCCGGCTATGGTACGGCGACGATTGGCGGTCGTAGCGGAGGAAATGCTTCCGACAGAGAATGCCCGGCGATTAACGGCGGTGAGCTACGACGAAAGAGGTTAGAGAGAGAGGGAGAAAGTTTCTTGAGAGAGAAGCGGAAAAGTGAAGAATGAGCGAGGGGAGCGGCTTTTATAAGTGGTTCTCGCGAGACCCGAGGGGCGTAGGGCACTCGAGTGCGCTACCCTAGCCAGCCGCCCTAGCCTCCCTAGGTAATGATGGCAGGCGACACGTGGCACGCATGCAGCCATCCGTCTCCCCACGCGTGTCGTTTCGGTTTTCCCCAAACGCTTCGAATCCGAAACCCTTCATCTCCCCGACCATACGACCAGACACATCTGTCCGACGCCCGACGCTCATCCGGCCGAAGGAATTTCGCATAGGAGATCGACCTCCTCGGTTCCTCTCTTAGCGTATCCTCGACATACAATAACCCTTAAGTCATTACTCTGCCACCTCAGAGCAACGACTTGGGGGGCTCCTGTTCTGGACTGGGCCGAGGCTGCCCAACAGTCGAGCAGGCCCAACCCATATAACATGGGGAGGCCCAATAAGACCCCTCTGCGGGGCACTTGACTGCTGCAAGCATACCAACGTTTCCCCCGAGCACTTTACATTGTCGGGCACAAACGGGCCAACAGGGCAGGAGGACCTCGCACCCCGGCGGATAGGTACATCCCCGACATACCAGCTTCTCCCCGCGAGAATACCGCACATCACTCCTCGACAGACATGGCTCCTCCCCGCGAGGCCATGTCCGTCGTACGCTTGACAGGTCCTCGACACAGAAGGCTCCTCCCCAGCGAGGAGTGTCTAACGGTCCGTACCACGTAGACACGTTCCAAGTAACCACTCCACTCCCGAAGGACTCGGTCTGCCCTAGTCCCGGAAATCTAGGAGCGGTTACCCCAGGGCGAAGACCACGCGCTGGTCTTCACTACGCCACGTAAGCCCTGGCAGTTACTTGGATTGGGCCTGACAATCCAGCCCAATGCAAGTAACTGTTGGCTCCGCGCTGGGGGTTCTCTATAAATACCCTCTCACTTGAGAGGGTCAGGTTAAGTCATTTTTCTCACCCTTCTTGTATTTGCTGTTACTCTGTGCACTCCCTAACTTGAGCGTCGGAGTACCTTGCAGGTACACCCCCCCCCGCCGTCCTTCAACCTCACCGGAGCCGGAGCTCAACGGACGTCGTTGGCCACCAGTAACTGTCTGATCCAGGTACGATCAACAAAGAAAGAAAGAGAAAAGGCAATGACACATATACTCATTTTACCATAAACATGCTACCATTTTCATGCAACAAACATACACATTCATTAAGAAAGGAAGGAAAAAAAGGGTTGAGGGGACCACTTTCATTAAAAAGATGAAGCATTGACAATTCATTAAAAAAGATGGACCACCCTCTTTCTATCAAATGGATAAAAAAGGTTTCAGAAAAAAATGGCCTCCTATATTATTTTTTCGTCCTCATGCTCTCACTCTATCTTCCATATAATCTTTTCTTCTTCCCTTCATATCACCACTACACATAATCTCCAAATTTTCTCGCCGCCGGCCTTTGTGCATCACAAGATTTTCTCCATCTTCCGTTCGGTAACTTCATCCTCTTCCCGTTTTATTTCCGTCGCATTGCGTGTTGATTTATCTTAGTTATGTGTTGGTTTTAAAGTTTTTGATTTTATTGATTGAGTTGAATACAATGGAAGAATGAGATTGTGAGAGTAAAGTCATGAGAAAGCATGAGAATTGAAAAGTATTTGTTTACTGCATTTTGTTTGTTATAGGAAGAGTTTGTTTGGTTGATTTTGGAAATTAGAACTAGGAAGATACTCGTGCTCCCGCACGGGTAAAATTATTTGATACGGTATAAAATATATTTAAAATTATATGTAAATTTGATATGATATAAAATATATTTATATGAGATTAATTGGAATACACTGTCAGTGTAAAACAATTTTACACTATCATCCAATTAGAATTAGTTGTTTTGACACATGAGAAGAGAGAAACATGGAAGAAGTGGTTATTATAATGATTTATTTATAATTTATTTTATTTTATTTTTAATTCCATAAATATGTGTCAAAATAACTAATTCTAATTAGATGACAGTGTAAAATTGTTTTATACTGACCATGTATTCCAATTAATCTTTATTTATATATGTATTTAAATTTGAAATTAGCTATTAATTTTAAAATGAACAATAATTATATAAATTAAATTAAATTAAAATATAAAGAAAAAAAAGGACTCGTGAGATGAAAAAAAAAAAGAATATTTAATATTTAAAAATAAGAATTTTATCTTTTAAATTAAAAAATTATTGATTAAAATAAAATATGTATTTTGTTTATAGTGATCCGTGAAATAAAAAATTCATTTGATATAATATAAAATGTATTTATATACAAATGTAAATTTGAAATTAGTTATTTAATTGTAAAATGAAAAATAATTATACAATTTCAATAAATAATGATGCAAAAAGAAAAAAAAAAGACTCGCGAGATAAAGAAAGACAAAAAAGAAAATTTTGATGCGATAATGACCCGTGAGATAAAAAAATTATTTGATGCGATATAAATATATTTAGATATAAATGTAAAATTCAAAATACTTTACTTAATTGTAAAATAAATAATAATCATACAAATTTAATTGTATTAAATAATTATATAATAAGGAAAAAAAGGAATCGTGAGATGAAAAGTGAAAAAAAAATATTTAAAAATAAAGATTTTGTCTCTTAAATTAAGATATGATTGATTAAAATAAAATAGATATTGTGTTGATAGTGACCCGTGAGATAAATATATAGTGTTATTTTATTAAAATTAAAAAAATAGATTATTAATATTTTTAGTGATAATAAATAAATAAAGAAAAATTAAAATAAAAGTGAGAAAGTGTGAGAAAAATAAATATGAGAAAGATTTGAAATTTGAATGAAGAAAGAGAATGAATGGATAAAGAAGATTGACACTGAACATGTTAACAGATGGATGATTGAGAATTAATTGAGACATTTGTTAATTACCAATTTATCCATAATATAGTGTAATATTTTTTTTTGTGAAAAGACAAATGAGACAATGTATGCAATCTACTTTTAATAGGTTGATAGTAGATTTGCTACTGAATGCTTCTTAACATGCTTTCTTTGTTCTCTCTTTTTCTTTTAATAATTTAAAGCCTTGCCAAGTGCCGTGCCTTTGTTGGTTAACATATTTGAATTTTCCTAAAAATAAATGTTAAGGCAATGGACAGAAGGGAGCGATGCTCCCTTAGAGCATCTCTAATGATGCAATTTATTTTTGAGTTTTTTATGGAACTTATTAAAATACATTATTTTGAAGTAATTAATTTAATTTTTATTTCAATGATACAATTTTAAAGAACTCAAATTGGGTCCCACAATTTTATTTTATATATTAATATTTTATCATATTCAATTTTAATATTTCACTTTTAATCAATTTTATTTCATATTGGATTCCACTATTTTAAAGAAAGGTGATTCAATGTAAAGTTGCATTACAATGTAACGGTTGACCAGCTGACAAAATTATTTTCATTTTTCAATGCTAAATTCACACTTTTTGTGATTTCATGCTGGCAAACCAAGTGAAGGAACCACCATTGGAGATGGTCTTAATAACTCATGATCTTTCTTCTTTTTTTTAATATTTCCTTTTCCATTTTTTGTTCATTATTTATTTCACTTTTGATTACCTATTTATTTTTATTTAAAAAATAAAGTTGAGTTTCTATTAGAAATTTGAGCTTTTTAACTTACACCACATTTTAATATGCACCCTCTTGCAATTAGTGTTTTTATTTTCTTGTTGTTTATTTTAGTTATTAAATTAGCGAGTAATTAATTTTTATTATTTGAGTAGTTGATTGTGGTTTAACTAATTAATTACTTTTTCCTAATTATTAAGTGAATTATTTGATTATTTGATTAATTGATCTCTTGTGTTGGGTCGTTTTAATTGAGAAATCTAGCCATGCCCATTTTGTACATGTATATTATTATATTCAATTCACTAACATTTCATTCGATTTTACTAATAATTTCAATTTCAAACCTTTTTCACCACAATTTCAAAACTAAGTCAAATTGTTTCAGAAATCAAACCTCAAACCAAACACAACTTTAAAACTTTTTCACATAAACATGAAAGAAGAGGACTGTTAGAATCTAGCATTCTGACAGAACCCTCGAATGAGCGGTCCAGAGCCTCGCGCATTGGGATAACCGTTCGTTATTTTCTTTCGTTCTTAAAACACTTTAATTAACTTGGACAAATAAGGGTCATTGGGGTCTAACATTCTGACGTAACTCTTTGAACAATTTATTATTATCAAGCGTTCGTTGTCCATCAAATAGTTTTCATAATAATCTTGAATGAAAAAGGGTTGTTGGAATCTAGCATTCTGGTGTAACTCTTTGAACAATTGATTCTCATTAAACGTTCGTCATTCACTATCGCTACCGCGAAAAACCATCGGCGAAGACATAGTCACCATCGAACTTTAAAACATCGAGAAAACCTCAAAAGGGAAAGAACATTGTCTCCCAACCAAATTCCAGGTTCGGGGGTCGATTACGCAAGAGGAAGGTATTAGCACCCCTCGCGCCCGTTGTACTCAACGAGATCCACTCTTGTTGTTCTAATTAAAGGGTGTGTGCTAAAACTTACTTGCTAAGGGAATGCAGATACGAAAAGGGAGAAAAACAAAAGGAGACTTGATAGGATCTCACAATCCTATGCCTACGTATTCCCTCGTGCAATGGGAAATTCAGAGTCAACGTAGTTCGGAGGACTACGGGTGAAAGGGAAGGTTGCTCGCCAAGGATTGGGGCCCTTGTGCCTACGTATTCTCAACAGGAATGAGAAATCAGAGTGTCCGTAGTTCGTGGAACCACATGTTGCTTAGTGTCTTTTATGGACAATGCTAACCTTCACGCTCTAGCAGTTAGGTGTTTGCTGCTCGTTGTCGAGAGTCTTACGTGTTACCTGTTTGCGGTAGAACGGAAATAACATGTCCTTTCTGAAAAGGGTTTGAGAGAGATCCCAAAGGACAAAATGGTTTGCATTTGTTGAAGTGTTTTAAAGAAGTGGGTTGAATTGGTTTGTGATGTATATTGTGCTTAAGTCTATGATAATAGGAGCAAGTACTTTGTACAAACGATCCAAACGTCTCGCGTACAAAATACTCTAAGAAGAGGTAAGGAATGACTCCCGCTCATCTTTTCCCATGTACTTAAGGCTTGTGACGCGTTGTACACGCGTATTTATTAAGTGTTTTATTTGTGTTAAGAGAGAGAAGAGAAGGACGCAACGCAAGATCTATGGGATACTTAGTCCTAGATGTTATCATGCAATGTGGCCCTATGGTTAGAATTAGAAGATGATTATATCCTAATGTTGTCATGCAATATGGCCTTAAGGTTGAGGATAGGGAGAAGCTATCCTAATGTTGTCATGCTTGGATCAACAACCTAATGTCTATCCTACTCCAATTTTAATCAAAAATTAAGTTGGACTAGGAAGCCCTAAGGGAACATGGAAGAGTAAGCAAAAAGCTAAGAGAAAGCACAAACAACAGCATACAACAGCACCAAAACAGGCCAGCAGTGGATTTACAGCGACAACGCAACACCATTTAACAACATACATTTTCAGAACATAACAGGTATATATGCATCGGGTTAGACAAGGCAGCATTTAACAGCATGTATTTAACACAGCAGCAGTGTATACATCAGTATCATGACATATATTTAAAGATATCAAGGAAGGATGAGAATTAAAATGCATCACAAAATTCTAATCAAGCATCAAGATTGCAAGTCACTAAGATTGAGCAACAATTAGCATGTAATCGAAACATTCAAGAATACACATGATTATGCATTAACATTTAAACAAATGCACATGGATTTGCAAGGATCAAACATGAACATGCACCAAGTAATATCAAGTAAATATAAAGCGTCTTAATTATCACTATACAAGTTCAAGTACAAGGAGAAACTCATGACAAAGTAGCAAGCACAAGGCGTGTATCAAGATTAAACCAATCAACAAGGCAAGAATTAATCACCAATTGTCTCAAGAATCAAGTTAAAACAAAGACATCAAGAAATAATCACAACTTGCATCTAGGATCAAAATCAATACCAAGCATCAAGAATTGATCAACACTTGATCAAGAATTAATTGAGACATACGTCAAAATCATGGCAAAAAAACAATAAGAAAATTCACAAGATTCCATCAAGAAATACTCACAAGTATCACCAAGGATTAATCACAGTTTATCAAAACTTAATCGAAGCCTAATCAAAACTAAGATCAAACTTTAACCAAAATTTTATCAAAAACTAGCATCGAAACTAAGATCAACATTTAATAAAAAATTGGCATCAAAATTTAATAAAAACTAACATCAAAGTTAAGAACAAAATTTTAAGATCAAAACTAAGATTAAGAGCTAGTCAAAAATTAAGATCAAAACTAAGATTAAAAGCTAAAGCAAAATTTAACAAAAATTAAAATTAACTTCTAATTAAAAACAAAATCTAATTAACAAAACAATGTTAAAACTAGGGGTGCAGCAGTAATTATAGGTTGTGAAAAGGAATTCATTCAAGGCTTGCAACTAGGCCCAAAGATTTGATTTTGAATTCAGGGAGGGTGAAAGGAGTAACAAGGCGGTGCAAAAGGAAATAAGTAAGGCCTAAAGGCCTGGCACAATCTTGCCATGAACCGTAACCTAGCTATAACCACAAAGAGAAGCAAAAAAACTCCATTGTATTACTCGCTTAACCATGCCTCTCTCCTTCACGATGCTTCATCCTCTTCTTCCTCTCAGATCTCAAGCCGTCATCACAAAATTCCTCTGTCGTGCCGTGATTTAACATCGGCAGCGGCGGAGTGCCAATCGATCTGTTCTCTACATCACCTGGCTTGATTTCTTATTCTCTCCTCAAAAACCGTATGCAATTAACCTAAATCCTCTTCTAACACGACAGTGATCCATAATAGTAGAACCCTACACTTTCATATACGACGACTATCTACGCACATTGTCATGATTCGAAGCTTAATCAACGGTCTACATCATGCTAATGCGCAAATTTACACGACTTATTGGAAGAATCAACCAACCTGCGATGTGAATCGCATTGAAGGAGATGTGAACCGAGGTTCGTGAATATCTGTTTCTTGCTCTTCTTTTTAATTCCTAGATTTCTTCTTCTTCCTGCGTGCTTCAGTTGTTGTTGCAGGTTGTGGATTGAAAAGAATCTGTTACAGGTGAGGATTGATGATGAAGATTGAATGAAAATCGCAGAGTTCTTGTTGTTGCAGGTTGTAACATATTTTCATTCAAGAACTACATGATATTCATTCAATCTTCATCATCAATCCTCACCTATAACATATTATTTTTAATCCACAACCTGCAACAACAACAACAACAACTGAAGCACGCATGACAAAGAAGAAAGCTAGGAATTAAAAAGAGGAGCAAGAAACGGAAATTCACGAACCTTGATTCACATCTCCCTCAGTGCGATTCACGTCGCAGGTTGGTTTATTCTTCCACTAAGTCGTGTAAATTTGTGCATTAGCCTGATGTAGACTGTTGGTTAAGCTTCAAATCATGACACTGTGAGTAGATAGTCGTCGTATCTGAAAACGTAGGGTTCTAATGTTGTAGATTGTTGTCGTGTTAGAAGAGGATTTAGGTTAATTGCATAAGGTTTATTAGGAGAGAATAAGAAAGCGAGTCAGGTGATGTAGAGAACAGATCGATTGGCACTCTGCCACCTCCGACGTTAAATCACGACGCGGCAGAGGAATTTTGTGATGACGGCGTGAGATCTGAGAGGGAGAAGAGGATGAAGCGTCGTGAACGAGAGATGCATGGTTAAATGAGTAATATGATGGAGATTTTTTTTGCTTCTCTTTGTGGTTATAGCTAGGTTAAGGTTCATGGCACGATTGGGTCGGGCCTTCAGGCCCTACATATTTCCTTTTGCACTGCCTTGTTACTCCTTTCACCCTCCCTGAATTCATAATCAAATCTTTGGACCTAGATCCAAGCCTTGAATGAATTCCTTTTCACAACCTATAGTCATTGTTGCACCCCTAGTTTTAGCACTGTTTTGTTAATTAGATTTTGTTTTTAATTAGAAATTAATTTTAATTTTTGTTAAATTTTGCTTTAGCTTTTAATCTTAGTTTTGATCTTAATTTTTTATTAGCTCTTAATCTTAGTTTTGATCTTAAAATTTTGATTAAATTTTGTTCTTAACTTTGATGTTAGTTTTTATTAAATTTTGATGTCAACTTTGGATTAAATGTTGATCTTAGTTTCGATGCTAGTTTTTGATAAAATTTTGGTTAAAGTTTGATCTTAGTTTTGATTAGGCTTCGATTAAGTTTTGACGAATTGTGATTAATCCTTGGTGATACTTGTGAATATTTCTTGATGGAATCTTGTGAATTTCCTTATTGTTTTTTTGCCATGATTTTGACATATGCTCGATTAATTCTTGATCAAATGTTGATCAATTCTTGATGCTTGGTATTGATTTTGATCCTCGATGCAAGTTGTGATTATTTCTTTATGCCTTTGTTTTAACTTGATTCTTGAGACAATTGGTGATTAATTCTCGTTTTGTTGATTGGTTTAATCTTGATACATGCCTTGTGCTTGCTACTTTGTCATGAGTTTCTTCTTGTACTTGAACTTGTTTGGTGATGATTGAGACGCTTTATGTTTACTTGATCTTACTTGGTGCATGTTCATGTTTGATCCTTGCAAATCCATGTGCATTTGTTTAAATGTTAATGCATAATCATGTGTATTCTTGAATGTTTCAATTACATGCTAATTGTTGCTCAATCTTAGTGACTTGTAATCTTGATGCTTGATTAGTATTTTGTGATACATTTTCATGCTCATTCTTCCTTGATATCTTTGAATATATGTCATGTTGCTGATGTATACACTGTTGCTGTGTTAAATACATGTTGTTAAATGTTGCATTGTCTGACCTGCTGCATATACACTTGTTATGTTCTGAAAATGTATGCTGTTAAATGTTGTTGTGTTGTTGCTGTAAATACACTGCTGGCCTGTTTATGCGTTGTTGTATGCTGCTATTTGTGCTTTCTCTTAGCTTTTTGCTTGCTCTTGTATGTTCCCTTAGGGCTTTCTAGTCCAACTTAATTTTTTATTAAGATTGGAGTAGGATAGACATTAGGTTGTTGATCTAAGCATGACAACATTAGGATAACTTCTCCCTATCCTCAACCTTAAGGCCATCTTGCATGAAAACATTAGGATAGAATCGTCTTCTAATCCTAACCTTAGGGCCATATTGCATGATAACATCTAGGACCAAATCTCCCATAGATCTTGCATTGCACTTTCTCTTCTCTCTTTTAATGAAAATAAAACACTTAATAAATACGAGGTGTACAGCACATCACGAGCCTTAAGTACATGGGAAAAGATGAGCGAGAGTCATTCCTTACCTCTTCTTAGAGTATTTTGTACGCGAGACATTTGGATCGTTTGTACAAAATACTTGCTCCTATTATCATAGACTTTAGCACAATATACATCACAAACCAATTAAACTCACTTCTTTAAAACACTTCAAAAAATGCAAACCATTGTGTCCTTCGGGATCTCTCTCAAACCCTTTTCAGAAAGGGCATGTTATTTTTGTTCTACCGCAAACAGGTAACGCGTAAGACTCCTGACAACGAGCAGCAAACACCTAAATGCTAGAACGTGAACATTAGCATTGTCCATAAAAGACACTAAGTAACCCGTGGTCCCACGAACTACGGACGCTCTGATTTCTCATTCATGCTGAAATACGTATGCACCAGGGCCCCAATCCTTGGCGAGCAACCTTCCCTTTCACTCGTAGTCCTCCGAACTACGTTGACTATAAATTTCCCATTGTAAAAAGGAATATGTAGGCATAGGATTGCGAGATCTTATCGAGTCTCCTTTTGTTTTTCTCCCTTTTCGTTTATGTATTCCCTTAACAAGTAAGTTTTAGATACTTACACCCTTTGATTAGAACAACAAGAGTGAATCTCGTTGAGTACAACGGACGCGAGGGGTGCTAATACCTTCCTCTTGTGTAATCGACTCCCGAACCTGAAATTTGGTTGCGAGGCCATGTTCATTCCCTTTTGAGGTTTTCTCGATGATTTCCTTTCCCCGTTGGGATAAATAAAGTTCGATTGCAACTTTGTGTCTTCGCTAGTTGTTTTTCACGGTAGCGACAGCTGACGACTCTGCTTGAGACTCTAGTTCCCTATGTGAGTCAATCCTATCTCTTGTTGGTTCTTTTTCTTTGGGTGTTTATCTATATGCTTTACTTGCTTTATTTATTTGCATTGCATTGCATTTTGTTTCGCTCACCCTATTATTCTGGATATTATTGTGCTGTTGGGTGGGGATGTTACTGAGAGATAAGCCCATTACCCAGGCTTGAGCATACACACAGGATTAGAGTGGACTTGTGTTGGCATGTGTAACATCTGTTACATATAGTCGATATGAGATCCACATTCAGACGAGGTTTTCTTGGAGGTGCTCTGTCCTGCATGTTTATGCAGTAGCCAGAGTGATTCCTTGAGAGCTTACGATTCTAGAGACCATTCATGGGAAATCAGCGGAGGCCTCCTTGAGGGGTAATAATGTCAAACAAGAAATGGTGAACATATTATTGCTTCTCGACCTGAGAGCCACAGAAGTTGAGGACCTGCTAGGATACCTTGTCCAAGACTAGAACTCACATGTGAGAGGGAATAGGTTTTTGCCGGAAACCTTGACCTTCATCCTACCCGATTTTTCTGGTTTTATGGTATTCTTGTCAGAGCAAACTTTTCTTCTTGGCTCTCTCAATTTTCCCCAACCACAAAATTCACTCAAAGCTCACTTTTCTTCTTTTGAAAGTTAACAAGAATTCACGCTGAATCTTGTTCAACTTTGAGCTAAACCTTCATCCAAACTTGTTTTTCTTCATTAACTCTTGTAGATCAAGGCTTTGGTGTTTGGATCTTGGAGCAATTTGAAGGAATTTTCAGATTTGGAGGGGTAATCTCATTTTCCACCATTGTTGTTCTTGATCCATCTTCCACAATGTGATCCTTTAATAATTATTGTTACTTGATCCTTTAGATCTTGTAATTATGTTTGATTGCTGGTTTTTACTGTTGTTTTACTTAAAATTTCGTGCAATTTTGGTTCCATGATCACAAGGTGTTTGGAAAAAGTTTTGAAAGATGATCATGCTGAATTTTGCACTATTTTTTCACTCTGCGTGCAGAGTAATCGGTTACTCTGTTTTATGTGTAATCAGAATAATCGGTTACTCTGTTTTATGTGTAATCAGAATAATCAGTTACTCTGAGTCAGAATGCAGTCCTTGGCTTGTTTTTTGGACTGTTTTGGTTGTTTTGCATTTTTCTTCCCTTTTCCTTTTGTTCTTAGCCTTAGATCACATAATTTTGTGGTTTAATTTGGCTTTCTCTTCATCTATTTCTCTTTTATTTGGATCGATGAAAGTCTTATGGATCTTAGAATTCCTTTGTTGAATTCTTGATCAAGACTAGATCATTACCCTTTTTCTTTTCGTGCGGTATTGCTTTCGGATGACGATCTACATATCGTTTATCTAGCATGCATTAGCACTAACATCGTTATTGATCAGCCTCGAGTAGGGTGACTTCTATATAAGTCACTTAGCGATTGCTTAACATATCGCTACATTTATCCCTCCCTCTGAATCGGAACTTAATCTTTTGTGGCTCAAACCTTTTGGTTGTGTAAGCCCAAGGATGGTTAATCTTTTGTATTAGGTTCAAAATCTTTGAAGCTTGTTGCGTAGAGGCTTTGATTCAATCAATCTTCTAACAAGTCTTCATTAACCTTGACCTAAGTACATTTTTTAATCATTATAGTTCAAGACGCAAGACGGAATAATCGGTGTTACTTTTGAAGGCTTATGGCATTATGACCTTTGTGCTACTATTATGTATATACTACTACATTACTATTAATATACCTTTATGCTTCCTTCTTGCTCCCTACCTCTCTTTACTTTTTTATGCTTCATGTCATTGTATCATATCATATCATGTTTATGCTTCCGTCTTTTTTCTCTTTGTCCACTTGGACCAAAAAGCATTAATAAAGGCCAAAACCTCTAAAAAAACTTGTACTCTTAATCTTGGACTATGGTTACTATCTTTTGCATTGGACATGAAATTTTGCACCTAGACCTTGGACATTCAATGCTATTCTTGGACCCTTGGACTTAGAATTAGGACATTTTCCCTTTGCTTTGGAATTATGGTTCGAAAACTTTGGAGCTTTGTGCTTTTGCTTGGTTTACGGTGAAGATAACTACATTTGTGGTTAGATCTTTCTTATCCTTAGCTTTTACTTTATGCTTTAGGATAACCTCTTCATCTCCTCCCCATTCTTAAATTTTCAAAATCTTCTCCCTTTTTCAAAACCTTCTTGTTTTCAAACTCTCACCTCTTTCATAATCAAACCTTGACTTTGTCAAGTAATTTTACTCTTTTATTTTCTTTTCTTAATAAATGCTAAACTACATAAGCATATTGACACTTTTTCAAAAGACTTTAAAAAACACCAAACTCATCAAACTCTTTTCATGCCTTATGCACTTTTCCTTTAAAACTTTTCATAAGTTTAGACATGATTCATTTCTTTAAGCGGAACTATTCGCTTGGAAATGACGACTTGTCTTTACATATAAAAACAACCATAACAAACCTATTTTGTTATTTGTACCATGAACTACGAGGTTTTGATCCTATATTGCACTTTGTGGGTACGTATGCATGAGGCGATAAGTCTCTCCAAACGCACAAAAGTCTAAAAAATACTTCTCTTCTCATCTCCTCAATCTCTTTTCAAACAAACCTTTTCAAACCAAAAAGCGTAGATATTTCAAAGGGTTCCTATATAGTACTATAGACGTTTTGGGTGCTAACACTTTCCCTTAGCGTAACCAACCCCCTTACCCAGTCTATGTTTACTTGTTCTTGTTTTAGAACTTGTTTAGGTTTTGTTCGCTCTTTTTCCTTTCCTTTTGGATAAAATAAAAGTGCGGTGGCGACTTTTGCTTTATGAGTTAAGTTAATCAATAGCTTACACTCACGATATTTGCCGCTACACATTGATCCCATTTTTTGCATACATGACATCATATCATTTCAACATGCATGTTATTGTATTTCCAAGGATCTTAGCATTGGAACTTACTGTTGAGCATTCCATCTGTTTCGTTGTTCTTCTGTGTAAAACTTGAATCAAAGCATGTAGATTCCCTGGAAATAATTGAACATGGCATTTGCATGCACCCATGCATACATGCATTCATAACAGGTATACAAGGATGAGGATTCTTATTCTGACTTGGTCTTCTCTTTAGAATTGCAAACCTAACTTCTCACCACTACGCAACTCGCAGTAACCAGAGGCGGATCATAGATCAGATTCAAGCTGAATTCGTGGAGTCCGGACCCGGATGAGGCAGTTTATGGAGGTGATGCAAGCTATGGCCCAAGGCCAAGAAGAGTTGAGGGAATTGGTACAGAGGCCCACTGTTGTCACTTCTGAAACTGATGTTGGTGGTGTTAATCCTCCCGGCGGAGGTAATACAAGCGGTTCGATTCCTATTCCTGCGGGTGGTGCCATCCCCACAGGGGGTGCTATTCCTACAAGTGGTCATGCAAACACTTCAGGGGGAAATGCTGGTCAGATTCCCATCCCTGCTCGGATACCTGATCCTCATCTTGAAGTTAACAATCAGGATGATGTATTTTCTATGCATGACACAAAAGTCGGTTTCCCTACCGAAGCTGAGAGGAAATTCTGAATGTTAGAAGAAAGGATGAAGGTTTTTGAGAGTCAAAATACCTTGGGTATGAACATGGATGACCTGGGCCTGGGGCCAGGCGTGAAGATACCCCCAAAGTTCAATGTTCCCGACTTTGACAAGTATAGAGGGACGACCTGCTCAAAAATTCATATCAGGACTTATTATCGTAAGATGTTAGCCTATTCGCATGATGAGAAGCTGTTGATGCATTTTTTCCAGGATAGCCTAGCTGGGGCGTCCTTGAAATGGTATATGCAACTTGAGAGGACATACATCCGAAGCTGGAAAGAATTGGCAGAGGCTTTTGTCAAGCATTACTAATACAACACCGATATGGCTCCAAATTGGACTCAGCTGTAAGGTCTTACTCAGAAGCCTAACGAGAGTTTCAAGGAATACGCCCAAAGGTGGTGTGAGCTAGCTACCAGAGTTAAACCTCCGATGATGGAGAGAGAACTCATGGACATGTTCTTGGGGACGTTGCAAGGTCCGTACTATGACAGGTTGGTAGGATGTACCTCCGTGGGGTTTTCAAATCTGGTAATAGCTGGTGAGAGGGTCGTAAACGACATCAAGATGGGAAAGATTCAAGTTGCTGCTAGTTCCTCTGAAGGTGCAAAGAAACCTTATGATGGGTTCCCCAAGAGGAATGAGGGACAAACTAATGTTGTGACTATTCTAGTTTCTGCTCAACAGCCTATTTAGTACCAACAACCCCATGCTCCTCAACAGCAGAACTATCAGGAACATAGACAACAAAGATCAAGAAGGCCTGAGAGAAGGTTTGATCTAATTCCTATTTCTCACAGTCAGCTACTTGCCCATTTTCTCCAAGGTTCTTTGATTCATTTAAGAGAGGCCAAGCCTGTTCCAAATCATATCCCTCCAGATTATGACATGAATGCTAGGTGCGAGTACCACTCAGCAACACCTGGCCATTCGATTAAAAATTGCAACGTGTTCAAGCACAAGGTGCAAGATCTGATTGACTCAAAGGTCATCGCGGTCACACCAGATGGTCTGCACATAAGTTGAAGCCTCCTTTCCCAAGTGAGCAAAACATCGTCAGAAGCAATAAGTCCAGACGTAGTCACGCCTCCTCAACAATGGCAATCAATATCTTCTTTACTGCTTTTTCATTTGTAATTTTTCTTTATTTGTTCAAGGATTGCTTTCATGTAAAAAACTTTTTTGTTTTTGAAATATAATCATAACACAATGAGTATGCTTTTCTTGAAGAAATTCATCCGTATTCACCTATAAAATTTTGCTCTACATTGCAATACCAACTTCTTGCTTAAACTCTTAGAGGGAGGATGATTAAGTGAAAACGCAAAAATCTCTGGTTGTGCGCTTTTGAATAAAAACCTTGTTGAGCCTAGAAGGAAGATAATCCCTTGCCAACCTTGTTGAGCCTAGAAGTAAGAGTTTCTTTTCATTTGAAAAAACCCTCACATCTTAACCGGGGATAGGGTAGTCGTCAGTTAATTTGACCGGGCATTCAAATTTCAAAGGGAATTTGCATCTAAGGATCAATCACCTTTCTCCCCTCACTCATCAGGAGGTCAAAGACGTGAAACCACAATGGTTATCCCTCACCACAAGGAATGGGGCAGTCACAACCCTTTCAGAGAAATCAAGACAAACCAGTGACACACGATTTATTTAAAAAAAAGGAGAATAAAAAAAAGAAAAAAAGAAAGAAAGCCCGATAAGTCGATAGCTTAAAAACAAGTGACTTAGGCAAAAGTTAGGGCATCCCGTTGGACGACAAAATCAATAAAAATTAGTCCAAGAAAAAATTAGGGAAAAAACAAACAAAAGAACAAAAACCAAAAAGTGAAAAGGATTACAGAAAAAAATTCTCAATAAAGAACAAAGTCGTGTGACTACAAACACCAAAGACAAAAGGGGTGACCGCCACTCCGAAAACCTCGTGGGTTCCTTAATCATTATTTCTACCATTCAATAACATTTTGAAAGGTGAGCGCTTGTGCCAAGTTAACTAAGCGTAGGACTGGAGATCATCAAGGAGAATGGGTGGGTTAAAACAAAATTTTGAGCCATAAATCCTTTTTTTCTCAAACCGTGAACCAAGCCACGTTACAACCCTCAAAAGTCCTAAGTGAAGCAAGGTTTATTCTGAAGGCATACTACAACGAGATGGCATTCCTCACTCCCATTGAGTTGTGCTAAAAGATATTTATTGGTATTGTATGTGCAGGCTATCTTTCAATCAAAAATCAATGTCGCATCCTAGCTAGTGATTCATTCACAGGATTTTGCGTCATTTTTTAAATAAAAACTTCAAGATTAGCGTGTGTGTTGCATTAGAATTATCATTCTCAGAATAAACATTTTTCTGCTTGCATACATGTATTTGACATCAAGAAAGTTTGTATAATGAGCATCAGTCGAGAAGTTTAATCTTGCCAAGAGGAAATTCCTGGACAGTCATACACTACTATGAAAAACCCATTTAACAACGGTTGGGAATGACATACAATGACACGGGCGAAGGCGTTGTTATGTAGATTGTCGTGGTAAGTTCGTTGTTTCTACAACAGTCTGGAAACCGTTGTTGTATTCTGGAAAGCGCGCGTTATATTGCAACGGTTAGGTATTTCAACCGTTGTAATATATATTAACTATCACAACGGTTATGAGTCTCAACCGTTGTGGAATGTACCCTTAGTTTATTAAATAAAAATGTATATTGCTTGTTTTACCATACACCTAATTAAAGAAGTACAACCATTAAAATTGGTAAAGAACTATATAATCTGAAAATTAAACTATTCTTGAAAACCAACTTAAACACACCACTGTTTTCCGAATTGCATCCATTTCATTCAACACATTTTATGTTCCTTTACATAAAATTTATGGTTCAATGGTCGGTTTCCTTCAATCCATCGATATCTTTTAATATAGTTTACCTCATAATCGCCACAAATCATCGCGATTTTATCATCATAACAATCATGATCTTAACAAATACGATGATTAGTGACGACGATGAGGTAAAGTAGAATCGTAGATATCGATGAATTGAAGCAAACGGACCATTGAACCATAAATTTTATGTTAAGGAACATACAATGTGCTGAATAAAATGGATGCAATTCAGAAAACATTGACATGATAAAGGTTGGTTTTCAAATACATCTTAATTTTCAGATTATAAGTTTCTATATCAATTTAACTGATTGCATTTTCAATAAAAGGATAGTGAAACAAACAATAGACATAGTATATAATAAACTAAATTTCATATACAATATCAGAATGAATTCATATATATATATATATATATATATATATATATATATATATATATACCTTATCAGAATGAATTCATATATATGTACCACCATCATCATCACCATGTGAAACAAACCCTAAGAAGTGGGAAGCAATGAAGAAAATTAGTTAGTATTAAATTTAGCTATATACAATAATATACATAGTATATAATAAACTAATGTTCTATATCAATTTAACTGATTGCATTTTCAATAAAAGGATAGTGAAACAAACAATACACATAGTATATAATAAACTAAATTTCATATACAATATCAGAATGAATTCATATATATGTACCACCATCATCATCACCATGTGAAATAAACCCTAAGAAGTGGGAAGCAATGAAGAAAATTAGTTAGTATTCAAAACAAAACAAGCAAAAGTTGAAACAAAAGCCTAAGAAGTGATACTGTACCATAACAATCAAGTTCGCCTTGCTTGTGAAGCATTGAAGTCGAATCTGCACAAAATGAGAACAATCAACAAAAACAACATGAAGCAAACGAGATAATAGGAACTATCTAACAAAAAGATTGAAGTAGAAGAATGCCTTATTTTCCATAAATAATAAGTACATTACGCTTGCTACCGCCAGCATCATCACCATGTTCATCTAGTTTTAGATTCTGCAAGAAGAAATACAAGGAGGAAGAAACTTAAATCAAAAGCTTCATACTTCTTGTATTTCATTTCACGGATTCTAAAAAAAGATGAAGTTTGCTGCCAAAAATGTAGAGAAAAAATGGGTGCTAGGGTTTCGCTGTGAAGGAAACGGCGCTACTATCAATAAGGGAAAGTTAATTCCCTTATATAGGTAAATATTTCACAACGGTTTTCTAAATAACCGTAATGATAAGTATATATGTTATTTTAATAATATCACAACGGTTAGTTATATTAACCGTAGCGATACCCATTATACTTGGTACAAGGTTCGACTCCAGGCAACAACATTTTCCTATAATTACATAAAATAGAAAAATGTTGTTGCCTGGAGTCGAACCTTGTACCAAGTATAAGGGGTATCGCTACGATTATTATTACTAACCGTTGTAATATTATAACCCTTGCTCTTCCCAGAGTAGAGAACACTCTGGCCAAGAATAATAATGATTTAAAATTTTCTCCGTTTTCAAAAATATTGTTCCAGAATATCAACAATTTACAAGTTATCATCATTGCAAGCATTAAACTATCAGACTTTTCATCTTCAACCTCATCTATAAATAGACAATTTTACATTTCTTCATAACATATTCTTTGTAACAATGAGTTCTACAAATGAGAATGCTAGAAACATCACCAATGAGGGCACAAATGAACAACGTCAGCCGCCAAATAAGGAGGTCCAACCAGCGGTCAACGTCAGGGATGCGTTAAGGGTAAGGAAGGAGAAGAAGAAGAAGAAGATTAAGAAGTTGAAGAAGAAAAAGAAAAGGACGAAAAGGAGGACTGTTTATTATGATTCCGATGAGGGAAGTGAGGAGGGAGTCCTGGATTATGAAGATGCATTTGCAGCTATGGGCTCTGACATTGATAAATATATGTAATATATGATTATCAATGCACTCTTCTTATCTGGAATCTTAATAAAATTTTCTTTTATATATTATATATTCTGTTTATTTTTAAAGAAGTTTTCTTTTATTTTTATATATTCTCTTGCACTTAAATATAGAAAAACAAAGATGAATTTTGAGTTTTGAAGATAAATCCCCGTAACACTAACAAAAGAAATAAAATATATGTTTAAAATCTAAAAATATGGAAAAAAAATGTAGTTGCTGGGAATCGAAGCTTGTTACACATCATGTATTACAACGGTGTTTTAATACAAGCGTGTTTAAAATGTAAAAATATGGAAAAAAATGTAGTTGATGGGAATCGAAGCTTGTTACACACCATGTATTACAACGGTTTTTTAATACGACCATCGTTAAATATGGCGTTATAAATCAGCTGCAAAAATTTTAACCTATTACAACGGTGGGATACGAGTCTGTTGTAAACTTGGCGTCGTTAAATGGGTTTTTCGTAGTAGTGATATCAAGAAGCATGTAGCCAAGAGACTCTGTTAGGTAACGGTTTTCCCAACAAGTTATCCTCAGAAGTTATCAGTATGGGTGTCGCACCTCGAAAATTCATTGAGAAAATACGACCCTCGCGCAAAAGGCGCGGAAAACGGTTTGACAGAGTCGCCACCGAACTTTATTTATCCTAAAAGAGGGAAAGGAAAATATCGAGAAAACCTTTAAAGGAGAGGGTAAGAACATGGTCGTCGCAACCACATTCTGGGTTCGGGAGTCGGTTACGTGAGGAGAAGGTACGCGCACCCCCTCACGTCCGTTGTACTCAACGGGAACCTCTTGATTCGAATCGCGATACTCGTTAGCTAAGTTTGTCTATTTTCTTCTCTAAAATAAATGCGGAAAGGTAAGATAAAAGGGAACGATGCTAGGGGGAATGGGGTGGTTTTAGGATAGGGTGCTCGGCAAGATCATCGCGACCTCGGGCCTACGTATGCTCATTCGAACGAGAATGAGAAATCAGAGCAATCGTAGTTCGACCACGGGAAGGGATAGAGGGAAGACGAAAGATGGAGGGAAGGTAGACGCAAATGGTGGAAAAAGAAAAAGTGTGGACACAAATGGGGGAAAAAGAAAAAGGTAGCTCGCCAAGATCATCGCAATCTTGTGCCTACGTATCTTTATTCGGACGAGAATAAAGAATCAGAGCAGTCGTAGTTTGTGGTACGCCCACGAAATAAAAGGAGTTGGTTGATTTTAAAGAGAAAGGCGCCAATTGCTTACACACGAGTAAGAGAACTCGCACCTAAACAATCGAAGAGAGATCAAAGACTTGAACCCCCATTTTTCACCTTGAAAAGTTTCAATAGTTATTAGTCGTTTTGAGGTTTATTTGTGAAAATCCGCTTGATGTTGGATCAAGGGTTTATTGTACGCGCTTGGTTGATTTGAAAAGGGTTTGATTGATTTAAAAGAAGAGGCGTCAATTGCTTACACACGAGTAAGATAACTCGCACCCAAACAATCGAAGAGAGATCAAAGACTTGAACCCCCATTTTTCACCTTAAAGAGTTACGATAATTGTTAGTTGTTTTCGAACTTCGATTATGAAAATCCGCTTGACGTTGGATCAAGGGTTTATTTGTGAAAAGAGTTTGATTTGAGGAGACTCGATGATGAATCGAGGGTTTGGTTTGAAAATAGGTTATTTGAAAAATGTCTCGATGATGAATCGAGGTTTTGGTTTGAAAATGGGTTGCCTATGCTAGTCCCTAGGGGTGCTCCTAGTAAACAAACCACAATCAAAACAATATTAAGTGCGTACATCGGAATGGGGGAGGGATACATGTAAATTACAAGGGTTGACAGAAATAAATGGTCTCGTTGTAAGGTAGCCCAAGAGGAGGCCGTGTGTGTGCAAAGTGTCCTAAACTAAGCCTTGAGCGAGCGTCGAGCAAGTGGATAATCATAACCAATAGTCCATTAAATGATTGTTTTTAGGTTTCGATATTTTATTATTTGTTTTCGATTAAAGGTGAGTAAAATGAAATGAATATGGATATGATACAATATGATAATATGTACAACAATAATATAATATAAAATGGACAAGATATAATATGGATATAAAATCGGTCTCGTCTTAATCGCGATTTAATCGATAAGTTGATAATCGGACTTTTGACCTTCATTGACCCAAAATGAATAAAAAACAAATAAGAAATTAAATCGAGAATATGGATACAGGCATAAAGGTCTCACCTTTATTGAGATTTAATCGAAACTTCGATAAATCGATCGATATTTGGTTTTTATCGACCTAAAATAAATGTAAGCAACAATAAAAATAAAATAAAATCGATAACATGAATACAAGAGGATAAAGGTCTCACCTTTATCGAGATTTAATCGAGAAATCGATAAATCGATCGATATTTAGTTTTCATCGACCTAAACTAGATGTAAATGAACCAAAAATGATAAAAATTGAAAATGACATGAAAAATAATAAAGGTCTCACCTTTATAGAGATTTAGTCGAAAAATCGACAAATCCATCGATATATGTTTTCATTGACCCAAAATACTAAAAAAAATCTAAATAAATAAAATGATAAATACAAAATAAATTTAAATAATCGAAATAAAAGTGAATAAAAAATGGTAGGCCTCAAATAAATCACAATTTAATCGGCTTAATTAAACTATGAATATCTTATATCATTGGCCCCAAAATAAATGAAAATAGTGTAATAAGAAATGAAATGAAAGAATCAAAAAAGAGATACCACATGGATATAAGAATAATAAATAAAGATTAGTACTTCAATTTTAGAAAAACTTAGAAAATAAAATGTTAAGTTAATATTAAAACAAATAATAATAAAAACACTACAAGAAGGGGGAGGGGCATTGAGATGAAGTATGGGTGGAAATACCGGTTAGGATCGCTATGGGCCTAAGCCCACTCACCAAAAACGAGCTGTGCAAAGGGAGAGAAAAAAAAACAAGTCCCGGTGGGCCATGGAAGCTCATTATAACACAACAACATAACCCTTTTTCTAAAAATAAACCATTGCAATAGAATCAGAAGCTTAAACAAGCTTAATCATTTTCCTTAAAACACCAACACCAAACAAAGATCAAACGCGTCACATAGAGAAAAAAAGACATTGAGGAAATTGAAATCGATTCACTCCAACCTTCTTCCTCGCGCGGTGTCGCGACCTCACTCTCTCCTTCTATGGTTTCCGATTTGGTTTTTTCGTCAAACAGGTTTGTGCGAGTGACTTCGTATTTGTCGTTTCATTTTCGCTTAACCTTTCTACTTCATCTTTGTTCTTGATTCGTTCTGTTTGATTCAATTTCTGGATTTTGGGTTTGTGAAGTAGGTGGTTGAAAATGGGTTCTGATTTGTGTTGTTGTTGAATATTGTTGGTTGGTTGTTGTTTGAGTTTAGCGATGAAGAAGTTTGGGTGCGATGGAGATTAATGACAAAAAAGTTGAAGGGTTTGAAGGTTGTTGATTGAGGAAAGTTTGTGGTTGGTTTATGGTCCGAAAATGAGGAAGGTTGAGGGCGGAGTTGTGGGTCGAAGGTTGGAGAAGGTGGGTTGAAGAGGGTTCGAGCGAGGTTTTGTTATTGTGGCTGATGGTGAGCGGATTTGGGTGGTTGCTTGGAGGTTCGTGGATTCTTATTTGCAGAAATATGGAAGGTTGATTTTAGGGGTTGTTTGGAGGCGGCTTCGTCTTCCTTGAGTGTGAACAGGCGAGTCTCATTTATAGGAGTGGAGAGGGGTTACTGTGAGCTGGAAAATTGAAGGGTGAATTTGGAAAATTGGGTAGAAAGTTGTTGCTGCGTGAAATGCGTTTGAGGTTTTGTACATGAATATGATGGTGGTGTGGGCTGTACGCTGAGATTCTTGAAACCTGCTGCTATTTATTTTTTTGATGTTTTACATTTTCTGTCATCTTGCAGGCTGTGTGGGGTCCTCTTAGTATGGTTTTTTTTAGAAAAGTTATGGCATAGGTTTTTGTTTTGTTAACACTCGCATGAACAATACAGGATGTGTGATGAAGGGTGGTGACCAATTGTTTATGACTAAGGAAGTTTTTTTGAAATTGTTTGGAACGGTGACTGGCAATGGTTTACTGTGTGTATGGTTTTGAAAGTTTGTATGAAATTTGGCTAGGAGAGATGTTATGCGTGGAGCCTCCTGTAGCTATTCTTCATTTTTTCTTTTTAATGGACTTGTACAAAATGGAGGGTTTGGGATTGGTCCTTTATTTTGTAATGGGCTTTTTTTTTTAGAAAGAAAAATATTGTAACATTTGGTTAAATTTTTTTGGAAATTTGTAGTACCATCTTTGTCATGAATAATTAACTTGGGCCAAAAATGAAATGAGCTTGGAAATAATAATGTTAGTTACACCTCCCTTTGAACAAACTTGAAATTGCAATTAGATTTGAAATGATGATATACGACTTGTGAAACTTGTTTATGAAGAAACTCTTGATGATTGAAACTTGAACCCTTCATATTGCCACTACACTTGAAATCAATTGAATATCTTGAAATTTTCAAAATGATAAATCAATCTTGCATTAATCCTGAAATGAGAATGAACTGGTGCCTTGACTCATTAAATCCACCTGAACTTTGCCCCTTAAGTACTGATGAACCCATCATGAACCAGACATTCAGTCAACAATATGCCTTGAAATTTGAAAACAGTGATCCTAATCAGATCCTCCAGCATCCATCACTTGAGTCATGTATACCTTGATCTTAATCAAGAAACCAACCCTTTTGCCTGACCAAAATTAGGTCATAACCAGAGGAACTCCGACTCATATTTCTCACGCTCCTGACTGGATGAACCTCAACTAAAACTTAATTCGATTCAATTCAACCTCATGATAGAAGCAACATTTTTGGATTTTCTGAATAATGGTTAGTGCATGGATGTACAGATGAAAAGTTATACATAGGTAGGACAAATTTGGGGTATGACAGATGCCCCTATCTAATTGGCTTAAACCGAGTTAGATGAACTGATACGGCGTTCAACTTTCGAGGTAGAAGTCAATTAGATATAAAAGACCACAAATTTGTCCGAAAGAAAGAAAAGGATTGAGAAGTTGGAATAACAGAATAAATCTGACACCAAAAGGATGACAGACCTATCACCAAAAGGATGATAGTAAAATCACGCACACAGACCCTTCCACCAAAAGGATGAAAATGAGGTCAAAGCCGGCTACTACCAATAAGATAGCATGACACACAACACAACCTGCTATTACCGACGAGATAACAGGGCACACACGCACACGGACCCTTCCACCAAAAGGATGAAAAATGAGGTCAAAGCCGGCTACTACCAATAAGATAGCATGGTACACAACACAACCTGCTATTACCGACGAAGTAATAGGGCACACACGCACACAGACCCTTCCACCAAAAGGATGGAAATGAGGTCAAAGCCTGCTATTATCGACAAAATAATAGGGCACACACACACAGACCCTTCCACCAAAAGGATGAAAAATGAGGCCAAAGTCGGCTACTACCAATAAGATAGCAGGGCACACAACACAGCCTGCTATTACCAAAAGGATAATAGGGCACACACACAGACCCTTCCACCAAAAGGATGGAAAATGAGGTCAAAGCCTGCTATTACCGACGAAGTAACAGGGCACACAACACAGCCTGCTATTACCAAAAGGATAATATGGCACACACACAGACCCTTCCACCAAAAGGATGGAAAATGAGGTCAAAGCCTGCTATTACCGACGAAGTAATAGGGCACACAACACAGCCTGCTATTACCAAAAGGATGATAGGGCACACACACAGACCCTGCTATTACCGACGAAGTAATAGGGTACGCACACAGCCTACTACTACCAAAAGGATAGTAGGGCACACGACACAGCCTGCTATTACCGACGAGATAATAGGGCACACACATGAAGGCTGTCACTCACCAAAAGGATGACACACAGACTAAAGGCTTATGGATCAGCGACACCAAAAGGATGACGGATCAAAACAAGCTACTGCCACCGATAGGAACTTCTTATTGGTGAGAACCAACACCAAAAGGATGAAGGTTAAATTGAACTGATCAGGTTTGGCTATCACCAAAAGGATGATAGTAAGGCAATTGACAAAAGGTCAAGTTTGCTGGGGATGTGATGAGATTTATTTGGAGACATCAACAAAAGGTTGAAGTAAAGAATTCAATGAGGAGAGCCCACGAAAAGGAAAGGGAAACAGTGAAAAAATGGAGAAGGTAAACAGCGAAAAAAGAAAAGGTAACCCGCCAAGATCTACGCAATCTTGTGCCTACGTATCTTTACTCGGACGAGAATAAAGAATCAGGGCAGTCGTAGTTCGACTTGAAGAAACAATTCAATGAGGAACGCCCACTGACTCGGAGGAATATTTATTGGTTGGGATGAGGATGACGACCACATCAACAAAAAGGTTGAGGAACACAACTCCATGAGGAACGCCCACTGACTTGCTCAGAGATCACAGCTTTATTGAAAAAATTTCATGAGGAACGCCCATGAACTTGAAAGAGATGCCCCTGTCCGGGCTGAGGATGCTCTTGAGTTCTCGTCTTGATCAACAAAAGGTTGAACTAACTTCGTGAGGAACGCCCACGGATTTGATGAAGATGCCCCTGACTGGGCTGGAGATCGCCTTGGAGTCTTGAGATTGATCCTGGATCTCAACTATGCGTAAATGAATGCTTGATTTTGTAATGATGTGCGATGCAAATGCCGACGCGCGGAGATGCAAGTGCTGGGGGAGTATGATTGGTTTTTTGGGTATGCAAATGATGCTGAATGCGATGCATATGATGCGTATGATGCATATGATTGACGGGTGATTGGACAAGTTTGGAGAGGTGCCAGCATGGTGGACTATCGGGTGTTGCCAATGCATATTGGTCTTTGGGCGGTGGGAGGGATTTGATTTCCTCGACACTCAGTTTGTTGAAGACGCCATGATTGAAGCATACGAAGGTGCTTTTGAAGCTCTGAGTTTGACCACTTATTGATTTGTTCCTGAGAGATCCACAACTCTGTGCTTAATGGTCAGGATAGCCTGCTGTAATGAGTCTTGCCCCAGTCTGAGCATGGTAATGGTTTGCCCCTGATTAACCAGTTCTGAAAGGATTTGATCTTTAAGCTTTGACGCGCTTTTGGATGACTTTGCCCCTGATTGAGTTGTAGAAGGAGTTTTCCCCAGATTGAGGGTTTTGAGGGAGTCTTGCTTCGGGTCGGCACCACTGAAAGTTCAAGTTCCTCTTTGGTTGCCCCTTGTTGGAATTGCTTTGATGTCTAGCACTGATTTACAGTTAACATTTGTCCATTCACAAATGGTAATCTTAATGCAATACTCATGCAAGTTTTGAAAAAGAGTTGTTTACTGGAGTGTCGTGATAGTGAAACGAATGGACCATTAGCCCAAACGTGTGCTGATTTTGATGGCGTGAAAGATATAGCAAGGAGAATGACACCAATGCTGAGGATTAGCAAATATGGGGAGTCAGGTTTACGCAACCTTGCAACAGTATGCTTTCTAAATAAACCTCGCCTCAATTAGGTCTTTCGAGGGTTGTAACGTGGTCTGGTTCACGGTTTATGAAACAAAGGATATTAGGCTCAAAGTATGATTTGTACCCACCCCTTCTTCGTGATGATCTCCAGTCCTACGTTCAGTTAATTTTGCACATATTTATCTTCCAAAAGGGTTGACGGTGTAAGAGTGATGAATCAAGGTTTGCTCGAAACGGCAGTCACCTTATTTTGTTTTTGATGGATATTAGTGACCCTTTGGTTTTGATTTGGTGGTCACTGAGTCTTATTTTGTTTTTGGTGAGGATTCGGGGGCCTCTTTTGATTTTGTTTTTGATCCCTATCTTTTGCATGGACTGATTTTGCTTGTCGAGTCCATCAGGGCTGCCTTGATTTTTGCCTAAGTCTCCTTTGAGGTGCTTGACTTAGCAGGCTTTTGATTTTTTTCGATTTTATTGTTGGAGGATTGTGACTGCCAAGTCATGGGTCTTTGATGAACAGCCGTCATGTCTTTTGGTCTTCGTCTTCGTAATTGGATTAACTGAACACTACCCTGCCCCAGGTTGAGTGTAAGGGTTTGAACATCCGAAGGAAACTGCTACTCCTCGGCTCGAAGTGGTTAGCTAGGGATTAACTCCTTGTCTCTCCAGTGTTTGGGGGATTGAAACAATGCCTGTACATCATCGACGGGATTTTATCCGAAAGCATACATTTTGCAATTATGGGTATTTCGTTGTCATCATCCTCCCTCAAATCATTGCTAAGCGACAGTTGATAAAGAGAGTGAAGTGGATATAAATGTGTCGGTGCTTTGCAGTAAATGGAAGAAATGAGTGAATACAACATAACTGATTCAAAACATGCATAATCACTACATTAAGAAAATTAAATACAAATGGCAATGTTTAAAGCATACAGTACTTAAACAAACATAAGCAAAATACAAGAATGTAAATGATGGGATGGCAACATGTCTGCCTTCTTCGGGGAAACTTGAACTTGAACATGACTTGAGTTGACTTGACTTGACTTGATGTTGGCACTATTTTGGTGGCGGCAGCGGGTTCTTGATGACGTTCGGAGCCTTTCCATTGAACGTGAGGAAGTTCGAGTTGATCATGTCTTGAACTTTGTGTTTGAAAGCTCTGCAGTCCTCAATCGTATGCCCTGGAGCACCCTTATGGAACTCGCAATGAGCATTGGCACATAATCCGGAGGGATGACAGTTGGAGGAGCCAAGTCTCTCGGAGTAACAACCCTCTTCTCCATCAATTGAGCAAAGATCTGAGCATATGACGTCGGTAAGCGATCAAAGTCTCTATCAGACCTCCTTGTCCTTTGTTGGTTAGGCTGATGTTGTTGAGCAACTCTCTGTTGTTGATGTTGAGGAGGATATTGATATCCTTGCTAGTTGTACGACTGTTGTTGAGGAGCCTGTTGTTGAGGCATTGGAGCTTGAACAACTGGATGATAAGGCATTGGAGCGTATTGCGCAGCAGCGACATACGGATACTGGAAGTATGGCATTTGAAAAGGCATTGGAGGAGGAACTTGTTGTTGAGCTTGCCCTTTCTGAGCATGGACGGCATTTGTTTCGCCTTCTTTATTTTTGTATCCATTGAAGGGCTTCTTGGCTTGAGACTGGCTGCTAGAACCTTCTTGGATCTTTCCACTTTTCAGACCTTCCTCAATTCTCTCACCAACGATTACTAAATCAGAGAATCCAGCAGAGACATTGCCAATTAGCTTCTCATAGTACTGTCCTTGCAAGGTACCCATGAAGATATCAATCAATTCACGATCAACAAGAGGTGGATGTACCCTTGCAGCTAGCTCTCTCCAGCGTTGCGCGTACTCCTTAAAGGATTCGTTATCCATCTGAGCCATACTCTGAAGCCGAGTACGATTCGGAGCAAGGTCAGTGTTGTACTTGTATTGCTTGACAAATGCATAAGCTAAATCATCCCAAGTGCGCACATTGCTACGCTCTAACTGCATATACCACTCAAGAGATGCCCCAGACAGACTATCTTGGAAGCAATGGATCATCAGCTTTTCGTCTTTGGCGTGAGCAGCCATCTTGCGGCAGTACATCCTTAGATGCATGTGAGGACAACTGAGGCCTTTGTATTTTGGGAAGTCTTGTACCTTGAACTTGGGAGGAATGACAACATCTGGCACCAAGCACATATCCAAAGCATTCAAAGAATTTGAGTTGCGCCCCTCCATGACTCGGAGTTTCTCAGCTAGATCACGGCACATCTTCACAGCTTTAGAATCCTGAGCAGCAGTAGGATTGACAATTGGGATAGCAGCATGATAGTTTTGGACCTCATCATACTGATCCACCATATTTTCTTCAGTATGAGGAAGTGGAATTTGAGTGACAACCGGTTGGGCTTGCGGAATGGCACCAACAGTAACTCCAGATGTTGGAAGTGGTTGAGATGTGGCAGGAGCGAAGTCCATTGGTATCCCATAAGTGATAGGGTTGGGAACAGGAACTAAGAGCCTTGAGGTAGATGCTTGACCCTGTACAGTGTTGTTGGCGGCAGCGGCTTCATGTAATTCTTCTTCCTTTCTGGCCATCATGATGACTTCGAGAATCTGGTCGATCTTTCCCTTCATAGAGTCCAACTCTTCTCTGAAGGCAGCTTGCTCTTGTAGAATATGCTCCATCATTCGTCTTGTATTGGCTCGAGTTGCGTACTGGTGTCGAGGAATCAGCTTGATTTACTGGAGAAGGAAGGAAGTTGAAGTGAGATTCTGAGGTTGAAAAATGCAATGCAAGATGCGCAACAGATGCAATGCAAATGCAATGATATGAGATGCAATGCGAGATGCAAGATCCAGGATCGCATGATCAAACAACTTCAAACAGTTCTGCGGTTGGCCTGAGATGATGGGTCAAGAACCACAACTAGGATCAAGAAAGCCCACGGGTAGGTTCCTAAAACGGGTAGGTGCCTAGAGTTATGGATATATTTCGAAAACATTATAACCAAGATGAAGAGGCATCCGACTATAATATCCTCAAAATAATCTCGTCTAGGTGAGGTCTTCGTTTCTTCCCCACGAGAAAGATTCCTCGGAGGCGCCCACTACACAACCATCGACACACGGGTTCTAAATAGGGTTCTCAGAATCCTAGATCGAGGTCAAAAATATTACTGTCAGGAAGTAATACATTCGAGGGATCTCATCTGATTGGGGCGTTCGCATTAACTCACATAGAATTAACGCTACCAACCACCATGGGTAAATTGGGTTAATGGTCCTTGGGATCGACGACCCACCTCGAAGATATTACCACCATGGCAAAGATTCACCACAACAATAATATCTCCAAGGGAATCTACTCCAAGCGGTGGTTTTCGCTTCAACTCACACGGAAGAGACCACGCAAGCCTACACTACACAACCACCATCCTAATCCTAGGGTTTTTCTCAGACTCGGGTGTAGAGCCATCTCACAAAGTTCCCAATGTTAGAACATCCAAATAAGGCCACAAAAGGTAACACAAGTAAATAAGCAAACGAACAAACGAGAAGAAAATAAATAAACAAAGCTAAGGAGCTAGCGATTCGAATCAAGATAGGCTCGACTCTCTCTTGCATGGAGCAAAATTGTCCCCAGCAGAGTCGCCATCTGTCGCACCTCAAAAATTCATCGAGAAAATACGACCCTCGCGCGAAAGGCGCGGAAAACGGTGTGACAGAGTCGCCACCGAACTTTATTTATCCCAAAAGAGGGAAAGGAAAATATTGAGAAAATATTTAAAGGAGAGGGTAAGAACATGGTCGTCGCAACCACATTCTGGGTTCGGGAGTCGGTTACGTGAGGGGAAGGTACGCGCACCCCCTCACGTCCGTTTTACTCAACGGGAACCTCTTGATTCAAATCGCGATACTCGTTAGCTAAGTTTGTCTATTTTCTTCTCTAAAATAAATGCGGAAAGGTAAGATAAAAGGGAACGATGCTAGGGGGGAATGGGGTGGTTTTAGGATAGGGTGCTCGGCAAGATCATCGCGACCTCGGGCCTACGTATGCTCATTCGAACGAGAATGAGAAATCAGAGCAATCATAGTTCGACCACGGGAAGGGATAGAGGGAAGACGAAAGATGGAGGGAAGGTAGACGCAAATGGTGGAAAAAGAAAAAGTGTGGACACAAATGAGGGAAAAAGAAAAAGGTAGCTCGCCAAGATCATCGCAATCTTGTGCCTACGTATCTTTATTCGGACGAGAATAAAGAATCAGAGCAGTCGTAGTTTGTGGTACGCCCACGAAATAAAAGGAGTTGGTTAATTTTAAAGAGAAAGGCGCCAATTACTTACACACGAGTAAGAGAACTCGCACCTAAACAATCGAAGAGAGATCAAAGACTTGAACCCCCATTTTTCACCTTGAAAAGTTTCAATAGTTATTAGTCGTTTTGAGGTTTATTTGTGAAAATCCGCTTGATGTTGGATCAAGGGTTTATTGTACGCGCTTGGTTGATTTGAAAAGGGTTTGATTGATTTAAAAGAAGAGGCGTCAATTGCTTACACACGAGTAAGAGAACTCGCACCCAAACAATCGAAGAGAGATCAAAGACTTGAACCCCCATTTTTCACCTTAAAGAGTTACGATAATTGTTTGTTGTTTTCGAACTTCGATTATGAAAATCCGCTTGACGTTGGATCAAGGGTTTATTTGTGAAAAGAGTTTGATTTGAGGAGACTCGACGATGAATCGAGGGTTTGGTTTGAAAATGGGTTGTTTGAAAAATGTCTCGACGACGAATCGAGGTTTTGGTTTGAAAATGGGTTGCCTATGCTAGTCCCTAGGGGTGCTCCTAGTAAACAAACCACAATCAAAACAATATTAAGTGCGTACATCGGAATGGGGGAGGGATACATGTAAATTACAAGGGTTGACAGAAATAAATGGTCTCGTTGTAAGGTAGCCCAAGAGGAAGCCGTGTGTGTGTAAAGTGTCCTAAACTAAGCCTTGAGCGAGCGTCGAGCAAGTGGATAATCATAACCAACAGTCCATTAAATGATTGATTTTAGGTTTCGATATTTTATTATTTGTTTTCGATTAAAGGTGAGTAAAATGAAATGAATATGGATATGATACAATATGATAATATGTACAACAATAATATAATATAAAATGGACAAGATATAATATGGATATAAAATCGGTCTCGTCTTAATCGCGATTTAATCGATAAGTTGATAATCGAACTTTTGACCTTCATTGACCCAAAATGAATAAAAGACAAATAAGAAATTAAATCGAGAATATGGATACAGGCATAAAGGTCTCACCTTTATCGAGATTTAATCGAAACTTCGATAAATCGATCAATATTTGGTTTTTATCGACCTAAAATAAATGTAAGCAACAATAAAAATGAAATAAAATCGATAACATGAATACAAGAGGATAAAGGTCTCACCTTTATCGAGATTTAATCGAGAAATCGATAAA
The DNA here is from genome assembly GCA_022829125.1 of Lathyrus tuberosus. Taxonomy (NCBI): domain Eukaryota; kingdom Viridiplantae; phylum Streptophyta; class Magnoliopsida; order Fabales; family Fabaceae; genus Lathyrus; species Lathyrus tuberosus. The sequence goes on along the minus strand of JALAZF010000111.1, from coordinate 7,876,884 downwards.
TCGATCGATATTTAGTTTTCATCGACCTAAACTAGATGTAAATGAACCAAAAATGATAAAAATTGAAAATGACATGAAAAATAATAAAGGTCTCACCTTTATCGAGATTTAGTCGAAAAATCGACAAATCCATCGATATATGTTTTCATTGACCCAAAATACTAAAAAAAATCTAAATAAATAAAATGATAAATACAAAATAAATTGAAATAATCGAAATAAAAGTGAATAAAAAATGGTGGGCCTCAAATAAATCACAATTTAATCGGCTTAATTAAACTATGAATATCTTATATCATTGGCCCCAAAATAAATGAAAATAGTGTAATAAGAAATGAAATGAAAGAATAAAAAAAGAGATACCACATGGATATAAGATTAATAAATAAAGATTAGTACTTCAATTTTAGAAAAACTTAGAAAATAAAATGTTAAGTTAATATTAAAACAAATAATAATAAAAACACTACAAGAAGGGGGAGGGGCATTGAGATGAAGTATGGGTGGAAATACCGGTTAGGATCGCTATGGGCCTAAGCCCACTCACCAAAAACGAGCTGTGCAAAGGGAGAGAAAAAAAAACAAGTCCCGGTGGGCCATGGAAGCTCATTATAACACAACAACATAACCCTTTTTCTAAAAATAAACCATTGCAATAGAATCAGAAGCTTAAACAAGCTTCATCATTTTCCTTAAAACACCAACACCAAACAAAGATCAAACGCGTCACATAGAGAAAAAAAGACATTGAGGAAATTGAAATCGATTCACTCCAACCTTCTTCCTCGCGCGGTGTCGCGACCTCACTCTCTCCTTCTATGGTTTCCGATTTGGTTTTTTCGTCAAACAGGTTTGTGCGAGTGACTTCGTATTTGTCGTTTCATTTTCGCTTAACCTTTCTACTTCATCTTTGTTCTTGATTCGTTCTGTTTGATTCAATTTCTGGATTTTGGGTTTGTGAAGTAGGTGGTTGAAAATGGGTTCTGATTTGTGTTGTTGTTGAATATTGTTGGTTGGTTGTTGTTTGAGTTTAGCGATGAAGAAGTTTGGGTGCGATGGAGATTAATGACAAAAAAGTTGAAGGGTTTGAAGGTTGTTGATTGAGGAAAGTTTGTGGTTGGTTTATGGTGCGAAAATGAGGAAGGTTGAGGGCGGAGTTGTGGGTCGAAGGTTGGAGAAGGTGGGTTGAAGAGGGTTCGAGCGAGGTTTTGTTATTGTGGCTGATGGTGAGCGGATTTGGGTGGTTGCTTGGAGGTTCGTGGATTCTTATTTGTAGAAATATCGAAGGTTGATTTTAGGGGTTGTTTGGAGGCGGCTTCGTCTTCCTTGAGTGTGAACAGGCGAGTCTCATTTATAGGAGTGGAGAGGGGTTACTGTGAGCTGGAAAATTGAAGGGTGAATTTGGAAAATTGGGTAGAAAGTTGTTGCTGCGTGAAATGCGTTTGAGGTTTTGTACATGAATATGATGGTGGTGTGGGCTGTACGCTGAGATTCTTGAAACCTGCTGCTATTTATTTTTTTGATGTTTTACATTTTCTGTCATCTTGCAGGCTGTGTGGGGTCCTCTTAGTATGGTTTTTTTTAGAAAAGTTATGGCATAGGTTTTTGTTTTGTTAACACTCGCATGAACAATACAGGATGTGTGATGAAGGGTGGTGACCAATTGTTTATGACTAAGGAAGTTTTTTTGAAATTGTTTGGAACGGTGACTGGCAATGGTTTACTGTGTGTATGGTTTTGAAAGTTTGTATGAAATTTGGCTAGGAGAGATGTTATGCGTGGAGCCTCCTGTAGCTATTCTTCATTTTTTCTTTTTAATGGACTTGTACAAAATGGAGGGTTTGGGATTGGTCCTTTATTTTGTAATGGGCTTTTTTTTTTAGAAAGAAAAATATTGTAACATTTGGTTAAATTTTTTTGGAAATTTGTAGTACCATCTTTGTCATGAATAATTAACTTGGGCCAAAAATGAAATGAGCTTGGAAATAATAATGTTAGTTACACCTCCCTTTGAACAAACTTGAAATTGCAATTAGATTTGAAATGATGATATACGACTTGTGAAACTTGTTTATGAAGAAACTCTTGATGATTGAAACTTGAACCCTTCATATTGCCACTACACTTGAAATCAATTGAATATCTTGAAATTTTCAAAATGATAAATCAATCTTGCATTAATCCTGAAATGAGAATGAACTGGCGCCTTGACTCATTAAATCCACCTGAACTTTGCCCCTTAAGTACTGATGAACCCATCATGAACCAGACATTCAGTCAACAATATGCCTTGAAATTTGAAAACAGTGATCCTAATCAGATCCTCCAGCATCCATCACTTGAGTCATGTATACCTTGATCTTAATCAAGAAACCAACCCTTTTGCCTGACCAAAATTAGGTCATAACCAGAGGAACTCCGACTCATATTTCTCACGCTCCTGACTGGATGAACCTCAACTAAAACTTAATTCGATTCAATTCAACCTCATGATAGAAGCAACATTTTTGGATTTTCTAAATAATGGTTAGTGGATGGATGTACAGATGAAAAGTTATACATAGGTAGGACAAATTTGGGGTATGACAATGGGGCAGTCACGTCGAGAAATCTCTTCAAAGTTCAGCCAGTCTGGGGCAGTCATATCGAGAAATCTCTCCAAAGTTTAGCCAAGCTGGGGCAATCATGTCGAGATTCAGCAAATCTCTCAAAGATCAATCAGTCAGGGGCAAATTCACTTCAATGCTCATACTGAGATAGGCCATCTCAAGAGCACAAGAATTTATCTTCTCCAAAAGACGGTTAACCAGAAGCACCTCTCCAAGGTTTAGAATACTAGGGCAGAATATCTCAAGTCATTATGGTACAAGGTTCTTTATGAATTCTGTCAAGGAAGATTCCTTCATAGACCATGTAGTCTGGGGAAATTCGAGAAGTAAAGGAACCGTTGTTCACTCATGATAATCAGTATGCAGTGGACCGTCCCCAAAAGATTGAAGCACCAAGGTCGTTCCCAGCATGAGGTTTCTGGTTTCTTTTTCCAGCAAGGCGCCAGAAGGTATCTTTTCCCCGACAAGCTGTTGGAAGTTCTATTCTCCCTAAGCAAAAACATCATTCTCCAGCAGAGAAATATTATATTTGAGGATTTTCTTTTCCCCCAACAGTGTAGGAGGATTCCTTATCCCCAGCAGTGTTAGATGATGGAATATTCCCAAGCGGTTTGAAGATGGTGAGAAGTTAGAGTGTTTTCTTCCTCAAAGGTCAGATATGATAATTCCCTGCAAGTCAAAGTGCAATGGTTATTGGAATTTTTAGCAGGTCAGAGTCCAATGGTTATTGGCGTTCTCGGCAGTTCAAAGTCCAATCTTCATTGGCATCTCCACGATAAATTTTTTAGCGCTAGTGGTTATTGGCAGTACAGTTTGTTATCTCTCCACGGGAGAACATTCACGTAAAATACATCCATCCAATCAAACTATTTTTTCTCGTTGCCGTGAGACCTAAAAACCTTTTCAAAATGAAAGATATTTTGTCTTAAGATGATGCAAAGCAATGCTTCATCAACAACTGTTGAGTTGAGATAAGTGGCGTGAATGTGATTTGTAAATCCGTTCAATGTGGTGTAAACATCTGCTCCTCACTTTTTTTGGGTAAAACAATGTTTTACGTCGATTAATACAAGATAGATTTCGCTAAAATCGACCAACAAACAAACTTGCCATGATTTCTCTTTTGAGATACGTAGGAGCAGGATTGCGAAATCTAGTCAGACCCCCTAGTAATAAAAACCCTTAGGTCCCATTTATCTTTAATAAAAATCTCAAAAACAGTTCTTTTATCTTTCTTTTCCCACTCAATAAGTAGAAGAATATAAATTAACATAAGTGTAGTGCGGTTTTTGTGGTTTCGAATCACTATCGCTTGGGTACTACAGTTCGATTCATTTTTTATCCTGTGAAGCTGATTAAGGAAGGGAAATAGATGTCTCCAATTAACCCTGCTTGTATACTGAGTTTAAATAGATGACTGTTGGTTTACAGATGCTATCAAAATAGTGGGTCTCTCTTAGGTTATTTTGCTTAAGAATAGAGTGCCTTGACTGTTCGGGAGGCTTCTGGTAAGGTACTAGATCTAATGTTTTTTTATTGATGTATGAAGGTACTGGACTTAGAGTTTTTGATTAGTATGCTCGCTAAGATTTCGCAATCTTATGCCTACGTATTTCCGTTTAAATGAAACAGGGAAATAAGAGCAATCGTAGTTCCTCTTATTCTAAGGGAGGAAAAAGATGTTTTGGTGTCTTGTTCAAAGCCCAAGATTGAAGCTAAACAGTTTTAGAGAGAATTTGTCATCTCTAAAGGGGGGCTGTTGATTTTTGTGTGCCTTGATCGAAGCGCAAGGTTGACGCTAAAAGGTTAATTGACTCCACCGGGGATATCCTTATCCAAAGTCTGGATAAGACCGACTCAACAAGAGAGTGTATATATATGGGTGTCTTGTACAAAGCCCAAGATTGAGGCAAAAAAGAGACTGACTCTTTGGGGATATCATTATACAAAGCCTAAAAGGAGGCTAAAAGTTTGACTTTTCCGGGGAAAATGTTCTATCTGTCTTGTACAAAGCCTAAGATTGAGGCTAAAGGGGATTTTGACTCTGCTCGGGGAAAATATTTGTCCCAAGCTTAAGAGGGGGGAGATTTATGTCTTGTACAAAGCCCAAGATTGAGGCAAAAAAGAGACTGACTCTTTGGGGATATCATTATACAAAGCCTAAAAGGAGGCTAAAAGTTTGACTTTTCCGGGGAAAATGTTCTATCTGTCTTGTACAAAGCCTAAGATTGAGGCTAAAGGGGATTTTGACTCTGCTCGGGGAAAATATTTGTCCCAAGCTTAAGAGGGGGGAGATTTATGTCTTGTACAAAGCCCAAGATTGAGGCTAAAAGGGTTTGACTCAACAAGAGAGTGTTTTATCTATCCTGTACAAAGCCCAGGATTGTGGCCGAACAAGCTGGAGAACTTGAGAGGAGGCTAGCTTCTACTAGGGGGAAATCTTTATACCAAGCTTTGGATAAAGATCGACTCAACAAGAGAGTATTTTTGTCTGTATTGTACAAAGCCCAAGATTGAGGGTAAAAAGAGATTGACTCAACAAGAGAGTCTTGAAAAGTGATTGACTCAACGAGAGAGTCTTTTATACTCAACAAGAGAGTGTTTTGCTGTCTCGTACGAAGCCCGAGATTGAGGCAAAAAGGAAAGTGACTCAACAAGAGAGTCTTGAAAAGTAACGGACTCAACGAGAGAGTCTGGAAAGGTTTGCTCTGCTGGGGAGAATCATTGTACAAAGCCCAAGAGGAGGCTGACTTCGCTGAGGAAGGATCATTATACAAAGCCTAAGAGGAGGCTATCTTACTGCTGAGGATTATAGAGATCCTTAGGTAGGTCCAATTATGGGGAACTCTCATGAGAGAGACCGGGTTTCTGCTGGAGATTGGTCCAGAGCGACAGGGGTTTCTTCCTATGTTTAGAAGGAACTTGAGAATGTCTTTGAGACTCAAGAGGATTAGACTGTCCAAGTCTACTAGTGTGGGCGAGTTTTATCTTTTGTACTATGCCCAAGAGGAGGCACGGACACTTAAGGGATGAGAATCAACCCTAAAATGGCCGGAGTTTTGACACTGGAAAGACTCCTCTAGCAAAGGATGACTAAGTTCTATCTTATACCTTTAAGAGGTCGTCAGGGTCCTTGTATTAAACCCGAGAGAAGGCATGAGAACTTCTAAGAAGCCGGAGGGTCCTTGTACAATGCCCAAGAGAAGGCGGGGATGCTTTTAGGAAGCCTGTGGGTCCCCAAATCAAGAGAAGTTCAAGAAATGCAATTCACAAAGAAGAGATCATTCCAGGAAAATTTTGAGGATTTGGAAGAAACTTAAGAGATGCCATTCACGGAGAAAAGATCATCTCTGGGGAGTAGAGTTTCTTTGACAATTTCTAAGGGTGACAGTCTGAGAAAAGGTTCACCGAGAATACTGTCTTTCTCTTTGTTCCATATTATTTAACCCCAAGAGAAGGGAAGACTGTATCTGGAATCCTATGGGGGATCTAGTTTTGTTTGTATTTAAGAGTGACCAACAGGGCTTTACCTAGTTCTAGACGTAGTTGCCGGGGAAAACTCTAAATAACTATACTAGTATATATACAGTTGATATATGACAAGTATTTAAAGAGGGTATGAAAGAAGACTAACCATGCGCAGCTTCCCTCAATACAGTTATATATATGAAAGTAGTAAATGAAAGAGGATAAACACTTGCCCGTTGTAGAGCTTCCATGCTGTTTTGTTAGTTGTTCCAAGAAATTAAAGAAATTTTTGATAACAACTATATATTTGAATCTAAATCAAAAGGGAATCGTTTTGAAAAGTTCGTTGGGGCTTATACTCAAGGAGAGGCCCGAGGTTTTACAGTGATCGCACCGTTATTTTGAATACCGCCTTGGGACTTATACAATGACTGAGGCCCAAAAGAGTTTTGGTTAAAAGGGGATTGGGTCTTACACTCTATTAGACGCCCACAAGAGTTTGTTTTTGTACAAGAGATGGGGCTTACAACTCAAGGAGAGGCCCAATTGTTTTTTGATTTAAACTGGCGATCGCGCCGAGGTTTTCCATCGTGTCGGGACTTATACAATATCTGAGGCCCAAAAAGGTTTTCTGTACAAAGGGGTTGGGTCTTACACTCTATTAGAGGCCCAAAGAGTTTTAAGAAAAATAAATGGGGCTTACAACTCTAGGAGAGGCCCAAGTTTTGTTGAAAACAGCGATCGCGCCGAGGTTTTTGAAAATACGGTGGGACTTATACAATGGCTTAGGCCCAAAGTTTTTGGTATTTACAAAAAGGGGGTTGGGTCTTACACTCTATTAGAGGCCCAAAAGTTTGTTTTTAAAAAGATTTGTTAGGGTGAAAATCAAAGAAACTCTAATTTCATTTTCTTTTAAAAGTAATCCTTTTAATAAAATGAATAAAATGACAAAAATACCAAATAAGTCTAAATAAACTACTTGTGATTTTTGGTTAAGGTTTGAAAAATGAGGTTTTAATCACAAGATGATTTAGGGCTCATTTGATTTTGATTTTTCAAGATGAATATTCATTTTAAAAGGTTTAAAAATAATAAAAAATGAATTTATTTACAAAAATAACAACTATATTAAATAATTAATATAAATCTGATTTTTTTGTAGAATAAAATATTTCAACATTTTTGTGATTTTTTGCAATAAGAACCAATAAAAAATAATCAAAATTGAGAGAGTTATTAATTTTTCAAATCATTAAAAATAACATGAAAAATAATAAAAAGTGAGAAAAATGGTAAAAAAGAGGATCTGGGGCGAGTGGGATTCGAACCCCATACCTCGCGCCTTCTACCACTGGGGTGGTGATACATCCGTGTATCAAAACCACCCCATGGATATATGAGGCATGTCTTGTTTTTGGCCTGGCCAAGGCAAGGCAAGGCAAGATTTTGGCCAAAAACGTGAAGTTTGTAACTTTCTCATTTCTCCATGGATTGAGACAAAATTTAGGTATATCCTGCCTAGAATTTCACAAGGAATCCAATGGTGGTGGTGGTTCTTCAGATGAGGCTCCTATTTCAAAACCCGATAGTGTTATGGAAATAGGCCTATAATTGCATTTTCTATGCTATCTCTTGTTACAGGCATAAATTACATGATGAATTGGTTCAAACACAACATATATAACATGTATGAGATGTGCATGATCAGTGGACCTCAAAGAAATGCATATTTCAAAGAGTTCAAGTTGTGATGCTTACCTCTTTAGGAGCTTTTTGGGCAATCTGTCAAGTGCTTTGTTCCAGAAACAATTTGATGCTTTGGACACCCTCAACTAGAAGCTTTATAATGGTTGGAACCAGCTGGAATCCTCAGGAACAAGTTTGAGCTCTTTCTTGCAAAAGGGGCAAAAGTGGCCAATATATCAACTCTCTCAAATGGTGTTCCAGATGTGGGGAGCCATTTGGGACAATTCAAGGATGATAGTTGGAGTGTGTTTGAGGCCTTATCTGGTTTTGAAAGTGACTGAATCAAGTCATGGCTTGAAAAATGCAAAAAAAGTCTGATTTTGAGGTTTTGAGAGGGAACTTTGTGATTTTGGTGTTACAGGTCACTTATGAGAGTTTGGACAGCTTAGATATGACATATTGGATGTGTTTGGATTATGAGCTGTGATGGAAATGCTCTCTAACTCAAAAACTCAGAGTTACCTTGCAAAAGAAGGCATTTTGGCCTAGAGAACGAGATTTTGAGGAAAGCAAGTGTTGTAGTGCTTTGGTGTACTCAAACTGAGCACAAATGAGCTCTATTTATAGTAGAGCAAGTTTGTTTTGCAAGCAATAGTGAATGGTGGCTGCAGCAGGCCTTTGGACAATTGTATCACTTTGGAATCTTAAGTCTCCTCTAGCCATTAACTAGAGGTTAGAGAACACGCCTATGGTCTTTGGTTCAGAGATAAACTTGGACTGAATTCAGTTGGAATAGGCTCAGTTCATGCCACCTTGGTGCATCCATTGAATGCTTGAAAACAAAATTGGATATTTGGCACATTTTAGCCTTTTTAGGGTTTGGCATGCTACTTTGGGAATCTTGGACTTAGGAGGCTGATGAATCAGCGCTTGTCCCTTGGTTGTTCCCCCTTGAGGTGTGCAGATGGATAAGCATGCTTGGAATTGCACAATTTGAGCAAATCGAGCCTTTATGCACAAATCTGCCTTGCCAAGACAGTTTGCAGCAAGGCATGTTACAGCTGTCATAACTCCTAGCTCAGGTGGAGTTTGATGAAGCTCATGGACATTTTGGAAAACCCTTATGCGACACAACATATGTGTGATCATAGTTTGTCTTGAAACTTTTTGGATCCAAGTGAAAAATGCCCCTACATTTTGAAAAAAAGCAAAACAGATTCTGACTTAGTGAAAATTTCACTAAGTGTTGGAAAAAGTGACATTTCATGTTTTCAGCCATTTTGATCACTCCATAACTTAAAATCCATGAAGAATTGGAATGAGCTGTAGTTGACACTTTTAAAGTATGCCATGAGATCTACAAATCCATCTTTGGATCAGCCAAAATGGTTGCTTGGATCTCAAGTTATGATCCTTGGAAGTTGGTACCCTAGCCACTTTGTTCCATAACTAGAAAATTTCTAAGTTTTTTATGGTTACCCCTTTTACAAGTTATCCCACTTTCTTTGATTTTTCTTGATTAATGATGATTCAAATCACACATTAACATCATTTTAGGGTTAAGGAACCTTGGTTGACCAAAAAATCAAAAAGTCGAACTTTGACTTTTTGGTACAGTTGACTTTTTATCAGATGAATTCCAAATTGTGCGATCCTCTATGAAATCAAGTCCTTAACCTAAATCAAACTTAGTGGATGGATTCCATAGGTGTTATAGGGTGTATTGAATCATGTCCCAAGGTTTAGGAGCATGTCTTGGTCAAAAGTCAAATGCACAGTTGACTTTTTCCTCGAAACCCTAATTGTGGTACTGATGACATTGAAACTTGTGGATCAAGCTTCTTAGGTCAATCCATTGTGGATCAATGTGGTTTATTAGAGACCCTCAAATCATTCCTTGAGGTCTTGGCTCATGTTTTGTCCCAAAAGTCAACTTAGGGGTGAATTAGGTCAAGAAACCATAATTCCTGATTTTTGATGAATGCATCCCCTGAGGCTAAATTGACTTGATGGTGGGGTCTATGAGGTCTTTTGGAGTACCTTGGGTTATGCTTTGAAGCATTGGCTCATGCCCAGATGAAAATTTCCATCTGGAGGCCCTGGTCGACCAAAACCCTAATTTGGTGACACTGACGATCTTGAGGCTTAATCCACTTGGAATGTTGCAACCTTGTGTTTGATTCATGATGTGGGAGTCCTCTTGATCCTTTGTGGGTGTTTGAGAGGTTAGACAAGTTGAATATCATGTCATTTCTTGATTGATCCTTTGTCTAAGTGCCATGAGAGGGCTTAAAACCCTAATCTTGATTGTAGTGAATGCTCAACAATCCTTGAGGAGATTGATGAGGCATGAAGGTACATCCATATTGTGATGATGATTTACACAATGATGGGAAATCTTAGTGGTCAAAATTTGGGGTATGACAGATGCCCCTATTTAATCTTCTCGGACCCGAAGGTGTGAATGGCGAAGATATTCTGGCATTCGGGGTGCAAGAGGATTAAATATCAGAATACCCAAAATTTTGATGGTGGTTATGAATGGCTGCTTGCCCATCCATCTTCTTTTGCTAAGCAATGATACTTAGAAAAGATAAACTTCCCCTTGATCCTGGTCTTCAGCCAAGGAACTGGTCTCAGTTTTCTTTTGAAATAAACTTCCCCTCGATCCTGGTCTTCAGCCAAGGAACTGGTCTCAGTTTTCTTTTGAAATAAACTTCCCCTCGATCCTGGTTTCCTACCAAGGAACTGGTCTTAGTTTTATTATATAAACTTCCCCTCGATCCTGGTTTCCTACCAAGGAACTGGTCTCAGTTTTTGATATAAACTTCCCCTCGATCTTGGTTTCCTACCAAGGAACTGGTCTCAGTTTTCTTTTGAAATAAACTTCCCCTCGATCCTAGTTTCCTACCAAGGAACTGGTCTCAGTTTCTGATATAAACTTCCCCTCGATCCTGGTTTCCTACTAAGGAACTGTTCTTAGTTTTCTTTTGAAATAAACTTCCCCTCGATCCTGGTTTCCTACCAAGGAACTGGTCTCAGTTTCTGATATAAACTTCCCCTCGATCCTGGTTTCCTACCAAGGAACTGGTCTCAGTTTCTTTTGTCAATAAACTTTCTTGACAAGGGACGCTATCGTAGCGGTTTTCCTCAAACTTCTCGCCGAATTTTCCTGGGAGATGCCATTTGACGGAAAAAGTTTTTGATGTCAGACTTGCTGGGGAACCCATCTGTCTGAGTTGTAGAGGTGTTCAAACTTTTCTGTTGGTGACGCCATTTGTTGACTCTATTGGGGAAAACGAGTCTCTTGAGAAACTGCTTTCTGTTTGGGGGATATTACATCATACTTTTCTCGAGGTCTTCTCTGAGAAATGCCATGTGATGTAATCCAATTTGGAAATGTTGATGACCTCTTTGATAGCAAAGTTTTAGAGAGAAACTGCTACATTGCCGAAGCTTTGATTAAAGGGCTTTCTCTAGAAGAGTGACGTTTGTCGACGAGTGACGTTTGTCGACGGTTTTCTCGCCTTTCAGAGGTTCAAGTTATCAAAGTGGTCAAGGACCATCTCCAATCCAGAAATAAACTGGGGGAGAGGTTTTTCAGCTAATTCGCTTCCTGACGAGGAAGGAACGGACAGCTCGATTGACAAGAGGACTTTTATCACTAGGGGATAAGACCGACTAGAGTGATAGTGATGCAATATGAGTATGAATGTAAATAAATAATGCATGATGTATGTATGTTGATGCTGACAAAACTGACACGACATATAGACTAGTGGATGAACACGACTGGATACTCGGCCACTACTGGGGACGAGGAAATACCATTTGTTCAAGATAGTAATTCTGCCTTGCTTAGGAGAGATAGTCCCTGCGGGAAAAATTGTTGATCGGGCTTAGGAGATAAGAACTCTGTCGGGGGTGTCAGACGAAATATTCGCATATGATACAGCTGATCCTTCATCCAGGCGTACTGGTTTAGAAGGAGTACTTTGATTATGCACTTTGAGGTTCAACCACCTTCGTAGAAGCGATCGATGTTCTTTCGATGTTCAACAGTAAAAAGAATTGCCATCTTTATTTAAAAAGCAGAAAAAGTTTGACAAGTAAATTCATTTTTTTTTTGTTTTATTTCAAGAATCGTTGATCATGTTAAAATGTTGTTCTGTAAAGCTAAAACAAATAAGAATTGCAAACAAAAGCACTAAGGCTCAAATTTTATTGATAGGATGGAAATCAGCCGAACGCGTGATTCCACAGAGTATTTACAAAGTTAGAAAATGGTAATTTAAGGGAAAAGGGATACATTAAAACATAACAACCGCTATCCTTCTACCAATTTTGAATTCTGGACATCCTGAGCTTCCGTCGAAGATGACCTTGACTGGAGTTTTTCTGATGGATGGTGTAACTGCTACTGAGGGACTTGCCCCTTTGCTGGACGTAGTTACTTGCCATTATCCCTAACTTTTGCCTAGATTGTACTCTGAGGTTTCCAATCCATCGTGATGATTTTCGATTATGTCTCTAATTTTTGCCTGGACCGCCCTTTCGGGTTTTCAATCCACCGAGACATTTTATTTTATTTTATTTAGGCAAAGTATTTCTTGACTACGTCAACATTTGTGGGGTAGGCAAATTCCTCTCCATCCATAGTTGCAAGTCTCAAGGCACCGCCTGAGAAAGCGTTCTTGACCACATAGGGGTCGTCGTAGTTTGGGGTCCATTTGCCCCGAGGATCAGTGAGAAATGATTGTATCTTCTTGAGCACAAGGTCTCCTTTCCTGAAGACGCGAGGTCGGACCTTTCCTTTTGGTTTCGTCCTGTTGGCCAAGTACACAACCCATTGAGTCTTCCAAGGCTGTTAAGTAGATGATCAACGATCTTCCCTCTACTGGAGGTGATAGAATCGGTGGGTTCAACAGGTATTCCTTGATACTTTCAAAGGCGATTTGGCAGTCTTTCGTCCAAACGCAGTCCTAATTCTTTTTTAGTAATCTGAAGATTGGCGCACATGTCGCGGTCATGAGGAATATAAATCGGGAAATGTAATTCAGACGTCCCAGGAATCCCCTGACTTGTTTCTCAGTTTTTGGAGAAGGCATTTCTTGAATGTCCTTGACTTTGTTAGGATCAACCTCAATTCCTTTCTGGCTGACAATGAACCCTAGAAGTTTCCCTGAACGGACACCGAATGTGCATTTGTTAGGATTCAAGCGGAGTTTGTACTTCCTCAAAAGCTCAAATAGTTTTGACAGGTGGGTCACATGCTCCTCTTCTGTCTTAGATTTGGCAATCATATCATCAACATACACTTTGATTTCTTTGTGTATCATGTCGTGAAACAGAGTAGTCATGGCCCTTTGATAGGTTGCCCCGGAGTTCTTCAAACCGAACGGCATTACCTTGTAATAAAATGTGCCCCATGGGGTGATAAACGAAGTTTTCTCCATGTCTTTCGGCGCCATTTTGATTTAATTATAGCCCGAGAATCCGTCCATGAAGGAGAAGACTTTGAACTTTACCGTACTGTCTACCAGCATGTCAATGTGTGTTAAGGGAAAGTTATCCTTTGGACTGGCCTTGTTTAGATCCCTGTAGTCCACACACATTCTGACCTTTCCGTCCTTTTTCGGAACTGGTACTATGTTGGCTAACCATTGAGGATATTCTGATGTGGCGAGGAAACCCGCGTCAATCTGTTTTTGCACTTCCCATTTGATTTTGATGGCCATGTCTGGATGAGTCTGTCTCAGCCTTTGTTTTATTGGCGGACATTCTGATCTCAATGGTAGGTGATGCTCCACGATGCTGGTATCCAACCCTGACATCTCCTGATAGGACCAAGCAAACACATCGGGAAACTCTTTGAGAAGCCTTATCAAACCTTCTTTGACAGTTGGACTGAGGAGTGCCCCAATCTTGACTTCTTTTCTTTCTTCTCCTGAACCCAAGTTGATCGTTTCCACCGGCTCTTTGTAAGTTTCAATGGACCTTTCCTCTTGTCTGAGTAATCGGGAGATCTCTTCTGGAATTTCTTCGTCATTTTCTTCTTCAGCCTCTAATACCGGGAATTCAAAGTTGGGAGAAGGCATTGGATCGTATGTTTCAATGGGGTTGAAAACAAGCAATCTGCATGACGTGATGATTGTTTTTAGAAGAGATAGAGAGAATGCAAGAATGCGTGCAGTGTATTTTCTTTGGAAAACTGCTTGTTTTTATTATTTGTTTTTTAGGATCACCATTTTCTGAAAAAGCAAAAAGAGAAAACAGCAATAAATGCGGAAATTACAGAATGACGTTATTTTATTTATGATTTGTCAATTCTTGAAACTACAGCCCTATAAAACAAAACTATGCCGCTTTGGGCGAAGCAAAGAGGGACATTTACAGAAAGTGAGCCCTATCAAAACATCCATTTCACCTGGACAGGGTGAAAGGTTAAGATAAAGACGACAATTACTTAGACTTATGAACAACTTTCGAAACGTTGACTGCAAGTCTGGTACCTTCTTTCTTGGCTTGTCTTCAGAAATAACGCTGATTTCTGGTGGAGCAGGATCATTGGAATCTGTCTCCCAAGCAGAGTTGTCGTAGAAGGATTCCTCTGTTGTATTTTGCACAGCGTTGGCACTCTCAGGCAGATCTCCCCATCCAGTTGGCTGGATGTCTTCGAGCCTTATATGAGAGCTTTCAGGAGCGGTGTATTTGACCAAGTAGTCGAACTTGCCACTTGGTTGTCCTAAGGTGTCCCACACTTCTTTGGAACTGGAGGAGTCATCCCTCTCGATGACATTGACCTTGGGAAAAGCATAGTTGATGAACTCTATTCCTGCGAGCTTCGCAAATTCATCGTCGTGCTGGATATTTTTAGAATGCCCTGAGTGATGATCCCATGACATGGTGGGGATGCAGGTATTCTTTTCAATGATGCTCAGCTGATATGCGTTGTTGGGCTGATTCTCTTGTCCCGAGTCTCCTGGGTACGGCTGCCAGATAGGCAGGCCATCCATCGGGCCATAATAGTCATGGTCAAAATTGTCTTTCATTAGAGTGTGTCTTTCTCTAATGAGTTCGATGGAGCACGACATCCTTCCGGATCACAATCTCCGTATATCATTTTGACGTCTGATCTTGGTATATATCTCGGACCCTGCGCGGGGAAACAGAATGGCGTAGGCACTTCTTCCTGAGACATATAATCGTCCTTGTTGAGATAGGACTTCTATTCTTCATCCGTATTAGAGGAGTCACCCTCGTTGATGGTATGTACTTCTTGAGACACTGGGTGAAGGAAACCTCCACTGTGGAAGAAGTCCTGAATGGGATGAAAGCTTTCATCGTTAGTAGCAGTCTGGGTACAGGTTGAAGAAAAACTAAGACCCTTCTTTGTTTTGTTATCAGTAGGAATGACGAGCTGTCCCCATCCCTTTGCATTGTTACTTTTGATCACCTCGAGAGCATCTTTGTATGAGGAAATCGAGGTTCCTTTCTCTGATTGATTCTCATTGCTTACCGACAGTGCCTGGAACTGAGTTCCAACAACCTCATCTGGTTCTACGCAAGTGGACGATGATAGGTTACTCACGATCAAGGCTTGCTCTCCACAGACTGTGATGAGTTAGTCATTCTTGACAAACTTCAGCTTCTGGTGAAGTGTCGAAGTGACTGCCCCAGCCTCGTGTATCCAAGGTCTTCCTAACAAGCAACTGTATGTTGCCCGGATGTCCATGACCTGGAAAGTGACTTGGAAAGTGTGAGGACCAATAGTTATGGGAAGGTCGACTTCACCGATAACCGTTTTTCGGGATCCGTCAAATGCTTTGACGATGACCTCACTGCCTCTCATCAGAGATCCTTTAAATGATAGTCACATTAATGTAGACTTTGGCATGACATTTAAAGCTGATCCGGTATCTACCAGTACGTTGGCTAAAGCATCGTCCTGGTAGTTGACTGTAATATTGAGCGCCATGTTATGACCTTTGCCTTCTTCTGGCGATTCCTCATCACTAAATCCCAAGTTGTTGCAGGAAGTGATGTTGGTGATGATGTTGTCGAATTGTCGTATTGTTACATCCTGTTCCATAAAGGCTTGCTCTAAGACTTTCTGTAGAGCCTCTCTGTGGGCTTCGGAACTGAGTAATAGGGACAACACAAAGATTTTTGAAGGAGTTTGTAACAGTTGATCAACAATGTTGTATTCAGTTGATCAACAATGTTGTATTCACTCCTTTGGATGAGCTTCAATATCTCATCATTGTTCTTTGAAAAGTCGGGATCACTGGATTGACCGACTGGTTGATTTGGAACTTCTGTTTGAGGTTCCTTTTCTTTGTTGGGTTCTCCAACTCCTCGGTTGAAGATCCGACCGCTCCGTGTTACTCGGCTGATGTCTGCGATATTCACGATGGAGGGTAATGGAATTTCCTTTCCATTCTCAATTTTTGTTGCACCGTATTTGTAAGGGATAACCTTAGTTGATTCATACGGTAGCGGTCCTAGCAGATAGATAACCACGGGAGCCTTTTAATTTTTCTGACCATTTTAAGTAATTTCAATCAGTTCCTGGTTGGGAACTTTCCTACTGTCCAAAGGAATCCTGGATTCGTCAAGCAGAGGGATTATGGTACAAACATCTTTGGTCCTTTCGTGATCAAAGATTATGACAACATCTTTGATCTGATCAGTGAAATAGTCTGGCGTCCAGTTGATTGACCCAGAACCTGGACACGGTTGAATCTCTTTACGGTCCAACTGACCCTAAAGGGCTGCTTGCATGAGGTAACATCCTTGATTATCTTCAGAGCAAATTCTACAGCGTTCATAGTTGTGTGGTGGCACCCGGCCACGTCCTCTTTGTATGCAGTGTAACCTCACTAGGTCTGTTTCCATTGATCGAACATCCTGACTTTGAGGCCTAGTGGGGTTCCCATTAGTCATGCTGACTTGTTGTGTGTCTTCGTCTAAATAGATCAGAAACCACCTGTCGCTCCCAGGATTTTCATCCAGGTACAAACGCGAGAGTGGCGCGGAAAACAGAGTCGCCAGCCGTGTAAATTTATCTCAAGAGAGGGAAAGAGAACACTGCATAAACTTGAGGAAGAGGGAAAGGAATGGTCATCTCAACCATAACCTGGGTTCGGGAGTTGGTTATGCGAGGGGAAGGTGCTAGCACCCCACGCGTCCATCGTACTCGATGGAATCCACGCTTGTTGTCTATTCTAAGGGTGAGTTATCCTATCATCTATGGCTGTACTAAGACGGGGAAGGGAAAAACTAAGACAGACTCGGTAGGACGTCGACGTCCTAGGCCTACGTACCCCCTTTGTGCAATGGGGAATTCAGAGTCAACGTAGTTCGGACCAAGTTCTTTTTGTGTTTTTTATGAGCGACGTTAAGTTTGCGTCCGGCAGTTAGGGTCGATGCCTGTTTGTGACTCAGACGGAAAGTAACGTGCCCTTTTTTTGAAAATAGCCTTTAGTTTGACAATCCCGAAGGACAAAAAGGTTTGAAGTTTGTTTGTATTTTTTAGGACAGAAGTGACTTGAGTTAGTTCATAACTTGCATTGCACCAAAGTCTAGGGCACAGGGACGAATACTTAACGCATCGTCCCAAGACAGGACGCTCGCTAAGCACTCTAGAAAGATGAGAGGAAGCCCCTCATTTCTCATTCCCCACGCTTAAGGCTCGTGCGCAATACACTTTATTCTTATTAAGTGTTTTCAAGAAGTTTTGAGATGAGAAGAGAGAAGACACAAGGGAAACTCTAAAGGGAAACTACGAGTCCTAATGTTATCATGCATGGGTGACCTACGGTTAGTGAGGCTTGACGACAACCTAAGCCTAAAGAAAAGAAAAGATGAGAGAAGGAAAGAGTAAGGGTGAATATGGATGATTATCCACACCCTCAAACAACTTACCTTAGTCCCTGCATAAAAGGTTAGCACAAAACAGACACAAGTAATATTAAGGCAAATGAAAACCAAAAAATGACATAAAATAGTGATTAAATGACCTATAACAATCCAAACATGAATTAGGAAGTCAAAGACACACCCCCAAAACAATGGCACAAGTGCCTCTTCAAACAGATAACCAGACAAGATCAAGGATGTGCATACAAGAAAATCTCACACAAAGAGCAATTAAACAGGTAGTAAAACATCTTTTTAAAATTGCCAAATTAATTCTCAACATTGCTCAACCAGAAACAAACAACATATCAAAAACTCCTGCAAAAATTCAAGATGTTAGTCACTCAAACAATTATGCAAAGCTCAGATGAGAAACATGGTTCAATGTGCTAAAGGGAAGGACTAAAATTCAATATGAGATGATTTTAAAAATGAGAGAAAAATGTTTTAATGCAATTCAATGTATTGGTGAATGAATGCAAAAAGAATGGATTCAAAATGTTTTATGGATGCAGAGAAATAAAATAAACAATGCAATGTGTGCATAATGAAATAAATTCAAAGAGAAATTATTAAAATAATTATTTCAGATGATGAAAATAAAATAAAATAATAAAATAAAATTTGTGAAAATTTTATAAAATTATGAATATGATATATGAATTTCTGGGAATTTTTAAATGCAAGAAACTATTTTTAAAAATTAAAAATGAAAATGTAATAAATTAATAAAAATAAAAATATGAAAATGCAAAAGGGGGTGCGTTAAGTAATGAAACATGTTGGAATTGTTAATGGGCTAAAGGGTGGGGAGTACGAATAGGAAGCCCAGTCAAACTAATTAATCAGAAAAATAAAAAAGAAAGAAAGATGTACGCATGGACCAAGTCAAAGGTCAGACTCCATACCAGCCCTTGGATTGATCGTACGCTTCTTATCCAGTCAACAAAACCTACATGTAAGCATGATCTACGACTATGATGAAAAGAAACATATTAATTAACATGCACGCGCCATACTAAATTATTCAGAAAAATAAAAACAAAACGTGAGTGGCACGTGTTTATTTTAACGCGTTGGCATTATCATGGCCACACAATCCATCCAATGCCCAGGATTAGGTCAACGAAATGAAAAGTAAACATGATGCGTGGCCTGGATTTGAGGGTGCATTGTAATACCTGTGGGGTAATGAACACACAAACGTTAAATAAAAACTCAGAAAAAAAACAAAAAAATGAAACGTGGCCAGCTGGGGACCGTGCGATCAAGAGCATCAACGATTCACACTTCATCTTCTCCGTTCAACCCTTTACCGGCCGGCCACCATAACCAGTCGCCGGAACTAGGGTTCCGGTCGACCCCTCCGTCACCTGCAACTCAAAAACTCACCAGAAAACACAAGGGAGTATATGTTCTTGACCAGAAAATCACGAGGAACTCAAATATTCAATCAAAAACCACAAACAACGCATAGATAAGGAGAATCGAAGGAAATACAATAAGGTTCAAAACTTTGAAACTCATAAAACAACCAATATACACGTCCATATTCAAAACAAAATACATCAGAATGATCCATGGATGTCACACAACAATATGCACGTTTAAAAAAGGAGTTCCATGATCATCAAAAGAATGACTAACCTGAAGCTATGCACTACGTATCCTTGCTTTTAGCTCCAAAAGGTGGTTGGTTTTTGCTCTGTGGATCCCCAGAAAGAAGGTTGTGGAAGAAACTTTGGGAAAAACCTTGTGGATTGTGAGTTATGAATGAGAGAAGCTTTTAGGGTTCAAGTTCTTGTTCTCCTCCAAGTCACGTGTTCTTAACCCTAACCAGTGCATGAATTGGCTTAAATACATTAGGTTAACCCAGTGATGATCAATTGGGCCTTGGTAATTCCTTTGTTAAAGAGTTTTGGGTGATTTTAGAAAAATTACATTATGTGAGATACACCTCCTCCATGCATGGATATCCAAATATTTCATGAGGGATCACTTATGTTTGAATTGCTAACCACACCTGAATTTGATTTGGGCCTTGAAACCATTTGATTCATGAGTTTTTAATAATTTGGCAATTTGGCATAATGGAGAATAAGTGATAAATACACCATGGATTCACTTGATTCAAAGGCCTAAAATGATCCTTGAGGAGTGTCCTTTGATGTTAGCATGTGACATGAAGCAATGGAATTAATTATAGGTCACTATGCCAAAGTTGTGAAAATGGAATTATGAGAAACCCTAAAAACCACTTTGCCTTCTTTTGATCATAACTTGAGTTTCACAAATGATATGGAGATCCACTAGTACTTGTTGGAAAGAGGAGAAAAAGATATTCAACTTTCATGTTGGAGAAAAATTCATTTGAAGCTTCTTTGATGATGAAAAGTCAAGGTGAATGTAGTGTAGGAACTTGCCCAAAAAGGAAACTTTCAAATTATAGGTCATTTCCATATTTAGCAACTTTTGCACCAACCCTTGATTTTTGATAAATGGTATGAAACTTGACTTTTGAAAACCATATGAGGATGTGAGACCTTGAAAACCTTGGAGAGAACCTCAAAATTCCACAGTTGACTTCCCCTCTCACTGTTGACTTTTCCCCAATTCACCTGATTCCCAATCCATTGGCCAATTGAATCTCTCCTGAATCAAACTGATGGACAACCTTCCATTCCTAGATACTTAGGGACCCAAGGAATACCATGGAATC
Source organism: Lathyrus tuberosus (assembly GCA_022829125.1). Classification (NCBI taxonomy): domain Eukaryota; kingdom Viridiplantae; phylum Streptophyta; class Magnoliopsida; order Fabales; family Fabaceae; genus Lathyrus; species Lathyrus tuberosus. The sequence goes on along the minus strand of JALAZF010000111.1, from coordinate 7,856,481 downwards.
AAGTCTTGCCCAAGAAATCAGAAATAAACTGACTTTATAGCAAACCCTAATTTAGGTACCCTCAGTCTAGGAGGAAATAACACAGTCTCCAAATCCAAATTCCTCTGAATATGATGTGTATCCTCTCCAACAAAGATAAGATATGCCATTTGGTGATGATAAAAACCCAAGGAGCTTGCCCATTGGAGCAATAAACCCAAGAATCTCAAAACCCTAATTTCTGCACTGGTTAGGAGAAAGTGATCCACTTGAACTCTCTTGCTTGACCTTCTGAAGAACATCTTCTCCTCTTGAACTTGCCTCAGGCACCTTGACCCCATGCTAAGAACCAATGATATGCACACATGATAATGCAAAAAATGAAATGAAACATAAGCCAGTTAGTACTAAAGTAAGGAGGGCAAATTTTGGGGTGCAACACCACCAATGGTTTAACAAGTGTTGCAGAGTCCTTTGAACGAGGGCACATCCTTGGTCACTCTCACGGCATACTGTCCAGTTCTGATAATCATGCAAAGTCAGAAAACTGAGCTGGATTTGTGTAGCGTGTAACTCCACTAAGCTAGTATTCATCAATCGAATATCGAAGATTTGAATCATTTTGAGTTGATAAGGGTTCCTATCATGGTAGTCCTGGATCCATCCAAGATCCATCTGACGCTGGAGGGCCTCTTGTATAAAAGAGCATCCTTAGTTGTTTACCGAGCAAGTCAGACAGGAATCGTAATCGTGCCGCGGCAGATTATGATACTTGATTTGCCTTGGGTGCATTGCCACCAAGTTGATATTCATCGCATGGATGTCGTGGTTTTGAATGATGTTGGAATTCATATAAGTCATGTTGACTCCATGAATTCGGTGCTCTTGGATCCATCCAAGATCCAATTGTTCCTGTAGAGCTGATTGCACCACAGAACATCCTTGATTGTCTTTAGAGCAGATATCACACTGGTGATAATTATGAGCTGGTATGTGACCGTACCCGCTCTGCCTGCGATGCATCTTGACCAGGTTGGCCCTCAATAAGAGTACATCATGAATTTGATAACTGTGGTTAGATTCTCCCTCTATCAAATTTACTGCTGCTTTCTCGTGTTGAGGCAACGGGTTCGTCTGAACGTTTGGATTTGTATCCTTGAAAGATAAGACCCCACTTAGGACAAGCTTTTACACGTCGGATTTGAAACTGAGACAATTTTCTATGTTATGCCCTGGTCCACCTTGATGGTAAGGACAAGTCTGATCCGCTTTGAACCAAAAAGGCAGATTTTTCAGAATCGCAAAAGGCGCCCTGGTTTGGACATGCCTCTTGACCAGTAGTAACGGAAACAGTTCTGCATACAACATGGGTATAGGGTCGAACCCTGGTGGTCACGTTGTACGGTTGTTGTTGTATTGAGGACGAGCCTGCTGAATAGGCTGTTGTGTCCTTTGCTGAAATTGTTGTTGATTAGGTTGGCACTGAGCAACCTGAGGTTGATATGTAGGAACAGGCGCAGGGCTAATAGCAGGAGTTATAGCTGCTACTGGTTGGTATCGTCGCCTTTGCTTTCCGAGAGAGATATTGCCAATATCTTGCTCTTTTTTCTTAGGGAGAGCACTGCCGTATCTTTTGGTACTGCTTGATGGTTCAGCGTCTTTAACTAAACGTCCTTCTCGGACCGCTTCCTCAAGACGAACTCCCATGCCGACCATTTCAGTGAAGTCGTTGGGCGCACTGGCAACCATTCTATCGTAGTAAAATAAGCTCAAGGTTTTCAAGAAAATCTTTGTCATCTCCTTTTCCTCGAGAGGTGGACAAATCTGAGGGGCGACTTCATGCCATCTCTGAGCATATTCCTTGAAGGTTTCCTTATCCTTCTGCGACATGGCTCTGAGCTGATCTCTGTCTGGTGCCATGTCCAGGTTATACTTATACTGTTGAATGAAGGCAACACCAAGATCTCTGAAAGTGACGATCTTAGTGCGGTTTAAACCCATGTACCATTTGAGTGCGCCATCGGTTAAACTATCCTGTAAATAATGGATCAGTAGCTGTTGGTTCTCTGTCTGTATTGACATCCTCCAAGCGTACATCACCAAATGGCTTTGAGGGCAAGAATTACCCTTGTATTTCTCAAATTCGGGCACTTTGAACTTGTGCGAAACTTTCACATTGGGGACCAAGCAAAGGTCTGCGGCGTCTTTTCTGAATAGATCTTTATCGTGAATGGCTTGCAGTTCCGTTTGCATCTCCAGGAACCGTTCCTGGAACTCCCTCATTCTGTTGTCCATACTTTTGTTTCAACCAGAAGGTATCTGTGGAATCTGTCCTTCTGGGACAATGTGCACCACAGGCGGTGGTATGGTCATTACGGCAATGACCCTTGATCGCTCTATTTAGTGTGCCTAAATAAATCTAACTGCAAGTATACAGTCGTATCGCGTAGTTTTAAAAGACTATCGATCCCACAGAGACTAGAAATCGAACGCACCATTATCTATCGTTACTATGTTTATCTAAGGCTAATCAGAATTGGGTTTTTAAGTTCAAACGGGAAATTAAAGAGAAATTAAAATTTGGGATTACTAGTTATGAATAAGATATCGGTATATAATTTAGTAAACCTACGTGGAATGAATTAAACCTAAGCATATAAAGATTTATCACCCTATGCATCTGTAGGAAAAACCAGTTTAAAAGCCCCCACCTCACACTCCCGTGGTTATTGCTTTGGACTATACTCTTAAGTCAATATGTCTGCTCTCGCTAGCCCATATGAGGTTAAAAATACTTTTTGAAAACTAATAAGACCTAATTAACTTTAAAGCGCTTCCGCTGTTTTTAAAACTAATGCCCGATTTCAGTTATCCGGGTAAAGCCTCACACTCTCGTGGTCTTGACCTTAACCTTTGTTACCTTTTTACTCTCGTAATAAAAGTTGGGTTTAAAATTAAGAAATCGAAGCCAGAAGAAGAGTTAATTATTGATTTTAGCTTAGAGTTATTTAATCCATTTGGTTACTTCATTACATACCGATAAGATCGGTTTAGCTTGACATAATTACGAACTTAAACGTAAAAGCGGAAAAACAATTAATTAAAGACATAATTAAAGGGAAATAAACGATGCTATACATTGAATAATGGAAACCTGATAAATGCAGTAGTAGCAATCCCTCCACAGACTGGTAGGTTCTTGCTTGGATAAAATAAAATAGCAAATGATGAAGGCAATGAAAAAAAGAATCTAAATCTAAAGTGTAATAGTTCCTTAATGTGAGAAACTATTACTTTGTTCGGTAATGGGTGACAAGGAATGGTAAACGTAAACAAAACGAAACAAAAACTCTGAATAAAATTTGGCAGCAAAACGGTACATCGGAATGCAGAAAATAGGTCTCCCTCCATTCTTCGTAATCACATGTATTTATAGCCTCAACTGATGTAGTGGTTGGAGAAAAAGTAGGCATCTCCTCTTGGCAGTTAAGTGGCTTTGGAACCTAGATTTGTTCGGAGAAAATAAGGTCGTGTGAAACTGCTCCTCTGAAAACTCGTAACCACGTCTCTGTTAACGGATTAAACACATTTTGGACGCATGACGATCGTAATGGATTGTGACGGTCGTGGTGGATTTCGCAACTGCCACGGTCGTGGTGGACTGTGACGATCGTCACAGCAACAGTTTTTGAATTCTGCTGTTTTGCTTCACTTTTCTGCTCTTTTCTTGCATGTTTTGGTTCTTTTCCACACTTAGCATACTTTGACTTGGAAAATGGAATTACCTGTAAAAACACTTAAATACTCTCGAGAAAATCGGATATTAGACGAAAACGGAATAAGAAAATAACATAAATCAAAGTAAAAACATGATATATTTTCGTGTTATCAAACTCTCCGACACTTGAATCTTTGCTTGTCCTCAAGCAATCAATCTATTAAAACGGACAAACTTCATCAAATGCACATACCTGGTATACCAAGGGATTTGAAAAGGAGTTTCTTGTTAGTAAGACAGGTACTAGTGTAAAACACTAAGGATACAATAATGACACAAAGCAACAAGCTTGTCATAGACCTCTCTTTTGTATAATCCAGTTCTAATCATTCTATTATAGTTCAACCAAAAGTTTTCGTGTCTATTTCACCCGGCTTCATTCCAACGCAATCACATTAAGCCCTTTGCCTTATTCACGCACATAGTGGAGTAACCGGTTAGTGACTTTGATCCCTTTTTCTCACGGGGTCTGATACACAAGTGTGGTAACCCTTTATACATCCCATTCGTAGATTGCGGCGGATCGAACCGTAGTTCGCCCTACCAAGTCCAGAATCAGGTACCTCTGAACCAATCGACAACAGATTTTCTTTCTTTTCTTGTAACTTTTCACAACTGCGAGAGTTGTTGCATATTCTATTTTTCTCGGCATATAGGTAAGAAATATGTTTTTCTTTTCATGATTGGGCATCAAACACTTATATTCATCGGCTCCCCACGTGGTTTGTGATTTAGACGGTGCTGACTGCTGATATAAACTACTAGGGGTTACTTTAGGACTGAACTCAAGGTATCGTATGATAAGTATCGAAACTGATATCGCATACGCAAGAGGTCTAAGGTGTCAAGACGGTATCGATCTTGTTAGCACTTTCCCAGCTTCCTAACATAATTTAAAGCTCGGTATGTCACGATGTGCATTAATCGTAAAAAAATTTTTTTCGTTATGGCAGAATAAAATGGGGAAATCGGAATACTGAACGAAAATACTCATATATTAACTTTGATAAGGAAAAAGAAAGTACAAGAAAGGGAAATAAAACGGAAATAAACTGACTCTCCCACACTATATCGGACATTGTCCTCAATGTTGCGATATAAAGGGGAACAACAAGAAAAACTAAAAAGAAAAACAAAATAAAATCAGGGAGCTCCACGTCCTATGCCTCTAGAGCGTCCTCTTCCATGCTGCGCAACGTGATCAGGAATGCCCACGTGATGGATGTACTCATGTAGGTTCTGCACTCGCAGAGTCAATGCACCCATCTCATCGATGACACCGTCAAGCCTCTGACCTTGGTCAACTTGCCCCTGCTGGATTTGATGCATAAGAGTCATCATTTCATTGTGTTGCTGGTTTTGTTGCCATATAGCCCTCAAGATTTCTTCATTAGTAACTGGGTCTTGGTCAGGGCGGCGACGGCGTCTGGAGGTCGAAGGAGTATCATTGGCAGGCGGTGGTTGGTTTTCTGGGGCGTTATCCATCTCTTGCTCAATCTCATCAACAGGTCCATGTTCTTAATCATCATGGGCAGGCGCATTTTGCTCAGGAGCATTCAGATAAAAAGCCAATTGGCCATATTCTGAGGGTCAATGCGGCTCCTGCACGGCATAATGATACTTCTTACGGTTTTGGCGCGGACCATAGGATGGTATTTCCCATCTCGTCGTAACTTGATGAGCTGAGATTTTCGGCAATAGTCTATGTCAAGGAACACCGGAGGCATGGAGGGTAATTTGGTAAGCTCGTTTTCCAAATTCAAACTTAGAGCAATAGAGGTGACAATCCCTCCAAAATAGAAAGGTTTGGAACCTCTAGCACAGTTAGCCTGGATGTGTGCTAACAGAAACGACGCGGCATTGATCGGCTCTGGGTGAAACATACAATGGAGGAAAATAGCTCCTTAGAGTTTACCTTGTGGTTGTTATCCCGTGCAAAAATAGTGATTCCTAAGGTGCGGTGAACATATCTGACGGCTGGGTTGTGGATATATGTTGCGTTAAGGCTATCCCAGCTATCAACTGTTGTTCCTGTCAACTGATTCCATAATTGAAATGCTGCTTGAAAGAAAGTTTCCTGTGGTACTCGGTGGTGCACACTCTCACCATGGTGGAAACCAAGCATTCCGGCAAGTTGCTCTTGGCCGATTTTATACTCAGTACCAAACATGCGGAACGTGGCTACACCGGTGAGTTGGTTGGTTTCGCCAGAAGGGGTTACGTATGTGAACGAACTGAGAAATTTGAGCGTTAGGGCTTCGTAAGTAGGCCGGCTCTGAGTGCAGAGCTGCCATAGACCAGCATTTTGTAGCATCCATTTAACTCCCTCAAGCATTCCGAGTTCTTCTAGACATGCAACGTCTACGTAGCAAGTTGGTTGTACGGAACGTTGGTAGTAATCGATGTACCTAGCCCTTTGACGCTCTCCTGCCTCTCCATCTCTGAAGTTCAATGTTGATAGGTCAGGAATTTGTCGTGCCATTGGTGGGTTACAGTGAAATTAGGAAAGAAAATGGGTTGTGGAGAATTGAGGGTTTGTGAAAAGGAAGGGTACACGGTATGAATATATATTGAATGGGGAAGACGAATGGTAAAGGAAAATGTTGAATTTGGGTCAAATGGTAATGGTGGGACGGTTATGGAATTGGAAAAGAAAGTGGGACGGCTATGGAATTGGAAGAGAAAGAAAGCGAAGAAAGCGTTCTGTTTTAACGCAGAAACGCGTTCCAAACCCGCGTGACGGTCGTCACGGGGTTGTCACGATCGTGACGCTCACAATTTCTGGGCGGTGAAATAGTTTATGACAGAAACAATTCCAAACATAATATTTTAGTAACAAGCAATGGTAAGCATATAGAAACAACATTATATTGCATACACAGAGATAAGTAACATGACAACATAAATTAAAACAGAATTAAAAGTGTGAACAGGAATGAAATTGAAATCATAAAGAGTCAACATTAGCAGCATATGAAATTATCCTTTAAAACCAAAGAGGTGCTAGTAAAATACTAGCAATGTATCAAAACTGTATGAAGATCAAATTATTCCCGACATGAAAAATGAAAACTGAAATAATGTAAAATTGTTCTAAAGTAAATGCATAAAAATCTTGAAAATAAGGTGCTTCATAAATCTAGCCAAGGCGTTTCTTCAAAGATGCGATGGCTTGATTTAAATGATCAAATTGTTCAACGGTCAAATCCATGAGTCCAACAATGTTTTGTCGCATAGTGTTTAGCTCATCCTTTACTGAAGTGATTTCTTTATGATACTCATCCATAGTCTTTAGAATAGAATTCATATTAGCAGCATAATTAGTGGCATCAACTTTAGGAATGTCAATGTCTTCTTGGAATTCCATGTAATCAAGGTCATGATAATGAGGGGGTGTTTTTGGGTCGATCTCAGGTTCAGGAAAGGTTTCTTCCGGTTCAGGCACGGGTTCATCAAGGTCATATAGCCAATTATGTTGATTGTGCACACTTGTGCGTTCATGATTTGGAAATGTAAATTGTGGTACGACAACATTGTTAATCAGAAGTTGAAAATGGTTCGGACCTTGGTTCCTAATCATAGCCCTATTGAAACAAAAAGTGATATTCATGGGTCTAAATTCTCCAAAGGGGTTAATCTTAGAAAGTCGGGTTCTGAATCCCATAGCATCAGCTATTTTTGTAACTAGGCTACCTATCAGAATTGGACTGTTATCATTATTAATGAGTTTGCAAAAGTTGTTCAACATAAAAGTGAGTCAATTAACCTCTCTAGACTGAGAAGCACAAAACATAATGAAAAGCTCATCCCGCGAAACAGTGTTATCATTCTCAGGTTTACCAAATAAAGTATAGGCCAGGATCATATGAAAGTAACGGAAAGCGGGGTTATGTATTTCTATTGAAAGCATAGGGTCCATGTCAAAATCAGGTTTCCCTGAAATTCTACCCCAAAAATCACTCAGCTTTCCAACCAACACTAAGTCCTCTTGAACCACAGAGAAAACATTAGGTCCTTCAGGAAATCCTAAAAGATCCGACAGTTCCTTTATGGTGAACTGGCAGCTGTATCCAAATAGTCTAAAGGTAATTCTTCCCCTGGTTAAACCTTTTCCACAGTGAGGGTTATAGCTTAAAGAGCTCAGGAATTCTAAAGTCAACCTACGGTAGCACTTATGTTTCTTGTTGGAAAAACCCTCCCAACCTAATTGGCTAAACAGAAAGTCTACGCTCTCACCTACACCTAGGGCGGTCATGGTGGGTCTGTGGGCAAATTTTGTCAAGGCAAATGGTCTAAGAGACAAAGCCTCATAGTGATGCCACTGTGCTCCATCTCTGAATTCTACTAACAAGTTATCCTCGTTTGCCATTAATTAGTACATTTTGCAAAAAATGTAAGCAGAAGAGGAGAACAGAAAGAGTAGAGAGACTTTATAATCCTGTAGTTTTTCAATTTTTAAGATCAGCACAACATTTTCAAATCAAATTTAAAATGAAACTAAATGAAACTAAAAATTTGCAAAATAAAAATAAAACATAGGAAACGTAAAGAAATGACAAATAAAAAGCAAGAAAAACAAAAATCACGGGTTGCCTCCCATCAAGCGCTGTTTTTAACGTCGAAAGCCTGACGAATTCAATTAGATGCTTAGTTAGGGGGTTCGGTGGGCAACTCTAAAAGTCTTAGGCAGTTCAAATAATCTCAATTTTCAATGTTGTGATAGTGTTTTAGACGTTGTCCATTAACTAAAAATGGATTACTATTCCTCCCCTTTATTTCTATCGCTCCACTTTGTAGAATTTTTGTAATCTCAAAAGGATCGAACCATCTAGACCTTAATTTCCTAGGAAAGAGTTTTAATCTTGAGTTAAATAGGAGTACAACGTCTCCCACACTAAATTCTTTTCTAGATAAGCGCTTATCGTGCCATTTTTTAGTTCGTTCTTTATATATTTTAGCATTTTCGTAAGCGTCTAATCTTAACTCTTCTAGTTCATGCAGATCTAGGATACGTTTTTCATCTGCGGAATCATACCTTAAGTTCAATGTTTTGATAGCCCAATAGGCTTTATGTTCTAATTCCACTGGTAGATGGCAAGATTTACCATAGACCAGCTTGAAAGGTGTGGTTCCGATTGGTGTTTTGTAGGCTGTCCTATATACCCATAAAGCTTCATTGAGTTTTGATGACCAGTCTTTCCTAGAGGTGGCTACGGTCTTTTCTAGAATTTGTTTTATTTCTCTATTTGAGACCTCAACCTGTCCACTTGTTTGTGGATGATATGGTGTTGCTACGCGGTGTCTTACCCCATACTTTGATAGTAATTTGTCAAATATTTTTTATATGAAATGAGAGCCACCGTCACTTATGACAAGTCTCGGCACACCAAATCTGGGAAAGATTGTGTTTTTGAAAAGCTTTATGACTACTCGTGCGTCATTTGTAGGAGAAGCTATTGCCTCAATCCATTTTGAAACATAATCGACAGCTACGAGTATATATTTATTTCCAAAGGATGATGAGAAAGGTCCCAAAAAATCAATCCCCCATACATCAAAGACTTCTACTTCTAATATACCTTTTTGAGGCATCTCATCGCGTTTTGATATGTTACCAGTGCGTTGGCACCGGTCGCAGTTTAGTATTACAATGTGGACATCCTTCCAAAGGCTGGGCCAGAATAGGCCGGATTGCAAGATCTTAGCACATGTCTTTGAGGTACTAGCATGTCCTCCATAAGGAGCAGAATGACATTGAGAGATGATGTTTTCTATTTCTTCTTCTGGGACGCAACGACGGAAGATATCGTCGGCTCCTCTCTTAAACAGCAAAGGTTCATCCCAATAATAATGTTTTAGATCATGAAAGAATTTTTTCTTTTGTTGATAAGACAAGTCTGGTGGAAGTACTCCAGCTGCTAAGTAGTTGACTATGTCAGCATACCATGGCAGGGTTGTGTGTATGTTAATTTCTTCCACGACTTCTTCCATCTTTGGGTCACTCAACTGTAGAGTAGACATATCACTTTCTAGTTGGGCTATGAGTCGTTCATATGGGAAATCCTCATTAATGGGTACTGGCTCTGGTTTAATGCCCTCTAATCGGGATAAGTGGTCTGCTACTACGTTTTCAGTTCCTTTCTTATCTTTTATCTCTAAATCAAATTCTTGTAAAAGTAGGATCCACCTTAGCAGTCTAGGTTTTGCATCCTTTTTGTTAAGTAAATATCTAGTAGCTGCGTGGTCTATATAAATGATGATCTTAGCTCCCACTAGGTAGGAACGGAATTTGTCAAGGGCGAAAACCACGGCTAAAAGTTCTTTTTCTGTGGTAGCGTAGTTCATTTGAGCAGAATCTAAGGTTCTACTTGCATAGTAAATGGCATGAAGTTTTCTATCCCTCCTCTGTCCTAAGACTGCACCTACAGCATAATCACTTGCATCACACATGATTTCGAAGGGTAATCTCCAATCTGGTGGTTGCATGATAGGTGCGGTAATAAGAGCTGTTTTCAGCTGCTCAAACGCTTTTAGACATTTCTCATCAAAGATAAATTCAGCGTCTTTCATCAATAGACCGGTAAGAGGTTTAGTAATTTTCGAGAAATCCTTTATGAATCGTCGGTAGAAACCGGCGTGTCCTAAGAAACTTCGTATTTCTCGTACGGTTTTCGGAGGTTGAAGATTTTTTATAATTTCTATCTTAGCTTTATCAACTTCAATTCCTCTATCGGACACAACGTGTCCAAGTACGATTCCTTGATTTACCATAAAATGGCATTTCTCCCAGTTTAATACGAGATTAACTTTTACGCATCTTACCAGTACCATTTCTAGGTTCGATAGACATCCTTCAAAGCTCTGCCCACAAACAAAAAATTCATCCATAAACACTTCCATAATGTCATCTATAAAATCAGCAAAGATTGACATCATGCATCTTTGGAATGAGGCAGGTGCGTTACATAATCAAAACGGCATTCGTCGATAGGCGAATGTTCCATAGGGACATGTGAAGGTCGTCTTTTCTTGGTCATCAGGATGAATAGGAATTTGAAAGAATCCTGAATAACCGTCTAAATAGCAGAAGTATGAGTGTTTAGCCAATCGTTCCAACATTTGGTCAATAAAAGGCAATGAGAAATGGTCTTTACGAGTGGCTTTATTTAACTTTCTATAATCGATGCACATTCTACTTCCAGTTACAACCCTTTTTGTTATAGATTCACCTTTTTCGTTCTTAACAACTATAACACCTCCCTTCTTTGGAACGACATGTACTGGGCTAACCCATTTACTGTCTGATATCGGGTATATAATTCCTGCTTCTAAAAGTTTTTTCACTTCGTCTTTGACTACAGTACTCAAGATCGGGTTGATCCTTCTCTGATGTTCCCTAGAGGATTTACAGTCTTCCTCCAGCATAATGCGATGCATACAAATAGAAGGACTTATTCCTTTAAGGTCAGCGATGTTATAGCCTAACGCAGTTCGGTATTTCCTTAAGACATCTAATAGTTTCTTGGTTTCGGTCTGTCCTAAGTCTGCAGTGACTATTACAGGTCGTTCCAGAGCTTCGTCTAGGAATTCATACCTTAAATTTTTGGGTAATGTTTTCAGTTCTAGGGCTGGTTTCTTCAAGTAAGGTAGATGATCTGGTGTAAGTGCTAAGCATTCGCTTAGGCTATCGTCTTGATAAGGTTCACGCCAGTTATCATCTTCGAAAATCGGAGGTATTGGAATTTTTAGAATATCTGAATATGTGGTCGGTTCCATCTCTATTTCTCTTACGCACTCATCTATGACATCTAGTAGATAACATGTGTCGTCTATAGCTGGAGCTTGTAAGAATTGTGTCAAAATAAATTCAACCTTCTCTTCACCAACTTCAAAAGTTAGTCTGCCTCTCTTTACATCTATAATTGCTCCAGCAGTAGCTAAGAATGGTCTTCCTAATATGATAGGAGTAGTAGAGTCTTCTGTAATATCCATGATTATGAAATCGGTAGGGATATAGAATTGTCCTATACGAACTAGAACATTTTCTAGTATACCAACTGGGTATTTAACAGAGCGGTCAGCTAATTGAACAGACATCTTAGTTGGTCTTAATTCTCCCATATCAAGCTTCTTGCATATGGATAAGGGCATAACACTAATACTGGCTCCTAAGTCACATAGAGCTTTGTCTATGACGAACTTCCCAATTACACAAGGTATGGAGAAACTACCTGGGCCTTTCAGCTTAGGAGGCATTTTGTTTTGAATTATTGCGCTACACTCAGCAGTAAGTGTAACTGTTTCGTTTTCCTCAATCTTTTTCTTATTGGATAAGATTTCTTTTAAGAACTTAGCATACGAGGGCATCTGAGTGATGGCTTCTGTAAAAGGTATAGTGATGTTTAATTGTTTCAGAAGTTCAACAAATTTCTTAAATTGCCCTGCAGTTTTGGAATTTGTCAATCTTTGAGGATATGGAATAGGTGGTTTATAAGGTGGTGGAGGCACATAAGGTTTTTCTTTTTTGACAGCCTCTTGGTCGTTATCTTCCTTTTCCTTGGGTTCATTCTCCTTCTCAGTTGTTGGGTCGTTAGCATATTTTTGGTACATGGCTGGATTTTGAAGTCTTGGATCAATGGGTTCATCTAATTCTTTTCCACTTCTCAGTATAACAGCATTTGCATGTCCTTTAGGATTAGGTTGTGGCTGTCCAGGAAATGTTCCAGCAGGAGCAGCAGTAGGTGCTTGTTGTTGAGCCACTTGGGAAATTTGCGTTTCAAGCATTTTGTTGTGAGTGGCCAAAGCGTCTACTTTGTTTGCTAACTGCTTAATCTGTTCACTAGTGTGTATGTTTTGATTCAGGAACTCTTTGTTTGTCTGAGTCTGGGTAGATATGAAGTTTTCTATCATCAATTCAAGGTTAGACTTCCTAGGAACATTTGGAGCAGCTGTTGCAGCCTTTTGGTAACCTGGTGGTGCAGCAGGTGCTTGACCAGGTGCATATAGTGCATTGTTGTTTTTGTAAGAGAAGTTTGGATGATTCTCCCAACCAGGATTGTAGGTATTTGCATAAGGGTTTGCTTGAGCATAATTCACTTGATCTGTAGAGGCTCCTGCTAAAACTTGGCATTCAGGGGTAGCGTGTCCAGCTGTTCCACATAATTCGCAGTTTGGCGCTACAGCAGCCACGGTGGCTGTGGGTGTTATGGTCAAATTGTCTATCTTTTTTGCGCGATTGTATCTACCTTAGCACGGACATGATCTAGGCTAGAAACTTCGTACATTCCTCCTTTTGGTTGGGATTTCTCCACTTGAGTTCTTTCACCTCCCCATTGGTAGTGATTCTGAGCCATACTCTCGATGAGTTGCTAGGCTTCATCATAGGGTTTATCCATGAGTGTACCACCAGCGGATGCATCTATTGTCAATCTTGTATTGTACAAGAGACCATTGTAAAACGTGTGGATAATTAACCAATCCTCAAGACCATGATGCGGGCATATCCTCCTCATATCTTTGTATCTTTCCCAAGCATCATATAAAGACTCGTTGTCTTTTTGTCTGAAGTTGTTGATTTGGGATCTCAGCATAGCTGTTTTGCTTGGCGGAAAATATCGTGCCAGAAAGACCTTCTTTAAATCCTCCTAAGAAGCAATAGAGTTGGATGGCAAGGATTGCAACCAAGCCCAAGCTCTATCTTTTAATGAGAAAGGAAAAAGACGTAGTCTTATGGCGTATGCGGCTACACCATTTGCTTTCACTGTGTCTGCGTACTGCACAAACTTGGTCAGATGTTCGTTCGGATCTTCTGTTGGATTTCCAGAAAATTGATTTTGTTGCACAGCAGATAACAGCGAGGGTTTCAACTCGAAATCATTTCGGTTGATAGCTGGAGCGACAATGCTGTTGTGAGGTTCTTGTTGAGATGCGGCAGCATAATACTTAAGAGGTCGGTTTTGTGGTGGGTCAGCCATGTTGGTTTCTGATTCGGAATCTGATTCAGATTCAAGTTCAGGATCTGATTGAGATTCAGGTTCTGATAAAGGAAAAGGGATATCGTGAGCTAAGCAGTATTCTTGGATACGTCTTTTTACGGTAAGAAGACGTTCAGGTTCGTCTGTCGGTCGTATAAGGTCTTCGCCAGAAGAGCGAGTACTTGGCATACAATCGACAGAAAGGGAATTTTGGTTTTTGCCTTAGTCTATACGACGTAACAAAGGAATTACGATGTCGACTTAATTAGTCCCCGACAACGGCGCCAAAAAACTTGATCGCTCTATTTAGTGTGCCTAAATAAATCTAACTGCAAGTATACAGTCGTATTGCGTAGTTTTAAAAGATTATCGATCCCACAGAGACTAGAAATCAAACGCACCGTTATCTATCGTTACTATGTTTATCTAAGGCTAATCAGAATTGGGTTTTTAAGTTCAAACGGGAAATTAAAGAGAAATTAAAATTTGGGATTACTAGTTATGAATAAGATATCAGTATATAATTCAGTAAACCTACGTGGAATTAATTAAACCTAAGCGTATAAAGATTTATCACCCTATGCATCTGTAGGAAAAACCAGTTTAAAAGCCCTCACCTCACACTCCCGTGGTTATTGCTTCGGACTATACTCTTAAGTCAATATGTCTGCTCTCGCTAGCCCATATGAGGTTAAAAATACTTTTTGAAAACTAATAAGACCTAATTAACTTTAAAGCGCTTCCGCTGTTTTTAAAACTAATGCCCGATTTCAGCTATCCGGGTAAAGCCTCACACTCCCGTGGTCTTGACCTTAACCTTTGTTACCTTTTTACTCTCGTAATAAAAGTTGGGTTTAAAATTAAGAAATCGAAGCCAGAAGAAGAGTTAATTATTGATTTTAGCTTAGAGTTATTTAATCCATTTGGTTACTTCATTACATACCGATAAGGTCGGTTTAGCTTGACATAATTACGAACTTAAACGTAAAAGCGGAAAAATAATTAATTAAAGACATAATTAAAGGGAAATAAACAATGCTATAAATTGAATAATGGAAACCTGATAAATGCAGTAGTAGCAATCCCTCCACAGACTGGTAGGTTCTTGCTTGGATAAAATAAAATAGCAAATGGTGAAGGCAATGAAAAAAAGAATCTAAATCTAAAGTGTAATAGTTCCTCAATGTGAGAAACTATTACTTTGTTCGGTAATGGGTGACAAGGAATGGTAAACGTAAACAAAACAAAACAAAAACTCTGAATAAAATTTGGCAGCAAAACGGTACTTCGGAATGCAGAAAATAGGACTCCCTCCATTCTTCGTAATCACATGTATTTATAGCCTTAGCTGTTGTAGTGGTTGGAGAAAAAGTAGGCATCTCCTCTTGGCAGTTAAGTGGCTTTGGAACCTAGATTTGTTCGGAGAAAATAAGGTCGTGTGAAACTGCTCCTATGAAAACTCGTAACCACGTCTCTATTAACGGATTAAACACATTTTGGACGCATGACGATCGTAATGGATTGTGACGGTCGTGGTGGATTTCGCAACTGCCACGGTCGTGGTGGACTGTGACGATCGTCACAGCAGCAGTTTTTGAATTCTGCTGTTTTGCTTCACTTTTCTGCTCTTTTCTTGCATGTTTTGGTTCTTTTCCACACTTAGCATACTTTGACTTGGAAAATGGAATTACCTGCAAAAACACTTAAATACTCTCGAGAAAATCGGATATTAGACGAAAACGGAATAAGAAAATAACATAAATCAAAGTAAAAACATGATATATTTTCGTGTTATCAACCCTTGGTGCTTCCCGAAGTTTGTAACCTTCAGGAGTTGTCGTCATGCCCCTGGAATCTTCGCTTTCCCGAAGTTTGTAACCTTCAGGCCCAGCTGCTCCTGCTACAGTTTCCAGATCTTCAGTGATCGGCGGAACATATCCTTCCGAGATATAGTTAATAGGCATGCCCCAGGGACGATCTTTCGGCATGTTATACCTAGGATCAATCTTTTCCACTATAGGCGTTGATGTGATCTCTGAGATCACAGTCCGTTGTATCCGAGCTTCTGCCAGAGCTTGCATGTCATTATGAAGCTTTCTTAGATCCTCTCTTAGAGCATTGATTTCTTCTCTCAGCTCTATGTTCTCTTCCTCGAGATTATCCATTTTCTTTTGAATGTTGGCCCGAGTATTGTACGAATGAGACAGTTTGACTTTGAATCAAGACACAAACGTGAGATTCGTAGGTAAGAAGTATGTGTTACGTGAGAATGATGAATGATATGCAATGATTATATTAAAATTTATTTTTTGTTTAATCAAAAGAAACTTCAACAATTGGATTGCAAATATCAAACAGTGGGGAAACCTCGTTTTATTGAATTCAAAGATTGCGGAAATGGAAATACAGTAAATTACAAAGTGCTGTAAAAGGAAATGGCTAAGCTAATGGATCCTGAGTCCTCTCCGAGGAGGGCTCAGGTGCTGGTTCTGGTACTTTCCTTTTCTTTGACCGGGGCTCTTGTGCCGTTGTCGGGTTGTTATTCCTTTGCCAAGTGAAAGGAGCAAGCAATTTCCTTTGGTCTTCTTGATTCTCTACAGCATGTTGCTTTAAAATCTCAATCAGAGCATCTTTATCTTTCAGTAGTTACTGTATTTTCTTACACTCCACATTGAGAATACGGTACTTGTTCTTCCAAGACTTCTTCTCCTGTTGAACTTTGTTGAGAGTAACCTGAAGTTTTTTCGTATCAGACATAAAATAAAGGACAGATTCCTTTAACGGAAGAGCTTCTTGACGAGGGTAAGGCATCCTCAGCTTGAGAGCTCTAGTTTGTACCCAGTGGAGATAAGGTTCCACCGAGACACAGTCCAGTTTTCCTAGAGACTCTCTCCCTTTCCTGTGAACATGTTTCTAAGCATGCACTATTTCTGTCTTTAGTGCCCTGTCATTTTCTCCTTCCTTGAAGAAAAGACCTTCCAGATGAGCATTACGCGGGACATGCCTCATCGAGTATCCAAATTGACGACGAACTAAAACTGGATGATAGTTGATTCCTCCTTTAGTTCCAATGAGGGGTACATTAAGGAAGTTTCCACAATGGTCAACGATCCTTATCCCGTCGTAGATTCGATTGCACCAATCGATGTCAGAGTTGGTAAGAGACATGATTCTCTGTGACCAACGCAAAGTACTCTTATGATCCCAAAATGCAGCAGACTTTGGAAAATGGGAAGTGAACCATTTGTATAGTAGGGGTACACAACATGTGATCATTCCTCCGCTGTACAAATTCCTTAAGTGTACAGAATGATAGGCATCTGCGAGCAGAGTTGGTACGGGATTTCCAATTAAGAATATCTTAATGGCATTGATATCAACGAAGTTATCAATGTTGGGAAACAGAAATAACCTGTAGGTGAGCAAAACAAAGATGCTCTCGAAAGCAGTTACGTTCCCTATACTAGCAAAGTACAGGGCTTTCTTTATCAAAAACTGGGCTGGCAGCCCTCGAATTCCACCCTTAATGGTCATGTGAGTCCTGACTTCAGACTCGTCCAAATAGATTGCTCTTGCAATGGTCTGATCCTTTGGAATTTCTTCAAGTCCAGAAAAGGGAGTGTGATCAGTGATAGGTAAATCGGTCAAGTGAGAGTACTCCTCCAGTGTTGGTGCTAGCTGATAATCTGGGAATGTGAAACAGTGATAGACCGGATCATAAAACTGAATGAGTGTAGACAGGATTCCTTCAATTACATGGACCCTTAACAGAGACAGCAGTCTTCCGTACTTAGCTCTTAAAGCATCAGGGTTGGTGATCATCCTTGCCAACCCTCTCAAATCCTCTAATTTTGGAACCTTGAAGGTATACTTGTGTGTTTTCCTTCTACCGAAGTCCATAACGCAATCTTTTTCTCTGACATTTGCAATTATTGTCTTAGTTTAATTTGAAAAAGAGAGACTAGAAGAGAAGATTTTTTTTGTTTAATGTTTTTTAGATGAATGCATGGATACAACACACAAAAACATAGAAAAAACATGGGGTCAAAGGTTCGGTGTCATGAAGTCAAGGCTCTACCCATCCCCAAAGGTTTATACTGGTGATTTTTGTACCTATCCTCAAAATCGTTGACCCCTCTTGGGATTACAACAGCAGGCCGGAATCACTCGAGTGAGCTGATGTATCTTAGAGTAATCTCAAATGAGGGTAGTATCGTGTGACAACTATTTCCGATAGCTTCCACACTACAAAATAGTAACATGGTTTCAGTCTACTAAAATCCTCAGCTTCTTAGATAACCCAATCGAACAATCTACTTTCAACAACCGAAGTCGTATATGTCATACCCCAAATTTTGACCACAAGATTTCCCATTATTGTGAAAATCATCACCACAATATGGATGTACCTTCATGCCTCATCAATCTCCTCAGGAATTGTTAGGCATTCTCTACCATCAAAGATTAGGGTTTCAAGCCCTCTCAGAGCTCTTAGACAAAGGATCAATCAAGGAATGACATGATCTTCAACTTGTCTAACCCCTCAAACATCCACAATGGATCAAGAGGACTCCCACTTCAAGGATTAAGCACAAGGTTGCTCCCTTCTAGGTGGATTAAGCCTCAAGATCGCCAGTGTCACCAAATTAGGGTTTTGGTCGACCAGGGCCTCCAGATGGAAATTTTCCTCTAGACATGAGCCAATGCCTCAAAGCATAACCTATGATGCCCAAAGGGACATCATGAACCCAATCATCAAGTCAATTTAAGCCTCATGAGATGCATTCATAAAAAATCAGGAATTAGGGTTTCTTGACCTAATTCACCCCTAAGTTGACTTTTGGGACAAATCCTGAGCCAAGACCTCAAGACATGATTCGAGGGTCTCTAATACACTACATTGATCCATTTGCAACAATGGATTGATCCAAGAAGCTTGGTCTACAAGTTTCCTTTTCATCTGGACCACAATTAGGGTTTTGAGGGAAAAGTCAACTGTGCCTTTGACTTTTGACCAAGACATGCTCCCAAACCCTAGGACATGATTCAATATACCCTATAACACCTATGAAATCAATCCATCAAGTTTGATTTAGGTCAAGGACTTGATTTCATAGAGGATCGCACAGTTTGGAATTCATCTGATAAAAAGTCAACTGTGCACAAAAGTTAACTTTGACTTTTTGAGATTTTTCACAAATATGGTTCTTTGACCCTAAAATGATGTTAATGTGTGATTGGAATCATCATTCATCAAGAAAAATCAAGAAAAGTGGGATAACTTGTAAAAGGGGTAACCATAAAAACTTAGAATTTTTTCTAAGTTATGGAACAAAGTGGCTAGGGTACCAACTTTGGAGGATCATAGCTCCTAAACCACAAGGCCATTTTTCCCCATCCAAAGCTGGATTTGTAGCTCTCATGGCCCTCTACAAAATCTTCAAACTGAACTCATTCCAATTCATCATGGATTTCAAGTTATGGAATGATCAAAATCAAGAAAAGTGAAAATGTCACTTTTTTCCAGCACTTAGTGAAATTTTCATTAAGTCAGAATCTGCCTTACTTTTTTCCAAATGTAGGGACATTTTTCACTTGGATCCAAAAGGTATCAAAACCAAATATGATCAAACAGTTGTTTTATCATATAAGGGCTTTCCAAAATGGCCAAGAACCCCATCAAATTCCACTTAAGCCATGAGATATGACAATGCCAACATGCCTTGATGCAACTGTCATGGCTAGGCAGAATTTTACACTTTGGCTCGACTTGGCAAAATCAGATAATTCCAAGCCTTGTCATCACTTTGGACACATCTGAGGATCAAATCTAAAGGGGACAAACACTGATCCAAGCCTCCAAAGTCCTTGGAACAAGAAGTAGCATGCCAAACCTAGAAATACCTAAAAGAGGGACAAGACTCTAATTTTGGATTGGAGCATTTAATGGATGCACCAAGGTGGCATAGACTGAGCTATTTGCAACTGAATTCAGTCAAGACTTATCCAAGACCAAGGGAACTAGCAGCCTGTGCCCTAACCTCTAGTCAATGGCTAGAGGAGACTTGGATTCTCATTGCTCAACATTGGCCAAACCTATGCAGCAGTTGCCATTCACTATTCCTTGCAAAACAAACTTGCTCTACTATAAATAGAGCTAATTTGTGACCAGTTTGAGTACACCAAAGCCATCAAATAGATGCTTTCCTCAAAATCTCCTTCTCACTTCCAATTTTACCTTTAAGGCAAGTCACTATCGGGTTTTGAGTTTGAGAGCAATTCCAATCAAACCAATAACACACACACCTCATAAACATCATATAGAAGTGATCCAAACACTCACACAACATCTGGAACACCAATTCCTCAAAATCACCAGCCAATTGCATAAGTTCTTGACAGATTTGCAGTATAGGTACCATCTCAAGTTCCAGATCATTTCAATCCACTCCAAGCATCCAGACACACTCCATAGCACCTAAGGAAGCTGTGCAAATCATTGGAACCAAGCTGTAACACCTCTAACACAAAACATGATCAGCAGCTGCAAGAGGTAAGCATGAGCTCTTCTAACTCTATGATCCACGCATTTTTTGCTGCACAATAATTTGGCTATATGTTCATGATCATGCATAAAGTGTTTTCCCTCAATCAGTTGCTTTGTTTGGATCGTGTGTGGAATTTCTGAACCTTCATGCAGAATTTAGGGTTCTTGAGGTTTCTCTTTGATTTCTTATTCCATGTTTAAAATCAATGAAATTAAAGACCATAGACATGATCGTGAGGTTGAAACGAGTAGATTGATATGTAGATTGCATGATATAATCAAGTATTCAGTGAGATTAGATAGAAATGCAAATCTGAAGAAACAGAGGAAGGGCGCGTGTTCTTGCCATGTTCTTGGCGCCCTTTTCAAATATTTGAATATTTGAATTTTTTGATTTTATTTAATTGATTCAAAAATTAATTTCTCTCTGAGTTTTAATGATTTTGAGTTGATTCTTTTTTTAATAATTCACAAAAATGTTAAAATATTTTATTTTACCAAAAAATCCCAAAAATATTATTTATTTCATATCATTGATATTTTTGCAAAGAATTAATATTTTAATTATTTTTGCAAATTTTAACAATTTCTAATCATTTTGTAGGTCAAAACTTGATTTTTGAAACATTAATCCAAGATCACAATTTGTTTTCCATATGTTAAACAATTTTGATCATTTTAATTGAATTTTTTTATTCAATTAAAATACATTTTGAAAACAAATTAGGGTTTTTGATTAATTCAACCCTCATCAAACTTTTTCAAACACTTTGGGCCTCTAATAGTGAGTAAGACCCAATCCTTTGTAAATACAAACCCTTTTTGGGCCTCAAATCCTGTATAAGTCCCGTTGTATTTCAAAAGTTCGGCGCGATCGTCGCTAGTTCAAAACGAAACCTTCTGGGCCTACCCTCGTGTTATAAGCCCCATTTATTTTCTTTAAAACTCTTTTGGGCCTCTAATAGAGTGTAAGACCCAATCCCCTTTTAACCAGACTTTTTAGGGCCTCAGGTATTGTATAAGTCCCTCTGCGTTAAAAAAAAATCTCGGCGTGATCGCCAGTTCAAAATTACCTGGGCCTCTCATTGAGCTGTAAGCCCCACCACCTGTATAAAACTAAACTTTTGGGCCTCTTGAGAGAGTGTAAGACCCATCCCTTTGTACAGAAAACCTTTTGGGCCTCAGACACTAGTATAAGTCCCTGTATAAATTCAAAACAACAGTGCAATCACTGATAAAACCTTGGGCCTCTCCCTGAGCTATAAGCCCCAACAACCTTTTCAAAGCACTTTCTCCTTTGATTTTAAATATGATATTGTTATCAAATCTTTCTTTGTTGAACAACTAACCAAAACAGCATGGAAGCTCTACAACCGAGTAAGTGTTTACCCGCTTTCTTTATCCGCTTTCATATATATAACTGTATTGTGGGGCTGCTCACTGTAAGTCTTCTTTCACAAACTTTTATATACTTGTCAAATATCAACTGTATAATACTAGTATAGTTATTTAGAGTTTTCCCCGGCAACTACGTCTAGCACTAGGTAAAGCCTGTTGGTCACTCTTAAATACAAACAAAACTAGATTCCCATAGGATTACCAGACACAGTCTTCCCTCCTCTTGGGGTTAAACAATATGGAGACGTGAAAGGCAGCATTCTCGGTGAACCCTTTCTCAGACTGTCACCCTTAGAAATTGTCAAAGAAACTCTAACTCCCCAGAGATGATCTTTTCTCCGTGAATGACATCTCTTGAGTTTCTTCCAAATCCTCGAACTTTCCTGGCTTGATCTATTCTCTGTGAATAGCATGTCTTGAACTTCTCGTGGTTTGGGGACCCACAGGCTTCTTAAAAGCATCCCCGCCTCCTCTTGGGCATTGTACAAGGACCCTTCGGCTTCTTAAAAGCTCTCATGCCTTCTCTTGGGCTTAGTACAAGGACCCAGAGACCTCTACAGGTATAGGAACAGAACCTAGTCATCAATTTGCTAGAGCTGTCTTTCTGAGTCAAGTGTCCGACCAGTTAATGGGTTGACCTTCATCCCTTAACATATCAGCCTTCTCTTGGGCCTCATACAAGGATCATTTACTTATCTGAGAATCAATTTCTCAAAACACCAGTAGACTTGGACAGTCTCAATACCCTTTGGACTTCCCATTTCCTAAGAACAGGAAATAAACCCGATCTTCTGATCAATCCCGAAGCATAAACAATACCTTTAGTCAGTCTCTTCATAAGAACTGATTTTCTCTTTTATCCAACATATTGGACCTGTCACTAAACTGAAACAGTTACCAGCGCATTTGGCCTCCTCTTGGGTTTTGTACAATGATTCTCCCCACACACTCTTGTTGAGTATAAAAGACTCTCTTGTTGAGTCAATCCCTTTAGCCTCCATCTCGGGCTTCGTACGAGATACAAAAAAAACTCTCTTGTTGAGTATAAAAGACTCTCTTGTCGAGTCACACGTTTAGCCTCCATCTCGGGCTTTGTACGAGATACAAAAACACTCTCTTGTTGAGTATAAAAGATCCTCTTGTTGGGTCACAAACTTCTTAGCCTCTATCTCGGGCTTCGTATGAGATAGATAAAGAACAATCTCTTGTTAAGTATAAAAGATCCTCTTGTTGGGTTACAAACACCTTTATCCTCCGTCTTGGGCTTCATACAAGGCACATATGAAAACGCCCTCTTGTTGGGTCAGCAACCTCCTCTTAGGCTTTGTATAAGGAAAACCCTGGTTGAGTCAATCAACCTTTTAGCATCAAACCTGTGCCTTGTTCACAGCATACAAACATCTTAAACTCCTCTTTAGAGATGACAAATTCTCTCTCAAGCCAAAAACCCTTTAGCTTTACCTCTTGGGCTTTGAACAAGATACAAATAGACCCTTCAGCTTCACATCTTGGGCTTCGAACAAGATACATATACTCCCTTTAGCTTCACGTCTTGGGCTTTGAACAAGACACCAAAACAACCTTTTTCCTCCCATAGAATAGGAGGAACTACGATCGCTCTGATTTCCCTGTTTCGGGAATACGTAGGCATAAGATTGAAAAATCTTAGCGAGCACACTAATCAAAAATCCAAAATCCCATACCTTCACACATCAATCAAAAAGTATCAGTCTTAACATCCTACCAATAGAATAATCCCGTCATACTGTGTTCTTAACAAAATAAGCAGAGAGAAGCCCATGATATAAAACTGCATCTGTAAACCAACAGTTTTGACTGTTTAACCTCAGTGTGCAAGCATGGTGAATTGGAGACATCTATTTCCCTTCCTTCATCAGCTTCAATAGGATAAAAAATGAATCGACCTGTAGTACCCCAGAACGATAGTGCTTAAGGACCACGTCAAAAATTGCTCGCTACAGAAAAAATGGCGCCAACCGTGGGGCCCTCATAGGTTATGCTTGTCCCTCTTATCTCTCTGGTAGAAACCTTGAGTTCATAAAATATCACAGAAATGGCGACTCTGCTGGGGAGTCATTGTCTGTTAGGACCATAAGACTAGAGGTCTAGGATGATTAAGACAAATATATATATTGTTTTTCCTAAATGATATCTATGTTTATTTTTCTGCTAATGGGAATGTGTGTGATGCCGCATGTGGAAAGATTGAGTATACACCTAAGTTAGGTGATGGCAATGCGGGTAATCCTACTGGGAGTTAATTCCAGTTAAGAGCCCTCGATCGACCATCAAACTCAGTGGAGACTCCCTTTGCAGATACATTGCATATACGACTCCGGTTGTTGAAAGTAGTGTGGTCGACTGGGTTATCTGAGAAGCTGAGGTTTTTAGCAGACTGGAGCCATTTTGTAGTGCAGAAGCTATCGAAAATAGTTATCACGCGATACTACCCTCATCTGAGATCACTCTAGGATACATCAGCTCGCTGGCGATCCGCTTCCTGTTGTTATCCCAAAGGGATCAATGATTTTGCGGACAAGTACAAAAAATCACCAGTATAAACCTTTGGGGGGGGGGGGTAGAGCCTTGACTTCATGACACCGACCCTTTGACCCCATGTTTTTTCTATGTTTTTGTGTGCTGCATTCATGCATTCATTTAAAAAACATTAAAACAAAAAAAAATCTTCTCTTCTAGTCTCTCTTTTTTAAATTAAACTAAGACAATTATTGCAAATGTCAGAGAGAAAGGAGATTGCGCTAATGGATTTCGGTAGAAGGAAAACTCACAAGTACACCTTCAAGGTTCCAAAGTTAGAGGATTTGAGAGGTTTGGCGAGAATGATCACCAACCACGAAGCTTTCAGAGCCAAGTATGGAGGACTACTGTCTCTATTAAGGGTCCATGTAATCGAAGGAATCCTGTCCACACTAATCTAGTTCTATGATCCGGTCTATCACTGTTTCACATTCTCAGATTATCAGCTAGCACCAACGCTGGAGGAGTACTCTCACTTGACTGATCTGCATATCACTGATCAGGCTCCCTTTTCTGGACTGGAAGAAATTCCAAAGGATCAAACTATTGCATGAGCAATTTATTTGGACGAGTCAGAAGTCAGGACTCACCTGACCACTAAGGGTGGCATCCAAGGTTTGCCAGCCCGATTCTTGACAAAGAAAGCCCTGTACTTTGCTAGTATAGGGAACGTGGCTGCTTTCGAGAGCTTCTTTGTTTTGCTCACCTACAGGTTATTTTTGTTTCCCAACATCGATAACTTCGTAGATATCAACGCCATTAATATTTTCCTGATTGGAAACCCCGTACCGACCTTACTCGCAGATGCGTATCATTCGGTACACTTAAGGAATATATACAGCGGAGGAATGATCACGTGTTGTGTACCCCTGGTTTACAAATGGTTTACTTCCCATTTGCCTAAGTCTGCTGCATTTTGGGATCAAAAGAATACTTTACGTTGGTCGCAGAGAATCATGTCTCTTACCAACTCAGACATCGATTGGTACAATCGAATCTATGACGGGATCAGAATCATTGACCGTTGTGAAAATTTCCCAAATGTACCCCTCATAGGAACTAAAGTGGGAATTAATTATCACCCGATTTTAGTTCGTCGTCAATTTGGATACCCGATGAGGCATGTCCCGCATAAGGCTCATCTGGAAGGTCTTTTCTTCAAGGAATGAGAAAATGACAGGGCACTAAAGACAGAAATAGTGCATGCCAGGAAACACGTTCACAGGAGAGGACGAGAGTCTCTAGGAAAATCGGACTGTGTCTCGGTGGAACCTTATCTCCACTGGGTACAAACTAGAGCTCTCAAGCTGAGGATGCCTTACCCTCGTCAGGAAGTTCTTCCATTAAGGGACCATGCCCTTTATTTTATGTCTGAGACGGAAAAGCTTCAGGTGACTCTCAGCAAAGTTCAACAGGAGAAGAGGTCTTGGAGGAACAAGTACCGTATTTCAATGTGGAGTGTAAGAAGATACACCAGTTATTAAGAGAAAAAGATGCTCTGATTGAAATTTTAGAGCAACATGCTGTAGAAAATCAGGATGACCAAAGGAATTTGCTCGCTCCTTTCACTTGGCAAAGGAATGACAACCCGACAACGGCCCAAGAGCCCCGGTCAAAGAAAAACAAAGTACCAGGACTAGCACTTGAGCTCTCTTCAGAAAGGACTCAGGATCCATTAGTTTAGATTTTCTTTTTCAGCACTTTGTAATCTACTGTATTTTCGTTTCCGTAGTCCGTTGGATTCAATAAAACGGGGTTTCCCCACTGTTTGATATTTGCAATCTAATTGACGAAGTTTACTTTGAATAAACAAAAACATACAATTAATATAATCATTACATATCATTCATCATTCTCACATAACGCATTCTTCTTACCTACGAATCTCGCGTTTGTGTCTCGATTCTAGAGTCAAACTGTCTCATTCGTACAATACTCGGGCCAATTGTCAGAAAAAGATGGATGATCTCGAGGAAGAAAATAGAGAGTTGAGAGAAGAGATCGACACTCTGAAAGAGGATCTAAGAAAGCTTCATAGTGACATGCAAGCTCTGGCAGAAGCTCAGATGCAACCACAGAGAACTGTGATCTCAGAGATCACATCAACGCCCATATTGGAAAAGTATGATCCTAGGTACAAAATGCCGAAAGATCATCCTTGGGGCATGTCACCCAACTATATCCCGGAAGGATATGTTCCGCTGATCACTGAGGATCAGGGAACCGCAGCAGGAACCGCTGGGCCTGAAGGTTACAGACTTCGGGAAAGCGAAGATGTCGGGGGCATAACAACGACTCCTGAAGGTTACAAACTTTGGGAGGCACCAAGGGTCTCAGCTGAAATGACTATACCACCACCCGTGGTACACACTGTCCCAGAAGGACAAATTCCACAGATACCTTCTGGTAGAAAGGAAAGTATGTTCGACAGAATGGATGAGTTCCAAGAACAGTTCCTGGAAATGCAGAAAGAACTGCAGGCCCTTCGCGGTCAGGATTTATTTGGAAAAGGCGCCGCAGACCTTTTTTTGGTCCCCAATGTGAAAGTCCCGCACAAATTCCAGGTGCCCGACTTTGAAAAGTACAAGGGTAACTCTTGCCCTCGGAGCCATTTGGTGATGTACGCTCGGCAAATGTTGGCTCAGACAAAGAACCAGGAGCTGCTCATTCACTACTTTCCGGATAGTCTAATCGGTGCCGCTTTAAAATAGTACATGGGTTTAAACCGCGCCATGATCGGCACGTTCAGAGATCTTGGTGCCGCCTTCGTTCAACAATATAAATATAATTTGGACATGGCACCAGACAGAGATCATCTCAGATCGATGTCACAAAAGGACAAGGAAACTTTTAAAGAATACGCTCAAAGACGGCGTGAAATTGCCGCTTAGATTTGTCCACCTCTTGAGGAAAAAGAGATGACAAAGATCTTCTTAAAAACCTTAAGCTCATTTTACTACGACAGAATGGTTGCCAGTGCGCCCAGTGACTTCACCGAGATGGTGGGCATATGAGTTCGTCTTGAGGAAGCTGTCCGAGAAGGTCGCCTAGTTAAAGACGCTGGATCATCAAGTAGTACAAAATGATATGGTAGTGCTCTCTCTAAGAAAAAAGAGCAGGATATTGGGAATATCTCTCGGAAAGCAAAGGCGACGTTATCAACCAGTAGTGGCTATAACTCCTGCTATCAACTCTGCGCCTGTTCCTACGTATCAACCTCAGGTTGCGCAGAGCCAACCTAATCAATAGTAATATTAGCAAAGGGCACAACAGCCTCTTCAGCAGGCCCGTCCTCCATACAACAACAATCGTGCAACACGACCATCAGGGTTCGACCCTATACCCATGTTGTACGCGGAATTGCTTCCATTATTACTGGTCAAGGGGCATGTCCAAACCAAGTCTCCTCTTACAGTACCGGAAAATCCGCCTTTCTGGTTCAAAGCGGATCAGACTTGTCCGAACCATCAAGGAGGACCGGGGCACAACATAGAAAACTATCTCAGTTTCAAATCCGACGTGCAAAAACTTGTTAGGAGCGGGGTCTTATCTTTCAAGGATACGAATCCGAATGTTCTCACAAACCCGCTGCCTCCACACGAGAAAGCTGCAGTCAATTTGATAAAGGGAGAGTCTAACAACGTCTATCAAATTCACGATGTACTCTTATTAAGGGCCAACTTGGTCAAGATGCATTGTAGACAGAGTAGATATGGCCATGTCCCACCTCATAATTATCACCAGTGTGATATCTGCTCTAAAGACAATCAAGGATGTTCTGTGGTGCAATCAGCTCTACAGGAACCATTGGATCTCGGGTGGATCCAAGAGCATCGAGTTAGTGGAGTCAACATGACCTATACGAATTCCAACATCATTCAGAACCACGACATCCATGCAATGAACGTCAACTTGGTTGCAATGCACTCAACGCAAAGTCAACACTACGATCTGCCACGGCATGATTACAAGGCCTGTCCGATCTGCTCAACAAACAATCAGGGATGCCCTTTTGTACAAGAGGCCCTCCAACATCAGATGAACCTTGGGTGGATCCAGGACTACCATGATAAAAATCCTTATCAGATCAACATGATTCAAATCTTCGATATTCGTCTGATGAATACCAGCTTGGTAGAGTTACACGCCAGGCAAGTCCAACTCGGTTTTCTCACTTTTCACTATTATCAGAACTGTAAAGTATGCAGTGAGAGTAACCAAGGGTGCGCTCTCGTTCAAAGAACTTTACAATACTTGTTAAACCACTGGTGGCTTCCGATCTATATGGATGAAGACACGCAACAAATCAGTGTGCTTAATGGGAACCCCACTCGGCGTCAAAATCAGGATGTCCGATTTGTGGGAACTGACCTGGTGAGGTTACATTGCATTCAAAGTGGGCATGGCCAGGTGCCACCACACAACTATGAACGTTGTAGGGTCTGCTCGGAGAATAACCAAGGATGCTACCTTGTGCGGGCAGCTCTTCAAGGTCAGTTGGATCGTAAAGAGATCCACCCATGTCCGGGTCCCGAGCCAATCAACTGGACGCCAGACTACTTTGCTGATCAAATCAGAGACGTTGTCATAATCTCTGATCATCAACGGAACAAGGATGTTTGTACCATCATCCCTCTACTGGGCGAATCAAAAGTTCCTAGTCAGGAGCTGATTGAAGTTACTTATGACAGTCAGAAAAATCAGAAGGCTCATGTAGTTATCTATCTGCCAGGACCATTGCTGTATGAATCAGCTAAGGCGATCCCTTACAAATACGGTGCGACAATAATCGAGAATGGAGAGGAAATTCCATTACCCTCCATCGTGAACATTGCAGACATTAGTCGAGTAACACGGAGCAGTCGAATCTTCAACCGAGGAGTTGGGGAACCTAACAAAGAAAAGGAACTTCAGACAGAAGCTCCCAATCCACCAGTCGGTCAATCCAGTAATCCCGACCTTTCGAAAAACAACGATGAGATGCTGAAGCTCATCCAAAGGAGTGAATATAACATTGATGATTAGCTGTTACAAACTCCTTCAAAGATCTCAGTGCTATCACTTTTACTCAGTTCCGAAGCCCACAGAGAGGCTCTACAGAAAGTCGTAGAGCAGACCTTTGTGGAACAGGATATGTCAATACGATAGTTCGATAGCATCATCTCTAGCATCACTTCCTGCAACAACTTAGGATTCAGTGATGAGGACTTGCCAGAGGGGGGTGGACGCCACAACATGGCGCTCAATATTACAGTCAACTTCCAGGACGATGCTTTAGCCAGCGTACTGGTAGACACAGGATCGGCCATCAACGTTATGCCAAAGTCCACTTTATTGCGACTATCATTCAACGGATCCCCGATGAGGGGCAGTGAGGTCATCGTCAAAGCCTTTGATGGATCTCGAAAAGCAGTTATCGGCCAAGTCGACCTTCCCATAACCATCGGTCCTCACACTTTCCTGATCACTTTCCAGGTCATGGACACCCGGGCAACATACAGTTGTTTATTAGGAAGACCTTGGATACACCAGGTCGGGGCAGTCACTTCAACGCTGCACCAGAAGCTGAAGTTTATCAAGAATGATCAACTCGTCACGATTTGTGGAGAACAAGCCTTGCTCGTGAGTAACCTGTCATTATCTACTTGTATAGAACCCGAGGAGGTTGTTGGAACTCAGTTCCAAGCACTGTCGGTGGGTAATGACGACCAATCAGAAAAAGGAACCTCGATTTCCTCATACAGAGATGCTCTCGAGGCAATTAAAAGTAACAATACGAAAGGGTGGGGACAACTTGTCATTCCTACCGATAATAAAACAAAGAAGGGTCTTGGTTTTTCTGCAACCTGCACCCAGACAGCTGCTAACGATGAAAGTTTTCATCCCATTTAGAACTTCTTCCACAGTGGAGGTTTCCTTCACCCAGTGTCTCAAGCAGTTCATACCATCAATGAGGGAGATTCCTTCGACACAGATGAGGAATAGAAGTCCTATCTCAACGAGGACAGTTATATGTCTCAGGAAGATGTGCCTACGCCATTTTGCTATCCCGCACAGAGTCTGAGATTTATACCAAGGTCAGACGTCAAAATGATATTTGGAGATTGTGATCCAGAAGGATGTCGTGCTCCACCAAACTCATTAGAGGAAGACACTCTGATGAAGGACAACTTTGACCACGACTATTATGGTCCAATAGATAGTTTGCCTATCTGGCAGCCGTACCCAGGAGACTTGGGTCCAGAAAATCAGCTGAACATTGAAAATCAGCTGAGCATCATTGAACAGAATACTTGTGTCCCCACTATGTCATGGGATCAACACTCAGGTCATTTAGAAAACGTCCAACGCGACGATGAATTTGCAAAATTTGCAGGACTGAAGTTCATCAACTATGCTTTTCCCGAGGTCAACGTCATCGAGAGAGATGACTCCTCCAGTTCCAAAGAAGTATGGGACACCTTAGGACAACCAAGTGGAAAATACGACTTTATGGTCAAGTACACTGCTCCTGAAAGCTCTCGTATCAGGCTCGAAGATATCCAGCCAACTGGATAGGGAGATACGCTTGAGAGTACAAATACTATGCAAAATACAACAGAGGAATACTCCTACGACAACTTTGCCTGGGAGACAGATTCCAATGATCCTGCTCCGCCAGAGATCAACGTTATTTCTAAGGACAAATCAAGAAAGAAGGTACCAGACTTTGTGATTCACCGAAGAGTTCGCCGCCAATGGGTTGCTGTCGAGGCTCCGAAGATCGTTCATAAGTCAAAGTAATTGCCATATCTAACTTTTCACCCTGCCCAGGTGAAACAAATGTTTTGATAGGGCTAACTTTATGTAAATATCCCTCTTCGCTTCGCCCAAAGCGACAGAGTTTTGTTTTATAGGGTTGTAGTTTCAAGAATCGACTGATCATAAATAAAATAATTTCGTTCTGTAATTTCCGCATTAATTGTTGTTTTCTCTTTTTGTTTTTTCAGAAAATGGTAATCCTAGAAAACAAATCAATAATAAAAACAATCAGTAAACATAGAAAAACACTGCACACACTTTTACATTCTCTCTATCTCTTCTAAAAACAAATCATCACGTCATGCAGATTGCTTGTTTTAAACCCCGTTGAAACATACGATCCGATGCCTTCTCCCAACTTTGAATTTCTGGTATTTGGGGCTGAAGAAGAAGTTGACGACGAAATTCCAAAAGAGATCTCCCGACTACTCAAACAAGAGGAAAGGACCATTGAACCTCACAAAGAGTCGTTGGAGACGGTGAACTTAGGTTCGGAAAAGGAGAGAAAAGAGTTCAGGATTGGGGCACTACTCAGTCCAACTGCCAAAGAGAGCCTGACGAAGCTTCTCGGAGAATTTCCCGATGTATTCGCTTGGTCCTATCAGGATATGCCAGGGTTGGATACCAGCATTGTGGAGCATCATCTACCGTTGAAATCAGAATGTCCACTAGTAAAATAGAGGTTGAGAAGGACTCACCCGGATACGGCCATCAAAATCAAAGAGGAGGTACAAAAACAGATTGACGCAGGTTTCCTCGCAACCTCAGAATATCCTCAATGGTTAGCCAACATTGTACCCGTTCCAAAAAAGGACAGAAAAGTCAGAATGTGCGTAGACTACAGGGATCTGAACAAAGCCAGCCCGAAGGACGACTTTCCCTTACCACACATTGACATGTTGGTTGACAGTACAGCAAAATTCAAAGTTTTCTCCTTCATGGATAGATTCTCGGGCTATAATCAGATAAAAATGGCGCCGAAAGACATGGAGAAAACTTCGTTCATCACCCCATGGGGCACTTTTTGTTACAAGGTAATTCCGTTCGGTTTGAAGAACGCCGGGGCAACCTATCAAAGGGCCATGACTACTCTGTTTCATGACATGATACACAAAGAGATAGAAGTGTATGTCGATGATATGATTGCCAAATCTAAGACAGAAGAGGAGCATGTGACCCACCTGTCAAAGCTATTCGAGCGGTTGAGAAAGTACAAACTCCGCTTGAATCCTAACAAGTGCACATTCGGTGTTCGTTCAGGAAAACTGTCAGGGTTCATCGTCAGCCAAAAAGGAATTGAGGTTGATCCTGACAAAGTCAAGGCCATTCAAGAAATGCCTTCTCTAAAGACTGAAAAACAAGTCAGGGGATTCCTGGGACGTCTGAATTACATTTCCAGATTTATATTCCTCATGACCGCGACTTGCGTGATGATTTTCAAATTACTCAAAAAGATTCAAGACTGCGTATGGACAGAGGACTGCCAAACCGCCTTCGACAGTATAAAGAAATACCTGTTGAACCCACCGATTCTATCACCACCAGTGGAAGGAAGACCACTGATCATATACTTAACAGTCGTGGAAGACTCGATGGGTTGTGTGCTTGGCCAACAAGACGAAACCAAAAGGAAAGAGTCTGCCATTTACTATTTGAGCAAGAAATTCACCGACTGCGAGACTCGGTACACTATGCTTGAGAAAACATGTTGCGCTTTGGCTTGGGCAGCCAAACGTCTTCGCCAATACATGATTTGTCACACTACTTGGTTAATCTCCGAAATGGATCCAATCAAGTATGTCTTTGTAAAACATGCTCTCACGGGAAGGATTGCCCGTTGGCAGATGTTGCTATCAGAATATGACATAGAATACCACACTCAAAAAGCCGTTAAAGGTAGTATTTTAGCCGATCATTTGGCTCATCAACCGATTGACGATCAGGAATCAGTCGGATTTGACTTCCCAGACGAAGATGTCATGTATTTGAAAATGAAAGATTGCGATGAACCGCTACCCAGTGAAAGGCCAGAACCAGGTTCCCAATGGGGATTAATCTTTGACGAAGCTGTCAATCATTATGGAAACGAAATTGAGGCAATCATCATAACACCTCAGGGTACCCACATTCCTTTCACCGCCAGACTTACATTCAACTGTACAAACAACGAGGCTAAATACGAAGCTTGTATTATGGGTCTCAAGGAAGCGATTGATTTAAGGATCAAGAACGTCGATGTATATGGCGACTCAGCTCTGGTGATCAATCAGATCCGAGGAGATTGGAACACATACCAATCAGGATTGATTCCTTACAAAGACTATGCAAGAAGGTTGTTACCCTTCTTCAACAGAATTGAGTTTCATCATATCCCTCGTGGAAAGAATCACATGGCCGATGCATTAGCCACTCTCTCTTCCATGATTAGTGTAGGTCAATGGAACGACTTACCTAAGATCGACATAATGCGCCTTGAACAGCCCGCTTACATCTTCGCGATCGAAGCAGTCATAGACGACATACCTTGGTATCACGATATCAAATGCTTCCTTGAGAAACAGGAATACCCACCTGGGGCACTAAGAAAAGACAGAAAAACCCTCAGAAGACTAGTTGGGAACTTCTTCCTGAGCGGTGATACAATCTATAAGATAAATTTTGACATGGTCTTACTTCGATGCGTAGACAGGCCAGAAGCAGATATGCTGATAAAAGAAATTCACGAAGGCTCCTTTGGCACTCATGCCAACGGACACACAATGGTGAGAAAAATCCTGAGAGCAGGGTACTATTGGTTGACAATGGAATCCGACTGCTACAAGTACATGAGGAGGTGTCACAAGTGTCAGATATACTCAGATAAAATCCATGTACCGCCAACGCACCTCAAAGTTCTTTCTTCCCCATGGCCTTTTTCCATATGGGGAATCGACATTATTGGCATGATTGAGCCCAAGGCTTTAAACGGACATCGGTTCATCCTGTTGGCCATTGATTACTTCACCAAGTGGGTCGAAGCAGCATCATACGCCAATGTAACCCGACAAGTCGTGGTTCGATTTATCAAAAACAATCTCATCTTCCGTTATGGTGTTCTGAGCCAGATCATTACTGATAATGGATCTAACTTGAACAATAAGATGATGAAGCAGTTGTACGCTGAGTTCAAGATTGAACACCATAACTCATCTCCCTACCGACCTAAGATGAATGGAGTGGTAGAAGCGGCTAACAAGAACATCAAGAAGATTGTTCAGAAAATGGTCGTAACCTATAGAGATTGGCACGAGATGTTACCCTTTGCTCTTCACGGTTATCGCACATCTGTCCGCACTTCAACAGGGGCAACCCATTTCTCTCTAGTATAAGGCATGGAGGCAGTGCTTCCCATAGAAGTAGAGATCCCATTAATCCGGGTATTGATGGAAGCTAAGCTAACAGAAGCTGAATGGTGTCAAAGTCGACACGAAGAACAAAATCTGATCTAAGAAAAGCGAATAATGATACTATGCCATGGTCAGTTGTATCAGCAAAGAATGAAGAAAACGTTCGACAAAAAGGTTCGACCCCGTGTCTTCAGAAAAGGAGACCTCGTGCTCAAGAAGATACAATCATTTCTCACTGATTCCCGGGGCAAATGGACCCCGAATTATGACGGCCTCTATGTGGTTAAGAAAGCTTTCTCAGGCGGTGCCTTGAGACTTGCAACCATGGATGGAGAGGAATTTGCCTACCCCACAAATGTTGACGTAGTCAAGAAATACTTCGCCTAAAAAAAGAGAAAAAAAAACGTCTCGGTGGATTGAAAACCCGAAAGGGCGATCCAGGCAAAAATTAGAGACATAATAAAAAATCATCCCGGTGGATTGGAAATCTCAAAGTACAATCCAGGCAAAAGTTAGGGATAATGGCAAGTAACTATGTCCAACAGGGGCGAGTCCCTCATCAATAGTTACACCGTCCATCAGAAAAACCCCAGTAAAGGTCATCTTCGACGGAAGCTCGGGATGTCCCGAATTCAAAGTTGGTAGAAGGATAGTGGTCGTTATGTTTCAACGTAGCCCTTTTCCCTGTAAATTACCATTTTCTAACTTTGTATATACTCTTTGGAATCACGTGTTTGGCTGATTTCCATCTTATCAATAAAATTTGAGCCCTAGTGCTTTTGTTTGTAATTCTTACTTGTTTTAGCTTTACAGAATGATGTTTTTAACATGATCAACGATTCTTGAAATAAAACAAAAAATGAATTTACTTGTTAAACTTTTTCTGCTTTTAAAATAAAGATGGCAATTTCTTTTTACTGTTGAACATCGAAAGAACATCGATCGCTTCTCCAGAAGTAATCGAACCTCAAAGTGCAGAATCAAAGTACTCCTTCTAAACCAGTACACCTGAATGAAGGATCAGCTGTGTCAGATGTGAATATTCCGTCTGACACCCCCGGCAGAGTCTTTACCTCCTAAGCCCAACCAACGGTTACTCCCAACAGGGACTATCCCTCCTAAGCAAGGCAGAATTGATATCGTGAACTAGTGATACTTTTCATCTCCCGCAGTGGCCGAGTATCCAGTCGTGTTCATCCGTCAGTCTGTATGTCATGTCAGTTTTGTCAGCATATACATACGTACATCATGTATTAATTGATTTGCATTCGCATTCATATTGCATCACTATCTCTCTAGTCGGTCTTATCCCCTAGTGATAAAAGTCCTCTCATTCGAGTTATCAGATCTTCCCTCATCAGGAAGTGAATCATCTAAGTAATCTCTCTCCAAGTTTATCTCCGAATTAGAGAAGGTCCTCGACCACTTTGATAACTTGAACCTATGAAAAATGAGAGAACCCTCAGCCAACGTCACTCTTCGCCATCGAAGATGATGTCTTCGCTTTCCCGCATTAAGGAAAATCCCAAAGAAGGCCTCTCAACCGAAGATTCTCAGCAGCACATTGGTTTGTCTCTCAAGACAGTCAATGTTAACTAAGTCATCGGCACTTCAAAATTGGATCACATCACATGGCGTTTCTCTGAGAAGACCTCAGGAAAAGTATGATGTAATATCCCCAAGCAGGAAACAGTCCCTCAAGAGACTCGTTTTCCACAGTAGAGTCGACAAATGGCGTCTCCAAACAGAGAAGTTTGTGTACCTCTACAGCTCAAACAAATGGGTTTCCCCAGCCAGTATGACGTCAAAACTTTTTCAGTCAAATGGAATCTCCCCAGGAAAATTCGGCGAGAAGTTTGAGGAAAACCGCTACAAATAGCGTACCTTGTCAAGAAAGTTTATTGACAAAAGAAACTAAGACCAGTTCCTTGGTAGGAAACCAGGATCGAGGGGAAGTTTATATCAGAAACTAAGACCAGTTCCTTGGTAGGAAACCAGGACCGAGGGGAAGTTTATATCAGAAACTAAGACCAGTTCCTTGGTAGGAAACCAGGATCGAGGGGAAGTTTATATTAGAAATTAAGACCAGTTCCTTGGTAGGAAGCCAGGATCGAGGGGAAGTTTATTTCAGAAACTAAGACCAGTTCCTTGGTAGGAAACCAGGATCGAGGGGAAGTTTATATCAGAAATTAAGACCAGTTCCTTGACTGAAGATCAGGATCGAGGGGAAGTTTTTACCTTTTCTAAGCATCATTGCTTAACAAAAGAAGATGAATGCGTAAGGTACCATTCATAACCACCACCAAAATTTCGGGTATTCCGATATTTAATCCTCTTGCACCCCGAATGCCCGAACACCTTCGCCATTCACACCTTCAGGTCCAAGAAGATTAAATAGAGGCATCTGTCATACCCCAAATTTTGACCACAAGATTTCCCATTATTGTGAAAATCATCACCACAATATGGATGTACCTTCATGCCTCATCAATCTCCTCAGGAATTGTTAGACATTCTCTTCCATCAAAGATTAGGGTTTCAAGCCCTCTCAGAGCTCTTAGACAAAGGATCAATCAAGGAATGACATGATCTTCAACTTGTCTAACCCCTCAAACATCCACAATGGATCAAGAGGACTCCCACTTCAAGGATTAAGCACAAGGTTGCTCCCTTCTAGGTGGATTAAGCCTCAAGATCGCCAGTGTCACCAAATTAGGGTTTTGGTCGACTAGGGCCTCCAGATGGAAATTTTCCTCTAGACATGAGCCAATGCCTCAAAGCATAACCTATGATACCCCAAGGGACATCATGAACCCAATCATCAAGTCAACTTAAGCCTCAGGGGATGCATTCATCAAAAATCAGGAATTAGGGTTTCTTGACCTAATTCACCCCTAAGTTTACTTTTGGGACAAATCCTGAGCCAAGACCTCAAGACATGATTCGAGGGTCTCTAATACCCTACATTGATCCATTTGCAACAATGGATTGATCCAAGAAGCTTGGTCTACAAGTTTCCTTTTCATCTGGACCACAATTAGGGTTTTGAGGGAAAAGTCAACTGTGCCTTTGACTTTTGACCAAGACATGCTCCCAAACCCTAGGACATGATTCAATATACCCTATAACACCTATGAAATCAATCCATCAAGTTTGATTTAGGTCAAGGACTTGATTTCATAGAGGATCGCACAATTTGGAATTCATCTGACAAAAAGTCAACTGTGCACAAAATTCAACTTTGACTTTTTGAGATTTTTCACAATTATGGTTCTTTGACCCTAAAATGATGTTAATGTGTGATTGGAATCATCATTCATCAAGAAAAATCAAGAAAAGTGGGATAACTTGTAAAAGGGGTAAGCATAAAAACTTAGAAATTTTTCTAAGTTATGGAACAAAGTTGCTAGGGTACCAACTTTGGAGGATCATAACTCCTAAACCACAAGGCCATTTTTCCCCATCCAAAGCTGGATTTGTAGCTCTCATGGCCCTCTACAAAAGCTTCAAACTGAACTCATTCCAATTCATTATGGATTTCAAGTTATGGAATGATCAAAATCAAGAAAAGTGAAAATGTCACTTTTTTCCAACACTTAGTGAAATTTTCATTAAGTCAGAATCTGCCTTACTTTTTTCCAAATGTAGGGACATTTTTCACTTGGATCCAAAAGGTATCAAAACCAAATATGATCAAACAGTTGTTGTATCATATAAGGGATTTCCAAAATGGCCAAGAACCCCCATCAAATTCCACTTGAGCCATGTGATATGACAATACCAACATGCCTTGATGCAACTGTCATGGCTAGGCAGAATTTTACACTTTGGCTCGACTTGGCAAAATCAGATAATTCCAAGCCTTGTCATCACTTTGGACACATCTGAGGATCAAATCTAAAAGGGACAAACACTGATCCAAGCCTTCAAAGTCCTTGGAACAAGAAGTAGCATGCCAAACCTAGAAATACCTAAAAGAGGGACAAGACTCCAATTTTGGATTGGAGCATTTAATGGATGCACCAAGGTGGCATAGACTGAGCTATTTGCAACTGAATTTAGTCAAGACTTATCCAAGACCAAGGGAACCAGCAGCCTGTGCCCTAACCTCTAGTCAATGGCTAGAGGAGACTTGGATTCTCATTGCTCAACATTGGCCAAACCAATGCAGTAGTTGCCATTCACTATTCCTTGCAAAACAAACTTGCTCTACTATAAATAGAGCTCATTTGTGATCAGTTTGAGTACACCAAAGCCATCAAACAGATGCTTTCCTCAAAATCTCCTTCTCACTTCCAATTTTACCTTCTAAGGCAAGTCACTATCGGGTTTTGAGTTTGAGAGCAATTCCAATCAAACCAATCACACGCTCACCTCATAAACATCATATAGAAGTGATCCAAACACTCACACAACATCTGGAACACCAATTCCTCAAAATCACCAGCCAATTGCTCAAGTTCTTGACAGATTTGCAGTTGAGGTACCATCTCAAGTTCCAGATCATTTCAATCCACTCCAAGCATCCAGACACACTCCATAACACCTAAGGAAGCTGTGCAAATCATTGGAAC
This sequence comes from Lathyrus tuberosus, assembly GCA_022829125.1. Lineage (NCBI taxonomy): Eukaryota > Viridiplantae > Streptophyta > Magnoliopsida > Fabales > Fabaceae > Lathyrus > Lathyrus tuberosus. The sequence continues at coordinate 7,817,485 of JALAZF010000111.1, read as the reverse complement.
CAAGCTGTAACACCTCCAACCCAAAACACGATCACCAGCTGCAAGAGGTAAGCATGAGCTCTTCTAACTCTATGATCCACGCATTTTTTGCTGCACAATAATTTGGCCATATGTTCATGATCATGCATAGAGTGTTTTCCCTCAATCAATTGCTTTGTTTGGATCGTGTGTGAAATTTTTGAACCTTCATGCAGAATTTAGGGTTCTTGAGGTTTCTCTTTGATTTCTTATTCCATGTTTAAAATCAATGAAATTAAAGACCATAGACATGATCATGAGGTTGAAACGAGTAGATTGATATGTAGATTGCATGATATAATCAAGTATTAAGTGAGATTGGATAGAAAACACAAATCTCCATAAACAGAGGAAGGGCGCGTGTTCTTGCCATGTTCTTGGCGCCCTTTTTCAAATATTTGAATATTTGAATTTTGTGATTTTATTTAATTGATTCAAAAATTAATTTCTCTCTGAGTTTTAATGATTTTGAGTTGATTCTTTTTTTAATAATTCACAAAAATGTTAAAATATTTTATTTTACCAAAAAATCCCAAAAATATTATTTATTTCATATAATTGATATTTTTGCAAAGAATTAATATTTTAATTGTTTTTGACATTTAAAATATTTTTCCTTCTTGATTTTGCAAATTTTAATGATTTCTAATCATTTTGTAGGTCAAAACTTGATTTTTGAAACATTAACCCAAGATCACAATTTGTTTTCCATATGTTAAACAATTTTGATCATTTTAATTGAATTTTTGTATTCAATTAAAATACATTTTGAAAACAAATTAGGGTTTTTGATTAATTCAACCCTCATCAAACTTTTTCAAACACTTTGGGCTTCTAATAGAGTGTAAGACCCAATCCTTTGTAAATACAAACCCTTTTTGGGCCTCAAATGTTGTATAAGTCCCGTTGTATTTCAAAAGTTCGGCGCGATCGTCGCCAGTTCAAAACGAAACCTTCTGGGCCTACCCTCGTGTTATAAGCCCCATTTCTTTTCTTTAAAACTCGTTTGGGCCTCTAATATAATGTAAGAACCAATCCCCTTTTAACCAAATTTTTTTGGGCCTCATATATTGTATAAGTCCCTCTGCGTTAAAAGAAAGTCTCGGCGCGATCGCCAGTTCAAAATTACGTGGGCCTCTCATTGAGCTGTAAGCCCCACCACCTGTATAAATCTAAACTTTTGGGCCTCTTGAGAGAGTGTAAGACCCATCCCTTTGTACAAAAAACCTTTTGGGCCTCAGTCACTTGTATAAGTTCCTGTACAAATTCAAAACAACAGTGCAATCACTGATAAAACCTTGGGCCTCTCCCTGAGCTATAAGCCCCAACAACCTTTTCAAAGCACTTTCTCCTTTGATTTTGAATATGATATTGTTATCAAAGCTTTCTTTGTTGAACAACTAACCAAAACAGCATGGAAGCTCTACAACCGAGTAAGTGTTTACCCGCTTTCTTTATCCGCTTTCATATATATAACTATATTGTGGGGCTGCTCACTGTAAGTCTTCTTTCACAAACTTTTATATACTTGTCAAATATCAACTGTATAATACTAGTATAGTTATTTAGAGTTTTACCCGGCAACTACGTCTAGCACTAGGTAAAACCTGTTGGTCACTCTTAAATACAAACAAAACTAGATCCACATAGGATTACCAGACACAATCTTTCCTCCTCTTGGGGTTAAACAATATGGAGACGTGAAAAGCAGCATTCTCGGTGAACCCTTTCTCAGACTGTCACCCTTAGAAATTGTCAAAGAAACTCTAACTCCCCAGAGATGATCTTTTTTCCGTGAATGGCGTCTCTTGAGTTTCTTCCAAATCCTCGAACTTTCCTGGCTTGATCTATTCTCTGTGAATAGCATGTCTTGAACTTCTCGTGGTTTGGGGACCCACAGGCTTCTTAAAAGCATCCCCGCCTCCTCTTGGGCGTTGTACAAGGACCCTTCGGCTTCTTAAAAGCTCTCATGCCTTCTCTTGGGCTTAGTACAAGGACCCAGAGACCTCTACATTATAGGAACAGAACCTAGTCATCAATTTACTAGAGCTGTATTTCTGAGTCAAGTGTCTGACCAGATAATGGGTTGACCTTCATCCCTTAACATACCAGCCTTCTCTTGGGCCTCATACAAGGATCATTTACTTATCTGAGAATCAATTTCTCAAAACACCAGTAGACTTGGACAGTCTCAATACCCTTTGGACTTCCCATTTCCTTAAAGAACAGGAAATAAACCCGATCTTCTGATCAATCTCGAAGCATAAACAATACCTTTAGTCAGTCTCTTCATAAGAACTGATTTTCTCTTTTATCCAACATATTGGACCTGTCACTAAACTGAAACAGTTACCAGCGCATTTGGCCTCCTCTTGGGCTTTGTACAATGATTCTCCCCACACTCTCTTGTTGAGTATAAAAGACTCTCTTGTTGAGTCAAACCCTTTAGCCTCCATCACGGGCTTCATACGAGATATAAAAAAAACTCTCTTGTTGAGTATAAAAGACTCTCTTGTTGAGTCACACCTTTAGCCTCCATCTCGGGCTTCGTACGAGATACAAAAACACTCTCTTGTTGAGTATAAAAGATCCTCTTGTTGGGTCACAAACTTTTTAGCCTTTATCTCGGGCTTCGTATGAGACAGATAAAGAACACTCTCTTGTTGAGTATAAAAGATCCTCTTGTTGGGTCACAAACACCTTTAGCCTCCGTCTTGGGCTTCATACAAGGCACATATGATAACACCCTCTTGTTGGGTCAGCAGCCTCCTCTTAGGCTTTGTATAAGGAAAACCCCGGTTGAGTCAATCAACCTTTTAGCATCAAACATGTGCCTTGTTCACAGCATACAAACATCTTCAACTCCTCTTTAGAGATGACAAATTCTCTCTCAAGCCAAAAACCCTTTAGCTTCACATCTTGGGCTTTGAACAAGATACAAATAGACCCTTCAGCTTCACATCTTGGGCTTCGAACAAGATACATATACTCCCTTTAGCTTCACGTCTTAGGCTTTGAACAAGACACCAAAACAACCTTTTTCCTCCCATAGAATAGGAGGAACTACGATCGCTCTGATTTCCCTGTTTCGGGAATACGTAGGCATAAGATTGAAAAATCTTAGCGAGCACACTAATCAAAAACCCAAAATCCCATACCTTCACACATCAATCGAAAAGCATCAGTCCTAACATCCTACCAATAGAATAATCCCGTCATACTGTGTTCTTAACAAAATAAGCAGAGAGAGGCCCACGATATAAAACCCCATATGTAAACCAACAGTTTTGACTGTTTAACCTCAGTGTGCAAGCAGGGTTAATTGGAGACATCTATTTCCCTTCCTTCATCGGCTTCAATAGGATAAAAAATGAATCGACCTGTAGTACCCCAGAACGATAGTGCTTAAACACCACGTCAAAAATCGCCGCTACAGTATAGGCATTGAATCCGCAAAGGGTATCTCCACTGATTCGATGGTCGACCGGGATCTCTTATTTGGGAGTCACTCCCTGTAAGATTACCCGTCTAGTGCCATCACTTATCTTAGGTGTATACTCAATCTTTCCACATGCGGCATCACCCGCATTCCCATTAGCAGAAAAATAAACACAAATATCAATTAGGAAAAGTAGTATATATATTTGTCCTAACATCCTAGACCTCTATAATCCTATTCCTATAGAGACAATGAATCCCCAACAGAGTCGCCATTTCTGTGGCACGTTCTAAACTTAAGGATTTCTACCTAAGAGATGGGAGAAGAAGGATTTTGCTCCCACTGTGGTCGCCATTTTTCTGTAGCACGGTTTTTGTGGTTTCGAATCACTATCGCTTGGGTACTACAGTTCAATTCATTTTTTATCCTGTGAAGCTGATTAAGGAAGGGAAATAGATGTCTCCAATTAACCCTGCTTGCATACTGAGTTTAAACATATGACTGTTAGTTTACAGATGCTATCAAAATAGTCGGTCTCTATTAGGTTATTTTGTTTAAGAATAGAGTGCCTTGACTGTTCGGGAGGCTTCTGGTAAGGTACTAGATCTGATGTTTTTTTATTGATGTATGAAGGTACTGGACTTAGAGTTTTTGATTAGTATGCTCGCTAAGATTTCGCAATCTTATGCCTACGTATTTTCATTTAAACAAAACAGGGAAATCAGAGCAATCGTAGTTCCTCCTATTCTAAGGGAGGAAAAAGATGTTTTGGTGTCTTGTTCAAAGCCCAAGATTGAAGCTAAACGGTTTTAGAGAGAATTTGTCATCTCTAAAGGGGGATTGTTGATTTTTGTGTGCCTTGATCGAAGCGCAAGGTTGACGCTAAAAGATTAATTGACTCCACCGGGGAGATCCTTATCCAAAGTCTGGATAAGACCGACTCAACAAGAGAGTGTATATATATGGGTGTCTTGTATAAAGCCCAAGATTGAAGCAAAAAAGAGACTGACTCTTTGGGGATATCATTATACAAAGCCTGAGAGGGGGCTAAAAGTTTGACTTTTCTGGGGAAAATGTTCAATCTGTCTTGTACAAAGCCCAAGATTGAGGCTAAAGGGGATTTTGACTCTGCTCGGGGAAAATATTTGTCCCAAGCTTAAGAGGGGGAGATTTATGTCTTGTACAAAGCCCAAGATTGAGGCTAAAAGGGTTTGACTCAACAAGAGAGTGTTTTATCTATCCTGTACAAAGCCCAAGATTGTGGTCGAACAAGCTGGAGAACTTGAGAGGAGGCTAGCTCCTACTAGGGGGAAATCTTTATACCAAGCTTTGGATAAAGATCGACTCAACAAGAGAGTATTTTTGTCTGTATTGTACAAAGCCGAAAATTGAGGCTAAAAAGAGATTGACTCAATAAGATAGTCTTGAAAAGTGATTGACTCAACGAGAGAGTCATTTATACTCAACAAGAGAGTGTTTTGCTGTCTCGTACGAAGCCCGAGATTGAGGCAAAAAGGAAAATGACTCAACAAGAGAGTCTTGAAAAGTGATGGACTCAACGAGAGAGTCTGGAAAGGTTTGCTCCGCTGGGGAGAATCATTGTACAAAGCCCAAGAGGAGGCTGACTTCGCTGAGGAAGGATCATTATACAAAGCCTAAGAGGAGGCTATCTTACTGCTGAGGATTATAGAGATCCTTAGGTAGATCCAAGTATGGGGAACTCTCATGAGAGAGACCGGGTTTCTGCTGGAGATTGGTCCAGAGCGACCGAGGTTTCTTCCGATGTTTAGAAGGAACTTGAGAATGCCTTTGAGACTCAAGAGGATTAGACTGTCCAAGTCTACTAGTGTGGGCGAGTTTTATCTTTTGTACTATGCCCAAGAGGAGGCGCAAGCACTTAAGGGATGAGAATCAACCCTAAAATGGCCTGAGTTTTGACACTGGAAAGACTGATCTAGCAAAGGATGACTAAGTTTTGTCTTATACCTTTAAGAGGTCGTCAGGGTCCTTGTATTAAGCCCAAGAGAAGGCATGAGAACTTCTAAGAAGCCGGAGGGTCCTTGTACAACGCCCAAGAGGAGGCGGGATGCTTTTAGGAAGCCTGTGGGTCCCCAAATCAAGAGAAGTTCAAGAAATGCAATTCACAGAGAAGAGATTATTCTAGGAAAATTTCAAGGATTTGGAAGAAACTCAAGAGATGCCATTCACGGAGAAAAGATCATCTTTGGGGAGTAGAGTTTCTTTGACAATTTCTAAGGGTGACAGTCTGAGAAAAGGTTCACCGAGAATACTGCCTTTCTCTTTGTTCCATATTGTTTAACCCCAAGAGAAGGGAAGACTGTATCTGGAATCCTATGGAGGATCTAGTTTTGTTTGTATTTAAGAGTGACCAACAGGGCTTTACCTAGTTCTAGACGTAGTTGCCGGGGAAGACTCTAAATAACTATACTAGTATATATACAGTTGATATATGACAAGTATTTAAAGAGGGTATGAAAGAAGACTAACCATGTGCAGCTTCCCACAATACAGTTATATATATGAAAGCAGTAAATGAAAGCGGATAAACACTTACCCGTTGTAGAGCTTCCATGCTGTTTTGTTAGTTGTTCAAAGAAATTAAAGAAAGTTTTGATAACATCTATATATTTGAATCTAAATAAAAAGGGAATCGTTTTGAAAAGATCGTTGGGGCTTATACTCAAGGAGAGGCCCAAGGTTTTACAGTGATCGCACCGTTATTTTGAATACCGCCTCGGGACTTATACAATGACTGAGGCCCAAAAGAGTTTTGGTTAAAAGGGGATTGGGTCTTAAACTCTATTAGAGGCCCACAAGAGTTTGTTTTTGTACAAGAGATGGGGCTTACAACTCAAGGAGAGGCCCAGTTGTTTTTTGATTTAAACTGGCGATCGCGCCGTGGTTTTCCATCGTGTCGGGACTTATACAATATCTGAGGCCCAAAAAGGTTTTCTGTACAAAGGGGTTGGGTCTTACACTCTATTAGATGCCCAAAGAGTTTTAAGAAAAATAAATGGGGCTTACAACTCTAGGAAAGGCCCAAGTTTTGTTAAAAACGGCGATCGCGCCGAGGTTTTTGAAAATACGGTGGGACTTATATAATGATTGAGGCCCAAAGTTTTTGGTATTTACAAAAAGGGGGTTGGGTCTTACACTCTATTAGAGGCCCAAAAGTTTATTTTAAAAAATATTTGTTAGGGTGAAAATCAAAGAAACCCTAATTTCATTTTCTTTTAAAAGTAATCCTTTTAATAAAATGAATAAAATGACAAAAATACCAAATAAGTCTAAATAAACTACTTGTGATTTTTGGTTAAGGTTTGAAAAATGAGGTTTTAATCACAAGATGATTTAGGGCTCATTTGATTTTGATTTTTCAAGATGAATATTCATTTTAAAAGGTTTAAAAATAATAAAAAAAAATGAATTTATTTACAAAAATATCAACTATATTAAATAATTAATATAAATCTGATTTTTTTGTAGAATAAAATATTTTAACATTTTTGTGATTTTTTGCAAAAAGAACCAATCAAAAATAATCAAAATTGAGAGAGTTATTAATTTTTCAAATCATTAAAAATAACATGAAAAATAATAAAAAGTGAGAAAAATGGTAAAAAAGAGGATCTGGGGCGAGGGGGATTCGAACCCCAGACCTCTTGTGTGCAGCGCGCGCCTTCTACCACTGGGGTGGTGATACATCCGTGTATCAAAACCACCCCATGGATATATGAGGCATGTCTTGTTTTTGGCCTGGCCAAGGCAAGGCAAGGCAAGATTTTGGCCAAAAACGTGAAGCTTGTAACTTTCTTATTTCTCCATGGATTGGGACAAAATTTAGGTCTATCCTGCCTAGAATTTCACAAGGAATCCAATGGTGGTGGTGGTTTTTTCATATAAGGCTCATATTTCAAAACCCGATAGTGTTCTTGAAATAGGCCTATAATTGCATTTTCTATGCTATCTCTTGTTACAGGTATGAATTACATGATGAATTGGTTCAAACACAACATATATAACATGTATGAGATGTGCATGATCAGTGGACCTCAAAGAAATACATATTTCAAAGAGTTCAAGTTGTGATGCTTACCTCTTTAGGAGCTTTTTGGGCAATCTGTCAAGTGCTTTGTTCCAGAAACAATTTGATGCTTTGGACACCCTCAACTAGAAGCTTTTAGAATGGTTGGAACCAGCTGGAATCCTCAGGAACAAGTTTGAGCTCTTTCTTGCAAAAGGGGCAAAAGTGGCCAATATAGCAACTCTCTCAAATGGTGTTCCAGATGTGGGGAACCATTTAGGACAGTTCAAGGATGATAGTTAGAGTGTGTTTGAGGCCTTATCTAGTTTTGAAAGTGACTGAATCAAGTCATGGCTTGAAAAATGCAAAAAAAGTCTGATTTTGAGGTTTTGAGAGGGGACTTTATGATTTTGGTGTTACATGTCACTTATGAGAGTTTGGACAGCTTAGATATGACATATTGGATGTGTTTGGATCATGAGCTGTGATGCAAATGCTCTCTAACTCAAAAACTCATAGTTACCTTGCAAAAGAAGGCATTTTGGCCTAGAGAAAGAGATTTTGAGGAAAGCAAGTGTTGTAGTGCTTTGGTGTACTCAAACTGAGCACAAATGAGCTCTATTTATAGTAGAGCAAGTTTGTTTTGCAAGCAATAGTGAATGGTGGCTGCAGCAGGCCTTTGGCCAATTGTATCACTTTGGAATCTTAAGTCTCCTATAGCCATTGACTAGAGGTTAGAGCACAGGCCTATGGTCTTTGGTTCAGAGATAAACTTGGACTGAATTTAGTTGGAATAGGCTCAGTTCATGCCACCTTGGTGCATCCATTGAATGCTTGAAAACAAAATTGGATATTTGGCACATTTTAGCCTTTTTAGGGTTTGGCATGCTACTTTGGGAATCTTGGACTTGGGAGGCTGATGAATCAGTGCTTGTCCCTTGGTTGTTCCCCCTTGAGGCGTGCAGATGGATAAGCATGCTTGGAATTGCACAATTTGAGCAAATCGAGCCTTTATACACAAATCTGCCTTGCCAAGACAATTTGCAGCAAGGCATGTTGCAGCTGTCATAACTCCTAGCTCAGGTGGAGTTTGATGAAGATCATGGACATTTTGGAAAGCCCTTATGTGACACAACACATGTGTGATCATAGTTTGTCTTGAAAATTTTTGGATCCAAGTGAAAAATGCCCCTACATTTTGAAAAAAAGCAAGACAAATTCTGACTTAGTGAAAATTTCACTGTGTTGGAAAGTGACATTTCATGTTTTCAGCTATTTTGATCACTCCATAACTTAAAATCCATGAAGAATTGGAATGAGATGTAGTTGACACTTTTAAAGTATGCCATGAGATCTACAAATCCATCTTTGGATCAGCCAAAATGGTTGCTTGGATCTCAAGTTATGATCCTTGGAAGTTGGTACCCTAGCCACTTTGTACCATAACTTAGAAAATTTCTAAGTTTTTTATGGTTACCCCTTTTACAAGTTATCCCACTTTCTTTGATTTTCTTGATGAATGATGATTCAAATCACACATTAACATCATTTTAGGATTAAGGAACCTTGGTTGACCAAAAAATCAATAAGTTAAACTTTGACTTTTTGGTACAGTTGACTTTTTATCAAATGAATTCCAAACTGTGCGATCCTCTATGAAATCAAGTCCTTGACCTAAATCAAACTTAATAGATGGATTCCATAGGTGTTATTGGGTGTATTGAATCATGTCCCAAGGTTTAGGAGCATGTCTTGGTCAAAAGTCAAAGACACAGTTGACTTTTTCCTCGAAACCCGAATTGTGGTACTGATGACATTGAAACTTGTGGATCAAGCTTCTTGGGTCAATCCATTGTTGTAAATGGATCAATGTGGTATATTAGAGACCCTCAAATCATGCCTTGAGGTCTTGGCTCATGTTTTGTCCCAAAGTCAACTTAGGGGTGAATTAGGTCAAGAAACCCTAATTCCTGATTTTTGATGAATGCATCCCCTGAGGCTAAATTGACTTGATGATGGGGTCTATGAGGTCTTTTGGAGTACCTTGGGTTATGCTTTGAAGCATTGGCTCATGCCCATATGAAAATTTCCATCTGGAGGCCTTGGTCGACCAAAACCCTAATTTGGTGACACTGACGATCTTGAGGCTTAATCCACTTAGAATGTTGCAACCTTGTGCTTGATTCTTGATGTGGGAGTCCTCTTGATCCTTTGTGGGTGTTTGAGAGGTTAGACAAGTTGAAGATCATGTCATTTCTTGATTGATCCTTTGTCTAAGTGCCATGAGAGGGCTTAAAACCCTAATCTTGATTGTAGTGAATGCTCAATAATCCTTGAGGAGATTGATGAGGCATGAAGGTACATCCATATTGTGATGATGATTTGTAAAATGATGGGAAATCTTAGTGGTCAAAATTTGGGGTATGACAATAAGCTAACATTCTTTCAACCCTAACTAAATGGTTCTCATTGAGTACAACGGACATGAGGGGTGTTAATAGCTTCCCTTTGCGTAACCGACTCCCGAATCCAGATATTGGTTGCAATGACCATATCCTTGTCTTTCTTTTAGGTGTTTTATTCGATATTTTCCCTTTCCCTCTATGGGAATAAATAAAGATCAGTGGTGACTCTGTTAAGTCCATCCTGCGATCGTGCGATTGCGCTTCGTGAGGTCATGCTCATTTTTTTAGGTACGACAGGTATTGATGAATCACATCTTACTCATCTGAACTTTGGTAGCTTCAATGTATGCAGGTGTGGCTACTGATGAGTTTACTCATGGTGAAGCATATGGAAAGAGGACAATGCTTAAATGTTGCACCAAGATTCATCCTCCTTTTATTTTTCTATCTTTATTGATGTGCCATAACACTTGGAATAAATCAGAATTCGAACTCTTATTTTCTTTTAATATGAAGTGAAAAATAAATCTATTATAGTCACTTGCTAAGAATCAAATTAATTTATGAGAATCTCTTTTTGTTATCCATGGTGCTGACTATTTGTAAGATAAATTTGGTTATTGAAAAAACAATTTCTCAAACCAAATATCTTGAAATATGCTTAGCTCTGTCATGAACCAAATTATCTTGGCTAAAGAGAAACATTTTAAAATCAATCTTAAGAATAAAACAAAAGTGTAGTTCAAATTCTTACAAATGAGACCTAAAGAAAGTCAAAGACCAAAAAGATTAATTTTGACCTTGTCTTCTCCTAGAGGTACACCAAAAAAAAGATGCAGATAACAACAACAAAATAATGAGAAAAATGACAAAGGAGATAAATGAAAATGTGCTTGGAAAAAGTCAAAAGGTTAAACCTAATACATTTGACCTTATTGAATGCATGTAAATATAAGCATATTAAGCAACAATAGAACATAATTGCCACAACTTATGCCAAATAACATAACACAAATATGAAACATGAAGGATACAATGTAATAAAAAAACTCTTGAGTTGCTACAAAAGTGACACGATTATGTGACATGTGCCTTTGGTGCTCCCGAAATGTTGCACACGCTTGTGCTCTAGCAAGGCAATATATGAACTTATCACCACTCAAACCAAATTGGGGTATGACACATGCAAAATACATCTAACAGAAAGCTTCACTCACATACTCCCCATTTTCTATTATGGAAAAACTTGAGACGACGTGTTTAGTGACGTCTCGTGTCTTCATGAAGAATGCCCCAAAATATATGCATCCAACTTCATCTTTTAGATGCTTCTCCCTCTTTAACAACATCAAAAAGAGACAAAGCAAGACATGAGAAGTATCTTATATCACATACAAATAAATATACCATACAGAGGCGTTTTGCAAAGATAAAAGCATCAACATTTACATGATAACACTCACATAGAATGATTTTCATATTGAAAAACAATACCTAAACATAAATATAAGCATATTAAGCAACAATAGAACATAATTGCCACAACTTATGCCAAATAACATAACACAAATATGAAACATGAAGGATACAATGTAATAAAAAACTCTTGAGTTGCTACAAAAGCGACACGATTATGTGACATGTGCCTTTGGTGCTCCCGAAATGTTGCAAACGCATGTGCTCTAGCAAGGCGATATATGAACTTATCACCACTCAAACCAAATTGGGGTATGACACATGCAAAATACATCTAACAGAAAGTTGCACTCACATACTCCTCATTTTTTATTATGGCAAAACTTGAGACGATGTGTTTCGTGACGTTTCGTGTCTTCATGAAGACTCCCCCAGAATATATGCATCCAACTTCATCTTGTAGATGCTTCTCCCTCTTTAACAACATCAAAAGAGACAAAGCATAACATGAGAAGTATCTTATATCACATACAAATAAATATACCATACAGAGGCATTTTGCAAAGATAAAAGCATCAACATGCCTGATAGCACTCACATAGAATGATTTTCATATTGAAAAACAATACCTAAACATAAATATAAGCATATAAAGCAACAATAGAGCATAATTGCCACAACTTATGCCAAATAACATAATGCTAACATGAAACATGAAGGATACAATGTAATAAAAAACTCTTAAGTTGCTACAAAAGCGACACGATTATGTGACATGTGCCTTTAGTGCTCCCAAAATGTTGCACACGCGTGTGCTCTAGCAAGGCGATATATGAACTTATCACCACTCAAACCAAAAATAGAGATGTTATCATAATAATGACACAGAACAAGAATTTTTCTAACATTATAACATGTTCAACATATTTCATGAAATAATACATAACAAGCCAATGCACCTAGAGTATATTTCAAGCATATAGATGGAATAGCACAAAGTCACTATAAGCATATAATTTACATATATCAATATACATTTTTGGAAGTGAACATTCATGAATTATCTCATACATCAAGAATATTAATTATTTGGTGTTGGAATTAACCTAGGACTTTGAGTAATTCGGAACCAATCTTGATGAACGAGATTCAATCAACCGATCAAAATCCCTTGTTCTTCACTCTTCACTTGAGTGAATCAATCACACCTTGATTGCAAGAATGATTTTACGCATCAATTGTTAATGGAAGAAGAAAAATTGAATAAGAAAGAAGATTAGGGTTTGACGAAAAATTGGGGAAGAAGATGGTAATTTATGCAGAGTAACTCTCTGCTTTCAAACTGAGAAAATATTATTCAACTGTGCAACTGTACTCTCTTTTGTGTGTACCCATTCATAATAGGGTTACTCTCTATTTTTAATTAAGCTAGCTTGCTCCCTAAGCTAAAGCCCAAAATTTCTATTTTTGGTCTAAGTCGAAATCCTGTGTCAAGCTACCTGCTTCGACACTTCGATATCTAACACTACTTGATACACACTACAAGTTTTGACACATCCTTGTTTCTGTCGAACACTACCTACTTCGAACAAGGAATTACAATCTTAACACACCACCTAATTCATTGTGTCTAAGCTATCTATATTCATCATAAACATTAGCTTCTTGAACACTTCAACTTGCACTCCTTTCATCATGATATCTGTAATCAGATTCTCAATTCTGCAGTGTTCCAAGTTCATATTCCCTTTTACTACCTGCTCTCGAAGATAGTGGAACCTTATTTCGATGTGCTTGCTTCGTCCATATGCTATCGGATTCTTCGCCAGATTGATAGCTGACATGTTGTCAATCTTCATGGTAATTGCTCCATGACTCTTCGTTGTAGTCTCTTCGACCAGGTTCACCGTCCACTTTACTTTACATGCACATAGAGAAGCAGCTATGTACTATGCTTCGCACGAAGACAATGCTACTACTGGATCCTTTCTCGAACTCCAAGCAACTGGTCCACCACCTAGCATAAACAGATAACCAGTTGTGGATCTTTGATTCTCGACATCACTACACCAACTTGAGTCGATGTATCCCACTAACTTGCATTCTTTTCCTTCATCAATCGCAGGAAACAAAATTCCGTAGTTGAGAGTTCCTTTCAAATACCTTAGTATACTCTTCGTCGATGCTAGGTGTGATACCTTTGGCTTCTGCATGAATTTACTCACCATACCTACACTGTATGCTAGATCACGCCATGTGTGACAAAAGTATCTTAATGACCCAATAAGTCTTTTGTATTGAGTTGGGTCGAGATCATCTTCATCTAGGTCTTTCGACAGTTGCATTATGGGCTCAGCTGGAGTCGAAGTTGGGTTACAATCTTGCATCTCAGATCTCTTGAGTATTTCGCTTGCATATCTTCTTTGATGCATCATCAAACCTCTACCACTCTTGTAGAAATTGATGCCAAGGAAATATGAGAGATTTCCAAAGTCTGGCATTTCAAACTCCTCACTTAGGTCATGTTTGAAATCTTCGATCTCCTTCTTGCAACTTCTTGTTATCAACAAGTCACCAACATAGAGCCATAGTATAAGTTATTCATTATTGTTTCTCCGTACATATACTCCATGCTCAGTTGTGAACTTCACAAGTTCTTTCTCCCTTAGAAGTTTATCTATCTTCTTATTCCAAGCTCTTAGAGCTTGCTTAAGTCCATGCAGGGCTTTATGCAACCTATACACCTTTCTTTCTTCGCCTTATTTCATAAACCCAACTGGTTGTGCAAAATAAACTTCTTCATCTAAAGGGGCATTTAGAAATTCACATTTCACATCCATCTGAAACATGTACCAGTTGTTCATATTGGTTAGACCAACAACCAACCTGATTGTTTCGATTCTAGCAACTAGTGCAAAGACTTCATCGAAATCAATTCCTTCTTTCTAAAAAATCCTTTTGCTACAAGTCTTGCCTTGTGTCAAGTTAATTCTCCTTTGGGATTTAGCATCACCTTATATACCCACTTCACATTGATTTCCTTCTTTCCTTGAGGCAATTCGACAAGTGACCAAGTGTTGTTAATTTCGATGGACTCTAGTTCTTCATTCATTGATTTCAACCACTTCGAATCTTTTAATGCCTTAGTTGCATTGACTGGTTCGACATCTGCATAGAAACTATAGTGTACTAGCTCACCTTCTTCATTTACCACATCATCTGATGAAATTACACATTCTTCCAACCTATCAGACATGTGTCTCATTCGTTGAGGTCTGCTTGGGCCTGCTTCACCTCTGACTTCTTCTTATCGAAATTATCTTTCAACTTCACTTGCTGGTTCTTCACATAAGATTCTCACTGAATCCTTCTTAACATTCTTAGTCCAATCCCATTCCTTGAGCTCATCTATGATCACACCCATGGTGATTACAACTTGCTTGTTAACTGGGTCGAACAACTTGTATCCTTCAGTCGAATGATATCCTATTAGGATCATTTGACTTGAATTGCCATCAAGCTTTCTTCTCAACTAATCAGGCACATGTCTATGTGCTATAGATCCAAACACCTTCAGATGACTTAGACTAGGCTTGACACCAGACCAACATTCTTCTGGCATGATTCCTTCTAGCTTCTTCGTCGGACATCTATTCATGATGTATGTTGCGGTCGACACAGCTTATCCCCATAATTCGTAAGGTAGATGTTTTCCTCTCAACATACTTCTCACCATATTCATGATACTTTTATTCTTCCTTTATGCATTTCCATTTTGATGTGAAGTTTAGGGTGGCACCACCTCATGCACAATCCCTTCTTTCTCACATAATGCATCGAGATCTTTTGACACATACTCTCCATCACCATCAGTCCTCAGAATCTTTAGCTTTCGTCCACTTTATCTTTCAACCATAGATTTAAATTTGGCAAATACCTCGATCACTTCACTTTTCTTCTTAATCAGGTAAGTCCATAATTTTCGACTGAACTCATCTATGAAAGTGGCAAAGTATCTGTTACCTCCAAATGAATCCAACTAGGTATGACCATATACATCAGAGTATATGACTTCAAGAATTGCCTCGGACTTGCTTCTTACATCCATGTTGAATTTATTCTTGTGTTGCTTTGACTGAACACATTCTTCACACACTTCATTTGGAATGTCAATTTCTGGTAATCCTAAAACCATATTTCTTCTCTTCAAATCTCTTATGTCTTTGAAATTAAGATGGCCAAGTCTATAATGCCATATCCAACATCTCTGTTTGCTGGAGTTGCAAGGTACATATGCTCAATCACATTAAGTTCAATCTTGAAGGTTCTATTCTGAGACATTGGTGCCTTCAAGATTAACCTACCACCTAAGTCGAGAACTATCATCATCTTGTCTTCAATCGACACTTTGTAGTTATTTTCAAGCAACTGCCCTATGCTGAGCAAATTTCTCTTTATGCCTGGTATGTATAACACATTGGTAATTACTGACCTTTTGTCATCTTTCCTCATAATCAGAACATCACTAATGCCTTCACCTGCTAGAGTATTGTCATTTGTAAATTTTACCATGTTCTTCATTGAGGGTTTTATGTTGACAAACCAATTTTTCCAACCGGTTATGTGTGGTGAGCATCTTGAGTCCAAGTACCATTGGTCCTGAAATCTTTCTCCATCTCTTATTGTGACCATCAGCAACATCTCTTCTTCATGTTTCACTAGCTTTGCATCAGTTTCTTGATTTTTCTGCTTTTCAGGACAATCACTAGAATAATGACCATACTTCTGACAATTGTAACAATGAATGTGACTTTTGTCAACTTTTCGACCACTGCTTATTCCTCTACCTATAGCACCACCTCTTTGGTTGCCTTGGTTCCAGGGTTTTCTTTGATTCGACCAGTTTCCTTCTTGCTGATTTCAACCAGTCGAATTGTTGTTGCCTTTTTTGCCTTTGTTGTCATTCCAACTTCCTTTTCCTTTCTTTTCTTTTGCTGATTGCGCCTGCAAAGCCACATCACTCTTCGACTTTCCTACAACTTTTTCATCCATTCTTTGTTCATGAGATTCAAGCGTCCCTTGAAGCTCCTGCTTTGTCAATGTTGACAAGTCTTTCGACTATTTTATGCCTACTACCACGTGGTGGAACTTCGGAGCCAATGACCTCAAGATCTTTGAAACAACTGATCTTGATGTCAAGGCTTCTCCACATACCTTGATTTAATTCACCATTTTCGTAAAGCTAGTGAAGAAATTAATTATGATTTCATTGTCCTCCATCTAAAGAAATTCATAGGTTCTTTTGTGAGTTTGTAACCTCACCTCTTTCACCTTTTCTGCGCCTTCAAATGATTTCTCCAGAATTTCCCATGCTTATTTCACTAGTTCAACATCACTAACCTTTTAAAAGTTATCTGGATCAACGCATTGAGGAATTATAAAAAGAGCTTTATAATCTTTCTTCTTCAATTCTTTGTGTGCAGCCTTTTCTTCATCCGTCACGTTTTCTGCAAGTGGTGTTACTCCTTCCTTCACAAGATCCCAAAGATCTTGATAACAGAAAACAATCTTCATCTCCTTGCACCAATTCTCATTATTATTGTTCTTGAGAATCAGAAGACTCGCAGGAAAATGTCTGTTTGGATGATTCATCACCATCGTGTTTTGCTTCCACGAATCACAACCCGACTCTGATACCAGATGTTGGAATTAACCCAAGACTTTGAGTAATTTTGAACCAATCTTGATGAAAAAGATTCAATCAACTGATCGAAATCCCTTGTTCTTCACTCTTCACTTAAGTGAATCAATCACACCTTGATTGCAAGAATGATTTTGCGCAGCAATTGTTAATGGAAGAAGAAAAATTGAATAAGAAAGAAGATTAGGGTTTGACGAAAAATTAGGGAAGAAGATGGTGATTTTTCCAGAGTAACTCTCTGCTCTGAAACTGAGAAAATATTATTCAATTGTGCAACTTCACTTTCTGTTGTGTGTACCCATTCATAATAGGGTTACTCCCTATTTATAATTGAGCTAGCTTGCTCCCTAAGCTAAAACCCAAAATTACAAAAGCCCAAAATTTCTATTTTGGTCTAAGTCGAAATCTTATGTCAAGTAACCTGCTTCGACACTTCGATATCTAACACTACTTGACACACACTACAAGTTTTGACACATCCTTGTTTCTGTCGAGCATTACCTGTTTCGATACAAGGAATTACAATCTCAACATTTGGAACATAAACAACATGAAAAAAAAGAAAAGCTTACTTATAAAAGGAAAAATAAAATGGAACAATATTACCTCACTTATGAGTTGATGAAGGATGCACTCTTATATAGAAAAGCTTCCAAGGAAAGTTAGAGCAAAAGTATATAAAGTGCATGCAATAATTTGTATTTAGGCAAGATTTGAGATATCAAGTATCCCCATTTCCCTTCTAATGTTGAAAAATGACTCAGTCGCAAGAGGTTTTGTAAAGATGTCCACAAGTTGATGTTTACTATCAACATGCTCAAATACGACGTCTCCTTTTTCAACATGGTCACGTAAGAAGTGGTGATGAATCTCAATATGCTTAGTACGAGAATGTAACACCGGATTTTTTGTTAGATTAATAGCACTAGTGTTGTTGCACATAATAGGAATACATTGTAGTTTTATATCAAAATCAAGTAGTTATTGTTTAAGCCACAAAATTTGAGCACAACCACTACCGGGCACTACGTATTCCACCTTGGAGGTTGACAAAGCATCGGAAACTTGTTTCTTGCTATGCCAACTTACTAAGGAATTTGAAAACATGTGGTAAGTTCCACTAGTACTTTTCCTATCCGATTTTTCAGCCGGCAAAATTATACCGACCAAATTACAATCGCTTCCCTTAGAATACCACATCCCATACTTAAATGTACCATGAAGATACCTAAGAATGCGTTTTATGGCTTTTAAGTGAGTTTCCTTAGGATTTGATTGATAACGAGAGCACATACACACGCTAAACATAATATCCGACCTAGATGCAATAAGATAAAGAAGCGAACCAATCATACCTCTACATTTCTTCACATCTACATCCTTACCATTTTTATTCTTTTCCACGTTTCTATTTATGGCCATAGGAGTGTCAATGGATTTTGCATCTTCAATGCCAAATCTCTTTAGCAATTCTTTGCAATATTTTGACACACAAATGTACCTTCATCTCAAACTCACCCTGCATAAGCTTAAAAAACTCCTCTACAAGTTGCATGTTAGTGGATCCAAAAATATTATCATCAACATAAACTTGAACTAGAAGAAGTATAATAATCAGGTAAAAGAAAGAATTTCCATACAAAACTAAAGTTGAAAGGATATTACCTCACCGTACGAATGACAGAGGATGCACATGCATTTCACAAAGAACTCTCAAACTAAAGTTGGAAGAAACGCAAAACATGCTACAAACTCTTTAGACAACAATGATCTTACCACTTTTTTGTGTCAATGTACTTGAAAGTGTAATTAATAATGTATTCAAGAAGATTATTGATTTGATGATCATTGGAGATTCTCCAATTCAAAAGAAGATTGTTCACTGCAGCTGGATTTTCAACCTTACCCTTTTCACAATTGTTATCTTCTTCTTTCTCATGTTCCACCACTTTAGGCTGATCAATTCCT
Source organism: Lathyrus tuberosus (assembly GCA_022829125.1). Classification (NCBI taxonomy): domain Eukaryota; kingdom Viridiplantae; phylum Streptophyta; class Magnoliopsida; order Fabales; family Fabaceae; genus Lathyrus; species Lathyrus tuberosus. Next base: position 7,798,493 of record JALAZF010000111.1, on the reverse strand, counting down.
TTTTCGGTTTCTTTGAGAATCTCTTGTGAAGATATACCTATATTATGAAAAGAAACACATATCTCGAAATTTCTTGGATAAAACATTAATAGTAATCAACATGCTTTTACCAATTAAAGAACACTAGATGTTGATCCCTTTTTTGTTACACAACCCTTCTTCCTTGCCACAAAGTCAAGGAAATAGGGAGATGTAACACATCACATGTCTTGAGCATCCATAAACAAGATCCCATACTCTCTTCATAGACCCAAGACATTTATCCTGTAAAATCAACAACAAGTGCTAGGTACCCAATCTCCATTGGGTCCTTGGGGTGAGTGAAAACAAGGTTGCATTTGGGCAACCATTGAAAAGCTCCTTTAGGAACAAAAAGTTTCCTAAATTTTCATTTTTCAATAGTATTACCTTTCTTGCAACAATAGAGACAAGATAAGTTTTGATGAGATGTGCTTTTCCTATTAGAGTCCTTTTTACAAATTTATGCTTCTTATATGAATGGTTCAAAGATCTTTCAAAATTTGATGGATCAATAGAAAATGCAATCTTTGGTTGTAAGGCTTTGCCTAATTTGACTTGAAGAGCATTTATCTCTTTTTGCCAATTATTACAAGATTCACAACCAAACTTTGAAGGTTTTTCATCCTCATTCTTGCCACTGTGAAAATCTATCATAGATCTCTTAATAGCTTATAACTTACTTTCGGATTCTAACACTTTAGCTTCTAATTGTAAAAAATACTTTTTCATATGAAGCTAATTTGTTAAAGACTTTTAAGGCCTCTCTATGAAGATCTTCAAAGGCTTTTTGTAATTAAAGATAAGATAAGTCATTAATAGTTTCAAGCTTAGAAAGACTTACAGTTTTCTTCTTCTTTCTATTTGACATGAGGCAAATCCGGACCAATTTTACACTTGAAGTTGTGCTTTCATCACTTGAGGAGTCACTTGCACTATCCCAAGCGACATAAGCTCTTCTAGACTTGCTAGATTTCTTATGACGGCCTTTCTCTTTGTCTTTCTTCATCATAGGACACTCTGGTTTATAGTGAATGACTTTTCCGCAATTGTAGCAAGACCTTTTAAGTTTACTTTTCCTATCTTCATCTTATTTTGAGGAATTTGTTAGCCTTCTAAATTTGGTTAGGCTCTTGTCCGAGTGCTTAACTCCATTTTCCCTTATATACCTTTGGTATCTTTTGACAAACAACCCCATATCATCATCATCAGAATTCTTGTCCTCGTCACTTTCACCATCACTATGCTCTTTATGTGAGGACCTTGAGCTTGAAGTCTTTAGAGCAATAGACTTTTTCTCTCCTTCCTTGTCTTTTCCTTTCTCCTTTTTCACCATATTTTCATACTATTTTTCATGTTTTTCTAAGCAAGAGAGTTCTTGCTAATGTTCTTCCAATTTTCCAAACAAGGTAGTGAGATCAATTATTTTGAGATCATTCGCCTCTTTATTATCGATGACATTGGGTTGACATTCCCTATTTAAACATCTCAACACCTTATTAGTAGCAATATAATTGGAAATAGGCTTACCTAGTGCATGCAATCGATTGATAAGATGTGTGAATTGTTTTCGCATTTTCGCAATGGTTTCACCATGCTCCATGCGAAATAGATCAAAGTCTTGATTTAATATGTTGATCCTAGCTTGTTTGACCTCATTAGTACCCTCATGGGCAACTTCTAATACATACAACATAGCTTTGGTGGTATCACAATGAGAAATACAATAGTATTCATCAACACCTAGTACGGATGTGAGAATATTTGTCACATTCCAATCATGTGACCACAATTTCCAATCATTATCATTCCACTGTGCTTCCAATTTAGGTACGGTAACACCTTCATTATTGGTCACTGTAATTTTATTAGGACCGTTCACGATGGCGTCCCATATACCCTTGTCAACCAAGTTGACATGAATATGCATACAAGCTTTCCAATAGCCATAATTTTCTCCGGTGAAAATTGGTGCTATATTGTACGCTCCCTTAGGTTTGGTAGTCATTCTTCTAATAAACAAATCTTAAGCACAAGATTAACCAGAGCTCATGATACCACTTGTTAGACGATAGGCTTCGTTATAGAAGGGGTGAATAAATCACACATAAATAATTTTGGCAAAAATAAATTTGAAAAGTTTTATGACACAGCTGAAACAACCCGAATTAAATCGTCTAATCGAACGTCTATCGAAAAGCATGGATATGCGTAAAGGTACACAAACGTGTGATAATGAACACAAATTGTTCAACAACTATTAATCGCAAACAATTGAATGTTATCTATACATAGCTTATTCCCAATGACCAAAACACACAAAAACATAATAAAGCATTTTATCAAACACTTTGTGTGAAATCGATATCGTTTGGAAATTTGCTTTGATTTTTTGGTCTTAAAAACCAATCACAATCCAACGGATTATGATTATATCAACAAACCTGTTTCAAAATATGATCAAAAATAATTCACAAACGAATTGATCAAATGAACAATGAATTCAATAATTTGCCAACATAAAATTAAAAGAGAGAGGGAGAGAGGGAGAGAGAGAGAGAGAGAGAGAGAGAGAATACACAAGAATTTGTTTAGACAGTTCCCCAATCAGCCTCGCTGTGGGTACGAAGGCCTTCAATTCAAATTTGAATTGAGATATTACAATATATCTTACTTTTCAAATATGTGTATACCAAAGATGAAGAACTCTAACACTACAAACCCTAGGTTTGTTGTTGGTTCTACCACCTCTAAAACCCTTGATCAAAGATTGATCAAGTAACCAACAATGTTGCTTCAATTCACCTATTCTTTCTACTTCCTTGCAAGGCGCCCCTTGTCCCAAGGCTTTCACCCAGTTGAATTAATCCCAAGCGCACACTTGTTAAAGCCCAAGATTTACCAACACGATTCACCGTCTCACGCTACTCCCTTGCAAGGCACCCCTTGTCCCAAGGCTTTCACTCGATTGGATTTGAATTGCGTAATCTTGTCTAAAATCTTCAAATCCTCAATGATCTTGAAGAAAAAACCCCAGCTCGGTTTTCTTATTTGAAATCCTCAAAGTTCTCAACCCAATATTCTCGGTACAACAACCTAATTGGACGTTATCAACCCTAATCTAGATGGTCGCCCAATCAAAAAGTGATCATGTGTATTTTGATTGTGTGTATGCATAGAAGAGAGGTTGAAGATGATGAGAATGCTTTGAAATCCCGATTTCGTATAGGTTTAATCTAGAACCTTACTATAAATGATGCATGTATTAAGTATTTATATGTATGCAAGTTTGGAAGCAAAAGGAATGCAAAAGAATGAAAAAAATTGTGAGTTTTGGAAAAATGCATCGTATATGTCGACCTATGAAAGTTATGTGTCGACCTGTAAAGGTCTTGTGTCGTCCAATAAAGGTCTTAGGTTGACCTATGAAGGTCTTGTGTCGACCTAAAAGAGTCAGCACATGGACAAAGCCTACAAGCTTTATTCATGCAGCATGTGTGTCGACCTAAAGGTTTTGTGTGTCGACACATAGAAAAATTTTCTTGCTATGTATCAACCTGAAGATTCTATGTGTTGACCTATTGGAAACAGGCTTTAATATTACATCATATGCGTCAACCTGAAGAAAATCTTATGAGCCGACCTATTGAAAAAAATCCCTCAAAACTTATTTTTTTAATGCATTTTTTATGCATGAACCTTTTCCAAAATGTTTTTATGAATTCTAATTTTAATATGCACATAGAGACTCAAAGGATATCGTCCAATATATATCAATACTAAAGTATCCTAGTTTTGACATCATGCAAAATACATCTAACGGAAATTTGCACTCACATATATCAATCTTGCCTTAACAAACCCAAAATTCAATCAAATCATAGTGCATGTCTCTAACAACTATCTATTATAAATTTGACTACTACCTAATGCATTTATAAGAAGTTATTTAACCTAATACATTAATCAAAAATCAAAATAAATTAAATGAGAAACTTACTCAAAAAAGTGTTAAGGATGAATAAGTGGAGTTAGTTGGGATTGGAATGCTTGAAGTATAGGTAGTGCTTATCCTTGAAAAAGCTTGAAAAATGGATTGAAGGTATTTTGTTGTTAGCTCCAATGTTGCTTGAAGTTAAGGTTGAAATAGTTCAGAAAATAAAGAAGGAGAAGAGGGAAGTTTTGGCGCGATATATATACATTAAACATGTTCGGTGGTGCCTCTCTGAATTTTCCCTTGGAATTGAAATTAAGGGTTATTTCAGATATTAATCTGCGAACAAACCCTAAACCAAATACGAAGATGGATCTCCGAATCAAATTTTGGAAAAATAAGAAAACAGTGTGTTCAGAGATGCATCTCTGAAAACTTGGGGCATTTTTTACTTTTCGCCAACGATTTAAATAACATATAAGGTGGAAAAATAAATTGCCAAATCTTATTGATAAATTATTAATAATTAGGTCTCCCTAACTTTAGATTTACTTAATTCTTATAGAGTTGTATTCTTTCTCTTTTTGTGAAAGTTTGGTTTATTAAAAAAAGATAAAATACCCTTTATAGTCTCTTAACTTTACCTCAGGGTCCATTTTGGTCCCTTAATTTTTAAAATGTTCAAATCGATCCCTTAAGTATTAAAATCGGATCACGTTTGTCCTTCCGTCTGTTTCTGTTAGTGAGGGTTCAGAAAGACTGTCCATGTGGCTTAGTTGATGGCTTATGTGGCTATACCATGCTATATTGTCCACTATTGTGAAAAAGTCATTTTCAGAAAGTGAAGTGAAGAACAATAGAAAGTGCAGTGAAGAACAATAGAAAGTGAAAACGAAATCCATCGTTTTGCATGTGTTCCTGAAAGAGAGATCGAAGGTCGAGTGAACGTTTGAAAGCATCATTGTAAATAGGTTAGAAATTTAATGCTTTGTATCAGTTATGATAGTGGTAGAAATTAGGGTTTTTAATGTTTTCACAGATTATCATGTTTTCGTTCAGATAGTGCTACAAATTTATGGGTTTTGGTGTTTTCAACCTGGGAATGGTACTTTTAGGGCTTTACATGTTTTTGTTCTTGTAGGGTTCAAATTTAGGTTTTTTTATAACTTTAGGGCGTCGTAACAGTTTGCTTATTAATCTCAATTTTGAACTGAAAATGTTGGCACAGAAAGTGGTGAGGTGGATGATGCTTTAAGTAGTGATGATAATGAGGATGAGTTGTACAAGTATGATAGAGCTCTAGAGGTAGCTTTTGATGATTCTTCTGATGGGTATGATGATATAGATGAAGATGAGTTGGCAAATCTACTTGAATATGAACAACATGAAGAGGGAGATAAGGGACAATCCAAAAAAAACAAAAAGAGAAATGGGAAGAAGACAATGGTGAATTTAAAAGGAGTGATAGTGAAAGTGAAGATCTAGTGAGTGTGTGTGATAATGATGATAGTTGTGGTGTTCAAAAAAAGGCTCACCCAATGTTTAAGATGCAAAAGGATGTGGCTGAATTCAAATGGGAGGTAGGAGTGTACTTTAGTTCAAAATATGATTTCAATGAGGCAATAACATCATATGTTGTCCATAATGGTAGAAATCTTAAGTTCAGTAAAAAGGACAAGGTAAGGGTGAGGGTAAAATGTAAGGATGGATGTGATTGGGAAGCTTATTGTGCCAAATTGTCAAATGAAGAGTCTTGGCAATTAAGGAAAGTGAATGATGTACATAGTTGTAGCAGGGATCCAAATTATCAAATGTTACCTATAGCATTTGCAGTGGTGGAAGGGAGAAATAGGGACGGTTGGACATGGTTTTTGGAGTTATTGATTGATAACCTTAAAGGAAAAAAATTAATATCTCACATACGCATTCATTAAAGATCAACAAAAAGCATGTGAACATTATTAAATTGAATTCATTGATTTTAGTGAAGATGGCTTTCTCTTATGCTTTGTATTGATGTTGTTTGTTGTGTTGCAATGTTTACTACAAGCCATGGATGAACTTTTGCCTAATGTTGAGCAAAAGTAATGTGTCAGGCACTTGAACAACAATTTCATAAAGAAATATCCTAGGAAGATGTTGAAGGAAATAATTTGGAAAGCTGCTAAATCAACATATGCACAAGCCCGGGAAAGAGAGATGAAGGGGATGAGGTTGATCAATGAAGAAGTCTATCTCCAAGATTTTGGAGTAGATCTTATTTTAGGAGAACTAACAAATGTGATGTTGTACTCAATAACATGTCAGAATGTTTCAACAGTGTTATTCTTTAGTCAAGGTCCAAACCCTTAATGACCATGGTGGAAGAAATCAGAACATATTGTATGGAAAGATGGACAACAAATAGGATGAAGTTTCAAAATATGAATGATGGCGGTGTCTTACCTAATATAAGAAGGAAGGTTGATAAAACTAGTAGTTACACCAAATTATGGATTGTGAGGTATGTCTCTTATGCTTTGTATTATGTAAGATATTGTCTGATGAATTGGTTTTTGGTATGTCTGATGAACAACTATCTCCACATATTTGTTATTGTAGGATGTCTGCTGAACACATATTTGAGGTTAGGCAAGAACTAGAAGAAGTCATGCAACATCAACTGTTGGAGGCACACAAGGTTCTCAATTGCCAAGAACTAGGGGCACACCTGCTACTCAACAATCAACACTAGGAAGTGTAACGCCCCAGTTTTTGTCTTATTTATTTAATCGAGTCGATTTAATTATTTTCTTTTTATATTATTTTATTTTTTACTTTTATTTGACAATATATTATTTTTCATCGTTGTTTATGTTTTATCGCATTTTGAGAGCGTTTGGGAGATATTTGAGCTGAGGGGTATTTTGGTCATTTGGGTAGTAGATATTTTATATAAATAGAAATTGGAGAGAGAAAAGATAGAAAGGAAAAGAAAAAGAGAAAGAGAAGAGAAAACGAGAAAAGAAGAGGAAGAGAAGAAAGAAGAGGAAAATCGGGAATTCATCCGTTTAAAGCGCGATTAATCGGGTAAGGGTGAGAAGTTTCAATTATATCTTGCTTGTGTATGTATATGTGTATGTTTTCTTGGATTGTTTTGGTGATTTTCTTCTAGTTTCCATTCTAGGTCGAAATGAGAAAAATGGTTAGAAATCGATGTTTTCACGAACGAAAGTCGGAATAAATCGCGTAGTAGAGTCGTGTGATGTTGGGTCTTGATTTAGTGTGATCGTTTGATTGAATCGAGTTGAATTTATAACTTTTGAGTTTTGGTATATATTGAGGTTTTTGTGCAAATTGATGTTGTGATCGAGTAAAAGTGTTTGGATATGTCTGGTAATATTGGTATAGGTTGATATTTAATCGGTGAATGGTTGTTGGTGTGTTTCGAGTGGTTTTGATCCAGTTTGGAATCGGGTTAAATTGATAAAATTATGTTTCAAAATATTTCAAAAATGTAAAATGTGTTGGATGGTCTTTTAATGGTGAGAATATTGTGGTACGTTGAATTCTGAGACCGGGGCTTTTTACGGAATCGAAATCGGAGGTCCGGAAGGCTTCCGACGGTAAAAAAATGCATTTTTCTGGGTTCTGACACGGTCCGTGTCACACAACACGGGCGGCCGTGTCAGACGTGTCAATTTGCGGCCATTTGGAAGTTTTGGGTGACACGGCCGTGTCACACAACACGGGCGGCCGTGTCAGCTCTGCTGTAGGTTTTTCTTCAAAATTGTTTCGATCGTAACTTTTGAACCGTAAGTCCGTTTTGACCCCCGTTTGAAGCGTTGGAAAGCTTATAAAATATTCTTTCTATTAAAAATGGTTTGGATGGTAAAATATGATTTAATTAATTCGTGTTTTTGAAAAATAGTCGGGTTGTGTGCCCGTGTGGGGACCTAAAGCAATCCATAAACGTCGTGTGCCCATGTGGGGACCTAAAGCGACGGGGAACATCATATGCCCGACGGGGAGTTACACTAAGTAACGAGCGATTGTTCCAATAGTTCTCGAGTGAACTGATGATGAGACATGAGAAACATTGGAAGTCGGTACCACATGGCATTTGCATAGAGTCGTTGTGTCGGTCTCTGTGCATTTGCATAAATCATGGATGCATTATGTGTGGAAAATCATGATTTGATTGATTATGTGTGAGAATTGTGAATGGATGCATTATGTGTGGAAAATCATGATTTGATTGATTATGTGTGGAAATTGTGCATTGATTTGTTATGTGTTGAAATTGTGATAGCATTGGTAATTTGATGTGCATACGTGATAAATGCATTGTTTATGGACGATATGCTATGTGTGAAAGTATGTGGTGTGGTGGTGTGTTTTCATATGTCATAACCTTGGTGTGCCTTATGTTGGAATAAGTGATATATGCTATGTTGTTGGAATGTTAGGAATATGTTATATGTATTGGTATGTGATGCGTGAGGTGAGAATAACTGTGTATGTGAATTTATATGTATTTGCATATTATTATGCAATCTTGATTTTAGTTGTTATTTCTCACCCTTCTACTGTTTTATAATGCTCTATGAGGCATTGCAGATTAGAGTTGCTGGAGGTCTTTTTGGTGGAGATTAGTCCTCTGTTCTGTTGTCGGTCTTGGTGTCTGCTCTGATACGTAGCACGGGAGTCGGGGAACGATTATATATATATATATATATATGTATACATTTGTTGAATGTATTTTGAAGTACTTTTGTATATATAGTTGGATGCTCTAAAATGATTTATTTTGTAAAACAAGTCGGTTATGGATCTTTCCGCTTTATTCCATAATTGACCTTTCCTTCTATATGGAAAAAGTTTCCCCTTTGAGGGTATTCTATTTTGTGCTATGTATCGAAATTTATGAGCAGAGATTGTATTTTATTTCTTTAAATGTGGCATCCCTATTTTTGTTGGAAAAATAAATTTTTAGTTACTCTGATTTTATTTATGTATTATTTATTCGCGATGGGAATTGGGGTGTTACATTAGTGGTATCAGAGCAGGTCGGTCCGTCCGGCCAAGTTGTTGAGTCAGTTGGTGTGACAGTTGAATACTGTCGTTATTGTTTGTCTCTTAGTACGTGATATGTGTGTGAAACACTGTCAGTGCTTTCTGGTTTTTGGTAATCCTTTGTCTTCATGTGTGAGATTGAGATAAGTGGGGGAGAAGCTGGAACTTCTCCAAGTTACTTCAGTTGTGGAACATTGGCTCAGTGTGTCATTGATTGCAAGATTGTAAGTGTGGTTTGGACAGCGTTGTTCCCGGTTCTGGAAGGAAGGCAGAGGTAAGGTTTATGTCAACTAAGGATTTGTGCCTTAGGTAGTTTTGCGCACAGGATGCAAGAAATGCTATTATAGTTTGGTAAAGACGGTTTATGCCCCATCATGATTGTCGGCTGTCTATTGACAAATTGAGGAACTGATCACCCTTAATCTCTTGTTGATAGTAGACGGAATTATGTTGGATGGAATAGACGTGTCTTTCCGGCCTTGATAGTATGTGCAATGGATTGTTTGGAATTAAGGAAATGGTTACAGATTGTTTTGTTGAGTCGATGAAGATTCTAATATCTGAAGGTGAGCCGAATTCGAGGTTTTTGTATGTTGGTCCAGTTGGGAAGTCATTGAGAGAAAACGATTGGGTATCGTTAATGGTTGTTCTCAGAGAGTAGAGTGTGAACTCAAATTGGACGAAGGTGATGATTTGAGGTTTGGATCTGCTAAGTACGTAGAAGAACTTTTAGGACGTGAAACTCAGATGGAAAGAGTGGTTGGAAGATTTACTGGAAAAGGGATTTGTGAGGCCAAGTGTGTCGTCTTAGAGAGCTCCAGTATTGATAGTAATTCAAGGAACCGATGATTGAATGGAATAACAAGCATGATGTGTATGAAGGTATTGAGACTATGGAAAGCGAAACTTAAAGTTCTAGAGAGGTTTGGAGTCCTTGGAATTATAGATCATTAATGGAAATTTTGAGAAAACTTTAAGGGTGGATGTACTATTTGAGAGTTCTTTTGGGATGGTTGTTGCTACACGTGGGGATTTATGGGATTTGGATTGTTAAGAGAAGAAATTGTGTATGGATTGCTAACAGTTAAATAAGGTAACGATCGAGAACAAGTGTCCACTTTCATGAACGGATGACTGGAATGGTTTGGTTGAGTTTGAGTGAAATTGCAATTGTTTGGAATGTTTGATAAGAGTGGTGAATTGTGTGAGCTGGGGCTTTGATCGATATAATGTGACTAGTTATGGTTGTTATCATTGGGATAGGCTGTTATGTACTCGGTTGAGCTGGTGTGTGAGTAACCAGCTACCCAGGGAAAAGAATTTTGCAAGAACTTTAAGAATTTATATCTTTTGGAATTTGGTTGGGCATTACAACGTACGGTGATGTTGCTTGGTGTTAGTAATGCGTTCGTAATGTTTGTGGAGTATATGAAACGTATCTTCCATATTTAATTGGATAAGTTTGTAGTGGTTTTAATCGAGGATATTCGGATCTGTTATAAACTCAGAGGAAGAACATGTAGAGTGTTTGAGAATTGCATTACAAGTGTGGAAAAGAGACAAAGTGGTATGCTAAGTTATTCAAGTGAGAATTTGGGTTGGAAAAAGGTTAGTCTTCTTGGATATGTTATTTCAGGTAATGGTATTGTTATGGATCCATCAGAAGTAGATCTGGTTTTACAAGGAGAGGCTCCGAGGTTGATTACGGAGAATAGAAACTTTTTGGACCTTAGTTGGTTATTACCGAAGGTTATGGAGGGTTTTTCCAAGTTAGCATTTTCGTTACTTCAGTAGACTTGCAAAGGGTAAGTTGTTTGCTTTGGATGTTCATTGTGGAAGAAGTTGAGAGGGTTAAAGTAGAAGTTGTCTACGGCTCCAGTTTTGATTCTGGGTGATCCTAATAAACCGTTTGTGAGGTATTGTGAAGTGTCTCTGAAGAGTGTAGTCAGGTGTTAATGCAAGAGAGTAAAGTCGTGGCTTATGCTTTACGACAATTGAGGATTCATGGAAAGATCTATACTATTTTGGATTTGGAATTGGTTGCGGTTGTATTGTGTTGGAATATTTGGAGGTATTATTTTTATGGTTCTCGGCTCGAAGTGTTTGGTAATCGCAAGAGTTTAAAGTACTTGGTTGGTTTGAAGGAATAGAGTATGAGACAATGAGGATGGTTAGAATTTGTGATGAGTTATGAATTTGGTTTGGATTATCCTTTGGGAAAAGTCGAGGTTGTGCCGGATGAGTTAAGTCGAAAGTTTTTATACATGTCAGTTTTGATGGTCCGAGAATTAGAATCATTCGAGCAGTTCAGAGACTTGTGTCTGGTGTGTAAGCTAACACAGTAGAGTGTGAGGTTGAGTATATTAAAAGTGAACAGTGAGTTTTGGCGAATATGAGAAAGAGTTAGACTTTGGACGTGGAATTGGTAGTTTTGATGGTTTCGAGTAATCAGAGTGCGCAGTGGAAGCATGATGTGGCACATTTCGTATATGCGTGTGTGACTGGTAAGTGTTCTTAGGTTGAACATTTGAAACATGTAGGAATGATGAGACCATTGGACGTTTCAGAATGGAAGTGTTAGGTGAAAGGTTTAACTATTATTCATGGGCTACTGTGTAGATGGATGTTTTGGGTATATGGTCGATTTAGGAATCGTAGCATTGTTGTAATAAGGTTGTGTGACAAGGATGTTGGTATCGTTGTTATGTAGAGGTTGTTGAATCGATGTTGTGTCGTGGAACTTGTGTTCTTGTTGTGTTTCGGTTCAAGAGTGAACCTGTGTGTGTTCGTAACTTGGGTATTCCTTGAGTTGTGAGTTGGTCGTCAAGTGCATTGTATGGGCTTTGCATCTTGTCATTGTAGTGGTCGTCGTGTCGTTGTTGTGGTTGTTGTTAGCAAGGTGGTTTGTCAGTTTGTGTTATTCGTGGTGTGCTTTTGTTGGCATGTTAGTTTGTTGGTCGGATGCGAGAGTCGTATCCGGAGTGGTTCGTATCGGTTAGATTTTCGAGGACGAAAATGTCTAAGTGGGGGAGAGTTGTAACGCCCCAGTTTTTGTCTTATTTATTTAATCGAGTCGATTTAATTATTTTCTTTTTATATTATTTTATTTTTTACTTTTATTTGACAATATATTATTTTTCATCGTTGTTTAAGTTTTATCGCATTTTGAGAGCGTTTGGGAGATATTTGAGCTGAGGGGTATTTTGGTCATTTGGGTAGTAGATATTTTATATAAATAGAAAGTGGAGAGAGAAAAGATAGAAAGGAAAAGAAAAAGAGAAAGAGAAGAGAAAAAGAGAAAAGAAGAGGAAGAGAAGAAAGAAGAGGAAAATCGGGAATTCATCCGTTTAAAGCGCGATTAATCGGGTAAGGGTGAGAAGTTTCAATTATATCTTGCTTGTGTATGTATATGTGTATGTTTTCTTGGATTGTTTTGGTGATTTTCTTCTAGTTTCCATTCTAGGTCGAAATGAGAAAAATGGTTAGAAATCGATGTTTTCACGGACGAAAGTCGGAATAAATCACGTAGTAGAGTCGTGTGATGTTGGGTCTTGATTTAGTGTGATCGTTTGATTGAATCGAGTTGAATTTATAACTTTTGAGTTTTGGTATATATTGAGGTTTTTGTGCAAATTGATGTTGTGATCGAGTAAAAGTGTTTGGATATGTCTGGTAATATTGGTATAGGTTGATATTTAATCGGTGAATGGTTGTTGGTGTGTTTCGAGTGGTTTTGATCGAGTTTGGAATCGAGTTAAATTGATAAAATTATGTTTCAAAATATTTCAAAAATGTAAAATGTGTTGGATGGTCTTTTAATGGTGAGAATATTGTAGTACGTTGAATTCTGAGACCGGGGCTTTTTACGGAATCGAAATCGGAGGTCCGGAAGGCTTCCGACGGTAAAAAAAAATGCATTTTTCTGGGTTCTGACACGGTCCGTGTCACACAACACGGGCGGCCGTGTCAGACGCGTCAATTTGCGGCCATTTGGAAGTTTTGGGTGACACGGCCGTGTCACACAACACGGGCGGCCGTGTCAGCTCTGCTGTAGGTTTTTCTTCAAAATTGTTTCGATCGTAACTTTTGAACTGTAAGTCCGTTTTGACCCCCGTTTGAAGCGTTGGAAAGCTTATAAAATATTCTTTCTATTAAAAATGGTTTGGATGGTAAAATATGATTTAATTAATTCGTGTTTTTGAAAAATAGTCGGGTTGTGTGCCCGTGTGGGGACCTAAAGCAATCCATAAACGTCGTGTGCCCATGTGGGGACCTAAAGCGACGGGGAACATCGTATGCCCGACGGGGAGTTACACTAAGTAACGAGCGATGGTTCCAATAGTTCCTGAGTGAACTGATGATGAGACATGAGAAACATTGGAAGTCGGTACCGCATGGCATTTGCATAGAGTCGTTGTGTCGGTCTCTGTGCATTTGCATAAATCATGGATGCATTATGTGTGGAAAATCATGATTTGATTGATTATGTGTGAGAATTGTGAATGGATGCATTATGTGTGGAAAATCATGATTTGATTGATTATGTGTGGAAATTGTGCATTGATTTGTTATGTGTTGAAATTGTGATAGCATTGGTAATTTGATGTGCATACGTGATAAATGCATTGTTTATGGACGATATGCTATGTGTGAAAGTATGTGGTGTGGTGGTGTGTTTTCATATGTCATAACCTTGGTGTGCCTTATGTTGGAATAAGTGATATATGCTATGTTGTTGGAATGTTAGGAATATGTTATATGTATCGGTATGTGATGCGTGAGGTGAGAATAACTGTGTATGTGAATTTATATGTATTTGCATATTATTATGCAATCTTGATTTTAGTTGTTATTTCTCACCCTTCTGCTGTTTTATAATGCTCTATGAGGCATTGCAGATTAGAGTTGCTGGAGGTCTTTTTGGTGGAGATTAGTCCTTCGTTCTGTTGTCGGTCTTGGTGTCTGCTCTGATACGTAGCACGGGAGTCGGGGAACGATTATATATATATATATATGTATACATTTGTTGAATGTATTTTGTAGTACTTTTGTATATATAGTTGGATGCTCTAAAATGATTTATTTTGTAAAACAAGTCGGTTATGGATCTTTCCGCTTTATTCCATAATTGACCTTTCCTTCTATATGGAAAAAGTTTCCCCTTTGAGGGTATTCTATTTTGTGCTATGTATCGAAATTTATGAGCAGGGATTGTATTTTATTTCTTTAAATGTGGCATCCCTATTTTTGTTGGAAAAATAAATTTTTAGTTACTCTGATTTTATTTATGTATTATTTATTCGCGATGGGAATTGGGGTGTTACAGGAAGGCCAAGTAAGCTAGGTGTTATGAGGCCATAAACACCTTTTGTTCCTCTTGGACCTACTACAAGACTAAGTGCTACCAAGAATGTGATTGGCCCAATTACAAGGAGGATAACTCCAACTAAAAGGACCACACCCAAGAAAAAATATTAGTTGTATTTAAGATGTTGTTTAATGGTCTTAAGTGTATTTGAAACCACTTTTGGTATATTGTCATTTGGTGTTATGGTTACGGATGTCATTTTGGAATGCTGTCATTTTGTGTAATGGTTATGGATATCATTTTGTAATGTGTTTTGAACAAGTTTATATGTTAATGACAATTATGTGTTATGGTAAAATTATGTGTTGAGCAAGAGTTTTGAAATTATGTGTTGAACAATTATGTGTTATGACAATTATGTGTTATTGTAAAATTTTGTGTTGAACAAGTTGAACAAAGTTTTCACTGATACATTTCACTACTAAATGGAACAAGATTCAACTGATACAAACCAAAGCATTTCACTACAACATAAATTTTCAAGTTTCAACTGATAGAGAACAAAATATTTCACTGCTAAATGCCACTAATTTGGAAACTGATGCAAACCTAAGCATTTCAAATAATCATGAAAAAAACATAACTGCTAAAATTACAATAACAAACATCATCCAACATTTTTCCCACTTCAAAAACTTGTTCATCTCTTTTTGAAGCTGATTCATCTCTTTCCATAATTCTTCATTTGTAAACCTAACCTTTTCAAACTCCAATGTTGCATCATCCAATTTCTTTGCTAACTTTTCCAACCTATACATTATAATTTTCCCATTCTCATCTTGAACTTTCTCATAGAACCATTCAAAATACCCACACCCAGGTTGCATTGTTCCCTGCAATTTACATAAATTGAACTTCAACAATGGATAATTCAAATTGTAATCAACATACAAATTGCTTATACATAACACATACATACCTTAAAATGAGAACATCCCCAAAAATGTTTTCCATAGCTCTTTGTTGTTGTCGACTGATCGGAAAAAAGTAAGTGTACTATTTTCACCGATGTAGTAATAATAAAGGAAAATTTCCCGAATGTTGATCTCAAGGACTGCGTGTGAAAATAGAGTTCTGGTTTTATTTTAGTTAAACAAAAGCTTTGGGGTTTTGAAATTGTTTGATTTAATTATAAAAATAATTGTGAATATACAAGAAGGAAATTGACTAAGTAGTTTCTGTAACACCCCGATTTATTTTATTATTTTTCGTAATTAGAATTATATGATGTTGTGTATATGTGTGTGATTATGCGTGTTTGGGTTGCCGTTAGTATGGGGTAGTGACCTTAGAATTGTAGAGATTAAGGTGTTGGGGTGTGTGACCAATTGTGTAGAGAGGAGTGGTGTGGTTAGTAATTAATTAATTAATATTAGGAATATTTGATTAATATTATTAATGTGAATTATTAAGAAATATCGTTATTATTATTTAATTAGTAAAATAATAATAATATTGAGATAATAATAATAATAATAATATGAAATTAAAAAGAATATTAGAAAATAGAAAAGGGGATTAGAGGAGAAAATCATTTAGTACGTGTTTTGGAGGAAAAGAGAAAGAGGAGAGCTAGGGCAAAAGGGAAGAGAAAAGTCGTTGTTGAGGCCGAGGTTTTTGTAAAGAACTCTAAGGTAAGGGTGGGGTTCTCTAATCTCTAAGGGTTGCATAATATTTGTATGAGGGTAGATAAACCTTTAGGATCATCCCTATGTGTTGTTTGCATTGATTTGGGGATTGGGGTTTTGCGTGTCGGAGGTTTTGATAAGAAGAAAAATGCATAAATTGACTGGTTGAATTGTGGTGTATGTATTCCTATTTGTTTATATGATAACCTGTGATTGTATGTGTATTTTCGGGGCTGTTTGTGGGTAGAATCGGAGAAAGGTTGGGGCTGGCTTGTGCTGAAATCGCAACTGTAGAATTGCAGAATCGTGCAATTCGTTGTGCGAATGAAAGTTCGTTGGGCGAATGTTCTCCCCAGATTCACTAAGCAAATGAGGTAGCGAGCGAAGGAAAAGAAGAGAAATTCTGGAATGAGAGGTGGAGAAGTTCGCCCCAGATTCGCTGGGCAAACTCCAGTTCGTTGGGCAAATGAGAAGCGAATGGGGAGGAGAAAAAGTGAGTCTCAGGTTTTTGTATGGGAGGGGTTGTTCGTTGGGGACTTCTCTAGGAGAACTCCTAGCGAATAATAGTTCGCTAGGCAAACTCGTAGCGAGCATGATAGTTTCGTTTTGCTGTTGTACAGACAGAATTTTCTTAAACTTAAAAAAATCATAACTTTTAATCCGTATGTCTGTTTTAGTCGCCGTTCGAATTGTTGGAAAATTGGTTTCATATACTTTTTGTTAAAATTAATTTCAATACCAGAATTCCAACTATTGACGCGTTAATTGGGTTTTCGTGTATGTTGTTATGTGTTGCACATTGAAATGGTGAATTCGGTTGTGTGAATGCGTGTTGTAGTTGTGGATTGTGATGGTTGCATGTTTTGGTAGGTATATGCTGCGTGTTGGATAGTTGTGGTGTGATGTGTTGGCTTATTGTTAGTCATGTGCATTTTGTTGTCATTGTATGTTGTCGTTGTATGCATGCCATGTTGCATAAGTTGTGTGATAAGTCGTGTGCCCATGTGGGGTGTGAGCGTCTTATCTGAATTCTTTGAAATAGAATCGTGTTGTTGTTGTTGTTGAGGTGATAGTGTGCCCATGTGGGGTGTGAGTAACCTATATGAAAATTCCGACGGGAATTATGATCATGAAAAAGGGATCAAATTGGTACCACATGCATTGAGTCGTGTTGTGAGTCTCATTGCATTGCATTATGTTGTGTTGTATTTGTGAATCGTGTGATTATCTGTTGAGTGTAGGAATTGTAATTTCATGATGTTGTGAGGATAGGGTGAGCTGTATATGGATTATGTGCTTTTATACTTATCTTATGCATTTCTTTTGTTGATTTGAGAATCTCACCCCTTATGTTTGAATGTTACCTCTACGCGGGTAATGTGCAGATAATCAAGATTTGTGCAGAGTTGAAGTTAGTGAAGATGAAGTCTTCTATTTTACTTCGTTGAGTCGGCATCTGCTCTGATGTGTAACACTGGAGATTTGGAACGCTTACTGTTATTTCTTTTATTGTTATTTGTGGCTTTTATTTAATTTATGATGGCATTAAACATGTTATGTTTTAGTTGAATTCCGCTGCTATATGAGAAGATCAATTTAGTATGGTTTTATTGATGATATTTATGTGTTACATGTTGTATCCATGAGCAGGTGAATGTTGAAAAGTAGCATTATAAACGTTGTATGTTTTATTTTACTTTGATATTTTATTATTAATTGTCGCGGGGGTTTAGGGTGTTACATAGCGGTATCAGAGCAGGTCAGTCTGTCCAGCCAAGTTGTCGAGTCGTTGTCGTGTGACAGTTAATTACTGTCGATGTCGGTTCCTTAACCATTTTGTTCTGTTGTTGATGTGTAACAGATTTAGAATGGCTGGAAGGAACGATACTGCTATTGCCGCTACTTTGCAGGTTGTTGCTCAGGCGGTACAGAACCTGCCTCATTCTGTTGAGAATTACGAGTTCCGAAAGAATAGACCGCCTACCTTCAAGGGAAGATATGATCTGGATGGAGCGCAGGCTTGGCTCATGGAGATCGAGAGAATCTTCCGAGTTATGGAATGTTCTGAAGCACAGAAGGTGCGGTTAGGTACTCACATGCTGGCGGAGGAGGCTGATCATTTGTGGGTTAGCACTCCTCAACTGTTGGGAGCAACAGGAGAGGTAATCACTTGGACTGTATTCAGTAGGGAGTTCTTGAGGAAATATTTTCCTGAAGATGTCCGAGGAAAGAAAGAAATTTAGTTTCTGGAACTGAAGCAGGGTAACATGACGGTTACGGAATACGCTGCCAAATTCTCAGATCTGGCTAAGTTTTACCCTCACTACAGTGCGGCAACTGCTGAGTTCACAAAGTGTGTCAAGTTTGAGAATGGATTGAGGCCTGAGATCAAACAGGCGATTGGTTATCAGCGAATCATAAGGTTTCTAGATTTGGTGGATTGTTGTAGGATCTTTGAGGAAGATGGCAAGACTCGATCGGCTCACTATAAAGGGCTGGCCGAGAGGAGGGGAAAACAACCGATGAACCGTGGGAAGCCTTATGCAGCTCCAGCTGAGAAAGGTAAACAGAAATACGCTGATGGCAAGAAGCCGAGTGGGGGAGGTGCCCCTGCTCCTCTTAAGTGTTACAGGTGTGGTGAGCTAGGTCATCATGTCAGTGAGTGCACGAGTGATGTGAAGAAATGCTTCACGTGCGGGTAGGAAGGACGTATGATTACTGACTGAAAAGTTAACATGGTGACTTGCTATAACTGCGGAGAACAGGGCCATATTAGTACTCGTTGCTAGAAGCCAAAGCAAGCTTCAACTGGAGGAAAGGTGTTCGCTTTGACGGGGACTCAGACTTCCAGTGATGACAGACTGATCAGAGGTATATGTTACATTAATAATATGCCTTTGATTGCTATTATTGATACTGGTGCTACTCATTCTTTTATTGCTGATGTACCGCCAGAGAGAGAAGTGGAGTTTGCTATTGATCTTGTCCCTGGTACCAGACCTATTTCTATGGCACCATACAGGATGTCGGCCTCAGAATTAACAGAGTTGAAGAAGCAACTGGAAGAGTTGTTAGAAAATAAATTTGTGACACCAAGTGTATTGCCTTGGGGAGCTCCAGTGTTGTTGGTGAAGAAAAAGGATGGCAGTATGAGGTTATGTATCGATTACAGACAACTGAACAAAGTAAGGATTAAGAATAAGTATCCACTTCCAAGAATAGATGACTTGATGGATCAGTTAGTCGGTGCCCGTGTGTTTAGCAAGATTGACTTGAGGTCGGGTTATCATCAGATACGAGTGAAGGATGAAGATATTCAGAAGACGGCCTTCTGAACCAGATATGGACATTATGAATATGTGGTGATGCCGTTCGGAGTTACTAATGCACCTGGTGTATTCATGGAGTATATGAATCAAATTTTTCATGCTTACTTGGACCAATTTGTGGTTGTCTTTATTGACGACATTCTAATCTATTCTAAGTCAAAAGAAGAGCATGCTGAGCATTTGCGGATCGTGTTGCATGTGTTAAAGGAAAAGAAGCTATATGCTAAGTTATCTAAGTGCGAATTCTGGTTGAGAGAGGTGAGTTTTCTTGGTCAAGTTATTTCAGGTGATGGTATTGGTGTGGATCCATCCAAGGTAGATGCAGTTCTACAGTGGGAGTCTCCGAAGTCGGTAACTAAGATTAGAAGCTTTTTGGGCTTGGCTGGTTATTACCATAGGTTTATTGAAGGCTTTTCGAAGTTGGCACTTCCGTTGACTCAGTTGACTTGCAAGGGTAAGGCGTTTGTGTGGGATGTTCACTGTGAGAAGAGTTTCGTTGAGCTGAAGAAGAGATTGACTACAGCTCCAGTTTTAATTCTACCCGAACCAGTTGAACCGTTTGTGGTGTATTTTGACGCTTCGTTGATGGGTTTAGGAGGTGTATTAATGCAGGATGGTAAGGTTGTGGCTTATGCTTCATGACAATTAAGGATCCATGAGAGAAATTATCCAACTCGTGATTTGGAATTAGCCGCGGTAGTATTCGTATTGAAGATTTGGAGGCACTATCTTTAAGGTTCCAGATTCGAAGTATATAGTGATCATAAGAGCTTAAGGTATCTGTTTGATCAGAAGGAATTGAATATGAGACAAAGAAGGTGGTTAGAATTCTTAAAGGATTATGATTTCGGTCTGAACTATCATCCCGGTAAAGCTAATGTCGTGGTTGATGCTTTAAGTCGGAAGACGTTGCATATGTCTACTATGATGGTTAAAGAGCTGGAATTAATTGAACAGTTCAGAGATATGAGTTTGGTTTGTGAACAGACACCGCATAGTGTGATGCTGGGTATGCTAAAGATCAACAATGAATTTCTTAATAGTATCAGAGAAGGTCAGAAGTTGGATGTGAAACTGGTGGATTTAAAGATCGGGAATGAACAGACAGAGAGAAACAAATTCATAGTGGAAGGACAAGGTGTGTTAAGGTTCCGTGATAGGGTTTGTATTTCTGATGATCCTAAATTAAAGAGGATAATTCTAGAAGAAAGTCATAGGAGTAGTTTAAGTATCCATCCAAGAGCTACGAAGATGTATCAAGACTTGAAGAAGATATTTTGGTGGCCTGGATTGAAACGTGATGTGGCTAAGTTTGTGTATGCTTGTTTGACTTGTCAGAAGTCGAAGGTGGAACATCAGAAACTTGCTGGTTTGATGCAACCGTTAGATATTCCAGAGTGGAAGTGGGACAACATTTCTATGGATTTTGTGACCGGATTGCCTAATACGTCGAGAGGACATGATTCCATTTGGGTAGTAGTGGATAGACTGACGAAATCGGCACATTTCATTCCAATCAATATCAGTTGTTCTTTGCAAAAGCTGGGAGAAATTTATATTCAAGTGATTGTGAAGTTGTATGGGGTTCCATTGAGTATTGTGTCGGATAGAGATCCAAGGTTCACTTCCAGATTTTGGGAGAGTTTGCAAGAAGCTTTGGGATCGAAACTGAGATTGAGCTCAGCTTATCACCCGCAGACGGATGGACAGACGGAGAGGACTGTACAATCTTTGGAGGATTTGTTGAAGGCTTGTGTGCTTGAACAAGGAGGTGCTTGAGATAGCCATTTGTCGATGATTGAGTTCACTTATAATAACAGTTATCATTCCAATATTGGAATGGCTCCTTTTGAAGCTTTGTATGGTCGGAGGTGTCGGACGCCTTTGTGTTGGCATGAATCTGGAGAGAGTGTAGTACTTGGACCTGAGATTGTTCAGCAGACTACTGAAACGGTGAAGCTGATTCGGGAAAAGATGAAAGCTTCGCAGAGTAGGTAGAAGAGCTACCATGATAAGAGGAGGAAAGATCTTGAGTTTCAAGAAGAAAACCATGTGTTTTTTAGAGTCACTACGGTGACCAGTGTTGGACGTGTGTTGAAGTCGAGGAAGCTTACTCCTCGGTTTATTGGTCCATATCAGATTTTTGTAAGGGTTGGACATGTTGCCTACAGAGTGGCGTTGCCACCCAATTTGTCGAATTTGCATGATGTGTTCCATGTGTCACAACTTTGAAAGTATGTTCTGGATCCATCACATGTGATCCCGATGGATAATATGGAAGTAAGGGATAACCTTACGGTTGAGGCCTTAGCGATACGGGTTGAAGACCGTGAAGTAAAGCAATTGAGGGGTAAAGAGATCACCTTTGTGAAGGTAGTGTGGGGAGGCGGTGCCGGTGGAAATATGACTTGGAAGTTAGAGAACAGAATGCGAGAATCGTATTCGGAGTTGTTCGTATGATGTAAATTTTCGAGGACGAAAATATTCTAAGTGGGGGAGAGTTGTAACACCCTGATTTATTTTATTATTTTTCGTAATTAGAATTATATGATTTTGTGTATATGTGTGTGATTATGCGTGTTTTGGTCATGTTTGGGTTGCCCTTAGTATGGGGTAGTGACCTTAGAATTGTAAAGATTAAGGTCTTGGGGGTGTGTGACCAATTGCGTAGAGAGGAGTGGTGTGGTTAGTAATTAATTAATTAATATTAAAAATATTTGATTAATATTATTAATGTGAATTATTAAGAAATATTGTTATTATTATTTAATTAGTAAAATAATAATAATAATAATAATATTGAGATAATAATAATAATAATAATAATAATAATATTATGAAATTAAAAAGAATATTAGAAATAGAAAAGGGGATTAGAGGAGAAAATCATTCAGTACGTGTTTTGGAGGAAAAGAAAAAGAGGAGAGCTAGGGGAAAAGGGAAGAGAAAAGCCATTGTTGAGGCCGAGATTTTTGTCAAGAACTCTAAGGTAAGGGTGTGGTTCTCTAATCTCTAAGGGTTGCATAAAATTTGTATGAGGGTAGATAAACCTTTAGGATCATCCCTATGTGTCGTTTGCGTTGATTTGAGGATTGGGTTTTTGTGTGTCGGAGGTTTTGATCAAAGGAAAAATGCATAAATTGACCGGTTGAATTTTATGTATTCCTATTTGTTTATATGATAACCTGTGATTGTATGTGTATTTTTTGGGTTGTTTGTGGGTAGAATCGGAGAAAGGTTGGGGCTGGCTTGTGCTGAAATCGCAACTGCAGAATTGTAAAATCGCGCAATTCGCTGTGCGAATGAAAGTTCGCTGGGCGAATGTTCGCCCCAGATTCGCTAAGCGAATGAGGTAGCGAGCGAAGGGAAAGAAGAAAATTTTTGGAATGAGAGGTGGAGAAGTTCGCCCCAGATTCGCTGGGCGAATGAGAAGCGAATGGGGAGGAGAAGAAATGAGTCTCGGGTTTTTGTATGGGAGGGGTTGTTCGCTAGGGACTTCGCTAGGCGAACTCCTAGCTAATGATAGTTCGCTAGGCGAACTCGTAGGGAGCATGACAGTGTCGTTTTGCTGTTGTACGGACAGAATTTTCTTAAACTTAAAAAAATCATAACTTTTAATCATATGTCCGTTTTAGTCGTCGTTCGAATCGTTGGAAAGATGGTGTCATTAAATTTTTGTTAAAATTAATTTCAATTCCAGAATTCCAACTATTGATGCATTAATTGGGTTTTCATGTATGTTGTTATGTGTTGCACGTTGAAATGGTGAATTCGGTTGTGTGAATGCGTGTTGTAGCTGTGGATTGCGATGGTTGCATGTTTTGGTAGGTATATGTTGCGTGTTGGATAGTTCTGGTGTGATGTATTGGCATATTGTTAGTCATGTGCATTTTAATGTCGTTGTATGTTGTCGTTTTATGCATGTCATGTTGCATAAGTTGTGTGATAAGTCGTGTGCCCATGTGGAGTGTGAGCGTCTTATCTGGATTCTTTGAAATAGAATCGTGTTGTTGTTGTTGAGGTGATCGTGTGTCCATGTGGGGTGTGAGCGATCACGGATATCGTGTGCCCATGTGGGGTGTGAGCGACCTATATGGAAATTCCGACGGGAATTATGATCATGAAAAAGGGATCGAATTGGTACCACATGCATTGAGTCGTGTTGTGAGTCTCATTGCATTGCATTATGTTGTGTTGTATTTGCGAATCGTGTGATTATCTGTTGAGTCTGGAAATTGTAATTTCGTGATGTTGTGAGGATATGGTGAGTTGTATATGGATTATGTGCTTTTATACTTATCTTATGCATTTCTTTTGTTGATTTGAGAATCTCACCCCTTCTGTTTGAATGTTACCTCTACGTGGGTAATGTGCAGATAATCAAGATTTATGAGGAGTTGAAGTTAGTGAAGATGAAGTCTTCTATTTTACTTTGTTGAGTCGGCGTCTGCTCTGATGTGTAACACTGTGGATTTGGAACGCTTACTGTTATTACTTTTATTGTTATTTGTGGCTTTTATTTAATTGATGATGGCATTAAACATGTTATGTTTTAGTTGAATTTTCGCTGCTATATGAGAAGATCAATTTAGTATGGTTTTATTGATGATATTTATGTGTTACATGTCGAATCCATGAGCAGGTGAATGTTGAAAAGTAGCATCCTAAATGTTGTATGTTTTATTTTACTCTGATATTTTATTATTAATTGTCACGGAGGTTTAGGGTATTACAGTTTCAACAAATATGAGTAACATGCTAGCGGAAGTGTGTGATTGGTTCTTGTAACAACCCTGAATTAACACTGCAACAGCTTATTTTAACTAATTAATTATCGGTTCTTTAGAATGTTTACTCATAAGTCTTTAGTGAGAAAACCTTTAATCATCCACCCTAATTCTTATGTTCATAGAGAATTACAGATGGAATTAAGCAATCAATTATCAAGAATATTCCGGTTTTTATAGAGTATCCCTAGTCCTAGGTGATATCTACTATAGAATAATCCAAAGCAAGCATTAACAACGGCGATCCAGCCTAATCGTTAATCGAAAATCAAACCCTGTTTGTCCGATAGGGCAAGCATTAAGAATAGCTAGAGATCAAATCAATTATAAAAAAAAAAGATTGTTATTGCAATACTAATATCAGTCATTACAGATCCAAATCAGGGACACCCCCTACCATTTGGGGGTTTAGCTACTCATATTGTTCAAAGGAAATACAAGATAAAAAATAGACATTACAAGTATTGGGGTAAACATGGATCGTCAATTGCTTCCGCTCATGAAGATCTTCCGCCCTCCAAAAACCTTGTCTTCTCTAATCTTCAATCATAGAATTCTTTCTCAGGCAAAAAAGTTCCTTCTTTAATCGTCCAAACCCATCTAAATAGCGAAAAGTCCAAAAACAGTAGGTGGAAATGTCAAAAATACCCTTCAGGCCAGTAAACAGTTGAAATCAGCAAAAAACGGGAAAAATCAGCGTCAAGCCGTCAAGGCCAACACGGTCCGTGTCAGCTGACACGGGTGGCCGTGTTGGCTCCCTGTGTCCTTTTCTTCAACTTTTCTTGTCAAAGGCCTGCTGACACGGGTGCCCGTGTCAGCCCACTATTTTCTTCAATTTCCTCTTTATGCTCCATCTATGCTGACACGGGTCGTGTCAGGTGACATGGGTGCCCGTGTTAGCCCCCTGTAGGTTGGGTAAAATCTCACTGAAACTCCGTAAATTCTCGCTTTCTAGCACCGAGTTCTTCCTGAATGCTTATTTGAACCTAAAAACATTAAAGAGACACAATCAAAGAATAAAATGCAGAAAAAGGGAAATAAAGCGACTAAACATATAACAAGATTAACTAAAATTAACGGTAAAAGAAAATATAAAAATCACTGATCATCGACCTACAAAGAATAGTCGTGTCTCCACAATGATAACTCGGTTTTCATGAAAGATTCGAACTCGTGAACAAATTAGAGTTCAGACTTTCATGACTTTTCTGTTTCACGGAGGATGAACCATAACTTGATTTCATCACTGATACAACCCTAATCTTCAATTTTTGTGAATCCAGATCAATTTTACAAAAATATACTAGTTCCTAAATCAATTCACAGTTGAACACAAATGGTGGTGAAATAACAGAGGAAAATCAGAACAACCATGTCATCTGCCACGCCATCGTTCAGAAACATCTGTTTGAAGGAAACTGACAGAAAGGACTCACATGCTCCATTTTTAATATTTAAGGCATCGATTTGAACATTTTAAAAATTAAAAGATCAAGATGAACCCCGAAATAAAGTTAAGAGGAAAAAAAAAAGAATATTTGAGTTTCTATAAAAAAGAATCATACTAGCATGTTCCTACTTAATAATATTTGTTACCTTTTTTACGGGAATATTATTACCTATTACTTCATATAAAATCATTTAAAATGAACATATTTCTCTTTCAATCCATCAAAAAAATTATCATTAAACTAAATAAGATGGGAGATGTTTTCACATTTGTTTCTTTATTTACTTTTCCTTTATTGGACATTTATAATATAATTTACACTCTGTTTTGTTTTTTTTTTCTTCATGTTTTCATTTCATGTCAAAATCCAAACATTCAATAAAGTAAACAAAGTACAACTTTGGTCCATGTCCTCTCTAAAACCAATGATTCCATCCGCATTTGATTGTAGTTTCGTGTTTACTTGCCTTTTAATCAAACGAAATTTTAATGTCTTTAAATGTGATCCTTAACTCACATTTTAACGTGGGTTCTTTCTAAACACCACTAGTGTTTTTTTTCTTCTTGTTATCAATATCAACCGAATATAATCTATGAAATGTTTGTCTCGAATCAGGAAGAATTAACTAGTCAGTGATGCAAATGACTCATTTGCCCTGCCAATCTATCAAATTCATGTAGTCTTTTTTTTTCGCAAGAAATTCCTGTAGTCTCTACTCACTATATTATTCACAGCTTAGAAATAAAGTAGGAAATCTGGAGCACGACGGAAAGAGAAGCATAGGTGCCCGTGCCCAAGCACATTAAGCTGTCTTGCTTTTGATAGGTCGAGTGTTGTTCCAAAGCCATTGGCGAGCAGAACCATCCAGCAATGGTGAAACCTATCAATGCATCAAAGCAGTAAAAAAAAATCAGACAACACAGGACTACAATAGAGAAAATATTGGGTGGGGATGCTACAATAGAGAAAGTATTTGTTTAAAAGGAAAAGCAGAAGCTGGAGGTTGTCGGAGTAAGGGGATGCTAGAATCCTTTTCGAGCAAGAACTGAGCTCGAGAAAAATTAGGAAGGAAGAAGGAAAACAAGGAGAAAAAACTGAAATTGTTGTGTCCTAAAAGAAATTGCCGCTGTCCCACTTAGCCTATGATCCTTACATGAAGCATAACAGATGAACAATTTACTAACAGAAGAGGAATAAGGAGGTGTGATTACAAAAGCACATCTAGACTAGATGAATTTCTATTACTTCATAGCGAAGCCATTGGATACATGGCCTTCTAGAGACAAATGTGATTGTGTAAAGGATAGGGAAAAAGAGAATAAAAAAGTCATGCAAACAAAGCAAATTACCTTTTCCCAGACTATTGAGTGGTAGTTGTCAAGCCAATCGATCTCCGTTGCAGATAGCAGAGATACATCCACCAATTTGATCTGCAGGGTATGCCCATGTTACAAATGGATGTTTGAAAGAACGAACATATGGCTCAGAACAAAGCATTCTAAAATTTCAGGAATGAGCTGACAATTTTCATTAGTAAAGTTCCAAATACTTTCGGCAATAAAGACAGAGAAAGTAGATTAGTCCTAATAAGCTAAAAACAACATATGTACATATCACAAGCTACTTTCATAGGCTCTTCCAAATACTTAAAAAGTGGTTATGTCATAGGATAAGCCAAATAAGTTCTTCCAAACGATGTTAGACCAAGTCAGCTCCAAATCCTCTTTTAATTAGGACTTGCAACCGATATATTAATAGAGAAGCATACAAAGACAAAACATTATCGGAGCATAATCTATTCTTCAGCTTCATGCAATCAAAATATCCCAATTTCCAGATGTTGAACTACAACAGGGGGTTTTATTTTTCAGAAGGAAAAAAAACTAAGAGCACAAATATATATATCAGACCAGGGTGATTGAAAGCCATCAGCATACCTGAATAGGTACGTAAGTAAGTTTTTCAAATCCTAGGTACTGGATTCCTCCAAAACGATTTGGTGTCTCAACATTTCTCACATACAGTAGATTCTGCAAGATAAAATAGTGTCATCATTATGTAATCCAGAATAGGAATGAAAAATAATATTCTATTAGTTATGCGGAGAAAAAGAAAAAACAACATTATGTACAAACTTGGTGATCATGTAGGATGGTATCTACCATCAGGGAATTTCTGACAAATAATATCCTAATAGTTATGCAGATAAAAAGGAAAAACAGCATTATGTACAAACTTGGTGATCAAGTGGTATCCGCCATCAGGGTATTTCTGTTCACAAACAAGTGATGCTAAGAATGTCGCAATGTATTAAAATATTGAATCAAGTAATTCACAGAAAGCCTCTTAAGACACTCAGGAGTCATGGAATGTTGTGGAATTCATGCATATAAGTTGAAACTGGAAACTAAACTTATAAACCAGCAAGGAAATCGAGAAAATAGTTATCAAACTTTAACAGATCTCAAAAGGCCTCATCTTTCATCACAAATTCGGCTTACCTCTTGAATTTTTCCCACATACATATAATTGGTGTATCGGATGATGAATTTGGTAAAGGAGTTAAGAGTTAATATGACTATAACATTTCAGAGTGTGACATATAGCTGAAGAGAATATTACCTCAATCCGAATGCCAAAGGCATGGTCTTCATAATAGCCAGGCTCATTGCTAACAATCATGCCATTCACTAGAGGAGTCGAATTTCCAAAACGATGACTGATACTTTGAGGGCCTTCATGAACATTCAGTGCAGCCCCTACACCATGCCCAGTTCCTATATAGATATCGGTTAAGCACAAATGCTCGGTCAATAAAAAAATTCATTTAGGCTTTAAGCAAATAAATAACAGCCCTCCACTGGATGCAGATATATACCATGTCTGTAGTCAAGTCCAACTTTCCAAAGAAAGGAGCGGGCAAATGCATCCAGCACAAAACCAGGGGTATCTTCTGGGAAGACTGCCTGATCGAGAGCTATATGACCCTAGCAATTAGATATGTGTGTTAAGACAAACAATTTCTTGAGAAATTAAGATTACTAGGACTGAGATGTTAACATTAAAACAAATAACAGGTATATATTTGCATGACAGACTTGTGAGGAATACTAATGAACAAAATGCAGATATCAACTTAGGAAAAATTTAATAAAAGAAACAGGAAAAATTATAAAAGCATGATACCTGCAAAACTCGGGTGAAACATTCTTTCTCTCTAGTCGTTGGCTTGCCAAAATGAACTGTTCGTGTAATGTCGGTTGTGCCATCAACGTATTGAGCACCACTATCCAATAAGAATAATTTATTGGCATCCACAATACTACAACTCTCTGGTTCTGGTTTGTAGTGTATTATAGCACCGTTTGGACCGGAACCTGAACAGATGAAAGGATTAGATTATAGCTCAAGGGGAAGATAAGTTGGACCATAGCTTATATCTGTCTATCTAATATCTATCTATCTATTTAGCTCAATACAAGAAGCATGTAAGAAGATACTGAAAATATTAAAATAGAACTACTGGTAAATGCGTCATAATAATGGAATACCAATGACAGATTTTTCTAGACTTCCTATATATTTTTACCCAGAATCACTTATTGTTTCATGTTTTACCCGTGTTTTGTATTGTTTCATGTTTTACCCGTGTTTTGTATTGTTTCATGTTTCTTTAACCAATACTTCGGTGAAAAACCAGAAAAAATTTGTCAATGTACTATAGTACCACTTATCGTGTCAAAGCTAGTATCCAAGAAACCAGCTTGTTTAGTGCGAAACTCAAGAAGTTTGTCTGAAACTTCTACTTCTGTTATTATTGCATTGTTAGTAATTTCTGTCTCTAGCCAATCCCAGAACTGAGCAAGGGCAGCGGCGTCTCTGCAAACAATAAAATAGCACAGTTGTAAATTTGCCTTTTTAAAAACAAAAAAGCAATGTTGTCCACCAACCGAAAGAACGTGGACTCTTCTACATAAATTCAACATTCTTATCAAATATTTATGAATAAACAACAGGGGCAAAAGAAAATGTAGCTACCAAGCTGAAAGTATCTCTTTTAAATGTAAACAACAGATTCCATTAAGAAGTAGAAAATATTAACCAACTAACATTTGCATAGTAAAAGAAGACAATAAACCTCAACCACCCTGGAAAAATGATGTTTTGACAAATATAAGGCAAGTGTTAATTTAGTTGATCGCAAGTTCTGTCATGATTTTCCGAAACTACAAATCATTTTTTAAATAACTGAAAGGGTGCGTCCAATGCATAGCTCATGTAGATAATGTGTGATTCTGTACGTACAGTAACTCCAACGTAAAAGAGATTATCAAAATACAGAAATCAAAACATGGAAAAACATTGGGAATAATCACTGTCAAGGTAATGGTCACCTTAAATGACAATCTTGCATTCCTTTCAGCTCCGCTTCATTTTTTATGGCCTTTGCTAGAGAAACAGGGGATAATTTCTGGACAGCAATGGGTACATCTGAGCTCTCATTTGATTTATCAGAACCTTTGTTCCTAGTTTTGTGCTTACTCTCGTAGTTCTGATAATATCTGTCGCAGGCAGCTTTATAGGCATTTACAATAGCAGCATTAACAGAGGAAGTATCCAACCAAAGGGCGGATTGGCGTGCTGCCAAACTGAAAGAAAATCAAGCTCAGTTCAAATAACAGTGTTGCTTTTACAAAGAAAGTAAGTAAGCACAAAAGAGTGACAACAAAGAGCTACTATTTTAATAAGTAAGCATAAAAGAGCGACAACAAAAAGCTACTATGTTGAAAAGCCACATCGGCCTATCTAATTTAATATTCTTGGCCATTTTTACTAAATGATATGAGGAATGGAAAGGTCGGGAAAAATTCAAAAAAAGAAGATTCCCATAATTACTTTTCAATCTCCGATATAATTGAATTGTATGGCCTGATCTCTATGTTTGCTTTCTTCAAATGGTCATCCACCTCTTCAGTAACTTTTGAATTGTCGATAAATAATTTAGCTCCATCAATCTCCACAATCAAATATGCATACACAACAGGTGAATGTGGGATATCGCTGCCTCTCTTCAAAGAAAAAGTCAAAAGTTACTCTTACTGATTAAACCATCAATAGAGAAAAGCAGAGGAAGCAACGAAATCAATGAGCAACTTAAGTTAGACCTAAACAGCTTGAATAATATCCTGAATGAAGGTTTACAAGGATATGTGATTGTATACAAATAACCTTCAGTATATCCAGTTAATAGGTGATGTTAATATGGATTACCAAGTTCAACAGCCACGCAATTTCATCAAGCGCAGAGACGATAATTGCAGATGAACCGGCCTTAACAAGTTCGGACCTCAGAGTTGACAACTTCGAAGCAACATCTAAACCAGCATACTTTAAGTCGTGCACTCTAACCGGCTTATTCGGAGATTCAGGCCTAGCTTCTTTCCATATTTCATCCACCAGATTTGAATTGTACAAATAGACGAGCTCATGGTTTTTCTCAGAAATGACCTGCTTAAGTTCTTCAGCAGCATCCGAAGTAAAAAGAAACTGCCTCCTTAAAAATACAGAACATAACACCCTATCAGGCACAGTAAAAATTAAAACGCAATGCAATAACACAAGGAAAACGTGGAAAATATGGTTTCAATTGGTTTAGGATTTTAGTTTACTAGAAATATAGACAAAATAATTTTAATAGGATGCTTAGGATTGAGATTACCAATTAGAAAAGGTAACCTACTTATATTATACATGTGTTCATCTATAAGTTATTTATGTAACAAAAGATAAAATAAAGTCAAACTGTTTTCATAAGTTATCTTGTAGAGCTTACAACAACAACAACCAAGCCTTATCCCACCAAGTGGAGTCGGCTACATCGATCAACTTTCGCCAAAATGTTCTATCTAGGATCATGCTTCTATCCAAATCATTAATTTCGAGATCTTTCTTAATAACTTCTCTTATAGTCTTTCTAAGACTTCCTCTTCCTCTAGTTGTTTGACTTCTCTCTATCTAATCTACTCTCCTTACCACAGAATCTACAGGTATTTTCTCTACATGCACAAACCACCTAAGTCTATTTTCCACATCTTGCAGAGCTTATGAAAATAAAACGTACAATTTATGAACATGCTATAAGCTATTTCCATAAGCTCTCCCAAACACTCTCTTAATTAGTGCTTATGTTAGTAAATAAGTTCAGTCAATTGAAACAGGAGTAGATGCATTAATGTGCATTAATGAAGGGATTAAAATTTACAATTTGCAATTAAGATGGAAAATAAAAGTTAAGATGCATGATTAGTAATTACTAACAGGATCAATTCCAACTCTGGCACCTGGAGCCAAAACCTCATTAAGCCACTCACTAGTAGTAGGAACTCCTGGATTTCCAGCACGCATGAGAATCCAATTGGAGTTCAGTTGCTTCTCTGCCTAAAGAACAAAAACAACAACTCACAATATATGCATACTGTGGAATCAAATTAACTAACAGTGAAGAAAATCGAAAACAAGAGTTTGAAAAAACCTGTAGAAAATAGCGCCCATCAGTCCAAAGAGCAGCTTTATCGTTAGTAACAACAGCAGTTCCAGCACTGCCAGTAAAACCAGATATGTACGCTCGTCTACCGTAACATTCAGCAATGAACTCGCTCTAGTGAAAAAGAGAGTTTCGATTAGGGTTTTGGGGGTTGGGAGAGTAAAAAGTGAGGTGTTAAAAGAAGAAAAGTTGGTTAGTTAGTTACCTGGTGAGCATCTTGAGAAGGGATGATGT
This sequence comes from Lathyrus tuberosus, assembly GCA_022829125.1. Lineage (NCBI taxonomy): Eukaryota > Viridiplantae > Streptophyta > Magnoliopsida > Fabales > Fabaceae > Lathyrus > Lathyrus tuberosus. The sequence goes on along the minus strand of JALAZF010000111.1, from coordinate 7,766,145 downwards.
AAGCGTCGATGGAGACATCGGGTTTGGAGAAGAGGCGGCGGAGAGCGGTGAGCTTGGGGTCGGGGTTGGGATTGGGGGGACGGTTTTTGCGGAAGTGGGAAGAGGGTTTTGCTGTGATGGAAGTGCAGTTGCGGATGGTGGAGAAAGGGGGTTTGGGGGATTTGAATTTGTGGAAGAAGGGGGTGAGAGTGGGGAAGGTGGAGGGGTGGATTGAAGGTGAGAGGAGGAGGACTCGGTGTACTGCGGTTGCAGGTGATGACAGCGACCTCATGTTCATTGGTAAGTGATGATGATGAAGACGACGATGATGAAGGAATACGGGTAAGTAAATGTAAGACACATAACAAATACCCGTGTAGTATTTCTTTTATTTTTTAATAAAATAAAATAAATTTTTATTTTGTCTAAATTGAAAGAAAAAAAAATATGAAGGTAAGCGAGGAAATAAAATTGATATTACTTTATATAAAATGGACATTTTATATGATGAAATACTATTTCGTTATATCATGCCACTTAATCTCATCGGGTCTTAAATTTGTGTTTATTCTTTTCGGACTTGTATTGGACAATTCTGTGTTCTATTTAGGAAGTTGAAGTTTTTCGGTTTTCTCTTTAGTTAAGTGTAGATTCTGGTATTATGTGATGGAGAATATATTTGAATGTGTCATACATTATGAGAGGAGAGAAATTTAGTAAATTTACTCATTCAGGTTACAATGATATTGAGATTGTGTGGGCATATGATCTAGATTACTGGTCATATTTTGAAAAAATAAGTAGGTTAAAAGACTTGGAATACCCAATAGTAGAGAGACCTTATGGTTTTATGGCAATATGGACAAAATTGACATTATTTTCTGAAAAGATGATTTAGGTCCAAGCATGAGGGAAAATATCTCCCTAATGCATGGGAAAACATTTCTTATGCATTTATATGTGGTTCACTCACTCTCACAACAAAATATTATAGAAGACTTCAATAGAATATGATGTTGTAGGGTCCACTAAAATAAATATGAAAATGACCCCTGAACTAGGTGTGGACAAAGAGTGTGTTGGAGTAGATTTGAACAACAGTATCATTGAATTGAATGAGGTTAATGTTGAGAAATGGTCGAATAATTTTGAAAATGACAGTGATTGAATTGAGATCATTGATACAGTAGGTGATATCTCGATTGCAATGATGGTTTATATGAGATATTAGATTGCAATGTTGGTTTAGATGAGGAACTAGATTATAATGTTGAATTAGATGGGGTCTAGATTGTAATAATGCAAGTGAAAACAATGGCTTTGATATTCAATTTGAAGACTCGTAAGAAGATTTGGGACTTGAAAATAATTTTGGTGTGGAAGTTGGTGCACAGACAAAATAGGGTGTTATACAAACTGAACTCAATGAGTTAATTGCAAGTATGGCAAAGGAAGAAAAAGGGAAATAAAGGGAGAAAATGGAAAGAGATAAAAAAGAAAAAATGGGAAGAAAAGGGGGAAATAAGGAAAATAGTGTTTACGAGGTTAAAAATAAGAGTGGTTTAAAAATAGAAGTCTGGTGAGGATTGATTTTATCCTAATTTTCCCGATTGTGAAGTTAATGATGATAATGAAGGTGGTGAGTTAAAGTTGGAGTACAGAGATTTGAGTGATAATAAGAGGTACAACATTGATGTGCAGATAAGGGATGTGATAGTGAAAATGATACTTTTAGGGAAAACTTTCAAACATTTAAGCTTCCAAACAAAATGGTGGATTATAAGTAAGAAGTTAGAACATACTTTGACTCAAAATAATACTTTCAAGAGGATGTGAGGACGTATGCAATACATTCCAGTATAAACTTATAGTTTAAAAAATGACAACAAAATGATGAGAATAATTTGCAAAGAAGGATGTTCCTGAGAGGCTGTCATATCCTAAATTTTATCCTAAGTTTTTCATCAGCATCAGCATAGCATGATCATTCCATTTGATCATGCATCTCAACAATCATAGACATTCATCAGGGATCATTGCATTTCATCTAATCTTAGTGGCATGCATTTCATTCATCTGTGGACTGAGGAATCAAGAGTATTCCCTAGCCTCAGGGTATTATCCATTTTCATCTGCATTAAGGCTCAAAATTTAGATTGATGATAATCAAGAGTATTGTTTGTCATCTGAATCTTTGTAAGCTTTGATTGTCTTTATGATTAGGTATTAGATGTAATTGGTCCAAGAGTTGACTATTTTGCATTTAATTTTTTGGCCATTAATCATCTGCATTACTATCATTTGTGTTTGGAAATTAGGTAAATAGTCCAAGAGTGACTATTTGCATTCTTTTCTTTACCCACAATTCATCTATGTAACACCCCAATTTCCATCGCGAATAAATAATACATAATTAAATCAGAGTAAATAAAAATTTATTTTTCCGACAGAAACAAGAATGCCACAATTAAGGAAAGAAATCACATTCCCTGCTCATAAATTTTTGATACATAACACAAAATGGAATCACCTCAAAGGAAAACTTTTTCCATAAAAAATGAAAGTTCAATTATGGAATAAAGCGGAAAGATCCATAACTGACTTGTTTTACAAAATAAATTGTTTTATAACGTCAAAATATACATACAAACGTACTACAAAATATATTCAATAAATGTACACATATACAACAAAAGCGTTCCCCGACTCCCGTGTTACGTATCAGTAGGGGTGGGAATAGGCTAGGCCGAGTTAGGCTTTGCCAAGCCTGAGTCTGGCCTGCTAAAAAATTTAAAGCCTAAGTCTGGCCTGTAGCCTATCATAGGCTTATTTTTAGGCCTAAGCCTGGCCTTTTCGAAGGCCTGATTGACCTACTAGCCTATTTAAAAGCCTACTTCATTTGAACATCAGTCAATAAGAAATTCAATTAATGTTAAATAGACTAACAAGTTAAAAGATCAATGAGATTAAATATTTGTTTTCATTGTCTCGTTCAAGTTTTCTTATTTGCATAAGTTTGGTGATACTATTTGTTGAAGAGACTTATGAGAAAAACTTATGACAATAACTTATGACATTATTTATAGGGTTAAATATGTATAAGGTCCCTTAAAATATTCCAACTTTCAAGTTTGGTCCCTCAAAATATTTTCTTCAAACTTTGGTCCTCCAAAAGTTTTCCGTTTCTAACTCTAGTCTCTCCTGTTAGTTTCCACTAACGGAGAATGATGTGGCGTGCCACATGTGTAAAAATACTTGCCAACTGTATATTTTTGTAATGCCCAGTCAGAAATGATTTTCCATTATATTTCTCCTCCACCTTCCTCCTCCACGATTAAATTGTTAAGCTCTTCTTCTCCACTCTAATTTGTCACTATTCTTCTTATTCTACACTTTAATTTATTGGAAATTTGTTGCAATGTGACTCGTCATGCTCTTCTCAACCTGAATCCAGCATTAACTTCTTTTAACTCCTAACCAAATTTTCAATTCGAAGCCATGAAGTCAAGAACCCTAAGCTACTATTTCCATAAATTAAAAGCAGAACGAGCAGAATCAAAGCCTCTTATGAGAGGGATTTGATTCCAAATTCAACCATGGAGAAGAATCATAGAGAATTGTAGCATAGATAGGGAGTGAGAGCGGAGCTTCTACTAACGGATATCAGAGAATGACTTGATGATGCATGGAGCGTTTTTTGTACAGTCTGGAAAGAGAAGGTTGTTTCAAATGTATTTATTGATGGTAATTTTTTTTTAACTTCTAGCCATGTTGAACTGAGGCAAACTCTAATGTCAGTAAGTGCAATCTGCCACTTGATTGAGCGTTTATTTTTCGAGTCTTCGAGATCAGGTATATAATTTTTTTCAAATGTACTTTTCCTGTTTCCCATTGAGAACACTTTAATTATCAGGTAGAGATGACAGCTTGTAAGCCACGTCATCAAAAAATTTCCACATGGCATGCCACATAAGCCACCCTTAGTGGAAACTAACGGGAGGGACTAAAGTTAGGGACGGAAAACTTTCAGAGGACCATTGTTTGAAGAAAAAATTTGGAGGGACCAAACCTAGAAGTTGAGATATTTGTAGGGACCTTATACATATTTAACCCTTATTTATAATGTTTTTTCAACTTATTTTCATAAGTTCTTCAAGATAACTAAGTTTTATTTTCGTATTTTAATTCAAAGTACAAAATAGAATATAATAATAATAAATTTATTGATTTTTTCTTAAATAGGCCAGCCTGATAGGCTTAAAAGGTTTTTCTTACGGCCTGTGGCCTAGCCTCTTTAGCTAAATAGGCTTATAAAAAAGCCTAGGCCTTTTCTATTTAAGAAAAAGTCTGGCCTGGCCTGAGCCTATGTAGGCTAGGTCGTAGGCCCCTGTTAGGTGACCAGGCATATTCCCACCCCTACGTATCAGAGCAGACAGACTGACAAACGGATGGAGAACTAATCTTCACAAAAGCCTCCAAGACTACTAATCTGCAATTGCCTCATAGAGCAACAAACCACAGCAGAAGGGTGAGAAATAACAACTAAATCAAGATTGCATAATAATATGCAAACACATAAAAATTCACATGCATAAATATTCTCTCCACAGGCATCACATACTAATACACATAGCATATATCAATTACGCCAACATAATCACATATTCACACATAAGGCACACCAAAGTCATAACATGTGGAAACACCCCACCACATCACATAGCATATGTTTATGCATAAAACATATTATCCACAACCAAGGCATTTATCACATATGCACATCAATTCATCAAGTCAAACATAAATCTCAACACATACTCAATCAATTCATGATTTTCCACACATAATCAATCCATTCATGATTTTCCACACATAATCAATCCATTCATGATTTTCCACACATAATCAATCCATTTATGATTTATGCAAATGCAAAGAGACCGACACAACGACTCTATGCAAATGCGGTACCATCCATCTGTCAATCTCATCACTAGTTCACTCAGGAATTATTGGAATCATCGCTTGTTACTTAGTGTAACTCCCCGTCGGTCAAACGATGTTCCCCGTCACTTTAGGTCCTCTTTGTATAAGGCACACGATCCGATCGCTTTAGGTCCTCTTTGTATAAGGCACACGATCGTCTATAATCATCGTTTTAGGTCCTATTTGTATAAGGCACACGATGTTATAGCGGATTCCCTCTGGAACCGTTTCGTCGCTCACACCCCACAAGGGCACACGACATCACAAGATGCATATCATGATGCTTGAAACACAAGGACTTATGACAATCAAATGCATATTCACATATACACCCATAATCATGCATATACAGTCAAACACCACACAATGCATTTTCTTGCCCTTAGGCCACAAACCATCATCACAACATTTCATCACATGCATTCACATCATATAACATCACACAAGTCATACGATATATATATCAAAAGCATATTGCATGATAACACATCAAATACACACCATTAAAACGGTAAAAGTCGACAAAATGACACATTTCTAAATTCCCGACATAATTAAATCGGCCAACAATCTCAAAACCATTTTAATAAGAAAAAACATCTCAATAGCTTTCCAACGATACCAAGAATGTTCAAAACGGATAATCGGAACACAAGTTATGGACGTAAAAAGAAAAGGAATCGCGAAATGACAAAATTCTGCAATCGTGCTGGCCATACGCGTAATGCCCTGAGCCATACGCGTATTGCCTTGCTCACTCGCTCATCCATACGCGTATTGCCCAAAGGGATACGCATATGGGCAGAGACTGATTTTTCCCCAAAAGTTCCACTAAAAATCCAATACGCATATTGCCTCACTCCATACGCGTATTGCCCACTCCCATACGCGTATTGCCTACATTCCTTCTTTGCCATACGCGTATTGCCTAACCCAATACGCGTATTGCCTTGCCCTGTACGCGTATGGGCAACGAAAACCCAAAATTTTCCTGCATAATTTCTGTTACGAATTCTACTCCATATCCTCTCCAACTCTCATCTAAACACTTCCAATTCACAATATATCGACCCAAACATGTTTCAACATAATCAACAAGTATCCTATGCAGTTTATATCGAGTTTCGGCCGTGAAAATATCGATTTCTATCAATTATTCATCAATTTATCAATTAGAGAAAAAGTCGCGAAACAACCAAAACAATTACACAAACAACACATATACATACACAAGCAAGATATAATTGAAACTTCTCACCCTTACCCGATTAATCGTGCTTGAAATGGATGAATTCTCGATTTTCCTCTTTCTCCTCTTCTCTCATTCTTTCTTCTCCTTTTCTTTCTCTTCTTTTTCCTTTTTTTCTCTCTTTTTCTCTCCACTTTCTATTTATGAAAAATAACCCAGCAAAAAGACCAAAATACCCCTACTCTCAAATATCTCGCAAACGCGATAAAACATAATAACGATGAAATATATTTCGGGAAATAAAATTTGAAAAGAAATTATAATTTATTGCAACTATTTTACCTATCCGGGAAATTAACCAATTAACTCAATTAGCAGGTAAAATACAATAATTTCACACATTTCACAAAATTCACATAAATGAAATAAATAAATACAATTAAACAAATCGGGGCGTTACAACTCTCCCTCACTTAGAAATTTTCGTCCTCGAAAATATAACCGAGACGAACGACTTCGAACACGACTCTCGCATCCGACTAACCAACCAACATGTCAACCAAAGGCACACCACGGATAACACAACTGACAAACCACCTTGCTAACCACAACTACAACAACAACACGACAACGATGACAACTACAACGACAAGATGCAGAGCCCATACAATGCACTTGACGACTAACTCACAACTCAAAGAATACCCAAGTTACGACCACACACAGGAATTAGCTACTCGCACTCGAACTAACACGATGGAAACGAGGCAACAACACAAACAAGAACATGAAGTTCCACAACACAACAACGCTTCAACAACCTCTACGTAACCACAATACCAACATCCTTGTCACACAACAATATTACAACAATGCTACGATTTACCAATCGAACATACAACCAAAACCTCTATCTACCTAGTAGCCCATGAATAATATTTAAACCTTTCACCTAACACTTCCATTCTGAAATGCCCAATGGTCTCATCATTCCAACCTGTTTCCAATGTTCAACCTATAAACTCTTACAAGTCCCACACGCAATTACAAAATGTGCCACACCACGCTTCCGTTGCGCACTTTGATTACTCGAAACTATCAAGTCTACCAATCTCACGTCCAAAGTCTAACTCTTTCTCATATTCACCAAAAATCACTGTTTACTTTAATATCCCCAACCTCACACTCTCCTGTGTTATCTCACACCCCAGACACAAGCCTCTGAACTGCTCAAATAATTTTAATTCTCTGACCGTCAAAACAGACATGTATACAACTTTCGACTTAACTTTTCAGGCACAACCTTAGCTTTTCCCGAAGGATAATCCAAGTCAAATTCATAACTCATCACGAATTATACCCATCCTCGTTGTCTCATACTCTATTCCTTTAGACCAAACAAGTACTCAATATTCTTGTAATTACTAACCACTTTGAACCTAGAACCATAAAGATGATACCTCCAAATATTCCAACATAATACAACCCAACCAATTCCAAATCCAGAATAGTATAGATCCTTTTCTGAATCCTCAATTGTCGAAAAGCATAAGCCATGACTTTACCCTCTTGCATTAACACACTGCCTAAACTCATCAAAGACGCATCCCAATACCTCACAAACGGTTTATTAGGATCACACAGAATCAAAACTGGAGCCATAGACAACTTCTACTTCAGCTCATCAAAACTCACTCACAACGAACATCCAAAACAAACGACTCCCCTTTGCAAGTCAACTGAGATACCAGAAGTACGGACTTAGCAAAGTCTTCCCTAGCCTGCAGTAACAACCAACTAAACCCAAAAATTTCTAATCTCCTTAACCGACTTCGGAGCCTCTCATTGTAGAACTGCATCTAATGCCGATGGATCCATAACAATACCATCATCAGAAATCACATATCCAAGAAAACTAACCTTTTTCAACCAAAATTCTCACTTGAATAACTTAGCATAAAACTTCGCCCCTTTTCAACACTTGTAATTCAAATCCCAAACACTCTACCTGTTCTTCCCCTGAGTTTATAACAGATCTGAATATCCTCAATCAAAACCACTGCGAACTTATCCAAATAAATATAGGAGATACGATTCCTCTACTCCACAAACATTACACACGCATGACTAACACCAAATACCATCACTGTACGTTGTAATGCCCAACCAAATTCCAAAAGATATAAATTCCTAAAGCTTTTACAAAATTTTTCACTGGGTAACTGGTTACTCACATACAAGCTTAACCAAGTAAATAACAGCCTATCCCGATGATAACAAACATAACCAGTCACATGAAAACGATCAAAGCCTCAACTCACACAATTCACCACTCTTATCAAACATTCCAAACAATTGCAATTTCACTCAAGCTCAACCAAACCATTCCAGTTATCTATTCAAGAAAGTGGACGCTTATTCTCAATTGTTACCTTATTCAACTGTCAGTAATCCATACACAATTTCTTCTCTGGACAGTCTGAATTCCATAAATCCCAACATGTAGCAACAACCAACCAAAAAGAACTCTCAAATATTACATCCACACCTAAGGGTTTCCTCAAGATTTCCATTAATGCCCTAAAACTCCAAAGACTCCAAACCTCACCAGAACTCTAAGTTTTGCTTTCCATAGTCTCAATACCATCATACACATATCACGTACTAAGGGACAAACAACACCGACAATATTCAACTTTCACACCAACCGACTCAACAACTTGGCCGGACGGACCGACATGCTCTGATACCACTTCTGTAACACCCCAATTCCCATCGCGAATAAATAATACATAATTAAATCAGAGTAAATAAAAATTTATTTTTCCGACAGAAACAAGGATGCCACAATTAAGGAAAAAAATCACATTCCCTGCTCATAAATTTTTGATACATAACACAAAATGGAATCACCTCAAAGGGAAACTTTTTCCATAAAAAAGGAAAGTTCAATTATGGAATAAAGCGGAAAGATCCATAACTGACTTGTTTTACAAAATAAATTGTTTTATAACGTCAAAATATACATACAAACGTACTACAAAATATCTTCAATAAATGTACACATATACAACAAAAGTGTTCCCCGACTCCCGTGTTACGTATCAGAGCAGACTGGCTGACAAACGGATGGAGAACTAATCTTCACAAAAGCCTCCAAGACTACTAATCTGCAATTGCCTCATAGAGCAACAAACCACAGCAGAAGGGTGAGAAATAACAACTAAATCAAGGTTGCATAATAATATGCAAACACATAAAAATTCACATGCATAAATATTCTCACCACAGGCATCACATAATAACACACATATCATATATCAATTACGCCAACATAATCACATATTCACACATAAGGCACGCCAAAGTCATAACATGTGGAAACACCCCACCACATCACATAGCATATGTCTATGCATAAAACATATTATCCACAACCAAGGCATTTATCACATATGCACATCAATTCATCAAGTCAAACATAAATCTCAACACATACTCAATTCATTCATGATTTTCCACACATAATCAATCCATTCATGATTTTCCACACATAATCAATCCATTCATGATTTTCCACACATAATCAATTCATTCATGATTTTCCACACATAATCAATCCATTCATGATTTATGCAAATGCAAAGAGACCGACACAATGACTCTATGCAAATGCGGTACCATCCATCTGTCAATCTCATCACTAGTTCACTCAGGAACTATTGGAATCATCGCTTGTTACTTAGTGTAACTCCCCGTCGGGCAAAGGATGTTCCCCTTCGCTTTAGGTCCTCTTTGTATAAGGCACAAGACGTTTATGGATCGCTTTAGGTCCTCTTTGTATAAGGCACACGATCCGATCGCTTTAGGTTCTCTTTGTATAAGGCACGCGATCGTCTATAATCATCGCTTTAAGTCCTCTTTGTATAAGGCACACGATGTTATAGAGGATTCCCTCTGGAACCGTTTCGTCGCTCACACCCCACAAGGGCACACGACATCACAAGATGCATATCATGATGCTTGAAACACAATGACTCATGACAATCAAATGCATCTTCACATATACACCCATAATCTTGCATATACAATCAAACACCACACAATGCATTTTCTTGCCCTTAGGCCACAAACCATCATCACAACATTTCAGCACATGCATTCACATCATATAACATCACACAAGTCATACGATATATATATATATATATATATATATATATATATATATATATATATATATATATATATATATATATATATATATATATCAAAAGCATATTGCATGATAACACATCAAATACACACCATTAAAACGGTAAAAGTCGACAAAATGACACATTTCCAAATTCCCGACATAATTAAATCGGCCAACAATCTCAAAACCATTTTAATAAGAAGAAACATCTCAATAGCTTTCCAACGATACCAAGAATGTTCAAAACGGATAATCGGAACACAAGTTATGGACGTAAAAAGAAATGGAATCGCGAAATGACAAAATTCTGCAATCGTGTTGACCATACGCGTAATGCCCTGAGCCATACGTGTATTGCCTTGCTCACTAGCTCATCCATACGCGTATTGCCCAAAGGGATACGCGTATGGGCAGAGACTGATTTTTCTCCAAAAGTTCCACTAAAAATCCAATACGCGTATTGCCTCACTCCATACGCGTATTGCCCACTCCCATACGCGTATTGCCTACATTCCTTCCTTACGATACGCGTATTGCCTAACCCAATACGCGTATTGCCTTGCCCTGTACGCGTATGGGCAGCGAAAACCCAAAATTTTCCTGCATAATTTCTGTTACGAATTCTACTCCAAATCCTCTCCAACTCTCATCTAAACACTTCCAATTCACAATATATCGACCCAAACATATTTCAACATAATCAACAAGTATCCTACGCAGTTTATATCGAGTTTCGGCCGTGAAAATATCGATTTCTATCAATTATTCATCAATTTATCAATTAGAGAAAAAGTCGCGAAACAACCAAAACAATTACACAAACAACACATATACATACACAAGCAAGATATAATTGAAACTTCTCACCCTTACCCGATTAATCGTGCTTGAAACGGATGAATTCTTGATTTTCCTCTTTCTCCTCTTCTCTCTTTCTTTCTTCTCCTTTTCTTTCTCTTCTTTTTCCTTTCTTTTCTCTCTTTTTCTCTCCACTTTCTATTTTATGAAAAATAACCCAGCAAAAAGACCAAAGTACCCCTACTCTCAAATATCTCGCAAACGCTCTCAAAACGCGATAAAACATAATAACGATGAAATATATTTCGGGAAATAAAAGTTGAAAAGAAATTATAATTTATTGCAACTATTTTACCTATCCGGGAAATTAACCAATTAACTCAATTAGCAGGTAAAATACAATAATTTCACACATTTCACAAAATTCATATAAATGAAATAAATAAATACGATTAAACAAATCGGGGTGTTACAACTCTCCCCCACTTAGAAATTTTCGTCCTAAAAAATATAACCGAGACGAACGACTTCGGACACGACTCTCGCATCCGACTAACCAACCAACATGCCAACCAAAGGCACACCACGGATAACACAACTGACAAACCACCTTGCTAACCGCAACTACAACAACGACACGACAACGATGACAACTACAACGACAAGATGCAGAGCCCATGCAATGCACTTGATGACCAACTCACAACTCAAAGAATACCCAAGTTACGACCACACACACGAATTAGCTACTCGCACTCGAACCAACACGATGGAAACGAGGCAACAACACAAACAAGAACATGAAGTTCCACGACACAACAACGCTTCAACAACCTCTACATAACCACAATACCAACATCCTTGTCACACAACAATATTACAACAATGCTACGATTTACCAATCGAACATACAACCAAAACGTCCATCTACCTAGTAGCCCATGAATAATATTTAAACCTTTCACCTAACACTTCCATTCTGAAACGCCCAATGGTCTCATCATTCCAACCTGTTTCCAATGTTCAACCTATGAACTCTTACAAGTCCCACACGCAATTACAAAATGTGCCACATCACGCTTCCGCTGCGCACTCTGATTACTCGAAACTATCAAGTCTACCAATCTCACGTCCAAAGTCTAATTCTTTCTCATATTCACCAAAAATCACTGTTTACTTTAATATCCCCAACCTCACACTCTCCTGTGTTATCTCACACCCCAGACACAAGCCTCTGAACTGCTCAAATAATTTTAATTCTCTGACCGTCAAAACAGACATGTATATAACTTTCGACTTAACTTTTCAGGCACAACCTTAGCTTTTCCCGAAGGATAATCCAAGTCAAATTCATAACTCATCACGAATTCTACCCATCCTCGTTGTCTCATACTCTATTCCTTTAGACCAAACAAGTACTCAATATTCTTGTGATTACTAACCACTTCGAACCTAGAACCATAAAGATGATACCTCCAAATATTCTAACATAATACAACCGCAACCAATTCTAAATCCAGAATAGTATAAATCCTTTTATGAATCCTCAATTGTCGTAAAGCATAAGCCACGACTTTACCCTCTTGCATTAACACACTGCCTAAACTCATCAAAGACGCATCCCAATACCTCACAAACGGTTTATTAGGATCACACATAATCAAAACTGGAGCCATAGACAACTTCTACTTCAACTCATCAAAACTCACTCACAACGAACATCCAAAACAAACGACTCCCCCTTTGCAAGTCAACTGAGATACCAGAAGTACGAACTTAGCAAAGTCTTCCCTAGTCTGCAGTAACAACCAACTAAGCCCAAAAATTTCTAATCTCCTTAACCGACTTCGAAGCCTCTCATTGTAGAACTGCATCTAATGCCGATGGATCCATAACAATACTGTCATACCCTAATTTTTGACCCTAAAATTTTGTTTTTTGTTTCGCATTATCTTTATAACATGACATGCATTTCATCTCGCATATTGCCTAAAATATTAGTCGAAATAATTTCTCGGATTTACAGACAGACTGGTCAAATTGAATTTCAGCAGTGCGTAAAATCAGTGGACGGAAAATTTTAAAATCGAACTTGCAGACGTTAATTATATTATTCTACGGTTCGCGTAGTTTAACTTGGCGTGTTCGTTTTAATTTTTCGACATTTTTTCGTCGTATTTTGATCAATTTGAGCATTTTTACGGGTCAAAATTTATTTTAAAATTTGACCAAATGCTGTATTTTTTCGAGTCATATATTTCGTACTGATCTATTTTAGTGTACTCAATTAATTTTTTCGATCACTTGCGCGTCTGATTTTATTTATTTGAGGTCCGTTTATTTTTAAAAAAATTTACTAATATTATTTAGAATAAATAATTATAGTAATTATCATTTTATTTTAATTTTATTTTTAAATATTTATTTTCATTTTTATTATTATTTCTAATTTTAATATTATTTAGAATAAACAAATATGATAATTTAGTATTTTATTTTGATTTTATTAAAAAAAAAACTTATTTTTATTTTATTTTATTTTAGATTTAACTAATATTTAGAAAAATAAATGGGATTTTATTTCTATCTTAGATTTATTTTAATTAATTAAGTTGTTTAAATTTTATTTAATTTTAATAATACTCATTTGGGCCTTACAATGGATAATAAGAATATTTGTGTCAATTTAAAAAATAGTTAACCATAATTTGTCTCATTATATATATATATGTGTGTGTGTGTGTGTGTGTGTGAGTTGCGGAGGAGAAAAGGGGACCGGAAAATTTAGGAGCGGCCGTTTATTGTTTATTTCTCCTCCTCTATAACTTCATCGGTTTCATGATTTCCTGTTACTTATCACATGTTTTGGTTGGTGTTACAAACAGTAGACACTATGCCGATTTTCACTTTCTGAAACGTGCGACATAAACCGACATGTTTTTTCTTTTCGTTGCTTTTTTAAGAAATCTAATATGTACATATGCGATATAAACCGGCATGTTTGTTTTTTGTTGCTTTTATAAACTTATCATATACAAGTTATATGAAATCTAAAATCTATATGAAAACTACCATGCGATACTGTTACTAACCAATTTATATATACATAAATATATACTGACACACTAACATTCTAACGTATATATTATAATATATAATTTGTTTTACTAACATATATACTTAACTAGTAAAAAACCCGTGCGGACGCACGGGTTATTGTTGTTTGGTTTAAAATGAAGTAATATAAAAACATTAAAAAGTAAATATTTGGAATAACAAAATTGGATTGAAATAATTTTAGAATATATAAATTTTTTACAAATACACGGGATAAAAATAATTTTGTACTTGAGATTGGGATACAATGAAAGAAACGTGCACTACAGTTGAAATGTGTACGACACGGGTTAAGTAGTTTTATTTAAAATGTAAAATTTGAAATAAAAATAAAAGAAAATTATTATTTAATATGCATAACTTAAAAGTATAAATTTTTAATAGAATTGTTTATATAAAAGAAAATGTATTTATAATGATGTTTAGAAAAAAGAATAATATTAATAATACAATAATATTAAAAGAAGATATTAACTAATAAATAAATAAATGTTGTTTTATAAATAAAAAATATTAATTATTTTAAACAATTTATTTTTGAAAAATACAAAAAATAATATGACATAAGGATTTTATATTATATATAACTTAATACTGGTTCTTTCATTTTTTAAATATATATTATAAAAGCAAAACAACTGTAGAAAAACATAATCATAGTATTTTCTTTCATCTATTTATAATATCAACATAATAAATCCAATATGCTTAATAACTATAAATATTTACAAATATCACTAATATAATATAATTATTTACGAATAATTTGTTGAATAAAATAAAAATAAAAAAAGGTATTGTGGTGTTAGTGTCCCGTGAAAATAATAAATTTCAGTGATAAAAGTTACAAGAGTTGGTAGCTTGGTGTTTTCACTGCAATCCAACAGATTCTCCAGGTCTTTATCACAAATAGGTATTGTTATGGTAGTGACCCGTGAGGATTTGAATAAACATTTTAGAATATACAAACTTTTTACAAATACACGGGATATAAATAAGTTTGTATTATACAATTGTACTGAAATGCATATGGATTGCAATATTTATACATGCTTTGTTGTCTTGATCTAATAGGTTGTGTCCCGTATCACTTCAAAAAATATTTCATATCTGACTAAAACAGAGAGACTGAAACAGAAGATACAAAAGATGTACCGTGAGATTAATATGATCTTGCACACAAGACTACTTTAAAAGAACACTCATTTCTTCTACCAATTGAGAACTATTTAAAGCCTGTTTATGAATAACCAAAGTAACAATACTTAACAATCACCTAAAAAAACTGATCAACTTTCTAGCTAACTAATTCTTAACTACTCTAAGTATCATATATTACTTGCATTTAAGAAGAATAGATCATTATCCTGTATACATTACTTGCAATGAATGAGAAGATGAAACAGCCAAAAAGACAGAAGTGGAGAAAATAAAATAACAATAAAATAACATAATAAAATAACTCCCTGACAAACTGATGTTTTATTTTTATAACTCCCAGACAAACACACGATGAAATTTGCATATAGCTATGGGAGTATGGAACTTACATTATACTATATCTGTTAATTTTTAGTTAAACCATGAACTTACACACTTTATGACGACAATTATTCACCAGATAACAAACCAACATTTTTAAGCAAACGACGAAACTGCTAAATATATATAAGGTTGATAATAACTCCACAGCTTAATCCCACTGAAACTCTCTGTGAAAAGTCCACTCAGAAGGGTTCAGAGTTCTTTTCCCATCAGCAGCAACAAGATCATATGGTGAATCTTCAGAAAATTCAGTGTGCATTGACTTTCAGTGGAGGCTTAGCTTCCATTCAGCCTCCTTGAGCACTTTCAGTATCTCTTTCACCACAATCTTGCTTCCCTCAGATGCTAAATGGATACCGTCACTGCATAATTAATTGAAATTGAGAGCAAAATTGAACGTATTTTAGGTAGATTTATGGTTAAATGACACTAAGGAGACTAATACAGGTTTCAAAAGATTGTATCAACCAATATGCCTTTAGCATAGGAAATTGAATGCTTAGACCTTCTTGCAAAGGAAGCACCGAGAAAGAGCAAGATACTTGAGAAAAGGTACAGAAGGATTTGGATATTGAACAATTACATTGCAATACGTCATTTGATAAAAAAATAAAAGTGATAAAGAAAGATATCAAGAAGCTTACGTAAAACAAACTTTCTTCCAGTTATCTATACTTTGTAGTGCATGAAAAAGATCAACAGCTTTCACACCAAGTTCCTTGCATAGCTTTACACAAGCATCTGAATAGCTTCGGCATAAGTCATTTATCCTTACCAGCTCACTAAAAAATGCGCTGAATAAGAAAGGAAAACGAAAACTATGTGATTAGAACTTTAGAGCGTTGTCTGAAGAATAAAAGTACAGAGATGAAAAAATATGTTCAGGTTACCTAGTGGTTGCATGCACTTTTTCCTCATTGACAGGAGGGTAGGTGAGAACGATGATACGTGTCTTTTCAGATAGGCTCTGCCATTCAGTAATCTCATTAAACTATGAATAATAGTTTTACTTTACATACGAAAAATGTGATCATAGTTGTAAACAAAAAATCATAATATTTACAATATATTTTTCTCCAATGCTTGGTAAATGACACTAATAGAGAAAGAATGAGGTGATTAACGGAGAAGAAGTACCTGAATATGAACCAAAATCTTCCTCATGTTTGCGATATATTCCTGAAGAGGCACGTGAGGGCCTAGACCAGATGAGTGAGGACCCATCGAATCATTACCTCCAAAATAAACGATCACAAGAGAAGGCTGTGTAGCAGCATCCTGGGAAGTGGCATGAAAATTAGTATATGATGCAGGGATGATATTGTGTAAGTGCAGTCATATGAAAAACTAAGACGGAGATAGTATGTAAAATATATGGACTGTACAGTAACAGAGCAAATGCAGAGATTTTGGGCATACCTCTTCAATATAACTTCAATTTTCTCTGTAAGCCAGGCTGATGCATAATCCAGAGATTTTGGAAATAATGACACAATCATAACCATAATATAAATTGAATAGAATGTCATAAATGGAAAAGGTAAACTTACAATCCACCAAGTGCCAGTAAACTTGCAGAGATTTCCCATATCCAACTTTCAATGGTGATGCACCCTAAAGATTAAAAAAAAAAGGAAAGTGAATATTACCAAAGTGGAAGAAGCAGCAATCGACACAACACGAAACCGTACTACCAGGCCTGCAGCTACCATCTGCCATCCCAAGACCAGAACTGTACCAGTCAAACAAGGACTACACGATAAGCACAAGCTTCCAAACAACCCTGCGCAAGCTACAAAACTCCAATAACAGGCCAATATCCTGCCATTTTGAAGCAAACATACTGCTGCAAAACCATCCATAAACCTCCAAATATCAGGATGCAGCTACAATCCAAAGACCACTCCCTGTACCTCCAAACAGGCTTGCCAAATTCATGACATTTACAACCTACACAAAGCAAAACAACACCAAATTCATGTCAAGATCCATTAGTTCAGCAGCATAAGTTTTGGGCTTATGATTAGTTATATAATAGGCACTGTGCTCTATCTCTCTCTAACTTTTGGAGTAAACACCATCTAGTCTACCCTCCCCTTATTATTGCTGCTAGCTACAGGTCTTTGCCACACAAAAAGGAAGGGTTATTTACATACAGCCATCATGTAACTAAACCGCTTGAGGTCAAAAGACATTGTTGTTGTGTCCAGCCACAGCCAAATTGTTACCACTACGCAAACTACCAAGATATCAGAAGGTTTTAATATCTATAAAAGATCTTCTCTATTGAATAAGCAAGTACTTAAATGGACATGTAACACTTTCTGATGAAGAATATGAGTAGCATATGTCTACCAATTAACTGTGCAGTATATTCTCCAAAGTACTTTGAACTTGGTCTTTAAAACTAACATTATCGTAAAACCATCTATAACATCTTCTAGATGATCGAAAAGCTATGGCATAAAAAAATCTGGTAAGAAATAAATAGTTACGAGTTAGCAGTCAAAACACGCATTCATAAAAGAAAAATCTCAGAAACCAAACATCCCACACATTATTGATGAGAAATCAGAAATAATTCAAGTGCAAAGATTGGCAAAAATCAAATTCAAAGATATCATAAGAATTCATCAATAACAGTATATATTTGCAATAAAGATAATAATACTTATTCGAACAATTGGTACCTGGGTGATGCCAAAACTTTTCACTGGTAACCTCTCGAATGAGGCGTTCAACGGATAATTGAAATGTAACTAAGTTAGTTAACGATTACTCAAAATGATGATTTATTATCTGAACCTATAAAAAATTGTACAATGAGATTATATAATGTATTAGCAAGGACGAATAGGTGGTATAGGATAGTGACAGGACATGCAACTTGAATAATGGAAAAGTTGTATGGTATTAGATTTGTATATTGAACTTCTCGAGGAGTGTACTTCAGAATTTTGCATTCAGTTTGGACTACGAGTCTTGACTACCTAAAGTCTGAGTTAGCATTGTATACTGGTCAGTGTAGAGCACTAATTGATCAAAACAGTGTAACAATATCAGAACTTAGGGAATACAAGAGTAGGAAAGTGTTTGTAGAGACGGGGCAGGACTGTTTTTATCAAATGTAGAAGCTGAAGTCAAATGTATAGTTTTCCAAGGAAAATTAATTGAACTGGAAACTGCAATTACTTCATTCAAACAATCAAATAATTAACTGATAAGGCTGCAGGACCAATGTAATGAGCTTACCAGAAGGCTTTCTGAACAGGTTCTTAAGACAGAGGAGTTCAAGAATTTGTCTATTCATTTGAAGGAACTGAAAGACAAAGCTGAAACTGAATGTCTTAATGCCCGTGACAGAAGAGGAAATGATGGACCACCGGCTGCTATGTAGGAGTCATTGAGAAATGCATTTACCAAAGAACAATATTAAACTAAGTTGCAAGAACTGAAACAACATCTGTCTTTGTCAAAAAAAAATAGTGAGGAAATGTTGTGGAAACTACAACATGCAAGTGAAGAAACTGAGAATAGAAAAAAATATGAAGTTTCTCAAATAAGAATAAATGAAGAGTTGGGAATGAAGATCTTGGAATTGGAGGCTGAGTTACAGGCTGTAATATCTGACAAACGCAATTTGCTAAATGCTTATGACCTGTTAAATCCCCGCCTTTAAAGTTTAAAAAATTCCATAAGAAACAAACATAAAAACAATACAATCCATGGATTAAGAAGCTAATCAATAAAGAAAACACATGCTGGTTACTATTTTCACTTACATTCAATTTGTTCAGCAGCAGCCACCATATTCCATTTCACAGAGATTCTCTTGTTCTTTGATCCCCATCCCTATTGAATTTCTTCACAGCCACAGTCTAAACACAAATATTCAACATGAGAATTTCATAACTTGTAAAAAAACTAACATAAAATCAAAGCGTATTGAGCAAAATAACAATACCTTTAGAGGAAATTTCTTGAATTAGTTCATTGCCATGAACTGTTATCCGATACTCCTCCATCTTCCTTAATCTATGGACGATCTATTTTTTTCACATAAGAATTGTGTTGGCAGAATTTCAATTACACCAATTTTATAATGATAAAGTCAAAAGAAACTATGCATATACTTACTCAAAACTGCATATGTTTTTAGCCTCTGCTCAGAATCCAACATTTTTCTTACAAGATTTGCAGCTCCACATGAAATAGATAGTCATCGATCGCTAGAAAAATCGACGTGGCCTTTTAGGATGACATTAAATATCCCATTTTTAGATTCTGTCAAATTATGCAGACATAGAATCAATTCAATAGTTAAGCTATTTTTCAATTCAAAATTAAATTAAAATTAATGTAGTGATTAAAAACATGCCCAAAATGCATCACATACAATGATGTATAACATGTAAATATAGTCAAACTGATTGCTACAACAATCTATGCAAGACTTACAGTGTTACCATCTACAACATGCAAAATAATGTCACTTTTGATAGCAGCATGTGCAATTTCTTTGGCATTTGAAGTCTTAACCTTTACAGAGTCAAAGTAGCCAATATCCTGAACTTCGAATCTAAGTTTCTTTAATCCAATAGCAAACAAACCAGCAAGACCATGGACCCTTTGTGCAATGGCTTTAAGGCCTTCAGGTCCATGAAATACAGCATACATAGGAGTCGTGTTTGTAAGCAGTGGCTAAACCAAAACCAACCAGAATCAAAGAAAATTCGGAACCAAAATATATTCTACTTAAAAGCTAAGATTTCTAGCTTCATAAATAACATAAATTAATTGTGAAATTTATTAAAAGTGGTCGCCATATCATATGACACACAAAAATGTGACCTCAATCTCTTTCGACATTCCAAAATCAGTTAACATAACCTACAGATATAAGATCAGTTACAATGAAGATTACTGAGCTGAGTGCCATAAATTATAATACCTGTGGCTGCTCCAGCAGTAAGAGTCACAATATCTGAGTTTGTTTTTGCGTTAATAGCTTCAAATCCCATATCTTCTGCAATCTCAATGCAGTGACAAGCTACCTAATAAGCTGCAGAAGCAACTACAGCAGAAGGCATGTCATTAGGCTTTTCGGACGATGCTATTGAAGCTATCTAATTTAACTCTGTTCAACCTACAACAACTCACAGTAAATAAAAAATTTTGGGTTGTAGTACATAAGCAATGAAATTCTGGGTTGGTATAGCACATGATAATCAAACATCAAAGAAATAAAAATTGTTACCTCTTTGACGATGAACTCGGAGTGTGTTTTCTGGCCAGTATTAAAAACTACATCACTCAATCAAATGACATTTGATCAAACAATGTATCTTATGCTATTTGTTCAGCCAATTCCTTGATACCATGATCCTATGACATATTGACATCCCAAATGGTGAACTCTTCAATAATGCACTCCCAACAACCAGTCATTGCCAACAGTGAGTACCACTTAAAAATGTCATAGGTTGCAAATGCACAAAATCTGATGTAAGTTATGTACTTGTAAACATATACTCAATGCAACTCATTAAAAAATACTAACACAACTTGATTATCAATAAATACAACAAACATCACACATAAAAAGCAAATAAGAAAGGAAATAATAACTTACATTGAGAAGACCACTCATTGTTGAGAAATCAAAAGGATTAGTCGGAAAACCAGCCCCAGGTCCAGGAGTTGCTCTAGATGCTTCATCTTTGGAATTTTCATTCTCTGCTGAACAAAATTTTCATTCTTGAGGAATCATAAATCCAAATGGAATCATAAATCCAAACAAACAATAAACAGCTCATCTTTCAAATGGAATGACTACTTAACTGAACACAATGACAAGTTATAATTTGTACATTCACCTGAAAAATTAGAAACCCTAAATCAGGCTGTGAAATTAATAGATAAATGAATATGAAATAGACAGAATCTAAGCATCAGTCAACAACAACAAATCAACACAACAACGAATCCGTAACAGAAATCAGACGGAAAAAGAAGAAGAAGACTCACCGTAAAAGTTGAATTCGCGGAGAAAAGAAATTTCCACCACCACCTCTGACCGCAATTTTCTTTCTTCCACCACCCTCACGTCATGAGTTTGAATGCGACCATCACTGCAGACCGCGACTCCCTTTGCTGGAATCGCACCTCCCACTGCCGGAATCACACCCTAAATGTTTCAGACAAAAAGGAGAGAGAAATTTTACACGAGAGAGGAGAGAAGAATTTTTGGTTTGAAATGTGAGAAAGGGAAATGTAAGCTTTGGTGTGGAAAAGAAAAAGTAATGACGTGGAAAGAAATCGAGGTTTAATGGGTTGTAGAATTTGGAATTAGTAAATTACCAAAAAGGGCAAAGATGGGCATGCTTAAGCATGTTCCAATCTTTGGTAGGTAGTTGACTAATATTATAATATATACAATATAACTTTGTTTAATTTATATATACATATACGTTTTGTTAATTCTTTTTTTATTTACTATATTCTTCGGATCAAATTATGTTGATACGCTATTCGTACATTTGGGTGTATGATGTGTGACATTGGTGTTTAATTTGATCCGGTTGCGATGATCGCGTTTTCGCGATAGCAATATCGTTGGGTTTTTATCAAAATTTAAAATAAAAAAAATTTTGGTTGCTTTTTGTTATATTTTGATCTACACGATTTAGATCCAGATTGCGATGATCACGTTAAGTATAGCAACCTGTTGATTAATTTTTATCGGTTTACTTGCATTGCGTTTCGATTTTATGCACACGTCCGATGGTTTGGTTTAGTGGTAATCCGCCTATTTTACACCAACTAATTCGTGTTTCGATTTGCAACTTTGTGTCTTAATTTGATTTTATTATGTAGTGGCTTATCGGTCCGGTTGCGATGATCGCAATTTTCGCGTTAGCAACATTGTTGATATTTTTTAGCACGTTAAATTTATTTTTTTTCTATGCATTTTTTATTTTATAATTTTTAGATCCGCACATTCTTAATCCCTATTGCGATGATCACGCTAAATGTAGCAAGGTAATTCGATTGTCATCGATTTTTATGCGGATCTATATTTGTTTATCGTTGCATTTCGATTTCGAAGTTAAAATCTAATTTAACTTTCGAGAACCGTTTGAGTGCTTATAGTCATTTGTTCAGCTTCTCATAGAGTGATTCCTACATGAATCCACTCTTAGTTAGCTTCAAAGCTAAATTCAGTTGCCATTCGATTTCGGTTAGTTTCGGACCCACATTTACTTGTTTGGTTGTGTAGTATTTCAGTCATTTACTTACTTCCCATTGATAAAATGTATCCCTCACCCTCATGTGTAATTGTTATTTGTCTTTCCGCTTCTATTTTTTTAGATAGATAATTAATAAAAAAAACAAAAAAATAAAATAAAATCAATCTTTCATAAAATATCAAAGAATTTGGTCAACACCAAGTTCCATTTTCAAAATATTGGTCAACACCAATTGAACAATCAACCCAAAGCATTCTTGATCCATATATCAAGCCATACCCCAACTTGTAAGTCAAATGCTTTCTAGCATCGCCATCAACCTAATGCACACACTTGCACCTTTTCTTTGATTACAGTTTCGTTTACTAGGAGCACCCTTAGGGACTAGGTTTCGACTTAACTTTTTCTCAAAAACCTCGATCCAACGTCGAGCCATCTTCCACCCATGTAAGTCGATTGCTTTCAAGCATCGCCATCAACCTTTGGACACAAGACTAACACCACTTTGCTAGCACTCTCGTTAAATCTTACAATTAATCGTGTAATATCCAAGGGAAAACCCCATGCATGGTAATCAATTATCGTGCATGGTGCATAACCATTTGCATTTCATACCCCCATATGTTCACACCCTTTAGGATAAGTTCATAGACAACTTTAGGATAGACTTCCTAAGTTAGTCCCCCTTAAAATCAATCAAACATCTTTAGCTCACCAAATTCTCCACACAAGAGAATTAGATGTTAATCATTTTTAAAGAAGGGACATACAATCCCATACCCCACAAAATACAAACATTTTCAAAACTGTGGTGGTTTTCTTAAGATGATGACTCATCTTCTCTCCTAAACCTTTAAAACATTTTAGTATCCTTAATAAGGAACTACAAGTGCTCTGATTCCCCCCTGACAGGATATGTAGGCACAAGATGCGATATCTTGTCGAGCACACCTAGGAATAGAATTTTAGGTCACCTACCCTTAAACCCTTAGCAAAACAGATAACAAATAACATAAAATAAAATTAAGAGGTTCCTGTAGAGTACTACAGATATCTAGGATGCTAACACCTTCCCTAGGTATAACCACCCCGAACCTTAGAATCTTAGTGCATTTGCATTGCATTGTGGGAATTCGGTTTTTCTTATTTCCCTTGGATAAATCAAAGACGGTGGTGAAATAAAAGAAATGTGATTCAAGTTAACATAATAGCTTGGTATCCAATTCTCACCGCGACAAATACCATCATCAGAAATCACATATCCAAGAAAACTAACATTTTTCAACCAAATTCTCACTTGAATAACTTAGCATAAAACTTCGCCCCTTTTCAACACTTGTAATTCAAATCCCAAACACTCTACCTGTTCTTCCCCTGAGTTTATAACAGATCCGAATATCCTCAATCAAAACCACTGCGAACTTATCCAAATAAATATGGGAGATACGATTCCTCTACTCCACAAACATTACACACGCATGACTAACACCAAATACCATCATTGTACGTTGTAATGCCCAACCAAATTCCAAAAGATATAAATTCCTAAAGCTTTTACAAAAAATTTCACTAGGTAACTGGTTACTCACATACAAGCTTAACCAAGTAAATAACAGCCTATCCCGATGATAACAAACATACCAGTCACATGAAAACGATCAAAGCCTCAACTCACACAATTCACCACTCTTATCAAACATTCCAAACAATTGCAATTTCACTCAAGCTCAACCAAACCATTCCAATTATCTATTCAAGAAAGTGGACGATTATTCTCAATTGTTACCTTATTCAACTATCAGTAATCCATACACAATTTCTTCTCTGGACAGTCCGAATTCCATAAATCCCAACATGTAGTAACAACCAACCAAAAAGAACTCTCAAATATTACATCCACACCTAAGGGTTTCCTCAAGATTTCCATTAATGCCCTAAAACTCCAAAGACTCCAAACCTCACCAGAACTCTAAGTTTTGCTTTCCATAGTCTCAATACCATTATACACATCATGCTTATTATTCCGTTCCATCATCCATCCTTTTTGTTACTAACACAGCTGGAGCTCTCTAAGACGATACACTAATGTTCCATCCAAAAACACATCTGAAACCATGCACAACTGACGGCCCATCACTGTGACTTCCTGCCAATTTCCAGAACACTATCATCACAAACAAAACAAACATCTTAGTCCCATCTACTAAGAGTTTTCTACTTACTTAGCAAATCCAAACCTCAAATCTTCACCTTCGTCAAATTTGAGTTCACACTCTACTCTCTGAGAACAACCATTAGCGAAACCCAATCGTTATCTCTCAATGACTTCCCAACTGGACTAACATATCAAAACCTCTAATCCATCTCATCTTCCGGTATTAGAATCTTCATCGATTTAACAAAACAATCCGTAACCATTTCCTTAATTCCAAACAATTCATTACACACGCTATCAAGACCGGAAAGACACGTCTGTTCCATCCAACATAATTTCGTCTACTATTAACAAGAGATTAAGGGTGATCAGTTCCTTAATTTGTCAATAGACAACCGACAATCATGATGGGGCATAAACCGTCTTTACCAAACTATAATAGCATTTCTTACATCCTGTGCACAAAACTACCTAAGGCACAAATCCTTAGTTGACATAAACCTTACCTCCGCACTCCCTCCAGAATTGGGAACATCATTGTCCAACCAACACTTACAATCTTGCAATTCACAACACATTGAGTCAGCGCTCCACACCTGAAGCAACATGGAGAAGTACCAGCTTCTCCCCCACTTATCTCATTCTAACTCCTGCAGACAACGAAATAGAAAAACCAGAAAGTACTGACAGTGTCTCACACACATATCACGTACTAAGGGACAAACAACACCGACAATATTCAACTGTCATACCAACCGACTCAACAACTTGGCCGGACGGACCGACATGCTCTGATACCACTTCTGTAACACCCCAATTCCCATCGCGAATAAATAATACATAATTAAATCAGAGTAAATAAAAATTTATTTTTCCGACAGAAACAAGGATGCCACAATTAAGGAAAGAAATCACATTCCCTGCTCATAAATTTTTGATACATAACACAAAATGGAATTACCTCAAAGGGAAACTTTTTCCATAAAAAAGGAAAATTCAATTACGGAATAAAGCGGAAAGATCCATAACTGACTTGTTTTACAAAATAAATTATTTTATAACGTCAAAATATACATACAAACGTACTACAAAATATATTCAATAAATGTACACATATACAACAAAAGCGTTCCCCGACTCCCGTGTTACGTATCAGAGCAGACAGACTGACAAACGGATGGAGAACTAATCTTCACAAAAGCCTCAAAGACTACTAATCTGCAATTGCCTTATAGAGCAAAAAATCACAGCAGAAGGGTGAGAAATAACAACTAAATCAAGGTTGCATAATAATATGCAAACACATAAAAATTCACATGCATAAATATTCTCACCACAGGCATCACATACTAATACACATAACATATATCAATTACGCCAACATAATCACATATTCACACATAAGGCACACCAAAGTCATAACATGTGGAAACACCCCACCACATCACATAACATATGTCTATGCATAAAACATATTATCCACAACCAAGGCATTTATCACATATGCACATCAATTCATCAAGTCAAACATAAATCTCAACACATACTCAATCAATTCATGATTTTCCACACATAATCAATCCATTCATGATTTTCCACACATAATCAATCCATTCATGATTTTCCACACATAATTAATCCATTCATGATTTATGCAAATGCAAAGAGACCGACACAACGACTCTATGCAAATGCGGTACCATCCATCCGTCAATCTCATCACTAGTTCACTCAGGAACTATTGGAATCATCGCTTGTTACTTAGTGTAACTCCCCGTCGGGCAAACGATGTTCCCCGTCGCTTTAGGTCCTCTTTGTATAAGGCACACAACGTTTATGGATTGCTTTAGGTCCTCTTTGTATAAGGCACACGATCGTCTATAATCATCGCTTTAGGTCCTCTTTGTATAAGGCACACGATGTTATAGCGGATTCCCTCTGGAACCGTTTCGTCGCTCACACCCCACAAGGGCACACGACATCACAAGATGCATATCATGGTGCTTGAAACACAAGGACTCATGACAATCAAATGCATCTTCACATATACACCCATAATCATGCATATACAATCAAACACCACACAATGCATTTTATTACCCTTAGGCCACAAACCATCATCACAATATTTCATCATATGCATTCACATCATATAACATCACACAAGTCATACGATATATATATCAAAAGCATATTGTATGATAACACATCAAATACACACCATTAAAACGGTAAAAGTCGACAAAACGACACATTTCTAAATTCCCGACATAATTAAATCGGCCAACAATATCAAAACCATTTTAATAAGAAAGAACATCTTAATAGCTTTCCAACGATACCAAGAATGTTTAAAACGGATAATCGAAACACAAGTTATGGACGTAAAAAGAAAAGGAATCGCGAAATGGCAAAATTCTGCAATCGTGCTGGCCATACACGTAATGCCCTGAGCCATATGCGTATTGCCTTGCTCACTCGCCCATCCATACACGTATTTCCCAAAGGGATACGCGTATGTGCAGAGACTGATTTTTCCCCAAAAATTCCACTAAAAATCCAATACGCGTATTGCCTCACTCCATACGTGTATTGCCCACTCCCATACGCGTATTTCCTACATTCCTTCCTTGCCATACGCGTATTGCCTAACCCAATATGCGTATTGTCTTGCCCTGTACGCGTATGGGCAGCAAAAACCCAGAATTTTCTTGCATAATTTCTGTTACGAATTCTACTCCAAATCCTTTCCAACTCTCATCTAAACACTTCCAATTCACAATATATCGACCCAAACATGTTTCAACATAATGAAGAAGTATCCTACGCAGTTTATATCGAGTTTCGACCGTGAAAATATCGATTTCTATCAATTATTCATCAATTTATCAATTAGAGAAAAAGTCGTGAAACAACCAAAACAATTACACAAACAACACATATACATACACAAGCAAGATATAATTGAAACTTCTCACCCTTACCCGATTAATCGTGCTTGAAACAGATGAATTCTCGATTTTCCGCTTTCTCCTCTTCTCTCTTTCTTTCTTCTCCTTTTCTTTCTCTTCTTTTTCCTTTCTCTTCTCTCTTTTTCTCTCCACTTTCTATTTTATGAAAAATAACCCAGCAAAAAGACCAAAATACCTCAACTCTCAAATATCTCGCAAACGCTCTCAAAACGCGATAAAGCATAATAACGATGAAATATATTTTGGGAAATAAAAGTTGAAAAGAAATTATAATTTATTGCAACTATTTTACCTATCCGGGAAATTAACCAATTAACTCAATTAGCAGGTAAAATACAATAATTTCACACATTTCACAAAATTCACATAAATGAAATAAATAAATACAATTAAACAAATCGGGGCGTTACAATCTACACCATTATTATTCATCAACATACACTACTACAAATAATGCTTTTAACGTCGCACACAAAAGAGATGTAACCTCGACTATCGAGGCGACGTAACAAAGGGTGACATGAAAATATGCCACTTAACACCTCGGTTAATTAAAAACCGAGGGGTAAGTTATCTGATCATGGGTTTGAATCCTGACATTTGCATTTTTATTATTTACAAAGCTGGATGACGCACCCAACATCACATCGCAGTTTTATTTAAAAACCAAGGTAATAGATCTATATTATTACGTCGGTTTTATTTAAAAATCGAGGGGTGAATTTTTTTTATATATTTTTGTTTGTACCTACAGAACCATATCACAGAATACAGAACCATATTTTACAAATTTCTAAAATAGAAACATTGTACCTGCATTACATGACCATATCACAGAAGAACAATTGTTTACAACAAATGCAAAGCCAAAATTGGACAAACCTTATAATTTTACAACAATGCTAAATAAAAGGATTAACCAACAAAAGCAATTACCAAAATGGAAAGTCTTGTAGGCTGGCCAAAAGTTCTATGCTAAGATTTGTCACTGATCGTTAAACACCTATAAGTTGAAAAATAATTTAAACCAATTAGGATGATCAACAACAACATTAAATCTTTAATAAAATGAATGAAAAAGAATAAAATGAATAATTATAAATTACTAAGTGATATAAAACATTTACTTACTAGTTTTCTCATATTCCCTCTTTATGATCAAGACGAATAACATGCATATCATCTTAATCATTTTCTTTAGATGATTGACGTACATGTGTTACGAAACAAGGGGTCTCATAGTTAACATCTTGATTTTCATCAGGAAGATATTTTCCTTGAAGTACAATTGACCATCTAGTGTTAGAAGAATCAGTGACATAAAAAACTTGTTTTGCTTGGGTTGTCATGATGAATGGTTTGTTCCTATAAGTTGTCTTTCGAAGATCAATCCATGTGAAATCCTAATTCATCAGTTTCTACACCGGTGTTACTGTCGATCCACTTGCACTTAAATAAAGGCAATTTAAAAGAACCATAATCAATCTTCATAATCTCCCCCAATTAACCCAAAGTACACTCTAAATGCTAGTACATGATTGTTATCTTTGGCATTAGAGAAGTACATGGATTCAACTTCAACCATAACTCCACAATTTTGCATGGTACTACGATCATCCTTTGGTTTTGTATATAATGAATATATAGTAATGTTGTATGCACTCCAAGTAATTACATTAAACTTGACCATACGTGACAATTTAATTGTCTTTGATGCACTACTCTCTTTAGAAACACTTTTATTAAGATAAGTTATGAAAGTTTTGTTATGCTTTTTTAACAACCATTTATCATTCATTCGGGGGTATTTTTCCTTTACAAGACTTTTGTGAGCGGTCAAGTAAGGTTGAACTTCATCCAGGTTACTCAACACATACAAACGTGCTTGAAGAACTACTTCTCGGCTAAAAGTTTTGACATTTAAACCTTGAGTACCTCTACCATCATATCTTCCCTCACGACGAGACTTGGAATTCTTATAGAGTTAGCTTTTGACAAATACATTGTACAAAACTCAATAGCTTATTCTGTGATGTACCGTTCAATGATCGAAGCTTTCGGGCGGTGATGATTCTTTGTATACCTTTTGAAGATCTTCATGTAACGCTCTATGGGATACATCCACCGTAAATAAACTGGACCACAAATCTGAATCTCCCTTACTAGATGAACAACTAAGCGAGCCATAATATCAAAGAATGATGGAGGGAAAAACATCTCTAATTGACACAAGATAATTGCAGCCTCGCGTTCCAACTCGTCTAAATTTTCAGGATCAACGACTTTACTACATATAGTATTGAAGAATAAGCACAATCTAGTTATAGTTACCCTTACATTCATTGGTAAAATGTCACGGATAGCCACAGGTAGAATTTGTTGCATCAAGACATGACAATTATGGGATTTTAAGCCAACTAATTTGTGATCGTTCTCTGACACAAGTTTCTTCACATTTTATGAGTACCCTTGGGGAACTTTGATACCCTACAAACAATCACAAAAACTTGTTTTTTTCTTTTTTAGACAAAGTGTGACAAGATGGGGGCAAATATGCACTATTTCCTATTTCTTTTGGGGCTAACTTTTGTCATATACCCATCACTACCATATCTTCACGGGATTTCTTAGTATCTTTTGTCTTGCCTTTGATGTTGGAAAGTGTTCCAATCAAACTATCATATACATTTTTCTCCACATGTATCACATTACGACAATGTCTTACATCAAGACTAAACCAATATGGAACATCAAAGAACACCGACCTCTTTTTCCAACTATTTTTCTCCACGAGCCCTTTTTGTTTACCTTTTAGTTTCTTTCCAAAGATAACCTTAATTTGTTGTTGTCTTTTATAAACTTCCTTCCCGGTTAAGGGCTTTGGAGCAAACTCAAACTCCTGTTATCCATTAAAAACCTTCTACAATCTACGGTATGGATGATTAGGTCTTAAAAAAAATGTATGCCTAAGATAAACAGTCTTTTTTGCCATTTTGTCATTGGTGGTGGCATGTATTAAATTCAAATATAGGACACGCTTTATGTGCCTTGATGTTGTACCCAGACAAATTACTATATGCATGAAAGTCATTTATTGTACAAAACACCATGGCACGCTGCTTAAAGTCATCACATGTATACGCATCATCAACATCAATGCCTTTCTCCCACAAAAGTCTTAAATCTTCAATCAATGGAGTTAAATAAACATCTATGTCGTTCCCTGGTTGTTTTGGACCCGAAATCATCATTGATAACAACATATATTTGCGCTTCATGCACAACCATGGAGATATGTTGTAAATTATGAGAAGAACATGCCATGACGTATGGTTAGTACTCAAATTACCAAAAGGGTTCATTCTGTCGGTGGCAAGTCTAAGCCTAACGTTTCTCGGTTCTAGTGCAAAATCTGGAAACAAGAAATTAATTTTCTTCCATTGCAATGAATCAGCTACATGGCAATTTTTTCCATCACACACTCTTTCATTTGTATGTCTATAGTATTATTTGCATCATTTTCCTTAATAATTAATATCTTGAACCTTTGAATTACTGGTAGGTACCACATCACCTTGGAAGAAACACCCTTTCTTGTTACACTATCGTCGTCTTCAACATCTTGGCCTTCTTCTTGTAGCATAACTCCCCACATCTTAGTCACTCCTTGAAGTTTTCATATTCTTTCCTATAATCATTACGACATGCATGTATTTTGGCATAATCCAAACGCATTGGACACAATGTCTTCTTGGCCTCATAACTAAGGTTCGACAACATGTACCTTCTGGAAGCATTTATTCCAACAATTCAAGCAACTCAGTGAAACTTTTATCCGTCCACCCACTTATTTCCTTAGGATTAAATAGTCTTAACATAGCTGACAATCTTGTCAAACTTTTGCATCCCGTATACAACAACTCTTCCATGTCTTTTTGTAAAGTATATACCATATTAGCATTCTCGAAAGCATCTACCCCACTATCACGAATCATATCTTCTAGAGTATCATTCATAGATTCATCATCATCTTCAACTGTAGGTGACAAAATTTTTTTTTCGTCACTTCACCATGCCATGCTCATTTCGTGTAATTTTGAATAATTTTATCACAACCTAAATGATTGAATATTTCATCCCTTGGATGTTTGTGCATATATCAGAACATTTTACAAGGACACCAAAAAATCCCCTTCACCTTGTGAGCAAGCCTTTAAGTTTTTGTATGATTGCAAATTGTGTGATATGCATGATATAAGATTTGTATGCATGATTAGTTTGTACATACATATGATTTCATACCTAATATGATTTAAAAGACAATGCAAATTGATTCATATCATCATTGTAATCATAAAAACGTTTTTCCTATGTATGCATCGATTCATACGTGTCTTGTATCGACACATACCTTTGATAAACTCACAAAAAAAAACCGTTTTGCTTCAGTATGTATCGATTCATACGACACTTGTATCGATACATGATCCTTTGTAACTAGGGTATGTATCGACGCATACGCATCATGTATCGATGCATGATTTACTTCACATTCTGAAATAATTTTGCTTCAGTATGTATCGATTCATACGATACTTGTATCGACACATGTTCCTTTGTAATTGAGCTATGTATCGACGCATGTGCATCATGTATCGATGCATGATTTATTTTACATTCTGAAAATTAACATGTACAGTATGCATCGATGCATACAACCATGTGTCGACTCATGCATGTGTTATACTCACTATGTATCGACGCATACGACTCTTGTATCGATACATAGAGCTGTTTGTTGCTTTTAACCGTTTCTGTTTTCATATATAAGTGTCATGACAGTTCAGTTTGGACGTAGAATTCTGGTTAGAGTGAAAAAGTGCAATCAAAGCAAAAGACAAGTTTGGTGTGCATGATTTTTCAAGAGCAGTGTTAGAAACCTGAAAGAGACTTTGTCTTCATCATCTTCTCAATCTCGTTAATTCAAGAACATCAACACATAATCATTTTTGTTCTTCGGATTAAGGGATCTTTGAGATAACGTTCAGTGGTACGATCATTGATCTAGCTGAGTTGAAGATACAAAGGGGGTTTCGAGGAAAAACCATTTGGTTTGTCCTTCAAGGACGGGTGTGTTCTTGAGGGTTTGTTAGTCACGATTGCAGAACAGATTCAGCCGCAGCGTAGGGTTTGGAAATCTGGAGATTTCGCAAACAGGTCGTGGAACCGGTGAATTGTCTGAATTTCTTGCAGGAAAATTCTTGATCAAGCTCAGATCAAGTGAAGGTTCATACAATAGGAATATCTTGGGGTTTAGATTTCTGGATTTGTATTGTAACCTTGTAAAGAACGAATTCAGCATTATTGATATAACAGATCTCAATTTCATTTTGAAATTGAGAGGGAGACGTACCCACACGCGAGGACGGAAGTGGGGAACTTCCTTACCAAATCTCTGCGTATCGTATTCTATCTTTATCTCTTTACGCTTTCAACAATTTTGTGATTCGTTTGGTGTGTTGCGTATTAAAGTTTCAAGATACAATAGTGGTACGAAAATCTTTGTCAAAATCACCATTATTGTTAATCGTTGAATGCATACACGCCAAGTGTTTGACAAAATTGTTTGCTGTGTTTTTGTTCATTGGAAACAGTCTTTGTATGATAAGTGCATTTGAGTCGATTCATATCTGGTGTTAATATATCTTTGTCATCCTAATAAATCCAGCATAAACTCGTGTGTCCGGTTTTCTAGTAGCTGGTTCAGAATAGACGGAAGTCGATTCGGGATCATAATTTTTCCGCTAACTTGAAAGACTCTGATAAACTTTTTTAAATCCTTGAGTTTGAAGGAGGTGATCTATTCACCCCCCCTCTAGATCACTAGCCACACCGTCTAACAAGTGGTATCAGAGCGCCGGTTCGCTGGTGCTTTGTGGCTACTTGTAACGATATGGATTCTGAACCAAAGGGGGCGTATAATAGAGCGCCTATTTTCAACGGTGAAAATTATGGCTACTGGAAAGACTGCATGCGAGTTCATATAAATTCTGTGGATAGGAATGTGTGGGCTGCCATTCAAAATGGTCCTTTTCAAATTACTATGAGAAATGAGGCTGGCGCCATAGTTCCTAAACCAGAAGATGATTACGATGAGAAAGATGAGAAAAAGTGGTCGAGTGATTGGAGAGCTCGAAATATGCTAATTTCAGCACTTAGTGCTGATGAGTATTATCGGGTATCCCATTGCTCGACAGCTAAAGAAATGTGGGATGCTTTAGAAATTGCCCATGAGGGTACTACTGAAGTAAAACAGTCCCGTATTAACACACTTAATCAAGAGTTCGAGCTCTTTCGCATGAAACAAGGAGAATCTATCTCTGACATGCAAAAGAGATTCGTTCATCTCATAAATCGGTTGAATGCACTTGGAAAACCTGTTTCCAATGAAATAGCCACTAATAAAATTCTGAGGTGTCTTAGCAGGGAATGGCAACCTAAAGTAACAGCTATTAAGGAAGCCAACGACCTCACGACGCTTACTATTACAACTTTATTCGGCAAGCTGGAAGAACATCAGCAAGAACTGGAAAGTCTCGAAATATTTGAGAAAAAGAGTAAAAAGGAAAAGAATAAAGACAAAGAGAGTGAGAAGAAGCCAATAGCTCTTGTGGCCTCTAACTCAAAGTCCTCACAAAAAGAGCAAAGCGACAATGATTCAAGTAGTGACGAAGATTCGGGTGATGAAGAAATGGGACTTTTTGTTAAGAGATATAATAGATTCATTCGAAAGAATGGAATCCAGCATTCCGACAAAAATCTCATTAAGTTTCGAAGACAATCTGTAGAGTCAAAACAGGAAGAGAATAAGAAGCATAGAGTAAAAGGATCGTGTTTTAATTGTGGTAAATCTGGACATTATAAAACAAATGCCCTATGAAGAAAAAGGACAAAGGAAAAGCTCAACCAAGAAGGTCAAATAAACAAAGAAGAGCTTACATAGCATGGGAAAGCGATAGTGACTCATCAAGCTCACAAAGTTCAAATGATAGTGATGAGATAGCAAATATGTGTCTTATGGCTCACACCAAAAATCAGTCCTACCACAAGAAGAAAATCAACGATAAGAAAGTAAGACAAGCCTACTATAGTAATGTCTCCTCTATGTCTTTTTCTGAACTGAAAATCGCTTTTGAAAAACTGCATAACGAAGCTGTAGATGCTTTCAAAAGATTATCTTCCGATAAACAAATTTTTTCATTCTTGGAAGGTAAAGTATACAAAGCTGAAAAAGATTTAGAAAGCTTGAAAGCTAGTATTGCAGAAAATTCAAAAGATATTAATGTTAACGGATGTAGTAAAGTTAGGTATTGTGAAGCTTGTCATATTTGGCAACAAGAGGTTAAAACTCTTAAAGTCAAATTGGAAAAAGCTTTACAACCCAAGGTGACTTACGCCGTTGATTCTAGGTTGTTTAAGAAGTCATTAAATCCACCATATGCAAAATACTCCTTTATTCCAAAGGGTTTAATGATAAAAAATAAACAAATACATCATCGTGGCTTATGTCACTATTGTTGTCATACTGGTCATACCATTGAAAAATGCAAGTTTAGGAAATTTCTTGTTCCTAAAGGCATTTATCAATGGAGGCCTAAAGGCAACCATGTTACAACTTACCCATATGGATCCAATGAAAATTGGGTACCTGTTTCTCTCTTTTGATATTGTAGGATGAGTGTCTTGCATCCGTAGATAGAAGATGGTTTCTAGACAGCGGGTGCTCAAGGCACATGACGGGTGACATATCGCTTTTTATAGACTTCAAAGCAAAGAAGAAGGGATATGTTACTTATGGAGACAATAACAAAGGAGCTATACTTGGCAAAGGTAGTGTAGGTAATCCCTCTACCACTACTATTTCTGATGTCCATCTAGTTGAGGGGCTTAAACACAATTTGTTAAGTATTAGTCAATTGTGCGACAAGGGTTACAAGGTTTCTTTCACAAAAACTTGCTGCACAATTGAACATACTGAACAGAATATTGTGTTTAAGGGTGTAAGAGTAAACAATATCTATATGCTTGATCTTTTTGATGTACCTTTAACAAGCTCTAAGTGTCTAGTTGCCTTGAATGATGATTCTTGGCTTTGGCACAGACGCTTAGCGCATGTTAATTTCGATTTGCTTAATAAGGTTGTATCTAAGGATCTAGTAGTCGGTCTTCCAAAGATAAAATTTTCAAAAGACCATCTATGTGACGCGTGCCAAATGGGAAAGCAAACAAGGGTATCTTTTAAATCCAAAAATGTAATTTCAACTTCACGACCCCTTGAGCTTCTCCATATGGATCTCTTTGGACCTTCTAGGACAAAGAGTCTAGGCGGAAACTATTATGGTTTAGTAATCGTTGATGACTATTCTAGATTTACTTGGACTATATTCCTTCATAGCAAAGATGAAACGTTTTCCGCTTTTAAGAGTTTTGGAAAACTGTCCCAAAATAAAATGAATTCTAAAATAGTTACAATTCGAAGCGATCATGGAGGAGAATTTCAAAACTATCTCTTTGATAAGTACTGTGATAAGTATGGTATTGAGCATAACTTTTCAGCTCCTCGAACTCCACAACAGAATGGCGTTGTGGAGCGCAAAAATCGCGTTTTAGAAGAGCTGGCAAGAACAATGCTAAATGAGGGTGGATTGCCAAAATATTTTTGGGCTGATGCAGTTAGCACAGCCTGTTATGTTCTAAACAGGATTCTAATTCGCCCTATTTTAAATAAAACCCCTTATGAGCTTTTAAAAGGAAGAAAGCCAAACTTATCACATCTTCACGTATTCGGTTGTAAGTGTTTTGTTTTGAATAATGGTAAGGAAAAACTTGGGAAGTTTGATGCAAAAGCGGATGAAGGTATTTTTCTTGGTTATTCACAATCAAGTAAAGCATATAGAGTGTATAATAAGCGTTTACTTTCCGTTGAAGAATCTGTTCATGTCTCTTTTGATGAGTCTTATCCGAAAAATGTCGGAAAAGGTATTTCTTTTGATGACACAGGTATATCTACAGAAGACATACTCAAAGAAGTTGTTTCAGAAACTGATCAGTCCAAAACAGAAGACAATGAGGAGGAGGAAGATACCAGTCATGTAAAAGATAAGGAAGAAGGACAAACTGAAGTGAATGTCCTTCCACCAACTTGGAGATCTTCAAAAGATCATCCTATTGACAACATCTTGGGAGACATTTCAAAGGGAGTCATGACTCGTTCTAGGATAAGTAATTTCTGCTCTCACTTCGCTTTTGTTTCACAAGTAGAACCTAAAAATGCCAAAGAGGCCTTGATTGATGAATTTTGGCTAATGGCCATGCAAGAAGAGCTTAATCAATTTAAAAGAAATGACGTTTAGGAACTTGTTCCTCGTCCGCGAGATCATCATATCATAGGTACTAAATGGGTTTTTAGAAATAAGCTTGATGAAAACGGAGTGATAACTAGGAATAAGGCACGTTTAGTGGCACAAGGGTATAACCAAGAGGAGGGCATAGACTATGAGGAAACTTATGCTCCAGTTGCTCGCCTCGAAGCTATACGTCTCTTGCTTGCTTATGCGTGTTCTAGAGATTTTAAGCTTTACCAAATGGACGTAAA
The DNA here is from genome assembly GCA_022829125.1 of Lathyrus tuberosus. Taxonomy (NCBI): domain Eukaryota; kingdom Viridiplantae; phylum Streptophyta; class Magnoliopsida; order Fabales; family Fabaceae; genus Lathyrus; species Lathyrus tuberosus. The sequence continues at coordinate 7,728,301 of JALAZF010000111.1, read as the reverse complement.
GAGTGCGTTTCTAAATGGTGTCCTAAATGAAGAGGTATACGTCTCACAACCTCCTGGTTTTGAGAATGCTGAATATCCAGATTATGTTTACAAATTAAAACGAGCTTTGTACGGTCTTAAGCAAGCCCCTCGGGTTTGGTATGAAAGACTTAGCAAATTTCTACTTGATCATGGATATTCAAGAGGTAAAGTGGATACCACCCTCTTCATTAAACACAAGGGAAAACACATTCTTTTAGTTCAAGTTTATGTAGACGATATAATTTTTGGTTCAACTAACATACACTTGGTCGAAGAGTTTTCAAAAGTTATGCAGGGTGAATTTGAAATGAGTCTTATGGGGGAGCTTAATTTCTTCCTCGGTCTCCAAATAAAGCAGCTTGATGAGGGTACAGTTGTGAGTCAAACAAAATACTGCAGAGAGCTGCTCAAGCGCTTTGGAATGAACGACTCAAAATCAATAGACACACCTATGCCTACCAACGGAAATCTAGATAAAGATGAACACGGTAAGAGTGTAGATGTCAAACAGTATAGAGGTATGATTGGGTCTCTCTTGTATCTTACTGCGTCTAGACCTGACATCATGTTTAGTGTCTGCATGTGTGCACGATATCAATCGAATCCTAAAGAGTCACACTTGAAAGCTGTCAAGCGCATATTTAGATATCTTCATGGAACATCTAAGTATGGGCTCTGGTATTCAAAAGGAAGCGATTGTAGCTTAGTAGGTTACTTCGATTCTGATTTTGCTGGCTGCAAATCAGATAGGAAAAGTACTAGTGGTACATGTCACTTATTTTCAAACTCTTTGGTCAGTTGGCATAGCAAGAAACAGGTGTCTGTCGCATTGTCAACTGCTGAGGCTGAGTACGTTGCAGCCGGTAGCTGTTGCGCTCAGATCTTGTGGCTGAAGCAACAACTACAAGATTTCGATATTCAACTCAAACGCATTCCAATAAAGTGTGACAACACCAGTGCTATAAATCTTACTAAGAATCCTGTTTTACACTCACGCACTAAACACATAGAGATTAGGCATCACTTTCTTCGCGATCATGTTGAAAAAGAGGACGTTGTATTTGAGCATGTTGATACTAAAAACCAACTTGCTGACATTTTTACTAAACCATTAGCAACGGAACCGTTCTTCAACATTCGTCGTGAATTAGGGATTTTAGATCTCTCCTCATCGATGTCTTAAGCATGTTGGTCCTTATTTATATATATCTCACTTTGGCTGTTAAGCTTTGTTTTTAGACATCACTCAGACTCCATAAGGTTTCATCAACAGAGGTAATATCATTCCTTTCTAAAATCTCTTTGGAACTTTGTGATTAGTGTATGGTAGAACAAATTCGTTAAGATCGTTTATATGTATTTCATTGCATATGTTGTTTGAACATTAACGTTTGATTCATGAATTGTACTTGAGCATCATTATCATGACATCATCTATACTGCATTGACTCAAGAGCTGTTCACAGGTTTCTAACTCAACAGGTAGTCACAAATCAGTTAAAACATGTTTTAGCATCAAGTATGTATCGATACAACAAGAACATGTGTCGACACATTAGAGTTTCCGATCGATACATTCGTGATATGTGTCGATTCATGTCTTTTCATTTTCAATTTTTTAAAAACTTGTTTCAGTATGTGTCGATGCATCCGTGCTTTGTGTCGACACATAGGACACTTTCAAAAACAAAAATTTCGCGATATGAATCGATCCATACCCTTTGTATCGATACATACTGTTTCTTTTACAATAAATGCATGTTCAAATCAGTTGTGGATCGACACATCAGCTAATTTTAAAGGGATAATTCACTCTAACCTCTCTTCTCCTCTCATACCCACACAACTAACCCTAACCTTCTCAAACATCTTCATCTCCAAAACCCTAATTCACATCTTAACCCCTCTACAATTTATCACCATGCCTCCCAGAATTATACCGGCTAGACAAAGAGGAAAAGGAAAGGAACCCATTGGGACGTCTGGTCAGTCTCCACAACCTCCAGAAATCCCTCCCAGTGCTCTCACTCTTCTTCATCCTGCCATCGCTGAGGAGTTTGAGACCTCTTTCAAGACAAGGTTAGTTATGAAACCTCATGTCTTTGATAAAACTGATGCATCTGCCCTCCATCTCAACGATGTCGTTGATTTATTGAAGGCACAAACCCTTGGTACATTTTTGGCCATAAATGATGCCTATCATGAGGATTTTATTCGTATATTTTATGCTGGTCTGCAAACTGGTAGAGGCTATATGTTCAGATGCTCAATTGGCACCAAAACTTACACTTTTGAAGCCACTGATTGGGAGAAAGTGTTTCAAATTCCGCTTGGGGTGCCTGGACTGAAAAAATGGCATGACCAAAGTTATGATACGGAGTTTAAAATAAGGGACTATGTTGCATCTATTTCCAAATTGGATAGACCTCTCGGAGAGGATGAACCCATCACTTCTGGTATGATTACAAGCATACCTAGAATACTTCACTGGATTGTCTCGCACATCTTGCGTCCAAAGTCTGGTGGTCATTCTAGGTTGGATCGATCAGACATTCATCTTGTGTACCTTCTTCACAAAAAGGTCCCACTTAATTGGCCAAACTACTTTGTGAAACGCATGTTTCTTATGCGTAACAGTATGAAGAATATCACACTTGGATATGCTGCCTAAATTATGCGAATCATCAAATACTGGAATGTAACCATCCCTTTAGTACCCCTTACATCTTCCTCTTCCGCCCAAGAGTTCAACACTGCTACTTTATCTCATATGGGATACCGGTGGGACAAGGAGCGTCAATGTTTTTATTTTCTGGACAGAGGATCCAAAACAAGGGTGTACAATTTTGATGTGCCATCTGAACAAGTGTTTGTGCCTGAAGACCAACTGGATGAAGAAATGCATGAGGCCAATGACGAGAATCAGCCTGAAGCAGATGCTAATGCTGGCTGGGGTGATTGGGTGCCACAAAGGTGGTCTCCAACAAATTCTGAACCAGGTCCACGTGTTCCTCCGTTCTCTGGCGCTGCCTCCTCTTCAACTGCCCCTGAGTACTTGACTCAAATGTTTCAGCAAATGGAGCTTGCAAATCAAGCCCGTCATGAACAGGCGCTTGCTTGGCATGTGCAGCAAAATGAGTGGCATAAGGAGCATCGTGAGTGGCATGATGAACACACAAGGATGTATCATAATCAGCATGCTTGGCACACGGAATTGGTTAAATGGCATCAAGTCTTTTACAATGAAATGTCTGGTTTTATGGACGATTGTCGTGCACATCCTGGTATCATGGACAGATTCAGAAGTGTTGAAGTTCAGAACCGGTTCCGGCGATACAATTTCATGGGCCATAATCCTGATGAGATGCCTCCTCCGCCGCCTCCACCAAGCTTCAGAGATCCTGATAGAGAGGATGAGGAGTCATGTGGAGGCCATAACCCTTTTTAGGCTAGCATCATGTCATTTCATTACATTTCATTTCATCATCATGTTGTTTCAGTTTCCTTGCTACATTGTTCAAACTTCATTTGTTTTGGTTCTGCTTATGTAAACTCCAAGTACTTTCTTAAAATTTTAATGCTTATTTCTTTTAGTTCTGTTTACTTGTGTTAGTCTTTCCCTGTCTTATCATTCTCTGTGAATGATTCTGTTATGTTAAGCTTCATTCTTGGTGATTGTGAGCTTCTATATCAATATTGTTGTCTATTGTTACATCAATTTTGCTGTCTATGCTTTGGGACTATTTCACCAGACTGTCTATCTCTTCTTTTTGATGTTGACAAAGGGGGAGAAGAAAGACAACAAGATGTTGACAGCCATGCACAAACTCAGGGGGAGTGCTCTATCACATCTTGCAAATTTGCCATCATCAAAAAGGGGGAGTTTGTGAGCAAGCCTTTAAGTTTTTGTATGATTGCAAATTGTGTGATATGCATGATATAAGATTTGTATGCATGATTAGTTTGTACATACATATGATTTCATACCTACTATGATTTAAAAGACAATGCAAATTGATTCATATCATCATTGTAATCATAAAAACGTTTTTCCTATGTATGCATCGATTCATACGTGTCTTGTATCGACACATACCTTTGATAAACTCACAAAAAAAACCGTTTTGCTTCAGTATGTATCGATTCATACGACACTTGTATCGATACATGATCCTTTGTAACTAGGGTATGTATCGACGCATACGCATCATGTATCGATGCATGATTTACTTCACATTCTGAAATAATTTTGCTTCAGTATGTATCGATTCATACGATACTTGTATCGACACATGTTCCTTTGTAATTGAGCTATGTATCGACGCATGTGCATCATGTATCGATGCATGATTTATTTTACATTCTGAAAATTAACAGGTACAGTATGCATCGATGCATACAACCATGTGTCGACTCATGCATGTGTTATACTCACTATGTATCGACGCATACGACTCTTGTATCGATACATAGAGCTGTTTGTTGCTTTTAACCGTTTCTGTTTTCATATATAAGTGTCATGACAGTTCAATTTGGACGTAGAATTCTGGTTAGAGTGAAAAAGTGCAATCAAAGCAAAAGACAAGTTTGGTGTGCATGATTTTTCAAGAGCAGTGTTAGAAACCTGAAAGAGACTTTGTCTTCATCATCTTCTCAATCTCGTTAATTCAAGAACATCAACACATAATCATTTTTGTTCTTCGGATTAAGGGATCTTTGAGATAACGTTCAGTGGTACGATCATTGATCTAGCTGAGTTGAAGATACAAAGGGGGTTTCGAGGAAAAACCATTTGGTTTGTCCTTCAAGAACGAGTGTGTTCTTGAGGGTTTATTAGTCACGATTGCAGAACAGATTCAGCCGCAGCGTAGGGTTTGGAAATCTGGAGATTTCGCAAACAGGTCGTGGAACCGGTGAATTGTCTGTATTTCTTGCAGGAAAATTCTTGATCAAGCTCAGATCAAGTGAAGGTTCATACAATAGGAAAATCTTGGGGTTTAGATTTCTGGATTTGTATTGTAACCTTGTAAAGAACGAATTCAGCATTATTGATATAACAGGTCTCAATTTCATTTTGAAATTGAGAGGGAGACGTACCCACACGCGAGGACGGAAGTGGGGAACTTCCTTACCAAATCTCTGCGTATCGTATTCTATCTTTATCTCTTTACGCTTTCAACAATTTTGTGATTCGTTTGGTGTGTTGCGTATTAAAGTTTCAAGATACAATAGTGGTACGAAAATCTTTGTCAAAATCACCATTATTGTTAATCGTTGAATGCATACACGCCAAGTGTTTGACAAAATTGTTTGCTGTGTTTTTGTTCATTGGAAACAGTCTTTGTATGATAAGTGCATTTGAGTCGATTCATATCTGGTGTTAATATATCTTTGTCATCCTAATAAATCCAGCATAAACTCGTGTGTCCGGTTTTCTAGTAGCTGGTTCAGAATAGACGGAAGTCGATTCGGGATCATAATTTTTCCGCTAACTTGAAAGACTCTGATAAACTTTTTTAAATCCTTGAGTTTGAAGGAGGTGATCTATTCACCCCCCCTCTCGATCACTAGCCACACCGTCTAACACACCTTAGGAAGGTTTTTTTTCTGCAAAATCAAGAAATTGAATCATTCAATTCTCATACTCTTCATTTAATCTATTGGCTTTATCCAACTACAATCCATAATCCCATACAGCTTCTGAAAAATAAAATAAAAATAGTACACAACCAATAATAACTACCATAACAACAACAAATACCATAACAACATTATAGTAAACAACATCAACAACCACATATTACAACAACATCAACGACGAAACAACTACAAAAACAACAACGACAAAGATGACCTACGACTACAACATCAACGACAAAAACAACAAACAACAGTAATGGAGAATTTGTACATACCAGAAATGTGATGAGAAACTCAATAGAGAAAAATTCAAGCTTATTTCCTCCTCATAGAAGAAGGGTGGTGGTTCTGAGTATTGGGAAACTCCTTCATTTGTTGGAGAACAATGGGTTCCTTTCATTCGCTAGGGCACAAAAAGTGAATGAGACAAACAAAACATTATAATTCTGAAGGATAAAAAGTTGTCTTTAGAGTTTTTATCTCAGTTTTCTTCAACAACCGAGGGATAATATCCGACGTAAAATATATAAAAATAAAGGCGTCTTTTTATTTGTAAATAAAACATTAAATTGCAAGAGTTGGGAATCAAAGCCCGAACATTGAACAATATTTTACGTCGGTTTTCCTAGAAGATCGAGGTTAAAGATAAAGTTTCTTAAAAAAACATATATATAGCACATTCCAGTTTATTTGACCTTGGTTCTACAATAACTGAGGTGAAAGCTTCGTCATGAAATGTATTATTTGTAGTAATGATAATGTAGAATAAAATTCAAAAGTCAAGTTTGACTTTGTTGACCTTTGTTGTTATTTCATGTGTTTCACTTTCATTTTGCATTGTTACATTAAATTTGCATTAGCATTTCTTTTAGCCATTTATCAACATATATCAAAGGTAAAAGATAAATTCAAAAGGTGGAACTTTGACTTTAATTTTTGTGTTAAATAACTTGTTTTAATTCAAATTATTTTTATTTGCTTTATTAAAATATTTTGATTAATACTTTGAATGAGACAAAGATAAGAATAATTTCTAGGAATGAAACAAAGGGAATCTTTTATTGATCAACTATTTCACATTATAATCCATACATTAACCCTTTATTTACACGTTTCTTCTCTTTTGCATACATATTACCTACATACATATAATACAATATTTCAGAAAAATACAAAGAAACATAGTCTTATTTACATTCTAATGTACTACAAATGGAGAAAAAGGAAAGAGTGCAAATAGATTTTTGTTTACATTTTTATTCCATAATTTCTAAGTACAACGTGTGGTTTTATATTACAAAATATAAAAAGGGAAATGCATTTTTAAAATCAGCTTACAGGCAAGTCTTTGCACGCTATCTCCTTTGTACATTCATCATCAAGCCTTCTTAATGTGAGCCTCATGCCAAGTCAAGCCATCAACTCCAAACCATTAGCTCATATGCACATAAGACAAAATAAAAGAATAAGGAAAATTTCATTAGTAAGAAAATCAATCAGGGACCACAACAAGTTTTTTACATGCATCAGTTATGAACAAATTCACAAAAATTTCAAGAATTCACAGACAAACGGAATCAAGTCTAAAAAAATTTTGGTACACGCACATACAAATTTCATACGTGCCAATAACCCTATAAAGCAATGCCCCTATAACATTCAGAGGGAGACATTTTTTCATTAGAGTCACTCTGCAGAAATTATTCCAAACTGATCGGTTGGCTTATATAGTAATTCCAAATATTGAATTACTCTATGTCAGCTTAGAGCTATACAATTTTTTTGAGTTGCTAGACCTAATTCCCCTCATACCTACACTAAAAGCTCATACATAACACTAATTTTACTCTAAATTTCACATTGAAATTCTGAGTGATAGGAGCTATAAACCTTAGTCACTACACATTCATCAAGAACACAACGACACGAAAAGAAAAAGAGGAGAATGGGAAGTAGACAAGTAGAAGGTTTGTCTCTCTGAGAACGTTCAGAGTAGGTAAAATTCTTCTTACGATTTTAGTGTATCCTTGTTGTTGTTGCTCTGATATTTGAATTGAGAAAGATTGTGTTCCTATGTTAGCTTCGACCTCCTTTCACTTTGCTTGATTTTATTTTTTCCGTGTTTGGATTGATGTGTGGACTAGGTGTTAGGTCTGTTTTTGTTTAGTTTGTGAGTGTGAGATATTGGATCGAACTCTAGTATGGTCGAAGGGTAGCTTTTGGTTCGACAGGAATTAAGCATGGGGTCGAAGTTTGTTCGCATGTGTTCTGTCGGAGTAATGCGTGTTGTAGTTGAAGTTTGTTCTAACATGCATTAGTCAATATTGCTAGGATTGTTAGCATATTGAATTGGGCCTTGCTTGTAAGCCCAATTGTTTAAGTTAGTTTGTACCCTAAGTTGGCTTGTAATGGGTAATTGTTAAAAAGCTCATTAGGTTAGTGTGTTAGTTTTCTTATAAATAGCATGCTAGTCTCTCATCTTGTATAAGGAAAAATAGGAAGATAAAATCCTAATTCAAGTGAGAGAGGTTATTTTGTTATTCTTGCATACTTGTAATCTTGTTTGAAAGAGAAAGGAAATAATATTATAACCAAATTTGTGTGACAAATCCTTATTAGGTTGAGAGAGGTTAATTGTTGGTATTCACTTGTAATCTTTGAACCCTATTGAGAAAGTGAATAGTAAAACAGATTTAACCAATTCTCTATTCTTCTTCCTCTTTTCTCTTTCTTTGTGAACCCTAATAGGGTTTCGTTTGTTTGTTCAAGTTTTTCCTTCTTTTCTACCCTTGTGGATTTCTTGGTGTTCAAGAAACCAAATATACTTTGTTATTCTGGTATCATTTTTCACAACAGTGAGGTTTATAGAAGTTAGGGTTTTAAGATTTATTGGTATCATTTCATTCATAGGGTGAGGTGTTTGTCAATTTTTGTTTAAAGGGTTTTATTGAGAAGGAGATTTAGAGTTTTTTTCGTGTTTAGAGGGTTTGAGTTTTGAGGAGGTCTGGATTGAGTTAGGGTTTCAAGTAGAGTTTGTTTTAGGGGTTAGATCTAGAGGATTACACTAGGATTTTGAGTTTTCTGATGTTGGATTCAGACTCAGGAGGGTCAAAATAAAGGGGATAGAAGTTTTGTGTGATATGTATAATGCAGGAGACATACGTAGAAGGAGGATCTTGCCAACTGTTATCAGGGTTATTGTATGCACTCTCAATAGATGGATGTTTGTCTGAAATCAAAAATAGGTTGGATTGCAGAGCAATATGTATTTGGACATTGTGAAGACAATTAGAAAGATATTACTGTTGCCATCTTCTGCCACTGCCATGAGTAAGGTTCCTTTATATTTCTCATACAACCATGTTCTATCAATTTGAACAACAGGTTTGCAAAACACAAAACCTTTTATGCATGGTTGATACTGTAACACCAATATTTTTTGTTTAATTATTTAATTAAGTTAATTTATGTATTTGAGTGAATTAGCATGACTATATGATCTTACATATTGATTTAAACTGAATATTGTTTTATGTATGTGGGATTTAGTGATACGATTGGGAAGAATAGAGTAGTATGGTGATAGTGTAGAAGTGGTAGAATAATCAAAATAATAGTGTTTTACTTATTAAATTGAATATGAGTAGTAGCATTTTTAGTGAATTTAATTATTTTGTTATTAGAGAAAAAATAATAAGAATAGAGTAATTAAATATAGAAAAATATGGCTTTATGATAAAAATATTTAATTTATTAATTAATAGAGAAAATAGGAGTTAGTAGAGAAATAAGTGGCAATAAGGATATTTAGGAGAATAAGTTGAAAGCTAATTATGTAATTAGAAGAGATTGTGTAGAAAACCCTAGATATATATTCTAAAAGGTGAAGGAGAGTTAAGTTTCATCCAATTATTAGAGAGGCAAGAGGAGAACCCTAGAGCTAGAAGATGACAGGAAAACCATTAGAGAAGAGCTTGCTTGCTGAAATTCTAAGGTAAGGGGGAGAATATCTTTCAATAGAGCTTATGCATGAGGGATAGGGTAGAGGAGTCCTTAATCTCCAATAGGGTATTGAGTTGTTCATGAAATTTTGAGTTTCTATGATATTATGATGTTGCTTGGTTGAATTTATGTGTATTTTCGTGTATAATTTGGTATGTGATTATTGTTTTGAAATTGTTAATATTTTCCACCATTATTGAAGGTTTGAAGTTTTGGATAAATGTGAAAGTGTGAAAATACATGACTTTGTTGATGTTAATATGTGATAATTTGTAAATTTGTGGTTTTAATCATTGGATAATTGTTGCATGTCAAATTCTGAGATCGAAACATTTTACATAATCGAAATCGGAGGTCTAGAAGGGTTTTTATGGTGGAAAGCAAAGAAAAATAAATTTTGGGTATTTAGTGGCGAACTGGTCATGGGAAAAAACCCAGTTATGGGTGACGTCTGTCAACCCTTATGACTTTCGTTGTGTCTAACAAAAAATATCATAACTTGAGATCTGTGACTCTGTTTGGGATGCAGTTCGAAGCGTTGAAAAACTAACACGTATTACTATCTCATGGTGATGCCTTAAGAGGATGAGTATGCACTTAATGATGTGAATATACTATTTTAATTAAGGTGTAATGTCGGTGGTCGTGTTTCTAGTTGCCGAGTTAAGTTTTATGTGTTGTGTTGTCGTGCGATTCATGTTCACTATAGTTGGGCATGTTTTAGGTGACTTAAATTAATTCATTGCATGATTACATTGGGTTGTTGGGTGTTAATAATTGATTTAGAAAGATTATTTAATTATCATAACTAAATTGATAATGTTATTTGGTGATGTTATGTGATTAACGAAAGATGATGTTTTGTATGCCTAAATTTGGTTGTATGTGGTGTATGAATATTTGAGTTGTGTGATACTTGTGTGTGAATATGCATAATTGTTGTTGTTGTTGTGGTGGTAGTTCTAAGGGGGAACTACGTTGTTATATGTTATTTATGTTTTGATGTTGTTTATGGAACATTATATGATTAATTTTTCTGATCATTATGTTTGCACAATGAGTTGATTAAATTGATGTTCTATTTGAAATATAATTATGTTAAGATGAATTATTACCATGCTTGTGTTGCACTGTTGATTGATAATGTGCATTTTATGATTTGGTGTGATGTAATCCAGACAGGGGATTACTAAAGTTGTCAATGCATTACGTTATGATCAGAATAGGGGTCTTAACACATTTATTTAATGATATGCTCATGTATCGTACAAGTTATGTCAAAAGGCATGTATGCTAGTTCAGAGAGGGGAATATTGATTTGTCCCAAGCTTAGAAGAGGGGGCTCATGGGTTCAGAAGTGGGGACCCGGTTCCATAGAGAACCAAATATCGAGTTGGTACCACATGCATATGCATAGAGTTGCATTTCATAATGAGTTATATGCATAATTGTTGAGTTGTGATTTATTGATGTGTTGGGTGAGAGAATGTATTGTGATATATTGTGAATGATATTGTGTAGATAATGTTGTGTTATTATCCTACTTGCAGTATATATTTGTTATTATTGTTTTTGATTTCTCACTCCTTTGTTGTTGTTGTGGTATGTGTTCCTCTTCGGTGTACAGATAAGCAGGTAACTAAGTGGCAGCTTAGAATGGAAGGGTGGCAAAATGTCGTTTCTTCTTATTTTTCTTTTTGCATTTAGTTTTTGTGCTCTGATATGTAACACTAGAGAAAACATTTGTGATTTATCTTATATGGTATCACTAATACGAAAAACCCATTTAGCAATGGTTGGGAATGACATATAATGACGCGGGCGAAGGCGTTGTTATGTTGATTGTTGTTGTAAGTTCGCCGTTTCTACAACGGTCTGGAAACCGTTGTTGTATTTTGGAAGCACGCGATATATTGCAACGGTTAGGTATTTCAACCGTTGTAATATATATTAACTATCACAACGGTTATCAGTATGAACCGTTGTCATATATGTTAACTATCACAACGGTTATTTGTCTCAACCGTTGTGGAATGTATCCTTAGTTTATTAAATACAAATGTATATTGCTTGTTTTACCATCCACCTTATTAAAGAAATACAACCATTAAAATTGGTAAAGAACTATATAATCTGAAAATTAAACTGTTCTTGAAAACCAACTTAAACACACCACTGTTTTCCGAATTGCATCCATTTCATTCCGCACATTTTATGTTCCTTAACATAAAATTTATGGTTCGATGGTCGGTTTCCTTCAATCCATCGATATCTTTTGTTATAGTTTACCTCATCATCGCCAAAAATCACCACGATTTTATCATCATAACAATGATCATGATCTTAACAACCACGGCGATTAGTGACGATGATGAGGTAAACTATAATAAAAGATATCGATGAATTAAAGGAAATGGACCATTGGACCATAAATTTTATGTTAAGGAACATTAAATGTGCTGAATGAAATGGATGCAATTCAGAAAACATTGACATGATAAAGGTTGGTTTTCAAATACATCCTAATTTTCAGATTATAATGTTCTATAGCAATTTAACTGATTGCATTTTCAATAAAAGGATAGTGAAACAAACGATATACATAGTATATAATAAACTAAATTTCATATACAATATCAGAATGAATTCATATATATGTACCTTATCAGAATGAATTCATATATAGGTACCACCATCATCATCACCATGTGAAACAAATCCTAAGAAGAAGCAATGATGAAAATTAGTTAGTATTAAATTTAACTATATACAATATACATAGTATATATATAATAAACTAATGTTCTATATCAATTTAACTGATTGCATTTTCAATAAAAGGATAGTAAAACAAACAATGTACATAGTATATAATAAACTAAATTTCATATACAAAATAAGAATGAATTCATATATATGTACCTTATCAGAATGAATTCATATATATATATATATATATATATATATATATATATATATATATATATATATGTACCACCATCATCATCACCATGTGAAATAAACCCTAAGAAGTGGGAAGCAGTGAAGAAAATTAGTTAGTATTCAAAACAAAACAACCAAAAGTTAAAACAAACCCCTAAGAAGTGGGATTGTACCATTACAATGAAGTTCACCTTGCTTGTGAAGCATTGAAGTCGAATCTGCACAAAATGAGAACAATCAACAAAAACAACATGAAGCAAACGAGATAATGGGAACTATTTAACAAAAAGATTGAAGTAGAAGACTACCTTATTTTCCATAAACAATATGTACATTACGCTTGCTACCGCCAGCATCATCACCATGTTCATCTAGTTTTAGATTCTGCAGGAAGAACTACAAGGAGGAAGAAGCTTAAATCAAAAGCTTCATACTTCTTGTATTTCTTCTCGCAGATTCTAAAAAAAGATGAAGTTTGGGTGCTAGGTTTCGCTGTGAAGGAAACGGCGCGACTGTCAAAAAGGGAAAGTTAATTCCCTTATATAGGTAAATGTTTCACAACGGTTTTCTTAAATAACCGTTATGATAGATTATATATTAATTTAATAATATCACAACAGTTAGTTATAATAACCGTAGCGATACCCCTTATACGTGGTACTAGGTTCGACACCAGGCAACAACATTTTCCTAAAATTACGCCTGGATTATAAGTGATATCGCTACGGTCATTACTTATAACCGTCGTGATATTATTAACCGTTGCACTTCCCAACATATGAACGGTTTACAAGAAAATATAGTTCCAAAATATGAACGGTTTACAAGTTATCATCATTACAAGCATTAAACTATCAGTCTTTTCATCTTCAACCTCATCTATAAATAGACAATTTTACATATCTAAATAATATATTCTTCGTAACAATGAGTTCAACAAATGAGAATCCTAGAAACCTCAATGAGGAACGTCAGGAGCTAATCCAGGAGGTCGTCCAACCAGCAACTGCCAACTTCAGGGATGCCTTAAGGGTAAGGAAGGATAAGAAGAAGAAGAAGAAGAAGAAGCCGAAGAAGAAGAAGATAAAGAAGAAAAGGAGGCCTGTATATTATGATTCTGATGAGGGGAGTGAGGAGAGATGCCTAGATTATGAAAATGCATTTTATGTTATGGGCTCTAACAATGATCTTGATATGTAATATGTTTATCAATGTACTCTCAATGGAATATTAAAATAAAATTATGTCTATATATGTTCATCTCTTACAGTTTTATTTTTAAAGTTATATATACTCTATTGCACTTAAAAATACTAAAGAATACATTGCTGTGAATCGAAGCGTGATACATGTAGTACAACGGTCTTCTAATACAAGCGTGTTAAAATGTAAAAATACGAAGAAAAAAAAATATAGATCTGGGAATCGAAGCTTGTTACACAGCTTGTATTGAAACGGTTATGTAATACAACCGTCGTTAAATATGGCGTTATAAATTTTTAATCCTGTTACAACGGTGGGATACGAAACCGTGGTAAACCTGGCGTCGTTAAATGGGGTTTTCGTAGTAGTGTATTAAGTAGAAAGTTAAATTCTACTCTCATGGTTAATGTTTTTACGTTTGAAGAGATTTCATTTATGTTATAAAGTCTTTGAAATGAAATGATTTATTGATTGCATGCTTTATTATGAGAAATTTCGTTGCGATGATACCCTAAGTGAAAGTGAGCATGCGATAACACCCTAAGTGAAGGTGTTTATTATTGTTTTATTTGATAAAGTGTTACAAGGCATGTATGTTTTGAAAAGAGAATATGTGACATCCTATTTGATTGTGTGATTACTCTGATTTTATTGTATAATTATGCGCAGGGGAAATATGGTGTTAGAAATTCGCCCGGAAGAGTCAATGGAATATTCTATTTCCACTAACACAAGTTATGTATGTAGTAAATGTCGGCAGTGGCTCCAAAATTGCAATAGTTTACAAAGCATATGTATTAAGTACCACAAAATATTATGGAACTTTTTTGTACGAATCCTTACAATTTCCATAAACTTGCTCAACAACCTTAATTTTCGCTATCCATGCCTTCTTGTATGAGGTAGTATAATTGTATTGCGTAACAATACAGGAGATTATTGTACTCACCTTCAATGACTGATCCTTACTAACGAGGTGGATCCATATTTTACGGTGATCGTGCATCAGATTGGTGGTAATGCAAGTGTGAGGTGGATCCATAGAACTTATCTGTCAATAATCACTTCTCTTCCTGTAAGATACTACCATACGGAACAGTCTATCGAAATCTTTTGGACCACATTGGACTAGACGATGTATTACAACTAAAATATTCATCATCTCGTTAATTTAGTTTTAATATCAACAATTTACTAATATAATAATATATTTTTCTTCTATAGTTATTTGGATACCATATCTAGGTCTCAACCATGAAATTAACCCCGAAGATGTTGCAATTTGGATTGCAAAAACATCAATTATCAGATTCACTACTATGGAGATACCTCATAATGACCGTGTCAAATTGTAGTTTGGCATGCAGCAACAAATCCCAGATTCCTCGACGTATCTGGGATAATGACATCAACTTATAGTCGGTGTACAAAGGAATTTTTGTGAGTGCATCTTTCCATTTAGTTATGTTTTGAATGATGTCAAAATTAGGAGAAACTTTTGCATTTTTGTACATTGGACGATATCAATCAAATTCTAGATGTGCATTATCCATCTTAGCTTTAGGTTGCGTATAAGCATATTTGGAAATGATTGGAAATAACTTAGGAAATATCCATGCATAAAAAAATTAAGTTTCTAGTGTGAAAACTACAACATAGGTCGACACATACGTGTTTAGCCAGATCTATAGAAGCTTTTGCTTCAGCATAGGTCGACACATAACTCACTTAGGTCGACACCCATGCCTCAATATTAAAGCCTGTAGCCACTTCCTATGTGTCGCCTCAAATAGGTCGACTTGAGACCTTTATAGGTCGATACATACGCTTTCATAGGTCGACCTATAGACTTCAATTTTTTATTTTTGGTTTTCCTTTTAACTCCTTATTCATGCCCTTTGCTTCATATCTTGCACACACACACGCACACACACACACACACACACATACACACACACACACACACACACACACACACACACACTAATACATGCATCATTTTCTAGTAAGGTTCTAGAGTAAAAGCTATATGAAACCATAATTGCAAAACATGCTCATCATCTTCAACCTCTCTTATATGCATACACACAATCAAACTACACATAATCATTTTTTGATTGGGTGACCATTTATATTAGGGTTGATAACGTCCAATTAGGTTTTTGTACCGAGAATATTGGATTGAGTTCTTTGAGTGTTTCAAATAAGAAAACCAAGTTGGGGGTTTCCTTCAAAATCATTGAAGATTTGAAGGTTTTGGATAAGATTACGCAATTCGGATCCGATCGAGTGAAAGCCTTGGGACAAGGTGGTTCCTTGCAAGGGAGTAGCGTGAGACAGTGGATTGTGTTGGTAAATCTTTGGTTTCAACAAATGTGCACTTGGATTAAGTCGACTGTGTGAAAGCCTTGGGGCAAGGATGTGACTTGCAAGGAAGTAGGAAGAATTGGTGAATTGAAGCATCATTGTTTGTGACTTGATCAATCTTTGATCGAGGGTTTTGGAGGTGGTAGAATCAACAACCAACCATAGGGTTCGTAGGGTTAAAGTTCTTCATCTATTGTATATATATTTTTTGCAAAGTAAGGCTAATTTCAAGTATCTCAATTCGATTTCGAATTGACGCCAAACGTACCCATAGCGAGGCCGATTGACGAACTGCCTAAACAAATCCTTGTCTCTCTCTTTCTCTCTCTGCTAATTTTTTGTGTTTGTAAATTATTGAATTCATCGGTTGTTTGATCAATTCGATTGGAAATTATTTTTTTTATCACATTTTTAATTAGTTTCTGTTGATAGAATTATAATTCGGTTGATTGTGATTGGTTTTGGATCAACAAAACAAATCAAATTTCCAAAATATATCAATTGCTCACAAGGTGTTCGATAAATTGCATTGTTGTGTTTTTTGTGACTTTGATCATTGGAAATAAGCTCTACATATAACTTAGCATTTGAACGTTGCAATTAATCGTTATTGAACAATATGTGTTCATTATCATTTAATTGTGTACCTTTACGAATATCTGAGCTTTTTGATATAGGTTCGGTTAGACGATTCAATTCGGGTTGTTTCCGCTGTGCCTTAAATCTTTTGAATACTATTTTTGCCAAAAGTTTGATTTTAAATTTATGATATATTCACCCCCTATAGATTGAAGCATATCTTCTAAAAAGTGGTATCATGAGCTCTAGTTGATTATGTGTTTAAGATTTGCTTTTTAGAAAAATGACTACCAAACCTAAGGGAACATACAATAAAACACCAATTTTCACCGGCGAAAATTATGGCTATTGGAAAGCTTGTATGCGTATTCATGTCAACTCCGTTTATAAGGGTATACGGGACGCCATCAAAAATGGTCCGAATGAAATTACCGTGACCAATGCTGAGGGTGTTACATCACCTAAACCGGAAGCACAATGGAATGAAAATGATTGGAAATAGTGGTCACATGATTGGAAAGCGAAAAATATTCTCACATCCACTTTAGGTGTTGATGAGTATTATCGTGTTCTTATTGTGAGACTGATGTCAAACAAGCTAGGATCAACACATTAAATCAAGAGTTCGAGCTATTTCATATGGAGCATGATGAAACCATTGTGGATATGCAAAAATGGTTCACACGTCTTATCAATCGATTCAATGCACTAGGTAAGCCTATTTCCAATGAGATTACTACTAACAAAGTGTTGAGATGTTTAAGTAGGGAATGGAAACCTAAGGTCACTGTTATCAAAAGGAGAATTATCTTAAAGTACTTGATCTCACGGATTTTTTTGGAAAATTGGAAAAGCGTGAGCAAGAACTTTCTTGCTTGGAAAAACATGAAAAAGAGTATGAAAAGAAATGGAAGAAGGAGAAAGGTAAAGACAATGAAGTAGAGAAGAAGTATATTGCTCTAAAGATTTCAAGCTCAAGGTCCTCTCATAATGAGCAAAGTGATTATGATACTAAAAATGAAAAAGATTCCGATGAAGAAGATATGTGGTTGTTTATCAAAAAGTATAATGGATACCTGAGGAAATATGGATATAAGTACTATGACAAGAACCATAGTAAATCTATAAGGCTATCTAATTCCTCCAAGGAAGATGAGAACAAGAAGGGTAAGTTTAGAAGTACATGTTACAATTGTGGCAAATCGGACCACTATAAGCCGGAGTGTCCTACAATCAAGAAAGACAAAGAAAAAGGCCATGATAAGAGATCTAGCAAGTCTATAAGAGCTTGTGCCACTTGTGAGAGAGAAAGTGATTCTTCAAGGGATGATAGCTTCACTTCAAGTATTGAATTGTCCAAGCTTTGATACATGGCAAACAAAGGAAAGAAAAAGGTTGTAAGTCACTCTAAACTTAAAACTTCTCACGACTTACCTTTTTCTCAATTACAAGCATCTTTTGAAAATCTGCAAAGACAAGCCATAAATGCTTTCAAGAGATTAACTTCAAACAAAATAATAGTTTCTCACTTAGAAGCTAAAATTTTGGAAAATGAAAAGAATATGGAAGCTCTAAGGAAGTCTATGCTAGATATTCTAAAATATAAAAATGAGGATGACAAAACTTCATGGTTTGGTTGTGAAGCTTGTCACATTTGGCAAAAGGAGTCAAGAACCATTAAAGCCAAGTTGGATAAGGCTTTGTAACCTAAGGTTACTTTTTCTATAGATACTTCTAAGTATGACGTGCCTTCTCATAATCCTTATAGAAGGTATAGTTACGTTAAAAAGGAACGAAATAGCAAAAAGTTATCTTCTCTTAATTTTTATTGTCATTATTGTTGCAAAAAGAGTCATACTATTGTTAAGTACAAGTTTAGGAAACTCTTTGTTCCTAAAGGTGCCTTTCAATGGTTGCCTAAATGCAACCAAGATTTTATTAATCCCCAAGGACCCAATGAAGATTGGGTACCTAGCACTAGTTCTTAATCATGCAAGAAAAATGTCTTGGCTCTATGAAGAGAGTATGGGATCTCATTTATGGAGGCTTAAGGCATAACAAGGTGACATGTCCTTATTGTGTTGACTTTGTGGCAAGCAAGGCAGATTGCGTTACTAAGAAGGTTAATGTTTAGTGTTTCTTTAATTGGTAAAAGTGTGTTGATTATTACTAATGTTTCTATCCGAGAAGTACCGGAAAGGTATTATATTTAATGATGTAGATTTATTTTCAACAAGACATACTCAAGTACATCAAATTGGGATTGATCAACTTAAGATAATGAAACACGAGGAGGAGCAAGATAATTATCATGATTGAACAAGAATGAAAGTCCAACAACAAGGATGATCGCCAAGTCAATTGCCTCTTGGATACATTATTAATAGCACTTTCAAATACTTGTACAAGGAGAGAAGTGGTAAGAGCGTTTTAGTTTCGTTTGTGTTTGTGGTACGATTGCATTTATTTAAACTCTAGTTCGAGAGTTCCTCGTGGAATGCAAGTGCATCCTTCGTCATTCGTACGGTGAGGTAATATCATTTTAATCCTTTTCTTATTTTGTAAATAAGTATTTCTTTTATCTGTTTATTCCTTGAAGGTATGTGATACATTATGTGTATGATGTTTGTGGTATGTGTTCACTTCCAAAAATTTCAAATGTGGCCATTGTATGTTGCATTTTATATGTTTATAGTGACTATGTTCTAAATGTCTTCATATTGGATCTATATCTTGTACCATTTCATGCCTACATGTTTATGTTTGCATGATATTAGCTAACATACCATGAAATACTATCATATGCAGTGTAGTCTCTCATCAATTAATCATCTATGAGTCAAAGAAAGCCTCTCAAGGTCATTACAAATCCAATTGAGTCAAAATTTTAGAAGTTGGAATCTTACATGTCGACCCATATGAGTTATAGGCCGACACATAATAATTAATTTTGGGATTTTTCAAAATAGTTACAGTATAAGTCGACACATAGACGTATAGGTTGACACATGGAACAACATTTTTGAATTCTTTTTTATTTTCTTGAGTATGTGTCGTTGCATATCAATTATAGGTTGGCTCATAACAATTAAAGGTCGACTCATAAGTGCAGAGTGAGATTTTCTTCATTCTCTTTACTCTCATTCATGCATCAAATTCCCTAAACCTTCTCATTCCTTCTTGAACTTTGAGAATAATTCAGTTCTCATTATATTTCTCTTGTTTCATCTCTCTCACACCATTAACATCCAAAAAATCCAACAAATTATCTTCATTTTCATCAATTTATTTAATTTTATTTCAAAAACCCTATTTCACCCAAACTCACCAAAGTTCCAAAATTCTCATTTGTTTGTGGTTCATTTTTAAATCTATGTGTGTTACGGTGATTGTCTATCTTGGTTGAGTGTGTGAGCATTCAAAGATCTCTCATACTCACTCATTTTTCATTTAAACCTTTCGTCTAACGCTTGGTGTACGGACATCATTTTAACATTTTCCATGGCTTCAAAGTCCAAGAGTAATGCTAAAGGTAAAGACAAGGATACTACCTCTATAATTGCTGCCGATAATCCATTTACTTTGGTTTCCTAGAAGTATGTTAGAGATTTTGAGATAAACCATTGAACCCATCTTGTAGTGAAACAATTTGTCTGAAGCTTGTTACTGTTGGTTGTTTGAACTTGCCTCATGTTGTTAAGCTTGTTGAGCATCAATAGATTGACTACTTCTTACAACAGGCTCATGATTACAATAAGGATCTTATTCGCGTTTTCTACTCAGGGCTACATGAAATTCAAGGCTCTTGCTTTAAGTTCTCGATAGGTAACAAAATTTATTAGTTTACTAATGAGTTATGGAAAACCTTATTTGGTATTGATGTGGGTGATGTTGATGAGGATGAAGAGGCTGATTCGTTAGTAATTGATGGTCATAGTTATGTTAATTTTGATTGGGATTCAAGATGGTACCAAGAATGTTATGATCCTATTTCTACTGGACAATTGAAGATGGTACCAAGAATTCTACTATGGATTGTATCTCATATCTTACGTCAATATAATGGTGTATTTTTTAGAATTGATTTTGTGAAGATTCATTTGGTGTACATTCTACTACACAAGGTCATAATTAATTGGCCTCGTTACTTTATAGCCGAGCTGGAGGGATCGTCGGTGGTTGGTCAGGATGAGACCGACGACGAGAAGGCTCTGAAGACGCGGAGGGACCTGATCGAGAGGATCTGTCTTCTTGAGCAGGATAATTTGGGGGCAGCTGAGTTTGGTTTCAACGCTGCCTTGGAGCAGTTGAAATCCCTCAACTCTGACGTCCAGCTGCTGACCGAGGGGATGGGTGTTCTTAATATGGTTGTCAACAGCGAGGTGGTTCCCCCAGAGGTTCCCGACGATGAAACTTAGCTTTTATTTTGAATTTGTACTTGTATTTTGTGAGCCTGCGTGCCTTTTGATTTATAACCTTTTGTCGGGCACAACCCTTTTCTTGTAATATTGACTTATTTTGGCCTTGTGGCCGAAATTATATAAATAATTTGCGTTTAGCATCGTGTTTGTTGTATTTATTTGTGTATGCTTTTAACGTTTGAATGCTAAGTACAGACGTTTTGCTCGACTTGTGTTTGTCGTGCTCGACAGTTTGGGAGACTTGTCGAGGAGGTGAAGTACTTTCGCCGGTGATGGGACTATGATCTCGGTTGAGGTACTACTCCCATAGGCTTCGACTGTTCCCATTGCGAGCTGGGTGTCCTGCCTTGCTGGTGCGGCAACGACGGAGCTCGATTTAGGTATCCCTGTTATGCGCAGAGTCTGCTCGTCCCCTAAGCAGAAACTGGTCGGCGTTGTAAGGTGGTGGATCGTGCTTGCACCGGGGCACGGTCCTGTGGCCGAGCCGTATCCCCGTCGGGAGTGATCTCGTCGGCAGTTGGTCTGACCTAGTGGATGGACCTAACTGTAATATTGTTTGAGCTTTTCAGCATTCCATGGTCGATCAAATGGTTCTCCGCCTAGAGTTTCTAGGTAGTAGGCTCCAGTGCCTGTTTTTGACTTGACCCTGTAAGGTCTTTCCCAGTTTGTGGCCAACTTGCCCTCGCGCGAATCCTTTTGGTTTCTGCGTAGGACCAAGCTGCCAACGGGGAAGTCGCGCTTTATGAACTTAGCGTCGTGGCGCAAGGTTATTTTATGTTTTAGCGAGGCCTCACGGAGAGCTGCCCTTTATCGTATTTCTTCGACCAGGTCGAGCTCTTCTCTCAAAGCCTCGTCGTTCATCTCCTCGTCGAGAGGAGCTTCTGTTCGCCTGGAAGGCTCCCTGATCTCCACCGGTATCACCGCCTCGGTTCCATAAGCTAGTCGGAAAGGGGATTGCCCGATGGTGGAGTGTGGGGTTGTTCTATAGGCCCAGAGCACACTGTGTAACTCCTCGACCCACCTCTTATTGGCTTCGCCTACCATTCGTTTTAGACCCCGAAGGATTACCCTGTTCGCAGCCTCTGCTTGCCCGTTAGTCTGGGGATGCTTGACGGAAGTGAAGTGTTGCTTTGTGCCTAGTTTGGCGACAAAGTCTTGGAACTTCCTGTCCGTGAACTGGGTTCCATTGTCGGTCACAAGGGCCTGGGGTACTCCGAACCGTGCGAGGACGTTTCTTTTGTAGAAACAAAGTATGTTGAAGGTTGTGATCTTGGCGAGTGCTTCAGCTTCGATCCATATTGTAAAGTAATCGACGACCACAATCAGAAATTTGTTTTGATAAGACCCCATTGTGAAGGGGCCGAGTATATCCATCCCCCACCAGGTGAAGGGCCAAGGCGAGGACAGAGTCTTCAACTCGTTAGGGGGCGCCAAGTGCATGTCCTTGTGGCGCTGGCATCAGTCACATTTTTGGACATGCTCCTTAGCATCGTGCTGCATGGTCGGCCAATAGTATCCTACCCACAGGGCCTTTCGTGCCAATGATCTCCCTCCCAAGTGTTGCGCGTTGATGCCCTCATGAATTTCCTAGAGAATTTCGAGGACCTTGTCCTCCTCAACGCATTTCAGGAGGGGGATGGAGAATCCCCGTTGATAGAGTTTATCTTCGACCAGCACGTACGAGCAGGCTCTTCGTTTAGTCACGCTGGCCTCCTTGCTGTCCTTAGGCAATTCCTCTGTGGTGAGGTAATTGTACACTAGGGTCATCCAGCAGCTGCTATCTCCAATGGCGTTAACGTCGAGCAGCTCTGATAGCTTCTCAATACTTGGGCGAGCGAGTATCTCTTGTACGACGGATTTATTACCACCTTTCTTTCTGGTGCTAGCCAGTTTCGACAAGACATCTGCCCGCGTGTTTCATTCGTGAGGGATATGCTGGACTTTCCAAGCGTCGAACTTAGTAATTATTTCCATCACCAGCGTCAGATAATCGACCAGCTGATCATTTTTGGCCTGATACTCTCTTCGTACTTGAGATGCTACGAGCTGGGAGTCGGTGGAGATCTTTACCTCCTTGGCGCCCAAGTCTTCGGCCAGCCGTAATCCTGTGAGGAAAGCTTCGTACTCGCCTTGGTTGTTGGACGTAAGGAAGGACATGACTAATGATACTTCAATTAGGATTCCTTCCTCATTTTCGAGGATGATACCAGTGCCACTGCCTGAGGAGCTAGACGTTCCATCCACGAAGATGGTCCATTTGTGTGCCCTGCTGGGCGGGAACGCTGGAGATGTCATTTCAGCCACGAAATCAGCCAGGACTTGTGCCTTGAGGGCCTTCCTGCCCTTGTAGTGGATGTGAAATTATGACAGCTCCAAATACCACTTGAGCATTTTGCCGGCCATGTCTGGTCGACAAAGCAGCTGTCTTATGGGTCGGTCCGTACGCACTACTATGGTGTGGGCCAAGAAGTAATGTCCGAGCCTTCTTGCGGCATTGACGAGGGCGAGAACGACCTTCTCTATCTGCGCGTATCTGATTTCTGACCCTTGTAAGGCCTTGCTCGTGAAGTAAATGGGTTTTTGCCCGTCCGTTGTCTCAAGAATGAGTGCGACGCTAATGGCTTTGTTGGTGACGAAGAGGTACAAGTACAATGTCTCCCTGCACTCTGGTAGTGAAAGCACAGGGGGGTCGGACAAGGCTCGCTTGAGGTGGGTCAGAGCCTGCTCGCATTCCTCAGTCTACTCGAATGTGGCGTCCTTTCTGAGGAGTTTAAATAAGGGCGGAGCGTGTTGGGCAGACTTGGCCACGAATCAAGAAAGTGAAGCGAGCATCCCTTTGAGTGACTATATGGACTTCTTCGACCTGGGTATGGGAAATTCAGCAAACGCCCGACATTTGTCGGGGTTGGCCTATATCCCCCTCTCGGTGAGGTAGAAGCCGAGGAATTTCCCTGCCCGCACGCCGAAGGTGCATTTCTATGAGTTAAAACGCATTTTGCACTTTTTTGCCTGGTCGAAAACCTTTTGCAAGTGGGTCGTGTGATCGGATTCCTCGTGGGACTTCACGACCATGTCGTCCATGTAAACTTCGAGCATGTCTCTGATTTCTGATCGGAAGACTTTGTTCATCATACGCTGGTATATGGCCCCAACGTTCTTCAGACCAAAGGGCATTACGTTATAGTAATAGTTCCCCGACGAGGTCATGAACGTGGTATATTTCTTGTCCTTTTCGGCCATGGGGATTTGATTGTACCCCGAATAGGCGTCCATGAAGGACAAGAGCTTGAAACTTGCAAAATTTTCTACGAGCTTATCTATGCTGGGCAGAGGATAAGCATCCTTCGGGCAAGCCCGGTTGATATCACTATAATCAATGCACATGCACCATTTTCCATTATGTTTCTTGACAAGTACAATATTGGACATCCAGGTTGTATACCTGGCCTCTGAGATATATTTTGCCTCTAAGAGGTCTTGTACAAGTTTTTCGGCAGCATGTGCCTTCTCATCGGATTGCTTACGCCTGCGTTGTGCGACGGCTCGAGCAGATGGGTCAATGGTCAATTAATGGCATGCAGTCTCAGGGTCTAGGCCGGGCATGTCCGTGGCGCTCCATCCAAACAAATCAGCGCTGTCCTTCAGGCATGTCTTCAACTGCTGCTTTACCTCGTCGGGCAACCCTGCGCCTATCTTTACTCGTCTGTTTGGGTTGGCCCTGAAGGTGATGACCTCGAACTCCCCATCTGGCACAGGGCGCATGATGGCCGTTGCAGAGGAACTGCTTGTCCCTGTTAATGTGCCTTCACCACAGTCCTTGCCTTCTTCAGAAATTCGACTATCGAGGTCGATGATGTGCACAGGGAGAGATGGCTTCTTGTCAGGCTGGCTTTCCTCGCCGGGATGGTCTTCCTCCCTTGCCCGCTTGGCGGCCTTGGGTGCTGCACCGATTGAGCTTTGTCCTCGGGTAGCTGCTTCAAAGCACCTTCTCGCAACTTCTATATCCCCGTGCAAGGTCGCGACGTGGCCCTTCTCCATATAGTATTTCATCTTGAGATTAACGGTTGAAGGAACAGTGATCAGCTCTGCTAAGGTTGGTCTGCCCAGGATGCATTGGCACAATGAAGGAGAGTCAATTAGCAGAATCTGAGTCTTGATCGACTTCGAAGCCTCCTCTTCCCCAAAAGTGACCGGAAGCTCTACCTATCCCCAACGTCTGGCGGTAGCTCCGTTGAATCCTTGCAGGTCGGATCCTATGTATGGCGACAGGTTCTTCTGGTCAAACTTTAAGGCTCTGAACAAACCGGTGTACATGATGTCCACAGAGCTTCCCTGGTCGACCAGGATCCGTCGGACATCAGTGTTGGCAAGTCTTGCTCTGATGAGCAAAGGAATGTGCGAGTTCGGGGAGCCCTCAGGCAGTTCCTCACAGTAGAACGTGATTGGCTGAGAATGCCCCCGAACTTTCTCGAGCGTGGATAGCTGGTCGGGACTGCAGTCGATGAGCTGGTCGAATTTTCTCTTGACCGACCCTACTGTGAGCTCGCTGTATCCCCCACACGAGATAACCATGGTCGTCGGGAAGGTCTCCCAGGTGTTGTGCGCGGATATCTGAGAAGGATCCTTAATTTGGTCGGGGATGATAAAGTCCTCTGGCCGTGTGATGGAGATAGCGACCTGAGGAGGAGGACTGGGTGGCGTAGACTCTGTTTCCTTCTTGGTCTCTGAAGTCTCTCGTCGAGAAAATTCAAACTTCTTTGTATATTGCCTTAGGTGACCCTCCTTGATGAGGATTTCAATGGCGTCCTTCAGGTGCACGCAGTCTTCGATCACGTGGCTGCGATGGAAGCGGAAGTATTTACTCTTGTCCGTGTTTCCCTTGGACGATGTTGGTTTGGGGAACCGGACACCTCCCTGCTTGAACTCCGCATTGATGCATTCAGAGAGAATGCACCCGCGGGGAGCTATCAGCAGAGTATATTCTGTGAAACGACCAGCGGATCCCTTGCCTTCATGAGGACGATCGTCTCGTCGTCTCTCTTTATCACTCCTGGGGGCCTCTGATTCGTCTTTTTTTGTTGCCCAAGAACTCTTTTGATCCCTAGAGTCTCGGGCCTTGTACGCTGCCTCTTTCTCCTTGTATTGTATATACGATTGGGCTTTATGGAGTAATTCTGCCAGGGTGCGGGGAGGCTCTGTGCCCACCACCTTGCGGAATTCGCTCTTCAGTCTCAACCCTTTTTCGAGGAGATATTTCTTTATATAGTCCGTGGTGAGGACCTCAATAGCCTCCTTGTTGAAACGCTCAATGTATGCACGCAAGGGCTCATACTTGCCCTGCATAATGGCTTCCAGCGTGGCCTACGGCTTGGGATGACGTCGGGAGGCGGTAAAGTGCAGGGAAAATTGTTTTTTAGATCCTTCCAAGACGTGACCGAACCTCGGGGAAGCCGCTTGTACCAGGCCATGGCCCCCTTCTTAAGAGTGATGGGGAATAACCTGCATTTAATAGCCCCGCTTACATTATCATAGTGGAGCATGGCTTCGATATTTTCTATATGCTCGCCTGGGTCGGTGGTCCCGTCGTAAGTGGCCAGATGAGGTGGCTTTTCCAGTCCGCGAGGAATGTACGTGTCCATGATCTCTTGACATAGGGGCCCATGGACATCATCGTCACTGCTCGCACTGGATAACCGACAGGGGGAATTGCTGCACCTATGGCTTCTGCTGCATCAAGGAGAATGTCTACGCGAGCTGCGGTGCTCGTGATGGTTCCTCGAAGGTCTGGTCCTCTTCGGAGTAGGAGAGCGTCTGGATCTCCGCATAGGAGATCAGTGTTGTCGTCTGGTGACTTTTGAATCAGGATCCTCCAATCTTGAGCGTATCCGGGCAGGAGAAAGAATCCTGGATCTGTCTCGCCTACGCTTCTGAGGAAAAAACTACGGGCGTGGAGAAGGACTGCCAGGCTTCTGCGAGGGACTCTGCTCCTGGAGAGGGTGCTCGAGAATGCTGATCTTTTCGCCTTATTGGAAGATCGGGAAGTTGGACCTGTTGAGGGAGGCGATGAGGGCAGCAGTGCTAAGGTCCGCATTTTGAGGGACAAGTATGGGCTAAAAAACGGGACCATCAGCCTGTGCGCGCGACTTCACGTCATCGGGGGTAGGAGAGGCGGTCTTTCCATCCCGATGGTCTGTCTCCAAAAAGGTAGCTCCAGGGACGAGGTGATCGACGTTATCAGCGATAACGACGACGACAGGTTCTTGACGGGCATCATTGTTCCTGTTGGAGGCTATGATGATCAAATAAAGTTTGGAGAGAGCTTTGGTCTTTTGGGTGAAAAGATGAGGAATCTTGAATAACAAAGATGGGGAAGCAGTGTTTCCCACAGACGGCGCCACTGATCTGAGGTGATCAAACTAGATCGCCGTGGCCTTCGTGTAGGGCTGATGATGATGCTTGTAGGAGAGGAGGGAGTCTACGTGCAAGGTACTCCGATGCCAAAGTAAGTTTGGGCTAGAGAGAAAGCAAGTACAAAGCATTACAATGTGATTTTGAGTATTGAATAGTGATCAAACCTGACCCTCTCAAGTGAGAAGGTATTTATAGAAGTAACCCCCAGCGCGGGGCCAAGGTCTCCCATGTGGCCAAAATATCTGGTCGACCAATGGGAGACTTCCAGGTGGAGGGTCAAGTGCGTGACCCTTTGACCTGGTCCAACTGCCTCTGTGAGATTCGGGGAGGCAGTTGGTCACGTGAACTGTCAAGCGCGTGAGGGGGAAATCCCCAACGGTCATATTGTGCCCAACGGCTAGTTGTGCCCAACGACTAGTTTCTGCCCAACGGCTAGTTTCTGCCCAACGACTAGTTTCTGGCTATTGGGTCTTGCCAAGAGCTGGACTGGATTAGGCCTTTCCCTTCTGTGGGCCAAGCGCCTGCCCAGTCCATAACAACATTGTTGTGTTTTTTGTGACTTTGATAATTGCAATAAGCTCTACATATAGCTTAACATTTGATTGTTTGTGATTAATCATTGTTGAAAAAAATTTGTGTTCATTATCATTCAATTGTGTACCCTTACACATATCTGAGCTTTTCGATAGAGATTTGGTTAGACGATTCGATCCAAAATTTTTTAAAACCATTTGTGTTCATTATCATTCAATTGTGTACCCTTACACATATCATTAAACTTTTTAAAACCATTTTTTCCAGAAGTTTGATTTTAAATTTGTGATATATTCACCCCTCTAGATCGAAGTCTATCGTCTAAAAATTTTAACGATTGGAGAGACTTCGCTAAGGGAGTGTATCGTCAGTTAAAGCGTTGTCATCAATAAACCATAAACGAACCTATCATGCCATACGAATCTAAACCAACTTGAAGTTGCATAAATGGGTATATATGGGTTACAATATTCAGTTTGTGTCTGACCCGAGGTATTTGATCAACCCACGCCTACGAGATTTGTCATCATACACCTAACATGATTACCAGCACACCCACACCCAACAAAATTGTCAACCCACCTACACCCAACAACCAACCCCATAACATTACCAAACCACATAAACCTAACAACCAACCTGTTAGCTCCTAAATTCGACGCCTATCTTAAGTTAGAGGAATTAATTGAAGTGTTAAACTCTTTGAAGAAGTTTGAAGGAGTTCGACTGAATCTTCATGGTGGGAGCCTAAGTCGAAGGTATGCTTGCATAAGGAAAAGCTAAGCATGGGACTTAGAAATATTTCCAAGTATTGGGAAGCACCATTCGACCGATACTGCTGACGATATTCAACACGAAGTAATTCATATTCAAATAAAGGAGGGAATGCTTATTCATATCCACTCCTGAAAAATACAAGTGACGCACATCCAGGGCTTAGAAGCATGCAGCGTGACACTTGTCGTATGTTAATTGTTTCGGCAGTTAATAGCAGTTAGTCTAATTAATATAAATAGGAGTTTTAGCAATAGGATTTGGGGGTGTTGTGTTCAATTTGTACAAGTTACTCAAAATTACTCAAAGTATCCGCGTGTAGAGAAACGAGTTTTGTGAGAATGTACGTGATGTAAACAGCACTTTCCATTTCAATGCAATTTATTTACATCTTTTACTAAGAGTTTATCTTTTACTTCGTGCCAGTTATTTTTCTGCATTTTGTTTAATCTTTACACTTTCAGCCTTTTCGACTCAGAGTTTTTACGCATTTCTTTAATCACATTTTAGACAAACATTCA
Source organism: Lathyrus tuberosus (assembly GCA_022829125.1). NCBI lineage: Eukaryota > Viridiplantae > Streptophyta > Magnoliopsida > Fabales > Fabaceae > Lathyrus > Lathyrus tuberosus. Next base: position 7,698,885 of record JALAZF010000111.1, on the reverse strand, counting down.
TCTATGAACACTGTTGAAGTGTTTTGCTTTATAGAGTTTACTTTAAATAAATTGTTAGCACATGTCCTAGGATCAATCTGATCGATCCTGTGAGTCACCAAAGTTAGATTTGGAAGATTAACGGTTGTTTACCAACTTTCACGGTAAACAAATTGGCACGCCCAGTGGGACAGTGCTAACTCTTTTAAAGATTTTTCTAAATTTTGAAAATCTGCATTTATCAGTCTTTTCCTTTGTGAAAACTTTGTTGTATGTTATTGAGAAGTGGTAAAGTAGCCACTACAAATGAAGAGAGACCAAGGAGAAGATACACGAGAAAAATGGCGACGAATACTAGTCAGCCAAACAATCCAAACCCTCAAGTGAGTGGTTCTAACCCTCAATCGAGTAATTTGAATGCCCAGCCTAGTACCACTAGCCCTCAAAATGTGCCTAGGAGCGATGTGGTGCCACCCCCAGTCCCTTCGACAGGAGGGCCAGTAGCGCCACTCGTTATGTCTGAACCAATGCCATCAATGGCAGGATCAGGGTCGACATATACGAGGTCTTGTACTCAACCCGTTTTGTAGTACATTGGGCCACATGGATCTAATCCCCAAACTCCACCAGGAGGAACTTCGACGTTTAGGCACTTTCCTCCTCCAGGGTTTTCACAGCCATTACCAAGGAATCCACCTTATGGAATGCCGACGTCAGTGATGCAAAGCCTCCAAAATACCCCTCAGTGTTCTCAGAAAATGTAATATCTTCGCCATTACAAGGGTCGGGATCTGGGATAAATATGGGTCAAAATAGTCAAAGTATAGGTGTAGGATATTCCACCCAAGGTCCTATTCTGACAAATACTTCTGTAGCATGTTTAAGACAACAAATGGATGAGAGTAACCTACAAATGGTACAAACCTTGTCCCAAACTATGGGGGAAATTTTTCAGGCTTTGATCCAAAACACTACCCAAATCAACCAACAACTAGCAGCGCAATTGGCACGCATGGCAGAGTTTATGGGTGTACCAGCCCTTGTTCGACACCCAACAAGGGAATATATACGGGAAAATCAAGGTGCGGCTATTGTGAAGACCATCCCCCAGCAGAACCCAGGGAACATACCTGAGGCAAATCTAGAAAACTAGGGAGTAGTCGAACCCCCTAGAGTCTAACCACATAGGAACCAAGTGCCAATTCCTGTAGAGAGGGAACAAGGGGTAATTATAGTAAATAGAAACCAAGATGCTGACCACGTTGTGCAACAAGTTCGACTTAACAACATAACAACAGATAACAACCTAGCAGCCATGGTCGAAAGGATAATGGCTCGAAATGGGGTAAATTTTGGTTTTACAAGGCCAAACTATACATCACCGATAGTAGATTATATTCTCTAATCAGAACTACCTCCTAGGACGAAGGTCCCAAAGTTTACCAAATTCGCAGGAGATACCACCGAATCTACTGTCGAACATGTAGCCCGGTATATGATTGAAGCATGAGAGATTACAAATGACGAAAGCCTTAAGATAAAATATTTCCCAAGCTTTCTTACCAAAAATGCTTTCACTTGGTTTACAACCCTACCCCATATCTCAATCCATAATTGGACTCAGTTGGAACGGTTGTTCCACGAATAATTCTACATGGGGCAAACCAAGATTAGTTTGAAGGAATTGGCTAGCATAAAACGAAAATTTACTGAGCCAATAGACGATTACCTAAATAGGTTTCGATTACTTAAGGCTAGGCGTTTTACACAAGTGCCAGAACATGAATTGGTCGAAATGGCCGCTGGTGGCCTTGATTACTCTATTAGAAAAAAGTTGGATACCCAATATCTGAGGGATATGGCCCAATTGGCTGATAGGGTTCCACAGTTAGAACATCTGAAAGACGAAAAGGCTAAGGCAAATAAGGGTAAAAAGATAGCCTATGTTGAATATAATGAGGATGTCGAAGGTTTATATGATGAACCATTGCAATTCGACGAAAGTGAGATAAATGTTACCGAATTGAAGCAAGGTCCTCCGTATGCTTGCAAAATGTTAGCCCCTTCGAACAGAAAAAATCCTGTCAAACCTGAAAAGAATGATAGATTTCCAATGAAAACATATACTTTCGACATCACTAAGTGTGACGAAATTTTTGATTTGTTAGTTAAAGATGGACAAATGATAGTGCCCGCTGGCGCTAAAATGCCACCTTTAGAACAAAGGAAAAAGAGAGGGTTTTGTAAATACCATAATTTTCTGGGTCATAAAACTTCTCAATGTTTTCTTTTCAGGGATTTGGTGCAAAACGCTATCAAGGAGGGCAGGCTAAAATTCGGGGAGAAGAGCAAAAGCCAAATGAAAATTGACTCTGATCCTTTGCAAACAGTAGATGCCCACTATGCTGAGCCCACAGAGGTGCACATGGTCGAAGTTGCTGATGACCTCGACTTCTCAATCAATATGGTGGAAGTTACTGAGGACTTCGCCAATGATACTGTTCTAGTCAAGGTTACTGAAGACCTTGACATCAATGCCATGGAGAAACTCATAAGTGAGGTCGTTGATGGCTTCGACAATGCCACTGATGGCTTGGACGATGGGATCACTGAAGATTCAAACATGATGCTGGTTACCAAAGAAACTGCTGAAGGTTTCGTTAGGATGTACAAGGCTGCTGAAGGCCTTGATGTAGACTTCTGCAAGCTAGATCTTAGCGCTGATGTCGACATGGACATAAATATGGTCGAGATTACACAACAAAAGACCATGGAGGTTGATGAAGCAAGCCGCCAAGAAGAGCATAACAAAGCGGCGAATCCGAAATAAGAAGAGACTATCATTGATTTCCTTCACCGTGTCGCACCTCGAAAAATACGATCCTCGCGATGGACGCGGAAAAAACACTGTTCGAAACAGAGTCGCCACCGAACTTTATTCATCCCAAAAGAGGGAAAGGAAAATATCGATAAAACCTTTAAAGGGAGATAAGAAAATGGTCATTGCAACCAAATTCGGGTTCGGGAGTCGGTTACGCAAGAGGGAAGGTATTAACACCCTATACGTCCGTTGTACTCAACGGGAACCTCTTGAATCGATTCGTGAGATATGTTAGCTAGGTTTTTTTGTTTTCTTCTAAGGGAATATTGTTTTCTAAGGGGAAAATGGGTGGTTTTTTATTAGGGTGCTTGGCAAGGATTGGGGCCCTTGTGCCTACGTATTCCCTCGTGCAATGGGAAAGTCAGAGCATTCGTAGTTCGTGGGACTACGGTTGGTTGGTATTTTTTAAACAAACGAGTGTTTAATTTGCATTCTAACTGCTAAACGTTGGCTTGTCTGCTCGCTGGGGGAGGCTGAAGCACTAGTTTATATGCGCGGAAGAATGGACTAAACAATGTTCTTTTTTGTGAAAAGTTGTTTGAATAAGGGATTAAGTGTATTAGAGATTTGATTGAGAAAAAAGGTTTGATTTGGACGTGTTTTAGGTGAACGAGAGTTTAGGTTGCATTCTAACTGCAAAACATTGGCTTGTCTGCTCGCTAGGAGAGGCTGAAGCACGAGTTTATATGCGCGGAAGAATGACTTAAACAATGTTCTTTGGGAAAGGTGTTTGAGTTGTGGATTAAGTGTATTAGGGTTTCGGTTACGTGGGAAGGGTTTGGTTTGTTAAGTATTTTAGAGGAAGGATGACGAGTATTCGATAAACGAGACGTCGGCCTCGCAACCAATTATTCGGGGCATTACTGAGATGCTAGATCTCAACGACACCTTTTTCATTCTATTAATTGTGAAATTATGTTTGTGGGACAATGGGCTTCTTTGTCCACGTAATTAGGGCAAGTGTTTCAGGAACGAAAGATCGGAATGAACACAATCCAAAGCGTGCGCCTCAAGAGAGTTCATCGAAGGGCCCAAGAAGTGCTAGACCTCAAAAGTCCACTACTTTCGTAATTTGATTAGGAAAAAGATTTGAATTTGACTAGAGTATCTTAATTAGATGTGTTAATCGGATTAGGGTCTGAACGAATTAAACGTTTTTTTAGGAGAATTAAATGTTTTAATAGGATTGAAAGTTTTTAAGTTTAGAAATGGAAGATCGAAACGAACACAACCCGAGGCGTGCGCCCCAAGAGCGATCGTTCAAGGACCCAAGGAGTGCTAGACCCCAAATGCCCACTACTTCCATAATTAGTTAGGAAAAGGTTCAGAAATATTAATTGGAAAGACTTTAATTAAGAAAATATTTTATGTATTTTAAAGTAGATTATGATTTTAATTTTAGTTAAGAGAATATTTGTAAACGATTAAGTAGTTATTTTAAAAAATTTTAAGTAAAGAAAATGTTTTAAAGGTTAAGTATTTTAATTAGATTAAGTATTTTAAAAAAAATTGTATTTTTAAGTGTTAAGTGTTTTGGTTAGGATTTGAATGGATAAAAAGTTTTTAGAAATGAAAGACGAAACGATCACAACTCAAGGCGTGCGCCCCAAGAACGGTCGTTTAAGGACCCAAGGGGTGCTAGACCCCAAAAGCCCACTACTTCCATAATTTAATTAAGAAAAAGTTTTAGGGATATTAACTTAGATGGTTTATGACTTAAGAAAATATTTTGAGAATAAAGCGAAGTAGAGAATATTTTTAAAGCTTAAGAGATTAATTACCTTAAGTATCTTAATTTGTGAAAAGCTTGTATTTTTAAGTGTTTTAAAATGATTAAGATGTAAATGGATTATGATTTTTAATTAGAGAAAATTGAACTAATATAATTAATTAAATAAAAATCAAATACTTAATAAAACTAATAATAAAATTAATTAGTTAATATTAAATAAATAATTTTAATGAAATTAATAATTAAAAAAACTTTATAATAAAAATAAACAGGGTTTTTATCTTTTTTTCATATTGAAAATAGAAATAATAATAAAAAAACTAAAGAAATATAAATGGGCCAGAACTGCCATCAATAAAATGGGGGTATGTCAGTAAAAAACCCTAAGCCCAAATGTAGCTAAGCCCACATGCTGGGAGCCTACCATGGACCCTCATCAGATCTGAGACGTTGGATCAAGGAAGAGTCAATCCTTGACTCTGATCCAAAGGTTCAAAACGCATGTGCACGGTGGAAAAACCAAAGGAGTACGCAAGGGATAAACAAAATGAAGTCAAGGCCGGTGACACTTGTCACCGGTATCTCTTGACAATCTCACCAGCCACTAGCACGCGTGGCAATAATCAACAAAAAGAAGTAAAAATGGGATGCACCCATCCTCAGTAAGACATTCTCTCACCGTCCTCTCTCAACACTCTTCGTTTCTTTCTCTCTCTCAACATTTCTCTGAAGAAGACCAAACATGGTCGCCGGAAAAGATGAACCCAAGGTGGTTCGCGGCGGAAACCGCCATCTTCTCCGGCGAAGGTGGCTTGTTTCTTCCTAAGCCAAACACCAACCCCCCTTAAAATAATGCCCTGAATCCAAATCCTCTCACAATTTCTCTAAAAAAATTACGAAAATGAACGAATCGACCCTCTCATCTTTCGGAACCCTAACCTAAAAACCTCAATAAATCACGGCGAAAACGTAAGTAAACGAAGCATTACATTCAGGCTAGCAAAGATTCACGTAAAGCAAGTTTCAAGGTGGAAAACTTACCCTCGGAGCTTCCAGACTGCAGGTATCACATTCTCTTTTGTTTCTCTTCCCTCTCCTTCTTTCTGTGCGTGGGTTTCGAAAACAGGTTTGTGTGGTTCGCTTCACCTTCTTCTTCTACTTCGTCTCAATTTCTTCTTTATTTCTCTGGTTTTGTGGTTCTTAGTTGGTTTAAGTTATGGAGGTTTTGGATATTTAAGTGGGTTTGTGAAGGGTTGAGGTTGGGTTTTGAAGTTGCTGTTTGTGAAGGTGTCGCGGTGGTGTAGAAGGTTGGGATTCTGTGAGTTTTTTGATTGTGGGCGAAAGGTTGAAGAGTTCGTAACAGTTTGTTTCGGTTATTGAAGATGAAGGCCGATTGAGTGAGGATGCGAGATCGGAAAAGTTGTTTGAAGGTGGTGATGCGTTAAAAGTTGAAGTTGTTGTAGGTTTCGAAATCATTCCCTCATAGTGATGGAGATCACGCGGCCAAAGATGGAGGGAGGTGACAAGGTTCGGTTGTTGTCAGATGGTGGTGCTATTTGCAGAGCTTGATGATTGAGGGTTCTATCCAGAATGAAAGTTGGCAAAAATGAAGATGAGTTTGAATATGGAATGGATTGTCTTATGAAATGCTGTTGTTGTTTTCTCTTTTTTGAAAAGGTTTTGCTATCAAAATTTCAAAGGTTTTCTCTCTTGGTTTTCTGTTACCGTTAAAAAAATCTTCTTCTCTTGAACTGAGCACGGTTTTATAGTAACAACGTTAGGGTTTGTGTGTTTGAATTTGCTGCAGCATCTTCTCCTTTTTTGCAATGTCCATTGTTACTTTTCTAGATGCTCAAATATGTCTTTGCTAAACTATGAAATCCTCTCTATTTGCTTATCTGCTACTGTCTATATTTGCTGAATCTTGTTTGTTTGTGTTTGTTTTGTAGAGAATTTTGGAATTTTGCAGGTAATGTTGGTTTGGCAGGAAGTTGGCGCGTGTCGCAGGCTATGTATGCAGAAGCAGATGTTTTGTTTAGTGTTGCAGGATGAGCAGTGATGCGTAGCAGTGGTTTGGTCTGTTCATAGCAACATGTCGTACGGTTTTGTAGGCTATTGTGTGTGAACATGTAAGCTTGTTGTGTGAGATGCTTGGTGGGGTCATGGTTTATGTGAGGGATGAGGTCGTACGATTTAGGTGATGGCTAGTGGTGTGAGGACAAAGTCTTGTATTATATTGGTTTTGTATAGTTTCTCACGACTTGTTATTTTATGTAGCAGCTTGGAATTTTATCAAGTGGCTGATAAGAGTTTTTTGGAATTTGATGCTTAGTTATTTGGGTTGTGGGCTTAGGAAATAGTGAAGGAAAAGAAAATTGCTTATGGACATGTACAAAAATGATGGTGAATTGTAACAAATGAACTTTAAACTATTTTTTGCAATTATTTTCTTGTAATGGACTTTTTGTTTTGCATTATGGTTTGTAATAAAAAACGAATTTTGGATAAAGATGATTTAATGTGAATTTAGAAATGGATTTGAATTTAGAAATGTGGTCATAGCTTAAGATAGGAAGTGGATAATAAATATGAAAATGAAAAGAAGAAATGCATATTTATAAGATGGATTGAATAATGAAATTAAAATGGATGTTGAAGTGTTATTTGAATGTTGGGTTTGGAAATTAGGATAATAATAGTTTATGATGGCTTTGATATTTGATGAGAAAAACTAAAAGATAATAAAAATGGATATTGTAATGAAATGATTAAAAATGGAATTGGATTTTGAATTGGACAAATGGATAGATTTGGATAAGATTTAAAGAAAAATATTTTTGAACAAAATAAAAATGGATATGGGTTTTGAAATGGTTATTGGAAAATATGAATTTGAAAAGTGGGAATGAATATGGATGAAAAATGGTTTAGAATTAAAAATGGAAAAGGATAATAATGGGGAATGGGTAATTATGGACATTAAAAATGAAGTGGATTTTTATGGATATGGATAAATAATTTTGAAGTGGACATGGATTAAAAGTTTGGATTGAAAATAGTTTGGAAGAAAAAAGGATGTACAGAGGTCATTTATACACAGGTAGGACAAATTTGGGGTATGACAGATGCCCCTATCTAATTGTCTTAAACCCGAGAAAATGAACTGTTGTATGACGTTCATTTTTAGGGTGGAAGTCAATTAGATATAAGAAGACCCCAAAATTTGCCTGACAAAAGGTAAAGTGTAAGAACTAACAGAATGAGGTAGCGAGGTTCCAACTGAACAAAAATAACTTGAGATCCTTTGGGTAGTCAAAGCAGTCCCTTGTCCAATAAAGGTTCATCGGTGATACCAAAGAAGTATCTCTGCGGTAAATTTGTTGAGGAATAGTTGAGCAAGATTCCTATCGGAGGAAATGTGCTGGCTCTGCAGGGGAAAGCTTTCAAGAAACTTTCGTTGATATCCTCTGCTTGGGGAGCAACGATAGCAACAGTTGCTGGGGATTGTCATTATCAGCTGCACGGTTGAGGAATGACTTGCTGGGGAATATAATTCCTTGAGTACATGCTGGGTATCTTTATTCAGAATACTGCCGACTTTGACGGAGGACTAGCCAAGATGCTCGCGAACTGATCCTGGATCCTGTTATGCCATGCTGGGGATGGGTATGCCATGCATTAAATGATACACGGAAATGCACCCTAAGATGCAACTGCTGAGGAATCTAATGCACGTATGAATGCACAAGATATGCTAATGCTTGATATGATTGAATATGATGCTAGCATGCTATGACAATGCAAATGATCAGGCTTGATGGGGATAAGTTTCCTTGTCGAGGGTATCACCAGGGACTGGATTCGGGAATTGCCAAGTGAAATTGGACTTTGGTTATTTTGGTGTTATGAGGATGCCAACGACGGTGGACTTTTGAGTAGTTGCCAATAAAGGATTGGACTTTGGTTAAACTTCCAGACTAAAACTGGATTGGAGGATAAATTACCAGACAAGAACTGGTGTTTAAACTTTTGTTTGTTAGACGAGAACTGACTTTGAGAATTGGTGAGGAAAGGGTATTCGCCAGACGAGAACTGGGCCTTAAAAGATTTGCTAGACGGGAACTGGGCCTTAAAAGATTTGCCAGATGGGAACTGGGCCTTTTAATAATTTGCCAGACGAGAACTGGGCCTTGAATTGGTTTGCCATACGAGAATTGGGCCTTAAAGTGTTTTGCCAGACGAGAACTGGACCTTAAAATGGATTGCCAGACGAGAACTGGGCCTTAAAGTGATTTGCCAGACGAGAACTGGACCTTTTAAGATTTGTCAGACGAGAACTGGACCATAAAATGGATTGCCAGACAAGAACTGGGCCTTGAAATGATTTGCCAGACAGGAACTGGACCTTAAAATGTTTGCCAGACGAGAACTGGACCTTGAAGTGATTTGCCAGACGAGAACTGGACTTTGAAATGATTTGCCAGACGAGAACTAGACCTTAAAAGATTTGCCAGACGAGAACTGGACCTTAAAATATTTTCCAGACGAGAACTGGACCTTAAAATAACTTGCCAGACAAGAACTGGACCTTAAAAGATTTGCCAGACGAGAACTGGACTTTGGAATGATTTGCCAGACGGGAACTGGACCTTGGATTGCCAAGCTAAGTTGGACTTTTGGGTTGCCAAGCTAGGTTGGACTTTTGTGATTGCCAAACTAAGTTGGACTTTTGGTTGCCAAGCTAAGTTGGACTTTTGGTTGCCAAGCTAGGTTGGACTTTTGGTTGAGTCTTGCGATACCAGGCTTTAAGATGTCTAATCTTGTTGGAAGGTTAGGCTTGAAGAATGATATGATACGCATGTCTATGCAATGAGCGAAGCGGTATGACTAATGCATATGAGTGATTTATGCAATGATATGAAAGTTTCCAAAGATGCCCCAGGAGAGGATGGATAGGTTCCTATGCAGCAAGGTTTCTTGTCAGAAGGGAGGCAAAAGGTTATTTGTGGGGTGATAGCATGATTCCCCGACACTCGTCTTGAACTCAACGGTCACTTGATGGTGTTTACTTGAGCAAATTGAAAGCGACGGAGAGATTTGCCCCTGTGTAGCTCATCTTGCCCCAGTCTGGGTCTATAAAGAATTTCTCCTTGACAGGAAATTGGAAGCAGTTGTACCATGAGATGATCTCGAGATGGCTTGCCCCAGAATTCCAAATCGTGAAAGGCTTCGTCTTTGAAAGGAAGTTGGAAGCAGTTGTACCATGAGATGAACTCGAGATGGCTTGCCCCAGAATTCCAAGTCGTGAAAGAATTCTTCCTTGATTGACCGGCTCTTGAAGTATTTGGCTTCGAAGTACCCTTGAGGTAGCCTGCCCCAGAATGAGCGTTGGAGCGACTTAACTTATGTTGATTGAACATTGGAGGGGTTTTCCTTTAATCAAACGAACCTCTGGGTGGCCTGCCCCTGGTTGGTAGAGTCTTGAGATGATTCACCACGTTCAACCTGATTCCTGAATGATTTGTCCCATAATCAACTAATGCTTCGGGGACTTGCTTTAAACTGACTAATTCCATAATCGTTGGATGTCAATGCCCCTGTTCCATAGGGTTAAGAGGTGTTGTCAATTCCAGCCAACATTGTTGAATGACCTAGCTTTCTTTGATTGCTCCTTGTTGGAATTTCCTTGATGCCAAGTACTGACTTGCAGTTAAAACTGTTCATTCACAAATGGTAATTTTAATGCGATGCTCATGCAAGTTTTAAAAATCAATCATTATCAAAATAATGTGGTAGTGTGTGAAGGATGGACCATTAGTCCAAACGTGGTGCTGATTTAGCTGGTGTGAAAGATATAGCAAGGAGAATGACACCAAAACAAGTGATTAGCAAATTTGTAGGAGTCAATTTACGCAACCTTGTTGTAGTATGCTTTCAGAATAAACCCCACCTCAATTAGGTCTTTCGAGGGTTGTAACGTGGTCTGGTTCACGGTTTATGAAACAAAGGATATAAGGCTCAAAACTTGATTTGTACGCACCCCTTATTCGTGATGATCTCCAGTCCTTCGTTCAGTTAATTCTGCACATGTTGGTTTTCCAAAAGGGTTGACGGTGTAAGAGTGATGAAATGGCAGTCACCTTATATTGTTTTTGATGGATGACAGTGACCCTTTGATTTTGATTTGGTGATCACTGTGTCTTATTTTGTTTTTGTTGAGGATTCGAGGGCCTCTTTTGATTTTGTTTTTAATCCCTATCTTTTGCATGGACTGATTTTGCTTTTCGAGTCCATCAGGGTTGCCTTGATTTTTGCCTAAGTCTCCTTTGAGGTGCTCGACTTAGCAGGCTTTTGATTTTTTTTTGTTTTTGGTTTTGTTGGATGATTGTGACTGCCAAGTCATGGTTATTGATGAACAATCGTCATGTCTTTTGGGTTTTGTCTTTGTGATTCGAGTGTGTAATTGGATTAACTGAACACTACCCTGCCCCAGGTTGAGTGTAAGGGTTTGAATATCCGAAGGAAACTGCTACTTCTTGGCTCGAAGTGGTTAACTAGGGATTAACTCCTTGTCTCTCCAGTGTTTGGGGATTGAAACAATGCATGTACATCATCGGCGAGATTCTATCCGAAAGCATACATTTTGTAATTATGGGTATTTCGTTGTCATCATCCTCCCTCCAATATTTGCTAAACAACAACTTGGTAAAGAAAAAAAAGAAGAGAGGTATATAGATGAATATATATATATATATATATATATATATATATATATATATATATATATATATATATATATATATATATATATATATATATATATATATATATATATTTTATATGTGTGAATAAAAATGAGCGAATGCGACGTGATTAGTTCAAAAAATGCATGATCACTTCATTAGTATTACCATTCAAAATAAACAATGTTCAAAACAAGTAGCATTTAATATAACAAAATTACAAATGCAAATGATAAAAATATCCAAGGATTGTCAGCTCTGAGGACGTATTCCTATCTGAACCACTGGCTTGAGAAGTTGCCTCTTGGAATCCTCAAACTCATTTGGGCGAGATGCACTTCTTGTCAATCAAGTGTTGTACCTTGGCTTGGAAAGCTTCACAATCTTCAGTTGAATGCCCCATGGATCCAGCATGATATCCACAATGTGCATTGGGATCGTTTCCAGGCGGGTATGGTTTTGGCAATGGCTTGATAGCTTTGGGCTCTACCAGTGAGTTTCAGACCAGATGCGGCAAAAGTTGACTGTAGGACATAGGAATTGGATCAAAATGAGCATTCCTTCTTTCTAAATTATTGCGAGGCCTATGCTCATTTTGGCGTTGATTTTGATGTCCTCGATCATGGGCTCGTTGATTTGTATGAGGAACAACCCAAGGTTTCTGGTATGACGTCCTAGGCATTGTTGGTTGCCCCTTTGGGACCCAGAGGTTGACGTTATCATCGTCATTAGAATCAACGGGATGCTTTCCAAAGTCTTTTTTCAAAGCCTCTTCACAAAATACAACCCTTTTGTACTTCTCCTCCAGCTCTTCTCTTGAGGTGGTGACATCCCAGACCATATTTTCAACATTGTTATCAGAGAATAAAGATGTCTCATCTTCCATAAGCTCGACCTTTTCCTTGTGGTACAAGATTCTGAGTGGTCCATGAAACTCTTGTATTTTCTCTTTGCCAGATCCTTCGATTAAACCGTTCATGCTAAGGTCTTCTTTTCTTGTCAATTTTTGCAACTTGTTTCGAAAGCTTTCACATTCTTTGACAGCGTGCCCTATGGTTCCAGTGTGGTACTCACACTCTACCCCTGGGTTGTCTTCCTCAAAGACTAGATGTTTCTTGTTAATAAGCTCTTGAACTTTGTTCTTGAATGACCAACAACCTTCAATAAAGTGCCCCCTCGCTCCTTTATGGTATTCACACTGTGCATTATGATCATATCCAGGTGGAGGAGGGTTACGAGCCGGTCTAAGGGAGGTGAGTGTCACCATTGAACTCTGAATCAGGCATGATAGCAATTGTCCACATGGTATAGGAATAGGGTCAAGAATATGGCGCAACTTAGACTTTTTATGGCCTCTCTGACTTAGATTCTCATGCCCTTGGGACAGAATGGGTGCTAACCACTGATTCTGAGGCTGTGGAAGGACTGGTCGGGGACAAAACCTAGGAGGAACAACACACAATGGATTATTCACTACAGCTTGTGGAGTAGAAGGAACTGTGGGAGTAACACTCCTAGATATTGTGCCTTCTTGAAGCTTTTTCTTTTTTCTCCCCATATTTGTTAAAGCTTCTGGCATCTGCTCCATCTTGCCTTTCGTGTTGTTCATGCCTTTTCTCCACCCAACTTGATTCTGCTTCAAGTGTTCCATGGTTCTCCCAGAGCTACCTCAAGTCCAATACGTGTGTCGGAAAATCAACTGCGAGTTATGGACAAAGGATCGAATGAGTTTCGGTTGGAAGGGTATGTCATGCAAATGAGATGCAAATGCAATGATATGCAAACAAATGCAATGCAGGCAGATTCAGGATCCCGGATATGACAAGTAACTTCCCAACCCTCCTAACAGGTATGCTTTATAAGGGTAGTTCTAAATTCTTTACCCATAAAGCCACTCACGGGATAACTCTTATGTTGATGGATATGGTTCCTAGGGTCTCGGACACTAATCGCGTCAACACCACGCAACAGGCTAGCTGCATTGTGACGGGGATACAAAAAGGTCTATCCTGAGTGTAGTCTTCATGCTAGGCCTACGAGAAGTGAGTCCTCGGAGACTAACACTAACAACCACCAAGATAAGAAGTGGTTCTAAGAATGGTTCCTAGAGTCACGGACCCTTCATGAGCCAAGTCGTGCGACAGGCTAGCTGCGTTACAACAAGATCTACGAAAAGGTCTACTCTAGGGGAAGTTTTCATGCTAGGCACACAAGGAGCGAGTCCTTGGGGACTAACACTAATTACTTCCAAAATCTAAACTAGGTGTTCTCTCTTCTTTTTCCAAGACTCGGGTATAGAGCCTTACTTGTGATATCATCCCAAGATCCAACAGACAAGTATGACAAACAACATATAATAAAGAGAAAGCAACACAAAGCAAATAAAGAAGTAATAGGAGAAAACAAATAAGAAGAAATTAAACAAGCGAAGCTAACACTCTCGAATCGAGTCAAGTTAGGCTTGACTCTCTCTAGCATAGGGCAATGCTAATTCCCAGCAGAGTCGCCATCTGTCGTACCTCGAAAAATACGATCCTCGCGATGGACGCGGAAAAAACACTGTTCGAAACAGAGTCGCCACCGAACTTTATTCATCCCAAAAGAGGGAAAGGAAAATATCGGTAAAACCTTTAAAGGGAGATAAGAAAATGGTCATCGCAACCAAATTCGGGTTCGGGAGTCGGTTACGCAAGAGGGAAGGTATTAGCACCCTCTACATCCGTTGTACTCAACGGGAACCTCTTGAATCGATTCGTGAGATATGTTAGCTAGGTTTGTTTGTTTCCATCTAAGGGAATATTGTTTTCTAAGGGGAAAATGGGTGGTTTTTTATTAGGGTGCTTGGCAAAGATTGGGGCCCTTGTGCCTACATATTCCCTCGTGCAATGGGAAAGTCAGAGCATTCGTAGTTCGTGGGACTACGGTTGGTTGGTATTTTTTAAACAAACGAGTGTTTAATTCGCATTCTAACTGCTAAACATTGGCTTGTCTGCTCGCTGGGGGAGGCTGAAGCACTAGTTTATATGCGCGGAAGAATGGACTAAACAATGTTCTTTTTTGTGAAAAGTTGTTTGAATAAGGGATTAAGTGTATTAGAGATTTGATTGAGAAAAAAGGTTTGATTTGGACGTGTTTTAGGCGAACAAGAGTTTAGGTTGCATTCTAACTGCTAAACATTGGCTTGTCTGCTCGCTAGGGGAGGCTGAAGCACGAGTTTATATGCGCGGAAGAATGACTTAAACAATGTTCTTTGGGAAAGGTGTTTAAGTTGTGGATTAAGTGTATTAGGGTTTCGGTTACGTGGGAAGGGTTTGGTTTGTTAAGTATTTTAGAGGAAGGATGACGAGTATTCGATAAATGAGACGTCGGCCTCGCAACCAATTATTCGGGGCATTACTGAGATGCTAGATCTCAACGACACCTTTTTCATTCTATTAATTGTGAAATTATGTTTGTTGGACAATGGGCTTCTTTGTCCACGTAATTAGGGCAAGTGTTTCAGGAACGAAAGATTGGAATGAGCACAACCCAAAGCGTGCGCCTCAAGAGCGTTCATTCAAGGGCCCAAGAAGTGCTAGACCTCAAAAGTCCACTACTTTCGTAATTTGATTAAGAAAAAGATTTGAATTTGATTAGAGTATCTTAATTAGATGTGTTAATCGGATTAGGGTCTGAACGAATTAAAAGTTTTTTTAGGAGAATTAAATGTTTTAATAGGATTGAAAGTTTTTAAGTTTATAAATGGAAGATCGAAACGAACACAACCCGAGGCGTGCGCCCCAAGAGCGATCGTTCAAGGACCCAAGGAGTGCTAGACCCAAAAAACCCACTACTTCCATAATTAGTTAGGAAAAGGTTCAGAAATATTAATTAGAAAGACTTTAATTAAGAAAATATTTTAAGTATTTTAAAGTAGATTATGATTTTAATTTTAGTTAAGAGAATATTTGTAAACGATTAAGTAGTTATTTTAAAATCTGAATTATGATTTTTTTAAGTTAAGAAAATGTTTTAAAGGTTAAGTATTTTAATTAGATTAAGTCTTTAAAAAAATGTATTTTTAAGTGTTAAGTGTTTTGGTTAGGATTTGAATGGATAAAAAGTTTTTAGAAATGAAAGACGGAACGATCACAACTCAAGGCGTGCGCCCCAAGAGCGGTCGTTTAAGGACCCAAGGGGTGCTAGACCCCAAAAGCCCACTACTTCCATAATTTAATTAAGAAAAAGTTTTAGGGATATTAACTTAGATGGTTTATGATTTAATTTGATTTAAGAAAATATTTTGAGAATAAAACGAAGTAGAGAATATTTTTAAAGCTTAAGAGATTAATTACCTTAAGTATCTTAATTTGTGAAAAGCTTGTATTTTTAAGTGTTTTAAAATTATTAAGATGTAAATGGATTATGATTTTTAATTAGAGAAAATTGAACTAATATAATTAATTAAATAAAAATCAAATACTTAATAAAACTAATTATAAAATTAATTAGTTAATCTTAAATAAATAATTTTAATGAAATTAATAATAAAAAAAAACTTTATAATAAAAATAAATAGGGTTTTTATCTTTTTTTCATATTGAAAATAGAAATAATAACAACAAAACTAAAGAAATATAAATGGGCTAGAACTGCCATCAATATAATGGGGGGTATGTCAGTAAAAAACCCTAAGCCCAAATGTAGCTAAGCCCACATGCTGGGGGCCTACCATGGACCCTCATCAGATCTGAGACGTTGGATCAAGGAAGAGTCAATCCTTGACTCTGATCCAAAGGTTCAAAACGCATGTGCACGGTGGAAAAACCAAAGGAGTACGCAAGGGATAAACAAAATGAAGTCAAGGTCGGTGACACTTGTCACCGGTATCTCTTGACAATCTCACCAGCCACTAGCATGCGTGGCCATAATCAACAAAAAGAAGTAAAAATGGGATGCACCCATCCTCAGTAAGACATTCTCTCACCGTCCTCTCTCAACACTCTTCGTTTCTTTCTCTCTCTCAACATTTCTCTGAAGAAGACCAAACATGGTCGCCGGAAAAGATGAACCCAAGGTGGTTCGCGGCGGAAACCGCCATCTTCTCCGGCGAAGGTGGCTTGTTTCTTCCTAAGCCAAACACCAACCCCCCTTAAAATAATGCCTTGAATCCAAATCCTCTCACGATTTCTCCAAAAAAATTACGAAAACGAACGAATCGACCCTCTCATCTTTCGGAACCCTAACCTAAAAACCTCAATAAATCACGGCGAAAACGCAAGTAAACGAAGCATTACATTCTGGCTAGCAAAGATTCACGTAAAGCAAGTTTCGAGGCGAAAGACTTACCCTCGGAGCTTCCAGACCGCAGGTATCACCTTCTCTTTCGTTTCTCTTCCCTCTCCTTCTTTCTGTGCGTGGGTTTCAAAAACAGGGTTGTGTGGTTCGCTTCACCTTCTTCTTCTGCTTCGTCTCAATTTCTTCTCTATTTCTCTAGTTTTGTGGTTCTTGGTTGGTTTAGGTTATGGAGGCTTTAGAGATTTAAGTGGGTTTGTGAAGGGTTGAGGTTGGGTTTTGAAGTTGCGGTTTGTGAAGGTGTCGCGATGGTGTAGAAGGTTGGGATTCTGTGAGTTTTTTTATTGTGGGCGAAAGGTTGAAGAGTTCGTAACAGTTTGTTTCGGTTATTGAAGATGAAGGCCGATTGAGTGAGGATGCGAGATCGGAAAAGTTGTTTGAAGGTGGTGATGAGTTAAAAGTTGAAGTTGTTGTAGGTTTCGAAATCATTCCCTCATAGTGATGGAGATCACGCGGCCAAAGATGGAGGGAGGTGATGAGGTTCGGTTGTTGTCAGATGGTGGTGCTATTTGCAGAGCTTGATGATTGAGGGTTCTATCCAGAATGAAAGTTGGCAAAAATGAAGGTGAGTTTGAATATGGAATGGATTTTCTTATGAAATGCTGTTGTTGTTTTCTCTTTTTTGAAAAGGTTTTGCTATCAAAATTTCAAAGGTTTTCTCTCTTGGTTTTCTGTTGCCGTTAAAAAAATCTTCTTTTCTTGAACTGAGCACGGTTTTATAGTAACAACGTTAAGGTTTGCGTGTTTGAATTTGCTGCAGTATCTTCTCCTTTTTTGCAATGTCCATTGTTACTTTTCTAGATGCTCAAATATGTCTTGGCTAAACTATGAAATCCTCTCTGTTTGCTTCTCTGCTACTGTCTACATTTGCTGAATCTTGTTTGTTTGTGTTTGTTTTGTAGAGAATTTTGGAATTTTGTAGGTAATGTTGGTTTGGCAGGAAGTTGGCGCGTGTCGCAGGCTATGTATGCAGAAGCAGAGGTTTTGTTTAGTGTTGCAGGATGAGCAGTGATGCGTAGCAATGGTCTGGTCTGTTCATAGCAGCATGTCGTACGGTTTTGTAGGCTATTGTGTGTGAACATGTAAGCTTGCTATGTGAGATGCTTGGTGGGGTCATGGTTTATGTGAGGGATGAGGTCGTACGATTTGGGTGATGGCTAGTGGTGTGAGGACAAAGTCTTGTATTATATTGGTTTTGTATAGTTTCTCACGACTTGTTATTTTACGTAGCAGCTTGGAATTTTATCAAGTGGCTGATAAGAGTTTTTTGGAATTTGATGCTTAGTTATTTGGGTTGTGGGCTTAGGAAATAGTGAAGGAAAAGAAAATTGCTTATGGACATGTACAAAAATGACGGTGAATTGTAACAAATGAACTTTAAACTATTTTTTGCAATTATTTTCTTGTAATGGACTTTTTGTTTTGCATTATGGTTTGTAATAAAAAATGAATTTTGGATAAAGATGATTTAATGTGAATTTAGAAATGGATTTGAATTTAGAAATGTGGTCATAGCTTAAGATAGGAAGTGGATAATAAATATGAAAATGAAAAGAAGAAATGCATATTTATAAGATGGATTGAATAATGAAATTAAAATGGATGTTGAAGTGTTATTTGAATGTTGGGTTTGGAAATTAGGATAATAATGGTTTATGATGGCTTTGGTATTTGATGAGAAAAACTAAAAGATAATAAAAATGGATATTGTAATGAAATGATTAAAAATGGAATTGGATTTTGAATTGGACAAATGGATAGATTTGGATAAGATTTAAAGAAAAAGATTTTTGAACAAAATAAAAATAGATATGGGTTTTGAAATGGTTATTGGAAAATATGAATTTGAAAAGTGGGAATGAATATGGATGAAAAATGGTTTAGAATTAAAAATGGAAAAGGATAATAATGGGGAATGGGTAATTATGGACATTAAAAATGAAGTGGATTTTTATGGATATGGATAAATAATTTTGAAGTCGACATGGATTAAAAGTTTGGATTGAAAATGGTTTGGAAGAAAAAAGGATGTACAGAGGTCATTTATACACAGGTAGGACAAATTTGGGGTATGACACACCGCTGCCAAAAGAAGGGGTCAGGAGCCATGCCATGCCCTAGATGCAGTGCAATCTTCGACCAAAAAGATGCCCACAATCTTGAGGGGATTTGGAAGGCTAGAGAAAGAAGGGAGCAGAAAACATCTCATGGTCAAAGGGGTTTCGATCCTAAAAGGTCCTCTTCAAAACAAGTGGGAGGAAAAACGCAGTTCCCAGGGCCCAAACCTAACACTTTCAAACCAACAAGTAATGCACCAACGGGAAACTGGATGAAACGTGTCGAAGGAAGGGAAAAAGGCTAGAAAAAATGGCTGAAGTTTGACGTGGACAAAGGCTCTTCAATTGAGTATCGAAAGGAGTTCCAGACTTCCAACAAATCGGCTCACATATCTGAAAACTACAAAGGGAAGAATCTGATGTCTCGATCATAATGGAGGAGAGAACAACGTAGAAGGAAAGCCCTCAGGGAGGCTCAGTCGAAGGACCAAGGAGAGTCCAGTACCAATGTCCCTACTATTAATAACGAAGGGGACCAAATAAAGATTGTTGAAAAAGTGCCCATGAGAAGGTTGTTGCAGATGATGAGGAAATGATGGACAACTTTGACTCTGGATCTAAGGATTCCCTCCACATCATAGTCAATATGGTATCCGTAATGCCTAAGGATTTCGACCGGATTACAGAGGTCGAAGACTTAGACGCTTGCACTGAAGTAGAAATGGCGGCACACAAGCCTGTGTGCTACTGTGTTATGAATAATGGGTGCGTCGAAGAGCAGAACGCCTTCTTCGAACGATCGACTGAGGCGATGAGAAGCCATCTAAAGCCTCTCTACATCACATGGAAAGTTGAGAATGTGGCAGTGAACAAGATAATAGTTGACTGTGGCGCAACAGTAAACCTGATGCCACATTTCTTATTAAACAAGATTGGCAAGTATGATACTAATACTAAGCCACACAATATGGTTCTTTCAAATTATGAAGGAAAAGCTGGCACCACACTGGGTGTTATACAAGTTGACTTGACAGTTGGGACGGTTACTAGGCCTACTGTCTTCATGGTAGTGGAAACAAAAGCTAACTACAATCTGCTCTTAGGACGAGAGTGGATACATGGCATTGGAGCAGTTCCATCTTCGATGCATCAGAGGATTACCATCTGGAGGCCGGATGGCATCGTCGAGAACATTGAAGCTGACCAAGGGTATTTTAAAGCACCAATAAATCATGTCAACATACGTCAGTTCGACAAGCATCTGACTCTTATTGCCCCTTGTGGTCCAATAGACTTTGAGTTTGTCCCAGATGATGAAACATTTTGCTCATTGTACCTGCATCTCGTCGACGGTTTCCATTGGGATAAGGAGGTACCAGGAGAAAGGCTCTCATACCTTGGCACACCTTCAGTAGACCCCACAGGGTGGGGAAGCGAATTCAGTGATAATGACTGAGTTCGAAACTTTGAAAAGAATTTCGGCTTATGTGGCCGAAACCAAATTACAAGCGGCTTTAGAAGCTGCCAATGAATATATGGCTGTCGAAGCCAATTCAGGATTCCACCAAGAAGGTCCTGGTAAGGACTTCGACCCAGAACCACCTGATAAGGTTCAGGGTGTAGAGCAAGGCCAGATGCTCGATGCCATCTTTGATGATGAGCCTTTGGGATTTGAAAAGGATCCGTTGGCAAATAACATTAAGATGCTAGCACAAGATCCACTAGAAGATATCGACCTGGGAGAGGGGCAACCAGAAGGCCAAGATATGTCAACGCCAACCTCGACCCACAACTCAAGGTCGAAGTCACCCAGTTGCTACAGGAGTTTAAGGACTGCTTTGCATGGGATTATGACGAGATGCCTGGTTTGAGTAAAGAACTGGTCGAGCATAAGCTGCCGATCAAGCCTGGGAAGAAGTCAGTCAAACAGAATCTAAGACGGTTTGCACCAGCATTTCTCTCAAAGATAAAAGAGGAAGTCGAAAGACTGCTT
Source organism: Lathyrus tuberosus (assembly GCA_022829125.1). Lineage (NCBI taxonomy): Eukaryota > Viridiplantae > Streptophyta > Magnoliopsida > Fabales > Fabaceae > Lathyrus > Lathyrus tuberosus. Next base: position 7,678,166 of record JALAZF010000111.1, on the reverse strand, counting down.
AGATGCAAATTCATCCGCACTGCCAAGTATGTCAAATGGTTAACTAACATTGTACATGTTATTAAAAAGAATGGTTCTTTAAGATTTTGCATAGACTTTAGAGATCTAAATTCTGCAACCCCAAAGGATGAATATTCTATGCCTGTGGCAGAAATGCTAGTCGATTCCGCCGCAGGACACGAGTATCTTAGTATGTTAGATGGGTACTCTGGGTATAACTAAATATTCATTGCTAAAGAGGATGTCCCCAAGACAGCTTTTCGTTGTTCTGGAGCCTTAGGCACCTACGAATGGGTAGTAATGCCTTTTGGCCTAAAAAACGCTGAGGCAACGTATCAACGAGCAATGAACTCAATCTTCCATGATTACATAGAGACTTTCATGCAAATATATATTGATGATATTGTGGTTAAGTCTATTTCAGGGAAGAGTCACTTAGACCATCTTCGACGGTCCTTTGAAAGGATGAGAAGATATGGTCTTAAAATGAATCCTCTTAAATGTGCGTTTTGTGTGCAGGCAGGGGATTTTATAGGCTTTGTGGTCCACAAAAAGGGGATCGAGATCAATCAAAATAAGACCAAAGCCATCATGGAAACGAAAGCGCCATCAACAAAAAAGGAGTTGTAATCACTGCTGGGCAAGATTAATTTCTTGAGAAGGTTCATATTGAACCTAAGCGGAAAAACGCATGCCTTTTCACCATTACTTTGATTTAACAAAGATGGGTTCGAATGGGGGCAAGCTCAGCAGGAAGCCTTCGACAAGATCAAGGAATACCTGAGCCATCCTCCAATTATTTCACCACCTTGTAGGAATAAGATTATGAGATTGTACATAGATGCATCATACAAAACCTTAGGGAGCATGTTAGCTAAAAAAGATGAGAATGGCATCGAAAGGGCCATTTACTACCTTAGTAGAGTTTTGAATGATGCAGAAACTAGGTATAGCATGATCGAAAAATTATGCTTATGCTTGTATTTTTCTTGTACAAAATTAAAGCAATATATAAAACCAGTTGATGTTTATGTTTCGTCTCGTTTGGATGTTATTAAACATATGTTGTCTAAACCTATTTTGCATAGTCGAATTGGTAAATGGGCACTAGCATTAACTGAATACTCTTTAACATATAAGCCTTTAAAAGCAGTTAAAAGACAAGTGATAGCGGACTTCATAGTCGACCACTCCATAAATGAAAGCACTTTGAATTACGTCGAACTGGAACCTTGGAAGCTATACTTCGATGGCTCTAGCCATAAAGATGGAATAGGCATAGGCGTGTTAATTATTTCTCCTAATAAAATTCCAACAAAATTCAAGTATAAGGTCGAAGGACTTTGTTCTAACAATGAGGCTGAGTATGAAGCCCTAATAGCTGGACTTGAGATTTTGTTAGAATTGGGAGCAACTCAAGTCGAAATAATGGGAGACTCTGAGTTGGTCATAAAGCAAATTACAAAGGAGTACAAATGTGTTAAGGAAAATCTTATCATGTACTTTGTAATAGCCAACAGACTACTGAAGAAATTCGAAGTGGTAAGCATTCGACACATACCTCGACTAGAGAATCAAGTGGCCAATGACTTGGTTCAGATTGCTTCTGGGTATAAAGTTTCGAAGAAAAAGTTACAAGAGGCAATCGAAATTAGAGGTAAAGTTGTGTCTGTTGGATTATGCCCATCAGATCTAGAAGTGACGAAGCTTGGATACACTGATGAAGAAAATTTCAAGATTTTTGCAATAGACAGCTTGACGGACAAATACTGGAGGAAGCCCATAGTCGAATACTTACAGAATCCAACAGCATCCACAGAGCGAAAGGTTAGGTATCAAGCCTTAAGTTATGTTCTTCTAGGTAACGAATTATTTAAAAAGACCCCTGAGGGAGTCTTACTTAAATGTCTGAGTGAATCAGAGGCATATCTTGCCCTTTTGACTGTCCATAGTGGGGCACGTGGGGCACATCAAGTAGGTCATAAGATGAAATGGCTTTTGTTTCGACAAGGCATGTATTGGCCTACCATGCTAAAGGATTGCATTGAATTCGCCAAGGGCTGCCAAGAATGTCAAGTTCATGCTGGCATACAACATATCCCTACAAGTGAGCTACATTCCATAGTCAAACCATGGCCTTTTAGAGGTTGGGCTTTGGATTTGATTGGAGAGATTCGACCTGCATCGTCCAAAAATCAGAGATACATTTTGGTAGGTATTGACTATTTTACGAAGTGGATCGAAGCGATACCTTTACCAAATATGGATCAAGAAGATGTGATCGAATTCATTCAAAAATACATCATTTATAGGTTTGGAATCCCAGAGATGATTACAACAGATCAAGGATCAGTCTTTACTGGTCAAAAAATGCAGGAGTTTGCTAAAGAAATGGGTTTCAAACTCTTAACCTCTACACCTTATTACGCTCAGGCTAATGGTCAGGTCGAAGCAACTAATAAAGTGGTGATTGGTTTGATAAAAAAACATGTGGGAAGGAAGCCTAGAAATTGGCATAAGATATTATATCAGATCCTCTGGGCATATCGAACCTCTCCCAAAGAAGCAACCAACACTACTCCATTTCGATTGACTTTTAGTCATGACGCAGTATTACCTGTCGAAATCTACCTTCATTCAACAAGGATCCAAAGACAACATGAAATTCTTTCTGAGTCTTATTGGAATATGATGTTAGATGAATTGGTGGATTTGGACGAGGAAAAACTTAACGCTTTGGAATTGCTAAAGAGACAAAAGAAAAGAGTGGAGAAGTCTTACAACAAAAAGGTTAAGATTAAGACCTTTTCTCTTGGAGATTTAGTTTGGAAGGTAATCATGCCTATGGATCGAAAGGTCAGAGCCTTGGGTAAATGGTCCCCAAAATGGGAAGGCCCATTTCAAATTATGCAAGTATTTTTTAATGGGGCCTACGAAGTCGAAGAATTAGACGAGGATAAAAGAATCTTGAAAGTAAATGGCAAGTATTTGAAAAAATATAAACCAGCACTTCAAGAAATTAAAATTGCTAAAGAGTAATTCGAAGTAAAAAGGCAAAGCCAACATGGGTATTCATAAATGCCAAAATGGCTTAAAAGTCATTACATAAAAAGCCTCAAAGGGCTATGAAACATTGTACTAAAAAGAAAGCATTACAAAGAAATTACAAGCTAAAAAGGGAGATTCTCTTTCATCTTCAAATATTTTGACTTCTGGAGTTCAAGGCGCTTCTCACATAAGGTCTTGTCAGATTTTAAACGTGCAATCTCTTTCTCCAGTTGTCGAGCTTCCTCAGCAAAAGTTATGGCATTGTCTAGTTCTTTCGACAAGCCAGAGTCATCAAAGGCAGACAACTCAGCGTTGCGCTTCTTGGCCTTCGAGATCTTGGCTTGAAGCTTTTTAATTTTTTGCTCCCAGGAGGCAATGTTTTGATCGTTAAAGGTGATCTCTTGCTTGTTCTTCTCTTTGGTTTCCTCCAGTTCTGCTACCTTATTTTCAGATTCAGTGGCAGCGGTCCAAGAGGCAGCCTCGCTTCCAGATTTGATTGAAATTACATCCTCAATTTGAGGCAGTCGCTTGAGGTCAGCATGGACTTGGTCGATTATAGTGCCAAGCTCTAAAATGATGTTAGCAGATTCAGGAGAAATAGTGTGGATGACGACCTGTTGAAGGAGACTTTTCAAGGAAATATGAGTGACAACAACCATTTGTAAGAGCTTGAAGAGGCCACCCTTAAAAATCTTTTCTTTGATCTTCAGAAGGATGTTGTCCTCAGGCTTGCTCGAAGGTTGATCCTCAGAGGAAGTTGAAGCACTAGGAGTCTTATCAGAGGAACTTCCTCCATTGCCAAAGAGGATCTTTATGTACCTTCGAGGATCGCTGACCTTCAAGGTATCAAGTTCTTTTTCAGAGAGGTCAGCTCCATACATAGTCGAGGGTATGTTGCCTTCCGTAGCAATAGTAGTTGCTGGAGTAGTGATGGCTCCGACAGGAGTCGAATCATTAGCAGGCCCTTCATCAGCTTTCTTTTCCTCGCCTTTGTCTTCCTCCTCTTCATCTTCATCCATGTGGTCATCAGTATTATCTCCATCACTGTTGCTACCAAGCTCAGTTTGGCGCATTGGTTCTTCATCCTCCTATATCTCTTCCTCCCCCTCTGGATCAACATTTTCAGCCCCAAGGGTTTCGACCACTGGTGAGCCATCCTCATCAGCCAGGGTTTTATCTTCATCCATGGCGATGGTCCTTGGGTTCTCTGCTTCAAGATTATTCTGACCATCGTCTTCATCATGGTCGGAGCCATCTGTTTGGGATTGTTGAGTAGTAGTCTTTGTTGGCGAAGGAGGAGCTGTTTCAAAGCCAGGTTACTAATAGGTAGCTAATCATCATCAAGGGACTAGAGCTAGTGGGACACGCGTCTTCCCAGGAGCGAAAGTAGGAGCGGTAGCAGTTACTCCCTAGACCCACGATCTCCTAGACTCTAGGAAGTGTGATGATGGTTCGTGATTTAATGTGACCTCCGAAGAGACGTTCCAGATATGATCATGAATAACTGTGACGTCATAAAAGAAACTGAACAGTTTCTTAGGACGTGGGGTAGTCAGTTATGTCAACACTTATGTAGGGTCGAAAGATGGCGTCGAATATACACTATCAAAAATTGACCTTTCCTTCAGTACTGTCGAAAAGGACATTTTTTGGGGACAATTTGTTAGCTCCTAAATTCGACGTCTATCTTAAGTTAGAGGAATTAATTGAAGTGTTAAACTCTTTGAAGAAGTTTGAAGGGGTTCGACTGAATCTTCATGGTGGGAGCCTAAGTCGAAGGTATGCTTGCATAAGGAAAAGCTAAGCATGAGACTTAGAAATATTTCCAAGTATTGGGAAACACCATTCGACCGATACTGCTGATGATATTCAACGCGAAGTAATTCAAATTCAAATAAAGAAGGGAATGCTTATTCTTATCCACTCCTGAAAAAGACAAGTGGCGCACATCCAGGGCTTAGATGCATGCAGCGCGACACTTGTCGTATGTTAATTGTTTTGGCAGTTAATAGCAGTTAGTCTAATTAGTATAAATAGGAGTTCTAGCATTAGGATTTGGGGGTGTTGTGTTCAATTTGTACAAGTTACTCAAAATTACTCAAAGTATCCGCGTGTAGAGAAACGAGTTTTGTGAGAATGTACGTGATGTAAACAACACTTTCCATTTCAATACAATTTATTTACGTCTTTTACTAAGAGTTTATCTTTTACTTCGTGCAAGTTATTTTTCTGCATTTCGTTTAATCTTTACACTTCCAGCCTTTTCGACTCAGAGTTTTTACGCATTTCTTTAATCACATTTTAGACAAACATTCATCTATGAGCACCGTCGAAGTGTTTTGCTTTATAGAGTTTACTTTAAATAAATTGTTAGCACATGTCCTAGGATCAATCTGATCGATCCTGTGAGTCAACAAAGTTAGATTTGAAAGATCAGCGGTTGTTTACCAACTTTCACGGTAAACACAACCAAACATGATTACCAAACCCCATCATACACCCAACAACCAGCCAAACATAATTACCAAACCACATAAATTCAAACCCGCGACCAATTCATGCCACCCCAAACACAAAACGAAGAACATGACACATATCACCAACAAACATATTCCGCCACCACATCTTACCATAACATCGATGAGGCATATGCCACCACCACATCCTACCATAGTACCCAACCAACGTACACCCAAATATCACATCACCAAGGCACCTAAATATCACACCACAAAAACATCCAACCAACACATGCCTATCAAACACCACAACAACCATTGTTTAGTTTTCAAAACGAATCAAAGACTTAATTCAACCAACTAGCCCGCCCACCCGTAACCTAACCAACACGACCCAACTACAACAACATGGACACCATACTCAATTACGACAACACATATAACAGGTAAAAGTTGCTAAATTTGATTGATAACACTAATATTCCAATGACCTCACACCAAACACCTCAAATAAATCCTAGGAGACACCAAACACCTCAGATGAATCATGGGAAGCAACAAGCACTTCATGAGAATCTTGTGCAATCTCAACGGTGAAGGACACCGCCAAATTGTGAAACTTATGATCGTTATGATCTAGCGCATCGTTAAAATATGTTTACTAAAATTTTCTGCATGTAATTCTATTTAAATTTAATAATATTAGTATTTACTTTTTTTTTATTTTTAATTAATTATAACTTTAGTTTATAAAAAAATTCGATACACTATGGTGTCGTGTCGAGGGAAGTGGCTCGTCCTCATAGACCAACAATACATGCGCCACAGCATTTTATAGTGCATATGCTAGTGGCACCACCACTTAACTATTTTTTATTTTTTGAATCATGAGTATTTTAGTTTTTATTTTTATTTTTTTTATTTTTATAATGCATGAGTATTTTAGTTAAAAGTTGGTTATCGGAGGTATTTAATTTGAAAATGTTGGTTAATTAAAAAAAATTCTACCAATGTTGTAGGTATTATTTCTCTAGAATATTTTTTTTTAATATATTTAAAATATCACATTTGAAATTTCAAAAATTTCATCTGTTCTTTTGAATCTATATGTAAAAAGATAAGATGGGTTTGGTGGCGGTGGCGCCAGTGTTATTTCCCGGCAGCTGCCATAACCTCGCTGTTCCCGATCTTGCAAGTTTTCTTCCCATACTCAACAAGCACGCGTTTAGACACACCAGTAACTCTGCATTCACCGGTGAAACTGCATCGTCATCAATCGATCCCGGAATCGTAACCGCTACATCTTCTTCCAATAGGTACATTCACTTTCACTTTCTTTCCACCTTACACAATTTTTTTTCATATACTGATACTTGATTTTTCTTTAAGCTACCCGAAGTACAATCGATTGCTTCCATGTCCTAAACACAAATTTCCACCAAGAATTGAACATTTGGTTGTTTCAGAAGGAGGACCTGTTTTAGAATACATTTGCAAAGCTTTGGATCTTCCTCATTTGTAAGTGCGAAAAATTGGATTTAAGACTAAACTCTGTTTGGATAAACAACTTATTTTGCAGCTTATCGCATAAGCACTTATGAATAATCTATTTCTATTAAAACAAGTTAAAATAAAGTTATATTGTTTTTCACATAAGCTATTGTCTAGAACTTGTGGAAATAAGCCGGAAACAACTTAAGAATATGCCATAAGTTGTTTTCATAAATTCTTCGAGAGAGTCTTTTAACTTATAAGTGCTTCTTATGCTAGTAGATAAGTTCAAATAAGCTAATCTAAATAGGCTCAAGTTTTATTTTGTGAAGGTTTGTTGCAGATCTGATTCAATTTGGGGCTGTGTATTTCGCTCTTGTATCTCCGGAGCCTCCTCCTACTGCTACTGCAGAGCAAATTAGAATTTTCAAAGAAGTAACAGAACCGTTGGTTCTACAGAAAAGAGCTTCCGTCAAAGGAAAAACTATAAGTGAAGCCCAGAAAACTTTCCGTGTTACTGATGTGAATCAGTTTGTTGAACCAGGAAGTTATCTGCGAGTGCACGTGCACCCCAAGCGTTTTCCTAGGTAAAGTAGAATGTTTTTCGGAAGTTGAAATTGCATTGTTGTTCTTATAGAGCCGTGATATGATTGTGTTATACTTTAAATCTATTTTTTAGATGCTATGAGATTGACTGGAGATCAAGGATCATAGCTCTGAAGGAATCGTATGTAGTTTTGGATAAACCTGCTGGTACTTCAGTATGTAATCAATCCTACTCTATGAATTGAGAAAAAGTTATTAGTCCCCATATAGGATTCTTATAGAATTGTTCTTAATCTTGGATTGAAGACAACAGTGCTAAGTCCTGTAATTTTGGTATCCTATGGTAATTTCTACACCAAGTGAGGGAAAATTGTTATATGAATTCGGCTGATTGGTTTTTATCATGCACTAAATCTAACAGGTTTCGTAAATACCAGTCCATGTGTTTCAATATCTTCCCTCTCTATCCTTCTTGATTTCATTGTAACTTCAGCATAATCTTGATTGAGTTTTGACAAAATTAAAAATCTGAAAATTATGTTTTCTATGGTGAGTTAATGGTTAGGGGATGGTTAGTAAGTGGCAAAGAACAAGGGTGGAAATGTAGTAAGTTGAGATTCTATTTATCTTTGCTAACTGCTGAGGGAAGTGTAGTATCTATTAGAATATCGAAGTTTGTTGGATTCTAGTGGAAATTCAAGCAAGTAGGACCAGGAATGCCATTTTGATGGAAGGATGTTCAGTGCTTCCTGTCAAATCAGATTAGATTGGTGTGCTGTAGAATTTTTTAGGACATAGCATGAAACATTAGAAGAAAATAAACCAAAGTTGCACACCCAGGTTTCTTTAATTATCACCTAACTGAGAATAGGAATTCATCGAAAAACACACCAAACTGAATGGGAACACTGCCATTGGCTTAAATAAAATCCCTATAATTTTATAAAAAAGTATATGAATCTATTAGGATATAAGCTATCTAACCTAGTACGGAAAACCTGAGCTTTAAATTAAAATCTAAAACGCTTAAACAACCTAACTCCCAGGTCATGTATGATCCACAATCTGGTCTATCAAAAGGTATTGCAAAGTTTACTCAAATATGCCTAATTGAAATAAAAACATCCATTATAATTCCTAATTAGACCCCAGAATCTCTTCATCAATGTCTTGAAAGGCTGTTGCTGTGTCTAACACTATTGTTTCTGTCTTTACCAAGTAGGTGAGATTTATAATGTGTATTCTGATTCATAATACCAGATTCATCCATTTTTTGATAGGCGTTGGGCTCCATTAACTTGTAGTCCTTATCCAGCAATAATGGTTTTGTAAAGCACTATTAAGTTTAGCGATAGAAACCTCAAGAATGATCATTTGTTGGCTTGATGCTCAGTAGGTGGAGAAAATAGGAGCAGGGGCTATGAAGGATGCTTACTAGATTTGAATGAGACATAAAGTTAGATTTCTATTTCAGAGTGTCACTAACTTAATATTCTGTATGAACTGTGTTGAAATTTATTGATACATCTACATTATTAATTGCTCCCTCCGTCCCACAGATTGTCATTCTAGCCCAAAAAATTTGTCACAATTTATGTCGTTTTACAATAGAACAATGCTATATGTCACAAACCCTTTGCTCGTGAAATTACATGGTGCACGATTTGGGTTCAAAACCATCCTCAAAACTGTACTTCCGAATTTGACGGAAGACAGGTTGGGTATTGGTGTTAATAGCTGGCCAATCATGCGTATTGTTGTCGTGCTGCTTTCATGATGTTTGATGTCGGGATGTTTATCACTTTCCTTTACAATATCAATAAAGCAATAATGTTTTTTTTCTCTTCTTTTATATCTCTTACTATCTATTACTCTTTTTAACTCTTCTAATTTCTCTTTCCCATAACATTTAAATTAAATCACCATTTCCCGCTCTCGTACAAAATTAACTAGATTTCTTAATTTGTGTGTCAAGTGATTGCCTAAAGTTTCTATGCAATGTATTATATTCTAAATTTGGTTAGGTAGGTGAAACTATCGGCAACATTGAAGAAAGCTGTGCAAATTTTGCAACTCGTGCCTTGGGATTGACAACCCCTTTGATGACTACCCATCAGATTGATAACTGCACAGAAGGCTGGTAATGTGTTTATGTTAAAATGAAAAATTAGTGCTGCTTGTCATTCTGGCTGTGATAGATAATGTAATACTGTTATTTACGTGCAGCGTAGTATTGGCTAGGAATAAAGAGTATTGCTCCATCTTTCATTCCAAAATCCGGGTAACTCTTGATGTCATTTCATAGCTTATATTAGAACAATTTTGTACTGTTCTATTTATAAAATCACATTGGCACATGGCATGAGCTGATTGATCTTCGTCATGAGACGGCGCTTAATTTTTTGAAAATGTTCATTTCACTTCGCTCCAAGTGAATGTGCAAATTAATTTTTATCTGATATTATGTAGTTCATATGTGCTGAATACTCAATTATTTTTTTTCAGGAGAAAAAAGTGAAGAAGATCTATCTTGCTCTTGCAGCTTCTCCTTTACCAATTGGAATCATTAAGCACTATATGCGTCCAATTAACATGGCTCCTAGACTTGTTTCTGAAGGTAACTACACAAATTGTAATGCTTAGCAAAGATTGTTTGAGAACCTTGAAATGAAATAGTGAAATAAGTGTACTTTCGATGATTATGTATTATAAGCAACTTCTGGGGAGGCCAACTCCATGTCTCATGGTATTAGTGGCTCAGAAGTATTGGGAGTATATGTGCATATAGTGAGTTGTTACCTTGTATCGAGAGTCGGCTTTGGTCCAATCCCGTCCTTCCCCTTTGTCAAAACTCAGATTTCCTCTCTTTACTTTCCTTCCATGCATCTCAGTTTCTAATAAGAAGCATGGCTTGTGACAGTAGCTTTGCCTTTGTCTGATATTCAAAATTCCACTCCCTGAAAAGAACAAAAGAAATAAAAGAAAGGAGTTACAATAGAATGATAGAGTGACACACTTGGGAATAACATATGATTTAGTTAGGTGCATTATCCTAGATAGAAATTAGCTACCTAATCAATTTATATCATTTTTTTCTTCTTTGATTGAGTAGAATTTGAATAGGTGTTTGGCCCACCTAGTGTACTACAGCAACATGATGATTCAAAAGGCAAAGGCATTTCCATTGTAAAGTTAAATTTTAAAGTGTTTGCTTGCTCTGTAGAGTAGGTTAAAGGTTTCCAGATAGTGTTTTGTATTGATTCAACTCCGTGAATTAATTGAGTGCAGATTTTATCAAGGGATGGCATATTTGTCAACTTGAGGTCTTAGAATGCAGAAAAATTCCCTGGCCGACTATTGTTGTTCAAGATGAATATTGTGTTGAAGACTGTGGGTGGCCCTCTCAAGATTACGCGTACGAGTGCAAAATCAACCTTCTTACTGGTCGAACTCATCAGGTCTGATAGCTGCCTTTTTATGTATTGTTTGTATTTTTATTTTGTTGATTCTTAACACATTACAATAAATATGAATGATCAGTTCAAAAAATAATGAAAAGTAGTTGATTGATAATTCTTATCCTTAGATGAGCTGAAAAATAGTTTATTTCCTACTTTGTTTTGTGTTTTCATATCACATGGCTTCATGAGCCGTAGTCGGTTAACCAGCTGCCTTTGCTAGTGAAGCAATCAGTCAGCTGCTACAAATCACCATTGTACAGATAAACTCTATTGTTCTAGCAATTTTTGGTCCTAATACTAGGCTATATTTGTCTTAACTGTCAAGTAGTGCTTCAATTTTAAAATATCTCCCCCTCCATTTGTTTTATGGAATTTATATCTTCTATGGTACCAACCAATTGAATGCTCAGATTCTTTCATATGAATGGTGAACCAACTGGTTTCCATTTATTTGAGTGTTTCTGGGGGATGCTGTCCTACAAGCGTGCTATCTTATAAATCTTATGCCTTTTTTCTATTTTGTTTTTGTGACCAAGTCATTCACTCGGTCCTTTTTCCTACTACCCTTTTACATTCACTCCGACCTTCATGTCTTTTGGTCCACATGTTTCTGACCTTGACAAACTTTCAGGTCGATCACTCAAGCATATGTCACTTTCTTCCTCGGTTATCATCAGTATCAAAAAGACTATTGTTGTAACTCCCGTATATTATTATGCCTTTTTTCTGTTTTGTTTTTGGTGACCAAGTTATTCACTTGGTCCTTTTTCCTACTACCCTTTTACATTCACTCCAACCTTCATGTCTTTTAGTCCACATGTTTTGCCCATGATCTCTCTTCTGACCTTGACAAACTTTCGGGTCGATAACTCAAGCATGTCACTTTCTTCCTCGGTTATCATCAGTATCAAAAACGCTATTGTTGTAACTCTCGTACTCTTCGACGACACCTCATTCCGGTCAATGTTATCTTATATAAGTCTGTCCATTACTTTGAGTTGATCCTCTTACCATTTTATCCTTATTCCCTTGCCGTTACCATCCCACCCGTTGTTGTCCCTCTTGAGCCATTGGTGTTTATCGCCACTCATTGCTTATGTAAACGATACTGTCATAACTTGTATTCATCAGCAGCGCAAACTCCAGTTGAAACATCTCTTATAAATACATATAATATACTTCAATGGTTAATAATGAATAAACAAAGAAAATTTCCTTATTTTCTTAATCTGATTATCTTTTATGAAGACAAAACTAGTTTTTATTGATACAGTAACTTTGATTTTAATGCAGATCCGAGCTCAATTTGCTGCTTGTAAGGCACCGATAATTGGCGATTCTATGTATATGCATGCTGCAATTGCAGAGATGACTAACCCTGGACTTAATCCATTTGGAAAATACAAGAGAGATTTCATTAGTGAGAGTGAAAAAGAAACGGCTGAAATAAATTGGATTGTACAACATGGTAAAGAGCCTAGGGTTGCAATTGGTCTTCAAGCTTGTCAAATTTCATGGGATGATGATGAACACATTTACAAAGCCGGTTTGCCTTGGTGGAGGTGTTAAAAGGCTGGAAATGTGCTCGAGTTGAGGATATGACTCAACTCTAAAGTTATGTTATAGTTTTGCCTCAGTTGAGTGAGTGCCAATGCCATTGCTATTCATGTTGAAAATATCCTGATTCAGTGTTATAATCGAATTGTATGCTGGTAAGATGAAGAGATGTTTTTTGTATGTCTGATTAGATGCTGGTTTCTCCTTTTTGCAGCAAGAATGCAAAATTTCCCGACGATGGTAGAGGAATGTAGTGATCAGGTTGTGCCAGTTTGAAAGGATAAACAGGAAAAAGAGGAGCTTCATGAGGGGATGGTGCATGCTGTCACACACCAGTGAGTCTGGAGCATCTTTTTCTATTTTAATCAACTCTAAATAGGTAAAGCTAGAAGATAGATTATTATGTTATTTGGACCACGAGATTTCTTTCAACTTAATTAGGGGTTTTAGATTCAAATTCAGTGATGAGGAGAAGACACTACTCTTCATTTTTTTTTAGAAAGGTTTGTTGTTTATTGTGCACAAAGATTCTTCCTACTTGCAATTGCATAAAAAAAGTTTGATTTATACAAAATATAAAATATTTAAAAATTAATTATGTAACTATTAATACATCTTAACAATTAATAAATAAAAAGTGTGATTTTTTAAGTGATAAGAGTCTCACATAAAAAAAAGGGCATTTCTTCTCACACCACCATTGTTTCTTAGGCACCATCTGAATTTTCGGTTTTGCCCCCTGATTCTGGATGTGCACATCCGGACGCACTAATTTTTTTAAAAACGCTGATTCTTTTCGGATGTGCACATCCGAAAACATTCCTGATTTGCAGATCCGGAAAAAGGCAGAACATTATTTTTTTTTTTAAAATCGATTTTTTTGCTTGGTCGCATATGTTAATAAATCGTCGCAATTTAATATACATTTGACAACATTCATATATAAAATAAAATGATATATATATATATATATATATATATATATATATATATATATATATATATATATATATATATATATATAGATAAAATAAATCTCTGTCAAAATACAGTGCATACATCTAATATAAATATAATACATCAAACAAAAAACTACTGCGTATGGCGAAGGATCTCTCCTGGCTCCCCTGCTCCTCTGCCCCCTCTGCCCCTACCCGCCATCCTGGATCGATGTCTGCGGTACTGAAGTGTCCCCTGAGCAATCGCAATAATCCTGTCCACGGCAAGTCTGGCACCAGAGCCCTCAGGGAGGTGACCGTCCGCAATGGCCTGCCGCGCTATCTGCTCTATCTCACGACAGCGTGGTAGGACATCCTGAGTGTGGTCCAGCTGAGACTGCAGCTCCTCTAATATCTCCTGATGAGCAGGTCTGGGTGGCGATCCCTCAGCAGTGGGCACCATGCATGGGTGTGAGACGGTGTAGAACCACACGATGTACCCGGCAGCAACACTCCAGTCTGTCTCCGCTCTGGTCGTCCGAGCCTCCTCCGGTACCAAGTGGGACTGGTAGTCAGCATATAGCTCATCTATCTGCCTGCGGGTCAAGCCTAGAGGAGCAGACTCATGAGGCATCCTGGGGATCGTCTGCGTGTAACCGAACTGACGCAAGATGCGCTCTGGCAGGTATCGGGCAGTAACGGTCGAACTGCATGCCAACCATCCTGAGAACAAACAAACCTCATCGAACGGGCGCGTCACACGGTGATCGGCATAGGGGCAATACAAAACGTTCTCAGCAGCCATCCGATCTAGATACACTCTGAAGGGGTCCGGCGCCTGGTTCCCTCTGAGCAGGACAAATGCAGCAGCACGTGGCATATCCTCAGTGTACCCCTGGGCACTCCCCCAACCAGTAATATAGGGAAAATGCTGTAAAATCCACGCCTGAAATGGAAAACATAACATGGGTGTCAAACATTATAATGAATACAGAAAGAAAAGAAATGAAAAAATCACTTAGAATATTAGATTGTTACCACGTATAGCGTACAGCTGCCTGCCACAGTCTTGGCTGCCCAGCGGCAACCATCAGAGAGCCTGGAATAGGTGAATGCCAGCGCAGCAGCCCCCCAGTTGTACCGATGGATCTCTGTCTGATCCGAAAGGTACCTGAGGTAGACGATATCAACATAATAGGCGCTGGTGTCCACAAAGACCTGCGTGCCTAGCAAAAACAAGTAGTAGCACCTTAGGGCACGCGTCTTGTGGATCGCCACCTCAGCTGGATCACCATCTGCCATCAGGATACCGTACTGGATCTGGGAATACCCAATCCTAGACAGGCCTCTAAGACCAGACTCCGCAACTGCAGACGTGAACCACTCAGCTGTAGGCAGCATCTCAATCGTGTCCATAACCTTGCCCCCATGGTTATAGAACTTCTGTGAATCCTTATCCTGAAAATTTCCAAATAAAACAATGTTACAAATGAACATATTTTCAACGAATACAATTCTATAAATAAACCGAGAAAGGTTACCTGTCCTAGCCAGACAAATCTGGCAGTATGCTCAGAGTACCCTGCGAGTAGGGACATATTAGACGGTCTCCCGGGGTAACCGCCCAGGTCATCGAAATCGTCATCATCGTCAACACCCTCATGTGTTGGGTGATCACCCTCTGGAACAGGAACAGGAACAGGGGAACGAGGAGGAGCAGCTGATGGAGCTGGAGTTTCCCGACGACGCCTGCGTGCGGGGTGGGACCCTGATGAACTAGCAGTAGAATCCCGACGCCTCCGAGATGTAGAATCGGCGGCTGACGGAGGAGTGGCCTGAACCTGTGATGTGGAAGTGGCCTGAACCTGTGGTGTAGGATGTCCCTCAGCTGTAGGGGCTACCCCAACTCCCTCTGCGGAGGAAGCCTCGGCTGTAGACTGCATCCGCTCACGTCAGACAGATGCGTGCTGAGCTGTCCGTCCATGTATGGTACGATCGTCTCTGCCAGCCATGTAATCTGCAAAGCATAATAAATAAATTAAATTTTGTTTAAAAATAATTAAACAAAAACAAACAAACAAGCAAAATTAAAAAAGGAAAAAAAAAGGTCTTCCGGATGTGCACATCCGGAAGGACTCAGAATTTTAAACGTTAGGTATTTTCGGATGTGCACATCCGGAAACACTAAACGTTTCACTGTTTCCGGATCTGTACATCCGGTACGTATTTTGAAGTTTAAAAACGGCACTCATGGCCACTGTAACAACCAAAAGGGCAATTTTATGCCCTGATCGTCCGTTTGAAGCAGTAAAAATGACCTACATTGTCTCTAACCTATGTTATTCATACAACCTAACAATTTCTACACCTAAATGTCTACTCTAAATCGATTACTCGAAAATTACTCCGAAACTCTAAAATTTGAAAACTTACCGATTTAAATGTGATACGGAGAATTTGGAGTGTGTTGATCGTTGTAGTAGTTGCTCTGCGCCGAACTCGAGTGGAAAAAATCGAGATTTGTGGTGATTGAAAATTTGAGAGTTTGAGAGAGTTTGAGAAGGAGTGGAAATGGAAAGGTGAATAATGAGGGGGGAAGAACGTCTGACGCGAAGTAATAAGAAATACTTTCGGATGTGCACATCAGAATTGTTTCCGGATATGCATATCCGGAACACTTCAGCGTTTTTTCAAAATTTGGTGCGTTCAGACCGGATGTGCACATCCAGAATATAGGGGCAAAAAAATAATTTCACGTGGTGCCTAAGAAACTTGGATGGTGCATTAAGAAATGCCAAAAAAAAAGCAACAAAAACATAGACAATGTTTTGTGTTTGTTGTATTAGGTTTTATATATTGAAAGTTATAGTTACAACTCTGAAAATAATTCTACTTAAATAGAATGAAAAAATAAATTTAATAGATTTTGTTTAATGAGCTTCAGATTATTATACATGTTATTTATAGTCTAATATTTACGATACTCTTTTTTAAACTTATGAATGAATATTAATCATTCCAAACTCCAAACTTGCAAGTAAGTTGATTGAATTATTATGTTGGCAAACTCTTTGTTAACACATATATGTCGGTTGACATCCAAAAAGAATGTAGGTTATAGTTATCAAAATACTATTCAACTTTTTTTTGTTGATAAAATGCCGATTAATCTCAATGTGTTTTGTCATGTTGAACAATATTATTTGCAATACGAATGATTGATTTATTATCGCAAAACAATTTCATGTGACCTTCACATTGTATCTTCAAATCTTCTAACACTTGTTTCATCCATAATAATTCACAAATTTTTTGTGTCATAACTCTAAATTTTGCTTCACCACTTGATCGAACACAATTTCACTTTGTTTCTTACTCATTCAAACAACTAGGTTTTCACTCAAGAAGGTACAATAGTTTGAAGTAGATTTTATATAACTTGAATAATCAACATCAGAGTACGTTTTCATAGTTAGACTTCCACCTCTTTTAAATAAGAGTCTTATCTCTGGGGTGACTTTGACGTAGTGTAGAACACGTTCTACAACTTATAAGTGTCTCTCCATTGGATCATGTATACATTAGTTGACCACACTAATTGCACATGTCAAATTTAGTCTAGTATGTGCCAAATAAATCAACTTTCTTATTAATCTCTGATACTGACCCTTGTTAACTTTGGTATTTTCTTTCTTAAGGTTTATTCTATGATTTTCCTCAATGGAAATAATTGCTGGTTTAGATTCAAGTTTTACCTTGTTTTGAGTAGGCTACTTATAACACTTAGTCATACTATGTTTTTACTGCATTTTGTATTAGTATTGTAAATATATTTTTAGTTAACATTACATGAAATAGAGCAAAATCACCACATAATTCTAAGTATTTTGGAAAAGATTGATTTAAGGCAAAATCATTCTAACCACATAAATTTTAAGGTAGTTTCCTAACAAAGTTATGATGACGAAGAAATGATAAGAATTGCACAGAAAAAACAGAAAAAAAATAAGAGAAGTTGTAAAAGAAAGTAAAAACACGTTGCACTTATAAAGCAGAGCAGGGCTATTTGAGCATGGAAAAAACAAAATCCACACACATGAAGAAAACACATCACACCAAAGACAAAGCAACACAACATTTAGCTATCGAAAAAATCATGACACTCACACGAAGTTATAACCACACGTTAAAAATGATCTGGAATGTTGCGTAAGCAACATTGCAAAAACACGTTTGTGCATTTCAGTTTTATCCATGTGCAATATTTTGATCATATATGAAGTTTTGTAAGTCCGGTTAAAGTGAAACAAGCGGAAAATGAAAGCTATTTTTTAGGACTATAGATTTTGTGAAAAAATCAAAGTCTAATTCAAACACTAAAAAAGACATAAATGTAGAACAATATTTTAATGCTGTTACAAACCTGAATTGTAAAAATTGGACTATTTTATAATTTTCTTTTAACCGTAAAAGGCCATTACAACACTTATTTAATGAGAAAAAAACATTGGTTCCACTATCCAATAATATTTTATAATTTTTTTTCTCTTCTACGGAATTGGGGGATCTATCTATATAAAAATTGAGAACAAACAATAACTTTTGCTATTGGAATTAAATATTGTTTGGGAAGTTGTTTTTTTATCACTAGACATAGGGCGTAATTGCGACATAGGTATTTTGCGCCTGATTAAATCTTCGTCGATTGTGATTTTGTCAAAGTTATTGAAGGATTGTAATCAATCAAAATAGGTTACGGGACGAGAAATTGTGTGTAACTATTTTGTAAAATAATCATGATATAAGAAGATTCATTATAACCACATTAAAAAAACAAAGAATTCATATGGAGTTTAATAGTTTATCTTATTAAAATTCTCATTTGTTAGTTTAGTTTAGTTGATTTTACAATCATCTGCACACCCAATCAAATTTCGCTAACCATCCCCCCAATTTGCTTTATGTCGTTTAATCCCCTAAACGTAAGTATCATCACCTATGACTTGATCAAATAATAGTAATATTTATGAATACGATAATAACAGTCACCAATGACTTGATCAAATAATAGTAATATTTATGAATACGATAATAACACTCACCGATTGTGGGTTTTTGTTGATTTAAAAATAGGTGATTTCTTAATACACCACCCAAGTTTCTTAGGCACCATGTGAAATTTCATTTTTGCCCCCAGATTCCGGATTTGTACATCCGGACGCACCAAATTTTTAAAAAACGCTGATATGTTCCAGATGTGCACATCCGGAAGAATTTCTGATTTGCAAATCCGGAAAAAATCAAAAGAATTCCATAAAATCATTTACTTCTAAATATAATTAAATCCAATCTAATTAAAATCCAATATAATTAAAATTAATATCATTTTTTTAATATAATTAAATCCAATATAATTAAAATCTATATTAATTAAAATTAATATGATATTTAATATGATTAATTTTTTTCAATATAATTAATAGGATTAATATGGTATTTAATTCTAAATTATTTTTTTATATTGAAAAAATTAATTTAATTATATTGGATTTAAAATTATATGGTATTTACTTCTAAAATTGGATTTAATTATATTGGTATTTAAAATTATATGGTATTTACTTCTAAATTATAATTAAAATTATATGGTATTTACTTCTAAAATTAATTTAATTATATTGGATTTAATTATATTGGATTTAATTATATTGAAAAAATTATATTAATTTTAATCATATTAATTTTAATTATATTGGATTTAATTATATTGAAAAAATCATATTAAGTTTAATTATGTTGGATTTTAATTATATTGGATTTAATTATATTTAGAAGTAAATGATTTTATGAAATTCTTTTGATTTTTTCCGGATTTGAAAATCAGGAATTCTTCCGGATGTGCACATCCGGAACATATCAGCGTTTTTTAAAAATTTGGTGCGTCCGGATGTGCAAATCCGGAATCTGGGGGCAAAAATGAAATTTCACATGGTGCCTAAGAAACTTGGGTGGTGTATTAAGAAATCTTCTAAAACTACTACATAACAAAAAAAAACATATTTTTAAGTTTGACGACTACCTCAATTCCCAAGAATATTTGAGTTGTCCAAGGTCTTTTATCGCAAACTCTGTTGATAACTTTATTTTAGACATGTGTCTCTTAACCAAATCATCACTTGTAACAAAAATGTCATCAACATAAACAAAAAGTACAATTAGTTTTCCTTCTTGTGAATGTTTGAAGAACAAAGTATGGTCTCCCTGACATTGCTTATAGGATAAACATACCATGATCTTTGTGAATATTCCAAACTAAGATCGATGAGATTGCTTTAATCCATATAAGACGTTCTTCAATCGACACATATTATTGATCTACCTGTCAGACCAAAGCGAGGTGGAATTTCCATATACACCTCCTTCTCTAAGTCTCCATCTATGAACACATTTTTTACATCAAATTGACGTATTTCCCAACCAGAGTGTGCAACAAGAGATGATGATATCCAAACACTATTAATCTTTACCATTAGAGCAAATGTCTCCTCACAATCAATGACATAGTCTGAGTATATTCTTTTGCAACTAATTTGGCCTTGTAACAATCAAGAATATCATTTGACTTGTGTTTCACAATGTAGATCCACATGCAACCAATTGGCTTTTTATATCTTTATCTCTTAACAACTTAAGTTCCATTTTCCAAGTGTTTTCATTTCACTATCCATATTTTGAACCCATTTTTTTATATTTTTCAATACCTCTTGAAAAATGCTGGAATTCTCGTAGAGTTAACAACTATAATACAACTCTGATACTCTAAAGAAAATTACTCAAAAGAGACAAATTTAAAATATGATATTTATATGTATATGGACACAGTCTTTTATCCCATCTTAAAGAAATAGGTAAGGCATCTTAGTGAGTATCACAAGTATTAAAAACTTAAGAATCACCAGTAAAAGATTCTTTTGTACTACTTACCTCCAATTCATCCGATTCAATTTGTTTTAAAGTGGATCGAGTCTACTTATTCTAATATACTTGAGTTTGTGTTGGAGGCACTGATCCTCCAAAATATAAAACATTAGACAACCAAGAAAAATTATAAGCTTAGGTTCAGGTTCAACCATTGGAGAACCAAGAACACGTACAGTCTTGGTTTCTTGAGTGAGGAATAGGGATATGTGCTTTAGGGAGGCTAGGACAAAGGGTAAGGAAATTAGAGTCAGACTCTAGGTCATTTATGTTCTCCTCCTTGTTGAAATATTAAATTAGATTTGATTTGATATAATTAGATTTGATTAGATTTAATATTTAGATATAATCCAAGTTGTGTTAGCCCAAGCCCAATTCGAGTTGTATATAAATAGATCTAGCTTGTATCATTATTTACACACAATTAAATAATAGAAATCCTTATTTTCTTTATTTTCTCTCTTTCTCTCCTCACTAAAAGTGGCTCACGCACTAACAAATTGGTATCCAGAGCTTCCGGTTTTGTTCTTGATCAAGTTTTCAAGAATTTCACGTCAGAGATCGTGTTTCTAGGGCAAGTTAATCAACCGCGGCGAAGATGACTGGTGATAAGAGCATTCCGAGTTCCCTTCCAATGCTTGACGGCAAGAATTAGATCCGTTGGAAAAAACAGATGCAATCCTTATTTGGCTTCCATGAAACCCTAGAAGTGGTTAACGGTGGCATTCCTGTTTTAGCTGGAAATGCAACCGAAGAACAGAAAAAAGCCCACAACGAAGTCAAGAAGAAAGATTGCAAAGCTGCTTATTGTATTCAGACGGCGGTCGATGCTGCTAACTTCGACAGAATTTCTCATGCTGAAACGGCGAAAGAGGCATGGGATATTCTGGTGAAGTATTATGAAGGAGGTGAGAAAGTCAAGGTTGTAAAGTTACAAACCTTGCGTCGACAATATGAGTTGTTGTCGATGGGAGAAGACGAAAAAGTTGCAGAATATGTGTCGAAGGTTCAGAAACTCGTCCATCTCATGAAGGGTTGTGGTGAAACCATAACTGATAAGATGATAGTTGAGAAGGTAATGAGAACGTTGACCTCTCACTTTGATCACGTTATCGTAGCTATTCAAGAATCCAACAATCTTAAAACCCTAAAAGTGGAAGATTTGGTTGGTTCATTGGAGGCGCATGAGATGAGAATTGTCGAAAGAAAGGGAGTTCAGGATTCGATACAAGCACTGCAGGCTCAGTCATGGAAAAGGAATGATGGTTCCAACAAATCCAAAGGCAAATTCGACAAGACTCAAGGAAAGAAGTCTTGGTCGAACCCTCACAAGAATCAGGTCGAAGATAGAGATTCTGAATCCTCGAAAAGAGGAGGAGGAAACTATCGAAAGGACAAAGAAGATAAGAAAGGTATTGTGTGTTATAACTGTGAAAAGAGGGGTCATTTGGCCAAACATTGTTGGTACAGGAAAGACAATGGATCGGAAAAAGGCAAGGACGAAGGAGCGAAACTTGCACGCTAAGATTCAGATGATTCTGAAGGTGGTATGGTGGTTATGGCTGCAGTAGCAGATAACCATGTCGAATCTAAGATCTGGTTTCTCGACTCAGGCTGCTCAAATCACATGACTGGTCGAAATGAGTGGTTGGTAGATTTTGAGGAGTCGAAGAAGAGCAAGATAAAACTTGCTGATAACAGTTCGTTGCAAGCAGAAGGCACTGGCAACATAGTTTTTCATCTAAGTAATGGAGCGAAAGCTATGATCAAAGATGTGTTTTCTGTACCTGGAATGAAGTGCAACCTGTTAAGTGTTGGACAACTGGTCGAAAAAGGCTTCTCAGTTGTCATGAAAGATGGAGTATTGAAATTGTTCGACACCCAGAACAATTTGGTCTTGGAATCTCCGTTGTCGAAGAACAGGACGTTTAAGACCATGATCAGTTCGACTAAAGTACAATGTCTAAAAACTGTTGTCGACCATAAGGATAGTTGGTTGTGGCATTTGAGGTTTGGACATTTGAACTTTTGATCACTCAACCAGCTGATTACTCAAGATATGGTATCTGGTATTCCAAGTCTTGAGATGCCTGACAAACTCTGTGAAGGTTGTTTAGTCAGAAAACAATCCAGAAATTCTTTCGTTTCGACTATGCCAATGAGATCATCCTGCATACTCGAAGTTGTACATTCAGATGTATGTGGTCCATTCGAAGAACATACCATTGGTGGAAACAGATATTTTGTTTCTTTTGTCGATGAGTTTAGTCGAAAGTTGTGGATCTATGTGATCAAGAGAAAGGATGAAGGATTTGAAATCTTTAAGAGATTCAAGATGCTTGTCGAAAACCAGAGTGAGAAGAATTTTAAAGTTTTGCGAACAGATGGAGGTGGCGAATACACTTCGAAGATGTTTGAAAAATTCTGTGCAGAAAATGGTGTTGATCATGAGGTAACTGCTCCTTATACTCCTCAACATAATGGAATTGCTGAAAGAAGAAATAGAACCATAGTGGATATGGCGAGATGTATGCTTAAGCAGAAGAATTTGCCAAAATCTTTATGGGGTGAAGCTGTTTCGACAGCTGTTTATATTCTGAACAGGTGTCCTACTAAGCAATTGAAGAACAAGGTTCCTGAAGAAGTATGGAGTGGCAAACGACCATCAGTGAGTCATTTGAAGGTGTTTGGCTCAATGTGTTACAAGCATGTTCCTGATGCAAGAAGAAGGAAGCTTGATGACAAGAGTGAACCTATGATTCTGGTAGGATATCATAAGACTGGTGCATACAGGCTATTCAATCCAATTAATGAGAAGATTGTGTTAAGTCGAGATATTGTGATTGATGAGAATTCTGCCTGGGATTGGAATTCTAGTAATTCAATTAACATGCCACTGATGAGCTATGATTTCGACGAAGAAAATGAAGTTGAAGTAGAAGTTGAAGAAATTGCTGAGAATCAAGTCGAAGTCGAAGTAGAAACAGTTGCTGACATTCCCAATACAGAGGATGTGGCTGAAACAAACCAACGACCTCGATGAAATAGAGTTCCTCCAACAAGACTTAATGATTATGAAGTGACTGGTGATGATGAAGTCACACCAGATGGCGAATTAGCTCATTTTGCTTTACTTGCAGGTGCTGAACCAATCAACCATAACGAAGCTTTAAAGATTCAACAGTGGAAGTTAGCTATGGTCGAAGAGTTACAGGCAATCGAAAGAAACAACACATGGGAGTTAGTCGAATTGCCAGCACATACAAAAGCTATCGAAGTAAAGTGGGTGTTCAAGTTGAAACACAATGCTGATGGGTCGATAGCTAGACATAAAGCAAGATTAGTAGCTCGAGGGTTTCTTCAAAGAGAAGGACTTGACTACTCTGAAGTATTTGCTCCAGTAGCAAGACTAGAGACAGTTCGACTAGTGGTAGCATTGACATGTAACCAAGGTTGGTCGACATTTCACTTAGATGTGAAGTCAGCTTTTCTGAATGGTCCATTAAACGAAGAGGTCTATGTCACACAACCTCCTGGGTTTGTGATTCAGAAGGAAGCGAGTAAAGTATATAAGTTGCACAAAGCGCTCTATGGCCTCAAGCGGGCACCTAGGGCATGGAACAAGAAGATCGACTCATACTTAGTCGAATTGGGATTTGTAAAATGCAAGTCTGAGTATGGTGTCTATGTTCAGGTTGTAGCACAAGATATAATAATCATCTGCTTATATGTCGATGACTTGTTAGTAACTGGAAATAGCTTGAAGAACTTGTCGAAGTTCAAAGAGCTGATGAAGAAGGAATTTGAAATGTCAGATCTGGGAAAATTGTCTTATTTCCTAGGCATGGAATTTCATATGTCGAAGCAAGGTATGGTGCTACATCAAAGGAAGTATGTCAAAGAGATACTCAAGAGATTCAGAATGGATGAGTCGAATCTTGCATCCTCACCTGTCGAACCAAACTTGAAGTTGGAGAAGCATGGAGAGGAAGACAAAGTTGATGTAACTTTGTTTAAACAAATAGTTGGATCTCTGAGATATGTGTGCAATAGTAGACCTGATATAGGTTTTGCTGTCAGATTAGTGAGCAGATTCATGAGCGAACCAAGAGTGTCACACATGAAAGCTGCAAGAAGAATTCTAAGATACTTAAAAGGAACGACAGATTGTGGAATTATATTTCGATGAGAATCTGAAGGCAAAGGAGCAATAGTTAATTGCTTTTCAGATGCTGATTGGTGTGGAGATAAGGAAGATCGAAGAAGTACAACTGGCTATTTCTTTCAAGTATTTGGTGCCCCAATCTCATGGTGTTCGAAGAAGCAACCTGTGGTGGCATTGTCATCGTGTGAAGCTGAATATATAGCAGGATCCTATGCTGCATGTCAAGCAATTTGGATCATATCAGTACTTAAAGAAATGGAGGTCAAAGTGAAGAAACCTCTTGTGTTGCAAATCGACAACAAGTCAGCTATAAATCTGGCGAAGAATCCAGTTCTACATGGAAGGAGTAAGCATATCGAAGCCAGATTTCACTTCTTAAGGGAAAAGGTAAATCGAGGTGAACTTGAAGTTAGGCATTGCTCAAGTGAAGCACAGTTGGCCGACATTTTCACCAAAGGATTGAAGATCGACAGATTCCTGAATTTGAGAAAGAAATTAGGAATAGTTCAGATCGACTATGACTAGCGTAGGTTCGACAACTTGGATTATGGGGGTGTGTTGAAATATTAAATTAGATTTGATTTGATATAATTAGATTTGATTAGATTTAATATTTAGATATAATCCAAGTTGTGTTAGCCCAAGCCCAATTAGGGTTGTATATAAATAGACCTAGCTTGTATCATTATTTACACACAATTAAATAATAGAAATCCATATTTTCTTTATTTTCTCTCTTTCTCTCCTCACTAAAAGTGCCTCACGCACTAACACTCCTAAGATCGAGGACAAATGAATTATGACACATTTTCATGAAATGTGGCATATTTGGAGACAAAAAATTGACTAGGAATATGATAACATTTTGTACCCTCTTTTGTTAGGTGCATAACCCAAAAAAGATACATATGACATCACATGGATTTAACTTGTTGCGATACTGTTTATGAAAATGAACAAAAAAACAAATTCAAATACACGAGACTCAATGTTATGTAATATTGTAACAAAGGAAAAATATGAGAGCATAAAGTAAAAAGGTCTACCATTACCTAAGACTCGTGATGGGACTCGATTAATCAAGAAGAAAACAATAAGAACCGCCTCTCCTAATAAGAGTTGGAACATACATTTGAAATAATAAAGATCGAGAAGCTTCAAAAAATGAAATTTTTTTCTTTATGCAACACCCTTTTATTAAGGGGTATCAACACATGTGAATTCATGGATAATGCCATATTTACTAGTGAAGCTGGAAAATGCATGATTGGCATATTCTTTACCATTGTCAGATCAAATTCTTTTTATACTCACTACCACGTAAAATCCATTTCACAACGGTTGGAAAATGGATACCACCACGCCTGACCACGCGTTGTGAGGTAAAGGGTGGTTGTATGTATGATGCTTTCCAGCACGGTTGTTCGACTATGATTATAAGTTACGTAACACGTTACCTATCACAATGGTTACTTCAAACAACCATTGTAATCTTCTTTAATGCATAACATTTAACAACGGTTGTTCTAAACAACCGTTGTGATATATACACCGAGTTTATTATAAATTATGTGGAATGCTTATTTCGCTAATGCTCACCAAACATATAACATTTCAATCTGATCTAGAATATTGTAATATAACAAATTAAGTTAAATTATAAGAAAAATTTACACGTCCAATGCTAGACAAGAATTCTTCAGCCCGTTATCTACATTTCGCCTTTAACCATTAGAACTTGGTTTAATGCTCCGAATTCTTCAATCTCCCTTTCTTTCACCTCTAGTTCATTTTGTAAAATATTATTTACGTTGCAAATAAAATAAGATGTGGATAAAAGGGAGGTTGGAGAATTAGAAGCATCAAACCAAGTTTTTACAGTTAAACATCGAAATGCAGATAACGAACATCATAATTCTTGTCTAAAATTGAACGTGTAACTTGCTTTCTAATATAACTTTATCTATCATATTATAATTTTCTAATGTAAACTGAAAAGTTATATATTCGATAAGAGGTTGGAAAAACACTCAAACTATATAAGATATAATAAACTCATCTTTTAAACAAACATTAACAATAACATTCATCAACAACAAACATTAAACAACATACAAGATACAACAAAACCCTCGTATTAAAAACAACAAAATCATCAACACATAGTATAAACTACATACAAGATACACCTTTTATTAACAAAAACAAAAACATAACACCTCATAAAATGTCTCAGAAACATACCTGTCCCATAATGGCATCCATAATGAAATGAGGATGAAGCTGAAGTGAGAGATGCAAACTTGTATTAATTTTGAATGGATGTCATTTTGGATCTTTCACACAAGTTTGCAACGCTCACTTTAGCTTCATCCTCGTTAATTTTTTTGATTCACCATCCCTACCTGTAAGTCAAAACAAGCAGAAAGTTCAAACATTATGAAACAAGCTATTGAAACGTAAACAATAATAGATAAATAGATTTTGAAACATAAACAATTGTGAAAACAAACTTGTAAGGTAGCCATTTGCTAAGATTTGATGAAGCAGAGGTACCCTTCGAAGAAGACGAGTTCACTGTATAAGTTTGGGGTTTCCATATGAGAGACACGAGTGACAAAGATGTTAATGTTTTGTTTTGAGTGAGACAAGTGAAAGAGATGTTAGGGTTTTGTTTTGAGAAAGACGAGTGAAAGAGATTTTAGGGTTTTGTTTTGAGAGAGACGATTGTTATATACTGAAGCGAGAGATAATTTCACTTTTATATAAATATGTAACACCTTTCACCACAGTTGATAATACGAACCGTGATGAAATGATTACACCTTACACCACAGTTGATTATAGGAACCGTGGTGATATACAGGGTCAAACCCACTATGTCACGATAAATAGAAAAGTGTTGGTGTTGAAATTCGAACCATTTTACTCCAGGTACATTTAACTATGATTGTTAACTATAATTGTAGTGAAATGTCTTTTAGTAAATACAAAAAAAAAAACACCCAAAAAAAGTTATCACCACGGTTAACCAGAAGACCGTTGTAAAATGGGTGTTACGGAATGTCTATTTTATAGTAATGACCTTTTTCAAATTTTGTTTGTACAATATTATAAAATTGGATAAATAATTGTTGTACTTCTAATTTATTATTCATAAAAAAAGATACATGTTACTTTAGTACAATCATTAGTAAATAAGACAAACTATTTTTCACCAAAAATATTAGATGTGGGAGTAGGCCCCCAAACATCTGGATAAATAATAATAAATGGTTCTACACTTTAATTAAAATTGTAAGCAAAATAGACACGATTGCGTGTTGCTAACTGACAAATATTATAAGCAAAATAGACACGATTGCGTGTTACTAACTGACAAATATCACTGTTAAATGACTCAACAAAATATTGTAAGAACAAAGACGAAAACATAAAATTAATTATTGATCAGAGCGGATCAGACTGGATCGTCGTGGCCTTCACGTAGGACAGGTGATGATGCTTGTAGGGAAGGAAAACGGGGTGGAGGTACCTGCAAGGTACTCCGATGCCAAAGTAAGTGTTTGGTCAAAAGAGAGAAAGCAAGTAAGAGATTTCAAGTATTGGATATTTGATACCTGGCCCTCTCAAGTGAGGGGGTATTTATAAGTGGATCCCCAGCGAGCAAAGCGCCTGGTCTGCCAATGAGGGATTGCCAAGTGGAGGGCAGGGCGCGTGGCCTTTTGACTCGGACCAATTATTTCCGTAATATTCGGGGAGGCAGTTGGTCGCGTGAGCTACTTTGCGCGTGAAGGGGGCATGCCCAACAACGTGTTTCTTCCCAACGACTAGTTTCTGGCTATTGGGCCTGTCCAAAGGCTGAATTGGATTGGGCATTGCCCCTCTGGGGCACAGCGCCTGCCCAGTCCAGAACAGGAGCACCCCAAGTCCTTGCTCTAGAGGAGAGTGAGGACTTAAGGTAGTCGTGTAAACAGTCATCTTTGGATGGTACTCGGGGGAGAATCTCTTCCCTGTCTACGCGAGCAAGTGTTGTTGCCCGGAGGACATATTTTGAAGATGTATTTTCTATCGAGCACGCTCTTGTAAAAGTGCCCGTTGTAGTGGCATTTTTGTGTCGGAGACCCTTGGTGTGCGCGTCGGTGAGGGGATGCGCTCGCGGAATACCAAAAGTCTAGTGCATGTAACGTTCATACTTGGGAATGTCAGACGCAGGAACCTTTTGACACATGTTGAACATGCAGCCCCTTTGTCAGACCTAAAGCCGCCTAGGCAATGATGGCCTTTGCGATTCCCCACGAGCAAATGTTTATAAAAGGAGGGAGGAGGGACTCATTTGCTCACTTCCCACAAATTTCCTCTCTTCTTTTTTGCTCTGCACTTTGTCCCCTCGTCGGAGCCGCCATAGATCTTCATCGTCTCCGTTCACACCTTCATCTCCAACTCTCCATATTCAAGTAAGTTATTCATCTTTTCTGCATTTTTCTTGTGTTCTTCATTTTCTGGGCGCTCTTCATGAGTTTTCCGGCAACTTATGAGTTTTTTGGTTGAAGATTCATGTGTTCTTTGATGAACACATGAATTTATGGGATTTTCATGAAGAACGCGATGAACATGGAATGAATGTTGTGTTTTTGCGTAGATTCTCCTTTGTTTTGGTTAGGATTAGTTTTAGGTTTGTAGTCGGGCACTAGGCATATTCGACACAAAGCTCTGGCTTTTTGCGACGAGCTTGCCTTGTTTTGAGCTCCAAGTAACATAGTTAGGTCATGAAGACTCGTCCCCGTCCCAGGGGGCAATGTCGTCGTCGTATTAGGTCGCGGTCAAAGTGGGCTCGGGGTTGTCCTCGACTTCTTCCTCGCCCTTTCACTTGACTAGTGGTGGAAGGGTGGATTTGAACTTAGTCGTAGAATTCACTTTTTCTTCCTCTGATTTTCAGGTGAAAATGGTTGATCCTCGTGATGACATCGAGTATGCTAACGTTCAGGTCGCGAGGGGGGACCTTCAATGGATTGTGCACGAGCCGCTGTCGACCAAGTTGACGTTTATCGAGGAGGAGGTTCAGGAGTTCCCCTATCTGGAGGATCGGGCCGAGGATGCGCCGGCGCAGTGGAGGGCCATTCGTCCGACCGAAAATGACAAGATCTGTTCGATTTACCCGGGGATGTGGTTCCCCATGTATGAGTTTGCCTTTGTGGAGGCTAGGTTTCGGCTGCCTTTCACCGACTTCCAGGAGGCCCTTTTTCGTCACCTAGAATTGTGCCCGGCCCAGCTACATCCGAACACGTTGGCCTTCGTACGTGCCTTCGAGCTGGTGTGTCGCTTTCTCCGTGTCGGGGCGACGGTGGACCTTTTCTTCTGCATCTTCCAGCTCCAAGGAAGTACTACGGGCACGAAGCAAAGCTGGGAGTCATTCAAACAGCAGAGCAGGCTCTTCTGGCCGTACTCCGAGTCTGTTCGTCATTTTAAGGATAGATTCCTAGTCGTGAAGCCTGTTTCTGAGGCGACCAAGAGATCCATCTCGACGATTGAAACGGTGACCGTCGATGGTCGGCAGGTTAAAAAGCATGTGTCTAAGCGCCCTTTGGAATGGGTGTTCGCCCACTTTGGATACAGGACTGACCAGTTCCTGGTAAAGCACGATCAACTTTGTGAGGCCGACAAGGAATCCTACCGTGTGCTTCATGCCTATGTGGAGAGCTTTACGCTGGCCTTCGTGGTGGACAAGGACGGTAAGGAACTGATCGGGGATGATGGGGTGCCCGTCAGAGCAGGCCGTTATATTAACATTAAGGCCCTCCTCGAGTGCGAAAACGATGATGTGGCCTTCCATCTTCTTGGTATAACTTGTTCTTGTGTTCGCGCTTGTTAAGCTTTTTCTGTCTGCTAACTTTTGTCTTAATGAAGTCGCAGGCAACCAAGGTCTAGAAGAAAGTGCCTTCGGTGCCCAAAGCCAGAGCGGCCAAGCAGCAAGCGACGATAGAGAAGTTTGTGTCCGGCGCTGGTCCTACCTCAGGGATGACCTCTGTACCGCCAACTCCTGACTCATCCCATAAGAGGAAACGGAATGATATTGGGGCCTCTCCTACGGGTTGCTCGGGTGGCTCTCCTGGAGGGAAGTTCGTATTGCCCTCCTGCTATTAACAAGGGCAGATGTTTGACGAGGAGAGCTCCATCATCGTCCCGGATTTGGATGTCTCGACGATTCTGTCCGCCGATCCACAGGTGCGGAGGAAGCTCCTCTGCTAGGATGCAGCCGGAATGATCAGAATATTGGAAGCGACTTTGGCCCTTGGAGATACAGAGGTGGCTTATCGCTCCGACCTTAAAGAAGCCAAGACTAGGATCAATGACTTAGAGTGCGAGAACGTGGGGATATACAATGAGCTGAAGAAGCTGAAGGGTCACCAGGAGGCCAAGATACTGCTTCAAAAGGAGGTGACCCAAATGAAGGAGGAGGTGAAGAATGTCACTGATGAGAATGCCCGCCTGAAGGTGAGGATTGCGGAGCTGGAGGGGTCGTCGGAAGCGGGTGAGGACGAGACCGACGACGAGAAGGCCTTGAAGACGAGGAAGAACCTGATTGAGAGGATCCGTGTCCTCGGGGAGGACAACCTAGGGGCAACTGAGTTTGGCTTCAATGCTGCTTTAGAGCAGGTGAAGGCCCTCAATTCTGACGTCCAGCTGCTGACCGAGGGAATGGGTCTACTCAACGTGGTCGTCAATGGCGAGGTGGTCCCCCCGGAGGGTGTCAGTGGGGTCGTTTAGTTTGACTAAGACATTTTTTGAATGTACATGTATTTTGTGGGCCTGTGTACCTTTTTGATGTAATGTTTGTCGGGCACAACCCCTCTAATGTATACCTGACTTATTCTGGCTTTGTAGCCAATGTTATCAACTTTTTGATTTATGCATGCTTGTTTGAATGGATGTTTGCTCGACTTATTTTTATTATGCCCGACAGTTTGGAACTTGTTGGGGAGGGCAAAGGAATTTTGTCAGGGATGAGACCGGGATCTCAGTTGAGGTACTAATCCCATAGGCTTGAACTGTTCCCATCGCGAACTGGGTGTCTTGCCTTCTTGGTGAGGCAACGGCGGAGCTCGATTGAGGTGTCCCCGTTGGGCCAGGGTCTGCTCGTCTCATGAGCAGAGGCTGGCCGACGTTGTAAAGGAGGGTCATGCTTCACCAGGGCACGATCCTGTGGCCGCGCCGTCTCCCCGTTCGGGGAGATCTCGTCGGCAGTTAGTTCGACCTTGTGGTTGGGCTTAACTGTAGTATTGTTTGAGCTTTTTAGCATTCCATGGTCAAGCAAATGGTTCTCCGTTCAGAGCTTCTAAGTAGTAGGCTCCGGTTCCCGTTTTGGACTTGACCCTGTAGGGTCCTTCCCCGTTTGCGGCCAGCTTCCCTTCGCGTGAATCTTTCTGGTTTCTACGCAGGACCAGGCTGCCAACGGGGGAGTCGCGCTTTTTGACCATAGCGTCGTGGCGCAAGGTTATTTGTTGTTTCAGTGAGGCCTCGCGGAGAGCTGCTCCTGATCGTATTTCTTCGACCAGATCGAGCTCTTCTCTTAAGTCTTCGTCATTCAATTCCTCGTCGAGGGAAGCTTCCGTTCGTCTGGAAGGCTCTCTAATTTCTACCTGTATCACCGTCTCGGTTCCTTAGGCTAGTCGGAAAGGGGTTTCCCCGGTGGTGGACTGCGGTGTTGTCCTGTAAGCCCAGAGCATGCTATGTAGCTCCTCGACCCATCTCTTCTTGGATTCACCCAGCCTTCGCTTTAGACCCCGCAGGATCACCCTGTTTGCGGCTTCTGCTTGCCCGTTGGTCTGGGGATGCTCGACGGAAGTAAAGTGCTGCTTCGTCCCTAATTTGGCGATGAAGTCTTGGAACTTTCGGTCTGTGAACTGGGTTCAGTTGTCGGTTACGAGGGCCTGGGGCACCCCAAACCGTACGAGGATGTTTCTTTTATAGAAACGAAGTATGTTGAAGGATGTGATCTTGGCGAGGGCTTCGGCTTCGATCCACTTCGTAAAGTAGTCGACGGCCACGATTAGAAATTTGTTTTGATAAGACCCCATTGTAAAGGGACCGAGTATGTCCATTCCCCACCAGGTGAAGGGCCATGGCGAGGATAGAGTCTTCAACTCATTTTGGGGTGCCAAGTGCATATCCCCGTGACGGTGACACCGGTCGCACTTTTGGACATGTTCCTTGGCGTCATGCTGCATGGTTGGCCAGTAATACCCTGCTCGCAAGGCTTTTCGTGCCAGGGATCTTCCCCCCAAGTGTTGCGTGTTGATGCCCTCATGGATTTCTTGTAAAATCTTGGGGACCTTACTCTCCTCGACGCATTTCAAGAGGGGGATGGAGAATCCTCTTCGATAGAGTTTGCCTTCAACCAGTACATACGAACAGGCTCATCGTTTGGTTATGCTAGCTTCTTTACTGCCCTAGGGCAACTCCCCTTTGGTGAGGTAGTCGTATACGGGAGTCATCCAGCCATGGGTGTCCCCGATGATGTTGACTAGAGATGTCAAAATGGGCTACCCGGCCATAAACCGGCCAACCCTGATGGGCTCAGACTTTTTAGGGCTGGGCCAAAATAGCCCATTTCTAATATGGGCTCGAAAATTACTACCCGAGCCCGACCCTAGATGGGCTTCGGGCTACCCGACCCTAAATGGGCTTTTTTTAATAAAAAATTAAAATAAAAATGTCATAATATTTATTATAAATAAAATTAAAAATTATATTATTTTAAACATAATACATTTTTAAGTACTATATTATCTTTTATCAATACTATAATGTGTTTTTAAATACAATACATGTCTAAATTGTATAAAATAATACTTGAATATTTAACATAAGAGAAACTAATAGAATACGAGAAAAGAGTGTTTATTATATTAATGTATAATATTTAAAAGAGTCATATTGAATATAACATATATAAAATTTAGTGAGTTGAGAAAAATCAATGTGTTATTTTGGAGTAAGATGATATAAGTATTAGTATAATTTTTTAAAATTTATAGTGATATGGGCCTAATGGGCTACCCACGACCCATATGGGGCTAGCCCTAATGGGTAGCGGGCTTTTTAGGGCTGGGCTAAAAAAGCCCTGAAAAATATGGGCTCTAATTTTAAGGCCCAAACCCTATGATTCTTCGGGCCTGGTGGGCCGGCCCATGTGGGCTAGCCCATTTTGACGGCTCTAATGTTGACGTCGAGCAGCTCGGATGGTTTCTCAATACTAGGCCGGGCCAGTACTTCTTGTACAACAGACTTATTTCTGCCTTTTCTGCCAGTGCTGGCTAGTTTGGACAGGATGTCTGCTCGCGTGTTTCATTCGCGGGGGATGTGCTGGACTTCCCATGCATCGAACTTTGTGATTTTTTCCTTTACTAGCGCCAGGTATTCGGCTAGCTGATCGTTCTTCGCTTGGAACTCTCCCCGTACTTGTGATGCTACGAGCTGGGAATCGGTGTAGATTTTTACTTCCTTGGCGCCACGTCCTTGGCCAGGCGTAGTCCTGCGAGGAAGGCTTCGTATCCGGCTTGGTTGTTGGACATAAGGAAGGACAAGACCAGCGATACTTCTATCAATATTCCTTCCTCGTTTTCGAGGATGATACCTGCTCCGCTCCCTGAGGGGCTGGATGCCCCATCTACATACACAGTCCATTTATGTGCTCCACATGATGGGGACGGTAGCGGAGTCATTTCTGCCACGAAGTCGGCCAACGCTTACGCCTTGAGGGCTTTTCTACCCTCGTATTGAATGTCGAATTCTGATAACTCCAGGGACCATTTAAGCATCCTGCCTGCCATATCTGGTCGGCATAGCAATTGTCTGATGGGCTGGTCCATACGGACAACTACAGTGTGGGCCAGGAAGTAGTGTCTAAGCCTCCTCGCGGCGGTGATGAGAGCAAGGGCGACTTTCTCTATCTACGCGTACCTGACTTCTGGCCCTTGTAAAGCCTTGCTGGTGAAATAGATGGGCTTTTGCCCGTCTGTTATTTCGCGGACGAGGGCAGCACTAATGGCTTCGCTGGCGACGGAGAGGTACAAGTATAAGGTTTGCCCGCATTCTGGTCGGGAAAGCACATGTGGCTCGGATAGAGCCCGCTTAAGGTGGGCCAGGGCTTGCTCGCATTCTTTTGTCCATTTGAAACTGGTCTCTTTCCTGAGCAGTTTAAAGAAGGGCAGGGCGTGCTGAGCTGATTTGGCCACGAATAGAGAAAGGGAGGCGAGCATCCCATTTAGGGATTGGATGGACTTCTTTGACCTGGGCGTAGGGAACTCCGCGAATGCTCGGCACTTATCTGGGTTTGCTTCTATTCCCCTTTCGATGAGATAGAATCCGAGGAACTTCCCTGCTCGCACACCGAAGGTGCACTTTTCTGGGTTAAAGCGCATTTTACATTTCCTGGCCTGGTCGAAGACCTTTTGCAGGTGAGTCGTGTGATCGGATTCCTCTTGGGATTTTACGATCATGTCGTCCATGTATACTTCGAGCATGTCCCCGATCTCTGATCGGAAGACTTTGTTCATCATGCGCTGGTACGTGGCCCCAGCGTTTTTTAGACCGAAGGGCATTACGTTGTAGTAATAGTTCCCCAAGGAGGTCATGAATGCGGTATACCTCTTGTCCTCTTCGGCCATAGGGATCTGATTGTATCCCAAATAGGCATCCATGAAAGATAAGAGTTTGAAACCTGTAGAGTTATCTACGAGTTTATCTATGCTCGGTAAAGGGTAAGCATCTTTCGGTTATGCCCGGTTGAGATCAGTGTAGTCAATACACATGCACCATTTTCCACTATGTTTTTTCACAAGTACAATGTTGGACAGCCAGGTTGTATACCTGGCCTCCGATATGAATTTTGCCTCTAAGAGGTCTTGTACAAGTTTTTTGGCAGCCTGTGCTTTCTCATCGGATTGCTTTCTTCTCCGTTGTGCGACGGCGCGGGCAGCTGGATCAATGGTCAAGTGGTGGCACGCGGTCTCGGGGTCTAACTCGGGCATGTCTGCTGCGCTCCAGGCAAACAGGTCAACATTGTCGTCCAGGCATTTCTTCAGTTATAGCTTGACCTCGTCGGGAAATCCTGCACCTATCTTCACCCCTTTGTTGGGGTTATTGCGGAAGGTGATGACTTCGAATTCCCCGTCTGGAACTGGCCGCATGAGAGTTGAAGTGGGGGAGCTGGTCGTCCCTGTTGGCGCGACCTTACCGTGATCTTCCTTGCAGTCTTCTGAAATTCTACTGTCAAGGTCGATGATGTGCACGGGAAGTGCAGGCTTCTTATCCAGTTGGTCATCTTCGGTTGGACGATCTTCATCCCTTGGCCGCTTGGCTGCTTTCGGTGCTGCTCCGATCTGGTTTTGTCCCCTGGTCGCTGCCTCGAAGCATCTGCGGGAAGCTTCTATGTCCCCATGTAAAGTTGTGACGTGACCTTTCTCACTATAATAATTTAGTTTGAGGTGGACGGTTGAAGGAACAACGATCAGTTTTGCGAGTACTGGCCTGCCCAAAATGCATTGATACAGTGACAGGCAATCGATCACCAAAAACTGGGTCTTGATCGACCTGGACGCTTCTTCCTCCCCGAATGTGACCGGCAGCTCCACGTATCCCCAAGGTCTGGTCGTGGCTCCGTTGAACCCGTGCAGATCGGATCCTACATACGGCGAAAGGTTCTTCTGGTCTAGCTTAAGGGCGCGGAACAGACCTGTGTACATAATGTCCACCGAACTGCCCTGGTCGACTAGGATCCTCCGGACATCGGTGTTTGCTAGTCTGGCCCTGATGAGTAGAGGAATGTGAGAATTCGGAGAGCCTCCGGGCAGCTCCTCACGGTAGAACGTGATCGGTTGGGAGCGTCCCTTGATTTTCTCGAGCGTAGACAACTGGTCAGGACTGCAATCTATAAGCTGCTCGAATTTCCTCTTGACAGATCCTACTGTCAGCTCATTGTACCCCCCGCATGAGATAACCATGGCTTCAGGGAAAGCTTCCCAAGTGCTGTGGGCGGATATCCGGGAAGGCTCTTCGAGGTAATCAGGAATGACAAAGTCCTCTGGTCGCGTAATGGACATGGCGACCTGCGGGGGAGGACTGGATTGAGATGATTTTGTCTCCTTCTTTGGATCTGAAGCCTCTCGTCGGGAGGACTCACCTTTCTTTACGTATTGTTTCAAATAACCCTCCTTGATGAGGATTTCTATTGCGTCCTTAAGGTGCACGCAGTCCTCGGTTGTGTGGTCGTGGCTGCGGTGGAAGCGACAATACTTGCTCTTGTCGATGTTGCCTTTGGACGTCGTTGGCTTGGGGAACCTGACGCCCCCCTGCTTGAATTCCGTATTGATGCATTCGGAGAGAATGCGTTCACGGGGAGCCGTAAGCAGGGTATATTCCGTGAAACGGCCAGTAGGCCCTTTACCTTCTCGAGGACGATCGTCTCGTTGCCTTTCTTTTCCTTGCCGGGATGACTCCGACTCGCTTTTTTTGGTGCCCGGGTGCTGTCTCGATCTCTCGTGTCCCGGGCATGATAGACAGTCTCCTTCTCCTCGTATTGTATATACGCTTCAGCTTTCCAGAGAAGTTCTCTTAATGTTCGAGGAGTTTCGATCCCGACGGCTTAGCGAAACTCACATTTTGGTTTCAGGCCCTTTTCGAGAAGATACTTCTTCATATGGTCCGTCGTATGGACCTCCATGGCTTCTTTGTTGAACCGTTCGATATATGCCCGCAAGGATTCATCCCTTCCTTTTATAATAGCTTCTAAGGTGGCCTCCGACTTGGGATGTCGTCGGGAAGCTGTAAAGTGTCAGGAAAATTGAGTCTTCAAGTTTCTCCATGATGTGATCGACCCTTGAGGAAGGTGCTTGAACCAAGCCATTGCCCCTTTCTCAGTGTGATCGGGAATAATCTGCATTTTATGGCCCCGGTCACGTTGTGGTAATGGAGCATTGCTTATATGTTCTCTATGTGTTCGTCGGGGTCGGTGGTCCCATCGTAGGTTGCCAGAGTAGGGGGCTTCTCTAGCCCGCGAGGAATTCTCGTGTCCATGCTCTCCTGTGAAAGGGGGTGTGTCGTGGACGTCGTCGTCGCTGCTTCAGCTTGGAGAGTGGGAGAAATAATGGCTACGACCACGACTTCTGTTGCGTCGCAGAGAATGCCGCCGTGTATGGCGGCGCTCATGCCTATCTGGCTGTCGAGGCTTCTTGGACACCGGAGAGCGTCTTGACTTTCGCAGAGGAGATCTGCGGTGCCTTCACGCGAGATCGGATGCAGGTTCTTC
This sequence comes from Lathyrus tuberosus, assembly GCA_022829125.1. Classification (NCBI taxonomy): domain Eukaryota; kingdom Viridiplantae; phylum Streptophyta; class Magnoliopsida; order Fabales; family Fabaceae; genus Lathyrus; species Lathyrus tuberosus. Next base: position 7,640,214 of record JALAZF010000111.1, on the reverse strand, counting down.
CGATCTTGACCGTCTTCTCTCCGGGGAGAGACTTCTGGACCCATTACATCTCCGTTTCTGAGGGGGAGATCGAGGACGTGGAGACAGGATGGGTTGTTTCTCAGAAGCAAGACGCTCTTGGAGGACATGCTCGAGAGCGTTAATCTTCTCTCCTTGCTGGAAGATCAAAAGGTTTGATCTGTTGAGAGAGGCGATGAGGGCAGCTGTACTTGAATCAGCATTCTGCAGGACAGGAATGGGTTCAAAAACCCGTTCGGCAGCTGGTGCCCTAGGTTTCACTTCCTCGGGGGTCGGGGACGCAGTCTTTCCGTCCCGTAGGTCGGTTTCTTGAAGCACATGTCCGCCGAAGATGTGGTCGGCGTTGTCAGTCACGACGACAGCAGCAGAGTCTTGGGGGGCATCATTCTTGGTGGAGGCCATGATGATCTTTAGAAGATGAAGCTTTGGTCATTGAAGTGAAAAAGAGAGGATCTTGAAAAAGACGGGGAAGCTAGTTTTCCACAAACGGCGCCACTGATCGGAGCGGATCAGACTGGATCGTCGTGGCCTTCACGTAGGACAGGTGATGATGCTTGTAGGGAAGGAAAAATGGGCGGAGGTACCTGCAAGGTACTCCGATGCCAAAGTAAGTGTTTGGTCAAAAGAGAGAAAGCAAGTAAGAGATTTTAAGTATTGGATATTTGATACCTGCCCCTCTCAAGTGAGGGGGTATTTATAGGTGGATCCCTAGCGAGCAAAGCGCCTGGTCTGCCAATGAGGGATTGCCAAGTGGAGGGCAGGGCGCGTGACCTTTTGACTCGGACCAACTGTTTCCGTGATATCCGGGGAGTCAGTTGGTCGCGTGAGCTACTTTGCGCGTGAAGGGGACATGCCCAACGACTAGTTTCTGCCCAACGACTAGTTTATGCCCAACGGCTAGTTTCTGGCTATTAGGCATGTCCAAAGGCTGGATTGGATTGGGCTTTGCCCCTCTGGGGGTACATCGCCTGCCCAGTCCAGAACAATTATATAAAATGAAGGATGTCCAAGATACTGTTGCATAAGTTATATTTGTGAGGAAGAATTGGAAGACTTATACTGGAAACAAGATGACAATACCTTTTAAATCAGTTGAATTTGTGATTATGTGTAAAAGATGAGAGAAAAATATTATTGATAATAACTACTAACTTAATGCAAATACTCAATATTGATCCCTATTTATATGGATACTTAGAATCAATTATAAATACAAAATAAATCATGAAAATAATAATTAACTAGATTAAGACCCGTGAGATTGAATTTTAAATAGGTTAAGGATTTATTTTGACAAAATATAATTACTAAATTTATTTCACAATTCTTTGTTGTAAATGGTATGATGAAAAAAATTACTATACCATTTAATTTTTTTAAATATAAAGAAACAAAAATTATTTTAGAGACACTGTATGAAAAAAGATATATCAAAATTAGTATTAAAATATTAGATTGAAATATTTTTGTCTTTGTAAGGGTTTGAACCCTTGACATTGTGGTTTAGACTATTTAGAAGTGGAAATGAGTTTTAGGAGGTGCTACGTAAGAATATTGATGATGTGACACAAATGAGGTTGAATTGTCAACGTGAAGATCGACGCTTATGATTTAATATATTACTAGAAAGAGACTCGCGCGATGCACGTGGCTGAGATGAATTTTTAAGTAGTATTATAAAATGTATATTTTTATTTTGTTTGTTATGAAAAAAATTGTAATTAAGACGATAAGATAAAAGTGATAAAAAGAGAGAGTAAATGTTTAAGTGAAAAAAAATATGTTTGAATCATAAATATGCAAATAAGACATCGCAATTTAATTTTAAAATGTGAAATAAGTGTAAAGAATTTAGATATATATATTTTTAATTTCCTTTCCTTTTTTTTAACATCTCTAAGAATGTTTGTTCTTCATTATTTCGGGGATGAAAAATATTCCACATTCAAACTACTAACACTCTATGTAACTTTTAAGTGAAAAGAAATATGTTTGAATCATAGATATGCAACTAAGACATCACAATTTAATTTTAAAACATGAAATAAGTATAAAATAAGTGTAAAGAATTTAAATAATTTTTTTAATATTTTCTTTCCTTTTTTTCAACATCTCTAAGAATGTTTGTTCTTCATTATTTTGTGGATGAAAAACATTCGACATTCAAACTACTAACACTCTATGTAACCAACCATTCATAAAGGTCAACATTAAAATCCTAAATAAAACTCTCTATTTTATAATGAATTTTCATTTTAGAAAGGGAGTAAGTATTATTGGTGTAAGCCCTAGAGACCATTACTTTTGGTACTTGTATCGAATTATTTATTAATAATAAAATGCATTTCTTTATTATGTTTGTTTTTCCAAGTTAATAAAATCCCTAGAATAGCTAGTCCGTTTAATAAAATATTAAATGTGTCTTAATCATGAGATCCCATTAAACATTAGGACACTATTCTTAAAGTATCCGTAGTCGAGCTTTACTGTGAAGTGAGATAACCTTAATAGGAACATGCATGATATTTCGGTTGACGGAGGAGTTTCAGGGGCTAACTAATTTGATTTCGGAGAATTTTATGGTAGGGTCGTAGTGTTGTCAGGTGTGACGGTTGGAGTTTCTTTGAAGGAAACAACAACCCTGGAATTACTTTGGAACTACTCCCTCCAGTCACTAATATAAACAAAAAAAACACCTTAAATCTTAGTCACTATTATAAACAAAAGTCATTAAATTTTAGACTAATTAATACTTGTATTACTATTATACCCTTAATTTAATTCAAAAGCATTTAATGTTGAAAGTTGATTCATTAAATAAACTAAGGATATTATCGTAAATTTTATTTTGATTGTACATGAAATCAAAAAAATTAATTACACTTAACTAACTTTCTTAATACGTGTGAAAGTAGTTATTTTAGCTTATAATTGTGACCGGAGGGAGTACATGATAATGTTAGTTGGAAACTTCCAAACTGAAAAATAAAATAACGCTAACCCTATCAAATAACTGATTTTGAATCCTACTAAAAAAAGAGAACTATTATGATATTCCCGAGCATTTAGGAATTCCACACCAAATAAGTGGTGAGACATTCGAGGAGATTAAATCAAGTTCTAGATACCATATTGAATTTGTGATTATGTGTAAAAAAATGATAGAAAACTATCATTGATAATAACTACTGACTTGATACAAAAACTTAATACTAATCCCCATTTATATGAATACATAATCTCAATTCTAAATAAAAAACAAATCATGATAATAATAATTAATATTAAATCTAATATTAAGAGATACTCCAAATCAATATAAAATATATTATAAATATTACATAACCATTTGGTTTTTCAAAGAAGTAATATGACTCTTTCTTTTCTCCAGCAATTCCAATTGTTTCCCCATGGTAAAGTCGTGAAAAATACAACCTTACCATACAACCTATCCATATCAATTTTTATTTCTTCGCATTTTCCTCCTTCATACACAGTTTGTTTATTTTCTATAAACTCACCACTGTGATGAATTTTCAAACACAAGTATTCATCCATTTCTATCTAAGTCCAAGAAAACGTAAAATTAGCTAAGGGGAAAACAAAAACAACACATAACATCAGGATCCCTAAACCATAAAATCAAACACAAGTATTCATCCATTCTTACCTAAGGGCAAAAACCCAAAAATCCTAAAACGAGAGCCACAAAAGATTGGGTTGAGATCCACTCCATTTTGTTATTCTCCCTTTTCTCCTATTTGTTGTATAGATGCATGACATGTGTTAAAAAGAATCAATGGTTCAGATTAAAAGGTAAAAATAAGAATTTAATAAATAATAATAAAAGAAAAACACGTTGTAGTTACAACATTTTGTCTTCTGCAAATACAAAGTTTCATATACAATTCTATTCCTCTTCCTCCACAATACAAAGTTTCAGATACAAGTCTCTTCCTCTTCCTCCACAATACAAAGTTTCACATTCTTTTCATTTTCGCTCTCGTCTATCTACTGCTGCTTGCCTCCGTTCATCAATCGCCGGTCACAGTTGTTGTCATCATTTTTCATCCGTTTCAGCGCCGTCACAATTGTTGTCATCATTTTCTGTCTGTTTCAGCGTCGTTCGCCGTCATTTTCAAGCCTATTTCCGCCATTACAATCTCACTCTATTTTGCAGCTACTGTTTTTGTCAAGGTAGTATAAAAATTCAAACTTTATTGTGTATTATAAAAATTCAAGCTTCCGCTATTTTCACGTTTATAAAAATTCAAACTTTTATATTCTTATTGTTTTGATACATTGAGATGATATAACTTGTTTTGATACGTTGATGTGGTTATAACTTTACTATAATGACATGTTGATTTTTTTTCTATAGTGTTATATTAGTTTTATCTATGATTTTTTCAATGAAAACTCTGTTTTCAATACTAATATAATATATTATTGTTATTAATTCCGATTTTTTTATTTTGTGCTTTGATACTTTTTTTCAGAGAAGATGTGTTCGTCATCAATTTCGATAGTCGATTGTGTAGAAAAATTGGTGAATAATATCCATGAGCAACATGTGCAACATGGTCAATATAATATTGTCGATAGTGAACCACACTTGAAAATGAAGTTTGAATCAGAGGCGCCGGCTTATGAATTTTATAATCAGTACAACAAAAGAATTGGATTTGGTATTTGTCGAGAATATGCAAATAAAAGCTAAAAAGATGGAGTTTTGACTTCAAGAAGATTCACATGCTTCAAAGAAGGTATACGAGGTGTTGACAAAAGATATCGGACGACGGGGGAGCGCACTAGAGCAGAAACTAGAACGGGATGTCAAGCGTGTATGGTTATTTCACTTGATCGAAAGATAGAGAAATATAAAGTTGTTGACTTTGTAGCATAACATAACCACCTTCTTCAACTGCTAGAGTATGTTCATATGATTCGCTCCCATCGACGAATATCTGAAGAACAAGCATCACAAATTGTATTGGGAGCTGAATCTGGATTAAGACCAAAAGATTTGCGTGAATATATATCAAAGCAAGCAGGTGGGATAAAGACTGTTGGTTTTACAAGACGAGATCTTAAGTATTATCTTCAAACCAAAAGGATGTAGTCTCTAAAGTATGGTGAAGTTGGTGCATTAATGATGTATTTCAAACAAGAAAGTGAAAATCCATCGTTCTTCTATGAATTTCAAATGGATGTTGAAGAACAAATAACATATATATTTTGAGCGGATGCACAGATGATAAATGATTATAGGTACTTTGGTGACATCATCACTTTCGACACCACATACAAGACAAACAAAGATTATCGACCGTTGGGAGTTTTTGTTGGACTTAATAATCATAGGAAAACTATCATTTTTGGGGAAGCTTTTTATATGATGAAATAATCCATTCTTTTCAGTGTTTATTTGAAACTTTTCTTAAGGCAATGGATGGAAAAAAATCCTAAAACGATTCTAACAGATCAAGATGCTGCAATGGCTAAGGCTATTTCTTTAGTTATGCTGGAAATATTTCATGGATAGTGCATTTGGCATATAAGACAAAATGCTCTAAGGCATGTGAATCATCTATATAAAAAAAGTCCACAATTTTCTTTGGAGTTTGAAGCATGCATAAACTTACATGAAGAAGAAAAATAATTTTTAAAAGCATGGAATTCTTTACTTGTTGAGCATAAGGTTTCAGAAGGATCGTGGTTGCATATGATTTTCAGTTGAAGGAAAAATGGGCATGGACTTATGTTCGGAAAATATTCATTGCAGGTATGAGATCTACTCAACTAAGTGAGAGCTTTAATGCTGATTTGAAAAATCATTTGAAGTCAGATTTAAATTTGGTACAATTTTTTACTCACTTTAAAAGAGTTGTCAATGCTAAACGAAACAATGAGTCAGAAGCGGAATATGAGTTAAGACGTAAGCTAACTAGGTTGAAAATGAAGAAGGCTCATATGCTTGTAGTGGGAAATATTTACACTCCAAAACTTTTTGAGGAATTCCAAGAGGAATATGAGGAGTATTAAGACACTTGCATAAAAGAGTTGAAAGAAGGTATGTATGTTGTTACAAATTATGACAATGTAAATAAGAGAATAGTAATGGGAAATTTTATGAAACAAAGAGTTTCTTGCGACTGTCGTAAATTTGAGACACAGGGCATCTTATGTAGTCATGTTTTGAAAGTTTTGGATGTCATGAATATTAATTTAATTACCAAACACTATACTAAAGCGATGGCCAAGAGATACAAAGTTGAGAAATAATCAAGATTGGAAAGGAAGACATGTTAAATTAGACATGAAAGCCAACTTCATGAAGCGATACAATGAATTATGTCCTCGAATGATTAATTTGACCAATATAGCTTCTGAGTCTCATGAAACTTACACATTTTTGTCCAAAGTTTGTGAAGAGTCCAACAAAATTGTTGATGATATCTTGGCCAAAAAATATGTCGATTTAGAATAAAGTGGAATGGTTCATGTATCTATTTCAATTGGAAATGAAGAAATTGACAACAAGGCGGACAACAATGGTGGGGGAAAAGGCATAAAGAAGCTAGATTGTTCATGTAACAATAAAAGACGAGATAAATCTTGGGTTGAGAAATTAGCTAGAAAGACAAAGAGATACTCACAAAAAAAAATTACAAGAAAATTTAGTGCAATTGTCACACGTAAGTTTATCATACATTTTTTAAAATTTTATTTCACCATATTATTTACTTATTTATTTATTTATTTATTATTTTGTATCAACCAAGCCAAGTTGATACAATGAAACTTCAGACTATATTGACACTTTTAAGTCAAGTTGACACAACGGAACTTCAACATCAAGCTTCAAGTCAAGTTGATGCGGCGGAACTTCAACAAAAAGCTTTGAGTCAAGTTGACAAACTGGAGTTTCACAATTTATTTTAGACATATCATTGGAGTTATTAAACTTGTTTTAATCAATACTTAGCATTATTTAATTTACATATGTTGCATCTGCTATTTTTCTGTTCTATGAGGACATATGTTACCTCTGTTTCTGTTACCTGATATATGAGGACCTATTTTTATGCATCAATTATGCTACTTTAGTAAGCTGCTATTTTTATGTTATATGAGGACATATGTTACCTCTGTTTCTGTTACCTAATATATGAGGACCTATTTTTATGCATCAGTTATGCTATTTTAGTAATCTGCTATTTTTCTATTATAGGAGGACATATGTTATCTCTGTTTCTGTTACCTGATATATGAGGATCTATTTTTATGCATCAATTATGCTATTTTAGTAACCTTTATTTTTATGATATCTTTATTTTTGATAACCTTTGCCAAATTGTAACCCAGATTCTAAAACAATCATTTTTGTCTCACATAAGCCAGATTATTTTAGATTATTTACATAAACTAGATTGTTCACATAAACCAGATTGTATAACAATCATCTTTGTCTCACATAAGCCAATTTGTTTCACATAAACCAAATTGTTTCAAGCATGTTGGAAGAAACTAAAGCTTTAGTTTATTTTTATATTATAAACATGTAACAATCCAAGCTTTATGAATCTGCAATAAAATTAAACCTACAGTTAAATTATGAATCGACAGTATAATTGAATCTATTTTTTTTTTTAATTAAAAGTTGCAGTGAAACATTAAAGAACAATCTAAGATAATCGCATCAAAACCATTAAAGTTGCAATGCCACATAGTAAATAATATTTTGTATCAATTTGCAATTTGATTACAACTAAAATTGAGTGAAACTCTAAAATTACATAAATTTTTTATCTCTAAAATTGAATACTAAAATTACAGCTTAAAATTATTACATTCAAATCATCTCTAAAATTGAATTCCAACAATCCTAAAATTGACGGTATCGGCGACCAAAAATCTTCAAATTCAAATTTTAAGTTGTTGCTAAAAAACTTCAGTTTAGATTTTAAGTTGTTGCGCAAGACATGGCAGTTTCGGCGACGGCGAAAAGCATGACGATGTCGGTGCCGGCGAAAAACACAACAGTGTCGGCGACTCAGGGAAGAAACATATGTAAAAAACGTGACAGTGCCGGAGATGAAGAGAGAAAATACGTTTGAAGAGAGAAGAAACTTGGTGGAGGAAACGAATGAGGAAAACTGAAGTGAATAAAATGAAATCGTGGGTTGAGAAAGAAAAAAATATGTTGAAATTTTTAATTTAATATTTTTTAAATCTTAACCGTTAATTTTTTCAATACCACGTGTCATGCATCGGTTATTCGAATTGGAGGAATTAAGAACTAGAGTGGATCCGAACTCCAAAAGATTAAACCTTTCAGAAAAACCAAAACACTAGAAAACATTACAAGTTCCAACTTCTAAAATCGAAACAATGTAAGTGATACTAATCGACGTCACCTTCATTTTCTCCACCTTCAATCACGCTTTCGCTTTCGTCTTCGCCTTCGCTATTGCCTTCGTCTTCATTTTCTTTTTCGCCTTTGTCTCCTTCTCTAAATATGCTTTCAAGTTTCTCTTCTAGGGTTTAGGATACAAAGATGAAATGAAAATGACAAAGTTAACATTACTAACTTAATACTCTCATTAGACTCCACCTCATCAACTAATTTCCATATTAGCGCCATTTGACACACAATTTTGACTTTGACTAACAGAAAAGACAAACATGTCACGTTTTTGAAAGATAAATGATCTAATTGATCGTTTAAAAAAAAAAATCCCAAAGTATAGGTACTAGGTAAGATAAAAAAAAGTATTAAACCTATATTAAAATTGAAAGACAATTACTATTTAAAAAAAGAAAGAAAGAAAGATTTATTTATTTTTAAAGAAAATACAAAAGAAAGAAAAAGACTCTGCCGTACTAGCCCACTCCATGCAATGGTGATGTCCCCTCGATCTCACTTTTTCAACTTAAAGTCTCAAAATGACTAAAACAAACTCTTTCCAAAACCTTCCCAACCTCCATCACCCATGGCGATCATTACAGAACAAGAACCAGACCAACAACCTAAACAATCCCCCAAAACCACACCAACGCAACCACCAAACCAGTTATCTTTCTGGCTATACTTCACTCTCCCCCTCTCTCTCCTAACCCTCTACTACTTCCTCACTTCCTCCTCCAATTCCTCACCACAAACATGGTTTCTCAACTTACCCACCTCCCTCCGTCAACACTACTCCAACGGCCGCATCATCAAAGTCCAAACGCACCCCAACCAACAACCCGTTAATCTCTTCGCTTTCCAGCCACCGATCACCACTCCAACACCTTCGGAAACCGTTCTTGTTATACACGGTCAAGCTCTGAGTTCGTACGCCTATCGCAACGTTGTTGAATCTCTTTGCACGAAAGGTGTTCGTGTTATTGCCATTGATCTCCCGGGGTATGGATTCTCTGATAAATCAGTTGAGGTTCCGGCGGATGGGTTTGGTGGGTTTTTTGGGAGGGTTAGTTATGTTTATGGTGAGATTCAAGAAAAGGGTTTTTTCTGGGCTTTTGATCAGATTGTTGCAACCGGTCAAATTCCTTATGAGGAGATTTTGAATAGAATGGCCGAGAGGAAAGTAAGTAAGCCTATTGATTTGGGTCCAGAGGAGATTGGAAAAGTTTTGGGTGAGGTTATTGGTGCATTAGGGTTGGCTCCTGTTCATTTGGTCTTGCATGATTCGGCTTTAGGGTTTAGTGCGAATTGGGTTTCGGAGAATTCGGATTTGGTTTCGAGTTTGACGCTTATTGACACGGGGACTAAAAGTTTGGGTGCTTTTCCTGTTTGGGTTTTGGAGGTTCCTTTGATTAGGGAGGTGGTTTTAGGGTTTCCTTCGGTTTTTGCGAAGGTGGTGAATTTTTGCTGTTCTAAGAGAATTGGTGATTTGGAGGTTGATGCGCATAGGGTGTTGTTGAAGGCTGGGGATGGGAGGAAAGCTGTTGTGGCTATTGGGAAGAATTTGAATTCTAGCTTTGATTTAGCGGAATGGGGTGGTTCTGATGGATTGAAGGATAAGCCAATGCAACTGATCTGGGCTAGTGGTTGGTCTGAAGAATGGAGCCGTGAAGGGAATCGGGTTGCCGGTGCTCTTCCACGGGCAAGGTTTGTTACACATTCGGGAGGCCGGTGGGCTCAGGTGTGTACAAAATTTATCGATGATTGTTTTGTATTACTTTTCATGCCTTGTGTTATGCTTCTAAACTTGTGTATGATTTTGTTTTTAATTATCTGTTGTGTGGAATTGTTTAATTGGGTTGAAATGAATGCTGGAATAAAATGCAAACGGGATGAATTACACAGAATTCGGGAAGAACTAGAAGTGAAGTGACTATTATTATTAGTACTTGTGAATGAGCTGGCCATTGTTTTTGTTCTTAAACCTTGATCAGATTAAATGTACAATCGTTTCAGCACTAGATTTTGTGATATCTGTAGCTATGTTAGTATTTGTCTAAACTTTCTGGAAGAGTTGATAACTCATTAACAATAACAACAATAAAACCCTTTCCCATTAGGTGGTGTGTAACATGGATCAAATCACACCATAATGCCTTTCATGCATTAAGTTTAAAGATAAAACTACTTAATCATTCGTAATTAATGGTTTGATATATATATAACTTTTAAATTATTTAAGCTTCCATTAGCTAGTTAGAAAGGTTTTCTTGGTTGGTGTTGTTAGGCTGTTCTTCCATCAGGATATCAATGTTAACTTTTCAGCATTCATATACACCCATTATGTTTCTTTTTTTGCTCAATTAGTTGATGTAGGTTTTTCCTAATTTGGGGTAGAAGGAACCAAATGCTCCGTCTTAAAGATAGTCTAGCGAAAGAGATCCCTTTTCTATTGCTACAACTGACACATGCCAACCTTTTCCATATGTGTATGCATAGTGTTTGCCAATTTGAAGTTCTGGAGTAGTTCTGTATTACTGTTGTCTTTCAGATGTCTTCCTGACATTGACTCGGCATTGGTCTTCTTTTATACTTTGGGATGTTCTTATTGGAGATGTAGATGTCGTACAAAAACTTACTATACATGTTTATTTGCTCTATGTTACAACAAAGGACTAGAGAAATCTTTCTAGAATTGGCTAAAGAACTTATAGCACTTAATTTTTATTTTCAACCTTTGTGAATCCCAGTATCACCAGCTACATTAGTCCTTTAGTGAAGAAGTAGAGCTTGATTGATCATGTTACTCTGCGGTAATAATTAGTAAAATACTCTTAAGAATGTGTGGTTGGACCTAACTCAACTCTGATACCATCTTAAGAATGTGTGGTTGGGCCTAACTCAACCCTACAAAACCGGCTAGTAGGGTGAGGATTGCCCCAACTTATAAGCACATGTTCAGGTTATATATTGTCCGATGTGAGACTCTTACCAAATACTAATATCAGTATTTAAAGAACTATCTGCAATCCTTTCCCCTTAGTATATTCATTCATAAATTCAAGGATGAATAATATTGGTTCCTTTGGGGATAGAAGATGTTTAAATACTATATTTCAATCAAAAGGTTGAGAAATCTTGCTCTTGCCTCCTGATTTTTTTCATATCCCATTCCTGCTCACTCAAACCATTTATTTGTGTTTATGCATCACATAAATCGCCATTTTACTTGGTGATATTATTTTCTGTTTGCGATTGAAACTAACTCAATCTGTGATTTTAGGAGGATGTAGCAGTTGAGGTAGCTGAAAAAATTTCTAAGTTTGTCTTGTCGCTACCAAAGACTGTCAGAAAAGTTGAAAAAGAGTCCTCCATCCCAAATCACATACAGAAGAAGCTGGATGAAGCAAATAGTGATGATGGTCATGATCATCATCATGGTCACGAACATGATCGCCTTGTTGAAGCTCAAATCCATGAATCTGGTTATATGAACACATATGGGCTTGGTCACTAGATATTACTGGCATCACACTCAACCAAAGCCAACTTGTTGTACGTTATTTATTTTAGCTGTTTTACTTTTTCAAAATCTGAAGGGTGGTGAGAAAATTATGGCTATGTAACAATTATGAATAGGTTGAATCTTGTTCTAACTGAAAATCCAATTACATCTTATGCTCTTGTTTGGGCTTTGGAGCCTGTTTTTGTGATTAGATTTAGGAACAATTTTTTGAAGGTGTTTTTCGATATGAAATCGTGATCAAATGTACTTGAAGTAGATTATTAGAAAAGTGAGTAATGTTTGGTGTACTAATCAAAATCTAATTGCAGAAATATGAGAATGTATCTATACGTGATCTATATGTATGCTGTAACTTTTAGAAAATGCTGTGACATGTTTGTGTAATTTTGGGATATAAGAAAATTTGCATTTCAGAGTATATGGATGTAACATGTATGCATATATGCACAAGGTCGTGCTGTTAGAGATTTGCAGCTATAATTTGTGGAAACAAAAACAAAAAAGTCTTAATTGTACTGCAAAATCACAATATATTGGACACTGTAATGTTTAAAAGAGAATAAGATAATAAGTTATCATCACAGCTCCTCTTTTCTTTTTGCTCCTACATGTATTCTGATTGTATTCACTTTTCCATATTCAATGGGAACCTGATTTCTCTCCCAAATTCGGTAACAGAGCTTGAAAATTATTCCAAGTGCATAATAAATTTGCATTATGAACTATGAACGGATTAATAAATAATCAATAATTAGTATAATATAATTTTTTGTGGCTATAAATGGATCAATAAACTTATATAAACTTATATTTAGTGTCCAACAATCTCTATTATCAAACTCGGCCGTTATCTTGGCACATATTGACACAACCCAGAAAAGTGCACCAGCCACCAGAGCGACACGGTTGGCACGGATTCACGGATTCGGAATGACGTTGTTCTAATGCGGCTGCTAGAGCGACACGATTGGAACGACCACTACAATGAGATTGGATTCGGAACGACGTTGTTCTAATGCGGCTGCCAGAGTGACACGGTTGGAACCGGATTTGGAACGACAACGTTATGCGGTTAGGGTTGTGTCAACGCATTCTCAAATTTCTAAGGATGGTAAATAAATAGTTGTTTGAAATATTTTCATAGCAATAAGTAAATGTTCACATTCACATTAGTATCTAGAGCATGGTTTGAAAATCTAGTTTTTTCTTTAGTTTCAGTCCGACTACATGTTGGCATTCAAGTCTGACTACATGTCAGCATTGTTTAAGAAATATGAAACTTTTGTAATCTATCTCAAATCCCCAACTCTCACAATGAATCTTCCTCGTTAATGTATGACTGATTCTCGTTATTCAATTTCTTTGTTTATGTTCTTTCATCTGTGCTAAGTATTATGTAGTTTGGATGTTATCTTTTTTTCTTTGCATTTAACATTTGATTTGAGTACTTTTGCTCAAGATTTATGATAGGAAAATATTACTTTATTTTTGTCGGATGTTTGAGCATTTTCTTGATCACTCTTTCTATACTTATGTTAGATTGATAAAGTTGAATGGATCTAAGTCTGAATAGTGAATGATGTCATTTTCCTTAAAAGTATTTCAAACACTCTAAAATATGTCTAGAGGTGAAATGCAGGAATACTCAGAATAATTCAACCTTATATCAAATTTGCGCAAGAGCGAAGAAAGCTCAATTTGTAGCGAAGAAAACTCAAATTTGTGATGTGATTTTCTGAATTCGTATGAAGTATTTATAGGTCATGTATGTGTTGTTTCACAAAGTAGTGACTCTTAATGAAACAACACCTTTTAACTGAAAGTTGCATTGTTTTCAAGCGTTGTCTCTTTTCATTCCGGAACACTTCATGGAGTGTAGGTTCTTTTCGAATTTAAAATTCAAACGCATGCATCGACCAAAACGAGAGCAATGGTGAGACCGACCGAAGGCCAGCCACTGTCCGCCGAGTGCCGCTTACAAGCCGCCACTAGCGCCTCTTCGCCCACGCCCTCGGACCCGAAGCTGGTGTCGCCATAGAGGAGACAAGTGACATAAGGCTTGAGATCACCACATTTGTCCATGTGACATTTTATCCTCTTTTGTCCTTTTGTTGAGTTAATGTTCTTAACTCTTTATAAATATTTTGAATGTAAGTAAATCTTTCTATGTGAGACTATTTCCCTTGCATTTATTAGCATTTACTCAATTCTATTTTTCTTATCATTTGAAACACACACATGGACATTGAATGTTCATGAATTTATAATAACCCTCCACTTGTTCCAATAATGACAAGATCAATTGCAAAAAAGAGAAACAAAGAATGTTAATACAGTTAAGTATCTTTCGATTTGAACTTAACTTTAGTAAGAATAACATAAAGTCTAATCAGAATGTTAGGTAACAATGCTATGAACTGTTATCCCTTGTGATTATACCGGCGTTACCTTACACACGCTCTTTAATAGTTCTTTGCCTACATCTCTCACCTAGTCTATTTATGGCCATGTGCTTTTCCTGTTTTCGTGATTTTTTCATGAGAGAAAGTCCAACTCTGACTTTGAGACGACACCATCTCGAAATTCATATAGGTGAAGTTCACATTGTATCCTTTTCCATGAGAGACAAACCGTCGGTATTGAACTTCATTAAGAGTTTAAATAAAAACTCAACCCTCATTTTAAATGTCAACATTATCACGAAATGTTCGACAAACATCCAAATCAACGACTTGTTCTTACCCATTGAATCTTGAGGTTAATGTTCGATTAACTTAAGATTAGAGTGTCGCCGCTGTCAGAACTCTTACTCAAGGAGTTTTAACCTCATGCCTCTTGAGGTTGTTTTTACTAAGTCTCTGGCCAGTGGTTTAGTAAATGAATCAACTAAATTATAGCTTGTTCGTATATATGTCAGTGAAATAATCTCATCCTTAATTAATTTTCTTACGAAAGTATGTCTAAGACCAATGTGCCTAGACTTTCCATTGTACACTTCACTGAATGCTCTTGCTAGGGTGGATTGGCTATCACAATGTATCCACACTTTTGAAACATTTTCTTTAGCCAATGGAACTTTCAACATAAGGTCTCTCAACCATTTTGCTTCTTGACCAGCGGAAGCAAGAACCACAAACTCTGATTCCATGGTCGAAAGGGTAATGCATGTTTGTTTCTTGCTCTTCCAAGAAATCGCACCTCCCCCTAATATAAATATCCACCCACTTGAAGATTTATGATCTCCAACACTCGATATCCAACTCGATCAGTATATCTTATAGTATAGTAGGAAACTTACCATAATGAAGGCTAAGATTTTTTTGTCTTTAAGAGGTAACCAAAAATCCTGGTTATGGCCTTCTAATGTTCACCATTTGGATTACTAGTAAATCTACCCATCTTACTAACTGCAAATGCTATGTCTGGTATGGTGCATTGCATTAAATACATTAGACATTCAATTGCACTTGCATATTCCAATTGAGCTACAATCCTTCCATTGTTCTTTTGAAGTTTGACACTAGGATCAAATGAAGTGTTTTCTTCCTTAAAGTGCAGGTGTTTGAACTTATCCAACATTTTCTCAATATAATGTGTTTGACTAAGTTCATAACCCCCACTGTTTTGTTTTACTTTGATCCCCAAAATGATATCAACTAGTCCAAGATCTTTCATCTTGAATGTGGAAGTCAGAAATTTCTTTGTTTCTAAAATTCTATTCATCTCATTGCTAATGATCAACATATAATCAACATATATATATATATATACACAAAAATATTACAATGTTTCCACGCACCTTTGTGTACAAACATTTGTCACAAAAATTTGGAGTAAATCCATTTGAAAGTATGGCAGATTCAAACTTTTGATGCCATTGTTTTGGTACCTGCTTTAAACCATATAAGGATTCGACAAGTCTGCATACTTTTTGTTCATTTCCAAGAAGCATGTAACCTTATGATTGTTCCATGTAGATTTCCTCATCGAGATCTCCACTTAAGAATGTTGTTTTAACATCCATTTGATGAACTATAAGGTCATTAAAAGAAGCTAAGGCGGACAATATTCTAATTGTTGTTGTTCTTGCCACTGGTGCATATGTGTCAAAGTAATCAACACCCTCTTTTTGTCTAAGTCCTTTTGCTACTAATATTGCCTTATATGTGTTTAATGTACCGTCACTATGATACTTATTTTTAGACACCCATTTACATCCAATGGGCCTTGAACCCTTTGGAAGGTCGACAAGTTCCCAAGTGTGGTTTGAAATAATCGAATCCATTTTATCTTGGATAACATCTTTCCAAAAGGAAGAGTCCCTTGAAGCCACCGCTTCTTTATAGGTTTTTTGATCATCTTCTAATAGGAGAATAATAGAGATTTTATGAACATCATTCTTGCAATTTCCTTCAACTAGATAAAAGGAAATGAGTTGAGAATCAATTTCATTTGGACCTAGAACTTTAGCTTTTCAAGATCTTTTGCTTACCCTAGGCTCAAGTTGTGTTTCAACAATCCTCGAGATACTTTCGGGTTGTACTTCAACAATTCGTGGAGAGTCTTCATCACGAGATTCTTCATTCGTGATAATCTCAGATTCCTTACCCTCCGTGATAAGGTTTTTTCAAAAACTCCACATCTCGGGATTTAACAATTACCTTAGACTCCAGATTTAAAAATCTATACGCTTTGTTGTTGTATGCATATCCTATGAAAGCACATTTGATCCCTAGAGGATCTAATTTTGTTCTTTTAGGATCCATATTCTTGCAATATGATACACACCCCCACACTCTAAAATAATCAATATTTGGTGATCTACCTTTCCATATCTCATATGGAGAAATACCAGTTAACTTTAAAAGAATCTTATTCATTATATGTCATGCGGATAGTAATGCCTCACCCCGCAAATTAAATGGCAATTCAGAATGCATTAACATGACATTTATCATTTCTTGATATATGTTTGATTTTTTTTCTCTTGGATATACCATTTTGTTGTGGTAATGTCATATTCTTCACAATATGCATCAAATTCCGTAGAAAAGTATTCACCGCCCCTATCACTTCTAAGGACTTTGATACTTCTACTTAATTGATTTTCTACTTCCGTTTTATAGATTTTAAAGGCATTAAAAGCATCATCTTTATGCTTTAAAAGATATACGTGTGTGAACCTAGAGCAATCATCAATAAAGGTTATGAAATACCGGTTTCCCCCACGGGTTAGCATGCCATTAAATTCACACAAATCAGGGTGCACAAGATCAAACAAATTTGATTTTCTTTCAACATTTTTGAAAGGCTTCTTTATCATATTTGATTTGACATATATTTCACATTTTTTGAAATCAAGAATATTGCCTGAGATCAATCCGAATTTAATTAGTCTTTTCATAGTACTAATACCAATATGTGCTAATCTAGAATTCCATAAAGAAATATATTCAAGCATATAAGCATAATTAAAAATTTCATTAATAATATTATCGGTAGTACAAAGTTTGATCATTCCCTCTGCGAAATATCCTTTTCCTACAAATACATCGTTACGGGTAAATATTAGTTTTCCTGATTCATATACAGACTTAATACCCAGTTTTTCCAACAAATCCCCACTAACAAGATTCCTATTCATGTCAGGGACATGAAGCACATTAAAAAGAGTGACTTTCTTTCCGGAAGTGAAGTTGAGTTCGACGGATCCAGTTCCAACAACTTTAGACCGTACTTCATTTCCCATTTGTACGCCATGTCCATCAATTGCATTAGAATAGGTTTAAAAGCAATCTTGTCATAAGAGACATGCACTGTAACACACATGTCATACCACCATCCTTGCACATTACCTGTAATTGCTATTAATTCGCTCACCGTAGCAATTATGTTGTCATTTGAATGAACCACATTGATCTCAATTTTTGACTTGTTGTGCCTGCAATATCGAGAATAATGTCCGGGTTTTCCACATACAAAACAACCGCTTTTGGGACTGCCAAAATTTTTGAACTTGTTATGTTCATTTTTAGGTCCAAGATGACTCTTCATGCAATCATGTTTCCTTTTTCGTTTTGCGGTCAACATTGGCTTTGGAAAGACTAACAAAATCAGATTTCTCCATTTCCTCCGATTCCTCCTCGATTAAAAGGTGTTTTTGGATTTTCTCTAGAGAGAAGTCCTCAGAACTGTGCAATAATTTCTTTCTATAGCCTTTCAATGAAGCTGGTAATTTTGTACTGATTGCACCAACTTGAAACGTTTCAGAAATGTCTATTTTCACAACTTTTATTTTATTCACGAGAACTTGTAACTAGTGCACTTTGGGAAGAATGAGCTTGGAACCTATAAATTTAAAATCAAAGTATTTAGAAATTAAAAACTTCTCCGTACCTTCTGAAATTCTGGCCTATGCAGACAGCAGATGTCCTAACGCATGTCAAGACATTGTGCTACATAATCATTTAAACTCAGAGGCGCAACAGCAGACTAATACCTAGAATATCAGAATTGCAAAATCACAGATGTCACGACATCTGATTGAACATGTTAATCAAGACTGAATTGAAAATAGCAGAATGATAAACAACACAGAATATGATGACCCAGTTCGGTGCAATTCACCTACATCTGGGGGATACCAATCTAGGAAGAAGTAATCACTATCAGTAGTATAGTTTTATGCAAACAACCTCAGGTTTGCTGAAAGCACCCACGCTAACCTATCACTACCCAATGAAGACTTTATCATTAGAAGTCACATCTAAATGATAAGAGAACCCCTCTCACTTCCTAAATCACAACCTGTGATTATCTAACAGTTACTACACCATAACTGTATCTACCCTAGTGAAAGACACCCCTTCCAATACAAAGTTCAGTCAAGCATACTTGACTAATAAGTTAACTTAGATTTGCTTCAAAGCTTCATCCCAGAACACTCACGATTCATTGCCTACAGGCTTTTGAATCTGTACAAGTTCTTATGTCTACCACACTGCATCAAATCGATACAGAGGGAGACTTACAAGAGAAACCTACGACTCTCAAACCTAAACCCTACTTTACAAAATAGGATTCCTAAGTCTATGTTTTCCTTTCTCCTTTTTCTATCTAGGTCTTGGTCTTCTTTTATAGTTTTTTGTTGGGTTGGGCTTCATATCTTTGATCCTTGATCCGCTGTCAATCGCCTTGAATCTTGGAACATATTTAAAACCAAAACCTGCTGTAACAGTCATGATGTC
The DNA here is from genome assembly GCA_022829125.1 of Lathyrus tuberosus. Lineage (NCBI taxonomy): Eukaryota > Viridiplantae > Streptophyta > Magnoliopsida > Fabales > Fabaceae > Lathyrus > Lathyrus tuberosus. The sequence goes on along the minus strand of JALAZF010000111.1, from coordinate 7,621,013 downwards.
TAATCTTCATGTTGTGACATTTTACTTAACATTTTTAGTCTGGGGCTGAAAACCTCCATTTGAAACATCTTTCACAACATTTATGTTTTACCAAAATTTAGTCAAACACTCAGAGCTTTCAATCTCCCTTTTTTGACAAATTTTGGCTAAAACATCCTTCAGCCTGATGGTGCATGCAGTGGAAAAGTACTTGAAGCAAGTACTAAGGAAGAGGAAGAAGATAAGATCTAGTTACCTCCTTCATTCCCTTATGATACCGAATACATAGAGGATGTAACTCAGATCACAAGACACAACTTGCTTCCTAACTCTGATCACAAAATACAAATACGCATATAACAGGAGCGTCGAGACATCTTTTGAGACATTTTTGCATATCAGTAGCACAAATACCCATACACCATACGCTTCTCAGCAGTAACAAACCATTCTCCCCCTTTTTAGTAAAAAATTGACAAAAATGACCCATGCAAATCCAGACCCAAATAATGCTTACCCACACACAAATAAAACTCATTTAATCTTACCCTAAGTAAGATGTTCTAGCTCGATCTTCCTTAAATATGAAGAAGTTATGTGGGTAGAGAAAATCTAGACAAAAGACTAGTCAAGGATTGCAATAACTGCTGGTCAAGTTAGTTTCGAGAGATTCCACCTTTTCTGACTTGTCCTTGAAACCACTTCTGAACAGTGTTCTGATGCCTACCCTGCATTTGTCAGGTTTATGGTCCCCACTGCTAGGATTTGCTTAGTCCAGATTTAGCAGCTTTGATTACAACAGAATTTGTTTACATACCTTTCCATTCACAGAAAACCAATTTCTTCCAAATATCAGCCAAGACACTTTCCAAAAAAAACTTGTACTAGTAGTGCAATGTCATGATATCTCGTTTGACATCTCAACCCCAGTTGAGGCCATCTATCACAAACTGCTTGAGTCCACAAGCAATACTGATAGGAAATTTGCACCACTGCAACAAACCATCTTAGATCAAGGAGAAACTCCACCTATCTAAGGTAACCAGTGCTCCTCCACAGAACACCTAAGCTGATGAATAGAAAACATAAGACACGTCTTCATGTCTTCAAGAGCGTACCCTCTGTTCAAGACACCTGCTGAACACAATCATTAGTTCTCTTATTGCTTCTTCTGACAAGAACCAATAATTACTCACACATGATCACCATCATGCTACCCGTGAGGAAATAACAGGATAACCATTGTACCATAACAAACTCTTGGCTTAAGATCAAAGTCTCATTGATCCCCCTCTTCCTGCAACCATATACACACCACATAAACTCCTCTTGAATTCTCATGTATAGACCTCCAGCTGCTTGAGGCACAAACCAATTGAATCAAAATGCTTCACATTCCTCAAAGAGACGCACAGGGCCCCTTAGTTTGTTATAACAATGTCAGATATCGTATGCATGCTCCAAAATTTCACAGCTGCCAAACTGATCCACTACTAACATGACTTGCAGCCAGGGGCAGTATCCCCTTTGCAAGATTTTCCACTGACCTTACCAAGGCCAGCAACTGAGATAGACACCCCATAATCCAAGACAGATATTCCTTATCATTCTCCCGTATGATAACCTGGAATACTCCTGATTTTCTGGTGAATATTCACTTCTGAATGCACTACTAACCAAACCTTCATGCAATCAACCCGTGATCCACTCCAGTCTTCTAATACTCTTACATCAGACTTCCAAGACAACTCTTCTACTCCATCATTCTCCCATATGACAAGGTAGATACTTCTTAGATACAATTCAAGTAACCAGTTCCTCACAGAACCTGAAATCCTCCACCAAGGATAACCAACCCAAAAATGTTATAACATCAGTTAGGACATCTTTCACACATCATAGACACCACACACCATGGTTCTTGATATGCTCCACCACTGGACTTACTATTAGCATAGTAATCCAAACTGAAGATCTTCACACAACACTGCGCCACCAACTTGAACAAAGAAAGCTTCAGAAATCCAGAGAGAAATAAACTCTCATCCACCAAAAGAAGGTATACTTCCATCCTCAACCCAGAACTTCTGCCACAAGCTCCAAGAGAACCAGAGCCTCCTTACGTCTTAAACTAACTACTCTTCTGCACAAGAGCAATCAGTTTCAAGCATCCTGCTTGAATGCACACTATAAAACCAACCAAATACCACCTTTTGATTGATCTCAATCTTCTTCAAAACTCCCACAAGATACACTGATCCACCAATGAAAACAAAATTTCAAGTCACATGAACTACTTGCACCATAGCAAGACACCTTGGATTCACCAAGCCTCTTAAACATGTAACATCATCTCATCCACAACTCCCGCAAACTGCATGAGATAGACCTTTTTGAAGCATCTATAACTTCCATCCTCCTGTAGATCACCTTATCTTAAGCTGATGTGCCATATCACCAGCTAAGACTCTGATGTTAAGCTAGATGTCAGAACATTCTGATACGACATCCAACTGCTGAATTCAGCTCTTCCTTCTGCCACTTAGAATAACCTCCTCCCTTTGCAGAACAAGAGTTCCATGCTATCATAGATTTGATTCAACAACCAAGTTTGAGTAGACAACCTCTATCCTGCTTTTAAACTCCAAAGACTTCACACCTGCCACGTCCGAATCTTCAGAAAATAAGTAGTCTAAGACTACACCATAGCCAACCAAAGAATGCCACTTTCCTTAGTAAAGCAGATTGTAGAAAGTCAGAGATAACTGCCACTTAACTTTGACTTCCAAAAAGAGCAAGATCCATGCTCCAAAGTACCTAGATCAGAAATAAACAGATCCAAGCAGTAACCATCAAGATTATGATGTCTTCATCTTCATCTTCAACAGCATCAAAGTCCAGACCAGTTTCTTACCAGGAAACTCTCCAGAGAACACATGCTTCTGTTACATCCAACTGAAGCCAATTCTTAGGTCACTACCTAAGACAAAAATAGATGCTAAAGCGTATGCAGTACCCCTCCCATGATTTTGCACAAACTCTGATGATGGGATGTCCCAACATCTTGTTGAACATCAGCAATCTTAACTTTTAAGGATAATCAATTAAATACTTATGGAGTCCACAAATAGCAATTGATCTTAAATCCTTGTACAATAACCCTTCTTCACTGTTGTAGCTAAGCTCCACCAGATCACTTCATGAACACTTATCAAGTATTCAATCCTTTTGCAAGTATCTTCTTTGAAGGACAATGTTGAGATACCAAGGCTGCCACCCTTGACTTAAGTAACTAAGATTTTCTCTGAACAAATCTTATTTACCTCAATAATTCTTCAATCAGATTGGATCCACTCTTAGGGTCAAGAGAGATGAATCATTCCTTGCTGTTTTTGGATGGTGAAAATAAATCACCCCCACTTTCTTCAGATTGTGTTTCAAAGAAACACCTTCTAGTCAGAAGAATAACTAGAAGACTCCAGATGCACGTCTGAGATGCCTTTATGAGTGGATTTGAAGAATTATCAAGTATCTTTGACAATCTAGCCGACCAATAATTTATCAAACTCCCAGAGCAAGAACTTGATAAACTTAAACTCAACTCCTCTCATCTTCAACTAACTTCAACTGCACCAAGAAACCAAGCTTCCAAGTACCAAATCACCATAGCAGATATCTTCCAACAACTCCCTTCATTCCATCTCTCCCGACTTTGGAATAAAAGAAAACAGATATCTTCACATATAGAGGCCGACGATTGAGACCTTCCACCAACTGTCTTTAGTAACAACTCCAGAATCCCATAATTCTAGAGCTCTTCCATCAGAAACACATGCAGCGGAACCACCAAGGAACAGATCTTGCTTGCCCTTATAAGATGCCAGAACATCTTATAAGACGCCCCAACAAGAGAACTAGCCACTTCTCCTGTAGTTGTTGTAGAATCTCCTCAGCAATATGAACAACCTTCGGGTTGCTCCCTTCGATCCAGAACATCCATCTCATCCATTAATACCCTTGAGTATGTCTGAGTTGATTGATCTGATCTTCAAACTCCTCCTTGTTTAAAGGCCAGAAAGTATCTCCCAAAGATCTCATCCAGAACCAGACAGGATGCCTGCTCTGATACCAATTGAAATTCTGGCCTATGCAAACAACAAATGTCCTAACACATGTTAAGACATTGTGCTACATAATCATTTAATCTCAGAGGCGCAACAACAGACTGATACCTAGAATATCAGAACTGTACAATCACAGATGTCACGACATCTGATCGAACATGTTATTCAAGACTGAACTAAAAATAGCAGAATGATAAACAACACAAAATATGATGACCCAGTTTGGTGCAATTCACCTACATCTTGGGGATACCAACCCAGGAAGAAGTAATCACTATCAGTAGTATAATTTTATGCAAATAACCTCAGATTTATAGAAAGCACCCACGCTAACCTTTCACTACCCAATGAAGACTTTATCATTAAAAGTCACATCTAAATGATAAGAGAATCCCCTCCCACTTCCTAAATCATAACCTGTGATTATCTAACAGTTACTACACCATAACTGTATCTACCCTATTAAAAGACACCCCTTCCAATACAAAGTTCATTCTAGAATCCTTGACTAACAAGTTAACTTGGATTTACTTCAAAGCTTCATCCAATAACACTCACGATTCATTGCCTACGGGCTTCTGAATCTGTACAAGTTCCTATGTCTACCACACTGCATCAAATCGATACAGAGGGAGACTTACAAGAGAAACCTACGACTCTCAAACCTAAACCCTACTTTACAAAATAGGATTCCTAAGTCTATGTCGTCCTCTCTCCTTTTTCTGTCTAGGTCTTGGTCTTCTTTTATAGTTTTCTGCTGAGTTGGGCTTCATATCTTTGATCCTTGATCCACTGCCAATCACCTTGAATCTTGGAACATATTTAAAACCAAAACCTGCTGTAACAGTCATGATGTCAAATCTTCATGTTGTGACATTTTACTTGACATTTTTAGTCTGGGGCTGAAAACCTCCATGTTGAAACATCTTTCACAACATTTATGTTTTACCAAAATTTAGTCAAACACTCAGAGCTTTCACCTTCCTCTTCGGCCTTGAATTTAAAGTCGAGTGCTTTCCAGGTTTTTATTGCAGACTGAGTATCCGTATAGTGGTCTTAGAGATGATCATATAGCGTATTCAGGATATGTCCATGGTACAACAATTCGTCCTCTTTACGTTTGTTACGCTCATTCTTGAGTTCATCAGAGTCATCCTCGGTTGGTTCAAGAATTGGTGGTAAGTCAGGATCTAAGACATAATGAACCTTCAGAGCGGTCAATAGGAATGTGATCTTATCTTGTCGTCGGGTGTAGTTGGTTCCATCAAAGCGATCCAATTTGAGAAGGTCCTAGTTCATAACTTTGATGCTTGAAACTGCAGCATCGGAAGCCATTATTTGAATATTTTTAAGACTGTTAGAAATATCGGTAAAGTTGAATGGATCCTTGTCTGAATCATGAATAGTGTCACTTCCCTTAAAAGTACTTCAAGCACTCTAAAATATATCTTAGAGTTGAAACGCAAGAATACCTAGAATAATTCAGCCTTATATCGAATTTGCGCAAGACCGACAAAAACTCGATTTGTAGTGAAGATAGATTGGAATTTTGTTCAAGAAGATATTCGGTTTGTGATATGATTTTCTGAATTCGAATAAAATATTTATAGGTTATGTATGTTTTGTTTCACAAGGTTGCGACCCTTGATGAAACAATACCTTTTAATTGAAAGTTGCATTGTTTCCAAGCGTTGCCTCTTTTCATTCTGCAACACTTCACGAAGTGTTGCTTCTTTTTGAATTCAAAATTCAAACGCATGCATCAACCAAAACGAGAGCAATTATGAACCCGACCGAAGACCGGCCGCCGCGAGTAGCCTGATTACTCTGATGCATCGTGTCTAAGGGCTCAAGTTCCTCCTACAAGCCGCCACTAGAGCCTCTACACGCACGCCCTCGGACCTGGTCCCGGAGCCTGAGTCGGTGTCATTGAAGGTCATAGTTCATAACTTTGATGCTTGAAACTGCAGCGTCGGAAGCCATTATTTGAATACTTTTAAGACTGTTAGAAATATCGATAAAGTTGAATGGATCCTTGTCTGAATCATGAATAGTGTCACTTTCCTTAAAAGTACTTCAAGCACTCTAAAATATATCTTAGAGTTGAAACGCAAGAATACCTAGAATAATTCAGCCTTATATCGAATTTGCGCAAGACCGATAAAAACTCGATTTATAGTGAAGATAGATTGGAATTTTGTTCAAGAGGATATTTAGTTTGTGATATGATTTTCTGAATTCGAATAAAATATTTATAGGTTATGTATGTTTTGTTTCACAAGGTTGCGACCCTTGATGAAACAACACCTTTTAATTGAAAGTTGCATTGTTTCCAAGCGTTGCCTCTTTTCATTCTGCAACACTTCACGAAGTGTTGCTTCTTTTTGAATTCAAAATTCAAACGCATGCATCAACCAAAACGAGAGCAATTATAAGCCCGACCGAAAACCGGCCGCCGCGAGTAGCCTGATTACTCTGATGCATCGTGTCTAAGTGCTTAAGTGCCTCCTACAAGCCGCCACTAGAGCCTCTACACGCACGCCCTCAGACCTGGTCCTGAAGCCTGAGTCGGTGTCGCCGGTGGCGACACCGGCGAGGGGTGTATGGAGAAGACAAGTGGCATAATGTTTGAGACCACCATATTTATCCATGTGACACTTTATCCTCTTTTGTCCTTTTGTTCAGTTAATGTTCTTAACTCTTTATTAAGGCTTAGAATGTGAGTAAATCTTTCTATGTGAGGCTATTTCCCTTGTATTTATTAATATTTACACCATTCTATTTTTCTTATCATTTTAAAACACACACATGAACATTAAATGTTCATTAAATTATAACAACTTATATCAATATATATATATATATATATATATGAGAATGTCATTTTTATCCTATGAGAATGTCATTTTTATCCTCTATATATATATATATATATATATATAGGGTTCATATCCTATGAGAGTGTCATTTTTATGTGAGAACATAAGAATGAATCTGAATCATTAGATTTTAAAATAAATGGTGGAGATTATGTATGATTTTTGTTTTTCTCTCTCCTCCATTAATAAAATAAATGATGGAGGAGAGAGAAAAAAAGTTGACACATAATCTCCACCATTCATTATAAAATCTAATGGTTTAGATTCATTATCATGTTCTCACATAAAAATGGCATTCTCATATGATACGTTCCCTATATATATATATAGGCTAAAATACAGTTTTGGTCCCCCTGTTTGTCAAAATTCACGGTTTTGGTCCCCCCATTTTATTTTTTAACAGTTTTGGTCCCCCACCCCAATTTTGGCCCAAAAAAATGATGAACAGTAACTGTCCGTACATGAACAGTATACGTCCGTACATGAACAGTACATGAACAGTGAGGGTGGGGGACCAAAACTGTTAAAAAATAAAATGGGGGGACTAAAACCGTGAATTTTAACAAACAGGGGGACCAAAACTGTATTTTAGCCATATATATATATATATATAAAAGAAACTTTAGTAACAAGTTAACAAACTAACTCTAACTAACAAAGTTGATTTATATCTTTTGTCAACTTCTAACAAATTATAGTTAACTTAATCAACAACATATTCCCATAATTTAATTATTTTTAGAAAACTACTCAATTAATTGAGCCACATCTAATTCATTTCTAAGAGTTAAAAACATGTTAGATTTTAGTCCTTTAGTTAATAAATCAGCAAGTTGATACTCAGACACGGCATCACTTCTAGCCTCATATCATTCACTTGATCCCTCATAAAAAAAAGTTTTCCCATGTAACATAATATTTCTTTCCATACGTAATGCACATTTGTTGTCAACCAATAGTGTGATGAGATTATTTACTTCGATATTTATTTTCTTGAGCATTGATTCTATCCATATTGTGCGGAAAACAACTTGTGATCCTACCATGCATTCACTTTCACGTGATGACAATGCCACAACAAATTTCTTCTTTGAGCACCATGAAATTTGTGCTCTAAATAAGTTAACAAATATCTAGTGGCATTCTTCTATCTAACTTGTCTCCACACATGTCTGCATCCATAATCATGCTTATTAAGTCAATTGCAAAACATATATTGTTATAAAATACATCAGTATTTATTTCCCTATTTTGTTATTTTCTAGGCAATTCTAGAGAATTCCATTATGTCCCTTTATTTCCAATCTAATAATTTTCTCCTTAATTTAAGGAGAGAATTAATTGTATTTTCACTATAAAACCCAACCTTTGGTTGAGGAATAAATAAAAAAACATTTACCTATTTTCTTCCAATATGATATCAAGAGCCCTGAGTTAGAGGTATTACTATTCAACTTGTTTCCTTACCTGAACCATTTCACATACCCGTTTAGCCTCCTATGGTGAATCACAATAGGTGGTCTTCCTTATCACAGGCTTACAACGAATCCTCTACAACCAACCATGGCGAGCAACCACCTGAGTTAGGCGTAGACCGCGGTGGTGACCGTAGAAATGGCAGTGCCATAGGAGACGGCATTGGCCACAAAGATGGAAGTAGCAGAGAAGACGGTCGTGGCCGAGGTAACTACAGTGGTCGCGGAGATGCCACACTAGAGTTCATCGTAAATAGTGGCAGTAATACCGACATCAATGGAAACAAAAACATCAGTGTTTATGGCGATAATAATTTCAAGATAGGATACAATGAACAAAAGGGTTACTCATACTCTCTTAAGGTCAATATTCTTAATATGAATGAGAATAACTATAATGAATGGACCCAAACTGTTCGTTTTGTATTGGATAGAAAAGGGAAGCTTGGTTTTTTAACAGGAGTAATAGCTGAACTGGAAATGGGAGACCCTTTTACAAACAATAGAAGTTTGAAAACTCATTGATTATTTCTTAGTTGGTAAGCACTATAAGAAAATTAATGATTTGCGACACATAAGTCGCGATAGTTCACTCAAAAGTGTCGTTACACGCATTCCGCGACTGCTGCCGCGACACTTTTGACTAACTGTCTCTGCCTTTGTACACATGGATTAAGAAGTTGAAGCACTTCCTTATCCTTTTTAGATTTTGCAATCCCACGACTCTAATATTCTAATATTTTCTCTCAAATAATTTTTCCCTAAAATTCCTCTAACCTCTTGAACTTACTTCTCGTTACAATCCTCCTACTCTCAAATCCTTGAAATTCTTTTCTTTTCCCTTTTTATTTTTTTTCTTAAATCCATTAAACATAGCCGCTGTTGCCCTGGGTCATAAAACGGTGATTCCGATTGACACTGGATCTTCTCTGAAAACAAATCAAACAAAGGAATCTTATATCTTGATCGACTTGTTCTTTCAGACACAAAGCTTAATCCTAGTTTGCCTTTCAATTTGGAGGTTTTTGGGATAGAGTTCAGAAATTAGAGGTGAGGAAAACTATTGAAGCTTCGGATCAATTTAAGGGTCTTCCTTATAGTGGTGATGTTCAGATTGGTGATATTCCTACTTTGATGGAACTTGGTCTTAATCCATCGACCACAATGTCACATGTGTTTTTTAGTTTAGTAATTCATAGATTTAATATTCAACTTGTTGTTTCTTTGATGCTGCATTAGCTCATTCTAAAATGGTTTTGTTGTAAATGTCATGTTTTTATGGTTATTTATGTTTTACAGGTATGGCTTTTGGTTCTGGTGGTTGTTCTACCGACAAGGTCACATATAATTATGCGATTTGGATTAGTAGCTTACTTGACTTTGCTTTCAATTTGGATTCTACCAAGAAATGCTTGGATGGTAAGGGATTGTTAATCCTTAGTTTATCCTCTGATTCACTACCCGTAACTCGGAATTTGTTTACATTTGTTTTTGTCTTGAAATGTTTGTGTTAATTTTGTGTTTATAGTTTGATGAAGACTTAGCCGCAACATCAGGAGTAATAAAGAGTATGATTCATAAGTGTCAATGGCACGTCGTCAAGAGTGTATCAATAGTGTACCTGAATTTTATTCACGGCGAATCAGCAAAGGTCGGTCTTCTCAGTAAACTTTGCCTATTTGGTAGTTTGACTCCTAGAAAGTCTTTCTCTAGAAATACCAGAGCTAAGTTACCTAATTAGTTTAGACTAAAGTAGATATTTGACTTTGAGTATGCTTTGAAAATTGTAATCCAACTCTATATATCAACTAACATGTATGAAAATTGTTAAAACATATGATGTCATAAGTTCTCTCTAAATGATAATTGAAAATGTGAAAGTTTTTTAATCATTATAAGAACTACTTGTATTACTTGATTAGTTTGCTCAACAATGCTTTTCGGTGCAATTCAGTTGTTACTTTGTAGACCAATTATCATTGTAAAACTGAGAGTGATATATGCAAATGGATAACTGATAATACTTGTTTATTAAGGAACTTTAACTATTGCAGTTTACAATTGAACATAATGTTTTGATTTTGTATCAATAGGGAAAAAATGGAAGCAAATATTTGGTTATTTCTGAAGCAGGAGTATGCTAAATATGATTATTTTCTAATGCATGTAATTGGTTTTATAGGGAGAATGCATGTAATTTGATTTTTTTTTAAATTTTAGAAATATATTTGCTGCGGAATTACTTGCGGATTTTATATTTCCTGCGGATTTACTTTTGAAAATACATATGGTTTTTTATTTTTGGATAAAAAAATAATTATTTATGGCGGTTTTAACCGCCGCAGTTTTCAATTTACGACAGTTCCTTACCGTCGCAACATAGAACGACGGTTGGAGTGGCGGTTTTAGGAACCGTCGCGATATAGCCTGGCGACACACGTTTTCGCAACAAAAGCAAAACCGCCGCGACTATTAAATTGTGGCGGTTCAAACCACCGTAATCTGCCAATAATAACCGTCGCAATTTACCAATTTTCTTGTGGTGAAGCTCTATGGAAACTGGAATATGTAAGTCTTACATGTTTTTGCCTTCTGCAAAGTATGTGTGGGAAGATGTTAAGGAAACATACACTGATATTAAAAAATCCTCCCAAATTTTTGGTTTAAAATCAAAGTTATGACATGCTAAACAAGGTGACAATAGTTTAACTCCTTATTAAAATGAGTTGTTAAACCCGTGGTAAGAGTTGGATCTCTATTATGATGACAAATAAAGGTGTGCAGAAGATAATGTTCTGTTTCTCAAGAAGCAATAAAATGATTGTGTCTTCATGTTTCTCCCTGGGCAGAATAAATATCTTGATGAGGTAAGAGGTCGAATTTTAGGAAAAATACCATTGCCAACTCTTCGAGGAAACTCTGAATCTGAAGGCCCAACTCTAGCTACTAGGAACCTCAATGAGGAAAATAGGTCAAACAAAGTTCTTTGGTGTTATCACTGCATGCGCGAATGGCATACACGTGAAACTTGTTGGAAGCTCAAAGGCAACCTCATAATTGGAAGAAGAAAGGTGGTGGTCATGCATTTCATGCTAGTAATTCTGATCAAGGGCAACAATCCTCTTTGACTCAACTTCCAATAACTACAGAAAAACTAGACAAATTGTTCAAACACCTCGAGTCTCTAACTCTTTCTTGCTGTATAGTAACAAAAGGTAATTATGCATTTCTTAGTGTTAGTCCTAGTCATACTTGGATAGTAGATTTAGGTGACTCTAATCACATGATATGTGAATCCACTCTGTTCTTTTCATATAGTTAATGTGTAGGTAATAAAAAAATAAAAATTACAGATGGCTTATTTTCAACCGTTGCAGGTAAATGGTCAATTTTGTTATCTCTAGTGTTAACTCTTAAAGATGTCCTTCATGTTTCAAACTATCATGTAATTTAATGTTCGTCAGTAAATTAGCCCAAGATATAAATTATCAAACCAATTTTTTTCCAATCTCACTGTGTCTTTTAAGATTTGAACTCGGGGAAGATGATTGGAAGTGCTAAGGAAAGTGGAGGACTCTACAACCTTGACATTGGATTTACACCACAACTACCTTAAAAAATAAAAAGTTCTTGCTTTGGGTCTTTTTTTGTTTTGTTTTGAATAATAATGATGGTAACGTTATGTTATGGCATTTATGATTAGGTCATTCTAGATTTAGTTACTTAAAATACTTGTTTCTTAAGTTATTTCATAATAAGAACTTTTCTTTGTTTAAATGTGAAGCATGTGATTTTGCAAACCATAATCATCCTCAATTTCCAATACAACATTATAAACCATCACAACCTTTTTCTATTATTCATAGTGATGTTTGGGTCCCTAACCGTACAAGTAAACTTTCTCTCAAAATATGGTTTATCACATGTATAGATGATGATTCAAGAGTATATTGGGTGTACTTGTTAAAGGGGAAATCAAATGTTTGTCAGGCTGTAAAAGACTTTGTTACAATGGTGCAAAACCAATTTAAAACAAATATTCAAGTCTTTAGAAGTGATAAGGGCAAATCATATTTTAACACTATTATGATGATTTTTTTTCTTCTTAAAAATGGGATTATACATCAAAGTTCATGTCCTAATACTCTTAAAAAAATGGAGTTTTCAAAAGAAAAAAATTGACATTTATTGGAGATTGCTAGAGCTTTACTTTTCTCAAGTAAGGTATTAAACTATCTGGCGAAGCTGTTTTAACAACTACATATTTAATTAAGAGAATGTCCTCCAAAGTTCTCAATTTTCAAACTCCAATTAATATTTTCAAAGAATGTTTTCCTAGTACTCGTATTTCAACTGATTTGAGATTAAAAATATTTGGTTGCACAACCTTTGTTCATGAACATAAAAATGTTGAAAAACTTAAACCATGTTCTATAAAATGTGTTTTTTTGGATACTCCCCAACCCAAAAGGGATATAAATGTTTTGATGCAAAAAAACAAGAAATATTTGCCATTATGGATGTTACATTCTTTAAAAATAAACCTTTTTTTGATGACACTCATCTTCAAGGGGGGATATAAAGGAAGACTCGTTTCAAACTAAGGACATGAGTTTTTTTTAAATAATTTATCTTTTATTGTACCATAAATTTCTAAGACTTATACTTCTACACCAATAGAAAATGACCACGATTCTTTATCTGATCCTACTCATGTTATGAGTAAGGAACTTGGTGAATCCGAGCCTACATTTTCTCATGTAGAAAACAATGAGAATCTTGAAAACGATGATAATAATGATCTGATTAAAATGCCACAGAATAATGAGTCACTTAAAGAGAACACATTTGAATTAGGAAACAAGATTTGTAAAGGGAAGGTTTATGATAAAAAGCACCATAAAGAAAGGAATGAGTCCACATCTCAACACTATCATGAATCTGAACCGAGAATGATCAACCTCCTAAGAAAAGGAAAGGTAAGTCTATCTTTGTTTCTGAGAGTTATGTTTTGGTGTCCTGATATAGATGATCATGTTGCCATGAGAAAACTCGTTAGATCTTGCACTAAACACCCTATGTCTAATTTTATATCATATTCAAATTTGTATTCATCTCTATCTGCATTCACCTCTAAAAAGTGTACAAGTTGCTCTAGAAATTCTGAACTGGAAGGAAGTTGTACTAAAGGTGATTAAAGCTCTTAAAAATAACAAAAGTTAGAGTGTTATGACACTGCTAGATGGCAAGAAGACACTTGGATGCAAATGGGTGTTTACTGTGAAGTATAATTCAAATTGGTCAATTAAAAGGTATAAGGCGTGTGATGGCTAAGGGATTTACTCAGTCTTATAGTGTAAACTAATCAGAGACATTTGCTCTTGTTGAAAAATTTAACACTATTAGAGTTCTCTTATCTCTTGCTGCTAACCTGGACTGACCCCTACATCAATTGAATGTTAAAAATTCCTTTCTCAATGGAGACCTTGAAGAAGAAATATATATGTACATTCCTCTTGGCTTTCAAAATAAAATTGGATCAAATGCATATGAAATAAATAAGTCTTTGTATGGATTAAAGTAGACCCCTAGAGCTCGGTTTGACAAATTCACTCAGTCCATGAAGAAACAAGGGTACATTCAAGGACAAACTGATCACACCTTGTTCACAAAGTTCTCCGACAATGGGAAATTCGTTATCCTAATTAATTATGTTGATGATATTCTCCTTACTAGAGATGATACAATTGAAATGGAAAGAGTAAAAGTGAAATTAGCAGTAGACTTTGAAATCAAGGACTTTGGATCCATGAGATATTTTCTCAGTATGGAGGTTGCTTGATCAAAGAACGATATAGTGGTTTCAAAGAAGAAATACATTCTAGACTTATTAAAATAAGAAGGAATAGTGGATGTCATCCAACAGATACCCATATGGATCCTAATACTAAACTTTGGGCAGAAGGTAATGTTCCCGTTGATACTAGAAGATACCAGAGATTCGTTGGTAAACTGATTTATTTGTCACACACGGACACGATATTGCTTTCTCGATTAGTGTAGTAATTCAGTTTATGCTTTCTCCATTCGAGGAACATAATGAAACATTCTATAGAATACTGAGATAATTAAAGGGAAATCTCGAAAAAGGCTTACTTTTTAAGAAGACTAGTGAAAGAAACGTGTCTATCTTCACTGATGCTGATTGGGCACGTGATTCGCTGTCGCACACCGGTCAAAAACTAGTTTAATAAACATAGTAAACGAACGTGATACTTGAGTTGTATCACAAGGACACTAGAGTATTTTAACAAATCGACTAAAACAATGGTGATTTGATTTTCTATTAAGAGTATAATTAACAAAATTTGATTTTGAATAAAATTAACGAGCTAATCTACTGATTCGGGTTCCAACCTATCACGGATTATTATAAATCCAATTTCCTAAGCAGATTCGATCCCTATTCGATTAAAATATATGATTTATGTCCTATTTTCCTAATTAAGTAAACAAGTAAAGATTGGGCGAATTAACGAAAAAGATATGTTAAACAAGGTTAAACTTAGGAACATGCATCTATTGATTAAATCAACATATTCTACGAAAGCTGAATTAAGCATGCAAGAAGCACAAAATAATTTAAAAAGAATTGAAATCGAATTGAAATTACAAAAACCTCAAGGTTTGATGGAAACCGTTATCAGTAGATCAACCTTTGGAAAATTAGCTTTCCATAGGAATTGTAGCCGTCCAATGTTATTTTGTATAAACTATGAATAATACACCTAAGGCTGCGAATTTTGTTTAAATGATATAAGGGAAATTGGGCCCTAATAACAATCGACCCGAAAACATAAAAACCGACCCAAAACTAATTAATTTGTAAAGTCTGGCACAAAAACACAGTATTTGACTCTTGTGTACTCCGAATTAACTTCTAACTTCAACAAAAAACTTACAGCTAATCCTCTCATCTTTCCAACGCATATTTGAACGCGTCAAACACCATCTCGTAGCTCAAGTTATAATCTGCACATCGAGAAAGTATCAAATTATTATTTATTCAAAAAATAAATATTGGATATAAAATAAGAGAAATATTAAATTAAAATTGTAAAACACACTAAAAACATGAAAATTAGCACTCAAAACACATCATGAAAATTAACACTACCATAAGCTTGAAAAGACTCTAACATTCACACTTAAAATACATGCACACAAAGATCAAAAGGGCTTTATTAGGTTGTAACGTGGCCAAGGTAAATGTAAGATAAATCCTAAGGGGTACTAGGCTAATATTTAAAGGGATAAAAGAAAATTGAAAGAAATTGCAGGAGTTTAGCTAAAATTTCATTCACTTTCAAATAACAACTTTGCAATCATTTTCTCTTTTACTTTCCTCTTTTTTTTTTTTTCCAGAAGGAATATGACAGTAATATGAATTGCCATCTTTTTTTTTCCTTTTCTATTATTTCTAATTTTTTTCTTTTCTGCCAGGTTTTGAAATATCACATCACAAATTCAACCCCACACAACTCCAAACAAAACTCCTTTATCCCCTTAAATAAGGTGATAACATTGTTTTCCACTTTAGGATTGTAATAAGTTATAGACAAAAAATGGTATAAATTGGCTCAAAGGGGTTTCAAACAAGGGGTGATATAATTTTAGGGTAGGCTTTTTGGCTAAGTGGCTAAAAATAAATATCGGCTTTGCTTCTGGTTTCTTCAACAAGTACTTCAAAGTTGCATGGTCAGTAAAACAACTACCTTGGAACCAGACAAATATGATCTAAACCTATCAAGAGCAAAAACAATAGCTAGAAGTTCCTTATCAGTAGTAGTGTAATTAGTCCGCGCATAATCTAAAGTTCTAGAAGCATAATAAATAACATGGACAATCTTGTCAACTTTTTGTGTTAGGACCCCCCCCCCCCCCCCCACTGCACTGTTAGATGCATCACACATAATTTAAAAAAGGAGGGTCCAGTCAAGTGACGAGATGATGGGAGTAGAGGTCAGTGTTTTCTTCAAGAAGTCAAACACCTTTTTGGATTTGTCATCAAAGTTGAAAGTGACATCCTTTTAAAAAAAATTGACAGCGAGTGAGCTATCTTGCTGAAATCCTTTATGAAGAGTGATTGGTAAATAGCAAGTGTACTATTTAACGATGTAGTAATAATTGGGGTTATCCCCAGAGTCGGTCTCTCGAGGACTGCGCGTCAATGTAAGTGCAGATGCTAATTCAATTAAACAAAAGTTTTCTTTGGGGTTTGTTTGGTTGAGAGAATTATAATAACAAATTAAAATAAGCAGAATAATAAAAAGTGCTTTTGACAAATATGATGAAATATGCTAGGGAAGGTGTATAAATTGCTAGTAAGAACCAAAAATTATCGTCAGAGATATATGTCTCAAAACCTTAATTTTACTAACCCTCAAATATTTTTCTTAAATTCCTTTAAACGAAAAACCTGTGATATTCTCCCTTGACCCTAATTCCTTAGCAATCAAGAAAGAACATCAAGCAATAGTTCTGACAAAGTTGTTTTTAGTCACTACGGGATATCCCCATTCCTAGGCAATATCTACCGTAATGTTATTATGCAAAATCAACGGATTGGTTTTTCAGGCCAAACCCCTAATCGTAAATCGTTCCCAATTTAACCGATCGAAAAATATATAATAAATTTTGCACAACAAAAGATTAAGGTAAGAAAACATAAATTCATCAAATAATTCAACAAAGGTTCATTACATCATAATTTAGGGACACCCCCTAGCATTGGGGGGTTTAGCCTCTCATAATATTCGAAACAAAAACAATAATAGGATTAAAGAAAGACATTACAAATTGATCGGAGTGATTTGATCCTTCAATCGCTTCCGCTCATGAACAATCTCCTTCTCCAAATCTTCTTGATCGCATAAACTCTCATGAAATTGTTCGTCAAGTAAAAGTATCTATTCTTCCTCCAAAAACTAGTCTAAAAAGTCACAATTCACCCAGATCGATTGGAAATACCCAAAGTGCCCCCACAACTTAATATGGGGGGAAAATATGGAAAAATTCAGAAAATCAGCGTCAAAGCTGACACGGGCCGTGTCAGCCAACACTGCCGGCCGTGTCAGCTTTTTGGATTTTATAACAGAAATTATTTTGATCATAACTTTTGATCCGTAAGTCTATTTTGGTCCCCGTTCGAAGCGCCGGAAAGCTAATGAAGAGAACTACAACATAGTACAGACAAGGAACTTAGTTGCCCAATATTTTTCCATGTTTGTTGAATTTTAGGTCCAGGCATCCTCTGCTTCATTCCAAAAACTCTTCTAAATCCCCGGAACTTCCATTTTCTTCGCACGAGTCCTTTGGGCTTTTCCACTCAGACCTGAAACCATTGAAAACTACCAAACCAAAGCATAAAATGGAACATAATTAAAATAAAACAAAAAAATCATAAAATGTGAGAATAAAATATGACAAGTAAAATTGAATTGAAAAACAAAGAAAAGATAAACAAAGTGCTACCGATTTCATGGATTAATGCCGAATAAGTGACAGAAACATTGTAGAAATGGTGACCGATCAAAGAGCCTGTAAAAACCTGCATGACAAGAAAAGAATGAATCTCACGAATACAAGATGGGTAAGGCAGATTAGAAGTCACATCTATCTTAGCAGGATCTACCTGTATTCCTTTTCCAGAGGCTATACGTTCTAAAACAATTCCCCGTTTAACCATGAAATGGAATTTCTCATAAATCAATACAAGGTTAGTTTTAATGCATCTCTCTAAAATCATATCCAAACTACTCAAACATGTATCAAATGTAGAACCATAAACAGTGAAATCATCAATAAACACCTTCATGCAATTTTCAATAAATTCAGTAAAAAAATACTAATCATGCATCGCTAGAAAGTGCCACGAGCATTGCGAAGACTAAATGGCATCCTCCTGTACACAAATGTACTGAATATGCACATGAAAGTTGTCTTTTCTTGATACTCAGGTGAAATATGGATTTGAAACTATTTTTTTTCAAAATAAGAAAACAAGTAAATGATAAATAAGAAAACACACAAGTAAATGACAAATAAGAAAACACATAAGTAAATGGCTCACTCCCCCACACTTTAAACATGCATTATACTTAATGAAAATGAAATATATAAAATAATTATGATAAAAAGGAATAAGGACTCTCTTATCAAACTGCATGGTAGGTTGGCTTTTCCAGGGAAAACTCTTCTATGGTTGCATTTTCAAACACAAAACTTTCATGGAATAGCTTCAGACGTTGGCCGTTGATTTTAAATACTTTGTCAGTACCCATGCTTTTTATTCTAATGCACCATGAGGAAAAACATTGGTGACAACAAATGGGATAATCCACTTGGAACAAAGTTTCCCAGCCATAATTTTTAGGTGGGAGTTAAATTGTAAAACTTTTTGGCCAATAGAGGATTTGAAATTCTGGTATAGCAGATCTCAGATGTCCTGAGAGATGTCGAGACACTTGATCTCTGTTTCACACACTAGGATAATAAGGAACAGAATACATAATGCTAAAAAAAAGAACATCAGCAGCGAAAAAACATATTGCCTCCCCCTCAATCAGTTCCTTCTTCAAGCAACAAATCAGCATACTCCCCCTCAACAGTTAGCAGCAACAGTAAATAGTGGTTAGTAAAGTTAGTATTACTCCCCTTTTTTAGCCATAATATGACAAAGGCAGATAAACTAACCAAATAACCAAGCAAAATCATAGAGTAATAGAGTACAAAATAAGCACATAAAGTTCCAAAAATAATCATGGGCATTAAAAAATTAAAAAGTAGATAACATTCAGCAGTCATCTTCAGTTTTCTCATCATCCTCTTCCTCTTCTTCATGATAGGATACAGTTGACAAGTATTGCCCAGCCTGAGAGTAGTCTTTGAAGACCTCTCTGTATTTGGTGGGAACACATATGCAATTACTTGAATAACATTCCCACACCAAGTTGACAGCTACAAATCTCCAGACAGGAAAACTCCAAGCTTTCCTCTCAACACTTCAAATTGATTAGCATCCAAGGCTTTAGTGAAGATGTCAGCTAACTGATTCTATGTGGCAACATGCTCCAAGGTTATAACTTTGTCTTCCACAAGATTTCTAATAAAGTGATGTCTGATGTCAATATGTTTGGTTCTGCTATGCTGAATAGGATTCTTTGAAATATTAATGGCACTTAAGTTGTCACAAAAAAGTGTCATGACATTTTGATTGACATTGTACTCAGTCAGCATCTGCTTCATCAACATCATTTGAGAACAGCTGCTACTTGCAGCTATGTATTCAGCCTCAGCAGTAGACAAAGAAACACATTTTTGCTTCTTACTAAACCATGAGATCAAGTTGTTTCCTAGAAAGAAACATCCACCAGAGGTGCTCTTCCTATCATCAGCACTCCCGACCCAATCAACATCACAATATCCTATTAACATGGAATTAGAACTATGAGAATATAGCAGACCATAGTCGCATGTACCATTCATATACTTCAAAATTCTTTTGTCCTGATTAATATGGCTAACTTTAGGCTCAGCCTGATATCTAGCACAGACTCCTATCGCAAAAGTTATGTCAGGTCTGCTAGCAGTAAGGTATAGAAGACTGCCAATCATGCTTCTATATAGACTCTGATCAACACTAATACCATTTTCATCCTTAGACAACTTCAGGTGTGTAGGAGCAGAAGTTCTTTTGTGGTTATCATTCTCCAGGCCAAACTCTTCACAATACTCTTAGCATATTTGCCTTGACAAAGGAATATGGAGTCTTCCATCTGTTTGACTTGGAGACCAAGAAAGTAGGTTAATTCCCCCACTAAACTCATCTTAAACTCAGATTGCATTTGCTTGATAAAGTGTTGAACCATCTCATCTGACATCCATCCAAACATAATATCATCAACATAGATTTGGGCTATCATGAGTTTTCCATCCCTTTCTTTAACAAAGAGAGTTTTGTAAATTCCACCTTTTCTGTAACTATGGTTTACGAGGAATTCAGTTAGCCTCTCATACCAAGCCCTTGGAGCTTGTTTCAACCTATACAAAGCCTTCTTCAACTTGAACACATAATTTGGAAATGTAGGATCAACAAGCCCTTTAGGTTGTTACACATATACTTCTTCATTCAAGTATCCATTCAGAAAGGCACTCTTAACATCCATTTGAAATAACTTAAATTTTAATAGGCAAGCTACTCCAAATAGCAGTCTAACAGACTCCAATCTAGCAATAAGAGAAAACGTCTCATCAAAGTCCACTCCTTCAATCTGAGTGTACCCTTGAGCAACAAGTCTAGACTTATTTCTCGTGACCACACCTTGCTCATCAGACTTGTTTTTAAACACCCATCTTGTACCAATCACATTTGACCCTTTAGGTATTGGCACAAAATCCCAGACCTTATGCCTTTTGAATTGCCACAGTTCCTCTTGCATAATGTTGATCCATAATTCATCAGTCAAGGCCTCATTGACATTCTTGGGTTCCAACTTTGAGACAAAACAAGTGCCAGCAACAACATCTCTTGACCTGGTCATTCTTTCACCATTTGGATCTCCTATTATAAGCTCCTTAGGATAATCTTTCTGAACTTTGGTGGAGGGTCCCTTGTTAACCTTTTCAATCTCTGCAGATTCAGGATTAACATCATTTGATTCTGCAGCACCTTCAGGAGCATCATGTGATGTTCCAACATCCTTTGTGACATCTTTATCCCCCATGGGAAAGAATGCTCCAATATCATCAGTAACACCGGCTTCTGTAGTTGAGTCATCAACCACAACATTTATGGATTCCAACACAACCTGAGTTCTTGAGTTGAAAACTTTGTAGGCTCTACTATTTGTAGAGTATCCCAGAAAGATCCCTTCATCACTTTTGGGATCCATCTTCCTCCTTTGCTCACGGTCAACCAAGATGTAACATTTGCTTCCAAAAACATGGAAGTATTTCACAGTTGGATTCCTTCCTTTCCACAACTCATATAATGTGGAGGATGTGCCTAATCTGATGGTACTCTGTTTAGAATGTAACAAGCTGTATTCATGGCTTCAGCCCAAAAATGATATGGAAGTTTTTTGGCATGAAGCATGACCCTTGCACATTCTTGAATTGTCCTATTCTTTCTCTCAACAACACCATTCTATTGAGGGGTGATGGGTGAAGAAAACTCGTGGCTAATTCCTTTAGAGCAACATAAATCATTAAACTTGTTATTTTTAAATTCCTTCCCATGGTCACTTCTGATTCTAACTATACCACAATCCTTTTCCCTTTGAAGTTTTTGACACAGCCATTTGAATACTTCAAATACTTCTGACTTCTCTTTGATGAAATACACCCATGTGTATCTAGAGAAGTCATCCACTACAACATAAGCATACGTCTTTCCACCAAGACTTTCAACCTGCATAGGTCCCATCAAGTCCATATGCAGTAGCACCAAGATTTTTGAGGTGGTCAGATGTTGAAGCCTTTTATGTGACATCCTTGTCTATTTTCCAATTTAACATTCGCCACATACTTTTCCTTCATCTAATTTTAGATTAGGAATACCTCTGACGACCTCTTTAGACAAGACTTATTTCATTCCCTTCAAGTGCAAGTGGCCAAGTTTCTGACGCCACATCTTCACCTCATCTTCTCTTGACATCAAGCAGGATGAGGGACACTTTGTTTCAAGGGGAGCCCACAAGTAACAATTATCCTTGGATCTGGTACCTTTCATGATAAGTTCCTATTTATTATTTGTTACTAGACACTCAGATTTAGAGAAGTTATCCTTGAGGCCTTGGTCACACAATTGGCTAATGCTTATCAGATTAGCAGCTAATCCTTTGACAAATAACACTTTATCCAGACTAGGCTGCCCAACATAATTCAGCATCCTAACTCCTTTTATCTCACCTTTTGACCCATCTCCAAAGGTGACATGGCTAGTGGAATGCGGTTTAATATCAACTAAGAATTTCTTGACACCAGTCATGTGTCTAGAACAACCACTATCAAAATCCCAGTCTTCTCTGGCAAAGACTCCTAGAGAGGTATGAGCTATGAGGGCGACAATTTCATTCTTAGAAATCCACTTCTTCTTTCCTTTAGCAGCCTTATTTCTCCTTCCGGGTCGAGTTGATGATTTGGGATAACCATGCAACTTGTAGCAGTAAGCCTTTATATGACCATACTTACCACAGTGATGACACTTCTTGTCTTGATTCCTTCTTCCTGAGAAGTTCTTCTGAGGTTTTTGACGTTGTTGGGACATCCTACTTGACACCGTTTGATCTTACTTTATTTTCTATTGAACAGAGTTCACACCAGGCATTTGTCCTTCATTATAACCGAGTCCTCTTCCATTTCCAACATTTCTTCTAGAATTAAGAATTTCATCCAGCACATCTAAGCTGATATTGAGCATTCTTATGTACTTAGTCATATTGTCAAGTTTTGAATTGATCAACACAACGTCATCCTCCAGATCAGAAATGGTGGCCAAGTGCTTTAGTCTTTCATCAGAAAGTTGAGCAATAAGATTCTGCTGATCCTGCCCTAATTGACATACTTCAGCACTTCTGATGCACAACTCCTTATAAGAGGCAACTAGTTCATCAGGGGTGAGATCTTCAACATTTGATTCCTTGTCTGAATCATATACTCCAGTAAGTGCAGAGACATGTTTAGCAGTTTCTCCGTCTCTCGAGGAGTCATCTTCAGACCAAGAAGTAGATAACCATTTCTTCTCCTTCTTGAGGAAGGAAGGACACTCTGCTCTTGTGTGTCCAAACCCTCCGTACTCATAACATTGGATTCCCTTTCCCCTATTGAATTTCTTATCATTATTAGTTCTTCTTCCAAAATATTTCCTTCTGTTGATGTCAAAAGACTGAGCCTTGACATTGGATCTAGACTTCTCGTTCAGTTTCTTCAACAGTTGGCTATATTGTTTTTCAAGAAGTCCCACAGCTTTGGACAATTTCTCATTGGAATTAGGATCACATTCTTCTTGATTAGACACCAAAGCTATATTTTTCTTCTTTTCACCTTTCTCATTGATTGCCATCTCAAAAGTCTGAAGAGATCCCATGAGTTCATCCACTTTCATAGTGTTTATATCTTGGGCTTCTTCAATAACAATCACCTTCATGTCAAATTTCTTTGGAAGTGACCTTAGGATCTTTTGAACCAACTTGGCTTCTGGAATTTTCTCTCCAAGATCACTTGAACTATTGGCAATATCAACAATGTTCATATGAAAGTCTTGAATACTTTCATCCTCCTTCATCCTCAAGTTCTCAAACTCGGTGGTGAGAAGTTGAAGTCTTGAGGATTTTACCCTAGACGTTCCTTGATGCGCAGTCTTCAGAATCTCCCAAGCATCCTTGGCAACAATACAGTTTTTGATCAGCCTAAATATGTTCTTATCAACACCATTGAACAGGGCATTCAAGGCTATGGAGTTACCTTGAGCAAGCTTATCATCTTCATCATCCCAGTCTTCCTCAGGTTTCAACTCATCAGTGATCTTCCCATCCTTATCTTTGGCCTTTGGTGGGTCTCACCCTTTGACCATAGACTTCCAAGCTTTACCATCCATAGACTTGATGAATTCCACCATGCGCACTTTCCAATATTCATAATTGGAACCATCAAGAATGGGTGGTCTATTTAATATTCCTCCTTCTTTATCCATTGAACCAGAAAGTATCATCCCTGAGTCTTACCCAGATGTAGAGCAGGATGCCTGCTCTGATACCAATTGAAATTATGGTATAGCAGATCTTAGATGTCCTGAGAGATGTCAAGACACTTGATCTCTATTTCACACACAAGGATAATAAGGAGCAGAATAATCAATGCTAAAAAAAATAACACACAAGAATTGATACCCAGTTCAGTGAACAACAACACCTACATTTGGGGGCTACAAAGCCAGGAATGAAATCCACTAGATAGTATTAATACTAAGCTAAACACCTCCGGTTTACAACTTATCACTTGATCACTACTCGTGCTAAATTTATACCTAAGACACTTTCTAGGTATGAGACCCTTCTCAATTTCCTTTCAATCACAGTAGTGAGTAAAATTACAACTCAATGTAAACTGTTTAGCTCTAGTATCAACACGACACAAGAGAGGCTCACAAAAATACAAACCCTAAACTCACTAGGCAACGATGTATTTTTCACACTTTTCCTAGGTTAAATCCATCCTATTTATAACCTTAAACATGAATGGATTTGGGCTTCAAAAACGCAGTAATCCTGCTCCACAGAATCTGCAACTAATTTTCCTCTAGAATAGTTTCTTCAATCCTAAGTTTCCTAAAGTGTCTCCACACTTAGAAACAACATCTTCAAATTGTAATAAGAATCTAATCAGAATCTCTGATTCCTCAATCTTGGACGCCACCTAGGAAAAACAAATAATCCCAGAATAATCTGAAATCTAGAATAACATAATTAAAACTGAAAAGTAACAGATAAAGATGTCAAATCATCATGATATGACATCTTTTCCAATATCTTGATCTTCAGTTAGTTCTTCATGTTAGGACATCTTGTCCAACATCTTGTTGTCAAGTTAGTTTTACCAAAATTGATGCCAACCACAAAGGCTTGGACTCATCAGGATTCCTTCCTATAAATCATCTTATCATGGAATTGCTTAGTTTTATATTTATAAATTCTAGAGTTTTCATAGGCTTCTAGCCTAAGCTCTTCAAGCTGCTGTAATTTGAGTTTTCTTTCCATACTTGCTTTCTGCATTTCCAAATTACAACTTTTGACCGCCCAATAAGCACGATGCTCAATTTCTACTGGGAGGTGGCATGACTTACCAAACACAATTCTATAGGGAGACATCCTTATTGGTGTTTTGAAAGCTATTCTTCGAGCCTAAAGTGTCTCTTTTAGGCGGTGGCTCTAATATTTTCTATTTGGTTGCACCATCTTTTCCAAAATCTATTTAATTTCCCTGTTTGAAATCTCATCTTGCCCATTAGTTTGGGGGTGATATGCAGTAGAGACCCTATGCCTAAAATCGTACTTTCGTAGCAAAGCTTCCATGGTGCGATTACAGAAATGAGTGCCTTGGTCACTTATGATAGCTCGGGGTATTCAAAACCTGCAAAAAATATTTTACCGGACAAAATCTGCAATGACTTTATAATCATTAGTCTTAGTGGGGATTGCTTCCACCCACTTTGAAACATAATTAACAACAAATAAAATGTAAACAAAACCAAAAGATACAGAGAAAGGACCCATAAAGTCGATTCCCCATACATCAAACACCTCACAGAAAAACATCGGTTGTTGAGGCATTTCACTCTTATGAGTGATGGTTGTATGTGTTATTTGACATTATTTACAAGTACAATAAGTCTCATAACCATCCTTAAAAAAAGGACCAAAAGTCACCATTGTCTATGACTTTTCTTGCCGTCCTTTGAGGACCAAAATGTCCCCCAACTTGAGATGCATGAGAAAATTGTAAAATTAATCAATGTCATGGTCGGGGACACTTCTCCTAATTACCTGATCAATGCCGAATTTAAAAAGATATGGATCATCCCACACATAATATTTTGCATCACTTGAGTTTGTGAATTTGTGCTCTAGATGCACCTGCAGGCAAAACTCTAGCAACAAGATAATTAACTAAATCAACATACCAAGGAGTTACCTCACGCAGCTGTAAAAGCTGCCCATCAGGAAAATCATCCTGAATGGGAAAATGATATTCATCCCTCTTTATTCTGCTTAAGTGGTCTGCCACTAAATTCTCAACTCCACTTTTATTTTTAACCTCCAAATTAAACTCTTGGAGTAACAACATCCACCGAATCAATATCGGTTTACTTCTGGTTTCTTCAACAGGTACTTGAAAGTTGCATGGTCATTAAAAAAACTATCTTGGAACCTAACAAATGTGATCTAAATTTATCAAGAGCAAAAAAAATAACTAAAAGTTACTTTTCAGTAATAGTGTAATTACCGTACGTAAAATCTAAAGTTCTAGAAGCATAATAAGTAACATGGGAAACCTTGTCAACTCTTGTTGAAATCCTTTATGAAGAACTTTTATAAACTTGCATGATCAAGAAAATAATAAATCTCGTGAATGCAAGATGGGTAAGGCATATTAGAAATTACATCAATCTTAGAAAGATCCATATGTATTCCTTTTCCAAAGACAATATGTCCTAAAACAATTCCTCGTTCAACCATGAAATGAAATTTCTCATAATTTAATACAAGGTTAGTTTCAATGCATCTCTCTAAAATCATATCCAAACTAATCAAATAAGTTTTAAATGAAGAACCATAAACATTGAAATCATCCATAAACACCTCCATACAATTTTCAATAAATTCAGCAAAAAAATTAATCACGCATCGTTGGAACGTTCCAGGAGCATTGCACAAACCAAATGTCATTCTCCTGTAAGCAAATGTACTGAATGGGCATGTGAAAGTTAACTTTTCTTGATCCTCAGGTGCAATATGGATCTAAAAGTAACCTTTAAAACCATCAAGAAAATAATAGTGTGATTTACTAGCCCCCCGTTCAAGCATCTTATCAATGAATAGTGAAGGAAAGTGATCCTTTCTGGTTCCTTGTTCAATTGCATGTAATCTATAGAAACTCTTTAGTTATTCTGAACTCTAGTGGGAACAAGTTCAGTTTTTTTTTTCATTTATGACCATTGTGAGATTAGATTTCTTAGGTACAACTTGCACTGGAGTTACCCGATTAATGTATGAGATAGGGTATATGATACCTACTTACAATAGTTTGGTTACCTCATTCTTCACAACATCAAAAATCAAAGGATTAAGCCGCCCTTGGGTTTGCCTCACTACTTTAGCTCCGTCCTCACGCAAAATCATATGCATACACATGGAGGGGCTAATATCAGGTGTGTCAGCCAAGGTCCATCCAATTGCCTTCTTATGCTTCTTTAAGACCTCCAAAACCTTATCTTCTTGATCAAAATCAAGTTTAGATAAAATTATTACCGATATATTTTCATTCCTCTCCAAAAATGCATATTTTAGATTGTCAGGAAGTGGTTTAAGCTCTGAGGAAGGCGGTTGTTCAATGGACAGTGTGGTTGGGGGAAGTCGGGATGTTGAGACCTTCAAATTCATAAACAGCTTCATCTGTACCTTTATCTATAGGAAAAATGCTAGGCTTCAAGGCAGCATCAATCTCAGCACAAATAGAATAAAGGTTAGTGTCAGTACATGAATCGCAAGAGTAAGTATCATCAAAGTCAGACAATGACTAAAAATCAGCTAAAAACTCATAATAAGTATCATCAACTAGCTCAGAAAGTAATTCAATGTAAAAAAAAACAAAATGTTCTTCCATGGGATGTTTCATAGCATAAAAACTGTTAAATTTTGCAATGATATCACCAAACTCCATCGACACTGTTCCATCATCAACATCAATTTTTGTTTTTGCTATTTTCAGAAATGGTCTGCCTAAAATGATGGGTACCTTGCTTGACTTAGTTTCTCGTTCCATGTCCAGATTGTAAAAATTTGCAGGAAAAATAAAGTTATTAACTTGAACAAGGACATCTTCCACTACTCCGGCAGGGTGGGCATTACTCATGTTCGCCAACTAAATGGTTTAGACCTATATTTTGTAATGGACATCGATCAAGATTATTAAAAATAGAAGTAGGCATAACATTAATGAAAGCTCCTAAATCTAGTATGCAATTTTCAAATTTACTATCCCTTCAATCTCCTCTTGTGAGTTCATAAGTCTTTAAAAAATTTAGAATACTTAGGAATTTTCTTAATAACATCAAGAGTGGAATGTTTACTGCCACCTTCCTGAATATGTCCAATATTTCCCTATCCATATCTTCCTCATCCATCTTTTTATTTTTCATTGCTCTCTACGGGAAAGGAAGTGGTGGTACATACTTTTTCACTTTCTTAGTATCAATAACAACTTCATAATCAGGATTAGGTGTGGGCTAAACTGTGGGCTCAACAACTTTGTTACTTATGTCTGGGGCTGATTCAATTAGTTCAACACTTTTTCTAGATATCAAGGAAATCGCAATCACATTAGGGCCTTTTGGATTCACTACTATTTGGGCAAGTAATTGGTTGGATCCTTGAGCTTGCATGGCATTCATTAGAGTGAAAAGTTGTCCAATCTGTGTCTGCAAATTCAGAATACTAGAATCTATTCTTTGTTGAAATTGGAGATTTTGTACAACCATTTGCTTGAAAAGGTACTCCAATGATGGTCCAGAATGTGCATAGGTGGTTACTTGTGGTGTATTATGTGGTGGTGGCAGTGGTAGCATCAATTGTTGTTGACCAGGTTATTGTGTGCATGGATTCCAATATTGAAGGTTTGGATGGTTTCTCTAGTTGGAATGGTACTTCTTAGTAGATAGGTCAGGAGTGTTGTACATATACTGGTTGTTACTTTGAGTATTGTAAATTTTTGTTGCATGTGCTTGAGGCAAATCAGTAACTACACCCTCTTGCAAGGTATTACATGTATATGTTGGGTGTTCAGGAGAGGTGAAAATGACACATAACCTTTCAGTTTGAGTATTTCCTACTGCCAACTGTCTCACCAATGATGTAAGCTCATCAATTATGGTTTATAAAGCCTTGTTGGAAGAAGAAGCTTGATTCTCATGCACTCCTTTTGTCAGACCCATATAATTGTTTCTGGTTGTGAATTGTTGGGAGTTAAGTGACATGTTTTCAATTAAGCTTTTAGCTGCAGCCGAGGTTTTATAAAAAAGTGCTCTTCCACTAACAACATCTAAAATATTTATGTCCATAGGTAGAAATCCCTCACAAAAGTACTGGATTAATAATTACTTAGAAATATGATGCTGAGGACAACTCAACACTAACCTTGTAGTTAGAATTGAAAGGCTCTGAGCTTTACATGGTCTTCAGTGATTCCTTGAGGCCTCAATGGAGTAGAACATACAAACTGGAATTCTTGCATATATTTATGCAGATCCTCACTTGTAGGACAACTAAACCTTTGCAACAAGTGTATTAAACCAGATTTCAATTCAAAAGGTGTAGGAACTTCAAGATACTCAATACATAGTGCATTATTATTCACATCTGGTGTAGCAAGTTCTCATAGAGTTCTTTGTTCATCCATGTTATGATAATTAAACTCAAAATCAGAATCAAATAAATTATGGAAAAATAGAGAATCAGAACTATTATCACTAAAGAGTGCACTAGTAGTAGCTTGATTGACTCTACGATGTGCGTGATAAATTCTTTCTACTTCAGGATCAAAATTAAACAAATCAGAATAGCCAGACCTAGTAGTCATGCACCATGAGTTAGCAATGCAACAAATATGAAAATACCAATATTGCCCTAATGAGAAAAACAATTGAAAAAAAAATGAAAAACAGTTAAAATAAAATATAAAAAATATGGAAATATCACTAAAAATCAAATAAAAAAAATAAGACTCTACAAATTTTTTTTGAATTTTTTTCTAAAAGATGAAAACAGAAAATAAATCAAATAAACTAGAAAAACAAGGAGTTTGGCTAAAATAGCAAGAACATAGGGACCAGAGAGAGAGAGAGAGAGAGAGAGAGAGAGAGAGAGAGAGAGAGAGAGAGAGAGAGAGAAAGAGAGAGAGAGAGAGAGAGAGAGAGAGAGAGAGAGAAAATAACGAACTTGAAATTTGTTAGGTGTGAATTGTAAAGATTCGTTGGATGCACTTGCGGTTAAGATCCTTTTAAATTATCAGGATGATAATTCTCATGAGTTGAGAATATTCTTGAAGGAGTATGACTCCTTCATTATGATCGGCCAGGGTCCATATGGTCGGCCCAAAACAAAAATTAAGTTCATTACATATAAAATTATCTTTATTGCAAATTCACAAATGATTCCACCAAATGAATTCAATTTTAAAGAATAACACTTTCCAACAACATATAAGATGATTTGCTACCATATCTATAGACTATACATCTACCTATATGTGATGCACAAATTAATACTATATGATTTTTATTTAAATTTTAATATTTTTATTTAATGACAAAAAATTTGACCTATAACTTGTACATTTGAATTCATGAAGTCTATTTGAAATAAACTAAATGTAATGTATTTATAAAGATTCAGAAGATTTATGAAAAGGCCAAACTAAGTATAAATAATTTTAACTAGACAAAATTTCATTGTATTTTACTATGAAAATTATGACAAAGCAAGGAGAAACCTAGGACACTAAAAATGGAGGAAATTCATAAAATAAACTACAAGATACAAACAATAGTGGCATGCCTTCCAAGAGTTGTGCCACTAAAAACTTCAACTTCCGAAGCAAAATGATCACAAGCTAATGGTGCGATCTCAACTTTCTTCCGAATTCCAAAATAGGGCAAAACAACAAATTGCAACGCGTGTGAGTGTAATTTTCCGTTAGATGTATTTTGTATGATGTTAAAACTAGGATACTTTAGCATTTATGTATATTGGATGATATCCTCTAAAGTCTAAATCTGCATCTTAGCATTAAGAAGCATAACAACATGTTGGAAAAGGTTTAGAAAATGTTCATGCATCAAAGAAAAGGTTTCATGCATTAAAAACTGAATTTTATATGTGACAATTAGCTATATGTCGACACATACGCGTTATAGTTTGACACATAGAAGGAAATTTTCTCTACAGGTCGACACATATGATTTTCAGGTCGGCTCATGTACTCTATATCTAAAGCATGTAGGATCTGTTTCATGTGCTGACTGGATAGGTTGGAACATGACCTTAACAAGTCAGCTCATGCATCATATAGGTCGACCTATGACTTACACAGGTCGACACGACACATGCACTAAAAATCTTGAAAATTTTCATTTTTTTTCCAAATCGGTTGCATTCCTTTTGCCTTCTACTTGGCCTCTCTCTCTCTCTCTCTATCACACACACACACACACACATACACACATATATACTCGTACATGCATCATTATTTTCAAGTGATTTTTGAGTAAAATCATAAACGGAACCGGTTCCAAAGAGTGCTCATCATCTTTAACCTTCACTCTATGCATACATAAAACAAAGTACACATAATCATTCATTATTTGGGTGCCTTCTAGATTTAGTATTTATAACGTCCAATTTAGGTTAGTGAACAGTAAATTGGGTTGAGATCTTTGATGGTTTCAAATTAGAAATCGGGGTGGGGTTTTCCTTCAAGATCAATTGGGGATTTGAAGGTTTTGTATAAGATTATAAAATTCGGATTCGATCAAGTGAAGGCTTTGAAGAACGAAAGGTTCTTACAAATGAGTAGCGTGAGACGGTGAATCAAATTGGTAAATCTTGGGTTACAATAATTCTTAATTTGGATTTGCTCGAGTGAAGGCCTTGAAAAACGGCGGTTCTTGCAAAGGAGTAGCGTGTGACGATGAATCAAATAGGTATTGTTGGGTAACTTCATCAAACTCAGATCAAGGGAAGAGAAAGTGTTAGAATCAACATCAAACATATGGTTTGTAGGGTTGCATTGCTACATTTCTCTTGTAAACTACATTTGCAAAGTAAGGTTAATTTACACTATCTCTATCTCTTTTATTTTTCATTTGCAAACTATTGAATTCTTTGATTGTGCGATCAATACGTTTAGTTAAACCTTTTGATAACCTTTAAAAAAGGTTATGTCGAGTTGATCACAATCTATTTGATTATGGTTAGATTTTCAAATCGACAAAACTATACATAATTCTAAACGAAATTAATTGCGCATAAGGTGTTTGACAATTTTTCTCAATTAAGTGTTTGTGTTTGTTATCATTGGAAATAGCTTTGCTTGTTAAGTTGAATTCAAGTGATTATGATTAAAGCATATTGATTTAATTGTTTATCATTATCACCGATTGGTTTTCCTATACGCATATCCGAGCTTTTTTATAGAGGTTCAGTTTAGACTATTCGATCCAGGTCATTTCCGTTAGCCATTGATTTTCACAAACAGTTTTGTAAAGCATTTTTTTTTACTTGGGATCTATTCACCCCCTCTAGATAATTCTCCTTCGTCTAGCAAGTGGTATCAGGAGATCCGGTTAATTCTGTGCTTTAATATTGACTAATTAGAAAATGGCTACCAAACCTAAAGAGGTGTACAATAGAGCGTCAATCTTTACCGGTGAAAATTATGGCTATTGGAAAGCTTGTATGTGTATCCATATCAACTCGGTTGATAAGGGTGTATGGGACACCATCATCAATGGTCCAAATTAAATTGCAGTGACCAATGTTGAAGGTGGAGTTGTACCGAAACTGGAAGCATAATGGAATGATAATGATAGAAGATTGAGGTCACATGATTAGAAGGCACAAAATATTCTCATATCCACACTTGATGTTGATAATATTATCGTGTCCCTCATTGTGAAACCGCCAAAGCTATGTGGGATGCATTAGAAGTTGCCCAGGAGGAAAATAATGAGTTTAAACAAGCTAGGATCAATACTTTAAATCAAGAGTTTGAACTATTTCGCGCGAAGCATGGTGAAACCATTGCCAACATGCAAAAGAGATTCATACATCTTATAAATCGCTTGAAGGATCTAGGTAATCCTATTTTCAATGATATTGCTACTAATAAATTTTTGAGGTGTCTTAATAGGTAATGTCAACCTAAGGTCACCGCAATCAAAGAAGCGAATGATCTTAAAACTCTCGATCTCACAACTTTATTTGGCAAGCTAGAAGAACATGAGCAAGAACTCCCTTGCTTGGAAAAACATGAGAAAGAGCATGAAAATACGATAAAGAAGGAGAAAGGTAAGGACAAGGAGATAGAAAATAAGTCTATTGCTCTAAAGGCTTCAAGTTCAAGGATCTGAACCAATGAGAAAAGTGATTGTGAAACAAAAGATGAGAATTTGGATGATGAAGATATGGGACCTTTTGTGAAAAGGTACAATAAGTACATCAAAAGAAATGGTGTAAAATACTCAAACAAAAACCTTATCAAATTTAGGAGGCTATCAAACTCCTCCAAGGAAGATGATAAAAATAAGGGAAGGTCAAGAAGTTCATGTTTAAACTATGGCAAAACCGATCATTACAAGCCGGAATGTCCATTACTTGAAAAAGATAAGGAGAAAGGTCATCACAAGAAATCTAGCAAGTCAAGAAAAGCTTATATTGCTTGGGAAAGGGACAATGTTTCCTCAAGTGATGAAAGTTCAAGTGATGACGAAGAATCGACAAATGTTTGTCTCTCAACTCATTATCGTGAAAAGAAGAAAAATAATGTAAGTCACTCTAAATATGAACATGTTGATAAATTGTCTTATTTTGAGTTGTAACAGGCTTTTGAAAATCTACATAGAGAAGTCGTAGACGCTTTCAAAAATTTAGCTTCAAACAAAATAATATTTTCATATTTGGAAGCGAAGTTTTAGAAATCTAAAAGAATATAGAAGCTCTTAAGCAATTTATGGTAGATATTCAAAAATTTAAAGATGAAGGTGAAGAACCTTCATAGTTTCTATTGTGAAACTTGTCACATTTGGCAAAGAGAGGTAAATACTCTTATAGCTAAATTGGACAAGGCATTACAACCAAATGTCACTTTTGCTATTTATTCTACCAAATATAATATTCCTTCTCATAATCCTTATAGAAGGTATATCTTTGTTGAACACGATCAAAATTGCAAAAGTCACTCTTCTCGCCATTTAACTTGTCACTTTTGTTACAAAAAGGGTCATACCATTGCAAAATGCAAGTTTAGGAGATTTCTTATGCCTAAAGGTGCTTTTAAATGGTTTCCTAAATGCAACCAAGGTTTTACTCACCCTCAAGGACCCAATGAAGATTGGGTACCTAGCATTTTTTGTTGATTTTGCAAGATAAATGTCTTGGCTTATAAAGAGAGTATGGGATCTAGTTTTTGGGTGCTCAAGACATATAACGGGTGACATCTCCTTATTTCATTGACTTTGTGGCAAGGAAGAAGGGTTGTGTGACCAAGGAAGTCAACAACTAGTGTTTATTAACTGGTAAAAATGTGTAGGTTACTTACAATGCTTCTATTCGAGAAATGTTGGAAAGGTATTTCATTTCATGACGTCAGGATATCTTCAAAAGACATACTCAAGAAAATCGAACAAGGAATTGATCAACCAAAGACGATGAAACTTAGGGAGGAGTAAGACAACTATCATGAAAGAGACAAGAATGAAAGTTCAACAAAAAGGATGATCATCAAATGAATAACTTTCTTGGATTCATTACAAATCACACTATTGGATACTTTGTTAAAGTGAAAGGTGGTAAGATCGTCGTTATTAATAGGTTTGTGGCACGTTTTACATTCATTCCAACTTTCAGTCGAGAGTTACTTGAGGAATGCACGTGAATCCTCCGTTATTCGTATGATGAGGTAATATCGTTTCAATTTTCACTTTGTAAGTAAGTTTCTTTCTTTTACCTATTTATTTTTCAAAGGTATGTGATATGTTGTGTATATGTTATGAGTGTTCATTTCCAAAAATTTCAATTGATAACCGTTGTGTGTTTTATTTAACTTGTTTATAGTGGCCTCATTCTAAATATTTTCACATGTATTTTATATATTTTAATATTTCATGCTTACATTTGTGTGTTTGCATGTTATTGGCTAGTAAATCATGAAAAATAATCATTTGCATGTGTCTTTCATACACTACTATGCATGTTTCAATTTGAGTCTTCCATAGTCAATTTAAAATCATGTGTCAAAATTTTCATTTTTTGAACCTCATGTGTCGACTCATGTTTCGTATAGTTCGACACATAAAATTAATTTTTCTAAATTTTCAAACTTGTTTCAGTATGTGTCGACTCATGACCTTTTCAAGTCGGCATATGTTTCCAAGAGGTCGGCACATAAGGCATTTTTAGGTATTTTTACTTCGTTTCTCATTCTCTCTCAGGCATGCAATTCATCTCCTTAACTTTTCAATTCATTTTAAGTCTTGTAACACTTCAATTGGAATTAACTCCTCTTATATTCATTCACCATATATCATTCTCATTCAAATCTCCAACATATCATTAAGCATTCTCACTCATTATCCTCATTTCCTCTTTTAAGACCCTCATTCCCCCACATTCTCCAAATATCCAAATTTGAACTCATTTTTGGCTTTCCTTTACATCTTTGTGTGTTTTTACATCTATTTATCTGATTTGGGTTTGCAGATAATCATTTATCTATCAAACATTTTCATTTCTTGTTCACACATTCCATCAAACACTTGGTGTGCGAATTTTGTTTGAACAAATATCCATGGCACCTAAGCTTGCAAGAACCAAGGGTGATTCTAAAGGTAAGGGTAAGGCTACCACTTCAGCTATAGTTCTGGAAACTCCATTTTCATTGGTTTCATCTAGGTGTGTTAAGGAATTTGAAGAAAACACAAACACCGGCTTATTGTGAAACAATATGTTTAGAAACCTATTGTGCCAAGATGCTTGGACATTCCAGATGTTGTGAGTATTGTTGAGCACCAATAAATTAATTACTTTTTGAAGCTTGAAGACGACTATAATGAAGATATCATTTGTGTGTTCTATTCTGGGTTACATGATAGGCATGGTTCATCCTTCTAGTTTACCATAGGAAACATTGTTTTTGATTTTACTAATGATATTTGGAACTCTTTATTTGGTATTACTGTTGTTGATGTTGATGCTGAATCATTGGTGACGAATACCAACCTTCACCATGACTTTGAGTGGAACATTCATCTAAATGAGCTACTTAAAGCTCTTTATTCCAGTGATTGCTATGATCATATAACAACTGGTCAATTAAAGATGGTTCCTAGGATTTTGTTGTGGCTGGTTTCCCATGTGTTGCATTCAAAGAATGGCAGGTTCTCAAGAATAGACTACGCTAAAAATTATCTGGTCTATATCCTTTTGAACAAGATCAAGATTAATTGGGAAAATTACTTTGGGTCTCGAATGTTCTCCATTAAAGACTGTAACAAAGGAATTTCATTATGTTATGTCTCCATGATTGCCAAGATCTTGAACCATTTCAACATTGGGATGCCTAACCTTTAGTATAGATCTCCAAGTCAAGCTCAAGAATTCTCCCAGTGTATGCTAACCGATGTGGGATACTTTTGGGATGAAAATCGTCAGGTTTACTACTTTCATATAGGAAAGAATGGTAGAAAGATATATAATTTTGATGATGATGCTGAGATACATGTGGTTGATGATCAACCAATTGTGACTTCTCATGATATTCCTCAAAGTGATGCTTTTATGCAAGATGCTACTTATGAGGATGGTCATGGTAATAACTTTGGTGTTAAATTTGGTGATCCGTCTTTCATCATGACTATGCTACAAAACACGCAACTTAGGCAAGATGAGCGTTATGAGGAAGATTGTAAAAGGCGAGATACCTTTGAGGGGTCTCAAGTGGAGAATTTCGTCTAATGCAAGAGCACACGACTGCATAAGATGCAAATTTTGAATCCTTTGCTTCTTGTGTAACAAAAAGTCTTGTGTCTATGCGCAATGAGATGGATTCAAATCATGCATCTACGATTGCTAGGATTAACCATATGATCTCTGCTTAGAATGAGAATCATCACCACTATGCACAATTTTACCTAGATATGTTGTTCGAACTGCACTAAAGCGTCAAGAAGCAAAAATTTAGTTTTGAAGGATTCCCTTTGGGATTTATATAGTCTCCACAGGGATCGGTGCGGGGAAAGAATGGCTTTCAACGGTCTCTAAATTTTTAAGCCTGTGGTGAAAATTATGGTTGAAAGATGCAAGGAACCATAATTAAATAAAAGTGGAAAATATAAAGACAGAAAATATAAAGTATACACTGAAATATAAACGGAGCCTTGTTGGGATTGAATCTCATCAATTGATAACACATGTATTCTTCTAATTATGTTATACACAACTCAAATGTTCGTCTAATACCATCACGTATCACCCACAATAGAGGTTATGTCAAACGCAAAGTCGAGAGGCCAACCGTATTGTCTTATCGGTGATGTCTCACGCAACAAAACCAACAAAGACCATTAAAAACTGATACTCACGTGAATGTTAAAGCTAAATCTATGTCTAGAGTTTAAACCTAACAAATATTCAAATAACATCCATATCAAATTAATGGTTTGATTCATATATAACACCATGATCAGAACACGTACACGTGATTAACCCTTTTTACATGTATTCAACTAATTTTCTAAATGTATATGAACATAGTTCTTCATCTTTATTATCACGCATCCTCACAATATCGCTTGTGTCAAAAACATTATCGTGGTCTTTACCGTATTGATCATACTCATGCTACTAATAAACAAAATGAAATAAAAGTGATACTAGTGAATATCAACTTGCAAGACTATGTCAAAATTTTGCTCATTGATAGATGAATATCTAAGATCTATAATTTGAAAAGGTTTTCTCAAGACCAACAAATAAGAAATCAAATACAACATCAATATTGAATCAAAACTAGTCACAATACATAAATTAGAAGAAATACATAAGGTATCAAAAGATTACATCCAAAGCCAACAAGAGATCGAAGATCTTACCTTCTCCCCCTTAAGGTTTGTGTTTCTCTCTCTAAAAATATGTTTGGAATGAAGAGAGATAAAATTATGATCTGAAAAATACAATATATCTTTCTAAAAAGTGAGAAAAGTACTTATATAGTATTTATCGATTCTGTCCTGTTCACCTAACGAACAACCTATTTGCCTAGCGAAGACTACTTTTGGGCACTTCAAGTGCTTCAGGAACAAATAAACCGCCCTTAGAAATTATCTGAGTTCGTCGTACGAACACTTCT
This sequence comes from Lathyrus tuberosus, assembly GCA_022829125.1. NCBI lineage: Eukaryota > Viridiplantae > Streptophyta > Magnoliopsida > Fabales > Fabaceae > Lathyrus > Lathyrus tuberosus. The sequence continues at coordinate 7,582,598 of JALAZF010000111.1, read as the reverse complement.
TCGCACAGCGAACCTCTTCGCTTCAACTTCTCCCAGCGAACTTTGGGCCCTTTTCCTACTGCCTCTAATCTGAGATAGTTCGATGGGGCTTTGCCTGAACTTCACCCAACGAATATTCACTGGCTGCTCGCTGGTGTTCGCATAGTGAACTTGCTGATTCCTCTTCATTTCTTTGGATTCCTTGTCAAATCATTTGTGTCTTAATCATTGATGTTTTAAGCCTATTTCCTGCACAATAACACACACATTAAAGAATCCAAAGGTATTTGCAATATAATTGAAGAATCACACAAGAACAAGAAATAAATCTATTAAAAACATGATAATTGAGTTGAAAAGTGCCAAGAAAGATGGTTCAATTTAAGTCAAAATTTGCACTTAACAAACTCTCCTTAACTAGATTTTTGCTTGTCCTTAAGCAAAGTATGCCCTCATGAAAGAAAGAGAGATTTTCATAAACAAGAGGATCTGCTCAAGCATAAGATTCAACCATGAAAGGGATAACGGTTCAAATTCAAACAAGAGAGATTTGCTCAAACAAGAGGATTTGGTCAAGTATGCGAATACGCACAATCAATGTTCACCACTCAATAGAATCGAACAATGATAAAGAATTTAGTTCTTATACAAATATCATGCAATGTTTTAAATAATAACTAAATTATCATGCTTGAATCACTTTAACACTCCTCTTCGAAATAAGAATGAAGAAATTAACGCGTTTGCAACCGCGGGGCAATTTCACTCACTTGACAAACAATGCTAATAACAACCTAATTCATACATTCATCTAACAATCAAAAATGAAATTATGGAAGAAAAAAGACCACTAAGGGCTTTTAAGATTGTAGATTGGTCGGGTTCACAACAAAGTGATATTTGTAAAGGTCATTGAATCAAAGTTGCCGATACAAAAGAGACATTCACTATACAAGTTATTTACACGTCACAACTTCATCACCACTTTCTTTCCTATATTTCAAACCTTCTCAAACTTCCCTTTGTACAATTATTTCATTCTCTATTTTTCTTTTTCAAACAAGCATTCTTTTTCTTTTTCTTTTTCACATTCATATTCACAATTTTCTTTTTAATGCTTGTTTGGATTATTTCAAAATTTTGAGTAACCTACCATTTTCTTTTTAATTCTACCCAACTTGAATTCAACCAAACCTCAAGTGAATTCTCCTTGCTTTTTATGGCAAGGAAATCAATTTAAACAATGTTCAAAGTTTCAAGAATTTTTTTAGAATCTCACAAAATTCAATGATGAACTAAACTTTCAAATTGTAAGTCCTGTGGTTTTTGGATTGGTTACATTTTGGTAAAACAACATGTTGTTAGCAAGATGTTGAACTAGATTATCTATCGTGATAGTCTGACATCATGTTCTACATGATGTGTGACATGTTCTAGGACATGTTATAACAGATAGTTACGACATTACTATTTTTGTAATTTTAGTGTGTTTTTTGAGGAAACTTTGTATTTTGTTCCTATATTTGTGCAAGAGATTATACTTATGATTCTAAGCTGATTCCTGATGAATTGCGCCTTAAGAGCCCAAGCCCACAAGGTATGGAAGCTATTTAAAGAAGCCCTAAACCTAATGTATCTCACGAATTTCACTTCTGTAAAATAAGGGGAGGTTTTGTAGTGTTAGGTTTTGAGAGTCTCTCGTGTTACTTATGTGTCACCCTTGTAACGATTGATACATTGTGGTAGACTATTTTGTTCATTGTTCACTCTATGTTTATAAGCAAAAAATGTATTGTTCTTGGTTGAAGCTTTTAAGCAAAACCGAGTATTGTCTTGGAAATGTGATCTTCTATTGTTTGTTTTATATACAGTCACTGGGATTGAGGCTGTTTGATATCACTGAGCTGATTTAGGAAGTGAGAGGGGTTTCTCATATCTAGATGGTGATTTCTAGGTAGAAGTTGCACTGGGTAGGGATTAAGTGAAAAGTTGTAAACTGGGATTGTTTAGCTTTGAATTAATACTGATAATAGTGGATTTCCTTCCTGGCTTGGTAGCCCCCAGATGTAGGTAAGTTGCACCGAACTAGGTTAACAACTTTGGTGTTATTTACTTTTTGCAATTTATAGTTTTTGGTTGTGTGTGTTCAAACTATGTTTTGATCCCAGTGTTGTGACATTTGTCTCGACATTTGGTATCTATGTGCTAGAATTTCAATTGGCATTAGAGCTCGCACCCTAGTCAGTTTTGGGTGAGCTTCAGGGAGTTTTTTTTTTTGGTACTGTTTGATCTTCGGAAGGACATCAACCCTTGGGTATTTGTCACCAAAGAAGTGTGGTCTTGTTCTTGGAAGACCGAGTTTGCTTTGACTTTTGTTATTCTAAGGTGTGAAATTCCTAGCATAAGAATTGTGTGGCATGTGTTCAGATTGCTAAACACATGTGTTATGCCCAAAAGTGTTTGGGAATCTCTCAAGAAGTTTCTTGAAGGGACATCTGGTCAGCAGGATTGTGTGGTCTTGTTTCAAGAAACCTGTCTTGTTTTGTCTAATGTTGAAGGTGAAGATTAATACACCATCACCTTAGGTGAATATTCCCTGGGTCAGTTTATTTCTGATCTGCTTGAATAGGAGTTCGAAAGCTTGGCTTTTGTCTCTTCTCTAAAGAAGTTTGTGGTTTATTTTATGCTGAATAACTGTGAATGCATCTCTACTAGGTTCTGTGCATATTGATTGATAGTCTAAGATAAATGTCTAGGACATTCACCCTGACATCTTGAAGATCCTTCTGCTCAAGAAAAGTTGGATCTGATTGATCTTGTAGATGGGTGTGTCTATCTTGTGACTACCTTATCTAAAAGGTTAGTTTCTGGTGTGGATGAGCTGGATGCTTCTCTTGAAAAATTGTGCTTGAAGTAGGTTGCCATCAAGGTAAATGCTCTTATCTTGAGTCTCCAAAGGAAGGACTGGTTATTTTCATCTATATTCTACAAGATGGAGTTTGTTTTTTTTCTCTCTCAAACTTGATATCATGATCAAGTCTATGAGAATATGGAACTGTTGTTCTATTGTGGTGGACGAGCTCTTCAAGATGAGGTGATGTCTGGAAGCCTTAAAGGGATAGATTTTCAAGACTGTAACAGGCAAGGTAGAACTCATAGAGGTTTCATCAATTGGATAGCCAAGTTATTGATTTCATTCAAATGTCCTGACATTGTGCTGAACATCAGAATGTTCATGCTGAAGGCAATGTATGCATGGGAGTTGTCTCTTCTTGTTAAAAGTTGGTCTCTTTACGCTTATGTGTTCTCAATCTGTATGGACGTATCCAATGTATATCACAACCATTTATGAACCATGCAATGGTTAAAGCTAAAGGAAGTTGTTGATTTCTTATTTCCTTCATATCTTCTTCTTGGAGTCTCATTTAAGATGTTTGGTATGAGTGTTCCAGACACCTATCTGGAGTAAAGGAGTTTTTGAACTGGAAGTTCTAGTCCTGATGTTGTTTCCACATGGTCAAGGGTCGTATGTAAGGGATTCCGCTTGGTCACTTATAGAGGAATATGTGTCAAATAATAGTTGTTATTTGTGTGTGCCCCAAGGAACTACTTGCTCAAGCTTATTGTTCAAGGATTATGTAGTCATCGCATGTTGGAACATTAGCCTTTGCAAATGCTAATGTAATTCATCTTATGGTGTCTATGTGGACTGTACAAGGTAGAGTCTTGAAGGACATAAGCAAACTTTTGCTAAAAAGCTTATCTATGGTATGATGCTCAGTTAACACCTTGGTATTTTGGTCAGCTCAGATGGTGTTTGTTTGGAGGAACTTCTTCTTGTCTGCATAAGTGTTTATGTTGGTAATGTGTTATCAAACAGGTTGTCTTGACATCGTGCTTCTGTGTAGAAGCTATTTTTTGGTTCTTGTTCTGTGTGAGAGTTTATTTCTCTTTGAGGAATTTTCCTTGAGTGTCTCTGGTCTGCCTTTGCAGTCTGTTGACTTTCTGCTGTGTTTATATGCTGGTTCTCAAGTAGTTCATGCAAGTGGATGTGTCTGAGCTGCTATAATGAATGTTGTCCAGAACCAAGGATAATGGTTCAAGGGACTAATGTCCAAGCAAATGTTGGAACATCATTGTAGCAGATTTACCCTCCATAAAATGAAGCAGACCATTCTTGAGAGATAATCATGTGGAGTTTGCGTTCACCAATAGATTCAGAACTAAAATATCTACTTCTAGTGGAGTTTGAAGTAGAGCTTTGGTCAAGTCTGGTGGTGATGATGGCCTTTACATTTTTGAAAGGATGGCATGCCTGATGTTGTGAAGAACCATGGTCTCTCTGAGTGTTTTTTTATGATGCATGGAAATGATTTATGCATGGCTATCTGTTCCATGGTGATGAAGGAATGTCATGTTCTGACATCATTTTAGCTATTGATGATTATAGAGTAAATATTTTTTGATGTGATTTATGTGCTTGATGTCAAACCAAATGTGCATGACATTTTTACTGCCTGCAGTGCTTTGGAGAACTCTAGTTTCTCTTAAATGTGTTTGCTGTATATTTTTCCATTGTGCGTGTACCTCTGATATGTGAACTATGATAGGTCATAATTACATGAGTGTGTCCTTGTGAACAGTGTTGTTTGTTGTCTGGGAGAATTTATTTTTCCCTGCAATAGGTTGTGATCTCCAAGGGAGGTACCTATCTGTTTGGTTGCTGCAAGATTATAGTTTGTACAAAGCTTACATGTTCTCATGTAGCTTGTGTTAGTTAGTGGTGTCTGGACATTGCACTTGAGCTGTTCAGCTTCACCTTACTGATTTCTTCGGCGTTGTAATCCAGAGGGAGTTGTTTCTGGTCTCACTGTGTGGTGTTCTTATATTGATCTTATTCTATTCCAAGCATGTGGGCATCTGGTTGCTAAGGACGACTCTTCTTGAGAAACAATCCTGTCTTTGTGGATCAGTAAGAGTTTTTTTTTGTTTAAGCATATTACTGAGGAAGTTGGTGCTCCAAACTGAATTGAATGGTAGAATATTCCAATGTTAAACGCGATGTCATGACATTGTACTGTGACAAGAAGGTTACAATCAGAAATTTCAAGGATTCTCTCTCTGCACAGCTGGACAACAATCTTGTGACTGGTCATCATTCTGTTAGGGATGTGTTGGGAATGTGCGTTAATGAAGAGTTATAGCACTATAATTTAGGAGGCCTGAAACATCTTTTCTTTTGGTGCATGTGTTTTTCAAGAAAAACGGTTTTTCAAGAAAAACGGTTTTTCAAGAAAAACGGTTTTTCAATGACATCGAAAATGTCATTTCAAATGCTGCAGTCAAAACCTGGAAAGCGAAAAAGAATAATGTCCTTGTCATCTAGGATAATTTCTCTCCTATCCTTGATTGTTCAGATGTTATAAGCGAGGTTGTTATTCCTTGGCTCAAAAGACAATTTACAGGTTCAGCTGTGTACCTAGTCGTGTTTCAACATGGGCCAAAATTCCAAAACCACTGATGCTCTAAAGGATGGTGTGTTGGATGCCAAGAATGATAATATTGCTAATTCAAAGAAGGTTGGGTCCAAAGTTGGGACATCTGCTGGCTCATCTACTAGAGCTTCTAGGACAACAACGACATTTGTGACAACGATGAGGGCATGCAAGAAAAACCATGACTCTAATGAGGATGGTGATGAAGATTGGGTTAATTTCATTAACTCGGGAGGTTGGAGTGGATTGATAGATCCATAGTTGCAGTGTTTTTTTGGTTTGTTTTTATTGTTTTTTATTTTTGTGTTGTAATAAGTTCCTCATAACATTTGTTTCCTTCTGCTTCCTTGTTATTTTGCTTCCGTTAGAACTGTTTTTAACTGTAGCTACTTTGTACTTCCATGTGTGTGATTCCATTTTTGTTTGTTTACATTTACTCTACTATCTTTTTGTTAATTTTTGGCTAAAAAGGGGGAGTAAAGTGTAGTGTTGTTGCTGTTTTTGATGTTAGATCAGATGTCATGCCTTTATGTCATGTGTGTACTACTCTTAGAAATAGTAGTTTTGTGTTTGTGTTGTTGCTGGATTGTATGCAACTATTTAGGGGGAACATGGTAATCTGTCATGCTTATGCTACTGCCACTGAATTGAGATATGTGTGCTCTGATGAGTTGAGTAATATGTGTGGCATAAGCATTTCTAATGCATGATCATGTATAGTTCATGTTTATCTGCCTTATGCTTTGGATTTTTCCCCTCCAGGGTGAGTATTGGTGACAGGAGGAGAAGTGGACCTGTCTGAGATTACTGAGCTGTGATGTCAGATGTCGTGACATTTTTGGAGTTTGAAGGGGATGTATTCTCTAATGTTCTATAGCTGCATTTTATCTCTGATATCTTTCTTATTGCAGGTTTTGTTGTATTATTCCTCTTTCCAGAATTATTGCGCAAAGGTTGTTTTAGCCAAAATTTGCCAAAGGGGGGATTGTAAGTCCTGTTATTTTTGGATTGGCTACATTTTGGTAAAACAACATGTTGTTAACAAGATGTTGAACCAGATGTTCTGTCATGACAGTCAGACATCATATTCTACATGATGTTGTGACATGTTCCAGGACATGTTATACCAGATAGTTAGGGCATGACTATTTTGGTAATTTTAGTGTGTTTTTTTAGTGTGTTCTGATTCACACGTATGCTCTATCCAAGGAGGAATATTATGAGAACTTATGTTTTGACAGATTGTGATGGTTTTCTGAAAAAGGATCGTTGAGCCTTTTTAAGAAACTTTGTATTTTGTTCCTATTTATGTGCAGGAGATTATGCTTATGATTCTAAGCTGATTCCTGATGAATTGCGCCTGAAGAGCCCAAGCCCACATGGTCTGAAAGCTATTTAAAGAAGCCCTAAGCCTAATGTATCTCAAGTTGTGTAAAATAAGGGGAGGTTTTGTAGTGTTAAGTTTTGAGAGTCTCTCGTGTTACTTACGTGTCACCCTTGTATCGATTGATACATTGTGGTAGACTAATTTGTTCATTATTCACTCTATGCTTTTAAGCAAAGAGTGTATTTTTCTTGGTTGAAGCTTTTAAGAAAAACCGAGTATTGACTTGGAGGTGTGATCTTCTATTGTTTGTTTTGTATAAGGTCACTGGGATTGGGACTATTTGATATCACTGAGTTGATTTAGGAAGTGAGAGGGGTTTCTTATATCTAGATGGTGATTTCTAGGTAGAAGTTGTACTGGGTAGGGATTAAGTGAGAAGTTATAAACTGGGATTGTTTAGCTTCAAATTAATGCTGCTAATAGTGGATTTCCTTCATGGCTTGGTAGCCCCCAAATATAGGTGAGTTGCACCGAACTGGGTTAACAACTTTGGTGTTATTTACTTTCTGCAATTTACAGTTTTTGGTTGTGTGTGTTTAAACTGTGTTTTGATCCCAGTGTTGTGATATCTGTCTCGACATCTGGTGTCTGTGTGCCTGAATTTCACAAATTATGTACATAAACCAAGATTATCCGTAAAGTGAGATCTAAACTGTTTAGGCTCAAAGGGGTTAACGAATTCTCACTACTCATGGGTAAGTTACTTTTTGAATATGGTTGTGCTCAATATAAACAAATGCCTTGACGATTTCTAATGCTTCTACAAATTCACAATAATCAAAATATTAAGCATGAATCAAACGAATAAACAAAGTTATCAGCCATCCTAGCATATAGTAAACAATGGAGGTTTCTCACAATTTGTGGCTTTTGGTCCTAAGTGAAACAAGCATTCAAACAAAGTTGCAAAATGAAACAAAAATACACATTTGCACAAAGCACAAAATTCTTAAATAATATTAACATACTATAAAGTGCTACAATTTACCTTGCTTACATTCACATGTTCAACATCCTACCATCATCATCCAAACTTGGGAGAATCTCATTGGATATTTTTATACAAATAGCAACCAATCTAGAAGAGGATCTCATCATTCATCCCTAAACAACACTTAAGAAAACGTAAAAGGAAACAAGTATATATACAATATAAACAACTGTACAAAGCTAAAAAAATATAAAAACTATTGCAATGCACTCAATATCTTAACACCAATCCCCGGTAACGGCGCCATTTTGTTCGAACTGCAGCAAAGCGGCAAGAAGCAAAAATTTAGTTTTGAAGGATGCCCTCCGGGATTTATATCGCCTCCACAGGGATCAGTGCGACGGAAAGAATATCTTTCAACGGTCTCTACATTCCTATGCTTGTGGTGAAAATTATGGTTGAAAGATGCAAGGAACCATAATTAAATAAAAGCGGAAAATATAAAGACAGAAAATATAAAGTAAAGACTAAAATATAAACGGAGCCTTGTTGGTATTGGATCTCATCAATTGATAACACATGCATTCTTCTGATTATGTTATACACAACTCAAACGTTCATCTAATACCATCACGTATCACCCACAACAGAGGTTATGTCTAGCGCAAAGTCGAGAGGCCAACTGTATTCTCTTATCGATGATGTCTCACGCAACAAAACCAACGCATGGCATTAAGAACTGATACTCACGTGAATGCTAAACCAAAATCTATTTCTAGAGTTTAGATCTAACAAATATTCAAACAACATCCATATCAAATTAATGGTTTGATTAATATATAACGCCATGATCAGAATACATACACATGATTAACCTTTTTTTACATGTATTCAACTAATTTGCCAAATGTATGTGAACATAGTTCTTCATCTCTATTATCACGCATCCTCACAATACCACTTGTGTCAAAAACGTTATCGTGGTCTTTACCGTATTGATCCTACTCATGCTACTAATCAACACAATAAAATAAAAGTGATACTAGTGAATATTAACTTGCAAGACTATGTCAAAAGTTTGCTCATTGATAGATGAATATCTAAGATCTATGATTTGAAAAGGTTTTGTCAAGACCAACAAATAAGAAATCAAAGACAACATGAATATTGAATCAAAACTAGTCACAATACATAAATTAGAAGAAATACATAAGGTATCAAAAGATTACATCCAAACCTAACAAGAGATCGAAGATCTTACCTTCCCCCCTTAAGGTTTGTGTTTCTCTCTCTAAAAATATGCGTGGAATGAAGAGAGATAAAGTTTTGATCTGAAAAATACAATATATCTTTCTAAAAAAGTGAGAAAAGTACTTATATAGTATTTACAAATTTTGTCTTGTTCACCTAGCGAACAACCTATTCACCTTGCGAAGACTACTTTTGGGCACTTCAAGTGCCTCTGAAACAGTTAAACTGCCCTTGGAAATTATCTGAGTTCTTCCTGCGAACACTTCTTCGCACATCGAACCTCTTCGCTTCAACTTCACCCAGCAAACTTTGGGCCCTTTTCCTACTCCCTCTAATCAGGGATGGTTCTCTGGGGCCTCGCCAGAACTTTGCCTAACGAATATTCGCTGGCTGCTCGCTGGTGTTCGCACAGCAAACATGCTGATTCCACTTCATTTCTTTGGATTCCTTGTCCAATAATTTGTGTCTTAATCATTGATGTTTTAAGCCTATTTCTTGCACAATAACACACACATCAAAGAATCCAAAGGTATTTGCAATATAATTGAAGAATCACACAAGAACAAGAAATAAATCTATTAAAAAAATATGAGAATTGAGTTGAAAAGTGCCCAGAAAGATGGTTCAATTTAAGTTAAAATTCGCACTTAACAGATGTGTGATTTCTTGGATTATCAGTTTGGAAATGATGGACAAGGTTGGCATCGTAGAGTGAGGCTAATACCTAAAGGTTATGGAGGACGATGAAGTGTTATGTTGTTGTGTCTTTGAGTCATATGTCTTGTGGAGCATTTCTTTCATGGAGTTCTTACCTTGAGCCATCATGCATTGATTTTTGTTATTTTATTTTGCCTTTAGTTATGTCTTGACAATGTTACTATGTGTATTACCATGGATGACAATTATGTAATGTTGTTATATTGCCATTCTATTTATACTGTGTTGATCTCTATAGTGTATCTTCACGTATGTAGCGTATATGTGAGTGAACGTTCTTATTTTTGCAAACACCTTTGTGTGGTATTTGGTATATGTGATATGTTGTATCTAAGTGATACTTCTAATAGCTTGCTTTGTCTCCTTTTGATGTTGACAAAGGGGGAGAACCATATGCAGCTATGAAGCTATGAAGCTATGATGCATACATTCAGAGGGAGCCTTCATGAAGACACGAAAAACACCGTCTTAAGTTTTTCCATCATAAAAAAGGGAGAGTATGTGAGTGAAACTTTCTGTTAGATGTATTTTGTATGATACCAAAACTAGGATACTTTAGCATTTATGTATATTGGACGGTATCCTCTAAGTCTAAATGTGCATCTTAGCATTAGGAAGCATAACAACTTGTTGGAAAAGGTTTAGAAAAGGTTCATGCATCAAAGAAAAGGTTTCATGCATCAAAAACTGATATTTATATGTGAAAATCAGCTATGTCTCGACACATACACATTATAGGTCGACGCATATAAGGAAAATTAATTTACAGGTCGACACATATGATTTTTAGGTCAGCTCTTGTACTCCATTTTTAAAGCTTGTAGGCTTTGTTCAATGTGCTGACAGGATAGGTTTACACATGACCTTTATTGGTCGGCTCATGCATCAAATAGGCTGACCTATGACTTACATAGGTCGACACATGCACTAAAAATCATGAAAATTTGCAGCTTTTTTCAACCCTCTTGCATTCCTTTTGCCTCTTACTTGGTTTCACACACACACACACACATACATACTTCATACGTGCATCATTCTTTTCAAGTTATTTTTGAGAAAAATCATAAACGAAACCGGTTCCAAAAAGTGCTCATCATCTTCAACTTTCATTCTATGCATACACACAAACAAAGTACACATAATCATTCATTTTTTATGTGCCATCTAGATTTAGTGTTGATAACATCCATTTAGGTTGGTGAACTGTAAATTATGTTGAGATCTTTGAGGGTTTCAAATAAGAAAACCAAGGTGGGGTTTTCGTTCAAGATCAATTGGGGATTTGATGGTTTTGGATAAGATTACGCAATTTGGATTCGATTGAGGGAAGGACTTGAAGAACAAATGGTTCTTGCAAAGGAGTAACATGAGACAGTGAATCAAATTGGTAAATATTGGGTTACAATAATTCGCAATTTGGATTCGATCGGGTGAAGGCTTTGAAGAACGAGGGTTCTTACAAAGGAGTACCGTGAGACGGTGAATCGATTGGTATTGTTGGGTGACTTGATCAACCTCAGATCAAGGGAAGATAAAGTGTTAGAATCAACATTAAACATAGGGTTTTTAGAGTTGCATTTCTACATTTCTCTTGTAAACTACATTTGCAAAGTAAGGTTAATTTACACTATCTTAATTCAAATTTGAATTGAGGGCAGACGTACCCATAGTAAGGCCGATTAGGAAACTGCCTAATCAAATTCTTGTACACTCTTTCTCTCTCTCTCTCTCTCTCTCTCTCTCTCTCTATATATATATATATATATATATATATATATATATATATATATATATATATATATTATTTTTCATTTGCAAATTGTTGAATTCTTCGATTGCACGATCAATACGTTTGGTTAAACATTTTGATAACCTTTGAAAAATGTTTTGTTGAGTTGATCACAATCTATTTGATTGTGGTTGGATTTGCAAATCAACAAAACCATACATAATTCTAAACGAAATTAATTGCACACAAGATGTTTGATAATTTGTCTCAATTAAGTGTTTGTGTTTGTTATCATTGGAAATAGCTTTAATTGTTGAGTTGAATTAAAGTGATTGTGATTAAAACATTTTGATTGAATTGTTTATCATTATCATCGATTTGTTTTCATATACGCATATCCGAGCTTTTTGATAAAATTTCAGGTTAGACAATTCGATTCGGGTCACTTCTGTTAGCCATTGATTTTTAGAAATAGTTTTGTAAAGAATTTTTTTTACTTGGGATCTATTCACCCCCTCTAGATAAGTCGTCTTCGTCTAATAACATGCCTTCAAGCATAGTAGCACGATTATTGGGATGCCAAACTTCCACTTCAAATTAATTTCAAAATAGTGACATGGTTCAAGCAAATAATAGTGTGTTGGTTTTACTTTTTGGCAGTATTTTGATCATATATGGATTGTAACTTCTATTGAGGTGAGACTGACAACAAAAGAAAAGATAATTTACAGGGCTACAACTTATATGAAGAAGTCAAAGTCTAATCGAGACGGTAAAATGACAGAAGATAGCGAGTAAAAATCTGACGCGGTTACAATACGAGATGGGTAAAATTAAGCAATTCTCTATAGCTTAAAAGCTTATTGCAATTCCTATTTAATGAGAAGTAAGACAAGAGTTTCAGGAGTCCAACTTTGCAAATAATTTTGAGTCTAGTTTGATATTGTCTAAGAGGAATTTCTGAGTGAGAGGAGAGTGTAAAGAAAAGTCATCAAGAAGAATTTGGTCTTCATCATTGTAAGTTTAATTATTTGTTTTTCAATTGTAAAACTCATGAATCCGTTAAGGATAAGTGTCTAGTTCCCTTACACTAGGTTTCATTTAGAAGATTTTCCCCACACGTGTGATTTGATGAAATCATATGTAATTGCTCGTACAAAACTCTCTAATTAATATTGATATAATTCTATTTGCACTTAATGTTTTTTCTGTCTACAGAATTGAAAGAATTGATTTAGAGGGAAATGAAATTTAATAGGTAATTTTTCTACCCGATAGTAGGAATATGATATTGTAATGTTCAATTGCGTTGCGAATGAATACTTTTGTAAAATAAGGGTACCTTTGATGTCACAAGCATCGTTATGTAAAACTAGAATCTTATTTACCTGTGTTTATGCTTTAATATGTTTGTTAGTGGTGGTATCGGGATACCTTTCTCTCACGACCTGAGAGGTCACTGCTAATAAATGCATGTTTTACGGTTACGGGGTGACTCGCCTCTTAGTACCTAGAATGAGGTAGAGAGTAAAATTCATAATAAGTCAGAGTTGTTATATGAATATTCATAGGAATTTTCACAACTATGTTGGAGTTAACAACAAAACTCTATAGTTTCACAAGAATGAAGAAGATGATGAACAATTGTAGAATATGCAAAGAATTGAGAAGAAAGATAAATCGTAACTAATTTTTAATCTCAAAATTAGAAATCTCAATATGTTACAATTTGTAACTAACTTTGGGTTTTATACAATAACCTAAATGAAACTTAAATGCACATGCAATCTCAAATTCAAATGCAAATGAAAACTAAACCAACTTTGAATTTGAATTACATTACTTTTAATACCATCTCTTAATTCATATTCAAGTTTAAAAATCAATAACACCAATTTCATCTCTCAAATTGATGAAGCGTTCAGTTTTGATCGCCTTGGTCAGCACATATGCAAGTTGCTTCTGAGTGCTGACATGAACAACCTCAAGTACTCAATTCTGAACTTGATTGTGCAAAAAATGGTACTTAGTATCAATGTGCTTGCTTTTTCCTTATAGTATTAGGTTCTTAGCAAGACTTATGACTGATTTGTTGTCAATAATCAACCTGCTAGGTTTGCTCAACTTGAACTTCTGTTCATGCGGCAAATTAATCAGCCAAACAGTGTGACAAACTGACAAATATTCAAGTCTCTACATTTCTAACTAATATGGGATTTGCCCACACTACTCATTTGTTATTCTCAACAAACTAAAGATAGATGATTTGAAAGGAATTTGCCCACACTACTCACTTTTTATTCATTCAGTTAAGTTCGTAGAATATTTTGCTTGTTTAATAACTAACAAGCAAATTAATTCCACTCACTACACCCCTCTTAAGTTACTCAATAATTTCTTACCATCACACATATACTCACCTTGTTTTTGCGTGAGAATACACACAAATCCTTGTGGATACAATTATGGGTTTTTGTTAGTATAACTACTTCGACTTATTTTTCGTCCAACATTATCTATAATCAATCTATAGACTTGCAAGTTTAAATATCAAGTATATGGAAAAAAATTCTCATTCATTTATTGTAGTATAATTGTATTTGTATTCATATTTTTATCAAATTAAGTTATATAAAAAATTATTACAATTTATATCTCAAAGTATTGAAAATCATGTCCATTACCTAATCTACTTATACAGCATCCAAAAGGATATCATTTCAGATGTATCAATTTTAGAAAATTTAGTCATGAAAAGAGAATAACATCTCTTTCATCAAAAGTTTGAACACACAATTGATGTTTTGTAGGATTATTTGATAAATGACTACTCAAAACAAAACAAAAAATATATAAATTAATAAATAAGTGAAATAGACCCTTTACATATAATAATTGTCACTCTTAATTAAAAATAAACGAAATAAAAGGAAGGTGGAGTTGTGAAATTAAAATAGAAAAAATATGCCTAAATGATAAAAGGTTAGATATATTTATAGTCCTCTTAAATATTTTAAATTTTACTTTTAGTTTTTTAAAATATTTTTTTTAAAGAAGAGTAATCATAAAAATTTTAATTCTGGTCTTTCCTGCAATTTAGTGACCGTTTTTACAACTTAACAACAGAGTTAGCGACAATTTATTACTTAACAATTAAATTAGTGATAATTTTAGCAACGATTTTAGTATTAGGGACCAAAAGTGCGGATAGAAATTTTTAAGATGACCCTTCTTTGAAAAAAAATATTTTAAAAGACTAAAAACAAAATTTAAAATATTTAAAAGAACTACAAACATATTTAATCATATATAATATGATTACATAATTGTGGAACTAAAAAATGGTTAAGCTATTGTAAGATTATATAGTAGTATAAATCAACTTTGTTCTTAGCAGTTTGCCTATATACCACGGTTAGAAAAACTTCATGTTTTGAATCATGATATCATGATTTTCATACTATTTCAATTTTTATGAAAAACGGTAAAAACGTACCCGGATTCATAACGTCATTTCTTGTGCGGTTCTCGATCTTGTTTCCAACTGTTCTCTCCTCTCTTCCTTCTTCCTTTTGTGTATCCTTTGATGATGAAGATACTTTTGTGTATTTGTGAGAAAGTGAGAAGGAATGAGAAAAGTTGTTGTTGCTTTTCTAAAGGTCCTTATTTATAGACTTCTAACTCCAACAGTCACATTTTATTCTAAGAGACATGTCCCAACATCCATGAAGAGAGAGAAGAGGTATTTAAATTTTGAATTTCAAAATAAAATCCATTGACTTAATTATCCATCCACCCAAATAATCATCACATTAGGGTATCCTTCATTTAAGCCAAACTTTTTAATTACATGAGTCACAATTCTTGGATTAATAAATTAATCCAACAGTCTGCCACTTGACTCATGTGAAAACTTGATGTTTCAATCTTAAACCATAATCGTGCATCATTCATTGAAAGCACCAAGTCATTATCTTTAATGAATTGAAATGATCGAATCATGGCGGTCACAAATTATTCATCAACTTGATTCTTTCCATGTTATCACGAATCAATTCAATTCAAATAACTTTAAGGGATACGATAATGTGTTTTTCATGTCTTTACAAAGACACCTTTGTCATCACATATTAATAATAATAATAATATATATAACATAATATGGATAACGAAACTCAGCAGAAACATAACCTTTAATTGAATTCACAAGTGTCATATAATACAAACATTAAACTATACATGTATATATACAAAATTATATTACAATGTTAACAAGGATTTTTACATAATGTTCATCCTTTCTACATGGCCAACAAATGTCTTGGGCGGTAAACCTTTAGTTAACGGCTCCGCTATCATTAAATCTGTACCAATATGTTCGAATGACACTTTTTGTTTCTGCACTTCTTCTTTCACTGATAAGTACTTCAATTCCATATGTTTAACACCTTTCGAATATTTATCATTCTTATAGAAGAAGACAGCTGCAGAATTATCACAATAAATCCTTAGCAGCCTAACTAAACTGTCGACAATACCAAGTCCTAAGATGAAGTTCCGCAACCATAATGATTGTTTGTGGCCTCAAAGCATGCCACAAATTCTGCCTCCATAGTAGAGGTAGCAATGATGGATTGCTTTCCACTCTTCCATGATATTGCTCCTCAAGCCAGAAGAAAAACATACCAAAATGTGGATTTTCTTGAGTCCACATATCCTGCAAAGTCTGAATCTTAGTAGCCAACCACTTCAAGTTGTTTTGATCTTCTATAAGTGGGCATGTAATTGTAAGTACCTCAGAACTTTCTTTGCACCTTTCCAGTGATCCATTCGGGGATTACTTTGATATCGACCCAACATACCAACAGAAAAACTGATATCTGGTCGAGTACATGTTTGGGCATACATCAAGCTCCCAACCACTGATGCATAGGGAATAGTCTCCATTTCTTTTCGTTCTAATTCATTTTTGGGACATTGCATTTGACTAAATTTGTCCCCTTTCTGAATAAGAACTATCCTAGTAGAGCATTTATCTATTCTGAATCTCTCTAATATTTTATTTATATAACCTTTTTGAGTCAATCCCAACAGACCTTGTGATTTATTATTGAACATTTATATTCCTATCACATATGATGCCACACATATGATGTCATCAACATATAAGACCAAAATTATAAATTTTCTCCCACTGACCTTCATATAGATACACCGATCTACGGTGTTCTCTACAAAACCATATAACAACACAATATTGTTAAATTTAAGATACCATTGTCTAGAAGCTTGCTTTAGTCCATATATTGACTTCTTTAATTTACAAACTAAATTTTCTTTTTCTGTAGTAACAAACCCTTTAGGTTGAGCCATATACACTTCTTCCTCTAAGTCACCATTTAGAAAGGAGGTCTTCACATCTATTTGGTGAAGCTCTAAGTCATAATGAGCCACCAAAGCCAAAACAATTCTCAAAAAGTCCTTCTTTAAAACAGAAGAGAAGGTTTCTTTGTAATCAACATCATCCTCTTGAGTGAAACCTTTGGCGACAAATCTAGCTTTATATCTTTTAATATTGCCTTTGGAGTCTCATTTGGTCTTAAAGACCCACTTACAACCAACTCGTTTTGAACCTTAAGGCAACTCAACTAGATCCCATACATTATTGTCGTCCATTGATTTTAACTCTTCTTTCATAGCATTAGTCCAATTTTCAGAATTGTCACTTTCCATGGCTTGTGTGAATGAGATTGGATCCTTATCAATGCTCAAGTCACATTCATGTTCAAGTGAATAAATAACATAATCTTTTGAAATAGCTGGTCTTCTTTGCCTTTCAGACCTTCTTACTGCTAGTTCTTGTGTTTCTTCATTCACTTGTTCTTGCCCATTTGTGACTTGTACATTGTCAATGGGTTCATCAACTATATGTTCATTTTGTGGGTTTTGAATATTAATTTGTTGTCTATGTGGGTTGTATGACGGTACCACAACCAGAGGGACAATGACTTGAGAAGACACTTTAGGCAAAGAAGATTCTTTACGAGTCTCTATAATATCCACCTTATATGATTTCTCCCTCCCACTAAACTGGCCATTTTCAATAAACCGAGCATTACCAGACTTAATTATTCTCGTACTATGATTAGGATAATAAAATTTATACCCTTTTAATTTTTCAGGATACCCAATGAAAAAACCACTAATGGTTCTCGCATCAAGCTTCTTTTCATGTGGATTATACACCCTTACTTCAGCTTGGCATCCCCAAATATGAAGATGCCTTAAATTAGGTTTCCTTCCTATCCATAGCTCATAAGGAGTCTGAGGAACTGCCTTACTAGGAATCCTATTAAGCAAATACGCAGCGGTCTTTATTGCATAAGTCCACAATGATGATGGTACATTACTATAATTTAACATTGACCTAACCATATTCATGAGAGTATGATTCTGCCTCTCAGCCACACCATTTTTTTGTGATGTGTCAGGCATATTATATTGTGCACATATGCTATGACTTTCGAGAAACTTTACAAATGGACCTGGACATTACCCTTTCTCGTTGTATTTTCCATAATATTCACCACCTCTATCAGACATCGTTATCTTTATTTTCCTATCCAAATGCTTTTCCACCTCATCAATGAATACTTTTAACATATCCACTGATTGAGGTTTTTCATGCAATAAATACAAGTAACAGTAACGTGAGAATTCATCAATAAAAGTGATAAAATTCTTTTCTCCTCCCCATGAAGGAACATCAAAGGGACCACAAATATCAATGTGTATCAATTCAAGAAGTTTACTGCTTCTTGTAGATGAATTCTTAAATATTTGTTTGGTGTGTTTTCCTTTAATACAATCCAAACATATATTCCAGTCACCAAAATCCAATTGAGGTAATATTTCACCTTTCATTAATCTCATTACTCTTTCTTTGGATATGTGACCTAATCTTTGATGCCACAAATAAGCACAACTCTCATTATTTAAACTTCGCTTACTACCAACAACATGTTCAATATTATACAGAGATTCTTTAAAATTAACATCAAGATTAAAACAATATAAACCATTAACTAAAATACTATAACCATAATAGTATGAATCTTTAAATAAAGAAAAAAACATCATTTCCAATCCTAAAGTTAAAATTCAATCCATCCAACTTTGCAACAAAAACTAAATTCCTAGCACATCCAGGTACATAAAGACAACTTTTCAAGTCTATATGATATCCAGTATCCAAGATCAATCTATACGTCCCAATTCCCTCTATTCGTGCCTTCATTTTGTTTCCCATGTAAAGAAACTCTTCACTTCCTTTTATGGTTTGGATCGAAAGGAATCCCTGCATAATATGTGACACATGAGCAGTCACACCCGAATCAAGCCACCAAGTATTATTTGGTACTTCAATAAGATTTGATTCAAAAATTATGGAAACATAAAATATACCATTCTTTTAGAACCACATCTTTCTTTTAGGACAATCCTTTTTTAATTGTCAGTTTCCTTGCAGTAATAACACTTCTTTTCCTTTTGGACTCCGCCCTCATTAACCTTTAAAGGAGCTTTACCCTTCTTCTTGTCCTTCTTGCCGGGTTTGACCTTACTGCAACTAGCTCCATCATGAGTCGTGAGATAAATAGAATGATCTTTCATCTTCTTTAGCCTCCCTTCTTCTTGAATCAACATGGCCTTAATTTCTTGAAAGTTCCATTTTTCTTTGATGGTGTTGTAATTCACTTGGAACTTTCCAAACTCAAGAGGAAGAGAGTTAATGATAAACTGTACAAGAAAAGATTCATTCACATCGATACCTAAGGACTTCAACTTTGCTGCCAAATTTTCTATTTGAGTCACATGATCATTAATGGGTTGAGACCATTCAAACTTTTTAATCGTCAACTCACTCATCAAATTCCCCACAACAGATTTGTCAGCAATATCATAATTTGAATACTCTTTCACATTTTTCATAAATTCCCTTGCATTTTTAGTGTTGGGTATAAATGGCTTAACATTTTCAGCCTTTGTCATTCTCATCAAGTACAAAGACAACCTGTTGGACCTTTCCCAAGTCTCAAAAAGAGATCTTTCATTTTCTATATTGTCCTTCGTAATGGCTGCGGGCTTCTCATACATTATCAATGTCATGCCCAAGTCCATAACACCCAGTTGAAACTGAATTTTTTCAGACCAATCAACATAGTTCAGCCCATTGAACTTTGTCATTGTATTGCGCAAGGCAAATATATTAGTAGCAACTGCAAACATTTAAAACACGCTCATACGTTAATGCTTTGAATAAATTTTATGGATTCAAACCAATTAACCTTTAATCATGTATCTAAATTCACCTTTGGGTGATGCATAAATACATTTCAATAAAATAAATCGATGCTAAATGAACATACTTTAATGAAGAATTAATCATACTCAAAATAACATGCATGTCTATCTTTGGATATACAAGCAGCAAGTATATTATTAAACACTTTAGTTTCATTAATTATAAGTCATTATCCATCTTTGGATGATCTATATATGTCTTATAATAATAAGCATCATTTAACATAATGTGTTATCCATATAGCATCAAATCAAGATTCATTTGCAAAATTTTGAATTACAAACTTTAAAGAATTTAATCACTTTGGTGATTAACAAATTTCTAACTTAAATAAATAATTTTAAAATATAATAATAAATAAATAACTATGCAATATATTTACCAGAATAACACATGAATTTATTTTCAATTAATTCTTTTCCAATATATATTACACAGTACGAAAACACGTTATTGCATGACTAATATAATACTGCTATCATTA
Source organism: Lathyrus tuberosus (assembly GCA_022829125.1). NCBI lineage: Eukaryota > Viridiplantae > Streptophyta > Magnoliopsida > Fabales > Fabaceae > Lathyrus > Lathyrus tuberosus. The sequence goes on along the minus strand of JALAZF010000111.1, from coordinate 7,562,263 downwards.
TACAAGCATATGAATTATATTATATGTTCACAAAACAGAATACATGTTGGCAAAACCCTATACATATAAAGGCAACCATGTTCAAATAATTTTACTTTAGGTGGTTTCTTAATGCACCGCCCAAGTTTCTTAGGCACCACGTGAAATTATTTTTTTGCCCCCAGATTCCTGATGTGCACATCCGGACGCAACGTATCCTTAAAAAATAAGAAGTTGTTTCGGATGTGCATATCCGGAAGACCTCCAGATCTGTATATCCGGAAAAAAAAGCTTATATATTTGAAGCTGCATGATCACTCCCCCTTCCCATTCTCAACATTTCTCCTACTACACTCACTTTCACCAACTCAAAAAACCCTACTTCATCAATCCCATTTCTCACTAAAAAAGTTCAAGTTTTTGGTGCAACAAATCAAAGGGAGCAAGGAAAGACTGAATTTCTGGTAAACATTCAACTTCATCCACTACATTGCTCACATTATCAATATACATTTTTGAAAAAACAAGTTACGCTGCTTCCGGATCTGCACATCCGGAACGAGAGCATGAACATTTCCGAATGTGCACATCCGGAAAAATGCCTGAAGCTAATTAATTTAAATTTTTAGAATTTTTTAATATATTTTATTTATACATATTAATTGTTATATTCTTGTTTATAAATAGATATGGTGCACCCCGATAACATGGCAAAAGAATTAGTTGCGCCGATTTCCCCAAAAGATGAAGGCATGCTCGTAAAGTCGGTTGATGTCGGCGGTGACTTTAACAACAAGCAAGACTTTAATGATCGTGAAAGCATGATCGCATACATTCGTAGGACGGCTATTGAGCTTGGCTTCGGTGTAAATATCGAGAGATCTAATAATGGGTCGGATAGAAGAAAATCTTTTGTAATTTTAGGTTGCGAAAGAAGTGGCAAATATCAAGCACCTCTACGAAAGTTAAAGAAAGACGAGACCGGTACTAGAAGATGTGAGTGCCCTTTTAAGATTGGTGGTTACATGTTAGTTTCCAAGAAATGGAGATTTACCATTCGTTGTGGTATACATAACCACGAAATGTGCTCAAAGCTTCAAGGCCATCCAAGTGTATGTCGGCTCAAGGCGGAAGAGAAGACATGTATAGCCAACATGACCTTGAACCTTGTCCAATCGAAGAATATACTTGTGACGTTGAAACGTAAAGAACCCAAAAATGTTGCAAACATAAAGCAAGTGTATAACATTCGATATCAAACGAACAACGCAATTAGGGGAGATAGGAGTGAGATGCAACAACTGTTGAAAGTGTTGGAGGACAATGATTACGTGTCTCGGTACAGATATCGCGATGATAGAATTACGGTCCGAGATATTTTTTGGACTCATCCGGATTCCATCAAGTTGTTCAACACGTTCTTGAGAGTGCTCATTCTCGATAGCACCTACAAGACAAACAAGTATCGTCTTCCATTGTTTGAGATGGTCGGCGTTACGTCTACGGATAAGACATATGCCGTCGGCTTTGCCTTTTTGGAGTGTGAGAAAGAGGAAAATTTCACGTGGGCGTTGGAGACGTGTCAGTCACTTTTTAAGAAACATGTTCAAATGCCAAAAGCAATTGTTACGGACTGCGACAACGCCTTGATGAATGCGGTTGCAAAGGTCTTTCCTTCTTCCAATGCACTGCTTTGTCGATTTCACATAACAAAGAATGTGCGAAGTCGGGTCAAGACCGTAGTGGGTGCGAAACAAGTGGAGTCAGAAGATGGAAAAGTGGCCAGGTCGGGTGTCATTGTAGAGAAAATTATGGATGCATGGACTCATATTTTAAATTCTTCCACAACATAATTATATGCCGATTCGGTCATTAAATTTCGAAAAGTGTGTGAAAGGTACCCCGCTTTGTTGAAATATGTTAAATCCACCATTCTTGATCAAGTGAAAGAAAAGATTGTTTGTGCGTGGACCGATAATGTACGACATCTTGGAAACACTACCACCAATAGAGTTGAGTCGGCACATGCCACTTTGAAGAATTGGTTGGGGAATAACAAGGGGGATTTATGTCGCGATTGGGACTCCGTGCATCTAATGATCAAAAACCAACACAATGAGATACAAACCACTTTCGGTCGGAGCATGACAGTTTTGGAACATCAGTTTAAAGGTAACTTCCTCTACTCTCAATTGATCGGCAACATGTCTTAGGCGGGGTTGGGCTATATTTTTCATGAGTCACCGATTCCACAATCTCTACAAAGTGTCATGAAAGGAGCTCGCATTTTCAAACCGGCTCCGTCACCGATTCCATTAGTTCTGACTCCAACTCCAACTACACGTATGATTTCCTTTATTGACGAGATGTCAGTTTTTATGCACAAGCATATCGACGGTATAATCGATGTTATAGGGGATGGTAATTACGGTTACTGAGCCGTGTCAGCACTACTCGGTAAAGGAGAGGAAGGTCACGCACTTGTACGTCATCAACTTATCCTAGAGTTGGAGACACATAAAGAAACATACTTGCGTCTCTATGAAAATCAAGAAAATTACAACAAGGTTCACGAGTCACTTGTTCCATGGTTGAGTGGTCCGACACCGGTATCGAAATGGATAAGCTTCCCCGAGATGGGTCATCTTATAGCATTCATCTACGATATGGTGTGTATCGACTTGACGAGATACAGATTTTCGGAAACCTTTTTTCCACTCCACACCGCACCTCCGTCGAATCCAAATGATCGCATCATGTGTATCGGATGGCTTGCGAAATCAAGACATTTCGTACAAGTTATCTTGAAACCCGGATGCTCGATACCACCTAAATCACCGCAATGGGCAACATATGCAACAACAATTGCCGAGTCTTGGCCGGATAGTTTTGTCGAAAGGATGCTTGAATTCGAAAGATTGCACGCAATTGAAAAGGCATCAAATGCGAAAAAATCGAAAGTTCTAGCTCCAATAAATTTAGATGGAGAATTTTGTTTTAATTCTTTTGTATAATCATATGACACAATGTACATTATTAAAGTGAAATATATTGTATTTTTATCCATATGTCTTTTTAATACACTTACGAATTTTATTGCACTGAAAGTATTCTAAGTGGCTGCATTAGCTGTTCAATTCTGTTTTAAAATTGTATCAGTAAAACATTCTGATTTGCAGATCCGGGAAATTTCCAGATGTGCACATCCGGAACCAATATTTGTAGGGTTTGTCCGGATCTGCACATCTGGAACGAACTTAGGCAGATATAACTTTACCCTAACTTTTCTATAAATTAAGGGTTTCATTTGATATCATTCACACAAACACTAAATGTCTCACTTATATGATATCAAGATCCATTGGTATGTCGTAACTGTCTCCTACACCGACGGCAAAACACGCGGTCGCAAGTATAAGTTAATGAGGGACACCTCCATCGGCGAGATCATTGACGACATCGAACATCTCCTACCTTACGGAGACAAATGGAAGGTTGCGAAGCTTCAGTATCGTTCACCTTCCGTTGATAACAAAGGGAACGTCGCTTACAGCCTTGTTGAGCTCAAGAATCAAGAGGATGTTAGAGCGATGTCGCAAACTTTTTTGGGCTACGAAGACCGATTCCCGCTCGAGTTCGAGGCGACCGTCAAAAGTCGAAGAACGATCGATGACATCTTAGAGATGTGCAAGCGTCCATCGGGCTATTGAACTTGTAATATTTAAATTTCTGTCGATGTCATGGCGATTTTCTCAATGTAATCCCTATTTTATTTTATGAATGTGAGAAACATTGTTGGATTTTTGGTGTTCTGCATGAGGTTTTGTTCCGGATTTGCAAATACGAACGTTTACCGGATTTGCACATCCGGAAAAAATTGAAATTTTTTAAAAAAACGGTGGATCTGGATTTGCACATCCGGAACGCAGGGGTATTTTCGTCAGCGCGCTAGGTGCCTAAGAAAGCTGGGTGGTGTGTTAAGAAATCCCCTTACTTTAACGTTACAATTTGAAACTTTCAGCATATGCATGTAACAAATTTTCAAATTGATATAAAATGTTAATGTCTTCGTACACCGACAACGCAACATTTCATGTTACATTAACATATAGATTAGATCTAATTTAAATTACTACTAAATTAAATAGTCATATTTGGAAAATCATAATATCGGTAATCAGGCTCTGATACCAACTGTTAGAAAAACTTCATGTTTTGGATCTTGATATCATGATTTTCACACTATTCCAATTTCAATGAAAAATGGTAAAAACGTACCCGGATCCATAACGTCATTTCTTGTCCGGTTCTTGATCTTTTTCCAATTATTCTCTCATCTCTTCCTTCTTCCTTTTGTGTATCCTTTGACGATGAAGATACTTTTGTGTATTTGTGAGAAAGTGAGAAGGAATGAGAAAAATTGATGTTGTTTTTCTAAAGGTCCCTATTTATAGGCTTCTAACTCCAACAGTCACATTTCATTCCAAGAGACATATCCCAACATCCATGAAGAGAGAGAAGAGGGATTTGAATTTTGAATTTCAAAAAAAATCCCATTGGCTTAATTATCCATCCATCCAAATAATTGTCACATTAGGGTATCCTTCATTTAAGCCAAACTTTTTAATTACATGAGTCACAATTCTTGGATTAATAAATTAATCCAACATCTACATGTAGTTTTTCAAAGCTTTGGTGGAAATTTGGAAAGAAATTGATGAAATACGTCAAATATTTCTTTGGGGAGTCGAGGACGGGAAGAATAAGATTCATTGGGTTAATTGGGACAGTGTTTGCAAACCGAAGGAGTTGGGTGGTCTTGGCATAAAGAGTATATTTGAATTTAATTTGGCACCACTAACTAAATGGAAATGGAGAATTCTTGTCAAAGATCAGGTGCTTTGGAAGAGTGTTCTTAAAGTGAGATACAGTAGAATTAAGCATCGCATTCTTATGGGGCGTAAGAGAAAATCGAAGAAAACAACATCATATTGGTGGAAGGACTTGTCAAACAGAGGAGGTTTAACAACTAACTTCTGTTTTTATTTTGCATAAACAATCAAACACAATATTGCTAATAGAAATTTGGTCCCGTTTTAGTCCGCAATATGGCATGGAGGAATTCAGTTTGCCTCTGTTTTCCAATATTTGTTTAGGCACATGATTAGGAAAGAAAAATTTGTATTGGACATGGGTTCTTGGTAGAAAGATAAATAGGTTTGGGGTGATTTTGTAATTCCTTTGAATTTGCAAGACTTGATTCGAGACAGTATGGATGTTTTATATTGTTTGCTAGTTGATTGCTCTCCAGTTATGTCAGCGAAAATTTGGTGCTTTGGAGCTGTGTTGATGAAGTTGAGTACTCGGTCAGAGTGGGATATCAATGCATTAGAAATTGCAATCTGCTTCAAATCCATATCTGAGCAGGGCCTTCTGCTTTCTATGGAAATGTATAGTCCCGGCAAAAATTAGAGCATTTGGCTGGAGATTGTTTCTTAATAGATATGCAACAAAAAATAACTGGAAATTAGAGGTATGTGCAGATTATCGAAGAGGGTTGTTGTGCTTTCTGTTTGCAGGCTGAAGAAGAAATTATGCATATTTTCTTCCAATGTTTTGTGTCTGTGTTGATTTGGAAGAAGATCGAAATTTGGGCAGGATGTAGTACAAGCTACGAAGGTCATTAATGGAAGCATTTGTCAGTTTGGTGTGATTCGGTCAATAGCAAGGTTAAACGTGGCAAAGCGGCAATCATATTGATGACGGTGGTTTGGTGTTTGTGGAAAGTTAAGAATGAGATTATTTTAAAAAATGCTAGTTTTAATTTGAGTGAAGTCATTTGGAACATCAAATTTTTAGGTTGAAAGTGGTCTGATATAGGAGAAATTTCTAATCTCAACTAATTTTTATAAGTTTTGTTTAGTCTATTATCTTTATTATATAAAATGGAACAACTTATGCAGCTCCCGTGGAACCCTAATTCCCTCCCTTTTTCCCTCCATATTGCTTTAATTATTTATTTATTTAATTTATATTTTAAATGTATTACTGATTTGCTGACATAGAGATTACTATGCATATTTTTAAAATTTGCATTAACTTCACACGTATTCATTCTTTGTATATCTGAAAAGTTGTATTAAATTCCAACCTATACACCCAATGCAATTGAAATTATACTTTTTTATTAAAAATTTGCACTAACTTCTCACATGTACATTCTTTGTAAATCTAAAAAGTTGCATTAACTTCTAATTTTTACATCCAATGCATAACGGTTATCATTAGTCTTGAGCCTCTAAATTAATAAATGCACAACCCCAACAATGAACCATTGTTCTTCATAACCTATTATTATAAATAGGTTGTTGCTGTTAAACAAATACATTGCAAATTTTGAAGAAGAAACTGAAGCTAAGGTTGCTATACTTAGTTGAGTTCAAGGATGTCTATAAAAGGTGTCAGAAGTATTTTCGTTTGATGCTAATTAGTTTATATATTTTTAGTGCATATATTTCTAATTGTAGTATTACCTTTTAATTGATTATTTCTTATAAACATGTAGTTGTAACTGCTGTACCACCCAAGTTCACTCCAGTTTCTGCAATTGTTCCTGGCAAGTTCGAGTTTTGTCTAAGGGTTCGTGTGATTCACTGTTGGACACTTCCTGAACGCTACAACTCTACGGATATAGGAAGTTTTCATATGATTTTGCTAGATGATAAGGTATAAATTCAAAGTTTATCTATTACTTATTATCTGTGAAACAATATTATCGAACTTATACAGTTTATATATTATTGTTTGTTTAGTGCGGCAAAATTCAGGCCACCGTTAGAAAGAATTTGATTCCTACATTTAAGGAGCAGATTGAAGTAGGTTCATCATATGTGTTTGAAAATCTTATGGTGGGTAGCAACCACCCTTCCTACAAAGCTACGGCACATAAGTACAAACTGAATTTCATGCAATCAATCAAAGTATTCAAAGTTAATGCTCCTGATATACCTCAATATCATTTTGATTTCATACCTTTCTCAGAAATTTTGAGTGCTACTAAAGAAGATAGGTTACTTGGTAAGTTTAACTCTTTGAATAATATAATAAAATTGATAATATTTACATATTTTTTATTAGTTTAACATATATTAAATTGCTTCTTTAAATGTGTGTGTATATTAGATATTATTGGTCATGTTGTGGAAACGAATGTTGTCAATGAAGTGGAGAAAATGGAAAAAAGAGTAAGGTTATGGATCTGACTATTGAAGATTTAGAGTAAGTTCGACACCTTTATTTATTTTTATCTTGATGTCAATATATTGTTTTATTCTAAATTGCTATACTATGACACTTATAATGTAGGAGAAACAAAATTCATTGCACATTGTGGGAGGATTTTGCAGAAATGATGCAGAACTATAAATCTTCTGATCCAATAATCATGATACTTCAACTATGCAAGCTGAAAAAATTTTTTGGTAAGTACTAAACGTGTCTAAATGTTGTAGTCAACTTTGAATATTTAGAAAAACGTTGTTTGATATGTAAATTTTTCAGGTGCTATGGGAGTCTCTAATGCTTACTATGGAACTAAAATGATGTTGAATGCGTGTAATACCCCGTATTTTATTACTCCAGATAATATCATATTGTGATCGACTGAGCCCAGTGTACTCTGAGAAATTATTTGACAAAATAATTAGAGTAACTGTGGAATTTAGAATAAATCCAATTAATATTATCTGATTCTGAGGTATTTTATTTATTTGGACTTAAGAGACTTTTGGACATTTAGTAGTATTATTTCTAATACTAGTTTACTACATAATTCCTTTTCCTCCCATTTTCCAAACAAAAGAAAAAGTTAGTAAGAAAGAAAGAAGAAAGAAGGAAAGAAAAGAAAGGAAAGGAGAGAAAAGAGGAAAAGAAGAAAAGTTCAAGAACTTCAAGAATCATCATCATCCATTCATCAATCATCACCCAATCTTCTCATCATCTTCATCTTGCTCATTTCAAGGTGGGTTCTAGTTAGAAACTTTTTTTAGAGTTTTGGATAATATGAGTTTTAGGTTAGAATGTGGGAATCGATGTTTTAACGGTTGGAAATTGATATAAATCGAAATGAATGCTCAATGTGCTTATAGAAACATATATTGGTGGTTATTTTGATGTTTTGGTTTACTTTGAATTTATTGGAAAATGTTAGGGTTGTGTAGAAATTATGTGTTTATGTGGAAATCTTGTTTTTATGAAGTTTGATAGTGAACCCATGATATAAACATGTTGTTTTTCCTTTGTTGGCTGTTTGGGGGTAGTAATGGGAAGGATTTGAGGATGGGTTTTCTGCTGTCAAACTGAGGCATTTTTCTGGAAATCGCAGAGCGCGCTCAGCGAGGTCAATAAATTCTACAACCCCTCGAGTTAGAGAAAAACACGCTCAGCGCAAACTGGGACTTGGAATTTTATTCCTTAAGCGAGAAAATTCATAACTTTCGACTCGTTTATCGGATTCGATAATTCCTTATATCGATGTAAAGCCGAGGAAATATTCTATGCAATGGAGATGAAATATGTCGATTTTATCGACCGATTAAATAATCGAGAAAGTTCCAAAAGTGATATAATTATGTTTTAATTGTAGTTTATTATTCTGCTATGCAATTATGACATGTCTTGGCTATCCTATTATTATTTAACATGATTGTAAGTGAATATGCATGCAAATATGAAAACGATATAGGAAGAGTGAGGAAACCTCAAACTTGAACTATAGGAGAATCTAGTAAGGAACTAGAAATTGTAGATAACTCTAGATGGCGATGCTCGGGCACGTGTTGTTGAAAGATACACCCTTGCCGAGTATTGGCCTAGTTGAGAGTAAACACTAGTATGGAACATGTGGTTAACCTTTGTGGTTGTAAAAAGGCAAGAGAGGCCTTAAGGCGGTGTAGTATTGTGATTGTCGAATACAATCGTATTTGTTGTATGTAATCACGTAATCGTAACCGGAATATTTTGAGTGTAGTTTCATGGGTCTCGAGCTCCTCTGAAACGGGTACACAATTACTTGGTAGGTTTGATTCCCTACGTGTAGTACGATTGGAACCTATGCTATGGGTAGATACTTGTGATGGTTAATAGGCCATGAGAAGTGACGGTTCACTGTTAACAGGCCGATGATCCCGAATCCAATTCGTATGCCAAGTAACAACAAGTATCTATGACTCGGGTCGCCTTCTAGACGTAGAAGCAAACGGGAAGATGAGATGTCTTGGTATGATTATCGATTAGTGATGTTGTGAGTTAATGAACTCATGTCATGTTTCCATATAGTGTGAGAAATATAAAGTGTGAACTCAAGGGTCCCTTTCCCCTTTTCCCCGGACTTGAGTTAGGATTGTTAGAACCTTGATAATTCGAGAGAACCATAAGATAGGGAACTCACTGAGATTTGATGTATCTCACCCCACGTTGTTGATGTATTTCAGGTGCTTCAGGTTCCGTGAAGGGTAAGGATAAGGTCGTGTGATCTTTTCCTTGCTTGTTGATGGCTAGCTTCCGTAGCGAAGTGTATTTTGGGATCATTGTTGATCTAGTTCTTAGTTTTTATCATTTGAAAATCTTGTGTATAATATGCCTTAGGTTTTTGTACTTTGTACTTTAGGGCTTTTATTTGTATACAATGTGTTAACTAGGAGCTTATGTGTTTCAGTACCAAACACTTGGATTTATATATAATATTTAAGCTTTGATGTATGAGTTTTATATATGGGTGTTACAGTTGGTATTAGAGCAGGTCGTATCCTCGACCTAGCCATGAAATAGTATAAGTATTTCTTTCCGTTTCATATCCGTTGTGTCGCCATTGGTCTTAAGTGTTATATTTATGGCATTAAGCCTGATCAACTTAATCCTATTTGTATGACCTTTAGGAACATGGCTGAAGGACGTAGAAACACTCGTGGTAGACCCTGCACCACTCCTGAAGGGACGGATCCACCGGGCGGCGACGACAATGCTCCTCTGTACTAGTTTATGCAACAGATGCAGCAGTAACAAAATCTATTTATGCAGCAAATGGTGTAACAAATGAATTGAGGTTTGCATCCTACGGTGGTTGCTCCAGAAGCTGAAGGTGGGAAATTACGGGATTTTATCCGCATGAATCCCCCAGAATTTCATGGTGGATTAGATCCCGTGAAGGCGCACAAATGGATTTCTGGTATGGAGAGGATTTTCTTGATAGTCCAATGCAGTGAAGAGAACAAGGTGTTGTTCGCTTCTCATTCACTGAAGGGTCCCGCTATGAGATGGTGGGAGAGCGCTTCGGCTTTGATGGCTATTCAGGAAGTGCCTAAGGTTTGGGAACAGTTCAAAGTTATTTTCATAGAGAAGTATTTTCCGAGCTCATGGAGGACTCAGAAAGAATTTGAATTTCAACAATTAAGACAAGGTAGTATGACTGTGGCTAGTTATGCTGAGAAGTTTGAGGACATGGCTGTTTATTCTAGGCAGGCTATGTATGCTCCTGATGAAAGTTGGAAAATAGACCAGTTTCTGTTTGGACTAAAAGCTGAAATATCTCATAGTGTATCTCAGAGAGAGTTCACTACATATGCTGAAGTTTTAAGGCAATGCTATGTGGCCGAGCATAGTTTGAAGAAAGTCCAAGCTGAGGGTGTTGCGAGTAGAGTGAATCAAGGGGATCACAGAAGATCCAACCAACAATTCAGGCCTAGACAACAACCCTTCAAAGGGAAACAAGTTCAAGATTCAAGGGCGAGTACACCTCCCGTGTGTCGCACCTGTGGCAAGAATCATTCTGGAAGGTGTAGTTTTGAAGGGGTAAAGTGTTTTCAATGTCAGAAGGTGGGTCATCTGAAAAGAGATTATCCTCAGAATAGGACTCAGACACAAGGAAGGGTTTATACCTTAGATGCAAGGAAGAAGAAGAGTGACAATTCCTTAATTGTTGGTACGTGCTTCGTTAACGGATTTCCTTGTTTTGTTCTATTTGATTGTGGAGCTACACACTCTTTTATATCGATGCAATGTATGAAGCGACTTGGGTTGCGGTCCGTTCCTTTGTCTCCTCCTATGGTGGTCACTACCGCCATGGATGAAATAGTTGAGACACCGTTGATGTGTGAAAACTGTGTTTTGTCTATGGACGGTAGAGTTTTTCAGATTGATCTTATTTGTCTACCGCTTAAGAAAGTTGATGTCGTTTTGGGAATGGATTGACTTTATGCTAATTCGGTGTTTATTGGGTGTGAAGAAAAGCTCATCATCATTCCATCTATTGATGTTACCCCGAAAGATGTCTTAACAACTATTCTAGAAGGTACGATTGGAATGATACATTTCTTGTTCGAAGAAGAGAAATCTGTTCTTTTGGTTCTGACTAAGGAAGGGAGTAGCGACCTTCAAGTTATGGATATTCCAGTAGTTTGTTAGTTTTCCCCGAAGATGTCACTTCTCTTCCTCCGGAGAGGGAAGTGGAATTTTCTATTGACCTGGTACCGGGAACGACTCCTATATCCGTTTCTCCGTATCGGATGGCACCGCTTGAATTGAGAGAACTGAAGGATCAATTGGAAGAGCTTTTGGCTAAGCATTTTGTTAGACCTAGTGTCTCACCGTGGGGAGCTCCAGTATTATTAGTAAAGAAGAAGGACGGTGGGATGCGGTTGTGTATTGACTATCGTCAGCTGAATAAAGTCACCATTAAGAACAAGTATCCCTTGCCAAGGATAGACAACCTATTAGATCAATTGAAAGGAGCCTGTGTGTTCTCGAAGATTGATTTGAGGTCGGGTTATCACCAAATATGAGTGAAGAGTTCCGATGTACCTAAGACTGCATTTAGGACCCGTTATGGTCATTACGAATTCTTAGTGATGCCTTTCGGTGTGACTAATGCTCCAGCTATTTTTATGGATTATATGAATCGGTTATTTCAAGCTTACTTGGATCAATTTGTTGTGATCTTCATTGATGACATTCTTATCTATTCCCGTACTCCACAAGAGCACGAAGGACATTTGAGAATCGTCTTATCGATTTTACAAGTGAAGCAAATTTTGCCAAGTTAAGCAAGTGCGAGTTTTGGATGTCTGAAGTTAGTTTTCTTGGTCATGTTATATCACAGGGTGGTGTAGCGGTGGATCCGTCAAAGGTTGAAGCTGTGATTAATTGGGAGAGACCGAAGGATGTATCGGGAATTAGGAGTTTCTTGGGTCTAGCAGGCTACTACAGAAGGTTTATCAAAGGCTTTTCGCAATTAGCATTACCTATGACTAAGCTTACTCGGAAGGATTGCCCCTTTGAGTGGCATTCGGCGTGTGAACAAAGTTTTATGAGTTTGAAGGAAAGACTGACTACATCTCCTGTTCTGATTATTCCCGATCCTACCAAGTCGTATGAGGTATTTTGTGATGCGTCTAAGATGGGATTAGAAGGCGTTTTAATGCAAGAAAGTCACGTTGTGGCTTATGCTTCTCGACAACTGAAAATTCACGAGAAGAATTATCCAACCCACGATTTGGAATTAGCGGCGGTGGTGTTTACCTTGAAAGTGTGGCGTCACTATTTATATGGAATACATTTTGAAATGTTTAGTGATCACAAGCATTTAAAGTACCTCTTTGACCAAAAAGAGTTGAATATGCGTCAAAGGAGGTGGATGGAATATTTAAAGGATTATGATCTAGATCTAAAATACCATCCGGGTAAAGCGAACAAAGTGGCCGATGCCTTGAGTAGGAAAGCTTTGAGAAAGGCTGAATTGATGATGTTAGAATATTCGTTGCTGGAAAAGTTTAGAGATTTGAATCTTCATTTTGTGTGGACTCCTAATGGAGTGATTATGGGGAATTTGAATGTCAAATCTACGTTAAGAGTTGAAATTCAACAAGGACAATTATTGGATGAGAAGTTGCAAGAGATGCTAAGTCAACCGGGTTTTGTGCACGCTAGCGATGGAATGATTATGTTTAACCAAAGAATTTGTGTTCCGAACGATGCGACTTTGAAAAGAAAGATTTTGGAAGAAGCGCATAAGGGTGCTTTTACTATACATCCGGGTTCTTCAAAGATGCATCAAGATTTAAAGAAAGACTATTGGTGGTCCGGTATGAAAAGAGATGTTGCGGTCTTTGTGTCGGAATGTACGGTATGCCAACAAGTTAAGATTGAACATCAAAGACCGGGTGGATTATTGCAACCACTAGAAATCCCAGTTTGGAAATGGGATAGTATTTCTATGGATTTCGCAGTAGGTTTACCCCGTACGCAAGGTGGCTATGATTCAATTTGGGTAATAGTAGATCGGTTGACAAAGTCGGCACATTTCTTGGCCGTGAAGACTACTTTCAAGGCAAGTCATCTTGCGAGGTTGTTTATTGCGGAAATTGTAAAATTGCACGGTATTCCCTCTAATATTGTGTCGGATAGAGATCTGAAGTTTACTTCAAGGTTTTGGAAAGTTTTTCAATAAGCTATGGGGACAGAGTTGCGTTTGAGCACGTCTAATCATCCACAGACGGATGGTTAAACTGAACGAACAATAGCAACAATGGAGGATATGTTGAGAGCTTGTGTGTTAGAGAGTAAAGGGAATTGGAAAGAACTTCTACCATTGATTGAGTTCTCCTATAACAATAGTTACCATGCGAGCATTGGAATGGCTCCTTATGAAGCTTTGTATGGAAGAAAGTGTATGACCCCTTTGTGTTGGGTGGAAGTTGGGGAAGATAGAATCTTAGGACCCAAAATTATCCAGGAGACTACGGAAAAGATTCGAATGATCCGCGAGAAAATTAAGCAAGCACAAGATCGACAAAAGAGCTATGTGGATAATCGAAGGAGACCTTTGAAATTTGAAGAAGGTGACCATGTGTTTTTGAAAGTTACTCCGAGATTAAGACTGAAAGGACCGTTTAAGTCACGGAAGTTAAGTCCGAGATACGTGGGACCGTATCAAGTTTTAGAAAGGATTGGTGAAGTAGCATACAGGTTGGCCTTACCTCCTTCTCTGTCGGAAATGCGAGATGCTTACCCTCATCTGTTCAGGTAATCTTTAAATTTGAGGGCGAATTTCTATTTGGGGGGGGGGGGGGGGGGGAGGATGTAATACCCCGTATTTTATTACTCCGGATAATATCATATTGTGATCGACTGAGCCCAGTGTACTCTAAGAAATTATTTGACAAAATAATTAGAGTAACTGTGGAACTTAGAATAAATCCAATTAATATTATCTGACTCTGAGGTATTTTATTTATTTGGACTTAAGAGACTTTTGGACATTTAGTAGTATTATTTCTAATACTAGTTTACTACATAATTCCTTTTCCTCCCATTTTCCAAACAAAAGAAAAAGTTAGTAAGAAAGAAAGAAGAAAGAAGGAAAGAAAGGAAAGGAAAGGAGAGAAAAGAGGAAAAGAAGAAAGTTCAAGAACTTCAAGAATCATCATCATCCATTCATCAATCATCACCCAATCTTCTCATCATCTTCATCTTGCTCATTTCAAGGTGGGTTCTAGTTAGAAACTCTTTTTAGAGTTTTGGATAATATGAGTTTTAGGTTAGAATGTGGGAATCGATGTTTTAACGGTTGGAAATTGATATAAATCGAAATGAATGCTCAATGTGCTTATAGAAACATATATTGGTGGTTGTTTTGATGTTTTGGTTTACTTTGAATTTATTGGAAAATGTTAGGGTTGTGTAGAAATTATGTGTTTATGTGGAAATCTTGTTTTTATGAATTTTGATAGTGAACCCATGATATAAACATGTTGTTTTTCCTTTGTTGGCTGTTTGGGGGTAGTAATGAGAAGGATTTGAGGATGGGTTTTCTGCTGTCAACCTGAGGCATTTTTCTGGAAATTGCAGAGCGCGATCAGCACGCAGAAGCCCGCTCAGCGCGGTCAATAAATTTTACAACCCCTCGAGTCAGAGAAAAACGCGCTCAGCGTGGACAGGGGCGTGCTCAGCGCGAACTGGGACTTGGAATTTTATTCCTTAAGCGAGAAAATTCATAACTTTTGACTCGTTTATCGGATTTGATCATTCCTTATATCGATGTAAAGCCGAGGAAATATTCTATGCAATGGAGATGAAATATGTCGATTTTATAGACCGATTAAATAATTGAGAAAGTTCCAAAAGTGATATAATTATGATTTAATTGTTGTTTATTATTCTGCTATGCAATTATGACATGTCTTGGCTATCCTATTATTGTTTAACATGATTGTAAGTGAATATGCATGCAAATATGAAAATGATATAGGAAGAGTGAGGAAACCTCAAAATTGAACTATAGGAGAATCTAGTAAGGAACTAGAAATTATAGACAACTCTAGATGGCGATGCTCGGGCACGTGTTGTTGAAAGATACACCCTTACCGAGTATTGGCCTAGTTGAGAGTAAACACTAGTATGGAACATATGGTTAACCTTTGTGGTTGTAAAAAGGCAAGAGAGGCCTTAAGGCGGTGTAGTCTTGTGATTGTCGAATACAATCGTATTTGTTGTATGTAATCACGTAATCGTAACCGGAATATTTTGAGTGTAGTTTCATGGGTCTCGAGCTCCTCTGAAACGGGTACACAATTACTTGGTAGGTTTGATTCCCTACGTGTAGTACGATTGGAACCTATGTTATGGATAGAGATTTGTGATGGTTAACAGGACATGAGAAGTGACGGTTCACGGTTAACAGGCCGATGATCCCGAATCTAATTCGTATGCCAAGTAACAAGTATCTATGACTCGGGTCGCCTTCTAGACGTAGAAGCAAACGGGAAGATGAGATGTCTTGGTATGATTATCGATTAGTGATGTTGTGAGTTAATGAACTCATGTCATGTTTCCATATAGTGTGAGAATTATAAAGTGTGAACTCAAGGGTCCCTTTCCCCTTTTCCCCGGACTTGAGTTAGGATTGTTAGAACCTTGATAATCCGAGAGAACCATAAGATAGGGAACTCACTGAGATTTGATGTATCTCACCCTACGTTGTTGATGTATTTCAGGTGCTTCAGGTTCCGTGAAGGGTAAGGATAAGGTCGTGTGATCTTTTCCTTGCTTGTTGATGGCTAGCTTCCGTAGCGAAGTGTATTTTGGGATCATTGTTGATCTAGTTCTTAGTTTTTATCATTTGAACATCTTGTGTATAATATGCCTTAGGTTTTTGTACTTTGTACTTTAGGGAATTTATTTGTATACAATGTGTTAACTAGGAGCTTATGTGTTTCAGTACCAAACACTTGGATCTATATATAATATTTATGCTTTGATGTATGAGTTTTATATATGGGTGTTACTATGCGGATTTGATAGACACTGCTGATTATATATCGAAGTTAGTTTATAAAGTCAACAAATTTTTTTTAGTTTATAATATTATTCATCTCTTTAAATGGTATTAAACTATATGATATATAACATGTATAGGATGAATGGTACTGAAATAGAAATCACACAAGGAGTGGGTCAAATGTCTGGTCCAACAATTGTCCCTCTAGCAGATGACTTGCTGCAGACACAAAGAATGACAATTGAGAACTTGATAGAATCCACTGAGGTAATTTTGTTTTGTTTTGTTTTTTTATTATTTGTGTTATATAATCCGATGATCAATATTATATCATGTGATAGTTTTAATAGTTATATACATTTTCCAAAACTTTACGGATTTATATCTTATGGTTTCATATGGTGAACAAATGGTAGAAATGTGTTGGTACTATTCTAGCAAGAACATGTGAACTTGAGACAGATCTTGGATGGTATTATCAGGCTTGCACAAAGTGTGCATCAAAGGTTATTGCTAGAACCGGGGTTATTTACTGTGAAAAATGCCAGCTACCAAGGACTGTTATCCCTAGGCAAGTAACTTAGTTATTACAGCCATAAACATTCACTTGGATGTACTTTGCTTAATTTGCATTCTTGAATTAATTCAAATTAATTTTCAGGTTCAAGGTTAATGTTCAAGTAATTGATAATTCTGGATCAACAACTTTTACTCTCTTTGATAGGGTGGTTTCTCAAGCTTTGGGTAGAAATGTACAAGGTCTGTTGGATAACATGAATCAAGTAATAGAATTGATGGATTTAGTGCTACGGTATCAAAATTAACATATTTAATAATTTGTTAACATAATTTATTTAGATATTATATTTTTTGTTATAGGATTTACCTTATCCACCGGAGCTTGATAGATTTGTGGACAAACAAATGTTGTTTAAGGTAGAAGTTACTGATGCCAATTTGTTTCGTAATTGGCGTAATTATACTGTGAAGAAGCTGACTGAAGACGAGGAGATAATCAATCAGTTTTTAACAATGCACAGGATCAATGTATGAAAATTAGCATCTATTGATATTCCTTATTTTTATTGATAATTTAAGAAATCCTCACTCTCTCCAATGTATATAACAGTTGAATGATGCGGATATTGATGTTGAATGTGTTCAGATAGGAAGTGAAATTGCCGATAATAATGTTATAATATATAAATTCTTTTTTTGTTTTTAATTTTTTCATCACGTTCAAATGATTTTACAATTTATGCATTATATCATTTTTATAGTTATTGAATAATATATGTAGGAGGCAATTGAAGGTGGTGATTCAAACAAAGAGGAATTGACTACTGCAGATTCTGGAAATACACCTACGAGCAAGACATTGGGGAAGAGGTTGTCTGATAGTCCCGAATCAATTGCTGTGAATGATATCAACGGTGGTGCTTCATCAGTTGTCAAAGATCCTAAATGTGTAAAGCTTGAAAAATCTGATTGAGTGGCATGCGTGTTGAAGACTATTCGTTGTGTCTTGCAGTCATTTTCTTTTTAGTTTATCAGTTGTTGAACCATGTTAATGCCAAATATGGCATTTGTTTAATGTTTTGATTTGTTTTAGTAATATGAGAGCTATGTTTGGATAAACTTATATGTTATCCTTTTTGTTACAAAAAATTATTAATTAATTGAATTTGGTTTATTCCCTTTGATTAATATGTTTGTTTAATATTGCATAAATTGATTTGACCTTTTTTTTTTAACTTTCAAAGATGTATTATGTTATAAACGGGTGCACATATCATATAGACACAATAAATAATTTGGTCTTTGTTGATTCATGAAATTTACGATTGCACATATATTTATGATTTACAAGGAAAGTATATAAGATAAGTACATATATAAGTTTAAATAGAAACGTGATTCGACCAGATTTTGTTTGGAATAAGACATGGGAGCATTTGTCTGATGATATTTTGAACCGACAAAGACAATTATTGTGTTTTCATGGTATTTTTTTCTATCTTTTTATTTTTTATTTTTGATGAATGGTAGTTTGTTTTGTGTGTGTATATTTATAATGTATCACATTTAGGATATTTTTTGTTCCATAGTATACTTTTAATGTTTTTTTATTTGGTAATTGTTGAATAGAGCTATTTCCATTAAGTGTTGACTATGTTAAATTTGCAGATTTGGCCTTGACTATTGATCAATTGAAGAGTTATGCTTTGGCTAAAATTGAGATTTTGTTGTAAAGTAATAACAAAAGCTTGGAAGATTTTCCTGAGATGCCTCAGCCAGATAGAGCATTGTTACCTGAGAGACAAAATAGATTGATTTATGATGAGTTGAATTATGACAGGCGGTCACTGGTAGAAGAGCATCGTAATTTGATGTCAATAATGACAACTAAACAAATAAGAATATATGAAAGGATCGTGAAAAGGGTCGATGAAAATAGACCGGGATTTTTTTTCTATATGGTTATGGAGGAACTGACAAAACTTACATTTGGAGAGCAATGTCTGCAGCAATAAGGTCAAGGGGTGAGATTGTTCTAACCGTCGCATCGAGTGGGATAGCTTCTTTGCTAATTCCGGGTGGAAGAACTGCACACTCAAGGTTTGCCATCCTTATAGAAGTTCATGAATGCTCGACGTGTAACATCGCTCCAAAAGACCCTTTAGCTGATTTAATACGGCGTGCAAAGTTAATAATATGGGATGAAGCCCCTATGATGCACAAGCATTGTTTTGAAGCTGTTGATCGTACTTTTCAAGATATAATGCAAAATAAAAATATCCCATTTGGCGGAAAAGTAGTTGTTTTTGGTGGAGATTTTCGTCAGATCCTTCCCGTTATCCCTAAAGGAACAAGACATGAAGTCGTGCATTCAACTATAAATTCTTCTCATCTTTGGAGTTATTGTGAAGTGCTTACACTGACCACTAATATGAGACTTCTGACCGGAGGTATAGATGCTGACATTGAAGAGAGAAAGAGTTTTTCAGAATGGATATTGGGAATCGGCGATGGAAGTATTGGAGATGCTAATGACGTAGATATCACAGTGCAGATACCACATGATCTGTTGATTCCTAGCTTTAGCGATCCACTTTCAGCTATTGTGGAAAACACGTATCCAAATCTTTTACACAACTTGAATGATCCATCTTTTTTTCAGGAGAGAGCAATATTAGCTCCTAAAACCCTTAATGATTATATGTTGGATTTAATAACCTGGAGAAGAAAAAACTTATTTGAGTTATGATTCTCCATGTAATGCTAGGCCAGACATTAACATGCCAGATGATGTGCATACTCCTGAATTTATAAACACCATTATATCTTCAGGACTACCAAATCACAAGTTGAAATTAAAAGTTGGAGTCCCGGTAATGTTGTTGAGAAATATTGATCAGTCGTTGGGACTGTGCAATGGCACCCGATTGATAATTACAAAAATGGGAAGATATGTTCTTGAAGGTAAGATTATATCAGGTAACAATGTTGGTCAGAAGGTTTTTATTCCAAGGTTATCATTGACTCCAAACGATAAAAGAATCCCTTTCAAATTTCAACATCGGTAGTTTCCATTGACTGTATCATTTGCTATGACAATCAACAAGAGTCAAGGTCAGTCACTTAAATATGTAGGAGTGTATCTTCCCCAATCAATTTTTTCTCATGGGCAGTTACATGTTGCATTGTCAAGAGTTACATCAAAGAAAGGTTTAAAGATACTGATAACCAACGACGAAGGTGAAGATACAAATGTAACTCAAAATGTCGTTTACAAAGAAGTCTTTCATAATGTTCAGTATTTAGTTGTTTACTTATTTCTCGATATGTATGTCAAATCATTTGTGATATTGAAAATTTTCTAATTTAAAAGTTATTCAATATTTATTTATGTTTCAAAATTTATTTAATTTTAATTTTGATATTGAAAGCTATTTTAATTTTATTATTTCAATAGTTATATTATAGGCATTATTTAAATATTATATATATAATATGTTATTATGTGAATAAAGAATAAAATATTATATATAACATACTAAAAAATTCCGTGCATCGCACGGGTCAAAGTCTAGTGATTGAATAAGCAAGTTGGTGTTGGGTGAGAATTTCCTCTTTTTATATCCGATTGTATTTTCGTTGACTACCTCTTGTAATATAAAATATTGAATTGCTTTTAGAAGAAAAAAAAGAGATAGTAGTATAAATAGATAAATAGATCCTATAAATATATAATTTAAAATTTCATGATGATGACAAACAACTAATCGGTTTATTTTGGAGTTGCAAGGAACAATAAAGATGTTACTGCAAACTTTCACAAATATGATAATCATTTACTAAAATACATTTACGAATTTTAATTAATAAACTAATTAAATCAAATCAAATTAAATAAATAATTGTATATTAATGAAAAAAAATAGTTACTATTTTAATAATAATTTAAAAACATTTAACTTTAAATAAACAAATAAAATATTAAAGAATTAATAAATATCATAACATGCGTTTTCAATTAAAAAGAAATATGATAAAAGTCATTAAGATGAGAACTTTTTTCTTCTTTCTTTCATTCATCTACTCCACCTCATATTTCTTTCTCAAAATTTAATAGGGTGAGATGTAAACATGCATCTAATTTCTTGATAGAAAAAACTGCCAAAAACATGATTGGCTTTTTTTTGGTCTCAAAACTTAATCAAAATCAACACACAAGACTCTAATTCAAGCAACTCATTAAATACTCATGTGAGGGAGAGTTATACGTCACACTTCAAAAATTTTGTTTACATCATTGATTAAGTTATACATCATTGATGAAGATCTTTCCAAAGTTTCTGACTCGTCGCTGCATGTCCAAAACAGTGTGACTTTCCAAGGCTTGTGATATTGAGCAGTGTGACTTAACGGAAGACATCGGCTCTGATAAGATAGAAGGTATTTCCATATTTTTCTCAAAACAAATGTAAATTGATGTTCACTTTAACTGCAGTTACCGGGTGTAAATTTTACTCAAAAGTGGCTATATTAGGAGATACCATCAAAATATTTTTTACTCAAAAAGGTTGTACTGTACCCCACCCATCCATCTATGATATCTGGTTTTTTATGGAACCCAATTGTGTTAATTGATCCATTCATAGGAGGCCTTACTTAACAGGGGATAAGATTTCATTGTTATTGTTGTGTGTTGATCTTGCCTTTTGAAATTAAATGTCAGTTGATATCGAACAAAAGAGTCATCTGTGGCCTATTTCTTTGTGTTGTCTTCAAAATGTAAGATTTGTAACCTGAATAAACACTTGCAGAGGAGCTGGTAACAGGTTTGTCTTGTGTGTCATGGGAAAAAGTAGATGTTAGCTTCCACAGTAGCAGACAAAGATTTGCTGCTCATACTGTCATTCAGGTTTGTCTTGCTCTGTCCTTGCTTGTGTCAAACCTTGAGTCACACGTGATACTATTTATTTGAATACCTAATAATGTTCTTCCTCCAACTTTTCTTGCTATTTATAGGTTAAAGATCGAATCTCACATATAGAAGGTGCAGATGTTATACATCATATGATTGACCATTTTTTGACACAGAAGATGTCAGTCTCCAGAGTTGTATACATATCGCTTGCTTGCTAGAAACAATGTTGTTATTGATTGAAACAATGTTCTTTATGTGTGAATCAATTTGTTTTTTGGCAAATAAACATAATGTAGTGGCATAGCTGCTTCTCCATTAGCTGGTAAACTGATTGTTTTTATTGGTGCTGGCGGTGCTACTAAGCCAATTGCTTATGGTGCAAAAGAGATAATGGTAGTGGCATAGCTGCTTCTCCATTAGCTGGTAAGCTGATTGTTGTTATTTAGTGGCATAATTTTGATAAGTGAATACTGAATATGTTTTACATTAAAGTAGTTAAATATTATATTAGTCCATTTCCTATTATATTGCCATTAATGAGACGTATTATAATTACTTTGATAAGTTGAGATCGAGTTTCAAAGTCCATTTGCTTGATAATTATAAGGAACTGTGGAGAAATTCAAGTGAATGGTACAATGAAACCAGTCTTCTCAACAATGGAAGGCCTGTTGAGTTTGATGGGTACATGAGAGTTGCGGTGGATACGAAATGCTGCTGGACTGAATCAGTAGGACTTAATCTACTTTGTAGGTTTTATTGACAACAAATGCTGATGGAGTGAAGTTTTATTGACAACAAATGCTTATGCTCTGGTAAGCCGACTTTACAAACATATCCTGTTATTTTGGATCATTATTATTATGACATTGTGGGCTAATCAACGCGAATGATATAACATACATAATGTTTTGGATCATTATTAGACCTTAGGATAGGACATAGATTTCTATATTCAAAGGGATTCAGGTGATATCAATATGTTTCCCAACTGTGTGCCATGTCCTAAAGGAGGCTCATGGTGAGATAATTAATGGATAATGGCAGCTAATGTTACAAGGATTTCATTGTGGATCTTTTCTTAACTTCTTGAATTTGAATAATTTATATAATGTGAGATAATTTTTTTAATGTTTGTTGATATATAGCCCACTATTGGCAAGTAGCTTGCTAACTATTATTCACACTCTGCTGGATCAAACAAGACAGAATGGGATGAGAATTATATGATGCTGTAACACCTCAAAATTTACCCTAGCGTTGCTAACCTTTTTGGCTTATGCTTCATCTCATTCGCATTGTCATTTCTCCATTTTGAATTGTTCTTTTGGGCATGGGATCAAGGTATTCTCTAGCAGCTCACAGCGTCATCAGTTCCAGTATGATTTTTAATGGTGTTCAAGGCCAAGCAGATAGCTTTCCAAGTCTTTTTGAGCATTTATTTTGCTCATTAAGCGACTGGATGATCAGAAACTCCGGCAGTCAATTTTTTGATCAGTCATTCAGCACCAGACAGTTGTTATCAGCAATTTAATCGGAGTACGGAAAAACAGTTCACAGCATATTTCAAGTGTTTTCCAGTGGTAATATCAAGTTTTGAGTTTCAGAGGTTTAACGGGTTCAAAACAGCTATCAGAAGTCACTTTTCCAAGTTTCCCTCCAAAGGCGCCAAAATTCAAAATTTGAACTGAGTAACTGGTTACTCACTGTTTGTTAACCGGTTACTCTGAGCCAAGTTTGAAAAATTAAATTTACATCATTTGTGATCATGTACTTGGCATGTGTACATGGGGAAGCATCTAGAATTGATATTTTCATCATTTTCCACCCAAAATTCAAATTCTCTCCATCATTTTTCCACACTAATTCCACATTTTCTGTCCTAATCCACATTTCATCCCAATTTCCACTCACTTAACCTCACTCCAAACCCAAACTTAACTCCTAACCTAGGGGTTATTTAAACCAATTTATCCCAAACCTCTAAAACCTACATCATTTTAACTCTCCAATTTTTCAGAATTTCTCTCAATTCTCGCTCACTTTTTCCACTTTTCATCTTCATCTTCAACCTCTCACCAAAGCTCCATATCCATAGATTCACAAATTCTTCATTGGAATTTGTGAATTCTTGAGCTAAACCTCCATCACATCATCATTCTTGGTTCAATTCTGATATAGCTACTGGTTTGGATCTTGGAATCACTTTCGAGAGCAACTTTTGATTATTTGGAGTGTTCTTGCTTGGATCTTGAAGTTTCTTGCTAGGATCTTGAAGATTATTGTATAGATCTCTGGTTTTCTTGCTTGGATTCATCAAATTCTGTTTGCAACACTTACCAAAGCAATTCTCAGCTTTGTAGGTTGGTGAATTTCAGATCCACACTCATTTTAGCTTGCAACTTATATAATGTAGATCCATGATTTTTTGATGTGTTTTGATACATTTGTGTGAATTTGAGTGTGGATGTTGATGATTATTGGATCTAAGTGATGTTTGAATACTGTGTTTGAATTTAATTTTCGTGCATTGTTGATTACAAGATCATTGGATATGATTGCATAAGTGATTTGCTGCTGAAAAGTGCTTTTGAAACAATTTTTTTTGGCTACTGTCCCAGAGTAACCGGTCAACACAAAAACACTGTAATTATGTTAACCGGTTAACATGTGTATTTTTGCGTAAATGGTATGATTTTCAACTAAGTAACCGGTTACTCACCGTTTGTTAACTGGTTACTCTGGGACAGAATGTGTATTTTTGTGCATTTTCTTGTTTGTTTGAGATCCTTTTCATGCCTAAACTTCATGGATTATTATGTTGATGATTTGTCGATCATTCTTGAGCTATTGCACCTCACACTATAGCATGCACACAATTTTCCGACACGCGAGTCTTGGTTCATCGATGAATGTTTATGTTTGCGTTGTTGATTAATTGATGCGATGAACACATAACACACACTTCTCAAGCATGTTGATTGTGACTTGTTGTTGATGTTGCTGGAGCTGTTTGTTTGAACTTGATTGCGTGCATTTAATTTCATGAGATACATGCTTGTTTTCAACTTTGTTCATATGCTTAATGTTGTGCATCCCCTCATGATGTGGTGCATTCTTTCATGTTGTCTCGAAGTGTTTGTTTGCCATGATATATGATGTGTTTGTAATCATAATGCATGATGTTTGATGCGTGTTTGCTTTGCCATGCTTGATTCGTATTCAAATGTATCACATGCTGCCTTGTTTCTACAGTTGTCTAAGTGTATGTGTACTGTTGTATGTGCTGCTGGCTGACATTTTACACCCTTTCTTGTGCTGAATTGTGTGCTGTTATAAGCTGTACTGCTTGTGGGATGCTTTTTACCACTGTTTTGGTGCAGGAACGTTGTGGTAGCTGCTGTTTTTATTTATTCACTTCTTTCCCTCCTTCGTCTCCTTCACTCCTTCTATTCCCTTGAGTCTCAGGACTTGTTTAAGTCTTGGATTCACTCCCTTTAGGGCTACCTAGTCCAACTTAATTTTCGATTAAGCTTGGAGTAGGATTAGCACTAGGTCTTAGGTAATTGTTTCTCGCCTAAACTTCACTAACCATAGGACCACCCTTTTGCATGACAACACTAGGATATTGATTCCCTTAGAGTCACCCTTCTTCCTTGTGTCTTCTCTTCTCATCTCATAACACTTCTAAAACACTTAATAAATATAACGAATATTGCGCTCGAGCCTTAAGTGTAGGAAATGAAGAATGAGGGGTCTCCCTTCCTCTTCTAGAGTGTTTAGCATACGTTCTATTTGGGGGCGACCATGCGATTCACTCACTCCCGCATGGTAGAATTTGGTGAAATATAAGTTACGAACTAACTTCAATCCACTTCTGTCTAAAATACAAAAAACAAACTCAAACCTTTTTCATCCTTCGGGATTGTTAAAGTCTCAAATCATTTTCAGAAAAGGGCACGTTACTTCCGTCTCGTCGCAAACAGGCATCGGCCCTAACTGTCGGACGCGAATCTAACGTCGCTCATAAAAAACACTAACCGACCTCGTTAGGTCGAGCTATAACTGCTCTGATTTCCTCTCTCTAGTCTGATTGAGGATACGTAGGCACGAGACGACGATGTCTTGGCGAGCAACCTCCCCCCTTAGTTCGTGTCCGAACTACGTTGACTCTGATTTTCCTGTTCCCGAGGGAATACGTAGGCCTAGGGCTCCGAGGATGTCATATCGTGTCACTTATTTTTCTTTTCTTTTTTGTTTCTTCGCTCTTTTCCGTTCCCGTTCCTTCTCGTTTCCAGTAGCAGTGGAGCTCCAGATGACGACACCCTTTGATCGAGACAGCAAGCGTGGATCCCGTCGAGTACGATGGATGTGTGGGGTGCTAACATCTTCCCTTCGCGTAACCGACTCCCTTACCCGTTTCTCCTGGTCGCGAGACCATGCTCTTTTCCTTCCCTCAGGTTTACGCAGTGTTTCCTTTCCCTCTATTGGGATAAATACACATTGTTGGCGACTCTGTTTTCTGTGCCACTTTCGCGTTTGTACCATGGATAAAAATCCCCGGGAGCGACAGCTGGCGACTCTGCTGGGGACTAGTTGACCTCTTGCTGGTCCATCCCCTTTTGCGAGTCAATCCTAGTGATTGTTTATTTGATTTCATTGGGTGTTTATCTGTTGTGCTTTATTTTGTTGTATATTACTGTATATTATTGTTTTAGTGTATTTACCGCATTTATTGCATTGCATGTCATTTTTTGCTGTACTGCTCTGCTGCTGGATTTTCTGTTTGTAGGGTGGGTTGGATTCATGAGAGAAAAGCCCAATACCCAGGCTTGAGCATACACCTATGATTAGCGTGGAAAGTAGTGTGACTTGTTTGGCATTTGTCCAGACTTAGTATACATGAAAACTCCACATCCATACGAGGTTTTCTCGGTAATATTCTATCCTGCGCATTTGGGGTAGACGATGGAATATAACCTGGAAAACTGTCGACTCTGGCGACCATCTCCCGAGGACTCAACAATGCCTCTCCTCCCGGCACGTGATAATGGCAGTCCAGAAATGGTAAACCCATTACAGTTGTCGATCCGAGGACCCAATGTTGGGAACTTACCATAGGATGGCCCTTTTTTTTGGGGGGAATCAGTGGACGACCTCTTTGTTTGGCGATAGTATTGTACCCCGAGGGATGAATGTACTATTGCTTCTCAAATCGAGAATCCGAGGCTGAGGATCCCGTCTTCTAGAACCCACATGTGAGAGGGGATGGGTGTTTGCAGGTCTGCAGGTAACCGAAACCTTCAACCTACCCGGTTTTCTAGATTTCTCATCGGTGTACTGTTATTATCCTGATTTTTATGGCAGTTTGAGTGGGCCATTATTCTGGATTTCTGGGTTTCTGATATATGGGGTTTTATTCGGTCAACAGAGCAACAACAATTTTGAGCATCATGGATACCTTGATCCCATGTTTGCATTTGCATCATCATTTTGCATTCTAACATGTTTGTTCATTTGTAGGGCTGCATCCTAACTTTGATTTTGGTTATCCGAAGACTGTCCATGATGACTACTAGCATTGGAGAGAGAAAGAATATCATCCCGTACAAGTTCCCGGAGCTTCATTTAGATGTTGTGCACAAGATCTCAGCTATGGCAAAACCCGGGGTATTGACAGACTTTAGAAGAGAGTATGGGAGGATTCTGAGTTTCGCCTGAAATGTTACCAACTATGAGTTCAGGGCTCTACACACTCTGGTGCAGTTCTATGACCCTCACCTGTGGTGTTTTCTGTTTGCGGATTATCTTTTAGCTCCGACATTAGAAGAGTATGCTCTCATTTTGGATGTTTCTGTCAAAGAAGAAGTTCCCTTCTATCCTTCTAAGGAGTTTCCCGATTTAGAAAAGGTTGTTGCTGTGTTACCTTTGGATTAGTCTTTGCTGAAGAAGAATGTTGTGAGTAAAGGAGGTTATAAAGGCCTTCACACGAAGTTTTTGATCAAGCAGGCTGCTATTTGTGCTAAGGCTAAGTGTTGGTCGGGGTTCAATGCAAGTCTGGCTATGTGTGTTTATGGAACAGCGTTGTTCCCTAATGTGAAGGATTTCGTAGACGTGCACGTTGTCCGGATATTCACCATGAAGAATCTGGTACCTACCTTGCTTATGGATCTGTATTATTCCATGCACTATAAGAATGAGAATAGGAGAGGAGGACCTCTTTACTTTTGTGCTCCAGTTCTTTACAAGTGGTTTGCCGATCGCCTGCCCAAATCTGGGGCATTCGAAGACACTAAAGAAACATTGGATTTGTCGAAGAGATTGATGGGATTAAGGGCTGACAACTTGATTTGGATCAATCGTGATTTGCTGGGCCAAGAGATCCTGATTAGCTATGGAGGTTACCCAAACGTACCTTTAATAGAAAGAATAGGGGGAATTAATTATAACCCTATTCTTGCTGTTAGTCAATTTGGGTATGCTTTGAAGGAGCCGCCAAAGGACCAAGATGTTCAAGAGTCTCTATATGTGAGTGGAGAAGCCAATTTAGAAGTGTTAAAAGAAGCTGCAAATACTTGGGAAGATCGCCACAAGAAAGGAAAGATTTCTTTTGGAAAGTGTAACAACAAAGCCTTCCCCGCATACGAGGACTGGATTCAGAGGAGAGTAGAGAGTGTACTTCTACCGTTATGAAGAAAACCTCCATTTTACCCCCTACTGATTGAACCTCCGACCACAATTGAGATAGAGAAGTATAACAAACTGTGGGCTGAAAAGAAGAAGCTTCGAGAGGAGAACGATGAGCTGCAAAGAGAGATTTACCAGTTGAAACATGAGCGAGGCGAAGCTGTTCATGTCGCTAAGTTAAAGATGGAGCTTCTCGCTAAGAAAGAAAATGAGCTGGCCGAAGAGGTCATAGTCCGACAAAAGGTAGGACAAGCTCTTAAAAGTGTTAGTAGGATTCTCAAATCCAAGAAGGAGGACCTAGCCAAGGCTTGGTAAAAAATTCACAAGTTCAACGCTTACCGAGATACTGCAATAACAGCCAACAAACAGAGAGAAGGTCAGTTCCTGGATCAGATCGAGAGTTTGAAGGCGAAGCTCAAGAAGAAAGATGAGGAGATCTTATTAGGGACGTTCCAGAGATACGCAGTTGAGGAGCGACTCAATGAGGCCATAGCAACCATAGCAGAGCTGAAGATATGAGCTGAAGTGAAGAGGCCTAGGGGTGAAGGCTCTAGCTCAGGCAGTGAATGACACTCTGTAGCTTGTTTTTCTTTGTATCTCGGGTCACCACCAGAATTGTTGGATGGGATCTTTGCTTCTTTTGTTTTCAAACTTATTATGCTATTTTGGGTTGTAACCTCTGACAGTGATTTTTCTCTGATTTATATATGAGCAGCAGTTTCATCCTATCTCGTCTTTAAACTGGAATCAAGGGGTGGATCGCCCTGCAAATATTCAAACATGTTCATTTGCACATGCATAATCATATTCATTTTTGCATCGCAGGTGCTCGTTCCGGGTTGTTCTAACCTTTATTTGGTTGCAGGCAGGATTGATAACCAAGTGATTCATCGATATTCTACTAGATCAAATTAGAAGAGAATTATGGAGAAGATGCAAGCTGATATGGGTGCCATGCAGGCCCGTATAGACCAATTCATGGAGCTAATGCAAGGTGTTGCCCAAGGGCAAGAGCAATTAAGGACTTTGGTCCAACCCTTAGTGGCAAGGGTGGATGAAGACGGGGTTCTTCATGGTGGAGTCCACAATGGCATTGTTGGTAGCGGTTACCCAGGGAAGTCTTGTGGGTGTAGAGATCCCTATTCCTGGTGTTGTGATCCCTCTGAGCGGAGGAGAGCAGCTTGTGATTCCTTCTGTTGTGGGAGGAGGAAGTGTTTGTGTTGTTCATGGTCGTCGTTTTGAAGACCAACAAGATGATGTTTTCTCTCTGCTAGGCGGGGATGCTGGTCCTCAGGCTGACAATGATCAAAGGTTCAGACTCATTGAAGAACAACTAAGGGGAGTGGTGAATCATAATTCTGTAGGAATGGATCTGGAGGATTTGGGGCTGGTTCATGGAGTTGTAATTCCGCACAAATTTCAGGTGCCCACTTTTGCAAAATACAATGGTACCACCTGTCCCAAGACGCATGTCAGGGCATACGCGAGGAAGATGGTCCGTATTCTAAAGCTGAGAAATTGCTGATGCATTTTTTCCAGGACAGCCTGTCTGGGGCATCCTTGGAATGGTATATGCAACTGGGGAGATGCCATGTCCGCAATTGGAGAGAATTGGTCGAGGACTTTATCAAGCACTACCAATATAATACTGATATGGCTCCCAACAGGACCCTGTTACAGAATATGTCTCAGAAGAATAATGAAAGCTTCAAGGAATATGCGCAGAGATGGCGTGAATTGGCGGTAAGGGTGCAGCCGCCCATGTTGGAAAAGGAAATGCTGAATTTATTTATGGATACTTTGCCGGGACATTATTATGAGAAACTGTTACCGTGCACATCAGGCAAGGTTTCTGATTTGATCATGGTCGGGGAAATGTTAGAGAGTGGAATCAAAGCAGGGAAGGTAGCAGGTAGTGATGGGTCGTCTTCTGGTCAAGGGAAGAAACCCTACGCTAATTATAAGAAGAAGGAGGAAGCCAATTCTGTGTCGTCTCACCGAGGTAAAGGAAAATAGCATCAGAGTTATAACCAGTAGGTAGCTTCAGTGACAATTCCTACAGCACCTCCACAGCAGCAACAGAATCGTGCTCTATGCCAGCAGCATTTTACTCCTAAACATAACTGACATTTCGATACTCCACCTCTACCATATTCACAATTGTTTCAGCATTTGCTACAGTTGCAGTTAATCCAGAAAAGGACTCTAGCTCCTCCTACCGGTAATCCACCTCCGAGTTATAATCCTAATGCCCACTATGACTTTCATTCTGGGGCACCCGGACACTATATTGAAGACTGCAAAGCTTTTAAGCACGCAGTCCAAGACTTGGTGGATTCAAAGGCTATTAACTTTTCAAATGATGGGCCGAATGTCATCCAGAATCCAATACCGAACCATGGTGGACCAAGGGTTAACGATGTGTTAGAGGAGAATGAAGCTTTGAATTTGGTTACGGATGTTAATGAATTAAGGACTCCTTTGATGGTGGTAAAGAAGAGGTTATTGAGGGGTGAGGTGTCCCCCGGATGTGATGAGAATTGTTCAGATTGTATGTCGCAAGTGAATGGGTGTAGCTTGTTGAAGTCAGGAATTCAAAAGCTGATAGATGAAGGTCGATTGCAGTTTGACCGATGTGACCAACAGAAAGAGGTTGTTAGCAGAAAAAATGAGGTTGCTACCATTACTATCCCTTTTAAAACAATCACTATTTCAGGGCCGGTAAGACCAGCACCGGTTATTATTACAGCTCCCGGACCCGTACCGTATGAGAGTACCAAGGCCATTCCTTGGAACTATGGGGTCGAAGTGTTTGTCAATGGACAGAAACAAGAACTGGTGGGAACTTCTGTAGTGAACTCTTGTGTTGAAAGCAATATTGAGGCAGGGGCTATCACGAGAAGTGGTAGGGTCTTTATCCCTTCAAATGATCAAGCTGGTAGTTCTAAACAAGACAAAGGGAAATAGGTTGTAGGTAGTTCTGTGCAAGAACCAATAGTGAATGACTCCACGACAGGGCCGGATAATAATTCTTTCTCCGAGAACGTAGAAGAATTTATGAGATTAATCAGGAAGAACGATTACAAGATTGTTGATCAGTTGCATCAGACTCCGTCCAAGATATCCATCTTGTCTCTGTTATTGTGTTCTGAGGCACACCGAAATGCATTGCTGAAAGTACTGAATGCTGCTTGCATACCTCAAGAGATCTTTGTTAATCAGTTGGAGGGGGTAGTGGTCCATGTTAATGCAGGCAATGGCCTGGGTTTTACTGATGTTGACTTGACTCCAGCTGGGAGAAACCATAACAATGCCTTGCATATTTCTGTTGAATGTCGTGGATCGTTGATGTCTCATGTGCTTGTGGATACTGGGTCCTCTTTGAATGTTCTGCCTAAGAAAGGCTTGATGAAGCTGGACACCCGAGGGTTGGTATGCACACCTAGTGATTTGGTGGTGCGCGCTTTTGACGGCTCGAAGAGGTCTGTTTTTGGTGAGATTGTGCTACCAATTAAGGTTGGACCGAAAGTTTTCGATGCTACCTTCTATATCATGGACATCCAACCTGCCTACAGCTGTCTGCTGGGTCGTCCATGGATTCACGGTGCCGGGGCTGTGACGTCTACATTACATCAGAAGTTAAAATACATGGTAGACGGTCATGTGGTAACAGTTTGTGGAGAAAATGATATTATGATAAGCCAACTATCTACTTTCAAATATGTGGAGGTAGATGGTGAGATACATGAAACTCTATGTCAGGGTTTCGAAGCAGTGAAGATCACTGAGAAGCCTCTCAAAGAAGGTAGCCAATCTGAAGTGGTTCAGCCTATAGTGGTACATCAGCCAGAGATTTCAATGTCTTCTTTCAAAGATGCTCGGGCCGTGGTTGAAGCCGATGGTTCACAAAAGTGGGGTCAGGTTATTAATATCCAAGAAAAGCGGAATACTCATGGACTGGGTTATAAGCCACCCAGGGATCCTGAAGAGCCTCCCAAGTTCTATGGTCCGGTCCGTTTCTCCAGTGCTAGTGTTTTCTTCGACAGAGTCAATGCTATTGAGGAGGATGGGGATAGTGATTGTGATATGGATAGTTGGGTCCGCCCATGTGTCCCAGGCTAAAGCCTTCTCAACTGGTCGTCGAAAAGAGTCATTCAAGTGACCGGACCAGAGTAATTGCTTCTGTTTGTCATCTCTATTAATCCTACATTCTGCCTAAGACGTAGTGATTCTTGCTTGTAGGGCTTGAATGTTTTTGTATGCTTTTTCTTTATCATTAATAAAGGACGTTTTCACATTCAAATGTTTAGATCCCTGTTTTTCTGTTTTTGTTTTTGCATTAAAATCACAGCAAAATGGCAATGTGTTTTTGTTTGATGCATCCATAATAAACATATATCATCAATCATGCAGGTTTTCTTGTTCAGATTCCACCCATCATGATTCAGCTATGGCTCGATATGACTTCGATAATCCCATATATCAGGCTGAAGAAGGGACTGATGAAGATTGTGCCTTACCAGAGGAATTAGCCAGGCTGTTAAAACAAGAGGAAAAGGTCATTCTGCCTCATCAGGAGGAAATCGAGGTTGTTAACTTGGGAACCGGGGACGCAAAGAAAGAGGTACGAATTGGGGCTGCTTTGGAAGACACTGTCAAGGGAAGATTGATTGAAATGCTCCAAGAGTATGTGGATATCTTCGCCTGGTCTTACCAAGACATGCCTGGGCTCGACACTAACATCATGGTACACCGGCTGCCGCTCAAAGAAGGATGTGCTCCGGTTAAGCAGAAGCTGAGAAGGACGAAACCGAAGATGTTTGTCAAGATTAAAGAAGTGGTTCAGAAATAGTTAGATGTTGGGTTTCTTGCTATAACGAATTATCCTCCGTGGGTTGCTAATATTGTACCTGTGCCTAAGAAGGACAGAAAGGTTAGAATGTGTGTTGATTACAGAGATCTAATAGAGCAAGCCCAAACGACGACTTCCAGCTTCCTCACATTGATGTGTTAGTGGACAACACTGCTCAAAATTCTGTGTTTTCCTTCATGGATGGCTTCTCTGGGTATGACCAAATCAAGATGGCCCCAGAGGACATGGAGAAAACGACGTTCATAACACCGTGGGGAACATTCTGTTACAAAGTGATGCCCTTTGGATTGAAAAATGCTGGGGCAACATATCAGCGGGCGATGGTGACTCTCTTTCATGATATGATTCACAAAGAGATCGAGGTCTATGTTGATGACATGATTGCGAAGTCACAAACAGAGGAAGAGCATCTGGTGAATCTCCAGAAACTGTTTGAAAGGTTGAGAAAGTTCAGATTGAGGTTGAATCCAAACAAGTGAACCTTCGGGGTGAGATCTGGAAAGTTACTGGGTTTTATTGTCAGCGAAAAAGGTATCGAGGTTGACCCTGCTAAAGTAAAAGCCATTCAAGAAATGCCTGAACCAAGAACAGAAAAGGAGGTTTATGGATTCCTAGGGAGGTTGAACTACATTTCTAGATTCATCTCTCATCTTACAGCCACGTGTGAACCGATATTCAAGTTGCTAAGAAAATATCAGGAGGTCAGGTGGAACGAGAATTGTCAAAAGGCGTTTGAAAAAATAAAAGAGTATTTGCAGGAACCTCCGGTCCTTATGCTGCCAGTGCCAGGAAGGCCATTGATTATGTATCTTACGGTTCTTGAGAACTCAATGGGGTGTGTGCTCGGTCAACACGACGAGTCAGGTAGAAAAGAGCATGCCATCTACTACCCGAGTAAGAAGTTTACTGATTGTGAGTCGAGGTACTCAATGCTGGAGAAAACATGTTGTGCACTTGCTTGGGCATCTAAGCGTTTGAGGCAGTATATGTTAAACCACACAACCCTCTTGATTTCGAAGATGGATCCGATTAAGTATGTGTTTGAAAAGCAGGCGCTTTCTGGAAGAATAGCCCATTGGTAGATGGTTATGACAGAATACGATATTCAGTATGTTTTCCAAAAAGCCATTAAGGGAAGTGTTTTGTCAGAATATCTCGCTGAACAATAAATTAAGGATTATCAATCGATGAAGTTTGAATTTCCTGATGAGCACATCATGTATCTGAAGATGAAAGACTGTGAAGAGCCTCTACTTGATGAAGGACCTGAAATTGGATCCCAATGGAAGCTGGTCTTTGATGGGGCTGTCAATTCATACGGTAACGGAATCGGGGCAGTCATTACGACTCCAAAAGGTTCTCATATACCTTTCACTGCTCGATTAGCGTTCGTATGCACCAAAAATGAGGCAGAATATGAAGCATGCATTATGGGGTTGGAAGAAGCGATTGATTTGAGAATCAAGAACCTCGATGTCTATGGTGATTCCGCGTTGGTGGTTAATCAGATTATGGGAGAGTGGGAAACTCGTCAAGCGAACTTGGTGCCTTATAACAACTATGCCAGAAGGTTGTTACCTTTCTTTGACAGAGTTGATTTCCATCATATACCCCGGTTGGAGAATCAGATGGCTGATGCGTTGGCGATGTTGTCTTCGATGTATCTGGTGAATCATTAGAATGAAACTCCTTCGATCAGGATCATGCGTCTGGATAGACCAGCTTTTGTGTTTGCAGTTGAAGATGTGTCAGATGGCAAACCATGGTATCATGATATCCAGGTTTTTCTGAAGAGTCAAGAGTATCCAGAAGGTGCATCCACCAAAGACAAGAAAACTCTGAGGAGGTTGGCAGGAAATTTCTTTCTGAATAAAGACGATGTGCTATACAAAAGGAATTTTGACATGGTCTTGCTACGTTGTGTTGATGAACACGAGGCAAACCTGTTAATGGAGGAAGTTCATGAAGGATCTTTCGGTACCCATGCCAATGGGCATGCTATGGCCAGAAAACTGCTGAGAGCGGGGTATTATTGGATGACTATGGAATCTGATTGTTTCAAATACGCCTGAAAGTGTCATAAATGCCAGATTTATGCAGATAAGGTGCATGTGTCGCCTGCTCCACTGAATGTGTTGTCATCACCTTGGCCCTTTGCCATGTGGGGCATTGATATGATCGGAAAGATTGAGCCGACTGCTTCCAATGGGCATCGTTTCATTTTGGTTGCCATCGATTATTTCACGAAGTGGGTGGAGGCAGCCTCGTTCGCAAATGTCACTAGACAAGTGGTAGCCAGATTTATCAAGAAGGACATCATCTGCCGGTATGGAGTCTCGGAGAGAATCATTATTGATAATGGTTCAAATTTGAATAACAAGATGATGCAGAAGTTATGTCAGAGCTTTAAGATTGAACATCACAATTCTTCTCCCTATCGTCCGAAGATGAATGGGGCTGTTGAAGCAGCGAATAAGAACATCAAGAAGATTGTACAGAAAATGGTAGTGACCTATAAAGACTGGCATGAGATGTTTCCGTATGCTTTACACGGTTATCGTACTTCGGTACGCACATCGACTGGGGCAACTCCTTTCTCATTGGTATATGGTATGGAAGCAGTTCTACCATTAGAAGTTGAGATTCCTTCTTTAAGAATTCTAGCAGACTTGAAGCTTGATGAAGCTGAGTGGGTGCGTTCTAGACTGAATCAGCTGAACCTTATTGAAGAGAAGATATTGGCATCCATTGCACATGGTCGGTTGTATCAGAGCAGGATGAAGAAAGCCTTTGATCAGAAAGTGTGTCCTCGATGTTTTCAGGCTGGTGAATTAGTTTTGAAAAGGATCCTTCCTCCTCAGACATATCATAGGGGCAAATGGACTCCAAACTACGAAGGGCCATATGTAGTAAGACAGGTTTTCTTTGGTGGAGCTTTATTACTCTCAACTATGGATGGCGAAGATTTTACGTCCCCTGTGAACGCAGACGTAGTCAAAAAATACTTTGCATAAAAGAGACCCGCTGGACACAAAAAGAAAGTCCAAGCAAAAAAGGGGCATCCCGGCGAACCATAAAAAGAAAAAAGGGTTCGGGCAAAAATTAGGGATAATAAGAAAAAAGAATAAACCCGCAAAGTTGAAAACCTGAAAAGGCAACTTTGGCAAAAAAGGGTATCCCGGTGGATTGAAAATCCGAAAAGGGCGATCCAGGCAAAAGTTAGGGATTTAAACGCAAGAGGCTACGATCTGCATTCGGTCTGTGAACACTTTTGACACTTGGAAATTTCGAAGGAAAGGAATCAGTCCAGTCAGTCTTTTCGAAGGCCAGAGCATCTGCGGATAAGCAAGGCGTATGGGGTCATAGTTGAATTGAATCATGGTGGATATCTGTTCCCCACATTGCCAACATGTGTATTTTTTTTTTATTTTCTTTTGTGCAATTACCTCTTTTCAGGAATTGCCTCCGAATGTAAATGCCTATTCACAGGCCAATCCATTCAATAAAATTTTCATTTCACTCAAAAGCCTTCCATTTGTGTTTTTACTTTTGCTGTTTTGTTTGTGAAAATGTCGATTCT
This sequence comes from Lathyrus tuberosus, assembly GCA_022829125.1. NCBI lineage: Eukaryota > Viridiplantae > Streptophyta > Magnoliopsida > Fabales > Fabaceae > Lathyrus > Lathyrus tuberosus. The sequence goes on along the minus strand of JALAZF010000111.1, from coordinate 7,525,380 downwards.
GTTGAAATCCCCAGCAAGAGACTTATAGAATATCTCCTTGGGACAAGGATGTTATTTTCCCCACCGGGTCTGAGCACTCATTCTCCTCAGCTAGTCGAGAAATGTTTTTCTCATCAGCAATGATATGAGTTAATCCCCTCAGATGAGTAAGCTTGATGTTATCCTATAGCAGGGCAGATGTCAGCATCTACCGTTCCTCAAGCAGGTTTGCTGGTCATGGACGGTACTCCCCAGCAGGGTAAAAGTACTAATCTTCCCCGGCAGGGTAAAAGCAAGGGCATCTCCCAACAGCAGGTGGAGTTCGGTGATATCCCCAAACAGGTTTAGAGTTATTGACTTGTCTCCCCAAGCAGAGTTTGGTGGTGATCTTCACAATGATCTGTTCAACAATAGTTGAAATCCCCAGCAGGTCCTAAGTCCAATGGTTATTGGCATATTTCAAATCCAGGTGTTGAGTTATGTCTTCGATGGAAGTCATTGGTAATCCCCAGCGGAGAGAGTTTCTCTTTGGGTTTCATATCCTTTTTTTTCGTTATTATCCATCTCCAGCAGAGTGGATCTTCTCTCGGAGTTTCCAGCAGAGTTTGTGATCAGGATCTTCCTCAACAGAGTGAGGTCTTTCTCAGCAGGGTCTCTTACGTCAGAGGACAATTTAGTTTGTCATCCCCGGTGGAGCTGCCTTGGTCTTCAGCATTTATTTTGCTGAGACGCCTCTTTTGCATTGTATAAGCATTTTTGCATGGCATCCTCCTAAACGCGTAGCATTTCCATTTCGTATGGAGCATTACGCCATAGAAAAATTCAAACATATTTATTTGAAGCATAAGCCAGGTTTGATATCCTTTGCCAGTTTCTTTCCCCGGCAGAAAGTAACATGATTCAGGAGATGTTGTTTAACATTACACCGCAACCAGTGGATTAGTCCTTCTTGTTGGTCCTTCCTACATTTCCCCACAGAGTTGTCTATTTATATTTCTCTCTTCCCCAGCGGATTTATCTTTGTAGATCTGTGGATTCTACTTATCTCGGGTTTGGAGGTCTATCTTTGACTTAGTCCTTCTTTTTGGAGGTCCATCTTCGGCTGGGTCTTTCTTTTCGAGTTCGCTTTCGGTCGTCCTCGTACTCGTTGTTATTTCGTTATCCCCAGTAGAGTTATCCTATATGGTATAACCCTTGTTGGAAGTCTGCTTTCGGTCGTACTCGTTTGTTGTTGGAGGTTCGCTTTCGGTCGGTCTTTCTTTTCAAGTCCGCTTTCGGTCGTACACGTTTGTTGTTGGAGGTCTGCTTTCGGTCAGTCTTTCTTTTCGAGTCCGCTTTCGGTCGTACTCGTTTGTTAATGGAGGTCTGCTTTCGGTTGGTCTTTCTTTTTGAGTCCGCTTTCGGTCGTACTCGTTTGTTGTTGGAGGTCCGCTTTCGATCGGTCTTTCTTTTCGAGTCCACTTTCGGTCGTACTCGTTTATTGTTGGAGGTCCGCTTCGGCCGGTCTTTCTTTTCAAGTTCGCTTTCGGTCGTACTCGTTTGTTGTTAGAGGTCCGCTTTCGGACGATCTTTCTTTTCGAGTCCGCTTTCGGTCGTACTCGTTTGTTGTTGGAGGTCCGCTTTCGGTCGGTCTTTCTTTTCGAGTCTGCTTTCAGTCGTACTCGTTTGTTGTTGGAGGTTCACTTTCAGTCGGTCTTTCTTTTCGAGTCCGCTTTCGGTCGTACTCGTTTGTTGTTGGAGGTCCGCTTTCGGTCAGTCTTTCTTTTCGAGTCCGCTTTCGGTCGTACTCGTTTGTTGTTGGAGGTCCGCTTTCGGTCGGTCTTTCTTTTCGAGTCTGCTTTCTGTTGTACTCATTTTATTTTGCTTCTCCCCAACATAGTCTGCCTTCGGTCGGTCTACCTTTTCGAGTTCGTCTGCGGCCGTCCTCGTAAACAACTCTATTTCGGCCTCTCCACAGGTTGCAAATTTTCAGGTTATTTTGGTATTCAAACCTCGTGTATCCCGATTGCCTGAAAGCCGTTGCTATCATACTATCGGATCCAAGGAAGTTTGAATAGGGGCAGCTGTAACACCTCAAAATTTGCCCTAGCGTTGCTAACCTTTTTGGCTTATGCTTCATCTCATTCGCATTGTCATTTCTGCATTTTGCATTGTTCTTTTGGGCATGGGATCAAGGTATTCTCTAGCAGCTCACAACGTCATTAGTTCCAGTATGATTTTTAATGGTGTTCAAGGCCAAGCAGATAGCTTTCCAAGTCTTTTTGAGCATTTATTTTGCTCATTAAGCGACTGGATGATCAGAAACTCCGGCAGTCAATTTTTTGATCAGTCATTCAGCACTAGACAGTTGTTATCAGCAATTTAATAGGAGTACGGAAAAACAGTTCACAACATATTTCAAGTGTTTTCCAGTGGTAATATCAAGTTTTGAGTTTCAGAGGTTTAACGGGTTCAAAACAGCTATCAGAAGTCACTTTTCCAAGTTTCCCTCCAAAAGACGCCAAAATTCAAAATTTGAACTTAGTAACCGGTTACTCACCGTTTGTTAACCGGTTACTCTGAGCCAAGTTTGAAAAATTAAATTTGCATCATTTGTGATCATGTGCTTGGCATGTGCACGTGGGGAAGGATCTAGAGTTGATATTTTCATCATTTTCCACCCAAAATTCAAATTCTCTCCATCATTTTTCCACTCTAATTCCACATTTTCTTTCCTAATCCACATTTCATCCCAATTTCCACTCACTTAACCTCACTCCAAACCCAAACTTAACTCTTAACCTAGGGGTTATTTAAACCAATTCATTCCAAACCTGTAAAACCTACATCATTTTCACTCTCCAATTTTTCAGAATTTCTCTCAATTCTCTCTCACTTTTTCCACTTTTCATCTTCATCTTCAACCTCTCACCAAAGCTCCATATCCATAGATTCACAAATTATTCATTGGAATTTGTGAATTCTTGAGCTAAACCTCCATCACATCATCATTCTTGGTTCAATTCTGATATAGCTACTGGTTTGGATCTTGGAATCACTTTCGGGAGCAGCTTTTGATTATTTGGAGTGTTCTTGCTTGGATCTTGAAGTTTCTTGCTAGGATCTTGAAGATTATTGTATAGATCTCTGGTTTTCTTGCTTGGATTCATCAAATTCTGTTTTCAACACTTACCAAAGCAATTCTCAGCTTTGTTGGTTGGTGAATTTCAGATCCACACTCATTTTAGCTTAATTACAACTTATATAATGTAGATCCATGATTTTTTGATGTGTTTTGATACATTTGTGTGAATTTGAGTATGGATGTTGATGATTATTGGATCTAAGTGATGTTTGAATACTGTGTTTGAATTTAATTTTCGTGCATTGTTGATTACAAGATCATTGGATATGATTGCATAAGTGATTTGCTGCTGAAAATTGCTTTTGAAACAATTTTTTTTTGCTACTATCCCAGAGTAACCGGTCAACACAAAAATAGTGTAATTATGTTAACCGGTTAACATGTGTATTTTTTGCGTAAATGGTCTGATTTTCAACTAAGTAACCGGTTACTCACTGTTTGTTAACCGGTTACTCTGGGACAGAATGTGTATTTTTGTGCATTTTCTTGTTTGTTTGAGATCCTTTTCATGCCTAAACTTCATGGATTATTATGTTGATGATTTTTTGATCATTCTTGAGCTGTTGCACCTCACACTATAGCATGCACACAATTTTCCGACACGCGAGTCTTGGTTCATCGATGAATGTTTATGTTTGCATTGTTGATTAATTGATGCGATGAACACATAACACACACTTCTCAAGCATGTTGATTGTGACTTGTTGTTGATGTTGCTGGAGTTGTTTGTTTGAACTTGATTACGTGCATTTAATTTCATGAGATACATGCTTGTTTTCAACTTTGTTCATATGGTTAATGTTGTGCATCCCCTCATGATGTGGTGCATTCTTTCATGTTGTCTCTAAGTGTTTATTTGCCATGATATATGATGTGTTTGTAATCATAATACATGATGTTTGATGCGTGTTTGCTTTGCCATGCTTGATTCGTATTCAAATGTATCGCATGCTGCCTTGTTTCTACAGCTGTCTAAGTGTATGTGTGTTGTTGTATGTGCTGCTGGCTGACATTTTACACCCTTTCTTGTGCTGAATTGTGTGCTGTTATAAGCTGTGCTGCTTGTGGGCTGCTTTTTACCGCTATTTTGGTGCAGGAACGTTGTGGTAGCTGCTGTTTTTATTTATTCGCTTCTTTCCCTCCTTCGTCTCCTTCACTCCTTCTATTCCCTTGAGTCTCAATACTTGTTTAAGTCTTGGATTCACTCCCTTTAGGGCTACCTAGTCCAACTTAATTTTCGATTAAGCTTGGAGTAGGATTAGCATTAGGTCTTAGGTATTTGTTTCTTGCCTAAACTTCACTAACCATAGGACCATCCTTTTGCATGACAACACTAGGATAGTGATTCCCTTAGAGTCACCCTTCTTCCTTGTGTCTTCTCTTCTCATCTCATAACACTTCTAAAACACTTAATAAATATAACAAATATTGCGCTCGACCCTTAAGTGTAGGAAATGAAGAACGAGGGGTCTCCCTTCTTCTTCTAGAGTGTTTAGCATACGTTCCATTTGGGGGCGACCATGCGATTCACTCGTTCCCGCATGGTAGACTTTGGTGCAATATAAGTTACGAACTAACTTCAATCCACTTCTGTCTAAAATACAAAAAACAAACTCAAACCTTTTTCATCCTTCGGGATTGTTAAAGTCTCAAATCATTTTCAGAAAAGGGCACGTTACTTCCGTCTCGTCGCAAACATGCATCGACCCTAACTGCCGGACGCGAATCTAATGTCGCTCATAAAAAACACTAACCGACCTCGTTAGGTCGAGCTACGACTGCTCTGATTTCCTCTCTCTAGTCCGATTGAGGATACGTAGGCACGAGACGGCGATTTCTTGGCGAGCAACCTCCCCCCTTAGTTCGTGTCCGAACTATGTTGACTCTGATTTTCCTGTTCGCGAGGGAATACGTAGGCCTAGGATTCCGAGGATGTCCTATCGAGTCACTTCTTTTTCTTTTCTTTTTCGTTTCTTTGCTCTTTTCCGTTCCCGTTCTTTCTCATTTCCAGTAGCAGTGGAACTCCAGATGACGACACCCTTTGATCGAGACAGCAAGCGTGGATCTCATCGAGTACGATGGACGTGTGGGGTGTTAACACCTTCCCTTCGCGTAACTGACTCCCTTACCCATTTCTCCTGGTCGCGAGACCATGCTCTTTTCCTTCCCTCGGGTTTACGCAGTGTTTCCTTTCCCTCTATTGGGATAAATACACATTGCTGGCGACTCTGTTTTCCGCGCCACTTTCGCGTTTGTACCATGGATGAAAATCCCCGGGAGCGACAGATGCTACAATTTTTTTGATTTAATAAATAATCAGGTTTGTTATGCTACTTTTTTATCCATTACACAACTTTTAGTTCAGTGGCTAAAGTTTATATATAATCTTATACAATTTCTTTCTATCATTTTCCAGCCTATGACACTTCCTAATTTTTTTGAATCTGCAGAAGTACACGTTGCATTACATGTTGAAAGCAACAGTTATGGCCACTGTTTCATTACATGTTACCTTTGTCACCAGACCTTGATGGTATGTTCAATAGTACAAATGTTTTTGACCTCACAATTTTAGCAGGAACGGTGTAAATCAGTTGCATCTAAAATGAATGCAATGGACCTGAGGCGAGGTATAAAATGAATTGATTTACATTTTTGTTGAACTATCATGAATAAGCAAGTTATGATATTACATGGGTTGTTATTACATGAGCTGACACAAAATAGCATGTTAAGTTGTTGTGCATAAGCATGTTAAGTTGTTATTACATTCATGTTCTTGACTGCCATACCTCCCACATTGCTGTAAAGTTTGTTGAGCTTCTTACCAAGATTGACAGGCGTTCGGGGTAAAGAAATCGAAAAGGATCCCAAATTTCTGAAGAATGCTGATGCTGGTATCATTGAGATGATTCCTACCAAGCCCATGGTGGTTGAGACCTTCTCTGAATATTCTCCACTTGGCCGTTTTGCAGTGAGAGACATGCGTCATCTCCCAGCTTTTGTTCCCAGAACTGGATTCTAGATCTAAGGTCACAGGGCTATTTCTTTTTCATTTTCATGTTTTAATTGTGTGTCTTGTGTGAACACTTGGATTTATAAGCAGCTATAAGCCGCTTATTTGGTTATAGAATATGTCTATGTTTTTTTAGTCTATGGTGTTATTTTTAAATTTTTGGGCCACTTATCTGCTAGCCTTGATCTAATAGCTTTAGCTGCAGGATTTCAAAATGCATTCTAATAGCTTTCATGACATGTTTTATTGGGCGAAGAAGGTTCTTTATCCCAAGAAAGTTACCATATGGCTTTAGGTGCAATAACTGAGGCTCTAAAGCAATGTGCGAATTTGAACAATTCTGTTGAGAATGCAGCCTTAGCTACTCATGTTGTTTCAATGTTGTAGAACAATATCAGTCTGTTAGTACATCTACCGATAAGGTGTCTGATTCAAAGATTAATACGGGTAAGAAAGCTGCGAGGACTGGTGTGGCTGGTAGGAGTCTAGGAGGTATCGAAACTATTAAAGGAAATAAAGGAAAGGTGAGTTTTTGTGGTGATTACCGATTGCGTGAAATAAAGGTCAGTTTACGATTGTCGTGTTCCTCTGGATCATTTTGCTTCCTGCTAATCCACTGTTTCATTACATGTTGTCTTTGTCACCAGACCTTGGTGGTAGGTTCAATAGGTCACTGTGGCAGGCTTATGTATCAGTCAACAAGATATTTGCTGATAGGATTATGCAAGCGATTAACCCTGAAGATGATTATGTATGGATTCATCATTATCATCTCATGGTTTTGCCAACTTTCTTGAGGAAAAGGTTTAATAGAGTGAAACTTGAATTTTTTCTACATAGTCCTTTTCCTTCATCAGAAATTTACAAGTCATTTCCTATTAGGGAAGAGCTTTTGAGAGCCCTTTTGAATCCTTCTCTGATTGGTTTCCATACTTTTGATTGTGCATAACATTTTCTCTCATGTTGCAGTAGGTTGCTTGGTCTTACCTATGAATCTAAAAGGGGTAATATTGGGATTGAATATTATGGTATGACAGTTAGTATCGAGATTCTTCCTGTTGGCATACTCATGGGCGAGCTTCAATCAGTTCTAAGCTTATCAAATACTGAAGAGAAAGTTTCTGACCTCATAAGACAGTTATCCCTTAGAAAAGTTTAACTCTGATGTATGGTTTTAGAGAGCACACAAAGAGTTCTTTCAAGGTGATCCAGACATGGTGTTTTGCTTCTTAATAGTAATCGGATGAATGTTATTTATAGCGGCGATCCTGTTACTTATAAGGTGATTAGTGGTGTTTTTGATTTCTATTTCTTTGCTGGTTCTTCTCCTGAATTGGTTTTGGAGTAGTACACTGAATTCATTGGTAGACCTGCCCCAATGCCTTATTGGTCTTTCGGTAAGTCCAACCTGGTTTCATTTTATTTGTCTTTCTACTCATGCTGATTCGTTATATCGAATTCCTATGCTAATCCGCATCGTTGTTAATTATTCGTGAAGGTTTTCATCAGTGTCGATGGGGCTACAAGAATGTAAGTGATCTCCAAGGTGTGGTAACCAACTATGCAAAAGCTCGTATACCTCTCGAAGTTATGTGGACAGATATCGATTACATGGATGCATATAAATATTTCACACTCGATCCTGTTAACTTTCCGCTCGATAAGATGAGAAATTTTGTTGATACCCTTCACAAATATGGTCAGAAATACATACTTATTTTGGATCCAGGTACCTAATTCGAAGACCATAGCGTTTTTTCAACCTTACGCATATGACATTGATTTGAGGCAAATTTTATACACAGGTATCAATGTGAATAACACATATGCAACCTATGTTAGAGGTTTACAAGCTGATATTTATATAAAGAGAAATGGAATCAACTATCTAGGTGAAGTTTGGCCTGGACCAGTTTATTATCCTGGTTTTGTAGTCAAGAATTTTGGGTTGATGAAATCAAATTATTTAGGGAACTTCTTCCTTTTGATGGTCTTTGGCTTGACATGAATGAGTTATTCAATTTCATAACTTCTGATGCCATTCGACATTCTAATCTTGACAACCCTCCCTACAAAATTAATAGTAACGGATTTCGACGGTCGATTAACAACAAAACGGTTCCAGCAATTAACAAGGCTTTCGTGAGTATAACTGGTAAAAGGCAGTTCATTTTGAGTAGATCAACTTTCGTAAGCTCGGGAAGGTATATAGCTCATTGAACAGGAGATAATACTGCTACATGGAATGATTTGGCATACTCAATTCCGTCGATATTGAACTCTGGAATCTTTGGAATCCTAATGGTTGGTGCAGATATATGCGGCTTCTCAGGCGACACGACTGAAGAACTTTGTCGATGATAGATCCAGGTAAGTATTTTCATCATTACCTGCATAATCATATATGCATTATGCATAATTTTTACTTTTTATTTTCTTCAATATTGTATAGTTTGGAGCCTTTTACCCGTTTGCAAGAGATCATTCAGATAACAATGCCATCAGTCAAGAGCTTTACCGTTGGGATTCAGTTGCAGCATCAGCTCGAAAAGTGCTTGGCCTTCGTTATCGTCTTCTTCCTTATTTCCACATTCCAATACCGTGTGCTTGAGTGCCGTAAATTCAGTAGTTTCAATTAAAATATGTTTTGTTGTTATGTTAACAAAGGCTGTTTTTCTTCTACTAGATCCCTTGATTAAAATCTTTTCTATAAAATTAAGTGAGTATGTAATTTTTTCATTTTGGTGAATGTACAGCTGGTTGAGAATGATAAGTTGAGGAATGGGAATAGAGAACCACTTACTGCATTAAGGAAAAAGGCTCGGACAACAACGGGTAGTGTTCCATCTCCTTTTGGAACAATAATGAAGGGAGTTTCAAGACCTTTGGTGCAAGAAGTGTGTACCACCTGTGGTAACCATGACTCTTTTGAGCAGACGTGGACAATGTTTCAAGGAACTGATCTGTTTGTTGGAATTCCATTTCATGCTGCTCTTACTATATTGGAAACAAGTTTGTTTTATTCCATTTTGCACTCACGCCCTTTAACTAATATGAAAGTTAATATTGAGAAAATAAGTATGAAAAAATATCCGTATATGTATGCTTGTATTAGTTCTTCTTTTTCATCTACTTTGCCAAAAATGATGATTGGCCATGCTTCTTTATGTGGCCATTCAATAGTATTTATTTATTTGATAAAATCGTGTAATTATTGGAAGTTTTTCATCTTTGCTTCAGTGCAATTTTGGAGTACATGTGAGATTATTTTCATATTTTCTAGGTTATATGAAATTCTGTCTCAATGCCTTTTAGTCTATAAGCTGATTTCTATTGAAATTCTGTTGGTATATTCTTATGGGTGTGTAATTACAGATCAAGCTCAGCTTGACTTCGAGGCAAAGAAACTACAGAGCACTGTGAAGGAAAAATCACTTATTATATCAGATACAGGTGCTCTTGCAGACAAGATTAGTCCAGGAGTGCTTATATCACTCGTAACCTTAAAGGACAAAGCAAAGTAACATGCTTTATGCCGACAACGGTGTCTTACAATGTCATTGGAAGTAACTTTCTTCAGGCATATAGGTGTTTATTCAAGTCTTGATGTTGAAGACAAGTGAGTGTCATGGCTTGCTTTATTTCAGGCATTAGCTTGGATAATGCACATCTTTAATGGATGAAACTATATAATATCATTTTTTTACGTCAAATGACAAATATTTTTCTTTTTCTATTTTTTAATCTCATTATTTCTTATTTTTAATTGATATTTAATACAAATGAGTTTATTTGATTATTGCTCATTTTACAATTAACTAACTAATTTCAAATTTACACGTGTATTTATATAAATTTTATATTAGTTGTATTCTCTCAAATAGTAGTTATTATTTTGTTTGTGATTATAAAAGATTTAAGAAGATGCAATGGTCAATTATTTATAATTATTTTAATATATTATTAAATTTATATAATTATTGTGCATTATATAATTAAATTTATTATATAACTTACCTACGTATTTATTATATTATATAAATTTATTAATCTTAAACACTTTTTTGTTATACATATTTTTAACAAAATACCTACGTATTATATAAATAGCAGCTAATTGTTCTTTAATCATTATTCTATTGAAATTATATCATTTTCATACTTTATTTGTTTTTACTTATGTCCAATTTATTCTTTATACATATTTTTATTTTTAATCAACCATCTTAAACAAAACTACTAACACCCGTGCGAACGCATGTGTCTAATATAAAATATTGAATTGCTTTTAGAAGATAAAAAAGAGATAGTAGTATAAATAGATAAATAGATCCTATAAATATATAATTTAAAATTTCACGATGATGACAAACAACTAATCGGTTTATTTTGGAGTTGCAAGGAACAATAAAGATGTTACTACAAACTTTCACAAATATGATAATCATTTACTAAAATACATTTATGAATTTTAATTAATAAACTAATTAAATCAAATCAAATTAAATAAATAATTGTATATTAATGAAAAATAATAGTTACTATTTTAATAATAATTTAAAAACATTTAACTTTAAATAAACAAATAAAATATTAAAGAATTAATAAATATAATAACATGCGTTTTCAATTAAAAAGAAATATGATAAAAGTCATTAAGATGAAACCTTTTTTCTTCTTTCTTTCATTCATCTACTCCACCTCATATTTCTTTCTCAAAATTTAATAGGGTGAGATGTAAACATGCATCTAATTTCTTGATAGAAGAAACTGCCAAAAACATGATTGGCTTTTTTTTGGTCCCAAAACTTAATCAAAATCAACACACAATACTCTAATTCAAGCAACTCATTAAATACTCATGTGAGGGAGAGTTATACGTCACACTTCAAAAATTTACTTTTGAAATACTTGGATTATTTGATAAGTTAGCATTACCCATAAAAAATTTATAATTACTTAACTTTAAAACAATTTTCAAAAATTAGATTACCAAATATATTTTTTTCTTCAAAATTAATTTATAAAATAATTTTTAAAAATTAAAATTCATTCAAATGGATCCTAAGTCATAGACAAAAATATATGTGGAAAACAAATGTTAATTAAGATTTTTATCTTCGTAAGAATTTTAATTTTTAAATTTTTTTCTCAAGTTTTACCTGACTAAATATTTTCTTTCATTGTTTTTATCTTAGCGTTAAGTTAAGTGTCTGTTTGATAACACACAAAAAAAAAAACGTTTTCAGCTTTTAGCTTTTTGTTTTTTTAGTTTATCAATAAAAAAAATCTATTCGGTAACTGTGTTTTATCTTTTATCTTGTAGTTTATAATTGTTTTATTAGCTTTTGATTTTTTTCTTAAAAGCTATTTGGAGTAATTTTTGAAATTGTATCTTTTAGTTTTTTTTTTTATTTTTTTTTTTACTTTTTTTATTTGTACCTTTATTATTTTATTTAAAAAAAATTCATTCTTGTCGTTTATATTTTATTATAATTTAAATTAAAATAATTGTATTTTAAATGAGGGAATAAAAAATGTTAGTCATTATTTGTACATAACAAATTCATGATGTAACCCTTCTTCTATCTTGTTCTCAGGTAGTTTTTATTCAATTTTCTTTCATTTGTATCTTCTAAAATATTCACCTTTGTTCTGAATTAAAGTTCACTCCTACTCCATCATCCCTAATCTACCGTCAAATCATAGTTTTTTATCTATCATTTTTATTTTTTACACACAATATCTTTATTTCTCTTTGACCGATTATTTTTTCTATTATACTTCAATATATTTTTGTTTGTAATATTGTTATGGTATGTGATTTGTTTTCATTTTTTCGTAAAATAGTTGTTTGATTCATGATTTAAAAAAAAAAAAAACTAAATCTCAATTTTATATTTTTATTACAAATAATGAATAGATGATGGCTTGCAATATTTTGATTTATTGATTTTGCTGGTGTGAATGAGAGTGCGAAGTTTTAGATGTATTGAGATCTTGTTACTTAAGTCTATGACTTGTTTGTACATCGTATATCTTTTTTAATTCCTATAACTCAAAAACCCTAATCTTAATTATTGCGTGTTTGTCAAATTTATAAGATGGTTTCAAGTAAAGATAAAATGGAAGGAATCAAATTTAATTGGACAAATAAGAATGAAAAGATATCTTGTGACATTTGTATCAAGTTTATTAGAAAGAAGGGGTGTGGATCCACTACAATAAATAACGTTTTTTTATGAAGAAGTTTTCACCACGAATAATATAAAATCGAGAGTGTATGTAACGAGAGCGCCTTGTTTTATTTAATAAAAAACTCAATTTGTTATCTCAGTCTTATGAAAAACCGACAATATATGCTTATGGTTTGAGATTCGATTCCTAACTCCTGCAGTTTTATGTTTTATATGGAGCAAAAAAGGCTCCTTTAATTTTTATAGATTTTATGTCAGATATGTTACCTTGCGGTTTTCATTAAAATCGAGATACATACTCTATAATTTTTTATTCTTTTTGGAACAAAAAATGCGCCTTTACTTTTTATAGATTTTACGTCGGATATGTTACCTCGATTTTCAGTATAACCGTGATAAATACTCTTTATATTTTTTATTCACTTAGTGTCTATCTCATTCACTTCTCGAATCCTAGCGAAAGAACACTTTTTCTCCAGCCAACAAAAGAACACTTATTCTCCAATGAGCCCTAGCGAATGAAAAAACCCTCTCACCATTATTCTCCGGTATTTTATTATTGTTGTTGTTCTTGTTGTTGTTGTTGCTTTGGTCCATTACTGTTGTTCTTGTTATTCTCCATTAATGTTATTCTTGTTATTCTCTTTATATTTTTTATTCTCTCGGTGTCTACCTCATTCATTTCTCGAGTCCTAGAGAAAGAAGATTTCTTCTCCAACCAACGAAAGAATACTTATTCTCCAAGGAGTCATAGCGAACCAAAATTCTCTCTAACCATTATTCTCTGGTATGTTATTATTATTGTTGTTGTTCTTGTTGTTTCTTTGGTCCATTATTGTTGTTCTTGTTATTCTCCATTACTGTTGTTCTTGTTGTTATTGAGAAGCTTTATTTTTGTTGGTTGTGTACTATTTTTATTTCATTTTTCATTTTTTTCATTAATTAAAAGGAAACAGTACAAGATTCTTGGATTACATAATTTTTTTCCACATCGGAACAATTTCCTCTAGCATTACAGGAATCTTCCTAATCTACGACTCGCTCCTGACTAACCTCATCTGAGTCATAGTAAACAATCTTCCTCGACACCTTTCTCTTCTTCTTAAACATCTTCTTCTTCTTCTTGGCCTTCCTCACCCTCAGTGCATCCCTGACAACAATCGACCCAGATGATTGGGCCTCCTCAATTGACTACTGACGGTGTTGTATTGTGGTTATGGTTTTGTTCTCAATAGTGACTTTTGTTGAGATAATGCTCTTAGCCTTCTCAGATGGTGAACTCGTGTTTCTAGGAAGTTAAGAAGAGTAGGTTAAAGATGAGGAAATTTAGTATATGAAAGTGTGCATTTATAGAAGAGGTTTAGTGACTCAAGCGTTGCTCATGGAAGATGAAACATCTGGTGATTTAATGCTTACAATGATTACTTCTAATAGTTGATATTCTTGAATGACGTGTGAGCATCTTAAGAAATAAAGAAAATTTTCAATTATTATAGTCGTTTCCCTCTTTTGGGAAGGGTAAAGGTTGTTCTTGTTTTTTATCAGAATTCAATTTTTCCCCAACTGATCTTTGCAAATGGTTGTCACGTATGGCTAAGTTTAATGTAATTACTTGGAGTGCATACAACATTTATATGTGTAATTTTTCATTTCTAAACAAGTTTTTTATGTCACTGAACCTTCTAACACTAGATGGTCAATTATTCTTCAAGGTAAACATCTTCCTGATAGTACTGATGAAAATCAAGATTTTAAATATGAGACGCCTTGTTTAGAAACACATGTACGTCAAACATCTGAAGAAAATGATTAAGATGATGTGCATGCTATTCGTCGTGATCATGAAGAGGGGATATGGTAAAACTAGTAAGTAAATGTTTTGTATCCCTTTGAAATTTATAACTAATCATTTTAATCCTTTTTAATCATTGTACTAAATATTTAAAGTTGTTGTTGATTGACCTAATTAGTTTAAAATGTTTTTCAAACTATATGTGTTAAAGGACCAGTGACAAATCCTATTGGACAACCTACAAAACATTCCATTTTGGTTATTGCTTTTGTTTCATAATCCTTTGTTTTAGTTTTGATGTAAAATTATAAAGTGTATGCCATTTTGGGCTTGCATTTGGTTTAATCAATGAATATTTGTGTTACAATGTTTCAGATTGAGAAATTGGCAAAATGTACAATGTTTGTTGATCGTGAAGGCTGGATCAGATCCTGTAGAATCAGGCCGCCAAGTGCGTCAGGGATGCTGGTCGTATGGAGAGGAGGGGGTATACCTGCAAGGCACTCCGACGCTCAAGTAAGTAAAGGTCAGAGAAAAAGGGGAAAGTACAAGAGTGAATTCTTAGGGTGAATATTGGATACCTGACCCTCTCAAGCGAGAGGGTTTATATAGAGTCCCCAGGGAATGGCCAACGGTCCTATTTTTGGGGCGAAATAACCGTTTTCCCCAAAGAATAGGTAACTGCCCAAACTAGCCGTTATGTCGGGCAGGGTGCCCGAAACTAGCCGTTATGCCGGGCATAAACGCAGTTCCGGGCACCTGTCCTCTGCTGTTCGACCAGTGAGAAAGCCGTGCGTAACGGACATAAATTCCGGGGAGGAACGTTGCATTCCTTGCCCGGTCAGAGGGGCAGAAAGGTCATTTTCGCCCCTCTGTGGACTGGACTTAGGCAATTTGGGCCGCTCTGGAGCAGAGGCGGATTGGGCCAATTCTAGCCATTGGTCCAGTCCAGAACAGGAGCCCCCCAAGTCGTTGTTCCCGAGCATGGGAGTGATGCCTTAAGGACTGCTCGTCGCTCCGGGGAGCTAACGTGGAGTCGTCGTTTGGAGACGAGGATGATTGTCTCGAGGTGCTCGTGGCTCTCTGTGTCCGTGATATTCGTGGTCGAGACCCTATTGCCCGGTATTCGGGGAGATAAAGTGTCAGACAGAATGGGAAACGTTGGGTTGCCACGTGTGCTTCGAGCCCTGTGTACCAGTTAATAGGTAATGATGGCTAGTGGGCAGTCATTATTGCCTACGGGCGCGTGTGCACACGTGCCCCTCAGTATAAAAGGGGGGAGATTGTCCCATTTTGTACTTTTTCTCTCTGATTTCTCTTCGCCTCTTCTACGTTCTTGCCCGTCACCGTCTTCAGAGCATCCGACCACCGTGCCAAGCTTCGAGCAGTCTCTTTCTTCTACTTAAATCAAGTAAGTTTTCTGATTTTCAGCTTGTTTTACTTTCTTTTGTTGTTAGTGGTAGATTGCATGCGGCTACGGTTAGCTTTAGGCGATGAAATAGGTAGATTTCTGGCGAGTGCTGGTGGTGGACGGTGGTTCTGCCATTTTGCTGCTTCTAGCACTTCGCCGGAATAGGTAGTGCGTTCGGCGAGTATGTCGTGGTCGCGGTAGTTGTGAGTGCGTGACCACCACGTCTGATCATCTTTTGATAGAGCGATGAATTTTCTGGTAGAACATTTCCAGATTTCGGTGAAGCTTTGCGGTTTCCGGTGGAGCCTCAACGGAATCTGGGCACGATTGCGGGGAGGTTCCTCGCAGAAAGATGGCATGTCTCAGGAATATCCTCGCGGGGAGGTTTTTCATTCGATGTTAGGGCTTAGGTCGGGGACGTTGTCCTCAGCCTTTTGCGCGCCCTTTCACTTGACTTAGCAGTGGAAGGGTGGATTTGATTTCCTGTCGAATTCACTGTCTTTCTCTGCTTTTTCAGGTGATTGTAATGGCGACGGGGCCAGATAGAGAAGTTATTCTAGACACGTCCGAGGAGGAAACTGGCTCCGAGGAGAATAGTAGCTCGACAGCTTCGAGCTCTGCGGCTTCAAGCTCGGCAGCATCGAGCTCCTTGAGCGATGTCGGGGAGGAAGAAGAATTGGACGTCATGGAGGAAGACGTTGAAGGGTTCTGTCCAGAGGAGTGGGAGGTGGCCGAGCCTTCTGAGCATGTTTCTACGTTCGCAAAGTCTTTGGCGGACGTTTTTACGGAGGTAGGACCAGAAGGGGATTGGAAAGTGCATTTCCCTACCTTGGACGAGCGGGTCTGCTCGGATTTCGGGGACCGCTTTACGATGTACGAGTATGCTTTCAAAGAGCTGGGGCTGAGGTTTCCTTTCACTGATTTCCAGCGGTCGGTATTTGAGCATCTGAAGCTGGCGCCTTCTCAACTCCACCCCAATTCGTTGGCCTTTATACGGGCTTTTGAATTGGTGTGCGAGCATCTCGCTCTGGGGACTACTCTCCCTCTATTTTTTTCTATTTTCCATCTTCAAAGGCAGCTGGCGGGGAAAAAGTACGGATGGGTTTCCTTGAAGCAGCCCAAAAAGTTATTTAAACCATTCTCGGAGTCAATCTGAACGTTCAAGGGACGGCATTTCATCGTAGAACCCGTGTCTGAGGTTGCCCAGGATAGTACATATGTCTGGGAGATAGAGGTCGACGAAGATGGGAATGAGCTGCTCAACGAGGAGGGAAAGTATATTGGGCGGAGGTTGTACATGTTTCTTATCCGCTGGGCACCCGACCATTTCTCCAAGAAGCCCGACGCTTATGTCTTCGAGCCGAGCGAGCTACACGGGCAGGACGCCGTGTCTTACGAGAAGCTGGTGAACTGGGTCAACTCCTTCAGTCTTGCGAGCTGCTGGACGAGCAAGGGCAACCCTGTCTTCGAGGAGGATGGGAGCCAGAGAGTTGAGCGCAGATTCATCAATGTTAAGGCACTGCTGGAGTGCAAGACTCCCACGGATGCCGAGAAGCTGCTCGGTAGTCTTGGTTATTTAGACTTTGTTTGTGTTATCTATTTTCCACGTCGCTAACGTGCTCGTTTTTTCATTTGTGCATGTGAGATGCCTCAAGCTCGCGATCGCGTGGTGAGGAATGCCATGGCGAGGAATAAAGCTGGAGCGGCTCCTCCTAAGACCCGGCCTGCTGGTGCTCATGCTCCTCCCCTTGTTCAAACTGTAGTGGGGACCTCTTCTTCTCCGTCTCCTGCTCCACGGGGATCTCCACTGCCTTTGATTGGGCGGGCAAAACGGCCAAGGACGTTAGATGCTGTGGACCTTACCCGTGTGCCGGAGAAGGGGAAGTTTGAGTTACCTCTGTGCATCCTTGACAGGAGATTTTTTGAAGGCAACTCTTTGGTCGTCCCTGGGGCGGAGTCCCTTTGGTTGGAAGGCATGGATCGCCCGAGCAAGAGGGCGCTGGTGGCGCAGGATGCTTCTGCCCTGGTCAGAATGTTGGAGATGGCTGTTGTCTACGCCGAAGGGGACTCCACGCTTGAGTCCGAACTCACTGCTGCCCGGGCTTCTGAGGCAGCCCTGAAGGAGGAAGTTAAGAGTGCCCGTGAGGCTAGGAAGAAGGCCGAAGAGGAGACGGCTAGGTTGAAAGAGGATGTCACTAAGCTGGAGGTGGAGAAAAGGGATGCCGAGGAGCTAAACAAGGAGTTGATGGCGGTCAGCGCCCTGGGTGCCAACGAACCGGAGGATATCAAAGAGTTGAAGACTAGGTCTGAGCTGGTTACCCGCATCCTGCTGGCCGAGGATGACGGTATCGCCGTGGCAGTGGAATCCTTTGAAAGCGCCGTGGCTCAGTTGCGGGTGGTGAATCCTGGGCTTAAGAACTCGGCCGAGGGCACTCACTATCTTGCGCGCGTTGAGGATGGTCACATCGTCTTGCCCGCAGGCCTTATTCTAGATACCCCCGAGGCCCAGCCTGAGGACCAGCCCGAGGAGGACCAGCGACCTGAGCAGGTGTCAGCCGAGCAAGCGGATGAATGAGGAGTGTTGTTATTTTGATGTTGTTGTATCTTGTCCGGCCTACGCACCGTTGAATTATTTGTAATTTTATTTTTTGGGGCATGGCCCCGTTTTATGTAATAACGCACAATCGTGGCCCTTGTGGTCCTCAGTTATGTTAATTATATTTCTGCATGATTTTACTTGTGTTTATTTTTGCTAAGTGTTGAATGCATGCTTGCTGTGAATGTATGCCTGCCCGTGTTTGGGAGCTTTTGACTTGTGCGAATATTTAGGGGGGGATTGCTCATTGTAGATTTGTTCGACAGTGTGGGGAACTGGTCGAACGGTCGGGGAAGGTCCTGGCCGGGGAGCGGAGCTCAGGTCGCATTTGAGGCATGAGTTCGCGGCGTGAACGTCCCATCGCGAGCTGGGGTTTTTCCAATCATGGTACTTTGACGACGGCGATGCTCGATCGAGGACCGCTGTCGAGCAACTACCCGGCTAGTTACTGAGCGGGGTTGTGCTTTAATCGTATGCGACGCTTGTACCTAGACGCGCATAGTGGTCGGTAGGTGACGTTCGTCGTTGCGACGATTCGAACCGAGGATTTAGCTGTAGTATTGTTTTAGCTTTTCGGCGTTCCATGGTCGAGCGAGTTCTTCCCCAGTGAGATGTTCTAGGTAGTAGGACCCATTTTCCGTTTTTGCCCGGATGCGATAGGGTCCCTCCCAATTGGCTGCTAGCTTGCCTTCGTGAGAGTCTTTATGATTTCTTCTTAGGACAAGGCTTCCCACGTCGAACTCTCGTCGTATCACTTTGGCGTTGTGCCTGATGGTGATCTTTTGTTTCAGTGAGGCCTCGCGGAGAGCTGCCCCGGTTCTGATTTCCTCGACGAGGTCGAGCTCTTCCCTTAAAGATTCGTCACTCATTTCCTCGTCTAGGGGCGACTCTGTCCGCCTAGAGGGTACGTGAACTACGATGGGTATCACAGCCTCGGTTCCGTATGCTAAATGGAAAGGTGTTTCCCCGGTCGTTGAATGGGGAGTTGTACGGTAGGCCCAGAGCACGCTGTGTAGCTCCTCGACCCACGCCTTCTTTGTTTCGTCTAGCCTTCGCTTGAGGCCTCGAAGGATGACTCGATTAGCTGCCTCAGCCTGCCAGTTTGTTTGGGGATGTTTGACGGATGTGAAGTGTTGCTTTGTGCCCAGTTGGACGACGAAGTCCTGAAACTTCTTGTCCGTGACCAGCGTCCCGTTGTCCGTTACTATCGCTTGGGGAATGCCGAAACGTGTAAGGATGTTTCGTTTGTAGAAACGCAGGATGTTGAGGGCAGTTATTTTGGCTAGAGGTTCTGCTTCTATCCACTTTGTGAAATAATCCACGCCCACTATGAGGTACTTGTTCTGACTGGATCCTACCACGAAGGGTCCTAGGATGTCTAGGCCCCACCAGGCGAATGGCCACAGGGAGGACATAGTTTTGAGCTCGTTAGGTGGGGCTAGGTGCATGTCCCCATGCCGTTAGCATTTATCGCACTTCTTTACGTGCTTTTTTGCGTCGTTTTGCATGGTCGGCCAGTAGTATCCTGCTCGGAGGGCCTTTCGAGCAAGGGACCTTCCGCCGAGATGTTGGGCGTTGATTCCTTCGTGGATTTCGCGTAGGATGTGCGTGACCATTTCTTCCTCAATGAATTTGAGCAGCGGGATAGAGAATCCCTGTCTGTATAGTTTATCTTCGACCAGGACATAAGAGCAGGCCCTTCGCCTGACTATACTAGCCTCCTTTGGGTTGGACGGGAGCTCGTCCTTGGCGAGGTAGTTGTAGACTGGGGTCATCTAGCAGTTATTGTCGCCGATCACCTACACATCGAGTGTCGGGGAGGCCTTCTCGATGCTGGGTCGAGGAAGTACTTCTTGTATGACGGATTTGTTTCCGCCTTTCTTCTTCGTGCTGGCCAGTTTAGACAGCACGTATGCTCGTACGTTATGCTTGCGGGGAACGTGTTTCACTTCTACTGTTGTGAATTTTGCCATTTCCTTCTTTACCAGGGCCAGGTTTCTGTCAGTTTGTTGTTTTTGGCTTGGTATTCTCCCCGAACTTGGAGAGCCACGAGTTGTGAATCCGTGCAAATCACGATTTCTTCTGCACCCAGGTCCTCGGCAAGGCGTAGCCCAGCGAGGAAAGCTTCGTATTCAGCCTGGTTATTGGAAGTTGGGAAAGACAACGTGAGTGATACTTCGACGATATCCCCTTCGTTGCTCTCCAGTATAATGGTCGCGCCGCTACCTGCCGAGCTTGAGGCACCGTCGACGAAGATGGTCCACCTACGTGTCTCGTCCGCGGGGGAGTCCACGAACGTCATCTCTGCGACGAAATCGGCCAGAGCTTGGGCCTTAAGGGCTTTTCTGCCTTCGTACTGGATGTCAAATTCGGACAGTTCAAGCGACCATTTAAGCATTCGTCCGGCCATATCTGGTCGTCCAAGCAGCTGTTTTATGGGTTGATCTGTCTGAACCACGATCGTGTGGGCTAGGAAGTAGTGCCTTAATCTCCTGGAAGCATTGATGAGAGCCAATGCCACCTTCTCTATCTACTGGTATCATAACTCTGGTCCTTGTAGTGCCTTGCTCGTGAAATAAATGGGCTTCTGCCCATCCGGTGTTTCACAAATGAGAGCGGTGCTCACTGCTTCGGCTGCTATGGCCATGTATAGGTATAGCGTTTTGCCACTGTCGGGCGAGAGAGGACCGGCGGCTCTGAGAGTGCTCGTTTCAGATGGAGAAGGGCCTTGTCGCACTCCTCGGTCCATTCGAATGCGGCCTCTTTGCGGAGGAGCTTGAAGAACAGTAGGGCGTGCTGGGCGGACTTGGCCACGAAACGAGACAGTGATGCGAGCATCCCGTTGAGGGACTGGATGAATTTTTTGGACTTGGGTGTAGGAAATTCGGAGAATGCCCGACATTTGTCTGGATTGGCTTCGATTCCTCATTTCGTCAAGTAGAAGCCGAGGAATTTGCCTGCCCAGACACCGAATGTGCACTTCTCCGGATTGAAATGCATTTTGTATTTCCTGGCCTGTTCGAAGACCTTTCGCAAGTGAACGGTATGATCGGTTTCCTCGTGGGATTTTACGATCATGTCGTCCATGTATACTTCGAGCATGTCGCCTATTTCTCCCCGAAATACTTTATTCGTTGGTATGTTGCCCCGGCGTTCTTCAGGCCGAAGGGCATTACGTTGTAGTAATAATTCCATGATTCGGTCATGAAGGCCGTGTATTTTTTGTCGGACATTGCCATTAGGATTTGATTGTAGCCCGAGTAGGCGTCCATGACTGATAAAAGTTTAAAACCAGCGGAATTATCAACAAGTTTATCAATATTGGGGAGGGGGTAGGCATCCTTCGGGCATGCCTTATTGAGATCGGTATAATCAACGCACATACGCCATTTTCCATTAGATTTTTTGACCAATACAACGTTGGACAGCCAAGTGGTGTACTTGGCTTCTGAAATAAATTTGGCCTCGAGGAGGTCCTTTACAGCATTTTCAGCAGCCTCCATTTTCTCCGGAGACTGCTTTCTCCTACGTTGTGCTACGGCCTTAATGGCCAGGTCAATGGTCAGCTGGTGACATGCAGTGGACGAGTCTAAACCGGGCATCTCTGCGGCGCTCCAAGCGAAGAGGTCAGCGTTCTCCCGGAGGCATGCTTTGAGCTGCTTCCTCGCGATGTCAGGCAGGTCTGCTCCAATCTTCACTCCTCTTTGGGGATCTTCGCCGAACAGAACTATCTTGAAGTCACCATCCGGGATTGGGCGCATCGGATGGGAGCTGCTGTCGAGGTCGATAGAGTCGACCTGGGGCAGAGGCTTGGCTTCCTCGGAGCTGCTGGGCAGTGTTGGCTTGCTCGACACCTTTGGCTTGGGCGCAATGGTGTTGAGTCTCTTTGTGGCTGCTTTGAAACACCGTCGGCCAGCTTCTATATCGCCGTGGAGGATGGCGACCTTCCCTTTTGAAGTGTAATACTTCATCTTCAGGTGGACGGTTGAGGGCACCGCTACTAATTCGGCCAGTGTTGGCCTTCCGAAAATGCACTGGTAAAGCGACGGGCAGTTGATTACCAGAAACTGCACCTTGATAGATCTGGCCATTTCTGCTGATCCGAAGGTCACAATCAGCTCGAAGTAACCCCACGGCTTTGCTACGGACCCGTTGAATCCCTGCAAGTCGGATCCCACGTAGGGAGTGAGGTGAGATTCATCCAGCTGAAGCGTTGAGAACAGTTGGGAGTACATGATGTCGACCGAGCTGCCCTGGTCGACAAGTATCCTGCGAACGCTGAAGTTCGCCATGCGAGCTTTAACGAGCAGAGGTATGCTGGAGTTCGGGGATCCGCCAAGGAGTTCCTCCTTGTAGAAGGAGATTGGGACGGAGCCCTTCTGGGCTTGATCAAGCGTCGTTACTTTATTACAGCTGGTGTTGATCAGGTGGTCGAACTTCCGTTTCATGGAGCCCACAGTGACTTTGTTGAATCCCCCGCCAGAAATGACCATGGCGGAAGGAAAAGTCTCCCACGAGCTGTGGGCCGCGAAATAAGTAGGGGCTCTGAGCGCGTCTGGGACGTAGAAGTCCTCTGGCTGGGATATAGACATTGCTACCTGCACGTTGGTATCATCCGAGGAGGGTACTTCTTCCTCGACCTTCTTGGACTCCTGGGCGTCTTGCCGAGGAGTGTCCTTCTTCTTTGCAAACTATTTCAGGTGCCCGTACCTGATCAGTATCTCTATGGCATCCTTCAGGTGGATGCAGTCCTCTGTAGTATGGCCGTGACTTTTGTGGAAGCGGCAGTACTTCGACTTATCCATGTTTGGTCTGTTCGGCAGCTGTTTGGGGAAACGGACCCCGGCTTGTTTGAACTCCGAATTTACACATTTGGACAGAATCTTTTCCCTGGACACCGTCAGGGGAGTGTAGTCGTGGAAGCGCTCAAAGGGTCCCTTGCTGTCGCGGGAGTCCCTTGGACGGTCCTCGTGTCTTCGTTCACCCCGACGAGATGTCGAGGCCTCTTCTCCTTTGGCGGCCCGGGCATTCTCCTGGCAGCGCGATGCCCGGACGTTGTAGGCCGCAATCTTCTCCTCGTACTGGATATGAGTTTGTGCCTTGAGGAGGAGGGCGTCTAAATTCCTCGGTGGGGTGAGGCCGATGGCTTTAGCAAAATCGGAGTCCGGGAGGACCCCTTGTTCGAGCAGGAATTTCTTCATTTTGTCCGTCGTCGGGACCTGCACTGCTTCCTTGTTGAACCTCTCGATGTATGCTCGGAGAGGTTCGTCTTTCCTCTGGATTATGGCTCCGAGGGAGGCCTCAGTCTTGGGGTGGCGGCGAGATGCTGTGAAGTGCCGTGAGAACATCCTGCCGAGCTGTTTCCACGAGGTAATGGACTCCTCGGGCAGTTGTTTATACCATGTCATTGCTCCTTTCTGAAGCGTGGTCGGGAACAGTCTGCATTTGATGGCGCCCCGTACGCTGCGGTAGTCTAAGAGGGCATCGATATTCTCGATGTGCTCGTCTGGATCAATGATCCCGTCGTATATGCCAAGTGATGGGGTTTGTCCAAGCCTTTTGGGAGGTGGGTGGCCAGGATCTCCTGGGACAACGGGCCGCGAGGCTCGTCGTCGTCACTGGAACTGGTGTATGATGGTGACTGGACGGGCTGCTCGCGTCGGCGGTTCCTTCGTGGAGAAGGTGAGCGGTCCCTTCGAGGAGAAGGTGAGCGGTTCCTTCGCGGGGAAGGTGAACGTGTCCGTCTTTTGGACTTGAGCGGAGACTCCTCGTTCCTTCGAGTCCTTTTGTGGTCATGAGCGTGCTGGTCATGCGGGGAGATCTGGTCGCGCTTTCAGGCTACGCGAGGATCTTGCTCATGGCGCAGTCTTCGGTCTATTTCTCTCCAGCGCTGCGGGCTTCTTGATCGTCGCTGAATTCTTTGCGTGGGAGGGGATCTTGGATGGCGAGACTCTTCCAGTGCCCCGATCCTCTTGTTTTGCTGTAGGATCAGGGTGTTGGTTTTGTTGAGGGCCTCCAGAAGGGCCACCACGGCCGGGTCGGCGCTGGGAAGAACAGGAACGGGCTGGAGGTCGAGAGACGGTTGATCGTTGTTGCGATCAACAGGAGTTGGGGAAGGAGAAGCGGTGGCTCCATCCCTAAGGAAATGGGCATCTCGGAGAAGAGATGATTGGCCTTCAACATCAGATTTGTTGACGGGGAGAATGGTGGAATGAAGAGCATCCTGGGTGCGATCTTGGGAGGCCATGATCGTGATGATGTTCGAAAGTTATTTTGATCTTCGGTTAAAGAAAGAAGGGGAGAACAAAGATTCCCACAGACGGCGCCACTGATCGTGAAGGCTGGATCAGATCCTGTAGAATCAGGCCGCCAAGTGCGTCAGGGATGCTGGTCGTATGGAGAGGAGGGGGGTGTACCTGCAAGGCACTCTGACGCTCAAGTAAGTAAAGGTCAGAGAAAAAGGGGCAAGTACAAGAGTGAATTTTTAGGGTGAATATTGGATACCTGACCCTCTCAAGTGAGAGGGTTTATATACAGCCCCCAGCGCATGGCCAATGGTCCTATTTTCGGGGTGAAATAACCGTTTTCCCCAAAGAATAGGTAACTGCCCAAACTAGCCGTTATGTCGGGCAGGGTGCCCGAAACTAGCCGTTATGTCGGGCATAAACGCAGCTCCGGGCACCTGTCCTCTGCCGTTCGGGCAGTGAGAAAGCCGTGCGTAACGAGCATAAATTCCGGGGAGGAACGTTGCATTCCTTGCCCGGTCAGAGGGGCAGAAAGGTCACTTTCGCCCCTCTGTGGACTGGACTTAGGCAATTTGGGCCGCTCTGGAGTAGAGGAGGATTGGGTCAATTCTAGCTATTGGTCCAGTCCAGAACATTTGTGTTTCAGGAATCTGCAAAATATGGTTCAATATTCATGAATATGGTTTTGTAAATGGTTCTGTACAAAAAAACTTATCCTATCGGTGTGCTTACATAAAATTGAGGTAATAACATTGAGATATTATCTCGGTTCTACAAAACATCGAGTGTTAATATTTGGCGCGCCATCCAGTTATGAAAATAATAAAAATACTGATACAAGGGATCGAACCCATGACCTTTTAATTTCTAACCTTGGTTTTAAAAACACTGAGGTGGCAAGTGATTGCTTTTCATGTCACCCTTCGTACCTCGCCTGTGCAGCCGAGATTAAATGCATTTCGCGGCCGACGTTAGATGTGTTATTTGTAGTAGTGATCATTTAAATGGAAGGAGATTAGCAAAGAGTTTGAAATTATCTCCATCATAAGATGTTTTGAACAATCTTTAAAGAATAAATTTGATTTTATGAAAAACGATTAGCGGATTTCAAAGTTTCAAAAGTATGGTGAAACTAACATAAGATGGAATCCTATTACATGAAAGCTTAATTGTTCAAATGGGATAGAAAAGTTAAGGTTGTTTTTTTAATAAATATTTTTAGTTAATGTAAAATTAAAATAATTTAATATAAAATCTTAAGGTTAATGATTAATTTTTATTTGTGTGTAGGAGAAACTCAAGGCTAAGAATTTTCGTAATAAATCAATAGATCCTTCAATTGAGGAATATTGGAGTCAAGTATTTGATGATAGTTATGTAAGTAGGGAAGAAGTTGTTGCACCCTCGGAGAATTTTGATTTTGTGGAACTTGTGGAACATTTTAATGATGAGGAAGAGGATAAAAAAGTGATGGAGAAGACAACAGTCATTATGAAAGTGATGGAGAACATGTTTATGCAGAATACAAACGACATGCTTCTCAATTGGAAAACTTGTTTCGTGAAGAAAATAATTTTTGGCTTGATTATGTTAATGAGGTAGGTGACACTCAAGTACCTAGCAAAGGTATTAGACGTACACAAGTACCAAGTCAAGTTGAAAGTACTAATAGAGTTGAACAAACCCAAAACATGGCTAACAAACCTATTAAGGTAAATCGTAAAAGAAAACAAACAGGGGGCAGCAAAGCTAGGATGTCAAATTGAAACTTTAATATCTCAGCCTCATAAGGAATTGAAAATAATACAATCTGATGGTGATATAAGAAAACAAGTTAATGACAACTATACCATTGATACAACAATGTCTATTATAAATCGGATGGTTATGGAAGATGTTTTGGAAAAGGGTAGTGAATTGTGGTGCTTTGCTACTTGTTTGGTTGAGAATGAAACAAGACAAGATACTTTTTTAATCATGGTGGATGATGAGTCTATCAAAATTTGGCTAACATATATGCATTCTGATCGTACCTGGATCAGACAGTTTTTAGTGGCCAACGACGTCGTCTGGGCTTCAACTCCGATGAGGTTGAAAGATGGCGGGGGGGGGGGGGGGGGGGGGAGGGTGTACCTGCAAGGTACTCCGACGCTCAAGTAAGGTGGTTGTCAGAGAAGAAAGCAAGTACAGAAGAAGAAGGTGAAAGTGAACTTAACCTGACCCCCTCAAGTGAGAGGGTATTTATAGAGAGCCCCCAGCGCGGGGCCAACGGTTACTTGCATTGGGCTGGATTGTCAGGCCCAATCCAAGTAACTTCCAGGGCTTACGTGGCGTAGTGAAGACCAGCACGTGGTCTTCGCCCTGGGGTAACCGTTCCTAGATATCCGGAATTAGGGCAGACCGATTCCATCGGGAGTGGAGTGGTTACGTGAGAACGTGTCCTCGTGGGGAGGAATCTGTCGTGTCGGGGAGAGATGTGTCCTCGCGGGGTGGACCCTCATGTGCAGAAGGTGGGCTCCTCATGGGGAGGAGCATAGGAGTGTCGAGGAGGAACGAACTCGGGGAGGCAACGCCATGCCCGACGCTCTGTGTCATGCGTGTACCTGACGCCATGGGGGAGGAGCAAGTGCCCGACATTGGTTGGTCCAAAAGGCCCTTGTTGGGCCATCCCAGGATGTGTGGGTTGGGCCTGCTCGACTGAGTAGCAGTCCCCGGCCTAGTCCAGAATAGGAGCCCCCCAAGTCGTCGCTCCGAAGTGTCGGAGTGATGATTTAAGGGCCAATAAGTATGTCGGGGAAGTATGCGACCGCGAGGAGGGAGAACTTGTTAGGGATCCACTGGTCGTTTTGTCGGGGAGACTCGACTCAGTGGGGATACGAGAAGTTTGAACTTGAGTGTCGAGGCAAACGGAGAGACGCGTGTCGGGGAGCGAACAGTCGCATGCGTGCCACGTGGCAGACGCCATCATTGCCTAGGGCGGCTAGGCTAGTGTAGTGTACTTAAGTGCTCTAAACTCTTTGAATTCTGTGAGGGTCCTATAAATAGGCCTCACCTCATTTCATTTGCTCCGTTTGCTCTTTCACTCTCAGACGCTCTATTCTTTCCTTCTCCGTTCTTCCGCCGCTAGCTTCCACCGTCTTCCGCCGTTCTCTTCCAACGACCGCCGTGCCGGAACTCTAAAAAAGCGCATTTCAAGTAAGTTTCTTCCCTTTTTCTCCTTTTTTCTACGTTCGTAGGGTGACTCTTATGGGGAACTGATGAAGTTCCCATAGAATCATGAAATATCCGGTGAAAACGGCGGAATTTCATAGTTTAGTTATTGAATCTCGCGGGGAAGGGTGATGAAATCCCCGGGGTCATGAAGAATGTCCCGGGGTCCTGGGATGAATGTTTCTTGGTTCGTTTGTAGAATTCCGCGGGGAAAAGAATGGGGTCCCCGGGGAACCAAAGTTCGTCTCGGGGATCTGGGTCGAATATCTCCTTTTCCCCGACGATCCCTCATTGCCCTTTCACTTGATCAGCGGTGGAGGGGTGGATTTGATACGGGTCATCGAATTCACCATTCCTTCTGCTTTTCAGGTAAATGGATGCGTTGCCTGTGGCTGTGGGATCGTTGGACAGTTACGACGAGCCTGACTCTCCTATGGCCGAGACAACCAGCGGGGAGAGGCCGCCCGACGAATGGGCCTGCGAGGAGGCCTTAAACATGCCATCTATATTTGTCGATGGGGACGAAGACGATATCTTTTGCACCATCGAGCACCGCCTGGTGGGCTCGGCCAAGTCATGGAATGTATTTAGGCCAAGGGAGCACCACAGGATCTACTCGACGTACGGCGGGATGCGGTTCCCCGTCTACGAGTTCATGTTCGACAAGGTGGGGTGGCGCCTGCCCTTCACAGATTTCCAGCAGGCCATATTTACTTGGTTGCGCTTGGCCCCCTCCCAGCTCCACCCCAACTCACTAGCTTTCATTAAGGTCTTCGAGCTGGTGTGTAAATACTTGCGGATTGGTGCCACTGTACCCTATTTTTTCGCATCTTCCATCTTCAGAGGCAGGCCATCGACGGCAGGCGCGGTTGGGTATCTTTCAAGTAGGTGAATAGCCTGTTTCACACCTACCTGGACTCCGTGCGCGACTTCAAATATCGGTACTACCTCGTGCGGCCGATCACATTTGAGGCCGTAAACACGATGTACCGTCGATAGGTCGAGGAGATAGACGGTCGGCGACAGGAGGTCCTCAAGTCTAGGTTCCCGTTGTTCTGGACAGAAGCACACTTCAAATTCGGGACGGACAGCTACAAGGTCAAGCCTAGCCGTCTCAAGGAGGGGGATCGATTGACATACGAGCGGATAGTGGCGTTCGTCAATAGCTTCAACCAGGGCAAGTTCGTGACGATGGACGGGGAATTCATCTGCGGATACGACGGGCGGGTGTTGACAAAGCGCCGTCTGATTAATACGAGGACCCTCCTTGAGACGTTCTCCGACGAGGAGGCTCTCGAGCTGTTAGGTGGAGACACCCTCCGGATTTACCCCTTTTTTTTCTCGCGTCTTGATTTCTGGTTCGCTGACATGTTTGTTTCCCTTTTTGCAGATAAGATGTCGACCTCCGAGGAGCGATTCAAGAAGTTGAAGGCCAACCGTGCCACGAAGAAAGGTGGCAAGGGTCACGTCGATCAGCTTTGACAGCAGGAGTCCGCTTCCTCCCCGACACCCGTGGGTTCCTCTGGCTCTCACCAGGACAGTGGTTCTCTCAGCCCTCAGCACTCCCCGAAGAGGCAACGACTTGAGAGCACCGTGGACGTCGACCTCACCGAGCAGGAGAGCCCGCCTGCCGTAAAATTTGTGCTCCGGCCCTGTCATACGAGGCCGAACTTCTTCACTGGGAATAATTTGATGTGCGTGGGTGGCCCTGAAGCTCAGGCCATCCTAGGCGTCGACAAGGCTTCACGGAGAAAGGCGCTGGTGGACGATGTCTCTGCCGTGATGAGGGTTTGCGCGGCTGCCTTGGTCCTGAACGATGAGGCGTGCTCCGCCGGCGAGCTGCAAAAGCTGCGGGACAGTTTCCAGACCATCTCGTCCGAGATGGAGAAGGTGGGGAAGGAGCTGGCTGATTGTAAAAGCCAGAACAAGGCCCAAGTTGAGCTCCAATAGAAATTGGAGAAAAAGCTGAAAGGCGCAGAGGAGGACCAGAAACGTCTCGCTGGTATCGAGGCGGAGAGGGATCACCTTTTGGCGAGGATCACCGAGTTGGAGGAGGTTGTCCGCCCAACTGAGGAGGAGACCGAGGAGGACAAGTTGCTGACTTCGCGGGCAGCGCTGATAGCGAAGCTCCGGGAAGCCGAGGACGACAACCTCGAAGTGGATGGCATAGGCTTCAGGAACGCCGTGGAGCAGCTTCGGGTCCTCAACCCTGACCTCGTCACTGAAGGGATTGACCCCGACGCTGAGGTGGTGGATGGTCAGATCGTCCAGCCGATGCGGGTGGACGAAATTCACGAGCATGAGGAGCCCGACGGGACTGCAGCTGAGTAGGCTTTTTTTATCTTCGTTTTGGTCGGCCTACGAGTCATTTTGATTTATTGTAATATTTGTGCCCGGCCTGTGTGCCAGGGGTTTTTCTTTGATGTTTGTTTGTAACACCTATACAATGGGCTTTGCCTGCTCAATGCATTTTTGTTTGTCTGCATGTGTGATGTTTGTATGTTTTCGCTCATGTGTGATGCTATTGTTATACTTTATTTTTGTCTAAGTAATAAGACTTTGGGATTTGCTCGACCTTGATAGTCCCTGACCGCGTGGAGAGCTGGTCGGGCGGCCGGAGGCGTATTCCGACCTTTAACGAGGCTAAGAGCTCGGTCGAGGTCTTAGCTTTGTGGCATGAACTTCCCATCGCAAGCTGGGTGTTCTGCCCGATTGGTACAACGACGGTGGGCCTCGATCGGGGTATCCACGTCAGATCAAAGGTCCTCGCGCACACACAATGTGGTCTCTGATCATCGTGTTCTGTATAGGGGTGTCGCGCTCGTACCTTAGCGTGTCCCCGTGATCGCGGTACTAGTGAGCCGCGGACAGTGCTTAACTGTAGTACTGTTTGAGCTTCTCAGCATTCCATGGTCGAGCAAGTTCTTTCCCGTGCAGATTTTCAAGGAAGTAGGCTCCTGTCCCCGTTTTCCCACGGACGCGGTACAGGCCCTCCCAGTTCGCGGCGAGTTTGCCTCTCACGAGTCCTTCTGGTTCCTGTGTAGGACGAGGGTACCTACCTGAAAATCACGTTTGATAACTTTGTCGTTATAACGTAGTGTTATTTTTTGTTTAAGTGAAGCTTCTCGGAGTGAAGCACCCGAGCGTGTTTCTTCGACGAAGTCGAGCTCTTCCCTCAAGGCTTCGTCGTTCACGTCCCCATCGAGGGGGGCTTCTGTCCTCCTCGAGGGTTCCCTGATCTCCACGGGGATCACCGCTTCCATTCCGTAGGTCAAACGGAAAGGGGTCTCCCAGGTCGTGGAGTGTGGGGTCGTTCGGTAGGCCCAGAGGACGCTGTGTAGCTCCTCGACCCACCGTTGTTTGGCGTCGCCTAATCGGCGTCTCAATCCTCGGAGGATTACCCTGTTCGCCGCCTCAGCCTGCCCATTCGTTTGGGGGTGCTCGACCGACGTGAAGTGCTGCTTCGTGCCTAGTTTGGTGACGAAGTCTTGGAAGTTCTTGTCGGTGAACTGTGTCCCATTGTCGGTGATAATGGCTTGAGGCACGCCGAATCGGGCGAGGATGTTTCTTTTGTAAAAGCGCAGTATGTTAAAGGCCGTGATTTTGGCCAATGCTTCCGCCTCGATCCACTTCGTGAAGTAATCCACCCCGACGATGAGGTATTTGTTTTGATATGACCCTATGATGAAGGGTCCAAGGATGTCCATTCCCCACCACGCGAACGGCCACAGGGAGGATAGCGTTTTGAGCTCGCTAGGAGGAGCGAGGTGCATGTCCCCGTGTCGTTGGCATCTATCGCACTTCTTGACGTGTTCCTTGGCGTCTTATTGCATGGTGGGCCAGTAGTACCCTGCTCGAAGCGCCTTGCGGGCTAACGAGCAGCCGCCGAGGTGCGTTGATTCCCTCGTGGATTTCCTGGAGAATGCCGAGGACCTTAGTCTCCTCAACACACCTGAGGAGGGGAACAGAGAAACCTCGCCGGTATAGCTTATCCTCGACTACAGTGTACGAGCACGCCCGCCTCTTGACCATTCCTGCTTCTTTGGGATCTTCGGGCAGTTTGCCTCTCATGAGGTATTCGTATACCGGGGTCATCCAACAGTTGCTGTCCCCGATGGCGTTGATGTCCAAAACCATGGCTGGTTTTTCAATGCTCGGGTGGGAAAGCACTTCTTGTATGACGGATTTATTCCCACCTTTCTTCTTTGTGCTCGCCAATTTGGACAAGACATCTGCTCGGGCATTGTGCTAGCGGGGGATGTGGGTTACTTCCGCGGAGGTGAACTTTTTCATCTTTTCTTTTACCAAGGCCAAGTATTCTATGAGGCTGTCGTTCTTGGCTTGGTACTCTCCTCGGACTTGCGAGGCCAGGAGCTGGGAATCGGTGAAGAGTTTGACCTCCTTGGCGCCGAGGTCTTCCGCCAGCCGAAGTCCTGCGAGGAAGGCCTCGTATTCGGCTTGATTGTTCGATGTCAGGAAGGACAGTTCGAGGGATACCTCGATCAAGATGCCTTCCTCATTTTTGAGGATGATGCCCGCCCCGCTTCCCTTTGGGCTGGACGCCCCGTCGACATAGATCGTCCATTTCTGTGATCTGTTAGTCGAAGGCTCCGGGACGGTCATCTCTGCTATGAAGTCGGCCAGTACCTGTGCCTTCAAGGGTTTCCTCCTTTCGTATTAGATGTCAAACTCGGCGAGCTCGAGTGACCACCTGAGCATCCTCCCCTCCATGTCTGGACGCCCGAGGAGCTGCCTTATAGGCTGTTCGGTCCTTACGACGATAGTGTGAGCGAGGAAGTAGTGGTGTAGCCTCCTGGCCGCGGTGACGAGGCCCAGGGCGACTTTCTCAATCTGCAGATATCTAAGCTTGGGACCTTGGAGGGCTTTGTTCGTGAAGTGAACTGGCTTCTGCCCGTCTGGGGTTTACCGAATGAGGACGGCGTTGACTGCTTCACCCGTGATCGCAAGATACAAGAAGAGTGTCTCCCCATTCTCAGGCCGTGAGAGGACCGGGGGTTGTGATAGGACCTGTTTTAAGTTGACTAGTGCCTGCTCGCATTTCTCGCTCCAATCAAACTCCGCTTTTTATCGAAGAAGTTTGAAAAATGGGAGTGTGTACTGTGCGAATTTGGCGACGAAGCGGGAAAGGGCGGTGAACATCTCGTTTAATGATTGTATCGACTTCTTTGAGTCCGGGGTAGGGAGCTCAGAGAAAGCCCTACACTTGTCGGGGTTGGCCACAATTCCTCGTTCTGTGAGGTAAAATCCGAGGAACTTCCCTTCCCGGACGCCGAAGGTGCACTTGTCGGGGTTAAACCTTATGCGACACCTCCTCGCCGTGTCGAACACCTTCTTGAGGTGCGCGGCATGGTCGACTTCTTCTGCAGACTTGACGATCATGTCGTCTATGTAGACTTCGAGCATGTCGCCGATTTCGGCCCATAAAACCTTGTTCATCATCCGTTGGTAGGTCGCACCGGCATTCTTCAGACCGAAGGGCATTACGTTGTAATAGTAGTTGCCAGACGCGATCATGAAGGACGTGTGTTATTTGTCGACCTTGTCCATAGGGATTTGGTTGTATCCCGAGTAAGCGTCCATGAAGGATAGTAGTTTGTAACCTGCAGAGTCGTCGACCAGTTGGTCGATGTTAGGCAAGGGATAACAGTCTTTCGGGCAAGCCCGGTTAAGATCAGTATAATCAACGCACATTCTCCATTTTCCATTATTCTTTTTAACAAGTACAACGTTGGATAGCCATGTCGTGTATTTGGCTTCCGAGATAAAATTTGCCTCTAGGAGGTCTTTTACAGCTTTTTCAGCAGCCTTCGCTTTCTCGGGAGACTGCTTACACCTAAGTTGTGCTATGGCCCTAGCGGCCGGATGTACTGCGAGCTGATGGCAAGCCACCTCGGGGTCGAGGCCAAGCATCTCGGACGCGCTCCACGCGAAGAGGTCAGCGTTCTCCCCAGACATGCCTTTAGCTGCTCCCTTGCCAGGTCGGGGATCCCGGTGCCAATCTTCACATTGTGGTATGGGCCGTCCCCGAGTACCACGAGCTCGAAGTCTTCGTCTGGGATGGGGCGCGTTGGGTGGAGAGGCCGCCCGTTGTTCTCCGCCTGGTGGTCGAGATCTTCGACTCTGTCTTCGTCGGGTTCGCCGGAGAACCTGCTGTTGAGGTCGACCGCGTTGACGCGCGGGAGAGGTACCTGTTCGGCATCCTGGGGTGGCTTGGCCACAATCTTGGGTATGGGGCCGATGGAACTTAGGCCTTTGATGGCGGCGTCGAAGCACCTTCTGGCCGAGTCGATGTCCCCGTGCATCGTCACTACTCGTCCCCTGGTCATGTAGTACTTCATTTTGAGGTGGACCATTGACGGTACCGCCGTAAGCTCGGCCAGGGTGGTCCTCACGAGGATGCAATTGTAGAGGGACGGGCATTCCACCACCAGGAAATGGATCTTCACCTGTCGGGTAGTGTCTTCGGCCCCGAATGTAACCATTAGCTCCATGTAACCCCATGGTCTGGTGGTGGTTCCATTGAACCCCTGTAGATCTGAACCGACGTACGGGGTCAGATGTCTCTCGTCGAGCTGAAGGGTCCCGAACAGATGAGCATACATGATGTCGACCGAACTCACCTGGTCGACTAGGATCCTTCGAACGTCAAAGTTCGCCATCTGCACCCTGATCAGGAGGGGAATTATGGCGTTTGGTGCTCCCCCGGGGAGTTCCTCGAGGTAGAAGGTGATGGGGTTGGAGTTTCCCACCACTTTCTCAAGGGTGGTCACCTTCGCCGACGTCGCGGATTCCAGCTCATCAAATTTACGCTTGATCGATCCGACGGACAACTTCTCTGGTCCTCCCCCGGAGATGACCATCGCCCTGGGGAAGCTTTCCCAGGTGCTGCGGGCAGTAACGGGGTCTTCGCGGGGGAATGTCGCCCACATGTTGGGAATTGCTTCTTGTCCTTCAATGATTGGTGGGACAAAGAAGTCTTCGGGTCGGGTGACGCTGAGGGCGACCTGAAGGTGACTCTCGTCGAGAGGAGGCGTCATCTCCTCGATGTTCTGGGCTTCCCGGGAGCTGGGACTAGGAGTATCGTTCTTCTGGGCGTATTTCTTCAAGTGCCCTTCCTTGATCAGAATTTCGATCGCATCCTTGAGATGGATGCAGTCTTCGGTAACATGTCCTTGGATCCGGTGGAACCTGCAGTACTTTGATTTGTCAACGTTCGATTTGGGAGCAGCCGGCTTCGGGAAGCGAACTCCCCCCTTCACAAACTCAGAATTCTGGCATTCAGAGTGGATTCGAGCCCGGGGAGCGTTGAGCGGGGTGTACTCCGTGAACCGGCCAGCTGGTCCGCGCAGTTCCCGAGGATCACGGTTGCAGTTCTCTTTCTTTCTTTCTACTCCTCGTCGGGGAGAAGAGTCTTCCTCTTTATGGCCGTGGGGGCCTTCTCTGCATCTCGTCTCAAGGGCGATCTGAGCTGCTTCCGTCTCCTCGAGTTCGATGTACTTCTGAGCTCGAGCGAGAAGGTCCTCGAGATGTCGGGGTCGGCGAAGGCCTATGGATTTGGCAAAGTCAGATCCGACACACAGTCCATGGAGAATTAAATATTTCTTCATGTCGTTGGTCGTATGGACCTCGACAACTTCTTTGTTGAATCTCTCGATGTAGTTTCGGAGAGATTCGTTCTTCCCTTGGAAGATGCTTTCTAGGGCAGCCTCCGTCTTCGGGTGTCGACGAGACGCGGTGAAGTGTTTGGTGAAGCGCTGCCTAAGTTGCTTCCAGGATGTGATCGACCCATGTGCCAGACCCTTATACCAAGTCATAGCTCCCTTCCGCAAAGTGGTGGGGAACAGCCTGCACCTGATGGCTCCCCTGACATTTCGGAAGTCGAGCATTGCCTCGAAATTCTCGACGTGGTCGTCGGGGTCGGTCAGGCCGTCATAGGTCCCCAATGGTGGGGGTTTCTCCATGCCTACAGGGATTGGGGCATTCATGATTTCCCACGATAGAGGGGTTCTCTGGTCCTCGTCGTCGCTACCAGTCGGGGATCTCGAAGGTGATCGATGATGCCGTGGAGGGGAGTTCCTCGAACGGTTCTTTGGTCTTTCTTCGATCTGCTTGGACTTCTTGGAAGTGGTGGAGGCCCTGGGTTCCTTCTGAGGCAGGGAACGAGGGCGTTTCTGGGAGATCATCGGCTGGGGGCGCTCAAGACGTGGTCGACGACCCTGGTGTACCGGCGATGGGGTCCGCGATTCTTCCGAAGGGGTCCTTCGTGGGGAAGGAGAACGGCGAGGTGACGGTGGACGACGATGTCTTCGCGGGGAAGATCGTTGTGCCCGTCCTTGCTCTAACGCTTTAATTCTGGTATTCTGGTACGCGATTAGCTGATTGGTTTGATTGATCAAGGAGAACAGGGCCACGGTGCTCGGGTCCACATTGGGCGGGGGAGCAACTGGTTGAAAAATGGCTTGCTGGTCGTCTTGGCGGGCGGCGTTGTAAGCCACATCTTGGGAGTCCGGGGAGGCGGTCTGCCCGTCTCCAATGTCGCCTTCGCTGCTGTTGGGGATGATGGCGTCCTCACGATGGTTCCCGTTCTCGAGTTGTGTGAGCACGGTGTCCAGAGCCTGGTTGACTGACGGATTGGCCATGTTGGTGATGAATGAAGGTTGCTTTAGTTTAACGAAGGAAAAACGGGGAAGCAAAGGGTTCCCACAGACAGCGTCACTGATCGTACCTGGATCAGATAGTTTCTAGTGGCCAACGACGTCGTCTGGGCTTCAACTCCAGTGAGGTTGAAAGACGGCCGGGGGGGTGTACCTGCAAGGTACTCCGACGCTCAAGTAAGGTGGTTGTCAGAGAAGAAAGCAAGTACAGAAGAAGAAGGTGAAAGTGAACTTAACCTGACCCCCTCAAGTGAGAGGGTATTTATAGAGAGCCCCCAGCGCGGGGCCAACGGTTACTTGCATTGGGCTGGATTGTCAGGCCCAATCCAAGTAACTGCCAGGGCTTACGTGGCGTAGTGAAGACCAGCACGTGGTCTTCACCCTGGGGTAACCGTTCCTAGATATCCAGAATTAGGGCGGACCGATTCCATCGGGAGTGGAGCGGTTACGTGAGAACGTGTCCTCGCGGGGAGGACTCTGTCGTGTCGGAGAGAGACGTGTCCTCGCGGGGAGGACCCTCATGTGCAGAAGGTGGGCTCCTCGCGGGAAAGAGCATTGGAGTGTCGAGGATGAACGAACTCGGGGAGGCAACGCCATGCCCGACGCTCTGTGTCATGCGTGTGCCCGGCGCCATGGGGGAGGAGCAAGTGCCCGACATTGGTCGGTCCAAAAGGCCCTTGTTGGGCCATCCCAGGATGTGTGGGTTGGGCCTGCTCGACTGAGTAGCAGTCCCCGACCCAGTCCAGAACACATTCCAAATAGAAATGAATTTGCAATTTTTTTTTAATAGATTATGGGGTTGATGCCTCTAATTTTGTAAGACATGTGAATGATGTCTTCAGTTTGCAGGACACGTGCCTCTAACCTTAATTTGTCATTACTTTCATATTTTGTAGTTTTTTCTAATTCATTACAATTGAATTTGTTTTATTATATCGAATTTGTTTTATTATATCGAATTGGTTATACTATTTGTGTCTTTTCAACTATTTATAACTTATTTATTATTTTAAATTGGTTTTATTACTTTCAAATTTTTATTTTATTATTTATGACTTGTGTGTTTATTATTAATGAATTTGTACTGGTAAAAAAGTATAGGTGTGTGTTCCTCATGCAATGGAAGGGAGATTCAGAGGCTTTAGTTGGTATATTATGTTGTATGGTAGTAAGGGTTTGCCCATAACGGTGAGAAGCCTTGTGCGATAGTGTTTTATGGTGGTTTCAGGAGTCCTGCTCCTGTGAGGTGAGAATCTCTGTGGATGATCGATGTGCTTAGATATAAGCTTCGGAGGGAGCGATTGATGTGAGTTAAGCACTATGCTTTAAGGGGTGTAATGATTTGTATGGCTTAATATTTGTCCTTTCTCCTACAGGAGGAGGAGAATTATAGAGGCCCTTTGAGCCTAGGGTTTCTCTTGGGAAGGGTCATCGTTCACTTAATCAATCGTGGACCGTTGAATCCCTATTTTCAAGGAGGTGGTGGAGCAGTTAATGACCTTGAATTCTCTTTGCCTTAGAAATTTCTTTTATGTGTTTCCCATGACGGAGCGATAAGAACACCTTGGGGGCAAGGTCAGACCTTCTCTTGGACGATATCTTATTGTCGCCTCTCCTTGGACGTCCTCTAGACATCGCTCTAGGAGAGTCCTACAAATATAACACTACCGATTTTTTTTATAAATATGATAATGAGTAATTGAATATATTTATTTATTAGAAGGCATATTGTAACACCCCATTTCTACCCAGCGGATAATTATAAAATCAGAGTTTCAAAATTTCAGCATACAAATGAGATGCTACACTTCCAACTTAAAAACGACTTCATATTATCGCATGTTAATCAGATACATAACACTTTAACTCGGATGAACCGATAACAAAAAAATTTGTCTTTAAAATAGAACAACTTTTATTAACTAAATAGTGGAATCATACTTTTCAACTCAAATGACATAACATCTTTTGTTCATCTGAAAACAACTGCAACATAACAAGTATTCAATGACATCAACTTATAATTCAACAACTGAAATATAACAACTATAAAACAACGATCATTCATCCCCCCGAGTGTTACGTATCAGAGCAAGACCCTCTTGACTTGCAATAAAGCAACATAAGGACTCCAAAAACTATTCCGAACTGCCACTGCTATTCTTGAGTACCTGTCCATTTCCCATGGTAGGGGAAATATCAGCAGAAGGGGTGAGACATCTAACAATATAATAAGATGTATGATAAATAATATATTAAAATTTAGATCATATAAAATTACCACTTTACAGCTTATAAGAAAAATTAGCACAACCAGTCATCAGCATAATATCACAACAAAGTCATCAACTTAATATCACAGCAATTTAACCAACTTAATATAACAACTTTCAAACCACAAATATAACAACAAAACCCTCAACAGGTTATAACAACATTTGCATAGCTTTCAGACAGTACCTGTCACAACAAGTCAACAATATAATAACAACGAATATATCATCACAACACTGGAATATGCAGCTTAGAATGTGACTCATACAATGCACATGCATGTGGTACCATTGGAGCAGAACTCCCAACTTAAAAATGGAGCAGAAATCCCAACTTAGGAATTGCCAAGTAATAGAGGCATCAAACAAGGCATAAGCCTTCAACTTTCAACTTTTTGCCAATCCAAGCCAACTTAATAATTTTGCCAATCCAAGCCAACTTTGTATGCTATGCTATGCATGCGACAACAACTACAACATCAACTTATTCAACAACAACACAACATCACAACTGCAACTTAACAACAATTTCAACTTTGGTCACCGGCCTACAACTTAATATTTGCTAATTAATAGAGGCAATTCAACAACAACAAATATCCTGCAACTTCGCATCATCAACAACAACAACATATCAGCATCAATAATTAACAGCAACTAATCAACAATAAAACAACATTGGCCGTCGGCCTCACAATTCAACACCACCTGCAAATTCATATTTTTCATCAAGGTACACAACCCAACGAATCAACCAAAATAAGCTACAAATAAATCGCATAATTATTCGGACAGTCTTCGACTAAAACCGGTTACTTAATTATTGGCTAAATTCTAATATTTCTACTCCGAGCTACTATTCTTATTAGTCCTCTGTTAAATTAATACTGCCTTACAACCAAAAACATATAATTCAGTCACTATTGTTTTATACCCATATTACTAGTTCTGTTATTCACTTAATAACTATTGGCACTGATCACTGTATCATTCATCTACTATTTATAATTCTCTACTACCAATAATAATACTACTAATTATATGCTAAATTAATCAAAAGGGGACTACTGTAATTAATGAAGCCAATTCTGCGACTTATTAAATTCATCTCTGCCAAACAATTATATATAACATCCCTCTCAACTAACTTAAAATGGAACAGACCAAGTGAAGTCATAGCAGACATAAATGAATAGAAACGGAACCAGAAACAATTACACAGCAGGCCCGTGTGATGCTCGTCACAACTTCCTGGCCCTCGTCACAACGCATGACGGTCGTAACACATGAGTGATGGTCGTCACTCGCACACGACCTGCGTGACGCTCGTCACGCTCTCCATCACGGTCGTCACACCCCCAATTCCCAATTTCCTTCATCTCAATGCATTGCATTCCAGTTCTCCTTAATTCCATATTCTTCTCCTCCATTTCAATCACAGAAAAAGGTCCAACCATCACAGTACAACAACAACATCCAGAATTCATACTCAATCAACATAGATTCATTTTTATACGACTAATTCAATCACAACAACCAATTTCAGTATCAATTACAAAAATAAAAAACACAAACAGAGTAATTCTATAACCCAATCCCACATATCTTTTTATCAACTACCCAATTATAGAGTCAGAACCCCACCCTTACCTTGGATTGAAGGTCGCTCTAAATCTCCAATTGGGTTCCCGTTCTCGCAGCCTCTCTGTGTTCCGTTACCAAACCCTTGCTCCTCTCTTTCGTAACCTCTGTGTTGTAACTGCTACTTCCCTCTTTCTCTTAATTTCCACTTACTGCCACTTCTCCTTTTCTTTTTATAATTCTCCATACCTAATAACAAAACACTAATGTTTTATTAACTTATTGGGCCTCATTTCTACATCCCCACTATTACTACTTCACTCACTATCTAAAAAGCCCAATAATATAATCTAGTATTATTTCTAATACTATAATTACCACTTAAGTCAGCTTGATTAATTAATTAATAACAACACAACTTAAATCAACATTTTATAATTAATTCAACTAAAACCGACATAGCAACTCAACA
The DNA here is from genome assembly GCA_022829125.1 of Lathyrus tuberosus. Lineage (NCBI taxonomy): Eukaryota > Viridiplantae > Streptophyta > Magnoliopsida > Fabales > Fabaceae > Lathyrus > Lathyrus tuberosus. The sequence goes on along the minus strand of JALAZF010000111.1, from coordinate 7,484,809 downwards.
CCACATTTTCGGCAACCAACACAAATCATACAAATAATACGAAGATATTTAATTAAATAATTAATTAAATAACCGGGCGTTACAACTCTCCCCCACTTAGAGTATTTTCGTCCTCAAAAATCTATTCGATAATACCACTTTTAACGCAAATTCCGCATCCAACTCTCTGATCCTCAAGTCGCGTTTGGCAACACTTCGATCCCTACTTTTTCGACATAATAACTCAACATGATTTCAATCCAATACACACATGCTAATCATTCAACATCTTCGTGACATAATCGTCAATAACTTATCAACCACTCGATAATATCTTGAGATATCAACATCTAAGTAGCCACATCCATACACACTTATACCTAGATATACATAGTCACATTACCATCTTATCAACATTCTCAACACTACAACACATCCACAACCTCATTCTCATATAAGCGTATGTCACTCATCAACAAAATGTCAACAACTTATTCATATCTTCGTATCACTCTTATAGTGACATCAACCTAGCCAACATAATCAACTTCATCATACCATGCAGTATTACTCACCCTTATATCAATAATCCACCCAGTCAAACATATAGATCAATACCTATCATTCCCTTAGGCTTTTGATAGTTAGTCCTTCACTTCTAACGAGTCGTACATGTATAACAAATGCGCCACATCACGCTTCAGCTGCACAACTCTGATCATCCATCTTAAGTCATCGTCCTTATTAAAATTTCCGTCAACTATATGGTTTACAAGTTCAATCTAGTTTCGGACTTTCTTTAACATCCACCATAAAATCGCCGTTCACTTGATATTCTCAATCTTTCGCTTTGCGACGTTAGCTCGCATATAAACCCGCTACTCCAAATTGTTCAATACGTCTCAACTCTTTCCTAGCCACTCCTCTATTAATCCACACCAACTGGTGAGCGACTATCCTCACGATATAATATCAATCAATTTACACACCATTAAGATAGCAAGACAAGTCTATACCATCCAACACGATCTCGTCTACTATCAACAAGAGATTAAGGGTGATTAGTTCCTCAATTTGTCAATAGATAGCCGACAACCATAATAGAGTATAAACCCTCGTTACCAAACCATAATAGTGTTCCTTTAGAACTTATACACAAGTCACCTAAAGCACCATAATCCAATAATTTCCAATGAGGTTTACAAATACACCCACAATTTCCCTCTCATTCGATCTTGTCGATAAGACACCAATGCCCAACACATTACACGGTCCACGTTACACTCACTTAGCCTCACACGAAGGTTAAGTATTCTCTGACTCAAGAATTACTACTATACCAGTACATTACACGTCGTCTCGTTCCAATTGAAATCTCAACAATGCCGTTCCACACCGCTTTGGTGATAGAGCCTCTCAAATTCTTCTTTTACACATACCACTACCTTGGCATCATAAACACGACTCTAATTCCTCTTAAAAGCATCTTCCTTTAAAAGGACATCTTCATTCTAATCGTTGTTAATCATCATAAGCTGCATCTATATGCGCTTCGCCAATACTTTAACATCATTTTTAATGTCAAACATCTCATTTCTCCACTTATTTGCCAATAACACATTACGCTTGACCTTGTTTCAAACAACTGCGATAACAATCATTTATGCCCAAAAGCCTCTAGTTCCGTAACCGACTTTAGAGTCCCTCTATATAGGAATGCATCTACCGTATTTGAAAACACTTTCATAGGATAAAATATATTTTTATCTCCCCATAGGTTCAAACGGAACATCAATCCGATACTCGGAACACAAGATATGAATTTCAAAGTTATCCGAAAATGCGAACACCGACGTCATGCAACGACATACTTATACACGCCTTACGATAACATCGGAACAGAATTTCTTCGTACCAGTACCAACACTTATCATTCTTGAAATCATACTCATCTTCTCGCATTTTCGACTCTGACTCACGATTCAAACATTTCAACAACTTCAACAACTTTTACAATCACTCACAAGGATCCCACGACATGGTCTACAACAATCTGTCGCGCCATCACCGTTTAAACATCGACTTCCTACGCAAAGGCTGCTCAAACCGACAACTTCACAGTCTGCCAGCAGCGCTGAAACATCGCAACTTTCTAAATTCCATCTTCTAAAAATTATCCTTGTTACTTAACAATCGCCTTCAGAAACATCAGGGATTTTCTCTCTACTCGTATATCAACAACCGTTACATTGCTCCTCATCCTTCGAGAAGTAAACATCAACAACATCTAATCATCTTTTCTCAAGGCGCTCCAACTTGATTAACAACAAAATCTTAAATCCATGTCTCTTCCGGATTCGGGAAACAACATACTTCAACAATACTTGCACTGTCGCTATCAGCAGCATACCGAGCCAACATCTTACAACCGAAACACATTCGAGAAGCAAATCTTCTTCCCCACTTATCTTCAAACCTACTCCTGCATACCATCGATTAGGAAAACAAACAAGTACCGACATTGTTCCACACACTTGTCGCGTACTAAGGGATAAACAACATTAGGCAACCTGGCCGGACAGACCGACCTGCTATGATACCACTAATGTAACACCCCATTTCTACCCGGCGGATAATTATAAAATCAGAGTTTCAAAATTTCAACATACAAATGAGATTCTACACTTCCAACTTAAAAACAACTTCATATTATCGCATGTTAATCAGATACATAACACTTTAACTCGGATAAACCGATAACAACAAAATTTGTCTTTAAAATAGAACAAGTTTTATTAACTAAATAGCGGAATCATACTTTTCAACTCAAATGACATAACATCTTTTGTTCATCTGAAAACAACTGCAACATAACAAGTATTCAATGACATCAGCTTATAATTCAACAACTGAAATATAACAACTATAAAATAACGATCGTTCATCCCCCCGAGTGTTACGTATCAGAGCAAGACCCTCTTGACTTGCAATAAAGCAACATAAGGACTCCAAAAACTATTCCGAACTGCCACTGCTATTCTTGAGTACCTGCCCATTTCCCATGGTAGGAGAAATATCAGCAGAAGGGGTGAGATATCTAACAATATAATAAGATGTATGATAAATTATATATTAGAATTTAGATCATATAAAATTACCACTTTACAGCTTATAACAACAATTAGCACAACCAGTCATCAGCATAATATCAGAACAAAGTCATCAACTTAATATCACGGCAATTTAACCAACTTAATATAACAACTTTCAAACCACAAATATAACAACAAAACCCTCAACGGGTTATAACAACATTTGCATAGCTTTCAGAAAGTACCTGTCACAACAAGTCAACAATATAATAACAACGAATATATCATCACAACACTGGAATATGCAGCTTAGAATGTGACTCATACAATGCACATGCATGTGGTACCATTGGAGCAGACCTCCCAACTTAAAAATGGAGTAGAACTCCCAACTTAGGAATTACCAAGTAATAGAGGCATCAAACAAGGCATAAGCCTTCAACTTTCAACTTTTTGCCAATCCAGGCCAACTTAATAATTTTGCCAATCCAGGCCAACTTGGTATGCTATGCTATGCATGCAACAACAACTACAGCATCAACTTATTCAACAACAACACAACTACAACTTAACAACAATTTCAACTTTGGCCACCGGCCTACAACTTAATATTTGCCAATTAATAGAGGCAATTCAACAACAACAAATATCCTGCAACTTCGCATCATCAACAACAACAACATATCAGCATCAATAATTAACAGCAACTAATCAACAATAAAACAACATTGGCCGTCGGTCTCACAATTCAACACCACTTGCAAATTCATATTTTTCAGCAAGGTACACAACCCAACGAATCAACCAAAATAAGCTACAAATAAATCGCATAATTATTCAGACAGTCTTCGACTAAAACCAGTTACTTAATTATCGGCTAAATTCTAATATTTCTACTCCGAGCTACTATTCTTATTAGTCCTCTGTTAAATTAATACTGCCTTACAACCAAAAACATATAATTCAGTCACTATTGTTTTATACCCATATTACTAGTTCTGTTATTCACTTAATAACTATTGGCACTGATCACTGTATCATTCATCTACTATTTATAATTCTCTACTACCAATAATAATACTACTAATTATATGCTAAATTAATCAAAAGGGGACTACTGTAATTAATGAAGCCAATTCTGCGACTTATTAAATTCATCTCTGCCAAACAGTTATATATACCATCCCTCTCAACTAACTTAAAATGGAACAGACCAAGTGAAGCCATAACATACATAAATGAACAGAAACAGAACCAGAAACAATTACACAGCAGGCCCGTGTGACGCTCGTCACAACTTCCTGGCCCTCGTCACAATGCGTGACGGACGTAACACATGAGTGACGGTCGTCACTCGCACACGACCTGCGTGACGCTCGTCACGCTCTCCATCACGGTCGTCACACCCCCAATTCCTAGTTTCCTTCGTCTAAGTGCATTTCATTCCAATTCTCCTTAATTCCATATTCTGCTCCTTTGTTTCAATCACAGAAAAAGGTCCAACCATCACAGTACAACAACAACATCCAGAATTCATACTCAATCAACATAGAATCATTTTTATACGACTAATTCAATCACAACAACCAATTTCAGTATCAATTCCAAAAATCAAAAACACAAACAGAGTAATTCTACAACCCAATCCCACATATCATTTATCAACTACCCAATTATAGAGTCAGAACCCCACCCTTACCTTGAATTGAAGGTCGCTCTAAATCTCCGATTGGGTTCCCGTTCTCGCAGCCTCTCCGTGTTCCGTTACCAAACCCTTTCTCCTCTCTTTCATAACCTCTGTGTTGTAACTGCTACTTCCCTCTTTCTCTTAATTTCCACTTATTGCCACTTCTCCTTTTCTTTTTATAATTCTCCATACCTAATAATAAAACACTAATGTTTTATTAACTTATTGGGCCTCATTTCTACACCCCCACTATTACTACTTCACTCACCATCTAAAAAGTCCAATAATATAATCTAGTATTATTTCTAATACTATAATTACCACTTAAGTCACCTTGGTTAATTAATTAACAACAACACAACTTAAATCAACATTTTATAATTAATTCAACTAAAACCGACATAGCAACTCAACACCACATTTTCGGCAACCAACACAAATCACACAATAATACGAAGATATTTAATTAAATAAGTAATTAAATAATCGGGCGTTACACATATCATGGATTTGGAGAGAGAGAGAGAGAGAGAGAGAGAGAGAGAGAGAGAGAGAGAGAGAGAGAGAGAGAGAGAGAGAGAGAGAGAGAGAGAGAGAGAGAGAGAGAATGGAAATATGAACTTTATTAGAATAAAAGATCAAATATAATACGTGTAATTGCTACATATTTATAAGGAACCATGTTGACTTTAGTTTGTATGACATGTGTCTCTAATTTTGATTTGACATTACTTTAAGATTTGTGTTTCTATTTTGATTAATTACATTAAATTAAGTTTTATTACTTTTAGATTTTTATTTTTATTATTTCTTACTTGTGTTTTTATTATTAATGAATTATTTTTATAAATTTAGTAGTGAATGGTTAAATATATTTGTTTATTAAATTATATATATCATAGATTTTGAAAGAGAGAGAGATAGAAAAAAGAAGGAAATATGCCCTTTATGAGAATACAATATCAAATATATTAAGCGCAATTACGACATATTACTATAAATATATTTACAAAAACCATGACAATAAAAATAAACAACAACACTACATTATATCATAAGTCTCAACAACAACAACAACAACAACAACAATAACAACAACAACAACTACAACAACAACAACAACAACAGCAACAACAACAACAACAGCAACAGCAGCAGCAGCAACAACAACAACAACAACAGCAACAACAACAACAACAACAACAACAACAACAACAACAACAACAACAACAACAACAAATACACCAACAACAACAACATGGAGAGAGTTTTAAATACCATAAACGTGATATTTAAAACTCTCTCCATGTTGTTGTTGTTTATGTATTTGTGGTTATTGTTGTTGTTGTTGTTGTTGTTGTCATTGTTGTTGTTTTTGTTGTTGTCGTCGTTGTTATTGTTGTTGTTGTTGTTTTTATTATTGTTGTTATCAAGACTTAGGGTATAAATTAGTGTTTTTATTTATTATTATTATTGTTATTATCATATTTTTTTAGTCTTAAGGTATAATGTAGTATTGTTTTTTAAGTATTAGTAGTTATTGATGTTTATTGTTATTGTTGTATTATTTTGGAATGTTCATTTTTATTTTACTTCTAAAAGTTGTATGTTATTATGGATCGTAGTTGGATGACAGACAATAGATTAAGTAAAGAGTATGAGAATAGAGTGATTCAATTTCTTGAATTCACGAGAAAAAAACCTTCCTAACGATAATGAGATTTTTTGGAGTCCTTGTAAAATTAGTCGAAATTCGCAAAAACATCAAAGAGATGATATATTCAATCATTGTTTTGGTGATGGAATTATTCAAAATTACACAAAATGGTTGTGACATGATGAAGTGACAAAAAAATACCTACGTCACATAGAGTTGAAGATGATGAATTTATGAATGATACTCTAGAAGATATGATTTGTGATATTGGAGTATATGTTTTTAAGAAAGCCCATGTGGAAGATACTTTGAAATGTGACATGGAAGAGTCATTACATATGGGATGCAAAAAAATTACAAGATCCTCAGTTGTGTTAGGAATATTTAATCTTAAGGAAAAAGGTGGTTGGACGGATAAAAGTTTCATTGAATTGCTTGAATTGCTGCAAGAAATGCTTCCATAAGGTAACACGTTGTCGAACCGTAGTTATGAGGCCAAAAAGATATTCTGTGCAATGGGTTTGGACTATTTCAAAATACATGCATGTTGTAACAACAACAATAACAATAAAAAGGACAATGGTGTTGAAGATGATGATGGCGTAACTAGAAAAGGTGTTCCTTCAAAGGTGATGTGGCACCTACCGATAATTCAAAGGTTCAAGAGATTGTTTCTTAATGTAAATGACTCAAAGAATACTAGATTCCATGCAAATAAAAGTTTATGTCATGGAAAAATTTTCCATATAGCTAATTCATTGCAGTGGAAAAAAATTGATATGTTGTTTCCATATTTTGCCCTTGAGCCAAAGAACCTTAGGTTGGGACTTGCCACCGACAGAATGAACCCTGTTTGGTAATTTGAGTACTAACCATACTTCATAGTCTGTTCTTCTCATAATTTACAACTTATCTTCATGGTTGTGCGTGAAGCGCAAATAGATGATGTTATCAATGATGATTTCGGGTCCAAAATAACCAGGGAACGTCATAGATGTTTATTTAACGCCATTGATTGAGGATTTAAGAATTTTGCGGGAAGAAGGCATTGATGTTGATGATGCGTATACAGGTGATAATTATAGGTTGCATTCCATTTTGTTTTGCACGATCAATGACTTTCCTATAGGCGGTAATTTTTTTGGGTACAACATCAAGGGACATAAAGCATGTCTAATATGTAAAGATGATATATGCTTCCACCAATTAAAAAAATGGAAAAAAGACTGTTTACCTTGGGCGTCAAAAATTTCTAAGATCTAATCATTCATACCATAGATTGCAAAAAGCTTTTAATGAAAAACATTAGTTTGGTATCGCTCCAAAGCCCTTAATTGGGAAAGAGTGGAAACATTAAGTCACCATTGTTGCTTCTAGAATCCAAATTGTGGGCCACATTGATGAAACTACATCATCTCAAACTCTCACTATTTTTACTAATGGTGTGTTAAACCCAAAATATACAAATTGATTCATCGTTGACCAACTCATTATCAATCTTCTTGTCTCATTCATGACCAAAGCAAATAGTCCATCTTTTGCCTCCTATGAAACTGATGATAGTTGATTAGTTGATAGTTGATCAAAGATAGTTTTAGAGAATTATTTAGAAAGAAGCCTATGTCATTGATTTCCTAGATGATTAATTACAAGATACCAATTTCCTATTTATAGGCTCAAGTCACCAACCTCTTAATGATGGTGAATATTTCTACATTACATTAGTTCTTTCTAGAGTTTTCATGATAGATGAGTATCATGATAGTTCTAGGTTCTTCTATCATTTTCATATACTTATAGTTCTAGATTGTTCTACCATATCCATAAACATTATATTTCTAGGATCTTCTACCATTTTCATACATATTATATTTAAGAATATTTTAGAAATTTATAGAAATTTCAACACTCCTCCTTGATGCAAATTTCTGTGACTCCAAGCATAGCTCGTAGCTCTTCAAATCTTGGTTTTGGCAACGCCTTTGTGAATATGTCTGCAATTTGATCTTCTATTTTGCAGTAGTCGAGTTTGATCTCTTTAGTTGCTTCAACTTCTCTGATAAAGTGATACTTGATTGCTATGTGTTTTGTTCTGTTGTGATGTACTGGATTTTTTGCCATTGCAATTGCTATTTTTTGTCGCAATTGATTTTAGTAGGCCCATCCTGTTTTTCTACCATGCCTTCAAGTATCCTGCGAAGCCATATAGATTGGTTCGTTGCTTCAGCAGCTACCATATACTCTGCTTCTGTTGTGGATTGTGCAACCATAGCTTGCTTCTTCGACGCTCAAGAGAAAATTCCTGATCCTAGTGAGAAAGCATAGCCATATGTGCTCTTCATGTCATCTACCAAACCTGCCCAATCATTGTCGGTGTAGCCAAGTAATCCTGAGTTGGTTTCGGTAGTGTACCATATACCTAATTCTTTTGTTCCTTGTAGATACCTGAAAAATTCTTTTTCTTGCTCCAAAGTGTATTTGACTTGGGCTTTGCATGAATCTTGATAGAAGACTTGTAGCATATATTATGCCTGGTTGTGTAGCTATCAAATATAAGAGGCTTCCAACTAGACTTCTGTATATGGAAGCATCAGCTTCTGGTGCTCCATCATTCTTCTGTAGTTTCTCATTTGTTATAAGTGGAGTAGCAACGAGTTTGCAACCATACATCTTGAATATCTTAAGTAAGCCTTCTGTGTATTTCTTTTGCGAGATGAATATCCTTTCATTTCTCTTACTTACCTCTATACCAAGGAAGTAACTCATCAAACCAAGGTCGGTCACCTCAAAGGTTTTCATCATGTCTTCTTTAAACTTCATCATCATCTTAGTATTATTTCCCGTGTAGATAAGATCATCTACATATATAGAGAGTAAGAGAGTGTACTGACCTTGAGACTTAATGTAAAGTGTAGGCTCACTCTTGCTCCTCCTGAATCCTCGACCCATGAAATACTGATCGATTATGTTATACCATGCTCGAGGTGCTTGCTTCAAACCGTAGAGTGATTTTCTTAGTCTTAACATTTTGCTTTCTTTTCCTTCAAACATGAATCCTTGTGGCTGCTCCACATAGATCTCTTCTTCAAGTACACCTTTGAGGAAGGCAGATTTGACATCTAGTTGATGGATACTCCATCCTTTTTGTGCCGTAAGAGCTATTAGAGCTATAATGGTATCAAGACAAGCTACTAGTGGAAATGTCTCATTGTAGTCAATCCCAGGTTGTTGTGAGTAACCCTTAGCCACTAGTCTCGCCTTGCGTTTTTGTATGGTGCCATCAGGGTTGAGCTTTGTCTTATAGACCCACTTAACCCCAATGATATCTTTTCCAATGGGATGATTTACTAACTCCCATGTGTTATTTTTTTCGATCATCTTTATCTCTTCTTCCATTGCCTTGATCCATACTTCCTGCTTTGACGTTTCTTCAAAGTTTCTAGGTTCAAGTATGGCCAAGTTACAGGTTTCATATATGTCCACCAAAGATCTTACCGTCTTGGAGTAAACTCTGGTGATGATAGTTCTTGATCTTGTTATTGTGGTGGAGGTGAATCAGATTCACATGGTTCTTCTTCCTCAACTTCTTCTTGAGGTAGTTGAGCTGGTATAAGGATGTTCTTCTCCACTCTGTCTTCATCCCAATTCCAAGAAGCATTCTCATCAACTTCAACATCTCGACTGATGATGAGCTTTTTTGTTTGCAAGTTGTAGACACGGTAGCCTTTAGAGATTGTGTTGTACCCACGGAAGATACCTCGTATAGTCTTGTCTTCAAGCTTGTGCCTCTTCACGTCTGGAATATGAATGTAGCATATAGATCCAAAGACCCTTAGGTGCTTTCATGATGGCTTCTTTTAGTTCCAAGCTTCAATTGGAGTCTTATCTTGTACTGCCTTAGTTGGACATCTGTTGAGTATGTAAACAGCAGTGTATACTGCTTCAGCCCAGAATGTGTTAGGAAGTCCCTACTCCTTGAGCATCGATCTAGCCATTTCCATAACTGTGTGATTCTTTCTCTCTGACACACCATTTTTTTAGGAGAATATACGACCGTAAGTTGTCGCTCAATGCCTTCATCCTCACAAAATCTGTCAAACTCGCAGAGGGTGTACTCTTTGCCTCGATCACTTCTTAGTACTTTTATCTATTTTCCACTTTTATTTTCGACAAGGGCCTTGAAATTTTTGAATACTCCAAAAACTTATGATTTTTCATTTAGAAAATAGACCTGTGTCATTCTAGAGAAATCATCAATGAATAGTATGAAGTACTTGTTGTTCTCGTGTGATGTCGTCCTCATTGATCCACAGACGTCAGTATGTATCAGCTCCAACAGATCTTTCGCTCTCCATGTTTCGCTTGTTGAGAACGGAAATTGGTGTTGCTTACCAAGGAGACATCCTTCACACACTTCATTATTCGCCTTTATGCTTGGAAGATCTCTCATCATGTTCTTCGCATGTAACAACTTCAAGGCATGTGTGTTGAAGTGGCTAAATCTTAGATGCCAGAACCATGAATCATCAACTTGTACCTTCATGGCAATGTTAGTTGCATATTTTAAATTTAGCGGGAAGCTTCTATTGCTCTTATTCATCTTCACTTGGGCTATCTCATACCTTTTATTTTTGTCGTCTAATATTTTGCATACACCTCCTTCAAAATGAAGTGTGTAGCCTCTTTCCATCATTTGACCAATGCTTAAAAGATTTTCTTTTAGGCTGGGAACTAGTAAAACATCATGGATGAGTCGCGTAACTTTATTTGTCTCCACCATGACAGTGCCTTTACCTTTTGATTCAAACACACTTCCACATTTTTCTTTGATTGAGTCTTGAGTGGCATAGAACATACATTGTTCTTGATCATGCTCCTCTGTGATATTAGCTTATTGCCTATTTTTGTTACGAAAATTTTTCTCTATGTGCCCAAACTTCTTGCAATGGTTGCATTGTGGCATATTACAGTACCAACAATTTTTCTCTGTGTGGCCTAGTCTTTTGCATATATTGCATGGAAGGTTTTTGTCTAGCTTGTTCTTAAGGAAATTTCTAGTAACTTCTCTTCTTCTGGAAGTTTCTCCATAATTTTTCTTTCCTCCATTTTCTTTATTTTGGGGCTGAAATTTTAGCTTTGATTGGAAGGCATTTTCTAGTGCATTGTCTTTATGCCTATACATTCTTTGCTCATATGCTTCAAGAGAGCCCAGAAGTTCTGCCACTGATAGAGTGGACAGATCTTTGGTTTCTTCAATCGTTGTCACGATTGGGTCAAACTTTGGGGGCATAGTAATTAGAATTCTTTAACTTTAGAATAGTAATCTTTAATTGTCTCATACTCCTTCATCTTCAATAGTTCGAAATCTCTTCTTAGAGATGGAAGTTTAACGACACGTGCCTTATCGCTTCCTTGAAACTCCTCCTGCAACATGTTCCATACTTCTTTGGCAGTCTTAGCTCCCATAAATTTGGGAAAAATTGCATCAGTCACCGCTTGTTGCAAGGTCAACAACGCCTTTGAATTTTTCTGTTTATTTTTCTCCAACTCTTTTTCTTGAGTTGCATTAAGAGCTGAAGTATTCGCGGGAACGGTGAAGCCTTCTTCTACTATGTCCCATAAATCTTGAGATGAAAAAAAATGTTTCCATTTTAACATGCCAGAAATCATAATTTTCACCATTGAAAATAAAGACTGAAATAGATGATGATTGAGTGGTGTTATCCATAGTTTAGAAATTTTTATTTTTTGGAGTGGGTTAATAGTACAAAGGAAATTTTCGTAGTAGTTTGGAGGATTTTAGAATGTTAGGTAGGTAATATAACTACACCCAATATATGACAGAACGTAGCTCTGATGCCACTGTGTAGCATGCGATTTTTGTCGGTGACGCGACCACCTTACCGCAATGTTAGAATTGGGTACTACTTTCTGATTTCTTATTTATCCTATGAAGCTGGAAAGAAAAGGGAAGATATCTAAAACTAACCTTGCACACAAATGTTTTCTTTAATAAATGCTAAGAGATCGGAGATCGGGGTCTGGTTATACAAAGGGAAGCTATTAACACCCAGTGTATCTATGATAATCCATAGGAACCTTTTATTGCATGTATTTCTGTAAACTTTAAATGTTTTCTCGTGTTTATTTGTTGTGGCTTGGGAAAGTTGCTCCTTTGGAAGAATTGAGATAATGTTTTTGTTGTTTTGGGTTTTCCGTTGTTTTTGGGAAGGTACTGGACCTAAAGTTTTTGATTTGTGTGCTCACTAAGATTTCACAATCTTATGCCTACGTATTCCCGTAAAGAGATTTGGGAAATCAGAGTAATCGTAGTTCCTCCTATTTCTATGGGAGGAAAGATATGTGGTGTCTTGTTTAAACCCCAAGATTGAAGCTAACTGAGTATTTGTGTCTTGTTTAAAGCCCAAAATTGAAGCTAAAGGTTGACTGAGAGAGAATTTCTCATCTCTAAAGGGAGAATATCTCACCTATTCATCACAAAATGTTGAGAAATTAATTATAAGGGAAATTACTTTAACTGGGATATGTAGAATCCAGCAATGGCATAATTTCCTTTAGAAGGGTGATGTTATGAAGGAAGAAAGCTTTAACTCAGTGTAGAGCAATGCCACTTTTTCCTTATGAATCTTTCGTTCTAAGAGAGGGACGTTGTCTTGGATGTATGAAATCGAGAGGCTTGCCACTTACAGCTATTAGATGAAAGATGAATTTTAGCCAGGATAAAAGAAGGACTCCAGCTTGGATTTTGAATCAACAAGTGGGCCACTTACAGCAATTATCTGGAAAAAGGTTTTTGATTGTCTGTTTTAAAATGTGATGTATAGAGGAAATATCCTCCTACAGAGCGGACTCACGGTCTCATCTGAGGGGATGTTTGATTTTTGTGTGCCTTGATCAAAGCCCAAGGTTGAAGCTAAAAGAGACTGACTCTACTGAGGAGGGTTTTATCTGTCATGTACAAAGCCCAAGGTTGAGGCTGAAGGAAAATGACTCCATTGGGGAATGTTTTATATGTCTTGTACAAAGCCCAAGATTGAGGCTGACTGGGGAAAATTCTTATATGAAGCCTAAGAGGAGGTTATCTCTTGCTGAGGATTTGCAGAAATCCAATAGCAGGTTTGTATTGTGTTAGGGAATCCAAAGGGATTACTCTTGCTGGGGATTAGGAAAGAGTTAGAGGATCAGATGCCATGAGGCTCTGATTCTACTGGAGATTTTTGATGGTAAATGACCCTGGTTGGGGATTTTTAAGGTAAAAGCTTAAACCTTGTTGGGGGGTCAGGGAAGCTTAAAAGTTAAGTTTGAAAACCTATGGAGGTTCTAACTCTGCTGGAGGCTCAGTGTATTGGTATAATGACCAGGGTTTTTCCTGTGCTTTTAGGAAACTTGAGGGTCTCTGTGTGAGATCCAAGAGAAGATGAGACTTTCTAAGTCTACTTGTATGAAGCCCAAGAAGAGGCTGAGACTGTCCATGTCTCTCAAGAAGTGGTAGGCTATGGTGTAGAGAAGGGTCTTTGTATGATGCCCAAGAGGAGGCTGAGGGTTTAAGGGATGAAGATCAACCCTAGCATGGTATGATGTTTTGAAATTCTTGACTCTCCTAAGGATTGAACTAGTAGAGATGACTAATTTTTGTCTTATGCCTTTAGGAGGCCTTTGGGTCCTTGTACTAAGCCTAAGAGGAGGCTGGGGGAACTTCTAAGAAACCTGTGAGTCCTTGTACTAAGCCCAAGAGGAGGCTGGGGATGCTTTTAGGAAGCCTGTGGGTCCAAGCCAAAGAAAAGTTTAAGAAAGGTTTCACCGGGAATTAATCATTTCTTTGCTGAATAGTTCTAAGGTTTGAAGAAATTCAAAAAAGGTTTCACCGGGAATTAATCCTCTTTGGGGAAATGAATTTCTTGTACAAATATATTTCTAAGTTTTGACAGTCTTGAGAAAAATTTCACCGGGAATAATGCTTTTCTCTGTTCCATATTGTATAAGCCCAAGAGGAGGCAGACTGTATAGGGAATTTCCTATGAGGGAACTAGTTTTGACTATGTTGTAAAGTAACCTATGGTTTGACCTAAGCATAGAACTAACTGCTGGGGAAAACTCTAAGCAAGATATGCACAAGTATATATACATACAATTATATATATATATATATATATATATATATATATATATATATATATATATATATAAACAAATATGCATTGAAAAAGATGTGTGGACTTACCTTCTGAGAAGAAACCCAAGTGTATTGTGATCTGTAGTATCGATTACAACTGTATGCTTGATTAGGGTTTCAAGAAATTGAAGAAAGTTTTGAGGAAACTGTGAATTTGAATATGAATTAAAAACAAGTTGTTTTTGAAAGGAAAATAAAGTTTTGGGGCTTATACAATGACTGAGGTCCAGATGACTTATTTGAAAACATTGATCGCACTACGATACTGACAGACGTTGTGGGACTTATACTATAACAGAGGCCCAAAATTGTTTTTGTACAAAGAGGGGTTGGGTCTTACACTCTATTAGAGGCCCAAAAGTGTTTGTAAAGAAAGAAAAATGGGGCTTATACTCAAGGAGAGGCCCAGATGATTTATTTGAAAAGGCGACGATCGCGCTGTGATTTTGAAAACCACAGAGGGACTTATACAATGACTGAGGCCTAAAATTATTTATGTATAAGAAAGAATGGGTCTTACACTCTATTAGAGGCCCAAAAGTTTATTTTTATACAAGAGATGGGGCTTACAGCTCAAGGAGATGCCAGATGGAAAAAACAGCGATCGCACCGTTATTTTGAAAATCGTATCGGGACTTATATAATGAGTGAGGCCCAAAAATTTTGTATTTACAAAGGGGATGGGTGGTCTTACACTCTATTAGAGGCCCAAAAGTGTTTTTAATGATGTTTAAAAAAACAAAATTAAGAGAAAACCCTAATTTGAATTCAAAAAATTCAATTTTCAAAGGAAATTAAATAAAAAATGATATAAAATATCAAATATATTCAAAAACAAGTTGTCAACTTTGAAAAGTATTTTGAAAAATCATGTTTAATCACATGAAAGCTTGAAATTCATTTGAATTTGAAAAATCAAGATGGAAATAAATAATAATATACATTTTAACATAAATAATATTAAATTATTTACAAATAAAATTAAATTATTTACAAAAATTCCAACTATATTAAATAAATAATATAAATTTGATTTTTTTTGTAGAATAAAACATTTTAACATTTTTGTGATTTTTTTAAAAAAAGAACCAATAAAAAATGATAAAAAAAATGAGAGAGAAATTAATTTTTGAAATCAATTAATAAAATATCAAAATATTCAAAAATTCAAATATTTGAATTATGGCGCGAAGAACTTCATCTTCTTCCTCCCCAGATTTGCAAAAACTCACTTTTCGCTCTGATTACTCAATGGTTTTGACTTTTGTAAACACGAAAGTTGTGTATTTCTGAACAAGGATTCCAATGATATAAATTAATTGGATTTATATTAAGTGTGGAGTGAGAAATCAAAAGATGAACTCAAGAACCCTAATTTCTGCAAGAACACTATGAAATCCTATACATGATAGCTACAAAGCAATTGATTGAGGGGAAACACTCTACATAAGTGTAAAAACATGTTTGAAACTTGAAAACACATTTATGATGCATGGATCATAGAGTTTGAGAGTGTCAGGCTTACCTCTGCAAGAAGAAATCGAATCCTCAGTTGTAGGTGTTACAGATGTTGTTTGATGATCTGGACAGCTTCCTTGGACCTCAAGTAGTGTGTTTGAAAGCTTGGAATGGATTGAAACAGCCTGGAACTTGTTGTGGTACCCCAACTACAAATAGGCCAAAAAGCTTGAGCAAATAGATGGTGACTTTGTGATTCTGGTGTTCCAGATGTGTTTTGAGGTTATGGATCACTTGTATATGACATATGTGAGGTGTTAGGATGATTGGTTTTGATGGAATTGATCCCTATTTGAAAATTCGATAGTGACTTGCTAAAGAAGCATTTTCTGGTTTTGAAGAAGGATTAGGAGGAAAGCATGTATTGCTATGCTTTGGTGTCCTTCAATTGATCAGAAAGAACCTCTATTTATAGTAGAGTAACTTTGTTTTGGGAGCAATAGTGATTGGAGGCTGATCATGGCATGTAGCTTGTAGCCATTGACTTGGATAATCCAAAAGTGCCAAGTCAACTCTTTTATCTTGACTCCATTCAATTTTGCAGGTTTGACTGCTCAGAGTTTGGTCTTGAATCTTGACTGGCTTGGAGTGTTATGGGCTGGTTCATGACACCTCAATGTATAACATTGATGTTACCTTGCCAAATTTGAATTCCAAGTTTCATGTCATGATGGTTTTCACATGCCAAGTTGAAATTCTTGCCTTCTTGATCAAGAACCAAGTGAGTCATCAGATGTTTTGTGCTTTTGGAAGATGACGAAGTTGGCAAAATGGAAAAACTTGAGTGAGGAAATCGTGTGGCACAAGTTTGGTTTTTATGCCTTTGTGTAGGCTGGGTGAAAAATGCCATTTTTGGAGGCTTATAACTCCTTGCTCAAGTTGAACCATGAGAGGCTCTTGTACTTTTTAGAAAGCCCCAATAACATACTTCAAATTTGATGTCTAACTTTGGTCTTGAATCATCTTGGATCATAATGAAAAATGGCCTCAAAGTTGGTGAAAATGCAAAACAGATTTTGTCCAAAATTTCACTAAGTGTTGGAAAAATGGTCATTCGCATATTTTTGTGATTTTAATCAATCCATAACTCAAAATCCAGGAGAATTTGAAATCTGTTGTAGTTGACAATCTTGAAGTATGTAATTATAGCTTTCATTTGAGCTTTGGATGGAAGAAAAAGGTTACTTGGATCACAAGTTATGGTCTTGCAAAGTTGGGTATAAATCACTTTTTTTCACGACTTAATGAAAATTCAAGTTTCTTATGGTTGCCCCTTTTGCAAGTAACCCCACTTTTGTTGATTTTTCTTGATGGATGATGATCCAAACCATAAGTTAACATTGTTTTTTACTTAGGGAAGCCATGTTTGTCAAGAAATTCAAAAAGTCAAACTTGGTTTTTGGCACGGTTGACTTTTTATCAGATGAATTTCAAACTTTGTGATCCTCTATGAAATCAAGTTCTTGACCTAATTTAAACCTAATGGATGGATTCCATAGGTGTTTTAGAGTGTCTTTAATCATGTCCCAAGTTTTGGGACCATGTCTTGGTCAAAAGTCAAAGGTACAGTTTACTTTTCATCAGAAAACCCTAATTGGTCCAGATGAATTTGAATCCTTGTACTGCTTATGAACCAAGTTTTTTGAATCAATCCAATCTTGTAAATGGATCAATATGATTTATTGGAGGTCTTCAAAACACTTCTTGAGGTCTCGGCTCATGCCTTGCTTCAAAAGTCAACTTAGGGGTGAATTAGGTCAAGAAACCCTAATTCCTAATTTTTGATGAATGCATCCCCTGAGGCTATTTTGAACTTTTTATTGTGTCCATGAGGTCCCTTTGAGCTTCTTGGATCATGTTTTGAAGCATTGGCTCATGCCCAGATGAAAATTTCTCTCTGGAGGCCTTAGTCGACCAAAACCCTAATTTGGTGACACTGATGATCTTGAGGCTTGATCCACTTGAAATGTTGCACTCTTGTGCCTGATTCTTGATGTGAGAGACCCCTTAATCCTTCAAGGATGTTTGAGAGGTTTGATAAGTTGAGGATCATGTCCATTCTTGATTGATCTTTTGTCTGAGTATTCTGAGAGGGCTTAAAACCCTAGTTCTTGATTGTAGTGAAGGCTTAACATTTTTTGAGAGGATTAATGAGGTATGAAGGTACATCCATATTGTGATGATGATTTGCACAATGATGGGAAATCTTGTGGTCAAAATTTGGGGTATTACAGATACCCTTATTTAATCTTCTTGAACCTGAAGGTGTGAAGGGCAAAGACGTTTGGACATTCAAGGTAAAAGAGGATTAAATATCAGAATACCCAAAATTTTAACTGTGGTTATGAATGGTAGTTATTTGCTCATCCATCTTCTTTTGCTAAGCAATGTAACTTAGAAAAGGGTAAAACTTCCCCTCGATCCTGGTCTTCAGCCATGGAACTGGTCTTAGTTTTCTTAAAGAAATAAACTTCCCCTTGATCCTGGTCTTAATTTCTTCTAAAATAAGCTTCCCCTCGATCCTGGTTCTCAGCCAGGGAACTGGTCTCAGTTTCTTCTTGTCGAGTTCCTTCCTCGACCAGGAACATTATTTGTAGCGGCCTTCATTAAACTTCCCGCCAAGTTTTACTAGGGAGATGCCATTTGATGGGAAAATATTTGATGTTAGACTTGCTGGGGAAACCCATTTGTCTGAACTACAGAGGTGTGCAAACTTCTCTTGTGGGAGATGCCATTTGTTGACCTTACTGGGGAAAGCAAGTCTCTTGAGAGATTTCCTTTTGCTTGGTGGTGTTACACCATACTTTCCTTCGAGACATTTTCGGAGAAATGCCATGTGATGTAATCCAATTTTGATGTGCTAATGACTTTATTGAAAGAAAACTTTTCAGGGAGAAATCGCCGTATTGCCGAGAGTCTTTTGGTGGAGAGGCTTTCTCCGGGGATTTTCTTTAATCCGGGAAAACAAAATATCATCTTCAATGGTGAAGTGTGATGTTCCAAAGGTGTCTATTCAAATGACTTCTCTCCTTTCAGAGGTTCAAGTTATCAAAGTGGCTGAGGACCGATTTCAATCCAAGAATACACTGGAGATAGATTGTTTAGACAGTACATTTTCCTGACGAGGAAAGAACTTAGACCAGGATTTTTTCCTATCTGACGCAGAAAGGAAGACTGACAACTCTATCGAAGAGAGGACACTTATCACTTGGGGATGAATATGACCAGAGTGATATTAATGTAACATGTGTATGAATATGAATCAATTATGCATGATGTATGTATGTTTATGCTGACAAAATAAACACGACATATAGACTGGTGAGGAATATAATTGGATACTCGGCCACTCTGGGAGATGGGGGTATCACTGGAGATTCTGAAAGTTCTACTTTTGCTTGGGAATAGGGATTCCTGCATCCGTTCTGATTTTTGGAGGTACAAACCTGCTAGGCATAGAAATTTGTTCTTATTTTTCAGAGGTGGACCCTACTGGGGTGAAAAACCAACAATTGCTTTTCAGAGGCGAGAACTTTGTCGGGGATGATAGATGGATCATTCCGTCTGAAGTAGTTGATCCTTTATTCAAGGTGTACTGGTCAAAAAGATTATTTTGATTCGGCATTTTGAAGTTAGACCACTACCGGAGAAACAATCGATATTCCTTTTTGTGCTCAGTAGTCAAAAGGAAATTACCATATTTATTTTAAAAGCAGAAGCAGATTTGACAAGTAAATTCATTTTCGTTTCAAGAATCGTTGATCATATTAAAATGTCATTTTGCGAAGCAGAATAAATGAGAATTGCAAATAAAAGGCACAAAGGCTCAAATTTTATTGATATAATGGTAATCAGTCGAACGCATGATCCCATGGAGCATTACAAAGTTTAAAAAATGGTAATTTAAAGGTAAAGGGGCTACATTGAAACATAACAACCATTATCCTTCCACCAACTTTGAATTCTGGACATTCTGAGCTTCTATCGAAGATGACCATGACTGAAGTTTTCTCAACGGATGACGTTGCCTTTGAGGAGATAAACTTGTCGGATGCAGTTACTTGCCATGAATCCCTAACTTTTTCCTGGATTGCCTTTTTTTTTCAGGTTTTCAATCCATCGGGATGATCATTATTTATGTCTCTAATTTTTGCTTGGACCGCCCTTTCGGGTTTTCAATCCACCGAGACATTTTTTTATTTCATTTAGGCGAAGTATTTCTTGACTACATCAACATTTGTGGGGTAGGTAAACTCTTCTCCATCCATGGTTGTGAGTCTCAAGGCACCGCCTGAGAAGGCTTTCTTAACAACATAAGGGCCATCTTAATTCGGAGTCCATTTGCCCCTGGAATTAGTGAGGAATTATTGTATTTTTTTGAGCACAAGGTCTCCTTCTCTGAAGACACGAGGTCGGACCTTTTTGTCAAACGCTTTCTTCATTCTTCGTTGATATAACTGACCATGGCATAAATCTGTCATTCTCTTTTCTTCGATCATATTCAGTTCATCGTGTCGGCTTTGACACCATTCAGCTTCTGTTGGTATCTCTACTTCTATGGGGAGCACTGCTTCCATGCCATATACTAGAGAGAAAGGGGTTGCCCCTGTTGAAGTGCGGACTGATGTGCGATAACCGTGAAGAGCAAAGGGTAACATCTCATGCCAATCTTTGTAGCTTATGACCATCTTCTGAATGATCTTCTTGATATTCTTATTAGCTACCTCTACCGCTCCATTCATTTTAGGTCGGTAGGGAGATGAGTTATGGTGTTCGATCTTGAACTCAGCACATAACTCTTTCATCATCTTGTTGTTCAAGTTAGATCCATTATCCGTAATGATCTGGCTTGGAACACCATAACGACATATGAGATTGTTCTTGATAAATTGGACCACCACTTGTCGGGTTACATTGGTGTATGACACTGCTTCGATCCACTTGGTGAAGTAGTCAATAGCTACCAAGATGAACCGATGTTCGTTTGAAGCTTTGGGTTCAATCATGCTAATCATGTCGATTCCCCATATAAAAAAAAGGCCATGGAGAAGAAATAACTTTGAGGTGCGTTGGCGGTACATGGATTTTGTCTGCGTATATCTGACACTTGTGACACCTCCTCATGTACTTGTAGCAATCGGATTCCATCGTCAGCCAATAATATCCTGCTCTCAGAATTTTCCTTGCCATTGTATGTCTATTGGCATGAGTGCCAAAGGATCCTTCGTGAATCTCTTTCATCAACATGTTTTCTTCTTGTCTGTCTACGTATCTAAGCAAAACCATGTCGAAGTTTCTCTTGTAGAGGGTATCATTGTTCGGGAAGAAGTTGTCGGCCAGTCTTCTGAGAGTCCTCTTATCTTTTCTTGATGCCCCAGGTGGGTACTCTTGTCTTTGAAGGAAGCACTTGATATCATGATACTAGGGTTTGTCATCTATAACTGATTCAATTGTGAAGATGTAAGTGGGCCTTTCAAGGTGCATTATGTCAATCTTAGGTACGTCATTCCATTGAGTTACACTAATCATGGAGGATAGGGTGGCTAATGCATCAGCCATGTGATTTTCTTCACGAGGGGCGTGATGAAACTCGATTCTGTTGAAGAATGCTAACAACCTTCTCGCGTAGTCTTTGTAAGGAATCAATCCTGATTAGTATGTGTTCCACTCTCCTTTGATTTGATTTATAACCAGGGTTGAGTCTCCATACACATCCAAATTCTTTATCCTTAAGTCAATTGCTTCTTCGAGACCCATGATACAAGCTTCGTATTCGGCCTCATTGTTTGTGCATTTGAACGTCAATCTGGCAGTGAAAGGAATATGGGTACCCTAAGGTGTTACGATGATTTCCCCAATTCTGTTTCCATAAGTATTGACGGCTCCGTCGAATATTAGTCCCCATTGGGAACCTAGTTTCGGCCTTTCACTGGGTAGTGGTTCATCGCAATCTTTCATTTTTAGGTACATGACATCTTCAATCGGTTGATGAGCCAAATTCATCTGATTCCTAATCGTCAATCGGTTGATGAGCCAAATGATCGGCTAAAATACTTCCTTTGATTACTTTCTAAGCACGGCACTCGATGTCGTATTCTGATAACATTTTCCAACGAGAAATCCTTCCTATGAGAGCCGGTTTTTCAAAGACATACTTGATCGGGTCCATTTCGGAGATTAACCAAGTAGTGTGACAAATCATGCACTAGTGAAGATGTTTGGCTGCCCAAGCCAGAGTGCAGCAAGTTTTCTCGAGCATAGTGTATCGAGTTTCACAATCCGTGAACTTCTTGTTTAAGTAGTAAATGGAAGATTCTTTTCTCTTTGTCTCGTCTTGTTGGCCAAGTACACAACCCATGGAGTCTTCCAAGACTGTTAAGTAGATGATCAGTGGTCTTCCTTCCACTGGAGGAGACAAAATAGGTGGATTCAACAAATATTATTTGATGCCGTCGAAAGCCTTTTAGCAGTCTTCTGTCCATATACAACTTTGATTCTTTCTGAGAAGTTTGAAAATCGGCGTGCATGTCGCGGTCATGAGGGATATGAATCTTGAGATGTAATTTAGACGTCCCAAAAATCCCCTGACCTGTCTTTCAGTCTTTGGTGAAGGCATTTCTTGAATGGCCTTGACCTTGTCAGGATCGACCTCAATTCCTTTCTGGATGGCGATGAATCCTAAGAGTTTTCTTGAGCTAACACCGAATGTGCACTTATTTGAGATTCAAGCGGAGTTTGTATTTTCTCAGACGCTCGAATAATTTTGGTAGGTGTTCCATATGCTCTTCTTCTGTTTTAGATTTAGCAATCATGTCATCGACATACACTTCAATCTCTTTGTGCATCATGTCTTGAAACAGAGTTGTCATGTCCCTTTGATAGGTTGCACCCGCGTTATTCAGACCGAACAACATTACCTTGTAACAAAAGGTGCCCCATGGGGTGATGAATGGAGTTTTCTCCATATCTTCCGGTGCCATTTTGATTTGATTATAGCCTGAGAATCCATCCATGAAGGAGAAGACTTTGAATTTTGTTGTGCTGTCTACCAGCATGTCTATGTGTGGTAGGGGGAAGCCATCCTTTGGATTTTCCTTGTTCAGATCCCTTTAGTCTACACACATTCTGACTTTTCCGTCCTTTTTCAGAACTGTCACTATGTTAGCTAACCACTGAGGATATTATGAGGTGGCGAGGAAACCTGCGTCGATCTGCTTTTGCACTTCCTCCTTAATTTTGATGGCCATATCTGGATGAGTCCTTCTCTGTCTTTGTTTTACCATAGGACATTCTGTTTTCAGTGGTAAGTGATGTTCCACGATGCTGGTATCCAACCCTGGCATATCCTGATAGGACCAAGCAAATACATCTGGAAACTCTTTGGGATGTTTTATCAAGCCTTTTCTGACAGTTGGACTGAGCAGTGCCCCAATCTTAACTTCTTTCTTTTCTTCCTCTGAACCCAAATTGACCATTTCCAATGTCTCTTTGTGAGGCTCAATAGACCTTTCCTCTTGCCTAAGTAGTCAGGAGATCTCTTTTGGAATTTCTTCGTCCTTTTCTTCTTCAGCTTCAAATACCGGGACTTCAAAGTTGGGAGAAGGCATTGGGTCGTATGTTTCAATAGGGTTTAAAACAAGCAATCTGCATGAGGTGATGATTCCTTTTTTATAAAAAATGGAGAGAATGTAAAAGTGTGTGCAGTGTATTTTCTGAAAACGCTTGTTTTTATTTTGGGTTGTTTTTTAGGATTACCATTTTCTGAAAAACGAAAAAGTGAAAACAACAATAAATGCGGGAATTCAGAATGACATTATTTATTCATGATTTTTTCGATTCTTGAAACACAACCCTATAAAACAAAACTCGGTCGCTTTGGGCGAAGCGAATAGGGACATTTACAGAAAAGTGAGCCCTATAAAACATCCATTTTACCCGGGCAAAGTGAAAGGTTAAAACAAAGATGGTAATTACTTCGACTTATGAACGACTTTGGGAACATCGACTGCAACCCAATGGGACGAACTCCTCTGTGAATTAAAATGTCTGGTACTTCCCTTCTTGGTTTGTTTTCGGAAATAGCACTGATTTCTGGTGGAGTAGGATCATTGGAGTCTTCTTCCCATGCAGAGTTATCATAAGAGGACTCTTCTGTCGCATTTTCCATAGTGTTTTCACTCTCGAGAGGATCTCCCCATCTAGTTGGCTGGATGTCCTCGTATCTAATGCGAAAGCTTTCGAGAGCAGTCTATTTGAATAGAAAGTCGTACTTGCTGCTTGGCTGTCCCAAGGTATCCCCGGTTTCTGTGGGAATATATGAGTCATCTTCCTCAATGACATTGACCTCAGGAAATGCATAGCTAATGAATTCTTGTCCTGCAATCTTTGCAAATTCATCATCATGGTGTCGAACATTTTTGGAACGTTCCGAGTAAGGATTCCATGACTCTGTGGGAACATGGGTATTCTTTTCAAGATTACTCAGTTGATAGGCATTGTCCGGCTGACTCTTTTGCCCCGAGTCTTTCGTGTATGGCTTCCAGATAGGTAAGTCAACCAGGGGATTATAACAATCGTAGTCAAATTTGTCTTTCATTAGATTGTCTTTCTCTAATGAGTTGGGTGGAGCACGACATCCTTCGGGATCACAATCTTCGTAGATCATTCTGACATCTGATCTTGGTATATATCTCGGGCTCTGCTTTGGAAAACAGAATGGCATGTACGTTTCTCCCTGAGATATATAACCTTCATCGTTGAGATAAGACTTCCACTCTTCATCCGTATTGGAGGAGTCGTTCCCATCGATGGTGGGGACTTCTTGAGATACTAGGTGGAGGAAGCCTCTGCTGTGAAAGAAATCCTGAATGGGACAAAAACTTTCATCCTGCTTAGTAGTCTGGGTACACGTTGGAGAGAAACCAAGACCTTTTCTTATTTTGTTATCAGTAGGAATTACAATCTGTCCCCATCCTTTTATACCATCACTCCTCGTTACTTTGAGAGCGTCCTTGTATGAGGAAATCGACGTTCTTCTTTCTTGTTGATTCTTCTAACATCCCGGATTTTCTCCTGAGATATCATCTAAAGTTTCTAGTAAAAATGCGACTGTTTTTTTTCTTTCAAATTATTAAATTATAAGATGATAAAACTATAACAATAACAAAATAGAATTTCTAAAAACGTAAGTTTAATAAAATTGAGCAATGGTTCGAAAGTTCCCAGCGGAAAAAAAATTTAAATACGCATTTCTAAGTAAGTTCAACAGCTAAAATAAATGAAATCAAAGTAGAGTACTGCAACGACATACTTATTACATAAAATACTAATTCTTTGTAAAAAAACAGTTCACCCCATACGCGCTTCAAGCAACACATTCAATCATGCTTATCTCCTTGAGTACCTAAAATGTTAATTGTAAAGGTCAAATTCCATATCCACATTGAATCATACTCACCATAAAGAAAATATCATAAAACAATAGCACAACTTCACTAATCAAAATATAATTAATATTTTCTTTTTATATAATTAGTTATATTATATGAGATGCAATGTGACCAACTACTATATGAGACACAAATGATCCGGATAAATGAAAATAAACTCATTTCAATGAGTAACTGCCACAAAGACTCCTGTCACAAAGGCTCGAATAGCGTCAAACATGTCACAAAGGCTCTTGCCACAAAGGCCCGAAAAGCACTAAACTTATCACAACAACAAATGATAAGGTAGAACACACTATTTTCTTAGATCTAGGGTTTCTTCCAAAATACACACAAAACATAAAAGAAAGAGAGAAAATTATAAATTTCAACTTGATTCTTACTTCTTCCAACAAGTCACTAGCTTAAATACAAAACATAATTTCTAATGGGCTGAATACAAAGCAGGCCCAATTAGACAAGACAACATAATAATAATAATACTAAAAATTAAGAAATCCATATTATTATAAATTGTAATCTATCATCCACTTGGGCTTGTTTTTAATCCTATTGGGCCTGCTAACAGTACTGTCCGGCCCAAGGACATCCTTGTCCTCAAGGATGGGTGTTGGAGATTGCTTGGACTCTTTGAAGGACGAGGCCCAATGCGTAGGCCCACCACTTGATAACTGAAGGGGTGCTGAAGACTGAATAGTATGGGGAATGGAAATTGGAACGGTAACATTGGGTTTAGATGAATTGGAAACACGTGAGGGAGTGGTGGGAACAGGTTGGATAAGTGAGCTGTCATGCATTGGTTGGGGAAGTGGATTTTTTGAAGATATGGGCGGTGGAATTGAAGGGATAAGCGTTGGATTAGGTGAAAGTGGTTTTCCAAAGTCAGACGCATGCAAGGCACGGTTTCCCACGGACTGAAATTTCACGTGGGTTGGATCCTCAAGTACAGCCAAATCTTGAGAAGTATTGTTAAGTGGATGAGAATTTCCTCTCTCAGTCATTTGCTTCATTTCCTTTCCGTCTCTCTCCCTCTCATTGTTGTTCTTATTTTTCTTCAAACCCCAACACTTCTCCCTATTCCGAGTCACACCCTTAGAACTATCTTGATGAATCAAACGCCTTTCTTCCTCGACGACGACTTTTGGTGTTGAAGTCTCGTTTTGTTCTTCCGAGTTGAGCTTTGGTGAGTCTTCTTTGTTTACCACTTGTACCATTTGATTAGCTTTGTGAAGGTCTAATCCTCTTGTTGATTGTTTTTCAGGAGACTCAGTTCTTGCATTTGCATGAAGCGGATCCGAGTATACGGTGTCGAACTCAGGAGGGATCGGACCGAAAGTTGGCGAATCTAGCCTTGCATGGAAGGTTCTCAGCTGAGAAACATGGAAGACGGGATGGATCTTTGATGAAGAAGGGAGTTCCAACTTGTACGCAACCTTTCCTATGCGACTCAGTATTTTGAAGGGACCAAAGTACCTTTTAGCAAGTTTGTTTGAAACGCGGCGTTGAACGGATGTCTGTCTGTATGGCTGCAGTTTAAGCAACACCAGGTCTCCAACTCTAAAGGTAACGTCCGAACGTTTTTTGTTACTTTGATCCTCCATGGTTTTTCTGCTCTTCGCCAGATTATGTTTCAACTGGTTTAACATTTCCTCTCTTTGTTGTAAGGACATATCAAGTGCCTCAAGCGTCACAGATCCGGAAGTGTAATGCGGAAAGGACGGGGGAGATCTACCGTTGAGGGCTTCAAAAGGAGTCATCTTGATTGCACTATGGAAGGTGGTGTTGTGCCAATATTCCGCTAAGTGTAAGTATTTAAACCACTATTTGGGTTGTTCACTAGTAAAACACCGTAGATACGTCTCTAAACAATGGTTAGTGACTTCTGTTTGCCCGTCTGTTTCAGGATGGTAGGCGGTGTTGTATTTCAAGGTGGTGCCTTGAGAGCGAAATAACTCTTTCTAGAAGGAGCTGAGGAACAGTGGGTCTCTATCTGAGACTATCAAGTTTGGGATGCCGTGTAACCGACAAATCTCGACGGAGAAGCGTAGAGCCAAGTCCTTTGCTGAATATTTTGTTGGGAGGACTATGAAATGACAGAATTTTGTGAGTCTATCACAGATTACCCAGATCGCTGTGTGACCAAAAGAACTTGGTAAGTGGGTTATGAAATCCATGCTTAAGTTATCCCAAACCTTTGTTGGAACCGGTAATGGTTGTAGCAATCCCTGTTTACGTGTTGTAAGGTTCTTGTTTTGTTGACAGATTAAACATTGTTGACAAAACTGTTTTGTATCTTTGTAGATCCCTGGCCAAAGGAAAGAAGAAGAGATACGTGCAAGAGTTGGGTGGAAACCAGAGTGACCGGCTGTGGGAGTAGAGTGAAATTCCTTCAGGAGATTGTGTCTTAACTCGTCCACCTGTGGTATGTAGATTTTATTTTTGTAGAATAGAAGTCCGTCCTTAAATTGAAAACATGGTTGGGCTGAAGGCTCTTCTAAAACTTTGACTCTAAGTTTCTGACCTTCTGTGTCCTTTTCATAGTACTGTCTGAGCTAGTCTAGCAAAAGAGGAACCGGTGAAGAGATGGAGAGGAGAATGGCAGCGTCTTCCGAATGCATTCGGCTCAAAGCATCAGCAACTTGGTTCGATTTACCATGTTTGTAAAAAATTTTGAAGTTGAACCCTTGCAACTTAGCAGCCCATTTCTGTTGTTCAGGGGTTTGAATATTTTACACCAGCAAACTTTTTAAGCTCTTTTGATCAGTATATATGTGAAAATGCCTCCCAATTAAATATTGATGCCATTTTTTTACAGACTCTGTAATGGCGTACATCTCGCGAACATACACCGAAGAAGCTTGAAGACGGTTGCATATTTTCTTGTTGAAGAATGCCAGTGGATGGCCTTGCTGAGATAGGACTCCACCAATAGCAACAGCTGAAGCGTCGGTCTCCAGCACAAAAGTTTGTGAGAAGTCAGGAAGGCACAAGACCGGAGTTTCCGTCATCTTTTTCTTTAATGTTGTAAATGCAATGTCTGCTGATGTACTCCAATGTAATTTACTGCAATGCAATAAATCGGTGAGGGGAGCGGCGAGAGAGGCGTAATGTCGTACAAAACGACGATAAAAGCCGGTGAGACCTAAAAAACCCCTGAGTTGCGTGAGTGAACGTGGCCTCGGCCAATCATTGATTGCTTGAATTTTCGCTGGATCTGGGGTTACACCTTCCGTAGAGATAACATGACTTAGGTAATCAATAGAAGGAACATGAAAGACACATTTGGACAATTTGGCATAAAACTGGTTAGATAACAGCAACTCTAAAATCAACTTTAAATGGTGTGTATGGTCAGCAATGCAAGAACTATAAATGAGAATATCATAAAAAAAAACAAGTACAAACCGACGTAGGTATGGCCTCAATAAATCATTCATTGCCGCTTGAAACGAACTAGGAGCATTAGTAAGGCCAAATGGCATAACTAAAAACTCGTTGTGCCCATCAAACGTTCTGAAAGCTGTTTTGTGTGTGTCTTCGAAAGCTACCCGGATCTGGTGGTAACCAGATCGTAGATCAATCTTAGAGAAAATAGTTGCGGATCCTAACTCATCAAAGAGTTCATCAATTGTAGGGATAGGGAAACAGTCATGGACTGTCACTACGTTTAACGCTCTATAGTCAACACAAAATCTCCAAGAGCCATCTTTTTTTCGTACTAAGAGCACCGGTGAGGAATATGGACTATTGCTTGGTTTAATGATTCCTTCCTTTAACATGTCATGGATGATGGTGGTCATGGCCTCTTTTTGGGAGTGTGGGTAATGGTACGATTTGACATTAATTGGGGTTGTGTTGGGTATGATAGGTATGTGATGGTCATGAAAACGAGATGGGGGGTAGGCCGTGGGGTAGTTGAAAGATAGCTGAGTGGGACTGCAGAATTTCTTTGACTTGTGTGGGGAGTGATGATGGGAGTGAGTCAAGAGGGTTTTGATTGGTAATTGGCTGGTTGATGTCGGTGTCTTCGGAAGGCTGGTATAACAAGAGGTGAATTGAAGCAATGGAATCTGTTTGCATAAGGTGGCAAAGTTGGTTGTATGAGGATTGGGTGGGTAAGGACTTTTGGTCGCCTGTGATGGTAATGGCATTGTATTTATACGTGAAAGATAATTTTGGGATGGAAAAATCAGCCATTATAGGGTCAAGGGTTCTCAACCACTCCATGCCTAGCACAACATCAGCCCCTTCAATTGGTAACAAATGAAAGGTTAAGTGGAACAGGTTGTTTTGTAATGTGATCGGGACTTGAGGACAAAGTCTGGAGCAAGATAATTTGGATCCGTTACCCACCATTACAGAAAAATTAGGAATAGGTTTGGTTGGGATTTTGAGGTGTTGGGCGATGCGGGGCTGTAGAATATTATGGGTGCTGCCGGTGTCAATTAAGACAGTGACGGTAAGGCCATTTAA
Organism: Lathyrus tuberosus; assembly: GCA_022829125.1. NCBI lineage: Eukaryota > Viridiplantae > Streptophyta > Magnoliopsida > Fabales > Fabaceae > Lathyrus > Lathyrus tuberosus. Next base: position 7,454,760 of record JALAZF010000111.1, on the reverse strand, counting down.
CATGCCGGTGAATTTGAGAGTCTTGGGTGAAAATTGACCAATAGCAGCTTGTGGTGAGAGTTGAAAGTAAGTGTCATCCACTTCAGTAGAAGTGTTATTGATTTCCACCGTGTCCTCCAATGTGTTTGAGGATTCAAGCCCAATTTGAGGTTCCTCGCCTTCAACGAGTAAAAGAAATTTGTCGGTTGAGCAACGGTGGCCTGGGATAAATTTTTCGTCACAATTGAAACAAAGACCTTGTGCACGACGCTCCTGAAGTTGAGCATTAGAAAGCTTCCGAATTGGAAGTTTGGCGGGTTGGTTAGTTGCAGCAGTTTTTGGGGTTTGGTTTGGTTGTTGTGCTGTTTGTGTGGCAGTAATGGATTTGTGAGAAGTGTTGGAAAGAAATTTTGGGTATTTAGGTTTTGCATCCTTTAGCTTTGACTCAATTAATTTTGCTAATCCAATGGCTTGGGATATAGAAGTGGGTTTGTGGATAGCAATTTCATTCTGAATTTCCGAAGCTAAACCAGAAATAAAACAATTAAGGATGGCTTCTTGTGATAATCCAACTACTTGAGTACCCAATTTTTCGAAAGCTGCTTGATATTCCACCACAGAACCAACTTGCTTTAATTTAAATAATTCTGCCTGATGGTTGGCATATGTTGATGAACCAAAACGCAGTTCCAATGCCTTAGTAAAAGAAGGCCAATCACTTAACAATTGGCTTTGATACATCCATTTGTACCATCCCAAAGCCTCACCTTTCATGTAAAATGACACCATGGCAAGTCTATTATCAGGTGGCAATTGATAAAAATAAAAAAATTGGTCTGCTTGAAATAGCCATTCTAATGGGTTTGAGCCATCAAACATGGGAAGTTCTAATTTGGGTGTTCGAAAGGGTGGTAAAGGGTTGTTGGGTAGAATATTTGGGTAGGGTATATGCTGTTGGAACATTGGGATATGATAATTTTGGGTGGTTGGAACATTGTTGGTTTGAGTGATGTAGGGTGAAGAAAAAAATCTAGGTATATGGGTAGGGATAGGTCTGATTGGGGAAGTGGTAAAATGGGGTTAAAGTAGGCTGTTAGGGATAGTAGAGGAAAGCAACGATGTGTAGGGCTGGGTGAAATGAGGGGAATGTAAGGAGGTGGGTGCAGAAGTTACAATGGGGTTGTGAATAGTAGCAGAATTAGGTATAAATTGGGAAATCTGACTTACACTTGAAGGGGATGTTACTGCTGCTGCGGCGTAAACAGTGGTTGCGGCCGGATGAACAGTAGCGGTTATGGCTGCTGCTGCAACGGTGGTAGCTGGCAGCTGCTCCCTTTGAAGAGCAAGTTTGTTTAGCATACCCATGATGTTTTCATACCTTGAATCTGAGATTTGTTTTTCATTGTCCATACGGGTTTGAATGAGCTCCAAATCTGCAGTGGTTTTATCAAATCTCTCATCCATTTGTTGTTGAGCTTGAGTCATTGCATTGTCTAGATGCACAAGAGCAGTTTGAACAGCCTCATCTATAATATCTCTAGGGTTGGGTGGTTTGGGGGGAGGAGCCATGAATACAAGTGATGAAAGCACCAAATTGATAAGGTAGAACACACACTATTTTCTTAGATCTAGGGTTTCTTCCAAAATACACACAAAACATAAAAGAAAGAGAGAAAATTATAAATTTCAACTTGATTCTTACTTCTTCCAACAAGTCACTAGCTTAAATACAAAACATAATTTCTAATGGGCTGAATACAAAGCAGGCCCAATTAGACAAGACAACATAATAATAATACTAAAAATTAAGAAATCCCTATTATTATAAATTGTAATCTATCATCCACTTGGGCTTGTTTTTAATCCTATTGGGCCTGCTAACATAAAAGTTCTACTATCATTCTATAATACTGTTCTATGTAGTATAAATGTATGGAGAAAAAACCTTTACCTGTGTGTCTTCTTTTGGCTAATACTAATTTGGAGAAGAACAACCACACAAGCCAATATTTACCGTTTCTTTTAAGGTTGGAAATTGAGCGAAAGAAGAAAATAGTGGACCAGTTGAAACACTCGGTAGAGGAAGTTATTGAGATGATTGAGACTGAACTTTTTCTTCTTCAAAGTAATGGAGTATAATTCTCCTTACACTACTACAAAAAACCCATTTAGCAATGGTTGAGAATGACATATAATGACGCGGGCGAAGGCGTTGTTATGTAGATTGTTGTTGTAAGTTCGTCATTTCTACAATGGTCTGGAAACCGTTGTTGTATTTTGGAAGCGCGCGATATATTGCAACGGTTAGGTATTTCAACCGTTGTAATATATATTAACTATCATAACGGTTATCAGTATGAACCGTTGTCATATATGTTAACTATCACAACGGTTATTTGTCTCAACCGTTGTGGAATGTACCTTTAGTTTATTAAATACAAATGTATATTGCTTGTTTTACCATCCACCTTATTAAAGAAATATAACCATTAAAATTGGTAAAGAACTATATAATCTGAAAATTAAACTGTTCTTGAAAACCAACTTAAACACACCACTATTTTCCGACTTGCATCCATTTTATTCCGCACATTTTATGTTCATTAACATAAAATTTATGGTTCGATGGTCGGTTTCCTTCAATCCATCGATATCTTTTGTTATAGTTTACCTCATCATCGCCAAAAATCACCACAATTTTATCATCATAACAATGATCATGATCTTAACAACCACGGCGATTAGTGACGACGATGAGGTAAACTATAATAAAAGATATCGATGAATTGAAGCAAACGGACCATTGGACCATAAATTTTATGTTAAGGAACATTAAATGTGCTGAATGAAATGGATGCAATTCAGAAGACATTGACATGATAAAGGTTGGTTTTCAAATACATCTTAATTTTCAGATTATAATGTTCTATAGCAATTTAACTGATTGCATTTTCAATAAAAGGATAGTGAAACAAACGATATACATAGTATATAATAAACTAAATTTCATATACAATATCAGAATGAATTCATATATATGTACCTTATCGGAATGAATTCATATATATATGTACCACCATCATCATCACCATGTGAAACAAACCCTAAGAAGTGGGAAGCAATGAAGAAAATTAGTTAGTATTCAAAACAAAACAACCAAAAGTTGAAACAAAACCCTAAGAAGTGGGACTGTACCATTACAATGAAGTTCACCTTGCTTGTGAAGCATTGAAGTCGAATCTGCACAAAATGAGAACAATCAACAAAAACAACATGAAGCAAACGAGATAATAGGAACTATTTAACAAAAAGATTGAAGTAGAAGACTACCTTATTTTCCATAAACAATATGTACATTACGCTTGCTACCGCCAGCATCATCACCATGTTCATCTAGTTTTAGATTCTACAAGAAGAACTACAAGGAGGAAGAAGCTTAAATCAAAAGCTTCATACTTCTTGTATTTCTTCTCGCAGATTCTAAAAAAAGATGAAGTTTGGGTGCTAGGGTTTCGCTGTGAAGGAAACGGCGCGACTGTCAAAAAGGGAAAGTTAATTCCCTTATATAGGTAAATTTTTCACAACGGTTTTCTTAAATAACCGTTATGATAGATTATATATTAATTTAATAATATCACAACGGTTAGTTATAATAACCGTAGCGATACCCCTTATACGTGGTACAAGGTTCGACACCAGGCAACAACATTTTCCTAAAATTACGCATGAATTATAAGTGATATCGCTACGGTCATTACTTATAACCGTCGTGATATTATTAACCGTTGCACTTCCCAACATATGAACGGTTTGCAAGAAAATATAGTTCCAGAATATGAACGGTTTACAAGTTATCATTATTACAAGCATTAAACTATTAGTCTTTTCATCTTCAACCTCATTTATAAATAGACAATTTTACATATCTAAATAATATATTCTTCGTAACAATGAGTTCAACAAATGAGAATCCTAGAAACCTCAATGAGGAACGTCAGGCGCCAATCCAGGAGGTCGTCCAACCAGCAACTTCCAACTTTAGGGATGCCTTAAGGGTAAGGAAGGATAAGAAGAAGAAGAAGAAGAAGAAGAAGAAGAAGAAGATAAAGAAGAAAAGGAGGTCTGTATATTATGATTCCGATGAGAGGAGTGAGGAGAAATGTCTAGATTATGAAGATGCATTTTATGCTATGGGCTCTGACAATGATCTTGATATGTAATATGTTTATCAATGTACTCTCAATGAAATATTAAAATAAAATTATGTCTATATATGTTCATCTCTTACAGTTTTATTTTTAAAGTTATATATATACTCTATTGCACTTAAAAATACTAAAGAATACATTGCTGTGAATCGAAGCGTGATACATGTAGTACAACGGTCTTCTAATACAAGCGTGTTAAAATGTAAAAATATGAAGAAAAAAAAGTATAGAGCTGGGAATCGAAGCTTGTTACAACTTGTATTACAACGGTTATGCAATACAACCGTCGTTAAATATGGCGTTATAAAATTTTAATTCTGTTACAACGGTGGGATACGAAACCGTGATACACCTGACGTCGTTAAATGGAGTTTTCGTAGTAGTGTTATAAATTTATTCACTTCTACCTGGTCCAACTTTCTCCACTTTTTAGGAACCAGCCCACTTGATCAGCAAGACCAATTCTCCACTTAACTCACACGTCATCTAGTTTACTCTCCTTAATGTACTAATATTCATTACTTTATTTTTTTCCACATATATGATGAAACCTAGCTACAAAGGATAACAATTACTTACAATAAATACCGCAAGCTATATGAATAAAGTGACGTTTATATTAAAATAATACTATATATATACAATGAGTCTATTAACTACCAGAGGCTAATGTATAATGAATAATTATTTAGACGTGGTTTAATATATTAATTCATGTATCATAAAATTTGAGATTAATCTAATATATTAATTCAAATTTAATTTATAAACAATGCCAACAACAACCCACTGTAATACCCCAAATTTTGATCACTTAGATTTCCTATCATTGTGAAAATCATCATCACAATATGGATGAACCATCATGTTTCATTAGTCTCCCCAAAGATGGGTGAGCATCCAATACAATCAAAATTAGGGTTTCAAGCCCTCTCTGAGTGCTTAGACAAATGATCAATCAAGGAATGACTTGATCTTCAACTTGTCTAATCTCTCAAACATCCACAATGGATCAAAAAGGACTCCCACTTCAAGGATTAAGCACAAGGCTGCTCCCTTCTAGGTGGATCAAGTCTCAAGATCGACAGTGTCACCAAATTAGGGTTTTGGTCGACCAGGGCCTCCAGATGGAAATTTTCATCTGGGCACAAGGCAATGATCCAAAACATAACATAATATACTTCATGGAACCTCATGAACCCATGCATCAAGTCAATTTTGCCTCAGGGGATGCATTCATCAAAAATCAGGAATTAGGGTTTCTTGACCTAATTCACCCCTAAGTTGACTTTTGGGACAAACCATGAGCCAAGACCTCAAGAGATGATTTGAGGGTCTCTAATACACCATATTGATCCATTTGGAACAATGGATTGCTCCAAGAAGCTTGAGCAACAAGTCTCATTTTCATCTGCACCACAATTAGGGTTTTAAGGGAAAAGTCAACTGTAACTTTGAATTTTGACCAAGACATGCTCCCAAACCCTAATACATGATTGAATATACCCTATGACACCCATGGAACATGTCCATCAAGTTTGATTTAGGTCAAGGACATGATTTCCTGAAGAATTGCACAGTTTGGAATTCATCTGATAAAAAGTCAACTGTGCACAAAAGTCAACTTTGACTTTTTGAGATTTTTCACCCAAATGGATTTTTAACCCTAAAATGATGTTAATGTATGATTTTAATCATCATTCATCAAGAAAAATCAAGAAAAGTGAGATAACTTGTAAAAGGGGTAACCATAAAACTTAGAAATTTTTCTAAGTTAAAAATAAAGTGGCAAAGGTACCAACTTTGGAGGACCATAACTCCTAAACCACAAGGCCATTTTTTCTCATCCAAAGATGGATTTGTAGCCCTCATTATCACCTACAAAAACTTCAACTACAAGTCATTCCAATTCATTAAGGATTTTGAGTTATGGAGTGATCAAAGTGGCTGAAAAGTGAAAATGTCACTTTTTCCAACACTTAGTGAAATTTTCACTAAGTCAGAATTCTGCTTCACTTTTTGCCAAATGTAGGGGGATTTTTCACTTGGAATCAAAAGAGATCAAAACCAAACTTGTTCAAACAGTTGTTGTATCATGTAAGAGCTTTCCAAAATGGCCAAGAACATTGCCAAATTCAACCTACATCATGAGATACAACATTGGCAAGTTGCCTTGCTGAAATCTGTCAAAGCAAGGCAGAATTTGCATTTTGGCTCGATTTGCCAAAATCAGCCAATTGCAATTGCTCCAATCCACTTGGACACCTCATAGGATTGAATCCAAAGGGGATAATCACTGAGTCAAGCCTCCAAGGTCCAAGGAACAAAGAATAGCATGTTGAACCTAGAATGGCCAAAATAGGGACAAGACTTCAAATTTGGAATGAGGCATTCAATGGAACCATCAAGGTGGCATGGACTGAGCCATTCTCATCTGAAATCAGTCAAGACTTATCCAAGACCAAGGGGACCAAAGCTCTGTGCCCTAACCTCTAGTCAATGGCTAGAGGAGACTTTCATTTCCATTGGCCAACATTGAGGAAACCTACTTACCAGCTGCCATGTACTATTCCTTGCGAAACAAACTTGCTCTACTATAAATAGAGCTCAATTGTGGTCAGTTTTAGTACACCAAAGCCATCTAACAGATGCTTTCCTCAAAATCTCTTTCTCTTGGCAAAAATGCCTTTCTTAGCAAGGTAACTATCAGGTTTTGAGTTTGAGAGCAATTATGCACAAACCAATCACTCACACACCTCACATACATCACATATGAGCTGATCAAACACTCACATACCATCTGAAACATCAATTTCACAAAATCGCTTGCCATCCACACAAGTTTGAAGTGAAGTTGCAGCTGAGATGCCATAAACTGATCCAGTCCATTTCAATTCAATCCAAGTGTTCAAACACACTCCATATGGTGTAGGGAAGCTGTCCAAATCATCACAACTTGTCTGTAACACCTCCAACTCAAAATCACATCTGCTCTTGCTGTCACAACTTGAAGGTAAGCCTAAACTTGGGCATCTCTCAATCTATGCATATTTCCTCGCACAATAATTTGGCCATATGTTCATAATCATGCATGGAATGTTTTCCCTCAATTAATTGCATTGTTTGAATCGTGTATCAAAAATCCTAGCCTTCATGCAAAAATTAGGGTTCTTGAGGTCTCTTCGTGATTTCTTGTTGTATGTTTAATTTAAATGAAATTAAAGTACATAGACATGATCGTGAGGTTGAGGCGAACATAATGATATGTAGATTGCATGTTATAATCAAGTATTCAGTGAGATTGGATAGAAAATGAAAATCAGCCAAACCCAGAAAACGCGCGTGTTCTTGCTTGTGTTCTTGGCGCCATTTTCAGATTTTCAAATATTTGAATTTTGTGATTTTGTTTAATTGATTCAAAAATTAATTTCTCTCTGAGTTTTAATAATTTTGAGTTGATTCTTTTTTTAATAATTCACAAAAATGTTAAAATATTTTATTTTATCAAAAAATCCCAAAAATATTATTTATTTCATATAATTGATATTTTTGTAAAGAATTAATATTTTGATTGTTTTTGGCATTTTAAATATTTTTTCTACATTGATTTTGCAACTTTTAATGCTTTCTAATTATTTTGTAGGTCAATACTTAATTTTTGAAGCATTAATCCAAGATCACAATTTGTTTTCCATGTGTTAAACTATTTTTGATCATTTTAATTGAATTTTTATTCAATTAAATACATTTTGAAAACAAATTAGGGTTTTGGATTAATTCAACCCTCTTAAATCATTTTCAAAACACTTGGGCCTCTATTAGAGTGTAAGACCGAACCCTTTTTTTTGACCAAATCATCTTTGGGCCTCACTTATTGCATAAGTCCCGATACCGTCAAAAAAATAAACGGCGCGATCGTCGCCTTTTCAAAAATCATCTGGGCCTACCCTCGAGTAGTAAGACCCATTTATTCATCTCAAAACTCTTTGGGCCTCTTGAGAGAGTGTAAGACCCATCCCCCCTTGTACAAAAACTTTTTGGGCCTCACTCATTGTATAAGTCCCTCTGTACAAGTAAACGGCGCAATCGTCGCCCGTTTAAAAATAAAACTCATCTGGGCCTACCCTCGTGTTATAAGCCCCACTCTTTTTCTTTAAACCTTTTTGGGCCTCTTGAGAGAGTGTAAGACCCGTCCCTTTGTACAGAAAACCATTTTGGGCCACAGTCACTTGTATAAGTCCCTCTGTACAAATTCATACAGTGCGCTCACTGATAAAACCCTGGGCCTCTCCTTGAGCTGTAAGCCCCGGATCTTTCTTTTTCAAAGCACTTTCTCCTTTGATTTTGAATATACTGTTGTTTTCAATCTTTCTTTATTGAACAACTAACCAAACAGCATGGAAGCACTACAACCGAGTAAGTGGTTATCGCTTTCATTTACTGCTTTCATATTATAAACTGTATTGTGGGGCTGCTCACTGTAAGTCTCCTTTCATAAACTCATGTCTACTGTGTAATAATAGTATAGATATTTCGAGTTTCCCCGGCAACTACGTCTAGAACTAGGTGACGCCGTTTCATTTATTCGTAGAAATAGACGCCTAGATCCCCAATAGGAGCACCAGATACAGTCTTCTCTTCGGCTGTCCTCCTTAGGAATCGTCAAGAAATTCTATCCCCCAGAGATGAATTATTCTCGGTGAAACTTCTCTTGAATTTCTTCAAACCGCCGAACGGTTCGGACTCTCTCTAAAAGTTAAAGTCACTGGATAGTAAACCTCGCACGTTTACCAGTGGTTTTAACTCTAAAAGAGTTTTCCTGAACTTTTCTTTGGTTTGGGACCCACGGGCTTCTTAAAAGCATCGGCCTCCTCTTGGGCATCATACAAGGACCCACAGGCTTCCTAAAAGCAACCCCGCCTCCTCTTGGGCATTATTCAAGGACCCTACGGCTTCTTAGAAGTATTCACAGCCTCCTCTTAGGCTTCGTATAATGATCTCTTCCTTCGGGAATGATAGCCTCCTCTTGGGCTTCGTACAAGGACCCGTCGGCTTCTTAAAAGATTCCAGCCTCCTCTTGGGCTTCGTACAAATTATCCCGACGACCTCCTAGAGGTATAGGAACAGAACCTAGTCATCCTCATAGAACAGTCCTTTCATAGAGTCTACTACTGTTTCTCGAAGCATAGTACAAAAGATAAAACTCTAGACTTTGACAGTCTAAACTTCCTTGAGTCTCAAAGACATTCTCAAGCACCCTTCGTTAAATAGGAAGGAAACCCGCAGACTCGGACAATCTCAATACCCTTTGGATTTCCCGTTTCCTCAAAGAGAAGGAAATACCCCTGATCCTCAAATTAAATCCCCGGAGTACAGTGTTGCTCATATAAGAACTGATTTTCTCTTTTAAGTCAGTATATTGGATCTGTCACTCAACTGAAACAGTTACAATAGCCTCCATCTCGGGCTGCGTACGAGATACCAAAATTCTCCCCAGTGGAGTCAAAACAACCTTTTAGCCTCTCTCTCAGGCTTTGTATGAGACACAAAAGATTCCCTCGTTGAGTCAATCACCCCCTTTTTGCCTCCATCTCGGGCCTCGTACGAGATATAAATCCCTTAAGCAAGCGTCGAACTCTTTGCTAGCCTCCTCTTAGGCTTTGTATAAGGATATGCCCCACTGGGTCAAAAACCTTTAGCCTCTCTCTCGGGCTTTGTACGAGACACAAAATAGCCTCCTCTTAGGCTTTGTATAATGATTTTCCTAGCGGAAATTAGCCTCCTCTTAGGCTTTGTATAAGAAAACCACTGGTTGATCCAATCAACCTTTTAGCATCAAAGCTGTGCCTCGTTCACAGTACACAAACATCAACAACTCCTTTCCTTTCATCTAATCGCTGTAAGCGGCGAGCCTCTGGATCATCTATATCCATGCCACTGTCCCTCTTTTAGCATGAGAAATTCCTAAGGAAAGATGGCATTGCTCTACACTGAGTTAAAGTCTTCTCCTTCAGGTTAAAACCCTTTCTTCAGAAATTATGGCATTGCTCGGATCCGCGTATCCCAGTTAAAGTAATTCTCCTTCTCCCCTCTTTAGAGATGACAAATTCTCTCTAAAGTCGAGGTCTTTCAGCTTCACGTCTTGGGCTTTGAACAAGACACAAATAGACCTTTCAGCTTCACATCTTGGGTTTTGAACAAGATACAAATCACCTTTCGCTTCACGTCTTGGGCTTTGAACAAGACACCAAAAACCAATTTCCTCCCATAGAATAGGAGGAACTACGAACGCTCTGATTTCCCTGTTTCGGTAAACGGGAATACGTAGGCATAAGATCGAAAGAAAAGATCTTAGCGAGCGCAATCAACAAAAAACCCAAATCCCATATCCCCATCAATCAAAAGCAGTAATTCAAAAGCATCAGTCCTAACATCCTAATCCTTATTCCCCGCCAGAAACCCTTTGCCTAGAAAAAAAGAAAGAAAGAAACCTGTATTGGCGAAATACGAATAACCAGTACAAAGGCCCCCCACATTAATAGCATCCGTAACCTAATAGGCCGCTGTTTAAACTCAGTATGCAAAGCAGGGTTAATTGGAGACATATATTTCCCTTCCTTATTCAGCTCACAATAGGATAAAAAATGAATCGACCTGTAGTTTTAAGCTCAACCGCAGAGAGCGACCAGCGCTTAAGAACCGCGTCCAAAATCGCTCGCTACACCTACATATTTCTATTTTTATATTATTTAATAATTTTAAACTTTATTTATCATGGATCTCACTAAAATAGCCATTAAAATAATTAGATTAATATATGGAGTTTTAATTAATTAATTAATTAAATTAGAGGGTGTTACAATTCTCATTGCTCACTGCTTGAATTGAGTTCCAACAACCTTCTCTAGTTCTACACGGGAGAATGACGATAAGTTGATCACGATTAAAGCTTGCTCTCCACATACTGTGACTAATTTGTCATTCTTGACAAACTTCAACTTCTGGTGAAGTGTCGAAGTGACTGCCCTGGCTTTGTGTATCCAAGGTCTTTCTAATAAACAGTTGTACGCTGCTCGGATGTCCATGACCTGGAAAGTGACTTGGAAAGTGTGTGGACCAATGGTTATGGGAAGATCGACTTCTCCGATAATTATTTTTCTGGATCCGTCAAAGGATTTGACGATGATCTCACTGCCTCTCATCGGAGTTCCTTGAAAAGAAAGTCGAACCAAAGTTGACCTTGGCATGACATTTAAAGATGAACCCGTGTCTACCAGTACGCTGGCTAAAGCATTGTCTTGGCAATTGACTATGATATTGAGTGTCATATTATGGTTCTTGCCTTCTTCCGGCAGTTCCTCATCACTAAATCCCAAGTTGTTGCAGGAAGTGATGTTGGAGATGATGCTGTCAAATTGTCCTACCGTCACATCTTGTTCCACAAAGGCTTATTCTAAGACTCTCTATAGAGCTTCCTTGTGAGCTTCTGAACTAAGCAGGAGAAATAGTACAAAAATTCGAGACGGAGTTTGCAACAATCACTATGCCAAAGAAGGGCTTAGACATCGCTTTTTTTGGGCTTAGACAGCGCTTAAAAGCGCTGCCTATTCGACGACTGCTATAAGTAAAGACAGCGCTTTAGTTAATGAGAAAGCGCTGCTAAATGTCTGATTTAGCAAGCGCTTTTACTTTGAAAGCGCTTTCTGTTTGTCACTTTAGCCAGCGCTTTGTCTTTAAAAACGCTGTCTAAAGAACCCCTTTAGGCAGCGCTTTGACTTTAGACAGCGCTTTTGGTTATCTTTAGGCATTGCTTTAGACGGCGCTTTTCTTTAAAAGCGCTGTCTATTCTCTACTTTAAGCAGCGCTTTTTATTTAAAGTGCTGTCTAATCCCCACTTCAGGCAGCGGTTTTTTCTTTGAAGCGCTGTCTAATGTCCACGAAATTTTTTATATATAAAACTTAAAAAAAGCGCTGTCTGATATATACAATAAATATTTACTAGATTATCACCATATTTTGCACCAGGTTTTCACCACATTTTGCACCAGAATATGCATTTAGAATTTGCACCAAATTTTCATAAATTAGACAGACAATCCAATAAATATGCACCAAATTTGTCTATTTATATATACATCTTTAATCCAATAATTTATATATACAAAAAATTGATGATATTCAAGCTAAAAAACAACAACAATTCATATATCTTGTTAGCTACAAAAAATCTGATATTCAAGCTAAAAAACAACAACAATGAACTTGTTAGCTCTATCTTCTACATCTGCACATATAACCTGAAACAAAACAACAACAACATTAGACAAAATATAGAAGAAAACAAAGAAGGCATTGTTCTTATCTGATATTCAAGCTGCAAGCATTGCCAAATCTGATATTCAAGCTGCAAGCATTGCCAAAAATGTCAACATATGATCATGAGTTATTGAATATTGCCAAGTGCCTATGAAAATCAGTACATGATTCCAACCTTCTATGGCCAAGATGTCAATCAATATTTGGCAGCACCAACACAATTTATGATTCCAACCTTCTATAACAAACAACAACAACATTGCAACACAATTTAATATACTAATGACGACATATTATCTCATCAAAACTCAAACTTATATATACTCAAAATTCTCATCAATGAAAGAAAGACAATATATCTTATAAAACTCTCAGCTCAATAATGAATTGACACCATTCCTCCTTAAGTTTATCCAATTGATCTTTTGAGTAATGAGCACATTTGAATTCATCAAAGTACTACATAATAATATAACATAGTATCATTTAGCTAAAACTATTTAATTATATGAGACATATGTGGTAAATATTAAAATAATTCCTAAGTTAGAAATCCATACATTGGATGGAATATCTATTCGATCTAAAAGAAGAGTTTCTTTCATAAACCTCAACATGAAATATCCGCAATCTATTCCATTACACTGACGAGGACACTACACATGGAAAGAAAATACGGATATATATCAGGATATACCCCTTAACTAGTTTTATCAAGTGTCATCACTAATATAATCAAAATTGTGAAAATATACCTCCACTCTAATCCATGTAATGTTGTTGGCTTTGCTCTTTGGAACTTGAATATCTCTTTGTAATCGAAAAACTTGTATAACGCTAATAAAATATAAACGAATATTTAGAACATGTCACATAAATAAATAAATATACACACGAATATTTAGAACAATCTCACTTACATATCAATCAACTTCTTCATATCTGGGTATGTTGCTTGATCATTGTGTAAAGAATCCAGATAATATACAATTTCCCTTATGAGATTAATTGCCACCAACAACCAATGTCCACTGTAAGATTAAACAAAAGTTAGATGGAAACTTTCTACACAACTTCAAAACACAAAAAATTATAATAGATGAAGTTAGAATGAAAATCTAACCCGTTGCCAGTATTATATGGTAAAAAGAACAACTTTTATGTATCTTTGCTGGCCATAAATAAACCGAGTACATACTGTATGACTTCATCTGGTTTCTGTATGATTAACCATGAGTTGATAGTCATGGGAGATAAGAAAGCGAATCTTTGTTCCAATCCACACGGGCGCATCAATTTGTCATACAGAAACCTTAAATAAAAACATCATTAACATATTAGACTATTCATTTGAAATGAGTAAATAAATTGTTCAATTAATTAAACAAAGTTGATCGGAGTATACCTAATGTATGTATCGACAACACCGATGCCTATTTCCAAATGTTTAAAAACTTGCTCCATATCCTCTCTACCAATTGTTTCCGAATATTCAAAACCAAAAATACCTTCCTCCATAGGTATAAGCCGAGTACCACCATCCGGAATATCTGTTATAAGTAAACATGTCTGAAGGCACGACCTATACTGAGAAGTAGGTTTTTTTCTAGCCGCGGTCTTCTTAGTAACACCCTTTGTTTGTGTGGGAATGTTGCTAATTTCAGGCATCTTACCCCTACTGACTTGTTCAATCTCTTTAGCCTGAATCTAAATATCATATAATTAGTTAGGTGAAGTATAAGATCACGAATTAACATTTTCCATGCATAAATATCATATAATTGTGTTGTACCTCTTTTCTCGATGCAACTGACTCGGTTTCCCGCATAATCCCCTTATCATTTGATTTGGATTTTGTTGGAGTCTAACATTACCATGTAAAAAAAATGTACATAAAATGCCCATAAAAAATATGAATACCCAAAGGTTCATAATGGTTTTAAGCTTACCTTATCATCTAGACAAATGAGGCTTGACGGCCATGCAACAAACGATCCTATTGCATCTCCCAACAATGTTGCATCCGAAACATCATCAGGTAGTGGTAATAAGGCATCCCCCTCTAAAACAATATCAATACATACTTTCAAAAATCCAGTGGGGAGCGGTTTATGGTGAAGCATTTCTCCCAAAGTGTTATGCACTTTTCCCTTGCCAACCATCCGATAAGTCGGTGACGATAAATAGAGTTGACAACGGAAAATGCCCTAAAACCAATAATAAATATGACATTGTTAATGTGTATATATGTCAATTAAATAAATTAAGCTAATTTAATTTCATAATAATATATATAATTACCTCGGCAATATTCGGTTGAAAATTACAATTGATACTATCTTTCTCACTAGTATCTTTGAAAGCTGAAGCTTGATCTCTTTCTTTTATCCTTTTTCAATTCACGAACTTCAGATTCTAATGCTTCCAACTTTGCCTGCAGTTCTTTATTGCTAGCCGTTTTTTTCTTTGGTTCTTTCAAGGATGTTGGAGTGATCCCATATCCCCTACCCCTCACACGACCAGAATACTCACGAACATCTAATGCTCGACTAAGTAGCCTCCTGCAATCATTGTCTTCATCTGGAGATATAGACTGAGATAGAGTCTCCTGAAATTCATATGAATATCGAAAATTTGACTTAATTATATGTTAATAAACTTTTGATTTAATTCAAGCAATAATGTTATACTTACACATTTCTCAAAAATTTGTTGAACATCTTCTTTAACAACTCCATCCTTACCCACACGGGCTTCCTTCCACAAAACATGGTCCGGAAGAGATGTTTCAGAACTTTTGTCCTTTGTTAATTACACATTAAGCCAAATAACATGATCAAAAATAACTCATGATGAACAAGTATATCATTGCAATTTATAGATACTTACTATAGATTGTTGTAAGCGTGCATATCCCATAGGCCCTTTTTTGTATGGATACGCGAGACTTGATGCTCGTTGCCGATTTATGTCACTTACACTCTCAAATTCTGGGGTTTTCGTTTGGATTTAAAAGTTTCCCATTCATGAGGTGTAATCAAATCTGCATATTTTTGTGGAAGCTCTGCATCAATAAATTTTTTATCCGCATCCTTAAGAAACTTGTTTGATAAAAAAGATCTAAACCCTCTATGTATTTTTCCGGCCAATCCGAGTATATAATCTTTTCTGGTATCATCAATGTTGAAATACCTCTACGAAAATCATACACAGAGTGCGTTAGTATAAGTAATTTAAATACATAATCGTCATTAAAAACAAATAACATCACATATGGTACCTGTATCTCAATCCATAGTTTGTCTTTAGCGTCTTTCAACGCTTTGTTTCTCCAATCATCACAAGTAATTGGAACTTCTCTCCTTGCAACTGAACCAAGATAACTTGTCAACGTTGAACCGTTAGGCTCAATTAGTTGGTTATCTTGACTCCAATGCACATCATGTTTTATGCCTTGATCTCTATCACGAATGAGCCGCTTCATAATTGTAATTCCTCGTCTAATTTCCATTTCCACTGCATTACCGGTCTCATCTCCATCATGAATAGAATCATCATGTGTGTGGTCCTCATTACTAGACATCTAACCTATAATAAGAGATTGTAATAGTTACAATTCCAACGAAAACTCATAAACATTTTTACTGAAACACTGAATTAGCCGACACTCTTATTGGGTTCTACTATTTCGTTTTGTTTTCTTTCCACAATCAACAGAATAGAACAGAGATTGTAATATGTAGTGTATAAATATACTTGTTACATTTCATTTACAAAATAATGCAATATCACAATATTCTCACAATTCTATTATCTATTGGCAGTTCGTTGTTAATTGGTATTAAATATGTTAATTAATATAGATATGTTGTGATGTTGTTATATTGTTGATCATGCTGCAGATAGAATGGAGAGATAAGAGAAATGAATTCAAAAAGAAAGTAATTCGCTGTGTAAGGAAGACTCAAGAAATGTAATGAATTACAAGATGAGTTTGTTTGAATTTCCTATATTTACTGAGAGGATTTGTTATAGAAATTTGATACACAGAATAGTTAAAACAATGTTAAGAACCGAACAATGTTACACAGAATCATGATACACCTAAATAATAGTTATTATATTTATCGTTCATTACTCATCAAAATGTAAGTATATAAAATTTAAGATATATAAAAACAATGTTAAAACTAAAATATTGAGAAATAGTTGAGAAATAAAGAACCGAAGCAATCAAAGAAAAAGTATACCGTGAAAAAGCTTCCTCTGATTGTGGAACCCAGGAGCCTCGCTAGAGAGGACGAAGGTGCGTGAGAGGACGGAGGTGCGTGAGAGAAGAAGAGAAAGTTTTTTCTGGGTTTAGGGTTTTTTGCGAGAGAAGAGAAACAGTTCTGAGAATAGAAAGAATGAATAGAATATGTTTTTTAATTTTAATTTTAAACGACTTTAGCTAGCGCTTTTGTGAAGCGCTGTCTAATGAGTGCTTTTAGCAGCGCTTTCGCTTTGTAGTTGGGCCTTTAGCTGCGCTTTGAGTAAAGCGCTTTCTAATATGGGCCTTTAGTAGTGCTTCGTACATGGGCCTTTAGCAGCGCTTTTAAGAAGCGCTGTCTAAGGTGGGACTTTTAGCAGCGCTTTTTTAAAGCGCTGTCTAATGTAGGCCTTTTAGCAGCGCTTTTGAATAGCGATGTCTAAGGTGGGCCTTTTAGTAGCGCTTTTACACAATTTCCTACATACTTTCCGTATTTTATTTTTTATTTAACTTATAACAGCGCTTTTGGAAAAAAGCGCTGTCTAAGGTGCGCTGCCTAAAATCATTTTTGGTGTAGTGAATTGATCCACAATGTTGTACTCGCTTTTCTATATGAGCTTCAGCATCTCATCGTTGTTCTTCACAGGTTCTGGATTGATGGATTGGCCGACTTGTTGATTAGGAACTTCGACTTAAGGTTCCTTTTCTTTGGTAGGTTCTCCAACCCCTCTGTTGAAGACCCGGCTGCTCCGGGTAACTCGACTGATGTCGGCAATGTTCACAATGGAGGGTAATGGAGTTTCTTTTCCATTTCCTATGGTTGTTGCACCATACTTGTATGGGATAGCCTTTTTTGACTTGTACGGTATTGGACCTGGCAGGTAGATAACCACCGGGGCTTTTTGGGCCTTTTGACCATCGTAGGCCACCTCAATTAGCTCTAAGTTTGGAATTTTCCTACTGTTAAGAGAGACTTTTTACTCATGATTAGAGATTATGACAGTGTTTTTGTTTTGACCAGGGAGGTAATCTTGTATCATGTTGATTAATTCAAAATTAAAACATGGTTGAATCTCCTTTCGGTCTAGCTGATGCTGGAGGGCTGCTCGCACTAGATAGCATCCTTGGTTATTTTCCGAGCATACTCTACAGTGTTCATAATTGTGAGGGGGAACCCGATCATATCCACTTTGTATACAGTGCATCCTCACTAGATTCGTTTCTATTGAGCGGACATCACGACTTTGATGTCTACCAAAATTCCCAACAGTCATGCTAATCTGTTGTGTGTCTTCATCCAGGTAGATTGGAAGCCATTAGTGGTCCAACAGATGCTGAAGATTCCTTTGCACAAGCGCACACCCTTGGTCATTTTCATAGGATTCTTTACAGTCTTGGTAATCATGTGAAGCCATAAAACCAAGTCTGGCCTGCTTAGCATGTAATTTTACTAGACTGGTATTCATCGGTCGTATGGAAAAGATTTGAACCATATTGACTTGATGATCACTTTTTTCATGGTAGTCTTGGATCCATTCGAGATCCATTTGACGTTGGAGGGCCTTTTATACAAAAGAGCATCCCTGATGGTCTTTTGAGCAGATCGGACAAGTGTTGTAATCGTGTCGTGGCAGATTGTAATATTGACTTTGTCTTGAATGCAATGCCACTAGATTGAAGTTCATTGCATGAATGTCGTGGTTCTGAATAATGTTGGGATGTGTGTGGGCCATGTTTACTTCACGAATCATGTGATCCTGAATCCATCCCAGATCAATTTGTTCTTGTAGAGTTGCTTGTACTATGGCACACCCTTGATTGTCCTTGGAGCAAATATCACACTGATGATAGTTATAAGATGGCACATGGCGGTACCCGCTCTGTTTGCAATGCATCTTTAACAGATTTGTTCCTAGTAAGCGTACATTGTGAATTTGATAACTGTTACTAGGTTCTTCTTCTATCAAATTCAATGTGGTCTTCTCATGTTGCGGTAATGGGTTCGTCTGAACATTTGGATTAGTATCCTTGAAATATAAAACCCCGTTTCTGGCAAGCTTATGTACATCAGACTTGAAGCTGAGACAATTCTCAATGTTATGTCCTGATCCTCCTTGATGGTAAGGGAAAGTTTGATCTGCATTGAACCAAAAAGGTGGATTTTTTGGTACTACGAGAGGAGTCCTGGTTTGAACGTGCCCCTTGACCAGTAGAAGTGGAAATAACTCTGCGTACAACATCGGTATAAGGTCGAACCCTAATGGTCATGTAGTATGATTGTTATTATTATACTACGAGCGAGCCTGTTGAAGAGGTTGTTGCGGCCTTTGCTGATACTGTTGTTGATTTGGTTGGCTCTGAGCAACCTAAGGTTGATATGTCGGAGCTGGAAGTGGGTTGATAGCGGGAGTTACCGCTGTCACCAGTTGATACCTTCGCCTTTGCTTTTCGAGAGAGATATTACTGATATCTTGCTCTTTCTTTCTTTGGAAAGCACCACCGTATCTCTTAGTACTGCTAGATGGCTCTGCGTGTTTGACTAATCGTCCTTCTCAGAATGCTTCTTCAAGGCGTACTCCCATGTTCACCATTTCAGTGAAGTCACTGGGCACAACTGGCCACCATTCGGTCGTAATAGAACGAGCTCAACGTGTTCTGGAAGATCTTTGTCATTTCCTTTTCCTCGAGAGGAGGACAGATCTAGGCGGCAATTTCACGCCATCTCTGAGCATATTCTTTGAAGGTTTCTTTATCCTTTTGTGAAATTGCTCTGAGCTGGTCCCTATCTGGTGCCATGTCCAAATTGTATTTATACTGTTGAAAGAAAACTGCCCCAAAATCTCTGAAAGTACTGATCTTGGTGCGGTTTAAACCCATGTACCATTTGAGTGCGGCACCGGTTAAATTGTCTTGGAAGTAATGGATTAGTAGCTGTTGATTTTCTATCTGGGTAGACATTTTCCGAGCGTACATCACTAAATGACTTTGAGGGCAAGAGTTGCCTTTGTATTTTTCAAAGTCAGGTACCTTGAATTTGTGCGGTATCTTTACATTAGGGACCAAACAGAGGTCGGAGGCGTCTTTTCCGAATAAGTCTTGACTGCGAATGACATGCAGTTCCTTCTGCATTTCCAAGAATTATTCCTAGAACTCATTCATCCTTTCGTATACATCTTCATTTCTGCCAGAAGTTGCTTGTAGAATCTATCCTTCCAGGACAGTGTGTACCACTGGCTGTGGTATAGTCATTATTGTGGTGACTCTTGGCGCTTCAGTGACCTGAAGTTTGTAACCTTCAGTAGTTTCTGTTGTAACCTTTGCGTCTTCATTTACCTGAAGTTTGTAACCTTCAGGTCGGGCGGTTCCTGCTATGACTTTCGAGTCTTCGGCGATCGATGGGATGTATCCTTTAGGTATAAAGTTGTGAGGCATGCCCCAGGGGAAACCTTTAGGCATGTTATACTGAGGATGACTGCCAGGCATCTCAAATGCTGGCGTAGACGTACCCTCCGAGATTACAGTCCTTTGATGTTGTTGTTCTTGGGCTGCTGCCAGGGATTGCATGTCATGGTGGAGTTTCTCAAAAAATTTCTTCAGAGCGTTGATTTCTTCTCTCAGCTCTCTATTCTCTTCCTCGAGATCGTCCATTTTCTTTTGTCGATTGGCCTGAGTATTGTACGAATGAGACAGTTTGACTCTAGAGTTTGACACGTATGTGAGACTCAAAGACAAAGATGTGTTATGTGATAATGATGAATAATATGCAAAGAATGATATATTTTCTAGATTTTTTGTTTTCAAAAGAACTGTTAACAATTATATTGAAAATATCACACAGTGGGGGAGACAGTTTTATTGAACTCAAAAGATTGCAGTATTTTACAAGGAAAAGTACAGTATTTTACAAAGTGCGAGAAAGGAAAATTAGGCCTATGGATCCTAAGTTCTCTCTGAGGAGAGCTCAGATGCTGGTTCCTGAACTTTTCTTTTCTTTGATTAGGCTTCTTCAGCCGTTGTTGGGTTGACGGTCTTTTGCCAAGTGAAATGAGTGAGCAAATTCCTTCGTTCCTCCTGACTTTCCATAGCATGCTGCTCTAATATCTCAATCAGAGCATCCTTTTCCTTTAGCAGTTCCTGAATCTTGGTACATTCCAAATTAAGGATCTGGTACTTGTTCTTCCAAGAGTTTCTCTCACGTTGGACTTTGTTGAGAGCGACCCGGAGTTTTTCCGCATCAGACATGAAATAAAGGACATATTCCTTTAAGGGAAAAACTTCTTGACGATGGTAAGGCATCCTTAGCTTGATGGCTCTAGTTTGTACCCAGTGGAGGTAAGGTTATGCAGAGGAACAATTTGGTCTTCCCAGGGATTCTCTCCTTTTCCTGTGAATATGTTGTCAGGCATGCACTAATTCTTTCTTTAGTGCCCTGTCATTTTCTCCTTCCTTGAAGAAAAGACCTTCCAGATGAGCATTATGTGGGATATTCTTCATCGGGTATCCAAGTTGACGACGAGCTAAAATTGGATGATAGTTGATCCCTTCTTTAGTACCAATGAGGGGTACATTGGGGAAATTTCCACATCTGTCGATTATTTTTATCCCTTTGTAAATCCGATTGTACCAATCTATGTTTGTATTGGTAAAAGACATAATCTTCTACGGCCATCGCAGATTACTCTTGTGATCCCAAAAAGCAGCAGACTTGGGTAAGTGGAAAATAAACCATTTATAGAGTAATGGTACACAGCATGTGATCATCCCTCCACTGTACAAATTCCGTAAGTGCATGGAATGATAAGCATCCACAAGCAAGGTTGGTACTGGGTTTCCAATCAAGAATATCTTAATAGCGTTGATGTCGACAAAGTTGTCGATGTTGGGAAAGAGGAATAACCCATATGTGAGTAGAACAAAGATATCCTCGAAAGCAGTTATATTTCCTATACTGGCAAAGTATAGAGCTTTCTCCATCATGAATTTAGCTGGTAAACCCTGGATTCCTCCTTTGCTGGTCATGTGAGTCCTGACTTCTGACTCATCCAAAGAGATTGCTCTTGCAATGGCTTAATCTTTTAGAATTTCTTCCAGTCCAGAAAATGGATCTTGATCTATGATAAGTAAGTCAATCAGGTGGGATTATTCTTCCAGTGTTGGCGTGAGCTGATAATCTGGAAAAGTGAAGCAATGGTAAACCGGATATTAGAACTGAATCAGTGTATACAGGATCCCTTCAACCATGTTGACCTTTAGAAGAGATAACAGTCCTCCGTGCTTAGCTCTGAAAGCCTTGGGATTAGTAATCATCCTTCCCAATTTCCTCAGGTCTTCCATTTTTGGAACCTTGAAGGTGTACTTGCGCATTTTTCTTCTTCCGAAATCCATAAAGCAACCTCTCTCTGATATTTGCAATTATTGTTTTAGTTCTTTTAGAAAAAGATTTTTTTTTCTTGTTTTGAAAAAGGTTTTTTAATGAATGCTTAGATACATGAATGCAGCAAACAAAAACATTTGAAAACATGGGTGTAGGGGTTTTTCGTCACGAGCATGGAGCCATGGATCTACCCATCCCCAAAGGTGTGAACTAATTGGTCAATTTTTGTACCTGTAGAATGGGTTCTAACAAAGGTTCCCAAAATCATTGACACCTCTTAGAGATATTAACAGCAAACCGATTGACTCAGTAGAGCTGTAATATCCTAAGAAGAATCTCCTTTGAGTGTAGTATCGTGTGTCAACTATTCCCGATAGTCACCGCACTACCTAATGGTTTACTGGTTAAATGTCTACTAAATCCTCAGTGCCATGGGTACCGCACTGGGAAAACTATACTTTCACGACGTGGTCGTTCAACATTAGCAAGTCCACACGGGTACCTCGACTGATTCGGTGGACTTCTAGGTTAACTTGGTCGGGATTCACACCCTATAAGCCTTCCTGGAGACGCCACCACTTATCTTAATGTTCTCTCAAACTTTCCACATGCGTATCAATCACATTCCCAGATAAAGGTAATTTAAACACGGGTATCAAGTAATACGACAGAATATGATATATATAAAAATGAGAAAGCAAGTAAGATAGCAGGAAAAAAACTCAAGGCCTAGACCTCTTAGGAACTCTAATCCTAATAATCTCTAGCAAAGTCGCCATTTTTCTGTAGCATGCAATTTTTGTCGGTGACGCAACCACCTTACCGCAATGTTGGAATTGGGTGCTACTTTCTGATTTCTTATTTATCATATGAAGCTGGAAAGGAAAAGGAAGATATCTAAAACTAACCTTGCACGCAAATGTTTTCTTTATCACATGCTAAGAGATCGGGGATCGGGGTCTGATTATACAAAGGGAAGTTATTAACACCCAGTGTATCTATGGTAATCCATAGGAACCTTTTATTGCATGTATTTATGTTAACTTTAAATGTTTTCTCGTGTTTATCTGTTGTGGCTTAGGAAAGTTGCTTCTTTGGGAGAATTGAGAGAATGTTTTTGTTGTTTTGGGTTTTCCGTTGTTTTTGGGAAGGTACTGGACCTAAATTTTTTATTTGTATGCTCTCTAAGATTTCGCAATCTTATGTCTATGTATTCCCATAAAGAGATTTGGGAAATCAGAGCAATTGTAGTTCCTCTTATTTCTATGGGAGGAAAGATATGTGGTGTCTTGTTTAAAGCCCAAGATTGAAGCAAGCTGAGTATTTGTGTCTTGTTTAAAGCCCAAGATTGAAGCTAAAGGTTGACTGAGAGAGAATTTGTCATCTCTAAAGGGAGAATATCTCACCTATTCATCACAAAATGTTGAGAAACTGATTATAAGGGAAATTACTTTAACTGGGATATGTAGAATCCAGCAATGCCATAATTTCCTTTATAAGGGTGATGTCATGAAGGAAGAAAGCTTTAACTCAGTGTAGAGCAATGCCACTTTTTCCTTATGAATCTTTCATACTTAGAGAGGGACGTTGTCTTGGATGTATGGAATCCAGAGGCTTGTAAGGTGTGCCACTTACAGCAATTATCTAGAAAAAGGTTTTTGATTGCCTGGTTTAAAATGTGATGTATAGAGGAAATATCCTCCTACAGAGTGGACTCATGGTCTCATCTAAGGGGATGTTTGATTTTTGTGTGCCTTGATCAAAGCCCAAGGTTGAAGCTAAAAGAGACTGACTCTACTGAGGAGGGTTTTATCTGTCATGCACAAAGCCCAAGGTTGAGGCTGAAGGAAAATGACTCCCCTGGGGAATGTTTTATCTGTCTTGTACAAAGCCCAAGATTGAGGTTGTCTGGGGAAAATTCTTATATGAAGCCTAAGAGGAGGTTATCTCTTGCTGAGGATTTGCAGAAATCCAGGAGCAGTTATGTATTATGTTGGGGAATCCAAAGGGATTACTCTTGCTGGGGATTAGGAATGAGTTAGAGGATCAGATGCCATGAGGCTCTGATTCTACTGGAGATTTGTTGATGGTAAATGACCCTGGTTGCGGATTTTTAAGGTAAAAGCTTAAACCTTGTTGGGGGGTCAGGGAAGTTTAAAAGTTGAGTTTGAAAACCTATGGAGGTTTTAAATCTTCTGGAGACTCAGTGTATTGGTATAATGATCAGGGTTTTTCTTGTGCTTTTAAGAAACTTGAGGGTCTCTGTGTGAGATACAAGAGGAGATGAGACTTTCTAAGTCTACTTGTATGAAGCCCAAGAGGAGGCTGAGACTGTCCAAGTCTCTCAAGAAGTGGTAGGCCATGGTGTAGAGAAGGGTCTTTGTATGATGCCCAAGAGGAGACTGAGGGTTTAAGGGATGAAGATCAACCCTAGCATGGTCTGATGTTTTGGAATTCTTGACTCTCCTGAGGATTGAACTAGTAGACATGACTAATTTTTGTCTTATGCCTTTAGGAGGCCTTTGGGTCCTTGTACTAAGCCCAAGAGGAGGTTGGGGGAACTTCTAAGAAGCCTGTGGGTCCTTGTACTAAGCCCAAGAGGAGGCTGGGGATGCTTTTAGGAAGCCTGTGGGTCCAAGCCAAAGAAAAGTTCAAGAAAGGTTTCACCGGGAATTAATCCTTTCTTTGCTGAACAATTCTAAGGTTTGAAGAAATTCAAAAGAGGTTTCACCGAGAATTAATCCTCTTTGGGGAAATGAATTTCTTGTACAAATATATTTCTAAGTTTTGACAGTCTTGAGAAAAGTTTCATTGGGAATAATGTCTTTCTCTATTCCATATTGTATAAGCCCAAGAGGAGGTAGACTGTATAGGGAATTTCCTATGAGGGAACTAGTTTTGACTATGTTGTAAAGTAACCTCTGGTTTGACCTAAGCATAGAACTAACTGCTAGGGAAAACTCTAAGCAAGATATGCACAAGTATTTATACAGACAATTATATTGACAGATATATATATATATATATATATATATATATATATAAACAAATATGCATTGAAAAAGATGTGGGGACTTACCTTCTGAGAAGAAGCCCAAGTGTATTGTGATCTGTAGTATCGAGGATGGAGTGTATGCTTGATTAGGGATTCAAGAAATTGAAGAAAGTTTTGAGGAAATTTTGAATTTGAATATGAATTAAAAACAAGTTGTTTTTTAAAAGAAAAGAAAGTTTTGGAGCTTATACAATGACTGAGGCCCAGATGACTTATTTGAAAACATCGATCGCACTGCGATACCGACAGACATTGTGGGACTTATATTATAGCAGAGGCCCAAAATTGTTTTTGTACAAAGAGGGGTTGGGTCATACACTCTATTAGAGGCCCAAAAGTGTTTGTAAAGAAAGAAAAATGGGGCTTATACACAAGAAGAGGCCCAGATGATTTATTTGAAAAGGTGACGATTGCCCAGTGATTTTGAAAACCACAGAGGGACTTATACAATGACTAAGGCCCAAAATTATTTATGTACAAGAAGGAATGGGTCTTACACTCTATTAGAGGCCCAAAAGTTTATTTTTTATGCAAGAGATGGGGCTTATAGCTCAAGGAGATGCCCAGATGCAAAAAACAGCGATCGCACCGTTATTTTGAAAATCGTATCGGGATTTATACAATGACTAAGGCCCAAAAATTTTGTATTTACAAAGGGGATGGGTCTTACACTCTATTAGAGGCCCAAAAGTGTTTTTAATGAAGTTTAAAAAATCAAAATTAAGAGAAAACCCTAATTTGAATTTAAAAAATATAATTTTCAAAGGAAATTAAATAAAAAATGATATAAAATATCAAATATATTCAAAAACAAGTTGTCAACTTTGAAAAGTATTTTGAAAAATCATGTTTAATCACATGAAAGCTTGAAATTCATTAAAATTTGAAAATTCAAGATGGAAATTTCATTTAAAAATGTTAAGAAACAAATAAAATGAAATTATTTACAAAAATTCCAACTATTTTAAATAAATAATATAAATTTGATTTTTTTTTTTGTAGAATAAAATATTTTAATATTTTTGTGAATTTAAAAACAAAAAAAGAACCAATAAAAAATGATAAAAAAAATGAGAGAGAAATTAATTTTTGAAATCAATTAATAAAATATCAAAATATTCAAAAATTCAAATATTTGAATTATGGCGTGAAGAATTTCATCTTCTTCCTCGCGCGTGCCCTAACTCTCAGATTTGCAAAACCTCACTTTTCGCTCTGATTACTTAATGGTTTTGACTTTTGTAAACACAAAGTTGTGTATTTTTGAACAAGGATACCAATGATAAAAATTAATTGCATTTATAAGAAGTGTGGAGTGAGAAATCAAAAGATGAACTCAAGAACCCTAATTTCTTCAAGAACACTTTGAAATCTTATACACAATAGCTACAAAGCAATTGATTGAGGGGAAACACTCTACATAAGTTCAGAAACATGTTTGTAACTTGAAAACACATTTATGATGCATGGATCATAGAGTTTGAGAGTGTCAGGCTTAGCTCTGCAAGAGGAAATCGAATCCTCAGTTGTAGGTGTTACAGATGTTGTGTGATGATCTGGACAGCTTCCTTGGACCTCAAGTAGTGTGTTTGAAAGCTTGGAATGGATTGAAATACCCTGGAACTTGTTGTGGTACCCCAACTACAAATAGGCCAAAAAGCTTGAGCAAATGGATGCTGACTTTGTGATTATGGTTTTCCATATGTGTTTTGAGGTTATGGATCACTTGTATATGACATATGTGAGGTGTTGGGATGGTTAGTTTTGATGGAATCAATCCCTATTTGAAAATTCGATAGTGACTTGCTAAAGAAGCATTTTCTAGTTTTGAAGAAGGATTTGGACTAAAGCATGTATTATTATGCTTTGTTGTCCTTTAATTGATCAGAAATAACCTCTATTTATAGTAGAGCAACTTTGTTTTGGGAGCAATAGTGATTGGAGGCTGATCATGGCATGTAGCTTGTAGCCATTGACTTGGATAATCCAAAAGTGCCAAGTCAACTCTCTTATCTTGACTCCATTCAATTTTGCAGGTTTGACTGCTCAGAGTTTGGACTTGAATCTTGACAGGCTTGGAGTGTTATGGTCTGGTTCATGACACCTCAATGTATAGCATTAATGTTACCTTGCCAAATTTGAATTCCAAGTTTCATGCCATGATGGTTTTCACATGCCAAGTTGAAATTCTTGCCTTCTTGATCAAGAACCAAGTGAGTCATCAGATGTTTTGTGCTTTCGGAATATGACAAAGTTAGCAAAATGGCAAAACTTGAGTGACAAAATCGTGTGGCACAAGTTTGGTTTTCATGCCTTTGTGTGGGCAGGGTGAAAAATGTCATTTTTGGAGGCTTATAACTCCTTGCTCAAGTTGAACCATGGGAGGCTCTTGTACTTTTTGGAAAGCCCCAATAACATACTTCAACTTTGATGTCCAACTTTGGTCTTGAATCATCTTGGATCATAATTAAAAATGGCCTCAAAGTTGGTGAAAATGCAAAACAGATTATGTCCAAAATTTCACTAAGTGTTGGAAAAATGGCCATTTTAATATTTTTGTGATTTTGATCAATCCATAACTCAAAATCCATGGGGATTTGAAATCAGTTGTAGTTGACAATCTTGAAGTATGTAATTAGAGCTTTCATTTGAGCTTTGGATGGAAGAAAAAGGTTACTTGGATCACAAGTTATGGTCTTGCAAAGTATGGTATAAATCACTTTTTTTCACGACTTAATGAAAATTCAAGTTTCATATGGTTGCCCCTTTTGCAAGTAACCCCACTTTTGTTGATTTTTCTTGATGGATGATGATCCAAACCATAAGTTAACATTGTTTTTGACTTAGGGAAGCCATGTTTGTCAAGAAATTCAAAAAGTCAAACTTGGTTTTTGGCACAGTTGACTTTTTATTAGAAGAATTTCAAACTTTGTGATCCTCTATGAAATCAAGTTCTTGACCTAATTCAAACCTAACGGATGGATTCCATAGGTGTTTTAGAGTGTCTTTAATCATGTCCCAAGGTTTGGGACCATGTCTTGGTCAAAAGTCAAAGGTACAGTTGCTTTTCATCAGAAAACCCTAATTGGTCCAGATGAATTTGAATCCTTGTACTGCTTATGAACCAAGTTCTTTGAATCAATCCAATCTTGTAAATGGATCAATATGATTTATTGGAGGTCTTCAAAACACTTCTTGAGGTCTTGGCTCATGCCTTGCTTCAAAAGTCAACTTAGGGGTGAATTAGGTCAAGAAACCCTAATTCCTGATTTTTGATGAATGCATCCCCTGAGGCTATTTTGAACTTGTGATTGGGTCCATGAGGTCCCTTTGAGTTTCTTGGATCATGTTTTGAAGCATTGGCTCATGCCCAGATGCAAATTTCTCTCTTGAGGCCTTAGTCGACCAAAACCCTAATTTGGTGACACTGATGATCTTGAGGCATGATCCACTTGAAATGTTGCACTCTTGTGCTTGATTCTTGATGTGGGAGACCCCTTGATCCTTCATGAATGTTTGAGAGGTTTGACAAGTTAAGGATCATATCCATTCTTGATTAATCATTTGTATGAGTATTCTAAGAGGGCTCAAAACCCTAGTTCTTGATTGTAGTGAAGGCTCAATAATCTTTGAGAGGATTGATGAGGCATGAAGGTACATCTATATTGTGATGATGATTTGCACAATGATGGGAAATCTTGTGGTCAAAATTTGGGGTATGACACACTGTTGATAGTTGATTAGTCGATAGTTGATAAAAGATAGTTTTAGAGAATTGTTTAGAAAGAACGCTGTGTCATTGATTTCTTAGATGATTAATTACAAGACACCAATTGCTTATTTATAGGCTCAAGTTTCCAACCTCTTAATGATGGTGAATATTTCTATATTACATTAGTTCTTTCTAGAGTTTTCATGATAGATGAGTATCTTGATAGTTCTAGATTCTTATATCATTTTCATATATTTATAGTTCTAGATTGTTCTACCATATTCATAAACATTATAGTTCTAGAATCTTCTACCATTTTCATACATATTATATTTAAGAATATTCTAAAAATTTGTATCAATTTCAACAGAAACTACTAAACATCGTGGATTGTTACTAAAGACCAATATGCAAACACCTCTAGTTCCAATGTAATGTTCGTCAAAAATCAAATTCAGCGATGCAAATCTATCACTAACTACCACTTATAGCCAAAAGTATTGCAAATGAATTTGTTGTCCTTGCCATGACATTCTTTGAGGATAACCTCACTCTCTACATACTCAATGGACTTGGATTAAAGTATAGTGATATTGTTTCCTTAATTCAGACTTGTGAGCATCTCTTAACATTTGAGAACTACATATTCACCTAATTGCTCACATTGAATACCTTCGTCGTGAATTCCAATTTAAAATCAAGGTTCCAACTATAAACTTTGCTCAAATAAACTACAAAAATGATGGTATATTTCCAAAACCATCATATCGTCATGGTGACTTATCCTTCATTACACGAGATTTCAGCTGATAAAATATATTATTTTGTAATAATTTATGTTTTGAATTAGAATGCCTTTGAACAAAATATATTATGTTTCTTTATAGGCAAGAAACACGCAAGAGTTAGGGTTGACAAGGAAAAATAAAGGAAAAACATTAAAGAATTGGTTATAACTGTTATTCTCTACTTTCTCTATAAAACATATTACAAGTACTCAAGAATAACAAATAACCCTCTCACCCTAATTAGGTTTTGTCACACCCCAAGATGAAAGACTAGTATGATATTTATAATAAAAACCTAACTGTAGTACCCTAAATTTTGACCAGTGTTTTTTCATCTTTTGGAATTTTTCTTATGCTACTAGGAGGTGTCATTCAGTGTCATTTGGGCTTTTGGGGGGTCTACTAACACTTTTAGACTTATTTTGGAGTTTGAGTTTCATGTATAGGTTTTATTTATTTATTATTTTTAATTAGGAATTAAAAGTATTAGATTAATTTAGTAGATAATATTTAGAATTTTTGGGTTAATTTGTTTTTTTTATATTAGGAAATATAGGGTTTTTATTTATGATTTCATTTTTAGAGTTTATTATTTTAAAGAAAGTTAAGTGGCTATTATTTTAGAATGTTGGTTTTTTTAGATTATTTAGAAAATAATTAGGATTTATTTTAGTGTTAACTAGTTTATTAGTATCTTTTTGTTTTATTAAATTTCTATTTTTGCTGGGCTTTCTATTATTATTTTTAATTAATTAGGAACATTGTTCTAATTAAGATTTAGATTTTAATATATATTATTAGGGATAATTTTATGTTAATTATTAATTAGGGTTTAGGAGTGATTAGTATAGGATTTTATTTATTTATTAATATAGTTTATAATTGTTATTTATTTTATTATTATTTTTATTTATTTCATTTAGGGTCATTTTTCTTTTATCAATAATTAAGGTTGTTGGTGATATTTAAATTTAATTGGGGGATGGACCGATCCATTAATATTATGGGTGTTAATTATTTTGTATTTATTTATTAATATGGTTTTTGTTATATTTTTATTTGTTTTATTTATTTTTATTTTTTGGTCAAAATTGTTGACCAGTCTTGCCTTCTTCTTCCCCAAAACTCAAAACCCTAATTTCACTCTGAATCAAAGGGAAATGGATCAAATCATATCTTTTTTCATTAATTTTGGAATCAAATTACAAAACGATTACAAAATCCAATCAAATCTCAGATTAAAAATACAAAATCAAATTAAAATCAAAAAACAACAACAAATCAAAATCTCAGATTGAATCAAATCAAATCAAATCAGAAATTCCTAAAACTAAATCTAATCTAACTTAATTTCTAGACCTAATCCTAATCTCTATAAATAACAAAACAATTCAGAAAAGAAAATGAGAACCCTAAGCGAACGAACAAACAGCCGCTGCGCAAACCCCTTGAGCCAATACCCAAAGCTCTTACAAACAGAGAACTAGGGTTCATCATTAGAACCCTAAGTCCCTTGAGCTTGAACCCCTGCAAAAATAAAAAAAGGAGAGAGATTAGAAGAGGAAAAATAAAAGGAATATACAATCAGTTTCACTGCACAGATGGTAAAATCACTTAGTTTTGTTGTTGTTGTTTACTGATTGTTGCACCGTGAATGTTTTGTTTGGTTTTCTGGGTTTGATTAGGGTTAGGGTTTATTCTGTAGGGTTAAGGTTCCTCGTGGTAGGGTTAGGATTCATCGTTGAACCCTTAGGGTTCTTGGGGTTAATATGAAATTCTGGGTTCGGATGAATGTTAAGGGTTAGGGTTCTTAGGGTTCCTCGCGAACCCTAACGAATCAAGGTGATCTGGGTTGGGGTGGGGTTAGGTTTCTTGATGGATGAAGTTTCTGGTTGAATATCAACTGAAATTCTGGATTTTGCGGTGGTTGGGGGCGTCGCACGGTGGCCGGACGGCCCGCCGGCGACGGAAAGGAAGAGAGAGGAGGGAGCGATCTAGAGAGAAGCGAGAGAGAATGAGAGTAGTGAGAGAGGGCGAGTTAGAGAGAGAGTGGAAGGAGAGAAATGAGAGCACTCTGAAGGGAAATGGGGTTTTATACCTTCCCTGCGTCCCCTCTGATGCGTGCCAAATAGCTTGTGTCAAACCCCAGGATCGGTTAACTTTCCAGTCAACTAAGAGATCCAGCGTGTGAGTTCCACCTTGAAACTGTCTTTGACCCTTAATCCGGACCGTTCAATTATCCTAGTGTGAGATCAATGGTTGAGACCAGCTTCAAGGATAATCATTTGATTTCCATCCAACGCCCCATAGAGAGTCAACTAGCTGACTCTCTCCACCATTGCCTCCTTCTCAGGCTTGGGACTTTGGACGTTTGGGCTTTGCGCTCTGATGCTAAATACACCCCCTAAACGCTGGCCCAGTTACTTTTGAAAGAGAAAATGTACCCCCTGGATTAATTAATTAAATTATTAACATAATTTAATTATTACTTAGAATTACTTCTTAAATTAGGGTTTATAAACAGATTTGCAGGGATTATTAGGGATTTAGGATTTTTTTTTTTTTTGGTTTGTTTTTTTTTTTAATTATTTATTACTTTTTCCTCATATATTCAAAATATTTTGTTTATTTAAAATAAAAATGTTTATTATAAATGGTTTTCTTGGGGTTGAGATAGTTGAAAATTTTGAGTTTCATTAAAATTCGTTTTTGGGATTTATTTAGGAAAATTAGTATTTGTTTTGTTTTTGTTAATAAATGGTTTATAAATTTAAGTTAATTTACTTTTTTTTAGTAAAAGTTTATAATTGAATTTTGTTTATGATTTTTCTTGGGGATGGGATCTTTTGGAATTCTTATAAAAATTTAGACTTAGGATTTATTGATTGTTGGGTTTGGGGTAAAAATAAAGTAATTTGGATTTAATTTAACTTTGTGGATTAAAATATTGTTATTTTTTTGGGGATCATGAAAAAATTAGAAATTCTTTTGGAATAATTCGGGATTACTTTTGCTTTGTGCTTTAGCACAAGATGGCACTTTGTGATTTTTTATTTATGGAATTTTGTTTTGTAAATATAAGGGAAAAGAGGGTTTTTTCTAGGATATAAAATCAAGGGATAAAGCTCTTTGTCTGAGAGCCTAAATAAAGGATGGGATTTAGGGATAGCACTCTTAGGTTCCAAGAGTATAAATATAGGTCAAGGGATAAGGGATTAAGTGTCGTACCCCAAATTCTGACCCCTTAGTTGTCATAAGCATTGTTTGAACTTTTTAGGTCAATCTTGTTTGCATCACTAACTAGTTGAGCAGTCTTTGTGGCTTTATTTTTTTTGAAAGAGATTTCAGTCAGAAGATTTTAGACACTGGTCAATCAAGACCTTGGATGAGTCATTAACCAAATTTTGTTCATCATTTTTGTTGGTTAATTAAAGTAAAAATATTTCCTCTTCAAGAAATTCAAGTTTCTTTTGGCCATTTTCTCAAGACCTTTAGAGTTGGATTAAAGATTTTTGTGGAGTTTTGTATATGGATTCCAAAGAAAATAATAAGATTAACACAATTAGTTTCCTGAATTTTGTTTTAAGCTTATCATGGGATTTTGGATGGAATTTGAGGGTTTAATGTTCATGTGGGGTATGGAGTACAAGTTATTAAGCTCATTTCTTTTAGTTTGTTTTCCAATCGTTGGGTTATTATTTCAAGAGGAAGTTGTAGACATTCCC
This sequence comes from Lathyrus tuberosus, assembly GCA_022829125.1. Taxonomy (NCBI): domain Eukaryota; kingdom Viridiplantae; phylum Streptophyta; class Magnoliopsida; order Fabales; family Fabaceae; genus Lathyrus; species Lathyrus tuberosus. The sequence continues at coordinate 7,421,354 of JALAZF010000111.1, read as the reverse complement.
GTACAATATTGTGAAACTAAGTTGATGTGGGGACATGTGAGAATTATCCATCATTAAGACAATATGAAGAAATTTTGCAAGTGCATTTTATTGTCAAAATATTTCAATGTGACACAAAAAGTTGGATTATTAGGATCTCCAAAACATTGCCTCATACAAAGAGGCGTACTACAAGTTACAAGACTCGAATAAAAAGGGAAGAATGAGTCAACTATGCTAGCTTCTTATCAGTCTACATGAAAGAGACAATACATAACAATTTGCCTAAAATACTCATGATACGTAGACTGCTTTGTTTGACACAACGGTCTCTCAAGCATGTACTTCAAGGTGTGATCTGTTACCCTCTGAAACCGTACAAGTCCCGTTAACCAAGAATGCATCATATGTCTTTGTCTTGGTGGCACTTGGACCACACCATCCCAAGAAAAAGGCAGAACCGAGGCTACTTTCTACGTCAAACCTGTTGCATTCAGACAAAAAATCTGTAAAGTTGACAAGGCAGAACAATATCACGTTACACATACATTTCAAAATCCACAAACTCGTTCATGCCATATACCAACCATCAAACCTGAACCAATTTCCGCCAAACAACCAATTTCAAATACAAAATCCATTCCAAAATTCATCACACACCAGATTTCAATTCAAACATAAATAAATCAATTTTGATTCAAGCCTACAAGCATATCACACAGACCTAAACCACCATTCTCAACATGTGGTATTTATTTTTATATGCCAAAGAAAAAGCAATTTCATAAACAGGACAGAGAAGTTCAGAATTGTGCAGAGTGTAGCAGTGAAGCTTAAGGTCAAATTCACGAAAGAAGAAAGGTTTAGTGCATCAGAGTGTTATTCAGAAAATCTTGACATAGAGAATGGAAAGAATACTGATATTTCATAGTTGAAGTAATAAGTCAGAACCACAGATTGATAACCAGAAACAGTAACACGAAAATAAAATAAAAACAAATATTATCATAGTAGGGATTCAGAGCACCTCAGAGGATTCAAGAATAAAAAGCACAAACCTGTTCTGGGTGAGCGGGGGGGGGGGGAAGAAAGCCGAAGAAAAATATACAAACCCTTCCTCACTACTACAACTCTCTCCATCGAATCTTCAACAATACAAACCACCACATTTCGACCACCAACCCCGCAACCAAACAACACCATCTTAAACACACAAAAACAGAGATTAAAAAAAATCTCACCTCTGTTCATCAGCAAAAAGAAGAGCACTCTTTCATTCGCAAACCAACCTCAACCCTGTTCTCGCTTGCATAATTATCATACTGACCCAACCTTCATTCTGAACCCATCCTTCGAAAGCCACCGTGGAAACGATTTCGCCTCCATCATTCTCTTTGAAGAGACCTCACCCGTTAACACCTCACACAATACAGTAACAACAACTCTGTCCAAACATCAACAAAACCAATGTTCTTTTCATCAATTTCAAACCTACTAAACACATACACTCATGCCAAACGCAGAGGAAAGTGAAGAAAGATTGAAGCAGGAACGAGAAGGAGAAACTGACGAGACAAACCTGAGGTAAATCGAAGCATTTTCCCTGTGGTTGGTGTTTCCCTTTTCGTATTTCTTTTCTTCTATTGCATATGTAATTTCCTTTAAAACTACATGATGTGATATGTTGGTAACTAAGTCATTTTTGAGAATCAGAGGTTAGGGTTCACGATCAAGGTTTCCGGTCAAGGTTTCAATATTGTTGTGTTGGTTTTGAATCCAAGTATGTTGTTTGCGTTCTGAAATCGGTATAGGATGAATAGCTCTAGTTTATCATTTTTCTTTGTAACATCGAGAGAGAGCTTCGAGAGAACATTTCTGAGAGCGAGGTTCGCTTTTTCTTCGCGATTCTTGTTCATGTCATACGCGATTCAGAGAGATCGAGAGGGTAAAATGGCGATTGAAAGCGATTAGGAGATTGAGAGAGGGAGAGCGATTATAAGAGTTTCTGAAAAGATGAGGGAAGAATTTGGGGAAACGAAGAAGATGAGTGGTGAAATGGCTGTATTGTTTGGTTAGGGTAATTCTCATTTTCTCTATACGCTTAATGGTCAAACTGGGTCCAGAAAACTTTGACCCATTCCTGGCATCCGCAACCCGTTAGCCTCTTTGGGCTTCTTTGACCGTCACTTCTCTCTGGCCCATTACTTCACTTTTTATTATTTTATTTTTAATGGTTTGTTTGTTTTCTTAAAAAAAAATTCTTATTTTCTTTTATAAACTTTTCCTCATTAGTTTTTCTTTAACAAATACATTAAGTAATTTATTATTTTTATAATAAAAATAATTAACATTGAGGAGATAATGAAAGAAGAGATTTTGTTCTATTTTTTTTTATTCCTTGCTTTTTTTTTTTACAAAATTTATCTAAAAAAAAATTGGATATAGGTTGTCATCTCTTGATATTTCAAGGAGAGATTAAAAGAGTTCAATTTATTTTTGGAAATGACTTTGATTCATTAGATACTTGTTTTAACATGATACTTGTTTGATCGACCAAACATCAAGTGACTTTATCAAACATCAAGCGATTTTTTTCCTAAATCAAAATTGATATCAAACCTTTTTTCATAAAATTTGAAAGAACGGAAATGTTAGAATCTAGCATTCTAGCAGGAACTTCGAACGATTGGTCTCAAGTCTCGCACTTTGGGGTAGCCATTCATTCGTTCTTTCACTCCTCAAACATCTAATTTTAATCCGGACGAATAAGAGCCGTCAAGATCTAGCATCTTGGCACAACTCTTTGAACGTTTGATTTTCATCAAACGTTCATTGTCCATTAAACAAATTTTATATCAACTTGGAAAAATAAGGACCGTTGAGATCTAGCATCTTGACATAACCCTTTTTGAGCGATTGATCATCGTCAAAAGCTCGTTGTCCCAAAAACAATTTTAAACATAACTTGGATGAATAAGAGCCGTCAAGATCTAGCATCTTGGCACAACTCTTCGAACAATTGATTTTCATCAAGTGTTCATTATCCATCAAATATTTTTCATTATCAACTTGAATGAATAAGAGCCGTAAGAGTCTAACACTCTAGCATAACTCTTTGAACATTTAATCAATGCTTGTCAGTCAGTTACCATACCTCAACCAACAACCCGTAGTAATCAGAACTACGGTTGCTCTAATTTCTCATTCTTTAATGAGAATACATAGGCACAAGGATCATAATTCTTGGCGAGCCACCTTTTACTATTTACATCCTTTCACCTTTTTCTGTTTTACCTTCCACCTTTTGCCACCTCTTACCTTTGTCAATCGTCATTTCAATAATCCATCCTTTTTTAAGAGTACCAATACTTCAAAGTACATCAAATCTTTTTTTTCATAAACTTGAAATAAAAGGATTGTTAGAATCTAGCATTCTAGCATAACCCTTTGAAAGATTGGTCTCAAGTCTTGCACATTGAGGTAGCCAATCATTTCTTTCTTTCATCCTTAAAACACTTAATAACAATTTGGACTAAGAGATGTTAGAGTCTAGCACTCTAGCACAACTATTTAAGCCATTGATCTTTATCAATGTTCATTGTCCAACAAACAATTTTCTCAAACTAATCTTGAATGATAGAGAGCGTTAGAATTTAACACTTTAGCATAAACTCTTTGATCATTTGATGATCATCATTATTAAAATACATCAAATCATACTCAAAACTCCATTTTTATGGACAGATCTTGATTTTCATAAAGAAACTAAAACACCTTCAATCCTTGACCTCATAGTCATAGTTGACATCTTCCCTTGACCTCGTAGTCATAGGATACTTTCCCTTTAGTCTCATAGCCATTCAATCCCATTACAACTTAAGATTAGATAGTTCTTTAACTCTACGAGAGTATCATGATCATGAATACTCATTCCCCTTGGAACTCTGACCATAGTCAATGGTTCCTCACCTTAGTTAGGTGAACTACGATTGCTCTGATTCCATCCTCATAAGGATACATAGGCACAAGACTGTGAAGTCTTTGCGAGCACCCTAGTAATAAAACCTCTTTAGGTTCTCTCTCCTTTAACAATAATCACTTACCTTCCTTTCCCGTTCTAAGTAGAAGACTAGAAATTAACCTTAAGCTAACACTCATTTAACTCTAACTAAATGGTTCCCGTTGAGTACAACGGACGTGAGGGGTGCTAATACCTTCCCCTTGCGTAATCGACTCCCGAACTCAGACATTGGTTGCGATGGCCATATTCTTATCCTTTCTTTTAAGGGTTTTATTCGATATTTTCCCTTTCCCTCTATGGAATAAGTAAAGATCGGTGGCGACTCTGTTAAGTCCATCCCGCGGGCGTACGATTGCACTTCGCGAGGTCATTCTCATTTTTTCGAGGTACGACAGATGGCGACTCTGCTGGGGAATAATTTGTCCCTAAGTGAGTCAAGCCTAGTTTAGTTAGGTTTTCATATTTGTGTTAGCTTTTGTTTGTTTCTCTTTCTTCTTTGATTATATGTTTTATTGCTCTTGCTTTATTGCTTATTTACATATATCTCTATATATTCATGTGTGGGCTTTGGGGATTTAATATCTTGATAAAAGCTCTACACCCGAGTTTTGGAAAAGTAGAGAGAAAACATAGGGTTAGATTTGGTAGTTATTAGTGTTAGACTACGAGGGCAAGCTCCTTGTAGCAACAAACATGAAAGCTCCTCTAGAGTAGACCTATTTGTAGATCTCGTTATAAAACAGCTGGCATGTTGAATAACGCTGATTCATGAAGGGTCCGTGACTCTAGGTCCCCATTTAGAACCAGTTCTATTTTGGTGGTTGCGTAATATTGGACTACAAGGACATCTCCTTGATCCAACCAATATGAAAACCCCAATCAGAAGAGACCTTTTCGTCACTCTCGTTGTAAAATGGCTAGCCCATTGCATAACATTGATACTACTAAGGTCCGTGAATCTGAAACCTTGACCAAAAACCTAGAAACTATCATGTGAGCGGGTTTAAGGGTAAATTGCCGTAGAACCGTATTTTAAGAGGCCTACCAATTAGGGAGTTATGAGGTGATTACCTTATCCCAAACCTTTTTCGTGCATTCATGAGCATTTGCATATCATCATAACACTCATATGTTTTGTTTTCAGGGAGTCCTATTAACAAAGCAGTTTGTTTAGCACGAAAAGGTCGTAATGAGTTTAGACAGGAGGAAACCATTGCCACTCAAGGCAAAGATGCAAGATGTCACCAACATACTAAGGTTCTTGGGAAAGGTTCCTCCTTGCTTCAAAACTACAATGCAAGGAAGGTTTGGTCACATTTTAGATCTTCTCACAATAGATGTCCAGATCCCAACTATCACAGTCTTAGTTCAGTTTTATGATCCTCCACTCCGAAGCTTCCTTTTCCAAGACTTCCAGTTGACTCCTACCTTGGAGGAATATGACAGACTGTTAGGTTTCACAGTGAAAGGAAGAATGACATACAATCAAATTGGTCAAAAGCCTGATGTGAAAGAGTTGGCTCTTGCACTACACATTTCTATATCCGATGCTGAAAGGAATTGGAAGAAGAAGGAAAATTTCATTAGATTTTGGAGAACTTTCTTAGAAAATGAAGCAGAGAAATGGTTGATTGCACGTCACTGGGACGCATTGATAAACATATTAGCCCTCCTCATTTATGGGTTGGTATTATTCCCTAATCATGAAGGCTTCATTGACTCATCGGCTATCAGTGTCTTTTGGGCCATTTGGAAAGAGAAGCAAAATCTTGTTAATCCTCTCTTGGCAAATACTTTCCATACCTTGCACACTCACCATGAAAAGAAGAGTGGGACTTTAGCTTGCTGTCTTCCTTTACTTTACAACTGGCTCATTGCATGTGTGGTCAAATCCAATGATTAGGTAAGTAGGATGTCCAGTGAAGGGTGGGCTAGATTCCTGGTGTCTCTAACAAGCAATGATATTCCTTGGTATCGTTACAAGCTCAACGTCCATGAAGTTATTATCAGCTGTGGGAGTTTCCAAAATGTGCCATTAATAGGTTCCAAGGGTTGCATTAACTACAATCCTATGCTAGCCTTGCGATAACTTGGATACCCGATGCGTGGAAAGCCTAATGATGGAGAATTGAAAGAAATTGTTATGAATGATATGGGAGCCAGTGATCCATCTCTACTCCATAGGATTATCAGATCTTGGGAGAAGGTGCATACTAAAAGGTCAAGGATATCAAAGGCAAGTTATGTTCCATATCAGCAATGGGTTACCGAAAGAGTCAAAGTTGTAAAGCTCCCTTTCTCTGTAGTAGATTCTATTTCTCCAAGGTCTCCTCCACCCGAACCTGTGCCTGTTTCTCTCGAGGAAGTAGAAGAGTTGAGAGCTATGGAGGCTAGACTTGGGAAAGAAAATGAAGGTCTACAGTCGCAGTTGAACAAAACAATTGGCGAGAACATGGTTCTCAAGAGGAAGTTTGATAAGAAATAAGAGTTGTTGGAAGAGAGTAATAAGAAAAGCAAGGCAGAGGAAGATCTTAAAGAGCGAGTCCTAGAGTGCTTGGACCAAGCCAACGGTGGTTTAGAATCTCTTCACCAGCAATTAGAGAAAGCTAAGAGGAATGGACAAGAATGGAAGCATTGGTGGAATTTAGCCACCAAACAAAAGAAAGAGGTAAGAGTAAAGCTTGAAGCCCAGATCGAAGAATTGAAAGAGCTCCTAAGGAAATCTAAAGAGGAATTAGAACACGAGCGCTGCCAAGGATGGCAAGCAAGGAACGTCTCTGGAATCAGCGCAGAAGCATGGCAGGAGAAGTGTGATGAGTTAGCCACTAGCAAGGAGTTGGTGGAACACTGGAAAACCCAACATCAGACCTTGAAAAGTCAGAGCGTGGAATGGATAAATGAAAAAAAGAAATTGGATAAAGTTCTGAAGGATTATGAGGAGACCATTAAGTTCCTTGAGCCTTCTACTATCATGTATCGTGAAAAATTTGCATGCTTGATAAGGTTTTGTAATGAGATAGCCAAGGACTTACCTTTAAGGCTAGAGATGGCTGTGGAAGATGTTGATGAAGACACTCCTTCTTCTATCAGTTACTTCATTCAGCTCATCGAGGGGATGATGAAGAGGTTTAAGATTGAATTGAAAGAGGTTCAAGAGCGCGAAACAAAGAAGACTTTTTTATTATGGTTTTGTATTTTGAGACTCAGTATTGTTGTATTTGGGTGACTCAATTCATTATCCACTTGTACTATGTACTTTTGATTTTATTTGAATGAATGAGTATTTTGGGTTCTAAATCCGTGTTGATCTTCATTACGCGCGAATTTATGCTAAACAACTGAAAGTTTAAAAAGGACTCTCTAAAAATAAACATCATAAGCAGTGCATCCATACATATGTCATCCCATTTGCATTGCATTTCATTTCTCAGCCTTGAGTCTGTCTCATCTTCTTCTTCCTTTATCACTCAAGGATATCTAGCATTCACTCAGGACCAATGGCAACAATGAATGGAATTCTGAAGAACCAGGAAAAGCTGAAAGAGGAGGTCAGAATCCTCCAATGCCAGATGAATTGGGTTCTGGAAACTTTGCAAACTCTGATGAAAAAGGAGCAACACACTCACCCTGTCACTCCCAGAGAGGTTGTTAGTTCATCGCCTTCTGTGGTTCCTCTAACTCAAGGATCTCCTCAGTATCAAGGGCAAGATCGCCGTCAGCCGCGTCAGCACACACGACCAAGGCCAAGAAAGCCAGAGAGGAATTACACTCCATTGCCAATGGCGTACAGTCAGCTTTTACCAGTTTTGATCAAAGGTGGATTGATAGTACCGAAGGAAGTAGAGCCCGTGCTTTTTCCATATCCACCAGGCTATGACGCCAATGCTCGATGTGACTACCATGTTGGGACACACGGACATTCTACTGAAGACTGTAAGGTGCTCCCGAGTAAGATTCAGAAGCTATTAGATTCGGGAAGGCTCTCGTTCACGCATCAAGGCATTCAAATCAACCATCCTTTGCCATCTCCTGTGGTTCTCCCATGTCAAGGATCCGCCTTTGGAGAAAATTCATTTGGTCTTGGTCTTGCACCAGGTTGTCATCATCAGCCTCTGAATACCAGGTTGACATATCAACATCCATTGGTTGTCCCTCTTCAAAGTCGTCAGACTCGGAACAAGAGACGGAAATAGAACAAGAAGCAGAATCGGAACCAAAGGAACAAAGTTCACGATGAACGGATTCCCATACCACTCAACAAGCTTTACTCGCTACTAGTCCAGAATTCTTTGATACCTCCTCTCACATATGTGCCAGCTTCGTATGCATGGTATAATCTCGATACAAATGAAACATGTGAGTTCCATAAGGGGATTGGAGGACATGATTTAGATACTTGTTCTGAATTAGAAGCCTTCGTACAAAAATTGATCCACAACAAGGATTTGACCTTTGAAGAGGATTGCCCAGAGATTAAATGCAAGTTCCGCACTGGAATGATAGGGCATCCCATTGAAGAATGCAAAGAGTTCGAAGCAAAAGTGCAAAATTTGCTAAGGATGCTGCAACCTCAGAAAGGTACGCCAGATGATAATGTCTCCATTCCTGAAGCAAAAGGCAAAAGCCTTGTCAAGCCGTTCAAAGTTCTGTACCACAAGGAACAAGTGATTGGTGGCGAAGGCGTTTCCCCGCTTGGACCCGGAAACTAAAATCTTTTGAAAACAATTCGCCGAAGCTGGCTGTGTTTTGTTCATTTTAGTATTTTCAATTGTATTCCCTTCACTTTGAATTTATATTTGCTTATAAGCTTTGTTCTTCTTTCAAATTGGCATCATTAATGAAATGTTTATGCATCTTTTGATTAAATCCATTCGTTTCACTCATTTACTGTTATTCTCATAAAAGCAAAAAAAATATATCTTTATCCTGTTTCTTTCCCTTTATCAAACTGTTTGTTTAAACAAAGATTGGGGAGGATGACGAAAACATTACATCCCTAATTGATGTGGTATGCTTTCGATTAAACCCTTCCGAGGATGTAGGGCATTGTTTCAGCTCCCAAACACTGGAGAAATAAGGAAGATAATCCCTCGTTAACCCCTTTGAACCTAGAAGTAGGAGTTTTCTTTTCTTACACAAAAATAAATCCTTAAATCTCAACCTTGGGGTGGGTAGTTCTCAGTTTAACTTGGTTATGCATTCGAACACAAGTGCTTCATGCAAGGCACCAGTCGGCTCTCTCAAATCAAATGAGTTAGCGTTGTACCAGTTGTTCCTCCAAATAGCAAATAAGGAAGGATCGTCGAGAAATCCTTAATCGAAGAATAAGCGAGTCTCTTTCAAGGTAAAAGCCAAAGAAAGACGGGAAGCCCAAAACTTCGCCTTATACAAGAAGGTTCGTACAACAATCAAAAAAGAAAAAGTCCCAAAACCTCAACAATTAAAAAAGAGGTCTCATAAAGAAAAGAGGAGGTCTCAAAATCTCAGTAATAAAGAATAACCAAATTCTGCAAGGGAGTAATGACTACCAAAGCTGTCTGAATTACCAACTATCATCAATTCGTTCCTAGTCTATAGGTACGTGAAGGTGTAGCTTAAGTTAGCTGAGTATAGGATTGGAGTTCATTACGAAGATGGGGTGGGACAAATAAGCTTTGAGCCTTTATCCTCTGTTTCATAAACCGTGAACCAAGCCACGTTACAACCCTTAAAAGACCTAATTGAGGTAAGGTTGTTTCGAAAGCATACTACAGTAAGGTTGATTAACCTGACTCCTAATGATCTTTGCTAATTGTGTGTGTTGACCACTTCATCTGTCATTCTGTAAATGACCAGATCCACTTTCTTTTTGATTATTTAATCATTCCACTGTGTGTGTTTCATTAATAAAATTTGTTTTTCAAAAGCTTGCATGAATTTTGCATTGAAATTTCCAATTTTAAATGAACGATACTTGTTTGCAATACAATTCAATATCAAAGGAATCCTAACAAATGCAGCCAGCTAGGGAATTTGACTTGATAAAGGACGCTCAGTCAGGGGCAACCAAGCGGAAGGATTTGCCAATCCAGCATTCCAAAATCTATTGAATCAGGGGCAGAACTCTTCAAGTTCGGAATATTGGGGCAAGTCTTCCTGAGGTCATCTTATGACAAGTGTGGACTCTAGTGACCCATCAACAGGGGCAAGTTTGTTCCCCAGTCGTTTTTACCGCAGTCTGAGGATTTTGTATCACAAATACCATTAATCAGGGGCAAGTCTTCCTGAGGTCATCTTATGACAAGTGTGGACTCTAGTGACCCATCAACAGGGGCAAGTTTGTTCCCCAGTCGTTTCTACCGCAGTTTGAGGATTTTGTATCACAAATACCATTAATCAGGGGAAGCCAGGTCGAGATTCGGTAAATCTCTAAAGGGTTAATCATTCTGGGGAATCTCATTCATAGATCAGTCAGTCTGAAGAACAAGTTCAATGACTTTGTTGTGCAAACGCCGTTAATCTGGGGCAGTTACGCCGAGATTCATCTCTCTAAGAGTTTGAAGATATTGAAGCATATCGTATGCTAATTCTTCTGTAAAATCCTCTTGATATTTTCTCCCAACATACCATGTAATCTGGGGCAGAGAAGATTTGAAGCTTACCTGTTGCAAGAGTCGTCGTTTATTATGGTGATCATTATACAAGTCAGGATGTAGAATTACCATGTTCTTTTGCCAGCTTCCCAATAAATTGTTACTTCGGTCGAGCTTGGACAATCTCCATGGTATTCCCCTGGAAGTCTTATCTTCAATTATACAACCCCAGTACCAATCTATCTGATACTCAATCACATTATTTGGATACCTAAAGTCCAATAACTGCTGGCATTGCCTAAACTTCAGATTATTGTGAGTCTGTTGTTTAAACCGTTCTTGTTTGAATCGAGTCAAACCTGAACCTAAACTTCGAGTTATCGTGAGCTCATTTTTTATCCTTTGTTAACTTCAAATTATCATGAGTCTGTTGTCTAAAACCGTTTTTGTATGAATCGAGTCAAACCTGAACCTGAACCTCGAGTTATCGTGAGCTCGTTGTTCATCTTTTTTTATATTTCAGTTTATATCGGTTCTTGTTTGAATCGAGTCAAACCTGAACCAAAACTTCGAGTTATCGTGAGCTCATTGTTTATCCTTTGTTTGCTTCAGATTATCGTGAGTCTGTTGTCAAAACCATCTTTGTTTGAATAGAGTCAAACATTGTTAGCTTCAGATTATCGTGAGTCTGTTGTCTAAAACCATTCTTGTTTGAATCGAGTCAAACCTGAACCTGAACCTCGAGTTATCGTGAGCTCATTGTTCATCTTTTTTTATATTTCAGTTTATATCGGTTCTTGTTTGAATCGAGTCAAACCTGAACCAAAACTTTGAGTTATCGTGAGCTCGTTGTTTATCCTTTGTTTGCTTCAGATTATCGTGAGTCTGTTGTCAAAACCATCTTTATTTGAATTGAGTCAAACATTGTTAGCTTCATATTATCATGATTCTGTTGTCTAAAACTGTTCTTGTTTGAATCGAGTCAAACCTGAACCTGAACCTCGAGTTATCGTGAGCTCGTTGTTCATCTTTTTTATTTCAGTTTATATCGGTTCTTATTTGAATCGAGTCAAACCTGAACCAAAACTTCGAATTATCGTGAGCTCGTTGTTTATCCTTTGTTTGCTTCAGATTCTCGTGAGTCTGTTGTCAAAACCATCTTTGTTTGAATCGAGTCAAACATTGTTAGCTTCAGATTATCGTGAGTCTGTTGTCTAAAACCGTTCTTGTTTGAATTGAGTCAAACCTGAACCTGAACCTCGAGTTATCGTGAGCTCGTTGTTCATCTTTTTTATTTCATTCTAAAACCGTTCTTGTTTGAATCGAGTCAAACCTGAACCTAAACTTCGAGTTATCGTGAGCTCGTTGTTTATCCTTTGTTAACTTCAGATTATCATGAGTCTGTCATTTAAAACCGTTCTTGTTTGAATCGAGTCAAACCTGAACCTGAACCTCGAGTTATCGTGAGCTCGTTGTTCATCTTTTTTTTTATTTCAGTTATAGTCGTTCTTGTTTGAATCGAGTCAAACCTGAACCTAAACTTCGAGTTATCATGAGCTTGTTGTTTATCCTTTGTTAACTTCAGATTATCGTGAGTCTGTCGTTTAAAACCGTTCTTGTTTGAATCGAGTCAAACCTGAACCTGAAACTCGAGTTATCGTGAGCTCGTTGTTCATATTTTTTTTTATATTTCAGTTTATAGCCGTTCTTGTTTGAATCGAGTCAAACCTGAACCAAAACTTCGAGTTATCGTGAGCTCGTTGTTTATCCTTTGTTAACTTCAGATTATCGTGAGTCTGTTGTTTAAAACCATTCTTGTTCGAATCGATTCGAATCGAGTCTTTGTTTAAATCGAGTCAAACACTGACCATCCTTGAGTCTTTTATTTTAAACCGTTCTTGTTCGAATCGAGTCGAACCTGAACCGAGTCTTTGTTTGAATCGAGTCAAACACTGACCATCTTTGAGTCTTTTGTTTTAAACCGTTCTTGTTCGAATCGAGTCGAACCTGAATTGAGTCTTTGTTTGAATCGAGTCAAACACTGACCATCTTTGAGTTTGTTGCTTTAAACCGTTCTTGTTCGAATCGAGTCAAACTTGAACCGAGTCTTTGTTTGAATCGAGTCAAACAATGACCATCTTTGAGTTTGTTGCTTTAAACCGTTCTTGTTTGAATCGAGTCAAACCTGAACCGAGTCTTTGTTTGAATCGATTCAAACATTACCTCTTGTTTTAAAACCTTTCTCGTTTGAATCGAGTCAAACCTGAACCGAGTCTTTGTTTAAATCGAGTCAAACATTGAGTCTTTTGTTTTAAACTGTTCCTGTCGAACTTGGACCAAAAGTCCAATTATCGTTGGCATAGTCTTTGTTTGAATCGAGTCAAACATTGCTTTTATTTCAGTTTGTTCCTGCTTGAACCAAAAGTCCAATTATCATTGGCACCGTCTTTGTTTGAATCAAGTCAAACATTATCTTAACTTCAGTCTGTTGTTGTAAAATGTCCTTGTTTGAATCGAGTCAAACCTGAACTTAACTTTCCAGATATTGTGGACCATTCTTTATTTGAATCGAGTCAAATATAGTTTAAACTCCAGTTTATCATGAACCCGTTGCTTGAACTTTTTCCAAAGTCCAGCTCACACTGGTATTCTTCATAAACCAAATCATATTGTTATCTCACCAACTTTGGTATCCATTGGTTCATTAACCTTATCCTCAGCTAAAGGTCCAGTCACCTTTCATCATCTGATGCGCAGAGTTTATCTCTGTCTTTTCTGGCTTTCTTGAAGATCCCGTTTGAATTCTTCAGTATAAGAAATCCCCAGAGAATCTTTGTAAGATATCTATCCTTCTATTTCAGACTGATCCCCAGTGGAGATCATATCTTCTTTTTGGTTTCATGCCAGTAAGAATGTGTCCTTCCCCAGTGTCGTCCGGTCACATATGAACCGGTCGTCCATCTCCCTGGATCTTTCCCCAGTGGAGAATACTTTTCTGGCTCCTATCTCCAGTAAGGACCTGTAGGGTTTTTCCCTCAGTTTCTTTTTCTATCCCCAATATTTCCTTAGAGTCTTCCCAGTAAGTATCTCTTGTTGGTTAGCCTGTATCCCCAGTGATTCTCCTCATGGATAATAACCTTCATTCCTTCCCCAGTAATGCTCACTGGTGGTTGTTTTCTCTTTACCCTTTAGTTTCTTGTTTGTCTGCATCTTTGCACTACCATGACATCATATCATCATACTAGAAGTTCATGGCATGTTAGCATTATAGATTAGTTTTGCCCATAGCATTGCATATCAGTGTATCTAAGGGCAAAATTTTTGGTTTGCTATATTTAAATACCTTTCACCTTGATGCCCCGAGGATTTCCATCCCTCGTGCCATCCGGTAAAGCTATTTAAATAGGGACAACTGTTGTACCCCAAATTTTGACCCCTTAGTTGTCATAAGCATTGTTTGAACTTTTTAGGTCAATCTTGTTTGCATCACTAACTAGTTGAGCAGTCTTTGTGGCTTTATTTTTTCGAAAGAGATTTCAGTCAGAATATTTTAGACACTGGTCAATCAAGACCTTGGATGAGTCATTAACCAAATTTTGTTCATCATTTTTGTTGGTTAATTGAAGTAAAAATCTTTCCTCTTCAAGAAATTCAAGTTTCTTTTGGCCATTTTCTCAAGACCTTTAGAGTTGGATTAAAGATTTTTGTGGAGTTTTGTATATGGATTCTAAAGAAAATAATAAGATTAACACAATTAGTTTCCTGAATTTTGTTTTAAGCTTATCATGGGATTTTGGATGGAATTTGAGGGTTTAATGTTCATGTGGGGTATGGAGTACAAGTTATTAAGCTAATTTCTTTTAGTTTGTTTTCCAATCGTTGGGTTATTATTTCAAGAGGAAGTTGTAGACATTCTCGTACAATATTGTGAAGCTAAGTTGATGTGGGGACATGTGAGAATTATCCATCATTAAGACAATATGAAGAAATTTTCCAAGTGCATTTTATTGTCAAAATATTTCAATGTGACACAAAAAGTTGGATTATTAGGATCTCCAAAACATTGCCTCATACAAAGAGGCGTACTACAAGTTACAAGACTCGAATAAAAAGGGAAGAATGAGTCAACTATGCTAGCTTCTTATCAGTCTACATGAAAGAGACAATACATAAAAATTTGCCTAAAATACTCATGATACGTAAACTGCTTTGTTTGACACAATGATCTCTCAAGCACGTACTTCAAGGTGTGATCTGCTACCCTCTGAAAGCGTATAAGACCCGTTAACCAAGAATGCATCATATGTCTTTGTCTTGGTGGCACTTGGACCACATAAACCTAAGAAAAAGGCAGAACCGAGGCTACTTTCTACGTCAAACCTGTTGCATTCAGACAAAAAATCTGTAAAGTTGACAAGGTGGAACAATATCACGTTACACATACATTTCAAAATCCACAAACTCGTTCATGCCATATACCAGCCATCAAACCTGAACCAATTTCCGCCAAACAGCCAATTTCAAATACAAAATCCATTCCAAAATTCATCACACACCAGATTTCAATTCAAACATAAATGAATCAATTTTGATTCAAGCCTACAAGCATATCACACAGACCTAAACCACCGTTCTCAACATGTGGTATTTATTTTTATATGCCAAAGAAAAAGCAATTTCATAAACAGGACAGAGAAGTTCAGAATTGTGCAGAGTGTAGCAGTGAAGCTTAAGGTCAAACTCACGAAAGAAGAAAGGTTCAGTGCATCAGAGTATTATTCAGAAAATCTTGACATAGAGAATGGAAAGAATACTGATATTTCATAGTTGAAGTAATAAGTCAGAACCACAGATTGATAACCAGAAACAGTAACACGAAAATGAAAAAAAAACAAATATTATCATAGTAAGGATTCAGAGCACCTCAGAGGATTCAAGAATAAAAAGCACAAACCTATTCTGGGTGAGCGGGGGGGGGGGGGGGGGGGGGGGGGAAGAAAGCCGAAGAAAAATATACAAACCCTTCCTCACTACTACAACTCTCTCCATCGAATCTTCAACAATACAAACCACCACATTTCGACCAACAACCAAACAACACCATCTTAAACACACAAAAACATAGATTAAAAAAAAACCTCACCTCTGTTCATCAGTAAATAGAAGAGCACTCTTTCATTCGCAAACCGACCTCAACCCTGTTCTCGCTTGCACAACCATCATACTGACCCAGCCTTTATTCTGAACCCATCCTTCGAAAGCCACCATGGAAACGATTTCGCCTCCATCATTCTCTTTGAAGAGACCTCACCCGTTAACACCTCACACAATACAGTAACAACAACTCTGTCCAAACATCAACAAAACCAATGTTCTCTTCATCAATTTCAAACCCACTAAACATATACACTCACGCCAAATGCAGAGGAAAGTGAAGAAAGATTAAAGCAGGAACGAGAAGGAGAAACTGACGAGACAACCCTAAGGTAAATCGAAGCATTTTCCCTGCGGTTGGTGTTTCCCTTT
Organism: Lathyrus tuberosus; assembly: GCA_022829125.1. Classification (NCBI taxonomy): domain Eukaryota; kingdom Viridiplantae; phylum Streptophyta; class Magnoliopsida; order Fabales; family Fabaceae; genus Lathyrus; species Lathyrus tuberosus. The sequence goes on along the minus strand of JALAZF010000111.1, from coordinate 7,405,256 downwards.
TCGTATTTCTTTTCTTCTATTGCATCTGTAATTTCCTTTAAAACTACATGATGTGATATGTTGGTAACCAAGTCATTTTTGAGAATCAGAGGTTAGGGTTCACGATCAAGGTTTCCGATCAAGGTTTCCGGTTAAGGTTTCAATATTGTTGTGTTGATTTTGAATCCAAGTATGTTGTTTGCATTCTGAAATCGGTATAGGATGAATAGCTCTGGTTTATCATTTTTCTTTGTAACATCGAGAGGGAGCTTCGAGAAAACATTTCTGAGAGCGAGGTTCGGTTTTTCTTCGTGATTCTTGTTCATGTCATACGCGATTCAGAGAGATCGAGAGGGTAAAATGGCGATTGAAAGCGATTAGGAGATTGAGAGAAGGAGAGCGATAATGAGAGTTTCTGAAAAGATGAGGGAAGAATTTGGGGAAACGAAGAAGATGAGTGGTGAAATGGCTGTATTGTTTGGTTACGATTCTTCTCATTTTCTCTATACGCTTAATGGTCAAACCGGGTCCAGAAAACTTTGACCCATTCCTGGCATCTGCAACCTGTTAGCCTCTTTGGGCTTCTTTGACCGTCACTTCTCTCTGGCCCATTACTTCACTTTTTATTATTTTATTTTTAATGGTTTGTTTGTTTTCTTAAAAAAATTCATATTTTCTTTTATAAACTTTTCCTCATTAGTTTTTCTTTAACAAATACATTAAGTAATTTATTATTTTTATAATAAAAATAATTAACATTGAGGAGATAATGAAAGAAGAGATTTTGTTCTAATTTCTTTTTTTATTCCTAGCTTTTTTTTTTACAAAATTTATCTAAAAAAATTTGGATATAGGTTGTCATCTCTTGATATTTCAAGGAGAGATTAAAAGAGTTCAATTTACTTTTGGAAATGACTTTGATTCATTAGATACTTGTTTTAACATGATACTTGTTTGATCGACCAAACATCAAGTGACTTTATCAAACATCAAGCGATTTTTTTCCTAAATCAAAATTGATATCAAACCTCTTTTCATAAAATTTGAAAGAACAGGACTGTTAGAATCTAGCATTCTTGCAGAAACTTCAAACGATTGGTCTCAAGTCTCGCACTTTGGGGTAGCCATTCATTCGTTCTTTCACTCCTCAAACATCTAATTTTAATCCAGACGAATAAGAGCCGTCAAGATCTAGCATCTTGGCACAACTCTTTGAACGTTTGATTTTCATCAAACGTTCATTGTCCATTAAACAAATTTTATATCAACTTGGAAAAATAAGGACCGTTGAGATCTAGCATCTTGACATAACCCTTTTTGAGCGATTGATCATCGTCAAAAGCTCGTTGTCCCAAAAACAATTTTAAACATAACTTGGATGAATAAGAGCCTTCAAGATCTAGCATCTTGGCACAACTCTTCGAACAATTGATTTTCATCAAGTGTTCATTATCCATCAAATATTTTTCATTATCAACTTGAATGAATAAGAGCCGTTAGAGTCTAACACTCTAGCATAACTCTTTGAACATTTGATTAATGCTTGCCAGTCAGTTAACATACCTCAACCAACAACCCGTAGTAATCAGAACTACAACTGCTCTGATTTCTCATTCTTTAATGAGAATACGTAGGCACAAGGATCATAATTCTTGGCGAGCCACCTTTTACTATTTTCCACCTTTCACCTTTTTTGTTTTACCTTCCACCTTTTGCCACCTCTTACCTTTGTCAATCGTCATTTCAATAATGCATCCTTCTTTAAGAGTACCAATACTTCAAAGTACATCAAATCTTTTTTTTCATAAACTTGAAAGAAAATGATTGTTAGAATCTAGCATTCTAGGATAACCCTTAGAAAGATTGGTCTCAAGTCTTGCACATTGAGGTAGCCAATCATTTCTTTCTTTCATCCTTAAAACACTTAATAACAATTTGGACTAAGAGATGTTAGAGTCTAGCACTCTAGCACAACTCTTTAAACCATTGATCTTTATCAATGTTCGTTGTCCAACAAACAATTTTCTCAAACTAATCTTGAATGATAGAGAGTGTTACAGTTTAACACTTTAGCATAAACTCTTTGATCATTTGATGATCATCATTATTAAAATACATCAAATCATACTCAAAACTCCATTTTTATGGACAGATCTTGATTCTCATAAAGAAACTAAAACACCTTCAATCCTTGACCTCATAGTCATATTTTACATCTTCCCTTGACCTCATAGTCATAGGATACTTTCCCTTTAGTTTCATAGCCATTCAATCCCATTACAACTTAAGATTAGAGAGTTCTTTAACTCTACGTGAGTATCATGATCATGAATACTCATTCCCCTTGGAACTCTGACCATAGTCAATGGTTCCTCACCTTAGTTAGGTGAACTACGATTGCTCGGATTCCATCCTCATAAGGATACGTAGGCACGAGACTGCGAAGTCTTTGCGAGCACCCTAGTAATAAAACCTCTTTAGGTTCTCTCTCCTTTAACAATAATCACTTACCTTCCTTTCCCGTTCTAACTAGAAGACTAGAAATTAACCTTAAGATAACACTCATTTAGCTCTAACTAAATGGTTCCCGTTGAGTACAACGGACGTGAGGGGTGCTAATACCTTCCCCTTGCGTAATCGACTCCCAAACTCAGACATTGGTTGCGATGACCATATTCTTATCCTTTCTTTTGAGGGTTTTATTCGATATTTTCCCTTTCCCTCTATGGAATAAATAAAGATTGGTGGCGACTCTGTTAAGTCCATCCCGCGGGCGTGCGATTACGCTTCGCGAGGTCGTTCTCATTTTTTCGAGGTACGACATTAAGGGATAAAACTCTCCGTCCGAGAGTATAAACAATGGACAAGGGTTTTAAGGGATAAAACTCTTAGGTTCCAAGAGTATAAATAAAGGCCAAGGGATAAGGGTTTAAGGGATAAAACTCTCCGTCCGAGAGTATAAATAATGGATAGGGTTCTTAGGGATAAAACTCTCCGTCCGAGAGTATAAATAATGGATAAGGGATAGAACTCCTTATCTAGGAGTATAAATAATAGATTAAGGGATAGAACTCCTTATCTAGGAGTATAAACAACAGATTAAGGAATAAAACTTTTATCCAAGAGTATAAATAGTGAATTGGGTTTAGGATTAGAAATGGGAATAGGATTAGGGGGTAGGAATAGGGGAGGTGAACTACGGTTACTCTGATCCTTCGAAATTGAAGGTACGTAGGCATAGGGTTGTAAACCCTAGCGAGTACAGTAATAAAAAACTTAAGATTCTTTTGTAAATAAATAAAAAGACCAACAAACATACCCTAGAACTTAAGGAGGATCCCATTGAGTACAATGGAGGTGAGGGGTGCCTAACACCTTCCCTTCACTTAACCGACTCCCGAACCGTAAGAATCTTTTTCCTTGGGATTAAGGATTTTTAGGTTTATCATTATTTTCCTTAAAAAAATATGATGGCGACTCAAAAAATTTTAGCCGGCCACGACTCTAACATACTAAACTAATGGGCCTTTTAACAATTACCCATTACAAGCTAACTTAAATAATTGGATCCTTAACACAAGGCCCAATTCGACAACTACATACTAGAATACAATTCGACTACAGCATGTAGGTCTTCTACAACAGCATGTGAGCAGACTTCGATGGCATGCTAACTAGAGTTCGATCCAATATTTCACAAATCTCCACCTTGGATCCAACTCTAACATCAAGAAGTAGACCAGCTCTCTTCTTGCAGCTTTATCAATTGCATACAGTGGAAAAACTTGTAACTGGGCAACGTCTTGGTGATCATATCAGCAACATTATCATTTGTCGAAACCTTCAACACTTGGACTTCTCCACGCTCGATTACCCCTCTGACGAAATGCAGCCTCACATAAATGTGCTTGGTTCGCTCATGATAGGCTGAATTCTTCGACAGATGTATTGCACTTTGACTATCATATTTAACAGTGATACTTTGTGTAACACCCCCAATCTCTACCCCCAAATTAAATAAAGCGATAAAAAAAATTCATCAGAGTATAATTAAACATTCATGGCATAGACTGGGGTGTCACATCAATTTGAAACAAAATACACACCCACCTGCTCATAAAGATATGCAACAATCAGGTAGCAATTAACAGAGGAACTTAGTTCCTACTACCCACAATCCAGATACAGAATAAAAGCGGAAAAATCTGTACTGAATCTCATATATATCATGAAAAGTTTGTCTGTCAATTACGATCATACATGTACAATCCAAAAGAAACATATACATATACACATAGATCACCAACGATCTCCCTAACTACCCGGTGCCACATATCAGAGCCGACCAACAAAAGAATGAAGACCTAAGTTCACAAAAAGACCTCCAGCAAATCTAATCTACAATGCCTCATAGAGCATTATAAAATAGCAGAAGGGTGAGAAAAACAATCATAATATAATTGCATATAATTATATAATAACACAGAAATACACATGTACTATATTCTCACCACAATCGATTACAAAACAACACCCTGCATATCTCATATATCCATCACCAATGCATATCAATCATGCACAATACAATTATCACCAACACATGTATATATATATCAAATCATCAATTATATTCACAATTCCACACCAAATCAATCCATTCATGATTTATGCAAATGTACAGAGACCGACCCAACGACTCCATGCAATGCATATGCGGTACCATCCGTCCATCAATCTCAACACTAGTTCACTTAGGAACTATTGGAACCATCGCTCGTTACTTAATGTAACTCCCCGTCGAGCATACGATGTACCCCGTCGCTCACACCTCTTAGTATAAGGCACACGCCGTTTATGGATCACTCACACCTCTTTGTATAAGGCACACGACCCGATCGCTCACACCTCTTTGTATAAGGCACACAATCGTCTATAATCATCACTCACACCTCTTTGTATAAGGCATACGATGTTATAGCGGATTCCCTCTGGAATCGATTCATCGCTCACACCCACTAGGGCACACGACATCACAAGAATGCATATCATGATACTTGGCATACAATGACTCATGACATTCAAATGCACACATATATGCAATCATCTCAATCAACAAAATCTTGCATATATCGTCAAATACCACACATTGCATTTTCTCGCCCTTAGGCCACAAATCATCATCACAACATCTAAAAGCATGCATTTATATCATATAATCCACACACAAGTCATACAACCTATATCATAAGCATGTTGCATAATAACACCTCAAATACACACAGTTAAAACGCTAAAAGTCGACACACAACACATTTCCAAATTCCTGACATAATTAAATTGGCCAATGTAGCGAGCGATTTTGGACGCGGTTCTTAAGCGCTGGTCGCTCTCTGCGGTTGAGCTTAAAACTACAGGTCGATTCATTTTTTATCCTATTGTGAGCTGAATAAGGAAGGGAAATAGATGTCTCCAATTAACCCTGCTTTGCATACTGAGTTTAAACAGCGGTCTGTTAGGTTACAGATGCTATCAATGTGGGGGGACCTTTGTACTGGTTATTTGTATTTTCGCCAATACGGTTCTCTTTCTTTCTTCTCTTTTTTTTTTACCTGGGCAGAAGGTTTCTGGCGGGGAACAAGGATTAGGATGTTAGGACTGATGCTTTTGAATTACTACTTTTGATTGATGGAGATATGTGATTTGGGTTTTTTGTTGATTGCGCTCGCTAAGATCTTTTCTTTCGATCTTATGCCTACGTATTCCCATTTACCGAAACAGGGAAATCAGAGCGTTTGTAGTTCCTCCTATTCTATGGGAGGAAATGGGTGTTTTGGTGTCTTGTTCAAAGCCCAAGACGTGAAGCGAAAGGTGGTTTGTATCTTGTTCAAAGCCCAAGATGTGAAGCTGAAAGGTCTATTTGTGTCTTGTTCAAAGCCCAAGACGTGAAGCTGAAGGACCTCGACTTTAGAGAGAATTTGTCATCTATAAAGAGAGGGAAGGAGAATTACTTTAACTGGGATACGCGGATCCGAGCAATGCCATAATTTCCGAAGAAAAGGGTTTTAACCTGAAGGAGAAGACTTTAACTCAGTGTAGAACAATGCCATCTTTCCTTAGGAATTTCTCATGCTAAAAGAGGGACAGTGGCATGGATATAGATGATCCAGAGGCTTTCAGCTTACAGCGATTAGATGAAAGGAAAGGAGTTATTGATGTTTGTGTACTGTGAACGAGGCACAGCTTTGATGCTAAAAGGTTGATTGGATCAACCAGTGGTTTTCTTATACAAAGCCTAAGAGGAGGCTAATTTCCGCTAGGAAAATCATTATACAAAGCCTAAGAGGAGGCTATTTTGTGTCTCGTACAAAGCCCGAGATGGAGGCTAAAAGTTTTTGACCCGACGATAGAGTCTTTGGGTATCTCGTATAAAGCCCGAGATGGAGGCTATTTGACTCAACAAGAGAGTTTTTTTTGTATCTCGTACGAAGCCCGAGATGGAGGCTAAAGGTTTGTTTCAGTTGAGTGACAGATCCAATATACTGATTTTAAAAGAGAAAATCAGTTCTTATATGAGCAATACTGTACTCAGGGATTTGATTTGAGGATCAGGGATATTTCCTTCTCTTTGAGGAAACGGGAAATCCAAAGGGTATTGAGACTGTCCGAGTCTGCGGGTTTCCTTCCTATTTAACGAAGGGGTCACTTGAGAATGTCTTTGAGACTCAAGGAAGTTAGACTGTCCAAGTATAGAGTTTTTTTCTTTTGGTACTATGCTATGAGAAACAGTAGTAGACTCTATGAAATGACTGTTCTATGAGGATGACTAGGATCTGTTCCTATACCTCTAGGAGGTCGTCAGGACAATTTGTACGAAGCCCAAGAGGAAGCTGGAAACTTTTAAGAAGCCGACGGGTCCTTGTACGAAGCCCAAGAGGAGGCTATCATTCCTGTAGGAAGAGATCATTATACGAAGCCGAAGAGGAGGCTGTGAATACTTCTAAGAAGCCGTAGTGTCCTTGAATAATGCCCAAGAGGAGGCCGATGCTTTTAAGAAGCCCGTGGGTCTATCATCTCCTTTTCATTAGGAGAGATAACTCTTTTAAAGATAAAAACCACTAGTAAACGTGCGAGCTTTACTATCCAACGACTTTTAACTTTTAAAGAGGGTTCCTTAGTTAAGGTCCAAGATTATGACCGTAGTGGGTACCCAAACCCCGAGACATTCAAGGCAAGCTATCCACAAGGAATAGATCAAGTCAAGAAAGTTCGAGAATTTGGAAGAAACTCAAAGATGCCATTCACGGAGAATACATTCATCTTGGGGAGTAGAGCTTCTTGACGATTCCTAAGGAGGACAGCCGAAGAGAAGACTGTATCTGGTGCTCCTATTGGGGATCTAGGCGTCTATTTCTATGAATAAATGAAACGGCGTCACCTAGTTCTAGACGTAGTTGCCGGGGAAACTCGAAATATCTATACTATTATTACACAGTAGATATGAGTTTATGAAAGGAGACTTACAGTGAGCAGCCCCACAATACAGTTTATAATATGAAAGCAGTAAATGAAAGCGATAACCACTTACTCGGTTGTAGTGCTTCCATGCTGTTTGGTTAGTTGTTCAACAAAGAAAGATTGAAAACAACGGTATATTCAAAATCAAAGGAGAAAGTGCTTTGAAAAAGAAAGATTTGGGGCTTACAGCTCAAGGAGAGGCCCAGGGTTTTATCAGTGAGCACACTGTTTGACTTTGTACAGCGGGACTTATACAAGTGAATGGGGCCCAAAAAGGTTTTTGTACAAAGGGATGGGTCTTACACTCTCTCAAGAGGCCCAAAAAGGGTTTAAAGAAAAGAGAGGGGCTTATAACACGAGGGTAGGCCCAAATGACTTTTCGTTTAAAAATGGCGATCGCGCCGAGGTTTTCTTTTAACGCAGAGGGACTTATACAATAAGTGAGGCCCAAAATGTTTTGGTTAAAAGGGGGATTGGGTCTTACACTCTAATAGAGGCCCAAAGTGTTTTGAATGGGTCTTATAGCTCAAGGAGAGGCCCAGATGATTTTTATTTTTAAACGGGCGACGATCGCGCCGTTTACTTGTACAGAGGGACTTATACAATGAGTGAGGCCCAAAAAGTTTTTGTACAAGGGGGGATGGGTCTTACACTCTCTCAAGAGGCCCAAAGTGTTTTTAAAGAAAAGAAATGGGTCTTACTACCCTAGGGTAGGCCCAAAGGTTTTATTTTGAAAAGGCGACGATCGCGCCGTGATTTTTGAAATACAACGGGACTTATACAATAAGTGAGGCCCAAAAAGGTTTTCAAAAAAGGGGGTTGGGTCTTACACTCTCTCAAGAGGCCCAAAAAAAAGGTTTGAAAATGATTTATGAGGGTTGAATTAATCCAAAACCCTAATTTGTTTTCAAAATGTGTTTTAATTGAATAAAAATTCAATTAAAATGATCAAAATTGTTTAACACATGGAAAACAAATTATGATCTTGGATTAATGCTTCAAAAATTAGGTATTGACCTACAAAATAATTAGAAAGCATTAAAAGTTGCAAAATCAATGTAGAAAAAATATTTAAAATGTCAAAAACAATTAAAATATTAATTCTTTGTAAAAATATCAATTATATGAAATAAATAATATTTTTGGGATTTTTTGTGAAAATAAAATATTTTAACATTTTTGTGAATTGTTAAAAAAAGAATCAACTCAAAATCATTAAAACTTAGAGAGAAATTAATTTTTGAATCAATTAAACAAAATCACAAAATTCAAATATTTGAATATATGAAAAATGGCGCCAAGAACAGCTGAAGAACACGCGCGTGTTCTTGGTTTCTCAAATTTGCATTTTCTATCCAATCTCCGTGAATACGTAATCATATCATGCAATCCACATATCATTATGCTCGTCTCAACCTCGCGATCATGTCTATGTACTTTAATTTCATTTAAATTAAACATACAACAAGAAATCACGAAGAGACCTCAAGAACCCTAATTTCTGCATGAAGGCTAGGATTTTTTATACACGATTCAAACAATGCAATTAATTGAGGGAAATCATTCCATGCATGATTATGAACATATGGCCAAATTATTGTGCGAGGAAATATGCATAGATTGAGAGATGACCAAGTATGTGCTTACCTCCAAGTCGTGACAGCAAGTTCAAAGTGATTTTTGATTTGGAGGTGTTACAGATGAGTGGTGATGATCTGAACAGCTTCCCTACACCCTATGGATTGTGTTTGGATGGTTGGACTTGATTGAAATTGGCTGGATCATTTTATGGTACCTCAGCTGCACTTTGGTTAAAACCTTGAGCAACCAGCTGGTGATTTTGTGAAATTGATGTTTTAGAAGTAATCTAAGTGTTTGATCAGCTCATATGTGATGTATGTGAGGTGTGTGAGTGATTGGTTTGATTGGAATTGCTCTCAAACTCAAAACCCGATAGTGACTTGCCTTAGAAGGCAAAATTGGAGTGAAAGCAGAGATTTTGAGGAAAGCATCTGTTAGATGGCTTTGGTGTACTCAAACTGACCACAATTGAGCTCTATTTATAGTAGAGCAAGTTTTTTTTGCAAGGAATAGTGCATGGCAGCTGGTAAGTAGGTTTGGCCAATGTTGTCCAATGAGAATTCAAGTCTCCTCTAGCCATTGACTAGAGGTTAGGGCACAGAGCTTTGGTTCCCTTGGTCTTGGATAAGTCTTGACTGATTTCAGATGAGAATGGCTCAGTCCATGCCACCTTGATGGTTCCATTGAATTCCTCATTCCAAATTTGAAGTCTTGTCCCTATTTTGGCCATTCTAGGTTCAACATGTTATTTCTTGTTCCATGGACTTTGGAGGCTTGGCTCAGTGATTGTCCCCTTTAGATTCAATCCTCTGAGGTGTCCAAGTGGATAGGAGCAATTGAATTTGGCTGATTTTGGCAAATCGACCAAAGTTGCAAATTCTGCCTTGCCTTGACAGATTTCAGCAAGGCAACTTGGCAATGTTGTATCTCATGGTGTAGGTTGAATTTGGCAATGTTCTTGGCCATTTTGGAAAGCTCTTACATGATACAACAACTGTTTGAACAAGTTTGGTTTTGATATCTTTTGATTCCAAGTGAAAAATCCCCCTACATTTGGCAAAAAGTGAGGCAGAATCTGACTTAGTGAAAATTTCACTAAGTGTCGGAAAAAGTGACATTTTCACTTTTCAGCCACTTTGATCACTCCATAACTCAAAATCCTTAATGAATTGGAATGACTTGTAGTTGAAGTTTTTGTAGGTGATAATGAGGGCTACAAATCCATCTTTGGATGAGAAAAAATGGCCTTGTAGTTTAGGAGTTATGGTCCTCCAAAGTTGGTAGCCTTGCCACTTTATTTTTAACTTAGAAAAATTTCTAAGTTTTATGGTTACCCCTTTTACAAGTTATCTCACTTTTCTTGATTTTTCTTGATGAATGATGATTCAAATCATACATTAACATCATTTTAGGGTTAAAAATCCATTTTGGTGAAAAATCTCAAAAAGTCAAAGTTGACTTTTGTGCACAGTTGACTTTTTATCAGATGAATTCCAAACTGTGCAATTCTTCAGGAAATCATGTCCTTGACCTAAATCAAACTTGATGGACATGTTCCATGGGTGTCATAGGGTATATTCAATCATGTATTAGGGTTTGGGAGCATGTCTTGGTCAAAAGTCAAAGTTACAGTTGACTTTTCTCTTAAAACCCTAATTGTGGTGCAGATGAAATTGAGACTTGTTGCTCAAGCTTCTTGGATCAATCCATTGTTCCAAATGGATCAATATGGTATATTAGAGACCCTCAAACCCTCTCTTGAGGTATTGGCTCATGGTTTGTCCCAAAAGTCAACTTAGGGGTGAATTAGGTCAAGAAACCCTAATTCCTGATTTTTTATGAATGCATCCCCTAAGGCAAAATTGACTTGATGCAAGAGTTCATGAGGTTCCATGAAGTATATTAGGTTATGTTTTGGATCATTTCCTTGTGCCCAGATGAAAATCTCCATCTGGAGGCCCTGGTCGATCAAAACCCTAATTTGGTGACACTGGCGATCTTGAGACTTGATCCACCTAGAAGGGAGCAGCCTTGTGCTTAATCCTTGAAGTGGGAGTCCTTTTTGATCCATTGTGGATGTTTGAGAGATTAGACAAGTTGAAGATCATGTCATTTCTTGATTGATCCTTTGTCTAAAGCTCAGAGAGGGATTGAAACCCTAATTTTGATTGTATTGGATGCTCACCCATCTTTGGGGAGACTGATGAAGCATGATGGTTCATCCACATTGGGATGATGATTTTCACAATGATGGGAAATCTAAGTGGTCAAAATTTGGGGTATGACAGATGCCCCTGTTTAATCTTCTTGGACACGAAGGTGTGAATGACGAAGGGATTCGGGCATTCGGGGTGCAAGAGGATTAAATATCGGAATACCCGAAATTTTGATGGTGGTTATGAATGGTAGCTTACGCATTCATCTTCTTTAGCTAAGCAATGATGCTTAGAAAAGGTAAACTTCCCCTCGATCCTGGTCTCCTACCAAGAACTGGTCTCAGTCTCTTTTGAAATAAACTTCCCCTCGATCCTGGTTTCCTACCAAGGAACTGGTCTAAGTTGAAATAAACCTCCCCTCGATCCTGGTTTCCTACCAAGGAACTGGTCTTAGTTTCTAATTTAAACTTCCCCTCGTTCTTGGTTTCCTACCAAGGAACTGGTCTTAGTTTCTGATATAAACTTCCCCTCGTTCTTGGTTTCCTACCAAGGAACTGGTCTTAGTTTCTTTTGTCAATAAACTTTACTGACAAGGGACGTTATTCGTAGCTGCTTTCCTTCAAACTTCTCGCCGAATTTTCCTGGGGAGATGCCATTTGAGTAGGAAAAAGCTTTGATGTCAAACCTGCTGGGGAACCCATTCGTCTGAGTTGTAGAGGTACACAAACTTCTCTGTTTTGGGGACGCCATTTGTCGATTCTACTGGGGAAAGCGAGTCTCTTGAGAGACTATTTTCGTTTGGGGTTACATCATACTTTTCTCGGGATCTTCCCAGAGAAATGCCATATGATGGGATCCAATTTTGAGGTGCCAATGACCTTCTCATCAGTGGTTTTTCGGAGCAAAACTGGCGTGCTGCCGAATCTCTGATCACGAGGTTTTCTCTGTGGATTTTCCTTAATTCAGGAAAGCAAGGATATCATCTTCAATGGCGAAGAGTGATGCTTATTGAAAGTTTTCTCTGGCTTTTCAGAGGTTCAAGTTATCAAAGTGGTCAAGGACCAACTTCTTTCCAGAATTAAACTGGAGGCGAGGTTGTTCAGACACCGTGTTTCCTGACGAGGCAAGAACTGACAACTCGATTGAGAGGACTTCTACCACTAGGGGACAGGACCGACTAGAGTGATAGTGATGCAATATGAAATGTAAATGCAAATAAAAAATGCATGATGTATGTATGTATATGCTGACAAAACAGACGTGACATACAAACTAAGAGATGAACACAATTGGATACTCGGCCATCGCGGGGCGAAGAAGTACCGTTGATTCAAAATAGCAATTCCACCTTGCTTAGGAGAGATAGTCCCGTTGGGAGCTATGTTGATCGGGCTTAGGAGATGAGAACTCGGCCGAGGATGTCAGACGAAACAAGGTCTCTGACACAGTTGATCCCTTCATTCAGGTGAACTGGTTTATAAGGAGTACTTTGGTTCTGCACTTTGAAGTTCGCTTACTTCGGGAGAAGCGATCGATGTTCTTCTGATGTTCAACAGTCAAAATAAATGCCATCTTTAATTTAAAAGCAGAAAAAGTTTAACAAGTAAATTCATTTTTGTTTTATTTCAAGAATCGCTGATTAAGTTTAAACAACGTCGTTCTGTAAAGCTAAAACAAATAAGAATTACAAACAAAAGCACAAGGGCTCAAATTTTATTGATAAGATGGAGATCAGCCAAACGCGTGATTCCAAAGAGTATATACAAAGTTAGAAAATGGTAATTTACAGGGAAAAGGGCTACGTTGAAACATAACGACCACTATCCTTCTACCAACTTTGAGTTCGGGACATCCTGAGCTTCCGTCGAAGATGACCTTTGACTGGAGTTTTCTGACAGATGATGCTGTAACTGCTGCTGAGGGACTTGCCTCTGTTGAACATAGTTACTTGCCATTATCCCTAATTTTTGCCTGGATTGTACTATGAGATTTCCAATCCATCGGGATGATTTTTTTTCATGTCTCTAACTTTTGCCTGGACCGCCCTTTCGGGTTTTCAATCCACCGAGACGTTTTTTTTTAGTTTTAGGCGAAGTATTTCTTGACTACATCAACATTCGTGGGGTAGGCAAATTCCTCTCCGTCCATGGTTGCAAGTCTCAAGGCGCCGCCTGAGAAAGCTTTCGTGACCACATAGGGGCCATCATAATTTGGGGTCCATTTGCCCCGGGAATCAGTGAGCAATGATTGTATCTTCTTGAGCACAAGGTCTCCTTTCCTGAAGACACGAGGTCGGACCTTTTTGTCGAACGCCCTCTTCATTCTCTGTTGATACAACTGACCGTGGCATAGTGTCGTGATTCGCTTCTCTTCGATCAGGTTCAGTTCGTCGTGTCGACTTTGACACCATTCAGCTTCAGTGAGCTTAGCTTCCATCAATACCCGGATTGATGGGATCTTTATTTCTATGGGGAGCACTGCTTCCATGCCATATACTAGAGAGAAAGGGGTTGCCCCTGTTGAAGCGCGGATAGATGTTTGATAACCGTGAAGAGCAAAGGGTAGCATTTCGTGCCAATCTTTATAGGTTACAACCATCTTTTGAACGATCTTCTTGATGTTCTTGTTAGCCGCTTCTACCGCTCCGTTCATCTTGGGTCGGTAGGGAGATGAGTTATGGTGTTCGATCTTGAACTCTGCACACAACTCTTTCATCATCTTATTGTTCAAGTTAGATCCATTATCAGTAATGATCTCGCTTGGAACACCATAACGGCAGATGATATTGTTTTTAATAAATCGGACCACCACTTGTCGGGTTACATTGGCGAATGACGCTGCTTCGACCCACTTGGTGAAATAATCAATGGCTACCAGGATGAACCGATGTCCGTTTGAAGCCTTGGGCTCAATCATACCAATCATGTCGATTCCCCATATGAAAAAAGGCCACGGGGAAGAAAGAACTTTGAGATGTGATGGCGGTACATGAATTTTGTCGGAATATATCTGACACTTGTGACACCTCCTCATGTACTTGTAGCAGTCGGATTCCATTGTCAACCAATAATACCCGGCCCTGAGAATTTTTATCGCCATTGTGTGTCCGTTGGCATGAGTGCCAAAGGATCCTTCATGAATTTCTTTCATGAGCATGTCTGCTTCTGGTCTGTCGACGCATCGGAGCAAAACCATGTCAAAATTTCTCTTATAAAGAGTGTCACCGCTCAGGAAGAAGTTTCCAGCCAATCTTCTGAGGGTTTTCCTGTCTTTTCTGAGTGCCCCAGATGGGTACTCTTGTTTCTGAAGGAAGTATTTGATATCGTGATACCAAGGTCTGTCATCTATGACTGCTTCAATCGCGAAGATGTAAGCGGGCCGTTCAAGGCGTATGATGTCGATCTTAGGTATGTCATTCCATCGACCTACACTAATCATGGAAGAGAGAGTGGATAATGCATCAGCCATGTGATTCTCATCACGAGGGATGTGATGAAAGTCAACTCTGTTGAAGAAGGGTAACAACCTTCTTGCATAGTCTTTGTAAGGAATCAATCCTGATTGGTATGTGTTCCAATCTCCTTTTATCTGGTTAATAACCAGGGCTGAATCGCCGTATACGTCCAAATTTTTTATCCTTAAATCAATCGCTTCTTCGAGACCCATGATACATGCTTCGTATTCGGCCTCGTTGTTCGTACATTTGAACGTAAGTCTAGCAGTGAAAGGAATGTGGGAACTCTGAGGGGTAACAATGATTGCCCCAATTCCGTTTCCATAATGATTGACTGCTCCGTCAAAGATAAGTCCCCACTGGGAACCTGGTTCTGGCCCTTCACTGGGTAGCGGTTCATCGCAATCTTTCATCTTTAGATACATGACATCTTGGTCTGGGAAGTCAAACCCGATTGATTCTTGATCGTCAATCGGTTGATGAGCCAAATAATCGGCTAAAATACTTCCTTTAACGGCTTTCTGAGCATGGTACTCTATGTCATATTCTGATAGTAACATCTGCCAACGGGCAATCCTTCCCGTGAGAGCAGGTTTTTCGAAAACGTACTTGATTGGATCCCTTTTGGAGACCAACCAAGTAGTATGACGAATCATGTACTGGCGAAGACGTTTGGCTGCCCAAGCCAAAGCGCAACAAGTTTTCTCAAGCATTGTGTACCGAGTCTCGCAATCGGTGAATTTCTTGCTTAGATAGTAAATGGCAGACTCTTTCCTTTTGGTTTCGTCTTGTTGGCCAAGTACACATCCCATTGAGTCCTCTAGGACTGTGAGGTAAATGATCAGTGGTCTTCCTTCTACTGGAGGTGATAGAATTGGAGGATTCAACAAATATTCCTTGATACTGTCGAAGGCGGTTTGGTAATCTTCTGACCAAACGCAATCCTGGTTCTTTTTGAGTAACTTGAAAATCGGCGCACATGTCGCGGTCATAAGGAATATGAATCTGGAGATGTAGTTCAAACGTCCCAGGAATCCTCTGACTTGTTTTTCAGTTTTCGGAGAAGGCATTTCTTGAATGGCCTTGACCTTGTCAGGATCAACTTCAATTCCTTTCTGGCTGACGATGAACCCTAGTAATTTCCCTGAACGGACACCGAAGGTGCACTTGTTAGGATTCAAGCAGAGCTTGAATTTTCTTAGACGTTCGAACAATTTTGACAGATGTTCAACGTGATCATCCTCTGTTCTTGATTTTGCAATCAAATCATCGACATATACCTCGATTTCTTTGTGTATCATGTCATGAAACAGAGTAGTCATGGCCCTTTGATAGGTTGCCCCGGCATTCTTCAAACCGAACGGCATTACCTTGTAACAAAAGGTACCCCATGGGGTAATGAACGAAGTTTTCTCCATGTCTTTCGGCGCCATTTTGATCTGATTATAGCCCAAGAATCCATCCATGAAGGAGAATACTTTGAACTTTGCTGTGCTGTCTACCAGCATGTTAATGTGTGGTAAAGGAAAGTCGTCCTTTGGACTTGCCTTGTTTAGATCTCTATAATCAACACACATTCTGACATTTCCATCCTTTTTGGGAACGGGTACGATGTTGGCTAACCATTGAGGATATTCAGATGTAGCAAGGAAACCCGCGTCAATCTGTTTTTGCACCTCCTCTTTGATTTTGATGGCCATGTCCGGGTGAGTCCGTCTCAACCTTTGCTTTACTGGCGGACATTCCGATCTTAGCGGTAAGTGATGTTCCACGATGCTGGTATCCAACCCTGGCATATCCTGATAGGACCAAGCGAATACATCGGGGAATTCTTTGAGAAGCTTTATCAAACTTTCTTTGACAGTTGGACTGAGCAGTGCTCCGATCCTGATTTCTTTTCTCTATTTTTCTGAACCCAAGTTCACTGTTTCCAACGGCTCTTTGTGAGGTTCAATGGACCTTTCCTCTTGTCTGAGTAGTCGGGAGATCTCTTCTGGAATTTCGTTGTCAACTTCTTCTTCAGCCTCGAATACCGGGAACTCAAAGTTGGGAGAAGGCATCGGATCGTATGTTTCAACGGGGTATAAAACAAGCAATCTGCATGACGTGATGATTCGTGTTTAGAAGAGATAGAGAAAATTTAAGTGTGTGCAGTGTTTTGATTTTACTGCTTGTTTTTATTATTGAATGTTTTTTAGGATTACCATTTTCTGAAAAAGCAAAAAGAGAAAACAGTAATTAATGCGGAAATTACAGAACGACGTTATTTTATTAATGAACAAGTCGAATCTTGAAACTACAGCCCTATAAAACAAAACTCACTCGCTCTGGGCAAAGTGAAGAGGGAAATTTACAGAAAACGAGCCCTATCAAAATATCCGTTTCACCTGGGCAGGGTGAAAGGTTAAAGATGGCAATTACTTTGATCGACGAATGACCTTCGGAACCTCGACAGCAACCCACTGGCGGCGAACTCCTCAGTGAATCACAAAGTCTGGCACCTTCCTTGATTTGTCTTCAGAAATGCCGCTGATTTCTGGTGGAGTAGGATCATTGGAATCTGTCTCCCAAGCAGAATTGTCGTAGGAGGATTCCTCTGTTGCATTTTGCATAGCATTGGAGCTCTCAGCTGTATCTCCCCATCCAGTTTACTGGATATCTTCGAGCCTGATACGAGAGCTTTCGGGAGCAGTGTACTTGACCATAAAGTCATATTTTCCACTTGGTTGTCCCAGAGTGTCCCAAACTTCTTTGGAACTGGAGGAGTCATCTCTCTCGATGACGTTGACCTCGGGAAAAGCATAGTTGATGAATTCAAGTCCTGCAAACGTTGCGAATTCATCTTCATGTTGAGTAGTTTCCGAATGACCTGAGTGTTGATCCCATGACATGGCGGGGACACAGGTATTCTGTTCAATGACGGTCAGCTGATTTTCATTGTTCGGCTGACTCTCTTGCCCCAAATCTCCTGGATAAGGTTGCCACATTGGCAGACCATCCATTGGGCCATAGTAATTATGATCAAAGTTTTCTTTCATCAGAGTGTCTTCCTCTAATGAATTTGGTGGAGCACGGCATCCTTCTGGATCATAATCTTCGTAGATCATTTCAACATCTGATCTTGGTATAAATCTCGGACTTTCTGTAGGAAAGCAAAAAGGCATAGGCACCTCTTCCTGAGACATATAGCCGTCCTTGTTAAGGTAGGACTTCCATTCTTCATCTGTGTCAGAGGGATCTTCCTCATTGATAGCATGCACTGCTTGAGACACTGGGTGAAGAAAACCTCCACTGTGGAAGAAGTTTTGAAGGGGATGAAGACTTTCATCGTTGGCGGCTGTCTGAGTACAGGTCGCAGAAAAACCAAGACCCTTCTTTATTTTATTGTCAGTGGGAATGACAAGTTGTCCCCATCCTTTTGTATCGGTACTCTCGACCGCTTTGATAGCATCCTTGTATGAAGAAATTGAAGTTCCCTCTTTGAACTGATCGTTCTTGCTCACCGATAGTGCTTGGAACTGAGTTCCAATAACCTCCTCGGGTTCTACACAAGCAGATGATGATAGGTTACTAACAAGCAAGGCTTGTTCCCCACAAACCGTGACAAGTTGATCGTTCTTGACGAACTTTAGCTTTTGGTGGAGGGTTGAAGTAACCGCTCCAGCCTGATGTATCCAAGGTCTTCCTAATAAACAACTGTATGTTTCCCGGATGTCCATGACCTGGAAAGTGATTTGGAAAGTGTGAGGACCAATAGTTATGGGAAGATCAACTTCGCCAATAACTGTTTTTCTGGATCCGTCGAATGCTTTGACGACGACCTCGCTGACTCTCATCGGAGGGCCCTTAAATGATAATTGCGTCAAAGTGGACTTTGGCATAACATTCAGGGCTGACCCTGTGTCTACCAGTACATTGGTTAAAGCATCGCCCTGGCAGTTAATTGTAATGTGGAGCGCCATGTTATGACGACGACCCTTTTCAGGTAATTCCTCATCACTAAATCCCAAATTGTTGCAGGAAGTGATGTTAGAGACAATACTATCGAACTGTCTGATTGTTACATCCTGTTCCACAAAGGCTTGCTCCAAGACTTTCTGTAGAGCCTCCCTATGCATTTCTGAACTGAGTAACAGTGATAATACTGAGATCTTTGAAGGAGTCTGTAACAGTTGATCAACAATGTTATATTCACTCCTTTGGATGAGCTTTAGCATCTCATCCTTGTCTTTTGAAAAGCCGGGATTACCAGATTGACTGACTGGTGGATCAGGAATTTCCGCCTGAAGTTCCTTTTCTTTGTTGGATTCTCCAACCCCTCGGTTAAAGATACGACCGCTCCGTGTTACACGACTGATGTCTGCAATATTCACGACGGAGGGTAATGGAATTTCCTTTCCATTCTCGATTATTGTTGCACCGTATTTGTAAGGGATTGCCTTAGCTGATTCATACGGTAGTGGTCCCGGTAAATAGATGACTATGGGAACCTTCTGATTTTTCTGACCATCATAAGTAACCTTGATCCGTTCCCGGTTGGGAACTTTAGATTCGTCAAGTTGAGGGATGATGGCAAAAACATCCCTGGTCCTATGATGACCAGAGATCGTGACAACATCCTCAGCTTGCTCGGCAAGGTAGTTCGGCGACCAAATGATGGGTCCTGAACCTGGATATGGACGAATTTCTCCATGATCGACCTGACCCTGAAGAGCTACTCTCACAAGGTAACACCCTTGGTTACTTTCCGAACAGACGCTACAACTGTCATAGTTGTGTGGTGGCACCTGGCCACGCCCACTTTGAATACAATGTGACCTCACTAGGTTACCTTCCATTGATCGGACATCCTAATTTTGACGACGAGTAGGATTCCTGTTATTGATACTAATCTGCTGAGTATCTTCGTCCATATAGATTGGCATCCACCAGTGATTTAACAAGTGCTGAAGTGCCTCCTGGACAAGGGTACAACCTCGATCGTTTTCGCAACCCGCTTTACAATTTTGATAGTCATGTGATATTAAGAATCCAAGTCGGACCTGCTCAGCATGTAACTCTACCAGGTTGGTATCCATTACGCGGATGTCGAAGATCTGAACCATGTTGATTTGATAGGAGTTCCTATCATGGTAGTCTTTGATCCATCCAAGATCCATCTGACGCTGGAGGGCCTCTTGTATGAAAGAGCATCCCTGTTTGTTTACCGAGCAAATCAGACAGGAACTGTAATCGTGCCGCGGCAGATTATGATACTGGGTTTGCCTTGAGTGCATCACCACCAAGTTGACATTCATCGCACGGATGTCGTGGTTTTGAATGATGTTGGAATTTGTGTAAACCATGTTAACTCCACGAACTCGGTGCTCTTGGATCCATCCAAGATCCATTTGTTCCTGTAGAGCTGATTGCACTACCGAACATCCTTGGTTATCTTTAGAGCAGATATCACACTGGTGATAATTATGAGGTGGCACATGGCCATATCCACTATGTCTACAATGCATCTTGACCAGATTGGTCCCCAATAAGAGTACATCGTGAATTTGATAGACATTGTTAGTCTCTTTCCCAATCAGATTGACTGCAGCTTTCTCGTGTTGAGGCAGTGGGTTCGTAAGAACATTAGGATTCGTATCTTTGAAAGATAAGAGCCCGCTCCTAACAAGCTTTTGCACGTCAGATTTGAAATTGAGACACGTCTCAATGTTATGCCCTGAACCTCCTTGATGATAAGGGCATGTTTGATCCGCTTTAAACCAAAAAGGCGGATTTTCCGAAACTGTAAGAGGAGACTTAGTCTGGATGTGCCCCTTAGCCAGTAGTAACGGAAATAGTTCTGCGTACAACATGGGTATAGGATTAAACCCTGATGGTCGTGTTGTACGATTGTTGTTATATGGAGGACGAGCCTGCTGAAGAGGCTGTTGTGTCCTTTGTTGGTCAGGTTGGCTCTGCGCAACCTGAGGTTGATACATAGGAATAGGCGCGGGGCCGATAGTAGGAGTTACAGCTGCTACTGGCTGATAACGACGCCTTTGCTTTCCGAGAGAGATATTCCCAATATCTTGCTCTTTTTTTCTTAGGGAGAGCACTACCGTATTTTTTAGTACCGCTCGTCGATCCAGTTTCTTTTACCAAACGTCCTTCTCGGACGGCTTCCTCAAGACGTACACCCATGCCGACCATTTCGGTGAAATCACTGGGCGCACTGGCAACCATTCGGTCATAGTAAAATGAGCTTAAGGTCTTTAAGAAGATTTTTGTCATCTCTTTTTCCTCAATAGGTGGACAAATTTGAGCGGCAATTTTACGCCACCTTTGAGCATACTCCTTAAAGGTTTCCTTTTCCTTTTGCGACATTGATCTGAGTTGATCTCTGTCGGGTGCCATGTCCAAATTGTATTTGTATTGTTGGACGAAGGCAGTACCAAGATCTCTGAATGTACTGATCGTAGTACGGTTTAAACCCATGTACCATTTTAATGCGGCACCGGTTAAACTATCCTGGAAGTAGTGAATCAGCAGGTCCTGATTCTCCGTCTGAGCTGACATCCGCCGAGCGTACATCACCAGATGGCTCTGAGGGCAAGAGTTACCCTTGTATTTTTCAAAGTCGGGCACTTGGAACTTGTGCGGGACTTTCACATTGGGGACCAAGCAGAGGTCTGCGGCGTCCTTTCCAAATAGATCCTGACCGCGAATGGCTTGCAGCTCTTTCTGCATTTCCAAGAACTGTTCCTGGAATTCATCCATTCTGTCAAACATAGTTTCCTTCTTACCAGAAGGTGTCTGTGGAATCTGTCCTTTCGGGACAGTGTGCACCACAGGGGGTGGTACCGTGACTACGACAGTAAGTCTTGGTGCCTCCCGAAATTTGTAACCTTCAGGAGTCTTCAGTATGCCCCTAGCATCTTCGCTTTCACGAAGTTTGTAACCTTCAGGCCCAGCGGCTTCTGTTGCGATTCCCTGATCTTCAGTGATCGGCGGAACATATCCTTCCGGGATATAGTTAACAGGCATGCCTCAAGGACGATCTTTCGGCATCTGATACCTAGGATCATACTTTTCTATGATGGGCATTGAGGTGATCTCTGAGATCACAGTTCTTTGTAGCTGAGCTTCTGCCATGGCTTGCATGTCGTTACGAAGCTTTCTCATATCCTCTCTGAGAGCGTCGATCTCTTCTTTCAACTCTCTGTTTTCTTCCTCAAGATCATCCATCTTTTTCTGACGATTGGCCCGAGTATTATACGAATGAGACAATTTGACTCTAGAATCGAGACACAAACGTGAGATTCGTAGGGAAGAAGAATACGCGATGTGAGAATGATGAATGCAATGATTATATTAATTGTTGTTTTTTTGGTTTAATCAAAATAAACTTCAAAAATTAGATTGCAAATATCAAACAGTGGGGAAACCCCTTTTTATTGAATTCCAAAGGATTACAGAAATGGAAATACAGTAGATTACAAAGTGCAGAAACAGAAACCTAAACTAATGGGTCCCGAGTCCTCTTCTTTGACCGGGGCTCTTGGGCCGTTGTCGGGTTGTCATTCCTTTTCCAGGTGAAAGGAGCGAGCAAATTCCTTTGGTCATCTTGATTCTCTACAGCATGCTGCTCCAAAATTTCAATCAGAGCATCTTTCTCTTTTAGTAGTTGCTGTATTTGGATACACTCTACGTCGAGGGTGCGGTACTTGTTCTTCCAAGATCTTCTTTCCTTTTGAACTTTGTTGAGAGTAACCTGAAGCTTTTCAGTTTCTGTCATGAAGTACATGACAGTTTCCCTCGGTGGAAGAATTCTGTAACGAGGATAAGGCATTTTTAGCTTGAGAGCTCTGGTTTGTACCCAATGGAGATAAGGCTCCACCGAGACACAGTCCGGTTTTCCCAGAGACTCTCGTCCTTTCTTATGAACCTGTTTCCAAGCTTGCACTATTTCCATCTTTAGTGCTCTGTCATTTTCTCCTTCTTTGAAGAAAAGACCTTCCAGATGAACACCCAGTGGGATGTGTCTCATCGGGTATCCAAATTGACGAAGAACCAATATCGGATGATAGTTGATTCCTCCTTTAGTTCCTATGAGGGGTACGCTGGGGAAGTTTCCACAACGGTCAATAATTCTGATTCCCTCATAAATCCTATTACACCAATCTATATCGGAATTGGTGAGAGACATGATCTTCTGCGACCAACGTAAGACACTCTTGCAATCCCAAAAAGCAGCAGACTTGGGCAAGTGAGAGATAAACCATTTGTAAAGCAGAGGTACACAGCATGTGATCTCCCCTCCGCTGTACAAATTTCCCGAGTGTACAGAATGATACGCATCTGCAAGCAAAGTCGGCACAGGGTTTCCAATGAGAAAAACCTTAATAGCGTTGATATCGACGAAGTTATTGATGTTGGGAAACAAAAATAACCCGTAGGTGAGCAAGACAAAGATGCTTTCAAAAGAAGTCCCATTCCCTATACTAGCGAAGTATAGAGCCTTTTTTGTCAAGAACTGGGCTGGCAAACCTTGGATGCCACCCTTAGTGGTCATGTGAGTCCTGACCTCAGACTTGTCCAAATGAATTGCTATCGCAATAGTCTGATTCTTTGGAATTTCTTCCAGTCCAGAAAATGGAGCTCGATCTGTGATATGTAAATCAGTCAGATGAGAATACTCCTCCAGCGTTGGTGATAGCTGGTAATCCGGGACCGTGAAACAGTGATAAACCGGATCGTAGAATTGGATGAACGCATCCATGATCCCCTTAATCACATGGACTCTTAACAGTGGTAGCAAACCACCGTGCTTGGCTCTGAAAGCCTCTGGGTTAACGATCATCCTTGCTAACCTTCTCAAATCCCCTAGTTTTGGAACCTTGAAGGTATACTGGTGAGTTCTCCTCCTACCGAAATCCATTAGCGTAATCTTTTTCTCTGATATTTGCAATCACAGTCTTAGTTTAATTTGAAAAACAGAGAGACTAGAAGAGAAAGTTTTTTGAATGTTTTAATGTTTTATTAAATGGATGCATGAATGCAGCACACAAAAACATAGAAAAAACATGGGGTCAGAGGGTAGTTGTCATGAAGTCAAGGCTCTACCCATCCCCAAAGGTTTATACTAGGGTGATTTTTGTACCTATACTCATTATCATCAGCTCCTCCCAGGAAGGCAGACAACAAGCGGATCGCCAGCGAGTTGTGTGCAATCTTAGAGTAAGTCCTATTCACCGAGAATAGATCACCAGCCTCAAATGAGGGTAGTATCGCGTAACAGCTATTTCTGATAGCTTCCGCACTACGAAAGGGTTTGGCTTTTCTAGGTGTATACTCATTCTCACCACATACGGCATCACCCGCATTCCCATTAGCAGAAAAATAAACATGTATAGCATTTAGGAAAAGCGGTATATATATTTGTCCTAATCATCCTAGACTTATAAAGCTAAGAATCCTAAGTTCCTGACAGAAAATGGGTTCCCCGGCAGAAGCCCCAATCTGTGGTATTCACACAAGTGAAGAGAAGAAAGAAAACAGAGACGACTCGGCCCCACGGTGGGCGCCACTTTTCTGTAGCGAGCGATTTTGGACGCGGTTCTTAAGCGCTGGTCGCTCTCTGCGGTTGAGCTTAAAACTACAGGTCGATTCATTTTTTATCCTATTGTGAGCTGAATAAGGAAGGGAAATAGATGTCTCCAATTAACCCTGCTTTGCATACTGAGTTTAAACAGCGGCCTGTTAGGTTACGGATGCTATCAATGTGGGGGGGCCTTTGTACTGGTTATTTGTATTTTCGCCAATACGGTTCTCTTTCTTTCTTCTCTTTTTTTTTACCTGGGCAGAAGGTTTCTGGCGGGGAACAAGGATTAGGATGTTAGGACTGATGCTTTTGAATTACTGCTTTTGATTGATGGAGATATGGGATTTGGGTTTTTTGTTGATTGCGCTCGCTAAGATCTTTTCTTTCGATCTTATGCCTACGTATTCCCGTTTACCGAAACAAGGAAATCAGAGCGTTCGTAGTTCCTCCTATTCTATGGGAGGAAATGGGTGTTTTGGTGTCTTGTTCAAAGCCCAAGACGTGAAGCGAAAGGTGGTTTGTATCTTGTTCAAAGCCCAAGATGTGAAGCTGAAAGGTCTATTTGTGTCTTGTTCAAAGCCCAAGACGTGAAGCTGAAGGACCTCGACTTTAGAGAGAATTTGTCATCTCTAAAGAGGGGGAAGGAGAATTACTTTAACTGGGATACGCAGATCCGAGCAATGCCATAATTTCTGAAGAAAAGGGTTTTAACCTGAAGGAGAAGACTTTAACTCAGTGTAGAGCAATGCCATCTTTCCTTAGGAATTTCTCATGCTAAAAGAGAGATAGTGGCATGGATATAGATGATCCAGAGGCTTGCCGCTTACAGCAATTAGATGAAAGGAAAGGAGTTGTTGATGTTTGTGTATTGTGAACGAGGCACAGGTTTGATGTTAAAAGGTTGATTGGATCAACCAGTGGTTTTCTTATACAAATCCTAAGAGGAGGCTAATTTCCGCTAGGAAAATCATTATACAAAGCCTAAGAGGAGGCTATTTTGTGTCTCGTACAAAGCCCGAGATGGAGGCTAAAAGTTTTTGACCCGACGATAGAGTCTTTGGGTATCTCGTATAAAGCCCGAGATGGAGGCTATTTGACTCAACAAGAGATTTTTTTTTTCTATCTCGTACGAAGCTCGAGATGGAGGCTAAAGGTTTGTTTCAGTTGAGTGACAGATCCAATATACTGATTTTAAAAGAGAAAATCAGTTCTTATATGAGCAACACTGTACTCAAGGATTTGATTTGAGGATCAGGGATATTTCCTTCTCTTTGAGGAAACGGGAAATCCAAAGGGTATTGAGACTGTCCGAGTCTGCGGGTTTCCTTCCAATTTAACGAAGGGGTCACTTGAGAATGTCTTTGAGACTCAAGGAAGTTAGACTGTCCAAGTCTAGAGTTTTTTTCTTTTGGTACTATGCTATGAGAAACAGTAGTAGACTCTATGAAAGGACTGTTCTATGAGGATGACTAGGTTCTGTTCCTATACCTCTAGGAGGTCGTCGGGACAATTTGTACGAAGCCCAAGAGGAGGCTGGAAACTTTTAAGAAGCCGACGGGTCCTTGTACGAAGCCCAAGAGGAGGCTATCATTCCCGTAGGAAGAGATCATTATACGAAGCCTAAGAGGAGGCTGTGAATACTTCTAAGAAGTCGTAGTGTCCTTGAATAATGCCCAAGAGGAGGCCGATGCTTTTAAGAAGCCCGTGGGTTTATCATCTCCTTTTCATTAGGAGAGATAACTCTTTTAAAGATAAAAACCACTGGTAAACGTGCGAGGTTTACTATCCAGCGACTTTTAACTTTTAAAGAGGGCTCCTTAGTTAAGGTCCAAGATTATGACCGTAGTGGGTACCCAAACCCCGAGACATTCAAGGCAAGCTATCCACAAGGAATATATCAAGTCAGGAAAGTTCGAGAATTTGGAAGAAACTCAAAGATGCCATTCACGGAGAATACATTCATCTTGGGGAGTAGAGCTTCTTGACGATTCCTAAGGAGGACAGCCGAAGAGAAGACTGTATCTGGTGCTCCTATTGGGGATCTAGGCGTCTATTTCTACGAATAAATGAAACGGCGTCACCTAGTTCTAGACGTAGTTGCCTGGGAAACTCGAAATATCTATACTATTATTACACAGTCGATATGAGTTTATGAAAGGAGACTTACAGTGAGCAGCCCCACAATACATTTTATAATATGAAAGCAGTAAATGAAAGCGATAACCACTTACTCGGTTGTAGTGCTTCCATGCTGTTTGGTTAGTTATTCAACAAAGAAAGATTGAAAACAACAGTATATTCAAAATCAAAGGAGAAAGTGCTTTGAAAAAGAAAGATTTGGGGCTTACAGCTCAAGGAGAGGCCCAGGGTTTTATCAGTGAGCACACTGTTTGACTTTGTACAGTGGCACTTATACAAGTGACTGGGGCCCAAAAAGGTTTTTGTACAAAGGGATGGGTCTTACACTCTCTCAAGAGGCCCAAAAAGGGTTTAAAGAAAAGAGAGGGGCTTATAACACGAGGGTAGGCCCAAATGATTTTTCGTTTAAAAATGGCGATCGCGCCGAGATTTTCTTTTAACGCAGAGGGACTTATACAATAAGTGAGGCCCAAAATGTTTTGTTTAAAAGGGGGATTGGGTCTTACACTCTAATAGAGGCCCAAAGTGTTTTGAATGGGTCTTATAGCTCAAGGAGAGGCCCGGATGATTTTTATTTTTAAACGGGCGACGATCGCGCAGTTTACTTGTACAGAGGGACTTAAACAATGAGTGAGGCCCAAAAAGTTTTTGTACAAGGGGGGATGGGTCTTACACTCTTTCAAGAGGCCCAAAGTGTTTTTAAAGAAAAGAAATGGGTCTTACTACCCGAGGGTAGGCCCAAAGGTTTTATTTTGAAAAGGCGACGATCGCGCCGTGATTTTTGAAATACAACGGGACTTATACAATAAGTGAGGCCCAAAAAGGTTTTCAAAAAAGGGGGTTGGGTCTTACACTCTCTCAAGAGGCCCAAAAAAAAGGTTTGAAAATGATTTATGAGGGTTGAATTAATCCAAAACCCTAATTTGCTTTCAAAATATGTTTTAATTGAATAAAAATTCAATTAAAATGATCAAAATTGTTTAACACATGGAAAACAAATTATGATCTTGGATTAATGCTTCAAAAATTAGGTATTGACCTACAAAATAATTAGAAAGCATTAAAAGTTGCAAAATCAATGTAGAAAAAATATTTAAAATGTCAAAAACAATTAAAATATTAATTCTTTGCAAAAATATCAATTATATGAAATAAATAATATTTTTGGGATTTTTTATGAATATAAAATATTTTAACATTTTTTTGAATTGTTAAAAAAAGAATCAACTCAAAATCATTAAAACTTAGAGAGAAATTAATTTTTGAATCAATTAAACAAAATCACAAAATTCAAATATTTGAATATATGAAAAATGGCGCCAAGAACAGCTGAAGAACACGCGCGTGTTCTTGGTTTCTCAGATTTGCATTTTCTATCCAATCTCCATGAATACGTAATCATATCATGCAATCCACATATCATTATGCTCGTCTCAACCTCACGATCATGTCTATGTACTTTAATTTCATTTAAATTAAACATACAACAAGAAATCACGAAGAGACCTCAAGAACCCTAATTTCTGCATGAAGGCTAGGATTTTTTATACACGATTCAAACAATGCAATTAATTGAGGGAAATCATTCCATGCATGATTATGAACATATGGCCAAATTATTGTGCGAGGAAATATGCATAGATTGAGAGATGACCAAGTATGTGCTTACCTCCAAGCCGTGACAGCAAGTTCAAAGTGATTTTTGATTTGGAGGTGTTACAGATGAGTGGTGATGATCTGAACAGCTTCCCTACACCCTATGGATTGTGTTTGGATGGTTGGACTTGATTGAAATTGGCTGGATCATTTTATGGTACCTCAGCTGCACTTTGGTTAAAACCTTGAGCAACCAGCTGGTGATTTTGTGAAATTGATGTTTCAGAAGTAATCTAAGTGTTTGATCAGCTCATATGTGATGTATGTGAGGTGTGTGAGTGATTGGTTTGATTGGAATTGCTCTCAAACTCAAAACCCGATAGTGACTTGCCTTAGAAGGCAAAATTGGAGTGAAAGAAGAGATTTTGAGGAAAACATCTGTTAGATGGCTTTGGTGTACTCAAACTGACCACAATTGAGCTCTATTTATAGTAGAGCAAGTTGGTTTTGCAAGGAATAGTGCATGGCAGCTGGTAAGTAGGTTTGGCTAATGTTGTCCAATGAGAATTCAAGTCTCCTCTAGCCATTGACTAGAGGTTAGGGCACAGAGCTTTGGTTCCCTTGGTCTTGGATAAGTCTTGACTGATTTCAGATGAGAATGGCTCAGTCCATGCCACCTTGATGGTTCCATTGAATGTCTCATTCCAAATTTGAAGTCTTGTCCCTATTTCGGCCATTCAAGGTTCAACATGCTATTTCTTGTTCCATGGACTTTGAAGGCTTGACTCAGTGATTGTCCCCTTTAGATTCAATCCTCTGAGGTTTCCAAGTGGATAGGAGCAATTGAATTTGGCTGATTTTGGCAAATCGACCAAAGTTGCAAATTCTGCCTTGCCTTGACAGATTTCAGCAAGGCAACTTGGCAATGTTGTATCTCATGGTGTAGGTTGAATTTGGTAATGTTCTTGGCCATTTTGGAAAGCTCTTACATGATACAACAACTGTTTGAACAAGTTTGGTTTTGATCTCTTTTGATTCCAAGTGAAAAATCCCCCTACATTTGGCAAAAAGTGAGGCAGAATCTGACTTAGTGAAAATTTCACTAAGTGTTGGAAAAAGTGACATTTTCACTTTTCAGCCACTTTGATCACTCCATAACTCAAAATCCTTAATGAATTGGAATGACTTGTAGTTGAAGTTTTTGTAGGTGATAATGAGGGCTACAAATCCATCTTTGGATGAGAAAAAATGGCCTTGTGGTTTAGGAGTTATGGTCCTCCAAAGTTGGTACCCTTGCCACTTTATTTTTAACTTAGAAAAATTTCAAAGTTTTATGGTTACCCCTTTTACAAGTTATCTCACTTTTCTTGACTTTTCTTGATGAATGATGATTCAAATCATACATTAACATCATTTTAGGGTTAAAAATCCATTTTGGTGAAAAATCTCAAAAAGTCAAAGTTGACTTTTGTGCACAGTTGACTTTTTATCAGATGAATTCCAAACTGTGCAATTCTTCAGGAAATCATGTCCTTGACCTAAATCAAACTTTATGGACATGTTCCATGGGTGTCATAGGGTATATTCAATCATGTATTAGGGTTTGGGAGCATGTCTTGGTCAAAAGTCAAAGTTACAGTTGACTTTTCTCTTAAAACCCTAATTGTGGTGCAGATGAAATTGAGGCTTGTTGCTCAAGCTTCTTGGATCAATCCATTGTTCCAAATGGATCAATATGGTATATTAGAGAACCTCAAACCTTAGGGGTGAATTAGGTCAAGAAACCCTAATTCCTGATTTTTTATTAATGCATCCCCTAAGGCAAAATTGACTTGGTGCATGGGTTCATGAGGTTCCATGAAGTATATTAGGTTATGTTTTGGATCATTGCCTTGTGCCCAGATGAAAATCTCCATCTGGAGGCCCTGGTCGATCAAAACCCTAATTTGGTGACACTGGCGATCTTGAGACTTGATCCACCTAGAAGGGAGCAGCCTTGTGCTTAATCCTTGAAGTGGGAGTCCTTTTTGATCCATTGTGGATGTTTGAGAGATTAGACAAGTTGAAGATCATGCCATTTCTTGATTGATCCTTTGTCTAAAGCTCAGAAAGGGCTTGAAACCCTAATTTTGATTGTATTGGATCCTCACCCATCTTTGGGGAGACTGATGAAGCATGATGGTTCATCCACATTGTGATGATGATTTTCACAAAGATGGGAAATCTAAGTGGTCAAAATTTGGGGTATGACAGCCAACAATCTCAAAACCATTA
The DNA here is from genome assembly GCA_022829125.1 of Lathyrus tuberosus. NCBI lineage: Eukaryota > Viridiplantae > Streptophyta > Magnoliopsida > Fabales > Fabaceae > Lathyrus > Lathyrus tuberosus. Next base: position 7,374,982 of record JALAZF010000111.1, on the reverse strand, counting down.
CAATAATAAAGAACATTTCACAAGTTTTCTAACGCATCAAACCACGCCTCAAACCGACTCACGGATCAAAAGTTATAAAGAAAATAAATTGGGAAAAACTGTCATGTTCGCAGTGCGAAGCTCCTAGCGAGTCCTTCGCTTCTTCACTCGCAGTGCGAATGTCCCAGCAAACAGTGGCAGAAGCAAAATAGCCTAGAAAATTCTTAGCATTCGCAGTGCGAACTCCCAGCAAATGCTCGCTACCCCATTCGCAGTGCGAATCCTCCAGCAAATAGTGGCAAAATGAAAAATAATACAACGTTCGCAGTGTGAACCTCACGCGAACGCTCACCACCCATTCGCTGGCCATTTGAAGTGCGAACCTGCGATTTCAGCAAAACCCAACAGCGCACCAGATCATCCCAAAACCATATTTTCTCCACCAAAACATTTCCAAACCAACATATAGCAATCAAAACATAACCCAAGTATGGTAACAAGTATTCTACTACGTTTACACCGATTTTCAACCGCGAAAACATCGATTTCTCATTATATTTCTCATTTCAACCTAGAATCCAAAACTATAGAAAGGCAATAGCATATGCAAACACATACATACATAATCATACACAAGCATAAGATAATCGAGTTTCACACCCTTACCCGATTTAATCGTGTTTAGGAAGTCGGATGATTAGATTTCTTCTATCCCAAGTTTCTCTCTTTTTCTTCTCTTCTTCTTTTCTCTCTACTTTTCTTCTTCTCTTTTTCTTCCCTTTCTATTTTTCTCTGTTTCTATTTCTATTTATATGAAAAATATAATATCTACTCAACCAAAAGACCAAAATACCCCTACACTCAAATATCTCGCAAACGCTCCCAAAACGCGATAAAATATAATCTCGATGAAAAATAACATATTTTCACATAAAATTCAGATAATAAAATAATCGAAACGACTCAATTAAATAAAAACTGACAAAACTGGGGCGTTACAACTCTCCCCCACTTAGAAATTTTCGTCCTCGAAAATATTACCTGAGACGAATAACTCTGGATACGACTCCCGCATCCGACTCTCCAACTCCCAAGTCAAATTGCCCTCAGCAGCGCCTCCCCACGCTACCTTCACCAGTGCAATATCCTTGCCCCTCAACTGTTTCACCTCGCGATCCAAAATTCTCACTGGTGATGCCTCCACCGTAAGGTTCTCCCTTACCTCAACTTCATCCATCGGAATCACATGTGACGGATCCGAAACATACTTTCGAAGCTGTGAAACATGGAATACGTCATGCAAATTCGACACATTTGGCGGCAACGCCACCCTATAAGCCACAACACCCACTCTCGCGGATATCTGGTAAGGACCAATAAACCGAGAAGTAAGCTTCTTCGACTTCAATGCACGACCCACACCTGTTACCGGTGTAACTCTCAAAAATACATGATCGCCCTCTTGAAACTCAAGATCTTTTCTTCTATGATCATGATAACTCTTTTGCCTACTCTAAGAAGCCTTCATTTTCTCACGGATAAGCTTCACCTTGTCTGTAGTCTGCTGAATCAATTCGGGTCCAACCACCGCACTCTCACTAGATTCGTGCCAACACAACGGTGTTCGACATCTTCGTCCATACAACACTTCAAACGGTGCCATTCCAATACTAGAATGGAAACTGTTATTATACGTGAATTCCACCAATGCAAGATAACTATCCCACGTACCACCTTGTTCCAGAACACAAGCCCTCAACAAATCTTCCAAAGACTGAATCGTCCTCTCCGTCTGTCCATCCATCTGCGGATGATAAGCCGAACTCAACCTCAACTTAGAACCCAACGCCTTCTGTAAACTTTCCCAAAATCTCGAGGTAAACCTCGGGTCTCGATCTGAAACAATACTCAACGGAACCCCATGTAGCTTCACAATCACACTGATATAAATCTCAACTAACCTCTCCAACAAAAAACTGATGTCAATCGGAATGAAATGCACCGATTTAGTCAGTCTGTCCATAACCACCCAAATAGCATTATGCCCCCTCAGTGTGTTCGGCAACCCTGTCACAAAGTCCATAGAAATGATATCCCATTTCCACTCAGGAATATCCAATGGTTGCAACAAACCACTAGGCCTCTGATGTTCCACTTTCGACTTCTGACATGTCAAACATGCATACACAAACTGAGCCACATCTCTTTTCAATCCAGACCACCAGATAATCTTCTTCAAGTCTTGGTACATCTTATTCGCTCCCGGATGTATACTCAAATTACTCCGGCGTCCTTCCTCCAAAATCATCCTTTTCAACTTTGAATCATTCGGAATACAAATTCGACCTCGGAATCTCAAAACACCATTAACATCCACTCTAAAATCACCATTCGCATCTCTTTCTCCAACCAACATCAAATCCACAAATTTCACATCCAACTTCTGTTTCTCACTTACCGTCCTCAGAAAATCATTAGTAACCCTTAGCATACCAAGCCTCACGCTATCCAATGTCACTTCACATACCAAACTCAAATCTCTAAACGATTCCAAAAGCTCCCACTCTTTAACCATTAGAGCGGACATATGCAATGATTTCCGACTCAACGCATCGGCTACCACGTTAGCTTTACCAGGATGGTAATTCAAGCCAAAGTCGTAGTCCTTCAAAAATTCCAACCATCTCCGCTGCCTCTTATTTAACTCTTTCTGATCAAACAAATACTTCAAACTTGTGTGATCACTAAAGACTTCGAATCTTGCACCGTAGAGATAATGCCTCCAAATCTTCAACACAAAAACCACAACCGCTAATTCCAAATCATGAGTAGGGTAATTCTTCTCATGCACTCTCAACTGCCTCGAAGCATAAGCTACGGCCTTACCTTCTTGCATTAGCACACCACCTAGGCCAATCAAAGATGCATCACAATACACCACAAATGGTTCAGTAAGATTCGGCAAAATCAAAATCGGAGCTGTCGTCAATCTTCTCTTCAGCTCACTAAAACTTTCCTCACACCGAATATCCCAAATGAACACTTGCCCTTTACAAGTCAACTGGGTCAAAGGAAGTGCTAGCTTAGAAAAACCTTCAATAAACCTCTGATAATATCTAGCTAATCCCAAAAAGCTTCGAATTTTAGTAACAGATCTCGGAGCCTCCCATTGTAGAACTGCTTTTACTTTAGATGGATCCACAGCAATACCATTACCTGAAATCACATGCCCAGGAAAACTCACCTCCGACAACCAGAACTCACACTTGGACAATTTGGCAAAAAGTCTCTTTTCCTTCAAAACCTGCAAAACAATACGCAAATGCTCCGCGTGCTCCTCCCGAGACTTAGAATAAATTAAGATATCATCAATAAACACAACAACAAATCGATCCAAATGCTCGTGGAAAATACGATTCATGTACTCCATAAACACACCTGGCGCATTAGAAACCTCGAACGGCATCACAAAATATTCATAATGACAGTACCGTGTCCTAAAAGCCGTCTTTTGAATATCTTCCTCCTTCACTCTGATCTGATGATACCCCGACCTCAAATCAATCTTACTAAACACACAAGCACCTACCAACTGGTCCATCAGATCATCAATCCTTGGAAAAGGATACTTATTCTTAATCGTCACTTTATTCAACTGGCGATAATCAATACACAATCGCATACTTCCATCTTTCTTTTTCACCAATAAAACTGGAGCACCCCAAGGCGACACACTTGGCCTCACAAACCTCTTATCCAACAATTCGTTCAATTGCTTCTTTAACTCAACCAACTCAGATGCCGACATTCGATATGGTGCCATCGATACAGGTCTAGTACCAGGAACTAGATCTATAGAAAACTCCACCTCTCTCTCTGGCGGCACATCTGAAATATCCTCAGGAAACACTTCCGGAAAATCACACACTACAAGAAACCCATCAAGTGAAACTTGACTATCCACCGTCAACGATGCACACAACCCAAACAACTGAGCTTCATCCGCCAAAATTTTTTTCAACTCTTTGGTAGATAAGAAACTCGAGTCCTCGTCTTCCTCCAAAGAAGGAAATCTTACTAGCTTATGATAACAATCAATATGAACCCTATTGAACTGCAACCAATTCATTCCCAGAACCACATCTAAACCCTCAAACGGCAAACACACTAAACCCATCTCAAAGTCTTTACCGTAAATGGTCAAAGGACAACTTAAACAAACTAAATAAGTAGTTACTGACCCCATTGCTAGAGTATCAATAACCATCTCACCATCCATAGAAGACAACACAAGATTCAAACGCTTCGCGCACTTAGACGAAATAAACGAATGAGTCGCTCCAGTATCAATAATAGCAACTAAAGGCGTACTATTAATAAAATAAGTACCTCTGATCAGACGATCTGCATTAGTAGTCTGAGTTCCTGCCAATGCAAAAAAATTCCCACCAGTTGGAGCTTGCTTCGGTTTCGGACACTTCGTACTAACATGACCAGGTTCACCACAGTTGAAACACTTCACCATATTCCTCTTACAATCAGCTGCTACATGTCCTAAACCTCCACAGTTGGAACACTTCCTCATATCTTTTCTGCATTCAAACTGACGATGTCCTAGGTCACCGCACCTATAACATCTCAGAGGACCAGACATACCTCCCCCACTGGGCCTTCGATCAAAAGTACCCCTTTTCTTACCCTTATCAGCTGGTGTCACATGAGAACCACTACGAAACGGTTGCTTCCCTTTACTGTCGTTCACACTCTTATAGTGAGTAGAACGAGCTTTGCTATCTTCTTTATAAATCCTACAATAGTCCACCAAGTCTGAAAACCTTCGAATTCTCTGATAACCGATTGCCTGCTTAATCTCAGGACGCAGTCCATTCTCGAACTTCACACACTTAGAAAACTTCGGAGTCGCTTCAGCATAATGTGGATAAAACTGCACAAGCTCCACAAACTTAGCAGTATAATCAACAACAAACATATTACCTTGTTTTAATTCCAAGAACTTAATTTCCTTCTTTCCTCTTACATCTTCGGGAAAATACTTCCTCAGAAACTCAATGCTAAACACAGCCCAAGTGATCTCTTCCTCTGCAGCTTCCAACACATGACGTGTACTAACCCACCAATCATTCGCTTCCTCCTGCAACATGTGAGTACCCAGTCTCACCTTCTGACCCTCAGCACAATCCATCACTCAGAAAATCCTTTCAATCTCTTTCAACTAAATCTGAGCACCATCAGGATCATATCTTCCTTTGAAGATAGAAGGTTTGTTTTTCCTGAACTCATCATTACCAGCAGCATTAGGTGCACCCTGCATAGCCCGAGCCATAGCTTGCATAGCAGCAGCCAAAGCAGTGTCATTCCTACCAGCCATATTCTGTTCATTTCCAATAACAGCAACTATGGTTAACAAACAGCTTACCCCAAACACCAACACCGACACAGACTGACACAAACTGGCTCTGATACCACTTAATGTAACACCCCCAATCTCTACCCCCAAAATAAATAAAGTGATAAAAAAATTCAAAGTATAATTAAACATTCATGGCATAGACTGGGGCGTCACATCAATTTGAAACAAAATACACACCCACCTGCTCATAAAGATATACAACAATCAGGTAGCAATTAACAGAGAAACTTAGTTCCTACTACCCACAATCCAGATACAGAATAAAAGCGGAAAAATCTGTACTGAATCTCATATATATATATATATATATCATGAAAAGTTTGTCTGTCCATTACGATCATACATGTACAATCCAAAAGAAACATATACATATACACATAGATCACCAACGGTCTCCCTAACTACCCGGTGCCACATATCAGAGCCAACCGACAAAAGAATGAAGACCTAAGCTTCACAAAAAGACCTCCAGCAAATCTAATCTGCAATGCCTCATAGAGCATTATAAAACAGCAGAAGGGTGAGAAAAACAATCATAATATAATTGCATATAATTATATAATAACACAGAAATACACATGTAATATATTCTCACCACAACTACACCACAATCGATTACAAAACAACACCCTGCATATCTCATATATCCATCACCAATGCATATCAATCATGCACAATAGAATTATCACCAACACATGTATATATATATATCAACTCATCAATTACATTCACAATTCCACACCAAATCAATCCATTCATGATTTATGCAAATGCATAGAGACCGACCCAACGACTCCATTCAATGCATATGCGGTACCATCCATCCATCAATCTCAACACTAGTTCACTCAAGAACTATTGGAACCATCGTTCGTTACTTAATGTAACTCCCCGTCGGGCATACGATGCTCCCCGTCACTCACACCTCTTGGTATAAGGCACACGACGTTTATGGATCGCTCACACCTCTTTGTAAAGGCACACGACCCGATCGCTCACACCTCTTTGTATAAGGCACACGATCGTCTATAATCATTGCTCACACCTCTTTGTATAAGGAACACGATGTTATAGCGGATTCCCTCTGGAACCGATTCGTCGCTCACACCCACTAGGGCACACGACATCACAAGAATGCATATCATGATGCTTGGCATACAATGACTCGTGACATTCAAATGCACACATATATGCAATCATCTCAATCAACAAAATCATGCATATATCATCAAATACCACACATTGCATTTTCTCGCCCTTAGGCCACAAATCATCATCACAACATCTAAACGCATGCATTTATATCATATAATCCGCACACAAGTCATACAACCTATATCTTAAGCATGTTACGTAATAACACCTCAAATACACACAGTTAAAACGGTAAAAGTCGACACACAACACATTTCCAAATTCTCGACATAATTAAATGGGCCAACAATCTCAAAACCATTACAATAATAAAGAACATTTCACAAGCTTTCTAATGCATCAAACCACGCCTCAAACCGACTCACGGATCAAAAGTTATAAAGAAAACAAATTGGGAAAAACTGTCATGTTCGTAGTGAGAAGCTCCTAGCGAGTCCTTCGCTTCTTCATTTGCAGTGCGAATGTCCCAGTGAATAGTGGCAGAAGCAAAATAGCCTAGAAAATTCTTAGCATTCGCAGTGCGAACTCCCAGCGAATGCTCGCTACCGCATTCGCAGTGCGAATCCTCCAGCGAATAGTGGCAGAATGAAAAATAATATAACATTCGCAGTGCGAACCTTACGCGAACGCTCGCCACCCATTCGCTGGCCATTCGCAGTGCGAACCTGCGATTTCAGCAAAACCCAGCAGTGCACCAGATCATCCCAAAACCATATTTTCTCCACCAAAACATTTCCAAACCAACATATAGCAATCAAAACATAACCCAAGTATGGTAACAAGTATTCTACTACGTTTACACCGATTTTCAACCGCGAAAACATCGATTTCTCATTTTAACCTAGAATCCAAAACTATAGAAAGACAATAGCATATGCAAACACATACATACATAATCATACACAAGCATAAGATTATCGAGTTTCACACCCTTACCCGATTTAATCGTGTTTAGGAAGTCGGTTGATTAGATTTCTTCTATCCCAAGTTTCTCTCTTTTTCTTCTCTTCTTCTTTTCTCTCTACTTTTCTTCTTCTCTTTTTCTTCCCTTTCTATTTTTCTCTCTTTCTATTTCTATTTATATGAAAAATATAATATCTACCCAACCAAAAGACCAAAATAACCCTACCCTCAAATATCTCGCAAACGCTCCCAAAACGTGATAAAATATAATCTCGATGAAAAATAACATATTTTCACATAAAAGTCAGAAATAAAATAATTGAAACGATTCAATTAAATAAAAACTGACAAAACTGGGGCGTTACACTTTGACTTTGAAGTTTTAGCTCCTTTACAAAACCTTCAAGCCACAATGCTTCCTTATAGTCTCTAGGTTCTTCGTCGAGAACCTCAGTTGCAAAGATTAAGGCATAAACTTTAAGATCTGCATACCTAAGTCTCTGAGGTGGCTTGATGACTCTCCTTGACCTGTCTCTTGCTAGCAGGTAGTCATTATCAGTCTCCTCATCTTTGATAGCATCTTCTGCTTCTTCTTCGACTTCATCTGGGATACGCAATTCAGCATCAACATGCTCCACCTGAACAAGAATCTCTCCCTGTTCCAGCTCTTCGTCAGCATCATCTGTTTTCTTGAAAGCCATCTCAGCTTCATTGAAAACTACATCTCGATTGGTGATACACCTCCTGTGACCTGGCTCTAGGTACCATACCCTATAAGCTTTGACTCCATCAGGGTATCCCATGAACATGCATTTCAGAGCTCTAAGTTCCACCTTGTCTTGCCTAATGTGAGCATAGGCAACGCAACTAAATACTCCCAGTCTGTCGAGACTAGGTGGATGTCCCGACCACACTTTTTCAGGTGTCTTCATATCTAACGCAGTCAAAGGACTTCTATTTATCAGATATGTTGTTGTCAAAACAGCCTCATCCCAAAACACCTTCTTTAACCCAGCACTAGTCAACATGCATCTAACTCTTTCCAAAATAGTTTGATTAAACCTCTATGCCAAACCATTTTGTTGTGGAGTACCTGCAGTAGTTTTGTGCCTTGAAATACCTGAGGCAACACAAAAGCTGTCGAACGCCTCATTTCAAAATTCAAGGCCATTGTCAATTCTCAACCTCTTGACCTTTTTGCCAGTCTGATATTCAACCAAAGTCTTCCAACCTTTAAAATTCTCAAAAGTTTTATCCTTAGTCTTCTGGATGAATACCCATAACTTTCTGGAATAATCATCGATTGTGGATAGAATATACCTTGCTCCTGAATGTGATGGACACCTTGCAGCCCCCAAAGATCAGCATGGATGTAATCAAGGGATCCATGAGTTCTTTGTTTGCCTTTGTTGAACTTCACTCTGCAAGATTTTCCAAGTACACAGGGTTCACAAAATTTCAGCTTTTCGACTTTGTCTCCTCCAAGCATATTTTTTCCCCCAATTCGACCAGACCCCTTTCACTGACATGGCCCAATCTCATGTGCCAAATTTCTATCTTCGACAAAGGTTTCGTGGATGTAACATTTGCCGAACCACTTACAACTTCAGCCTCGAAGGTATACAAGCCTTGTTTCTTCACGCCTCTCAAGACTTCCTTCGACCCTTTCATGACTCTTAGGATACTTTTCTCTCCTTGAAAAACATATCCCTTCCTGTCGAATTCACCAAGAGAAACCAAATTTCTCTTCAAATCAGGTACATACCTGACTTCAGTCAATAACCTTATTGATTAATCGTAGAGCTTGAATCTCACAGATCTAATGCCTGTAATTTTGCAAGCTTTGTTATTTCCCAACAACACTGATCCACCATCTTAATCACATAGCTCCTCGAACAATTCTTTGTTTGGAGTCATGTGCCAAGTGCAACCTGAATCCATAATTCACTCTTTTCTTGAGTAGCCACTTGAAACTACAAGAATATAAGATGATTTGAAGTCATCTTGAACAATGGATGTGTTGCCATTATCTTTACCTCGATGATATCTCAGGCGTTCAGGGTACACCTTTCTTGTGCGACCCTTCTTCTTACAGTGATAGCATCGAATACCAGATGCTTCGCCACTATAAGACTTCTGCTGACTTTTACCTTTCTTCTTGTCGAACTTACCATCCTTTCGCAAGAATTTTCCCTTAACGGTCAAACCTTCACCCACAGTCAAAGGTTTATGCTCCTTTCGTTCGTTTAGATCCTTAGAATACAAAGCTGATTGAACTTCTTCAAAGCTCAGGGACTCCCTTCTCTACAGGAGAGTTTCTTTGAAGTGTGCATATGTTCTGGGAAAAGTACACAACAACAACAGTGCTTGATCTTCATCATCGATCTTCATATCAATATTTTCAAGATCAAGAATCAGCTTGTTGAACATATCCAACTGCTCAATCAAAACTTTGTCTTCACTCATCTTGAATGAATACAAAGCTTGCTTCAGGTAGAGTTGATTCACCAGAGATTTGGTCATGTACAAACTTTCAAGTTTCAACCATAACCCTGATGCCGTCATCTCCTTTGATACGTGTCGAAGAACCTTATCACCAAGGCTCAACAATATTGCACTGTGGGTTTTCTCTATCATGGTCATCTTTTCTTTTTTCGTTAATGCAGCATCCATAGCTGCCTCTCCCTTCAACGCTTCCAAGCAACCCTGCTAAACCAGTAGGGCTTTCATCTTCAAGCACCACAGACCGAAGTCGTTCACTCCGGTGAACTTTTCAATCTTATACTTTGTTGAAGGGATCTTCTCCACGCTCACCACGCCAATTTTTTGTGAAAAATGATACCGGAATAACAAAGTATATTTGGTTTCTTGAACACCAAGAAATCCACAAAGATATAAAAGAAGGAAAAACTTGAACAAACACACGAAACCCTATTAGGTTCACAAAGGAAGAGAAAAGAGGAAGAAGAATAGAGAATTGGTTAAATCTATTTTACTATTCACTTTCTCAATGGGGTTTAAAGATTTGCCACACAAATTTGGTTATAAACTGCTATTCTTTCCTTTCTCTTTCAAACAAGATTACAAGTACTCAAGAATAACGAATAACCCTCTCACCCTAATTAGGTTTTGTCACACCACAAGATAAAAGACTAGTACGCTATTTATAATAAAACCTAACATACTAAACTAATGGGTCTTTTAACAATTACCCGTTACAAGCTAACTTAGGGTACAAGCTAACTTAAATAATTGGATCCTTAACACAAGGCCCAATTCGACAACTACATACTAGAATACAATTCAACTACAGCATGTAGGTATTCGACAATCGCATGTGAGCAGACTTTGACGGCATGCTAACTAGAGTTCATTCCAATATTTCACAATTTATCACTATTAGTTTCTGGTAATTATATTGTACCATAATTAGATTGTTGACCAAACGTTACACATTGATGTGTCTATATATATATATATATATATATATATATATATATATATATATATATATATATATATATATATATATATATATATATATATATATATATATATATATATAATCCACATGAATGAGAAAAGGTAAGCATTTCATTATCTTACATGGTATTAACCTTAACTAACCCATTTCTTTAAAATAAACCCTTCTCTACACGTCATCATTGTCTTTCTCTATGACCACCTGAATCGCCGCCGCACCGTCCTACCAGCACTGTCGCACCAGCATCTGCGTAACTCGTCTCTTGCGCTTAAACAACCACCACACAATCTCTATCACGTACCAACAACCCTCTGTCGATCCTGCATCCTGTCATAACTCGAAATTTGACCTCCTTTTTTTTTTCTTTTCGCATAAACACGTGCATTCGCATCTCTGGCATACGCATCCACACTTTTTCTCTGTGATTTTGTTGTAGGAATAATCAGGTTCTCCAAGCCCAATTAATCGCATATTCACAAGGTCATCACATCATTAAAACAAGCACGCAATAAGGGTTTCCATGCCTATTCATCAAAACAAGAGGTGGAAAATTGAAACCGGGACTTCAGCACTTATTCTTGAGTAATCTGGGCAAATTTTGCCTAGAGTAACCGGTTACTCAATATAGGATAACCGGTTACTCTACACAAATTTGCAGATTCTGCAGCATTTTTGGGAGAGCAACTCTACACTCTCTTTGGTCTTTGATTCTACATTGTTCTAGCAGCAAGTGGAATGTTCTAGACTCTTCAAGTGATTCATTGGCATTTATTATAATGTTTCCTTTCCATTCAAGACTACCATGCACTCTATTTCCATAAATTATGAACCCTTGGATTTGAAGACTACATTGGGATTGCTACCGAGTTAACCTCCTAACTAACCGAGTTAACCGCCGACTCGGTGAGTCAAGTGTAACTAACTCCTAACCTAATTCCAAACCACCCAAAGCTAGCTCCTAGCCTAATCCCAAACCTCTCACACTCCAAACCAAAAGTCTATATAGACAAACCTTCAATCATTTTTCAAGGGGAGGAACCATTTCACACATTTCACTCTTAATTCTCTCACATTCTCTCTGAATTTTTCTGCAACTTCTTCATCTTCATCTCAATTTTCTTCCCAAGCCTCACCATAGCTCTTCACCATTGAAGAGTAATCACTCTTCACCTTGGAAGTGATTATTTCTTGAGCTTAACCTTCATCATCTTGCAATTGTTGTGGCCGGCAAAAATATCGAGTCGCCATCATATTTTCTTAAGGTAAATAAATGATAAACCTAAGATCCTAATCCCAAGGGTAGAGATTCCTAAGGTTCAGGAGTCGGTTAAGTGAGGGAAAGGTGTTAGGCACCCCTCACCTCCATTGTACTCAATGGGATCCTCCTTAGATTTTAGGGTATGTTTGTTTGTTGTCTTTCTACTTATTTATTTACAAAAAGAATCCTAAGTTTTTTATTATTATACTCGCTAGGGTTTACAACCCTATGCCTACGTACCTTCAATTTTGAAGGATCAGAGTAACCATAGTTCACCTCCCCTATTCCTACCCCCTAACCCTATCCCAAAACCTAATCCATTATTTATACTCTTGGATAAAGAGTTTTATCCCTAAATCTATTATTTATACTCCTAGATAAGGAGTTTTGTCCCTTAATCTATTATTTAACTCCTAGATAAGGAGTTCTATCCCTTAATCTATTATTTATACTCCTAGATATGGAGTTCTATCCCTTAATTCCCGATCCTTTTATTTATGCTCTCGGAGGAAGAGTTTTATCCCAAAATCCTTGTCCATTGTTTATACTCTCTGATGGAGAGTTTTATCCCAAAATCCTTGTCCATTGTTTATACTCTCAGATGGAGAGTTTTATCCCAAAATCCCGTATCCCTTTGGCCTATATTTTAACTCTTGGAACCTAAGAGCTTTATCCCTAAACCCCATCCTTTATTTAGACTCTTGGACAAAGAGTTGTATCCCTTGTTTTGAAATCCTTAAAAGAATCCTATTATAACCCATAAAATGAATTTCTAGATTTTCATAAAAAATAAGAAAATAAAGAGAACCAAGATACCATTATACTAAAAATAAATTAATCCCTAAATTATTCCAATTTCAAAAATATAACTTCCAAATTTAAAATACTCCCAATAATAAAAGAATTTAATCTCCTCATTTAAATTGAAATTACTTCAATTTATTTTTATCCCAAACCCACATTTATCCACTTTAAACAAACCCAAGAACAATGATTTTCTTAAAACAAATCCCAAACCCCAAATTTTAATAAAATTTAAAATTTCCAAAATATCTCATCCCCAAAACGAAACTAAAATAAAATCCCTTTTATAAAAATATCTTCATTTTTAAAAAATAAACCAATTAAATATATAAAATTGCTTATTAAAAAAACAAATCCAAAAGTTAAAATGAGATAAAAATTATTTATTTATCCTAATACTAATACCCCCAACATCCTATTTCTAAACCCTAATTAAAATCTAAATCCTAATTAAGTAATTAAATTAAGTTGTTAATTTAAATTAAAAAAAACCCTAAAACCGTATATATAAACCCTAAATCAATTTTCCTAATTAAATAATTAAATTAAGTAGTTAATTTAATTATTTAAAAAACCTAAAACCCCATTCATAAACCCTGATTAAAATTTAAAACCTAATTACATAATTAAATTAAGTAATTAACTTAATATGTAAAAATAAAATCTGGGGGTGTATTCGTTGTAGAGAATTATATGGGTCAGAGTGTGGGAGTGTAAATAGTGAAGGGGGAAAGCCCAAATGCACCCAGAGTCCATTGTCGTGGAAGGGGTCTACGTGGGAGGAAGAGTCAGAATTTGACCTTCCCTAAAACGCGTGATTACAATCAGAAGGGTGAGATCGTGCGCAATCTCTGCCCTTGATTTTCGTGGTCCAACTAAGTAATCTGAGCGACCGCTCAGATCCAACGTTATTGTATGCTCTCAAGAACAAGCACGCATAAGACACCCATTGACTCCAACGGTCAATTTGATCTTGCAGTCTGGAAGGCGCCACTTGGCATTGATCCAAGGTCGCACGAAGGGGGTATATGACTCCATCTTCTCTCAGACTCCCTCCATTTTCCATTTCACTATCTCTCTCTAATTCTCTCATTCTCTCTCTAATTCTCAAGTGCTCTCGCCTCTCTCTTCTTTCTCTCTCCGTCCTTCTCTCCGGCCACCACCCAAATATCCTCCGGCAGCCACCAATCCCCCCTCTCCCCCCCCCCCCCCCCCAAAACCCAGATCTCCGGTTGAAGTTCAACCGGGATCTTCAACCATGTTCATATGGGTGATGAACATCAACACATAAAACCCAGAACTATAATCTAACACAAGAACCCTAACCTAATCGTATGAACCCTAGCCTAATAACATGAACCCTAACCCTAACCCGTATAAACCCTAGGATTCAACACACGAACCCTAACCCTAACCTAAACCTAGAAACCCTAAATCAAACCCCAAACAAGCAATCAGGCCCAGAATCAACAACAACCATGAGATGCTAAAATAAAGCTAAGTGATTCTCGCGGTTACCTCTCCTTGTCGTGACCGATTAAGCTGCGTCCAATTCCTCTCCCTTCTTTTCCTTCTTCGGTTCCCTAATCCCTTCTCTGTTTCTCTTGCAGGTATTCAAGGAGGCTTTGCTCAAAGGATTTAGGGTTCTGATGATGAACCCTAGTCCTCTTGGTACGAGCTTTAAGTGGATTTGCGTAGCTGCTGAGTTTTTTTTCTAGGGTTTCTTCTTTTCTGAATTGTTCTTGAGTTTATATAGTTGTTAGGATTAGGTTTATATTCATTTTAGGAATTTCTGATGTATTTAGATTTGATTTGATCCATGTATTAGAATTAGGGTTTGATCTGATTGTTGTTGGAGATTTGATAAGATTTCTGTTGTAATCTGATTTGAAACATTAATGAAAATTGGTTCTATTTTGTAAAAAAGATCCAAATTGATTTGATTTTGTTTTTCTCTTTGATTCTGCGCACATTAGGATTTGTGAATGGGGGAGGAGAAGATACTTGGGTCAACATTTTGACCCACAATAAGATAAAGTAAAAATAGAACATAAAAATAAATAATAATAAAATTTAATATGACCACAACCGTACAAAAATAAAATAGATATCCAATAAAATAAATAATATCACCCAAAAAACAATCTTAATAAGTGAATAAACAGAAATAATACTCAGTAACTATATTAATAGTAAAAATGAAATAATAATAAAAACATATAATAATCACACGTGGTCCCTCCTATCCTAAACCCTGATTAAAAACTAGTAACATGCAATTAAATTCTAAAACTAAAAAATATATTTAAAATTTAAACTTATTATCTGAACCTAATGACACTTAATTTAATAAATAAAAAGAACAAAACAACTACTCATTCAAAAATATCTTAAGATAATTAACTCTAAAGCAAAATCCCAATTATTCCAAGGACAAATATTTTTATACAAAACCTAGAATGGGCCTAAAACTAACACTCTCAGAAGCCCAACACCACCTAAATGACACCCTCTGTTTGCACAAAAAACCCAAAAAAGGTGAAAAACACTGGTCAAAATTTAGGGTACTACAGCTGCCCCTATTTAATCGTCTTCAAATTTAGAAAAAGGAAGTTGATGTATCTTCCTCTTTTTAAGAGGAGGCGATTAAATACAAGAAGGACCCTTATTTTGACCGCCGAGTCAGACAGGTATTATGCTGACTATCCTAACATCCCTAGTGAAATATCCGATTAAACCCTGGTATCCCTGAGAATAGTTATAAACCTTATGCCATGTATGCATGTTCAAAAGTATGTACGCTCTTATGCATGATGCATTATTTGGGCTGACGCCTCTTTTATGTAATGCATGTACTTACGGAAACCAAATCCTTCTGTAACATTCTGACTTCCCGACCCTTAAACCTTCGGCCCTTTGATGAGTGTACCAAGTCATATGCTCCTGATATCCGGAGATGCGTATTATTCCTTTAAAAAAACTTCCATAATGATTGAATCGTGACTGTTAATATGTAGACCCTGTGTTTAACTTGGAAGAAATATGACCCCTTTACTGTTTCCAAATCGAAGTAAAATACCCTTTCTTTTTTTTGAAAGCTTTTGATTATGCCAAATGTTCCAATGTATTATTCTATAATTAATCAACATTTTTTAATCAAGCGAAATAATTGGAAAAAGGAGAAAATTTTATTTATTGAAAAATGGGCCCATGAACAGGCAATAGTACATAAGGAAAACAATCCTCATAAGGAGGAATTACTACAAATCTATAATGTGAAAAATGGCAATAACAAAAAACAAATTTATTTATGTCCCTATTGAATTCAAACACAAACTAATATCCCTAAGTCTCCGAGGCCATGACACTTTGCTTCTGAAGATGACGACTGGATTGATCATTCCCTTCTGAATTCCCGTTGTGTGACCATAAGTGCTATCAGTCATATGCCTTTTGGATATCCTTAATTTTTCCTGGACCGTTCTTTTTTAGTCTTAGTCCACCAGGATGATATACCATTTTTTTCAACTAAGCTGCCCTTTAGGGTTTTCGACTTGTCGGGTATCATTTTTTTATTTAAGTCCCTAATTTTTACCTGGATCGCTCTTTCGAGTTTTCAATCCACCGGGACGCCCTAATTTTTGCCTAAGTCACCCTTTGGGGTTTTCGACTTAGCGGGCCTTTATCCTCTTTTTCTAGGCATAGTATTTTTTGACTGAATCGGAATTTACCGATCGCGGTAAATCCGCTCCATCCATAGTAGTCAGCATTAAAGCTCCCCCAGAGAAGGCGCTCTTTACGACATATGGTCCTTCATAGTTTGGGGCCCATTTGCCACGAGGATCTTTATAGATGGGTATCACTTTCCTTAACACCAGGTCTCCTTCTTCAAATAGGCGAGGACGAACTTTCTTGTTTAATGCCTTTTTTAGTCTCCGCTAATATAATTGACCATGACATACAGCAGCCATGCGCTTCTCCTTTATGAGGTTTAGTTGATCAAATCTGTTTTGTATCCACTCAGCTTCATCTAGCTTAGTCTCCATTATGACCCTTAGTGAAGGAATTTCTACTTCAATAGGAAGTACCGCTTCCGTGCCATATACCAGGGAAAAAGGAATAGATCCTGTTAACGTATGGACTGAGGTTCGGTAACCATGTAGTGCAAAAGGGAGCATTTCATGCCAATCCTTGTAGGTCTTCACCATTTTCTGGATAATCTTATTGATGTTCTTGTTGGCTGCTTCCACTGCGCCATTCATCTTTGGGCGATAAGGCGACGAGTTATGGTCATCGATTTTGAAACTCTCGCATAGCTCATCCATCACTTTGTTGTTTAGATTAAGCCCATTATTCGTGATGATTTTGCTAGGAACCCCATAGCGACAGATTATCTCCTTCTTGATGAATCATGCTATTACTTGCCTTGTCACATTAGTGTAGGAAGCAACTTCTACCCATTTAGTGAAGTAGTCAATGACAACTAGAATGAATCGGTGCCCATTCGATGCTTTTTGTTCGATCATCCCGATTATGTCTATTCCCCACATGGAGAAAGGCCACGGAGCAGTTAAGACGTTCAAAGGGGTTAGTGGCACATGAATTTTATCCGCGTAGATTTGACACTTGTGGCACTTCTTAACGTACTTGAAGTAGTCTGATTCCATAGTCAACCAATAATACCCTGCTCGAAGAATCTTTTTAGCCATTGTATGCCCATTAGCGTGGGTTCCGAAGGATCCCTTGTGGATTTCTCTGCTAAGCATGTCCTGTTCATGTCCATCTAAACATCGGAGCAACACCATGTCATGATTCCTTTTATAAAGTACATCTCCGTCAAGGAAGAATTGGGCGGCCAGTCTTGTAAGCATTTTCTTATCCCCACTTGAGGCATTCGCTGGATATTCTTGTTTCTGGAGGAACTGTTTGATATCGTGAAACCACGGTTTATCATCTACTTCGGCCTCCACTGCTGCACAGTAAGATGGTTCATCCAGGCGATTGATTCTTATAGCCGGCGCTTCATTGTACCATTAGACTTTGAACATGGATGCCAGAGTGGCCAAGGCATCTGCCAGTGTATTTTCCTCTTGAGGAATATGATGGAAATAGATCTCATCGAAATAGGTGATCATTTTCCAGACACAATCTCGATATCGAGTTAGTTTGGCATTAAGTGTTCTGCATTCTCCCTTGACTTGATTGATGACGAGAGCCGAATCTCCATACACTTCTAAGATCTTGATTCTGAGGTTAATGGCTTCGCTGATTCCCAAGATACACGCCTGTATTCCGCCATATTGTTGGTACACGTGAAGCATATTCTCGCAGTAAAAGGTATGTGGAATCCTTTTGGAGAAGTTATAACAACCCCTACCCCATGTCCTTCTACATTTGAGGTTCCATCGAATATAAGCTTCCACCGAGATCTGGGCTCAGGTCCTTCGTAGGAATCCAGGATATCATCATCTCTTACAGCCATCACATCCTCGTCAGGGAAGTCAAATTGCATAGGTTGATAGTCATCTACTGGTTAATGAGCAAGATGATCAGCCAATACACTTCCTTTTATAGCCTTTTGGGTGACATACTGGATGTCATACTCAGTCAATAGCATCTGCCATCGAGCCACTCTCCCAGTCACTGCAGGCTTCTCGAATATATACTTGATGCGGCCTATTCTTGATATCAATAAAGTAGTATGGCACACCATGTATTGTCTTAATCGGCGGGCGGCCCATACAAGAGCACAACAGGTCTTCTCCAAGAGTGAGTATCTGGATTCACAATCCGTGAATTTCTTACTTAAGTAATAAATTGTGTGCTCTTTTCTCCCTATTTCGTCTTGTTGCCTGAGTATGCAACCCATCGAATTGTTAAGCACCGTTAGGTATATTATGAGCGGTCTTCCAGGTACTGGTGGCACCAATATGGATGGTTCTTGCAAATATTCTTTAATTCGATCGAAGGCCTTTTGACAGTTTTCACCCCACTCGAGGGTTTGACCTTTCCTCAACAGCTTGTAGATTGGCTCACAAGTAGCAGTAAGGTGGGAGATGAACCTCGCGATGTAATTTAATCTCCCCAGGAATCCACGTACTTCTTTTTCTATCCTTGGAGCTGGCATTTCTTGAATGGCCTTCACTTTATCGGGATCCACTTCTATACCTCTTTGACTGACTATGAACCCCGACAACTTCCCAGACATAACCCCAAAAGTACACTTCGCCGGCTTTAGTCGTAGCTTGAACTTCCTCAGCCGTTCAAACAACTTCTATAAATTGACTATGTGCTCTTCCTCAGTTTGTGATTTAGCAATCATATCACCGACGTAAACCTCTATTTCCTTGTGCATCATGTCGTGAAAGAGAGTTACCATTGCCCTTTGATAAGTTGCCCCAGCGTTCTTTAACCCGAAGGGCATTACCTTGTAACAGAAGGTTCCCCATGGAGTAATAAAAGTGGTATTTTCCATGTCGGAGGGAGCCATCTTGATCTGATTATATCCGAAAAAACCATCCATGAATGAGATGACTCAGAATTGAGCAGTGTTATCCACCAACACGTCAATGTGGGGTAGTGGAAAATCATCTTTACGACTTGCTCTATTGAGATCTCGATAGTCTACACACATCCTGACCTTTCCATCCTTCTTTGGCACGAGCACAATATTGGCCACCCATTCTGGATACTTTACCGCTGCTAAGAACCCGGTGTCAAACTACTTTTTAACTTCTTCCTTGATTTTGAGAGTCATATCCGGTCTGGTTCGCCTTAACTTTTGTTTGACCGGTGAGCATTCGGGTTTGAGCGGTAGCTTATGTTCAACAATATTCGTATCCAACCCAGGCATATCTTGGTAAGACCAAGCGAACACATCTACATACTCTTGTAGCAATTTGATCAACTTTTCCTTTACGTCCCTGTTTAAAGAAGCACCAACTTTAACCTCCTTTTTGTCCTCTTCAGTTCCCAGATTGATCACATCCACTGGTTCCTGATGAGGTTGTATTACTTTGTCCTCTTGCTTTAATAGTCTGGCCAACTCTTCAGGAAGGTCACAATCGTCCTCATCACCCTCTTCCGCTTGGTTAATCGGGAACTCAAAGTTGTAAGGAATTATAGCATTGTCGTTTTCAATAGGTTCATTTTTAAATCTGCATGAGGGAGATTTTTATCGTTTATTATTTTTTGAATTGATGGGAATGAAAGTACTGGAAAAAGAAGTGTATTTCCATTTGAAAAAAGGAGCAAATATGAAAGAAAAAGATCTTGATTGAAAACAAAAATGCGATTTTATTATTAAATAATTCAAAGAAACAAAAGGTGGCCCTACAAAGCTTGTCCATTTGCCTTGGGCATAGCAAAGGACTTATTATTATTTTAAAGAAAAGTAAATTACTTCGAAACAGAAATCATCTCTGGAATCTCGCTGGCCCTCCAATTGTTGAGAACTATATCTGGTGAGCAATGGCACACCTAATCTGGTATCCCTCTATTTTCCTCTTCAATTGCATTCACTTGATCTTCATCTCTGAATCCGACATTATGGAAAGTTTCTTCGAGAGGAGGAAATGTCATCTGACGAGACTTCTGAACCCCTTTATTAGCTGGTTTGTAACCCAACCCGAACCGATCCTTTTTTTCAGGTACCTCTATCACCTTGCCCCAGCCCCTAGTATCCCTATTCTGGATTAAGTATGTGATCCTTTTTGGCCTTTCCTCCTGTCGAACGACTTGCTTACGACTGACCGTCGCAACCTCCAAAGCTTGGAAAGGTATTTCAAATGTCTCCCCATCCACTTCTATGTATCTGAATGATGAGAGATGGCTGACAAATATGTCTTCCTCCCCATCAACAATTATTAATTTGTCCCCAGATATGAACTTCAATTTCTGATGAAGTGTGGAAGTAACTACGCCCGCAGCATGAATCCATGGTCGTCCTAGAAGACAAGTGTAGGAGGGATTGATGTCCATGACTTGGAAAGTGACCATGAAGGTATGTGATCCCACCACTGTAGGTATGTCTACCTCTCCAATTACCATTCTTTTTGAACCGTCGAAAGCCCTAACAATCAGGGAACTGGTCTTCATAAAGGTCCTTACAGATGTTAATTTCATAAGGGTGTCCTTAGGCATGACATTTAGAGCAGACCCTGTGTCCACTAGTACCCTTGAGAGAATAGTGTCTTGACATTTGATTGATATATACAAGGCCTTATTATGTGTTTGCCCCTCGGGAGGTAATTCCTCACTACTGAAACCCAGACAGGTGTTGGCAGCGATATTGGTGACTACCTCATCGAACTGAATCACTGATATATCCTTGGTGACATGGGCTTCATTCAGGACCTTCAGCAGGGATTCCCTATGTGCCTCCGAGCATAATAACAAGGATAGAATGGAGATCTTGGACGGAGTTTGATTCAGTTGGTCCACCACCCTATAATCACTTTTCTTTATGATTCTTAAAAATTCCTCGGCGTCTTCTTGAGATACATTCTTCTTGGAAGACCCCTCACCTATATTTGTGGTTTCCTTCCCCTTTGAGCTTTCGGGGGTATCCTTCTTAGGTTGTTCCGAGGAGTATACTCTTCCACTACGGGTCATCCCTCCAATACCAGCTATGTTAGTAATAGTTGGTGATGGTATTATAGTCTTTCCTCCCACGGATGCAGTGATGTCTTACTTCCAAGGTACAGTCTTAGTGCTTTCATATGGAAATGGTGCTGGAACATGGAAAGTGATAGGGCCTTCTGACTTTGCCGGCACCAGGATTTTGATTGGTGCAGGAACAGGTATCTGAATTGACATTCGTGCAGGTGCCAGAACTGATATCTGAATAGGAGCATGTGCAGGCCTTGAAACTGGTATTTGAATGGGTGCATGTGCAGACCTTGGAATTGGTATTTGAATGGGAGTCACAACATCCCTTCTCTGATATGGAGTCTCCGAAGGTACTTGCTCCTAGGATTCTAAGGCAGCCACCTCATTCATATTCCTTAAGTACCCAATCTATATTATCCCTTGGTCCATTAATTATTGGAGTACCTTCTTCATCTTCTTACAGTTATTGGGATCAGACGCGCAATCTTCGCAGTCACCGTGCAACCTTTCAAACTCCTCGTACCCAATTAATACTTCCCTTACTTTCGTCATAGGGGTCTTTACTTGGTCTGCCCTCTTGATTAGGACATTATCTCCCAGTCCCTTAATGGAGTTAACCGTTGGCCCAGCGTGCCCTGGAAAATGATTATCTCCTACCTTTGGATTGTCATAACTGAAGTTAATGACCTTCTGATCCAGCAAATAATGCACCCTAAACTTGAAGGCTAAACACTTTTCAGTCGTATGCCCCGGCGATCCAGCATGATAATCACATCTAGCATTAGCATCATACCCTCGAGGAGGAGGCGTAGGAGGGGGCCCTAACGGCTTGATTTCTACCAGTCCCTTTTGGATTAGCATAGGCAGGATCTGAGTATATGTGGTGGGTATAGGGTCAAAATTCTTCCATGGCCTCCTTTGTTCCCTTCGGGGATACTTCTGTTGTTGCTGATTTTGCGGAGGTGGCACCCTTGGCTGCTGTATTTGGAGCGTAGGAGACGTTTGATTAGAGGCCGTAGCCGCCACATAAGGGTTATAAGGTACTTGAGTATACCTATCAGCATAAATGGCATTGGCCTCCTTCTTCAAGTTGTTTCCAGAGTACCTTTTGTTGTTATGTTGACTAGAAGACGACTTTCCAATCTTTTCACTTTTTAATACATTCTCGGTCCTTTCCCCAATGATAACCAAATCCACAAATCCAGTTAAGACGGACCCAATCATCTTTTTGTAGTATAACCCTTGCAATGTTCCCATGAACATATCTACCAGCTCACTTTCCAGCAATGGAGGTTGCACACGAGAGGCTAGTTCCCTCCATCTTTGGGCGTATTCCTTAAAAGATTTATTCCCTTTTTGGGACATGTTTTGTAATTGCATACGATTAGGCGCCATGTCCACATTATATTGGTACTGCTCCAGAAAGGCGCTTGCAAGGTCTTCCCAAGTCTTAATGTGAGCCCTCTCCAATTGCATATACCAGTCCAAGGACGCCCCACTAAGGCTGTCTTGGAAAGTGTGTATCATCAGCTTCTCATTCTTAGCATGGGCTCCCATCTTTCGGGCAAACATCCAGATGTGGATTTTTGGGCAACTAACCCCTTTATACTTCTCGAAGTCATGTGCCTTAAACTTAGGAGGTATGACCACATCGGGTACCAGACACATTTCCAAAGCATCAACCCCAAAGACCTTGGATCCTTCCACAACCCTTAATCGCTCTTCAATTATCTTATACTTTTCATCCGCTTCTCTTCCTTCCATGGCAGCTAGTTTGGTTTCACGAACTACCTGCCTGGAATCTTCCTCTCCATATTGGAGGTGCCAGTCATCAGAGACCTCACGAGTGACAGGTATCTGTATAGGTCGTGATTCTCCATTATGCTCAGGTGGAGGAACAGACCCTACAGGACGCTGAGTGTTAGTCTTCCCATTACTAGCCTCTAATGCTTCACGTTCCAAGTCAGCCACAAATCCCAAGAGAGGGTTATTATCTTCATACTGGGGAGGATGGGTAGGGACACTCCTACGATTACTAGCCTCGGTGTCTCTTGCTATCAGATTCTGAATAGCTCGAGTCAGTTAGTTGATTTTGTCCTTTATTTCCTCCACATTTCCTATGACAGTATCCACATCTCCCTTTAGAACAGCGTGGTTCAGTTCCATTTTTTCCATAGCTTTCTTTTGGTGAGCACGGGTGTTGGGTCGAGACGTCAGATTGTTGCGATGATTCTGAGAGAAGATATGAAAAAATGATTTCCGTTTGATTTTTTTTTTAATTATGTTATGCATGAATGTATGAGTATGCAGAAATTATTTTTATTTCAGGAATCTTAAACTTTTATTTATTAAGAGTAAAGCCAAGGATAATGGAAAAACAAATACTTTTATTCATGAAAAGAAAGTACTAGGGTTAAAGCCCCATTTATTACATAAGGAAAACCAAACTAGGGATAAACCCTTAAATTATTCATAACTGAAAACCAAACGTAAGAAGTCATTACATAGAAAATCTAAATCCTCCTCTTAATCCTTGCCCTAAACTCCTCACCATCTCACGACAAAGTGCAAGAAAATCGGCGATCTCTTTTACTGGCTTGAAGATATCAGCCATGTACTCAGCCTCTTTTAAACTTTTAGGGATCTCATGGATGAGATCATTGGATAGTAAGACCAACTTCTGATACCTTTCTCGATAATATGCCTCATCTCTTTGTAACTTTGCCATGATTCCTCTATCCTCCTCAGTGGTTTGCTCTAATTGTTGGTTATGTTCTTCAATATAGCTGCCCCACTCTCTAAGTTCTTCGTAAGACTCCTCAAGCTCCTCGTATAGTCTTCTAAGCTCTCGGTTTTCTTCCTGAGTTTCCCTCCATTCTTCTGGTCGTAGGGCAAGAAGTTCTTCAGCTGATCGCATTTGCACAGTTGCATCTAAGGCTTGCCTTTTGCTCTCGAGAAGAGCGTTAGCCAAGCTTTGGACTTCAGCTTCTAGGTTGTGGATACGCCTATCACGTCCCTCCTTGAACTCTATTTGCGTTGATGTCATCCAAATGTCCCTCCACTCATCCCTTTGACGCCAGGCTCTATCTAACTCATCCTTGTGAGCCTTAAGACGTGAACTCATAGCTTGAAGGTCGGCGTAAGCTTATTCCTTCTTCTCTTCCTCTATCTGGGCTATCCCCTTATTGATCCTTAACTGCTCCATAACTTCATTGAGACTCCTTCTTAGTTGACTGTTTTCTCCAGTGTCTTGGTAAAATTTTCCTTCCCACTCTTCTTTTTCTTTTATCAATTGTGAAATAGTCTCTTTGAGTCTTTCACTTTCTTCTATGGAGATTACAGTAGGTGGGGGAACCCTTGGATTAATAGGATGGTCCAGAGTAAAAGGAAACTTCACTATGCTCACCCTTTCTTTCATCCATTGTATATACGGTACCATAGATTCTTCCCTTGGTCTTTTAAGACTGCTCTTCCCTTTGATACTTTGCCTCCAAGCCTGATCAATCTTTAGAACATCGGGATGATTTCCAGTTACATTTTGTAGGACGAAACCTTCTAACAACCTATCATCTGGTTTGTAGGCCAATGGATGCCCCAATTGCCTCATTGGTAAGACATGATTGTAACTTATGCAACCTCTCGATCCTATCAAGGGTACATTAGGAAAATCCCCACAGCTTAGGATCACGTCGTCTCGATGGAGTATTTGAGGGAACCACAAGATGTCTTTATCAACAAGAGATACCAAATATTGAGACCAAGCATAGGCTTTCATTTTTTCTATATCCTTTAAATCCCTCACTAGATGAGAGAACAACCATTTGTACAATAACTGAGAGCAACATAACATAGCCCCTCCCCTTCTTTCAAATTTTTGGTGAAGGGTATAGTATATATCAATGAGGAGAGCCGGTGTAGGATCTTCTTCTCTAATAGTTACAGCCAAGAATAAATTAATGACAACGATGTCAACGAAGTTCTTCGCGCTCGGGAATAAAACCAACCCAAAGATAAGGAGTGTCATGATAGTGTCCATGGCTACCCAATTTTTGCAGGCAACAAAAAGACTGGCTCTCTTCTCCAGGAACCCTTTAGAAAACCCATGAAAGTCTTCTTGAACCCTTAAGTTAGCTTGCAAGTCTTCTTCATGGATATGAAAACAGCTAGCCATTTCTTTGAAGGAAGGGCGATACCCTAAAGCCTTGAATGGGCCTTTATTGTTCTTGGGGAGACCCAGCATCCTACGAAATTCTTCTAGAGTGGGGGCTATCTGAAAATCTTGAAACTAGAAACACCTTAGTTCTGTGTCGTAAAACTGAGCCAAGGCGGTCAGACCTTCTTCTTGGATAGGAGTCGTGACAAGATCCAATATATCTCCATACTTACGAATTAAGGGCTTTCTCCTTTCCTGAGGTAACCCCATAGCATAAGCTTTTAAGCCCTCTATGTCAGACTTTCTTACTTTGATTGTGATAGTTTTCCTTTTCCCGAATTCCATTGCCTTTGACTTTAACTCTTTTTTTTAATGTTTAAGATCCCTGTGACATAATAATGCAAAAAAAGTTTTCATGAGGATGATGAATGCAAATTTTATATACTTTGATTAGGGTAAGGTGATATGCAAGCATGACCTAGTAAAGGTAGGCTCCCTATTATGGGTTGGATCTAAGTTTAGTCTACCCAATCCCCTTACATGTAGGATATAAAGTTTGGACAGCATAACGACCCTATAATGTACAGACTATACCCTTGTTTTACCATGAGAAGGAGCAAGCCTTCCTATGGTAATCCTTCGGGATAAGTCTCATCTGGGTAGGACCCTAGTAATAGCCCTTGAGGGTCGAATACGTAGGGTCTCCATGAGTTGGCAAGGGTAGGCTAAAAGTTCTCAGAGTCTCGAACCACATCCAAATCATCCTCTATGTTAGGGGCTAGCCCTACCATGAGGACACCTTTGAAGGATCTATTCTGAGTGTGGCATCAATGAATTGTTGGGATGTCACATCCCCCCAAAAAAATTTTGTTCCACGTCCTAATCTAGGGTTGTACTCCAAGCTTGGGCTTTAGCTTCACACATCATATGCCCTAATCCAAAGTATGATGACAAAATAAAAATATAACAAATATAATAAAATAAAAACAAAATAAAAAACATGAGAATAATAAAAAACAATAATAAACACCCAAGACAAACAAATAAAACCCTAAAGCCTAAGGTTAGGAGGGACTCTCTTTAGGGAGGCATCCCCAGCAAAGTTGCCAGCTGTCGCGGCCGGCAAAAATATCGAGTCGCCATCATTTTTTTAAGGTAAATAAATGATAAACCTAAGATCCTAATCCCAAGGGTAGAGATTCCTAAGATTCGGGAGTCGATTAAGTGAGGGGAAGGTGTTAGGCACCCCTCACCTCCATTGTACTCAATGGGATCCTCCTTAGATTTTAGGGTATGTTTGTTTGTTGTCTTTCTACTTATTTATTTACAAAAAGAATCCTAGGTTTTTTATTATTATACTCGCTAGGGTTTACAACCCTATGCCTACGTACCTTCAATTTTGAAGGATCAGAGTTACCGTAGTTCACCTCCCCTATTCCTGTAACACCCCAATTCCCATCGCGAAAAAATAATACATAAATAAATCAGAGTAACTAAAAAATTATTTTTCCGACAGAAACAAGGATGCCACATTTTAAAGTAAGAAAACACAATCACTGCTCAATTATTTGATACATAACACATAATAGAGGAAATCATTAACGGGAAACTTTTTCCATCTAAAGGGAAAGGTCAATTATGGAATAAAGCGGAAAGATCCATAACCGACTTATTTTACAAAATAAATCATTTTAGAACATCAACTATATATACAAAAGTACTACAAAATACATTCAACAAATGTATACATATATAACATTATCGTTTCCCCGACTCCCGTGCTACGTATCAGAGCAGACACCAAGACCGACAACAGAACGGAGGGCTAATCTTCACAAAAAGACCTCCAGTAACTCTAGTCTGCAATGCCTCATAGAGCATTATAAAACAGCAGAAGGGTGAGAAATAACAACTAAAATCAAGATTGCATAATAATATACAAATACATAACAATTCACATGCATAGCTATTCTCACCACAAACACCACATACTAATACCTATAACATACCACATATACGTAACATATATGTATTAATCCAACAATATAGCATATATCAAGTATCCAATATACTCACATATTTGCACATAAGGCATACCAAGTCATAACATTTAGAAACACATCACACATCACATAGCATATGTCTACGCATAATACATATTATCCACAACCAATGCATTTATCACGTATGCACATCAAATTACCAATGCTATCACAATCTCAACACATAACAAATCGATGCACAATTTCCACACATAATCAATCAAATCATGATTTTCCACGCATAATGCATCCATTCACAATTCTCACACATAATCAATCCATGATTTATGCAAATGCACAGAGACCGACACAATGACTCTATGCAAATGCCATGCGGTACCGACTTCCAATGTTTCTCATCACTAGTTCACTCAGGAACTCTGCTGGAATCATCGCTCGTTACATCACTGTAACTCCCCGTCGGGCATACGTTGTTTCCCGTCGCTCACACCCCACACGGGCACACGACGTTTATGGATCGCTCACACCCCACACTGGCACACGACCCGATCACTCACACCCCACATGGGCACACGATCGTCTATAATCATCGCTTTCAGTCCTCTTATTTTTAAGGCGCTTCAGTCCTCTTATTTTTAAGACGCACGATGTTATAGCAGATTCCCTCTGGAACCAATCCGTCGCTCACACTCCACATGGGCACACGACGTTTATGGATCGCTCACACCCCACATGGACACACGATCGCACAAGATGCATATCATGATGCTTGGCATACAATGACTCATGACATTTAAAATGCACACATATACACATCCACAATCATGCATATATCATCAAATACCACACATTGCATTTTCCTGCCCTTAGGCCACAAATCATCATCACAACATGTATCACGTGCATTTTCATTTCACAACAGCACACAAGTCATACAATATCCATATCAACAACACATTGCATGATACACATCAATTACACACAATGACAACGACAAAAGTCGACAAAACAACACCATTCAAATATCATACATCCATCACCAAAGCGTATCAATCATGCACAACATTTCATCACATATACTCACGCCATATAACAGCACACCAGCTATACGTTACATATCAAAAGCATATAGCATGATAACACATCATTCGCGGACCAATACGACGGTAAAAATTTGACAAAACAACACTTTTTCAAAACCACAACTTAAATAAATCATCCACTGACCTCCAACCCATTTTTAATAGAAAGAATATTTCATTAGCTTTCCAACGCTTCGAACGGCGACCAAAATGGACTTACGGTTTGAAAATTATGAAGAAAACGAAATAGAAAAATATTATGTTCGCTCTAGCATTCGTAAGGCGAACCCTAGCGAACCAAGGCAGTGGAAAAAAGTCATAAAGTTCGCTAGGCGAACCTTTAGGGGAACATTCGCCCGTTCCTTCGCTGGGGTTCGCTAGGCGAACCCGCGAAACCCAGAATTCGCAGCAGCGTCAATATAGGTCATATGGGACCAAAATACATCATTTTTACCACCCAAACCCTTCTAATTCATACCAGAACAACCAAAACATGTTCAAACATAAATAACGAGTATTCTACGCAGTTTATATCAAAGTTCATCTGTGAAAACATCGATTTCTATCAATTGCTCCTAATTTGAATCGGTAAGAAAAGTCGCGAAACAACCAAAACAATTACAACAAACAACACATATACATACACAAGCAAGATATAATTGAAACTTCTCACCCTTACCCGTTTATTCGCGCTCGAAACGGAGTTCCCGCGATTTTCCTCTTTCTCCTCTTTTCTTTCCTCTTCCTTTCTATCTTCTCTTTTCTTTCTCTCTATTTTCTTTTCTCTCTTTTTCTTTCCACTTTCTATTTATATAAAATATCTAAACCCCTAAAACACTATTTTACCCCTCAACTCAAATATCTCGCAAACGCTCTCAAAACGCGATAAAACATAAACAACGATGAAAAATAATATACTGTCAAATAAAAGTCAAGAATAAAATAATATAAAAACGAAACTAATTAAATCGACTCGATTAAATAAATAAGACAAAACAGGGCATTACAATTCTCCCCCACTTAGACATTTTCGTCCTCGAAAATATAACCGATACTAACAACTCCGGATACGACTCTCGCATCCAACCAACAAACTATCAGGCCAACAAAAGCACACCACGAATAACACAAACTGACAAACCACCTCGCCAACAGCAACAACTACAACGACACAACAACGATGACAACTACAACGACAAGATGCAAAGCCCATACAATGCACTTGACGACCAACTCACGACTCAAGGAAAACCCAAGCTACGAACACACACCGGAATTAGTTACTCGCACTCGAACCAACACGATGGAAACGAGGCAACAACACAAACAAGAACACAAGTTCCATGACACAACATCGATTAAACAACCCCCACATAACCATAATACCAACATCCTTGACACACAACATTTTTACAACAATGCTACGATTCCCCAATCGACCATATAACCAAGACATCCATCCACACAGTAGCCCATTAATAATAGTTAAACCTTTCACATATCACTTCCATCCTAAAACGTCCAATGGTCTCAACACTCCTACATATTCCCAATGTTCAACCTATGAACTCTTACCAGTCCCACACGCATATATGAATCATGCCACTTCACGCTTCCGTTGGACACTCTGATTACTCGTAACCATCAAAACTACCAATTTCACGTCTAAAGTCTAACTCTTTCTCATATTCACCAAAAATCACTGTTCCCTGTTAATATACCCAACCGCACACCATCAGATGTCACTTCACACACCAACCCAAATCTCTAAATTCTCCCAAAAGTTCCCACTCTTTAATCATCAAAGCAGACATAAGTAAAACTTTCGACTTAACTTATCACGCACGACATAAACTTTACCAATAGGATCATTTAAGCCAAAGTCATAACTAATAAGGAATTCCAACCATCCGACCGTGCCTCAATCCGAGTTACTAATCAAAAGTTATGAAGGAAACCAAACTGTACAAACTGTCATATTCGCTAGGCGAACCTCCTAGCGAGCATTCGCTACCACCTTCGTTAGGCGAATGTCGTTGGCGAGCATTCGCTGACCTTCGCTGCCGGGTTCGCTAGGCGAACCATAAAAAACTCAGGATTCCAGCAGCGCTGTTACTCATCCAAAACCATCATTTCCTCCATCCATACACCTTGAACCTAAAACCCTTAAAATAATACCTCCAGATTCTCCAACACAATACAATCGCGTCCAATTCCAAATCCTGAATAGTATCGATCCTTTTATGAATCCTCAATTGTCGTAAAGCATAAGCCACGACTTTACCCTCTTGCATTAACACACTGACTAAACTCATCAAAGACGCATCCTAATATCCTCACAAACGGTTCATCATGTCACACAGAATCAAAACTAAAGCCATAGACAAATCCTACTTCAGCTCTCTCAAGCTTCCCCCATAATGAACATCCAAAGCAAATGACTTACCCTTTGCGAGTCAACTGAGATAACAGAAGTTCGAACTTAGCAACGTCTTCCATAGCCTACAATAACAACCAACTGAGCCTAAAAGTTTCTAATCTCCTTAACCGACATAGGAGCCTCTCAATGTAGAACTGCATCTACTTCCGATGGATCCATAACCATACTCTCATCTGAAATAACATATCCAAGAAAACTAACCTTTTTCAACCCAAATTCTCACTCGAATAACTTAGCATAAAACTTCGTCTCCTTTCAATACTTGCAATTCCAATCTCAAACACTCTGCCTGTTCTTCCTCTGATTTTATAACCGATCCAAATATCCTTAATCAAAACCACTACGAACTTATCCAAGTAAATATAGAAGATACGATTCAAATACTCCACCAACATTACAGACGCATTACTAACACCAAATAACATCACTGCACGTTGTAATGTCCAACCAAACTCCAAAAGATAAAAATTCTTAAAGCTTTTGCAAAACTTTTCACTGGGTAACTGGTTACTCACATACAAACTTAACCGAGTAAATAACAGCCTATCTCGACGATAACAAACATAACCTAGTCACATTAAATCGATCAAAGCCTCAACTCACACCATTCACCACTCTTATCAAACATTCCAAACAATTACAATTTCACTCAAACTCAAACCAACCATTTCAGTCATTTGTTCATGAAAGTGGACACTTATTCTCAATCGTTACCTTAATCAACTGGTAATAATCCATACACAATTTCTTCTCTTAACAGTCCAAATTCCATAAATCCCCACGTGTAGCAACAACCATTCCAAAAGAACTCTCAAATAGTACATCCACCCTTAAGGTTTTCTCAACATTTCCATTAATGTTCTATAATTCCAAAGACTCCAAACCTCTCCAGAACTTTAAGTTTCGCTTTCCATAGTCTCAATACCAATACCATCATAATGCTTGTTATTCCATTCAATCATCCCTCCTTTTTGTTACTAACCATACTGGAGCTCTCCAAGACGACACACTTGGCCTCACAATTCTCCTTTCTAGTAAATCTTCCAACTGCTCTATCAGTCCGGGTACTTCTAATACTAACATCCAATATTCCATCCGGGAATACATCTGAAAATCACGCACAACCGGTAGCTCATCACTGTGTCCTTTCTGCCAATTTCTAGAAAACTATCTTCACAAACATAACAATATCTTAGTTTCACGTCCTAAAAGTTCTTCTACTTACTTAGCATATCCAAACCTTAAATCCTTACCTTCGTCCAACTTGAGTTCACACTCTACTCTCTGAGAATAACCTTTAACAATACCCAATCGTTCTCTCCCAATGACTTCCCAACTTGACCAACATACCAAAAACCTCTAATCCGTCTCATCTTTCAGTATAAGAGTCTTCATCAACTCATCGAAGCAATCCGTAATCATTTTCTCAATTCCAAACAATTCATGGCACACGCTATCCAAGCCGGAAAGACCCGTCTATTCCATCCGACATAATTCCCGTCTACTATCAACAAGAGATTAAGGGTGATTGGTTCCTCAATTTGTCAATAGACAGCCGACAATCATGATGTGGCATAAACCGTCTTCACCAAACTATAATAGCTTTTCTTGTATCCTGTGCACAAAACTACCTAAGGCACAAATCCTTAGTTGACCTAAACCTTACCTCCGCATTCCCGTCGGAACCGGGAAAACACTGTCCAAACAACACTTACACTCTTGCAACCAACGACACACTGAGCCCACGCTCCACAATCGAAGCAACTTGGAGAAGTTCCAGCTTCTCCCCCACTTATCTCATTCTCAATCCTGAAGACAAAGGATTAGAAAAACCAGAAAGCACTGACAGTGTTTCACACACATATCACGTACTAAGGAACAAACAACATCGACAGTATTCAACTATCACACCAACTGACTCAACAACTTGGCCGGACGGACCGACCGGCTCTGATAACACTAATGTAACACCCCAATTCCCATCGCGAAAAAATAATACATAAATAAATCAGAGTAACTAAAAATTTATTTTTCCGACAGAAACAAGGATGCCACATTTTAAAGTAAGAAAACACAATCCCTGCTCAATTATTTGATACATAACACATAATAGAGAAAATCATTAACAGGAAACTTTTTCCATCTAAAGGGAAAGGTCAATTATGGAATAAAGCGGAAAGATCCATAACCGACTTATTTTACAAAATAAATCATTTTAGAACATCAACTATATATACAAAAGTACTACAAAATACATTCAACAAATGTATACATATATAACATTATCATTTCCCCGACTCCCGTGCTACGTATCAGAGCAGACACCAAGACCGACAACAGAACGGAGGGCTAATCTTCACAAAAAGACCTCCAGCAACTCTAGTCTGCAATGCCTCATAGAGCATTATAAAACAGCAGAAGGGTGAGAAATAACAACTAAAATCAAGATTGCATAATAATATGCAAATACATAACAATTCACATGCATAGCTATTCTCACCACAAACACCACATACTAATACTTATAACATACCACATATACGTAACATATATCTATTAATCCAACAATATAGCATATATCAAGTATCCAATATACTCACATATTTGCACATAAGGCATACCAAGTCATAACATTTAGAAACACATCACACATCACATAACATATGTCTACGCATAATACATATTATCCACAACCAATGCATTTATCACGTATGCACATCAAATTACCAATGCTATCACAATCTCAACACATAACAAATCGATGCACAATTTCCACTCATAATCAATCAAATCATGATTTTCCACGCATAATGCATCCATTCACAATTCTCACACATAATCAATCCATGATTTATGCAAATGCACAGAGACCGATACAACGACTCTATGCAAATGCCATGTGGTACCGACTTCCAATGTTTTTCATCACTAGTTCACTCAGGAACTCTGCTGGAATCATCGCTCGTTACATCACTGTAACTCCCCGTCGGGCATACGATGTTTCCCGTCGCTCACACCCCACACGGGCAAACAACGTTTATGGACCGCTCACACCCCACACGGGCACACGACCCGTTGCTCACACCCCACATGGGCACACGATCGTCTATAATCATCGCTTTCGGTCCTCTTATTTTTAAGGCGCTTCAGTCCTCTTATTTTTAAGGCGCACAATGTTATAGCGGATTCCCTCTGGAACCAATCTGTCGCTCACATTCCACATGGGCACACGACGTTTATGGATCGCTCACACCCCACATGGGCACACGATCTGATCGCTCACACCCCACATGGGCACACGATCGCAAAAGATGCATATCATGATGCTTGACATACAATGACTCATGACATTTAAAATGCACACATATACACATCCACAATCATGCATATATCATCAAATACCACACATTGCATTTTCCTGCCCTTAGGCCACAAATCATCATCACAACATGTATCACGTGCATTTTCATTTCACAACAGCACACAAGTCATACAATATTCATATCAACAACACATTGCATGATACACATCAATTACACACAATGACAACGACAAAAGTCGACAAAACAACACCATTCAAATATCATACACCCATCACCAATGCGTATCAATCATGCACAACATTTCATCACATATACTCACGCCATATAATAGCACACCAGCTATACGTTACATATCAAAAGCATATAGCATGATAACACATCATTCGCGCACCAATACGACGGTAAAAATCCGACAAACCAACACTTTTTCAAAACCACAACTTAAATAAATCATCTACTGATATCCAACCCATTTTTAATATAAATAATACTTCATTAGCTTTCCAACGCTTCGAACGGCGACCAAAACGGACTTACGGTTTGAAAATTATGAAGAAAACAAAATAGAAAAATATTACGTTCGCTCCAGTATTCGCTAGGCGAACCCTAGCGAACCAAGGCAGTGGAAAACAGTCATAAAGTTCGCTAGGCGAACCTATAGGCGAACATTCGCCCGTTCCTTCGCTGGGGTTCGCTAGGCGAACCCGCGAAACCCAGAATTCGCAACAGCGTCAATATAGGTCATATGGGACCAAAATACATAATTTTTACCACCCAAACCCTTCTAATTCATACCAGAACAACCAAAACATGTTCAGACATAATCAACGAGTATTCTACGCAGTTTATATCGAATTTCATCTGTGAAAACATCGATTTCTATCAATTTCTCCTATTTGAATCGGTAAGAAAAGTCGCGAAACAACCAAAAAATTACAATAAACAACACATATACATACACAAGCAAGATATAATTGAAACTTCTCACCCTTACCCGATTATTCACGCTCGAAACAGAGTTCCCGCGATTTTCCTCTTTCTCCTCTTTTCTTTCCTCTTCCTTTCTATCTTCTCTTTTCTTTCTCTCTATTTTCTTTTCTCTCTTTTTCTTTCCACTTTCTATTTATATAAAATATCTAAACCCTTAAAAGACTATTTTACCCCTCAACTCAAATATCTCGCAAACGCTCTCAAAACGCGATAAAACATAAACAACGATGAAAAATAATATATTGTCAAATAAAATTCAAGAATAAAATAATATAAAAATGAAACTAATTAAATCGACTCGATTAAATAAATAAGACAAAACGAGGCGTTACAATTCCTACCCCCTAACCCTATCCCAAAACCTAATCCACTATTTTTACTCTTGGATAAAGAGTTTTATCCCCAAATCTATTATTTATACTCCTAGATAATGAGTTCTATCCCTTAATCTATTATGTATACTCCTAGATATGGAGTTCTATCCCTTAATCTATTATTTATACTCCTACATATGGAGTTCTATCCCTTAAATCCCGATCCTTTTATTTATACTCTCGGAGGAAGAGTTTTATCCCAAAATCCTTGTCCATTGTTTATACTCTCGGATGGAGAGTTTTATCCCAAAATCCTTTTCCATTGTTTATACTCTCGGATGGAGAGTTTTATCCCAAAATCCCTTATCCCTTTGGCCTATATTTTAACTCTTGGAACCTAAGAGCTTTATCCCTAAACCCCATCCTTTATTTAGACTCTTGGACAAAGAGATTTATCCCTTGTTTTGAAATCCTTAAAAGAATCCTATTATAACCCATAAAATGAATTTCTAGATTTTCATAAAAAATAAGAAAATAAAGAGAACCAAGATACCATTATACTAAAAATAAATTAATCCCTAAATTATTCCAATTTCAAAAATATAACTTCCAAATTTAAAATACTCCCAAAAATAAAAGAATTTAATCTCCTCGTTTAAATTGAATTTTCTTCAATTTATTTTTATCCCAAACCCACATTTATCCACTTTAAACAAACCCAAGAACAATGATTTTCTTAAAACAAATCTCAAACCCCAAATCTTAATAAAACTTAAAATTTCCAAAATATCTCATCCCCAAAACGAAACTAAAATAAAATCCCTTTTATAAAAATATCTTCATTTTTAAGAAATAAACCAATTAAATATATAAAATTGCTTATTAAAAAAACAAATCCAAAAGTTAAAATGAAATACAAATTAATTATTTATCCTAATACTAATACCCCCAACATCCTATTTCTAAACCCTAATTAAAATCTAAATTCTAATTAAGTAATTAAATTAAGTTGTTAATTTAAATAAAAAACCCTAAAACCCTATTTATAAACCCTAAATCAATTTTCCTAATTAAATAATTAAATTAAGTAATTAATTTAATTATTTAAAAAACCTAAAACCCCATTCCTAAACCCTGATTAAAATTTAAAACTTAATTACATAATTAAATTAAGTAATTAACTTAATTATGTAAAAATAAAATCTGGGGGTGTATTCGTTGTAGAGAATTATATGGGCCAGCGTGTGGGGGTGTAAATAGTGAAGGGGGAAAGCCCAAATGCACCCAGAGTCCATTGTCGTGGGAGGGGTCTACGTGGGAGGAAGAGTCAGAATTTGACCTTCCCTGAAACGCGTGATTACAATCAGAAGGGTGAGATCGTGCGCAATCTCTGCCCTTGATTTCCGTGGTCCAACTAAGTAATCTGAGCGAACGGCTCAGATCCAACGTTACTGTGCGCTCTCAAGAGCAAGCACACATAAGACACCCATTGACTCCAATGGTCAATTTGATCTTGCAGTCTGGAGGGCGCCACTTGGCATTGATCCAAGGTCGCACGAAGGGGGTATATGACTCCATCTTCTCTCAGACTCCCTCCATTTTCCATTTCACTTTCTCTCTCTCTAATTCTATCATTCTCTCTCTAATTCTCAAGTGCTCTCGCCTCTCTCTTCTTTCTCTCTCCGGCCACCACCCAAATATCCTCCGGCAGCCACCAACCCCCCTCCCCCCCCCCCCAAAACCCAGATCTCCGATTGAAGTTCAACCAGGATCTTCAACCATGTTCATCTGGGTGATGAACATCAACCCAGAAAACCCATAACTCTAATCTAACACAAGAACCCTAACCTAATCGTATGAACCCTAGCCTAATAACATGAACCCTAACCCTAACCCGTATGAACCCTATGGTTTAACACACGAACCCTAACCCTAACCTAAACCTAGACACCCTAAATCAAACCCCAAATAAGCAATCGAACCCAGAATCAACAACAACCATGAGATGCTAAAATAAGCTGCGTCCAATTCCTCTCCCTACTTTTCCTTCTTTGGTTCCCTAATCCCTTCTCTGTTTCTCTTGCAGGTATTCAAGGAGGCTTTGCTCAAAGGATTTAGGGTTCTGATGATGAACCCTAGTCCTCTTGGTACGAGCTTTAAGTGAATTTGCGCAGCTGCTGAGTCTTTTTTTTAGGGTTTCTTCTTTTCTGAATTGTTCTTGAGTTTATATAGTTGTTAGGATTAGGTTTAGAATTAAATAGGTTTATATTCATTTTAGGAATTTCTGATGTATTTAGATTTGATTTGATCCATGTATTAGAATTACGGTTTGATCTAATTGTTATTGGAGATTTGATAAGGTTTCTGTTGTAATCTGATTTGAAACATTAATGAAAATTGGTTCTATTTTGTAAAAAAGATCCAAATTGATTTGATTTTGTTTTTCTCTTTGATTCTGCGCACATTAGGGTTTGTGAATAGGGAAAGGGAAGATACTTGGGTCAACATTTTGACCCACAATAAAATAAAGTAAAAATAGAACATAAAAATAAATAATAATAAAATTTAATATGACCACAACCGTACAAAAATAAAATAGATATCCAATAAAATAAATAATATCACCCAAAAAACAATCTTAATAAGTGAATAAACAGAAATAATACTCAGTAACTATATTAATAGTAAAAATGAAATAATAATAAAAACATATAATAATCACATGTGGTCCCTCCTATCCTAAACCCTGATTAAAAATTAGTAACATGCAATTAAATTCTAAAACTAAAAAATATACTTAAAATTTAAACTTATTATCTGAACCTAATGACACTTAATTTAGTAAATAAAAAGAACAAAACAACTACTCATTCAAAAATATCTTAAGATAATTAACTCTAAAGCAAAATCCCAATTATTCCAAGGATAAATCTTTTTATACAAAACCTAGAATGGGCCTAAAACTAACACTCTCAGAAGCCCAATACCACCTAAATGACCCCCTCTGTTTGCACAAAAAACCCAAAAAAGGTGAAAAACACTGGTCAAAATTTAGGGTACTACAACAATTATACTTGATTTTTTGGAGTTTTATTAGCTTTTGGATTCATCTCAAGTGTTTGCTTCCAGATTCTACGGTTCAAATTCGTATTTCGGAATTTTGTCGCAATTTTCTTGGTTTTGGTACGATTCGGCTATAATTGAAGATTCCTCTAGTTTTCTTTGATTATCTTCATCAAGAATACTTTGCAACAATCACCAAGCCAAATCTCCGGCTTGTAGGTTGGTAGATCTCACTCATTTTACTGTTTAGAACATTTTCGTATCATTCGCAATGTAGTTTCGATGCTTTTTGTGTGTGAATTACTTATGCCATTACATGATTCATGATCTTGATGTGTTAATTGATTCCATTGCTGGATTTTTGCTGTTATTAAGCTTAATTTTTGTGCACAAATTCATACCCTAGCATGTGGTAACTTTGACAAGTGATATGGATGCTTTAAGTGCTTTTTCAAAAGCTATTTTTGCCACTATTACAGTGGTAACCGGTTACTCAATATAGGATAACGGGTTACTCTTCACAAGTTTGCACCAGCGCTTCTTTTTTCAACTGAGTGTCGCTCCCAGGATTTTCATCCAGGTACAAACGCGAGAGTGGCGTGGAAAAACAGAGTCACCAGCCGTGTAAATTTATCCCAAGAGAGGGAAAGGGAACACCGCATAAACTTGAGGAAGAGGGAAAGGAATGGTCATCGCAACCATAGCCTGGGTTCGGGAGTCGGTTACGCGAGGGGAAGGTGCTAGCACCCCACGCGTCCATCGTACTCGATGGGATCCACGCTTGTTGTCTATTCTAAGGGTGAGTTATACTATCATCTATGGTTGTACTAAGATGGGAGAGGGAAAAACTAAGACAGACTCGGTAGGACGTCAACGTCCTAGGCCTACGTACCCCCTTTGTGCAATGGGGAATTCAGAGTCAACGTAGTTCGGACCAAGTTCTTTTTGTGTTTTTTATGAGCGACGTGAAGTTCGCGTCCGGCAGTTAGGGTCGATGCCTGTTTGCGACTCAGACGAAAAGTAACGTGCCCTTTTTGAAAATAGCCTTTAGTTTGACAATCCCGAAGGACAAAAAGGTTTAAAGTTTGTTTGTATTTTTTTAAGACAGAAGTGACTTGAGTTAGTTCATAACTTGCATTGCACCAAAGTCTAGGGCACAGGGGCGAATACTTAACGCATCGTCCCAAGACAGGACGCTCGCTAAGCACTCTAGAAAGATGAGAGGAAACCCCTCATTTCTCATTCCCCACGCTTAAGGCTCGTGCGCAATACACTTTACCCTTATTAAGTGTTTTCAAGAAGTTTTGAGATGAGAAGAGAGAAGACACAAGGGAAACTCTAAAGGGGAACTAAGAGTCCTAATGTTATCATGCATGGGTAACCTACGGTTAGTGAGGTTTGACAACAACCTAAGCCTAAAGGAGAGAAAAGATGAGAGAAGGAAAGAGTAAGGGAGAATATGGATGATTATCCACACCCTTAAATAACTTACCTCAGCCTCTGCATAAAAGGTTAGTACAAAACAGACGTAAATAACAATAATACTAAAGGAACCCAAGTAATGACATACAATGGTAATCAAGTGACCAATAGCAATCCAACATGAATTAAGAAATCAAAGACACAATCCCAAACAATGGCACAAGTGCCTTTTCACACAGATAACCAGACATGATCAGAGATATGCATACAAGAAGACCTCAAATAAAAGCAGTCAAACAATTAGAGAAACACCTTCTAAAATCACCAAATTAATTATCAACATATCTCAACTAGAAGCAAACAACATGTCCAAAATTCATGCCAAAATTCAAAACAAAAGTCACTCAACCAATTATGCAAATTTCCGATGAGAAATATGGTTCTATATGCAAAAGGGAGGACTAAAATGTAATATGAAATGATTTAAAAAATGATGGAAAAATATTTTGGTGAAATTCAATGTGTTGGTGAAAAAATGCAAAAGGAATGAGCTCAAAACATTTTATGGATGCAGAGAAATAAAATAAACAAATTTAGGTATGCATGATATGAATAACTCAAAAAGAAAATAAACAAATATTTATTTCAGATGCTAAAAATAAAATAAAATAATAAAAATAAAATTTGGAAAATTTTATAAAATGTTAAATATTATGCATGAATTTTTTGGTAAGTTTTTAATGC
Organism: Lathyrus tuberosus; assembly: GCA_022829125.1. Classification (NCBI taxonomy): domain Eukaryota; kingdom Viridiplantae; phylum Streptophyta; class Magnoliopsida; order Fabales; family Fabaceae; genus Lathyrus; species Lathyrus tuberosus. The sequence goes on along the minus strand of JALAZF010000111.1, from coordinate 7,333,824 downwards.
AATTAACTATTTTAAAAGAATTAAAATGTAATGTAATAGTTAAATAAAAAATAAAAATATGAAATATGCAAGAGGGGTGCGTTTAGCAAAAGAAACACGTTGAGTAGGGACATGGGCTCAAAATGAGGGGTGTAAATAGTAGGGCCCAGCGTTTAAGTCCGTCAGAAAATAAAAAATAAAAAAAAGGAAGTACGCGTGGACCTTAGTCAGCCAGTTGACCTAATGCTCACCATTGGATGCATCTAATGCATCAGATTCAGTCAACACAATCATAAAACAAACACAATCAATGGTCAGGATTCACGTGTACACCCTAAGCAACAACACACGCACACTCATGATTGTTAGAAATTAAAATAAAATAAAGAGTATCACTTGGTAAGGCACATGGTAAATTAATTCGTTGGCAGACTCCCAACCACTTGATCTAATCAACGTCCCAGATTAGTCAACATTTCGCCCAAGTAATCCAGATCAACACACAAGATCAAAACGCCCACGATAATTACCATAGACATGCACACACAAGGACTAATTTGAAATAAAAAAACACGTGACCGGTACCATCCTCTTTTTAATGCGTTGACGTGCTGATAACCGTCCGATCACAAAAAATGGATGGCTATGATTTCGTCTTCCTCCCAAAACCCTAATCTGGCCGGAGGGAGAACCAGGCGCCGGAGCCCTAGCTCCGGTCGTCTTCTCCGGCGACCCCCACCCATAATTTTCCCAGAAAACACATGCGAGTACACTATTTTGATCAGAAAAATGTGAGGATTCCAAATATGCAAACAAAAATCACAAATAACCACCGTACAATGAAAAACGATTGAAACTATGTTTGCATTCAAAACTTTAAACCCACGAAACAAACAATATAGGCGTCCAATCTCAAAAATAAATACATCAGGATAACCAGTGGACATCACACATCAATATGCATATTTAAAAATAGAGTTCTATGATCATGAAAAAACCCACCAACCTGAGATCACGCCTCCTATATCCTTGCTTTTAGCTGCGAATGAGGATTGATTCGTGCTCTGGGGGTCCCAAGAAAGAAGATTGTGGAAGAATTTTTGGAAGAAACCTTGTGGATTGAGAGATTCAATGAAGAAAAGTTTTAGGGCTCAAGCTTCGTTCTCCTCCAATATCACGTGTTCTCCTTCTCAATAGTGCATGAGCAATCTTAAATACTTAGGGTTATTTCACATCTGATCATTTAGGTCTTAATCACTCCTTGGTTAATGAGTTTTGGGCCTTTTGACAAATTGGCATAATGTTAAATGCACCCTCCTCCATGCATGGATATCCAAATATTTCATGATGGATCACTTATTCAACAATTGCTAATCACACCTAAATTGAAATTGGGCCTTGAAACATTTTGATTCATGAGTTTTGAATAATTTGGCAATTTTGAATAATGGAAGATAAGTGAAGAATAAACCATGGGCCCACTTGATTCAAAGGCCAAAAAATAGTCCTTATGGATTGTACTTTGATGTTGGAACATGTCTTGAAGCAATGGAATTAATTATAGGTCACTATGTCCCAAAATGCAAAAGTTGTGAAAATGGAACCCTAAAAACCACTTTGCCTTCTTTTGATCATAACTTGAGTTTCACAAATGATATGGAGACCCACTAGTACTTGTTTGAAAGGGGAGAAAAAGATATTCAACTTTCATGTTTGAGGAAAATTCATTTGAAGCTTTCTTGATGATGATAAGTCAAGTTGAATGTAGTGTAAGAACTTGCCCAAAAAGGAAACTTTCAAATTATAGGTCATTTCCATATTTAGTAACTTTTGCACCAACCCTTGATTTTTTATAAATGGTATGAAAATTGACTCTTGAAGACCATATAAGGATGCGAGACCTTGAAAATCTTGAAGAGAACCTCAAAATTTCACAGTTTACTTCTCCTCTCACTGTTGACTTTTACCCAATTCTCCTGATTCCCAGTCCATTGGCCAATTGAATCTCTCCTGAACCAAACTGATGGACAAACTTCCATTCCTAGATACTTAGGGACCCAAGGAATACCATGGAATCAAGCCTTGCCCAAAAAATCAGAAATAAACTGACTTTATAGCAAACCCTAATTTTGGTACCCTCAGTCTAGGAGGAAATAGCACAGTCTCCAAATACAAATTCCTCTGAATATGATGTGTATCCTCTCCAACAAAGATAAGATATGCCATTTGGTGATGATAAAAACCCAATCACCTTGCCCATTTGAGTAATAAACCCAAGAATCTCAAAACCCTAGTTTCTACACTGGTTAGGAGAGAGTGATCCACTTGAACTCCCTTGCTTGACCCTTTGAAGAACATCTCCTCCTCTTGAACTTGCCTCAGGCACCTTGACCCCATGCTAAGAACCAATGATATGCACGCATGATAATGCAAAAATGAAATGAAACATAAGCCAGTTAGTACTAAAGTAAGGAGGGCAAATTTTGGGGTGCTACACTGAGTAACCGGTTACTCTGCACAAATTTCACCAGATTTGCTTTTTTTTAAGCAAGTAATCGGTTACTCACTTTAGAGTAACTGATTACCACTGTAATAGAGTGCCATTTTTGGTGTGTTTCAAGCTTGTTAGCCATTCTCTCTCCCTCTAACTTCCATGGATTGATATGATTGATTTTTATGGATGTTTTAGGTGCTGTTTCGCTTCAGTTTAAAGCATGATTGTGAATTTTCCGATCTTTTGATTTCATAATTATGCTCATTCTTGACATTGCATGCACATGCTCATTCTTGCAAATTTTTATTCACATATTAACATGATTTGTGATGCATTTTAAGTAACATTTGGTATTGTTTTGCACTTTCCATTCATGTTTGAATTAAGTTTATTCTTCAAAGGATAAGCTTAATCTTGTATAGTCAATAATGCACCCTTTGCTTTAATGATTTTTCAATTCATCATGGAAAATTATTAGCACTTTCCTCCCCTTTGATTTATTAATCGAAACTTCGTTTCGACCATTAATTTCCCCTTTGGCGCTTCTCTTTTGGCTTCCTTTAGAGCTTTCTGTCTCTCTTCCCCGCGGAGTCAGAGATTCGCACGACACTGGAGCACCGTACAACTTGGAGCTGTTACGCTGTCAGTTTCAACTTCTGCACTACACCCTGTGTGTTAGAGAAGGAATGAGAATGGAGAATTCCTACTCTCATTCTGACTACTTCAGGTAGGGGACGAATGACCTTGTGCCTGGCTTAGTCACCTCTATCTCCAAGGGGTAGCGTATCTCCTTCCCCAGTTGAGTTGATCCTTGATCACTCTTACCTCTTTCAAACAGTCTGTTGATCTATCACCATTCCCTTGGTTCATGATCATTAAGAAATCGTCAGAGATTCAATCACTTGATCTTTTCTCAATACCTTTCTTTTGTTCTCTTCAAGTGAGTTTCAATTACCTTTTCTTGTGGCTAGTCACTTCTTTTGTTGATTCCCCACGAGAGTCGTAATCGTCCTTTTGGTTGATCACAGTTGTACTTTTAAAACTAATTCTTTATTTCTCCTGCAATCGCACTCTTTCTTCAGTCAAACACAGACATCCTGTTAAACACTGAAACCCTTGCGGAGTTCGCAACCTTCTCTTGGTTCTTCTCCCTTTGTTTGGTTAACCACTGCCTATCAGTTAAAACACCAATTTGCACTCCTTCTCAGTTAACCACAGTCTATCTGTTAACATACTGAGTTTCCTCTTGAGTTAATCACCTTCTCTTGGCTAATCACCCATTTTTTAGTTAACCACAGTCTATCTGTTAATACTGAGTTACTTTTGAGTAAATCACCTTCGCTTGGTTAATCACTCGTTTATTTTTGGTAAATCATAGTTCTTCTGTTAAAACCGAATCCCCAGCAGTTCGTAGCCTTCTCTTGGTTCAAATACTTGTACCCTTGGGTTAGTAACCTTCTTTTGATTCAAATACCCTTTCTTCGGCCAGGTACTGCTTGTTCAGTCAGTGTACCAAACATCTTTGGGTCACGACCTTCGCTTGGTCCAACACCCGTCCTTTGGGTCACGACCTTCGCTTGGTCCCACACCCGTTCTTTGGGTCACGACCTTGGCTTGGTCCCACACCCGTTCTTTGGGTCACGACCTTCGCTTGGTCCCATACCAGTCTTTTGGGTCACGACCTTCGCTTGGTCCCACACCCGTCCTTTGGGTCACAACCTTCGCTTGGTTCTACACCCATTTTTTTGGTTGATCACAGTCTATCTGTTTCTCCCATACGGTTGCAATCTTTTCTTTCTTCGGTTAATCACTGTTTATCAGTTAATATACCAAAGTCCCTTCAGAGTCAAATGCCCTCTCTTGGTTCAGTACTCTTCTTTTGGTTCATCACATCTTGCATGTCAACACCAACTCTTTTCCCCATAGAGTCTTAATCTCTTTCTCTTCGGTTAACCACTGCCAGTCAGTTAACATACCGAATCCTTATCCTCTTGGTTTCAACACCACCCTTTTGCTCACTACCCAGTGGAGTCTCTTTTATCCTTTTACTCCTTTATCTTCTTGGTTTCAACGCCACTCTTGCACGTTATCCTCAGCACATTATCTATTCTTTTCCTTCGCACTTGTTGCTTGGTTTTGACACCATTTATTTTGGATCCCCAGCGGGTTCTATCTCTATCTTCTTTTGCTCTTGGTTTTGACACCACCTCTCTCTTTTCTTTCTTTTTCCGTCTTAGTTTCACGAATTACAGAAGCTCTGATTCTTCATTCATTTGAATATAAGATACGTAGGCACGAGATCGTGATGATCTTGGTGAGCACACTTCCACCTTCTTTCTTCTTCTCTTTTCCCTGGTTCCATGAACTACGGCACTCTGATTTCCTCATTGCACTATAAGGGTACTTAGGCACGAAGGCCCTAATCCTCCGTGAGCACTTTCTTTCTTTCTTTCTTTCTTTCTTTCTTTCTTTTCTTTTCTTCTCTCTCTCTTCTTTTAGTTAGAAGCCTTTAGATAGATAACCCATCCAAGCCTAGAAGCAAACGAAATGGTTCCCGTCGAGTACGACGGATGTGTTAGGTGCTAGTGCATTCCTTTCGCATAACCGACCCTCGTTCCCGTTTCTCTTCCCCTTGGGTTTTATTGATATTTTTCCTGTCCTCTGGGACTAAATAAAGTTTCGTGGCAACTCTGTTGTATCTTTGAGTGTGTGATTTACTCAGGTATAAACCAGCCATCTTCAGCTGGCGACTTTGCTGGGGAGTCCTTGCTCTTGCAGGTTGAGGTCTTGCCTAGTTTTGTTTGTTTTTCTTGCTTGCTTGGGTGTTTATCTTTTGCGCTTTACTTGCTTTATCTTTACATTTTATTAGTTTTATGTTTATTTACTGCATTTCTTTACTGCTTTGAATATTCATATGCTGTATATTCTGGATATCTGCTATATCTTCTGCTGTTATTGGGATGGGTAGATATTATTGGAGAGAAAAGTCCTAACACCGGGCTTAGCATACACATAGGCTAGAACGTGGATTGTCATGAGGCCTGTGTTTTGCACGTTGGGTTACCACGAGAGCCACATCCCAAATCGTGATTCGCTTGAGAATACTTCCGTCCTGCGAGCATTTGCTACGGCGGGGGGTTTTCATTCTAAGTCCTAAGGTTTGGGCGACCTTTATAGGGACTACCTTGTTGTGTCTAGAGCACGCATGTGAGTGGGATATGGGTTTTTACAGGAAACCAAGCCTCTTCATACCTTTGTTCTCTCACGTGCGTCAGATCTTCACACCTGCGGAGAGTTACATATGCAGATTATCCAGAAGATGTTGCATCCCTAACTTACATTATTGCATAATGTTATTGCATCATAATGTATGCCTAACTTTTGAACTTAAGGTATTGCATCACCATATGTATGCTGAACTGTTGCATCATCTAACCTTTGCATCATTGGGTGTCGCATATCTCATTTACATTCCGCCTGCATAAATAACATATGCATACATACATTTGCATTGCATACATCCAAACCAGAAAAAGCTCACTTCCTTCCCTTCATCAGCCCAAACACAACGATTCTCCGACTCCAAAAGCCAAAGAATCATGGAACAGGTTGGGTATGAGAACATAATACGCAAGGAAGGCAAGGTTGACATGGTTGTGGAATTACTTCTAGATAGTATGACAATGAACTCCTCGGACCAGGTTGTGATTGATGGGTAACCCCAGAATGGGCCAAAGGTGGATAAGATCACGAATGCGACTGCAAATAATTTTTCAGTTTACCCCTTGTCTAATCAAAAGACCACTAAAGGCAATCAGAAACAAAGGCGTAAGCAAATCAGCAAAGGGAACAACAATCAAGGGAGGAGACGTCCCCGTCTTGATCCAATTCCCGTGACTTACACGCATCTACTGCCTGTTCTGATCCATGATGGGGCAATTCTTCCTAAAGAGATCGAGCCAGCCAAGTTCCCTTATCATCCTAAGCATTATCCTAATGCCACATGTGGATATCATGCTGGATATGTGGGGCATTCTACAGAAGCCTGCGTCGTCTTTAAGAACAAAGTTCAAGAGCTCCTTGATCAGAAGTTGCTTTATTTTACAAAGAAATCTTGCCAGAATTCTGCACCTATGATTGCTGAAACATCTACTGAAGCTGAGAATAGAGGTCTTCCTACTCATGTGTTGATTTCTCTAGTTGTTCAACCTGTTGGGCAATATCCCTACCAAGGTTTTCAGTCTGCTAACTCTGGAATGCCTTTTGGCTATTCTCGGGCACCCTCAGTTGTTGCACCTCCACTTGCTTATCCTGGGGCACCCTATACTCCGTATGGGATCCAATTTGGTTAGACTATTAAACAGAGGGTTAATCCTGGTTTGATGCACCCTGCTCCAGTATTCCCGCAATATGCTACTTAGAAAATTCATCCACAAGCACCTCTGGCTCTTACGCCATACTATTCATTCTCGCATATTGCTGCAACCCAATATCAACTGCCTCCTCAGACTCATTACCAACAAGCCCAAGGCCGAGAGCGTCAGAAACAACACAAGACCCAGAATAATCTAGAACGAAGGAATGCTCCTCTAGATCCGATTCCTGTGACATACAATCAACTTCTCCCATATCTGGTTCAGAACTCGCTGGTGGTTCCTAAAGATCTAAAGCCTCCTCAAAAACCATTCCCACCTGGGTATGATCCCAATGTGCAAAGCGGATATCATGATGGGTCAGCTGGACATTCGACTGAGGATTGCAATGTTTTCAAAGCTAAGGTCCAACAGTTGATTGATAAGAAGCTCTTGACTGTTCAAGATGAAAAGCTGTAGGTGAACGGAAATCCCTTGTTTGTGTAGAGGCCAAGACTGCAAAAACATCCCTTGAATAAACCTGAGAGCACTTCCTCAATATTGGCAATTATCATGTCATTCCATCTTTTCCATTTGTAATCTTTTTGTTTGTCAAGCATTGTTCATTTAAACTTGTTTGTTTTAAGATGATAATAATAATGAAATGAGTATGCATGTTTTGAATAAATTCATTCGTGTTCACTCATATTTTTATCAATATCACACGTTTGATCAAGCAAAAAGAGAATGATGAAATCAAAAGACATGAGATCATTGTCTGTATGCTTTTGAATAAAACTCTACTGACGATGTAAGGCATTGGTTTTATTCTTAAACACCGGAGGTATAAGGAAGATAATCCCTAGTCAACCCCTTTGGGCCTTGAAGTAGGAGTTTCTTTCTATACACATAAAACCCTCAATCTTAACCAGGGGCAGGGTAGTCTTCGGTTAGTTTGACCATGCGTTCAAATTTCAAAAGAGGAGTACTCCATTTAAGGATCAACCACATCATATCCCTCGCAAGAGGTCGGAAAAATCACAAATCCACAATGGTTATCCCTCACCGACCAAAGGAATGAGGCAGTCACAACTCACCCTTACAAATCAAACAAACACATGTCACACGATTTTGTTAAAAAAAAATCAAAATCAAAATCACAAAAGCAAGAAGAAAAAAAAAGCCCGCTAAGTCTTAAGCAAATGACTTAGGCAAAAATTAGGGCATCCCGGTAGACTACAAATCCAAAATAATCAGTCTATGCAAAAATTAGGGAAAACAAAAAGAACAAAACAGAGAATCAAGAGAAAAATTCTTTCAAAACTAGTTCGTGTGATCACATGTGACAAAAATAAAAGGTGAGTGACTGCCACTCCAAAACCCTCTTCGGTTCCTCTACCATCACATCTACCATTGAAAATCCTTTTGAAAGGTGAACGCTTGTGTTAAACTAGTTGAACGTAGGACTAGAGAACATCAAGGAGAATGGGTGGGTTAAAATATTTTTTTAGCCTTATATCCTTTCTTTCTTAAACCATGAACCAGACCACGTTACAACCCTCAAAAGACCTAATTGAAGCAGGGTTTATTTCGAAAGCATGCTACGGTAAAATCGTGTCAAAGCTGACTCTTAAAGATTTGCTTATCATTTGTGTTGGTATTGACATGGCATTCTAAATGGTGATTCATTCACTATATGTCATAATCTTAGTGAACATACTTGGATTTCAAAACTGACATATGCATGGCATTATCATTATCGTTTTCAAATCAAACACTTTTTACTTGCGAATAAGCACTTAACATCGAGAAAGATTCCATAATGGAAAGTGTGATCACCTCAAGGGGCAAAACGCTTGAAAGTTCCATTGAGCAAAAGGGCAACTAATCTCAAAATTCAGCCAATCTGGGGTAATTACGTCGAGATTCGACAAATCTCTCAAAGATCAGTTGGTCAGGGGCATTCCTCCAAAGATCCGTCAGCCAGGGGCAAAACTACTTCAGAGCTCACATTAGGGCAGGCCATCTCAAGAGAACAAGAAATCAACCTCTCCAAGAGACGGTTAACCAGGGGCATACCATTCCAATACTCTGGGGCAAGTCGAAGTCAGATGACAAGACTACTTCCTAACTTATGACTGGGGCAATACATGCAGATACCCAATAGACTGAGGCAGAATCAGGCTACCATGGTACAAGTTCTCTCCTTATTTTGAGGCAAGAGCAATGGTGCATCAACAACTGATCACACCCTAACCTCTACTCTTTCAACTCCCACAACAAAAACACTAGAACCGTTGCACAGACCGCTCTCATGCATTAATCATGTCGCTTCACTCATGCACATCCTTCATCTAGCATAGCATGAAGCCTTGACATAAGCTCGATCATACTTGACATCTTTTCAAAACCAATCACTAACATTTAGCATATGGAATCATTTTCGCATAACGCATAGCATATCCATCAAGACGGAGCATTACACCTTGCAGGTTCAAACATGCATCCCAATCAGAATCCAGTTCTTGTCCGGTAGTCAGTCCCCGTCTGACTTGCCTTCTCGAAGTCCAGTTCTCGTCTGGCCAACTCTTCCAAAATCCAGTTTCGTCTAGAAAACTTTTCCAGTTCTTGTCCGGCGCACCTTTTCAAAGTCCAATCCTCATCTGGAAACCTTTCTAAGTCTCTCTGGTCCGTCCAGAACATACAAACTTGCAACATTGTAGCTAACCTGCACTGTTGCATAACATGATATCAAGCATCATGTAGAACAACACATACATGACATATGCATCAAGCATACTCCATTCCTTTTGCCTGATTCATCTCCCTAGCAGATATTAAGCCAAATTCCATTTAATCAAACTCTCTACACTCACGTTTTTCTTTTGTCGTGGTCGGCCATATTTCTGAGCTACTCTTTTATTTAATCCCCTTCTACCTCGAATCTTCGAAAATCTGACCTCCTTTTTTTTCTTTTCGCATAAGCACATGCATTCGCATCGCTGGCATACGCATCCACACTTTTTCTCTGTGATTTTGTTGCATGAATATTCAGGTTCTACAAGCCCGATTAATCGCATATTCACAAGGTCATCACATAATCAAAACAAGCACACAATAAGGGTTTCCATGCCTATTCATCAAAACAAGAGGTGGAAAATTGAAATCGGGACTTCAGCACTTGTTCCTGAGCAATCTGGACAAATTTTTGCCTCGAGTAACCGGTTACTCAATATAGGATAACCGGTTACTCTGCACAAATTTGCAGATTCTACTGCATTTTTGGGGCAGCAACTATGCACTCTCTTTGGTCTTTGATTCTACATTGTTCTAGCAGCATGTGGAATGTTCTAGACTCTTCAAGTGATTCATTGGCATTTATTACAATGTTTCCTTTCCATTCAAGACTACCATGCACTCTATTTCCATAAATTATGAACCCTTGGATTTGAAGCCTACATTGGGATTGCTACCGAGTTAACTTCCTAACTAACTGAGTTAACCGCCGACTCGGTGAGTCAAGTGTAACTAACTCCTAGCCTAATTCCAAACCACCCAAAGCTAGCTCCTAGCCTAATTCCAAACCTCTCACACTCCAAACCAAAAGTCTATATAAATAAACCTTCAATCATTTTTCAAGGGGAGGAACCATTTCACACATTTCACTCTCAATTCTCTCACATTCTCTCTGAATTTTTCTGCAACTTCTTCATCTTCATCTCAATTTTCTTCCCAAACCTCACCATAGCTCTTCACCATTGAAGAATAATCACTCTTCACCTTGGAAGTGATTATTTCTTGAGCTTAACCTTCATCATCTTGCAATTATACTTGATTTTCTGGAGTTTTATTAGCTTTTGAATTCATCTCAAGTGTTTTCTTTCAGATTCTACGGTTCAAATTCGTATTTCAGAATTTCGTCGCAATTTTCTCGGTTTCGGTATGATTCGGCTATAATTGAAGATTCCTCAGGTTTTCTTTGATTATCTTCATCAAGAATACTTTGCAACAATCACCAAGCCGAATCTCCGGCTTGTAGGTTGGTAGATCTCACCCATTTTACTGTTTAGAACATTTTTGTATCATTCACAATGTAGTTTCGATGCTTTTTGCATGTGAATTGATTATGCCATTACATGATTCATGATCTTGATATGTTAATTGATTCCATTGCTGGATTTTTGCTGTTATTAAGCTTAATTTTTGTGCACAAATTCAAACCCTAGCATGTGGTAACTTTGACAAGTGATGTGGATACTTTAAGTGCTTTTTCAAAAGCTATTTTTACCACTGTTACAGTGGTAACCGGTTACTCAGTATAGGATAACGGGTTACTCTTCACAAGTTTGCACCAGCGCTTCTTTTTTCAACTGAGTAACTAGTTACTCAATATAGGATAACCGGTTACTCTCCACAAATTTCACCAGATTTTCTTCTTTTTTAAGCAAGTAACCGGTTACTCACTTTAGAGTAACCGATTACCACTGTAACAGAGTGCCATTTTTGGTGTGTTTCAAGCTTGTTAGCCATTCTCTCTCCCTCTAACTTCCATGGATTGATATGATTGATTTTTATGGATGTTTTAGGTGCTATTTCGCTTCAGTTTAAAGCATGATTGTGAATTTTCCAATCTTTCGATTTCATAATTATGCTCATTCTTGACATTGCATGCACATGCTCATTCTTGCACATTTTTATTCACATATTAACATGATATGTGATGCATTTTAAGTAACATTTGGTATTGTTTTGCACTTTCCATTCATGTTTGAATTAAGTTTATTCTTCAAAGGATAAGTCTAATCTTGTATAATCAATAATGCACCCTTTGCTTTAATGATTTTTCAATTCATCTTGGAAAATTATTAGCACTTTCCTCCACTTTGATTAATTAATCGAAAATTTGTTTCAATTATTAATTTCCACTTTGGCGCTTCTCTTTAGGCTTCCTTTAGAGCTTTCTTTCTCTCTTCCCCGCGGAGTCAGAGATTCGTACGACACTGGAGCACTGTACAACTTAGAGTTGTTACGCTGTTAGTTTTAACTTCTGCACTACACTCTGTGTGTTAGAGAAGGAACGAGAATGGAGAATTCCTACTCTCATTCTTACTACTTCAGGTAAGGGACGAATGACCCTGTGCCTGGCTTAGTCACCTCTATCTCCAGGCGGTATCGTATCTCCTTCCCCAGTTGAGTTGATCATTGATCACTCTTACCTCTTTTAATCAGTCCGTTGATCAATCACCATTCCCTTGGTTCATGATCATTAAGAAATAGCCATCTAGTCAATCTCTTGCTCTTGTCTCAATACCTTTCTTTTGTTCTCTTTAAGTGAGTTTCAATTACCTTTTCTTGTGGCTAGTCACTTCTTTTGCTGATTCCCCACGAGAGTCGTAATCGTCCTTTTGGTTGATCACAGTCGTACTTTTGAAACTAATTCTCTATTTCTCCTACAATCCCACTCTTTCTTCGGTCACACACGTCATCCTGTTAAACACCGAAACCCTTACGGAGTTCGCAACCTTCTCTTGGTTCTTCTCCCTTTGTTTGGTTAACCACTGCCTATCAGTTAAAACACCAATTTGCACTCCTTCTCAGTTAACCATAATCTATCTATTAACATATTGAGTTTCCTCTTGGGTTAATCACCTTCTCTTGGTTAATCACCCATTTTTCAGTTAACCACAGTCTATCTGTTAATACTGATCTACTTTTGAGTAAATCACCTTCGCTTGGTTAATCACTCGTTTCTTTTTGGTTAATCACGATCCTTCTATTAAAACCGAATCCCCAGCAGTTAGCGGCCTTCTCTTGGTTCAAATACTTGCACCCTTGGGTTAGTAACCTTCTTTTGGTTCAAATACCCTTTCTTCATTCAGGTATTGCTTGTTCAGTCAGTGTACCAAACTTCTTTGGGTTACGACCTTCGCTTGGTCCCACACCCGTCCTTTGGGTCACGACCTTCGCTTGGTCCCACACCCGTCCTTTGGGTCATGACCTTCGCTTGGTCCCACACCCGTCCTTTGGGTCTCGACCTTCGCTTGGTCCCACACGCGTTCTTTGGGTCACGACCTTCGCTTGGTCCCACACCCGTTCTTTGGGTCATGACCTTCGCTTGGTCCCATACCCGTCCTTTGGGTCACGACATTCGCTTGGTCCCACACCCGTCCTTTGGGTCACAACCTTCGCTTGGTTCTACACTCGTTCTTTTGGTTGATCACAGTCTATCTATTTCTCCTGCATGGTTGCAATCTTTTCTTTCTTCGATTAATCACTGTTTATCAGTTAATATACCAAAGTCCCTTCAGAGTCAAATGCCTTCTCTTAGTTCAGTACTCTCCTTTTGGTTCATCACAGCCTGCCTGTTGACACCAACTATTTTCCTCACAGAGTCTTAATCTCTTTCTCTTCGGTTAACCACTTCCAGTCAGTTAACATATTAAATCCTTATCTTCTTGGTTTCAACACCACCCCTTTGCTCACTCTCCAGTGGAGTCTCTTTTATCCTTTTACTCCTTTATCTTCTTGGTTTCAACTCCACTCTTGCACGTTATCCTCAGCACAGTCTCTATTCTTTTCCTTCGCACTTCTTGCTTGGTTTTGACACCATTTCTTTTGGATCCCCAATGGATTCTGTCTCTATCTTCTTTTGCTCTAGGTTTTGACACCACCTCTCTCTTTTCTTTCTTTTTCCGTCTTCATTACACGAACTACAGAAGCTCTGATTCTTCATTCATTTGAATGTAAGATACGTAGGCACGAGATCACAATGATCTTGGAGAGCACACTTCCACCTTCTTTCTTCTTCTCTTTTCCCTAGTTCCATGAACTACGGTGCTCTGATTTCCTCATTGCACTATGAGGGTACGTAGGCACGAGGGCCCTAATCCTCCACGATCATTTTTTTTCTTTCTTTCTTTATTTTCTTTTCTCCTCCCTCTCTCTCTCTCTCTCTCTCTCTCTCTCTCTCTCTCTCTCTCTCTCTCTCTCTCTCTCTCTCTTTCTTTTAGTTAGAAGCCTTTAGATAGATAACCCATTCATGCCTAGAAGCAAGTGAAATGGTTCTCGTCGAGTACGATGGATGTGTTAGGTGCTAGTACCTTCCTTTCGCATAACTGACCCCCATTCCCGTTTCTTTTCCCTTTGGGTTTTATCGATATTTTCCCTGTCCTCTAGGACTAAATAAAGTTCAGTGACGACTCTGTTGTATCTTTGAGTGTGCGATTCACTCAGGTATAAACCAACCATCTTTACATCCTCATTCCTTATCTCTCTCTGTCTCCCACATGGGATGTATGAGTCCGATCATAATGCTAACAACACCAAACATAGAACCACCTCTCCTAGAATTCATGTTACCGGCAAGAAGACAAGCTCTTCTCCTTCATTGGCAATCACAACGATTGAGTTCCACCACTTTCTCGTTGTTTCAAACATCTAGAACCACATTCATATTGCTCTTGAGATGGATAAATATCAATATGACACATGGGCCAAGCCCTTCTGAATCCATGCCCATTCTCATCGGGTTCTACATCATATTGTTCCCTCTACAAACAAGAAACCACAAGAAGATTCCTCTATTGCCATGTATGAACAGTGGACTACTCTTAACTCTACCATTCTTTAATGGATATATTCCATAATCTCCACTAACATGCTGACCACCATCCTGAAATTAGACTCCACTATTATGGAAGCCTGGAATCATTTGGCTGACATTTTTCAGGACAATCAGAAAGCTCACACTGTCACTCTCAAGTAAGAGTTCTCTAACACTCACATGGAGGATTTTCCTAATGTATCTTCTTACTATCAGCATCTTAAGATGCTCTCTGACTAGTTGAGGAATGTTGTATCTCCTATCAACAACCATCTTCTAGTTCTTTAACTGATATCTGGTCTTCCAAAAACTTATTGCAATGTTTCTACTTTGATTTGCCAAAGTAACCCTCTTCCCGCATTCTATCAAGCCAACTTTTTGTTCACTTTGGTAGAAGCTGCTATGGCTAAAATGACTAGCACCGATTCTCATTCTGTTATGCACACCACTCAACAGTGGCCTTCTGAAGACACCTCTCAATGTGGAAACCGTCGCCCAGTAAACCGTGCTCCCTCTTGTGGTAATCAGGGCCAAGGCGGGGGACGTGGTAATCGTCATGTTCCTCAGCCTAGAGCTTACAACGCCCATCCACCATATTTTTCTTCTAGATGGGTTGGGCTTCGCCACCTTGAGCTATGCTCGTATCAACCTCTTAGCGAGCACGTCCTACCGGTTCTCTGAAGCATTCAGGCATAGGCATATGTAGTTACTACATCATCTCAGACACCGACATACATTGAGGCCACTATGCATACCATGTCTTTCCACACTCTTAACAATCAATGGTACATGGATATTGGTGCAACATCTTACACAATAGCATCACAAGGTAATATCTCGTCTTATTCTCCTTTAAGCAATTCAAATCAGAAAGTTATTATTGGCAGTGGCCATGAAATTTTAATTCACGACATCAGACACAAATAAATAGCCACCTGTCATCAACCCCTTCACTTAAACCATGTCCTGCATGCTCCAAAAATTATTAAAAATTTAATATCTATGAGATGGCTCACCACTAACAACAATATCTTTGTTTCCTTTGAGATGTAACAGCCGTGGCGATCTATATCTTGTCATCACTCCCTCCAATTTTGCCGATCTTACGTCCAGTCTCTAGCACACTCATCTTGGTCACCCTGGCGTGTCTGTTTTAAATTACCTTCGCAAAAATAAGTTCATATGTTGTGAACCTTTTAATTCTTCTGTTATTTGTGATTCGTGTGTTTTAGGCAAACAGGTTAAATTGTCGTTTCTTTAATTCTCAAACTACAACTTTGATGCCATTTGATAATTTACATAGTGAGTTATGGACGTCTTTGTTTTTACGTTATGTTGGTCATAAATATTATGTATTATATTCAGATAATTTTACAAATTTCTTGTAGACCTTTTTTATTAGCAGAAAATCTCAAGTATTTGAAACGTTCAAGTTACTTACAAAACTTATTCAGACACAGTTTTTGCAAACTGTAAAATCTTTTCAATGTGACAATGGCAGTGAATATAATAATGAGCTATTTTGATAATATTGCATTGTTCATGTACTTATTTTTTTTCTCTTCTCCCCGCACATTCTCACAAAATGGGAAAGTAGAACGCAAAATAAGAACCATTAATAATATGATATGCATTATGCTAGCTCATTCTTCTGTTCCTACATCATTTTGGCAACATGCTTTTCACATGGCAACTTATCTTATAAACATTATTCCATGTAAAACACTTCAAAATCAATCACTAACACAACTCCTATATCATCGAAATTCCACCTACACACATCTACGAGTTTTTGGTTGTCTATGTTATCGTTTATTCTCGTCTTCTAACATTCATAAGTTACAACATCGGTTCACTCCGTGTGTCTTCTTGGGTTATTCATTGAATCATAAAGGCTACAAGTGTTATGATTTATCAAACAGAAAATTAATAATTTTGAGGCATGTTATCTTTTATGAAATGCAATTTCACTTCACCAAGATACATTCTCATTCCCCTCTCTCTTATAACTTCCTAAATGATGACCTACACCTTTACCTTATACATCAGTGACAAAATCAAATATCACCACCTATTACACATACCCAATGATGACTTTTCGGCAAGTGTACCGATAATGTCGTGGTAATAAAAAGATTGAATCCACATGGATTGCTATTTAACAAGACAATATTGTGTAATGCGTTAAAAATACTAAATAGGGGGTTTTGAGTTTTAATTATGAAAATAAAAGAAGATATTCTGACAAATTTACAAAAGCGGTCAGGTTATGTATAAAATCCCCTATTTCTCTATTGTTAATGTTCGATGCATTACAAGAATAATATCGTCACTATAACCCCACGACGAACTAACGAAACCGCTATACCTAATCCCTTGGTGTATAGCTCATTAATCAATACTCGGAGTTTTCTATCCCTAGTCCACCAACGTATGCAAGATTAGACAATGCAATAGAGTGTTAATTCCTAAGCCACTACTCGAAGTTTTCTATCCCAAGTCCACCAGCGTAAGCACAACAATTTCCCTGGGTCTAACACATAGACTAACGGTCATTATTCCCTATGTGCCCAAAATCAAGTTAAAAGAGTATCTCACATAAAAAGCATTTAGAACAAGGTGCAATTAAATAGAATTATAGATCAAATGATTCATGCAATATCAAATCAAACATGTGCCCCAACAATATCAAAATAGGTTCATCAAGCACAACCTAACCTATAGAGAATTAACTACTCGTAATTCAAATTACAATACTAAATAATAATAAGAGGTTTGCATAAGAATTCCCTTGAAGAATTTTCCTCCAATAGCTTCAAATGCTCTCCAAATATTCCTTATGGTGTTGTAAATCGTCACTTTTCGTGTAAAGTTGCAGATACCTCGAAAAGTACCAAAATCCCCCTTAAAAAGCCTTAGAATGGATCAGAATGCGTCAGAAAAAGTCTAGAAAAAGGATCATCGTGCGTGTGATGACATGCATCGCGCACACGATACAACTTTTACTTCCATATCTAGCGCGATGTACACGTTATTATTCCAGTAGCTGCATGTTTTTACTCCATTTTCACCTGATTTTCACTAAGTCCCTATTTCTCCACACTTAGTTATTTTTTCCTCTTTCTTTGACCTTTATTCTTCATTTTTGCTCCTCTTTAACTTGTTTTGATTCGTTTGTTCGATCGAAATCATGCAATGACAAAGTTTCATCACAACCCCAAACTTGAATCATTGTTTATCCTCAAGTAACTTGCCTGCACTACCAATTCCAAACACAAAACAAGTTGCACAATAATAATTGAACATCACCATATAAAATTTTTTACCCAACAATCGTTCTAGCTTCCAACTTCCATCCGGAAAATTCAGAAAACATCCTCAAAATTTGACAAGTACTCACCCTGTCTCTCATCTCACCATGACTTACTCAATGGATAAGGTATTCTCTCAATCAACATGCAAAATAGTTTATACATAGCTTGATTATGTTATAATATAATTCATCAAAGAAATAAAAACACACACGTTTGAGGGCTTTTTTGGTAGGATATTTTTGGGAAAGTAGGTTTAAACCTTTGGAGTTAGGTACCTAGTTCTCCTTCTCTTATCATACCCTTTTGTTCCTTCTTAATGGTACTAGAAATAATACTATTGTTGTCCTTATTATGCACTTATCATTCTTTTAGTCTCTTTTTTTATCTTTCCTTTTTTGAAGAAGTTCCTTTTTACACTTCTTATCTTTCTCAAAATTTTGAATTTTTTACCATTTTTTCTCTAGTACCCCAACCCCAAACTTTAAATTTTGCTCACTTCCAAGAGTAACCCCAAATTTAATCTTTTTTGTATCACTTTAGAACTACAATTCTATCTAACTCCAAAGAGAGGGTGGAAAGATAATATCTTTCAAGTCATGACTAAGAATTAAGGCTAAGTCACTGAAAGAAAGGCTAAGCTCAAAGTGGTTAGCAATGAATATACTTATTACTACAGGGTGGTTAAAAAGCCTCAAAGTTAAAAGCAAACAACTACTTTAGTGTGTGTTAATCAAACCAGACAAATTTAATTGGAAATAGTTCAAACCTAATAAACAAACAATGCAAGGATACACTTAATTGGGTATTTGTTCTAAAACCTCATGAAATTAAATACTTAACTGACGTGTAGTTAACATCTCTTTACACTTTGCAAACTACCCTGCCTCATCTTCCTGTAATGATTTATTCTTAATCATGGCAAGATGTGGTTTGATGTAATCGGGTAGTTCTGGATTGGGATCATTAAGGATCTGCTTTTTAGTCCTTCTCCAATGGGAGATTTTATCTATTAATTGCTCAATGGTGACTCTTCTCTCCTTTTGGACACCCTGATTGTTACTCTCCTCTTTTTAGTCCCCACTTCTTCTTTTTTCCATCAAATCCTCTTCTGCTATTTCATCTTCAGCCATGTTGGTTGTAGTACCCTAAATTTTGACCCAAGTTTTTTAGATTCTTCTTGCCAGCAAGGGGTGTCATTGGGATTTTAGGGGGTTCATCAGTATTGTTTGAGGCCCATTTGGAAATTTAGTTTAGCATAAGGTTTTAGAATTTATAAGAGTTTTTTAGAATAGAATTTAATTTTTTTTATTATATATAATGTTTGTTTTTATTTAGAATTTATCATTTTGATGAGGTTTCTTAGAAGCTAAGTTTTTAGGTGTTAGGATAATTAGGTTGATTTAGTTTTATTCAAATTAATAGTTTTTTTTTTCAAATTAATAAAGAGGATTTTGGGTTTTTATTTTAATTATTTAAGGAAAGAATTACTTTTTTATTTCTATTATTCATATTTTTTTGGGATTAATTGTTTTCTAATTTAGTCTAGTTTTATTAATTTCAAAAATTTTGGATCTAGGTGTAATTCGTACATTAATTAGTTTTTTGGTCTTTATTTATAATTAAGACTAATTTTATTAATAAATAATTGTTTTTTGAGCAGGTTTTAATAAATTATTTTATTTTTTTTATTTTTTATTGGTTTTATTTAGGATCATTAAGGGTCACGTTTTTATTTCTTCCAAAGTTATTATTTTTATTTTGTCATGGTTATATATATATTTAAGTTTATTCAATACTTGGTAAATATTATTTATTATTATTTATTAATTCTTATTTGGTCAAAATGTTGACCACGACTCTTCTTCCAATCCTGAAACCCTAATTGGGGCGGCTGAAACGGGAAAATTGGATCAAATCTAAAATCAGTGCAAAATCAAATCTTTGCATTTACAAACTAAAATCAATACAAATTAGGTTGCAAATTCAGATTACAAGTCAAAAAATCAATTACAAATCTCAAAACTATTTGAAAACAAATCGGATCAAATCAAAGGGGTACATCAAAAAATTCCTAATACATCAATCTAATTAAACTTCTAAAAAAAACTAAACCTAAGATATAAAAGGGAGAAGAATTTAGAAGACAAAGAAAAAGAAAACCCTAAGCTAACGATTGTTGGCACGAGAATTCTCATAACCCTCAGTAAAGCTCTCGATCCCAGAAAGGACTAGGGTTCACCATTAGAACCCTATAATCCTTGAGCTTAGCCCCATCGTACCTACAAATAAGAAAAGAAGAAGGATTAGAAGGAGGAATAGAGATAATCGGACAAAATACTACCAGAATCACTGCACGGAAGGTAATCCACAAAACTTAGCTTTTTAGATCTCGATAATGATCTGTGAGTGCTTGTTTGTGTTTGATTTTTTTTAATCCGGGTTGTTGTTGTTGTTTCTGGGTTTTTAGGGTTAGATTAAGGTTAGGGTTCTTCTTTCTAGGTTAGGGTTTGTGTGGGTTTCTGGGTTTTGGATGAAGATTGGGTTTAGGGTTCATAAGTTAGGTTAGGGTTCTTGGGGTTTGATTGAATTCTGGATTTAGATTGAAGGTAGGGTTAGGGTTCTTCCCAAGAACCCTAGGGTTCTTAGGGTTCTTCGTGGGGGGGGGGGGTTTAGGGTTCATGTGGCGTTGAAGATTCTGGTTGAATCCAACCGGAAATCTGGGTTTGGGGGCGTTTGGTGGTGGCCAGAGGCCGGTGGGTTGGTGGTCGGCGAGAGAAAACTAGAGAGAAGTGAGAGAGAAGGGATAGAGTAGAGTGAGAGACGGAAGGATAGAGAGAGAAAGAAAGGAGAAAAATGAGATTTTCTGAAGGGTTTGGGTTTAAATACCCCTTTGCATGCGCCGTAGATCCTCCACACGTGGTTCCTTGCTGGCGACAGGATCATGTGACCGTTGTAATTCTGTAGGGGAAGGAGCATGGTGTTCTCTCCTTTGACTTGGCGTAATAGCCGTTGATTCGCATTACTTGAACTGGTAATCATAATCAACGGATCAGGAATCTAAGCGTTTAGAACCATCTGATCTCCATCAGACGTCACGCATGAGTCCACCCGTTGACTCCACAGACTGGACTTTTTTTTTCTGGTTTTTGGGTTTAAAACAACTGGGCCTAGCACCCAGTTTACTTTTGGCGCCCCCCGCAAAATGGCCCATTTATTTTTTAAAGTGTTGTTGCACCCCCTGGTTCTTTTTTTTTTCTTATTTGATTAATTGAATTATTTAATTTAATTATTAATCATGTTTTAGGGTTAATTAGGAGATAAAAAAATATATGAAATTTAGGATGAAATTAGGGATTTAGGGGTTTATGTTTTTGGATTTTATTTTGTTAGATTTATTTTTATTTTTTTTAAATCACAATTAAATTAATTTTTTTATTTAAGTTGTGAAAATAGTTTTTTTTTTATTCTTTTTGTTAAATTAGGTTTTCTTGGTCTTTTTTTTATTTAATTGGTTAATTTTCATTTGAATTTGTTTTAATATCCACTTGTACAAACAAATTATTTTTTCTTAAGTTTTAGAGGATTTATGATTTTTCTTTGGAAAATTATTTTAAAAAGGATAAATATGAGGATGGGATAAAAAAAAATAGTTAACTTTGTTTTGGGATATAAATTTTTTTTTTAGGAATTATTTGAAATGTAGACATTATTTGGATTAATATGGATGAATTTTGTATTTTTGTCATAATGAGTTATTTAACTTTTGATTTGTGATTTTTTTTTTAAATTTAGAAATTGTTTTTTTTAAAGGGTATCTAAGGGTTTTTTTAAGGGATTTACAAAAAGGGATAAAGCTCTTGGTCCGAGAGCCTAAACAAAGGATGAGATAAGGGATAAGGGATAAAACTCTTTCTCCGAGAGTATAAACAATGGACAAAGGGATTTAAGGGATAGAACTCCTCATCTAGGAGTATAAACACTAGATTTAAGGGATAGAACTCTTTAACCAAGAGTATAAATAGTGGATGGGATTTAGGGATAGGATTTGGGATTTAGGAATAGGATTAGGGGGTAGGAATAGAGGAGGTGAACTACGGTTACTCTGATCCTTCATTTTGAGGGTACGTAGGTATAGGGTTGCAAACCAACCCTGGCGAGTATAATTAGGAAAAAACTTAGGTTTTCTTTTCATTTAGACAAACAAACATGCCCTAAACTCAAAGGTGGATCCCATTGAGTACAATGGAAGTAAGGGGTGCCTAACACCTTCCCTTTACTTAACCGACTCCCGAACCGTAGGAATCTCTACCTTAGGATATGATATTTAGGTTTTTCATTATTTTCCTTTAAAAAAATATGGTGGCGACTCGAATATTTTTGCCGGCCGCGACAGTTGGCGACTCTGCTAGGGACTCCTTCCTAGTGAGAGTCAATCATAGCCTTAGGATTTAGGGTTTTTGTTTGTCTTGGATGTTTATTTTTTTGGTTTTTATTTTATTGTTATTTATTTATTTTTATTTCATATATTTTTTTATTTAACATTTTGTTTTATTTTGTTATCATGCAAGGGATTGGGGCAATAAAAAAAAAGGGTGAAGCTAAAACCCAAAGCTTGGAGGATAACCCTAGAACCTGAAGTGGAACAGAAATGTTTTTGCGGGGGACGCAACGTCCCCTAAAATGCATTGATGCCACACTCAGAGTAAATCCCTCCAAAGTCGTCCTCACGAAAGGGCTATCCCCTCTCGTAGTGGAATGATTTGGATGTGGTCCGAGACTCTGAGAACCTTAACCTACCCCATACCAACCATGGAACTTATGTATTCAACCCTCAAGGGTTGTTACTAAGGTCATATCCCAAATGAGACTTATCCTGAAGGATTACCGTAGGAAGGCTTGCTCCTTCTCATGGTAAAACAAGGGTATAGTCTAAACATTTTTGGGTCGTTATGCTGGCCAAATTTAGGTAACCTACCTGTGAGGGGATTGGGTAGTCTTAACTTAGACCCAGCCTATTCTACGGAAGCCCACCTTACTAGGGGCATGCTTACACTTTACCTTTACCCTAATCAAGACATCATGTGCATTCATCTTCCTCACAAATTTTTCTTTTTTTTGCATTCACAGGAATCTTAAAATTTTACAAAAAAGGATTAAATCAAAGGACAATGGAAGTTGGAAAAAGGAGAACTCTCCCCATTAAAGTAAGGATATCAGACATAAAGGGCCTAAAGACTTACGCTGCTGAATTACCCAAGGAAAGAAGGAAACCTATACTTCGTAGGTATGGAGATATATTGGACTTGGTTCTATTTCCTATGCAAGAGGAGGGTCTAACTGCCTTGGCCCAATTTTATGATCCCGAGTTAAGGTGTTTCCAATTCAAGGACTTCCAAATAGCACCTACTTTAGAAGAGGTTCGAAAGATACTGGATTTCCCCAAAAACAATAAAGGTCCATTCAAAGCATTAGGGTATAGACCTTTATTAAAAGAGATGGCAAGTTGTTTGTATATTCGTGAAGAGGACCTACTGATAACACTGAAATACACTGTATATTTGGCTCTGATTTTACATAATTTTAGTCGTTTATTTGTTATTTTCCTTTGCTATTATGGTATTTTGTTTTACTTTCAGGTTTATTGCCTTATTTGAGCCCACAGTGAGAAAACAAAGCAAAACGGAGCAAAAACGGAGATTTCTTGTGAAAACATACACTAGCCGTTTCACTCAGCGAACGCCAAGGAGGACGCCATAGGCCTAACGACTTCACCCCCACGCCAACGGTCACAAAAGGCGTTTCACCTCCAAAATAACACTCGGCGGGCGCCGAGAGTGATAAATAGGGAACGGTTTGAAACGCTCAAGGCAGTTACATCTGAAGAATTTAGTTTATGAAACGTTTTTTCATTATGATTAGAGGCAGTTACAGCTGCGAATTTCCTATAAATAGGACTTGCATTTTCATTTTCATATTATCCAATCTTAGTTTCAACCTTAGGCAGAGAATTCACTTTGTAAAGCAATAATCCGTCACATCGAGGGGTTATTGCACTATAGTTGTTGGTTCGATTGGAGCACTGTAGTTAGAAGATTTACATTTCTCGCAATTTACTTTCCAGCCTTGTACCAGATTCAGTCTTCGCTTTGGAGCAGGTTTATTTATAAATCGCATTTTATTTTATTCCGCATTGCCTTTATATTATTTATTTTCTTGCACTGCTTTAAATTCGTTTATTTTCTGTCTCTGCTTTACTTCGTTAATTTATTTATCTGTGTGATCTGTTGTATTTTGGATCTGAACTTAAGCGTGACACTTGTGTTCACACTCTTAAAGTACACTATCACACTTCGCACAATTTTTATATTATAAATGTTTCCTTTAACAAACCAATTTATAATTATGTCTTTAATCACTATGTCTAGCTAATTTCCCTGTGCTAGAATGTGAGGATCGTCATTTCGACGATACTCCACATGTCTTCTCTTTAGAAATACTTTAGGGGCTGTTTTTGATTTTAATTAAACTCTTCTGAACTTAAATTGATCGGTCATTACGTAAACAAGACCGTGTTTTTGTTTGTGTAATGACTGTGACTAGATCGGGTAAGATCGAAAGCCGTCCGGCATTTTAGAAAAGAGTTTATTAGTTGTTAGTTGATAAATACAGCGGAAGCACTTTGTTAACTAACTAGGAAAGTTTTATATTATTAGAAAGAGGTTTTAAAACTATTTTCGGACGCGTTTATAGATTTAGGATCCGGTTGGCCGAGCATATGCCGGAAACCCTTTGGTATAAAATATTTTCAATCGAAAACACTTTTTAACTAAGTCTTAGAAGTAATTATATAAAAAAGGACCTTCAACACTTTAACGCAAGGAGCGACCGGTGCAGCGTGAGCGGCTGGTATAGATTAAAGGTTAGGTCTGTTTCCGATCACGCTAACGCGGCGGATCCTTTTTAATTAACTCTATTTCAAAGAAAGAAACATTGCCCCGTAAGTGTTACTATTTAGAAGATAGGAGTATTGTTTGATTGATGTGAATTACATTCCAGCATATTTATTTATCTGATTAATTTCTATTTTCGTTCAGTTTAAACTTGTACTCAGATTTCTATTAGCCTTAGATAAGCACCGTAACAATAGCAATCGATAGATTTGACATTGGTCTCTGTGGGAACGATAAATCTTTTATATTACTCTGACGTACTCCTTATACTTGCGGATAGCACGCATCAAGTTTTTGGCGCCGTTGCCGGGGACCAATTACGTCAAAATTTCGTACCCTGTTGTTACACCGTCTAGACTAAGGCATCCCTTAGCCGGTAAATGCGAAGAACTCGCAGTACCGGAAACCTAGTTGATCCTTTAGAAGAGCCTGAACGTTACGCCCGAGCTCGTCTTTTACTTCGAAAACTCAAAAGAGCAATGGCAGAAGAAGAAAACGCTAAACCTCTTAAGGATTTCGCCCTACCCTCTAACGAAGAACCCCATTCTAGTATAGTTAATCCAACTATACCAGCCAATAACTTTGAATTAAAACCATCTCTATTACAAATAGTTCAACAGAACCAGTTCGCAGGTCTTCCTATGGAAAACCCGAACCAACATCTTAAAGTTTTTATTCAACTAGCAGATACCTTAAAAGCGAACGGAGCTCCTCCTGAGGCAATACGTCTAAGACTATTCCCATTTTCCCTCAGAGATAGAGCCCGATCATGGTTAGATTCCCTTCCAGCCAACTCTATAACCACTTGGAATGACCTAAAGAAAGTATTCCTTGCTAGATACTTCCCACCGAGTAAAACTGCTGTCTTACGAAACCAAATAACCCGATTTACCCAAAGCGAGGGAGAATCACTTTTCGACGCTTGGGAAAGATATAAGGAACTATTAAGAGCATGTCCACATCATGGCTTAGAACAATGGCTCATAATCCATACCTTTTATAATGGACTCATGTACAACACCAAGATGACCATAGACGCTGCCGCTGGTGGCGCTCTAATGAACAAACCCTACGCCAAAGCTAGCGCTCTCATTGAGGATATGGCACAAAACCATTACCAATAGGGGACCGAACGAGCACAAGTAAAGAAGAAAGAGACCAAAGGAGGTGTGTATGAGGTAAGTTGTTTTGACCATATGAATGCAAAAATGGACGCTATAGCCCAAAAAGTAGAAAACCTAACTATAAACCCCACAGCAACTGTAGCAGCAATACAACCCGGATGTGAAATCTGTGGAACCTTAGGACATACAATGGCTGAATGCAACCTGTTAGCCGAAAGCCCCACAGATCAGGTCAATTACGCCCAAGGAAACCCGTATTCAAACACATATAACCCTGGATGGAGGAATCACCCAAACTTTTCATATAAGAATAATAACCCTACTCAAAATTCAACACCTCAAAGACCACCCGGTTTCCAACCTCAAAGACCCAACCAACCTACAACTTATGCTCCTCAGAAGTCAAATCTTGAGAAGAAGATGGACGAATTCATCTCAGCTCAATTACAGCAAAACAAGGAGTTCATGAACCAAAACGTTCACATTAATGGACTAATTACTCAATTGGGTACTAAACTCGATTCTGTAATCACCCATAACAAAATGCTGGAAACCCAAATCTCTCAAGTAGCACAACAACAATCTACTCATACTACACCAGGAGGACAATTTCCTGGACAACCTCAACCTAACCCTAAAGGGCATGCTAATGTTATAGCCCTAAGGAGCGGAACCACTTACAATGGGCCAATAAACCCCAGGTTGAATAATCCCGAACCTCCTAGAAAAGTTGTGATCACACCGGAGAAAGAAGTTGAGAAATCAGTGGAACCTGAGAAATCTAAAGATACGGAAGTTAAGGAGAAGGAAAAAGAAGAAAATGAAAAAGTTTATGTACCACCTCCTCCTTACAAACCTCCGATCCCATACCCACAAAGACTTAAACAAACCAAATTGGATAATCAATATAAGAAATTCATAAAAGTGATTGAGAAACTCCATGTAGAGATTCCATTCACCGAAGCTATTACCCAAATACCATCTTATTCCAAATTCCTTAAAGACATTTTAACCAATAAACGAAGATTAGAAGATCCTAAACCTATAGAATGCAATTCAATCGCTGAGAATAAGCTTTCTAAGAAAGAGAAAGACCCAGGAAGTTTTTCTATCCCTTGTGTTTTAGGAAACCAAGTTATAGATAAAGCGCTTCTGGACTTAGGAGCAAGTGTAAGCTTAATGCCTTTAGCTGTTTGTAAAAGGTTAAACCTAGGAGAATTACAACCAACTAGGATGTCTCTCCAATTAGCTGACAGATCAGTTAAATATCCAATTGGCATTCTGGAAGACGTCCCAGTTAGACTTGGTCAACTTTATATTCCTACAGATTTCGTAGTAATGGACATTAAAGAAGACGATGAGATCCCGATTCTTTTAGGTAGACCTTTCTTATCAACGGCCGGAGCTATAATTGATGTTAAGAAAGGAAGAATGACATTCGAGGTGGGTAATGAAAAAGTAGAATTTATCCTATCCCAATTCTTAAATGCACCAGCCATAGATGACTCGTGTTATGTCATTGATATAATTGATGAATGCATAAGAGAATTAGATAAAGAAGATCCAGTAGAAACCATCAAACTACCGTCGATCCCCATAATGGAGGACGATGAATTCGAACATTTACCTAAACCCTATATAGATAACAGTCTTTATGAATGCTTGGCACTTACCCCAGATCATATGCCATGTCAGAAAAAACCATCAATAGAGCTTAAGGAGCTACCTAAGAATCTAAGATATGAGTTCTTAGATGAAGAATTAAATCGCCCAGTC
Source organism: Lathyrus tuberosus (assembly GCA_022829125.1). Lineage (NCBI taxonomy): Eukaryota > Viridiplantae > Streptophyta > Magnoliopsida > Fabales > Fabaceae > Lathyrus > Lathyrus tuberosus. The sequence goes on along the minus strand of JALAZF010000111.1, from coordinate 7,306,232 downwards.
ATAGTCAGTGCCACGTTAGATGGTCCTGAAACCAATCAACTCTTAGATGTTTTACGAAGATATCCCTCAGCTCTAGGTTATAAAATTTCCGATCTCAAAGGAATAAGTCCTTCTGTGTGTATGCACCGAATTATGCTAGAAGAAGATACTAAACCCTCCAGGGAACATCAACGAAGGATAAATCCTATCATGAGTGAAGTAGTAAAAAAGGAAGTGTTAAAGTTATTAGAGGCTGGAATAATATACCAAATATCTGATAGTAAATGGGTAAGCCCCGTACATGTGGTACCTAAGAAAGGAGGTGTCACCGTTGTACAAAACGAAAAAGGAGAACAAATAGCCAAACGTGTAGAAAATGGTTGGCGGATGTGTATCGATTACAGAAAACTTAATAAGGTGACTAGGAAAGATCACTTCCCACTCCCATTCATTGACCAAATGCTCGAACGTTTAGCTAGACATTCTTACTTTTGCTATTTAGATGGATACTCAGGATTTTTCCAAATACCCATTCACCCTGACGATCAGGAGAAAACAACCTTTACATGTCCCTATGGAACATTTGCTTACAGACGAATGCCATTTGGGCTATGCAATGCCCCAGCCACTTTCCAACGCTGTATGATGTCAATCTTCGCAGACTTCCTTGATGAGATCATGGAGGTATTTATGGACGATTTCTCGGTATGTGGATCCAGTTTTAAAATCTATTTAACAAACCTTGAGAAAATCCTGGAAAGATGCGTAGAAGTCAACCTTGTTCTAAATTGGGAAAAATGCCACTTTATGGTAACTAAAGGCATAGTACTAGGACACATAGTGTCCGAGAGAGGCATTGAGGTTGATAAAGCTAAAATAGAAGTGATAGAAAACCTTCAACCACCCAAAACCATAAGAGAAATCCGAAGTTTTCTTGGACACGCCGGTTTCTACCGACGCTTCATTAAAGATTTCTCCAAGATAACTAAACCATTAACCAATCTACTTATGAAAGATGCCGAATTCAAATTCGATGATAAATGTCTTGAAGCCTTTAAATACCTGAAACATGCACTGATTTCTGCACCTATAATTCAACCCCCTGATTGGAATCAACCTTTTGAAATTATGTGTGATGCTAGCGATTACGCTATAGGTGATGTTTTAGGGCAAAGGAAAGATAAGAAACTCCATGTAATTTACTACGCCAGTAGAACCTTGGATGCGGCTCAGCTGAATTATGCCACAACCGAGAAGGAACTCCTGGCTGTAGTCTTTGCAATCGACAAATTCCGATCCTATTTAGTAGGAGCAAAAATCATAGTCTACACTGATCACGCAGCGATAAGATATCTATTAAGCAAAAAGGACGCTAAGCCTAGATTACTACGCTGGATCCTTTTACTCCAAGAATTCGATTTGGAAATCCGTGATAAGAAAGGCACTGAGAATATGGTCGCTGACCACCTCTCAAGGCTTGAATATCTAAAACCAGGTCTTGTACCTATCAATGATGATTTCGCATACGACAGATTAGTAGGGGTAGTTAGAACCATCCAGGTCATCCTTATTCCGAAGAAGACATTGAAAAAGCACTCACAGTTACAACAGTACCTTGGTATGTAGATTTTGTTAATTACCTAGCAGCCGATATCATACCCCCTGATTTAAATTACCAACAGAAGAAGAAGTTCTTTCATGACGTAAAACACTTCTATTGGGATGAACCCCTTCTATTCAAGAGATGCGCGGACGGCATTTTCCGTCGCTGTGTCCCTGAAGAAGAAGTTGAGAATATAATTAAGCATTGTCACTCTTCACCATATGGTGGACATTTAGGCTCATCCAAAACATGCGCTAAAATTCTTCAAGCAAGTCTTTTTTGGCCAACATTATGGCGCGATGTTCATGCCTACATTGTAAAATGTGACAGATGCCAACGCACAGGGAACGTCTCAAGGAGAGACGAAATGCCTTTGAAAAATATTCAGGAAGTAGAACTCTTCGATGTTTGGGGTATAGATTTTATGGGACTATTTCCATCTTCAATGGGAAACAAGTATATCTTGGTAGCCGTTGATTATGTATCCAAATGGATTGAAGCCATAGCTGCACCCACCAACGACACTCGTGTAGTCATTAAACTATTTAAAAACTATATTTTCCCTAGGTTTGGAGTACCCCGATTGGTTATAAGCGATGGAGGGTCGCACTTCATATCTAGGATATTTGAGAAACTATTAAAGAAATACGGAGTGAAACACCGAGTAGCCACACCGTACCATCCACAGACAAGTGGACAAGTTGAAGTCTCCAATAGGGAAATAAAACAAATCTTAGAAAAAACCGTATCGATCTCTAGAAAAGACTGGTCCTTAAAACTACAGGAAGCCTTGTGGGCTTATAGGACCGCTTTCAAAACCCCTATAGGAACAACCCCTTATCAACTAGTCTACGGAAAATCTTGCCATTTACCCTTTGAACTTGAACATAAGGCCTACTGGGCCATAAAAACCCTCAATATGGATTACTTAACAGCCGGAGATAAACGAATTCTAGATATTCATAAATTAGAAGAACTACGCCGGGATGCTTATGAAAATGCCATAATATATAAAGAAAGAACCAAAGCATGGCATGACAAAAAGATTATCCGAAAAGAATTCAACGTAGGCGATCCTGTACTTCTTTTCAATTCTAGATTACGATTGTTTCCAGGTAAATTACGCTCAAGATGGACTGGACCCTATGAGGTCACAAAAGTCCTGAAATCAGGAGCATTTGAAATTGCAAATTATTCATGTAGTCCCTTTCTAGTGAATGGACAAAGATTGAAACCCTACTATGGAGGGGACATCCCTACTTACTACTCAGGTCACACTCTGATAGAACCACCTATAGCAACATCTACAACGTAAGTTTTTCAGTCGTCGAGCTAACGACGTTAAACAAGCGCTGCGTGGGAGGCAACCCACGATTTTATTTTCGTTATTTTTAATAGAATTTATTTATTTTTTATATTATAATAGTGTTTTTACATGATTAACTTATGCAATTGCTATGTTTACAGGTTACAGGTCACATCATCTCAGACATTCCACACTAACTTTCTTTGCAGGATGCAGAGCTATGATGACATGCACATTGTGTTCAGAGATGACGAACAGAGGAAGAAATACGTAGTCCTTTCTGAGCGACCAATCCTACCCACTAGGTACCCTGACCCTAACTGTCTATCAGCCTTAGGTATTGAGGCCAGTGTGAGATACCTTTGTCACCAGCTCGAATGGGATGAGTATTCTGAAGCGATGAATGTAACTTATAAGCATCTGACCTTAGAGTTCCTCAGCTCACTCATCTATGAACCTTATAGTGGAAGAGGTTATAAAAGTGGAAGCATAAAGTTTAGACTATTTGGAAATGAGTATGCCCTGAACCACAGAGATTTTGCTAGAATACTTGGTTTTCAGTGTGGCCTGGATGCAATCCACTTTATGCATGAAACCAATGTTATGCAAGATGAACTTGACTCGTTCTGGAGCAAAATCACCGGTGGAGGAGGACCTGATCCTTCCACCCAATTGGCAAGCAAAATCCACAATCCAGCTTTCCGTTATTTCCAAATGATCCTAGCTGAGACCTTCTTTGGTAGGAGTGATACTGAGAACCAAGTTACTGCAGAAGAGATTCTGATGCTCTTTTGTACTGCTGAATCACGACCATTAGCCAGTGGAAATTTTCTGATATATAACCTGTATTTGATTGCTGCATCTTCCAAAGGACCCATCCATGTGGGCGGTACGATCACACACATAGCTCATGCTTTAGGTCTAGCCAACAAGCTGACTCACCTTACATCCCATTGTGGCTATACCCTGATTGAAATTCCTCACTGCCTTGACCGTGGTCTTATTAGGAGAGCATTCTTTAGTGCGGATAACTATAAGCTCCTAATAGACAACGAAGTCATTCACCACTTTGGACTACCAAACCATACCCGAACTAGTGTCCATGATAGAGCTAACTGGTCATACGCTTTGGAAGGCTAGGACGAGACGCCAGTCAAACCAAGAAACCACTCTGTACCAGAATACCACCCTTCACCTTACCCTGAAAGGACTACTGTTTATTCCTCTAACGTTAATCTGCAACGCAGGAACTTATATTCAGAGTTTGACGCTATGCGCAAGGAGATCATTTCTCTTCGCGAGGAATGCGCAGAGCTCACCTTGCAGATAGAGATCTCAGACGCTACGAACGTTTCATCATATGATCTTTTGGAACAGGAGATTTACGACCTCAAGCGCCAGCTTGCAGAGGCACGAACACCTTGTCCTCACATGACTTAGGGTGTCCGTCATCAGTCTTCTTAGGAGACATTCAGAAGCTCTGGAGCATAGCTCATACTTTGTGTGGAGGAGATTTACCTCATGCTTGTTTAGATCGTTTATTTTACCGCACTACTATCTTTATTGTTATTGTGATTTTTATCAGACTATTAGTGGATTTTATTTTTCGTGGTTATTAGAATTATGGCAACCTTATGTTTCTTTTGAGAGTGTTATTTCATTTCGAAATATAATAAATATCTACTCCAGTATAATATATTGTCTGTATTTAATTTTCGTTTATTCATTTTATTATAAAAATAATAATAATAATAATAATAATAAAATAAAATAATAATAATAGTAATAGAAGTAACTGTTATTTAAATAAAACAATTACAAATATATAAATATAAATAAATAAAATATTCTCTTTGTTTCTTTCATATTCCAGTGTACTATAGACACCCCCAGGAAAGAAAATTGAACCAGCCAAGGCCAAATCCGTTCCAGCCCATTTTTACAGTCCGCGGACGCGGATCCCCCTTCGGCGGACGCGGAAGCGATCTGGGTTCTAAAACGAACCAGAATTAGAAAACCCATTTTTTTCCAACTCTCTTCATCTCCTACCTCCATAAACTCGAATTTAACCACCATAAATCCCCATTAAACCCTTAAAATCCATTATTTCATAACTTCCCTATCACCATTACATATTCCATTACCCATCATATCTATAAAATCCATAGATCTCACCAAAATCTACAAAAACTAAAATACCCATTCCCCACCACCAAAGCTTCATTTTTCCTCAATAATGGCAGCGGGGAACCAAGAAAATATCATCTTTCGGGATGGAGAGGATGGAGTCAAGCAATGGGAAAAATGGGACCGGCTTCGGACACGCAACATTCTTGCGACCAGGTACGTTAATGATACTTGTCTCTATAGCCTAGGTATTAGATTTAGCGTATTTTATTTATTACAAAATTTGAAATTAGAGAATATTTTTATTCGCAAGGAGCCTACCTACGAGAGGCTAACCCGCGAATTTTTGAGTTCTTTAGAGTATACTGTCAGAGAGAACACTGCCAGCACAGTAGGCACAGTGAGATTTAGGATGTTTAATGTTGAATACATTTATACCACTGATGCACTTGCTGAGTTATTAGGATTCGATTTTGGGAATGGTGCGGCCTGTGAGGCGCCCATAGACACGGGTTGGTCAATTGAGGCTTTTCAAATGTGGAGAGACATATCAGGCCAAACCTCTTCCTCCTTTGATGGAAATTTGGCTTCTGACATTCATAACCTGGCCATACGGGTATTTCGCCTTTTAGTAGCTGATACTATTTTTGCCCGAGAGAACTCTAACAAAATGAATTCCAAAGAATTCATATTTTTACAGGCTGCTTTACTCAAGAGAAGATTAAATCCTGTACCATTTATGTTGTCGCATATGAGGGCAGTTGAGAAAAAGGGCAACACCGTGTCTTTTGGAGGGTTGATTATCTTCATTGCACGAGCCCTGCACCTGGACGCCGAGTTGGCCACATTAGAACCACTTCCGTCTCGTACTATTGATTTAAAATTTTTGCGAGATATGCGTTTATGCAAAACGAGGCCAGAAGGAGGATATATCCTCATGGTTCGCAATGCTGCCATCCCGAGTGTCGCACTACCCTGTTCAGCACGCACAGATGTGCGCAAAAGAGAAAACTGGCTCTATGATTTAAAGGTTGCTCCTGTTTTAGGCCCATTGCTTCCAAACGTCCCTGAGGACGAGGGAAATGAGACAGATGACGAATATGAACATATGGAGCAGTCTCCCATTCCTGTATCACCTGCACACACCCCACCAGTTACTAACCATCCTGCAGGTACCTCTTCCAGATTTTACATAACTCAAGAAATGTGGCAAGCACAACAAGCCAGAGAAGAAGAGCGTGATGGCTTATTTTATGCCATGTACCAACAGCAGCGGGAGATGATGGACTTTATGCGGGAGTCACAACAATCCACTCTTGAGAGTTTCCAAGCACTTAGAGATCAAAATGCCTCTCTAATCGAGAGGATTGAGCAGATGGAGCTGTCACCTACTATCCGACACCGCAGTAGGAGCCGTCGTCCCAGACGCCCAGGGCATGGTGGAGAAGGCCCCAGTGGCCGACACGATTGAGTACTTGGTTTCACCTATCCCTTTCTCACTTTTATCGAAACATTGAGGACAATGTTCGGTTTAAGCGTGGGAGGAGATATTTACTGTTTTTAGTATTTATTTATTTACTGTCTTCTAGTGTAGTTTAGTTTATGTGATTTACGAGTCATTTTATGTAGTTTATCAATTCTTCCAATTCTTGAGCCTTAACAAAAAAAATTTTAACAAAGAAACAGCATTATTTTTTTCGATTATTTGGGCTATCAGGACAAGTAAGATCAATTGCAAAGGCTTGGGAAAACTATTTGAAAAATCGATATCGTTTTTACACCGTAAGTTTCTCAATTATAGGAGCTTATCTAGATTCTTATTATACAGTGGCCTTAAAATCTCACCCTCCATCTCTAACCTTTAAGTAGTTTATTTTAGCAGTCAGCACCATCTTAATCACCGCTAAGTGACAAACCGATGCAAATAGGTAAAAATCCTGCCAAAGAAAAGAAAAAAAAAGAAAAAAAAATAATAATAAAAAGAAAAAAAAATAATAAAAAAATAATATAAATAATTTCAAGAAGATGTTCAAGTATCTTCAGAAAAAATACAAGAATTGGCAAAAAGGATATGAATTACCACAGGTTATGTTCACCATGCGAGTGAGAGATAACGGGCTTAATGTGATTGCGCTTGAATGAAAAGGGGTAAGAAAGGGATGAGTAAGATAGGCCTAAGTATAATATCACGGTGTGGATTAGTTTGTGTAGGAGAAAAACTTATGCCCGCAAATCGCGGAAAGTGTCATTACGATACCCTTGGTTCATGAGTTAGTACCTACAGATGCATTATTGATCAAACTCAAGTTCTTAGCCCATATCAGTTTAGTGCGTGTTTGCTGTTTTCCTTTGTTTACTTATCAGAGTTTGCTTGAGGACAAGCAAAGGTTTAAGTGTGGGAGAATTTGATAACACTGAAATACACTGTATATTTGGCTCTGATTTTACATAATTTTAGTCGTTTATTTGTTATTTTCCTTTGCTATTATGGTATTTTGTTTTACTTTCAGGTTTATTGCCTTATTTGAGCCCACAGTGAGAAAACAAAGCAAAGCGGAGCAAAAACGGGGATTTCTTGTGAAAACATACACTAGTTGTTTCACTCAGCGAACGCCAAGGAGGACGACATAGGCCTAATGACTTCACCCCCACGCCAACGGTCACAAAAGGCGTTTCACCTCCAAAACAACACTCGGCGGGCGCGGAGCAGGGGTCGGCGGGCGCCGAGAGTGATAAATAGGGAACGGTTTAAAACGCTCAAGGCAGTTACATCTGAAGAATTTAGTTTATGAAACGTTTTTTCATTATGATTAGAGGCAGTTACAGCTGCGAATTTCCTATAAATAGGACTTGCATTTTAATTTTCATATTATCCAATCTTAGTTTTAACCTTAGGCAGAGAATTCACTTTGTAAAGCAATAATCCGTCACATCGAGGGGTTATTGCACTATAGTTGTTGGTTCGATTGGAGCACTGTAGTTAGAAGATTTACATTTCTCGCAATTTACTTTCCAGCCTTGTACCAGATTCAGTCTCCGCTTTGGAGCAGGTTTATTTATAAATCGCATTTTATTTTATTCCGCATTGCCTTTATATTATTTATTTTCTTGCACTGCTTTAAATTCGTTTATTTTCTGTCTTTGCTTTACTTCGTTAATTTATTTATCTGTGTGATCTGTTGTATTTTGGATCTGAACTTAAGCGTGACACTTGTGTTCACACTCTTAAATTACACTATCACACTTCGCACAATTTTTATATTATAAATGTTTCCTTTAACAAACCAATTTATAATTATGTCTTTAATCACTATGTCTAGCTAATTTCCATGTGCTAGAATGTGAGGATCGTCATTTTGACGTTACTCCACATGTCTTCTCTTTAGAAATACTTTAGGGGCTGTTTTTGATTTTAATTAAACTCTTCTAAACTTAAATTGATCGGTCATTACGTAAACAAGACTGTGTTTTTGTTTGTGTAATGACTGTGACTAGATCGGGTAAGATCGAAAGTCGTTCGGCATTTTAGAAAAGAGTTTGTTAGTTGTTAGTTGATAAATACAGCGGAAGCACTTTGTTAACTAACTAGGAAAGTTTTATATTATTAGAAAGAGGTTTTAAAACTATTTTCGGTCGCGTTTATAGATTTAGGATCCGGTTGGCCGAGCATATGCCGGAAACCCTTTGGTATAAAATATTTTCAATCGAAAACACTTTTTAACTAAGTCTTAGAAGTAATTATATAAAAAAGGACCTTCAACACTTTAACGCAAGGAGCGACCGGTGCAGCGTGAGTGGCTGGTATAGATTAAAGGTTAGGTCTGTTTCCGATCACGCTAACGCGGCGGATCCTTTTTAATTAACTCTATTTCAAAGTAAGAAACATTGCCCCGTAAGTGTTACTATTTAGAAGATAGGAGTATTGTTAAATTGATGTGAATTACATTCCAGCATATTTATTTATCTGATTAATTTCTATTTTCGTTCAGTTTAAACTTGTACTCAGATTTCTATTAGCCTTAGATAAGCACCGTAACAATAGCAATCGATAGATTTGACATTGGTCTTTGTGGGAACGATAAATCTTTTATATTACTCTGACGTACTCCGTATACTTGCGGATAACACGCATCACCTACAAGCTCATTGGAAAATTAAAGATGACTTCGAAGGGTTCCCTAAATGGTTCTTAGAGAGTAAAGCTAGTCACTTTGCGGCTTGCAAGAATTGGGTAGCCCTAGACGCCATCATGGTATTACTTATCTTTGGGTTAGTCTTATTCCCAAGTGTTCCAAACTTCATAGACATCACCGCTGTCAATCTATTTCTGGCTGTTACCCTTGGAGAAGAAGACTATTCAACAGCTCTCTTGGTAGATATATACTTCACTCTCCATTGTAGGTTTGAGAAGAAGGGAGGAACTATGTTATGTTGTCCTCAGCTATTATACAAGTGGTTGTGTTCCCATATAGTGAAGGACATAGGAGACATGAGACAAATGAAGGCCTACGAGTGGTCCCAATATCTGGTATCCCATGTTGGTAAAGACATCCTATGGTTTCCCCAAATAATCCAAAGGGATGATGTGATCTTAAGTTGTGGGAACTTTCCTAATGTACCTTTGATTGGCTCAAGAGGGTGCATAAGCTATAATCCTATTTTGGCGATGAGGCAGCTAGGACACCCTTTGTCCTACAAGCCAGAAGACAAGTTGCTAAAAGGCTTCGTCCTACAAGGTGTGAAAGGAGATCATCCTGATGTCCTAAGGATTTTTGAAGCATGGAAGCAAAGTATAAAAGGGAAGAGCAGTCTGAAAAGGTCAAGAGAGGAATCAAGGGTCCCATATTCACAATGGATGGAGGAAAGGATAAGGAAGATGAAGCTTCCCTTTACTTTAGATGGTCCCGTTGATCCCATGGTTCCTCCACCTACCGCAATCTCCATGGAAGAAAGTGAAAAGCTTACGGAGACCATTTCCAGATTGACAAAAGAAAAAGATGAATGGGAGGCTAAATTCTACCAAGCTACTAGAGAAAGTAGCCAGCTGAGGTTGAGCCTTAAGGAAGCCATGGAACAATCGAAGGTCAATGAAGGATTAGCTCGAATGGAGGAGGAAAAGAAGGAGCATGCCCATGCTGATCTTCAAGCTATGAGCTCACGCCTTCAAACTCAACAAGCGGACCTAGATAGGGCTTGGAGGCAAAGGGACGAATGGAGAAACTTATGGATGTCCTCAACACAAAGGGAGGTCAGAGAAGGGTATGATAGGCGAATCTTTGACTTAGAATCTGAGGTTCAAAGTTTGGCAGATGCTCTCCTCAGGAGTAAAAGGCAAGCGTTGGATGCGATCGTGCGGATGAGAACAGCTGCAGAACTTCTTGCCAAATAACCTGAAGGGTGGTTGCAAGCTCAAGAGGAAAACCAGGCACTTAAGAGAGCCTATGAGGAATTGGAAGCATCCTATGAAGAGCTTAGAGAGTGGGGCCACTATGCTGAAGTCCACAATAGCCAATTGGAGCACACCGTTGCAGAAGACTTGGCAATCATGGATAATCTACAAAGGGAAAAGGCATACTTTGAAGACAGATATGATAAGTTGGTTTTTCTGACCAATGACCTTATACATGAGATCCCTCAGAAATTAAGGGAAGCTGATGAAATAGCCATTATTTTCAAGCCAGCAAAGGAGATTTCTGATTTCCTTACACTTTGTCGTGAGATGGTGGAAGACTTCAGAGCCAGAATTAGGAGAAGGATTTAGGCTTTTTATGTTTGGTTTCTTGCTTTTTGGGATTTTGTTATGAATATTTTAAGGGTTATCCCTAATTTGGTTTTGCTTATGTAATAAATAGGGCTTCGACCCTAAGTACTCTCTTTCATTAATAAAAATGTTTGAATTTTCATTATAAGATATAAAAGAAAGGGCATTAAACAGAAATCATTTTGTTTCTCAGAATCTTCGCAACAATCTGACTTCTCGACCCAACACCGTGCTTACCAGAGGAAAGCTATGGAACGAATGGAACAGAATCACATTGCTCTAAAGGGATATGTGGATATTGCCAAGCGAAATGTGGAGGAGATGAAGGACAAAATCGACCAGCTGACTCGAGCTATCCAGAATATGATAGCAAGAGACACCGAGGCTAGTAACCGTAGGAATGCTCCTACCCCTCCTCCCTAATATGAAGATAGCAATCCTCTTTTGGGATTTGTGGCTGACTTGGAACGTGAGGCTTTAGAGGCTAGTAAAGGGAAGGCTAACACTCAACATCCTGTAGGGTCTGTTCCTCCACCCGAGCATAATGGAGAATCACGACCCATACAAATACCTGTCACTCGTGAGGTCTCTAATGACTGGCACCTCCAATATGGAGAAGAATACTCAAGGCAAGTATTTCGTGAAACCAAACCAGCTGTCGTGGAAGGAAGAAAGGAGGATGAAAAGTATAAGATAATTAAGGAACGGTTAAGGGCTGTGGAAGGATCCAAGATCTTTAGGATTGATGCCTTGGAAATATGCTTGGTACCCGACGTGGTCATGCCTCCTAAGTTTAAGGCGCCTACCTTCGAGATGTACAAAGGGGTTAGTTGTCCCAAAAGCCACATTCGGATGTTTTCCCGAAAGATGGGGGCACACGCTAAGGACGAAAAGCTGATGATGCATGTTTTCCAAGACAGCCTTAGTGGGGCATCCTTGGACTGGTACATGCAGCTGGAAAGAACCTACATCAAGAACTGGGATGATTTGGTAAGTGCCTTCATAAGGCAATACCAATACAATGTAGACATGGCCCCTAATCGCATGCAGTTGCAAAACATGTCTCAGAAAGGGAATGAATCATTCAAGGAGTATGCCCAGAGATGGAGGGAGCTAGCTTCTCGTGTGCAACCTCCATTAAGGGAAAGCGAGTTAGTAGACACATTTATGGGAACGCTGCAAGGGATATATTACAAGAAGATGATTGGATCTGTCTCAATTGGATTCGCAGATTTAGTTATCATTGGAGAAAGAATTGAGAATGGTTTGAAAAGTGGGAAGATTGGAAAGTCATCCTCCAGTCAATCAAACAACCGAAGGTATTCTGGTAATGGTTCAAAGAGGGAGGCCAACGCCATTTCAGCTGCACCTTATGTGGCTGCCATGGCTCCCAATCAAGCAACTCCTACAATACAAATGTGTAATACCCCATATTATTGTAAATGCTCAATTGGATATCAGACGAGATCAGATGAGTACCTATGTGCTCTATCTTGGGATAATTGGATTAATGGAATCGTCTAAGTACTTTAAGTATTAACATTTGGGATCAATAGAGCAACTGGAGAACTCTTAAGAGATCAATTATTTTATTAAAGAGATGGATTAATAATTGATAGTTCAAGGAAGTTAATTTTGGTAATTATAGTAATTGATCAATTGGGTTGAGACGACAAAATATCAATTGGAGATATTTTGCCCGGTTGGATTTATATTATATAATATAGTATTATATATATATTGTTAGAAAGGGAAGAAGAAAAATAGTAAGAAAAGAAGAAGAAGAAAAGAAGAAAAAAAAAAGAAAGGAAGAGAAGAGGGAAAGAGGAAGAAGGGAAAAAGCCATGGATCGTCTACAATGTTCATCATCTTCTTCAAACTCCTCTTCGATCATCAGGTGGGTTCTAGATAGAGACTTTAGAGTAAATTTCTGGAGGTTTTAGAGTTAGGTTAGTTTTTGATAAAACGAGTAATTTTGCTAAATCAATGAAATCTAACGGATAGATTGATGAAATGTGTGTCTAAATGTGTTCTAACATGTTGTTTTGGGTATTTGGATGCATTAATATAATGTGGGTTGAAGGTTTGGATCATTTTTGGGTCCCAAACCTGTTTTGGGAGAATTCTGGTTCGTCCAGATTCGCCAGGCGAGTATGTGGCGAGTCTGATTCGCCAGGGATTCGCCAGGCGAATTTGCCTGGGACAGCAAAACATTATTTTTCATATTTTGGTCATAACTTTTGATCCGTAACTCCGATTGACGCACGTTCGGAAGTGTTGGAAACCTAATTTTATGCTCTATGAGATGGTGAGGGAGAAACATGATTATATGTCATGGATTGATGAAATATATTTTGTGTGATATGTTGTGTTAAATGTTTTATTTGTGTACATTGTATTATACCATGTCTATTTAATTGTGAACTGTGAATGAAAGAATATGCATGCTTAAAATATGAATTAGGAAGAGTGAGGAAACTTTACCCCAAAACAAATGGTATATTTCTAGGTTGTGATTAGAATTGTGATAGAAACTCTGAATGGCGACGCTCGTGCTTTCATTGACGAGTTCTGGCCTAGAGCAGATAACGTAATGACAACGCTCGTGCAGAAGAGGCCGAGGCGTGTGTCCATTACCGAATGGTATAGAAATGAGTGAAACACTAGTATGGAACATGTGTGTTTTGGTATGTTTTATTGATTAAGGCATTATGGCCTTGTGATTGTCGAATACAATCACGTTGTGTTTTTGATCACGTAATCGTAACCAGCTTATCTTGCGGTGTAGTTTCATGAGACTCGAGCACCTCCACTGAAACGTATGCACAATTACTTGGCAGGTTTGATTCCTGTGTATAGTACGATTGGAGCCTACGGGTAAATAGACTTGTGACGGTGTACGGGCCGTGAGAAGTGACAGATCACGGTGTACGGGTCGATGATCCCAAATCCAATTCGTATGTCAAGTAATCACAAGGATCCATGACTCGGGCTGAATTATAGACGTAGAAGAGGACGGGAAAAGGGGATGCCTTGGTATGGTTATCGATTAGTGATATTTTGAGTTGATGAAATCATGACATGTTTCCATATAGTGTGAGATTGTGAGTTGTGTACTCGAAGTCATTTTCCCTTCCCCTTGACTTGAGTTAGGTTTTGATAGAACCTTGTAGAGCCGAGAGAATCTATAGGATTGGGAACTCACTGAGATTTGATGTATCTCACCCCACTATAGTTGCTATATTTCAGGTAATTGCAGGTTGATTTACAAGTGGAGCGATGCTGGGATGTTTCAAGAGAAGCTTAGTTAAGCTTATTTCCGCTGTGTATTTTATTGTTCTTGTACAATGAGGAATATTGTATAATGTTCTTAGTTTTTATTATTTTTGGCTAGTTTCCATGACTTGTGCCAAGTGTTGTATAATGTTTTAGAAATGGTCAAGTCTGTGAATTACGCCATTAGGCACTTATGATGGTGTCAGTACCAAATAAAATGCTTGTATTGTATTATCTAGGTATATATTATACAGGGCATTACAGTTGGTATCAGAGCAGGTCGTATTCTCGACCTAGCCTTGAAACATCATAAGTAAATCTATTCCTGCCTCTTAAGTGTGTCTTGCCAGCATGAAACTTAATATCATACTATGTAGTGTTAGGCCTGATCAACCTAATACTATGTATGTGATAGGTAGAATCATGGTTGAGCGACCACGAGGACTCCGCAGTGTTGTCGGAACTTGTGCTGTGAGGGAACGCTCGAGCCAGGAGTTAGTAGTGAGGAGTTTTGGTCAGCTCAGTTGAGATCTTGGTAGAAGTTGTGCCTTGGGTAGCATGGACTTAAAGTGTAATGTGTGGTTTAAGTAATCCTTTGGAATGGATGGAGTCTTAAAGTTGAGGACCTCTATCGGACGGTTGGTTAAGGTATTGGAGAATATGTGAAATCGCTAAGTAGAGCTGGATTGGCCACTAGTACGGACATGAATTTCAAGTAATCTCATTCCGTGAAAAAGAAAAGTTATTTAATGGAACGCGTGGCGTAAGGTCCGGAAGTGAGATAAGTTTTGGTGCTTTAGTTTCTAAAGTTGTTATGGTATCTTAAATGGACGAGAGTAATTTAAGGAGGGTGTTCGGAACAATATCTTCCACTTGGTTTAAGATTGAGAGTTAAGGAAGTTTGGCTTTTAGGGGAACCTAAAGTAGTAGAGAAGTGTGAGGAGGAACACCCGGATGTGTTTACAGGCTTCAAGTGGAATAAGTATACGCCAGATGAAGAGTAGGAGATAAATTGGGTATATTCAGTTACGTAGAGAGATTAAGTTCGAGATATTACATCGGGATTTTTCTGGATTCGATGAGAGACCAATTTGGAATTTGAAATGTATTGGTTTGGGGAAAAAATTGGACTTTTGAGGCTTGGGAACCATGAAAACGCAGAAGAAAATTCTGCTTCTGGTGTGATTCGCCAGGCGAATCAGGAAATCGCCAGGCCAATGGGGTCTCGCCGCTGGTTCACTAGGCGAAGAGGAATTCGCCAGGCGAATTACTTAGTCGCCAGGCGAAAATGAAGAAACAGAACTTGTTTAGCTACTGGAACTTTTGGGATTTTATGAAATGAGGATTCGCCGCATGTTCGTCGGGCGAAGTACTGGCGAAGGGGGGACTCGCCAGGCGAAATTCTTAACCGCCAGGCGAATCTGGCTGTTTCCAATAATTTTCCTTTCTTCAAAAATTCATATCTTTCGACTCGGGTGTCCGATTTAAGCGTTCTTTGTATTGATATGAAGCTATAGAAGTGTTCTATACTGTGGAAAGTGAAGATATTATTTATGAGGTGGATTTTATTCGGTTATGTGGAATGAACGGTATTAACAGTATGTTATGAGGAGGTTACACCTTGGTATTAAGAACAAGCGTAGTAGTGGCATCGTGGTTGCAATTGTATATAATGGATTCTCATTCTTGAGACAAGTGTGAAGGGACGTACCTTGTGAAGCAGTGAATGTTGTATGGTAAGAAGCAAGTTTATGGTAAAACAACGAGAAGTAAATCAGGACTTATTATGGACTAAGTGTAAATCCTGGACAACTGATACCGAAAGGGTTTTGTAGATAGTGGATGAGAATTGTGGGTTGCGAATCTTTCGTTAAGTAACTTGGTCTAAGTGTGATGTTCAATGGATAGTGAAGGGTATGAGATCCCGGTTAGTGTGTACGTAGTGATGGGAAGGTCCTTCAAGAGGGTGCATTACCCCGATTTATTTTCAAGTATAGCGAACTCCTGTATTTGTAAATAACCGGAATATTAGGAATATACCTTTTTTTGGACTAAGAATGTAGTTGTTTTATGTCCCACCAAGAAGTTCAGGTGAGAGAACAAGGTTGTATGTTGGGTTTTGGTTGTGGACGAATCCGGTATGAATTGTGATTAAAAACCCCAGCACGTCGTCATTATTGGTTTCCCGCAAGTGAAATTGTTGAGTAGAAAAGTGAACTATCCCGTCGAAGAGTTGTCGTGTGACCGCATTAGAATTTGGAATTCTACCTTGTCACTTGGTTGGAGTGTGTCGTCTGGATGTTTTGACCTTATCGGGTTTACCTGAGTGGATCATGGTTGGTGAATGTTACACAAGTTAAGGAACCAAAAGTTGAGAATGATATTTCAAGTTAGAACAAATCGGATTGATGGTTGAGTATAGATGGCTTTGAATTAAGAGTAAAACTGATTTGTAGATTCTGCAGCAGTATTAACTGATTAACCAAGGTGGCTAACCGATTAACATGCGCATTGAAGGTGTTATGTGGGATTTGGAGAAGTTAACTGATTAGCTCAGATGGTTAATCGACAAACGTATGGGTAAGTTATGGAATCTCTTGAAAACCATCATCTGTATTTGTTACCTTATGTTGTTACGAGTTGAGAGTATTGTGTGAATGGAAACAGGTTTGCAAGTAAATGAAAGACGGAATTGTGTTTTGAAATCGAAACTTGTGGAAAGGTGTTGCGTAGTCGACCATTTGTTTAGACGACGAGGGAGTTTAATTTTTGGAGAAATAATCTTGTGAATTGGGTTGAGTAGGAGAGAGTGTTAGGTGTATTGTTATTATTGTTGTTGCGAGTCTTAAGGACAAAGTTGGAAAATACTCTCGAAGTGTTGATCTCGAAAAGATCGTTTCGGTAATTTAATTTGTGGTGTTATTAAGGAACGAGCGATTGGTCGAAGTTAGTAATTGTTATCTTCTGTGAGTTCATGGTATTGGATTTAGACCTCGTGAAAGTGGTACCAGTTGTGTGCGGTTGTATTCTAACCAGAGAAGGAATTTATAGGTTATCTCTCCAAGTACTGGTAAGAATTAGACGTTCCGAAGTTAGCATGTAACTTGGAATCGTTTATGAAATGGAACGAATGAAAAGAGTTGATTCAACTAAGAAGTGTGTTATGGACTTCAAAGTGGGTGTGTATGTGGAGTGTTATACATGAATTGGTGAGTAATATGGGGACTCGCGTTTGTGCCTTGAGCGGTTAAAGTTTTGATAAGTGGTGATTTACGTATGATTGAAGTATCGTGATGGTGTTATGTAATATTGGTTGAGATCTCGTGTCAACAAGGAATTTTGAGTAAGTCGGAAAACCGTAAGGATAATAGATTGGGAATGTGGTAACCCGAACCGAAGGTTGTGAAACTACTCTTGGACGAATTATTTCGAGTTTAGAATGGATTGAGAAGTGTATGTGGTGGTTGTAACAGTGTAACTCCTGCATCTTTATCGTCTAGAGAGTGTTGGACAGATGTTAAGATATTGTGCGTTGGTAAATAAATTGTTCTACTATAGGACGTCAGTAAGTCTTGTACCGTTGATTATTAAGGATCCCAGTGGATAAGTGTGTTCTCCGTGGACTATTAGCTACTTGGTAATGCGTAAGAATTGGTGGTATCCCATTGTTAGTATTAGAGTTGCATAGTGGAAGGTGACAAATGAAAGGGCTCAGTCGGATTTATAAGAATCAGAGGAGAAATTGAAGGTAAGATTGGAAATAAGAAGATTTTGTTCTAAGTATGTTACCATTTTGGTGTGATACGGAAGAGATGAAATATCGGATTGAATGAGTATAGTGTACAACATCAGGCTAGATGGAATTGGTAATTGAGTTGTTTGACAATCTATGAAGTGGTTTGAACATTAAGGAATTTATGAAAGGATAGTCGTCGGTGACTGCATGAAGTTAAGGAATCACTGATTTACATCGCAAAGATTTGATGAGTGCTTGTTTCCTGAATCGAGATGAAATGTTATGGTTTTGTTTGTGACTCAGTAGAGGAATATGGAATGGTACATTCTTTCCGAAGGTAAAATGCGACCAAGTGTTTTAGTATAAAATAACAGATGGATTGAGAGGAAGCAAGGTTGGAAGTTAACCCAATATTGGAATACGTCATAAATTTTAACGAAAGTAAAGTTAAGTGTGAATCTAAGACCAGGATACAGATTGCGGTTATTGTTGAATAGAGAAAATTTGGGGGCAAATTTCAATTTAAGGGGGGAGAGTGTAATACCCCATATTATTGTAAATGCTCAATTGGATGTCAGACGAGATCAGATGAGTACATATGTGCTCTATCTTAGGATAATTCGATTAATGGAATTCTCTAAGTACTTTAAGTATTGACATTTGGGATCAATAGAGCAACTGGAGAACTCTTAAGAGATCAATTATTTTATTAAAGAGATGGATTAATAATTGATAGTTCAAGGAAGTTAATTTTGGTAATTATAATAATTGATCAATTGGGTTGAGACGACAAAATATCAATTGGAGATATTTTGCCCGGTTGGATTTATATTATATAATATAGTACTATATATATATATATATTGTTAGAAAGGGAAGAAGAAAAATAGTAAGAGAAGAAGAAGAAGAAAAGAAGAAATAAAAAGAAAGGAAGAGAAGAGGGAAAGAGGAAGAAGGGAAAAAGCCATGGATCGTCTACAATGTTCATCATCTTCTTCAAACTCCTCTTCGATCATCAGGTGGGTTTTAGATAGAGACTTTAGAGTAAATTTCTGGAGGTTTTAGAGTTAGGTTAGTTTTTGATAAAATGAGTAATTTTGCTAAATCAATGAAATCTAATGGATAGATTGATGAAATGTGTGTCTAAATGTGTTCTAACATGTTGTTTTGGGTATTTGGATGCATTAATATCATGTGGGTTGAAGGTTTGGATCATTTTTGGGTCCCAAACCCGTTTTGGAAGAATTCTGGTTCGTCCAGATTTGCCAGGCGAGTAGGTGGCGAGTCTGATTCGCCAGGGATTCGCCAGGCGAATTTGCCTGGGACAGCAAAACATTATTTTTCGTATTTTGGTCATAACTTTTGATCCGTAACTCCGATTGACGCACGGTCGGAAGCGTTGGAAAGCTAATTTTATGCTCTATGAGATGGTGAGGGAGAAACATGATTATATGTCATGGATTGATGAAATATATTTTGTGTGATATGTTGTGTTAAATGTTTTATTTGTGTACATTGTATTATACCATGTCTATTTAATTGTGAACTGTGAATGAAAGAATATGCATGCTTAAAATATGAATTAGGAAGAGTAAGGAAACTTTACCCCAAAACAAATGGTATAATTCTAGGTTGTGATTAGAATTGTGATAGAAACTCTGAATGGCGACGCTCGTGCTTTCATTGACGAGTTCTGGCCTATAGCAGATAACGTAATGACAACGCTCATGCAGAAGAGACCGAGGCGTGTGTCCATTACTGAATGGTATAGAAATGAGTGAAACACTAGTATGGAACATGTGTGTTTTGGTATGTTTTATTGATTAAGGCATTAAGGCCTTGTGATTGTCGAATACAATCACGTTGTGTTTTTTATCACGTAATCGTAACCAGCTTATCTTGCGGTGTAGTTTCATGAGACTCGAGCACCTCCACTGAAACGTATGCACAATTACTTGGCAGGTTTGATTCCCGTGTATAGTACGATTGGAGCCTACGGGTAAAGAGACTTGTGACGGTGTACGGGCCGTGAGAAGTGACGGATCACGGTGTACGGGCTGATGATCCCGAATCCAATTCGTATGTCAAGTAATCACAAGGATCCATAACTCGGGCCGACTTCTAGACATAGAAGAGGACGGGAAAAGGGGATGCCTTGGTACGGTTATCGATTAGTGATATTTTGAGTTGATGAACTCATGACATGTTTCCATATAGTGTGAGATTGTGAGTTGTGTACTCGAAGTCATTTTCCCTTCCCCTTGACTTGAGTTAGGTTTTGATAGAACCTTGTAGAGCCGAGAGAATCTATAGGATAGGGAACTCACTGAGATTTGATGTATCTCACCCCACTATAGTTGCTATATTTCAGGTAATTGCAGGTTGATTTACAAGTGGAGCGATGCTGGGATGTTTCAAGAGAAGCTTAGTTAAGCTTATTTCTGCTGTGTATTTTATTGTTCTTGTACAATGAGGAATATTGTATAATGTTCTTAGTTTTTATTATTTTTGGCTAGTTTCCATGACTTGTGCCAAGTGTTGTATAATGTTTTAGAAATGGTCAAGTCTGTGAATTACGCCATTAGGCACTTATGATGGTGTCAGTACCAAATAAAATGCTTGTATTGTATTATTCTAGGTATATATTATATAGGGAATTACAAAGTGCAACAACCAAGGGCCACACCTCCGCAAAATCAACAACAACAAAGGTATCCCCGAAGGGAACAGAAGAGAACATGGAAGGACTTTGACCCTATACCTTCCACATATACTCAGGTTTTGCCTATGTTAATTCAAAGGGGATTGGTGGAGATCAAACCGTTAGGACCTCCTCCTACGCCTCTCCCTAAAGGATATGATGCTAACGCCAGATGTGAGTATCATGCTGGATCGCCAGGACATACAACTGAAAAATGCTTGGCTCTCAAGGTTAGGGTGCAGGATTTGTTGGATCAAAAGGTCATCAGCTTCACTTACGATACTCCAAACGTAGGTGATAATCCTTTCCACGGACATGTTGGGGCAAATGTCAATTCCATTGAAGGGCTGGAGGAAAATGTTTTGATCAAGAGTGTGGGACAAGTGAAGACCTCTTTGACTAAGGTAAGGGGATGTTGATTGGGTATGAAGAGTTTGAGGAACTACATGGCAATTACAAGGTCTGCTCCTCTGATCCTGATAGTTGTGAAAGGATGAAGAGGACTCTCCAATAGTTGATGGATCAAGGGATGGTGCAAATTGGGTATTCAAGGGGAGTAAATGAGGTGGATGCCTTAGAATCTCAGGGGCATGTACCTTCTGAGACTCACTACCAAGGAAGGGAGAACATGACTCCTATTCAGATACCAGTTCCAAGGCAGGCATCCATTCCAAATTCAATTCCGAGGCAGGCGCCTATTCCGATACCAGTTCCAAGACAGGCGACCATTCAAATTCAGGTCCCAAGACCTACACATGCACCTGTCTAGCTACAAGTTCCAGGATCTGTACGAACTCTAATTCAGATACCTGTTCCTGCACCTGTTAAGATCCCAGTACCTGAAGGATTTGAAGGCCCAGTTGTCTTCCATGTTCCAGCACCATTTCCTTACGAAAGTACTAAGACTGTACCATGGAAATATGACCTCACTGCATCTGTGGGAGGAAAAACTATGGCACCAGCGCCATCAGTTACTAACATAGCTGGTATTGGAGGAATGACATATAGTGGAAGGGTATACTCATCTGAACTACCTAAGAAGGATACTCCTGAAAGCTCAAAAGGGAAAGAGACCACCAACACAAGAGAAGGATCTTCCAAAAAGAACATATCTCCAGAAGACGCTGAGGAGTTTTTAAGGATTATAAAGAGGAGCGATTATAGGGTGGTGGACCAACTAAATCAAACACTGTCTAAGATATCTATTCTGTCCTTGTTATTAAGCTCAGAAGCACACAGGGAATCCTTGCTGAGGGTCTTAAATGAGGCCCGTGTGACTAAAGATATCTCAGTGATATAGTTTGACGAGGTGGTCTCCAATATCTCTGCCAGTACTTGTCTGGGTTTCGGTAGAGAGGAATTACCTCCTGAGGGGCAAAAGCATAATAAGGCCTTACACATATCAATTAAATACCATGACACTGTCCTTTCAAGAGTGTTGGTGGATACAGGGTCTGCTCTGAATGTCATGCCTAAGGATACCCTAATGAAGTTAACATCGGTGAGAACTTTTATGAAGACTAGTTCTTTGGTTGTCAGGGCTTTTGAAGGTTCAAAGAAAATGGTAATTGGAGAGGTGGATATACCTACAGTGATAGGATCTCATACCTCCATGATCACTTTCCAAGTCATGGACATTAATCCTTCTTATACTTATCTTTTAGGATGACCTTGGATTCATGTTGCGGGCGCAGTTACTTCAACACTTCATCAAAAGTTGAAGTTCATATCAGGAGATAGCTTAATAATTGTTGATGGAGAGGAGGACATGTTCGTCAGTCATCTCGTATCTTTCAGATACATAGAAGTGGATGGAGAAACATTTGAAATACCGTTCCAAGCTTTGGAGGTTGCGACGGTCAGTCGTAAGCAAGTCGTTAAACAGGAGGAAAGGCTGAAAAGGATCACAGACTTGATTCAAAATGGGGATACTAGGGGTTGGGGCAAGGTGATAGAGATACATGAAAAGAAAGATCAATTCGGGCTGGGTTACAAACCGGCTAAAAATGAAGAGCACAAGACTGGTCCAATGATATTTCCTCCATTTGAAGAAACTTTCCATAGTGTTGGATTAGAAGATAAAGACCAAGTGACCGCAATTGAAGAGGAAGACAAAGGAATACCAGGTTGGATATGCCATTGCTCACTAGATACAGTTCTCAACAACTAGAGAACCGTCGAGATTCCCGAGATGATTTCTGTTTCAAAGTAATTTACTTTTTCTAAAAAAAAATAATAATAATAAGTCCTTTGCTATGCCCAAGGTAAATGGACAAGCTTTGTAGGGCCACCTTTTGTTTCTTTGAATTATTTAATAATAAAGTTGCATTTTGTCTTCAATTAAGATCCTTTTTGTTTCTTTCTTAGTTATTCCTTTTTTTCAAATGGCAATACACCTTTTTTTTCAGTACTTTCATTTTTTTTCAAATTCAAAAAAATAATAAGCATAAAAATATTCCTCATGCAGATATAAAAATGAAACTATTGAAAATGACACTGCTATAATCCCTTACAACTTCGAGTTCCCGATTTACCAAGCGGAAGAGGGTGATGAGAATGATTGTGAACTTCTCGAAGAGCTAGCCAGAATGTTAAAGCAAGAGGATAAAGTGATACAACCTCATCAGGAACCAGTGGATGTGATCAATCTGGGGACTGACGAGGATAAAAAGGAAGTCAAAGTGGGAGCTTCTTTGAAAGAGGATGTAAAGGAGAGGTTGATCAAGTTGCTACGGGAATATGTGGATGTGTTTGCTTGGTCCTATCAAGATATGCCCGGTTTGGACACAGATATTGCTGAACATAAGCTACCGCTTAAACCCGAATGTCCTCCGGCCAAGCAGAAGTTAAGGCGAACTAGACCAGATATGACTCTCAAGATCAAGGAAGAGGTTAAAAAGCAGTTCGACGCAGGGTTCTTAGCCGCAGTAAAGTATCCAGAATGGGTAGCCAATATCGTGCCCGTACCGAAGAAAGATGGGAAGGTCAGGATGTGCGTAGATTACCGAGATCTCAATAGAGCAAGTCCTAAAGACGATTTCCCGTTACCTCACATTGATGTATTGGTGGATAACACGGCTTAATTTTCGGTATTCTCATTTATGGATGGGTTTTCCGGATATATTCAGATCAAGATGGCTCCCTCCGACATGGAAAAGACTACCTTTATTACTCCTTAGGGCACCTTCTGTTACAAGGTGATGCCTTTCGGATTAAAGAACGCAGGGGGAACTTACCAAAGGGCAATGGTCACCCTCTTTCATGACATGATGCACAAGGAAATAGAGGTTTATGTGGATGATATGATCGCTAAGTCGCAAACTGAGGAAGAGCACATAGTCAATCTGCAAAAGCTGTTTGAACAGTTGAGAAAGTTTAAGCTATGGCTAAATCCTGCGAAGTGTACCTTCGGAGTCAGATCTGGGAAATTGTTGGGGTTCATCGTCAGTCAAAGAGGTATAGAGGTTGATCCTGATAAAGTGAAGGTCATTCAAGAAATGGCAGCGCCGAGGACTAAAAAAGAGGTATGAGGGTTCTTAGGGAGGCTGAATTACATTGCTAGGTTCATCTCACATCTTACTGCTACTTGTGAGCCGATCTTCAAGTTATTGAGGAAAGGCCAAAGCCTTGAATGGGATGAACATTGTCAAAAGGCCTTCGATCGAATCAAAGGGTATTTACAAGAGCCACCCATATTGGTACCACCTGTACCTGGAAGACCACTCATAATGTATCTGACGGTGCTCAACAATTTGATGGGTTGTGTACTTGGACAACAAGATGAAACAGGGAGAAAGGAGCATTTAATTTATTATTTGAGTTAGAAATTTACAGATTGTGAATCCAGATACTCACTATTAGAGAAGACCTGTTGTGCTCTTGTATGGGCTGCCCGGCGATTAAGAAAATACATGGTGTGCCATACTACTTTACTAATATCAAGGATGGACCCTATCAAGTATATATTTGAGAAGCCTGGAGTGACTGGGAGAGTGGCTCGGTGGCAGATGTTACTTACTGAATATGACATCCAGTATGTCACCCAGAAGGCCATAAAAGGAAGTGTGTTAGCTGATCACCTTGCTCATCAACCGTTGGACGATTATCAGCCTATGCAATTTGACTTTCCAGATGAGGACGTAATGGCTGTAAGAGATGATGATATCCCAAGTTCTTATGAAGGACCTGAACCCGGATCTCGGTGGAAGCTTATATTTGATGGAGCCTCAAATGCAGAAGGACATGGTGTGGGGGCTGTCATAACTTCTCCCACAGGATTTCACATACCTTTTACCGCCAGGATATACTTCTCATGCACTAACAATATGGCGGAATATGAGGCGTGTATCTTGGGAATTAATGAAGCCATCAAGCTGGGAATCAAGATCTTAGAGGTATATGGAGATTCAGCTCTCGTCATCAATCAAGTCAAAGGGGAATGTAGGACACTTAATACCAAATTAACTCAGTATCGAGATTGTGTCTGGAGAAGGATAGTGTACTTTGATGAAATCACCTTCCATCATATTCCTAGAGATCAGAATCAACTGGAAGACGCCTTGGCAACCTTGGCGTCCATGTTCAAGGTCAAATGGTATAATGAAGCACCAGCCATCAGAATTAATCGCCTTGATGAACCATCTTATTGTTGGGCAGTAGAGGCAGAAGTGGACGATAAACCGTGGTTTTATGATATCAAACAGTTCCTTCAGAAGCAAGAATATCCTGCAAATGCTTCCAGTGTGGATAAGAAAACACTCAGAAGACTGGCTGCTCAGTTTTTCCTAGATGGAGAGGTACTTTACAAAAGAAATCATGACATGGTGTTGCTCCAGTGTTTGGATGGACATGAACAGGACATGCTTATCAAGGAAATACATGAAGGATCCTTTGGAACCTACGCAAACGGGCATGCAATGGCTAAAAAGATTCTCCGAGCAGGGTATTACTGGTTGACTATGGAATCAGATTGTTTCAAATATGTTAAGAAGTGCCATAAATGTCAGATCTATGCGGATAAAATTCACGTGCCACCAACTCCTTTGAATGTCTTAACTGCTCCTTGGCCTTTCTCTATGTGGGGAATAGACATAATCGGGATGATCGAGCCGAAGACATCAAATGGACACCGGTTCATTCTAGTTGCTATTGATTACTTCACCAAATGGGTCGAAGCTGCTTCCTACACCAATGTGACAAGACAAGTCATTGCACGATTCATCAAAAAAGAGATAATTTGTCGCTATGGGGTTCCAAACAAAATCATCACAAACAACTGGCTCAACCTGAATAATAAAGTGATGGATGAGTTATGTGAAAGTTTCAAAATCGATCACCACAATTCATCACCTTATCGTCCTAAGATGAATGGAGCAGTTAAAGCGGCTAATAAGAACATCAAGAAGATCATCCAGAAAATGGTGAAGACTTACAAAGATTGGCATGAAATGCTCCCTTTCGCACTACATGGCTACAGAACCTCAGTTCGAACTTCGACAGGAGCTACTCCTTTTTCCTTGGTATATGGCACTGAAGCGGTCCTCCCTGTTGAAGTAGAAATTCGTTCACTAAGGGTCATAATGGAGGCTAAGCTGGATGAAGCAGAGTAGGTACAGAATAGACTTGATCAACTGAATCTCATAGAGGAAAAGCACATGGCTACTATATGTCATGGCCAACTGTATCAGCGGAGACTCAAGAAAGCATTCGATAAGAAAGTTCATCCTCGCCTATTCGAAGAAGGAGACCTGGTGTTAAGGCAAGTGCTACCTATCCATAAAGATCCTTGTGGCAAATGGACTCCAAATTATGAAGGACCATATGTCGTAAAAAGCGCATTTTCAGGAGGAGCTTTAATATTGACTACTATGGATGGAGTGGATCTACCACGACCGGTAAACTCTGATTCAGTCAAAAAATACTATGCCTAGAAAAAGAGGATAAAAGCCCGCTAAGTCGAAAACCCTAAAAGGCGACTTAGGCAAAAGTTAGGGCGTCCCGGTGAATTGAAAACTCGAAAGAGCAATTCAGGCAAAAATTAGGGACTTAGAAAAAAATGATACCCAACAAGTCGAAAACCCTAAAGGGTGGCTTAGTTTAAAAAAATGGTATAGCATCCTATTGGACTAAGATTCTAAAAGAACGGCCCAGGAAAAATTAAGGATATCCAAAAGGCATAGGACTGATAGCACTAATGGAATTCAGAGAGGAATGACCAATCCAGTCATCATCTTCAGAAGCGAAGTGTCAAGACCTCGGAGACTTAGGGATATTAGCCAGTGTTAAATTTAATAGGGACATAGATAAATTTGTTTTTTGTATTGCCATTTCTTCTCTGTTTTGTAGTACTTCCTCCTTATGAGGATTTGTTTTCCTTATGTACTTTTTCCTGTTCATAGGCCTACTTCTCAATGAATAAAATTTTCTTTGCTTTTCAATTTTCTGCTTGATTACGAAATGCCGATTTTATTTATAATAATGCATTAGAAACATTGGGTATAATCAAAAGCTAAAAAAGAGAAAAGGTATTTTACTGCGATTCGGGAACAGCAAAAGGATCATGGTTTCTCTCAAAGATAAAAGTAAAAGATCCATAAATGGACGGTTGGAATTCAATCACTATGGGAGTTTCTCTACGCATCTCCAGATATCAAGAGCAAATAACTGGTCACAAGGAGCTCCAGTTCGGATCACGGGAAACATTGTAGAGCAATAAATATTCTCTCATTCCTTTTGTATTCATCACCTCTTACACTAACAATTGGTATCTAGAGCTCCAGTTCGGATCACGGGAAACACGAGTGAAATGATCAGGCGTTGTGTGATTGATTTTGTTTCTTGAATTTGTGTTGAATCTTGAACGGAATCGTAACAAAATCACATTTTATGATTCCGTAGGATTGGGAAACACTGTATTTGGTGAGATCTGAGTGACTTGCACAAGGTTGAAGATGAACGAAAATGGTAGTCTGAGCACCAAGCTTCCAGTGTTCGATGGCAAGAACTGGAATCGTTGGATGATTCAGATGCGTGTGTCGTTTGGCGTTCAAGATGTTCTTGATCTCGTCAACGATGGTTACGTTTCAGTTGCACTTCCAGAAAATGTAACTGATGCGCAGAGAAATGCTCAGCGTGATCTGAGGAAGAAAGATCATAAGGCATTGTTCTACATCCATCAGTGTGTGGATGTGAACGTGTTTGAGAAAATCATTGATTCGACGACGGCGAAGGCTGCGTGGGACACCCTGGTTAGGTGTTATGGTGGTGCACATCAGTTAAGAAGGTGAAGCTTCAGTCTCTATGAAAGCAGTATTAAAATCTCAATATGAAAGACAATGAAAAGGTATCTGAGTACATCTCAACAGTGATTCTGATCACTAATGAGATGAAAGCTTGTGGAGAAACCCTTTCTGAATAAGTAATCATTGAGAAGGTATTGAGATCCCTTACTCCTCAGTTTGATTACATTGTGGTAGCAATAGAACATTCTAAGGATCTAAACACCATGAGAATTGAAGAGCTGCAAAGCAGTCTAGAAGCACAAGAGCTGCGTCTGACTGATAGAACTTCTGAAAGAGAAGTAGAGCACCAGGCTATGAAAGCAGCTTCTGGTAAGAAGCATCAAAAGAAGTCTTGGTTAGAAGCCAGAAGAAGATGTGATGGTGTTCATAAGTCAGAAACCTCAACTTCTGATAGGCAGAAGAATGCTCAAAAGGGAAAAGAGAGGTATGACAAGAAGATGATTCAGTGCTACTGTTGTAAAAAGTTTGGCCACTTCGCTGCTGATTGTTGGTCAAATAAGGAAATGAAGTTAGAAGAAGCAAACGTAGCCAGAAGAGATTATGATGATGAATCTATGCTACTGATGGCTTTTGAATATGATGATACGAATTTGACAGACTGGTGGTATATGGACAATGGCTGCTCAAATCATCTTACTGGAAATAAGAAATAGCTAGTTGAATTTGACTCTGAAAAGAGGACAAAGATCATATATGCTGATGATAAATACCTCAATGCTGAAGGTATGGGAAATGTCAGAGTCATTATGAACAATGGGAAAACAACATTGATCCCGAATGTGTGATATGTACCTGACATGGAAAACAATCTAATGAGTGTAGGGCAACTAATTGAGAAAGGTTTTTTAGTTACCATGAAGGACAATCTTTTGAAGTTGTGTGACTGTAATCAGAAGTTGATTATGGAGTCAGAACAGGAAAGGAATAGAACATTCAAGGTGAATGTCAGAAATGCATACTCTGAATGCCTTAGTGCAATAAGTGTTGTGGAGGAAAGTGAGTTGTGGCACAAAAGATTTAGTCATCTGAATTTTAGAAGCTTAGGGCATCTGAATTCGAAGAAATTGGTACATGGAATTTCTACAATTAAGAAGCCTGAGAAGTCATGCAAAGTATGCATGGAAGGAAAGCAACCAAGATTTCCATTTGCATCAAAAGTAGCTTTAAGAGCAAAGCATGCCTTGGGATTAGTGCATTCTGATGTGTGTGGTCCATTTCCAATAGCATCGATTGGAGGGAACAAATACTTCATGTCATTTGTTGATGAATTCACAAGGATAACATAGGTATCCCTTATAAAGTGTAAACACAAGGTGTTTTCTGAATTCTAGAAATTCAGAATGAAGGCTGAGAATTAAAGTGGTCAGACTCTGAAGATTCTCATAACCGATGGTGGAGGTGAGTATAACTCCATTGTGTTCAGAAAGTTTTGTGAGGAGAATGTAATTGAGCATGAAGTTACTGCTTCTTATACTCCTCAATACAATGGTCTTGCCAAGAGAAGAAATCATACTTTGCTTGATATGACGAGAAGCATGCTGAAGGAGAAGATGCTTCCTCACACCTTATGGGGAGAAGTTGTTGCCACCGCAACATATGTGCTCAACAGATGTCCAACAAAGAAATTCAAGGAAATAGTTCATAATCAGAAGTGGACTGGAGACAAGCAAAGTGTTAGCCATCTGAAGGTGTTTAGTTATGTATGTTACAAACACGTTCTAGAAGCCAGAAGACATAAGCTGGATGATAAAAGCAAAGTGATGTTACTGGTGGGGTAAAAGCAAAGTGATGTTACTAGATGATAAAAGTTGAATGCCATGAAAGAAGAACTTGAGGCTATTGAGAGAAACAAGACTTGGAGTTGACTAAGCTTCCAAAGGACAAGAAAGCCATCAGCGTCAAATGGATTTTCAAGGTGAAGCTAAAGCCAGATGGATCAATTAGAAAACACAAAGTGAGGTTAGTAGCAAGAGGATTTCTACAGAAAACTGGGTTGGATTATTCTGAAGTGTTTGCACCTATAACGAGACATGAAACAATCAGACTGGTGATTGCAATAGCTACAAACAGGAATTAGCCTATGATGTATTTAGATGTGAAATCTGCATTTCTGAACGGTCCATTACAAGAAGAGGTATAAGTGTCGCAACCTCCTGGATTTGTTAAAAAGAATCAAGAAGGGATTGTGTATAAATTACATAAAGCTTTTTATGGATTGAAGCAAATGCCCAGAGCTTGGAATCTGAAGATTGATTCATTTTTCAAGGAACGGCGGTTTCAGAAATGTGAGATGAAGTACAATGTTTATGTTCAGCATACCTCTGAAGGCAATATGATTCTGGTGTGTCTGTTGTAAGTTATAAGAGTGCCTAAGAGGGGGGTGAATTAGGTACTCAGACAATTTTCTGGATTTTTGAAGGTTCCTTATATTTTACTTTCCTAACGATTACTAAGTGATGAAAAGATGTAACTTGCAGAAAATTAAGAACACCGGGAAGTATATTGGTTCCCCTCACAGGTCGAGAGTACTCCAGTCCCCTTTCAACTTGAAAGATATTTCACTATTGTTAAGGCAAGACAAGACTCTTCATAGTCTTTCTATACAAGACATTGACAATAAACCACTAAGAACACCCTCTTGGATTCTTCAACCTAGTCTAATTGAGAACAATCTTCTCACAATGGACCTCTTGTATCCACAATCCGGATAACAAGGTTTACAACTTCACAATCTTGTTTCTAACAATCCTAAAAATAAGATGTGACAAAGAGATATAATTCTGATTTTTGTATATTTCTAAAAGATGGAATTTTGACACTTATCAATCACAAGATTGATCTTCTCCTTTGTAGCACTCAATTCTCACAGCAATTATACAAGTGTCCTTTGTATGAAATGAAACTATGATGCTCAATATGAAGGTTTATGCAAAGTTTCACTTTTAGAAAATTCTGGATGAACACTTAGAAAAATTTAATGTTTCAAAGAATATGAGAAATTTATTTAAAATTTTGTAAGGAGGTGTTTTTGAAATTTGAAATAATGATGTTTAAATAGCTCTCAGATACCTCTACAAAAGGGTATAATTTATGAAGGGATGCCATGATTGAATAGAAGAAGAATGAAAAACGTTTCAGTAAAAAGGTGCAAAAAAATTTTGGCCACTGTCTAGTGGTAACCAGTTACTCTATAATGGGTAACCGGTTACTTGCCTGTAATGTATAAATTTTTTTGAAAGTTTTCAAATGGGTAACCGGTTACCTTATATAGAGTAACCGGTTACTCTAGCCCAAAACTGAAAAAAGTTTAAAAACAGAGGTGAAAAAAGTTTTCTATGCAACAAAAACTTGTTTCTAATGATCATGGCATGAATAAGGAAAATTTTGAACACTTGTATAATCACATAGAGGTTAAATATTATACCTATTCCTTTGAGCAATCCATTCTTCATAATTTTCATAATGCCTTGATAATTGTTGAGACTAGATTCTAGAGCAAGAGACTTGATCAATCCTTTTTGTTAATCCATCTTTGCCTTGAAATGATTCTTTCTAGAAAGTGTCGTCATCAAAACCTTTGAGAAGTCATGTCTTCACATTCTCCCCCTTTTTGATGATGACAAACAATTCTTGAAAATTTGATCCAACCTTGGTTTCTCTAACAAGCTCCCCCTAGATTGATGCTCCCTCTTAATCCAAGATTTGAAGGAGCTTTTGAAATCTTCAATTTTTGTTAGAGAACAACAAAGAACATCAATAATTCTTCTCCCCCTTTGTCATTAATAAAAAGGATGGGAAAAGATAGTTGAAAATCAAGTGTTCATGAGAAACAAAAAATATGGAACACATACAAACAAAACATAACATCACACAAGACTTAACGCACAAAGCACAATACATTATAACTTGGTATGAACATAACATAGTACAAACAAAATGAAACAAACAGAGAGTGCTTAAACATCAAAGTCTTAAACTAAAAAAGTAAAAATACTAGAAACATAAAAACATGCATAACAAAACATAAGTCTAATCACTCTCAGACATATGGTCTCCATCTTCCTCTTCACTTCCGCCATCTTCTCCTTCTTCATTTTCTTCCTCTTCACTCTCTTCAATAACAATACGGGATCAATTCATAGACTGAAAAATCTTCATAAGCGCATTGATGCCACGTGTGGTTTCACAATGATTGCGGTCCATGGTTTCCTTCATGATACGCATTTCAGAATAGAAGAATTCATTTGTAATACCGCCTTCCGGTACCGGTGGAGGAACGGGAGGAGCAAGTTCATCTTTGTAGCGGAAGGTTCCATTGGGTGCAATAACAATTCCGGTGTTTTTGGTTGCGGTTATATCATTAATTTCACAAACTTTAGCAGTCATCTCGGTCTTCGGCTCTCTTTGAAGAAAAACATCATTATACTCCAAAATTCTTGAAATGATTCTAGCATAGGGAAGTCCACCACTAAGAGAGAGTTGGTGCCTCGTGTTGCGCAAGATTACATATGCCCAATTAATCTTCATATCCAACTTCATAGCCCTTATGAGTTCCATCTCTAATTCACTTACTTGTGAGTGGTTGGAATGTTTTGGAACCAGAATATATGCAAGGACATAGTGAAGCATCCAATCACAAACAGTTAAGAGATTAGCATATTTCACAACCCTGGTTAAATTTGGTGTTTGCTTACTCATGACGTCCTCATGAGTGCCTCTAGAAATTGAAACAAAATAATCCAAACTATCTAAGTTTTTCCAGACATCAGTGGCAGGAAGAACACCATGACACAATTCTTCCCTTTTTGATGGAATTCCTAAACATTCTCCCAAATCAGCTAAATCCATACGGATATTAACTTTCTTAACCACAACATTTATCACAGCATCTCCAAAATCATCGGCAGTAAATATAAAGATAGAGAAAAATTCCCTAACTAAATCCGGATAATATGGACCTTTCTCAGCAACTAGGTTTTTCACACCAGAATCCTTTAACAAAGTACGAAAAGAAAAGTTATGATTAGGAAAAGCTTTGAAATTAACGTACTTTACCACCATTAGGGGCCGAGTCCGAATAGCAAAATCCAATCTTCTAGATTTGACAGTAGGTGCATGTTGTTCTTCCAATGGGTCAGAACTTCCTTCACCCATATTCTTCTTCCCCTTATCTTGTTTTGGAGGAGCCATTTGAAGGAGCTTGAAGGTTAGGGTTTTGAGATAGGATTTGGGTTTATATTGAGTAAAAAACTGAGTGGGGTTTAAATTTCTTTGAATTTCTCTTTGAATGGAGTTATTGTGGTTAATGGAGGAAGTTGGAATGGTAGAAGAAGAAGTGTAGGGATGAAGAGTTGAAATAAAAGGTTCCAAGACCAAGGCTTATGAAATGAACTTAAAATAAAAACACTTATGACACCCAAAAACAAATATCATTTAACACATGAAAACATAAAGCAAACGAAATAAAATAAATTAATATATTTTTCAGATAATGTCAGTGGTAACCGGTTACTCTATAATGGGTAACCGGTTACTTAGTGTAAAATGCGTGCAGAGGCTGGAAAAATTGAAACGGTAACTGGTTACTTCATATAGGGTAACCGGTTACCTTATGCAAAAACTGAAAAACAGCAGCTTTATATCTCTCAAAATAATTGGTTTTTCAAAAAAATATTGTCTTGACATGTTAATACATATTAAAATGCAACTTTGAGTGACATACTCATGTCATGAAAATTTATTTAAGTTCATGAAAAATCTAGAAAAGCAAAAATTTCACATAACACATTTTAATGAGAGATTGCAAAAATTAAAAACAATTGAAATTTTGTGTACCTTTGCTTCATTATAGCATATAATGAATAATTATTGAAGATTTACACATCACCTTCATCTAGAATGCCAAGTTCCCTTCGAATCTTGTAAAATGCTTCTTTTGCAAGCGGTTTTGTGAAAATGTCCGCAAGTTGATTATGTGTATCCATGATTGAGACTTCAACATTGCCTTTTAGCACATGATCACGTAGAAAAAGGTGTCGAATGTTTATGTGTTTGGTTCTTGAGTGCATGACTGAATTTTTTGTGATATTAATGGCACTTGTGTTATCACACCTTAGAGGGATGCATCCGAGATTAAGTCCATAATCAAGCAGTTGTTGCTTGAGCCAAAGAATTTGCGCACAACAACTACCCTCCGATATGTACTCTGCTTCTGTCGTGCTAAGAGCAACACATGCTTGTTTCTTGCATGCCCACGATACTAATGCATTTCCTAGTATGTGACATGTTCCACTTGTGCTTTTTCTATCAGTTTTACATCCTGCATAATCCGCATCAGAATAATCAACTAAAACACACATACTACCTTTTGGATACCATAGACCAACGTTCGTCGTTCCCTTTAAATACTTCATGATTCTTTTAACAACGGTGAGATGTGACTCCTTTGGATTTGCTTAAAAGCGGGCACATAAACACACACTAAACATTATGTCAGGACGGCTTGCCGTCAGATATAGTAAATAACCAATCATACCTTGATACTTTGTGATATCAATTGAAACACCAGATTCGTCTTGATCAATATAAGTTCCGGATCCCATTGGAGTAGCCATTGCCTTGCAACCATCCATATCGAATCTTTTTAACAATTCTTTATAATACTTGGATTGGTTGATGAAAATGCCATCCTTTAGTTGCTTAATTTGTAATCCAAGAAAATAATTCAACTTACCCATTATGGATATCTCAAATTCTCCTTGCATCATCAAAGAAAATTCTTCACAAAGATCTTTGTTTGTTGAACCAAATATGATGTCTTCGACATAGACTTGTACCAATAAAGTATTACCTTTTATTTTCTTAATGAACAATGTCTTGTCAACTTTGCCTTTTACAAATCCCTTTTCATAAATAAAGTTGCTAAGTCGATCATACCATGCCCTAGGTGCTTGCATTAAGCCATAAAGAGCTTTCTTCAACTTGAAGACATGTGAAAGATTCTTGAAGTCTTCAAAGCCCGGGGGTTGTTTGACATAGACTTCTTCATTGATGTAGCCATTCAAGAATGTACATTTGACATCCATTTGGAATAACTGAAAATTTAATGAACACGCATAAGCAAGTAATAACCGGATAGCTTCTAACCTTGCAACCGGAGCGAAAGTTTCTTCGAAATCGATGCCTTCCTCTTGATTGTATCCTTGAGCCACCAACCTTGCCTTGTTTCGAACAATTATCCCATTCTCATCAAGTTTATTCTTAAACACCCATTTGGTACCTATGATGTATTTATCACTTGGCCCAGGAACAAGTTCCTAAACTTAATTCCTTTCGAATTGGTTTAACTCTTCTTGCATGGCAATAATCCATTGATCGTCTCCTAAGGCTTCATCAACTTTGGAAGGTTCAATTTGTGATACAAACGTCATGTTCAAGCATGCATCTTTGAGATTTAATCTTGTTGCAACGCCTTGACTAATATCACCAATAACTTTATCAATTGGATGATTTCTATGAGTCCTCCATTCCTTTGGTAGATCATTGTCATTTGGCTCTTGTTGAATCAGTTCTACTTGATGTTCCACTTGATTGTTATTTGAAGTATCTTCTTGAGGAACTTCTACACTATCATCATCATCACATAAAGCAATATCCTCCTTGGAGGGGTTAGATTCATCAAACTTAACATACATAGATTCTTCAATTGTTAAAGTTCTTTTATTATAAATTCTATAAGCCTTGCTAGAAAGAGAATAACCAAGAAATATACCTTCATCTGATTTTTCATCGAACTTACCGAGATTGTCTTTGTCATCGTTAAGAACAAAGCACTTGCATCCAAAGATGTGAAAATAAGCAATGTTTAGTTTTCTCCCTTTGAAGAGTTCATAGGGGGCCTTCTTTAGAATAGGACTAATGCTAACGTGATTACTTACAAAGCATTTCGTGTTTACCGCATCCGCCCAAAAATACTTTGGAAGATATGAGTCGCTAAGCATAGTCCTTGCAAGTTCCACCAATGACCTATTCTTTCTCTCCACCAATCCATTTTGTTGAGGAGTCCTTGGTGCCGAGAAGTTATGGGAGATTCCTTGTTCTTCACAAAATTCTTCAAATGAGGCATTTTGGAATTCTCCACCATTGTCGCTTCTTATGGAGGCAATAGTTAGTGATTTCTCATTTTGAATTTGCATCGCATATTTCTTGAACGCCTTGAATGCATCACTTTTCTGCACTAAAAAGAATGTCCAAGTATATCTAGAAAAATAATCAACAATAACTAAAGCATATACATTACCTCCAAAGTTTCTTGTTCTTGATGGACCAAATAAGTCCATATGCAATAATTGTAGTGGCCTTGAAGTAGACACCACATCCTTAGATTTGAAAGTTGACTTGGTTTGTTTCCCTTTTTGACAAGCATCACATAACTTATCTTTGACATATTTTATCTTTGGTAAACCAATAACTAAATCATGTTTAATTTATTTATTTAAATGCTCCATATGAATGTGAGCAATCCTTTTGTGCCATAGCCATGAATCATTATTGTTTGCCATAAGACATTTTACCTTCAAAGAAACGTCATCAAGGGAAATCACAAAAATATTATTAATTCTTGTACCTTTAAGTTTTACCTCATGTGTGACTTCGTCTTCAATTAAGCATTCATCCTTGGTGAATTTGATCTTGAAGCCTTTGTCACATAGTTGGCTAATACTTAGAAGATTATGCTTTAGTCCTTCGACATAAAGAATATCTTCAATGGATGTGAAAGGTGGTGTACCAACTTTGCCTATGCCGAGAATTCTTCCTTTGTTGTTATCTCCATATGTAACAAAACCCTTGGCCTTAAGCACTAGATTTGAAAATTTATGAAAGTCTCCCGTCATATGCTTGGAGCAACCACTATCTAGATACCAAAGATTTGATGTGACCTTCAAGCATACCTACAAAACAAATTAGGTCTTGTTAGGTACCCAAACTGCTTTGGGTCCTTCATAATCAGTACCTTTCTTAACCCACACATAATACCCACTTGCAACACTAAAGTTTCTTACATAGCAAGCATTAGGTGTATGGCTAACAATACCACAATAAAAACAAGTAGGTTCAAAGTTGCTTCTATATCTAGGAACATAAGATTTCTTCTTAACAAATCTTTTCCTTTTAGGATGTTGATGCACAACTATTGGTTTGTTCACTTTCTCTTTGGAAGATTGATCCTTAGGCCTAACAAAGATAGTTTTACTTGAACTTGGTTTGGAAAACTTTGAATAACCAAGTCCACTTTTATCATTTGAATATCTTTGTTGACTAAGGACTCCTTCCAATCCAATTTGTCCTTTCTCATACCTTTCAAGAACTCTTTTTAATTGAACAATTTGGAAAGAGAGAGATTCACAATTTTTACATACAAAATTCTGTTTTTCACTAATCATCTTTTGTTTCTCA
Organism: Lathyrus tuberosus; assembly: GCA_022829125.1. Lineage (NCBI taxonomy): Eukaryota > Viridiplantae > Streptophyta > Magnoliopsida > Fabales > Fabaceae > Lathyrus > Lathyrus tuberosus. The sequence continues at coordinate 7,268,986 of JALAZF010000111.1, read as the reverse complement.
TTTTCGATCTCCTTTTCCAATGACATATTTTTTTCTTTTAAAGATGAAATTTGTTTCTTTTGAGATGATATAGTTTTATACAAAATTTTGCATTCATTTAACAATTCATTAATGGCACCTTATGCATCACTATCAAAAAGGGGAAAATTATTACTAACCTCATCTTCTTCATCATCGGAATGGTGTGAAGCCATCAATGCTAAATTTTCACATTCTTCGCCTTCCGATTCGGATGAAGAACTTATCTCATTATCTTCCCATGCAATATACGCCTTTTTATTCTTGAAATCCTTCTTGCCTTTAAAGCCACCTTTCTTGGGGAGTTTTGGACAATCCGGCTTTATATGACCTTGCTTTCCACATTCGTAACATGTGACATCTTGCATAGAAGTGGAAGCCTCCTTTTTCCTAAAATATTTATTCTTTTTAGCATAAAAGGATTTTTCATTTTCACTAAAAAACTTACCGAGTCTTTTTACAAGGAGCATGAAATTTGCATCTTCCTCCGGTGAGTCATCATCTTTATCTTCCTTTGAATCTACTTTCAAAGCAATGCCTTTGGATTTCTTCTCTTGGCTTTCATGCTTTTCAAGTCTTCCAAGTTCAAGTTCATGTTCTTGGAGTTTTCCAAATAATGATGTGGACGTCATGGTAGAAAGACTTTTCTTCTCCGATATAGTCGCCACCTTTGGTTGCCATTCTTTAGTCAAGGATCTTAGCACTTTAATATTAAGTTTGTCATTTGTAAAAGTCTTCCCGAGTGCAATCAAATGATTCGTCAAGTGAACAAATCTTTTCTGTAATGCAACAATGGATTCTCTGGGCTGCATTCTAAACATTTCATATTCTTGACTCAATGTGTTTAATCTTGATCTTTTTACTTCAGCGGTTCCTTCATGAGTCTCCACCAAAGTATCCCATATTTCTTTTGCCGATCGACATTGAGAGACACGGAAAAACTCATCCATACTTAATGCACTTTGAAGAAGATTGATAGCTTTCTTTTCATTCAAGATTCTTTTCTTGTCATCTTCATCATATGTACTTTTTAACTTTGGAATACCAACACCATTGACCACATTAACCGGATTATGCGAACTATTCTCAATGGCTTCCCATATACCTTCTCCTTGTGGTTCAAGATGTGCCTTCATGCGGATTTTCCAAAAGTTAAAATATTCTCCAGAGAAAAGTGGGGGCTTGTTACTACTTCCACCGTCTTTGAATACCGGGTTTGTGCTTGCGGAAGCCATGTTGGATCGGTAGGAACATGTTAACTATAACCTGCTTTGATGCCAATTGTAAGTTATAAGAGTGCCTAAGAGGGGGGTGAATTAGGTACTCAGACATTTTTCTGGATTTTTGACGGTTCCTTATATTTTACTTTCCTAACGATTACTAAGTGATGAAAAGCTGTAACTTGCAGAAAATAAAGAACACCAGGAAGTATACTGGTTCCCCTCACAGGTCGAGAGTACTCCAGTCCCCTTTCAACTTGAAAGAGATTTCACTATTGTTAGGACAAGACAAGACTCTTCCTAGTCTTTCTATACAAGACACTAACAATAAACCACTAAGAACACCCTCTTGGATTTTTCAACTTAGTCCAATTGAGAACAATCCTCTCACAATGGACCTCTTGTATCCACAATCCAGATAACAAGGTTTTCAACTTCACAATCTTGTTTCTAACAATCCTACAAACAAGACGTGACAAAGAGATATAATTCTAATTTTTGTATATTTGTAAAAGATGGAATTTTGACACTTATCAGTCACAAGATTGATCTTCTCCTTTGTAGCACTTAATTCTCACAGCAATTATACAAGTGTTCTTTGTATGAAATGAAACTATGATGCTCAATATGAAGGTTTATGCAAAGTTTCACTTTTAGAAAATCCTGGATGAACACTTAGAAAAATTTAAAGTTTGAAAGAATATGAGAAATTGATTTGAAATTTTGTAAGGAGGTGTTTTTGAAATCTGAAATAATGATGTTTAAATAGCCCTTAGATACCTCTACAAAAGGGTATAATTTATGAAGGGATGCTATGATTGAATAGAAGAAGAATGAAAAATGTTTCAGTAAAAAGGTGCAAAAAAAATTTGGCCACTGTCTAGTGGTAACCGGTTACTCTATAATGGGTAACCGGTTACTTGCCTGTAACGTACAATTTTTTTTGAAAGTTTTCAAAGGGTAACCGATTACCTTATATAGAGTAACCGGTTACTCTTGCCCAGAACTGAAAAAAGTTTAAAAACAGAGGTGAAAAAAGTTTTCTATGCAACAAAAACTTGTTTCTAATGATCATGGCATGAATAAGGAAAATTTTGAACACTTGTATAATCACATAGAGGTTAAGTGTTATACATATTCCTTTGAGCAATCCATTCTTCATAATGTTCATAATACCTTGATAATTGTTGAGACTAGATTCTTGAGCAAGAGACTTGATCCATCCTTTTTGTTAATCCATCTTTGACTTGAAATGATTCTTTGTAGAAAGTGTCGTCATCAAAACCTTTGAGAAGTTATGTCTTCACATCTGTATGCTGATGACATATTGCTGACAAGGAGTTTTGAACAAGAGATAGGTAAGTTCAAGAAGGTGCTGATGAATGAGTTTTAAATGACTGACCTCGAGAAAATGACATATTTTCTAGGGATGAAGTATATGTACTCTGAGAAGGTTATCATTTTGCATCAGCTGAATTATGAACTTAAGCTTCTGAAGAGATTTAAGCTGCAAAATTGTAAAGTTGTTGTCACACTTTCAGAAACCAATCACAAATTGGATTCTGATTCTGAAGGTGAGGATGTGGATTCTACAACCTTCAAACAGTTTGTTGGTTCTCTGAGGTATTTGTGTAATACCAAACTTGATATCTGCTATGCTGTTGAAATGGTTAGTAGGTTCATGAGTAAACCTAAGTGATCTCATTACCAAGTTGTTGTAAGGATTCAGAGGTATATCAAGGGATCTCTGAAGTATGGAGTGTTATTCCCTTCTAGAAGAAAGACTAATTCAGAGCTGATGAGTTACTCAGACTCTGAATTGTGTGGAAATAGAGTTGACATGAGAAGTACTTCTAGATACTTGTTTAAGTTTCTGGGAGGTCCTATTTCTTGGTGTTCCAAGAAACAACCTATTATTACACTATCAACGTGTGAAGCTGAGTACATCGCAGGTGTTGTAGCTATATGTAAAGTTGTATGGCTTCTGAATTTGCTGCAGGGTCTGAAGATCAAAGTAAACAAGCCTCTGAAGCTGATGATTGACAACAAGTATGCAATCAATCTTGCCAAGAACCCAGTTCTGCACGGGAGAAGCAAGCATATTGAGACAAAGTATCATTTTCTGAGAAGTAAAGTCCAGAATGGAGTGCTAGAAGTTGTGCACTATAGCACCCAGAAGTAATTGACAGATGTTCTAACAAAGGCGATCAAGACAGATCAATTTCTCCACTTAAGGGATGGAATTGGTGCTGTTAGTTTTGATTAGGAAATCCTAAATTAAGGGATTGTATTGAAGGGTAATTTAGTATTTTAGTATGTTGCCTATGTGGCCCTAGTATTTGTGTATAAATAGACTAGTGGTAGTTGTCATTTATATCATCATTTTTCTTACAACTTTTGTAGCCGTCATTGCAGAGCAATAAATATTCTCTCATTCCTTTTATTTTCATCACCTTGTGCACTAACACATACTCATATAGTTTAGTAAGACTCTGTTTGTCAAGACATTTTTTGAGCTTATAGTTTATAGCTTATAACTTATAAGCTCATATGATAATAAAAGACATGTTTAGTAACAATATTTTCATCACGAATTTATAACTTATTTTACTAACTTATATCTTATATTCCATACGCTATTTTAAATAGCGTTTTAATTTATAGCTTATAGCTTATTATTTTTTCTTCCACTTTTGTTATTATTTTAACTAAAATCCACTATCATCCTTTATAATTTATTTTAATTTAAATAAAATTGTTATATATTAAATATCTTTTATGTCATTTTAATTTATCAACTAATTGAAATGTTAATTTTATCAAACACTTCAATTAACTTATCAGTTATATTTTTATAATTTATTTTAATTTAAATAAAACCATTATATATTAAATGTCTGTTATGTCATTTTACTTTATCAACTAATTAAACTATTAATTTTATCAAACATTTTAATTAGCTTATCAGTTATAAGTTATGAACCATTAGTTATAAGTTATAAATTATCTATTGTTAATCATATATCATAAATTATAAATTATTAGCTAACTTATCAATCAACCGTTATTTTTAACCATAACTATTTTTAACAATCGAGCGACTTAAAAACAAGGGTGGCATTGGAAAGTACATTGGCATAGAGAGTGATATAGGCCACCATAGGGACATGATATTGATTATTAAGAGTAACTGTCATGGTACTATAATCAACTGCAATATGGGCGATTTAAAAGCTACCAACACTTCAATGACCGATTTATTTGTAGAGATGGGCGATTGAATGGACGGTACAAAGGAGGCACTTTGCAACAATGGGGTTGAATTGAATCTAATTAATTTCTCAAAAAAAAAAAAGGTGATATTTAATTTAAAATAAATATTTTTAAAAACAAATATTTTTTAAAAATAAATATTTTTGAATTCTATTGTAATTTAATTTAAGTTATTTTAACTTTTTTCAAATATAATAATTTATATTATTGTTATATAATATTATAAAATTAATTTTTAATTTTAATTATGATATATGATAAAATTGATTTAAATGGCACCAACGTGACATTAATACGTATTTGCGATATATTAAATTAAATTGGCAATTAATTAAAATGAAAGAAGGATTAAACAAATTCACAAATTATTAAATAGATAGGCAAAAATACAAAAAAAAAAAAAAGATTAAATAAAACATTAAAAAATTTAAAGAGTGATAAAAAAGTGCATTTAACTTAACTAAAAATTATAAATGTTTTAGAAATAGTATGTAATATGAACCAACGATGAATTTTAATATTTTTAATAAATTTTTATAAAGTATTTTCTTACTATGAAAATTTTATTACAAATTATAAAAGTCTTAGATTATTTTTAATAGGTTCATATTAGATTTATCCAATATTATAAGTGTTCTGGATTGGGTCTAAGGCTGACCCACCGTCGGGCACAGCCCAACCCAACTCTTCGTCGGGGAGGGCCCAATTGAGGTCCAGCCCATCTGCACGTCGGGGGAGCTCTCACACGTCTCCCCCACGGACTCTACATGCCCCCCACGCGGAGACACGTCATCAAGCAACTACCCACTTCCGAAATAGTTGGTCAGCCCACCATACGAAGGTCACGGGGTAGTTGATCCAGGGCGAAGACCACGTGCTGGTCTTTCCTACGCCACGTAAGCCCTGGCAGTTACTCGTATTGAGCCTTGCGATCCAACCCAATGCAAAGTAGTCGTTGGCCCAACGCTGGAGGCACATTATAAATACCCTCTTTCACCAGAGGGTCAGGTATTATATTCTCTACACCTTTTCTCTATAATTGCTTTTTCTACTCTGTCTCTGACTTTAGCATCGGAGTACCTTGCAGGTACACCCACTCCTCTTCACCACCACCGGCGAATAAAGGAGCTCACGACGTGTTGCGGGCTGCTGATCCTTTTCTGATCCGATAAGATCAGTGGTGTCGTCTGTGGTAACCCTTGCTTCCCCGTTCTTTCTCCCGTAGAAACCCAATAACCAACACAGTTTTTCAATCTCTGTTGATCATGGTCAACCCACGCACTTACGACAATGCTCCAGAAACCGCATTCACCACGTTCACCAACGGCGACGGTCACGATCCTAACGTGGTCGTTCACGTCGAAAAGGGCGGCCTCAGGGACGGGCACACCGCCTCTCCCTCCTCGGACGATGCGGCCTTCAACGCCGCCCAACGCTTTGATAGCCCGAATATCTACCAGCCAATCCATGTGTCGTCCAACACTGACCCGACCATGGTGGCTCTGTTCGCGGCGATCAATCTGACAAATCTCGTGATTTTCCAACAGAATGAGCGGATCGGGATACTCGAGAAGGGGCGAAAATTACGCTCTCCCCCGCCGAGACATCATCGCCCCGTTTCACGCAGTCATTCCCCTCATTCGCGGAGGCCACAACATGATGACTCTCGGAGCCCTTCTCCTCGACAGCCGGGGTGTCACCCGCATTTGGAAAGGCCTCAGCCCGTGGCCACCCAGAAGCGCGACCGATTCCTTTCCTGGAAGGAGCGATGCTCCCCCGCTCATAAGAGGAATAAAGCTGACAAATACGTCAAGAAGCCAAAGAGCCCTCTCTGCCGAGGCAGGAACCCTCGATGTGAGCGGTCCCCATCGCGATCACCTGTCAGGAGCGACGAGGACGACCAACGCACGTCGCTGTCCAGAGCTATCATGGAGACTCCCTTGCCCATCGGGATGGAAAAACCCTCGGCCTTGGCGACCTATGATGGTACGACCGACCCGGACGACCACATTGAAAGCATCGATGCGATGCTAGACTACCAGAATGTCCGGGGGGCCATCAAGTACAGGCTCTTCCCCACGACCTTGAGGAAGGGTGCAATGGCGTGGTACAAAAGCCTTGAGCCCAAGTCCATCGCCTCCTGGAAGAAGCTGAAGAGGCAGTTCTCCAGGCACTTCATGGTTTCCCGGCACCGCCCGAAGACAGAAGCATCCCTGGAAACCAACATCCATGGAAAAGATTAATCTCTCTGGGACTACATAGAGAGGTTCAACCGAGGAGCTGTCCAGGTATCCACTTCGGACGACATGAAGAGATATTTGATCGAGCGAGGACTGCGACCTAGCACCGAGTTCACAAAGGAAGTCGTGAAAGGCCCAACACCTTAGACGCGCTGCTCTATAAGGCCTAAGCATACATCTAGTATGAGGAGATAGAGGCCGCCCACTGCGCCTGCGACTCGCGGAATCTAAAGGGTGCCAAGAGCTCCAGGAACGAGGATTTCACCGCTCTCCGACGAGGCGAGGAAAGAAGAAGAGAGGACTGGCCCCAAGACTCCCGAGAACAAAGGGGACCAGTAGGCCGCTTCACTGAGTATACGCTACTCACAACTCCCCGCGAGCGCATCCTGGCCGAGTACATCAACTCGAAGTTCCATCGAGGTGGTGTCCGCTTCCCGAAGCCGACACCCCCTAAGCCAAACTTCGAAAAGTCCATGTACTACCTGAAAGCTCTGATGTTTTTAACAAATTTTGGTAAAACATAAATGTTAACTTAACCTGGAGAACAAGCTGAATAATTCTGCAGAAGGCTTGATGTCGAATGAGATGTCACAACGTGTAGACTCAACATCTGGACTACTATAACAGATTGCTTAAATCTGTTTCAAATCTGCTCTAGATTTCTAGGCACTTCTAGTAGTGGATCAAGGAGAGATTTGTTTGAAGATTGAAGCCCAAGGAAGCAGAAGACTCTATAAATAGAAGACTTAGACCAAGGGTTTAGGGTTTTGAGAGTCATTGGCTCTCTAGGTTGTAAGTCTCCCTTTGTATTAATTGATGTATTGTGGCAGATATAGGTGTCACATAGATCCATAAGCCTTAAGGTATTGGATTGTGTATTGTTCTTGGATGAAGCTTTTAAGCAAATCCGAGTTACCTTATTTGTAAAGAAAGCTTGACAGATTTCTGTATTGACAGGGATGATGTAGAAATCACAGTTGGTGATTAAGGGAAGTGAGTGGGAAATCTCATATCAGAGTTGTAAACGGTTGAGTTTAACTGTGGTAAAGATGTTCATTGGGTAGATGTTAGGATAAAGTTGTAAACAGGGGAGTTTAGCTTTGTAACAGTTCTACAGATAGTGAATTCTTATTCCTGGATTGGTATTCCCCAGATGTAGGTGAATTGCACCGAACTGGGTTAACAATTGCTGTGTTCTTTATCATTCTGTAGATTTACGTTTTCTGTTAGCGTTCATGATAAACTTGTTGGATCAGATGTCGCAACATCTACGATCCTGCAGTTCTGATATTCAAGGTATCAGTCTGCTATTGCACCTCTGTGTTTAAATAATTATGTAGCACAATGTCTTAACATGTGTTAGGACATCTGTTGTCTGCATATGCCAGAATTTCAATTGGTATCAGAGCAGGCATCCTGTCTGGTTCTGGATGAGATCTTAGGGAGATACTTTCTGGCGTTTAAACAAGGAGGAATTTTGAAGATCAGATCAATCAACTCAGACATACTCAAGGGTATTAATGGATGGGATGGATGTTCTGGATCGAAGGTAACAACCCAGAGGTTGTTCATGTTGCTGAGGAGGTTCTACAACAACTGCAAGAGAAGTGGCTAGTTCTCTTGTTTAGGTGTCTTATAAGATGTTCTGACATCTTCTTAGGGCAAGCAGGATTTGTTCCTTGGTGGTTCCGCTGCATGTGTTTCTGATGGAAGAGCTTTAGAATTATGGGATTCTGGAGTTGTTACTGAAGACAGTTGGTGGAAGATCTCAATCGTCGACCTCTTTATGTGAAGATATTTGCATTCTTTTATTCTAAAGTCGGGAGCAACGGAATGAATGGAGTTGTTGGAAGATATCTGTTATGGTGACTTGGTACTTGGAAGCTTGGTTCCATGGTACAGTTTAAAGTCAGTTGAAGAGGAGAGGAGTTGAGTTTAAGTTTATCAAGTTCTGGCTCTGGGAGTTTGATAAATTATTGATCGGCTAGGTTGTAAAAGATACTTGAGAATTCTCTCAAGTCCACTCATAAAGGCGTCTCAGTTATGTATCTGGAGTTTTCTAGTTATTCTTCTGACTAGAAGGTGTTTCTATGAAACACAATCTGAAGAAAGTGGAGGTGATTTATTTTCACCATCCAAAACAGTAAGGAAGGATTCATCTCTCTTAACCCTAAGGGTGGATCTAATCTGATTGGAGTGTTCAGAATGGTTGAGGTAAGTAAGGTTCGTTCAGAGAGAATCTTAGTTACTTGAGTCAAGGGTGGCAGCCTTGGTATCTCAACATTGTTCTTCTAAGAAGATACTTGCAAAAGATTAAATACTTGATAATTGTTCATGAAGTGATCTATTGGAGCTTAGCTACAATGTGAAGAAGGGTTATTAGACAAGGATTTAAGATCAATTGCTATTTGTGGAGTTCATAAGTATTTAATTGATTATCCTTGAAAGTCAAGATTGCTGATGTTCAACAAGATGTTGGAACATCTCATCATCAGAGTTTGTGCAGAATCATGGGAGGGGTATTGCATACGCTTTAGCATTTATTTTGATCCTAGGTGGTGACCTAAGAAGTTGCTTCAGTCGGGTATGACAGAAGCTTGTATTCTTTGGAGAGTTTCCTGGAAAGAAACTGGTATGGACTTTGATGCTTTTGAAGATGAAGATGAAGACATCATAATCTTGATGGTTACTGCTTGGATCAGTTTATTTCTGATCAAGGTACTTGGGAGTATGGAATTTTGCTCAGTTTGAAGGTCAAGGTTAAGTGGCAGTGATCTTTGACTTTCTACAGTCTGCTCTACTAAGGAAAGTGGAATTCTTTGGTATGGCTATGGTGTAGTCTAGGACTACTTTATCTTCTGAAGATTCAGACGTGGCAGGTGTGAAGCCTTTAGAGTTTTAAAGCATGACGGAGGTTGTCAACTCAAACTTGGTTGTTGAATTAAGTCTATGAGAACATGAAACTCTTGTTCTATAATAGGGAGGAGGTTACTCTAAGTGGCAGAAGGAGGAGCTGAATTCAGCCGCTGGATGTCGTATCAGAATGTTCTGACATCTAGCTTAACACCAGAGTCTCAGCTGGTGATGTGGCACATCAGCTTAAGATAAGGTGATCTACAGGAGAATGGAAGTTATGGATGCTTCAAAAAGGTCTATCTCATGCAGTTTGCGGGAGCTGTGGATGGGAAGATGTTACATGTCTAGAGGCTTGGTGGATCCAAGATGTCTTGCTATGGTGTAAGAAGTTCATGTGACTTGAAGATCTGATTTCATTGGTGGATCAGTGTATCTTGTGGGAATTTAGAAGAAGAGTGAGATTAATCAAAAGGTGGCATTTGGTTGGTTTCATAATTTACATTTAAGCAGGATGCTTGAAATTAATTACTCTTGTGCAAAAGGTTGGTTGATTGAAAACATGAGGAGGTATTGGTTCTTTCTTGGAGCTCGTGGCAGAAGTTCTCAGGTTCTGGAAGTATACCTTCTTTTGGTGGATGAGAGTTTATTTCTCTCTGGGTATGTGAAGTTCTCTTTGTTCAAGCTGGTGGCGCAGTGTTGTGTGAAGATCTTCAGTTTGGATTACTATGCTAATAGTAAGTCCAGTGGTGGAGCATATCAAGAACCACGGTGTGTGGTGTCTATGATGTGTGAAGGATGTCCTGACTGATGTTAGAATATTTTTGGGTTGGTTATCCTTGGAGAAGGATTTCAAGTTCTAGTCTAGGAACTTTTTAGCTACACCTGTAACACCCACATATAATATACATACATCAAAGCATAAATATCATACATGAATCCAAGTGTTTGGTACTGAAATACCATAAGTTCCTAGTTAACACATTATGTACATTACATGCCCAAAATACCTAATACAAAAAAACTATGGCATAATGTATACAAGATGTCCCAAGACACTAAGAACAAGATCAAAACAATGATCTCAAAATAATCTCCACAACGAAAGTCTTGCCATCCCAAAAAGCCAAGGAAAGTAAGGACAATCAAACGGCCTTATCCTTACCCTTCGCGGAACCTGCTGTGCATGTAATATAATCAACAACATGGGGTGAGATATTAAATCTCAGTGAGTTCCCTATCTTATAGATTCTCTCGGCTTTACAAGGTTCTAACCATCCTAACTCAAGTCAAGGGGAAGGGAAATGATCTTGAGTTCACAATCTCACACTATATGGAAACATGTTCATGAGTTCACCAACTCAAAATATCATTAATTGATAACCTTACCAAGGCATCCCTTTTTCCCATCCGCTTCTACATCTAGAAGTCGACCCGAGTCATGGATCCTTGTAGTTACTTGACATATAAAATGGTTTCGGGAACATCGGCCTATTAACCGTGAATCGTCACTTCTCATGGCCTGTTAACCATCGTAAGTCTCTTTACAATATAGGCTCCAGTCGTACTCGCACGCGAGAATCAAACCTGCCAAGTAATTGTGCACATGTTTCAGAGGAGCTCGAGACTCATGAAACCACACTCAAGTGAAACAGTTATGATTACGCGATCACACACACAAACGTGATTGTATTCGACATTCAAAAGGCCACAATGCCTTAAGGCCACATTCGCCTTTTTCTCATAATCACAATATTTCACACATGTTCCATACTAGTGTTTCACTCTCTCCTAGACCAATACTCGTCACGGATGCACCTTTCTACATCGAGTGCCCGAGCATCGCCATCTAGGTTTTATATCACAATTCTATTCATAACCTAGAATCATATCATTAGGTTTGGGGTAAGTTTTCTCACTCTTCCTAATTCATTTTAAGCATGTCATTTTCTCAATTATGTTCAACAACAATATTAGACAAGCATATTACAACATCAATCATAAAACACACAAGATAACATAACATATCAAACATAATCCATATAGTAGTTCACACACATTTTTAAGGCATACAAGCCACTACTATCCTCTACCAAGAATCCTTGGTTAAATCATGGTTTAAAATTACCATTTAATAGCACATTGCATTCTCTTTCCAAGGCTTCAAGTCCCATATCAATCGGGCTCCCGATTCATGAATTATGGTAGGAATAAGGACCCATACCATTCACATTCATTACATTTCCATTTCTATCTTATCAATCCATGGCATAAACATATGTTTCTACTTCACTATCACAAAGAGCATTGAAATAGCTTTCCAATGCTTTCGACCGTGCCTCAATCCGAGTTACGAATCAAAAGTTATGAAGGAAACAAAATGGGAAATCTGTCACGTTCGCTTTCATGTTCGCAAAGCGAACTCGGGGCGAACAAAACAGAACCAAAATGGGAATAAAGTTCGTAAAGTGAACTTCTAGGCAAACCTTCGCCTTCCCTTTGCCTTAGGTTTGCTAGGCGAACCCGCGAACCCAGAAATTCTCAGCAGCGTCAATATAGGTCATTTGGGCCCAAAAATCCTCATTTCTTCACCCAAAACACTTCCAATTCATACTTTATCAACCCCAAATCATAACCCGACTATATTACATAATTTATATCGCATTTCATCCATTAGATTCATCGATTTATCCGTTTAATCATTTTCTCTCAATTCAAACCTAAGTTTAAAACATGATATTTCTAGAACTTAGAGTTTCTAACTAGAACCCACCTCAATACAAGATGATGACGAAGATGGAGAGATGATTTGATGAAGAATAGATGATTCCAAGCTTCTTCTTCTTGTCTTACAAGTTTTTCCTCTTTTCTCCCTTTGCTTTTCCTTATCTCTATTTCTTCTCTCTATCCAATGTAACTATCTTTAGCAAAGGAGGAAAATGAAATGATATAGAGAAATATATTTAATTAGTAAAACTACTAAATATCCAAAAAGTCTCTATAGCACCAAAATTTAAAACCTCAGAGTCAGATAATTATTAACTTGATATACTCTGAGCTCATCAGTTACTCTAATTATCTTTGCAGATAATTTCCCAGAGTACACCGGAACCCAGTTGATCATAACTAACATTATCCAGAGCAAAATAAAATACGGGGTATTACATCCTCCCTTCCCCCTTAAATAGAAATTCGCCCATGAATTTAAAAAATTTACCTGAACAGATGAGGGTAATCATCTCGCATCTCTGATTCTAGTTCCCAAGTTGCATCACCCTGATGCGTCTCATCCCACTGAACCTTCACTAGAGGAATCTATTTATTCCTTAGTACCTTAGTTTCCCTTCCTGTGATATGACCTGGTTGAGGCTCAAACGTTAAATCTGCTTCTATCTCGATCGTATTCGGTAGAGTTGGATGAAGAGGATCTGGAACAAACTTCCTGAGTTGAGATACATGAAAAATATCATGCATTTCTGACAGGGAAGGCGGTAAGGCTAATCTGTAAGCTACTTCACCAATCCTTTCTAAAATTTGATACGGTCCCACGTATCTCAGACTTAACTTTCGCGACTTAAACGGTCCTTTCAACCTCAATCTCGGAGTAACTTTTAAAAACACATGATCACCTACATCAAACTCTAAAGGTCTCCTACGGTTATCCGCATGACTCTTCTGACAATCTTGTGCTTGTCTAACTTTATCACGGATCATTCTAATCTTTTCCGTAGTCTCTTAAATAATCTCGGGTCCTAAAATTATGTCTTCACCAACTTCTATCCAACACAATGGCGTCCTACATTTCCTTCCATATAGAGCCTCGTAAGGAGCTATACCAATACTCGCATGATAACTATTGTTGTATGAAAACTCAATCAACGGTAAAAGTTCTATCCAATTTCCTCCACTTTCCAGTACACAATCCCTTAACATATCTTCCATCGTTTGTATTGTCCGTTCCGTCTGACCATCCGTTTGCGGATGATTCGACGTACTCAAACACAACTTTGTTCCCATAGCTTGTTGAAAAGATCTCCAAAATCTTGAAGTAAACTTTGGATCTCTATCCGAAACAATACTAGAGGGAATACCATGTAACCTCACAATTTCAGAAATAAACAACCTTGCAAGATGACTTGCCTTGTAAGTAGTCTTTACGGCTAAGAAATGCGCAGATTTTGTCAACCGATCCACAATTACCCAAATAGAATCATAACCACCTTGTGCACGGGGTAATCCAACTGCAAAGTCTATAGAAATACTATCACACTTCCATATAGGAATTTCTAATGGTTACAATAAGCCACCCGGTCTTTGGTGTTCAATCTTCACTTGTTGGCACACCGTACACTCCGATACATATATTGCAACATCTCTTTTCATACTGGACCACCAATAGTCCCTCTTTAAGTCTCGATACATCTTTGAAGAACCAGGATGTATAGTAAAAGTACCTTTATGTGCTTCCTCCAAAATTCTTCTTTTTAATACCGCATCATCTGGAACACAGATCCTTTGGTTAAACAAAATGATTATGTCGGTAGCTCGCACGAAACCCGGTTGAACTAACACTTTTTGTAGCTCCTTATCCAACACTTGCCCTTGTTGAATTTTCTCTCTAAGAGTAGAATTAACATTCAAGTTTCCCATAATCACACCATTAGGAGTCCAAACGAATTGGAGATTAAGATCTCGAAACTTTTCCAATAAGGTATACTCCAATATCATCAACTCGGCATTATGCAACACTTTCCGACTCAATGCATCTGCTACTTTATTTGTTTTACCCGGATGGTACTTTAGTTCCAAATCATAATCCTTTAAATATTCCATCCACCTCCTTTGATGCATGTTCAACTCTTTCTAGTCAAATAGATACTTTAAACTCTTGTGGTCGCTAAACATCTCAAAATGTACCCCATACAAATAATGACGCCACACTTTCAATGTAAAAACATCTGCCGCCAATTCCAAATCATGTGTTGGATAATTCTTTTCATGAACTTTTAACTGTCGAGAAGCATAAGCCACCACATGACTATCTTGCATTAAAACTCCTCCTAATCCCATATTTGATGCATCACAAAACACCTCATACGACTTACTAGGATCAGGAATAATCAAAACAGGAGCAGTCGTCAATCTTTCCTTCAAACTCATAAAACTTTGCTCATAAGCTGAATCCCACTCATAAGGACAATCTTTTCGAGTAAGTTTAGTCATCGGTAAAGCCAATTGAGAAAAACCTTTGATAAACCTTCTATAATGACCTGCCAATCCCAAGAAACTTCTAACTTCAGAAACATTCTTTGGTCTCTCCCAATTAATCACCGCTTCAACTTTTGATGGATCTACCGCCACACCTCCCTGAGATATAACATGACCAAGAAAACTAACCTCCAATGTCCAAAACTCACACTTTCTTAGCTTAGCAAAAAGTTGTCTCTCTTGTAAGATCGACAAAACGATTCTTAAGTGCTCTTCATGCTCTTGAGAAGTACGAGAATAAATAAGAATGTCATCAATGAAGATCACTACAAATCGATCCAAATAGGCTTGAAATATCCGATTCATATAATCCATAAAAACTCCCGGAGCATTCGTCACACTGAAAGGCATTACTAAGAATTCATAATGGCCATAACGGGTCCTAAACGCGGTCTTTGATACATCCGAACTCTTCACACGGATCTGATGATAACCCGACCATAAATCAATCTTCGAAAACACACAGGCTCCTTTAAATTAATCTAATAAGTCGTCTATCCTGGGTAATGGGTATTTGTTCTTGATGGTGACTTTATTCAACTGCCAGTAATCAATACATAACCGCATTCCACCATCCTTCTTCTTTACCAATAACATTGGGGCTCCCTAGGACGAAACACTAGGTCGCACAAAATGCTTATCCATTAACTCTTCCAATTGGTCCTTCAATTCCCTTAACTCAAGTGGTGTCATCCGATACGGAGAAACGAATATAGGAGTCTTTCCCGGTATCAGGTCAATAGAGAATTCCACTTCCCTCTCCAGAGGAAGAGAAGTGATATCCTCGGGGAAAACTTCAGAAAACTCACAGACCACAGGAATACTCAGAACTTGAAGGTTGCTACTCTCTTCCTTAGTGAGAACCAAAAGAACAGATTTTTCCTTCTCAAACAAGAAATTTATCATTCCAACCGTACCTTCTAAAATAGTAGTTAACACATCCTTCGAAGTAGCCTTCACTGATGGGATAATGATTAGCTTCTCTTCACAACCAATAAATATCGAATTAGCAGAAAGCCAATCCATCCCCAAAACAACATCCACTTTCTTAAGCGGCAAACAAATAAGATCAATCTGAAAAACTCTCCCATCCACAGATAAAACACAATTTTCACACATTAAAGGTGTTTCAACCATCTCATCCATGGAAGTAGTAACCACCATGGGTGGAGACAACGGAATAACTTGCAACCCAAGTCGCTTCACACATTGCATCGACACAAAATAGTGTGTTGCTCCACAATCAAATAATACAAAACAAGGGTGTCCATTAACGAAACACATACCAGCAATCAAAGAGTTATCACCCTTTGTTTTCCTTGCATCTAAGGTATAAACTCGGACGACACTCTTCCCTTGCGCCTGATTCCTATTCTGAGGACAATCCCTCGCCATATGACCCACTTTCTGACACTGATAGCACCTCACTCCTTCAAAACCACACCTACCATGATGATTCCTTCCACAAATACGACACACAGGAGACACACTAGTCCTAGAACTCTAAACTTGCTTCCCTTTAAAAGCTTGTTGTCTCAGCCTAAATTGTTGATTTGGTCTTCCACGATCACTTTGATTCGACCTACTCATATCCCCCTCAGCTTGAACTTTCTTTAAACTATTCTCTGCCACATAACATTGCCTTAGCAATTCAGCATAACTAGTGAACTCTCTTTGAGACACGCTATGCAAAATATCGGCCTTCAAACCAAAAAGAAACTGGTCAATTTTCCACCTCTCGTCCGAAGCATACATGGCCTGCCTATAATAAGCAGCCATAATCTCGAATTTCTCAGCATAAGCAGCTACAGTCAAGGTACTCTGTCTCAACTATTGAAAATCAAATTCCTTCTGGGTCCTCAAAGAACTAGGGAAATAATTCTCCATAAAATTAATCTTAAATTGCTCCCAGACCTTAGGTACTTCTTGAATAGTCATCAGGGCTAAGGCCCTCTCCCACCACCTCATGGCAGAACCCTTCTCAAATGAGAAGCGAATACCACCTTATTCTCCTCACTACAATGGACTATAAAGAAAATTCTCTCCATGCCAGCTATCCATTCATGAGCTTTAACAAGATCTAACACGCCATGAAATTCTGGAGGATTCATGCGGATAAAATCCCAAAAACTCTCACCTATAGCATCTGGAACAACCACTGGAGGATGAAGGCCACCGTTCATTTGTTGTACCATTTGTTGCATAAACTGGTTCTGCTGCTACTGCATTTGTTGCAAAAACTGAGGCCATAGGATATACTCCTCGCCGCCTGGCAGATTCGTCCCAACAGGAATGGTTCGGGGTCTACCACAATTGCTTCTACGTCCGTTAGCCATGTTCCTAAATGTCATACATATAGGATTAAGTTGATCAGGCTCAATACCATAAATATAACACTTAAGACTAATGGCGACATAACGCATATGAAACGGAAGAAATACTTATACTATTTCATGGCTAGGCCGAGGATACGACCTGCTCTGATACCAACTGTAACACCCACATATAATATACATACATCAAAGGATAAATATTACACATGAATCCAAGTGTTTGGTACTGAAATACCATAAGTTCCTAGTTAACACATTATATACATTACATGCCCAAAATACCTAATACAAAAAAACTATGGCATAATGTATACAAGATGTCCCAAGACACTAAGAACTAGATCAAAATAATGATCTCAAAATAATCTCCACAACGGAAGTCTTGCCATCCCAAAAAGCCAAGGAAAGTAAGGATAATCAAATGGCCTTATCCTTACCCTTCGTGGAACCTGCTGTACCCGTAATATACTCAACAACATGGGGTGAGATATTAAATCTCAGTGAGTTCCCTATCTTATATATTCTCTCGGCTTTACAAGGTTCTAACCATCCTAACTCAAGTCAAGGGGAAGGGAAATGACCTTGAGTTCACAATCTCACACTATATGGAAACATGTTCATGAGTTCACCAACTCAAAATATCACTAATCAATAACCTTACCAAGGCATCCCTTTTTCTCGTCTGCTTCTACGTCTAGAAGTTGACCCGAGTCATGGATCCTTGTAGTTACTTGAGATACGAAATGGTTTCGGGAACATCGGTATGTTAACCGTGAACCGTCACTTCTCATGGCCTATTAACCATCGTAAGTCTCTTTACCATATAGGCTCTATCCGTACTCGCACACGGGAATCAAACCTGCTAAGTAATTATGCACATGTTTCAGAGGAGCTCGAGACTCATGAAACCGCACTCAAGTGAAATGGTTACGATTACGTGATCACACACACAAACGTGATTGCATTCGACAATCAAAAGGCCACAATGCCTTAAGGCCACATTCTCCTTTTTCTCATAATCACAATAGTTCACACATGTTCCATACTAGTGTTTTACTCTCTCTTATACCAATACTCGTCACTGATGCACCTTTCTACATCGAGTGCCCGAGCATCGCCATCTAGGTTTTTTATCACAATTCTATTCATAACTGATCGGAAAATAGCAAGTGTATTATTTAACGATGTAGTAATAATTGGGGTTATCTCCAGAGTCGGTCTCTCGAGGACTGCGCGTCAATGTAAGTGCAGATGCTAATTCAATTAAACAAAAGTTTTCTTTGGGGTTTGTTTGGTTGAGAGAATTATAATAACAAAATAAAATAAGCAGAATAATAAAAAGTGCTTTTGACAAATATGATGAAATATGTTAGGGGAGGTGTATAAATTGCTAGTAAGAACCCGAAATTATCGTCAGAGATATATGTCTCAAAACCTTAATTTTACTAACCCTCAAATATTTTTCTTAAATTCCTTTAAACGAAAAACATTTGATATTCTCCCTTGACCCTAATTCCTTAGCAATCAAGAAAGAACATCAAGCAATAGTTCTGACAAAGTTGTTTTTACTCACTACGGGATATCCCCATTCCTAGGCAATATCTACCGTAATGTTATTATGCAAAATCAACAGATTGCTTTTTCAGGCCAAATCCCTAATCGTAAATCGTTCCCAATTTAACCGATCGAAAAATATAAAATAATTTGCACAATAAAAGATTAAGGTAAGAAAACATAAATTCATCAAATAATTCAACAAAGGTTCATTACATCACAATTTAGGGACACCCCCTAGCATTGGGGGGTTTAGCCTCTCATAATATTCGAAACAAAAATAATAATAGGATTAAAGAAAGACATTACAAATTGTTCAGAGTAATTTGATCCTTCAATCACTTCCTCTCATGAACAATCTCCTTCTCCAAATCTCCTTGATCGCATCAACTATCGTAAAATTGTTCGTAAAGAAAAAAATGTCTATTCTTCTTCCAAAAACTAGTCTAAAAAGTCACAATTCACCCAGATCGATTGGAAATACCCAAAGTGACCCCATAATTAAATATAGGGAGAAAATATGGAAAAATTCAGATCATCAGCGTCAAAGCTGACACGGGCCGTGTCAGCCAACACTGTTGGTCGTGTCAGCTTGCTAGATTTTATAACCAAAATTGTTTCGATCATAACTTTTGATCCGTAAGTTTGTTTTGGTCCCCGTTTGAAGCACCGGAAAGCTAGTGAAGAGAACTACAACATAGTACAGACAAGGAACTTGGTTGCCCAATATTTTTCCATGTTTGTTGAATTTTAGGTCCAGACATCCTCTGCTTCATTTCAAAAACTCTTCTAAATCCCCGGAACTTCCATTTTATTCGCACGAGTCCTTTGGGCTTTTCCACTCAGACCTGAAACCATTGAAAACTACCAAACCAAAGCACAAAATGCAACGTAATTGAAATAAAACAAAAATTCATAAAATGCGAGAATAAAATACAAGTAAAATTGAATTGAAAAACAATGAAAAGACAAACAAAGTGCTACCGATTTTATGGATTGATGTCGAATAGGTGACAGAAACATAGTAGAAATGGTGACCGATCACAACCCCAAACTTATCTCATAGCTTGTCCTCAAGTAATGCTCGAGACAGCAGAAAGGTCACCCCCGAATTAATCAAAATTATCTTACCACAACACCGCTGAGATCTTTCGCGACTATCTTTCCTCTTTTCTTTCAACATTTCCTTATTACCTGAATTTTGACGGTCTGCTACACTTCCACATCAAAGTACCTCTTTACCTGTCAGCTTTTCACACTCTCACCAAATCTCTCGGGTTACAGTGTTTACACTCAATAATCATAGCATGCAAAGTCAACTCATAAGCTTGAACAACATCTATTTTCATCTCAAACGCACACAACACACACTTTTTGAGGGCTTTTATGGTTGTAACGGGGCTTAGGGACAAGGAGGGATAAATAAACAAAACGGAAAAACGATTGGTTTTTAGCTCAGACTCAGTGTCGTCATTCTAATCACTATGGTATTTGTTCTGTTTCACAATCAAGGGTATCAGACACCATTTTACTAGGATTCTTTAGTTTACACTTAATTGTTTTTTTTAGCTTACTTTTTTACTTCTTCAAACTAACTTTTTTACTTCTTCAAACTAAATCCTCCTCTAGGTAAGTGCTTTATTCTACTTCTCTTTTTTGTTCTTTCTTTCATTTTTTGTTTTTTTTTCCTAAATTTTCTTTCTTTCTTTTTCTTTTTCTTTTTGCACTTACCTAGTTCTTAAAGGTATCTCAACGCCAAACTTAGAATTTTTCATAGTTCAAAAATCAACAACACTTATCTGAGCAGGGTGAGGGAGTGTTTGGGCTCATGGTTTAATTATACGGTTAATAAACAAACAAAAGGAAGAAGGCTCGAGGGGGTTAACGAAGGATAACATAAAAGGGTAGGGTAGAAAGGCTCAGGGTTAAAAACAAACAAGTGCCTCAGTGTGTATATGTGTGCATTGAAACTCCAACAGACGAGTATGCAAACTAAGAGTGACAGAGACATACCTGACGAACTCTCATGATGGTAAGGTGTTTGCCTTTTTATGATCCTCACCATGTTTGGCATACTGACAACTTCCAAGGTACCTCTAGTGTAATGTCGCTTCATTTCCGTCTCAGGTGCACAGTATTCCCGTATCAGTCCAGTGTTGGAAAGTCGCGTCCAATCATCCACCTCAGCAGCACCAACTTTCGGGGGTTTCCTGGAGAGCAAGTATGGGTTGTGCCTTTTCATCCACTAACTATAAGTCTCCTCATTCATCTGACACGAATACCTTCAATTTGTAACACACGAAATACAAAACCCACCAATCAACGGTACGAAGATGAAATAACATAAATAAAAATACTGAAAGCAATAAACCACCCCCCCCCCCCCCCCCCACACTTAAACTAAACATTGACCTCAATATTTTAGAACAAGCTAGAGAGGGGAACTCACAAAGTCTCAATGTGGAGGGACAAAGAAAGAGAATTTTTTTTAATTTTTTTTTTGCTACAGTATGGCTGACACGGGGGGTCGTGTCAGCCTACTGTAAATTTTTTTTTAATATTTTTTTTCGCTACAGTAGGTCTGACATGGACCGTCGTGTCAGCTGACACGGGGGGCCGTGTCAGCTGACACGGGGGGCCGTGTCAGCCTACTGTAATTTTTTTTATAGTAGAAGACTGTGAGTGTACCTAATTAAACTTGAAACGCAACAGAAACTCTAAGAAATAAAACCCGTGGGTTGCCTCCCACGAAGCGCTTCGTTTAACGTCGCATGGCTCGACGGGTCACTCCCCATTGCTATGGAGGGTACTTCAGCTTACATGTTTTGTTGCTTAACCTTTCCGCAACAGAGCACCAGTCAGATTCAGAAATAAGCGCTACATTGTGATTCAACTCACATCCAACTTCCACATTCTTCCTTTGATGTTTTTTTCTCTTCTTTCTTTGATGTTTCTTCCTCTTATTGACTTATTGATTAGATTTTGGAGTCTTACTAGGTGCAATAGATGACTCAGATGGTGCAACCTGATGGATTATTCCAGAGACTTTTTCAAGAAGTGGTTTTGAGCTTTTTCTTTTTCCCACTGTTCGGATCATTCCAACTGCAGGGTGATTTCTTTCCTCTTGACCTTGCTTCTCGAGTTCCAACACTTTCAAGGTTACTTCTTCCTCAAAATATTTCAAGGTTAAAGTACCAGCCTCAATATCCACACTGCACCTACTAGTCATCAAGAATGGTCGACCTAGTATGATAGTCGTCTCCTCATCCTCAGGTAGATCAATGATCTCAAAGTCTACTGGATAGGTGAAGTTATCAATAGTCGCAAGCACATCTTCTGCTAAACCGTATGACCGTTTAGTTGTGAGGTCGGCAAACTTCAGATTTGTTCCTGTTTCACTTATTTTCTTTATACCCAGCTTTTTGAAAATTGAGAGGGGCATGAGACTCACGCTAGCACCCGAATCAATCAAGACTCTCTTAAACATTCTGTCATTTATGGTACAGGGGATTGACACAGAACCAGGATCTTTCCGTTTGATTGGAATTCTCCTACCTTGTGATTCCCCACTACTCTCCTCACTTAGACTCTTTATCTCCTCTCCACTAGGTTTCTCTTTTCCAATGACCTCCTTCATGAATTTCTTGTATAGAGGCATTTGTTCAAGTGCTTCAAAGAAGGGCATGTTAATCTCTAACTTTTTGAACAATGAGCTAAACTTCTCAAAGTCTTTTTCTTGTGTCTCCTTCTTTGTCGCTCTTGAGGGGTACGGTAACTTGATCTTAGGTTTAGCCGCTTCTTTTCTTTTCCCTTCGGTTGGCATGGCTTCTTCTTCTGCAACTTCTTGGCTTTCTGTGGTAACAACATTGACATTCTCATGATTCTTAGGATTGGGGATTGTGGTGCTTTGGAGGGCGCCTGGTGTTTGAGAATTTGCAACTTGTTGAGCTATCTGACCCAATTGAACCTCCAGATTCTTTATGGAGGTTGTGGTATTCCTATAACTATTCTGGGTCTCTTCTTGAAATTGCATGTTATTAGCTGCCATCTTCTCAATGGCAATCTCCCATTGTGCTTTCTGAGGAGCCTGTTGCTGTTGTGGGTATTGTTGTTGATTCTGATCTTTCCAGGAGAAGTTAGGATGATTCTTCCACCCTGGATTATAAGTTTGAGCGTAGAGAATATTTTGCTTCAGGAATTTTATCTCTTCAATTTGTTGCGGAGTCACAACAGAATGTGCAGTATAATGGGGTCCACTACAAATCTCACAACTAATGGGTTGACCAGTTTGAACTTGTGCCACATGTTGAATACACACATTCATAGCCTTTAACCTTCTTTCAACTTCCGCCGCAATCTGATCTTCCACCTTCACAACCTGATTATTCAACTTCAAGTCAATCACACCCTCATATTTACTCATACTTCGATCATATAACTCCAAATGTCCGTTAGCGGCTATGGCTTCAACGATCTTTTTGACACCAGTGGCTGTTGTAAAATTAGATGAGCCACCGGCAGCTGTATCAATTAGTTGCTTAGTCTTTATCTGGAGGCCATTGACGAACACCTGCATCTGCTCAGTTTGATCCATGTTGTGAGTCGGACAGGCTACCAAAACTTTCTTGAACCTCTTGTATGCATCTCCGAGAGATTCTCCATCCTTCTATTTAAAGTTCACAATATCATATCTTTTTCAGATATAAACAGAGGCCAGAAAATACTCATTCAGAAATGCCTTCTCCATCTCTTCCCAAGTGGTAATACTCCCTGCAGGTAACGAGTAGAACCACTCTTCAGCCTTTTCTGCCAGAGTGAAAGGAAACATTCTTAACTTTTTTGCTTCCTCCGTGTGCCCCTCAATCTTGAGAGTGATGATCATAGTCAGAAATCTTTGTAGATGTTTGTTAGCATCTTCATTAACCTTTCCGGTGAAAGGTCTCCTCTCAAGTTGAGTGATGGTTCTAGGATGCAGCTGGAAATTCGGCACATTCACCGGTTGGTTCACAATGGTTAACCTACCATCCGGTGCATATATTTACCCCACTGTAATTGCCCAGAAGTCTCTCCGCTGGTTGATTTCCAGCCATAGTCACTGTATCTTTGTCTGAATCTGAACCTGAGTTTGAGTGCTTCGACGCTGCAAGTTTTGCTTGCCTACGCCTCTCGTGTAACGTTCTTTCAATTTATGCGTCAAAAAGAAAATTTGCTGAGGATTCTCCTCGCATAAAAATATTAGACGCAGATTAGTAGCAATAGTAATAATCCAAAAGTTATATAAAAAAATGAAAATAAAGATAACAGAAAAATAAAATTTTAGTCACAGAGTGACAAAATTCCAATTGAATTAACACAAGAACTTATAATTTGGCAGTCCCCGACAACGACGCCAAAAACTTGATCGGAAAATAGCAAGTGTACTATTTAACGATGTAGTAATAATTGGGGTTATCCCCAGAGTCGGTCTCTCGAGGACTGCGCATCAATGTAAGTGCAGATGCTAATTCAATTAAACAAAAGTTTTCTTTGGGGTTTGTTTGGTTGAGAGAATTATAATAACAAAATAAAATAAGCAGAATAATAAAAAGTGCTTTTGACAAATATGATGAAATATGCTAGGGGAGGTGTATAAATTGCTAGTAAGAACCCGAAACTATCGTCATAGATATATGTCTCAAAACCTTTATTTTACTAACCCTCAAATATTTTTCTTAAATTCTATTAAACGAAAAACCTTTGATATTCTCCCTTGACCCTAATTCCTTAGCAATCAAGAAAGAACATCAAGCAATAGTTCTGACAAAGTTGTTTTTAGTCACTACGGGATATCCTCATTCCTAGGCAATATCTACCGTAATGTTATTATACAAAATCAACGAATTGGTTTTTCAGGCCAAATCCCTAATCGTAAATCGTTCCCAATTTAACCAATCGAAAAATATAAAATAATTTTCACAACAAAAGATTAAGGTAAGAAAATATAAATTCATCAAATAATTCAACAAAGGTTCATTACATCACAATTTAGGGACACCCCCTAGCATTGGGGGGTTTAGCCTCTCATAATATTCGAAACAAAAACAATAATAGGATTAAAGAAAGACATTACAAATTGATCGGAGTAATTTGATCCTTCAACCGCTTTCGCTCATGAACAATCTCCTTCTCCAAATCTCCTTGATCGCATCAACTATCATAAAATTGCTCGTAAAGAAAAAAGTGTCTATTCTTCTTCCAAAAACTAGTCTAAAAAGTCACAATTCACCCAGATCGATTGGAAATACCCAAAGTGCCCCCACAACTTAATATAGAGAGAAAATATGGAAAAATTCAGATCATCAGCGTCAAAGCTGACACGGGCCGTGTCAGCCAACACTGTCGGCCGTGTCAGCTTGATGGATTTTATAACCGAAATTGTTTCGATCATAACTTTTGATCCGTAAGTCTGTTTTGGTCCCCGTTCGAAGCGTCGGAAAGCTAGTGAAGATAATTACAACATAGTACAAACAAGGAACTTGGTTGCCCAATATTTTTCCATGTTTGTTGAATTTTAGGTCCAGGAATCCTCTGTTTCATTCCAAAAACTCTTCTAAATCCCCGAAACCATTGAAAACTACCAAACCAAAGCACAAAATGCAACGTAATTGAAATAAAAAAACAAATCATAAAATGCGAGAATAAAATACAACAAGTAAAATTGAATTGAAAAACAATGAAAAGACAAACAAAGTGCTACCGATTTTATGGATTGATGTCGAATAAGTGACAGAAACATAGTAGAAATGGTGACCGATCAATAACCTAGAATCATATCATTAGGTTTGGGGTAATTTTTCTCACTCTTCCTAATTCATTTTAAGAATGTCAATTTCTCAATTATGTTCAATAACAATATTAGACGGCATATTACAGCATTAATCATAAAACACACAAGATAGCATAACATATCAAACATAATCCACATAGTAGTTCACACACATTTTTAAGGCATACAAGCCACTACTATCCTCTACCAAGCATCCTTGGTTGAATCATGGTTTAACATTACCATTTAATAGCACATTGGATTCTCTTTCCAAGGCTTCAAGTCCCATATCAATCGGGCTCCCGATTCATGAATTATGGTAGGAATAAGGACCCATACTATTCACATTCATTACATTTCCATTTCTATCTTATCAATCCATGGCATAAACATATGTTTCTACGTTACTATCCCAAATATCATTGAAATAGCTTTCCAACGCTTCCGACCGTGCCTCAATCCGAGTTACGGATCAAAAGTTATGAAGGAAATAAAATGGGAAATCTGTCACGTTCGCTTTCATGTTCGTAAAGCGAACCCGGGGCGAACAAAACAGAACCAAAATGGGCATAAAGTTCGCAAAGCGAACTTCTAGGCGAACATTCGCCTTCCCTTCGCCTTGGGTTCGCTAGGCGAACCCGCGAACCCAGAAATTCTCAGCAGCGTCAATATAGGTCATTTGGGGCCAAAAATCCTCATTTCTTCACCCAAAACACTTCCAATTCATACTTTATCAACCCCAAATCATAACCTGACTATATTACACAGTTTATATCGCATTTCATCCGTTAGGTTCATCGACTTATCCGTTTAATCATTTTCTCTCAATTCTAACCTAAGTTCAAAACATGATATTTCTAGAACTTAGAGTTTCTAACTAGAACCCACCTCAATACAAGATGATGATGAAGATGGAGAGATGATTTGATGAAGAATAGATGATTCCAAGTTTCTCCTCTTTTCTCCCTTTGCTCTTCCTTCTCTCTATTTCTTCTCTCTATCCAATGTTACTATATTTGGCAAAGGAGGAAAGCGAAATGATATAGAGAAATATCTTTAATTAGTAACACTACTAAATGTCCAAAAAGTCTCTATAGCGCCAAAAGTTAAAACCTCAGAGTTAAATAATTATTAATTTGATCTACTCTAAGCTCATCAGTTACTCTAATTATCTTTGCAGATAATTTCCCTGAGTACACTGGAACCCAGTTGATCACAACTAATATTATCCAGAGTAAAATAAAATATGGGGTATTACATACACCATGTCTAAGGAGTATCTATCTTGTCATACGGAAGAATGATGGAGTAGAAGAAATTCCTTGGGAGGATTGTGTGGAGAAGATAGAAGTGGATCACGGGTTGGTTGCATAAAGGTCTGGTTTCTGATGCGTTCAGAAGTAGATATTCACCTGGAAAATCAAAAGTATTCTAGGTTATCATAGAGGAGAATGATGAAGGAATGACTGTCTTGGATTATGGGGTGTCTATCTCAGTTGCTGGCCTTACTAAGGTCAGTGGAAAATCTTGTGAAGGGGATACTGCCTCTTGCTGCAAGTTATGCTAGTAGTGGATCAGTTTGGCAGCTGTGAAGTTCTGGAGCATGTATACGATATCTGACATCGTTATAACAAACTAAGGGGCCCTTTGCGTCTCTTTGAGGAATGTGAAGCATTCTGATTCAATTGGGTTATGTCTCAGGGAACAAGGAAGTCTATACGTGAGAATTCAAGAGGAATTCGTGTGGTGTATGGATAGTTTCTGAACGAGAGGTATCAATGGAGCTTTGATCTTAATCCAAGAGTTTGTTATGGTAGGATAGTGATCCTGATATTTCCTCACAGGTAGCATGGTGGTGTTCATGTGTGAGTGATTATTGGTTCTTGTCAGAAGAAGCAATAAGAGGGTTGATGATTGTGTTCAGCAGGTAGTTTGAACTGAGGGTGCGCTCTTGAAGACATGAATATGCGTCTTATGTTTTCCATTCATCAGCATAGTGTTCTATGGAAGAGCACTGATTATCTCAGATAGGGGGAGTTGCTCTTTGATCTAAGATGTATTACTGCAAGGGTACAGTTGAAGTTCCAGTTTGTATTATGCATCAAGCAAGCTGTGATTATGTTTCCATCCTAGGAGGATGAGATGTTAAGAAGGATGTCTTGACATTTGTATTGTTGCAAGTTGGGGGAGACTTGGCAGTGCAAGTTACATGGTTCTTAATGGATGCTTAAGAATCATTGGTTGAGTCTGGGGGAATTTATTTTTCTCTGCAGACTGTGATCATAAAACTGTGAAGGTATTGATCAATACAGAAGTTTTTGGAAACCATGTTGGGTATGACATGATCAAGGACGCCATCATAGGACATATAAGTGGAGAGTGTCAGGAGAATCTCTGATAGTCTGATGACAGGGGTATTGATTACGTCTTGGGAAAATGCTTGAAGTGTATACTTGTCATGAGGATGTATAAAATCTTGTCCTTGAATACGCATTCAGATGTGTTAGAACTTGTACTTCAAGAAGAATCATTCCAAAAATGAATAAAGACATGAAGACCGGGTAGTGGTCGATACAATTCAAATAAGGGGATCTCAAAGTTCATCTTACTCATTGGTGTCGTCTTCATGGCTTATATAAGGTTCTGGGTGAGCACTCTTTGGATCTCGATATGCCTTGGAAATTTTTGTCAAATTGTGTCTAAAAAGGGGGAGAAAAATGCCCTGATCTTCTCATGAGAATCTCACGTCTGATAAAATGGCCCGACAAAGATGCTCAAAAGGATGTTATAACATTGTCTCTGGATCTAAGCTCTCAAATAGACCTTTGTGTCTTATGATCTGAGTTATGAACGCAGTTATGTCCTGTGTTCTGAGTTACCCAAGGAAGTACTTTGCTGCTAAGGGTATTGCTACTGTTTTAATGATTTTCTTATGCCTTTAGAGAAGAAATGGTATCTCTTCGTGACAATTATTGGTTCATGGTTTGAGGGGGAGTGTTTTGCATCTTATTTCTCATGTACTCCTTTACGGATAAGGTGTGGGCCTTGAAATTCTTTGGAGACCTCACTGCATGCACCATCGATCTGGAGTTTTACCGTGCAGATATGTTTTAGCCAAAATTTGCCAAAAAGGGGGAGATTGAAAGCTCTGGTGTTTTGGACAAATTTTGGTAAAACATAAATGTTAACTCAACCTGGAGAACAAGCTGAATAATTCTGCAGAAGGCTTGATGTCGAAGGAGATGTCACAATATGTAGACTCGACATCTGGACTACTATAACAAATTGCTTAAATCTGTTTCAAATCTGCTCTAGATTTCTAGGCACTTCTAGCAGTGGATCAAGGAGAGATTTGTTTGAAGATTGAAGCCCAAGGAAGCAGAAGACTCTATAAATAGAAGACTTAGACCTAGGTTTTGATATGCCTTTTGTAACCTAGTTCTCTTACGTAAGAAACAAGGGTTTAGGGTTTTGAGAGTCGTTGGCTCTCTAGGTTGTAAGTCTCCCTTTGTATCAGTTGATGCATTGTGGCAGATATAGGCGTCACACAAATCCATAAGCCTTAAGGTATTGGATTTTGTATTATTCTTGGATGAAGCTTTTAAGCAAATCCAAGGTAGCTTGTTTGTCAAGAAAGCTTGACATATTTCTGTATTGACAGGGATGATGTAGAAATCACATTTGGTGATTAAGGGAAGTGAGTGGGGAATCTCATATCAGAGTTGTAAACGGTTGAGTTTAACTGTGGTGAAGATGTTCATTGCGTAGATGTTAGGATAAAGTTGTAAACGATGGAGTTTAGCTTTGTAACAGTTCTACAGATAGTGAAGTATTCTTCCTGGATTGGTATCCCCCAAATGTAGGTGAATTGCACCGAACTGGGTTAACAATTGTTGTGTTCTTTATCATTCTGTAGATTTACATTTTCTGTTAGGGTTCATGATAAACATATTGGATCAGATGTCGCAACATCTATGATCCTGCAGTTCTGATATTCAAGGTATCTGTATGTTGTTGCGCCTCTGTGTTTAAATGATTATGTAGCACAATGTCTTATCATGTGTTAGGACATCTGCTGTCTGCATATGCCAGAATTTCACTACCGGTTTCACAAGAGTCACGGGCACATCGCAGAAGATTGCATCTACCTCAACGATGCCATCGACTTGATCAAAGAGGGGCACCTAAAGCAGTACACAAAGGGGAGCGAAGCCCCCCGACAGGAGGCCCGGGAGACGAAAAGGATTGAGGAGGCGACCCCGTCCTCTGGCGATAACGGGCTACAAGTCGCTTTGTGTGTCATCCGACCAGAAGACTTCTACTTTCCTTACGATCCCGACACGCCTGTGACCGCTCGTAGCCCATGGGAAAGCTTCCCCGCTGCCATGGTCATATCCGACGGGGGGTTCAACAAAGTCTTTGCGGGGTCGGTGAAGCGGAAGTTCGACGAACTGATAGAGGTGGGCTCGGCGCAGAACGCCACATTCGAGAAGGTCTAGGGAAGATCGAACCCCATCACCGTCTACCTAGAAGAATTGTCGGGAGGCGCCCCCAGCTCCAACATCCCTCTCCTGATCAAGGCATAGATGGTAAACTTTGACGCCCGCCATATCCCGGTCGACCAAGGGAGCTCAGTGGACATAATGTATGCCCACCTGCTCACTACCCTCCAGCTCGACGAGACACGTCTGACCCCGTATGTCGGCTCCGACCTGCAGGGCTTCAACGACACCACCACAAGACCGTGGGGCTACGTCGAGCTAATGGTCACCTTTGGGAACAACGAAACTGCCCGAAAAATTAAGGTCCGCTTCTTGGTAGTGGAGTGCCCCTCTCTATAATAGTGCATTCTGGGAAGGCCGACCCTGGCTGAACTCACAGTTGTGCCATCTACACTCCACCTGAAGATGAAGTACTACACGACCAGGGGCCGCGCCTTCACCCTCCACGGGGACATTGAGGCAGCCATAAGATGTTTCGAGGCTGCCATCAAGGGGTTAAACTCAATCAACATCAATCCTAAGACCGTCGAAAAGTCAGCCCAGAACGAGGAGAGGAAGCCACTTTTGTACGTTAACACGGTCGACCTCGACAGCCGCTTCCCCAATAAGTAGGAGCGGAGCAAGGTAGCGGATCACCCCCTCCAACTGAAGGCAACAAGCAACCTCTTCACCGCATGTGCCCCATTCCAGATGGAGACTTCGAGCTCATCATGCTCGGTGATG
The DNA here is from genome assembly GCA_022829125.1 of Lathyrus tuberosus. NCBI lineage: Eukaryota > Viridiplantae > Streptophyta > Magnoliopsida > Fabales > Fabaceae > Lathyrus > Lathyrus tuberosus. The sequence continues at coordinate 7,238,197 of JALAZF010000111.1, read as the reverse complement.
ACCCAAACAGGAATGTGAAGATTGGCTCGGGCCTCCTCGACCTGGCAAGGAAGCAGTTGAATGCCTGCCTCAGGGAGAACACTGTCTTGTTTGCGTGGAGCACTGCGTAGATGCCCGACCTTGACCCAGATGTGGCATGCCACCAACTCACAATAGATCCAGCCGCTAGGGATATAGTACAATGTAGGCATGGGCAGTCTCCCGAGAAAGCAGAGGCTGCTGAAAAGGCTGTAAAAGACCTCTCAGAGGCGAACTTTATTTCGGAAGCCTAGTACACAACCTGGCTATCCAATGTTGTACTCGTTAAAAAGAATAATGGAAAATGGAGAATGTGCATTGATTATACCGGTCTTAATCGGGCATGCCCATAAGATGCATATCCATTGCCTAACATCGACAAACTGGTCGAAAATTTAGCAGGTTTTAAATTCTCGTAATTCACGGACGCATACTCAGGGTATAATCAAATCCCCATGGCGAAGACTGACAAGCAATACACGGCTTTCATGACTGAGTCGGGCAACTATTACTACAACGTAATGCCCTTCAGTCTAAAAAGCGCCGGTGCGACCTACCAACGGATGATGAACAAAGTCTTCTGAGGCGAGATCAGAGACATCCTCGAGGTATACATGGATGACATGATCGTCAAATCATGAGAAGAGATCGACCACACTACCCATCTCAGAAGGGTCTTCAACACAACGAGGAGGTGCAAGATGAGGTTCAACCCGAAGAAGTGCACCTTCGGTTTTCGAGTAGGCAAGTTCCTCGGCTTCTATCTGACAGAACGAGGAATTGAGGCGAACCCCGACAAGTGCAGGGAGTTCTCCGAGTTCCCAACACCGAACTCGAAGAAATCGATCCAATCGCTAAACGGGATGCTCACCTCGCTGTCCCGCTTCGTGGCCAAATCGGCCCAACACGCACTCCTATTTTTTAAACTCCTACGCAAAGAGGCCAAGATTGAGTGGACCGAGGAGTGCAAACAGGCACTCCTCCACCTCAAACAAGTTCTCTCTCAACCCCCGTTCCTCTCGCAACCAGAAAATGGGGAAACGTTATACTTGTACCTTGCTGTCACAACTGAGGCGGTCAACGTGGCTCTTATCAGGGAAACCCCTGAAGGACAGAAGCCGATATACTTCACCAGTAAATCCCTCCATGGGCCCAAACTTAGGTACCAGCACATCGAGAAGGTTGCTCTAGCCCTAGTCACTGCGGCCAGAAGGTTGCAACACTACTTCTTGGTCTACACGATCGTCATACGGATGGACCAACCCGTGAGGCAGCTCCTCGGCCGACCCGACATGGCGGGCAGAATGCTCAAATGGTCGCTCGAGCTCTCCGAGTTCGATGTCCAGTACGAGGGTAGGAAGGCCCTGAAGGCTCAAGTGCTAGTCGACTTCGTCGCGGAGATGGCCACCCCAGAACCCTCGACCGACGGATCCCAGAAGTGGACGATCTACGTCAACGGGGCATCCAGTTCGTCGGGAAGCGGAGCAGGCATCATCCAAGAAAACGAGGAAGGCATCTTGATCGATGTCTCTCTCACATTATCCTTCCCGACATCAAATAACCAGGTCGAGTACGAGGCCTTCCTCGTCGAATTACGCCTAGCCGAGGACCTCGGCGCGAAAGAGGTAAAATTATTTACTGACTCCTAGCTCATGGCCTCCCAGGTGCGAGGAGAGTACCAGACCAAGAAAGACAACCTCATCGAGTACTTGGCCCTAGTGAAAGAGAAGATGAAAAAATTTGCCTTGGTGGAAGTAAGTCACGTCCTACGCGAACATAATACCCAGGCAGACATCCTATCTAAGTTAACAAGCACGAAGAAAAAGGCGGGAACAAGCCTTTCATCCAAGAAGTGCTTCCACGACCAAGTATCGAGAAGCCCATCTCGACCGTCGACGTAAACGCCATCGGTGACGGACACTGCTGGATGACCTTGGTATACGAATACCTCAACTCGGGGAAACTACCCGACAACTCCAAGGAGGCTAGCGTAGTCAGGCGGCTGGCCTGGTCGTACGCCCTCGTTGAGGACAAGTTATATTGGCGGGGTTTCTCCATTCCCCTCCTCAAATGTGTCGAGGAGTCCAAAGTCCCTAACATACTCCAGGAGATCCACAAAAGGATCAGTGCGCATCACCTTGGCGGACGGTCCCTAGCCCATAAAGCATTGCGGGCAGGGTACTACTGGCCCACCATGCAATAAAACACCAAATAGCACGTCAAGAAGTGCGACAAGTGTCAGTGACACAAGGACATGCACCTGGCCCCACCCAATGAGCTCAAAAAGCTCTCATCCCTATGGCCATTTGCCTGGCAGGGGATGAACATGGTCGGGCCCTTCACCATAGGGTCATACCAAAACAAATATTTGATAGTCGGGGTCAACTACTTCACTAAGTGGATAGAGACCGAAGCCTTAGCCAAAATCAAGACCCACAACATACTCCATTTCTACAAAAGGAATATAGTTGCCCAGTTCGGCGTACCCCAAGCAATCGTCACCAACAACGGGACATAATTCACCGACAAGAACTTTCAAGACTTCGTTACCAAGCTGGGCACGAAACAACACTTCACATCTGTCAAGCACCTGCAAATGAGCAGGCAGGCCGAAGCCGCGAACAGAGTGATCCTGCGAGGCCTGAAACGAAGATTGGGTGACGCCAAGAAAATGTGGGTCGAAGAGTTGCACAACGTGCTCTGGGCCTACATAACGACTCCACACTCGACCACAGGGGAGACCCCATTCTGACTGATCTACGGAACTGAGGCAGTGATTCTGGTAGAAATAAGGGAACCCTCAAGAAGGACCGAATCCCCCCTTGATGAGGAGACCAACGACGAGGCCCTAAGAAAGGAGCTCGACCTAGTCGAAGAGATCCGGTCGGGGGCATCCCTCCGCGAAGCCTCGCTCAAACAGAAGATAACTCTGCGACATGACAGCAAAGTCATCAAGCGTGAATTCCAGGTGGGTAGCCTAGTCCTACGAAGGAACCAGAGAGATTTACGTGAAGGCAAACTCGCCGCGAACTGGGAGGGCCCCTATCGCATCCATGCGAAAACGGGGACCGAAGCCTACTACCTCGAAAACCTACACGAGGAGAAACATGCTCGACCATGGAACACTAAAAAGCTTAAACAATACTACAGTCAAACACTGCCCGCGACCTATTCGCGTCATGACTACAAGGGCGCGCTAGGGTACAGGCGCGACTCCTAAACTCGAGACAAGAAGACAAGAGTCCGCTCTTGTGTGTGCGAGCAAAACTCTTGATCCGACGGGGACACCTCAACCGAGTTCCACCGTTGTCGTACCAACTAGGTAGAACACCCAGCTCGCGATGGGAAGTTCACGCCCCGAAGCAAAGACCTCGATCGGGCTCTTAGCTTCGTCGAAGGTCAGAATCCAACTCCGACCACTCGACCAGTTCCCTGCACATTCGAGGACCAATAATGTCGAACAAAGTCCCTAAATACTTAAACAAAAACACGCAAATATAAAACACGTATTCGACATACAAGCAGCACACACAAAATATAAATATACCAAAAGATAGAGCACAATGCATTATGCTGGACAGAGCCCCTCTTCAAAAATTACAAGTTAAAACCCCTGGAACGCAAGCCGGGCAAAGTCATCTACTAACTACGGCACGCAGGCCAGACAAAACACTTCAAATGGCGCGCATGCCAAACAACTAAACAAGAAGAAAAAGAATCAAGCAGTGGCTTCCTCCTTGGACGCCTCGGGGACGGCCACCCTACCATCGACCACCTGGTGGAAAAGACCAATCCCCTCGAGGATAAGCTGAGCCCTAGGATTCACGATCCGGACCTACTCCAAAGCATTGTCGAATCCTACCTCGATAGCTCCTAAGCAGTCCTGCTCGAGCTCCCGGATCCGGGCGACCAGGGCACCACGGGCTGTAAGGGGTCTCTCCTCCTCTGTTTCATCCTCAGCAGGCTTGGCATCGGCCTCCAGCTCAACAACCTTGGTCATAAGGCGATCCCATTCCTCCTTGGTTCCCTTTAGCTCTTCCCTCATTTCATGCATCTCCTGGAGGAGGCGCACCTGGGCTTCGTACCTCGACTGAGCCTCGAGCAGGTCATTCTATGCCTTATTTTTCTCCGTCTCAAGGACGACGTTCTCATCCCACAGCTTTTTCAGCTCAGAGGTCGGATTGGTTTCATCATTGAGGACCAAGGTCATTTCAAAGATCCTCATCATGGCAGCCATGTCCTCAGTTAACGCCTTCCTTCTGGCCACCCTGTCGATCCCCGTGATCGCCTTGGTTTCGGCTTCAACCATAGTCGAGGAATTGTCCTCGGAGAAGAAGTCACGATGGAGGTGGCAAGGGGGAAACACAAACTTCTCCCCGGGTGCGCTCTCATCGAGGTCGACAAGTACGGGCTCCTCGGTGCACTATCTTTTAGATGAAGTCTCTTGCAGGGGAAGAGTCTAGCTACATTGGGGGGAACAGGAACCACTTGCCCCTTGGTCGGGCTTCAACATCTGCTGGACCTGGGAGACTCTACCCTTGGCAGTCTTCTTCGCAACCTTGGTTGCCACGAGCTTCATGATACGTTCTGGCACGTTCGACATTTGGCCTGCGACAGAAAACAAAAAAAATTAAGTCAGAACGAAAAAGAGAAAAGGGCAGGCGCCCGAGAAAAGCAAATGTTCGCTACCTAAGAACCACAAGGCTTCTTCATGGGATCCGCACTCGAGGAGGGCCTTGGTGTTAATCAATTGAGCCATACGACGAACCTCCCCGCGCCCGTCGAGGATGAAACTCCCATCCTTATAACACATTTGGCGGAAGTGAAACCGAAGACTAATTTGACTATCTTCTTGTAAAATTGCTGGTCTTCAGCATCCAGGTCGCCGTGCTTCACAATGTAGCTGCCTGTGCCCTTCGCAAAGTGGTATTCCTCCCACTCGAGGGGAAACTTCGACACCAACGTCTCCTCGCGCTGCCCATCTTCCTCTGTGACCACAAGGTTGTACAGGGAGTCGACGGCCACGTGCGAGATGGGCTTGACGACATAGAACCTGTCCTTGAAGGTGCGGACAAAATCCTGGTACTCTCAGAATAACTTCCTCGGCTGCTTCAGGGATACCCAGCTATGCCGACCATGAGCAGATGCCCGTTGTAGGTGAAAAGTGCAGAAGAACAAAGGAAGCGTGGCCTCAATACGGAGATGTTCGCACACAAGTTCGAACGCCCGCATGAACGCTATCGCGTTGCGGTGAAGCTGTGAAGGCGCCAGACGCAACCACTGGAACACCCCCTTCTAAAAATCACTAAAAGGGAGACGGATTCCCTCGTCCCGAAACGCGAACTCATACATCGGGAACCTCATCCCCCTGAAACTCGAGCAGATGCGATGCTTTTCTTTGGGCTTATAGACCATCCAACTCGGGGAAGAGCCCTCGACGCAGTCCTCGACAGTGGCGAAGGCGGTCGTGTCGTCGACGGAAAAATGCGACGCGATGTTAAGAGGTTTCTGCCCGGCCCAATCTTCGGGCGTGCGAGCTCGTTCGTTTCTAACTTGCTCGACGGGTGTGTCAGACTCGGCTTCGTCGTCGACATGAATGACGCTCTCGATCCTTACGACCATTTTACCTGAAAAGCAGAGAAAAACGGTGAATTCGACTTCCAAGATCAAATCCACCCTTCCACCACAAATCAAGTGAAGGGGTGAAGAGAAGGACGAGGAGCCCCTAGACAAATTCTCCCCGACACAGAGTAACGAGCCCCCTCCTCGATGGAGAGACTCACTCACGAAGAAACTCCCGTCGACACGAGACGGCGAGCCTCCCCGACAGGAAGGCTTCTCGCATGAGAAGACCCTAGTAAACACGGGGAAACTCCTCGACAGAGACCTCCTCGCAATATTCACACACTTACGGGGAGCAAGTCTCCCTAGACCTTCATCACAGGCCCTCGAGGCCTTCATCGGAAACTTCATAAAGTTTCCAGAATCCTCATGAACTTCCCGGCGTCTTGGCCGGAAACTTCATGAGCACGGCCGAAAAACTCATAGTTTCGCCAGAAACTTCATGAAAGTCGCCGGAAAACTCATATGTCCCCCCTAAACTCTACGAGCTCCCCAGAGAAGTCACCCGTAAATTCATAAAAACTAGAAAAAGGGAACGAAAACTTACTCGAAGGAAGAAGATCTAGATGACGGAGAAAGGCCGACGGCGGCGACGACGACGGTGACGGCGAACACGGTCTGGAGAGCGGGGAGAGCTTGGAGAGATTTGGAAGAAATCCTGATGGAGATGAAGGGGAACATGAAAATGAAGGGGACTTTCCCCCTATTTATAATCCTAGCACTGGAAGCGAGGCAGCACTAGGCACTCAAGTGCCCCTACGCGTAGCCGCCTTAGGCATTAATTACTTTTTACACGTGGCCCTAGAAGACACCACGTGTGTCCTCTCAGCTCCCCCTCGCGCTCGAGGACCATGCACGCCCGTTTCTTTCCATCTTCGCCACATCGTTGGCCAGAGCACCAAACGAGGACATATCCAGAGGGAAATGGGATAAGGGCCAGTAGTACGGCTGACATACAGACCTCCCCGCGAACTCCTGTCTCGTCGAGCATTTCCTACTCCTGGCCACACGTATCGTCCCCCAGCTCGGTATTTCGGACACACTGACGCTCCTCCGGACGGGTCCTCGACGTTTGAACTGACTCTTAAGTCATTACTCCTCTGCTTCAGAACAATGACTTAGGGGGCTCCTGTTCTGGACTGGGCCTAAGGCTGACCCACCGTCGGGCACGACCCAACCCAACTTTTCGTTTCGAAAGAGCTGGTCAGCCCACCTTCAGAAGGTCACGGGACAGTTGATCCAGGGCGAAGACCACATGCTGGTCTTCCCTACGCCAGATAAGCCTTGGCAGTTACTCGTATTGAGTCTTGCGATCCAACCCAATGCAAAGTAACCGTTGGCCCAACGTTGGGGGCACATTATAAATACCTTCTTTCACCAGAGGGTCAGGTATTCTATTCTCTACACCTTTTCTCTGTACTTGTTATTTCTACTCCGTCTCTGACTTTAGCATCAGAGTACCTTGCAGGTACATCCACCTCCTCTTCACCACCACTGATGAATAAAGGAGCTCACGACGTATTGTTTGCTACTGATCCTTTTCTGATCCGGTAAGATCAATAAGTATGAACCTTTTTATTATATATTATTAAAAGATAAAAAGTGCTATTGAAATATAACATATATAAAATATAATTAATTATAATAAAAATTAAGTTATATTTTTTGGGAAATGAAATATAACTTTTTATAATAACAATTTTATCATTTACTTACATGATTATTTGATTTATCCAAAAATATATAAAATAATAATAGTATATCAATCATGACATATGACAAACTCTTTATTCAACTCTCGAATCATATTCTTCTACACCGTTATTATGATATGTTCATTATTATTTATTAAATAGTAGGAATAAACGTGTACAAACAATATCCACACAATGAGATTTCCGATAATGTTACACGTGGAAAAAATTTACAAAATATTTACACAATGAAATTAGATACTCCCTCCGTCTCACAATAAGTGACTCATTTGAAATAAATGGATGTTTTAAAATAAATGATCCATTTCAATTTTTAATATTTTTTTTTTCAATTTTATTCTTTAATTAATATTATTTTCATCATTTTCAATATATGATAAGGATACTTTAATAAAAATATCACTCTCTAATTTATTTATTTCTTTTTTTTAATTTACGTGAAAAATTAATTGGATCACTTATAGTGGAACGAATGAAGTAAAATATTTATACAATGCATAATAATTAAACCGTCTCATATAAAAAAGGTTAAGAGATTAATTATAATGCGTGATGTAAAAAATTTATATTATAAATTTATTATAATTATAATATTAAATGACTTTTTATACTATTAATATATTTTAATTAAATTTTTATTTAGTTTTAAAGAAGATTTGATTAAATAATTTTCTTTTAAAAAATATAAATATATATGCAATGAAATTTTATTTGATCATAGTATTTAAAGAGACATTTTCGTATCTGTTTGTTAGTTTTTCTTTTATTTAATTTTAATTTTAATTTAGAGATTAATTATTATATATTATCAGTATAAAATTTTTTACATTGTCAGTTTATTACTATTAGTATTACTCTATTAATGATTAAATTTAAAGTTAAATCGCTTCTAACATTCAATGGTTATTCAACGGTTATGATTTATTGTCAATATAAATTTTTTTTTTACATTATCAGTGTATTTCAATTAAATTCTTTAATTTAAATTATTGTATAATAATAATTTGAGCAGTTAACAGTTTTTATTAATACTAAAATTTTAAAAAACATAAAGAAAATTAGAGGATACACACGTCATAAAAAATTGAACAATATATTTGACATATAAAAAGGCTAACCTAAAATATTATATTATCTTTTTATATAATTATAAATTATAGATTTTGTCAACAGTAATTTAATTCTATTTATGATCTTCAAGATTTTTTTGGTACAAAAATTTTCTTTTGATTTGGAATGTTGTAAAAATTAATAAATAATGAATGTGAATGTGGAATATTATGATCCACCGCAATCTTAGTCTTGAAGCAATATGTATGATAAAATAAAAATTCAAAATATCAAAATCAATCAAAATATAATATAGGAGATATGTCTTTTTACAAACATTAATTACATAAGTGTCCAATTAACATGTGCAAGTTTCGTATACGTGTAAGTAGATTATTTTAATTGGTAAAATTTTAAGTCAATCTATTTTTTCTTTTCTTCTATAAATACTCAACTTCCTTCACATTTCAATGATTTCATACATAGTAACTATATTTTCAAGTTTCTTTTTATTCTTTGAGAGTAAAACTCTTGAGAAAAAAGTGCTTATTGTTCTGATTCTGAAATAGAAGAAAAGATGCTTCATAAGATTGTGAATGTTTTAGGCAGCCATGATGAGAACAAGAAGATGATGAGAGGAAAAGTGGTTTTGATGAAGAAAAATGTGTTGGATTTTAATGATTTTAGTGCTTCTATTATTGACAATATTCATGAACTTTTGGGGAAGAAGGTTTCTCTTCAACTTGTTAGTGAAGTTAAACTTGATCATGGTTAGTATTCTCATCCTCATACTTTCTTCTTTTTTCTTCTTCTTACAATTAATCATGTTTATTAATGTTTATTTCTTATGTTGTTTATTACTAGTATTGTGGTGAATGATTAGTGATTAATTCATGGTTAATTACTTTGCAAAAAGTGAGTTTAATCCTCTCCAAGAGATTTGTTCTTTCCTCTTTGATTCTCTCACTCTTTTTTTAGTTGAGAAGAGAGAATTCCAGTCATGCAAAAAAAATAAATTATTTAAATAAAATGTAAAAATATTTTTAAAAAATGCCATGAAATTAAAAATGAACAAGTAATTACTTTACAAATTTTTTATATTCCAAATTATAAAGTAGCTCAAAAAAATAAATACATCATGTGAAAGTTCTGAGGCATTGCTTGCAAGTAATAAATACATGGGACAAGCTAACAAAATATCTTGGTACCTTCTTCAGTATTCATTAATTTTTCTTATATGAATTAGTACTTTTTTTCATCAAAAGTTTTTAACTTTTTTATTCAACATTTATTTACGAATATTCAAAAATATTTACTGCAATATAAATATATTATGAATTTTGAAGGGAATGGCACGAGAGGAAAACTTGGGAAGCCTGCATATTTGGAGGACTGGATTACCACAAACACATCATTGACAGCAGGTGAATCGACTTTCAAAGTTACATTTGATTCGGACGATGTCGATGAGATTGGAACTCCAGGAGCATTTCTAATCAAGAATAATCATCACAGTGAATTCTACTTGAAAAGTTTGACACTAGAAAATGTTCCTGGCCAAGGTGTTATTCATTTCATCTGCAACTCTTGGGTATACCCTGCACAAAAATATCAAAAGGATCGCGTTTTCTTCGCCAACAAGGTAACTATGAATTAATATTGTAATTAACTTATGTGTTTGTTTGTTGCGTATGGATGTGTTCAATATTGATTGCGCGGATGTTGTTGATGTGTTGCAGACGTATCTTCTGAGTGAAACACCGGAGGGACTTGTCAAGTATAGAGAAGAGGAACTAGAAACTTTAAGAGGGAATGGAAGTAATGTGCAACTTGAAGAATGGGATAGAGTTTATGATTACGCGTACTACAATGATTTGGCTGATCCTGATAAAGGTTCAGAATATGTTCGACCGGTTCTTGGAGGGTCTAGCGAATATCCTTACCCTCGGAGAGGAAGGACTAATAGACCGCCCGCCAAGTCAGGTTTGTTTCTTTTGGACTTGCGTTCAATCACATTTCATTGTAGTTTAGTAAGATGCGATTGAAAGATGATGATGTTTTCAGATGCTAATAGTGAGAGTAGATTGAAGCTCGCGATGAGTTTAGACATCTATGTTCCGAGGGATGAAAGATTTGGTCATATCAAATTGGCAGATTTTCTGGCTTATGCATTGAAAGCTATTGCTCAAATTATCCAACCCGAACTCGAATCACTATTTGACAAAACTCCTAATGAGTTTGATACCTTTGAAGATGTACTTAAACTCTATGAGGGTGGGATCAAGGTGCCTGAGAGTGTTCTTAAGGGAATTACAGATAAAATCCCTGCGGAGATGCTCAAAGAAATTCTTCATACAGATGGTGAAAGGTTGCTCAAATATCCCGTTCCTCAAGTGATTAAAGGTATTTCTTACAATTTACAATTACATGTACATGATTACGTGTGCATCTTCGTCTATGAAGTTCTGACACAGACACCAAATATAATATAACATCGATAATTATTTATGAAATTAGAAGTGTTTGTGTCAGTATCAAACACCAGACATACGCTCGAATGTAACTACTTGTGTCAGTGTCAGTGTCAAACATCATACATCCGCTCATATGTAACTACGTGTGTCAGCGTTAGACACATGACATAAGTTCATTTTGAAGTGACAGTGCTACTACGTATATAAGATTTTTACATATTATATTGCGTACAGTAATCAAGAAAATTTATGCATATTGTAATGGAACTCTTAATGATTTGGAGCAGAGGATAAATCTGCATGGAGAACCGATGAGGAATTCGCAAGAGAAATGTTGGCTGGTGTAAATCCTGTCATAATCCGTTGCCTGCAGGAATTCCCACCAACATCTAATCTCGATCCTAAAATCTACGGCGATCAATCTAGTACAATAAAGAAAGAACACATTGAGAGCAAACTGGATGGACTCACAATTGACGAGGTAATTTTCAAGCTTGATACAATATTTTGCAGTTAAATTCTATTTATTTTTTAATCTAATGTTATGATCCATTATATTCACAGGCAATTGCGCAAAAGAAGCTGTTTATATTGGATCACCATGACGCGCTTATGCCATACTTGAGAAGAATAAACTCAACTTCTACAAAGACTTACGCTAGCAGGACGATCCTATTCTTGCAAAACAACGGAACTTTGAAGCCATTGGTCATTGAACTGAGTTTGCCACATCCCGAAGACGATCAACAGGGCGCGATTAGTGAAGTTTATCTTCCTGCAGAAAATGGTGTTGAAAATTCCATCTGGCAGTTGGCTAAAGCTTATGTAGCAGTAAACGACTCCGGCTATCACCAACTTATCAGCCACTGGTATAAGTACTTTCTTTTGACAAAAACTACTCTCGCGCGGACACATAACTTGTTAATGATTTTTCCCCGTATATAACAGGTTGCATACTCATGCGGCAATTGAGCCATTCGTTATATCTGCAAACAGGCAACTTAGTGTGCTTCACCCGATTCATAAACTATTGTATCCTCACTTCCGCGACACAATGAATATAAATGCACTCGCGCGACAAATCCTCATCAATGCAGGTGGCATTCTAGAGGCCACAGTTTTTCCAGCCAAGTATTCCATGGAGATGTCATCTGCGCTTTATAAAGATTGGACTTTCCCCGAACAAGCACTACCCGTAGATCTTATCAAACGGTAAACAAACCATACAATCCGTAAACGTCAAACTATTTTTTTATGGTAATGAGCTCAAACCTTGTTGATTCTTTCAGAGGAATGGCTGTTGAAGATTCATCGTCACCGCACGGTCTTCGACTATTGATCAAGGATTACCCTTACGCGGTTGACGGGCTAGAGATTTGGTTTGCCATCAACACATGGGTTCAAGACTATTGTTCCTTCTACTACAAGACCGATGAAACAGTGAAAAACGATGTAGAACTACAATCTTGGTGGAAGGAATTAGTCGAAAAAGGCCACGGAGACAAGAAAGACGAGCCGTGGTGGCCGAAGATGCAAACAGTTAAAGAGTTGATTGACACTTGCACAATCATTATATGGATTGCTTCCGCTCTACACGCGGCTGTAAACTTTGGACAGTATCCTTATGCAGGCTACTTACCAAACCGTCCAACGATAAGTCGGAAATTCATGCCTGCGAAAGGAACCGAAGATTATGACGAACTTGTGGCCAATCCTGAGAAGGCTTTCTTGAAAACAATCACAGCGCAATTGCAGACACTGGTTGGCATTTCGCTTATAGAGATATTGTCTACACATTCTTCTGATGAGGTGTATCTAGGACAAAGAGATGCTGAGAATTGGACAAATGATGCAGAGGCATTGGAAGCATTTGAGAAATTTGGAAAGAAGTTGAAGGAAATTGAAGAGAGAATTGTAGCTATGAATGGTGATGTTGGTTTGAAAAATAGAGTTGGACAAGTTAAAGTTCCATACACCTTGCTTTATCCTACTGGTGAAAATGGATTAAGTGGCAAAGGCATTCCCAATAGTGTCTCCATATGATTATTTGTGCCTCTAGTTTCCGCATTTGTAATATCTGTGACCTTTCGATCCAAAAAGCAAACTGTCGCTAATTCTTCAAATGCGTAAACAAATATATTTAGTATATTAATGACCGTTCGATTCAAATCAGACCATCATAATTCTCCAAATATATGAATTAATTTATGTAGTGATATGTATGTCAAATTTTAAATTTATAAGTTTCTATTTGTAGTTAATTTAGAATTTTGTTATTTAAAATTTTATAATAAATTAAATTTAAGTAATGTATATTTATGTGTGATCTTAATTTATAATCTTAATGTGTTTTCCCTGATATTTAATCTTACCAAGTTTCAATTTCTAAATAATCTAGATCAACTAAAGCATTGCAACTCACTTTGTCATCATCTAATGTTTCTAGGAAAAAAAATTCACTTTCCTATAGAGCTTATATTAGGTATTTTATGTTAAATTGAAAAGTGAGTAATACTTTAAAATCAAATATATGGTTTATATTTTAAAAAACATGATTTAAGTTTTTAAGAAAGATATAAATAATTGAAAACATATAAATAAATTTAAAAAATAATTGAAAAATAGTGTTTCAAAAACTCTCGGTAGAATATCCAAAAAAAAACTCTGGGTTGAAGTTTTGAAAAACAGAGAATTGAGAGACTTTGAAAAGAGATGAAATATAAGGAAGAATATAATTTTTATTTTTTTAAATATTTTTTAAGAAAATAATTATTACTAATATATTTTTAATTTAAAAAAAATATTATAATAGCATATGATAAATTAATTTATTATTTGAATAGGTTAACAATCCACATCAGCTGAACTGAACACATAGTTATGAACCTTGTCTAATAAATTAATTTTTTTAAGATTGAATCAAGTCAAAATTTGTTTTATTGAATTATTTAAAAATTCACTAAAAAATATATACAATCCAAAATTTGCAAAAATTCTTTTAATATAATCTTTAAAGAGATAAAATCTTTAGGTTCTGTTTGATAAAAATAACGGTTGACCGATAAGTTAGCTGATAATTTATAGTTTATGATTTATAGTTGGTGACCGATAGCTTATAGTTAATAGTTGATAACTTATAGCTGATAAACTAATTGAAGTATTTGGTAAAATTAACGGTTTAATTAGGTGATAAAATAAAATAACATAAAAAATATTTAATAATTTTTATTTTATTTTAAATTATAATAAATTATAAAGGGTAGTGGTGGATTTTATTTAAAATAATAAAGATAAAAGTGGAAGAAAAAATGATAAGTTATAAATTATAAGCTAAAACGCTACTTAAAATAGTGTCTGAAAAATAAATTATAAGTTCGTGATGAGAAGACCGTTATCAAATAAGTCTTTTATTGTCATATAAGCTTATAAACTACTCCCTCCGGTCACAATTATAAACCAAAATAACTACTTTCACACGTATTAAGAAAGTTAGTTAAGTGTAATTAATTTTCTTGATTTCATGTACAATCAAAGTAAAATTTACGATAATATCCTTAGTTTATTTGATGAATCAACTTTTAATATTAAATGCTTTGAAATTAAATTAAGGGTATAATAGTAATATAAGTATTAATTAATCTAAAATTTAATGACTTTTGTTTATAATAGTGACCAAGATTTAATGTGTTTTTTTTGTTTATAATAATGACCAGAGGGAGTATAAGAGAGAGCTTTGCTCTATTCTTTAAAATAGTTCCGAAATAAAGAAATTAAAAAAGTTATTTTAAATAGAGTCTTAGAAATTTTTAGAAGTTAGAACAGACTCGAAAACGTATTTGAGAAGATTTTGTAATTAAAAGCGCTAACTACCTAGCGCCAAAACTTCCACCATTTTCAATTCCATCATCGCCTTCACCGTGATTCGCACCGGAGCAAAATATGTCCGATTCACAGTCAAATTCAGAGGTTTTCACCGTTCGGATTGTCTCCATAGACCATTACATGGCACCGCCAATCCCCGCCATTGATATCTCTTACAGCACCTTCCAAGGTATCACACTAAACCCTAACCAATCAAACTCTTAGAAGAACAAAACGACACCTATTTATGCTTCATTCCGCGTTTTGCAGTATTCCGATTCACTGTTCACTGATTTTACTTCTTTCTCGTTTGTTATTTTCTGTTTTGCTAAAAATAATCAGGTGGAAAAGTGAACGAAGTTCCTGTGATTAGAGTTTATGGTTCTACTCCTGCTGGCCAGAAAACTTGCTTGCACATACATGGAGTAAGTTTCCATTTCAAATTTTGTTTCTCGTTTAAACTAATTGAAATGGATAGTTAATTATAAGGTTTTAAAAAACTGTATGCGAAAACGGCCACGACAAAACAGCTACTGATACTGTTATTCACAATTTTTATGATAAAGAAAAAATTTGTGATTAATTGACACCGCGACGACTGAATTGGTGTCACAGCACCTGGTCCGTCCGAAATTGCGAAAGCCTTTACGCGACCTTTATTTAACACCTTCAAATATGCTTTATGTTTACTTAAGTCTTACAAAAATTGTTGTCATTACCACATTGAAGTTTATTCTAGAAAGTTTTAGTCTCGATGCAGTAGCATATACATCAAAAACCTTGATGCTGCGTCAAGATTTTTGATTGTTGATCATTGTTTAAAACCTTGGTAGCAAATGCAATAAGAGAGTTGAAGCTTTTTGAATGATACAAAATTGTTATTATTTTATTATCTTTCATGTTGTGTTAAGATTATATTTAATCTGTTCATATGTGTTACTCTTTGTAGGCTTTACCTTATTTATATGTGCCGTGTTCAGATATACCACTTCAACTAGACCGAGAAGGTAACAACAAGTCATATGTCATGGTCCCCGCCTTTCCTGTATCAAGTATTTGTTTAAATCTTTTTATTCGAATTTGCTTGATTTGATTTTTCTAAATTCTAACGATTCTGTTGAGTTACTTCATTGTCAAGTTATACGTCATTGTCAATGTTTTTTCTAACGAATCTGTTCATCTATTTGCAAAATAAATTATTTTCTTTGCAATACTGTTCAGACCAATTTTCATCATATTCATGATGTTTTTGATTGATTTAAGTTTGGTTCCGTGTTCTATATCTACGCTCGAAATATATGTCAAATTTTGGTTTAATTACCCATTGCTTAGAATAGTTTTTCCTTGATGTTTTACAGGTGATGCATACACCTATATTGTAGCTGATTCTCTCGAGAAAGCTTTGAAGGTATCTTTGGATGAGTTAGAAAGGGTTTTGTGCCCTCTATTTTATGATTGTATTTATGCATTAATAGATAAACTTTTTTATATTAAAGATGTAATGCCAATTCTTGAACTTTTACAGCTTAAAGGCAGTGCTGGTTCATCAAGACAACATGTACATGGATGCAGCCTTGTACGAGCAAGGAAGTTTTATGGATATTGCTCATTCGAAGAGTTTTTTGTAAAGATTTACCTGTATCCAGATGTTGTATACAATTTTTTATTCTCTTTGCAATTTGTTTTCACACACACAGTCGCACATCTTGAATATGCCACTTTTATGAATGAGCTACAATGATAGCATGTTTAAATTATGGGATTACTTCTTACCAAAAAAGGGTAGGCCTTGACTGGTTCTTATAGATATTATCCTCAAGATGTCTCTCGTGCAGCAAATCTTCTCTTGGTAGTACTTATGTTGTAACTCCTCATCATTTTGTTCTGAATACTACAAATTTTGTTGATAATTAGAAAATCTATTTTGAAACTGGTACATCTTCGTTTGATGTTACAGAGGATAAGCTTTCACCATGACATTTGCTTTTCAGGCTGGTGCTGTTCTTGATAAAAGCTTACAGCCTCACGAATCACATATTCCCTTTATTCTTCAGTTTCTGGTATGCACTTTCATATAATGGTTTGGTATAACTGAAACTTATTATAGTTTATCTGCAACTAAGCATGATAGAAAATATTTTGTTTAAATCAGTCACTGTTCCTTACATGGCATTATCGACACCCTGAAATTACTCTGGCTGCATTCAGCCACGAAATTTGTTCAATCCAATTTTGATGTTTTCTTTTTCCTATTATATCTATGATTGGGATTGGTTTGGAACATTCCGGATATTGCTTTGAGCTTGAATGATTTGTGCTGTGCCGTTGCTGTTGTCTTCTTTAGTTTTGAAAACGCACTGGGTTTGTCCAGCGGTTCTCTCATTTGATTGCAGTATTTCCTCAATAAAAAATTCTGTAGCAGATGTTTGCTTCGTTTTGCCTAGTGCAGCCAGTTGATAAGCTTTGTTTAATTATGTTAGGTCGATTACAACTTGTATGGCATGGGTCATTTACACCTGTCAAAGATGAGGTTCCGCCATCCCATACCGGATTCTATTCACAAGAAATTAGACTTCAATAGCCAGCACAAAAAGGTGAGTCGACTTGCATATTTTGTGAATTTGAAATCTCCTTAACTTCGTTTTTATGTTTGACTGCCGTTATGTACGGTTTGATAATATGTTCCCTATATTTGATATCATAATCTTTTCATTAGGCAGATCTAGGTGCTGATGTATGTTTAGAGTCAAAACTGTGGATGTCTTCTATGATCTCATTCGACTGGATGTGGCCACTCCCTAATGAAATTGGTATTTCGTCAAGTGATAAGGATAACTGTCCTAAGCGTCAAAGCATCTGTGAGCTTGAAGGAGATACTTCAGTCGATGGTTTGTCTAGTTTTATGGGCATACTGACACACACAAAGTACAAATAATGGTGTCATCTGCTACTGTTATTCTTCTGATAACGGCATATCTGTTCGCAGATATTCTTAATCAGCAGTTTAAAATGTTTTCATCTCTCTCACAAACAAGATCAAATGTCAACATGGTTCAGTCACTTGTACCAATATGGGAGGTAACCTATTAATCTACTTTTCCATTTTATGTTATCAATGTCTGGGTTTTTCTATATTAGCTGTCCAATTGTCCTGTAATGTTTCAGGAACAGCGGAAACGGACGGGGATTCATGAGGCTACTATGCTTACTGATCCTGGTAAACCACTACCAGAAGATGTCATGAAACTTCTCTCATCTGGTCTTGACTTTGAGAAAAAACTTATTCAATTGTGCAGTGAAGCTGAGACCACTTTATTTTGCACTCCTTTAGAGAAGGAGCTCAGGTTCATGTACAACCATTGCTGATGGAAAATTTATGATATCTTATTTTACATATGAAGGCCTAACAAGCCTTGAAATGTTGCAGAGAAACAGACATAATAGGCTCAGCATCGCCACCAGCATCACTGTGTAAAAATGCCAAACCTCTTAAGGAAGGGACTGACACAGGTCCAAAGTTGTTGAAAATTGGTGAAATGCAATCAGCTGGAAATATCGGAATGTTGGACATTAAGGCAATAGCTTTTTCCAGTACTTTCTTCTATGTACAATAAGATACTTTTTTTAGTTAAAATTTTAAACATTTTTTAAACTTGATAACCTTCTTCAGGAGTTGAGTAGGGTATTAATAATTAATGTATATTTTATTTTTGTTAACTACATTTATGGATGATATATATCGCAAATTATTCAAAATAATATAAATTTATCGATAAATAAGAACCTGTTAAGCCATTTCAAAAAAGAAAAAGAAAAAAAGGAAACTGTTAAAGAAATAGAAAACAACGCTCTCACTTATATATAAAGCTATTCTCATTTTCCCAAAAAAATAATCCAAGAAATGAGACAAAGGGTTTAGAATTTAGATTAACCATGATACTATTCAACCTTTGATATTCTTTTACATGATTTTGTCTATTGAAATTTTATGGTCCAATTTTGTGTTTCCTGCTTTCTAGGATGCTGATATGGAAGCACAAAATCTTCTTAAGTGGCTTGCGACTTCTCAAGCGGCAGAGGATATAAACTCTGATGACGAACTTGCTTGTGAAACAGCCTTGAGTCCCTTGCTTCCTGCTGCAACAGTTGATAAGATGCTGGAGAAAGCAAATATAGCTTTTGAGAATGAGTCTCAGCAGGAGTGTCAGGATATTCTAGATTCAATTGATGATATGCTTGAGTTAGACCAACCAAAGGAAAAGCCTTCTCGTTCCGTTGATCACATTGGTCCTGTTGAAGTTTCACCAGACATCATGATACCCCAAGTTGATGGTTCTAATGATGATGAATTCCCAAGTCCACCTGCTAGTTTGGCTGGAATCTCTAATGCAGTTGAGGTAAACAGTGAATACAAAAGAGCTTCTGAGTACCATTTACTGCAGAATACTGACACAAGTACAGTTACTGCAGACAAAAGGAATAGAAAATGGGGATCTTTGCCTTTTTCCATGACCGGGAAGGTTAATAATGATAGCAAAGATTCTGCTCTCTCTGATCACTTAATCAGAAATGAGGTTAAAAATAGTACTTGTATTAAAAGAAATGTTGACGAAGGCACTTCAGATTCAAAAGAAGTTCATAGTTTGGTTAACTGTTCATTACGGGACTTGATGAGACGAAAGCGATCCTATCGAGTTGAACATGATGACCAGGAACCTGGAAATGCAAAGAAGCTTATTTTGGACAGGCATGGGGGACCCAAAACATGCCTTTGGCCAAAACAAATTGAATTGGAAGTAATGCAAACCGATGAAGTAGAAACAGAACTCCAGAAAAATTTTGATCATGAAGTGAGAGGTCTTGATTTAGTGTGTGGGAAACAATCGCTTCCATCTGGCAGTGATAGTTTTTTGAATATGTCAAAAGATGAATGTTTTGGTCAACACGAAAGGGAGTGTCTAGACGCAAGTATGGTGTTGAGGAACTCCGCAAATCAAAGTTCTTCTCCAATGCATGAAAGGCAAGGCCTGCTTGAAACTTCACATTTTATTTATTCCATGGACAAATCTGTGGCTCTGAGGGAGAAAAACCCTAAGGATGAAACAAATTATGCAAAACCTGTAGCTTCTGATGCTTATACCCCTAATCCCTCTCTAGGCACTCCGTTGAGAACTGATGTTGATCATAAAGTCAGAGCTCCTGAGAGGTGTCAGCAAACTGATTATACTGTTTTAGGTAGTAGACAGAACACATTAGTTGATGATGAAGTTCTGCGAAAAAGTAACTGCATGGATAAAATTGCTTGTGGTAACATATGTTTTGTGCCACATGATCAGATGAAGTCTTATGAGCATGCCGTGGGAAAAAGTGCTGCAAGTGACACAAGAGTATTGCTAAGTGAAAAGGCTGTTAATCAAAAGCTGGATAAAAATTTGCTGTGTGAGACTGTTGGCTCGGAACCCATTGTTGATGACCTGAAGAGTAATCACATGAAATTAACTGAAAAAACCGTAGGCAATAGCTCTTCGATTGACAAGAATCTTGAAAGTAATTTCTCCTTGCCAACCTTCTTTGATACCAGTTTACATTTGGATGAGGATGATGAAATGCCAGGTCTTAACTATACCCTCTTCAACCCAACTCTCCACCCCTCCTTTTTGAAACTTTGTCTCTATGCTTGTTATACATTGAAATTTGAACGGGTTTTGGATATGTTTTTTGTTACAGAAATTTTAGTGAATATCTGATTCACTCATGCTTTTTTAAACAATAGAGCCTCTATAGTACTAGCTTGTGTATTAACTAGCTGTCAGTCAGCCTTTATTAATATTTTTTGTGGATACAAAACTTGCCATTCTGTGGAATAGCCAGTTAACAAAAGTTCGAAAGAAACAAAGATGATGCTTTTATGTTGAGGTGTCCAGAGGTTCAATCAGTTAAGAAACATTTATAGAAGATATCCCTTTCTCAGATTCAGTGCTGATTTATTTGGAATTACTATGTTCTTAATAATTTGATATTAACTTTTTAAAGAAAATTTGATAGAAATTTTTTCTTTTCACTGCCGGGTGGCTGCCTTTGGCATTACTTTTCCTGGAAAACACATGGGTCTGGCATGAAAGTGGCTATATACAAGCAGCCACATTTTCTGTAGAAATGGTATAATAAATGTCAAGGGGTCTGACTGAAAATTCTCAGGCGAGCAAAACTTTACAAACTGCTATTATTTTATTCATTGTCATTTGTCTCTGTCCTATTGGTCCCAGAGACTTATATTTTTGAATGCTCATCTCCATCATATACACATGTTTAGAGGTGTTATAATCCAAATGAATTTTGGTTATTTGATTTATCCAGGAAGTAAGGCATTTTGTGAAATAGTGAAATTCCTTAACTTGATGTTATATGCTGTGTAATTGACCCCATCTAGTAGGATTTGGCTTGATTGTTAATTTTAGCTTGTTATGCTTCGTCCATATCCTCTGATCTGATCTTACTGGATGTTTGATGAAACTTCTCATGAGCTTGTGTTAATTTCTTGAAGGGAATGCTCTGGATGATTGTCTTCCTATTTCTGCAAGGCATTCTCAGAAACAGATGGAACCTAGGAACAACTGTGTTACTATTGAAACTCCCAGATCCTCTGGGACAAAGAGTGTTTCTATTTACTATCAAAATGATGGCTCTCACCTATACCTATTAACACCTAATATTTTGCCTCCTTCTGCCGGTTCTGTGCAGAGATGGCTATTTTGTGATGAGAGAGGTATTTACTAACATACATGCATTTCATAGCTGATCACTGATTTGTTTTTACCCATTTCACTTACTCTAGTAAATTCACTGAAGAAATAAAAAAAGTTGGTCTTCATATCTGAAGGGAAAAGTATTTTTAATTTTTAGAAAAGTGATTTGAAAATTTGAATTGCTATACGAGTGATTCATTGGCAAGTTTTAGCAAAACATTGATTATTATTAACAGAAAGAGATAGACCCAAATGTGAAGAATGGTATTCATATCTTGTTAAGACTCTGCTCTGAATTTTGGTAATTAAAGTGAGCTTGTTTTACAAGGTTTTATCTGTTCAAAATAACTTAATATAATAATGCATAAAGATGCATACATCATAAAACTAACAGTCTATAACAACAAGACTAACAGTCTATAACAACAAGACTAACAGAAACATACCTTCATGTCTATGATTATGGCAAGGTGATACCTGAATCTGGTTATACTAATATTCTCTATCCCGGGTATACTCGTGCTTAAATGCAGAGGATCAGGATGTACCTGCAAAGAATCAGTATGTACCTAAATGCACTTCTGGACCTCTTCTCATGCATACTCCTGATCAAATGCGTCAAGAACCTGGTGGAGAGGATAAGGACATGTCTAGATGCACTTCTGGATCTCCTCTTAGGCGTGAGCTGTATCAAGATGCTGACACGGAAAAGAAGCTTCCATGCATTAGCGAAGGACAAACAGAAAGAATAAAAGCATGCCTGGATGGCTCGCAAGATATTTCTCAGATATCAGGCCCGGAGGAGAAATCAAGTTTTACCCCTCTCAGCCAAATTGGATTTCAAGACCCTGCAAGTGTTGGCCGTGGACAGCAATTGACATTAGTCAGTATAGAGGTATTGGGCATAGTATTGTCATGATTTAATTTTATTTACAGAAAATATGTGACATTGGCTTGCACAAAACATCAAAGCATCAACCTCTATTACCAGCCATGCTTCAAAAGTAATGATGTTGATAACTCGATAGCAAACTGTACTGTTGATTTCTTTTCTGGTTAATGATTTCTTTAATATTAGTTATTAGCTTTTTATATTGTTGTTAGATGCTTTGTGGTGATATTTAATTAAATTCAGTTTTCTGTAGTTATAGTTCTCCACTTCCAAATTCTTATACATTATTTTTGAATGATAATGAATTAAAACCCCAAGATACTTATCACTGTTACCTTCTCAGACTTGTTCTTGCAACAAGTGATCACTATTCCGCATCATTTTTGCTCTATGAATTGGGCATCTATTTTGCTTTTATGGCTTGTTATTGAATAGTACATTTATAGCTTGTGTTATGTTTTAACTACATCTAGAAATTTTTAATAAATTTTGCTGTTGTTGTTTTTAGTTAACATCTCTATAATCTTAGCACTCACACCGGTCTGACTTGATTGCAATATTGGTAGATTCTTGCAGAATCTAGAGGAGATCTTTTACCTGATCCTCAATTTGATGGGGTAAATATTGTAGCTCTTGGTTTTCAAAACGATTGTAATGCTGCTATTGAAGTTGTAGTTCTTTTGCATAGTAAATATGTACCTTGTCAGAGGTATTGTAATCTCTCCTTATTTCACCAGTTACTCATTATCTTTCTTGATTGGTTTTTTATTGGAGGGAAATTTTACACATTGGTATAGTATACATATTTCTTACATACTCATTTTATGTTTTCAGAATCACCATTTATGTTTATTCTTGATTGGTTTGCAGAAATCTTGATGGTCTATCAGACTGCAAAGTACTGAACTTCACTGATGAGAAGCACTTGTTTAAAGAATTTACGAAGATTGTGTCTTCATCTGATCCTGATATATTGATGGGCTGGGATATTCAAGGGAGTTCTCTTGGTTTTTTAGCAGAAAGGGCTTCACACCTTGGTTTGGGATTACTTAATGATTTGTCTCGCACACCATCTAATTCTTGGGTTAACTCTCAAGACATCAAAATGTCTGAAAGGAGTATCTTGGAACCGGACATCCTGGATACTCCTAGTCAAGATTGTTGTGCACAAGAAAGTTCAATAATTGAGGATGAATGGGGAAGGACACATGCTAGTGGAGTTCATGTAGGTGGAAGAATTGTCCTTAACTTATGGAGATTGATTCGTGGAGAAGTCAAGCTAAATTTGTATTCAGTTGAAGCTGTTGTTGAAGCTGTATTGAGGCGAAAAGTTCCTTCACTCAACCACAATGTGCTGACAAAATGGTTTTCAAGTGGTCCAGGACAATCAAGATATCAGTGTATCAAATACATTGTGGATAAAACAAAGCTGAACCTTGAGATATTAAATCAACTTGATATGGTACAGTAGCACTATAAGTTTATTGCTATTGCACATATATTGGCTGCTTGTTTTCGCTATACTATTGGTGGCATTGAAATCTCAACATATTTTCATTTATTTACACTTTTGATATTTTTCATGTGTTGTTTTAAGCTTCTTTCTTTGAAGTTAATGGATGATAACACCAGTTTTGGTTTCCCACTACCTCTTAACTGTTGGACTCTTACCATTTGGTCAAAACCTTTCTTACATTACTTAGGTCTCAGTGTTGATATGTTATTGTATATTGTGAATCTACAACTCTGTGGTTTCCTTAACTAATCTTTGTTGTCATGTTTTGGGTCCAAACGTAAGTAACATTTACATCTCTTTATTGTTCATTGAATTTTTAGGCTTTAGTTATTTATTGTTTATTTTTATTTTTCAGGTTAATCGAACATCAGAACTTGCTCGCGTCTTTGGAATAGACTTTTTTTCTGTTCTTTCTCGAGGCTCCCAATACCGCGTTGAATCCATGTTTTTGAGGTTGGCCCACACACAAAACTATGTTGCTATCTCGCCTGGAAAACAACAGGTACCTCTCCTTTATCTGTAGAAAACTACAATGTGATCCATCATACCAAGCACATTACATACCATAATATTATTCTGGATGTCTAGAGAACAATGAATTTAGTACTACTCAATATTCTTATCCTGTTGTTCTCCCGCCCTCTTAAAAAGATTTCATTTTGATATGCACTTTTGCAGTTTTCACAGTATCACATTATTTATTATTGTATATTGTTGTATTTTATTTATTAATTTCTTTTAGATCTTTTCTTTAACTAATTTACATGATAAACTTGTACTTGTTCTCTCTAACACAAGGAAGAAAATGATCAGAAAACAAAAGCAGCAGCCTTGATTCCGGGGCTTCTCTAACCATCTATTTATTGTTTGTTTTATTCACTTGTTCTCAAAGGTTGAACGAACCATTCTTGTTGTAGGTTGCTTCTCAACCTGCCATGGAATGCCTGCCTCTTGTAATGGAACCAGAGTCGGGATTTTATTCAGATCCCGTTGTTGTACTTGACTTCCAATCTTTGTATCCGTCAATGATAATTGCATACAACCTTTGCTTTTGTACATGTCTTGGCAAAGTTGTGGCATCAAAGACTAACACACTTGGGGTAAGTCCATTTTCACCAGAGCAACATGTTCTGCAGGATTTAAAAGATCAAATCTTGCTCACTCCAAATGGTGTTATGTTTGTTCCTTCCAAGGTGATTCAGTCAATATTTTATCTATTGAATTGTCGTGACTTGTGGAGAAGGTGAACTAACTTTAATCTGTATTGTATTGTTCACTATACTGTCATACAGGTTCAAAGAGGTATACTTCCCCGTCTATTGGAAGAAATTTTATCAACTAGAATAATGGTAAAACAAGCAATGAAAAAGTTGTCTCCTTCAGAGCAAGTCCTTCAGCGGGTATGCATATGATTTGAAGTTGAATATCTTCAAGTCACACCCAGTATGTTTATTCAATATTACTAGAGTGATAGTAAAAGAATTGGAGACCATGTCCATATGATAATAAATTTATGGAATCTATGTTGTTCTTAAAGTATCATTTTTCTCTTTTTATAATATTTACTACTGTCCATACTTCAAAAAAAAAAACAATTTTACGGTTCTTTTCAGTCTGGAGGACTTTCTGAACTGAATACATGCTAAAGATTTTTACCTTAGCATGTTGCTGCTTTTCATGGATTCAGTTGCAGCTGGTATATGCAATGTAGGATACACTTTTTCGATTGCATGTAAATATATTTACTAAATAGTGAAATTTTCTTTTCAGATATTTAATGCAAGACAGCTTGCTTTGAAGCTCATATCAAATGTAACATATGGTTACACAGCTGCTGGATTTTCTGGTCGCATGCCTTGTGCAGAACTTGCAGACAGTATCATTCAATGTGGACGCTGTACCCTGGAAAAGGCTATATCATTTGTAAATCTACAAGAAAAGTGGAATGCTAAAGTTATTTATGGAGATACTGATAGGTAACACTGACTTGTACAATATCTCTAGCTAGGTTAAATTGCACGCTAATGAACGTGCCTAACCACACTTACCTCACTTATATTGTTAGTAATTTTTCTCCGCAACAGAAGTATGCATACTAGGACTTAAGAAACATGATAGAAGTTATGATAAAGATTATCTTACACGAATTCTTCCATAACATTATTTATATATTGGTGTTCTAATTCTAGCACATGACATTCTTGGCATTTTTATGCTTGTGGGTTAACATTGGCTCTAGGTCAAACTTGCTAAGGAACTAATTTGCTCTTTTGACCTGATTCCCTCACCCCCCTTCTCTTTACAGTTGTTTGTTTACGCTTGTGAACCCTTTTGTTTGCATTACTAAATTAGTTATTCTTCTATCTAAAAGAAGAAAAATACAACATCGTTATCTTAAAATAATCTAAAATCACTAATAAATCCCCAAAGGCATTCGATCACATGAAAATTACACGAAACCTCTTTTATCGTACATCATGACATCATTCCATTACATGTAAAAGAGATGATTGCTAGTGATTGTGTAGTTGTAAAATCAAGCTTCTACACAGGCCACCAGCAGATATTTGTTTGCTTCTTTCTATTGAAGTGTTTATGCATTCAGCTGAATTTGATATTGTAACAATTAAATGATATCCGTTGTTGTATCATCTTCTGTACAATTGTTATCATTATATCAAGTAATGGTTACTAAGTGACAGAAATTAAAACGACAGATTAGTAACTGAGTATACAATTGTTGCAGTATGTTTGTCCTGCTTAAAGGACGCACTGTCAAAGAGGCCTTCCAAATTGGGAGCGAGATTGCTTCTGCTATCACTGCTATGAATCCTAGTCCTGTCACCTTGAAGATGGAGAAAGTTTATCACCGTTGTTTCCTCATTACTAAAAAGCGATATGTTGGCTACAGTTATGAAAGCCCTGATCAAACTGAACCAGTTTTTGATGCCAAAGGTATTGAAACAGTACGCAGGGACACATGTGAAGCAGTTGCTAAGATAATGGAGCAATCTTTAAGACTCTTTTTTGAGCACCAGAGTTTATTGGAGGTATACATGCTTGCATCTTTCTGGTATAAGTACATCACAATGAATGTAATATTTTAAAAATGAATGATATCTCTAATGGTATATATGCTAATGCATGTTTTGCTACTGTCGAGGTATTACACTGCTTTATTTTCCTTTCTCTAATGGTATATTTCTGATTGTAAATTTTTAGATAGATATAGATTCTTATTCTTATCCCTATAATTAAGGGATGTTGATTGTACTTCTATTATTATAAAATGGACAAAAAGCTGAGGCTTGGTCTTGAGCAATTCAGATAAAAGCTTCCTCCACGTTCAAGTGTTCATTGAAAATGAGAAGGTAAAAAGTTGAGGAGAGGTTTGATTGAAAGGTTTTGATGTTTCTATGGCATTGCTTGAAGGAGGATGGAAACTCATTTTCACTTAATTGCATACAAGATTAGAAGTGACTGAAGATTGTTTTGTGAAATTTGGATGAGTTGCATTTCATATGAAGTTGTTCCACATTCTTTTTGTGTGCTTAGTGCGAATCTGGGGCATTTCATTCCCGGAATTTGTGAAGTTTGTTTGTGAAGTTTGAATGAGTTGCATTTCATATCAAATTGTTCCACATTCTTTTCGTGTGCTTAGTGCGAATCTGGGGCATTTCATTACCAGTATTTGTCCCTCCTACTACAGTTCCTGCATAATTGATCACTTGGATGTTGTATTCATGTATCCTCATCTAGTGAAAAGCCCATTTATTGAATCCTCTGATCCAATTTTCCCCTTTTGATACCCCTCCTTGTTTGCAAGGAAGGAAAAATACAAAGAAACAACAGCTTTCCAACTGCTTAATATGCACTTCATCTGATAAACTAGAGTATTAGTTTAATCTGAAATCATGTTTATCTCTTCTTATTTGCTACATGCAGGTGAAGACTTATTTGCAACATCAGTGGAAGAGAATTCTTTCAGGCAGAGTTTCCCTAAAGGATTTTATCTTTGCAAAGGAGGTTCGCTTGGGTACCTACAGCGCAAGGATCTCATCACTTCCTCCTGCTGCAATTGTGGCAACTAAGGCAATGAGGATTGATCGAAGGGCTGAACCACGTTACGCGGAGAGAATACCTTATGTTGTAATCCATGGAGAGCCTGGAGCCCGTCTGGCTGATATGGTTGTGGATCCTTTGGAAGTTTTGGCAATTGATTCCCCATTCAGAATAAATGATTTATATTATATTAATAAACAAATAATACCGGCTTTACAGCGATTATTTGGGCTTGTTGGTGCCGACCTGAACCTGTGGTTTGCAGAGATGCCTCGCCCTATAAGAGAAGCTTCTGTAAAGCATGCATTCACTTCAAACATCCATCGAACCAGAATTGATTCTTACTATCTCTCAAAACATTGTGTACTCTGTGGTGGGTTGGTCCAGGCATCAGCCCGTTTATGTGATCAATGTTCTGCAAATGAGGTGGCTGCTGCAACCGCAGTGATTGGTAAAACTTCAAAGTTGGAGCAAGAGATGCAACATCTTGTGTCTGTAAGTATATTTGTATGTTTTTCATCAATTGTAATCAAAGCATCATAGGTAGGCAGTTGGTTTGCATAAGATTATCTATTTTGTAACTTTGCTGTCTCAGATCAGGTTAAATGATAGTTTGTGTTATTTCATTTATCTGCTTTGCTCGCCTCCCTTAAAACGCCCTTAGATTTGTTACTTTATGGTGTATTATTTTTGTTCTGTTGATAGTGAATAGGATTTTAATTCACTTGCAGATATGTCACCACTGTGGAGGCGGTGATAGGCTTCTCGAAAGTGGTGTGAAGTGCACGTCGATTTCATGCTTGGTGTTTTATGAGAGGCGAAAAGTTCAGAAAGAACTACTTACCGCCACCAATGTTGCTGCAGATAAAGGCTTCTATCCAAGATGCACAATTGAATGGTTTTAAAAGCATGTTTTCCTTGCTAGTAAAATATTTTGGGAATTGTTAAGTGTACAGCTACAAATGGTCTTTTCCCTCACACTCTAACCTTTCATTTTTTTCATATTGTAAACTTAAAGTTTACTGTATACAAAAATATATAAGTTAAACTTGAAGTTTACTGTATACAATTTTAAAAACAATGTGTACTGTAAACATGTACCATAAGTTTGAAGTTTGCTTTATACATTTGCATATGTAAACTTCATATTTATGACACATTTTTAACCAGGGGTATTTTTTCAAGAAAGAAAAATAGAGGAGTGTAAAATAGAGATACACTCCTGATTGGTGGGATACATTTAACAATTCCCAATATATGTTACACAAATTGGTGAAGTTATTTTAGATTTCTGTAAATGTGAAGCCCCGGCGTTGGGTAGTGGAAATAGTTATGAATACATGAGGTTCCATGTCATTGTCACCATTATAAACAAAAAAATCGTATAGCAGTGATACAAATTTAAATTTTTTAGATATAATGTAATACTTTGGAAAGGGTGACTCTGAGTTTTTGTTACACTATTGCAATTTCAGTGACATCTAGCTAAGGTGTAACCGATGTATTTTCTATTTCATAGCGTTAAACATCTTTATATTTGATGGTGTATAAATTAAGGGAAATGCTAATCCCACCACCCTATGTGGTGGAAAAACATTCTATGAAAATTTAAAATTGTCTCCTCAGACTTTAGAGATATATTTTTGGATGTATCATTATCTTCGGTCAAAACGTTAAAATTGAGTCACAATATATTTTGCAAAATTTAATTCGGAGATGCATCTTTGAAATAATTCATTTACACTCCAGATTTCTTTGAAACGCTATTTTTTTATCATAGATTATTCTGGAGATATATTTTCGTATGCACATCAGATATAATTTGGAGATGCATCTCTGTATCCAGATTAGATAGTAAATTTTAAGTTTGTTTTAGTGATGTTTGGATGAAATTGACGATGTAGTAAAGGTATACGGTGACAAATTAACCCAAACATCGAATATGTAAAAAATGACATATATAAAGTAATAAATTCAAAGTATACAAGGAAGTTGAAATAAGTCAAAATAAAATACAACTGAAAATAAATTTAGAGTACAAATATTATAAACTACTACATATGACGGATTCAGCCATCAAGGTCTCTACAACGTCCCTCGCCTCAGAACCATCTGAAAAGAATCCTTTGTCAATACCCACATGCCTAATCTCCATAATACGATGACATCTAGGAAACATATAAACTTGATCTGCCCTAGCCTGCTCATCCTCTAATATTTCATGGTGAGTTGACCTTGTTGGATCTCCTAGATTATCATGTATCTTATAAGGATGTAACACCTTGAAGAACCACCAGATGTAACCGTCTACGTAACTTCAGTCGCTCTCAACTATGGTACTCAGTGCCTCATTCAGTATTAGATGATTAAGATAATCACCAATCATAGCATCCATATCTCTACGTGTCATAGTGGGAGGAGCAAACACAGAAGGGTCTCTAGGAATATATTGCATGTAGTCGAACTTCCGCACGACGCATTCAGGCCGATGAGGATATGTTATATGTGTACCGCAAGCCATCAATCTCGAATATAAGGCAATGTCATCAAAGGGACATATCTCATAGTGATTGATGTACGTATGTAAATGTATACCTATGCTACCAAGCGATCAAGAAACACTCTTAACGGCTCCGTCGCATGGTTCCCTATGAGCTGAGAAAATGCAATAACACATGGCATATCCCTAGTATAGGTCGGTAGACATGACCATCCGGATATGCTAGGGAAGTGATGGAGGATCCTGTCGTACCTCAAAAAATGAGAACGATCTCGCGAAGTGCAATCGCACGCTCGCGGGATGGATTTAACAGAGTCGTCACCAAACTTTATTTATTTCCAAAGAGGGAAAGAGAAAATATCGATAAAACTCATAAACAAAAAAGATAGGATATGGTCATTGCAACCATTATCGGGTTCGGAAGTCGGTTATGCAAGGGAAATGTATTAGCACCCTTCACATATGTTTTACTCAACGGGAACCATCTAGATTGTCTAAGCGCGAATGGGTGTCGTTATCTAAGGGTTACTTGCTATCGAGGAAATGGTTGGTTTTTTATTAGGGTGCTCGCTAAGTTCTCGCAATCTTGTGCCTACGTATCCTCATAGTGCAATAAGGAAGTCAGAGCATTCGTAGTTCGGAGTAGAAAATGAGTGTGTGTTGATTAATTTTACCTTGCAAAAAGGGGTTTGAAAGATCGCACGGCGGCGAGAAAAAAGTTTGATGTTTTGATATATTTTGAATTGATGAGAGAGTTCGGACGACCGAGAACTACATCTCGTGTCCTCCTTCTCGGGAGATCGTTGACTACACTCCGCTCCTTTTTCATCTTATTTGAGAAAGAGTTTCGATATTTTTATGTGTTTTTGAAGCTTATTGAGAAAAATGTCGTTTGACGTTGGATCAAGGGTTTTATTTAGAAAAATACTACTTGATGTTGGATTTAGTGTTTGAGAAAGTGGCGAGGCCGATCTTAGTTCCTAAAGATAGCTAGCAAGCGAAACCAAACCAAAGAAGAATGGGAAAATAAAGAAAGTGCATCCAAAATAGGAGAGGGGTACATGAAAAATACAAGAGAAATATTGCAAGAAATAAATGGTCTCGTTGTCAGGTAGCTCAAGAGAAAGTCGTGTGTGTGCAAAGTGTCCTAGGCTATGAAATGGAAACAAGAATTCAAATCCAAGTCTCTTTTTGCTAGGGTCAAACATTAAGTCCAAAACTCCATGATGCTAAGGTTATCTGCACAGTCCACAATCCATTTATGTCTCACCAGTTTTTTAGGTCTTTTCCGTTTTTTTTATCATGTTTTTGTGTTTTTTTTATAAGATAAGGAAATAAGATCAAAAAGGAAGAAAAGGACATAAAGTAAGTGCATGAATGATAAATTAGCAATAAAGTAGATTAAGGAAAGTAAATTGCGAGAAAATAAAGTGCAAGAATGTAAAAGTTAGAAGTTAGTTCGGATGATCAATTAATTGCATTGAGACAATTTAGCGCTATGTTAACCAATCGTAAGTGGACTTATGTAAAAGCCACACTTATCTGAGGTCGGTCAATAAGAATTTATACGTTCAAACATGTTAGAGAAATAACACAAAATTATTCTCCTAAAATATGCAACATAATGAGAAAATTGATGAAGAAGGAGAAATTGGAAAGCAAGCTCAATTCACATAATAGGCTCATCTATCATCAAGAGATTCAAAGTATGATCAACCAAGGGCAACCTATCAATACCTCAAAGTGTCAAGAATGATCTAATGATCATTCATCAACATGTTTGAAGTATTGAAGATTCAATCAACCTAGGGATCATTACTCAATGATGTTTAAGATTTTATCAACCAAATGATCACAAAAGGTAAAAAAAAAAACAAAAGTACATAAAGATTGAACAAGAAGGAAATGAAATTGATTTAAAAATGATATTAAAGAAATAAATTGAAGAAAAATCATTAGAAGTTAGAAAGAAAAAAGAAAAAAAAAACTAAGACAATACAAAACAGACAAAAATTAGAGAAAACAAATTATAAGGAAAAAAACAAGAAAGAAAACAAGAAGGGGAATGTGTTGGATCATGGGGTGCAAATATTAACTCAGATGGCTTAGAACAGCCCAAAAGCTCATGGAGTGAAATAAGAAAAACTCAGAGAACACAAGGCCATCACATTTTCTTTTCACTTGTGTTTTCCTTCTTCCCCTTTAAAAAGTCTCGCCGGAGAAAACATAGGCTCCGTCACGCCAGAGTTCATCGCCGGCAGAGGCGGAGCTCACATGTTAGGAAGCAAAATTGCTAACCCTAACAAGGTATAAAATAGCTACAAATCTAGAAGCAAACTAAGAAAATAAAAGGATAAAGATAACATTTGATTTCTTGATTGATACCTAAAATGTGTCCAAGACACTTACATATATAGTGCTCATAAAGGGTAATGAATTAAAAGCCCAATTACACAATAGCCCAATAACACTAATAACTAATAACACTAAACATAAAAGACTAATTAAATTGATATTCTAATTAAACCAAATTATTAAATTATAACTAATAATAATCTCTATCATTGCCGCGGGGTTCACTTGAACCTTGTCCTCAAGGTTCTAAACCTACTCCCATTTGAATTTGCATGGCCCCGTAGAATTTCCAAAGGAACAATAAGAGGATTTTGATTGAGATCAGAATAAACCATTCCGTGAAAAACATAGGCAGTGCCATCGTCTGAACATGTTGCAAACAAGGGATATGAACGATGAAAAACCACATTGTTGATATCTTTCGGATGACACTTTAGAATTTTATATGGTTTAGACGAAAGGTCCATGTCAAACCAACAAAGCTTCCCTTCTTTGCTCCCCACAATTAAATTATCACCTCCAGGATGTACTGCAATTGACGAGGCTTCTTTGAGGCCCGTATCAAGCTTTTTTATGAGTTTGGACTTTAACAAATCATACATACGTACACTCTTTTGTGTACAAATAAAGAAGATGGAACGAGATGGATGGAAAGTTGATCTAACAGCAATTCCACGTAACTTGAATGGAAGTTTTTGTGTAGCTTTCTTTGACAACTGGTGTATGAGAACTGATCTTGACTCACCTTTTGGCATCACTGTTGAAAAGTAGTCCCCTTTCCGATGCCATTCCACAGCAGTAACAGCCTTTAAATGCTTTAATCTGATACCCTCGTGTTCATCATCTTTAATCCAGCTTACACTAGGTGCTTTTGTGCCAGTGTCATCTGATGTTTTTGGTGGTTCGGCCCAGAGAAGCTCCTTAATCTTTTTCTGTTCTTCTTCATCACCCAAGCAAGTGTTTAGAAGAAGTACATCTTGTCCCGCAGAGACGGCCAAAATATGAATATCGGACAGAGGATTCCAAGCAACACAGCTCACAGCTTCGCCAACCTCCCACCGGCTCAAACATCTGCCTGTTTCACCCTCCCAGACACGGACTGTTCCATCACTTGAACCTGAAGCCATCCACTGCCCTGAAGCTTCAACTGAAATCGACGTCACTGCACCTTCATGGCCTTTAAATTCAATATAGCATGTAATGGGGTAAGGCTTGAGCTCCTTTTTACTTGGAAGCTTTGGCTTTAAAGATTCAGGATCAATATTAAGACGTTTTTTCCGAATTCGGGGGCACAAGTACAAGTCTAAACAGCGTTCAAAAGCTTTCTTCATGGCATTCTCATACACAGGGATGCTTCTCATAGATGTAAAGCTTTTTGGAATAAACTTAGGGCGGTCTTCTTCAAACATCAATTGATATGAATTAATCTCTTCTTGGGTTGGAATATACTCTAAAGGAGGATTATATGACTCATCATGGCCAGGTAACTTCTGCTTTGGTGCAGGAATGTATGCCAAATGATTTGCTTTTTCGGTCAAACCAGAATCATCTTCCCACAAGAGAAATGGACCATCAGCCTCCTTTGGCTTGTCAAAAGTAATTAATCCCTTGTGGATTGCTCTAACATACTGGACAACCTTCTTAGATTCCCACTTTGAAGGAATAAACCTTCTTTTAGGTTCTGGTGCGTTCGACAATGGATGTTTGGCATCATCCCATTTGAACCAATCAACATAAGCCGGATATGGATCGAAGTCGGGATGTGGTGCCCCATTCTTGATTAGTCTGCGCACCATTTTGATTTCATCTTTTGTGAGCTCCACTACCTCATCATTGTACTCATCATAGATTTTCCGCCAATTCTTAGAATCATCAACATTTTTAAGAAAGGAATCCAATTTGTCTGCCTTCTCTTTCTTCTTAATCTTCTTTCCCGTAATGTCATATCCAATATGGGGTTCATCGGCATACCACTTCAAAGGAACGTCTCCAATTGTATTTTGAGGAGCCACCTCATCCTCAGATGAATCACTCTCAACTCCTCCTCCTCCTCCCTGATGAAGATCAGAGCTCTCACTTCCACTTTCTGAGTTGACAACATCCTCGTCTTGAGATTTTACATCCTTTGAATCACCGGAGTTATCACCATCAGCATCTTCTAATTCTCCAGAACCAGCAGATTCAGATTGAGAGTCCAGTGATTCAGAAGAGTCCTCGTCGTAGTCGCTATCTCCAAAAAAGTACTCATAATCAGAGTCTGCACTTGAGGACTCCACAGCTAAAACTTTCATATGTTCAGCTGAACTGGCAGCTTTCACTCTTTATTTCATGACAAAACTATCTTCTTCTTCTGGTCTATAATCTTCTTGTTTATCAGGTGCAGAGTCAGAGACACTATCTTTATCCGAGTCAGACATTAAATAAAACAGTTTACATGCATCCCCAAGTCTGCGGTTTCTTATATAGCCAGTAAGCATTCCATTCCACGAAAACAAGTCTCGTTCAGAAATTTGATCATACAGCTCCCGTGCAAGGCTGGACTTGGAGTTTCTCAAGTAAGCAAAGGACTTGGAATGAGAATGAGAATGAGGCAGAGATTTAGATTTTTTTATAAAAGAGAGATGAAACACTTTCAAATGCTTCTTAAAATCACTTCTAATACTAGAATGGGTTTGATATTTGTGACTAATTATGGAGAAGTTGTTTGGTGAGTTTTGGAATTGATAGGAATGATTGTAGTAGTATAGATAATGAGATGTAGAATAGGATGAATATGGGTTAGGTGGAGGTGGTGTATATCCATGATTAAAATACAAACATGGTGATGGACTTGTAACACATGGATTTGTGTAGTAAGGGGAAAAGAGTTCCCATGGAAAAGGTGGAAATGAAGGTGTGGTAGGAGTTGGAATACTCCATGGATGATATTGGTATGCCATGGGAGGTTTTTGGTGTTCAAGGATGAAAGCACCAATTGTTAGGAAGCAAAATTGCTAACCCTAACAAGGTATAAAATAGCTACAAATCTAGAAGCAAACTAAGAAAATTAAAGGATAAAGATAACATTTGATTTCTTGATTGATACCTAAAATGTGTCCAAGACACTTACATATATAGTGCTCATAAAGGGTAATGAATTAAAAGCCCAATTACACAATAGTCCAATAACACTAATAACTAATAACACTAAACATAAAAGACTAATTAAATTGATATTTTAATTAAACCAAATTATTAAATTATAACTAATAATAATCTCTATCATCACAATACCACAACCTTCACACGGTTAAACTCGTCTTTCCCTGCTCGTTAAGAATATGCTATCAATTCAGACTGAAACTTACTCCATACTACGAACCGAACCAACAACCAATGGTGAATTCTAATTTGTAGATCCGCAACGAATTGCAAGTACCTTCAAAGATTAAGGTATGAAGTCTCTGTGTTCTTCCCCTCTCTTCTTCTTCACATTTTTCTTTTTCATCTTCTACTGCAAGTTGTTCCTGTTGTGTGTTTGAATTGTTGTTCAGAATTTGCGGTGTTGTGAGTTTTCGTGTTGCTGTAGTTCTTTTAGTGTTGTTTGGATTGAAGCTTGCGTTGTGAGTTATGAACTGCTTCTTGTTGTTGCGTGAATTCTGCAGTGAGCTTGTTGTGTTTGTGTTTTGCGTTGGTTTGTTGAATTTGTAGTGAGGTTGAATTGTTGTTGAGCTTTGTGTGTTTGTGATGTAGTGAATTTGGAGTTGAAGATGAAGAAGATTATTGATATAGATACGTGAATATTTTTGTGAAGAAACTTGAGGTGTTTTCGGTGCATGAAGAATCAATGAAAAAACCACCCAATTGTGAAGCACTAATTCAATTTATATAGATATGGAAAAGGGTAGTTTATACTTTTGAAATTGGAAATTTGTTATGAATTTTGAGCTTGAATCTTGCAGCTGCGTTTTACCTTCACATTTGGATCGTGATTTTCATGTTTGCTGCAATTTTCTTTGTCTTGTATTGGACTGCAACTTGTATTTGGTAGCTGGACTTTGGAAATTGGTATTGGGCTTGTAATTTGAATTGTATTTTGCACCTTAACTTCTTTCTTGAACCGTGCTTTTGGTTTGCCTTTGAATTAATGATGATGACGGTTTTCATGTTTTGTATAACCATTTACCTTGCTTGTTATAAAAACTTGAGACCAATATCATTGAGTTTGGCTTTGCTTTCATGTTGATTACAAGAGTGAACTTTCATTCAAAATTGATACATGCTTGAAATCACCATGTTTGAATTCTTCATTAGAAACCAATTTTGAACTAAGGCTTTGTTTCCATGTTAACCACACTTAAATCAATCCTTGAGAAATAGAGCAAAAAATGAATCAATTTTGACCATATAGCCACTTGAATCATAAAACGCTTGATTTTTTGAACCAAACCCCTAATTGAGCCAATGCTTGATCGCCATGATGATTTCCCACACAACACCTTGAACTTGGTTCACACTTGTCTTCAAAATGATCCATAACCTGCAATGACTTGTAAATGAAGCAAAGATCTTGTGTTTGACTAAGATTAAGTCAAACATCCACTTTAATTGAATCATGGATGAATGTCCATTGAAGC
This sequence comes from Lathyrus tuberosus, assembly GCA_022829125.1. Lineage (NCBI taxonomy): Eukaryota > Viridiplantae > Streptophyta > Magnoliopsida > Fabales > Fabaceae > Lathyrus > Lathyrus tuberosus. Next base: position 7,200,770 of record JALAZF010000111.1, on the reverse strand, counting down.
AATCGAAACACACTTGATTTTTAAGTCTTGAACAAAGCCTTGCAAAGCCCTAAAGCTTGGACAAAAGAAATGAAAGCAAATGCAACATTTTATTTTTGTATTTTTTGGATGCATGGTTAGATAAAATGAATAATACACAATGATGCAATAAGAATGCAACAAAACCAAAATACAAAGAAAACAATCATAAGATCAAACCATCAGGACAATGGGACACACAAGTGGTCTTTGAGAACCTTTAAGAAAGCAATCAAAGGAGGAAGTCCTCATACTAAAACTTATGAATCACCTTGCTTGCAAATCAATGATCAATGATATGCCAATGAAATGATATGATGAATGAATGTTATGAAAATGCTAAGGAAAAATGAGAGTATGACAGATCCAAGCCTGAAAAGTGTTGGAGCACATGCATCATTAGTAATGGTATTGCAAAAGTATTATGAAAATGGCACACAAACACTAAAAGAGAAAGAAATATTACTGTCAATAGTGTGATGTTGTCTGTAATTTGTTTCATCTTCCACTTACAACCTTCAGATAACTTAGAGTACAAGTAAACCAAATAAGCGGCCCTCAGTTGTACTCATGGATCCGCTCAAAGTCATATAAATATTGCATGTAGATGACATCCACATAAGTGACACACCTGTCCACAAAAATGGCAGTGCCAACCAAATACAACATGTATGTTGTTATAACATATGCTCAATGTTGCACAACCTGCTCGTCATCACTAGTAGTCTGCTCTGCTCTAACTAGCTCATATGTGCCGCTTTCGCGAAAAATAACCGGCGAGAAACTAGAACAGAAGAGTCGCCATCGAATGTTATTTATCCCAATGCATGGAAAAGAAACGATCAGAGAAACCTGAAAGAGGGAAAGACATGGTCATCGCAACCATAGTCCGGGTTCGGGATTCGGTTACGCGAGGAGAAGGTATTAGCACCCCATGCGTCCAACGTACTCGATGGGGTCCACGCTTGTTGTCTAATCAAAGGGTGAGTTATCCTACAGTCTACGGCTAAACGGAAAATGGAAGACAAAAGGGGAAAAAAGACTCGGTAGGACATCGTCGTCCTAAGCCTACGTATTCCCTTTGTGCAATGGGAAAGTCAGAGTCAACGTAGTTCGAAGGACTACGCGGGGAGGTTGCTCGTCAAGATATCACATCACGTGCCTATGTATCCTCAATCGGACGAGAAAGAGAAATCAGAGCAAACGTAGTTCGACCTACAGGTCGAAAAGAGGGAAGTATGCTTGCCAAGACATCGCCATCTTGTGCCTACGTATTCTTAACGTGAATGAGAAATCAGAGCGGTCATAGTTCGTGGGACTACGGAAAATTAAAGGAAGGGTGCTCGCCAAGACATCACCGTCTTGTGCCTACGTATCCTCAATCTATCCAGAGAGAGGAAATCAGAGCGTTCGTAGTTCATGGGACTACGGAAGAAAGGTGGGAAGAGTGCTCGCCAAGACATCGCTGTTTTGTGCCTACGTATTCTCAACGGGAATGAGAAATCAGAGCGCTCGTAGTTCGTGGGACTACGGAAAGAAAGGTGGAAGGGTGCTCGCCAAAACATCGTCGTCTTGTGCCTACGTATTTTCAACGGGAATGAGAAATCAGAGCAACGTAGTTCAGGGACTACGGAAGAAAGATGGAATGGTGCTCGCCAAGACATCGTCGTCTTGTGCCTACGTATTCTCAATGTGAATGAGAAATCAGAGCGTCCGTAGTTTGTGGTAACGACCACAAAGGTTAAGTGTTTTTTATGAGCGACGTTAGGTTCGCGTCCGGCAGTTAGGGTCGACGCCTGTTTGCGACAAAACGGAAGTAACGTGCTCTTTTATGAAAATGATTTGAAGCTCAACAATTCTGAAGGATGAAAAAGATTTGAATTTGTTTTTTTGTTTTTTATACAGAAGTGAGTTGAATTAGTTTGTAACTTACATTGCATTAAAGTCTAAGACACGGGAACGAATGCGTCGCATGGTCGCCCCCAATGGGACGTATGCTAAACACTCTAGAAGAGTGAAGGGAGACCCCTCATTCTTCATTTCCTATGTACTTAAGGCTCATGGCGTACAATGCTAGTTGCCTTTATTAAGTGTTTTAGATGTGTTAAGAGAAGAAGAGAAGAGTCAAAGACAAAAAGAAAACACTAAGGGGAATCTGAAAATCCTAATGTTATCATACAAAGGATTGAAAGCCTAATGTCTCTCCTACTCCCAACTTAATCAGAAATTAAGGGGGACGAGGAATCCTAAGGGATCATGTGAACAAGCACAAGTAAACATTAACCAATTCAATCACAGATATCAACAAAATCAAGACTTAAACAAGTCTCAAGAAAAGAAAGAAATCTCAAAGATGTACAAGTATTCAATCATCAACATGTTGACACAACAGAGATACAAAGTAACTAAGTACTAAACATGATGCGCAAACAGAGCCTACTTTGAGGTAGGGCTTCAGATGTACTTAATATGCTTCTAACATGGATACAATCCTAGAATGAGACATGAAAGATAAACTTGAGATTCTAGGGGTACCAAATGGAGAAGGTCCGTTGCCTCTTCGATGCATGCAAAAAGCTCAAGAATTGTTAGAAGCTTCACCATTATCAATCCGATTAATCCTCAAGTGTCCAACATCACAAATCAACATCCAGGATCAACTACACCAAAATCAAAAGTGCTAACAAGAGAATCAAAAAGTTAGCAAGAACTTAATAAAAGAAAGTCAATTAAAATTCTAATCGAAATCCACTAAGAATCAATTAAAGTTCCAAGGTCCAATTAAAATTCAATTAGACATGAACAAAGGTTAATCAAAACTAAACATCAAGGTTAATCAAAACTGAAACCTAGAAAAATATCAAAAATGAATCAAATTCTAAACCGAATATCCACAAATGAAAATAATATTTAATTAAAACTTTAAGCCAAAATTAAACAAGATACAATCAAGATTGCTAAATTGATCAATTAATAAAAATTTTAATCAAAATTTCATTCAAGAGTAAATATCAGAAGTTTAATCCAAAAATTAATTAATCAATAAACAAAAGAGTCAAAACCTAAATAACATTATCTAAAACCCAATTAAAACTGCAGCATGATTATAAGAGGGGTGAAAAGATCAACCGTGTGAATCATTATGGGCTCTAAAGCCCATTCATCACCATAAGCCAGCAACAACAATGACGAGCTTAGAAAAAAAGCCCAAGGACCACAAAAGCAAAATGATACAGCATTGAGAGAGGTAGGGTAGGCGATACAGCACAGTCACACATCATGCTTATCCTAAAAAATGAAATAATAAAAGTTGAAAGGATTGATCTGGAGGGTTTCTGTTTGTGAGTGGTGAAGGTGATGATTGAAGAACAATAAAGGTTATGTTGAATGGTTTATGATTTGTGTTGATATGGGTTTATTTTGCAGGTTGTATAAAAGTTTAGAGGTTTGGAGTTTTAAGAATATGAAGGAGGTTTGGTTGTTGACAAAGAGGAAAGGTTTAGGTTGTCCGATTTGTTTGGTTGAGGGGAGAAAGAAGGTTTGAAGAAGATGATTGATGAAGGAAAGTTGAGGAAGGTGGGTCAAGAAAAAATTGAGGAAAATGGTTATGTGGTTTTGTCGCATATGAAAATTGATGCGTGTAGGCATGGCAAGAAAACCCGGGCCCGCCGGGGCCCGCCTGGACCCGGCCCGAAATTAACGGGGGAAACCCGATTTGATTGGGTGCGGGTGCGGGTGCGGGTAAAACCCGGTTTGTAATTGCGGGTGCGGGTGGATGCTATTACCCGCCCGCTCCGCCCCTGCCCCCGCCCGGTCTTATAATATTTACTTTAATACCCATATTTAAATTATTTTATATCACATTTATTCACTTTTGAAGAAGTAATTAAAAATCCTCATTAGTCATTTCTCACCATTCACTCACACTCACATATTTAGAAACAAGTTTATTATTAAAATGGTTAAGTTTTTAATAAAATTGTTAATTTTTATTACTATTTAAAAAATATTTTTTTGCGGGTGGGGGCGGGTGCGGGTAAACCCGCTTCTATCGGGGCGGGTCTGGGTGATAAATTTTCACCCCCGACTGGGTTTGGGGGCGGGGGCGGGTCTATAACAGGGAGGCGGGTGCGGGGCTAGCTAAACCCGCCCCGTTGCCATGCCTAGATGCGTGTATTGCTTGTGCGTAGTCGTTTTGTGTGGACTGAGAAAAGTTGCAGCTGGTTTTCTTCTGTTCCAGGTTGTGAAAGTTTGTTATTTGTATAGGCTCTTTTGGTTTTTCAATGGTTTTGTCGTATTCGTTTGGCAACATGAGGGCTTGCCTAAAATATGGTTGTAATGTGGGGTCGTAGCATGTGCGCTGAAGGTATTAAATCTCACTTTTTAAATTTTTCTCTTCTCAATTTTTCATGCTGCATATCCTTTATGTCATAGGCCTTGGTTGTGTGATATTTTACTGAAGTAAAATTGGTGTGTGGTGCGTAGCGTGGTTTGTGAAAAAGAAATGAGAGCCATGTTGTTGTGATTTTTGGAAATTATGCAGGTCATGTTGCCGTTGTGAAGTTTGTTGTAGGTTGCGAGTGATGGCTTGCTGGTACAGTGAGTCTGCGTACAGTTTGCAGGTTTTACAAGCTGGCAATTCTGCGTACGCTGCATAGTGGTTATTTACTTTTGTGATGTATTGTTACACATAGGAATTTTCTCTTTGCAAGTTGTGGGGTCCCTTGTTTGGCATATTTCAAGTGGCATAGTGATGAGGTATTATGGAAAGACTTGGTGGTGTAAGGTTTTAACAGAGGTTATGCGTTGGATTTGTAGGACAAGTGAATGAAGAGCTCATCGTTGGACTATCTAGGCTTTGAAAATTATTTGTAATGAATTTGGAAATTGTAATGGACATATTTTGGTTATTTTTTTGAATTGAATATGAATTTAAATTGGAATATGGTATAAAAAAATGAATTGAAATGAATCTTGAAAGTGGATATGAAAGTGGATATAGACATTGAATTTTGGATCTAAAAGAGGGTATTTGGTAAAAAAAACTATTCTAAAGGGATTTAGAAATTGGACATTGGATATGGTTTGAAATATGGTCAAAATAAACAAAATGGGTTTAGAATGAATATTAGGAAACATGTTTGTGCATTTCAGTATTTTTAATTGTATTTCCTTTGCACTTTGAATTTATATTTGCTTATAAGCCTTGTTGTACTTTCAAATTGGCAAGGTTAATGAAATGTTTGTGCATCTTTTGGTTAAGTCCATTCGTTTCACTCATTTACTTTTACGTTCATAAAAGCAAAAAATATATATTTATCTTGTTTCTTTCCACTTATCAAAACGTTTGTTCAAGTAAAGATTAAGGAGGATGATGAAAATAATATCCATAATTACTGTGGTATGCTTTCAATTAAACCTTGCCGATGATGTAAGATATTGTTTCAATTCCCAAACAATTGGAGAAATAAGGAAGATAATCCCTCGTTAACCCTTCGAGCCTAGAAGTATGAGTTTTCTTTCCTTACGCGAAAAACCCTTAAATCTCAACCTTGGGGAAGGGTAGTTCTCAGTTTAACTTGGTTATGCATTCGAATGCAAGCACTTCATGCAAGACACCAGTCAGCTCTCTCAAATCAAATGAGTAAGCGTTGTACAAATCGTTCCTCCAAGCAGCAAATAAGGAAAGATCGTTGAAAAATCCTTAATCAAAGAATGAGCCGAGTCCCTTTTAAGGAAAAAGCCAAGAAAGATGGGAAGCCCAAAACTTTGCTTTATGCAAAAGGACTTGTACAACAATAAAAAGAAGAGGTCTCATAACCTCAGCAAAGAAAAGAAGAGGTCTCAAAACCTCAGCAAAGACAAAAGGAGGTCTCATAACCTCAGTGAAGACAAGAAGAGGTCTCATAACCTAAACAATGAAGGATAACCAAATGTGGCAAGGGAGTATTGACTACCAAAGTGTCTGAATCATCGTCAACTATCATCAATTCATTTCCTAGCCTATGGAAATCTGAATGCATAGCTTGAGTTAACTGAGTTAGGAGTGAAGTTCATCGCGAAGATGGGGTGGGTACAAATAAACTTTGAGCCTTTATCCTTTGTTTCATAAACCATGAACCAGACCACGTTACAACCCTTAAAAGACCTAATTGAGGTAAGGTTGTTTTGAAAGCATACTACAGCAAGATTGATTAACCAGACTCTTAATGATCTTAGCTAATTGCGTGTGTTAATCACTTCATCTGTCATTCTGTAAATGACTAGATTCACTTTGTTTTGATTATTTAATCATTCCACTGTGTGTGTTTCATCAATAAAACTTGATTTCAAAAGCTTGCATTAATGTTGCATTGAAATAGCCAATTTTTAAATGAACAATACTTGTTTGTAAAACAATTCAATATCAAAGAAATCCCAACAAATGCAGCCAGCTAGGAAATTTGACTTGATAAAGGAATCTCAGTCAGGGGCAACCAAGTGTGAGGATTTACCAATCCACCTTTCCAAGAGCTATTTGAATCAGGGGCAGAACTCTTCAAGTTCAGAATACTGGAGCAAGTCTTTTTGAGGTCATCTTATGACAAGTATGGACTCCAGTGACCCATCAACAGGGGCAAGTTGTTTCCCAACCATTTCTACTATAGTATAAAGGACTTTGTATTGTGAATACAGTTGAGTTGGGGCAGTTATGTCGGGGTTCATTTCTCTTCAAAAGTTTGAGGATATTGAAGCATCTAGTACGCCAATTCTTTTGTAAAATCCTTTTGACGACTTACCCTCACAAATCAGTTGATCAGGGGCAGTCAGGTCGAGATCTGGAAAATCTCTAAAAGGCCAATCAGTGTGTAACAAGCTTATTCCCCAGTTATTAGCAACCACTCTGAAGAACAAGTTCAAGGACCTTGTTGTGTAAATGCAATTAATCCGGGGCAGGTGCGACCGAAATTCATGAATCTCTCCAAGAGTTTGAAGATGTTGAGGCCTCTTATATGCCAATTCTTATGTAAAATCCTCTTGGTACTTTCTTCTGATAGACCATATAATCTGGTGTAGACGAGTTATGCAGAACTACTCAGCTTTTGTGACACTTTTTACTAGCTCCCCAGTAAACTGTTACATCAGCTAAACTTGACAATTCCCAATGGATCTTTTCTCTCCAGTGAAGAAATCAAGCTCATGGTGGCAATCCTAGTGAAGTCGTGATGCTATACCAAGTGGAGTACTCTTATCACCAGAGAAAGTTATAATCTTGCAGCAGAACTACTAATCCTACAAGTTCATCCCCAGTAATGGTCCAACCTGTTTAGTTTGGCTGGGTATCCTTGTCAAGATGTTTATTTCATCTCAGTCTCGCTTCTCTTTGTCTGTCTTGTCAGCATAAGCACAAGCATGACATACATGCACTCATATACATAGCATTTTAGCTCTCTGCTACCTCTTCTTCTGGTGTTTACCTGCTTTGTTCACTTTGGCGTTATATCCCCAAGTGACTGGGTTTGTCTTTTCTCTCCAATAGAATTGTCAGCCCTAGGCATAAAATGCCCATCCTTCTGAATTCCCCACAGAGTTTTATCCTCGTGGATGATGGTTGGTTCAGTTATCTTTTCCATAATAGGATAAGATAAATCCCCATTATAGTTTGTGCCTCAATGGTTGGAGTCTTGTTTGACCGTTTCTTTCTAGCTTGTTCCTAGATTGAACTTTGGTCCCTGGCAGGTTAGACGTGCATTTATTTTGCACCGTGTCTTGCATGAAGAATCTTTTACAGATCCTCGTTGAAGACAAAATTCATTCCCCAGCGGTGTTGTGATATCAACATCTCTTTGGAATTTATACCCAACAACAAGTAGCAATCTCTTGGAGAAGCTTGTTTTTCTATAAGTGGCAGTCTCTTCTAAGAAGCTTATCTATCCCTGGTGTTATCCAATCTTGTTGCAACCATCATTGGTATTCCCTAGGAAGTCTAATCTTCAGTTATGCAACCTCGGTATTAACCTATCTGATACTTAATCTCCTCGCATAAACCATAAGTCCAGTAATCGCTGGCATTGCTTATTTCAAGTCAACTATGAACCTAAACTTCAGGTCAAATATGAACCCGTTGTTTGAAACCAGGTCAACTATGAACCTAAACTTCAGGTCAAATATGAACCCGTTGTTTGAAACCAGGTCAACTATGAACCTAAACTTCAGGTCAAATAAGAACCCGTTGTTTGAAACTAGGTCAACTATGAACCTAAACTTCAGGTCAAATATGAACCCGTTGTTTGAAACCAGGTCAACTATGAACCTAAACTTCAGGTCAAATATGAACCCATTGTTTGAAACCAGGCCAACCATGAACCTAAACTTCAGGTCAAATATGAACCCGTTGTTTGAAACCAGGTCAACTATAAACCTAAACTTCAGGTCAAATATGAACCCGTTGTTTGAAACCAGGTCAACTATGAACCTTAACCTCAGATCAAATATGAACCCATTTTTTGAACCCAGGTCAAATATGAACCTAAACCTCAGGTCAAATATGAACCTGTTGTTTGAACCCAGGTCAAATATGAACCTAAACCTCAGGTCAAATATGAACCCGTTGTTTGAACCCAGGTCAAATATGAACCTAAACCTCAGGTCAAATATGAACCCGTTGTTTGAACCCAGGTCAAATATGAACCTAAACCTCAGGTCAAATATGAACACGTTGTTTGAAACCAGGTCAAATATGCACCTAAATCTCAGGTCAGATATGAACCCGTTGTTTGAAATCAGGTCAGATATGAACGTAAAATCCAGGTCATATTGGTATCCAAAAATCCAACTCATACTGGTAATCAAAATCTAGCTCATACTGGTATTCTTCATAAAACAAATCATATTGTTATCTCAACCAACTCATATTGGTACCCAATGGTTCATTAACCCTATTCCCAGCCAAAGTCCAGTCATCTTTTCATTTGGCGCACAGAGTTCGTCTCTATCTTTTTTGGCTTTTCTTGAGGATCCCGTTTAAACTCTTCAGTATAAGAAATTCCCAGAAAATCTTTGTTGATGTCTATCATTTTATTTCAAACTGATCCCCAGTGGAGATCATGTCTTCTTTCTGGTTTCATGCCCAGTAAGAATGTGTCTTTATTTCCCCAGTGTCGTCCTGTCACATATGAACCTGTCGTCCATCTCCTTGGGTGTTTCCCCAGTGGAGAATACCTCTCTGGCTCCCATCTCCAGTGAGGACCTGTAGGGGTTTTCCCCTTTAGTTTTATATCCCCTCGGAGTCTTCCCCGACGAGTCTCTGTTGTTGGTCAGCCTGTATCCCCAGTGAGTTCTTGCCTCATGGATACTAACCTCTATCCTTCCCCAGTGTTGCTCACCTGTGGTTGTTTGACCTTTATCTCTGGTGTCTGGTCTGTCTGTATCTGTGCACTATCATGGCATCATATCATCATACTAGAAGTTCATGGCATGTCAGCATTTGCATGTCCGTCGTTTGTCCTTAGCATTTGCATTCCATCTAAGGGCAAAATTTTCGGTTTGCTACATTTAAATACCTTTCGCCTGGATGTCCCGAGGATTTCCATTCCTCGGGCCCTCTGGAAAAGCTATTTAAATAGGGGCAACTGTTGTACCCCAAATTTTACCTCTTAGATGTCATAACATCTGGCATTGACATTTATGATCAATCATATATGCATTGTTTAACTAACCCACATCTTGCTAGTTTGTTTCTCTTATGCTTGAAACTAGGGTTTACACAGAAAGATTCAAGACCTCCTAAGGCATTCTATGGCTCCATACAATCATCACAAAGATACACCAATTGTTTGGAACCAAGATCTCAAGACTTTGAGTCAAGTCAAGTCAACAAAGGATCACCAGATCAAATTGTGGAATTAGGGTTTTAACCTGAAGAATCACTGAAGAGTTTTGTCATGATCAGTCAAGATTTGATTGGTTCATCAACCAATTGAGTTTACCTACATTCAAGAGGTCTCATTCAACAAGAATTCAAGATCATTTGGATCTCATCATAAGTAGCTTGAGCCACAGTTCCACACTTCCTCCAAATTAGGGTTTTTGTCAAGAAAAGTGGATCATTGGCTCTGATTTTGATCAAGAGTTGTTCTCAAACCCTAGGAAATGACCCCATGTGATAGTAGACTTCCCTAGAGACCATCTATGAGCTTTAGATGTGATGGAAGAAGCAAGATCATAAGAGATTATTCCAGTGCATTCACAATTGAAATTAGGGTTTTGATTAAGGCCCTAATCCTTGAGATTTTGATCCAAGATGAAACATTCAAGGTTTCAACCCATCATAACATGTCTCCATGATGATTTAGGGTATGAGAGATCAAGTTCTAAGAAGTTTCTTGCAAAGGATGCAAGGTTTGGTTCATGAAACTTTTCAAATATGGAGATTTCACTACTTGTGCCAAAATTGAAACAGTCATAACTTTAAAACCACACATCCAAATTGAGTGACTCAAAGCTCAAATGGAAGTTCTTTACATGATATTAAAAACATATTAGAGGACCCTCTTTCAAAAAGTGCATGGTTTTTAAGTTACAAGACTTGGAAGATAAGTCACCCTTTGAGACTTGGTGAATTTTCAGCTTTTTCACCTTAGTTTGCACACAACTTTAACCCAAATTTTCACCTAGTTCCAAGCTTCAAATAAAAAATCTTTGGACATGAAAGTTGTTCCTTGTTCTTCAAGCTTTCCAAGCATGTGTAGAATTCCTCATTTGGATAAACCAATCTCAAGTTATGATGTCCTAACGATGGGTGTTTCAAGTTGTGAAATTTCATAACTTAGAATTTTTTCTAAGTTTTCTTGGACAACTCTTTATACCTAACTTCATGGATGATTTTCACACTATTCCAAGCCTTATTTCAAGATCTCTTCCACATGAAACTTGTTCTATCAAATGCCTATTTTACAAGGGATAAAAAATCTCACATTTTGGATGCATGGTTATCAAGTTATGGTGCACTAAAGTGAGCAGGTTGGCATTTTGTCTTACACTTATAAAATCAGAATTTCACCAAAAACCTCCACTTTTTCTGATGTTTAGAAGCCAGCTTAACACAATGGGAACCTCTGCCACGATTCACTCAAGTGGTATCATTAAAATAACCTGGTTTTATTCAACTTGGTGCAAGTGGACATGATGAAAGAGAAACCTTTCTACATAAAAGCATGGCCATTTCTTTTCCTATTTTCCTTGAGCCTTGGTCCAATCCCATCAATCCACAACATCAGACCTAACCCTATCAAAACTTGAGGACTTTTTCATCCAAATCCAGTTCACACGATGGAAAGCAAAAGGTGGATTTTGGCAAGTTGTATATTTGGTCCATACCTCTGCCTTTCCCATTTTCTCTTATAAATAGAGGTTGAAACTTCACTTCAAGATCAACGATAACAACAAAAAAAAAACAGACATCAGAGCACGAAAAGCCTCACCATTCTCTCATTATGCTTTTCACAAAAATGGCTCTCTTAGTGTAGCAACACAAGCAGGTCCATAAAGACCACCTCAATACACTGAGTTATCACACCAAATATAAAAGGCTCGCGAGCCATTCCTTGTGATAAACAAACAACAGAACCAACCATCTGAATAGGAGCATCATCACACGGCTCCAAGCTTTTGAGAGAGGCAGTGAATCTTTTCACCAGGTTAGTTTACATGTTGCATTTAGGTCTCTTCTTTCCATAATACTGTAAATATTAAATCATGTGATGCTTGATCAGTGCATTTTGATGCACATTTCTCTATGTTTTTACTTTTATATTTCCATGTTTTAGTTTGGTTATTTTTCCCTTTTAATGTGTTTTTATAATTTAATTTATTTTTACACTTATTTAATTTTCGCACTTTATTTTCAGCTTTAGCAGTCTGTACGAATAAATTCATAACTGGAGCTACGAGTATCGGATTGAGGCGTTCTACCATTCGTCGGAAAGCTAAGAAAAAGATCTACAACTTTTATGTTGGTCGAAGAAGCTGAATCGGAATGTAGAAGACCTGAAAAAGTCGTTGAAGTTGAAGCATTAGATATAATTTATTTTGGGTCACTTGTTTTGGGTCTGGGTTATGTATTTGACCCAGTTGGGTTGTAAACCGAATTCCCTTCTCTTGTATAAGGGGAGAAGCGTGTTACTTTAGTTGGTCTCTCTCTTCTTTTCACAAAATTTTATTTGGCTTTCACGTATTCTATGGAGAACTAAACTCTTTGAGTTGATCTGCTGTAACCGTATCTCTGTTCGCTTTGAGGTTAATATATTTTCCAAGTAAATTCAATTCTCTTTTCAATTCTATCTATAATCCTGTTTGCTTAATTCAGTTGTCGTTGTTTGCTTAATTCAATTGCATATTTTATAGAATAGGATCGAATTAATTCGATTGATGTATGTTCTGTTAATCGTAACCATGTTTGCTTAATTCGTGTTTACGTTATCTGTTTGCTTAATTCGGATTTAGGAACATAAATCATATAGTAATTCAATCACGCTTGGTATTGTTACTATGATCGAAAGAGAATGAAATCCGCTTAGGGCTGGGTAATTATATGATCAATGATAAGTAGGAGAACGAACAGCAGATTGACTTATTTTATAATCACTTATTTTTAATCACTTATTTTTAATAGCTTTTTTTGAAACGAAAACAAACCCCCCAATTCGATTTACCTTTGGTTAGTAATAATCAAGAATCCTTGTGAGAACGATATCCGAGTTACAGTTGTCGCTAAACTACCGTTTGAAAATCACTCGTTTTTGAGCCGCGCGCGACAGCGGATCAAATTGGCGCCGTTGCCAGGGATTCTTGTAGATTTTAACCCATTTTAGAATTTGAGTTTATAGTTTTGTTAGATTTTTTTGTTTTTGTTTTTTGTTTTTTGTTTTTGGTTGTTGATTTTCAGAGTTGCAGTGCAGCGGTAAGCGTTTCAGCCTGTCAGGTAAATTTAGAAGCTACTATTTCGATTTGCTCCGAATTTTTTTCCAGAAAATCAGAAAAAAAATCGCTGAACAATACTCATTTAGAATAAAATTCTAAAAGATTTTGACCCTGAAAATCGCAAATTCCTTATTTTTCTATTTTATTTCATTTATTTTCTATTTTCATATTTTCAAAAAAATCCAAAATTTTTTGTAAAGATTTATTCTGATTTGATTTGATTTTTAGTAATATTTTCATAATTTTTAGATTTTATTTTATTCACTTTTCTATTTTTCCTTTCTTTTTCTTAATAGGGACATTGTCGGTATTTTCTTAATTTTTCTTTCTTTTTGATAACATGGCTGAACAAAGAACTAATCAATTTCATTCACTAGAGGACCTTGTCAAGCAAATGGCTATAAATGATCTCTAGTTTCAGCAGCGAACAGATTCTAGCATTCAGGCCTTGCAGACTCAGATTGGACAACTTGCTATCTCTATAAATGCCATGCTGCAAGCTCAAGAATCAAACCAACAAGCTTCTAAAACAGTAGTGAATCCAAAAGATTTGCCTTCTGAAACTGTTGATGATTCTTGTACCGATTTGTTTGCAGCTGATTTTCCATCATTGTCTGATTTTGATGATGTCTACTCATGTGATGTATGTACTAATACTAATGTTTGCTCTGTTTGTGCCGAAATAAATGCTGCCCTGCAGGCTGAAGTTTTTCATGTGGATGAGGCTATAGATGAAGTGGTTTGTGCAGCTGAGGCTCTTGACATCCCTGCTGCCCCAACTATTTCGTCCATTGAACAACCTCTTTCTTCAGATCTCAAACCTCTCTCGGAAAATCTTAAATTTGCCTACTTCGAGAGAAATGAAAAGCTTCCTGTTATTATTTCGTCTAACCTTGATTTCGATCAAGAAAGTAAGCTCTTGCAGGTCTTAAAGAGGCATAAAAAGGCGATTGAGTGGACCTTGGCAGACATTCCAGGTATTAGCCCTTCCTTGTGTATGGATCAGATTTTGCTTGAAGAAGGAGAAAAAATGGTGAGGCAGCCCCAAAGTTGGTCTAACTTAGTGAGTTTGGATGCTATTAAAAATGAGATCTACATTGCACCAGAGGACAAAGAGAAGGCCATTTTCACTTGTTCGTTTGACACTTTTACCTATAGAAGAAGGTTCTTTGATCCTGGAATAAAAGGCAAAGGCAATAATAAAAATTTCAAGGTCGATGGATGCTACCTAAAAATCCTCCCCACTTTGGAAGAGGAGAAAGTTGGAAATCTCTCTTTGGGAAAGGATGCTTATGCGATCACCTATCCACCTTGAATACTCGGGTGTGTTCTTTCCTTTCCCTCACTCTTATTTAATATTTATGTTCCTTTCATTGAGGACAATGTTTGTTTTAAGTGTGGGGGAGGGAACCTATGGTTTTCATTTTGTTTTCTTTGTTTTTGTTTATTTCTTTTTCAATAAAAAAATTTAAATTGCATGCTTTTTCGTTGGTTATTTTGTTACAACTGTGAGTTTCCTCTATGTTCTTTGACAAAAGACTTGTGGTGTGAAGTCATTGATTCTTTTTGTGCATTCTTAGTTTAATATGTAGGACTAATCTCTGAATTGTACATCATTGGTGGTAGATCACTAAACCTTGTGAGATTTTGAGCCTAATAATGGATATACATAAAAAATCCATCTCTTTCTTTCTTGTGTGATTTCACTCATGTTTGTTAGTCTCTAGAACTTGAATTGACTCTTGTTGAAGCTTTTTATTTACTTGTGCACACTGAAATGATAAAGGCATGTTGTTTTGTTTTATTTTTAGCTAGTTAGCCAAAAAGCCAACCTTGATAATATTACCCCTTGTTTTCAAGCCCCTTTGAGCCTATTATCCTTTTTTGTTTAAAACTCATTACAAGCCGAAAAGTGAAAAACAATGAAATAACCCTATTCAAAGGGTTAAGAGAGTCTTGTATGGAGTTGTGTGGGGTTGAACATTATGCTTATGATAATGTTGTAATGGTGTTGGTAGAAAAGAAGAAGAAAAAAATGAAAAAAAATAAAATAAAATAAAATATAGAGAAGGTTGTCAATTTTAATCCTTCTAATGAAAAAAAAAAAGAATAAAAGAAAAAAGAAGAGAAGAGAATTAAGTTGTAAGTTTATTGTTCAATAGAATTTCCTTTTGAGATGTTTTGTAGTTCAACTTCCGCAATTTCTTCAAACCTCTTTTATCTCTTTGAATTTTAACTTAGTACCCCTTAGGATATATCTCACCCTGACCTTGGCCAAGTTACAACCATAATAAAAGTCATTTTGATCTTTTGCGTGCAATGTATTTCAATGGTGAATGTTAGAGTCTTTTCAAGCTTATGGTAGTACTAACTTTCATGTTGTGCTTTGAGTGTATACAGTAACCTAAACACTTGAGAGTTGAGTGGAAACAGTTTATCTTGTGAGGATCTTGATACTTTTGATGTACTTTTTGGTAATCTGTTTTTCATACTTACTTTGAATGTCACAGTTGAATTTCTCACTAATGCCATGTCTTGAAGCTTAGACTTAGAAGTGTGTTTGCATCTTGTGTCCTGATAACTTTTGAGTTTGCATGCTCTGTTTCATTTTTTGTTTTGAAGTTTCTTTGTCTTGAATTTTTAATTTTGCTCGGAGTGCAAAAGTTCAAGTGTGGGGGAATTTGATCAGTGCATTTTGATGCACATTTCTCTATGTTTTTACTTTTATATTTCCATGTTTTAGTTTGGTTATTTTTCCCTTTTAATGTGTTTTTATAATTTAATTTATTTTTACACTTATTTAATTTTCGCACTTTATTTTCAGCTTTAGTAGTCTGTACGAATAAATTCATAACTGGAGCTACGAGTATCGGATTGAGGCGTTCTACCATTCATCGGAAAGCTAAGAAAAAGATCTACAACTTTTATGTTGGTCGAAGAAGCTGAATCGGAATGTAGAAGACTTGAAAAAGTCGTTGAAGTTGAAGCATTAGATATAATTTGTTTTGGGTCACTTGTTTTGGGCCTGGGTTATGTATTTGACCCAGTTGGGTTGTAAACCGAATTCCCTTCTCTTGTATAAGGGGAGAAGCGTGTTACTTTAGTTGGTCTCTCTCTTCTTTTCACAAAATTTTATTTGGCTTTCACGTATTCTATGGAGAACTAAACTCTTTGAGTTGATCTGCTGTAACCGTATCTCTGTTCGCTTTGAGGTTAATATATTTTCCAAGTAAATTCAATTCTCTTTTCAATTCTATCTATAATCCTGTTTGCTTAATTCAGTTGTCGTTGTTTGCTTAATTCAATTGCATATTTTATAGAATAGGATCGAATTAATTCGATTGATGTATGTTCTGTTAATCGTAACCATGTTTGCTTAATTCGTGTTTACGTTATCTGTTTGCTTAATTCGGATTTAGGAACATAAATCATATAGTAATTCAATCACGCTTGGCATTGTTACTATGATCGAAAGAGAATGAAATCCGCTTAGGGCTGGGTAATTATATGATCAATGATAAGTAGGAGAACGAACAGCAGATTGACTTATTTTATAATCACTTATTTTTAATCACTTATTTTTAATAGCTTTTTTTGAAACGAAAACAAACCCCCCAATTCGATTTACCTTTGGTTAGTAATAATCAAGAATCCTTGTGAGAACGATATCCGAGTTACAGTTGTCGCTAAACTACCGTTTGAAAATCACTCGTTTTTGAGCCGCGCGCGACAGCGGATCAAATTGGCGCCGTTGCCGGGGATTCTTGTAGATTTTAACCCATTTTAGAATTTGAGTTTATAGTTTTGTTAGATTTTTTTGTTTTTGTTTTTTGTTTTTTGTTTTTGGTTGTTGATTTTCAGAGTTGCAGTGCAGCGGTAAGCGTTTCAGCCTGTCAGGTAAATTTAGAAGCTACTATTTCGATTTGCTCCGAATTTTTTTCCAGAAAATCAGAAAAAAATCGCTGAACAATACTCATTTAGAATAAAATTCTAAAAGATTTTGACCCTGAAAATCGCAAATTCCTTATTTTTCTATTTTATTTCATTTATTTTCTATTTTCATATTTTCAAAAAAATCCAAAATTTTTTGTAAAGATTTATTCTGATTTGATTTGATTTTTAGTAATATTTTCATAATTTTTAGATTTTATTTTATTCGCTTTTCTATTTTTCCTTTCTTTTTCTTAATAGGGACATTGTCGGTATTTTCTTAATTTTTCTTTCTTTTTGATAACATGGCTGAACAAAGAACTAATCAATTTCATTCACTAGAGGACCTTGTCAAGCAAATGGCTATAAATGATCTCCAGTTTCAGCAGCGAACAGATTCTAGCATTCAGGCCTTGCAGACTCAGATTGGACAACTTGCTATCTCTATAAATGCCATGCTGCAAGCTCAAGAATCAAACCAACAAGCTTCTAAAACAGTAGTGAATCCAAAAGATTTGCCTTCTGAAACTGTTGATGATTCTTGTACCGATTTGTTTGCAGCTGATTTTCCATCATTGTCTGATTTTGATGATGTCTACTCATGTGATGTATGTACTAATACTAATGTTTGCTCTGTTTGTGCCGAAATAAATGCTGCCCTGCAGGCTGAAGTTTTTCATGTGGATGAGGCTATAGATGAAGTGGTTTGTGCAGCTGAGGCTCTTGACATCCCTGCTGCCCCAACTATTTCGTCCATTGAACAACCTCTTTCTTCAGATCTTAAACCTCTCTCGGAAAATCTTAAATTTGCCTACTTCGAGAGAAATGAAAAGCTTCCTGTTATTATTTCGTCTAACCTTGATTTCGATCAAGAAAGTAAGCTCTTGCAGGTCTTAAAGAGGCATAAAAAGGCGATTGAGTGAACCTTGGCAGACATTCCAGGTATTAGCCCTTCCATGTGTATGGATCAGATTTTGCTTGAAGAAGGAGAAAAAATGGTGAGGCAGCCCCAAAGTTGGTCTAACTTAGTGAGTTTGGATGCTATTAAAAATGAGATCTACATTGCACCAGAGGACAAAGAGAAGGCCATTTTCACTTGTTCGTTTGACACTTTTACCTATAGAAGAAGGTTCTTTGATCCTGGAATAAAAGGCAAAGGCAATAATAAAAATTTCAAGGTCGATGGATGCTACCTAAAAATCCTCCCCACTTTGGAAGAGGAGAAAGTTGGAAATCTCTCTTTGGGAAAGGATGCTTATGCGATCACCTATCCACCTTGAATACTCGGGTGTGTTCTTTCCTTTCCCTCACTCTTATTTAATATTTATGTTCCTTTCATTGAGGACAATGTCTGTTTTAAGTGTGGGGGAGGGAACCTATGGTTTTCATTTTGTTTTCTTTGTTTTTGTTTATTTCTTTTTCAATAAAAAAATTTAAATTGCATGCTTTTTCGTTGGTTATTTTGTTACAACTGTGAGTTTCCTCTATGTTCTTTGACAAAAGACTTGTGGTGTGAAGTCATTGATTCTTTTTGTGCATTCTTAGTTTAATATGTAGGACTAATCTCTGAATTGTACATCATTGGTGGTAGATCACTAAACCTTGTGAGATTTTGAGCCTAATAATGGATATACATAAAAAATCCATCTCTTTCTTTCTTGTGTGATTTCACTCATGTTTGTTAGTCTCTAGAACTTGAATTGACTCTTGTTGAAGCTTTTTATTTACTTGTGCACACTGAAATGATAAAGGCATGTTGTTTTGTTTTATTTTTAGCTAGTTAGCCAAAAAGCCAACCTTGATAATATTACCCCTTGTTTTCAAGCCCCTTTGAGCCTATTATCCTTTTTTGTTTAAAACTCATTACAAGCCGAAAAGTGAAAAACAATGAAATAACCCTATTCAAAGGGTTAAGAGAGTCTTGTATGGAGTTGTGTGGGGTTGAACATTATGCTTATGATGATGTTGTAATGGTGTTGGTAGAAAAGAAGAAGAAAAAAATGAAATAAAATAAAAAAAAATAAAATATAGAGAAGGTTGTCAATTTTAATCCTTCTAATGAAAAAAAAAAGAATAAAAGAAAAAAAAAAGAGAAGAGAATTAAGTTGTAAGTTTATTGTTCAATAAAATTTCCTTTTGAGATGTTTTGTAGTTCAACTTCCGCAATTTCTTCAAACCTCTTTTATCTCTTTGAATTTTAACTTAGTACCCCTTAGGATATATCTCACCCTGACCTTGGCCAAGTTACAACCATAATAAAAGTCATTTTGATCTTTTGCGTGCAATGTATTTCAATGGTGAATGTTAGAGTCTTTTCAAGCTTATGGTAGTACTAACTTTCATGTTGTGCTTTGAGTGTATACAGTAACCTAAACACTTGAGAGTTGAGTGGAAACAGTTTATCTTGTGAGGATCTTGATACTTTTGATGTACTTTTTGGTAATCTGTTTTTCATACTTACTTTGAATGTCACAGTTGAATTTCTCACTAATGCCATGTCTTGAAGCTTAGACTTAGAAGTGTGTTTGCATCTTGTGTCCTGATAACTTTTGAGTTTGCATGCTCTGTTTCATTTTTTGTTTTGAAGTTTCTTTGTCTTGAATTTTTAATTTTGCTCGGAGTGCAAAAGTTCAAGTGTGGGGGAATTTGATCAGTGCATTTTGATGCACATTTCTCTATGTTTTTATATTTCCATGTTTTAGTTTGGTTATTTTTCCCTTTTAATGTGTTTTTATAATTTAATTTATTTTTACACTTATTTAATTTTCGCACTTTATTTTCAGCTTTAGCAGTCTGTACGAATAAATTCATAACTGGAGCTACGAGTATCGGATTGAGGCGTTCTACCATTCATCGGAAAGCTAAGAAAAAGATCTACAACTTTTATGTTGGTCGAAGAAGCTGAATCGGAATGTAGAAGACCTGAAAAAGTCGTTGAAGTTGAAGCATTAGATATAATTTGTTTTGGGTCACTTGTTTTGGGCCTGGGTTATGTATTTGACCCAGTTGGGTTGTAAACCGAATTCCCTTCTCTTGTATAAGGGGAGAAGCGTGTTACTTTAGTTGGTCTCTCTCTTCTTTTCACAAAATTTTATTTGGCTTTCACGTATTCTATGGAGAACTAAACTCTTTGAGTTGATCTGCTGTAACCGTATCTCTGTTCGCTTTGAGGTTAATATATTTTCCAAGTAAATTCAATTCTCTTTTCAATTCTATCTATAATCCTGTTTGCTTAATTCAGTTGCCGTTGTTTGCTTAATTCAATTGCATATTTTATAGAATAGGATCGAATTAATTCGATTGATGTATGTTCTGTTAATCGTAACCATGTTTGCTTAATTCGTGTTTACGTTATCTGTTTGCTTAATTCGGATTTAGGAACATAAATCATATAGTAATTCAATCACGCTTGGTATTGTTACTATGATCGAAAGAGAATGAAATCCGCTTAGGGCTGGGTAATTATATGATCAATGATAAGTAGGAGAACGAACAGCAGATTGACTTATTTTATAATCACTTATTTTTAATCACTTATTTTTAATAGCTTTTTTTGAAACGAAAACAAACCCCCCAATTCGATTTACCTTTGATGTTCATGCCCTCCAATTTGAAACTTGAGATTACCTGCTAACATAGTTTGAACTATATGAAAGTTTTTTCTTTGAGTTATGCTGGGTTAACGTTTGCTTATACTACTAGCATGTTATATATTTGCACTTACAAAAGCTAAAGGGAATAATGTGTGTGTTCTTTTAAATTTATGATGGCATGACAACACTCTGTGAGTGTTGTTTCATTTCTGAGAACATCACTGCAGTTCTAATACATGACTGTCATGTGCTTTTGCTCCATGTCCATATATGTGGATAACCTCACTGAGATTTAGTTGGTTTACACATTTGTACTTGTTGAGGTATGAAGCTAAAATATGTTTGTCATTAATCATCCTCCATCATGCTGGTAGTTTGAAAACTCTGCGTGAGTTGGTATCACGAATTATTCAAAAGTTAGAATGGTTTCACATCTTGGATATTATATAAGAAAACTTGAGTGTTGGTGGATTTGGAATTAGTTTATGCTGGTGTGTTTTGATCTTAAATCACCCATCACTTTATTGTAATTTCTAACTCGTTGCTTTCAACCATGCTTGAGTTAATATTTGGAACTGATTTGATTTTAGATTCATTATGTGCCATGAGTACTGCATGTTTGTATTTTACTGCATTTGGCAATGTGGACCTGAACATACGAACTGGATGAATGTGTAAGCATTACCTGTGGCTTCCATAGTTTAAGTTCTGTGCATAACTGATGTCATGTTGCACTATCACAATCATTTCTGAATATTACCATTGCTTCCTTACACTGCATTTACATTGGTTTGAGTTTGAGGCATATTTTTCTGCGTGAGATTCTGATCTTACACCATCATGTTAGTTTGCTAAACTCAACCTGAATGTTTCACTTTCATGACCCTTTGCTCTATGTTCAAGATGTTCTTTTGAGTCATTTGAAGCATAACGTTACTCTACTCTCTAAGCACTCCATCAGGATTTTTTACTTTGTTTTTTTATTGAGTTTCGATGATGAAAACGATGGAACAAGGAGAGAAGAAACCGTGTTTTTTTCTTCTGGTTCCACGATGGTTTTCAAGCCCTATTCACGTTGCATGGGAAAAGAAGAGGACGTGGCGATATGGGAGTGGTTGAGTGCCATTTTGTCATTTTCTCACTTAAAAAGGCTAGTGACCAGTTGATAAGTTTCTACATGATTTTGTACATATTGATTTCCATTTCTTTTTTTTTTCTTTTACCTCGCTGCTATTGATTTCTGTTGGATCAGGGGCCTTGCACGAAAGCATTAACCACACCCCCACATGTGAGGCCCAGGCGTGAAGCCACATACATCTAGTTCTATTGGATTTTTCTAACAGACCCCCCCCCCCCCCCCCCCCCCCCCCCCTCCTCCTCCTCTTGTCTTGGTTCATGCCAAACAATTCACCTTTTTTATTTTTAATTATACTCATTTTAAAAATGGTTCTTTGTTAATTCCAAGAAATTTCACATGGACATTTTCAATATTTAAATTAATTTTCTATTTTTTTTATTTTATTTCAATATTTTTTTTTTTTAAATCAATGAGTAATTTTGACTTAGTTTTGGAAATTCTTTAACCTCTCCTGACTACTTTGGTTGAGATGGATTTCTAAAGTATTTTAAGACACATTGGGATATTTGTTTTGGGTTTAATATTGACCTTGAATAAGGCCTCGTGGTTAGGGTTTGATTGTTCTGTTTAATCCTCGATTCTAAGACTCGTTGCCTTTGGCCCTCCATTTTTGAAACTTGACTTTGAGAGGGCTACTTTGCCCAACTTTTCATGTCGCTCTATATAATCATTCTTAAGTGTTTGATTTTGAATTTAGACCTTAGTCTTGGACTTGTAAGCCCACTTTCTCTTGAATATCTCACCAATATAAACAATCTTTGTAACCTGCTTGGACCTTATTCTTCATGACACCTCTTAAAGTGTCTTGCAGGTTGAACTTGATTTGAGAAGGTTGTCTTACTCTTAGTTCTTAAATACTCTGCTATACTTGTGTTCACTTACTCATGTTTGTATGGAACTATTATTATGCTCACACATAGATGTACATATCACGTTTTGATGTTACATTGCTTAATTTCTGCACTTTCTCTTTGAATTCTAGAACTCATAGTGTTCGTTTGAACCTCAAAATCACTTGTGACATTATGTTCATAAGAAGCTTATCTTCTCCCTGATTCCAAAGGAAAGTTCTTTTATCTTGACTCATAAGTCATAAAAAACTCATACCATCTTGGCCTCCTAAGAGCCATTTCCCCCCTGGGCCTCCTAAGAGCCTTTCTCCATCTTGGCCTCCTAAGAGCCATGAATCATAACTTAGAAGTAGGATAGAGTTTCTAAACTCTATGTGGAATCATCACATTGAGTATCCACTTTCCCCCACTATAACTTAGATTTAGAGAGTTTCTCAAACTCTAAATAAGCCCACGCTCATTTCCCTTTGGAACTTTGGCCATAGTCAATGGTTCCTCAAATTCACCCTTAGTTAGGTGAACTACAGTTGCTCTGATTCTTTAGTCAGATACGTAGGCACAAGATGCGACGTCTTGACAAGAAAACTTAGTGTACATGCCCTTAGGTCTTTACCTTAACCTTAGCAGATTACCTTAGCAAGCAAACATCATATAACACAAACTAAACAAGAGGTTCCTGTAGAGTAATACAGATATTAGGGGTGTTAATACCTTCCCTTAATATAACCAACCCCCGAACCTTAGATCTTACCCCTTTAGGTTTTCTCGATCTTGAACCATTCCTTTGGATAAATCAAAGTCGGTGGTGAATTCAAAGAAATGTGATGCAAGTTAATTAATAGCTTGTTATCCGATTCTCACCGCAACGGGGTGCCAGCTAGGCGAAGGCCTGATAAGGTCCAATTGGGTTCTTGTGTTGCCGAGATATTAGGTTGAGATTTGTAGGGCTCTTCATCCTGAAAAACCACGGGTTTGTCCTTCAAGATCGTGTATAGATTTGGGGGTTTTCGTGCAAGACGTTCAAGAGAGGATTGCGACGTTATGAGATCCTTTGGAGATAAAGTATGCAAAGGATCCTTTGGAGATAAAGAACGCAAATGAAGTAACGGAGAACAGCGAATCAAATTGAAGTCTTGTGGAACAATCAGTGCAATTGATTATGCGTGAAAGCTTGGAGATAAAGAACGCAAATGAGTAGCAATATCGACAAGTCAAATGGCATCCATTGTTATCTTGGTCTTTTTCAAGATCAAAAGAAGAGAATGGGTTGGATCAACATCAAAACCAATGGTGTTTGTATGGTTGCCATTGAACACTTCTCTTGTACATGGACTTTTTGCACAATAAGAAAGAATCCTAATTCCACATTAGAAATTAGGCACAGACATATCCAAACGCGAGGACGAAAGTGGGGAACTGCGTAAGCAAATCCTCGTGTTGATCTCTCTATTATTTCTTTACTTGCTTTATTTTTCTTTATGCAATTTATCAAATAGCATTGATTAATCGATCGACTCATAAGAATTTTCCTGTGATCTTTTTGTTTTAACTTGATTGTTAATTAGATTATAATCACTTTTGATTATAAGTGGTTTTCCTATCAACAACAACACAAAGGAAATTCTGAAAATTCGTTCACACACCAAGTGTTTGATAAATTGCATAGTTTAATATTTTTACTTATTATAATTGGAAATAGCATTACAAGGTTAATTAGTTTTAACGAGTAATAACATGATACTCTATTAAAGGTTAAATTCGGTTATTGTATAGGTCATTCCATAATTGGCTTTGCATATTCGAGTTCTAATAACTAGGTTCGTATAGACGACATTTGTCAATCCATACCAAAACCTTCCGCGCACAATCTTTTTCAAATAACTTAAAAACCCAAATTTTATTTGGTGATTTTGGCTTGGGTGTCTATTCACCCCCCATCTAGACAAGTCACCGTCGTCTAACAACAAGTCTCACAGGCCTCCTCAAAACTCTTAGAGTGCCTTTGTTGCCTCTTGGGCCTGGGGTGCCTCAGGTACCTATGTTTCCTCCTGTGCCTAGGGTGCCTCAGGCAGCTCTAGTGTCTCAGGTACCTCTGCTGTCTTGAATGCTTGAATAAGAAAAACCTGTCGCCTACGGGAATATGGAGGCATTGATGCATGAGTAGGTGACACCAGTCTCCTATTGTAAGAAGAAGGCGAGAATACATGAGCCCGAGAAGTTGGCGCTAGGGATGGCAAAAATATCCATACCCGCGGATATCCGTGGATAAAATCCGTCACAGATATGGGGCGGATAAATTAATGGATATCCACGGATAAAATAAATGGATATTTAAATATCCGTTTGTTAATGGATATGGATATGGGTTTAATGATATCCGTACCCGCGGATATCCATATCCATTAATAAATTATAAAAATCATTTAAATATCGTTAGTTTATTATACCTTATCTTTTCATCTTCTAAAATAAATAGTCTTATTATATTTCTTTCTTTTTTAAAAATTTCTTTGAAGAAAACCTTTCACATTTCATTCAAATTCTATTACCGATTTCATATTTAAACTCTTCAATACTTTATACCTCACTTCAACAATTTCACAGCCCAACCAACTAGTGTTGTCATTCCTCTATCGAACCAGTTTCTCTCTGCCTACTCCTGTGTCGTTCGCTCTTGCATCATAACTCACAATCACAATATCTTTTATTTGTTTGGTTAAAATGAAATGTATGAATTTTATGTTTGGATCTAATTATATTTTGGTGAATAAGAAGAAAATTAATGTGATGAAATTTTATTGTTAAATTAAGAGCGAATTGTATGGATGTTATATGATATTAATTTTTTGTGTCTTTAAAAGAAGTTAAAAGTATATTTTTTAAAAATAATTTTCATAAAAAAATATTATCCATGGATATCTGTAAATATCCACGGATATCGTAAAACCCGCGGATTTCCCGCTTAACGGATATCCACATGGATATGGGGCGGATATGGATATCATATTTATCCAACGGGGCGGATACGGATATCATAGTATATGTCCCCATGGATATCCATTTACATCCCTAGTTGGCGCCTCCGCATCTACCGAGTTAAAGGTAATAAGAGCCTGCGATGGTTGACACTTTTCCATTTAAAGAGATGCATGTTGTGCAATCCTGTTGTGCCTCAACCGGTGTTTCCTATCAGCCATAATGCCTGTAAATAAACAAAGCAAGCGTTACACAATGAGTACAAGCAAAAAAAGCAAAAAAATGCAAACTCAAAAACTCCGCAGATGCATCTTCGGTTTCTGGGAATCAAAACATTGGAAAACTCCGGAGATCTATCTTCCGAATTTTCTACAACTCTCATCAATGTCAATGGCGGTAATGCAATCTCCCAAAACAACAAAAATAGTGCATGATAAATAAAAGTATCTATCAAACACATTTCTCATTATGTATAAACTATCAAACATGTATAAACTATCTATTTCATAACCTAATCATCAATATCTAAAAATTTATACAAAAACTAAAAAAAGTTTAGAAAAATAAAAAACTTACAAATTGTGAGTTTACTTCGGTAGTGAAGGAGCTCTTTGATGGACTTGATGTTGACGAAAGAAGCTTTGAAATTGGTTGGATGATTTTGAGATAATGTGAGTTGAGAGAGTTTGATAATCTTGAAAGTATATTTTTAGAATTGAGGAAGGAGAAAGGGTTCTGGCGCATTTTTGAATAAACAACGTATGAAGATGCATCTCCGTAAGTTAAACGAAGATGTATCTTCATAATTTTTTTCCCATTGACTTAGGGTTTGATTCAGAAATGCATTGACTTAGGGTGCGTTCAAATATGCATCTCTGAAATTTGGAAAATATTATTGTATTTTTACGAGGTGTTGTACTAATCAATTAGGTTCATTAAAAAATTCTCTAAATTAAACACGGAAAAGAAAATGTCACTGAAGTAATGTGCTTCAAACAATTTTATTCCTCTTATTAGTTTATTTTTCTCATTTTCTATTCAATGGCACTAAACAATATAAAATAAAGGCTTAATACCCTTTTTGGTCCTCTAACTATAGGGGTAGGTCCAATTTGATCCTCTTTCTTTTAAAAGTTCCAAATTGGTCTCATACGTTATTAAATAGGTTCATAGTGATCCTTTCCGTTAAATAAAGGCTAACGATGTTAAAATTGGTGATGTGTAATCTGACTTGGATTGTCTGTGTAGCACAGTCAGCATCTCCTTGTTCGTTGAATCTGAAACTGCTATAAATCCACCCCCAATTGCAAACCCTAGGTTTCAAAATCCCCAAAATTAACCAAATTGAAAGGAGAATCCTCTTCCAATAATGAGTTCTGGGCGCGTTTCTTCTTCCTCTTCAAGAACCCGCGTCGATTCGTAAGTGTATACCAGTTTTGGGAAAGCTTTTTTGGGGTTGTCAACATTTTAAGGTAATCTTCTATCTCAAACACATTCCTTCCATCTCGTACATCTTCGTTGTTCTTAATACACTGCATATTTGTACAGGGACACACGAATGCTGGGTGCGGTTTTTTTGAATGGTTCTATGATGATTCTAGAGATGACAAGGAGGAAAGCTTGAGGAATCTGCAATGGAAGATTGAGATGCAATTTAAGGAGATAGAAGAAGCCCAAAAAGAGTTTGCAGAGGCAAAAAGAATGGTTGAAGTTTTGAGGTTCAACAATTTGCAGCTAGATGAAGCTTTGAAGAACACAAGCAAATGGAAGATGATCTGGAAGTGATTGTGCTTTATTGTGTTATTTGTTTTAGTAGTTAAGTTGTTGTTAATGTTGGAACATATGTTGTTAGTTGTTGTAGTTTCTAGTTTATCAGTAGTTGCTAGTTTTTCAGTTGTTGTTTTCTTGGTAAGTTGTTGTAAAAGTTACTGACATAAATTTGTACCAATGGTCTGAGTAAAAGAGTAGTGTTGTTGCCATATTTTAGTGCTATTGCAAAAGTGTAGTGTTATTGCCATATTTTAGTGCAAACATAAAGTTTGATGTTAACAGATTTGTAAATAGAAAGTTTGGTGTTAACAAGTTTGGTGCAAACAGATTTGTTAACAGTTGACATTTAGTGCAAACAGAAAGTTTGGTGTTAACAAATCTGTTGCATACAGAAATTTTACATTTTGTACACCAAATTTGTAACCAGATTTGTACACTAAATATGAAACGGTTTTGAACATATTTGGACACCAAATTCTGTATAATAACAGTTTTGTACAACCTAATTTTGTATACACCATAATTTGTATGCACCATAACAATTTGTATACACCATAACTTGACAACAGTTTGACAGAAGTATTAGTAGTATTACACAAAATATGAGTAGCATAACACAAAATATCAGTAGCATAACACAAAATATCAATACAAAATTACTCAGTATACATCATTACACAAAATAACAGAAGTAGCAGTAGCATTACACAAAATATCAGTACAAAATAGGAACCATTGTACACCATAAGTACTTAGTTTACACCATTACACATAATATCAAAAGCATTACACAAATGCTCAGTACACAAAATAGGAACAATTGTTCATAAGTACTTAGGAGTATTGACAGAAGACATGATTACACAATACAACATAAACTATAGACTCTAAGAGGATTTCTTTGGAATGTTCCTTTTAGTTGGTGTGGTCCTCCTAGTAGTAGGACCCACTACATTCTGTGATGCACTCAATCTGGTGGTGGGTCCTCTTGAAAGTTGTGCTGGTCTCTTAAAAGGCAACTTGTGCCTAGCATGTGTTGTAGTCCTCTTTTTAGTTGTCTGAGATGTCTGAGAAACCTTTGATGTCTATTGTGTTGCACTTGACTGAGTAGCCTGAGTTGCCTGAGTTGCCTGAGTAGTTTGAGTAGCCTGTGTATCCTGAGTAGCCTGAGTTGCCTGAGTAACCTGTGATGCTTGTTGTGCCTGGGATGCCTGTTGTGCTTGTGATGCTTGTCGTGCCTGTGATGCCTATTGTGCCTGTGATGCCTGTTGTGTTACAATGGTCTGAGTTGCTTGTGGTGGCTGAGCCATCTTACATGTTGATTTGTTGTGCCCAGTTTGCTTGCACCTAGTGCATCTCACTATCATACCAGTTTTCCTGATTTTCCTATCTGAACCATCAATCTCACCCTGTTCTCGATTCCTTTTCTTCTTTGGTCGTCCAGGCATTTTCTTGAATTTTGGAGGCTGCACATCAGGGTATTCGGTTCTCACCCATAAATTTGTACCATTCAGAGGGTAAATTATAGGTTCATACACCTTAATATACCTAGCCTTCCTGTAATAGTCTGGGACAAACTCATCAACAGCAAGACCGCTACTCTTCATTGAGGAAATTGCATGGACGCATGGGAGACCTGTCAACTGCCACTTTCTGCAAGAACAACCCTGTTCCTTTAAGTTGACAGAGAACATGTCACCCTGATTCTAAATATGTGTCACCTCAAAAATATATTCAGATGACATTCTTAAAAACACAAAAGTAAGTCATAAGAGAGAGACCTAAATTAGAGAACTTCAACATTGTTACCAATGGTTTATGTTTGGCAACATTTAAAAGAGAGAGACCTAAATTAGAGACCTAAATTACCTTACTATCCAAAAATTCGTGAAGCTGCTTGTTTTCTCCGCCTTCTTCTTTATGTTTGGCAACACTTCATCATCACCTAAATTAGATAACTTTAACCTATTTTCCGCCCATTTTTCCATTATATATCCCCTTATTTCTTCTAACATTAATACCAATGGTTTTGCCCTTGCTTCCACAATCACACTGTTGAATGCTTCTGACATATTATTTAGGACAAAATCAGACTTGCTGGTGGTTCTAAAATAGGACTTGCTCCAATATCTTGGTGGTGTTTGCATCATGTGCTTGTAGGCCTCTTCATTTATCCTCCTCATACCTCTCGTCTCCCTTTCCCAAGCCTGTGGATAAGTAGCCCTAGATGCTTTCCAAATGATCTCCTTCAACACTTTTCCTGGAAATTTCTTCCTAAAATTGTTGTATAAGTGTCTCACACAAAACCTCTGTTCAACACTGGGTAGCAATTCATCCATAGCAGGAAGAAGACCCTGCAAATGCATATAACAAATAAAGGTTCAAAAATACATTTATTAATCATAAAAACAATAAAACTTAAATTAATGTAATGAATATAGTGGTACCTTTTGCTGATTAGAAATGAAAGTATAGGTCCTATATTCTCCCCTTCCACCCAAATCATCAATGAGGAGCTTCAAAAACCAAGTCCAACTGTCTCTAGTTTCCCCTTCCACCACAACAAAAGCAATAGGAAACATTTGATAATTAGGATCTGTTCCAATTGCAGCTAAATCTGGCCACCACATAGGCCCTTTAAAAAGCATCCATCAAGGCCAATAATTGGCCTACACATCTTGAAACTCTTCTTGCAAGCATCATAATAAATATACAGCCTCTTGAAATAAGGTCTAGTATCCTCAATACCATCTTGAACTGGTGTGACATTTATCTTGATAGTGGAACCAGGATTTGTCCTCAAAATTTCATGACAGTAGTCATAAATCCTAGTGTAATCTCCTAAAAAAGATCCATCTACCATATCCCTGGCTGCAAATCTGGCCCTAATTGCCTTTGTCTTGTTAACACCTACATTCCATTTCTTAAGAGCCTTTTTCGTAATATCCTTTAGCTTAAGCTTAGGATTATTTTTTAATGTATTTTGCAACCTCTTGCTTAGCCATTTTGTGCTCATCATCTTTACATTATATTCTCTAGCACAATTATGTGTGTCAACTAATTTTCTAAGCTGCCAAGTGTCCTCATCGGGAAGCTTTCCACAATAAGCCTCCCACTAAAATCCATCTTTACATGCCATCTTCACTCTTTTGTTGTCATTTTTTAGAAACTTTAGACCTCTCCCATTCTGAACAGCATATGTTTGAATAGCTTCCTTAAAATCACTTTTTGTATTAAAATAGGTTCCCAACTCCCATTTATAGTTAGACATGTCTTTCATAGCCTTGAAAATTGGATACTTCCTCTTCCTTAGTTCTTCACCATCCTCAGTGTCACATCCATTGTCCAGCTCTTCACTATCATACACAACTCCATTCTCCTCTTGTTCGCGGGCACGAACAACCGCTGGCCTTCCTTCGCAGGTTCGCTTGCGGGATCGGCCACACAAATCCCAGAACAGTGGTTAGAAGCGTATGTTGGTTTTTATCTGTGATAGTTTCTTTGGTGTTTTAAGAACAAGATAAGAACACTTGGATTCTCAACGTAACTTGCGTTTGGTAAAGAAAAACAACGCAAAAGCAAAAGAGAAAAAAGAGAAACAAGTAGACGAAAAATGACTTAAAATGTAAAAGTAAATTGCATTAAGAAAGATGGACGCAATAATACATTGTGGGATTGAACTCGTTTCTCTCTAAGTTTGGTACTTTGAGTGTTTTTCCCTTTGAATGTTACAAAATGCACCCCTAAAATGGAAAAAGACAAAGCTATATATAGGCATAAGGAGTAACTGTCCATCTGCCCAGACTTCCTCTGATGGTGACACGTGTCTCCACTATCTTTTCAACTCCCCATTTCCTTGGAACTTTCAAACTTTTCCCGCCTAATCATTTGTCTTTAAACTTGAGTTGACCTTTCGCTTGGCATCCCCCGACACCACTACTTTAACGTCCATCTGACGCCCCCTTTTGACCTGCGTTGGATCAAGGGTTCCATCGTCGACAGCTTTTGCTTTCTCTTGCCTTGGTCGAAGCGTCGACCTCGTTTGTGCTCTTTTCCCAACTTTTGTCTTG
Source organism: Lathyrus tuberosus (assembly GCA_022829125.1). Lineage (NCBI taxonomy): Eukaryota > Viridiplantae > Streptophyta > Magnoliopsida > Fabales > Fabaceae > Lathyrus > Lathyrus tuberosus. The sequence continues at coordinate 7,169,464 of JALAZF010000111.1, read as the reverse complement.
GTCGAAATTTCCTTGCCAACAACTCTCCACTATCTGCTTCCCCTTTCCTTTTCTTCATTTTACTACTTCCTTCATGTTTTTCATCATACTCCACCATCTTGGCAACATGTTCTTCATCATAATCCAAACTAGCATCAGAATCACTAAAATCAACCTCCAAGGCACTATCATATTTATATGATGAATCCTCACTGTCATCAGAGCTTGTGTCATTCCCATCATGCACCTGGCTATCAATCCCATCAGCATTCATATTCCTATGTCCCTCTTTGTTAACACCCTCACCAGCATTCATATTCTCAACACCTTCTTTGTCAACACCCTCACCAGAGTTCACACCCTCACCAGCCTTGACACCCTCATCAGCAGTCACACCCTCACAAGCATTCAAACCATCACCAGCATTGACACCCTCACCAGCATTGACACCCTCACCACCATTAACACACTCAACATTGTTTACATCCTTAAGGACTTGATCAACAAGTTCAGCAGCAATATCATACTGTTCTGGATTGACAACATCCAAAGGTTCTTCATTTAATGTGTCCTCCTCCATGTTTGTAGGTTCTTCATTTAATGTGTCACCCTCATCAACATACTCAGGTTGGGATGGGTGTTCAATGTAGATGTCAACTTTCAGGTGTACCCTACATAAGTCAGCTATCTCTAATGCACCTTTATCATCACTAAGCACATTAATCCCAAATATTGGATCCTTGTAGTAGATATTATCTACCTCAGTATACCCTATGTCTTTCAAAACACCTTTCAACTCAAAATACGACCATCTATCAACATCTACCTGTAATTCATTACATTTACCCCCCACGTAATTTGTTTTATCAGAATCAATAAATTCCCCACTATGATGAATGTTGAGAGTAATTATTTCTTCCATTTCAACCTAATATCATAAACAAACGGAAATTTTACGAAAGGAACATAACAAACCCTAGTTTTAACCTATATAAAAAACAAGCGGAAATTTTATGAAAGGAACATAACAAACCCTAGAGTACAAAAAACTCACGTTCTTCAATCTACACACAAACCCTAGACTACAGAAAACAGAAATTTTACGAAAGGAACAAAAGGAACATAAAAACCCTAATTTTAAAAAGGGGGCCACTAACCAGGATAATGATTCGTCTTCAATCGTATGCTACGTCTGGGATGCTTTGTGTTCGTCTTGAACCTCAATCGTCTGCTACGTCTGGGTTGCTTCGTCTTCGTCTTCTACCTCAATCGTCTTCGTTTGGGATGTTATGTCTTCTCTTCTGGGATGTTATGTCTTCTCTTCCAGGGTTTAATGAAAGAACTGAAATGACTTAAGAAAATTGTCCCATATTTCTGAATTGAAATATATAAACCGTGCCACATCCCCATTCAGTAACAAACACATCAGCACATCCAATCCACGTCATCAACATTTTAAGTGAAATTTTAACTCTTCTAACGGCAAGGACAAACGTGGATCTATTTAATAACGTATGGGACCAATTTGGAACTTTTAAAAGAAAGAGGATCAAATTGGACCCACCCCTATAGTTAGAGGACAAAAAAGGGTATTAAGCCTAAAATAAAATACCTTTTTAGTAATTATTGTTTTGTTCTATGAATATATTTAATTCGAAATAATAATTATGTAGAAAATCAATTATAAGATAATACGTTTGTGAATATAAATAAATTCAAAATATCTTTCTCTTTATCAATTATTAATCTTTTGATAAGAATCTAGTTGGTACATAAGGTAATTTTTTATCTTTTAACCAAGTTTTCACATTTTTTGGACACAAGAGTTAATTATCGAACTTCAAAAAGATGTTCGATAGAGTAACAAGAAATAGAAGGTCTCCAAAGAATGAGCTTTTTTGTTGCGACAATGAGATTTTCAAGCTTAATCGAATGGGATGAACATACAATGTTAGTACATTAACGTCTAAGTTAGTTAAATCATAGATATGTAGTTTTTTAGAGTGAAAATGAGATAAGACTTGTAAATAGTGCATGAAGGACTTATATATGATAAACGGGTAAACTTTCCTCCATTTAACCCGACATGTGATATGGAGATCGGTCTCATTATATCTAATGACAAATGATGCTTGAAAATCTAGGATTACGTGCCCAACTCTCAGATGTGGTTATCTATGGTCATGTGTCATACTTGAAAAAGCTTTAGGTTATGCCTTTGTAATTGGATATGTTGTTTTGGGTCTTTGGTAGATTTAGAACAGTTGCCTCCCAAGTCATTGTCGAAATTTAGTGAAGCGAGGATTGAGATTACCAAAAAACCCTCTATTACTATCTTGTGCTTCTGGGGTAAGCATTTGGTCTATAGGAGTGAAACAGAAAAGTCAGATGAGTGGGAGTAGGTGACCTCGAGAACACACACATTAAACACTAATCTTGTTGGTGAAACCTTTTACATCATTACTCCTACTTTTGGCTCTTGGTTTCTTGGATAAGGAATGTCGTTGGCATTTAGAGCACTTGACTACCATTGCGATCTCGAGGTTGATCTCTACCGTTGATTTTATCTACTAAACTCCCCTTTGCTTTGAGCTATAAGTTTGCCATCTTCATCTCGTGGTTGATCACCCATAAACTTTGAAGATAACGATGGATGTGAAATGATGACTCGATTCCGTATCGTTTAATTCGATTCAATTCGTGCGTGTTTTATCGTATTTTTATCGAGTCATTGTCATTTCGTGTATTGTTTGCTTATGTTTTCGTTTCTTTTCCATTTACAGGTCCTATATCAGCTCCATAGAAGAAAAGACCAAGATTTGAGCTCAAAAGAGAAGAAAAGTGGAGAAATTGCATGATTTTGCCTCTTCCAGATGAAAGGAGTTCGCCATTCCCCCCAGTTCAACTGAATGTCGCTCGCCATATCAGAAGGAGGGAAATTCAAACACATAAAGGAAAGGCGACCGCCGTTTGCCCTAAGGCGACCGCCATTAAGCGCGGGAGCAGTTTCCTTGATGCAGTTCTGGCAGTTGCAAGTTTAGTTTTCAAATTTCGAATTTAACTGCTTGGAGCCATATTTTTTCTATATATAGAGCACTAGAGGTCTGCATTAAAAAAAAGCAAAGAACCTTGCGGAAGCGCTGCCGAAATTTCTAGCCTAACCATTTATATCATTTGCCATAGTATCAATCGCTCACATCAAGAGATTGATACATCTGTTGTACTTTTCGTTTCTACTGTTGCTGATGTACACTTGGATCATTTGCTTAATACAAGTTTTATTTTCCGTTTAATTACTTCACATTTCAGGCTATTTACTATTTGTCTATTTTACTGCATTTTGTTTACTTGTAATTGTATGCAACATAATTTATATTCTGCATAAAAAACCCTAAATCTGATCTTAATTAAGAACCAACCAATATGTATGTTTTAAAATTCAGAAATGTTAATGCATTAGTGTTAGATTTAATCATGTCTGAGTAGAACTGCTTTGATTTCGTAGATTGAGGACCGTCGTTCCGACGAGACTCTGCAGAACCTTCGATGTTTAACTTTTGTTTTTAAAATTCTGGTTTTGGTGTCTAATCTGAATTTAGGAAGCCTTGTCATGAGAGTGAGGGGTTGTTTAACACTGTTTCATCACGAGAGTGAGAAACACACCAAGGCGTGTCCAACAGAGCGAGAGCACGAGGTAATCGCCGGATAGTAGGCATCGGACATTGAGCCTAAATGCAGCGAGAGCGCTTTAGGGACTCATTTAGTTTATGTTAGTTTTCAAAAAACACCTCTTAACTACCGAGTGAGCGAGAGCAAAATCTTGGGGTCATTAGGCGTGGCTTGGTTAAGACCGCGAGAGCGTGAGGTCGAGCCTTTTAAATGGTATATCCTTCAGACCAATTTCAAGACCTTTGTTAACACTTGGATCTTACGGAGTCCCAAAGAGCACGGAAATCAGTCTTCGGTCTCATCTTTACTATTGTTTTTCAAATACCGCAATAATCAATCACTCTAGGTTGATTATTAGTCCCTGTGGGTTCGACAACCTTTTTAAGACTACGCGATAAGCTGTATACTTGCAGCAGTAATCCGACCATTACACAAAGTCGCGACCAAGTTTTTGGCGTCGTTGCCGGGGACTCAATTTAGTCATTATTGTGATACTTTCGTTGCACAGTATAGACTAAGGCAACTTTTTATTTTTTTTCCTTTTCGATTCCTCAATTGTATGCCAAACACTCGCTCACAAGGCGAAGAGTTGGAGCAACCAGTCAACAAAATTGAACGTTACATACTTCTGAGATGCCGAATTAACGAATTCCTTCTTAGATATAACATCCCAGATCCTCTTATTCTCTACTCAGATTCGGAAGCCGAATCAGAACCAGAACAAAACATGGCAGATGGCCCACAAAACTGTCCTCTAAAGTACTTTGCTATTCCGCCGCAAGATGAACCACATAATAGCATTGCTGCCCCAGCTATTAACCGTAATGATTTCGAGCTGAAAACTTCGCTAATATCCGTAGTTCAACAAAACCAATTCTCAGGTAATGCTACGGATGACCCGAACCTTCATTTATCAATATTCGTGCAATATGCAGACACCATGAAAGCCAATGGAGTTAGTCAAGAAGCAATCAAACTAAGACTTTTTCCATTCTCATTGAGAGATAGAGCAAGGGATTGGCTCCAGTCTCTACCATCCCACTCAGTGACGACATGAGACGAGTTAAAGAAAGTCTTCTTAGCCAGATATTTCCCACCAAGCAAGACCGCTATGCTGAGAGCCCAAATTAACGGATTTAAGAAAAAGGATAACGATTCTTTATTCGATGCTTGGGAGAGATACAAGGACATGTTGAGGTTATGCCCACACCATGGACTTGAAGAATGGATGATAATACATACCTTTTACGACGGGCTGCTGTACAATACCAAAATGAATCTGTGCGCTGCCGTAGGCGGTGCTCTAATGGATAAACCGTATGCAGAAGCTTATGAACTCATAGAGACTATGGCTCAAAACCATTTCCAATGGGGAGGTGAACGCGCTGGTATAGAGAAACCTACTCCGAAAGGAGGAATACACAAAGTTAACGATATAGACCGAGTCAATGCTAAAGTGGACGCGCTTGCTCAAAAGATCGAAAATTCAGCAATAGCACCTCCAACAGCTACCGTAGCTGCGCTTACACCAAATTGTGAAATATGCGGAAACCCTGGGTATACAAACGCTGAATGTCAAGTGTTGGCTAGTACTCCTACCGACCAAGTGAACTACGCTCAAGGGAACCCGTATTCAAACACTTACAATCCTGGCTGGAAAAATCACCCGAATTTTTCGTATAAGAATAACAATGCTTTGAATCCACCTAACCCAACACCTGCTATTCCACCTGGATTTCAGAAAAGAGCGCAACCCGCTCCACCTCTACCAAAAAAATCAAATCTGGAAATCATGATGGAAAACTTTATGAATGCTCAGGCTCAGCAAAACAGGGATTTCACGAATCAAAATGCTCACACAAGTGAATTGATGAAACAATTGTCAAGCAAGCTTGATGCTATGGATACCCATAACAAAATGTTAGAAACTCAAATTTCTCAGGTAGCCCAACAACAATCAACTAACGCAGCCCCAACTGGAGCATTTCCTGGCCAACCACGACCAAACCCAAAAGGTCATGCTAACGCTATTACTTTGCGAAGCGGAACAGAGTACGATGGACCTGTTGACCCGAGATTCCAAAATTCAGCCATGCACCAAAATTTACCAAAGGGAACTGAGAAAATAAAAGAACCTAACACGGAGAAGGAAGATGAAAGCGGAAAGGCCACAGAGAAAGAAACACCTTATGTGCCTCCGCCACCATATAAACCACCTGTGCCTTATCCCCAAAGACTAGCTAAATCCAAAAACGAAGGACAATTTAAGAAATTTGTTGAGCTTCTAAAGCAACTGAATATAATGATACCTTTCACAGAAGCTATTACGTAAATGCCCTCATATGCCAAGTTCCTTAAAGAGATCCTATCAAACAAGAAAAAGTTAGAAGATAACGAAACCGTTATGCTCACTGCTGAGTGTAGTGCCATACTTCAAAATAACATGCCTCCTAAACTAAAAGATCCAGGTAGCTTTTCCATACCTTGTGTAATCGGAAAGACTGTCATAGACAAAGCGTTATGCGACTTAGGAGCCAGTGTTAGCCTAATGCCCCTATCCACATGTAAGAAACTTGAATTAGGAAACTTGAGGCCAACGAAGATGTCGCTACAACTAGCAGACCGTTCTGTGAAATATCCAGTAGGTATGCTATAAAACATGCAAGTTCGCATAGGTCAGTTTTATATTCCGACAGATTTCGTGATAATGGACATTAAGGAAGATTCTAATATACCAATCATCTTAGGTAGACCATTCTTAGCAACAGTTGGAGCTATAATAGATGTAAAGAAGGGGAAGTTAGCTTTTGAAGTAGGGGAAGAAAAAGTCAAATTTATCTTAGCCCAATTCCTAAAAGCCCCTGCTTTAGACGATTCATGTTGTTGATAACACTGAAACGCACTGCGTATTTGACTCGGATTGCACATGTTTCTTAGGATTTTATTGCCATTTTCTTGTGTTATGCTTGTGTTTTGTTTTGTTTTCAGGTTCTTTGTATTTCCAGAGCTCCTTGTGAAGAAATGAAGAAAAACGAGCAAGAAAACCAGTTTTTGAGGAAATTGTACACACGGCATCCACCATGGCGGGCGCCATAGGGTAGGCCATGACTTGGATAAGAGTCAACTGCTGTCAATTGTCACGATCTCCATTTCTTTCTCCCTTGATTCACATGGCGGGCGCCATGAGGGGGTGGCGGGCGCCACCTGTGTCGTTTGATTTCCCTCCCAAAAGAAGTTGGGGGGGGCACTTTTGTCCTTCCATGTTATTTTCCTAGGCTATAAATAGACGAGTTCTGAGTCCTTTTGGGGCATCCAAGCTTAGTTTCAGAACTCAAGCCATATATTTCAGTATTGTAAAGTGATAAACTCTTCACATCGGGGAGTTATAACACTGTTTGATCGAGTCTGTAATCGAGTTTGGAGCATTCTGGTAGAAGTTAATCCTGCCGCCATTTTCATTTCCAGTCATTTATTTCCAGTTGTACCAGATTTAAAGCCTCCGATTTGGAGCAGGTTTCATTTACAAGTTCAACATTTACTTTCTTTATTTCTCGCACTCGCATTTACTTTCTTTATTTCTCACACTCGCTTTACTTTCTTTATTTCTCGCACTCGCTTTACTTTCTTTATTTCTCGCACTCGCTTTACTTTCTTTATTTCTCGCACTCGCATTACTTTCTTTATTTCTCGCACTCGCTTTACTTTCTTTATTTCTCGCACTCGCATTACTTTCTTTATTTCTCGCACTCGCTTTACTTTCTTTATTTCTCGCACTCGCTTTACTTTAACATGATCTATTTCAACATGTCTATTTACATTTCCATGTTCGGATAAATCTTAAAGGTTAGAATGTAAGGATCATAGTTAAAGTAATATTCCATACAATGTGTCGATAGAAATGCTTAGGGGTTATTTTGATTTTTGACACAAGTTTTCTGTACTTTATTTCTGTTGGGTAAGATCGAAAGTCGTCCAACATTTGGTTAAACTTGGTTAGTCTTAACTATTTAAAGGAAGCGAAAGTGCTTTGTCCAGTTAAGTAGGAGTTTTTAATACTATAGAAAAACGATTTTAAAACTATTTTCGGACGCGTTTATGGGTTTAAAGTCCGGTTCGCATGAACCTCTTTTTGTTAAAAGTTCCAAGTCAAAATACTTTTCAACTGAGTCAAGAAACTATATTTCTTAAAAATAGGTTTATTACTTTAACGCAATACGCGCCTTTTTATAAGTGACAATAAGAGGGTTCGATTAAGGGATAAACTCGGTTCTGATTACGCGAAAGCGACAGTTCCCGTTAAATTAGTTTTTTTCATAAGTAGAAAACATAACCCCATAAGTAGTTCTATTTACTAGCATTTGGAATATTATCTGACTGTGTGAATTACATTCAAGCCTGTTGTTTATTGAATTTTATATCTTCGTACTTTACTCTGCTTTTACTGTGCACTCAAGAACTCCCGATTGATTTGCCTTAGATAAACACTGTAACGATAGAAATCGATAGATTAACGTTTAGTCTCTATGGGATCGATAATCTTTTATATTACTCTGACACGATTCGTATACTTGCGAAAACACCGCACCAAGTTTTTGGCGTCGTTGCCGGGGACCAATTACGTCAAATTTCTTACCCTGTTGTTACACCGTCTAGACTAAGGCTTTACCTACTGGTCAATGCGAAGAACTCGCAGCACCGGTAGTTTTATAGATCCTTTAGCGGAACCTGAACGTTACGCTCGCACACGTCTCTCACTTCGTAGGATTAAGGAAACTATGGCCGAATACCGTAACCAAAGACCCCTTAAGGATTTCGCTCAACCATCTGATGACGAACCCAGTTCTAGTATAGTAAACCCTAATATTCCTGCTAACAATTTCGAATTAAAACCCTCCCTATTACAATTAGTGCAGCAAAACCAATTCGCGGGTCTCCCTTCTGAGAACCCAAATCAATATCTAAAAGTCTTCATCCAATTAGCTGACACTTTTAAAACCAATGGTGCTACTCCTGAAGCGATTCGTCTAAGACTATTTCCTTTCTCCCTCAGAGACAAAGCCCTTACATGGTTAGATTCCCTTCCAGCCAATTCTATAACAACTTGGTAAGACCTTAGGAGAGTTTTCCTTGCTAGATATTTCCCCCCTAGTAAAATTGTCATCTTTCGAAACTAAATAACCAGATTTACTCAAAACCAAGGTGAATCACTCTTCGAAGCTTGGGAGAGATATAAAGACCTATTGAGAATATGTCCACATCATGGCTAATCATTCATACCTTATATAATGGACTTTATTATAACACTAAGATGGCCATCAACGCTGCCGCTGGTGGCGCTCTGATGAATATACCTTACCCTGAAGCTTGCGCTCTCATCGAAGATATGGCTCAAAACCATTGTCAATGGGGAACAGAACGAGCAACAGTGGGGAAGAAAGAAGCCCAAGGAGGAATATATGAGATAAGTTCTATAGACATGATGCAAGCCAAAATGGACGCTTTGGCCCTTAAGGTCGAACATATGTACGCAAACCCAGCTACTGCAGCAGCAGTCTCTTCGGAATGTGAATTATGTGGAACCAAAGGACACCAATCAGCGGAATGCAATCTGTTGAATGAAACTAAATCAGACCAGGTCAACTATGCCCAAGGGAACCCATTTTCAAACACTTATAACCCTGGATGGAGGAATCACCCAAACTTTTCCTACAAAAATAATAACCCTATCCAAAACCCTGCACCTCCGAGACCACCCGGTTTTCAAGCCCAGAAACAAAACCAATCTATGCTCGTTGTGCCGCCCAAGCCGAACCTTGAGAAAATCATGGAAAATTTCATTTCGGCTCAAACCCAGCAAAACAAAGAATTCCTAAACCAAAACATTCATGTAAACGAAATGATTACCCAGTTAGGAACCAAGGTAGACCAAATAGTCACCCACAATAAGATGCTTGAAACCCAGATCTCTCAGGTAGCTCTCAAACAAGCTCCCAAAACCACACCTGGAGGACAATTTTCTGGACAACCTCAACAAAACCCCCGAGGACAAGCCAATGCAATTTCCTTACGAAGTGGGAACGCTTACGATGAACCGTTTAACCCGGCATTGGGTAAACCCAAAACTTCTAAGAAAAGCGTTGTACCTACGGACGAAGTAGAGGAATCAGTGGAATCTAAAGAAAAGAAAAATCAAGATAAGGGAGAAGCTATAGATAAAACTTATGAACCACCCCCGCCATACAAACCTCCAATACCCTATCCACAAAGACTCAAACAAACCAAGATCAATAACCAATACCAAAAATTCATTAAAGTCATAGAAAAACTTCATGTGGAGATCCCTTTCACAGAAGCCATCACCCAGATACCATCTTATGCAAATTTCCTCAAAGACATCCTTACCAATAAACGTAGACTTGACGATCCAAAACCTTTGGAATGCAATTCCATTTCCGAGAATAAACTTGCCAAAAAGGAGAAAGATCCTGGAAATTTCTCCATACCTTGTATTTTGGGGAGTCATGTCATCGATAAAGCTTTCCTAGACTTAGGAGCTAGTGTGAGCTTAATGCCTCTAGCAGTTTGTGAAAGGTTAAAACTAGGAGAACTGCAACCTGCTAAGATGTCTCTTCAATTAGCCGATAGATCCGTCAAATATCCAGTAGGCATATTAGAAGACGTCCCAGTTAGGATCGGTCAGTTGTTTATCTCTACTGATTTAGTTGTCATGGACATTAAAGAAGATGATGACATTCCAATCCTCATAGGTAGGCCATTCTTATCAACCGCATGAGCCATAATAGATGTCAAGAGGGGAAAGTTGACTTTTGAGGTAGGTGATGAAAAGATAGAATTCATTTTGTCGAAATTTCTTATGGCACCAGTATTAGGAGACGCGTGTTATGTCATAGACATCATTGATGAATGCATTAGGGAATTAGATCAAGAAGAACCCATAGAAACAATCAAACTACCTTCAACCCTAATAAGGGAAGATGATGGATTTGTGGAACCTTACATTGATGATAACCTTCATGAATGTTTATCCCTTACCCACGATCCAATACCATGCCCCAAGAAACCAACTTTAGAACTTAAAGAACTACCCAAGAATCTAAGATATGAGTTTTTGGACGAGGAAATAAACCATCCAGTTATAGTCAGTGCGACCTTAAACCGAGAAGAAACAAACCAGCTCTTATATGTTTTGCGGAAATATCCCTCAGCCTTAGGATATAATATCTCTGATTTGAAAGGTATAAGTCCATCCGTGTGTATACACCAGATTTTACTTGAGGAAGATTCGAAACCCTCCAGAGAACATCAGAGAAGGATAAACCCTATAATGAGTGATGTTGTTAAGAAGGAAGTTCTTAAGTTACTGGAAGCAGGTATAATTTATCAAATCTCAGATAGTAAGTGGGTGAGCCTTGTGCATGTAGTACCTAAAAAGGGAGGCATCACAGTTGTGCAAAACGAGAAAGGCGAACATGTAGCAAGACGGATAGAAGGAGGATGGCGTATGTGCATAGATTACAGAAAATTAAACAAAGCAACTAGGAAGGATCATTTCCCTTTACCATTTATAGACCAAATGCTGGAGCGTTTAGCCAGACACTCTTACTTTTGTTATCTTGATGGATATTCGGGATTCTTCCAAATTCCTATTCATCCAGAAGATTAAGAAAAAACAACCTTCACATGCCCTTTTGGAACCTTTTCCTATAGACGAATGCCTTTCGGCCTCTGTAATGCTCCAACTACTTTCCAGCGTTGCATGATGTCAATCTTTGTCGATTACCTTGATGGAATTATGGAAGTATTCATGGATGATTTCTCGGTATGCGGATTTGATTTCAAAAACTGTCTCGTTAACCTTGAGAAAATCCTAAAAAGATGTGTGGATGTAAACCTGGTATTAAACTGGGAGAAATGCCACTTTATGGTTACCGAAGGTATAGTTTTAGGACACATAGTCTCTGAAAGGGGTATTGAGGTAGATAGAGCCAAGATAGAGGTAATAGAAAACCTAAAACCCCCTAAGACCATTAGAGATGTCCGAAGTTTTCTTGGACATGCTGGTTTCTACCAGCGTTTTATCAAGGATTTCTCTAAAATAACCAAACCTTTAACTGGTCTCCTGATGAAAGATGTCGAATTTAATTTTGATGAAAAATGCATTGAAGCATTTAACCTTTTGAAACAAGCGCTAATTTCAGCACCCATTATGCAACCCCTAGATTGGACCGAACCTTTCGAAATCATGTGCGATGCTAGCGATTACGCTGTAGGAGTTGTTCTAGGTCAAAGAAAGGATAAGAAATTACATGTAATTTATTATGCTAGTAGAACCCTAGATGCTGCCCAACTTAACTACGCAACCACTGAAAAAGAACTCCTTGCTGTAGTTTTTGCTATAGACAAATTTCGATCTTATCTGGTAGGAGCTAAAATCATAGTCTACACAGACCATGCTGTTATTCGTTACCTATTAAGCAAGAAAGATGCTAAACCTAGGTTACTTCGTTAGATCCTCTTATTGCAGGAGTTTGATCTAGATATTCGAGACAAGAAAGGCACACAAAATGTAGTTGCTGATCACCTTTCTCGACTTGAGTACCTGAAACCAGATTTAGTGCATATAAATGATGATTTTGCCTATGACAGGTTAATAGCTAAGATAAAAGCCATTGAAGAAAATAACCTAGATCCTTATAAGAACCCTGAAAAATCTTTGGCGGTAAGTGGCGTACCTTGGTACGCTGATTTTGTTAATTACCTAGCCGCTGATATCATACCTCCTGACCTTAACTATCAAAAGAAAAAGAAGTTATTTAACGATGTAAGACAATTTTATTGGGACGAGCCACCTCTTTTCAAAAGAGGTATAGACGGTTTTTTTCGTCGTTGCGTTCCAGAAGAAGAGGTAAGAAATATCATAGAACATTGTCACTCTGCACCCTACGGATGACATGCTAGCACCTCCAAGACACACGCTAAGATTCTTCAAGCTGGCCTTTTCTAGCCCACAATGTGGCGTGATGTTCATGCTTATATAGTCAAATGTGACCGGTGCCAACGCACTAGGAACATCTCAAGACGTGACGAAATGCCTTTAAGGAACATTCAGGAAGTAGAACTTTTCGATGTTTGGGGTGTCGATTTTATGGGACCATTTCCAGCCTTATTAGGAAATAAATATATCTTAGTAGCTGTTGACTACGTGTCTAAATGGATTGAAGCCATAGCCTCACCCGCAAACAACACACGAGTAGTGATTAAGCTGTTTAGGAATTATATATTCCCTAGATTCAGAGTACCCCGTCTTGTTATAAGCGATGGTGGATCTGATAAGTGCAAATTGTACCTATTTTTGTATATAAGTTTTGTTGCACTTATCGATACTTTTTGTCTATATCTTTCAAATAAACCCCCACTTTGTTTATAATACGTTTACTTTACATTTTAGTGTATATATTGCGTAACATGTAACTATTACTTAGTTTAATTGATTTTATCTCATTTTTTGTAGGTATTAAATAATGGTTGTCTTGCCATATTCTTGAAGAGCATTGAATAAGCTTTCCGGTGCTTCAAACCGTGCGTAAATCGGAGTTTCGGTGTTGAAGTTGTGGCCAAAATAAGGACTGGTTTTCTGTCATGTTCGCACTGTGAACTGGCAGCGAATGTTCGCATTGCGAAGGTCCAGCGAAGGTCCAGCGAAGGCTGGCAGTGAGTTACAAAAGAGAAATAAACCAACGTTCGCACTGCGAACCAGTCAGCGAGCATTCGCACTGCGAATGGTTCGTTCGCACTGCGAACCTACGAAGGAAAGCAAAGGCGGTTTGGTCTTCAGAGGCACTTGAAGTGCCATTTTTTGAGTCATTCGCACTGCGAATGATCGTTCGCACTGCGAACCATGCAGAATTTGCAATGTATATAGTTCATTTTTCAGCATTTTTTAGGGATGGTTTTGGGGTTTCTTGATCCCACTTCCATCAAACTTCATTCTTTGGTAGATTTGCTTAGAAAACAACTATGGAGCATGCATACGGATGAACCGGGGTGGATTGATCGTCAAACGGCTCCGACAATCCGCGAGATGTTTGGTTCATTTCTTTTCTTCTTTGTGTTTGTCTTTATGGTTGGGTTGTGTATATGTATTTGCTGCAAACTCATGTATATTTGTCGCCCATGGCATTGTATAAAACTTGCTTTACAAATATTTATTGGTAATTGTCTCTGATTTTTGCTTATGCGCGGGGTTTGGGTTGCGTTAGACATAACCTTCGCAAACTTTGATTAGGGATGATTTTCTGTTAGTTTCTGGACTCTAGAGATAGATTTATGAGCTAACAATTCAATAGGCGTCGAAGCTTAATGCCTTTCGTGTCTCGAGGCTTCGCTCGCGAGAGTGACGAAGAGAGTGACACGGTTGTTTGCTCAACTTTGCGTTAGACATAACCTGTGTTGTGAGCGATGCTGGGTGATATTGAGGAGTATTGTAGGTGGAGTATAACTGGTCGGTAAGTTTAAGTTTGTGAGGAGTCGATTTTATGCATTTCCGGACGAGTTTTTCTTGTTGAAGAATGAAGTTCTTTTTGTTTTAATGCTTACTTTTCTGTTTTATTGCTTTAAACGATTTAAACCCAAACTCATAAACGCGAGAGACTGTCGAACGACATTCTTTCCCTCGAACCGATCTCTGTGGACACGACATAAATCCCGGAGGGAATTCTTTCCGAAAATAAATATTTTTGCTTGCTTGCCGCTTTACCGCAACCAACAGGATCGCACTTCATATCAAGGATTTTTGATAAACTTTTAAGCAAATATGGAGTTAAGCATAGAGTAGCAACACCTTACCATCCACAGACTAGCGGCCAAGTAGAGGTATCTAATAGGGAGATTAAACAAATCTTAGAGAAAACTGTTTCAATAACTAGAAAAGATTGGTCTCAGAAGCTACAAGAAGCACTATGGACCTACAGAACTGCCTTTAAAACCCCTATTGGAATAACTCCTTACCAATTGGTATATGGAAAGTCCTGTCACCTACCCTTTGAGTTAGAACACAAGGCCTATTGGGCCATTAAAACCTTAAACTTAGATTATTTGACTGCTGGTGAAAAGCGCATCCTTGACATTCATAAACTAGAAGAACTCCGCCAGTCTGCCTATGAAAATGCCATAATATATAAAGAAAGAACCAAAGCTTGACATGATAAAAGAATTATAAAGAAAGATTTCAATATAGGAGATCCCGTTCTCCTCTTTAATTCTAGGTTGCGACTTTTTCCTGGCAAGCTTCGTTCAAGATGGACAGGTCCTTTCGAAGTTTCTAAAGTCCTAAAATCCGAAGCAGTTGAGATCAAGAACCATTCTTGTAGTCCATTCATTGTAAATGGGCAGAGGTTATAACACTACGAAGGAGGTGACATTCCCATTGACTACTCCAGCAACACTCTGATCGATCCACCACTACCTACTTCAGCTACATGAGTTCTACTCGTCAAGCTAACGACATTAAACAAGCGCTGCTTGGGAGGCAACCCACGGTTTTCTTTATTTATTTTTTTCCTTCTATTTTTATTACTTTTCATATCTTACATTTTGTCTCTATTTTGATTAGTTTGTTTATATAGACTGACCTTTTATGATGGTTGTGTTTTCAGGTCCCATTCTCTAACCCTTCTTTTCAGGATGCAGACCTTCGACGACATGCACGTCGCTTTCAGAGATGACGCACAGAGACAATGTAACGCCCCAGTTTTGTCAGTTTTATTTAATTGAGTCGTTTTGATTATTTTATTATTATATTATTTTATTTCTGACTTTTATTTGAAAATATGTTATTTTTCATCGTGATTATATTTTATCGCGTTTTGGGAGCGTTACGTGATATTTGAGTGTAGGGGCATTTTGGTCTTTTCATTTATTTTCTTAAGTTAGGAATATGAATAGAAATAGAAAGAGAGAAAAATAGTAAGGAAAGAAATAGAAGAGAAGAAAAAGAGAAAGAAGGAAAGAGAAGAGAAAGAAGAAAAGAGAGAAAACTTGGAAAACCTAGGAATCGATCAACCGACTTTTCTAAACACGATTAAATCGGGTAAGGGTGCGAAACTCGATTATACTACGCTTGTGTATGATTATGTATGTGTGTATTGGATTGTTTGTTGTGTTTCATAGCTTTTCGATTCTAGGTCGGAAGAGAGAAATTGATGCTTTCGCGGTTGGAAATCGGTGTAAATGCGGTAGAATACATGTTACCATGATTAGATTATGTTCTGATTGTTATGTGTTGGTTAGGAAGTGTTTTGGTGGGGAAAATATGGTTTTGAAGTGTGTAACAGCGCTGCTGGGTTTTCCTGAATTCGCAGGTTCGCACTGCGAATCCCCTAGCGGAGGGGAAAGCGAGCATTCGCTGGCTACTCGCACTGCGAAGGTGAGGGCGAGCATTCACCAAAGACTCGTACTGCGAACTTTGTATTGTTTTGTGTGGTTTTCCTTACTGACTTGGTTTGCTGGGAGACTCGCACTGCGAAGGGGAAAGCGAAGATTCGCTGGGTGTTCGCATTGCGAACGTTGGGAATTTTTTAGGCTATTTCCTTTCTGACTTGGTTCGCTGGGACATTCGCACTGCGAATGAGGAATCGAAGGACTCGCTAGGAGCTTCGCACTGCGAACATGACAGTTTTTCCCAATTTGTTTTCTTCATAACTTTTGATCCGTGAGTCGGTTTGAGGTGCGGTTTGATACGTTGGAAAGCTTTTGGAATGTTCTTTCTTATATTAATGGTTTCGAGATTGTTGGCTGATTTAATTATGTCGGGAATTTCGAATGTGTCATTTGTTGGCTCTTATTATTTTAATGATGTGCATTTGATGTGTTATTATGCAACATGCTTGTGATATGTACTGTATGACTGATGTGATGTTATGTGATGTGAATGTATGCGATTAAATGTTGTGATGATGTTTGTGGCCTAAGGGCAAGTAAATGCAAGTGTTGTGGTTGATTATGTGTGCATGGTTGTGGTTGCACATGTATGTGTGCATTTGAATGTCATGAGTCATTGTATGCCAAGGATCATGATATGCATTCTTGTGATGTCGTGTGCCCTAGTGGGTGTGAGCGACGAAACGATTCCAGAGGGAATCCGCTATAACATCGTGCGCCTTATACAAAGAGTACCTAAAGCGGTGATTATAGATGATCGTGCGCCTTATACAAAGAGGACCTAAATCGATCGGATTGTGCGCCTTATACAAAGAGGACCTAAAGCAATCCATAAACGTCGTGCGCCTTATACCAAGAGGACCTAAAGCGACGGGGAACATCGTATGCCCGACGGGGAGTTACACTAAGTAACGAGCGATGGTTCCAATAGTTCCTGAGTGAACTGGTGTTGAGATTGATGGATGGATGGTACCGCATGTGCATTGCATAGAGTCATTGTGTCAGTCTCTGTGCATTTGCATAAATCATGAATAGATTGATTTTGTGTGAAATTGTGAATGGAATTGATGAGTTGGGATATATACATATATGTGTTGGTGATAATTGAATTGTGTATGTTTGACATTCTTTTGTGACCGATATGTGAGAAAATTCATTGTGTTGGTTTGTACTTGAATTATGGCGTATAATGTGGTGAGAATATTATGTTTGTGTAATTGTGTGTTATTATATAGTTATATGCAATTATATTATGATTGTGTTTCTCACCCTTCTGCTGTTTTTAATGCTCTATGAGGCATTGCAGATTAGATGCTGGAGGTCTTTTTGTGAAGCTTAGGTCTTCATTCTTTTGTCGGTCGGCTCTGATATGTAGCACCGGGTAGTCGGGGAGATCGAGTGTGATTATTTTGTATTATGTATATGTATCTTTTGGATTGTACATGTATGATATTGGATATGACAGACAATATATATATATATATATATATATATATATATATATATATATATATATATGAGATTCAGTTACGGATTTTCCGCTTTTATTCTGTATCTGAATTGTGGGTGTAAGGAACTAAGTTCCTTTGTTGTATGCTACCTGAATTGTTGCATATCTATATGAGCAGCTTTATTGTGTTTTGTTTCAAATTGATGTGACACCTCCGTCTATGCCGTGAATGTTTTATTATACTCTGATTAACTGTTAACGCTTTGTTTTATTGGGGGTATAGATTGGGGGTGTTATATTAAGTGGTATCAGAGCCAGTCTGTGTCAGTTTGTGTCAGTCCTTGTTGGTCGTTGTGTTTGGGTGAGCTGTTTGTTTAACCATAGTTGTTGTTATTGGAAATGAACAGAATATGGCTGGTAGGAATGATGCTGCTTTGGCTGCGGCTATGCAAGTTGTGGCTCGGGCTGTGCAGGGTGCACCTAATGCTTCGGGTAATGATGAGTTCAGGATGAACAAACCGCCAATCTTCAAAGGAAGATATGATCCTGATGGTACTCAGATTTGGCTTAAGGAGATTGAAAGAATCTTCCGAGTGATGGATTGTGATGAGGATCAGAAGGTGAGGCTGGGTACTCACATGTTGCAAGAGGAAGCTGATGATTGGTGGGTTAGTACTCGTCATGTGTTGGAAGCTGCGGAGGAAGAGATTACTTGGGCTTTGTTTAGTGTTGAGTTTGTAAGGAAGTATTTTCCCGAGGATGTTAGAGGAAAGAAGGAGATAGAGTTCTTGGAATTGAAACAAGGTAATATGTTTGTTGTTAATTATACTGCTAAGTTTGTGGAGCTTGTGCAGTTTTATCCCCATTATGCTGAAGGGACTGCGGAGTTTTCTAAGTGTGTGAAGTTTGAGAGCGGATTGCGTCCTGAGATTAAGCAGGCAATCGGTTATCAAAGGATTAGAAGGTTTTCAGATTTGGTGGATTGTTGTAGGATTTTCGAGGAAGATAGCAAGGCTCATTCTACTCACTATAAGAGTGTGAGCGAAAAGAGAGGGAAGCAACAGTTTTGTGGTGGTCCTTATGTGACACCAGCTGATAAGGGTAAACAAAGGGGGAATTTTGAGAAAAGGCCAAGTGGAGGAGGTATGTCTAGTCCTCTGAGATGTTTTAGGGTTGGTGACTTAGGACATCGTCAATTTGAATGTAGGAAAGATATGAGGAAGTGTTCTAATTGTGGTGGTTTAGGACATGTCGCAGCTGAGTGCAAGAGGAAGAATGTGGCGAAGTGTTTTAATTGTGGCGAGGCTGGTCATATTAGTACGAAGTGTCTGAAATTGAAGCAAGCTCCAGGTGGTGGGAAAGTTTTTGCATTGTCAGGGACTCAGACTTCAAGTGCAGACCGTCTGATCAGAGGTACTTATTTTATTAATAATACGCCTTTAGTTGCTATTATTGATACCGGAGCGACTCATTCGTTTTTTTTCGTTTGAGTGCGCGAAGCGTTTGAATCTTTTGTTGTCTTCGATGGGTGGAGGGATGATTATTGATACTTCAGCAATGGGGTGAGTAACTACTTCTTTGGTTTTTTAAGTTGTCCTTTGACCATTTATGGTAAAGACTTTGAAATGGATTTGGTGTGTTTGCCGTTGGAGGGTTTAGATGTGGTTTTGGGAATGAATTGGTTGCAGTTTAATCGGGTTCATATTGATTGTTATCATAAGCTGGTAAGATTTCCTTCTCTTGAGGAAGACGAGGACTCGAGTTTCTTATCTACCAAAGAGTTGAAGAAACTTTTGGCGGATGAAGCTTAGTTGTTTGGGTTGTTTGCATCGTTGACTGTGGATAGTCAAGTTTCACTTGATGTGTCTCCTGCTGTGTGTGATTTTCCGAAGGTGTTTCCAGAGGATATTTCAGATGTGCCGCCAGAGAGAGAGGTGGAGTTTTCTATAGATCTAGTTCCTGGTACTAGACCTGTATCGATGGCACCATATAGAATGTCGGCATCTGAGTTGGTTGAGTTAAAGAAGCAATTGAATGAATTGTTGGAAAAGAGGTTTGTGAGACCGAGTGTGTTGCCTTGGGGTGCTCCAGTTTTATTGGTGAAAAAGAAAGATGGAAGTATGCGATTGTGTATTGATTATCGCCAGTTGAATAAGGTGACGATTAAGAATAAGTATCCTCTTCCGAGAATTGAAGATCTGATGGATCAGTTGGTAGGTGCGTGTGTGTTTAGTAAGATTGATTTGAGGTCGGGGTATCATCAGATTAGGGTGAAAGAAGAAGATATTCAGAAGACGGCTTTTAGGACACGGTACGGTCATTATGAAGATTCTCTGATGCCGTTCGGGGTTCTAATGCACCAGGTGTGTTTATGGAGTACATGAATCGTATTTTCCACGAGCATTTGGATCGTTTTGTTGTCGTGTTTATTGATGACATCTTAATTTATTCTAAGTCTCGGGAGGAGCACGCGGAGCATTTGTGTATTGTTTTGCAGGTTTTGAAGGAGAAGAAACTTTTTGCCAAATTGTCCAAGTGTGAATTCTGGTTGTCGGAAGTGAGTTTTCTTGGTCATGTGATTTCAGGTAATGGTATTGTTGTGGATCCATCTACAGTAGATGCAGTTCTACAATGGGAGGCTCCTAGATCTGTTACTGAAATTAGAAGCTTTTTGGGTTTAGCCGGATATTATCGAAGATTTATTGAAGGTTTTTCTAAGTTAGCACTTCCTTTGACCCAGTTGACTTGCAAAGGTCAAGCGTTCATTTGGGATATTCGGTGTGAGGAATGTTTTAGTGAGCTGAAGAGAAGATTGACGACAGCTCCGATTTTGATTTTACCGAATCCTACTGAACTGTTTGTGGTGTATTGTGATGCGTCTTTGATTGGGCTAGATGGAGTGTTGATGCAAGAAGGTAAGGTTGTGGCTTATGCTTCGAGGCAATTGAGGGTACATGAGAAAAATTATCCTACTCATGCTCTGGAATTAGCGACTGTGGTTTTTGTGTTGAAAATTTGGAGGCATTATCTCTACGGTGCAAGATTTGAAGTCTTTAGTGATCACAAAAGTTTGAAATATTTGTTTGATCAGAAAGAGTTAAATATGAGGCAACGTAGATGGTTGGAATTTTTGAAGGACTACGACTTTGGCTTGAATTACCATCCAGGTAAAGCTAATGTGGTAGCCGATGCGTTGAGTCGAAAATCGTTGCATATGTCCGCTTTAATGGTTAAAGAGTGGGAACTTTTGGAAGCTTTTAGGGACTTGAGATTGGTGTACGAATTGACGTCTGACAGTGTGAGGCTTGGAATGTTGAAGGTTACTAATGATTTTCTGTTGACGGTTAGTGAGAAACAGAAGATGGATGTGAAATTTGTGGATTTGATGACAGTTGGAGAGAAAAGTGAAAATGAGGACTTTAAAGTGGATGATAAGGGTGTTTTGAGGTTCCGAGGTAGAATTTGTATTCCTGATGATGCGGAGTTGAAAAGGATGATTTTGGAGGAAGGACACCGGAGTAATTTGAGTATACATCCGGGAGCTAATAAAATGTACCAAGATTTGAGGAAAATCTTTTGGTGGTTTGGATTGAAGAGAGACGTGGCTCGGTTTATATATGCATGTTTAACGTGTCAGAAGTCGAAGGTTGAACATCTGAGGCCTAGTGGTTTATTGCAACCGTTGGATATTCCTGAGTGGAAATGGGACAACATTTCTATGGATTTTGTAACAGGGTTGCCTAATACACAGCGGGGACATAATGCGATTTGGGTGGTTGTAGATAGGCTGACTAAATCGGCTCATTTCATTCTGATTGACATCAGTTTTTCTTTGGAGAGGTTACCTGAGATATATATCAGTGTGATTGTGAAGCTACATGGTGTTCCGTTGAGCATTGTTTCGGATCGAGACCTGAGGTTTACTTAGAGATTTTGGGAAAGTTTGCAAAAGGCGTTGGGTTCTAGATTGAGATTGAGTTCGGCTTATCATCCTCAGACGGATGGACAGACGGAGAGAACGATTCAGTCATTGGAGGATTAGTTACGGGCTTGTGTTCTTAAACAAGGTGGTGCATGGGATAGTTATCTTGCGTTGGTGAAATTCACGTATAATAATAGTTTCCATTCGAGTATTGGAATAGCACCGTTTGAAGCGTTGTATGGACGAAGATGTCGAACGCCGTTGTATTGGCACGAATCTGGTGAGAGTGCGATAGTTGGACCGGAGTTGGTGTAACAGACTACGAACAAGGTGAAGCTTATTCGCGAGAAAATGAAGGCTTCTCAGAGTAGGCAAAAGAGTTATCATGATCGAAGAAGGAAAGATCTTGAGTTTCAAGAGGGCGATCATGTATTTTTGAGAGTTACACCAGTAACGGGTGTTGGTCGTGCATTGAAGTCGAAGAAGCTTACTTCTCGGTTTATTGGTCCTTACCAGATATCCGCGAGAGTGGGTGTTGTGGCTTATCGGGTGGCGTTGCCGCCGAATCTTTCGAATTTGCATGATGTGTTCCATGTTTCACAGCTTCGGAAGTATGTTCTGGATCCGTCACATGTGATTCCGATGGACGAGGTTGAGGTAAGGGAGAACCTTACGGTTAAGGCATTACCGGTGAGGATTTTGGATCACGAGTTGAAGCGGTTGAGAGGCAAGGATATTGCACTTGTGAAAGTGGCGTGGGGAGGCGTTGCTGAGGGCAATTTGACTTGGGAGTTGGAGAGTCGGATGCGGGAGTCGTATCCAGAGTTGTTCGTCTCAGGTAATATTTTTTAGGACGAAAATTTCTAAGTGGGGGAGAGTTGTAACGCCCCAGTTTTGTCCGTTTTATTTAATTGAGTCGTTTTGATTATTTTATTATTATATTATTTTATTTCTGAATTTTATTTGAAAATATGTTATTTTTCATCGTGATTATATTTTATCGCGTTTTGGGAGCATTACGAGATATTTGAGTGTAGGGCCATTTTGGTCTTTTCATTTATTTTCTTAAGTTAGGAATATGAATAGAAATAGAAAGAGAGAAAAATAGTAAGGAAAGAAATAGAAGAGAAGAAAAAGAGAAAGAAGGAAAGAGAAGAGAAAGAAGAAAAGAGAGAAAACTTGGAAAATCTAGGAATCGATCAACCGACTTTTCTAAACACGATTAAATCGGGTAAGGGTGTGAAACTCGATTATACTATGCTTGTGTATGATTATGTATGTGTGTATTGGATTGTTTGTTGTGTTTCATAGCTTTTCGAATCTAGGTCGGAAGAGAGAAATTGATGTTTTCGCGGTTGGAAATCGGTGTAAATGCGGTAGAATACATGTTACCATGATTAGATTATGTTCTGATTGTTATGTGTTGGTTAAGAAGTGTTTTGGTGGGGAAAATATGGTTTTGAAGTGTGTAACAGCGCTGCTGGGTTTTGCTGAATTCGCAGGTTCGCACTGCGAATCCCCTAGCGAAGGGGAAAGCGAGCATTCGCTGGCTACTCGCACTGCGAAGGTGAGGGCGAGCATTCGCCAGAGACTCACACTGTGAACTTTGTATTGTTTTGTGTGGTTTTCCTTACTGACTTGGTTCGCTGGGAGACTCGCACTGCGAAGGGGGAAGCGAAGATTCGTTGGGTGTTCGCACTGCGAATGTTGGGAATTTTTTAGGCTGTTTCCTTTCTGACTTGGTTCACTGGGACATTCGCACTGCGAATAAGGAAACGAAGGACTCGCTAGGAGCTTCGCACTGCGAACATGATAGTTTTTCCCAATTTGTTTTCTTCATAACTTTTGATCCGTGAGTCGGTTTGAGGTGTGGTTTGATACGCTGGAAAGCTTTTGGCATGTTCTTTCTTATATTAATGGTTTCGAGATTGTTGGTCGATTTAATTATGTCGGGAATTCAGAATGTTTTGTTTGTTGGCTCTTATTATTTTAATGATGTGCATTTGATGTGTTATTATGCAACATGCTTGTGATATGTACTGTATGACTGGTGTGATGTTATGTGATGTGAATGTATGCGATTAAATGTTGTGATGATGTTTGTGGCCTAAGGGCAAGTTAATGTAAGTGTTGTGGTTGATTATGTATGCATGGTTGTGGTTGCATATATGTGTGTGTCGCTCCCGAAAGATTTGCATCCAACGGTACAAACGCGATAGTGGCGCAAAAGACACAGAGTCGCCAGCAATGTGTATTTATCCCAAGAGAGGGAAAGGAAACACTGCATAAACCTAAAAGAAGGGAAAAAAACATGGTCTCACGACTAAGAGAACGGGTACGGGAGTCGGTTACGCGAAGGGAAGGTGCTAGCACCCAACACGTCCATCGTACTCGATGGGATCCACGCCTGTTGTCTGCATCAAAGGGTGTCGTCGTCTGGAACTCCACTGCTACTGGACCGGAGAAGAAACGAGAACGGAAAGAACGGAGAAACGAAGAAGAAAAGAAAAAGAAGTGACTCGATAGGACGATATCGTTGTCCTAGGCCTACGTATTCCCTCGTGCAATGGGAAAGTCAGAGTCAACGTAGTTCGGACACGAACTAAGGGGGGAGGTTGCTCGCCAAGACAATCGCTGTCTTGTGCCTACATATCCTCAATCGGACGAGAAAGAGGAAATCAGAGCAGTCGTAGTTCGACCTACGGGTCGAAAAGAGACAAAGAGGTGATAAAGAAAGGTTGTGCTCGGAGAGATCTCGCACGATCTCCTGCCTACGTATCTCGCTCGCACGCGAGAATCAGAGCAACGTAGTTCCCCTCACTAGGGGTGGATTGTATTTTTTAGGGAACGACTTACGTTCTAGCTCAGGTGTTGCAGCTCGCTGAATCGAGACTTAGGTGTTACCGTCTTGCAAGAGAACGAGTAGAAGCACGTTCGTACGCTGAGAGTGAGTGAGATGAGAAAAGAATTCCCGAAGGAAAGACGTTATTGTTTGTTTGAGTTTTAGACAGAAGTATTTTAAGTTAGTTCATAACTTGTATTGCACCAAAGTCTTTAAACGTAGGAACGAATACTTCGCGCATCGTCCCCAACAGGACGTACACTAAGTATCCTAGAAGAATGAGAGGAAGCCCCTCGTTCCCCACTTCCCACATAGAAGGCTCAAGCGCAATACACGTTAACTTTTATTATGTGTTTTGAAGAAGCTTTGAGATGAGAAGAGAAAAGTCACAAAGGAAACTCTAAAGGGATACTAAGAGTCATAATGTTATCATGCATGGAGATCCTAGGGTTAGTGAGGTTTAGGAGAGAAACAACTACCTAAGACCTAATGCTAATCCTACTCCAAGCTTAATCAGAAATTAAGTTAGACTAGGTAGCTCTAAGGGGGAAAGAATCCAAAACTTAATCAAGTCTTGAGATTCATGGGGTGAGAAAGAGTGAAAGAGAAGAAGAAGAAAGAGAAGGATAAGATGAGAAGCAAGATGGGGCAGCAAGTACATCATAATCATCATATCCAAATCAAGTTAATTCACATGTTTCAAAGACTAATGCAAAACACTTCAAGTAATCATGCAAAGGTAAACATGGAAGGATGCAAGCACACTTGAATTAAATGCACAATTAAACACACATGGATCTCATACCAAAGTGAAATGAAGGAGACAAGATGAAAATGAAACAAGACCAGAACTCACATCATATCATCATCAACAATTCACAAATGCAAAAGAGGTTCACATTATGCAATATGATGCACCAAAGAAGTTACAAAGCAAAAGGAATGATATGCGTCACATAATTCAAACCATGAAGATAAAGTGAGATGAAAACCAAGCAATGAACTCAAGGGGCAGTAGCATACACATTAACATCATGCCGAGATCAAACTCAAGTCATACAAGATTGAACACCAAGTAACACATCCAAAGCATGTATCAAGATTAATCAAAGCATCCACTTACTATTCATGCAAGCAAGCAAAGAAACATGTGAAGCAAAGAGTGAGAACATGTCACATAGAGCACCTTAAACCAAGAGGGTCAGAACCTCTAGTATGTCATACAAATCAAACAAAAGGTTTCATACATGAATGGATTCACCTAAAGAAGCAATCACAAGATTAGGTTGAACATTCCACAAAGTTCAAGTCCAAAACAACATCCACTTAGAAAATCAAGAACAAATTAGAAAATGATCAAATGAGGATGATTCCAAAGCAACAAGTAAGCTCAAACAGAACATGATCATACCATAAAAACATTCCAAGCATCATTCCATCACAAGTAAGCAAATGCATCCAAACTAGATCAAGTACCAAAGTATACCTCAATCAAACTTGTATCACAAACAAAACTCAACCAAAAATAGAAAAGTGGATCAATAAATTCCCAAAAAATAATCAAACAGAAGATAATTCAGTCAAGTAACATGTACAAAAATATTGGATCAAAAATAGTTAAAGAGCTTGTCTAAAAGTGATCCACGAGTTAAGATGTGCACATAATCGAACAAAGATCGAGGGTCAATAAAACTTGAGTGGTAAGTCACTAAAAGTAACTCAAACCAACCTCAAACCAGCATTGAAACATCCTCATATAATCCTCCACAAGTAACCAAAATATCAATCTCAAATGATGAGTAAAAGTTAAGAACATCCTAACCCTAAATGAAGGGTATCATTGGAAACTCATCACCAAATTAAATCAAAATAAAATATGAAAATAAAATAAGAAATAAAAATAAAAATATGGAAAATAATCACAAGACATTAAATGATTAGAAAAATATTTTTGTGAATTTTTAAAATGTGTTTAACAATTAAATAAAAATCAAATGGAAACTAAATATGAAAATAAAAAGGAAATGAAGAGAAGAACAAGGGGGTGCATCAGCAATTATAGGATCAAAAGGGGAACAGTTATACGCGCAATGGGCTTCAAATGGTGGGGTGTGAAAATCAAAATTACTAGGCCCATACGAAATAATAAACCAATCAGCTTTTAAAAATAAAACAAAAAAAAGAAGTGACACAAAAATCATGTCAACCTTTATCAATCGGACCACCTCATTTAAGTTAGAAAAGGACAAAAACATCACAAGCCAATCACAAGATGACACTGCATCGTCTTCTTCATGAAGAAACCTAAACATACTTCCATGCATCGTAAATATACAGTGAATAACCGTGTCGCATCATCAACTTCCATTAATGATTTCTCCATGAAAATTCCATCAAATCATCCAAAATAAAAACCAGAAATGAAGTATGAAGAACAAAGATCAACACTGTGCGATTTGTTTTCCACAAAGTTTACTCTAACATATAGAAAAACAGACTTAAAGATAAGGGTTCAAATGATACTTCAAACATCCAAACATGTCAATATATTCAGAGTCAACCAAACAAGCATCACCATCATCTCAGGCTCTACAAAATGTAATGAATGAGCAGGATTAACACACTTAGATTTACATGTTGATGGATCAAAAGTTTGAGGAAATTTACCTAGTGGAGACAAGTCCACCGCTTCTTTAACACGATCTGGCTATGAAAAATGATCTGAGAAGCTTGGGAATCACTTGGAGATCACAGATCCAGGCTTGCTTTGCTCAGAAACTTGTTAGAAGTCTTCACACCAACTCAACCCAATAGTGATGAATAGAGAGCTTGTGGAGCTTTAAACAATGAATACAGAGGTGATTATTTGCATACAGAAACAAGATGATGTTTAATAGACGATTAATCCACCAAGAAAGCTTCAAAAAGCTCAGAAAACCACAAACTCGAGAGTAAAAAAAAGTTGAGAGGAAATATGCTTCAGATCTGAAAAAAGTGAGTGAATGAGAATGGCTGCTCATTTTTAGGGTTTGAGAGTCTTAAATATGATGGATTGGAGTTGTTTTTGCAGGCCCAAAATGGAGAGAATTGGGTTGGTTAGAGGTTTTGCCAAAAAAAAAGAGGTGA
The DNA here is from genome assembly GCA_022829125.1 of Lathyrus tuberosus. Lineage (NCBI taxonomy): Eukaryota > Viridiplantae > Streptophyta > Magnoliopsida > Fabales > Fabaceae > Lathyrus > Lathyrus tuberosus. The sequence continues at coordinate 7,142,017 of JALAZF010000111.1, read as the reverse complement.
GGTAAGAGTGATACGGGTTGAGGGGTGTTTGTAGTGGTTATGCTGAGTGAAAATGAGTGTGATTATGGTGAGAAATGGTCAGGCACGTGAGACAAGTTTGTTGTGCAAAGTTTGTACAATTCTTATTTTCCATATTTGTCATGTAATGCAAATTGGTGTGTCATGGCACGCAGTACATGTTTGGCAATTTATAGTAAAGAAAAAGAAAGGGCATGCGTGAGAAGAATGTATGTTGCAAGAGAGTTTACAATTATGCCATGAAGTGCACTATGAAATGTCTTGAAAACCATTTGAACCCGCTCACTTTAAATGGACCTAGCTTGAAAAATATCGTTCCATTTAGTGAGATTTTGAAGCCCATGGAAAGTATGAAGAATGGAGAACAACATTGATGTTAGAAACAAATTGAATCAAGGCTTGGAAGTAAGTGTAAAATAGCCATGAATGTTGATGTACCAAGCTGTCAAAAGTAACTTAGGAAAAAAATTCTAAGTTTTTTCAATTTTCCAACTTGAAACCTCCATTTGTAAAACATCATAACTTCCTCAAAAAATGATCCAAATGGGACAAACTTTACATGGTTGGAAAGCTTGAAGAATGCTCTAAAAATTTCATGTGAAAAATATTTCCAAATAAAGCTTGCATCATAGAGGAATCTGGCCTTGAAAGTAACTACTAAAACATGCAAAAGTTGCCAAAAATAGTAAGTTCTAAAACCTAGTTTCTTCCAAAAATGGCAACTTTGCAACTTTCTTGATTTTTCATGAATTCTTGAACATTTCTTGATCAAATCTTGTCCATGGACCATATTTGACTTGAAAATCATGATGTTGACCTCAAAAAGTCAGGGGTTGACTTTTCCACTGCACAGTTGACTTCATTCCCAATTCTCCTAATTTTTCAATCTTCTGATCAATTGAAACCCTTTTGAACCAATTTGATGGACAATTCTCCAATCCTAGACACTTGAGGACACGAGGAATACCATGAGATTGAGTCTTGTCCCAAAAATCAGAAATAAACAGATTCTATAGGAAACCCTAATTTTGGCTCCTCTGGTTAGGAGAAATCAGCACATCCTCCAAATTCAAATTCCTCTGAGTATGATGTGTGTCATGTCCACCAATGATGATAAGTGCCATTTGGAGATGATAAACAATCAAAGAGCTTGCTCATTTGAGGGTTAGATCTCAGAATCTCCAAAACCCTAATTTAAGAAATCAGGTTAGGAGAGTGTGATTCCTTTGAAATCTCTTACCAATCTTGATCTTGTGATGAGATGATGGACCAATTAAGACACCGTGAGGCTTATGGTTCCTCTTGTGATTCAAGAATTGATAGCATCAAGAATTTTCTCTCCTCTTAGCCCCTTGGACAATACACATGAACTGTTGCTTGAAACCCTAAAAACCCCTTCTTCCCTTGAGTTAAACCAAGTACCTTGATCCCATGCTAAGAACCAATGCTATGCACAAATGCTAATGCAAGAAATGCAAAGAAACATAAGCCAGTTAGTATAAAAAACAAAAGGGCAAATTTTGAGGTGCTACAGCTGCCCCTATTCAAACTTCTTGGATCCGAGGGTACGGAAGCAACGACTTTCTGACAATCGGGATACAGAGAGATTGAATACCAAAAGAACCTGGAAATTTGCAACCTGTGGGGATGATGAAAAAGAGTTGTTTACGAGGACGGCCGCAGACGAACTCGAAAAGGGTAGACCAACCAAAGGCGGACTACACTGGGGAATATAAAGGTAATACGAGGCCATGCCGAAGGTGGGCTCGAAAAAGAAAGGTCAGGCCGAGGGTGGACTTTCAAAGAAAGACTATGCCGAAGGTAGACTTTCAAATAAAGGATATGAGGCCATGCCGGAGGTGGGCTCGAAAAAGAAAGGATACGAGGCCATGCCGAAGGTGGGCTCGAAAAAGAAAGACCAAGCTGAAGGTGGGCTCAAAAAGAAAGACCAAGCCGAAGGTGGGCTTTCAAAGAAAGACTATGCCGAAGGTAGACTTTCAAATGAAGGATAATACGAGGCCAAGCCGAAAGTGGACTCGAAAAAGAAAGACCAAGCCGAAGGTGGGCTTTCAAAGAAAGACTATGCCGAAGGTAGACTTTCAAATGAAGGATAATACGAGGCCAAGCCGAAGGTGGACTCGAAAAAGAAAGACCAAGCCGAAGGTGGGCTTTCAAAGAAAGACTATGCCGAAGGTAGACTTTCAAATGAAGGATAATACGAGGCTAAGCCGAAGGTGGACTCGAAAAAGGAAGACCAAGCCGAAGGTGGGCTTTCAAATGAAGGATAATACGAGGCCAAGCCGAAGGTGGGCTTTCAAATGAAGGATAATACGAGGCCAAGCCGAAGGTGGACTCGAAAAAGAAAGACCAAGCCGAAGGTAGGCTCTCAAAGAAAGACTACGAGACCATGCCGAAGGTGGGCTCAAAAAGAAAGACCAAGCCGAAGGTGGGCTTTCAAAGAAAGACCAAGCCGAAGGTGGGCTCTCAAAGAAAGACTACGAGACCATGCCGAAGGTGGGCTAAAAAAGAAAGACCAAGCCGAAGGTGGACTTTCTTGGGGATATCAAGATAACATCGAGTACGAGGACGGCCGAAGGCGAACTCGACAAGGTAGAAAAACCCAGCCGAAGGTGGACTCGAAAAAGAAAGACCAAGCCGAAGGTGGGCTCTCAAACAACGATATGTAGAATCGACAGCTCTACAAAGATGACTCCGTCGGGGACAAGAGAAATCTAAACAGACAACTCTGCGGGGGGAGTATAAGAATATTCAACAAGAAGGACGAACCCATTGGTTGCGGTGTAATGTTAAACAACATCTCCTGAATCACGTTACTTTCTGCTGGGGAAAGAAACCGGCAAAGGCTGTCAAACCTGGCTTATGCTTCGAATGCATATGTTTGAATTTTGCTGTAATGCTCCACGCGAAGTGGAAATGCTACGCATTTGGGAGGATGCCATGCAAAGAAAATGCTTATGCAATGCAAAAGAGGCGTCCCAGCAAAATAAATGCTGAAGACCAAGGCAACTCCGCTGGGGATGACAAACTAAATTGCCACTGAAACCAAGGAAATCCTGTTGAGGAAAACTTCGCCCTGCTGGGGAAGATCACAATCACCAATTCTGCTGGAGATAGACGAAACTCCGAGAGAAAACCCTCTCTGTTAGGGATGGATACTGAGAGTAGAGATTCCTCCGCTGGGGATCACTGAACCCTTCAGAACCTGAATTCAAAAAGTACTGGGGATACCAACTGCCAACAAACTCTGCTTGGGGATAACCTGCTAAGGAAAGATGAGCCAAGCCACCACTCTGGCTGGGGGCAAACCTCTTATATCCTGCTGAGGAAAGATGAGCCAAGCCACCACTCTGGCTGGGGGCAAACCTCTTATATCCTGCTGAGGGGGACGATCCTCAACGACTCCGCTTGGGGAATTACTTCTTCATACTCTGCTGAGGAAAACGATCCTCGATACTGAGGAAGCGAGTCGATAATGCTGAACCTGCTTGGCGATGTTACTGAACTCAACCTGCTACTGAGAGACATCTGCAGCTTCACCCTGTTGGGGAATATCATCCACTATTAGCGAGCCTGCTTGATGATTGACGACATCAACTCTGCTAGGGGATACCATCAAGCTTACTTATTTGTTGGGGATCAGATCACATCGTTGCTGATGAGAAAAAGACATTTTTTGACTAGCCGAGGGAAATGGGTGTTCAGATTTTGTGGGGAAATAACATCTATATCCAAGGCAGGTATCCCGTCAGTCTCTTGTTGGGGATGCTGAAACATCAAATCCTGGCTGCCTGCTAAAAGAGTAATCAAACAGAACTTTAGCTGGAGACATGACCCTCTGCACTCTGATAGGGAAGAGTAATAAACCGCTGAGGACGATCAGACTTCAAAGTTGGAGAGAGTTCTACTGGGGAAGCACACCTGTCATCCTGCAAAACCAACAGAAAGGTCTACATGCAAAAATGATTACTTTGATTATCACCATAGTGACTGTCGCCTAAGCAATTACTAATGTTTTCCAACTTGTTTCACAGAGCTCAACATTTTAGCATGTAATGTTTTTTATCAAAAATATCAGACATTTTCACAAACAAAACAGGTAAAACAAAACAAAAGCTCTTTGACTGAAATGCAAACTTTATTGAATGAATTGGCCTGTAAATAGGCATTTACATCTGGAAGCAATTCCTGAAAAGAGGTAATTGCGTAAAAAGTAAAAGAAAATACACATGTCGGCAATGTGGGGAACAGACATCCACCATGACTCGACTCAGCTATAACCCATATGACTTGTTTATCCGCGGATACTTTGGCCTTTGAAGATGACTGACTGGACTGATTCCTTTCCTTTGAATTTTCCAAGTATGAATAGTGATCACAGATCGAACACGGACTGTAGTCTTTGCTTTTAAATCCCTAACTTTTGCCTGGATCTCCCTTTTCGGGTTTTCAATCCACCGGGATACCCATTTTTGCCAAAGTTGCCTTTTCAGGTTTTCAACCTTGCGGGTTTATTTCTTTTTCTTTTTATCCCTAATTTTTGCCCGAACCTTTTCTTTTTATGGTTCGCCAGGATGCCCCATTTTTGCCTGAACCTTCTTTTTATGTTCAGCGGGTCTTTTTTATGCAAAGTATTTTTTGACTACATCCGCGTTCACAGGGGACGTAAAATCTTCGCCATCCATAGTTGAGAGTAATAAGGCTCCACCAGAGAAAACCTATCTTACTACATATGGCCCTTCGTAATTTGGAGTCCACTTGCCTCTGTGATCTGTTTGAGGAGGGATGATCCTTTTCAGAACTAATTCACCAGCTTGGAAACACCGAGGACGCACTTTCTGATCAAAGGCTTTCTTCATCCTGCTCTGATACAATCGGCCATGCGCAATGGCTTTCAATCTCTTCTCTTCAATGAGGTTCAGTTCATTCAGCCGGGAACGCACCCACTCAGTTTCATCAAGCTTCACGTCTGTCAGAATTCTCAAAGAAGGAATCTCAACTTCTAATGGCAGAACTGCTTCCATACCATACACCAGTGAGAAAGGAGTTGCCCCAGTTGACGTGCGTACCAACGTATGATAACCATGCAAAGAGTAAGGCAACATCTCATGCCAGTCTTTGTATGTCACTACCATCTTCTGCACAATCTTCTTTATGTTCTTATTAGCCGCTTCAACAGCCCCATTCATCTTCGGACGATAGGGAGAAGAATTGTGATGCTCGATCTTAAAGCTCTGGCATAGCTCCTTCATCATCTTATTATTCAAATTTGAACCATTTTCAGTAATGATTCTTTCCGGGACTCCATACTGGCAGATGATGTCCTTCTTAATAAACCGGGCTACCACTTGTCTGGTGACGTTGGCATTGTTAGGGACCAATTGGTACTACTTTTTATATATTTTTATCGGTCCCTTTTACCAATTTCTTATTAAAACCACACAAGTTTTTATCACAATTTAGTAAACATTCAATTTAAGTTATTTTATTTTGTTTCGAATAGATATTTCACTTTTTCTCTAAGAATGTTTTGTCAAGAAAAGGATTATTACATAAAGAAATCTCCGGAGCAGCACTTGAAGAACAAAGTTTGGCAAAGGAAGTGCTGAGGAAACTCAAAGCAAGCAAGCCTCAAACTACCCAGTTCGCACCGCAACCATCTCTCGCGCCGCGAACCTGGAGCTTAAGCAGTTCGCGCCGCGACCACCCTTGGCACCGCGAACTGATTGGAAGTCAGCTACATGCAAATTGATGACACTTGTCATGTCTTGGAAGAGAAACCAACTTTTTGTAGGGTGGCGCCCCAGAGCCTATTTATGTACCTTTTTCCCTGCATGTAAAAGATCATCATTTCATTTGAGAACCTTAGTATCTCTTAGGCTTGTAAGAATATCTTAGAGAGATTTCAAGGTGGATTTCCGGAAGTTTTTGGGAAACTCCATGCATTGAGAAATTCTTGAAGATTTTTCTGGGTATTCAAGGAAGATGATGAGTAACTAATTCCATTCTTGTCAAGATTGAGGTATTAGTTATCTTATGTTGTTTATGTAATATTACTATCCTTGCATGTAACAAACTACATTTGATATAGGGAATAATATTTTCTCTTTACATTGAAAATTAGAATTGAATCATTGTTGAGAAAGATAGTTCAATTCTTGATCTAAAATATTTTCCCAAGTAGAGAATAAATTGTAGAGATAGATTTGTTCACTACTTTTCTATTGTGTTAAACATTCAAGATTATTATATCAATAGTTAGATGGAGAGATCGTCTAAGGATTTATATAGTAATTATCACAATTTTATTTAGACATAAATATTATTGGGAGGACATTTGAATATTATCAATGGAGTTTGAATGCATGCATGTGATATTGAGAACATATAAAGAACAAAGATAATGAAACTCAATCTTGACAAGATTTCTCAACTCTATTCTAAACCCATTTTCTTTGTCTTATTTTTCTTATAAGTAATAAGAACGATTTATTCACCAACGAACAACTTGAATATCTTTAAACTTACAACAATCGAAATTATAGAACGGCGGTAATAACACCAATCTCTGTGGATACGATATTAAAAATATTTGCCGGAAATATACTTTTCAACAAATTGGCGCCGTTGCCGGGGATTGGTGTCGATATTACATGCATTGCAATAATTCATTGTTCTAAGTTCTTATTTTTTTTATTTTCTATTTCTATCACTCTTGTGCTTCACTTAGTTTGTTAGTTTTGTAGATTCTAGTGCATGCGAGAAAAAGCCACCAAGGAACAATTTCAATTCGACCCCGAAATTGAAAGAACAATCCGAAGGCTTAATAGCAAGACACGAAGGAGAAAGAAACTAGCCGACGAGAGGAACCGAAGAGAAGAAGCAACAAATTCTGCACTTACTCAAATCGAAGAGGAAGTTGTAGAGACCTTTGAAGGAAGTATGGGTGACGAAGCTCGTACCGAGATGTCCGCCAATAGTCCAAGGCGGACAACTCAATTTGCTCGAGGCGGAAGGAACACGGAGATGAAGACCAGAATCCTTCAACTTCTTTATGCAAATCCATTCACCGGAATGGATCATGAAGATCCGTACAACCATCTCATCAAATTTTATGAGATTGCGGGTTCTACGGGAGTAGATGAAGCAAGTGAAGAAAACTTATTCAAAAGGATGTTTCCACATTCATTAGTGGGAAAAGTAAAGGAGTGGTACCTTGATCAACCAACAAGAGTGATGACGGATTGGAATTTGTTAGAAGAAAGATTCCTAGAGAGGTATTACCCTCAATCCCGATTCATGGAAGCCAAAACGGCTATTTCAGTATTCACACAAGGAAGCAACGAGTCTCTAAACGAGGCTTGGGAAAGATTCAAGTCTATGTTGAGGAAATGCAAGGGTCACGGTTTTGATGAGCTCACACAAATTCACATCTTTCTCAATGGACTCCAAACGTCACAAAAAATACTCTTGGATGCTACCGCGGGTGGTTCTCTCATGTCAAAGAATGTGGAGGAAGCAAAAACCATTATTGATCAAATGGCACTCAACGATCGACAAAGCCAACACGACCGTAGTCCTCCACAAAGGAAAACGGGAGTCCTTGAGTTGAATACCAACGATGCCATACTTGCTCAAAACAAGCTACTTTCCCAACAAGTGGAGCTACTTACTCAACAAATGTCTAAACTTCCACAACAATTGAAAGAGATTCATGGAACACAAGTTAGACATCAAGTGGCAAGTTGTGAACTTTGTCAAGGAGATCATCCAACCGGATTTTGTCCTCCGATTCAGGAGGAAGTAAGCTATGTCAACAATCAAGGTCAAGGTTACCAAAGATATCCTCCACAACACAACAACACTTTTCAAAGGAACAACCAAGGCTACCAACAATCAAGATTCAACAACCAGAATTTTCAGCAACAGAATCCCTATCAAAGTCCAAACACACAAGTCCAACAATCACAAGGCGGAAGTTCCAAGTTAGAAGATACACTTGCACAATTCATACAAGCTTCCATGGCAAGTCAAAAAAGCAATGAAGCAGCAATCAAAAACCTGGAGACTCAAGTAGGCCAACTTGCAAAACAATTGGCGGAACAACAGGCAAGTTCATCCTTCTCCGCCAACACCCAAACTAATCCGAAGGAGCATTGTAAAGCAATTATCACCAGAAGCAGTAAAAAAATGGCAAGCAGAGGAAATGAGGAAATTACAGTGGAGGATGATACAAACATCACAGCTGGAAACCAAGATGAGAAATTGTTGGAAGCTCAAAATGATGAGAAGAAAAATCTGTCTCAGGTCGCGCCGCATCAGACCTTCGCACCGCGAACTGGGCACGATCAGGAATCTGAAGGCGGTGTTCAGAAGGAGTCAAAAATGAAAAACAAAAAAAGGGGGGATAAAGGCATGAGTCATGTTCCAGTTCAACACCTACCTTATCCGCACGCACCATCAAGGAAGGACAGTGCTAGGCACTACGCACGGTTTATGGATATACTCAAGCAACTTCAAATTAGTATTCCATTTACCGAAGCGTTAGAACAAATGCCAAAGTATGCAAAGTTCTTAAAAGATATTCTCACAAAAAAGAAGAGGTATACTGAAGATGAAACAGTTTTACTTGATGCACGGTGCAGCGCTATAATTCAAAAAAACATCCCAAGGAAGGAGTCCGATCCGGGCCGAGTAGTTTTACCGGTGACCATCGGAGATACGTACATTGGCAATGGTTTGGTTGATTTAGGATCCAGCATCAATCTAATTCCCTTATCTATTGTCAAAAGGTTAGGGAACGTTGAGATGAAGTCTACAAGAATGACTCTACAACTAGCCGACAAGTCTACCACTTCACCATACGGAGTTGCTCAAGATATGCTAGTCAAGGTAGACAAGTTCTTCTTTCCGGTGGATTTTGTGGTAGTAGACATGGATGAGGATCGCGATGTTCCTTTAATTCTTGGAAGACCATTCATGAAGACAGCCCGGATGATGATTGACATTGATGATGGTCTCATGAAAGTGAGAGTGCAAGATGAAGAGGTAACTTTCAATCTTTTTGAAGCCATGAAGCATCCTAAAGACAAGCACGATTCCTTCCGAATCGATGTAACCGAGGAGGAAATCATTGAAGTTGCAAATCAAGTCCATCTTTCTAGTTCCTTAGAGAGATCTCTTATAGGAGCTTACAACGTCTCAACCGAAAAGGAGGAAAAAGAAATTGAGGCAATTTTGGGGGAATTAGAGTCTTGTGGAGAGATTGCCTCTCATGAAGAAAAAATTGAGGAGTTGGATGAGAAGAAGAAAGTGGAAGAATCAAAGCTGGAATTGAAAATGCTACCTCCACATTTGAAGTATGTATTCCTTGGCGATAATTTCACCAAACCGGTGATAATTAGTAGTGCTTTATCCACCCAAGAGGAGCAGAAATTGACACAAGTGCTGAAAAAGAATGAAGGCGCAATCGGGTGGGTGTTATCGGATTTAAAAGGTATTAGTCCAGCCTATTGCATGCACAAGATCATGATGGAAGACAACTACAAACCCGTTGCTCAACCCCAAAGACACTTAAATCCATCTATGAAGGAAGTGGTGAGAAAAGAAGTCGTTAAACTATTGGAGGCTGGAATGATTTATCCTATATCCGATAGTGAATGGGTGAGTCCGGTGCAAGTAGTTCCAAAGAAGGGTGGTATGACGGTTATTAGAAATGAAAAAAATGAGCTAATTCCAACTAGGACGGTAACCGGATGGCGGATGTGCATTGACTATAGAAGATTAAATCAAGCTACAAGAAAAGACCACTTCCCACTACCTTTCATGGACCAAATGTTAGAGAGGTTAGCCGACAAGAATTTTTACTGTTTTTTAGATGGTTATTCGGGTTACAACCAGATTTCGGTCAACCCGGAAGACCATGAAAAAACAGCCTTCACATGTCCTTACGGCATTTTTGCTTACCGGAGAATGCCTTTTGGATTGTGTAACGCACCGGCAACATTTCAAAGGTGTATGCAAGCCATATTTTCAGATTTAATTGAAGAATGCATTGAAGTGTTCATGGATGATTTTTCCGTCTACGGTGCATCCTTTGATTTATGCTTAAAGAATCTTGATGTGGTATTAGAGAGGTGTGTAGAAACAAACTTGGTGCTGAATTGGGAGAAGTGTAACTTCATGGTGACCGAAGGTGTTGTTCTTGGACACAAAATCTCCTCCAAAGGGCTGGAAGTTGATCGAGCAAAGGTGGAAGTTATTGAAAAACTACCACCTCCAATAAATATCAAAGGGATAAGAAGCTTCCTTGGACATGCTGGATTTTACCAAAGATTCATCAAAGATTTCTCCAAAATTGCAAAGCCCTTGAGTAATTTGCTCAACAAAGGTACGCAATTCCTTTTCAATGAGTCATGTTTGAAAGCATTTCACGAGTTGAAAGAAAAGCTAGTAACCGCACCCATAATCATTGCACCTAATTGGAAACTTGATTTCGAACTTATGTGTGATGCAAGCGATTATGCGGTTGGTGCGGTTTTGGGTCAAAGAAAAGCCAAAATTTTTCACGCCATACATTATGCTAGTAAAGTTTTAAACGAAGGACAAGTTAATTATGCAACAACTGAAAAAGAGCTACTAGCCATAGTGTATGCCTTAGAAAAATTCAGAGCTTATTTGATCGGGTCCAAAGTTGTAGTTTACACCGACCATTCGGCAATCAAGTATTTGCTAACCAAGCCGGATTCCAAACAAAGACTAATTCGTTGGATTTTGTTATTACAAGAATTTGATTTGGAAATCCGGGATAAAAAGGGTTCCGAAAACTTGGTAGCGGATCACTTGTCCCGATTGGTTAATGTGGAAATTACAAAGAAAGAAGAAGAAGTGAGGGAAGAATTTTCGGACGAGAAGCTTTATGCGATTCAAGTGAGGCCTTGGTTTGCCGATTTTGCTAATTACAAGGCAACCGGTTTGATACCGGAAGACCTCACTAGTAATCAAAGAAAGAAATTCTTAGCGGATGCAAAATACTATGTATGGGATGACCCGTATTTGTTCAAAGCGGGTGTGGACAACATTTTAAGAAGGTGTGTGACACGTGAAGAGTCGAAAGATATTCTTTGGCACTGTCATAATTCTCCGTATGGGGGTTATTATAGCGGTTTGCGAACAGCCACTAAGGTCCTCCAATCGGGATTTTATTGGCCGTCCGTGTTTAAAGACGCACATGAACATGCAAAGAATTGTGACAAATGCCAAAGAAGCGGAGGAATAGGCAAACGAGATGAAATGCCCTTGACTAACATGTTGGAAGTTGAAGTCTTTGATTGTTGGGGCATTTATTTTGTCGGCCCATTCCCCTCTTCCCTCTCTAATGAGTACATTCTTGTAGTCGTTGACTATGTGTCAAAGTGGGTAGAAGCAATTGCTTCACCTAAGGCCGACTCCAAAACCGTGATAAAATTTCTAAAGAAAAACATATTTTCACGTTTTGGTGTGCCTAGGGTGTTAGTAAGCGATGGGGGATCACATTTTTGCAATACACCCTTGGAAAAAGTCTTGGAACATTATGGTGTAAAGCATAAAGTGACTACTCCTTACCATCCACAAGCAAATGGTCAAACGGAAGTGTCAAATAGAGAAGTCAAAAGGATCCTTGAAAAAACAGTCTCAAATTCTAGAAAAGAGTGGTCCTCGAAATTGGATGAAGCTTTGTGGGCGTATCGCACCGCCTACAAAGCTTCCATTGGACTAACACCTTTTCAAATGATCTATGGAAAGACTTGCCACCTCCCGGTAGAAATGGAACATAGAGCACTATGGGCTCTCAAATTTTTAAACTTTGACTCCATTCAAGCCGGTGAGAAAAGAAAAGAACAACTCCATGAGTTGGAGGAGTTGCGAAACAATGCTTATCACTCGAACAAAATGTACAAGGAAAAAGTGAAAGCATATCATGACGGGAAAGTTCGTCAAAAGGTATTTAGAGCTGGACAATTGGTACTCTTATTCAACTCAAGACTTAAGTTATTCTCGGGTAAGTTGAAATCTAAGTGGTCGGGACCATTTGTGGTAAAAGAAGTAAAAGATTACGGGGCTATCGTGATCGAAGATCCCAAGTCTCAAGAAAGTTGGACTGTAAATGGGCAACGATTAAAAGTTTACCACGGTGGAGAAATAAATCGAGAGGTTTATGTCATCTCACTCACCGAACCATGAGAAATCACTTGATTGTCGAGCTTGAACGACGTTAAATAAAGCGCTCGTTGGGAGGCAACCCAACCTCTGTAAGTTTTTCTTTCGTTTGTTTTTAATAAATAAATAGTACTGTAGCAGCTTCAGGATGCAAAGAATGGAAGGCCAAATAACAAAAATTTTCAAAATCTTGACCAGTTCGCGCCGCGAAGGATGTTTGCGCCGCGAACTGAGAAAAGTGTGCATTCTGTTTCTTTCATGTACGCGCCGCGAACATAGGTTGCGCCGCGACCTGAAGCGAAAAAAATAAAAATTCCCTATTTTATTTTCTTTGCTATGTTTTCCCCTTCTTTTTATTTTCAAAATTTCCTTTCTTTTTACTCACTCTCCTCTCACACCAACCACAATCCTCCCCTGTAACAAACTCAGAACCCCCAAGATCCCCACCACCCTCAAACCCCATATCTCACTCTTTGCTAAACATCCCTATCCTTCCACTCTCAATCAAGGTATGTACACTGTTTCTCCATTTTTTTTTCCTCTTTTGCTCTCTCAATGCGATAATTTAGGTTAAGTATAAACTTCAGATTTTCATGAAATAAGCACAATGCATGTTGAAGAATTGGTTAGGCTAGGTTAGGTTAAGAGTTGGAAAGATGAAAAGTTGAAGAGTCTGAGAAAGTTCACCATGGATGCAACCTTTGTTGATGCAGATTTTTCTGGGTCACGCACAGGTCGCGCCGCGACCAGGCCTTCGCGTCGCGAACCCTTAAAAATCTGCATCCATTTTTTTAAGTGCTTTACTGATTCAGAGGAATACTTGTGTTGTTTTTCTGTTTTGATGCAGATGTCAAAGCGCACTAAGAACACAGCTCCTAGCACCTCAAGGGCACGACCAACCTTTCTTGGTCCGGCGCAAGAAGCAAGATTCGAAGTGCTCCTCAAAAAGAACATCCAAAATGAAAGGATCATCCGACTATCGAGGGAAGGCAGATATCGGGATATTGTGGCCAATCTTGAAGCAAGAAAATGGGGAAAAATTTGTGAGCCCGTCACGGAACTCAACCATGACATTGTGCGTGAATTCTACGCCAATGCAATTCACATGGAAGACGGGACAGCATATGCTTATAAGACAATGGTGAGAGGTAAGACCGTCCTTTTTAATAGGAATGCACTCAATAAATTTTTTGGTAACCCTCTCACCTTGACGGGGAACATGCGGTGTGAATACCAAACCAAGGTATTGGAAAATAAGTGGGACATTCCGGATATTAGTAATTATCTATGTCTAGAGGGGAAGACGTACGAGCTAAATGACCAAGGATTACCCAAATTTTGGAAGAGGGAGAATTTGAAATTGCGAACACAAATCTATTTGGTCATTTTGCTGAACAACATTCGACCTCGAAGCCACACCACCACCATTCCACTTGAGGTAGGATGTTTGTTGTATTATATCATGCAGGGAAAAACAGTGGATTTAGCATTCATTGTTTCAGAGGAATTAAGGAAGATAGCCCTAAGCGGGACGGAATATGGAGGAAAAATGGGATTATGCTTAAATGCAAAAGTGAAAATTCCGGGAAAGGTGCATTCCTCCATCATCTCGATTATGGACGATGCATATCTAAACAGGTTTTGTCAAAACCGGATGGATAGGAATGCAAATGCAGAGGCTGCTGCCCCCAGACCCAACCGTGCACCGGTGTTTGATCAAATGGCATTTGCTAATTATTGATGTGATAACTTTGAGGCCTCTAGGAGGTCTCAATCATTTTTATTTGATTGTATGCAGCAACAGTTCCAGAACACGTTCCTTGCACCGGACGCCCGCACATTCCCATCTCAGGCAGAATACTTTGCTTATGCTAATTGGCCTGAGGGCAGGCCATCTTTTATGGGGGGCAGGAAGCAGTAGCCACGCTCCAGGCACGGGTCAAGATGCACAAATGGAAGACGTTTTAGGACCCGTGGGCGGTGGTGAAGATGATGAAGAAGAGTGAAGATCTTATGTTGGTAGTATTTGTACTTTTCCTTTTTTTTTTTTTAATTTTATTTTAGTCTTGTTATTTTAATTTCGTTTTTGCATTATGTATGTTGGTGGCTCTAGTTTCACCATTAAACTCTATGTTGTATGCACTTCTATTTTGTGATTTTTAAATTGTGTGTTGTTCAAATATTTTGGTATACCCCACTTTTTAAATTTTTTGTTTAATTGTCCTTATGCTTGAGTAAGTTGAAGGAACCAAGATGATTGCGACGAACAAGTTAAGAAAATTTGAGTGGTGATGATAAGAATCAGTTGTCGACACTTCAAGGTACACCTTATTTTTATTTTAGACTTTATATGAGTAATTTAATGGTGTGTTACAAATTTTTTATCATAAAATTCCTTGAGTTACATGTTTACTTTGAATCAAATTAGGACCTAACCAATTGTGAGGTAACCTCTCATTATACACTAAAATGCGGGAGACCGACAATTCCTTTTCAACTCATTCTTATCATGCTAAATCATGCATTAATCTATTTTTGTGAAAACTTTTGTGAAAAGGATAGAGGCAATCTTTGTTATTGAGAAAAAACCACTCGGCCAAAAGAAAAAAGAAAAAAAAAATATAACCTTGTGAGGAGTGATCCATAGTAAACCCCTTTTGAGCCTATATTAGGATTCATCTGAAGTATAAATTTAAATACCATTGAAAATATGGTAAATAAATGGATCCTAAATTCTTTTGTTTCAAGTGAACCTAAACCAAAGTTGGTCGCATATGATTTTTGCCTATGTCTAAGTAGAGAGTATGATTGCATCAACTATGGTTAAAATGCTAAAGTTGGGGAGAAAACATAATACATCACCTTGAAAATATTAGAGCTAACAAAAAGAAAAATGAAAAGAAAAGCTCATGGTGGTGTGTTATCAAAAAAAAAAATGAAGATTGTTGAATAAAATGAAATGCTCTCTTAGAATAAGCAATCTTTATTTGAGTTCTTGTGATCATGTCCTTTCTCTATAACCCGAGCCACATTACAACCCTTAAAAGACCTCTTGATTCTCAAATTTTGCATGGTTTAGTGTATGTTGTGATAAACGCATGATTCGATTTGATGTTGATTTAATTGTTCGGATGTGTGTAAGAAAACCCTTATGATTATTCATCATCACTATGATGTGTGTAGTTTTGATTCAATTTTTGACATGTATTACTTGGAATTTCTTGGTATATTTTTGTAGCCAACCATTATTTTTATTCATGTTTTGTCTAATATCGAAAGTAAGTGTATCATAAGAGTATCGTATGCTTTTGAACCATTTGAATGTCATCTTCTAGCACTTCTTTCATTCCTTGCATTCGTAAATTGGTTTGCTTTAACGAATGACTTTTGTTTAGGGACAAACAAAGTGATAAGTTGGGGAGAGTTGTTAGGGACCAATTGGTACTACTTTTTATATATTTTTATCGGTCCCTTTTACCAATTTCTTATTAAAATCACACAAGTTTTTATCACAATTTAGTAAACATTCAATTTAAGTTATTTTATTTTGTTTCGAATAGATATTTCACTTTTTCCCTAAGAATGTTTTGTCAAGAAAAGGATTATTACATAAAGAAATCTCTGGAGCAGCACTTGAAGAACAAAGTTTGGCAAAGGAAGTGCTGAGGAAACTCAAAGCAAGCAAGCCTCAAACTACCCAGTTCGCACCGCAACCATCTCTCGCGCCGCGAACCTGGAGCCTAAGCAGTTCGCGCCGCGACCACCCTTGGCGCCGCGAACTGATTGGAAGTCAGCTACATGCAAATTGATGACACTTGTCATGTCTTGGAAGAGAAACCAACTTTTTGTAGGGTGGCGCCCCAGAGCCTATTTATGTACCTTTTTCCCTGCATGTAAAAGATCATCATTTCATTTGAGAACCTTAGTATCTCTTAGGCTTGTAAGAATATCTTAGAGAGATTTCAAGGTGGATTTCTGGAAGTTTTTGGGAAACTCCATGCATTGAGAAATTCTTGAAGATTTTTCTGGGTATTCAAGGAAGATGATGAGTAACTAATTCCATTCTTGTCAAGATTGAGGTATTAGTTATCTTATGTTGTTTATGTAATATTACTATCCTTGCATGTAACAAACTACATTTGATATAGGGAATAATATTTTCTCTTTACATTGAAAATTAGAATTGAATCATTATTGAGAAAGATAGTTCAATTCTTGATCTAAAATATTTTCCCAAGTAGAGAATAAATTGTAGAGATAGATTTGTTCACTACTTTTCTATTGTGTTAAACATTCAAGATTATTATATCAATAGTTAGATGGAGAGATCGTCTAAGGATTTATATAGTAATTATCACAATTTTATTTAGACATAAATATTATTGGGAGGACATTTGAATATTATCAATGGAGTTTGAATGCATGCATGTGATATTGAGAACATATATAGAACAAAGATAATGAAACTCAATCTTGACAAGATTTCTCAACTCTATTCTAAACCCATTTTCTTTGTCTTATTTTTTTTATAAGTAATAAGAACGATTTGTTCACCAACGAACAACTTGAATATCTTTAAACATACAACAATCGAAATTATAGAACGGCGGTAATAACACCAATCTCTGTGGATACGATATTAAAAATATTTGCCGGAAATATACTTTTCAATAGGCATATGAGGCTGCTTCCACCCACTTCGTGAAATAATCAATAGCCACCAGAATGAAACGATGCCCATTGGAAGCAGTCGGCTCAATCTTTCCAATCATGTCGATGCCCTACATAGCAAAGGGCCAAGGCGATGATAAGACATTCAGAGGAGTAGGCGGTACGTGCACCTTGTCAGCATAAATCTGGCATTTATGACATTTCCAGGCGTATTTAAAACAATCAGACTCCATAGTCATCCAATAATACCCCGCCCTCAACAATTTTCTCGCCATAGCATGCCCATTGGCATGAGTACTGAAGGAACCTTCGTGAACTTCTTCCATTAACAGACCTGCCTCGTGTTCATCAACACAACGTAGCAAGACCATGTCAAAGTTTCTCTTGTACAACACATCATCCTTGTTAAAAAAGAAGTTTCCTGATAACCTCCTCAATGTCTTTTTATCCTTGGAAAATGCCCCAGCTGGGTATTCCTGACTCTTCAAGAAGACTTTAATGTCATGATACCAAGGCTTGCCATCTAACACCCCTTCAACTGCAAATACAAAAGCAGGCCTGTCCAAGCGCATGATTCTGATTAAAGGAGCTTCATTCCAAAGATTCACTTGATACATTGATGACAATGTAGCCAACGCATCAGCCATCTGATTTTCTATCCGGGGAATGTGATGGAAGTCTACTCTGTCGAAGAAAGGTAACAACCTTCTGGCATAGTTATTATATGGAACAAGATTTGCTTGACGAGTCTCCCATTCACCTGTAATCTGATTAACCACCAACGCAGAATCACCATAAACATCGAGGTTCTTGATCCTCAAGTCAATTGCTTCTTCTAACCCCATGATGCATGCTTCATACTCTGCCTCATTGTTGGTGCATATGAATGCCAATCGGGCAGTGAAGGGTATATGAGAACCCTGTGGAGTCGTAATGATTGCCTCGATTCCGTTGCCATATGAATTAACAGCTCCATCAAATACCAACTTCCACTGAGATCCAATCTCGGGTCCTTCATCAGGCAAAGGCTCTTCACAATCCTTCATCTTCAGATACATGATATGCTCGTCCGGAAATTCAAACCTCATCAGTTGATAATCCTCAATTGGTTGTTCAGCAAGATATTCTGACAAAACACTTCCCTTAATGGCTTTTTGGGAAATATACTGAATATCGTATTCTGTCAGAACCATCTGCCAACGGGCTATTCTGCCAGAAAGTGCTTGCTTTTCAAACACGTACTTGATCGGATCCATCTTCGAAATCAAAAGGGTTGTATGGTTTAACATATACTGCCTCAAACGCTTAGCGGCCCAAGCGAGTGCACGACATGTTTTCTCCAGCATCGAGTACCTCAACTCGCAATTAGTAAACTTCTTACTCAGGTAGTAGATGGCGTGCTCTTTTCTACCTGACTCGTCTTGTTGACCGAGCACACAACCCATTGAATTCTCAAGAACCGTGAGATACATAATCAAAGGTCTCCCTGGCACTGGAGGTATAAGGACCGGAGGTTCCTGCAAGTATTCTTTAATCTTTTCAAACGCCTTTTGACAATTTTCATTCCACCTGACCGCTTGATCTTTCTTTAACAATTTGAAAATTGGTTCACACGTGGCTGTGAGATGCGAGATGAATCTAGCAATGTAGTTTAATCTCCCCAAGAAACCACGAACCTCTTTTTCTGTTTTCGGTACAGGCATTTCTTGTATGGCTTTTACCTTTGCAGGATCAACCTCGATACCCTTTTCACTAACAATAAACCCCAGCAACTTTCCTGATCTCACTCCAAAGGTGCATTTGTTTGGATTCAACCTCAGTCTGAACTTCCTCAATCTTTCAAATAACTTTTGAAGATTCACCAGATGTTCTTCTTCCGTCTGTGACTTCGCAATCATGTCATCAACATAGACTTCAATCTCTTTGTGAATCATATCATGAAAGAGAGTCACCATCGCCCGCTGGTAAGTTGCCCCTGCATTTTTCAATCCAAAGGGCATCACTTTGTAGCAGAAAGTTCCCCACGGTGTTATGAATGTAGTCTTCTCCATGTCCTCTGGGGCCATTTTGATTTGGTTATACCCAGAGAAGCCATCCATGAAGGAAAACACAGAATACTGAGCAGTATTGTCAACTAACACGTCAATGTGAGGGAGCGGGAAATCATCCTTTGGGCTTGCTCTGTTCAAATCCCTGTAATCAACACACATCCTGACCTTCCCATCTTTCTTAGGTACAGGCACGATGTTAGCAACCCATGGAGGATAATTTGTTACGGCAAGAAATCCGGCGTCTAGCTGTTTCTGAACCTCTTCCTTGATCTTGACAGACATCTCCGGTTTAGTTCTTCTCAACTTTTGCTTAACCGGAGTACGACCTTCTTTGAGTGGTAGCCGGTGTACGACAATATCAGTATCGAGCCCAGGCATATCTTGGTAAGACCAGGCGAAGATATCCTCATACTCACGGAGCATTTAAAACAATCTTCCCTTGACATTGTCTTCCAATGCAGCCCCTACTCTTACTTCCTTTCTGGCGTCCTCGGTTCCCAGATTCACAATCTCAATTTCCTCCTGATGAGGTAGGATGACTCTCTCCTCTTGCTTCAACAATCTGGCCAATTCTTCGGGCAGTTCACAATCTTCGTCAACCTCTTCTTCAGCCTGATAGATTGGATTGTCAAAGTCATACCGAGCTATAGCTGAGTCATGATCGGTGTCATCTGAACAAAAAGACCTGCAATGATTTATGAGGTGTCATGTCCACCAATGATGATAAGTGTCGTTTGGAGATGATAAACAATCAAAGAGCTTGCTCATTTGAGGGTTAGATCTCAGAATCTCCAAAACCCTAATTTAAGAAATCAGGTTAGGAGAGTGTGATTCCTTTGAAATCTCTTGCCAATCTTGATCTTGTGATGAGATGATGGACCAATTAAGACACCGTGAGGCTTATGGTTCCTCTTGTGATTCAAGAATTGATAGCATCAAGAATTTTCTCTCCTCTTAGCCCCTTGGACAATACACATGAACTGTTGCTTGAAACCCTGAAAACCCCTTCTTCCCTTGAGTTAAACCAAGTACCTTGATCCCATGCTAAGAACCAATGCTATGCACAAATGCTAATGCAAGAAATGCAAAGAAACATAAGCCAGTTAGTATCAAAAACAAAAGGGTAAATTTTGAGGTGCTACAGTGTGCATTTGAATGTCATGAGTCATTGTATGCCAAGCATCATGATATGCATTCTTGTGATGTCGTGTGCCCTAGTGGGTGTGAGCAACGAAACGATTCTAGAGGGAATCCGCTATAACATCGTGCGCCTTATACAAAGAGGACCTAAAGCGATGATTATAGACGATCGTACGCCTTATACAAAGAGGACCTAAAGCGATCGGATTGTGCGCATTATACAAAGAGGACCTAAAGCAATCCATAGACGTCGTGCGCCTTATACCAAGAGGACCTAAAGCGACGGGGAACATCGTATGCCCGACGGGGAGTTACACTAAGTAACGAGCGATGGTTCCAATAGTTCCTGAGTGAACTGGTGTTGAGATTGATGGATGGATGGTACCGCATGTGCACTGCATAAAGTCGTTGTGTCGGTCTCTGTGCATTTGCATAAATCATGAATGGATTAATTTTATGTGAAATTGTGAATGGAATTGATGAGTTGGGATATATACATATATGTGTTGGTGATAATTGAATTGTGTATGTTTGACATGCTTTTGTGACCGATATGTGAGAAAATTCATTGTGTTGGTTTGTACTTGAATTATGGCGTATAGTGTGGTGAGAATATTATGTTTGTGTAATTGTGTGTTATTATATAGTTATATGCAATTATATTATGATTGTGTTTCTCACCCTTCTGCTGTTTTTAATGCTCTATGAGGCATTGCAGATTAGATGCTGGAGGTCTTTTTGTGAAGCTTAGGTCTTCATTCTTTTGTCGGTCGGCTCTGATATGTAGCACCGGGTAGTCGGGGAGATCGAGTGTGATTATTTTGTATTATGTATATGTATCTTTTGGATTGTACATGTATGATATTGGATATGACAGACAAACTTTTATGATATATATATATATATGGCTTAAATAGTGTTTTAGTCCCTGTAAGTTGGCGAGTTTTTGGTTTTAGTCCCTGTATCTTTTTTTTTCGGTCCAAGTCCCCACATTTTCATTTCCTTTTGGTTATAGTCCCTGCCGTCAATGGAACGTTAAAAAAAAGCTTAGTTGGCAGATGGTGCTGATCTGGAATATTATTTTGTCATTTCTTTATTAATTTATGTAACACACGTGGAAAAGTCAATGGACCGTTTCATAAAGAGGGACCAAATCCAAAAAAAGTTCAAATTTGTTTTCTTCTTCTTCCTTCTAAATTTGGCCTCGTTTTCTTCTTCTTCTTGTTTTCTCCATCTTCTACCTTCAACATCAATGGCGTCCATTTCTGCTGCAAACTCTCATCATAATCAAGCACCAGAGTGTGGTTGCAATAGAAGCATGAAAATGTTTATGTAAAATTCAATGGAAAACCCTAAAAGACGATTTTGGAAGTGTCAAAATTCAGGGCGATTGAAGATGGTGAATGAGAAGAGAAAAATGACTCTGTTGAATATTGTTTTGGTTATTTCATGGGGGATTTTTTGTGTTGAAGGATTTGGGGTTCATGGTCAAGGAGATTGAAAATGGTAAAAAAACAAAGATGAAGATTAAGCTGGAGAAGGAGAAGAGAAAAGTGAATCTGTTAAAGCTATTGTTGGTTGTTTCATGGGGGATGTTCTTTGGTTATCTGAAATGGTGAATCCAATTGTTTGTGTTGTTGTTCAGTTTTTTTATCTTTAAGTCCTTGTAACATTATCGTATTTTGGAATTGGTCCTTGTACCATATTTTGAATGAAAAACATGTTTTGGTTTTGAAAAAGTGACTCTGTATATGTTGTTGATGTTATTTTGCTAAAACAACTTTCCAAGAAACAAGTTTCAATGACATAGGAAGTATTGTAGAGTGGGCGGCTGATGTTATTTTGCTAAAACAACTTTCCAAGAAACAAGTTTCAATGACATAGGAAGTATTGTAGAGTGGGCGGTTGTGTTTTTCCAAGGCTGATATCACGTCTTTCAACGTCTTACTTCTTGAATATGGAATCTTGTTTTTCCAAGGGTTTGTTCCTTATAAGATTGTGGCTATCTTGCTCATTTGTATACTACCTGCGCAATACTCCAACATGGTATACAACTATATATGCATTTATATTATCTACAAACCCCATCAAATCAATGCTATTAAAACTCCAGAAGAAAAAAAGTGTAGTAATATCACTTCTCTCGTGTGGTCTGAAAAAAATAATACTAATCTAAATAATACAACACTTAAGAGCTAAAGGTATACTAAAAAAATGGCCAAAATCAGAAAAATTGCCACTGTAAATGCAAAACAGGTTTTATCAAGATGACTTTAAGTATTTGCCACTGTAAAGTATTTGCCACTTTAAAGTATTTGCCACTTTAAGTAAATGCAAATACAACACTTAAGTATTTAATTTGTTATGACTTTAAGTATGAAAATTATCAAGATATGGTTTAAGTACAACTGCAAGCACAATGATCAACTTAATTGAATTCATATACTGAACAATATAATTGCATACATATACTGAACAAAACCAAAAACATGTTTTTCATTCATCATATGGTACAGGGACCAATTCCAAAATACGATAATGTTACAAGGACTTAAAGACAAAAAAACTGAACAACAACACAAACAATTGGATTCACCATTTCAGATAACCAAAGAACATCCCCCATGAAACAACCAACAATAGCTTCAACATATTCACTTTTCTCTTCTCCTTCTCCAGCTTAATCTTCATCTTTGTTTTTTTACCATTTTCAATCTCCTTGACCATGAACCCCAAATCCTTCAACACAAAAAATCCCCCATGAAATAACCAAAACAATATTCAACAGAGTCATTTTTCTCTTCTCATTCACCATCTTCAATCGCCCTGAATTTTGACACTTCCAAAATCATCTTTTAGGGTTTTCCATTGAATTTGACATAAACGTTTTCATGCTTCTATTGCAACCATACTCCGGTGCTTGATTATGATGAGAGTTTGCAGAAGAAATGGACGCCATTGATGTTGAAGGTAGAAGATGAAGAAAATAAGAAGAAGACGAAAACGAGGCCAAATTTAGAAGGAAGAAGAAGAAAACAAATTTGAACTTTTTTTGGATTTGGTCCCTCTTTATGAAACGGTCCATTGACTTTTCCACGTGTGTTACACAAATTAATAAAGAAATGACAAAACAATATTCCAGATCAGCACCGTCTGCCAACTAAGCGTTTTTTTAACGTTCCATTGACGGCAGGGACTATAACCAAAAGGAAATGAAAATGTGGGGACTTGGACCGAAAAAAAAAAGATACAGGGACTAAAACCAAAAACTCGCCAACTTACAAGGACTAAAACACTATTTAAGCCTATATATATATATATATGAGATTCAGTTACGGATTTTCCGCTTTTATTCTGTATCTGAATTGTGGGTGTAAGGAACTAAGTTCCTTTGTTGTGTGCTACCGGAATTGTTGCATATCTATATGAGCAGCTTTATTGTGTTTTGTTTCAAATTGATGTGACGCCTCCGTCTATGCCGTGAATGTTTTATTATACTCTGATTAACTGTTAACGCTTTATTTATTGGGGGTATAGATTGGGGGTGTTACAGACAACGCTATCTAGTCCTTTATCAGCGCCCCATGGCACCTACCCGTTACCCTGACCAGGCTTGCATGGACGCCTTAGGCATCAAACCCAGTATAAGGTTTCTATGTAGCCAGCTCCAGTGGGACGAGTATGCTGATGACATGCATTTGACCTACAGAAACTTCACCCTGGAGTTCCTCAGTTCATTTAGCCATGAACCATATGTTGGTCAGGACGGCAGCGTCATTTTCAGACTGTTTGTGACAAAGTACTCTTTTACCCATAAGGGGTTTGGTGATTTTCTAGGTTTCCAGACTTCCCCTGATGCCATTCCTGATTTACCTATGGGATACTTTATGAGTCGAGATATCAACAAAATATGGAGCGATATTACAGGTAGAGGAAGCCCTGATCCGTCCACCCAACTATATCACATTATCCATAACCCAGCTCTCAGGTATTTCTAGATGATCCTTGCCCACACCTTCCTTGGAAAGGCTGATGCTGATGTCCATGTTAGTGAAGAGGAGATCTGCTTCCTTTTCTGATGCTGATGATCCTTGCTCACAGCCAGATCTTCTGAAGGAATCTTCCATGTGGGAGGAACAGTTACTCAGATTGCTACCGCTTTGGGTCTTACTAGTAAGCTGCTTCACCTGACTCCCTACTGCGGGTATACCACGCTGGATATCGATTTCTGCTTAGACCGAGGGTTGATGAGGAGAGCTTCCTTTAACCCTAACCAGTTCAGGCTCTTGATCGACGGCGAGACCATCCATTACTTCACTTTACCTGATCCTATGATGACTAGTGTCCACGACCCTGCTAATTGGAGTTATGCTTTAGAGGGTTATGGAGAGACAGTTGATGAGCCTCACACTCCACCGTTACCAGAGTATCACCCTACACCACCTTCTCCCAGGATTACAGTGTTGTCGAATAATCTTTCCTTGTAGAGACCTGACGTGTACACACAGCTAGCTAAGCTACGTATGGAGACTGCCAAACTTCAACAGGAGGTTACTGACCTTACCTTGCAGGTCCAGGTGTCCGATCTGACTCACGCGACAGAGGCTGATTGCTTGTATCAGGAGATCGCAGATCTACGCCACGAGTTAGCCGCAGTTCGAGGTTCTGACCAGACCGAGGAGCATTCGGCTCCATGATGACACTACTTTCATTATCTTCTTTACCGTTTTATTTACTTATTTCCGTTTTTCAGACTTTTATATATATATATATATATATGCATTTTTATGTTTGTTATTCTCTCATTTTATTTTATTAATTTATTTACTTATTTATTATTTGTATTTTTTATTTTTAGACCTAACAAAAAGATGCATGTACCAAAAAAAAAAAAAGAGGAAGTGCTACCTGCACCGTCTTCTTCTCACCCTTCTGCAGGTACAACTCCTGGTTTCTATATTACTGAGCAGATGTGGCGCGACCAGCTGGCCAGAGAAGAAAGGCGTGATGGCTTGCTTGCTGCCATCCAGCAGCAACTGACCGACAACATGAGATTCATGCAAGAGTCACAGCAGCAGACAAACAACTCCATTCAAAGTATCATGCAATCTCAGGCTGCTTTGACCACCAGATTTGATGAGTTCGCAGCTTCTCAGAGCGATCGTCGCCGCAGCAGATCTCGTCACCCTAGGCACTCACCGCACGGTGGCGATAGTACCAGTAGCATGCCATAGGACTTCCAGGTTACTCTTTCCCTATCTTATTTCGAAACATTGGGGACAATGTTCGATTTAAGTGTGGGAGGAGACTTTATATGTTTTACTTGCATTTTCTTTCCTTTTACTTTTTTTATTGCTTTTTAGTTTAGTTATCTTGTTTTTAGTTTGTTTTTTAGAATATGCATGTGCTTGACGAGTCATCTGTGTCGTGTATCCCTATTTCCCCATTTCCTTAGCCTTACCAAAAAAATTTTTGACAAAAGAAAGTATATTGTTCTGAAAATTTGGGCTTTGAGACAGGTTTGAGTTAGGATGCAGATGACTTGGGAAAACTTTTTTGAAACATCGGTATCGTTTTAACACCATAGGCTTCGTGATTATAGGAATCGACCCCGATACCCCATATACCATGGCCTTAATTATCTTTTTGAGTAGGTCCTTAGTAGTTTATCCTAGCAGTCAACTCCGGCCTAAGCATGCTCTACGTAAGGGACCGATGAATATAAGTGAATGATCTGTATGTTGTGCTTCATAAAACAGTCGCAAAAAAAATAAAAATAAAAATAAAAATAAAAAATAATAATTAAAAAAAATAAAAAAATAAAAAAAATAAAAAAAGGAGAATAAAGTTTGCCCATTGTTGGTTGGTTCAGAGGTATCTGGTGCTGGACTTGGTAGGGCGGGTTACGATCCGATCCCCCATAACTATAATTGGGTCAATAAAAGGGGTTACACCCGTTTGTGTACCAGAGCCCCATGCTTGAGATCAGAATCACTAACCGGTCACTTTATTATGAGTATGTACGGATAACGGGTTAATGTGATTGCGCCGGAATGAAGAGGACCCAAAAGAGATGCAAAAGGTAGGCCTAGATACAGTGGGGTAGGATAAATTGGTTTGTATAGGAACGAAGTTTATGTCCGTGTCTGCGGAAAAGTGTCATTACGATAT
This sequence comes from Lathyrus tuberosus, assembly GCA_022829125.1. Taxonomy (NCBI): domain Eukaryota; kingdom Viridiplantae; phylum Streptophyta; class Magnoliopsida; order Fabales; family Fabaceae; genus Lathyrus; species Lathyrus tuberosus. The sequence continues at coordinate 7,115,750 of JALAZF010000111.1, read as the reverse complement.
CCTTGGTTCACTTAGTTAGTACCTATCACTTCATCCTAGTTTGAACTTAGAAGCCCTTTTAGCCCAAATCATTCGTTGATACCACCTTTTTCTGTCATGAGCTATAAAGTGTTTTGCTTGAGGACAAGCAAAGGTCTAAGTGTGGGAGAATTTGATAACACTGAATCGCACTGCGTATTTGACTCAGATTGCACATGTTTCTTAGGATTTTATTGCCATTTTCTTGTGTTATGCTTGTGTTTTGTTTTGTTTTCAGGTTCTTTGTATTTCCAGAGCTCCTTGTGAAGAAATGAAGAAAAACGAGCAAGAAAACCAGTTTTTGAGGAAATTGTACACACGACATCCACCATGGCGGGCGCCATAGGGTAGGCCATGACTTGGATAAGAGTCAACTGCTGTCAACTGCCACGATCTCCATTTCTTTCTCCCTTGGTTCACATGGCGGACACCATGAGGGGGTGGCGGGCGCCACCTGTGTCGTTTGATTTCCCTCCCAAAATAAGTTGGGGGGCACTTTTGTCCTTCCATGTTATTTTCCTAGGCTATAAATAGACGAGTTCTAAGTCCTTTTGGGGCATCCAAGCTTAGTTTCAGAACTCAAGCCATATATTTCAGTATTGTAAAGTGATAAACTCTTCACATCGGGGAGTTATCACACTGTTTGATCGAGTCTGTAATCGAGTTTGGATCACTCTGGTAGAAGTTAATCCTGCCGCCATTTTCATTTCCAGTCATTTATTTCCAGTTGTATCAGATTTAAAGCCTCCGATTTGGAGCAGGTTTCATTTACAAGTTCAGCATTTACTTTCTTTATTTCTCGCACTCGCATTTACTTTCTTTATTTCTCGCACTCGCTTTACTTTCTTTATTTCTCGCACTCGCTTTACTTTCTTTATTTCTCGCACTCGCATTACTTTCTTTATTTCTCGCACTCGCTTTACTTTCTTTATTTCTCGCACTCGCATTACTTTCTTTATTTCTCGCACTCGCTTTACTTTCTTTATTTCTCGCACTCGCTTTACTTTAACATGATCTATTTCGACATGTCTATTTACATTTCCATGTCCGGCTAAATCTTAAAGGTTAGAATGTAAGGATCATAGTTAAAGTAATATTCCATACAATGTGTCGATAGAAATGCTTAGGGGTTATTTTGGTTAGTCTTAACTGTTCAAAGGAAGCGAAAGCACTTTGTCCAGTTAAGTAGGAGTTTTTAATACTTTAGAAAAACGATTTTAAAACTATTTTCGGACGCGTTTATGGGTTTAAAGTCCGGTTCGCATGAACCTCTTTTTGTTAAAAGTTCCAAGTCAAAATACTTTTCAACTAAGTCAAGAAACTATATTTCTTAAAAATAGGTTTATTACTTTAACGCAATGCGTGCCTTTTTATAAGTGATAATAAGAGGGTTTGATTAAGGGATAAACTCGGTTCTGATTACGCGAAAGCGACAGTTCCCGTTAAATTAGTTCTTTTCATAAGTAGAAAACATTACCCCATAAGTAGTTCTATTTACAAGCATTTGGAATATTATCTGACTGTGTGAATTACATTCAAGCCTGTTGTTTATTGAATTTTATATCTTCGTACTTTACTCTGCTTTTACTGTGCACTCACGAACTCCCGATTGATTTGCCTTAGATAAACATCATAACGATAGAAATCGATAGATTGACGTTTGGTCTCTGTAGGATAGATAATCTTTTATATTACTCTGACGCGATTCGTATACTTGTGAAAACACCGCACCAGCTGTTTTCTAGACGTCATCGACGAATGCGTCAGAGAAATGGAGAAGGAACCGACGAGGTACACGGAAGTACTAAAGATTCCAGCCCCTCCAATATTCGAAGACGATAATTGGCGTGAGCCGTATGAAGATGACAGTCTAAGAGAATGCCTAGCACTCACACCCGATCCAATGCCTTGCCCAAAGAAACCATCTGTAGAACTCAAAACATTACCCAAAGATCTAAGATATGAATTCCTGGATACTGAACTTGAAAAACCAGTAATAGTTAATGCTGATTTAGGACAAATAGAACCGAGAAATTATTGGAAGTCTTGAGGAAGTATCCCACAACTCTCGAATATAACATCTCTGATCTAAAAGGGATAAGTCCCTCTATATGTATGCATTGCATCATGATGGAGGAAGACTGTAAGACATCCAGAGAGCATCAAAGACGGTTGAATCCTGTCCTAAGCGATGTAGTGAAGAGAGAAGTGCAAAAACTATTGGAAGCAGGAATCATATATCCGATATCTGACAGCAAATGGGTCAGCCCAGTGCATGTCGTACCAAAGAAGGGCGGTGTTACGGTAGTAACTAACGAAAAAGGCGAGTTCGTAGCCAAACGAACTCAAACTGGATGGAGGATGTGCATAGACTATAGAAAGCTGAATAAGGCTACTCGAAAAGACCATTTTCCTTTACCCTTCATAGACCAAATGCTTGAACGGCTAGCTAAACATTAATATTTTTGTTACTTAGACGGATACTCAGGATTTTTCCAAATACCTATTCATCCTGATGACCAAGAGAAGACCATATTTACTTGCCCCTATGGCACATTTGCCTATCGTCGAATGCCATTTGGACTGTGTAATGCTCCCGCAACATTTCGGAGATGCATGATGTCGATCTTTGCTGATTTCATAGACGTTATAATGGAAGTCTTTATGGACGATTTCTCCGTATGTGGGGGAAGTTTCGAACACTGTCTGTCAAACCTCGAGATGGTACTTAAACGATGCGTCAAAGTGAACCTTGTGTTAAATTGGGAGAAGTGCCATTTCATGGTGCGACAAGGTATAGTTCTTGGACATGTAGTATCCGATAGAGGTATTGAAGTAGACAAAGAAAAGATAGAAGTCATAGAAAACCTTCAACCACCAAAAACGGTTAGAGAAGTACGAAGCTTTTTAGGACATGCCGGTTTTTACCGACGATTCATTAAAGACTTCTCTAAGATTACAAAACCATTGATTGGACTACTGATGAAAGAAGATGAATTTATATTCAATGGAGAATGCTTGAAAGCATTTGAACATCTGAAGAATGCTCTCATTACCGCACCAATTATGCAACCATCTTATTGGAGTTTACCATTTGAAATAATGTGCGACGCTAACGACTATGCTGTAGGCGCTGTCTTAGGACAGAGAAAGGATAAAAGGCTGCATGCTATTTACTACGCGAGTAGGACCTTGGACAACGCACAGATGAACTATGCGACCATAGAAAAGGAACTCCTAGCTATTGTGTTCGCCTTAGATAAATTTTGTTCCTATCTGGTAGGAGCAAAAATTATTGTCTATACCGATCATGCCGCTATTAGGTACCTGTTGACTAAGAAGGATGCCAAACCAAGACTCTTGAGATGGATTTTGCTTTTGCAAGAATTCGATCTGGACATAAAAGATAAGACAGGTACAGAGAACGTGGTAGCAGATTATCTCTCTAGGATTGAGGATCTAAAGCCCGAGGGAGTGCCTATACACGATGATTTTCCTTACGACATACTAGTAGCCCAGTTGGAAAGGGAAAGCAAAACTGTAGAATGTTCCTTGCTATTTAACGATGCAGAGACAAATGAAGTAGTAGAAGCAATCTATACAAAAACCACATTACCATGGTATGCTGACTTTGTCAACTACCTAGTAGCCAAAGTGCTTCCACCAGATCTAACATACCAACAGAAAAAGAAAATTTTTCCATGATCTTAAACAATATTACTGGGATGAACCCCTATTATTCAAGAGAGGCGCCGATGGAATATTTCGTCGATGTGTCCCTGAATCAGAAATAGAGGATGTCATATCCCAATGCCATGCTGCACCATACGGAGGACATGCCAGTACATCAAAAACATGCGCAAAGATATTACAATTTGGCGTCTTTTGGCCAAACCTTTGGAAGGACGTTCACATTGCCATTATGAACTATGACCGGTGCCAACGCACTGGAAATGTTTCTAGACGCGATGAGATGCCGCAAAGGGGAATTTTGGAAGTCGAAGTCTTTGATGTATGAGGCATTGATTTCATGGGACCTTTTCCATCTTCTTTTGGAAATAAATACATACTCGTCGCAGTTGATTACGTATCAAAATGGATTGAGGCGATAGCTTCGCCTACAAATGACGCACGAGTGGTGGTAAAACTTTTCAAGAACATAATCTTTCCCAAATTTGGTGTACCAAGAATTGTCATTAGTGATGGCGGATCCCATTTCATTTTGAATGTTTTCGGGAGGCTATTGCTTAAATACGGAGTACGACACCGAGTAGCAACACCCTATCACCCTCAAACTAGTGGACAAATAGAAGTGTCGAATAGGGAGATTAAGAAAATCTTAGAAAAAACTGTTGCAACCTCTAGAAAGGATTGGTCTACTAAACTTCATGAAGCTCTGTGGGCTTACAGAATAGCCTATAAAACCCCCATATGAACCACACTGTACAAACTAGTTTTTGGAAAGTCATGCCATCTGTCTGTGGAACTTGAGCATAAAGCTTATTGGGCCATTAAAACCCTGAATATGAATTATAAGGCAGCGGGCGAGAAAAGGATTCTCGATATCCATGAATTAGAAGAACTGAGACTAGATGCCTATGAAAATACCCGAATATACAAAGAAAGAACCAAGAAGTGGCATGATAAAAGAATAGCAAAGAAGGAGTTTAACGAAGGAGATATAGTTCTTCTCTTTAACTATAGGCTTAAAATATTTCCCGAAAAATTACGGTCTAGATGGTCTGGTCCTTTTGAAGTTACACAAGTCCTACCAAGTGGAGCAGTTGAAATTAGAGGAAATTCGAATGAGACGTTCTTTGTGAACGACCAAAGACTCAAGCACTACCACTTAGTAGAAAACAAGGAATTCATCAATAATTACTAGTTGGAAGAGTTTCCCACTCTTCCCGACAAATGATGCCCTTTCCAATTCTAATGTCGAGCTTCCGACATTAAACAAAGCGCTCTGTGGAAGCTAAACCACGATCTTTAGTTTTTATTTTATCCTCTATTTTACTTTGTTAGTTTTAGGACACTGCATACATGTTTAGTATAAAGTCTATGTAATATGCATCACTGTTTGTTGCATCTCATTATTTCTGCTATCATTATTATTATTATGATTATTATTACTATTTTTATCTTACTAACGCGTAACTAATAATATTATTCCCCTAATATTGTAATGTTTTTCAATTTTCAGGAGACCCTTCTCTAGGAAACCTTTGACCAACTACCATGCAGACTTTTGAAAACCGTTCAATTGTTTTCAGGAATGATGTCCAAAGGCGTCGATTTGAGGCTTTGTCTCAAAGAGACTTTGGTCTGTCCATCTATCCTGACGACTCAGCCATGCAAACCCTTAGCATCTGAGACAATGTTGTTTTCCTTTTGAGCCAGACAAGATGGTCTCACTTTGCTTTACAGAAGAGATTTAGCACTTACCGTAGCCTGACATTGGAGTTCCTTAGCTCCCTCAATTATGATGCCACCCGTGGTTTCGGATTTGGCCGTGGATTGGCCACCTTCAGGTTATTTGGAAACAAGTACAGATTCACCTACCATGAATTCGCTGAATTATTGGGTTTTCCTAATGAACCCGATGCTGTGACCAAAACCCCTGCTGATGCCTTCACTAGCTATGATCTTCAATATTTCTGGGGTACCATAACCGGAAACGGTAATGCCAAACCTGATGCTATGTTCTCCGAAAGCATCCACAACCCTGGATGGAGATATTTCCATAAGGTTCTTGCTCACACCTTCTTTGGCAAAGAAGAGGACATTACATCTGTGTTGAGGGATGAGTTATATATCATGCTCTGCGCATCCCAGGGAAAACCTGTCAATGCAGCCCCGTATTTGCTTGCTAATTTCAGTTGTATTGCTCGTGATTCCTTTGAACCAATCTTGATAGGTGGGCTGGTGACTATGATTGCTGATGCAAGTGGGATGAGGTACCATCTAAACCGTTCCTTTGCATTCGGTGGTTTCCATCTGATGGACATTAGTTTTTGTTTCAACAGAGGCATTATTGCTAATCTTGGCCCGGTTGAATTCGAGTTACTTATCGATAATGTTGTAGTCCATGCTTTCACCTTACCCAACCATGAAAAGACCAGTGTGCACAATAAGGACAATTGGCTCTATGATTTGGAGGTCGTCAATGAGTTTCTAACTCCACCCGACTCTCCTCATGCTTACGAAAACTGAGATACCATTATGTATGCCGAGGCCACTCAAGATTCCGAGGACGGTCCTGAAATACCACCTTTGAATGTAGCTGTTGCTATTAATGCCCTCCAAGCTGAAGTGGATTCCTTCCGAGATGAGATTTCCTCTCTCAGAGTCGACTTCATTAGACTAATGGATGTGGTACACGAGGAGTTGGACCACATGTTATAAATTGTCTACTCCCTTAGACAACATCATGGATGATCCATAGCCGCACCTATTTCACTGTTTTCTTAGGATAGTTGGTTTGCATGTATAGTGTTTCCCCTTCTTGTATCATTTGAATTGTTAATTTCCATTCCACTATGTACCGTCGGGATGCCGACGCGTAATTGTAAGACATTTCAGTTTCGTTTAATGCAAGTTTCTCTTTAAATTCTTATTTTTAGTGTTTTAAATCCTTACTTAACTTGTTATTAATGTTTAGCAAACTTAGGTTTGTCAAGAAAAACCAAAAACCAAAAAAATTAATGACCAATTTGCATTCTGCAAGCCAAAAAGAAAAACAAAAACCAAAAGGCGTGCCTGAAAGCAAATAGTGGTCGCCATATGCATAAAGGCGCTCGCCGTGCATTCGAATTGGCAGAACACGCGTTTTTCTTTGTGAAACGCGCCCTTGCCTCTTTTACTGTCATTCATTACACTCTTACATGTTCCTAGACCCCCTAAGTACCTAGTAAACCCTTCATCATCCCACATTAACTCCATCTATCCATATTCATCCACTAAATCCTTATATAAACACCCCTAACCACACATTACCATTTACCTTTTCTCATACCAACTATCCATTTCTCTACCCACTTCAGAAAATTCCCACAACCACCATCTTCTTAAGAAACAACCATGGCTGCTAACCAAGAAATAGATTACATGGGCATTGAGTTCCCCGACGGAGAAATTGGAGCCACCATACGTTCCAACTTCCACTGAGTATCCAAAAGGCCAGTCTACGCCACGAGGTATCCAGAGCCCGAAACTCTTCGCACCTTGGGTCTTCATGACAGCGTCTCGTGGATGCTCAGGAACTTAGGTATGACCCGATTCTGCTCTATGTTTAATCCTTCTTCCGTTAGACTTACCTATGAGTTTCTTAGTTCAGTTCGATACGTCCATGACCTTAGCCGCACTACCGGAACCATTTACTTCAGGATGTTTAACGTTGATTATTCGCTCTCTCATGAGCAGATAGCTGAATACTTTAGTTTTCCTACGGGTGAGGGTCTTGCGACTCAAGCACCCTTGGACAGTGATTGGGAGGAAGGAGCCTTCCAATTCTGGCATCAAATAACCAACACAAGAGCCACCAAATAGGAGGGCTTGAAAGCCACGACCATCTATAACCCTGCTATTCTCTACTTTCACCGCACCCTCGCCTCCACTATCTTCGACCGTGAAAACCCAAGAAACGTGAATTCTAAGGATTTGTTCTTTATCCACTGTGCACTTTTCCAGACCCGTGTAAATCCTACACCGTTCCTTCTTGCCCACTTCATTAGCATAGCAAACAGAGTCGGCGTTTCCATCTGTATAGGCGGTATCATTACTGCCATTGCCACTTGTTTAGACTTAGAGGCCGATTTAGAGAATGAAGAGAGCATACCTTGTCTCTATGCCGACATTGACTTTTGCTGTAATGTGCGGCTTGTCAAGAGTTTTCATAGTAACAAGTATCACTTTATGGTCTGAACACACGAGTTTCGAGGTTTTTCTTTGCCAAATGCTGAGTGTATTAATGTGCGTCGAAGCACCAATTGGCTGTTTGATTTAGGAGCCCGTGATGTAGAGGCAGAGAGCGACGAAAGGCACTACCGTGAGATTATGGGACAACATCCTGAGCAGCCCCGTGCTCATAGCCATGCCACTGACATTCTTGGGTCTAGTACCCAAGCACACACGACACCTTTTGCTGATTTTGCAGGTATTCACTCGTCATTGGATGAAGTTCTTTCAGAGCTCAGGCAGCAGAGAGAGAGAGATGTCGTGCGTGATGTGCAGATGCAGGAGTTAGAGATGAGGAAGTACGAGTTTATGGCCAGGGCTGAGACGGATTTGAGAGATGTTGTTTTGGAGATGGCGAGACTGCGTAGAGAAGTAAACCGAATTGCAGATTGTGTCCAGCATGTCCCCCAGGACAACCCAGCCATCAGGTAGGATATACACCATCGTGGAGGGCGTGCTCGCTATCATTGATTGTATCTAGGTTCTATCGCTCCTTCTTTCACCTTAAATTAAGACATTGAGGACAATGTCTAATTTAAGTGTGGGGGAGGAGTCGTTTATTGCTTTTATTTATTTCTTGCTTTCTAGTTTAGTTTGTTTTTCATTATCGAGTCATATGCACGTTTGAGTCGTTTTTACCTTACGTTTTTTCCTGTGTCTAATAACTCCCTTATTTGACCCCAAAATTTCAAAATTTTTGTTTAGACCCAAAGGCATGACGCGTTTAGAATAGGTTGTTTCATTCTTTGATTTAGGCTAGGTAGGCGGACTTGGGAAAGTTTTGAAAATATCAGTACCGTTCCTACACCTTAGATTCCCCAAATATGTGATATTGATTTAAATAGACATTATGCCATGACCTTATGCCTAGTTTCTTAGAAGTAACCTCTTGATTAGTTTATTCTAGCAGTCAGCACTATCCTTATGTACGAACTAAGTAATGAGCCGATGCAAATATGTGTGATCTCAAAAGTTGATTTATGTGATTTTTATAGAAGAATGCGAATGAAAGACATGTTCCCACTAAGTTAGGTGGTCCTCACCCGACCATTTAGCCTAAAGGTTCGGACTCTTGAAATTCGTAAGCAAAAGAAAGCACAAATGCGAAAAAGAAAAAAATCTTGTTGAATAAGAGATCATAAACACTAACAGGTTCGCTTACCATGTAAGTACAAAGGATAACGGGCTTAATGTGATTGCGGTCGAATGAAAAAAGAGGTGAAATAAGATGAAGGATATAGGTCTAGGTATAATTTCATGATTTGAATTGGTATTGCATAGGAAGGGAGTTTTCGTCCGTTTTTGTGGAGTCGTGTCATTACGGTATCCTTGTTTTCACTATTCAGTACCTATCTGTTTCACTGTAGCCTAGCAACCTTGTGCTTAGATTGTTTTTGTCGTGCCTAAGAGTCGAAACATAATGCTTACTATTTTATTGCATTGGGAGTTTGCTTGAGGACAAACAAAAGCCTTAGTGTGGGGGAGTTTGATGACTCGATTCCGTATCGTTTAATTCGATTCAATTCGTACGTGTTTTATCGTATTTTTATCGAGTCATTGTCATTTCGTGTATTGTTTGCTTATGTTTTCGTTTCTTTTCCATTTACAGGTCCTATATCAGCTCCATAGAAGAAAAAACCAAGATTTGAGCTCAAAAGAGAAGAAAAGTGGAGAAATTGCATGATTCTGCCTCTTCCAGATGAAAGGCGTTCGCCATTCCCCCCAGTTCAACTGAATGGCACTCACCATATCAGAAAGGAGGGAAATTTAAACACTTAAAGGAAAGGTGACCGTCATTTGCCCTAAGGCGACCGCCATTATGCGCGGGAGCAGTTTCCTTGATGCAGTTCTAGAAATTGCAAGTTTAGTTTTCAAATTTCAAATTTAACTGCTTGGAGCCAGATTTTTTCTATATATATAGCACCAGAGGTCTGCATTAAAAAAAAGCGAAGAACCTTGCGGAAGCGCTGCCGAAATTTCTAGCCTAACCATTTATATCATTTGCCATAGTATCAATCGCTCACATCGAGAGATTGATACATCTGTTGTACTTTTCGTTTCTAATGTTGCTGATGTACACTTGGATCATTTGCTTAATACAAGTTTCATTTTCTGTTTAATTACTTCGCATTTCAGGTTATTTACTATTTGTCTATTTTACTGCATTTTGTTTACTTGTAATTGTATGCAACATAATTTATATTCTGCATAAAAAACCCTAAATCTGATCTTAATTAAGAACCAACCAATATGTATGTTTTAAAATTCAGAAATGTTAATGAATTAGTGTTAGATTTAATCATGTCTGAGTAGAACTGCTTTGAGTCCGTAGATTGAGGATCGTCATTCCGACGGGACTTTGCAGAACCTTCGGTGTTTAACTTTTGTTTTTAAAGGTTTTGGTGTCTAATCTAAATTTAGGCAGCCTTGTCGTGAGAGCGAGGGGTTGTTTAATAGTGTTTCGTCAGGAGAGTGAGAAACACACCAAGGCGTGTCCAACAGAGCGAGAGCGTGAGGTAATCGCCGGATAGTAGGCATCGAACATTGAGCCTAAATGCAGCGAGAGCGCTTTAGGGACTCATTTAGTTTATGTTAGTTTTCAATAAAGCACCTCTTAACTACCGAGTGAGCGAGAGCAAAATCTTGGCGTCATTAGGCGTGGCTTGGTTAAGACCGCGAGAGCGTGAGGTCGAGCCTTTAAACTGGTATATCCTTCAGACTAATTTCAAGACCTTTGTTAAAACTTGGATCTTACGGAGTCCCAAAGAGCACGGAAATCATTCTCCGGTCTCATCTTTACTATTGTTTTTCAAATCCCGTTAATAACCAAATTTCTTTTACCGCCAAATCTAGTCTTAGCTTTACACCGCAATAATCGATCACTCTAGGTTAATTATTAGTCCCTGTGGGTTCGACAACCTTTTTGAGACTACGCGATAAGTTGTATACTTGCAGCAGTAATCCGACCATTACACAAAGTCGCGACCATGAAATCAAGGAAGAAGAGATGAATGAACCAAATAAAATATCGTCCAAACTCAAGGAAGAACAATAATAAATTGATGATAGGAAGAGAATTTGGGTAAAGAGACGAAAAAGAGTTCATGGAAACCTAAATGAAAATTTCACGGATCTATTTAGTAAGGATGATATAAGTGATAATTCCTCACGCCATGGGGTGATTGATCTATAGGTTTTGAATGTAGTTCCTCTATCAATGATACATGCCCTTATAATTATTTCGAGATTAATGATAACTTAGGTTCTAGAAGGAATTTTGATGATGGTGGCAACGGATCAGGGGTCACCAAGATGACGAGGATCTGGAGGTTCCAGTGGAGGATGACTAGGGGGATAATCCATTTAGACTTGACATTAAGGAAGTTAATTGTGGTTTCGTTTTCCCTGTAGCACCTATGGTGAACCTGGAAACAATTGAGAATTACTGGGGTGACACGAGGGCTCATGCTTATATTAAATCCTTTAGGATTCTAAATATTCAGGAATCTTGAGGGATGGTAAGGTTAAGAGGTACCTTGAATCTTAGACATGATCTAGAATTCATGGTCATTATTTTGTTTTTGTTAGTAGCGAGGAGGAGATGATTCAAAAGGAATAACAAGATCTAGAGTTTTCTGTCGACACAGATAAGTATCTTTGGGTGGAAAGGGAAATACTGGGGACAATCTCTATTTTTAACGAGGTACATAGGTTGGAAAATGCTCATTGGTACGTTGGCTTATCTTCTTACTAGTCGGTCTCTCACATAGAGCTTGGTAAGAGGTTGTGCAGCTCCTTCAATGCATGTCCGCTTCCTCTTAACGAGTGTCTCTTCTTTAGGATGCCGTTTATACTTTTCTTCAATGACTTTGAAGTGGTGGTCTTAAATCACCTAAAGATGGCCCTTTGTATGTTGCACCTAGTGTATTGGGCATATGTAAAGGTATTTCAATATTGGTGTGAGTGTCACACTCTCATTTTCACCCTAGCCCTTCATATCATACATTCATTACATCATTGTCATACCATGATGCATACCAAACATGTGGGTTTGCAAAGCAAGGTCAAGGAAAGATTTTTTGATTCAAAGCAAGTGTTTGAGATTGACTCAGTGGATTTTCATTTATAACCCAATTCAATAGATGTTTGACCTAATCTTGGTCAAAGAAGAGCAAGGATATTGATTCATTTACAGGTTTTTATCATAGGCCATTTTGAAGACCGATGTTATTTGGAAATTCTCAAGTGATTAAGCTTTGCTTCCAAACAGGGCTTGGTCCAAAACGAGAATCCTATGTCCTAAGTGGTCACATAACCAAGATTGGTTCATTGGGTTATTCCATCTTTTAAGGGAAGACCTACAATTCTAAACAGTGAACATTGTGGCTCATGTTTAAGCATTCTTGGATAATTAACAAAGCTTCAAGAAGGGTTTCCATTTTTACCTAAGCAATAAGAAGTGTATAATTCATTTATTCGTGGTTCTAGACTTTATGGATTCAAGCCACTTTCCATTCATTTTTGATTTTATTGTGTCATGTGGGATTCAAGCCAAGCCCTAATGTATAGCTTTTTCTTACTCATTTTTGAAAGTCATGTGACCAATATGATGTTTTTTTGCTTCATTTGATATGATTCAAATGCTAAACCATGGTTTTCCATTGGGCCATCAATATTTGAAATCAATTACAAGCAAATAATGGGTGCAATATACATGAATATGAATCAAAGAGTACAAGTTACACATGTTCATCATCATACTTTAATCCTTGAGTTAAGGCAAAATAATTTGATTATGAATAATTTGAAAAGTGGTTATGAATTTAAAATTGAAATTGGCAATTTGATCATGGACTTGATTTGAATTTGAAATGGAAATGAATTTGACACTTGAAACTTGTATGAAATTGAAACTTGAATTGAAACATGGAAATTGACATGAAATTTGAATCTTGAAATTTGATTTTTTGAATGAATTCGAAACTTGAATGGGATTGTAAATTGATATGCCATTGACTTTGTAACTTGGCCATGAGCTTAAATGAATTTGGAAAGACATTGGATTTGAAAAAAAACTTGCACTTTGGATTTTTGGAAAGAAAATTGAATTTTGAATGAAATTTAAACTTGGTTATGAATTAGCATCTTGAATGAAACTTGTAATCTCGATACGAAATGAGTTCACAAATTTATGGGATGGATTTGAAACTTGGATCTTGAATTAGAATGAACTTGATTTGAAATTTTGAATATAATTAGAAATTGGATGAAATTTAAAGATTGGTTATGAATTGAATATTGAGTTTTGAAATGGCACATGAAACTTGACATTTGAAAATTTGTAATGGAAATTTGAAAATTGATATGAAACTTGACATGAACTTGAATTCTTGAAATTTGAAAATTTGTAATGGAAATTAAAATTGAATCTTGGATGAAACTTGCAAATTTGGAACTTGATATGAAATTTGGAAAGAAACTTGAAACCTTATGGAAAGGAATTTGCAACCTTGACATGGAACTTGAATGTTAGTTCTTGAATTGAAATCTTGCCACGAATTTGAACTTGAATTGATATAGGTTCACAATTAGGAATTTAAATTTTGAACTTGAGATTAATGACTTGAAATAGAATTGAATTTTGAATTGGACATTTGAATTTGTCTCTGGAAATGGTCTTTTGGAATGGGATGAAAGCAAGTATATTGGAACGAAAAATTCCAAAAAAGATTAAATAGCCCCAAACAGTCCCATTTCTCAATCAATCACTCTGATCCAATTAAATATTATAAGGATTGAGAATCCCAGTCAAATGTAACATCAAGCCTTGAAGCAACCATCTTTTCTTGAAACTAATTTCCAGGATCTTGAACTCTTCATTAAAATCAAACCAGAAATGTATTGAAACCATGTATCAATTCCATGAGAAATAACACCACATCCTGATTCTATCTTGAAATGATAATAAAAAGTTTGAATTCTCCTATGACAAGAACACGAACCACATAATGAGGACTTGCAAATGACTTGAAATATTGACCAAATGCCTTGACTTTTGATGGCTTTGCAACTTGACTTCATCAAGTAACTTGAACTTGCACAGAATCGTGACTTGGATTCTCAAACACAAAGCACATGAATTTAATCCACACTTGTCTTCAAAATAGCCAATAACATAAATGACTTGATATATGAACTGATCTATCACTGCACCAAAACCCTAATTGAAAGTGAACTGAATTCTGATGATTCTTCAACCATGAAGCACTAATGAACATGACTCAACCTGACCACTTGATAAAGAAGCAAACCATTTTTCTGACCAAGATTAGGTCAAACTTCCACTGAATTTCAACCAACATTGCACACAACCTTGACCTGATAACTTTACCTGGACCTTAATTCGATCTTGCAAGGGCTGAGCTTAGACAACACGAAAATGAAAGCAAAAGGTGCCTATTTCGTATGCACAATGGTTAGATGGCATGAATAAAGGATATGATGCACATATGTTGAAAATGTTATGATATGTACTGATATGGCGATTCATGGTCAAAATTGGAGTGTGACACATTACAAAAAGGGAAATTTGAAGCTTGTTGTGATATCGTCGGTTTGACGATTTCCTCCACATAGTTGTAAGGGGGAGATTTGTTGGGTTTGGGCTCCCTTCCTATATGGAGAAAGACCCAAATATGATTAGCCCATTTGTTTCACTTATTTAAGTGGAGAGGATAAATTTAGGGTTGAGTGAGCTTAGACCCAAAACAATGTCTGAGGTGAAAGTTAATTTGCTTTGCACTGAAGCTGCATATTTGGGAACAATGCTTTTGATTCTTATTTATAAGCTAGTTTGTTTTGTGTTTTGCGATTGTTAGCACTAGTTTGTGAATCACTTTAAGACTCTCTTGTACCCTTAATTGATTATAGTGGAATTATTTCTTTGGTTTGGACGACTTGTGGTTTTTACTCTCATATTTAGGGGTTTTCAACGTTAAAAACACCAGTTTTCTTATGTGCCTTTATTTTCTCGATTTGCTGTCTTTTATTTGTTGTTGATCCTCAAGGTTCCTACAAGTTTGGGGAGTTTTATATCCGCTGCGTGTAACACCCTTCTAAACCCCGCAGAATAAATATAAATAAATCAGAGTAATCATCATTCATTTCACAAAAGGGTGTCACATATATTTTCAAAACATCACACAAACACCAGTCATGCTCAAATACACTTAGAATAAATTCATGCTTTGCATATATTTTCACATTAGCATGTAGCAGCGGATTTAATTCAATCATAATTGACTTAATGAAAGTCTCATACTCATCTCATTCATAATAAATACTTAGGCATAAAAGCCAAAACTTCATATAATTCGAAATAAACATAACAACATGAAGTAGAGTACATAATGTATCTCTCAAGCATAAACCGAAACGATCCCAGTGTTACATAATTAGAGCACGACTTAACCCAAAATAAATAAAGAAACTAAACAAGCTACTCCAACGGCTACCTCGCGCTAGAAGAAACTCTACTCCTCGGTACCTGAGCGATGTTGTACAAAACATCATTCCAACAAAAGGGCGAGAATTCACATAATTATTGAAATCATAAGATAATAATTAATTTAAATCATACGAATCTAATTACAATTATTCTCACACTTCAAAGTTTCATCAATAAAGTATTACTCAAGTAACCATACTATTCACAAGTATATTCACAATCCACAATCTCGCCAATTCAACAATTCACATAATTACACATAATCTCATATAACAAACATACACACAATGAGATTCCATGCAAGACTCAATGCAACTCATGCATGTGGTACCAACACTTATTATTTTTCGATTTTTACATTTAAACCGAATCCGTTCCCTAGACCAATAACACACAAAAGCCCATTCCCTAAGCTTTCGAACCCCGCTCTAGGTTTTGGACAAGTCACTAGCTCCAACGGAAAGCATGACCATCACAAGAATGAGCAGACGAAAAACTGCATCTATTAAATTCTCGATATCTATTTTTATATTTTTTAACAAATATATAAATATTTCGAAATTCCAATGGGCACTCTAAATTATACCAAATATCAATCTCAAACACAATTAAATTAACACATATCTTTCATGGAAAATTTGGGGGTTTTATCCTAAACCTATTTCTACCCACTAATTATCATCAAATAATCCCAATAATGAGTGAAAACCAACTCTTACCTTGGTTTGGATGATTCTTGAGCTTTTCTCTTCACTTCTTCTCCACTCTTCTCCTTCTCTCTAACTTTCCTCCGTTTCCAATTTTTCTCTTACTATCTTTCTATTCTCTTTTATTAAACCCTAAAATTATCTTAAAACAAATTAGGCCTATCTCCACCCATTCTCACTTACTATTCATACACTACATTAAACCCATTAAAATCTAGCAATTCTATATAATTCTACCAAATAGAATAAGCCAAATAAATTACTTAATTCAAATAATCCAAATAAATCAAGTAATTAAACAAATCAATTATTTCAATAAATTAATAAATCACATATTTAAATTAAATCAATTAATTTATATAAATCCAATAATTCGTATAAATTCAATAAATCAATTAATTAATTTAAATCGAATAATTCAAATAAATTAAATAAATCACATAAATCAACTAATTTATAAAATCACTCAATTAATTAATATAAATAAATAACTATTAAAATTGGGGTGTTATACTGCGTATTAGTATATTATTGTGTCTTAATTTTCCCATCATTTTTATTAGAAATGCGGGTAAACGAGTATGCATATGGCTACTTAGATATCCATAGGGTACAAGTACAAGTACAAACATTGGTGTATCAGCTTGGATATAAGGATTTTTTTAAAACTTCAGGTTTTGGGAGAAGTACTATAATACCATGCTCAAACTCTGTCCATTGTCATCCCTATTAGGGGTGGACAAAGAGAAACCACCCGGTGCTAACCGACCGAACCGAAACAGGATTTCTGCACCGGGTCGGTTTTCTTCAGATCCACGGGTTAGGCGGATTGAAATGTCGGTTATGGCTGGGCAAGGGTTGTCGGGCTCGGTTCAATAAGTTGGGCCCGTCGGTCCCCGAACCCGACCGATACATATATTATTATACAAAAAAAAACAAATAACCCACCTTAATCCTAGTTTATTTACTTGACAGTGTTTCATTTTTTATTTTCTCAGATCTTTCTTTTCCTCTTTGTGTAACCCTAAAATGTTTCCGCCGCCGTCACACAAACCCTAAACTAAACAATCTAAATCCTCCATCTTCATCGCTATTTACTATCGTCGACGGTTGATCAACGTTCAACTGACAACCACAACGAGTTCTATTCCATCAGGTTTGTACCATTTACTTTCCTTCTTATCAACGACTTACATTCTATCATCAACGAGCTTCAACGATTTCCCACAAGTTTTCGTCCAGTTCTTTCCTTTCCTGTGCTCTTATGCTTTTATGTTTTGCTTTGATTTGCTCTTATGCTTTGATTTGCTGTGATAACCATTAATCTATTGTATTTATTTTGAGAGGTAGAGATATGCAAGGAGCTGAAGATGTGGAGGGAGATGGAGATGTGCAAGGAATTAGAGGATTTAGAGAAATGCAAAATACCTGTAAGTCTATATCTAATATGATGTATTGACTTGACTTGCCTTTGTATGCTTTTCAAAATGTTTGTTGCTGTGATGTATTATGTTTGGACTGTGTATTAGCAGCTTGTACCATGTTTATTATGCCATTGTATTATCAAATCTGAGATGTACCTTAAGATCATTGTTTTCACCTTTAAAATCAGTAAGGGTAGTAACTCATAAAGGTGATTTCATTTTTCTCATTAATGATTTTTTTTACATAAGTTCACATTGTGAAACATAAAAGTGAGACCCATGAAATCTTTATGAAATTGTAGCAAATTATTTGAAAATTAAAAACGAAAAGGTTTATTATCTAATGCTGCCTAGAGTTTGTTTTAGAGAAGTATATGATTTTTGCTGAGAAATTAACACTATAAATTAACACTAATAACCATATAAATTAACACTAAATTAACACTAATAATATTTTTGCTGCCTAGAGTTTGTACAAATAACCATATAAAAAAATGTTGCAGACCTGTTTATGAGTGTAACATTTTATTCTTCCATGTTCTTACAATTAAGTTCAATGTTTTAGCACTAACTTTTGTTAATTTGTTAAATCATATACACAAGGACTTAATTTGCAATTTGCAATTAGTTAAAGCATGGACTAATAATTTATGATCATTTTTAATTTGCAATTAGTTTTATAATATTATGGATTGCTCATCTTGTTCTACGGTTAATATTGTACATTGGTAGTTATATTCCATATGTTTTCATAACTAAGTGTTTGCTATTAAATTTGTTGATCTTATTAAAATATTACAGTCAGATTTATATTTAAGTTTTAATTATAGTATTAACACTGGTTTGTTGTGTAGATTAGTAATTTTGCCAAATAAGAGTTTGTCTCTACTCTACAGAGCTGGTTTCTCAAGGAAAGTTTTAAATCAAGAGTGTTTCTTTACATAAATGTGAACACTGGGAGTCTATGAGAGACTAAGGTAACTCCAGCTAAATACAAAACTTTATGAATCTTGAAATAGTTTTATCATCATCTTTATATATGTATATCCATTGGTGCAGTAATTTTTGGCTACTAATAATGTTTTATGTGAGTATTGTTTGTCTATGAAAGATTATTGATATGTTAAATGCTTAGCCTTTTGAGTTTATTTTTGATCTAATTTTGGCTAATACTTTATATTTTATAGCTATAGGAACAAACAACAAGCAAATATGACAAGTGCCAAGTGATCCTGAAAAGAATGATGGATTAAAAGAGTAGATGATTGAACTTTTAAATAAGGTTATCTTGATACTTGAGTTATTCTAATTAATATCAATATTTTGTTTCACTGATGCGAGACTGATGCTGGTTTTTTAATGTTTTATTGTAGATGAGTTTGTGTTTTTAGTGTCACATTAGAAATTGAAGCTTGGTAGATGAGTTTGTTCCATATTCCTCTATTAACAAGATGCAACATATAATGTGATTATCTAAAATGTATGTCTATAAAAAGTGAGCTTGGAAATGGAAGCTTGAAAAAGTGACTATATCTTGAGAAGTGTATCTTGTGATAAAAAATTTAATTTATTTAGGATCTTAAATTTATTTGATGAATGTACCCTGGAGTTCTAATTTCTTAAAAAATGGACTGTCCTGTTTTGAATGAATAAAAGTTCAAGATAGCTCAATTTATTAAATTGAATAATGAGAAAAAAAATAAAAATAACAAATTAAGTGTGCCATAAAATTTTAACTGGCCCAATAATAGAGTTCAATGGCGAATGAATATAGGCATGAAATAGCCCAATTAATTGAATTGAAAAATGAAAAAAAAAATTCAAATTTTTTAAGTGGGCCATAAAATTGTACATGCCCAACAATGAGCTTAAACCGAAATAAACCGATCCAGATAACCGAACCCGAAAAAATCCGAACCCGAAAAAACCGATAGTTAAATTGGTCGGAATTGGGCCAGTATTTGTCACCCGAGGGTTGGGCCGGATTGGGGTTTTGGGCCCGAACCCGAACCGGCCCGAACCGATGTCCACCCCTAATCCCTATTATGGATCATTATTTTGTAGCTATTAATGAATTATTAGAAAAAAGTTATAAAATAATAAAATAAAATAAATAATAAATAAATGAGTGAAATTATAAAAGTATCCTTAATTTTGACGCCAAAAATTACTAAGAGATTGAACAATTTTTATTTTAGACAATAACTACTTTTATTTATTTTTATTAAAAAATTATTATCATTGAATAATTTGAAGAGAAGTTTAAAAAACAAAACTACTTATGGCTGGATTAGGAACGTGGATTTTAAAAAATGACACTTATGGATTAGGGATGACAATGATACCCATCCTCAATGGATACCTATAAAAATTATCCATAATAAATAGGGTAAAAATCTAAAAAATGGGTACGCGCATGGATAATTATCCACTAAAATAAGCGGATATGAGTGCGGATACGAGTACCTTAGTATCCAACATTCTCCGTACCCGCACAATATATATATTTATATATTTTTATTTTCATTATTATGCACACATGTCAATCTAACAATTTTATTAAATATATCACTATTAAATTTCTATGCAATGTTTGTTTATCTATTAACTTAATAATAACATCCTCAATTTTTTAAAGTGTTGTTAAAAAATTAAAATGAAATGATAAATTATAATTGATCGACTATTTTTTATTAGAAATGCAGGTAAAAAAGTATGAATATGGTTATTGAGGTATCTATAGGATACAGATACAGGTACAAACGTTGGTGCCCACGCGGGCATGGGCTCGGATACGAGAATTTTTTTAAACTGCGGGTTTAAAGACGGGTACTATAGTATCATTCCCAAACCCTACCCATTGTCATCTCTATTATGAATTATTATTTTTAGCTATTAATGAATTATTAGAAAAAAAGTTATAAAATAATTAAATAAAATAAATAATAAATAAATGAAAAAATTACAAAAGTATCCTTAATTTTAGGGTAAAAAATTACTAAGAGATTTAACAACTTTTATATTTAAAATTTATTTAGTTATTTATTTATTATTTCATTATTATTATTATTATTATTATTATTATTATTATTATTATTATTATTATTATTATTATTATTATTATTATTATTATTATTATTATTATTAAAATTTTTTGAGAGAAGTTTTGAATGTAGTGGAGATTATTTGAAGATGGATATTTATAAGAAATTAATTAATTAAATAATTACTATTTATTTAATTAATTAAAGAGGTGGGTAGTTTTATAGTAATTAATTAAATATTAGTTTTTAATTTTATTGATTGATGAATGGATTTATAGGGACTTAATTAATTAATTATTATTTTTATTTAATTAATTAAAGAGGTGGATGGTTTTATAGTAATTTTTATTTAATTAATTAAAGAGGTGGATGGTTTTATAGTAATTAAGTAATATTATTTATTATTTATTTTTATTAATTGGTAAAGAGATTTGATGGGAAATTTTAAGAGAAAAAATTATAAAATTATAATTTATTATTATTATTATTATTATTATATTATATTATTTATTTTTATTAATTAATAAAGAGATTTTTCAGAAATTTTTAATAGAAGAAGTTATAAAATTATAATTTATTATTATTAGGGTTTAATTGAAATGTACTGATAATGTAAAAAAATTTATATTTTTAGTTAATCATAACCGTTGGATATTAGAAAAATTTTGACTTTTATTTTAATCATTAATAGAATAATACCAACGGATGATAGTGATGAACTGACAGTGTAAAAATATTTACACCGACAATATATAGTAATTAATCTCTTATTATTATTATTATATTATATATGAGATGATATGATTATGATTATAATATGATATGAATGAAAAACGAGTATGACCTCCCTGTTTAAATCCGTCTTGTAAAAGTCAGAAAAAATGGAGTGGGGTAGGGCGGGTATAATTGTGGGTGCCAAAAATCTTAATTTGCCTTACACAAAAGTGCCAGCGGAATGAGGCATACTCGCAGATAGTGCAGGTTTTAGGTCTAAAAATATATAAAATTATGTTAATGTTCATGTTTGTAAAAGTCTAAAAAAAACAGGATGAGGTGGGACAAAAACATTTGAGGGTGAGAGCGTCCTCGCGGATAGTGCAAGTTTTAGGTCTAAAAATATATAAAATTTTGTTAATGTCAAAAGTATAGAAAAAAAAAAAAAACGAAATGGTGTGAGACACACATTTAAAGATGAAGTTCTAAATTCTTAGTCCATCTTACAATAAAGTGCGATTAAAAAAGACATAACTGATCAGATTTGTTTGTCATCCTTAGATAAGATTATATTATATGATATGATGATATGATCATATGAGTATGATAAGTTTTTTTATGCATAATATCATGCTTTTTAGTTTTAATTATTTTGTCGTAAAGAAAAGTTTTAATTATTTTCACCATTAACTAATTTTGTAAAGAATAATTGCATTTGCATGAATTGTAAAAAAAAAAAAAGTAACATTGAACTTGGACTTTAGACTAGTGAAGGTTTTGCATAACATAATACTAGGGTTTAAGCTTTTCCGGCAGCTCGTAACCCACGGAGGTTTGAAGCTGCACCGATGCGATAACTCTTCCGCTCAAAACGACAATGGCGTACGGTCGTTTATCTCTTCTTCTCACCAAACGCCGCTTCTCTCTTTATTCCTTAAACCCTAAAACCCCATTCTTACGCTCTCACTTTTTCTCAACTTCCCAAAACCCAAACCCTAAACCTTCATCCCTTTCTGCTCGTCTCAGCTTCGTCTTCGATCAAATCGACGCAATCGAAAAAGAACGTTCTCAGAAACATGAAACACTTCAACGAATTCGAGCTTGGCGTGATTCTAAAAACTCTCAAAACGAAATTACCGAACCCGTTTCGGAAGTAATAACAGCATCTTCGTCGAATGAAGAGGCGAAAATGAATAGTGAGCCTGTGGAATTGGTGAAGAAAGAGGTGGAGTTGGTGCATCCGTGGCCGGAGTGGATTCAATTGATGGAGAGATTGGTGCATCAGAATTATTTCGATCATAGGAGGAAGGATGAGGATAAAATGGTGCAGGATTTAGGGTTTGATACTCCTGAGGATGTACGTGAGGAGGGGTCTGATTTTACTAAGGATTTTAAGAGTGTTCATGCGGCGTGTCTCAATTTCGGGAAGGACCGTTTTGATTTGTTGAGGTTTGTACATTTTTAACTAAATTGAATTCATTTTGGTGTTTGAATTGATTGGGTTTTTTCAGATTATAAGAAAAATGACAATTTTTGATTAGTTGTGTTATTTTTATTGTGGCTGTTATTGTTTTGATTTGTTTGTTAATCCTAGAGGGTGTTATTTATATGGTGATAAGTTTGTTACTTTGCATTTCAATGGCTGAAGTTATTGATTGATGGGTTGATTTCAGGTCTCTGTCGAGGCAGGATATTCAAGTTTTGGTTGGTTTTGGATGCCCCAATGGGGACAGGAAGGTGGTTTTCTCCGGTAAACTTTTAAGGAAGCTTGTCCACCTTGACGAAGGAGATGTAAGTGTAATATGTACTGTTGTGTGTTCAACACAATTAAGTGACCGTTCCTTAAGTGCTTATTGATTCATTGTTATTTTGGTTGCAACAATCTCTTTTTGCCTGAGCTCTGTAAATCCATTTGTGTGGATAGATTTCAAGGAGTGAATAGGAATTTTGTTTGAGATTATAGAGGCGGTAGGCTGTGAATCTCTTCCTTGCTATAGTACTGAGAAGATATATAAATTTGTGGTGTCTATTATTTTCGCCGGTGGAGAAGTAGCTGAGATTGATTTGATTGTTCTGGTTTTTTTTCATTGTTATTCTCTCATTCACATTTGTCACCATTTTTTTTTGGTCCCCTTTTGATCTTTCTTTTATTTGGTTTTGGACTTTAGCCCAAAGCATATTTCTCTCGTTATTTGAATATATTTTATATATTTATGATACCGAAATTCATCGATATCAGGTCTGTAGTTCCTGCAGCTTGAGAAACAATTGTGACAATGCGTATCTGCTTACAAACAAAGAGGATGAGGCACGGACTATTGATATCATGCGAATGCTACTGACATTTGGGTTTGATCCTATTAATGGATCAGTCACCAATAAGCCACTTCTGAAGCAGAAGTCTGTCAAAGCAGTGGTTCGTAAGTTGCTTCATGAAGTTGTCAAATTGAGTTCAGTTCCTATTGATCCAAATCTCCCCCCTCCGGTGATAAAAAAGCCTCCACCAAAGGTGAAACAACCTCCTCCTACCCCCAAGAGACGTGTTGGCCGGGATGATGTTGAGATGAAAAGGGGGGACTGGCTATGTCCTAAGTATGTCCTTGGAATCTCTGATTTATTGCAAATATTAAATTTAAAAAGTTACCTCCACAAGTGCATTTCAATTTCTAGTGATTTTTCTTATATTAAACTCTTTTTACCAATTTATTATGCTTGCTACGCCATGTGAACCAAGTAAACTTCTTTTTTGCCGACAAACCACTGATAAGCATCACTGTTAGATATTTTTGCGCAATCTCCTTTTCGTAATTAGTGATATAATGTTGGACTGCCTGTCAAATTGGATATGAATAAGCTGCTTTGAATGACATGAGGTATATGGTTTATTTTTCTTTTTAACTGAAGATGCTAAATACTTCTCAGGTGTGATTTCATGAATTTTGCAAAGAACAATGTTTGCTTACAGTGTGATGCCAAGCGTCCAAAGAGACAGTTGCTTCCAGGAGAATGGGAATGTACCGAGTAAGTTTAAGTCCATTTAATGTTCTGAGGTTACATTTCACTGTTCAAACCCCTCATACGCATACAAAAAGAAATTATGTTAACCAAAGATTGCTAGATTTTGCAAAACTCTTGAGCTTAGGGTTGTTTTGTTTTTCATCTGGCAGGTGCAACTTTTTGAATTACAGGAGGAATGTGGTATGTTTTCATTGTGAGTGTAAACGCCCACCTGAAGAATTCCTCGAAAATAAAATTCAAGATAACAAGTACAGTTCCGGACCTAACTTTAATAAGACGGGCAGTCGCCAAGAGGTTTCCAATGCCTGGAATTTTGACTTTGATGACAACGAATCAGATGGTGCAGAGGTTGCTGCTTTTGAGTATGCAGATTCTCGTGGTATAAACAAGGATTTTCCTTCGGATAATAATGATCAGCGTGTGGGGTGGGAAGATGATTTTGGGAAGAATAACAGAGTGCCAGGGCCCCATGATGAAGAATATGTTAATCCTGGTCCTTCCAGACCTAGAACTGGTTTTGATGATTTTGACGACGAGGATGATATAGATAGTTATGAGCTTGAAACTCAAACTGAAGCTAGTAGTGCAAGAACGGAAGCAACAAAAAATAAATTTTCAGAAACAGAAGACTCTTTGGATTGGGAAGATTCTGAAGATATTGATGACAAAATGCATGCTCCTCATAAAACTGCTTCAGGAAGAATTGAAAGAACCCGATCAGTTCGCAAGAATACATCTTTCTCTCGTTCCAAGGATGATAAACTTGATTATGATTCCGATGAACAGCGGTCTATTCTTTCCAATTTCAAGTCTAGCCATGTTTTTGGTGCTGACCAGAAAAGGAAAGGGATAGGTCCAACCAAGAAATTAAGCTTTGGTTCTGAATCTGACGAGGATGGTGGCGCTGGCTTATACTCTGATGAGGATGATGACTTAAATGATGCATATTCATCCAGACAAAATAGAGGTATAAAACGTGATCCATCCAGGCAAAATAGAGGAAATAGACATGATTCTGGGAGAAGGAGCTTTACTGAAGACAGGAATTCTGGTGGTGGTTACAAAGCGAACTTGTTCAGTGATAGTGATGATTGTGATGATTCATCCCGACAGTCTTACAGAAATGACAGAGGGTCTCAGGGAAGTAACCGTGATCGGAAGAGATTTGATGATTTTGATGGATCGTCCCGGAAATCTTATGGTAATGATAGAGGATCTCGTGGAAGTAACCGTGATCGGAAGAGATTTGACGATTTTGATGGATCATCCCGGAAGTCTTATGGTAGTGACCGAGGGTCTCAGGGAAATAGGAAGAGATTTGATGATTTTGATGGATCAGCTCGAAAATCTTATGGTAATGACAGAGGGTCTCAAGGAAGTAACCGTGATCGGAAGAGATTTGACGATTTTGATGGATCTTCCCGGAAATCTTACGGTAATGACCGAGGGTCTCAGGGAAGTAACCGTGACAGGAAGAAATTTGATGATTTTGATGGATCACCCCGAAAGTCTTATGGGAATGATAGAGGGTCCCGAGGAAATGGCCGGAGCAGGCAGAAATTTGATGACAGGGAGCGTGGCAGAGGACAGTTTAACAATTACAGTATGGATGAAAAGGGTGATGGTGAGTTTAGAAACAAGAGGCGCGTGATTGAAAGATAGCCCAATAACTCCATGAACACATTTTTTGTCACTCGGTTTGTTGTTGCACATAACTACTACCGATCACCAATATTCTAATGTGCTACAATCCTCAAAAGGTCTGTGTACCTAATCAATTGAAAGAAGAGAAAAAGACATCTTGGGAGTTTGGCTAGAACTAGTGTTGAGTTGAGCTATCCATCAGCAAAGATAACTTGCCATATGAGCAGCTGTGCCCTGTCGTAATGGGATGATCCAATACATTGCCAGAAATACTGAATAACCACATTTCTTTCTTTTAACCAACTAATAATAGTGTTGTAATCTATCATCTATATTCTTGCTCTTGAACTTTTTTATATTAAAATACCCAGTTTTTGTAAAATTATACACCATAATTTGTAAAAGATATGTTTTATTTCTATTATGGATCACAAAGTTATTAAACATGTGGTTAATTTAAAAATTGGCAGAAACACAAGAATATACTTAAATTAAGGTGACTTATGAAATGATGGTTCGATTAAGGGCCAGTTTGTTTTAGCTTTTAAAAAATAGATTTTTTCTTTGTATTTTTGAAAATAGATTTTACAAAAATGTTTTTCAAAATATTACAAGTTTTTTTAAATTTGTTTTTTATAAATTAAAAAACTAATTTTGACATTCTATAGCATAAATATACATTATTGAAGATCAAAACATAGTCAAAATCACAATTTTTTCAAAAAGTTGTATTTCAAAAATAATTTTTATGAAAAACTATTTGAAATAGCTTCAAAATTAAGTTATTTTTTTAAATTTTGATATCAAAAAAAAATTTCGATAAAATGATGAAATATCTAAAATAACATTTTAAGAATAACTATTCAAACCAAATTTTCATTTGAAGCTTTTATGAAAAGTTTCTTTGTAAATTTTTTTTCCACAAAATTATGTTACACTATAAAAATTATTTTTAAAAAAGGCCAAAACAAATGAGCCCCAAGTCTCTCGTCTGTAGATCGTCTAGGATGTAGACATACAATCTTTCCCCCACATGAAGATAGAGGTGACAAAACGGGTTTTTATCACTAGCAGTAGTTAAAAAGTGCGAACATTAACATAATTTCTTTTAGGCTTAAAAAGTGTTGTAGATCGTCTAGGATGTAGACATACAATCTTTCCCCACATGTAGATAGAGGTGATAAAACTGGTAGACATACAATCTTTCCCCACATATAGATAGAGGTGACAAAACGGGATTTTATCACTAGCAGTAGTTAAAAAATGCGAACATTAACATAATTTCTTTTAGGCTTAAAAAGTGCAATATCTATGTAACGCCCCAGTTTTGATCGTTTTATTTAATCGAGTCGATTTAATTATTTTGAGTATTATATTATTTTTATTTATGATTTTGGTGCGATAATATGTTGTTCTGCATTGTTATTATATTTTATCGCGTTTTGGGAACGTTTGCGGGATAATTGAGAGTAAGGGTATTTTAGTCTTTCCCTAATTATTTACTAAGTTAGAAAAGAAAGAAAATAGAAATATAAGGGGAAGAGAGAAAGTAGAGAGAAAGAAATAGAAAGAAGGAAAAAGAAGAGAAGGGAAGAAGAGAGAAAAGAGGAAAAACTTGGAAATCAAAGAAAACAACTTCTAAGAATCGATTTAATCGGGTAAGGGTGCGAAACTCGATTATACTATGCTTGTATATGATTATGTATGTATGTGTTTGGATGATTCTCTTGCTTTCCATGTTTTTCACTTCTAGGTCGAAAACGATAAAATGAGTAGAATCGATGGTTTAGCGGTTGGAAATCGATGTAAATGTGGTAGATTGCTTGTTGACATGATTAGAATAAGTTCTGATTGATGTATGTTGATTTGGAAATGTTTTGGTTGGAAAATATCATTTTTGGGGTTTCAAACAGCGCTGAAGAATTCTGAGTTTTCGCAGGTTCGCCTAGCGAACCTGGGGCGAAGGTGGCAGCGAATGAAGTTTTCGTGAGTTCGCCTAGCGAACCAGTTAGCGAGGGTCGGCGAAGGTTCGCTGAGCTATTCGTCTAGCGAACTTTGGGTGTTTTTGATGTTGGTGGTTGCTGCCTTGGTTCGCCAAGGAGTTCGCCTAGCGAACTTTGTGTCTGTTTTTAGCTAGTAGTTGGTTCGCTGGAACATTCGCCTAGCGAAGGTGCTAGCGAATGCTCGCGAGAGGGTTCGCCCAGCGAACAGTGCTGTTTGTGTAATTTTGTTTTCTGCATAACTTTTGATCTGTGGTTCGGTTTGAGGCGTGGTTTGATGTGTTGGAAAGCTATTGAGCTGTACTTTCTTATTATGATGGTTTGGAATTTGTTAGCCGATTTAGTTATGTCGAGAATTAGGAATAGAGTCGTTTTGTCGACTTTTGTTGTTATAATTGTGTGTAATTGGTGGGTATCATGTAATATGCCTTGAATATGGATATCGTATGACTTGTATGATGTTATATGATGTGAATACCTGTGATGGCATGTTGTGGTGATGAATTGTGGCCGAAAGGCAAATAAATGCAATGTGTTGTATTTGATTATATATGCATGTTTATGGTTGCATATATGTGTGAAAATGCATTGGTTGTCATGAGTCATTCTATGCCAAGCATCATGATGTGCATTGTGGCTGCGTCCTGAGTGACGGCGGTTCCGGAGGGAATCTTCTATAACATCGTGAGCCTCGAAAATATGAGGTATGAATCGCCTGAGGACCTAAAGCGATGGTTATAGGCGATCGTGTGCCCGCTTGTGGGGTATGAGCGATCCATAAACACCGTGTGCCCGCGTGTGTGGTGTGAGCGGTGGGTGAACATCGTAGGCCCGACGGGGAGTTACAGTGATGTAACGAGCGATGGTTCCAGCAGAGTTCCTGAGTGGACTAGTATTGAGATTTGATGGAGTCGGTACCGCATATGCATTTGCATAGAGTCGTTGTGTCGGTATCTTTGCATCTGCATGAGTTATGATTGCATTGGTTATATGTGGGAAATCATGATTTAGTTGATTATGTGCGAGACATTGCGATATGCAATTGTGATAAATGTATTGGGCATGATTAACATGCAATTGGAGATGGATTAATTGTGTGATTGAGCTCTGAATAGCATTTGTGAATTGTTGTACATTCGTGTTAAATCCATTGAATTATGAATGATATGTTTTGTGTATAAACATATGCATGATGTGTGAATAGGTGATTATGTGAATATAATCGGTATATGCTTTATGTGTTGGTATTTGATAATTGTGGTGAAAATACTTGATATGTGTATTTTTATGTTGATATATATAATTATATGCATTTATATTATAATTGTGTTTCTCACCCTTCTGCTGTTTTATAATGCTCTATGAGGCATTGCAGATTAGTGCTGGAGGTCTTTTTGTGAAGCTTAGGACTTCATTCTTTTGTCAGTCGGCTCTGATATGTGACACCGGGTAGTTAGGGAGGCCGTTTGTGATTATGGCGTATTATGAATATGTATATTTTGGATTGTACATGTATGACCAACTTTTTTTTTATATATTTATGATAATCAGTTTTAGATTTTTCCGCTTTTATTCTAAAATCTGATGGAAATGTGGGTGTAAGGAACTGAGTTCCTCTATTGATTGCTACCCCACTGTTGCATATCTTTATGGGCAGGTGTTGTGTGTTTTGTTTCAATATAATGTGATTCTCCCTGTCTATGCCATGATAATTGAAATATACTCTGATGAAATTTTGAATTTTTATTTACTGCTTTAATAGCTTGGGGGGTATAGATTGGGGGTGTTACAATCTACGCCTTTGTCCCCTTTGTCTTCATTTTTTTGCAAAATAGACTAAAATTTTTAGGAATGTACTCTCCTTTTAGGTATGTACTCTCAATAATGCCTAGTCCCATTCTATTCCATTCTTCAAATTTTTATATTGGCCCTTATATATGTCATTTCAACCGTAAAAGTTTGGAAGTCACATTAATTTAAGTATATTTGGAAGTGATCTTGATGACTGATCAGAATCTGAAGTGGGCTAGAGATGACGTCTGCGATGTTGGGTGTGAAAGATGAGGAGGGGGTGTACCTGCAAGGCACTCCGATGCTAAAGTAAGAATCGGGAGAAAGAGAAGGCAAGTACAAAATGTGTATTTCGTAGGATGATTTAGAATACCCGACCCTCTCAAATGAGAGGGTTTTTATAATGCCCCCAACGCTCGGCCATTAGTCCCTATTTTTGGGGCGAGATAACCGTTTCCCAAAGAATAGGTAACTGCCAGAAACTAGACGTTAGGACGGGCAGAGGTGCCCGAAACTAGCCGTTGCCACGGGCAGAGGCGCAATTACGTGCACGGACGTCGTGACTGTTTCTAGATGGTGGAACCGTGCGTGACGGGCAGGAACTACCGAGGAGGGGCAGCTGACCCTTGGGGTCATCCGACCAACCTTGCCCGGTAGAGGGGCAGAAAGGTAAATGCTGCCCTAAATTGGTTGGACTTAGGCAATTGGGCCATTCTGGGAGCAGAAGTGGATTGGACCATGCCTAGTCATTGGGCCAATCCGGAACAGGAGCCCCTCAAGTCGTTGCTCCCGAGCATGAGAGTGATGACTTAGGGTAGTTCGTAGTCCCGGGGAGGTCCAGAAATGATCGTTGCCTGTCGACGAGATGAGGTTGTTTTACGGTGTCCGAGGGAGTCTATTCCCGCGGGACATGTAACGTTGTTTGGCGTGCCCGACTTGCGGGGAGTGCAACGGTTGATGTGATCTGAAGAGGTGAAGTGCCACATGTGCCTCGAGCCACGTGCTACATTTAATGCGTCATGATGGCTAGGCTAGGGTCATGATGATGCCCCTAGCTGCGCGTGCTCGTGCACGTGCCAACAGATTGTCTATAAATAGAGGGAGAAGCTGCTCATTTGCACTTTTCGCTTCTCTCTCCTTCGCTCTTCTGTTCTACGCTCCGCCGTCTACCGCTGTTCTACGCCGTCCAGCCACCGTACAAGCACCGACCAACGTTCTTCGACCCCTTAACTTCTTCCTCGACCATGTAAGTTGCTTGAACTGCCCTCTGTTATATGCTTTTCCACCTTTTGTTTTCTTAGAATGCATGTGGTTAGGGTGAAATTAGGTAGTGTAGGAGCAATTTCCGGTGACTGTTGGTGGCAGGCGGTGGTTTGGCCACTTTTTGCCGCTGCTAGGGTCGCCAGAACCTTAGGAACTTAGGCTTTTAGGTTAATTATGACGCTGTTGTGACTATGGGAGTGTTTGTCGCTGGTGGAAACTATGAATTTTCCGGTGTACTCATGAGTTTTCCGGCGGATTCATGAGTTTTCCAGTAGATCTTCAACTGATATTCTGGGTAGCGAACCGGGGAAGACCTCTCCTCGTGCTATAGTTGTGCCATTTGAGTAGGGCTTAGGTCGGGGATGTTGTCCTCGGGCCTTCGCGCGACCTTTCACTTAACTAGAGGTGGAAGGGTGGATTTGATTTTGTCATCGAATTCACTTTTGTCCTCTGCTATTTAGGTAAAGGAGATGGTCCGTGAAACCGAGGATGAAATTCTTAGAGACTTGTCCGAGGAGAGCTCCTCGGAGGACAGCGACACTGAAGACACCGCTACTCCCCGGGATGCTGACGAAACCCCTTTCTTGAGGACTACCGCGGAGGAGTGATCCGTCGCGGAACCTGGGGAACACGCCTCTGTTTTTGCCTCATACACCAGAGATACTTTCACGACGGTGGGGGTTGAGGGGGAGTGAAAGGTCCATTTCCCCGAAAAGGACGGTCGTATTTGCTCAGACTACGGGGAGAGGTTCCCAATGTACGAATACATTTTCAAGTTGATAGGGCTGAGGTTGCCCTTCATGGATTTTCAGAAGTCGATCTTCGTGCACCTGGATCTGGCCCCTTTGCAGCTACATCCTAAATTCATTTCCTTCATTCGGGCATTCGAGTTAATGTGCGATTTTCTGGAGATCGGTGCTACCTTCTCCCTCTTCTTCACAGTCTTCCACCTTCAGCGATAAGTCTCGAGGAGGAAGATCAGCTGGGTCTCCCTGAAGCAGGGGAGGAAGTTGTTCAAACCCTTCTCCGAGTCCATTAGGACCTTCAAGGAGAGGTTTTACATTATTGAGCCCGTGTCGGAGAGGGCTACTGACTCCGTCTCGACGGACGAGAACAGGGAGGATATTGTCGACGAGGATGGCAAGATACAGGGGCGGAGGTTGTTGAAGTTCCCATTCTGCTGGAGCGGGGACCATTTTACCCTGGGAACAGTTGGTTATACCGCCACCCTGGAAATGCTGAATAAGGATGACAAGGCCAACTTAGCGAAGCTGGTGGGTTTTGTCAACAGTTTTATCCCTGCTCAATGCGTGACTAAGAGCGGGGAGCCAATATACGAGGAATATGGGGGGCTCAAGGTGGAGACCCGTTATATCAATACGAAAGAGCTCCTCGAGTGTCGTACTCGGGATGATGCCCTATAATTGCTGGGTAGTCTTTATTTCTTAGCTTGTTTGGACTGTTATCCTTTCCTTTTACTAATGTGCTCGTTATGTATTTGCAGGTAAAATGTCTTCTGCACATGAACGGATGGTGAAGAATGCCCAGACGAAGGGCAATGGTGGCATCATAATCGGGAAGAGCCACCTAAGCCAGCGAGGGCCTCCTTCGCAAATGGGGTCGGGGACCTCCCCGTCTACTCCCTCAGCCGTCTATACATCCCCTGTGCCCGTTAATTTGAGGCCCAAGCGCACACGGACGGGCGAGATTGTGGACCTCAGCAAGGAATGGGATAAGAGTAGGTTCGAGCTGCCCCCGTGCCTCCACAATAAAAGGTTCTTTGCAGGTTCTTCCTTGGCGATTCTCGGGCGGAGTCTCTGAAGCTCAAGGAGATGAATCGCCCGAGCAAAAGCACAATGCTAGCTCAGGATGCTTCTGCCCTGATTAGGGTCTTGGAGATGGCGGTGGTCTACACCAAGGAGGGTTCCCGCAAGGACTCTGAGCTAACGAAGGCCCAGGCTACGATTGCGGACCTTGAAGAGAAGTTGAAGAAGTCTAGGGAGGAGCAGGCTAGGGCCTTCGAGGAGGCGCTGAAAAAATCCCAGTATGAACTGACCAAGGTCAACGGGGAGAAATACACCCTTGTCGCAGAGAAGAAAGTCGCGGAAGACCTGGTCGAGTAACCGAGGACTGCTACTGCCCCCGCTGAGGACGAGCATGAGAAGGTGAAGAAGCTGAAGACTCAGACTGAGTTGGTCGCACGTATCAACCAGGCAGAAGATGATTGCGAAGTCATCGCTGAGGATTCCTTCAACAATGCCGTGACGCAGTTGAGGATCCTGAACCCTGGGGTCGAATCGTCCACCGAGGGGGCTGGGTTCCTCTATAGCATTGAGGGCGGCAAAATCGTCATCCCCGAGTATCTTCAAATCAGCAAGGAGCATGCACAAACTCTCTGCGACGAGCCTCAACAAATGGACGAGTGATTTCTCTTTAGTTGTATCCTCGGCCTGCGTGCTGTATTCTTGTAACTTATATTTTGTATGGGGCATGACCCCTTGATGATGTAACAAGTACAATCGTGGTCCTTGTGGCCACTCTTATTGTAATATTTATTCCCGGCCGATGTGGTCAGTTTTGCACGATTTGTTTTCACGCCTGCCTTTACTTTGCTTTATTTTCGCGCATGGCTTTACTTCGCTTTATTTTTGCTAAGTGTTGAAATTTTCCCCGATACGCGTGTGCCCGTTATAAGGGTAACTTTGTTGTTTCGGGGTTTGCTCGACTTAGATGTGTTCGGCAGTGAGGGGAACTGGTCTAAATGCCTGGGTGGCTTCCGCGCATGAGGGCGGAGCTCAAGTCGCGTTTGAGGCCTGAGTTCGCAGCGTGAACTTTCCAACGCGAGCTGGGTGTTCTGCCTGTCATGGTACTTAGACGACGACGAGCTCGGTCGAGGGACCGCTGTCGGGCATGGGTTTTACTCGTTCCTGAGCAAAAGCCTGCCTTGATTGTTTTGATGTACAACGCTTGTACCTGGGCGCGCACTTATGGTCGGCGCGTTCTGCTCGTCAGGTCGACGGAGCATGCTAATAGTTAGGCCTTAGCTATAATATTATTTTAGCTTTTCGGCGTTCCATGTTCGAGTAAGTTCTTCCCCGTTAAGCTGTTCTAGGTAATAGGCCTCATTCTCTGTTTTTGCTCGAACACGATAGGGTCATTCCCAGTTCACGGCGAGTTTGCCTTCTCGAGAATCTTTGTGATTCCTCCTTAGGACGAGACTGCCTACTTGGAATTCTCGTCGTATAACTTTGGCATTGTGCCTAATTGCGATTTTTTGTTTTAGTAAGGCTTTTGTGGAGGGCTACCTCTGATCGTACCTTTTCGACGAGATCGAGCTCCTCCCTTAATGCCTCGCTATTTATCTCCTCGTCCAAGGGGGATTCAGTCCGCCTGGAGGGCACGTGTATCTCGATGGGGATCACTGCCTCAGTTTCGTATGCTAAACGGAAAAGGGGTTTCCCCGGTCGAAGAGTGGGGAGTAGTACGGCAGGCCCAGAGTACGCTGTGCAGCTCCTCGACCCATTGTTTCTTTGTTTTGTCTAGCCTTCGTTTGAGGCCTCGTAGGATTACCCTGTTCATTGCTTCGGCTTGCCCATTAGTCTGGGGATGTTCGACGGTCACAAAGTGTTATTTGGTGCCCAGTTGGGCGACGAACTCCTGAAACTTTTTGCCCGTGAACTGCGTCCCGTTATCGGTGACGATTGCTTGGGGGATGCCGAAGCGGGAAAGGATGTTCCGCTTTTAGAAGCGAAGTATGTTGTGGGCCGCTATTTTGGCCAGAGCCTCTGCTTCTATCCATTTAGTAAAATAGTCAACGCCCACAATCAGGTACTTTTTCTGATTCGACCCCACGACGAATGGTCCCAGGATATCCAGGCCCAACCATGCGAAAGGCCATGGGGAGGACATTGCTTTGAGTTCATTGGGTGGCACCAAGTGTATATCCCCGTGTCGTTGGCATTTGTCGCATTTCTTCACATGTTCCTTCGCGTCATGCTGCATGGTTGGCCTGTAATATCCTGCTCGTCGAGCCTTTCTAGCGAGGGATCTCCCGCCGAGGTGCTGGGCGTTGATCCCTTAGTGGATCTCGCGCAGGACGTGGGTGACCATCTCTTTCTCGACACATTTGAGGAGAGGGATGGAAAACCCTCGTCTGTAGAGTTTATCTTCGACCAGGACATAGGGGCAGGCTTTGCGCCTGACTACGTTGGCTTCCTTGGGGTCGGACAGTAGTTCGTCTTTGGCGAGGTAGTTGTAAACTAGAGTCATCCAACAGCTGTTGTCACCGACGACGTGCATGTCAAGGGTCGTGGAAGTTTTCTCAATACTGGGTCGAGGAAATACTTCATGGATGATAGGTTTGTTTCTGTCATACCCTAAATTTTGAGCACAAGATTTTACATCATTGTGAAATCCATCACCACAATTTGGATTTACCTCATCAATGCTCTCAAAGATTGTTGAGTGTTCAATCTAGCTAAGAATTAGGGTTTTGAGCCCTCTCAGAGCACTCAGGCAAATGATCAATCAAGAATTGACATGACATTCAACTTGTTAAACCTCTCAAACATCCACGAAAGATCAAGAGGTCTCCCATATCAAGAATCTAACACAAAAATGGAAGATTTCAAGTTGATCAAGCCTCAAGATCATCAGTGTCACGAAATTAGGGTTTTGATCGACCAAGGCCTCCAGAGAGAAATTTTCATATAAGCATGAGCCAATACTTCAAAACATGATTCAAGAAGTTCAAAAGGACCTCATGAGTCCATTCATAAGTTTAAAATAGCCTCAGGGGATGCATTCATCAAAAATCAGGAACTAGGTTTTTTTTACCTAATTCAGTCCCCAAGTTAACTTTTGGAGCAAGGCATGAGCCAAGACCTAAATATATGCTTTAAGGACCTCAAATGCATCATATTGATCCATTCACAAGGTTGGTTTGATTCAAAGAACTTGGTTCATAAGCAATGCAAGGATTCAAATTCATCTGGACCACAAATTAGGTTTTTTGGAAAAAGTCAACCATACCTTTGACTTTTGACCAAAACACGATCTCAAACCTTGGGGGATGATTCAAGACACTCTAAAACACCTATTGAATCCATCCATTAGGTTCAATTTAGCCCAAGGACCTGATTTCATAAAGGATCACAAAATCTAAAATTCATCTGAAACAAAAAGTCAACTGTGACCAAAACCAAGTTTGACTTTTGGGATTTTTTTTGACAAACATGGCCTCTCTAGCTCAAGAACAATGTTAAATTGTAATTTGGATCATCATAAATAAATAAAAAAATCAAGAAAAATGAGGTTACTTGCAAAAAAGGCAACCTTGAGAAACTTGAAATTTCACTAAGTTATGAAAAAAAGTGATTTTTACCCAAGTTTGCAAGGCCATAACTTGTGATCCAAGCAACCATTTTATTCCATACAAAGCTCAAATGAAAGCTCTCATTACATACTACAAAAGTGTCCAACTGATCCATGGTAAAAAAATGCCTAGATTTTGAGTTATAAGGCCATAAAGTTAGGGTTTCATAAGATTTGAACTTTGACACAGAGAAATTTTTTAGGCAGAATCTGTTTCATGTTTTGTCCAACTTGGAGGCATTTTTCATTATGATCCAAGATGAATCAAGACCAAATGTAAACATCAAAGTTGAAGTATAATATACAAGATTTCCAAAGAGTAGAAGAACATCCATTGATTCAACTTGAGCAATGAGTTATGAACCTCACAATATGCCTTGATACAAACTATTTTTTGACAGCATTTGCATATAACTTGTATCCCACGATTTCTTGAGCTAATTTTGGACACTTGCATCATTGGATTTTTGTCCAATATCAACCTAAATGATGAAGAATCTAAACTATGAGGCCAATTAGTCAAAAACCATATCCCTTTGGTATGTGATCATCAATGTTGCAAATCCAAAACCCAATTTTGTCATATGGCATTGAAAGGATGCATTGAGGTGTCATGAACCAAGCCATATCATTCCAAATGAGTCAAGCTTTTGCCAAGGATCAGAAGACCTAAACCTGCAAAATATAACTCAAGTCAATGGCTAGAGGAGACTTTGAACACCTAGCCATATCCATTGGAAAATAGGGTGATCCAACCCCCATTCACTATTCCTTGCAAAACAAACTTCCTCTACTATAAATAGAGGTCATTTCTGGTTGATCAAAACACACCAAAACATCACAAACATGTTTTCCACAATTTCCCTCTTGTGCATAAAAAAAATACATTTCCAAAGAAGTGAGAATCATGTTTTGAGATAGAGAGCAATTCCACTCAAACCAATGGTCCTAACATCTCACATACATCATATATGAATGATCTAAACACTTGAACAACATCTGTAACACAAGATTCATCAAGTTCATACCACATCCCAAAGCCATCTGCAGTTGGAGTCGTGCCCACCAATCCAGAGGTTTTCAATCCATTCCAAGCATCTCAACACCCTACTTGAGGTCCAAGGAAGATGTCCAGATCATCAAAAAACTTCTTTAACACCTACAACTAAGGATTCGAATTCCTCTTGCACAGGTAAGCCCGAACTCTTCAAACTTCATGATTCATGCATCATAAATGTGTTTTCAAGTTACCAACATGTTTATGCACTTATGTAGAATTTTTTCCCTCAATCAATTGCCATGTATCAATCGTGTATAGAATTTTATAGTGTTCTTGCAAAAATTAGGGTTCATCTGTTCTTCACATGATATCTCACTCTACACTTGAAAGAAATGCAATTAATTGGTATCATTGAAATCCTTGTTCAAAAGTACACAACATTCATGTTTACATCGTGCAAAATCATTTCGTATTGAGAGAGATATGAGAGGTTTTGCAAAACGGCCATGGAGGACACGCGCGAGGAAGAAGATGATCGTTGGCGCCATAATTCAAATCTTTTTTCAAATTTTGAATTTTGAATTATTTTCTTAATTATTTTCAAAAAATAATTTCTCCTACAATTTTAATCTTTTTCAAATAATTTCTTAAATATAAATACTTCACATGTTTAAATATTTTATTCCACACAAAAAATAAAAAAAAATATTTTTATTTGATATATTTTTGAATGTTTTAAAGAATTTTATTTTAATTTGTTTTAAAACATTTTTAAATAATTTCTTTTTCTTGAATTTTCAAAACCAATTTGATTTTAAATCATCATGTGAATAAAAATTCATTTTCTAAACCTTAAACATAATTTATAACATGTTTATTGAATTTTTTTGGTATTTTTTTTATCATTTTTAATTGATTTTTCTTTGAAAAATATCTTTAAAAATGAAATTAGGGTTTTCTTTTATTTAATCTTTCAAAACTTCA
Source organism: Lathyrus tuberosus (assembly GCA_022829125.1). Taxonomy (NCBI): domain Eukaryota; kingdom Viridiplantae; phylum Streptophyta; class Magnoliopsida; order Fabales; family Fabaceae; genus Lathyrus; species Lathyrus tuberosus. The sequence continues at coordinate 7,077,307 of JALAZF010000111.1, read as the reverse complement.
TTTCAAACACACTTGGGCCTCTATTTGAGTGTAAGACCCAACCCCCTATGTACATAAATAAATTTTGGGTCTCTGCTATAGTATAAGTCCCACAACATCTTTCGGTATCACAGTGCGATCACTGTTTTCAAAATAAATCATCCGAGCCTCTCCTTGAGTATAAGCCCTAATCTTTTGTACATAAACTTTGTTTTAAACAATAGATAACCTCCATGGGCCTCTCCTTGATTTGTAAGCCCCATACCTTTGTTTTCAAAATCATCTGGCTGTTTTAAACTGTTAGAAAACCACCTGGGCCTCTCCCCGAGTATAAGACCCAATACTATTCTTTCATTTAAAAATATATTAACTTGAGTCTCTTAAATAGAGTGTAAGTCCCATCATTTTCCTTTTTTATATAATAAAAAAGAAGATTCAAATTACCCTGGTACTAAAAAGAGCATTATTCTCGGTGAAACTACTCTTAGACCACTTGGGTCTCTCTTTAAGTTATAAGCCCCAAACTTTGTTTTCAATTCATTCAAATAACAACAAAATTCTTTTAATTCAGAAATTCAAAATTCAAAGTTTTCTCAAAACTTTCTTTAATTTCTCAAAACCCTAATCATACAGTGATAATCAATACAACCAATCACAATACACTTGGGCCTCTATCTAGAGAATAAGACCCATCACCTTTTCAATGCATACTCATTTATATACCTGTTAAACCATTTATCTGTATATACTTGTGCATACCTGTCTAGAGTTCCCTCAGCAAGTCATCTTCAGTTCACACTTAGGTTAAACAGTAGGATACTTCTAACTTAGTTCAAACAACTAGTATAAAGAAATTCATTTCCCTAGAGAGGATTAATTCCCGGTGAAACATCTTTTGAATTTCTTCAAATCTTAGAACTATTCAGCAAAGAAAGGATTATTTCCCGGTGAAACCTTTCTTGAACTTTTCTTAGGCTTTGACCCACAGGCTTCTTAGAAGTTCCCCACAACCTCCTCTTGGGCTTAGTACAAGGGCCCACAGGCTTCCTAGAAGCATCCCAACCTTCTCTTGGGCTTAGTACAAGGACCCAAAAGCTTACTAAAATCATAGGAAAGAGTTTAGTCATCTCTACTAGTTCAATCCTCAGGAAAGTCAAAAAACTCTAGAACATCCAATCATTCAAGGGTTGATCTTCATCTCTAGAACCCTAAGCCTCCTCTTGGGCATCATACAAATATCTTTCTCCAACCAGAGTCCGCCTCTTCTTAAGAGACTTGGGTAGTCTCAGCCTCCTCTCGGGCTTCATACAAGTAGACTTGGAAAGTCTCACCCTCATAGTCTCCTATTGCGCTTAATACAAGAACCCTCAGGCTTCCTAAAAACTTAGGATAGACCCTAGTCATCTTTACACAATACACTAATTCCTAAGAGAGTCAAAATCTTTGAGGCATTCAAGCTTATCCTTTTAACTCCCTTCTGGTCCTCAACAAGATTTGGCTTTCACCTTAAAAATCCCCAGCCAGAATCAAATTACCATCAATAAATCCCCAAAAGAATCAGAGCCTCATGGCATCTAATAAATCAACTCTACTCCAATCTCGAACAAGAGTTAGTTTCCCTTTGGATTTACCAACACAGCTTAGAACTTCTCCTGGATTTCATTAATCCTCAGCAAGAGTCAGCCTCCTCTTAGGCATCATATAATGATTTTCTCAGTTAGCCTCAATCTTGGGCTTTGTACAAGACAAATATAATGCTCCCCAGTTGAGTCAGTTTTCAACTTTTTTTTAGCTTCAACATTGGGCTTTGATCAAGGCACAAAATCCATTATCCTCATAGATGAGACCATGAGTCCTCTCTGTAGGAGGACATTTCCTCTATACATCACATATCAAAACAAACAATCAAAACCTTTTTCCAGATAATTGATGTAAGTGGCACACTTATTGATTCAAATTCCAAGCTGGAGTCCCTCCTTTATCCTGGATAAAATTTCTCTTTCATCTAACTGATGTAAGTGGTAAGCCTTTGGATTCTACACATCCAAGCCAATGTCCCTCTCTTAGCATGCAGAGATTTATGAAGGAAGATATGACATTGCTGGATTCCACACATCCCAGTTAAAGTAACTTCCCTTATAACCAATTACTCAACATTTGTGATGAATAGGTGAGATTTCTCCCTTTAGAGATGACAAATCATCTCTCTCAATCAACTTTTAGCTTCAATCTTGGGATTTGAACAAGATATAAATACCCTGTTAGCTTCAATCTTGGGCTTTGAACAAGACACCAAATTTCCTCCCATAGAATAGGAGGAATTACGATTTCTCTGATTTCCCAAATCTCTTTACGGGAATACGTAGGTATAAGATTGCAAAATCTTAGCGAGCACACAAATCAAAAATCTTAGGTCAAGTACCTTCCCAAAAACAATAGAAAACCCAAAAACAGCAAAAACATTTCCTCAGTTCTCACAAAGGAGAAACTTTCCCCAATCAACAACAGATAGACTTAAGAAAGCATTCAAAGCAGTAGAAAATTTGTGTAAATAAAGGTTCCTATAGATTAATATAGATGCTCTGGGTGTTAATAGCTTCCCTTTGTATAACCAAACCTCGATTCCAGATCTCTCCGCATTTGTTAAAGAAAACACTTACACACAGGGTTAGTTTAAGATATCTTCCCCTTTCTTTTAAGCTTCATAGGATAAATACAGAAATCAGAAAGTATCGTTAAAAGTGGTAGTGGTCGCGTCACTAAAACTGGAGCTACAGTTTCCACCCTTTTTCTTCGTGCTCACCAGCTTTGAGAAAACATCCGCTCAGACATTATGTTCGCGGGGAACATGCTTTACCTCTACTGGTGCAAATTTTGTCATCTTTTCCTTGACCAGGGTCAAGTATTCAGACAAGTTGTCATTCTTGGCCTGATATTCTCCTCGAACTTAGAGGGCCACTAGTTGAGAATTGGTGCAGGTGATGAGTTCCTCAGCCCCTAGGTCTTCGGTGAGGCGGAGGCCTGCGAGGAAGGCTTTGTATTTGGCCTGATTGTTGGATGTGGGGAAAGACAAGGTAAGCGAGACCTCGACGAGGATATCTTCCTCATTTTCCAAGATGATACCTGCCCCGCTTCCGGCTGAGCTGGATGCCCCGTCGACGAAGATTGTCCATTTGCAGGTCCAGCAAGTGGAGGACTCGGGCAATGTCATCTCCGCGACAAAGTTGGCCAGCGCCCGAGCCTTGAGGGCTTTTCTGCTGTCATACTGGATGTCGAACTCGAATAGTTTCAGTGACCACTTGAGCATTCTGCCGGCCATGTCTGGTCGGCCTAACAGTTGCTTCACGGGTTGGTCTGTGCTCACCACTATTGTGTGGGCCAGAAAGTAGTGCCTCAGTCTCCTCACATCGTTGATAAGGGCCAGGGCCACCTTATTTATCTGCTGGTATCTCAGTTCCGGTCCTTGCAGCACTTTGCTCGTGAAGTATATGGGCTTTTGTCCATCGGGCGTTTCACGAATGAGGGAGGCGCTGACAGTCTCGGTTGCGACGGCGAGATAAAGATACAAGGTTTCGCTATTATCTGTTCGGGAGAGGACAGGTGGCTCGGAAAGTGCTCGCTTTTGGTGGAGGAGGGCTTTGTCGCATTCCTCCGTCCACTCGAAAGCTGCCTCTTTGCAGAGGAGTTTGAAAAAGGGGAGTGTGTGCTGAGCAGACTTCACCACAAAATGGGATAGTGAAGCTAGCATCCCGTTGAAAGATTGGGTAGACTTCTTCGAGTTTGGTGTGGGGAACTCGGAGAAGGCCCTGCACTTGTCGGGGTTAGCTTTGATTCCTCGTTATGTTAGATAGAAGCCGAGGAACTTGCCCGCTCATACCCCGAACGTGCACTTCTCCGGGTTGAAACGCATCCGGTACTTCATGGCCTGCTTGAAGACTTTCCTCAAATGGTCCATGTAATCGGATTCCTCGTGAGATTTCATAATCATGTCGTCCATATAGACTTCAAGCATATCCCCGATTTCTCCCCGGAAGACCTTGTTCATCATTCTTTGGTAGGTAGCGCCAGCGTTTTTCAAAACGAAGGACATTACGTTGTAGTAATAGTTTCCCGATTCAGTCATGAAAGTTGTGTACCTTTTTTCGCTTTTCACCATGGGTATTTGATTATAGCCCGAATATGCGTCCATGAAAGATAACAATTTAAAGCCAGCAGAATTATCAACTAACTTGTCTATGTTGGGGAGGGGATATGCATCTTTAGGGCAGGCCCTATTGAGATTGGTATAGTCAACACACATGCGCCATTTTCCATTTGATTTTTTAACGAGTATGACATTGGACAACCAAGTAGTGTACTTGGCCTCCGAAATAAAATTTACCTCTAGGTGGTCTTTTACAGCTTGTTCGGCAGCCCCCATTTTCTCCGGAGATTGTTTTCTCCTACGTTGAGCTACTTCCCTAGCGGCGGGGTCGATGGTGAGCTGGTGGCAATCGACGTCAGGATCTAGGCCGGGAATTTCCGCGACGCTCTAAGCGAACAAATCTTCATTCTCCTGGAGACAGGCTTTGAGTTGTTTCCTCGCTAATTCGGGGAGTCCGGTCCTGATCTTCACTCCTCGCTGGGGGTCATCACCGAGCAGGACAAGTTCGAACTCGCCTTCCGGAATTGGGCGTGTCGGATGGGAGGTCTCGCCACTGCTGGTTGAAGTTGAAGGGCTGCTTGAACATGGCTAGATCCCCTTCCCCTTCTTTTTCTGTTCCCTCTGGTCGTCCTCGGAGAAACGGATGTTAAGGTCGATAGAGTCGACGCGGGGCAGCGACTTTTCCTCTTCGGAGCTGTTGGCACTACGGGAAAAGAGTGAAAATAGGGCGTTTTTTTGCCCTATAAAAGCGCTTAAAAGTGTTGTCTAAGCCTGCGCTGTCGTAGGTAAAGACGGTGCTTTTTTATTTATGAAAAAGCGCTCTCTAAAAGGGGACTTTAGACAACGCTTTTAAAATCGCTGTCTAAAGTATACGTTTAAAATTTAAATTTTTTTTTTATATACTTTAGAAAGCGCTTTTTTCTTCAAAAGCGCTCTCTAAAGGTGCTTTTAGACAGCGCTTTTGAAAAGGGCTGTCTAATGTATACGAAAAATGATTTTTTTATATACCTTTTGAGAGCGCTTTTTCCCTAAAAGCGCTCTTTAAAGGGGACTTTAGACAGCGCTGTCTAATGTATACGGAAAATGATTTTTTTATATACCTTTAGAGAGCGCTTTTTCCCTAAAAGCGCTCTCTAAAGGGGACTTTAGAGAGCGCTTTTTTCTTAAAAGCGCTCTCTAAAGTATACCTATAATTTTATTGATTTTTTCTACGTATAAAAAATCCCATTTTAGCCATTTTTTTATGCAGAAACCTGCATAGTTTCAAATCTGCATTTCTTATAGAATTTCTTGCAACAACATAATTCTTATACATTTCAATAAATAGAATTCTTGCAACAATAGAATTCATATACATTTCAATAAACACAGAATTTCCTTCTATTCACAAAACTAGAATTTACAACAGAATTCTTACAACAGAATTCTTGCAACAAAATTTACAACAGAATTTCCTTCTATTCACAAAACTAGAATTTACAACAGAATTCTTCTTGCAAAGAATTTCCTTATATTCACAAAACTAAAATTTACATTCACAAAACTATACATTCAAAGAATTCTTCTTAGAAGAAAGAATTCGCACAATTCTTCCGTAATATAATTCAATTGTTTCCTTGTGTAACAAGAACACGCCATATCTTCGAAATACTACATAACAAAACAAAATACGCATTATTTAGTTAAAAATAATAAATTATATGACATATCCGATAAATATTAAAATAAATCCTAAGTTATAAATCCATACATACCATGATAGGAATCTCCAATTGTTCCATTTGAACGATTTCTCTCATGAACCTCAAAACGAAGTACCCGTAGTCTATGCCATTACGCTGACGAGGGCACTACACATAGACAAACAAATTAAATAAGAAATAATATATAGATGTTTTGTGTTATCAAGTAGCATCACTAATAAGCAACATTGTGAAAATTAATATACCTCCACTTTGACCCATGTAACATTGGTTGCTCTAGCCCGTGCTACTCAAATCTCTATTTGTGCACGGTACACTAGTATAGCTCTATAAAAGAAAAACGTAAACTTAGAACAATGTCACAGAAATAGTTAAATATACAAATACACACGAATATTTCGAACAATCTCACTTACGTGTCAACCACATCCTTCATATTTTGATACGTGGACCAATCGGTATCCAATGAATTAAGATAATATACCACTTCTCTTACAGGATTAATGGCAACCAACAATCAGTGTCCACTTTAAAATATAACAAAAGTTTAGATGGATAATTTCTACGCAAAAGATACAAATTAAAGATTAGAATGAAATTAGAATGAAAATCACCCGTTTCCAGTATTATACGGTAAAAGAAACAGACTTTCTGTGTTGCTGGCCATAAATCTGTCAAGTAAGTGGCCTCTTACTTCTGCTACATTCATATCAATTCTGGGTGCATTAACAATGTTGCAACAGAAGAAACGGAATTTGTTTGACAAATCCGTCCCCCGCATGAATTTTTCATACATGCACCTTAAATAAAAACATAATAAACATTAGACTATTATCATTGAAATGTGTAAATAAATTGTTCAACTAAATAAAAAATAGATTGATTGGAGTACCAGATGTATGAATGCATAACACCGATGCCTAATTCAGTATGATTGAAAACCTGCTCCATGTCCTCTTTTTCGATTATCTCGGAATGAGGAAAACCAAAAACACCTTCGTCCATGTTGATTTGACGAATAGCACCTTGCATCAAATCTGACATTGACATAAGTGTTTCTAGATACGTCTGAAAGTGAGGTCTTTTTTCCTTCACGGTCCTTGTAGGAGCTTTTTTCTTGCCGGTCTGTTGTGAAGGTTGAGCAGGAACCTAACAATCATATAAGTTAGGTAAAGTAGAAAATCATGAAACTTTTGAATTCGGATAATAGAATAACACTTAAAAGCTACCTCTCTGCGTGATTCAACATACTCGTTTTGCCGCAAAACCCCTTTATTCTTTGCTGCGGGTTTTGTAGGAGTCTAACATTACCATGTAAAAAAAATGTAAGTAATGGTTCAGAATGATTTTCATAATCGTTCAGAATTGACATTTGAATACTAAGAGATTCGTAATGGTTTTCAACATACCTCATCACCTATGGAAATGAGGTCTAACGGCCATGCAACAAACGAACCTATTGCATCCCGCAACTATGTAACCTCTGAAACTGAGTCTGGTATCGGTAGTAACGCATCAGTATCTAAAGTGATATCAACCGACACTTTCAGATAACCTTGTGGGAGCGGATGATGGTGAAGTAACGCTCCCACAAAGTTATGCACTTTTCCCTTGCCAACCATGCGATAAGTCAGAAACGACAAATACAGCTGGCAAGATGAAATGCCCTAAAGCAATAATAAATATGTAACTGTTAATATGTATAAAGGTCAATTAAAATAAATGTGTTAATTTAATTAAAATAAATATGTGCTAATTACCTCGGGAATTTTATTTGGAGAATTGATACTAGCTTTGTCACTAGCATCTTTCAAACCGGAACCGCGCCTTTCCGCCTCATATCTCTCTTTATCCTGCTGCAATGCTTGGACTTGCGCTTGTAGTGCCATCACAGTTTGCATGATTTCTTGGGTGGTGGGATTTTTTTTCTTTGATTGCTTATACAAGGATGATGGAGTCACACCAAATCCTTTACCTCTCACCCGACCGGGATACTCAGGAATATTTAGTACTCGACTAAGAATGCTCCTGCAATCATCCTCATCTGCGGGTATGGATTTAGATAGATTCTCCTGAAATTCATTGACATATCGAAAATTATTAGTGGGGATTAAAAATTAATTATAATTTAATAAAATTTCAATTAACTTTGAGACATAATGTTATACTTACACATTCTTCATAAACATGCTGAACATCTTCTGTAACAGCTCCACCCTTACCCACGCGAGCTTCCTTCCACAAAACATGGTCTGGAAGTGATGATTCTTCACTTTTAGACTCTTCTAACTACACATTTAGTTAAATAATAAGTTCATCAATTATAACACAATAATACAATTAATAAAATCATAGCATTAATATATACTTACCAATTTTTGTTGTAATCGTGCATATCCCAAACGCCCTTTTCTGTATGGATACGCGGGTTTTGATGCTCTTTCGCGATTAATGGCACTCAATTTCTGGATAAAAAATTTTAAGTCATATCAAAACAAACTAATGAAACAAATATATAATACAATCAATAGACATGACAAGATAACATTACATTGAATTCTTCGGTTTTTCATTTGTCTACAAAAATGCCCCATTCTTCCAGTGTAATCACATCAGCATACAACGGTGCAAGTTCTGCTTCAACAAATTTTTTGTCCTCATCCCTAAGATATTTGTTTGATAATAAGGCTCTAAACCCTCTGTGTCTCTTTCCGGCCAATTGAAGACAATACTTTTTCCGGCTTTCTTCAATATTAAAGGACCTCTACGAAAAAACATACACATATAAACATAAAGTGTGTTAGTATAAGTAAATTAAAGACTTAATCGTCAACAAAAATCTAATAACATCAATCATATCTGGTAAGTAGCTGTATCTTAGTCCATATATTTTCTTTACCGGCATCCAACGATTTACTCCTCCAATTATCACTAGTGATTGGAATGTGCTGACGGACAAGTGAACCAATGTATGAAGACAACATTGAACCGTTAGGCTCAACTAGTTGGTTCTGGTCACTCCAATGTACATCAAATCTCATCCCTTTATCTCTAGCACGGATGATTCTCTTCATAATGATTTTTCCTCTTTTTATTTCATGTTCTACATTCGAAGCTTCATTCTGAGCTTCCTGTGTATCATGTGTCTCGTGGGTGTCTTCCTGGTTATTAGACATTTTACCTGTAAGAAAGAAAAAAACAAAAATTAAATGACAAATATAAAAATCCATAATCCATAATCCATTGAATGATATAAGTTATATATAATTATAGTGGCGAGAGAGAACAACTAATTACCTTTAGAGATGTAAATTACATTCTAACAAATGTTTGAATCACATTCTAACCAAAAAAGGAATAACAGACAAATACCAACATTTAAAAGTAACAAAAGAATTAGTCAAATTGACTCAGCTATCATCATTCATCTATGAAGAATCTATTTCGAAAATAAGCAGTATCACTTGTATAAGTGGTAACCAAATGTTTGAATCACATTCTAACCAAAAAAGGAATAACAGTCAAATACCAACAATTAAAAGCAACAAAAGAATTAGTCACATTGACTCAACAACACTGCAGCCAACGAATCACACTGGAAAAATATGCAACCACAACAAATGCAACATAATTGTTATGAAAGAATAGTGACTCATTCTTGATTAAAAACTAGACATTGGTTACATTCTTAAAACTCTATTCATATCACAGTAAATACCCTAAGAATTCCCCTAATTTTCTCTGATTCTATAATTTAAACAAAACAAGGTTGCATATTATGGAAAAATAGAATGAAAAATACTATTAATGTATATGACTGAAAAATACTATCTTGAACATTTTTCTACGAAGGAAGTAATGCAAACTGAATATTGAGAACAAACAGAACATTTTTCGACAATATTATTATTATTTTTCTAACAATGACATTCAATAAGCTAGAGTTGTTAAATATTGCTCACAAAGAAGAAAGAAGGACGATGGGAACTGAAGAATACCTGAACTGAAGAACAAAGGAGAGTTTCGAACGGGAACTGAATGTAAGAACGACGATAATGGCAACAGTGACGGTAACGACAAAGAACGACGTCAATAATGGCATGCAAGAACGACGACAAGGGTTTAGAGAAACGGTCGAGAGAGAAAATGAATAGAAGTGTCTCTGAAAATGTTTAGAATTGTTTTATATTTTAATTAGTAAAGGACTTTAGAGGGCGCTTTTCCTTAGAAATCGCTTTCTAAAGTGAAAATAATTAGAGCCCTATAAGAGCGCTTTCTGAAAGCGCTTTCTAAGGTGGCCTTTAGACAGCGCTTTTTAAAAGCGCTCTCTAAAGTAATACCTATAGCAGCGCTTTTTGGAAAGCGCTTTCTAAGGTGGCAGTCTTTTACAACACTTTTGAAAAGCGCTTTCTAAAGCCTTTCTTTTAAGGCGCTTTTTTTGAGCGAAATTTTTTTATTCTTTTTAGCAGCGCTTTTGTATAAAAGCGCTGTCTTTTAGGTGCTGTCTAAACATATTTTTGGCGTAGTGTGGGCAGGACAGGCTTGCTGGAAGTCTTCGACTTGGCGAAAATAGTGTTCTGTCCTTTGGAGGCTGCCTCGAAACACCTCCTCTCCGCTTCGATGTCTCCGTGCAGTGTGGTGACGAGACCCTTAGAAGTGTAGTACCTCATCTTCAGGTGCACGGTTGATGGCAAGACGACCAATTTGGATAAAGTTAGGTGTCCAAAGATGCACTAATAAAGATAGGGGCAGTCGATGACCAGGAACTAGACTTTGATAGACCTAGCCGTCTCTGCAGACCCGAAGGTCACAATCAGTTCCACATACCCCCAGGGATTTGTGACCCGTTAAAGCCTTGTAGGTCAGAGCCTACGTAGGGCGTTAGGTGTGTCTCATCCAGCTGGAGGGTGGAAAATAGCTGGGAATACATGATGTCGACCGAGCTGCCCTGATTGACTAATATTCGGCGAATGTCAAAGTTGGCCATTTGTTCTCTCACGAGCAGCGGAATGCTTGAGTTGGGGGCCCCATCGAGGAGTTCATCACGGTAGAAGGTGATGGGGACCGACTCTTCCCAGACTTTGTCGAGCATGGTACTCAGGTTCGAGCTCGTGCTGAGAAGATGTTCGAACTTCCTTTTGACGGAGCCCACAATAACCTTGTTGAAGCCCCCTCCGGAGATGACCATGGCAGAGGGGAAGGTTTCCCATGGGTTATGCGCAACGAAGTAAGGTGGGACGTTTAGTCCCTCGGGGATGTAGAAGTACTCAGGTCGCGAGAGGCTCATGGCGACCTGAAGGCTTGTCTCTTCCGAGGAATGCACCTCTTCCTCAACCTTCTTAGACTCCTGGGCGTCCTTCCGTGGACCATACTTCTTCTTGGGAAACTGTTTCAGATGCCCGTCCCTGATCAGTATCTCAATGGAATCTTTCAGGTGGATTCAATTGTCGGTTGTATGGTCATGGCTTTTTTGGAACCGACAATACTTCGACTTGTCAGTATTCGGCTTGACCGGTATCTGTTTAGGGAATCAGACCCCTGCTTGTCGGAACTCTGAGTTTGCTCATTTGGAGAGGATCTTCTCCCTAGAAACTGTTAGAGGAGTATACTCGTGGAAGCGTCCAGAGGGTCCTTTGTTGTCCCATGACTCACGGGGGAGGTTTTCGCGTCTTCTATCTCCCCGACAAGATGTCTAGGGGTCATCGTGCCTGGAGGACTTGGCACTCTCTTGGTGCCTCGAGTCCCAAGAGGAATTAGCAGCTTCTTTCTCCTCATATTGAATGTATGCTTGTGCCTTGAGGAGGAGGGAGTCAAGCGATGCCGGGGTTTCTATGCCAACCGCTTTGGCAAATTTTGTAAGGGGACGAAGTCCTCGCTCGAGCAAGAACTTCTTCATGTCATCGGTCATTGAGACCTGGACTGCTTCTTTATTTAACCTCTCAATATAGGCTCTAAGAGGCTCGCCTTTCCCTTGAATTATGGCCTCAAGGGAGGCTTCAGTCTTTGGGTGACGACGGGAGGCCGTGAAGTGTCTGGAGAACATTCTCCCCAACTATCTCCACGATGTGATGGATTTGTCGGGGAAATCTTTGAACCAAGTCATCGCTCCCTTCCTTAGCATGGTAGGGAACAATCTACATTTGATGGCGCCCCAGACGCCACGGTAGTCGAACAACGCATCGATATTCTCGATGTGCTCGTCAGGATCTGTTGTACCGTCATAAGTGCCCAGAGTCGGTGGTTTCTCCAGCCCCTTTGGCAGGCGCATGACCATGATTTCCTGAGACAACGGGCCGCGAGGCTCGTCATCGCTGCTGCTGCTGGACCACGACGGGGAACAGCTATTTCGCCTAAGGGTAGGACGACAATCTCGACGGGGAGATGGGGTTCGTGCCCGATCCTTGGATCTGAACGGAGGCAAACGCTAGGGCTCTGATCGCTGGTCCCTTTTGGTCCTCTTGGTTCCCGGGGAGTAGTGGCTCCGTGGGAAGATGCGGTAGCGCTTCCTGATTGCCCGGGACTCTGGCTCAGGTGGTTCCCGACGGTCTCTTTCACGTCGGGGAGGTGGACTTTGAGATCTTTGGCGTTTTTTCCTTAGTGGAGGGGATCTTGACCGGTTGGACTCTTTTAGGGCTCCAATCCCCGCGTTCTGTTGGAGGATTAGGAGGTTGGTCTTGTTGAGGGCTTCAAGGAGGGCCGCCATGGCCAAGTCGTTGTTGGGCAGAACTGGGATAGGCTGGCGGTCTTAAGAGGGTTGGTCATAAACGTGATTAGCGCAAACGGGGGAGTGAGACACGGTGGCTCCATCTCTCGGCTGATGGGCGTCGCCCCCAAGAAAGGGTGCAGCTCTGTCAGTGTCGGTCTTGCTGACGGGGAGAAAAGCAGAGTTATGAGCATCGTGGACACGATCTTAGCTTGCCATGATCAGAATCTTGGAATGGCTGTTTTGGTCTTGAATCTACGATGGAAGAAAGACGGGGATAACAGAGTTTCCCACAGACTGCGCCACTGATCTTAATGGCTGATCAGAACTTGAAGTGGGCCAGAGATGACGTCTTCGATGTTGGGTGTGAAAGATGAGGATGGGGTGTACCTGCAAGGCACTCAGATGCTAAAGTAAGAAACGGGAGAAAGAGAAGGCAAGTACAAAATGTGTATTTCGTAGGATGATTTAGAATACCTAACCCTCTTAAATGAGAAAGTTTTTATAATGCCCCAAGCACTTGGCCATTGGTCCCTATTTTCGGGGCGAGATAATTGTTTCCCATAGAATAGGTAACTGCCAAAAACTAGCCGTTAGGACGGGCAAAGGTGCCCGAAACTAGTCATTGCCACGGGCAGAGGCGCGGTTGCGGACATGGGCGTCGTGACTGTTTCTGGATGGTGGAACCGTGCGTGACGTGCAAGAACTGTCGAGGAGGGGCAATGTTGCCTCTTGGGGTCATCCGACCAGCCTTGCCCGGTAGATGGGAAGAAAGGTAAACGCTGCCCTAAATTGGTTAGACTTAGCCAATTGGGCCGTTCTGGGAGCAGAAGTGGATTGGACCATGCCTAGTCATTGGGCCAGTTCGAAATAGGAAGCATATGGAGGGTTCATCATATAAGTCATTTCTATATAGTCCGATTGAATAATTAGGGTTTCAAGAAGAAGAGAAAATATTATTGAATAAAAACTACATATTATATATATATATATATATATATATATATATATATATATATATATATAGAGAGAGAGAGAGAGAGAGAGAGAGAGAGAGAGAGGCAACCAAGGCCCTAGCCCAAAACATACAACCCAAATCCACTTCGACATAACAACTATATGTTGTATTTGACAGACATCTACATTGACTAGGTTACATAACCTTGTCGGACACAAAGTATACTTCCTACTTGGACTAGGTTAGACACTCCTCAGTCGAAAACAACTTTCTACTAAACAATAATTACAAATTCTAATACACCCCATAATTGATGTTTTCAAGACTTCTCATCCCGATGATTCTCTTCAACTCATCGAATCTGACTTTCTTCTGGGGTTTGGTGAGTATGTCATCTAGTTATCATTCATTCTTGCAATGCTCAAGTTCAAGATTTCCTTTGTTAACTTGATCCCTCAGAAAATTATACCCCATATCTATGTGTTTACTTCGACCATGACACATAGGATGATTCGCCAGATTAATAGCTGGCTTCTTGTCAAAGAACAACTTTATTTTCTTATGTTCCTTTATCTTGAGCTTTTCGAGCAACACCTCTATCCATGCTGCTTGACATGATGCATATGATGCAACCACATACTCAACTTCATAAGATGACGAAGCCACAATGCTTTGCTTTCTTGAACTCCATGAGATTGGGGCACCTTCAATCCTGAATATGTAGCATGCAATACTCTTATTCTCGTCTTGATCTCCATTGAAATCTGAATCAGTGTATTCATATATCTTTGAATCTATGCCGGTCTTCTTTTTTCTCGGCATCAACATGCCATGATCAATCGTACATTTGATGTGTCTCAACACTCTATTGACTTCTGTTATATGACGTTCTTGAGGCTTCTCCATGAACCTGCTCAATAATCCGACACTTTGGCAAATGTCTGGCCTGGTACAACAAAGATACCTCAAGAATCCAATGATTTATTTCTACATTGTTTCACTTACAAACTCATAATTTGTTTCCATTCTCGATTTTGTTCTAGTCTCCAACGGTTTAACAATTGCATTACCATTACTCATCTTGAACCTCTTCAAGATGTCTTAGGCATACTTCATTTGGTGCAGAAACACTCATTCACTCGTGTCTTTAAATTCCATCCCTAGAAAATATGACAAGTTTCCTAGGTCGGACATTACAAACTCCTTCATTAGCTTTAACTTGACGCCTTTGATTTTCGCCTCATCTTCACCTGTAATGAGCTGGTCATCCATATACAAGCATACAATGACTCGACTGAGTCGGCTTGCACTGTTGACATACACTCCATATTCTGAGACACATTTTGAGAAACCTATTTCTATCATGAAGCTATCTATTCTTTTGTTCCAAGCTTTTGGACTTGCTTTAAACCATAGAGTGCCTTCCGCAATTTATATACCTTCGACTCATGCCCTTTGGTTTCAAATCCTGGTGGTTAACTGACACATATTTCTTCTTCCAAAGGTTCATTCTGAAATGTTGACTTTACATCTAGTTGACGTATCTTCCATCATTTGTATGATACACTCGACACTACAAGTCTGATGGTTTCCAGCCTTGCCACAGGTGCATAAACTTTGTCGAAATCAATACAAGGTTTTTGCAAAAACCTCTCGCCACTAGTCTTGCCTTATGCTTGGAAATTTCACCGTTTAACCTTTGTTTTAACTTATAAATCCACTTCACATAATTGGCTTCTTGATTGTGTCATACCCCAAATTTTAACCACTAAGATTCCCATCATTGTGTTAATCATCATCACAATATGGATGAACCATCATGCCTCATCAAATGCCTCAAGGGTTGTTGAGCATTCACTACAATCAAAATTAGGGTTTTAAGCCCTCTCATAGCCTTAGACAAATGATCAATCAAGGAATGACATGATCTTCAACTTGTCTAGCCTCTAAAATATCAACAATGGATCAAAAGGACTCCCACTTCAAGGATTAAGCACAAGGCTGCTCCTTTCTAGGTGGATCAAGTCTCAAGATCGACAGTGTCACCAAATTAGGGTTTTGGTCGACCAGGGCCTCTAGATGGAAAATTTTCATCTGGGCACAAGCCAAAGATCCAAAACATAACCTAATATACTCCATGGAACTTCATGGACCCAATCATCAAGTCAATTTTGCCTCAGGGGATGCATTCATCAAAAATCAGGAATTAGGGTTTCTTGACCTAATTCACCCCTAAGTTGACTTTTGGGACAAATCATGAGCCAAGACCTTAAGACATGATTTGAGGGTCTCTAATATACTATATTGATCCATTTTCAACAATGGATTGATCCAAGAAGCTTGAGCAACAAGTCTCAATTTCATCTGCACCAAAATTAGGGTTTCGCGAGGGAAGTCAACTGTAACTTTGACTTTTGACCAGGACATGCTCCCAAACCCTAAGACATGATTCAATATACCCTATTACACCCATGGAACATGTCCATCAAGTTTGATTTAGGTCAAGGACATGATTTCCTAAAGAATTGCACAGTTTGGAATTCATCTGATAAAAAGTCAACTGTGCACAAAAGTCAACTTTGACTTTTTGAGATTTTTCACAAAAATGGATTTTTAACCCTAAGATGATGTTAATGTATGATTTGAATCATCATTCATCAAGAAAAATCAAAGAAAGTGGGATAACTTGAAAAAGGGGTAACCATAAAAACTTAGAAAAATTTCTAAGTTATGGAAAAAGTGACACTAATGTGCCAACTTTGGAGGACCATAACTCCTAAACCACAAGGCCATTGTTCCCCATTCAAAGCTTGATTTGTAGATCACATTGCCCTCTACAAAAGCTTCATACTGGCCTATGTCCAAATTTCTCATGGATTTTGAGTTATGGAGTGATCAAAATCAAGAAAAGTCCTTTGTTCCAACACTTAGTGAAAATTTCACTAAGTCAGATTTTGCCTTACTTTTTCCTAATGTAGGGGGATTTTTCACTTGGATTCAAAAGAGATCAAAACCAAACATGTTCAAACAGTTGTTGTATCATGTAAGGGCTTTCCAAAATGGCCAAGAACATTACCAAATTCAATTTGTGCTATGAGATATGACATTGGCAAGATGCCTTGCTGAAATCTGCCAAGGCAAGGCAGATTTTTGCACTTTTGGTCGATTTGCCAAAATCAGCCAAATCCAAACACTCCTATCCACTTGGACACCTCTGAGGATTGAATCTAAAGGGGATAATCACTGAGCCAAGCCTCCAAAGTCTTTGGAACAAGAAATAACATGTTGAACCTAGAATTGCCAAAATAGGGACAAGACTCCAATTTTGGATTGGAGCATTCAATGGAAGCATCAAGGTGGCATGGACTGAGCTCTTAGCAACTGAATTCAGTCAAGACTTATCCAAGACCAAGGGAACCAGCAGCCTGTGCCCTAACCTCTAGTCAATGGTTAGAGGAGACTTGGATTTTCATTTGCCAACATTGGCCAAACCTACTCAGCAGTTGCCATTCAATATTCATTGCAAAACAAACTTGCTCTACTATAAATAGAGCTCAATTGTGATCAGTGTGAGTACACCAAAGCCATCAAACAGATGCTTTCCTCAAAATCTCTTCTTTCACTCCAATTTTGCCTTCTAAGGCAAGTCACTATCGGGTTTTGAGTTTAAGAGCTTCTCTAATCAAACCAATCACACACACACACCTCATATACATCACATATGAGCTGATCAAACACTTAAACAACAACTGGAACACTGATTTCTCAGAATCACCAGTCAATTGCTCAAGGTTTTAACCAAGTTGCAGTTGAGATGCCATGAAGTGATCCAGCCAGTTTCAATCAAGTCCAAGCATTCAAACACACTCCATAGGGTGTAGGGAAGCTATTCAGATCATCACAACTCATCTGTAACACCTCCAACTCAGAAATCAATTTGCTCTTGCTGTCACGACCTAGAGCTAAGCCTAAACTTGGTCATCTCTCAACCTATGCATATTTCCTCGCACAATACTTTTGCCAAATGTTCATAATCATGCATGGAAATTTTCCCCTCAATTAATTGCATTGTTTGAATCGTGTATCAAAAATCCCAGCCTTCATGCAGAAATTAGGGTTCTTGAGGATTTTTCGTGATTTCTTGTTTTATGCTTAATTTAAATGAAATTAATTGTCATAGACATGATCGTGAGGTTGAAACGAGTTGATTGGTATGTGGATTGCATGATATGATCAAGTATTCAGTGAGATTGGAGAGAAAATGCAAATCTGGGCAAACCCAGAACACGCGCGTGTTCTTGGCGCCATTTTTTGAAAATTCAAATATTTGAATTTTGTGATTTTATTTAATTGATTCAAAAATTAATTTCTCTCTGAGTTTTAATGATTTTGAGTTGATTCTTTTTTTAATAATTCACAAAAATGTTGAAATATTTTATTTTCCCAAAAAATCCCAAAAATATTATTTATTTCATATAATTGATATTTTTTAAAAGAATTAATATTTTAATTATTTTTGACATTTAAAATATTTTTTCCCTCTTGATTTTGTAAAGATTAATGACTTCTAATTATTTTGTAGGTCAATAATTGATTTTTGAAGCATTAATATAATTTGTTTCCCACATGTTAAACAATTTTTTATCATTTTAATTGAATTTTTATTCAATTAAAATACATTTTGGAAATAAATTAGGGTTTTTGATTAATTCAACCCTCATACATCATTTTCAAAACGTTTTGGACCTCTATTAGAGTGTAAGACCCAACCCACTTGTACAAAAATATTTTGGGCCCCACTTATTGTATAAGTCCCTCTGTACATTTTTAAATTCGGCACGTTCGTCGCCAGTTTAAAAATAAACCATCTGGGCCTCTCCTTGAGCTATAAGACCCATTCACAACTTTTGGGCCTCTAATAGAGTGTAAGACCCAATCCCCTTTTAACCAAAAACAACTTTGGGCCTCAGATATTGTATAAGCCCCTTCGCGTTAAAAGAAAATCTCGGCGCGATCGCCATTTTAAACGAAAAATCATCTGGGCCTACCCTCGAGTAGTAAGACCCATTTCTTTTCTTTAAACTTTTTGGGCCTCTTGAGAGAGTGTAAGACCCATCCCTTTGTACAGAAAAATAATTTTTGGGCCTCAGTCACTTGTATAAGTCCCTCTGTACAAATTCAAACAGTGCGCTCACTGATAAAACCCTGGGCCTCTCCTTGAGTTGTAAGCCCCAAATCTTTCTTTTTCAAAGCATTTTCTCCTTTGATTTTGAATATACTGTTGTTTTCAATCTTTCTTTGTTGAACAACTAACCAAACAGCATGGAAGCTCTACAACCGAGTAAGTGTTTACACGCTTTCATTTACCGCTTTCATATACATATAACTATATTGTGGGGCTGTTTCGCTGTAAGTCTTCTTTCATAAACTCATATCAACTACGTAATAATAATATAGATATTTAGAGTTTCCCCGGCAACTACGTCTAGCATTAAGCCCGTTGATCACTCTTAAATAGTCAAAACTAGATCCCCGTAGGATTACCAGACACAGTCTTCCCTCCTCTTGGGGTTAAACAATATGGAGACATGAAAGACAGCATTCTCGGCGAACCCTATCATAGACTGTCACTCGTAGAAGTTGTCAATAAACTATATTCCCCAGAGATGATCTTTTCTCTATGAATGGCATCTCTTGAGTTTCTTCCAAATTCTCGGACTTTCCTGGCTTGATCTATTCCTCGTGAATAGCCTGTCTTGAACTTCTCGGGGTTTGGGGACCCACAGGCTTCTTAAAAGCACTTGTCAAGAAACTCTATTCCCCAGAGATGATCTTTTCTCCGTGAATGGCATCTCTTGAGTTTCTTCCAAATTCTCGAACTTTCCTGGCTTGATCTATTCCTCATGAATAGCCTGTCTTGAATTTCTCGGGGTTTGGGGACCCATCGGCTTCTTAAAAGCATCGGCCTCCTCTTGGACATCGTACAAGGACCCACAGGCTTCCTAAAAGCATCCCACCTCCTCTTGGGCGTTGTACAAGCACCCGTCGGTTTCTTAGAAGTATTCACAACCTCCTTTTAGGCTTCGTATAATGATCTCTTCCTCTGGGAATGATAGCCTCCTCTTGGGCTTCGTACAAGGACCCGTCGGCTTCTTAAAAGCATTCTAGCCTCCTCTTGGGCTTCGTACAAATTATCCCGATGACCTCCTAAAGGTATAGGAACATAACTTAGTCATTTTCATAGAACAGTCCTTTCAAAGAGTCTACTACTATTTCTCAAAGCATAGTACAAAAGATGAAACTCTAGACTTGGACAGTCTAATTTCCTTGAGTCTCCAAGACATTCTCAAGCACCCTTCAAGAATAGGAAGGAACTCCGTAGACTCGGACAGTCTCAATACCCTTTGCATTTCCCATTTCCTCAAAGAAAAGGAAATATCCCTGAATCAAATCCTTGAGTACAGTGTTACTCATATAAGAACTGATTTTCTCTTTAAAATCAGTATACTGGATCTGTCACTCAACTGAAACTGTTACAATAGCCTCTTCTTGGGCTTTGTACAATGATTCTCTCCAGCGAAGCAAACGTTTAGCCTCTCTCTCGGGCTTTATACGAGATACAAAAAGGTTCTTATTGAGCCAAACAAATTTTAGCCTCCATCTCGGGCTTCGTACGAGATACAAAATCACTCTCTTGCTGAGTATAAAAGATTCTCTTGGTGAGTCACCATCTTTAGCCTCCATCTCGGGCTTCGTACGAGATACAAAAACACTCTCTTGTTGAGTATAAAAGATTCTCATGTTGAGTCAACCCTTTTAGCCTCTCTCTCGGGCTTTGTACGAGACACATATTAGCCTCCTCTTAGGCTTTGTATAAGAAAACCACTGGTTGATCCAATCAACCTTTTAGCATCAAAGCTGTGCCTCGTTCACAGTACACAAACATCAACAACTCCTTCCCCTTCATCTAATCGCTGTAAGCGGCAAGCCTCTGGATTATTTACATCCAGGCCACTGTCCCTCTTTTAGCATGAGAAATTCCTAAGGAAAGATAGCATTGCTCTACACTGAGTTAAAGTCTTCTCCTTCAGGTTGGAAATCTCCTATAAAGGAAATTATGGCATTACCGGATTCACACATCCCGGTTAAAGTAATTCTCTTTTATAAACAGTTGTGACAAACAAACCTCTTTAGAGATGACAAATTCTATCTGAAGACAACACCCTTTTAGCTTCACATCTTGGGCTTTGAACAAGATACAAATAGACCCTTCAGCTTCACATATTGGGCTTTGAACAAGATACAAATCACCTTTTGCTTCACGTCTTGGGCTTTGAACAAGACACCAAAACCCCACTTCCTCCCATAGAATAGGAGGAACTACGAACGCTCTGATTTCCCTGTTTCGGAAAAAACGGGAATACGTAGGCATAAGATTGAAAGAAAAATCTTAGCGAGCACACTAAACGAAAACCCAAAATCCCATACTTTCATACATCCGTCCTAACATCTTAACCTCCCACCAATCGACCGAACACTATTTTTAACAAAATAACCTAGGAGAGACCCCGAATCTTTGTAGCATCTGTAAACCAACAGTTTTAACTGTTTAACCTCAGTTTGCAAGCAGGGTTAATTGGAGATATCTATTTCCCTTCCTTCATCAGCTCCAATAGGATAAAAAATGAATCGAGCTGTAGATACCAAAGAGTGATAGTGCTTCGCAACCACATCCAAAATCGCTCGCTACAGAAAAATGGCGACTTCACTGGGGACCATTGTCTCGAGATCTTGTTCTCTTCACATATCCTAGGTAGAAACCCTAAAAAATTTTGGTCTTTCTTTCTTTTCTGGGGTAGGACTTTCTGTTGACTTTACTAGGATCTTAAGTCAAAACTTTTAAATAGGGAAGGAACCACAGAATGACGTCTCCGCCGGGAGCCATTTTCTGTCAGGAACATAAGATTCTTAGCCTTTAAAAAGTCTAGGATATTAGGACAAATATATATACTTCTTTTCCTAATTGATATATGTGTTTATTTTTCTGCTAATGGGAATGCGTGTGATGCCGCATGTGGAAAGATTGAGTATACACTTAAGATAAGTGATGGCGACGAGGTCGACCATCAACCTCAGTGGAGGCTGACCAATGCAACCCATTCCCTCTCATAGGCAATGGGCCGATTGTGACGTCTGAGAAGCTGAGGAGCCAACCCTTTTGTAGTGCGGAAGCTATCGGAAATAGTTGTCATGCGATACTACCCTTATTTGAGGCTGATGATCTATTCTCGGTGAATAGAATTTACTCTAAGATTTCATACAGCTCGCTAGCGATCCGCTTGCTGTTTGTTATCCTGGGAGGAGCTGATGGTTTTGAGTACAGGTACAAAAATCACCCTAGTATAAACCTTTGGGGATGGGTAAAGCCTTGACTTCATGACAACGACCCTTTGACCCCATGTTTTTTCTATGTTTTTGTGTGCTGCATTCATGCATTCATCTAAAAAACATTAAAACATTCAAAAAAAATTTCTCTTCTAGTCTCTCTGTTTTTTTTTTCAAAATAAATTAAGACTGTGATTGCAAATATCAGAGAAAAGGATTGCGCAAATATCAGAGAACTCATAAGTACACCTTCAGGATTCCAAAACTAGAGGATTTGAGAGGTTTGGCGAGGATGATCACAAACCAAGAGGCTTTCAGAGCCAAGTACGGAGGTTTGTTATCTCTGCTAAGAGTCCATGTGATTGAGGGAATCATGGATGCGCTCATTCAGTTCTACGATCCGGTTTATCACTGCTTCACATTCCCAGATTACTAGCTAGCACCAACGCTGAAGGAGTATTCTCATCTGATCGATTTACATATCACTGATCGAGCTCCATTTTCTGGACTGGAAGAAATTCCAAAGAATCAGACCATTGCAAGAGCAATTCATTTGGACGAGTCTGAGGTCAGGACTCACATGACCACCAAAGGTGGCATACAAGGTTTGCCAGCCCAGTTTCTGACAAAGAAAGCTCTGTACTTCGCTAGTATAGGGAAAGGGTCTGCTTTAGAAAACATCTTTGTTTTACTCACCTACAGATTATTTTTGTTGCCCAACATTAATAACTTCGTCGATATCAACGCTATTAAGGTTTTTCTCATTAAACCCTGTGCCGACTTTGCTCGCAGATGCATATCATTCTGTACACTTAGGGAATTTGTACAGTGGAAGGGAGATCCCATGCTGTGTACCTCTGCTTTATAAATGGTTTATCTCCCATTTGCCCAAGTCTGCTGCTTTTTGGGATCATAAGAGTGCCTTGCGTTGGTCACAGAAGATCATGTCTCTCACCAACTCTGACATAGATTGGTGTAATAGGATTTATGATGGAATCAGGATCATTGACCGTTGTGGAAACTTCCCTAACGTACCCCTTATAGGAACTAAGGGAGGAATCAATTATCATCCGATATTGGTTCGCTGTCAGTTTGGATACCCGATGAGGCATGTTCCCCGGAATGCTCATCTGGAAGGTCTTTTCTTCAAGGAAGGAGAAAATGACAGAGCACTAAAGACGGAAATAATGCACGCTTGGAAACACGTTCATAAGAAAGGACGGGAGTCTCTAGGAAAACCGGACTGTGTCTCGGTGAAGCCTTATCTCCACTGGGTGCAAACTAGAGCTCTCAAGCTAAAGATGCCTTATCCTCGTTACGGAATTCTTCCGCCGAGGGAATCTGTCATGTACTTCATGACGGAGACTGAAAAGCTTCAGGTTACTCTCAACAAAGTTCAACGGGAGAGGAGGTCTTGGAAGAACAGGTACCGCACCCTCAACGTAAAGTGTATTAAAATACAACAACTACTGAAAGATAAGGACACTCTGATTGAAATTTTGGAGCAACATGTTGTGGATAATCAGGATGACCAAAGGAATTTGCTCGCTCATTTCACTTGGCAAAGGAATGACAACCCGACAACGGCCCAAGATCCCCGGTCAAAGAAAATGAGGATACCAGAATCAGCACCCGAGTTCTCTCGGGACCCCTTACCTTAGGTTTCTGTTTCTGCACCTTGTAATCTACTGTATTTCCATTTCTGTAATCCTTTCAATTTCAATAAAAAGGGGTTTCCCACCGTTTGATATTTGCAATCTAATTGTCGAAGTTTATTTTGTTTAAACTAAAAAAATAATTAATATAATCATTGCATTCATCATTCTCACATCGCGCATTCTTCTTACCTACGAATCTCACGTTTGTGTCTCGGTTCTAGAGTCAAACTGTCTCATTCGTATAATACTCGGGCCAATCGTCAGAAAAAGATGGATGATCTTGAGGAAGAGAACAGAGAGTTGAAAGAAGAGACCGACGCTCTGAGAGAGGATATGAGAACGCTTCGTAACGACATGCAAGCCATGGCAGAAGCTCAGCTACAAAGGACTGTGATCGCAGAGATCACCTCAACGCCCATAGTGGAGAAGTATGATCCTAGGTATCAAATGTCGAAAGATCGTCCTTGGGGCATGCCTGTTAACTATATCCCAGAAGGATATGTTCCGCTGATCGCTGAAGATCAGGGAATCATAACAGAAACCGCTGGGCCTGAAGGTTACAAACTTCGGGAAAGAGAAGATGCCAGAGGCATATTGAAGACTCCTGAAGGTTACAAACTTCGGGAAACGCCAAGACTCACTGCCGTAGTCACGGTACCACCCCCTGTGGTGCACACTGTCCCGGAAGGACAGATTTCATCGATACCTTCTGGTAAAAAGGAAACTATGTTTGACCGAATGGATGAATTCCAGGAATAATTCTTGGAAATGCAGAAGGAACTGCAAGCCATCTGCGGTCAGGATCTATTTGGAAAGGACGCCGCAGACCTCTGCTTGGTCCCTAATGTGAAAGTCCCGCACAAGTTCCAAGTGCCCGACTTTGAAAAGTACAAGGGTAACTCTTGCCCTCAGAGTCACAGTAATGTACGCTCGACGAATGTCAGCTCAGACTGAGAATCAGGACCTGCTGATTCACTACTTTCAGGATAGTTTAACCGGTGCCGCATTAAAATGGTACATGGGTTTAAACCGTGCTACGATTAGCACATTCAGAGATCTTGGTACTGCCTTCGTCCAATAATACAAGTACAATCTGGACATGGCACCGGACAGAGATCAACTCAGATCAATGTCACAAAAGGACAAGGAAACCTTAAAGGAGTACGCCCAGAGATGGCGTGAAATTGCTGCTCAAATTTGTCCACCTCTTGAGGAAAAAGAGATGACAAAGATCTTCTTAAAGACCTTAAGCTCATTTTATTACGACAGAATGGTTGCCAGTGCGCCCAGTGATTTCACCGAAATGGTGGGCATGGGAGTTCGTCTTGAGGAAGCCGTTCAAGAAGGACGTTTGGCAAAAGACGCTGGACCATCAAGCATTACAAAACGATACGGTAGTGCTCTCCCTAAGAAAAAAGAGCAGGATATTGGGAATATCTCTCTCGGAAAGAAAATGCGACGTTATCAACCAGTAGCAGCTGTAAATCCTGCTATCAGCCCTGCGCCTATTCCTACGTATCAACCTCAGGTTGCGCAGAGCCAACCTAATCAGCAAAGGACACAACAACCTCTTCAGCAGGCTTGTCCTCCATACAATAACAACCGTACAACATGGCCACCAAGGTTTGATCCTATACCCATGTTGTACGCAAAACTATTTCCGTTACTACTGGCTAAGGGGCACATCCAGACTAAGTCTCCTCTTGCAGTACCGGAAAATCTGCCTTTTTGGTTTAAGGTGGATCAAACATGCCCTTATCATCAAGGAGGATCAGGGCATAACATAGAGAACTGTCTCAATTTCAAATTTGACGTGCAAAAGCTTGTTAGGAGCGGGCTCTTATCTTTCAAAGATATGAATCCCAATGTTCTCACGAACCCGCTGCCTCAACACGAGAAAGCTGCAGTCAACCTGATTGAGAAAGAGTCTAACAATGTCTATCAAATTCACGATGTACTATTATTGAGGACCAATTTGGTCAAGATGCATTGTAGACAGAGTGGATATGGCCACATGCCACCTCATAATTATCATCAATGTGATGTCTGCTCTAAAAATAATCAAGGATGTTCGGTAGTGCAGTCAGCTCTACAGGAACAGATGGATCTCGGATGGATCCAAGAGCACCGAGTTCGTGGAGTTAACATGGTCTATACGAACTCCAACGTCATTCAGAACCACGATATCTGTGCAATGAATGTTAACTTGGTGGCGATGCACTCAAGGCAAAGCCAGTATCATAATCTACCACGACACGAGTACAGTTCCTGTCTGACTTGCTCGGTAAACAAACAGGGATGCTTTTTCATACAAGAGGCCCTCCAGCGTCAGATGAATCTTGGATGGATCCAAGACTACCATGATAGGAACCCTTATCAGATCAACATGGTTCAGATCTTCGATATTCGCGTGATGAATACCAACCTGGTAGAGTTACATGCTGAGCAGGTCCGACTCAGATTCTTAATATCACACGACTATCAAAGCTGTAAAGCAGGTTGCGAAAACGATCGAGGTTGTACCTTTGTCCAGGAGGCACTTTAGTACTTGTTAAATCATTGGTGGATGCCAATCTATATGGATAAAGATACTCAGCAAATTAGTATCAGTAACAGGAATCCTACTCGACGTCAAAGTCAGGATGTCCGATCTGTGGAAGCTAACCTAGTGAGGTTACATTGTATTCAAAGTGGGCGTGGCCAGGTGCCACCACACAACTATGACCATTGTAGTGTCTGTTCGGAAAGTAACCAAGGGTGTTACCTTGTGAGAGCAGCTCTTCAGGGTCAGGTGGATCGTGGAGAGATTCACCCATATCCGGGTTCTGGACCCATCAACTGGACGCCAAACTACCTTGCCAATCAAGTCGAGGATGTTGTCACAATCTCTGGTCGTCACCAGACCAGGGATGTTTTTGCCATCATCCCTCTACTTGACGAATCTAGAGCTCCCAACCAGGAACAGATCGAGATTACTTATGATGGTCAGAAAAATCAGAAGGTTCCCATAGTCATCTATCTACTGGGACCACTACCGTATGAATCAACTAAGGCTATCCCTTACAAATACGGTGCAACGACGGTTGAAAATGGAAAGGAAATTCCATTACCCTCCGTCGTGAATATTGCAGACATCAGTCGTGTAACACGGAGCGGTCGAATCTTCAACCGGGGAGTTGGAGAACCTAACAAGGAAAAGGAACTTCAGACAGAAGCTCCCGATCCATCAGTTGGTCAATCCAGTAATCCCGACCTTTCAAAAAATAATGATGAGATGCTGAAGCTCATCCAAAGGAGTGAATATAACATTGTGGATCAGCTGTTGCAGACTCCTTCAAAGATCTCGGTATTATCACTGTTACTCAGTTCAGAAGCCCATAGGGAGGCTCTACAGAAAGTCTTGGAGCAAGCCTTTATGGAACAGGATGTAACGATCAGACAGTTCGATAGCATTGTCTCTAACATCACTTCCTGCAATAATTTGGGATTTAGTGATGAGGAATTACCCGAAGAGGGTCGCCGTCATAACATGGCACTCAACATTACAGTTAACTGCCAGGACGATGCTTTAGCCAGCGTACTGGTAGACACAGGGTCAGCCCTGAATGTTATGCCAAAGTCCACTTTGACTCAATTATCATTCAAAGGCCCTCCGATGAGAACCAGCGAGGTCGTCGTCAAAGCGTTCAACGGATCCAGAAAAACAGTTATCGACGAAGTTAATCTTCCCATAACTATCGGTCCTCACACTTTCTAAGTCACTTTCCAGGTCATGGACATTCGGGCAACATACAGTTGTTTATTAGAAAGACCTTGGATACATCAGGCTGGAGCGGTCACTTCGACCCTCCACCAAAAGCTAAAGTTCATTCAGAACGATCAACTTGTCACAGTCTGTGGAGAACATGCCTTGCTCGTAAGTAACTTATCATCATCTACTTGTGTAGAACCCGAAGAGGTTATTGGGACGCAGTTCCAAGCGCTGTCAGTGGGCAAGGACAATCAATCCCAAGGAGGAACCTCGATTTCCTCATACAAAGATACTATCAAAGCGGTCGAGAGTACCGATACAACCGGATGGGGATAACTTGTCATTCCTATTGACAATAAAACAAAGAAGGGTCTTGGTTTTTCTGCAACCTGTACCCAGACAGCTGCCAGCGATGGAAGTCCTCATCCCATTCAGAAATTCTTCCACAATGGAGGTTTTCTTCACCCAGTCCCTCAAGCAGTCCATGCTATCAATGAGGAAGATCCCTCTGACACAGAGGAAGAGTGGAAGTCCTATCTTAACAAGGACGGTTATATGTCTCAGGAGGAAACGCAAACTCCTTTTTGCTTTCCTACAGAGAGTCCGGGATTTATATCCAGGTCAGACATCGAAATGATATACGGGGATTGTGATCCGGAAGGATGCCGTACTCCGCCAAATTCATTAGAGGAAGACACTCCGATGAAAGACAATTTTAACTACAATTACTATGGCCCGATGGACGGTCTGTTAATGTGGCAACCTTATCTAGGAGACTTGGGGCAAGAAAGTCAGCCGAACAATGAAAATTAGCTGACCGTCATTGAACAGAATACCTGTGTCTCCACCATGTCATGGGATCAACACTCAGGTCATTCAGAAACTACTCAACGCGATGATGAATTTGCAACATTTGCAGGACTTGAATTCATCAACTATGCTTTTCCCGAGGTCAACGTCATCGAGAGAGATGACTCCTCCAGTTCGAAAGAAGTGTGGGACACCTTGGGACAACCGAGTGGAAAATACGACTATATGGTCAAATACACCGCTCCCGAAAGCTCTCGTATCAGGCTCGAAGACATCCAGCCAACTGGATGGGGAGATACAGCTGAGAGCACGAATGCTATGCAAAATGTAACAGAGGAATTCTCCTACGACAACTCTGCCTGGGAGACAGATTCCAATGATCCTGCTCCACCAGAAATCAGCGTTATTTCTGAAGACAAATCAAGGAAGGTGCCAGACTTTGTGATTCACCGAGGAGTTCGCCGCCAATGGGTTGCCGTCGAGGTTCCGAAGATCGTTCATCAGTCAAAGTAATTGCCATCTTTAACCTTTCACCCCTCCCAGGTGAAACAGATGTTTTGATAGGGCTCGCTTTCTATAAATTATCCCTCTTCGCTCCGCCCAAAGCGACAGAGTTTTGTTTTATAGGGCTGTAGTTTCAAGAATCGACTTGTTCATAAATAAAATAATGTCGTTCTATAATTTCTGCATTAATTGCTGTTTTCTTTTCGCTTTTTTCAGAAAATGGTAATCCTAAAAAACAATTAAAAATAAAAACAAGCAGTAAAAAATACACTGCACACACTCTTGCATTTTCTCTATCTCTTCTAAACACGAATTATCACGTCATGCAGATTGCTTGTTTTAAACCCAGTTGAAACATACGATCCGATGCCTTCTCCCGACTTTGAGTTCCCGATATTTGGGGTTGAAGAAGAAGTTGACAACGAAATTCCAGAAGAGATGTCCCGATTACTCAGACAAGAGGAAAGGTCCATTGAACCTCACAAAGAGCCGTTGGAAATGATCAATGTGGGTTCGGAAAAAGAGAGAAAAGAAATCAGGATTGGGGCACTGCTCAGTCCAACTGCCAGAGAGGGTTTGATAAAGCTTCTCAAAGAATTTCCCGATGTATTCGCTTGGTCCTATCAGGACATGCCAGGGTTGGATACCAGCATCGTGGAACATCACTTACCGTTAAGATCGGAATGTCCGCCAATAAAGCAAAGGTTGAGACGGACTCACTCGGACATGGCCATCAAAATCAAAGAGGAAGTACAGAAACAGATCGACGCAGGTTTCCTCGCTACATCTGAATATCCTCAATGGTTAGCCAACATCGTACCCGTTCCCAAAAAGGACGGAAAGGTCAGAATGTGTGTTGATTACAGGGATCTGAACAAGGCAAGTCCAAAGGACGACTTTCCTTTACCACACATTGACATGCTGGTAGACAGCACAGCAAAGTTCAAAATTTTCTCCTTCATGGATGGATTCTCGGGCTATAACCAGATCAAAATGGCGCCGAAAGACATGGAGAAGACTTCGTTCATTACCCCATGGGGTACATTTTGTTACAAGGTAATGTCGTTCGGTTTGAAGAACGCTGGGGCAACCTATCAAAGGGCCATGACTACTCTGTTTCATGACATAATACACAAAGAGATAGAGGTATATGTCGATGATACGATTGCAAAATCTAAGACAGAAGAGGAGCATGTGACCCACCTGTCGAAACTATTTGAGCGTTTGAGAAAATACAAACTCCGCTTGAATCCCAACAAGTGCACCTTCGGTGTCCGTTCGGGGAAACTCTTAAGGTTCATCATCAGCCAGAAAGGAATTAAGGTCGATCCTGACAAGGTCAAGGCCATTCGAGAAATGCCTTCTCCGAAAACTGAAAAACAAGTCAGAGTATTCTTTGGACGTTTGAACTACATCTCCAGGTTCATATTCCTTATGACCGCGACCTGTGTGCCGATTTTCAAATTACTCAAAAAGAACCAGGACTGCGTTTGGACAAAAGATTTCCAAACCGCCTTCGACAGTATTAAGGAATATCTGTTGAATCCGCCGATTCTATCACCTCCAGTGGAAGGAAGACCACTAATCATCTACCTCACAGTCTTGGAAGACTCAATGGGGCGTGTACTTGGCCAACAAGATGAAACCAAACGGAAAGAGTCTGCCATTTACTATCTAAGCAAGAAGTTCACCGACTGCGAGACTCGGTACACGATGCTTGAGAAAACTTGTTGTGCTTTGGCTTGGGCAGCCAAATGTCTTCGTCAGTACATGATTCGTCACACTACTTGGTTGATCTCTGAAATGGATCCAATCAAGTATGTATTTGAAAAACCTGCTCTCACAGGAAAAATTGCCCGTTGGCAGATGTTATTATCAGAATATGACATAGAGTACCACGCTCAGAAAGCCGTTAAAGGAAGTATTTTAGCCGATCATTTGGCTCATCAACCGATTGACGATCAGGAGTCAACCGGGTTTGACTTCCCAGACGAAGATGTCATGTATCTAAAAATGAAAGACCGCGACGAACCACTACCCAGTGAAGGGCCAGAACCAGGTTCCCAATGGGGACTAATCTTTGACGGAGCAGTTAATCATTATGGAAACAGAATTGGGGCAATAATTGTTACCCCTCAGGGTACCCACATTCCTTTCACTGCCAGACTTACGTTCAAATGTACGAACAACGAGGCTGAATACGAAGCTTGTATTATGGGTCTCGAGGAAGCGATTGATTTGTGGATCAAGAGCTTGGACGTATACGGCAATTCAGCCTTGGTTATCAATCAGATAAAAGGAGATTGGAACACATACCAATCAGGACTGATTCCTTACAAAGACTATGCAAGAAGGTTGTTACCCTTCTTCAACAGAATCGAGTTTCATCACATCCCTCGTGATGAGAATTACATGGATGATGCATTAGCCACTCTATCTTCTATGATTAGTGTAGGTCAATGTAATGACCTGCCTAAGATCGACATAATGCGCCTTGAAAGGCCCGCTTACATCTTCACGATTGAATCAGTCATAGACGATAAACCTTGGTATCACGATATCAAATGCTTCCTTCAGAAACAACAGTACCCACCTGGGGTACTAAGGAAGGACAGAAAAACCCTCAGAAGACTGGCTGGAAACTTCTTCTTGAGCGATGATACACTCTATAAGAGGAATTTTGACTTGGTCTTGCTCCAATGCGTAAACAGACCAGAAGTAGACATGCTTATGAAAGAAATTCATGAAGGATCCTTTGACACTCATGCCAACGGACACACAATGGCGAGAAAAATTCTGAGAGCAGGGTATTACTGGTTGACCATGGAATCTGACTACTACAAGTACATGAGGAGGTGTCACAAGTGTCAGATATACTCAGACAAGATCCATGTACCGCCATCACATCTCAAAGTTCTTTCTTCCCCGTGGCCTTTTTCCATATGGGGAATCGACATGATTGGCTTGATCGAACCTAAGGCTTTAAACAGACATCGGTTCATCCTGGTAGCCATTGACTATTTCACCAAGTGGGTCGAAGCAGCGTCGTACGCTAATGTAACCCGACAAGTGGTGGTTCGATTTATCAAAAACAATATCATCTGCCGTTATGGTGTTCCGAGCCAGATCATTACTGATAATAGATCTAACTTGAACAATAAGATGATGAAAGAGTTATGTGTAGAGTTCAAGATCGAACACCATAACTCATCTCCCAACCGACCCAAGATGAATGGAACGGTAGAAGCGGCTAACAAGAACATCAAGAGGATCGTTCAGAAGATGGTTGTAACCTACAAAGACTGGCACGAGATGCTACCCTTTGCTCTTCACGGTTATCGCACATCTGTCCGTACTTCAACAGGGGAAACCCCTTTCTCTCTAGTATATGGCATGGAGGTAGTTCTCCCCATAGAAGTAGAGATCCCATCAATCCGGGTATCGATGGAAACTAAGCTTACAGAAGCTGAATGGTGGCAAAGTAGACACAACGAATTGAATCTGATCGAAGAAAAACAAATAACGGCACTATGCCATGGTCAGTTGTATCAGAAAAGAATGAAGAAGGCGTTCGACAAAAAGGTCCAACCTCTCATCTTCAGAAAAGGAGACCTCGTGCTCAAGAAGATACAATCATTTCTCACTGATTCGCGAGGTAAATGGACTCCGAATTATGATGGCCCTTATGTGGTCACGAAAGCTTTCTCAGGCGGTGCCTTGAGACTTGCAACCATGGACGGAGAGGAATTTTCCTACCCCACGAATGTTGATGTAGTCAAGAAATACTTCGCCTAAAAAAAAAACAAAAAAAAAACGTCTCGGTGGATTGAAAACCCGAAAGGGCAGTCCAGGCAAAAGTTAGAGACATGAAAAAAAATCATCTCGATGGATTGGAAATCTCATAGTGCAATCCAGGCAAAAATTAGGGATAATGGCAAGTAACTATGTTCAACAGAGGCAAGTCCCTCAGCAGCAGTTACATCATCCATCGGAGGAAAACTCCAGTCAAGGTCATCTTTGACAGAAGCTCAGGATGTCCCAAATTCGAAGTTGGTAGAAGGATAGTGGTCGTTATGTTTCAACGTAGCCCATTTCCCTGTAAATTACCATTTTCAAACTTTGTATATACTCTTTGGAATCACGCGTTTGACTGATCTCCATCTTATCAATAAAATTTGAGCCCTCGTGCTTTTGTTTGTAATTCTTATTTATTTTAGCTTTACAGAATGGCGTTTTAACATGATTAGCGATTCTTGAAATGAAACAAAAATGAATTTACTTGGTAAAACTTTTTCTGCTTTTAAATTAAAGATGGCAATTGCTTTTGACTGTTGAACATCGAATGAACGTCGATTGCGTCTCCAAAGGCGTTTGAATTTCAAAGTGCAGAATCAAAGTACTCCTTCTAGGCCAGTACGCCTGAACGGAGGATCAACTGCATGAGATGTGGCTTTCCCATCTGATACCCTCGGCCGAGTTCTTATCTCCTAAGCCCGATCAACGGTATTCCCCGCAGGGACTATTTCTCCTAAGCAAGGTAGAATTGCTACTTTTTTTTTACCAATAGTACTTCTTCGCCCCGCGATGGCCGAGTATCCAGTCATGTTCACTCGTCAGTCTGTATGTCGCGTCAGTTTTGTCAGCATATACATACATACATCATGCATTTGATTTGCATTCACATTTTATATTGCACCACTATCACTCTAATCGGTCTTGTCCCCTAGTGATAACAGTCTTCTCAATCGAGTTGTCAGTTCTTGCCTCGTCAGGAAATGCTGCGTTTGAACAATCTCACCTCCAGTGTATCTCTGGATTAGAATCGGCACTCGACCACTTTGATAACTTGAACCTCTGAAAAGCCAAAGAAGCTTTCTACAGATGTCACTCTTCGCCATCGAAGATGATATCCTTGCTTTCCCGGATTTAAGAAAAATCCCCAGAGAAAGCCTCCTAAGCAGAGATTTGGTAGTACAGCTGCCTTTCTCCGAAAGACCGCTGATGAAAAGGTCATCGGCACCTCAAAATTGGAGCCCATCATATGGCATTTCTCCGGGAAGATCCCAAGAAAAGTATGATGTAAGACCCCAAACGAAGGCAGTCTTTCAGGAGACTCGCCTTCCCCAGTAGAAACAAATGGCGTCTCCAACAGAGAAGTTTGTACACCTCTACAACTCAGACGACTGGATTCCCCAGCAAGTCTGACGTCAACTTTTTCCGTAAAATGGCATCTCCCCAGGAAAATCCGGCGAGAAGTTTGAGGAAAACCGCTACAAATAGCGTCCCTTGTCAAAAAAGTTTATTGACAAAAGAAACTAAGACCAGTTCCTTGGTAGGGAACCAGGATCAAGGGGAAGTTTAAATCATAAATTAAGACCAGTTCCTTGGTAGGAAACCATGATCGAGGGGAAGTTTAAATCAGAAACTAAGACCAGTTCCTTGGTAGGAAACCAGGATCGAGGGGAAGTTTAAATCAGAAACTTAGACCAGTTCCTTGATAGGAAACCAGGATCGAGGGGAGGTTTATTTCAAAAGAAAACTGAGACCAGTTCCTTGGTAGGAAACCAGGATCGAGGGGAGGTTTATTTCAAAAGAAAACTGAGACCAGTTCCTTGGTAGGAAACCAGGATCGAGGGGAAGTCTACATTTTCTAAGCATCATTGCTTAGCAAAAGAAGATGAATGCGCAAGCTGCCATTCATAGCCATCAAAATTTTGGGTATTCCGATATTTAATCCTCTTGCACCCCGAATGCCCGAATGCCTTCGTCATTCCCACCTTCGGGTCCAAGAAGATTAAATAGGGGCATCTGTCATACCCCAAATTTTGACCACTAATATTCCCATCATTGTGTTAATCATCATCACAATATGGATGAACCATCATGCCTCATCAAATGCCTCAAGGGTTGTTGAGCATTCACTACAATCAAAATTAGGGTTTTAAGCCCTCTCATAGCCTTAGACAAAGGATCAATCAAGGAATGACATGATCTTCAACTTATCTAGCCTCTAAAATATCAACAATGGATCAAAAGGACTCCCACTTCAAGGATTAAGCACAAGGCTGCTCCCTTCTAGGTGGATCAAGTCTCAAGATCGACAGTGTCACCAAATTAGGGTTTTGGTCGACCAGGGCCTCCAGATGGAAAATTTTCATCTGGGCACAAGCCAAAGATCCAAAACATAACCTAATATACTCCATGGAACTTCATGGACCCAATCATCAAGTCAATTTTGCCTCAAGGGATGCATTCATAAAAAATCAGGAATTAGGGTTTCTTGACCTAATTCACCCCTAAGTTGACTTTTGGGACAAATCATGGACCAAGACCTCAAGACATGATTTGAGGGTCTCTAATATACTATATTGATCCATTTGCAACAATGGATTGATCCAAGAAGCTTGAGCAACAAGTCTCAATTTCATCTGCACCACAATTAGAGTTTCGCGAGGGAAGTCAACTGTAACTTTGACTTTTGACCAGGACATGCTCCCAAACCCTAAGACATGATTCAATATACCCTATGACACCCGTGGAACATGTCCATCAAGTTTGATTTAGGTCAAGGACATGATTTCCTGAAGAATTGCACAGTTTGGAATTCATCTGATAAAAAGTCAACTGTGCACAAAAGTCAACTTTGACTTTTTGAGATTTTTCACAAAAATGGATTTTTAACCCTAAGATGATGTTAATGTATGATTTGAATCACCATTCATCAAGAAAAATCAAAGAAAGTGGGATAACTTGAAAAAGGGGTAACCATAAAAACTTAGAAAAATTTCTAAGTTATGGAAAAAGTGACACTAATGTGTCAACTTTGGAGGACCATAACTCCTAAACCTCAAGGCCATTATTCCCCATTCAAAGCTTGATTTTTATATCACATTTCTCTCTACAAAAGCTTCATACTGACCTATGTCCAAATTCCTCATGGATTTTGAGTTATGGAGTGATCAAAATCAAGAAAAGTCACTTTGTTCCAACACTTAGTGAAAATTTCACTAAGTCAGATTTTGCCTTACTTTTTTCCAAATGTAGGGGGATTTTTCACTTGGATTCAAAAGAAATCAAAACCAAACATGTTCAAACAGTTGTTGTATCATGTAAGGGCTTTCCAAAATGGCCAAGAACATTACCAAATTCAGTTTGAGCTATGAGATATGACATTGGCAAGATGCCTTGCTGAAATCTGCCAAGGCAAGGCAGATTTTTGCACTTTTGGTCAATTTGCCAAAATCAGCCAAATCCAAAGACTCCTATCCACTTGGACACCTCTGAGGATTGAATCTTGTTAGTTCTTTAATTTTAAGGGTTGGCATTAATTTTGTAAAACAAATAATAGCAGCAATATGTTAGATAGGATTGTGTATCTTGCTAAAGAAGAACAGGTTGAGCAAGATGTCCTAGTGTGCAATGGAACATGTTGAGCTGAAGTAGTTTCAAGATCTGGAACAACATGTCGTATCAAGATGTCCCATGCAGGTTCATTCGACATCGCGCCAGAACTGAAGAGAATTTAGAATTCTGTTATGTCTTAACAGATGCAGAAGATTCAGGAAATAATATGAAAATTCTATGTGGCGCTGAATTAAAAGGTCTGAAGATTCAAGTCTGAAATTGAGAAGAATATTGGAAAATATACACTTTCTAAATATGGAGATATTTTAGGAAGTTATAGATTGAAGTCCTGATTTGTAGCAGAAGTTTCTGCTGACTTGCAGCAGCTCATTTACTGTGTTTTTGTAGGCCCAAAATCCAGTTGGGAATAGGTTATATATAGATGCTTTGTAACCTAGTTTTGTAACGCAACCAAATATGTAAAAGTTCTAGTATTAGGGTTGGTTCCTGTACCACTCGACCAATGAGTTGGACAACTTGTTAGTGTGATCCTCGAAGCTGTTAAGTAAGAGGAGTATTGTTCTTGGAGGAAGCTTTTAAGTAACTCTAAGTTGTGTCTTGGAAGGGTGACTTCCTTGTTGAATTGCTGTATAAGTAAAGAGTCGTTGATGCAATGGCGGATAGTCGACTGCTAGACATCATTGCGATGATTGGGAGTGAGAAGTGGTTCTCATATCTAGAAAGGATCTAGGTAGAAGGGTCATTGGGTAGTGATTGAGTGATTAGCTGTAAACGGAGAGTTTAGCTTTGAATTGATACTACTAATAGTGGACTTCATCCCTGGCTTGGTAGCCCCCAGAGTAGGTGTGTTAAACCGAACTGGGTTAACAATTCTGTGTGTCTTGCTTTTATCTTTTCAGTACCATGATTATTGCTATATACCTTGCCCTTTGTGATCATGTCAGACCAGATGTCGAACGACATGTTCTAGGACATCTGAATTCTACACATGTACCAGAATTTCAATTGGTATCAGAGGAGGTCATTCTGTTCTGTATCTAGATGAGATCCGAGGGAAGATACTTTCTGGTTCATGTTCAAGGTAGAAGCCTTCTACTGAAAAGTTGTTTGAACTTGGAGAAATTCATATAGGTGTGAGAATGGTCCCTAGAAGTGGAGGATGGACTGTTCGTGGCATGTACTGAAGGCTTGGAGGTCTGGTTGAAAAGCTGTTGTGTTGTGGTTATGTTAGGTTTGATTTATTTTCGAACCTGTGGTATTGTGGTGTCACCTGGATTATGATGATAGGGCTGATATGTGACACCTAAAGGTTTGAGGAGTTTGTGTTTTTGATCCGCTGCGTATCTATCTAAAAACTCCTGAGGTTGTTCCTCTCTGAATGTATATACTATAGTTTTTGTGTTGTATGGTGATGGGATATATGCAAAACTGCTTCAACTTACGTTGTCAACGATACTTGAAGATTATTGTTCAAGTCCACTCATAAAGGCATTGATAAGTGAAGCTGTATGGAAGAGAAGTAACTTACTTTTGCCTCTTTTCCTAAAAGGGATAATCTCCAGTCTTTGATCTCTTGATGTGTTCATTGGAATGATGTCCTATCTTGTGGTAGAACATCACGTCAGAATTGTGCTGAATTCTGGTGTCTGAAGGAATGGCATAGCAGATGCTCTGGGTGCTAAACTAATATGGTTTGATCACATGAGTTTGGAACCTACTCCTGATCTAGAAGAGGAGGCATCTGGGTGGTATGTCTAAGAAGATTCTGGCCCTAGAACTTATCTTAGATGTGTGAGTTGGTCAAGGTGTGATCAACATGTTATTTACTCCTGAGGTCAGTTTATTTCTAGTCCTTGCTGCAGGAGTGGAGACCCTGAGATTCAAGAAGTATTATCTCTAGCAGACATCTTGGACATGAAGGTAAAGATACTCGTCAACTGATCAGGAGCATTCCAAATTATCATATGGGAGAATGATAGGGAATGATTGCCTTTGGAGAGTTGGATGAAAGAATACTGTTCTTGTGAGCTTCTGTGATGTGATGGGTTATGATGGTTGTTTCTGGTCCCAAGGCTTAAAGGGGGAAGTTTGGAGATTCTGTTTTGGAATGTGGTCATGATGTCTTAACATCTATCGACAAAACATTATGTTTAGGATGTTATGGTGTTTGTCTCCTGAGATCACAAGTCTCTACCTGATGTATGTACTGATGTAAGGGTCAAGCAGTAGGTGAATGTGTTCAGCAAGTGTGTTGAACAAAGAGTGCGCTCTTGAAGACATGAAGATGAGTCTCATGTTCTCCATTCATTTAAGGTATTCTTCTTGCAAAGGAGTACTGGTGGTCTTAGATAGAGAAAAGTTGATCAGATTGGGATCATGTGGGTATTGGTACAAGTGATGATTGTGTTTAACTTGTGAGTTGAACAAAGAGTGAGCTCTTGAAGACATGAAGATGCGTCTTATGTTTTCCATTCTTCTA
The DNA here is from genome assembly GCA_022829125.1 of Lathyrus tuberosus. NCBI lineage: Eukaryota > Viridiplantae > Streptophyta > Magnoliopsida > Fabales > Fabaceae > Lathyrus > Lathyrus tuberosus. Next base: position 7,038,868 of record JALAZF010000111.1, on the reverse strand, counting down.
GGTACGAAGAAGCACATGTTACTCTTGATGGGGGAAAGTGTTACAATTTTATGCAGCTGGACGTATGATGTTAAGGGGGAGATTGATAATTCTGCAACTCTTGGTGTTGGCACTTATTTTAAAGCAAATTAGGAATTTGCATACATGAGGATTGAGTGTGCTGGGATATGTCTTGTGCAGTTGTGATTATTTTTTGCATATGTTTAGTTTAAAGGAAACAGAATTGAAACAGAATTTTATTGCACTGTTGAAAGCATACAAGATTAGTAAAGGCAACAAACAAAGAGTCTAAAGGTTATCCCAACCCCCCGAATCAAAAAAAGTTTTCCAATCTTCATCCCATTCATCATCATAAGCTTGTGTTTGCACTTGGTTTTTCTTGATAGTCTTCATCCTTGTTTCTGATGTCTTTCTTGTTCTTATTGCTCCTGAAGCTGCCCCAGCTGTGGACAGTGGTTTTCCCTTCAATTTCTGTGGATCTGGTTTCAACACTTCCTGCATGTGCCTCTTCTCTGCATCCTTGCTAGACTGACTCATGGCTCTATCTGTGATGCGATGTTAGAAGTTAGGAAGCTTGGTTTTTATACTACATAGAGAGATCTTGTTTGTATCGCCCGACCAGTCAAAGTAGTCTTTGGTGTGGGAATTTGTTTTTCTTGGGAACCTGTTTTTTTTCATTGGATACCAGAACTTCGTGTTTGGTGTCTTGATAGAGGTTGTCCTAATGTAACTAAAAGGATGAGCCTAGGTCTGGCCTAGTTGTCTGATATGATTCCCTTTAGTTTGTTTTCGGTATAGCTGTTGGTGCTGGTTGTGATCAAGTGGTATGTTCCTTTGTCTTATGCTGATGTCCTACATACTGTTGCAACATCATTGTTTGTTGTGTACCATGCTTGTGGAGTTGGAAGAAGCAGCATTTTCGTCCGAAGTGGTAGTTCTGACATAATGTGGATTAGAATGGGCAGATTCTGATCTTGATGGTAATTAGTTCTGGTAATACATGACTACTCTCATGTTGAAGACTCAATTAGGGTGTTATGACAGAAGGTTGTTGCTAGTGGTACAATCTAATCAGAATGGCTGAAGATAAGGAGGTGGTGGCAGTCCTTATCTTGGGTTGTAAGATATCTAAAGACATTTGTTATGGAATATGTGAGAAATTTCAAATCAAATGGGCCTTTGTTTATTGGACTTGGCAGACCATGTATCACCATGGTGAGGTCTTGTTCAACATATACCAGAATGTGGCAATATTGGTGTGATATCATAAAGAGCATTGAATGTTAAGGCTGTTGTCTATAGCCTATTGCTGCAAGTGTGCTGATTTCTGTGTAGCATGTGTGCTGGTCAAGTTTGTGCAGTGTGATGTCAAACATCATGATGGGACATATCATAGCTGTGTGAAGATAGTGCTTATGCAGGAGAGGTCTGAAAAGCAAAATTGGTGTATCTGGGTGACTTTATTTTTCTCTGTTGTTGTGAGAAGTCATCTCAGTATCCATTAGATAAGAAGATGTGCTTGTATAAGTTTTTGTGGAGTCTTGGGTTGATAAGTTTATGAGCTAGCCAACAACTGTTTTGGTAAGATGTCAGAACATGGTACAGGACATGTTTCTCTTGATCCAAACAAGGAATTATTCTGGTCGGTAGTGCAAGGATAAGGTGAAACACGTGTCTCTGGTTATGCATGGAGCGTTATTGGCTTAATTTATGGTAAGATTCAGTTGAGAAACATTAAAGGTAGTCAAGGCAGTTTTGGAAGGTAGGCATTGAATTTGAATGCAGTTTTTGATACCTAAAATAGCGTTTCTTTGACCAAGAACCTTGACATATTCATGGCTCGTTAATTCCAAAGTTACTGGTCAGTTATTTATAGGGGTGTTCTCTTCTCCTTCAGCCAAGTGAGTGTTTTGTTTCACAAGTCTTATGGCGTTTGTTCGTATTTGGGTAAGCATCACTTGGGTCTGGTTCTGTGAGGGTCTTCTTTGCCAATTTTTGGCTAAAAAGGGGGAGAAAGGGTGTGTGAAATGGGTTGTGCAGATGCCTTGTTTGGAGTCTGCAGTTCCAATTGTGTGCAGTGATGTCGAAGAGGGTGTCATTTCCTTGAGTTGGTGTTGAGTTCCAATTGTGACTTGTGTCCTGAGTTATGAACACAGTTGTAACTTGTGTTCTGAGTTACCTGGGTTGATAGATTGATACTTCTTAAGTTTCATCTTATACCATAGGTCGACTGGGGGCGTCTGATCAATTAAGGTATGCAGAAATCTCTTATGCCACCATTAGTCCTTTGTGTCAAGACAAACGTTTCTTTTCTGGAGGAGTCTTCTACATTTAATCCAGGTCTGAGATGGAAGGAAAAAAAAATGTGTTGTATTAAAGGGGAGTGTCAGATATCTTCTTCCTCATGTACACCAGATATCTTCTTCCTCATGTGCACCAAATGACTTCAGGACTTTCTACTTCTAAGGTCCTATTGTGCTCCCTGAAGTTATTGTGTTGTGGTGCTCGAAGATGATGTTATGGAGCTCATAGAAATGTGATACCAAAAGAGTTGTCAAACATGATGTCCTAACATCATTCAAGTATTCCCTAGAAGATGTTTCTCCATGATTGCTGTTCTCAGTAGCTACTGATGGCTACTGTTAGGTTCAGTAGTTGCTGATGACTACTGACAGTAGTATAGAGTTGTGATTGCTGCTGTAATCTGAGTTGTAATGTTTATGTATTTGTTTTAGCCAAAATTTGCCAAAGGGGGAGAATGTTAGTTCTTTAATTTTAAGGGTTGGCATTAATTTTGTAAAATAAATAATAGCAGCAATATGTTAGATAAGATTGTGTATCTTGCTAAAGAAGAACAGGTTGAGCAAGATGTCCTAGTGTGCAATGGAACATGTTGAGCTAAAGTAGTTTCAACATCTGGAACAACATGTCGTATCAAGATGTCCCATGCAGGTTCATTCGACATCGAACCAGAACTGAAGAGAATTTAGAATTCTGTTATGTCTTAACAGATGCAGAAGATTTAGGAAATAATATGCAAATTCTATGTGGCGCTGAATTAAAAGGTCTGAAGATTCAAGTCTGAAATTGAGAAGAATATTGGAAAATATACACTTTCTAAATATGGAGATATTTTAGGAAGTTATAGATTGAAGTCCTGATTTGTAGCAGAAGTTTCTGTTGACTTGCAGCAGCTCATTTGCTGTGTTTTTGTAGGCCCAAAATCCAGTTGGGAATAGGTTATATATAGATGCTTTGTAATCTAGTTTTGTAACGCAACCAAAGATGTAAAAGTTCTAGTATTAGGGTTGGTTCCTGTACCACTCGACCTGTGAGTTGGACAGCTTGTTAGTGTGATCCTCGAAGCTATTAAGTAAGAGGAGTATTGTTCTTGGAGGAAGCTTTTAAGTAACTCTAAGTTGTGTCTTGGAAGGGTGTCTTCCTTGTTGAATTGTTGTATAGGTAAAGAGCCGTTGATGCAGTGGCGGATTGTCGACTGCTAGACATCATTGCGATGATTGGGAGTGAGAAGTGGTTCTCATATCTAGAAAGGATCTAGGTAGAAGGGTCATTGGGTAGTGATTGAGTGATTAGCTGTAAACGGAGAGTTTAGCTTTGAATTGATACTACTGATAGTGGACTTCATCCCTGGCTTGGTAGCCCCCAGAGTAGGTGTGTTAAACTGAACTGGGTTAACAATTCTGTGTGTCTTGCTTTTATCATTTCAGTACCATGATTATTGCTATATACCTTGCCCTTTGTGATCATGTCAGACCAGATGTCGAACGGCATGTTCTAGGACATCTGAATTCTGCATATGTACCAGAATTTCAAATCTAAAGGGGACAATCACTGAGCCAAGCCTCCAAAGTCTTTGGAACAAGAAATAGCATGTTGAACCTAGAATTGCCAAAATAGGGACAAGACTCCAATTTTGGATTGGAGCATTCAATGGAAGCATCAAGGTGGCATGGACTGGGCTCTTAGCAACTGAATTCAGTCAAGACTTATCCAAGACCAAGGGAACCAGCAGCCTGTGCCCTAACCTTTAGTCAATGGCTAGAGGAGACTTGGATTTTCATTTGCCAACATTGGCCAAACCTACTCAGCAGTTGCCATTCACTATTCCTTGCAAAACAAACTTGCTCTACTATAAATAGAGCTCAATTGTGATCAGTTTGAGTACACCAAAGCCATCAAACAGACGCTTTCCTCAAAATCTCTTCTTTCACTCCAATTTTGCTTTCTAAGGCAAGTCACTATCGGGTTTTGAGTTTGAGAGCTTTTCTAATCAAACCAATCACACACACACCTCATATACATCACATATGAGCTGATTAAACACTTAAACAACAACTGGAACACTGATTTCTCAGAATCACCAGTCAATTGCTCAAGGTTTTAACCAAGTTGCAGTTGAGATGCCATGAAGTGATCCAGCCAGTTTCAATCAAGTCCAAGCATTCAAACACACTCCATAGGGTGTAGGGAAGCTGTTTAGATCATCACAACTCATCTGTAACACCTCCAACTCAGAAATCAATTTGCTCTTGCTGTCACGACCTAGAGATAAGCCTAAACTTGGTCATCTCTCAACCTATGCATATTTCCTCGCACAATACTTTTGCCAAATGTTCATAATCATGCATGGAATGTTTCCCCTCAATTAATTGCATTGTTTGAATCGTGTATCAAAAATCCCAGCCTTCATGCAGAAATTAGGGTTCTTGAGGATTTTTCGTGATTTCTTGTTTTATGCTTAATTTAAATGAAATTAATTGTCATAGACATGATCGTGAGGTTGAAACGAGTTGATTGGTATGTGGATTGCATAATATGATCAAGTATTCAGTGAGATTGGAGAGAAAATGCAGATCTGGGCAAACCCAGAACACGTGCGTGTTCTTGATGTGTTCTTGGCGCCATTTTTTGAAAATTCAAATATTTGAATTTTGTGATTTTATTTAATTGATTCAAAAATTAATTTCTCTCTGAGTTTTAATGATTTTGAGTTGATTATTTTTTTAATAATTCACAAAAATGTTGAAATATTTTATTTTCCCAAAAAATCTCAAAAATATTATTTATTTCATATAATTGATATTTTTGCAAAGAATTAATATTTTAATTGTTTTTGACATTTAAAATATTTTTTCCCTCTTGATTTTGTAAAGATTAATGACTTCTAATTATTTTGTAGGTAAATACTTGATTTTTGAAGCATTAATCCAAGATCATAATTTGTTTCCCACATGTTAAACAATTTTTGATCATTTTAATTGAATTTTTATTCAATTAAAATACATTTTGGAAATAAATTAGGTTTTTTGATTAATTCAACCCTCATACATCATTTTCAAAACCTTTTGGGCCTCTATTAGAGTGTAAGACCCAACCCACTTGTACAGAAATATTTTGGGCCTCACTTATTGTATAAGTCCCTCTGTACATTTTTAAATTCGACACGATCGTCGCCAGTTTAAAAATAAACCATCTGGGCCTCTCCTTGAGCTATAAGACCCATTCACAACTTTTGGGTCTCTAATAGAGTGTAAGACCCAATCCCCTTTTAACCAAAAACAACTTTGGACCTCAGATATTGTATAAGCCCCTTCGCGTTAAAAGAAAATCTCTGCGCGATCGCCATTTTAAGCGAAAAATCATCTGGGCCTACCCTCGAGTAGTAAGACCCATTTCTTTTCTTTAAACCTTTTGGGCCTCTTGAGAGAGTGTAAGACCCATCCCTTTGTACAGAAAAATAATTTTTGGGCCTCAGTCACTTGTATAAGTCCCTCTGTACAAATTCAAACAGTGCGCTCACTGATAAAACCCTGGGCCTCTCCTTGAGTTGTAAGCCCCAAATCTTTCTTTCTCAAAGCACTTTCTCCTTTGATTTTGAATATACTGTTGTTTTCAATCTTTCTTTGTTGAACAACTAACCAAACAGCATGGAAGCTCTACAACCGAGTAAGTGTTTACACGCTTTCATTTACCGCTTTCATATACATATAACTGTATTGTGGGGCTGTTTCGCTGTAAGTCTTCTTTCATAAACTCATATCAACTGTGTAATAATAGTATAGATATTTAGAGTTTCCCCGGCAACTACGTCTAGCATTAAGCCCGTTGATCACTCTTAAATAGTCAAAACTAGATCCCCGTAGGATTACCAGACACAGTCTTCCCTCATCTTGGGGTTAAATAATATGGAGACATGAAAGGCATCATTCTCGGTGAACCCTTTCATAGACTGTCACTCGTAGAAGTTGTCAAGAAACTCTATTCCCCAGAGATGATCTTTTCTCTGTGAATGGCATCTCTTGAGTTTCTTCCAAATTCTCGGACTTTCCTGGCTTGATCTATTCCTCGTGAATAGCCTGTCTTGAACTTCTCGGGGTTTGGGGACCCACAGGCTTCTTAAAAGCACTTGTCAAGAAACTCTATTCCCCAGAGATGATTTTTTCTCCGTGAATGGCATCTCTTGAGTTTCTTCCAAATTCTCGAACTTTCCTGGCTTGATCTATTCCTCATGAATAGCCTGTCTTGAATTTCTCGGGGTTTGGGGACCCATCGGCTTCTTAAAAGCATCGGCCTCCTCTTGGGCATCGTACAAGGACCCAAAGGCTTCCTAAAAGCATCCCCGCCTCCTCTTGGGCGTTGTACAAGGACCCGTCGTTTCTTAGAAGTATTCACAGCCTCCTCTTAGGCTTCGTATAATGACCTCTTCCTCCGGGAATGATAGCCTCCTCTTGGGCTTCGTACAAGGACCTGTCGGCTTCTTAAAAGCATTCTAGCCTCCTCTTGGGCTTCGTACAAATTATCCCGATGACCTCCTAGAGGTATAGGAACAGAACTTAGTCATCTTCATAGACCAGTCCTTTCAAAGAGTCTACTACTGTTTCTCAAAGCATAGTATAAAAGATGAAACTCTAGACTTGGACAGTCTAATTTCCTTGAGTCTCCAAGACATTCTCAAGCACCCTTCAAGAATAGGAAGGAACCCCGTAGACTCGGACAGTCTCAATACCCTTTGGATTTCCCATTTCCTCAAAGAAAAGGAAATATCCCGGAATCAAATCCTTGAGTATAGTGTTACTCATATAAGAACTGATTTTCTCTTTAAAATCAGTATACTGGATCTGTCACTCAACTGAAACAGTTACAATAGCCTCCTCTTGGGCTTTGTACAATGATTCTCCCCAGCGAAGCAAACGTTTAGCCTCTCTCTCGGGCTTTATATGAGATACAAAAAGGTTCTTATTGAGCCAAACAAATTTTAGCCTTCATCTCGGGCTTCGTACGAGATACAAAATCACTCTCTTGTTGAGTATAAAATATTCTCTTGGTGAGTCACCATCTTTAGCCTCTATCTCGGGCTTCATACGAGATACAAAAACACTCTCTTGTTGAGTATAAAAGATTCTCCTGTTGAGTCAACCCTTTTAGCCTCTTTCTCGGGCTTTGTACGAGACACATATTAGCCTCCTCTTAGGCTTTGTATAAGAAAACCACTGGTTGATCCAATCAACCTTTTAGAATCAAAGGTGTGCCTCGTTCACAGTACACAAACATCAATAACTCCTTCCCCTCCATCTAATCGCTGTAAGCGGCAAGCCTCTGGATTATTTACATCCAGGCCACTGTCCCTCTTTTAGCATGAGAAATTCCTAAGGAAAGATAGCATTGCTCTACACTGAGTTAAAGTCTTCTCCTTCAGGTTGGAAATCTCCTATAAAGGAAATTATGGCATTACCGGATTCACACATCCCGGTTAAAGTAATTCTCCTTTATAAACAGTTGTGACAAACAAACCTCTTTAGAGATGACAAATTCTCTCTGAAGACAACGCCCTTTTAGCTTCACATCTTGGGCTTTGAACAAGATACAAATAGACCCTTCAGCTTCACATCTTGGGCTTTGAACAAGATACAAATCACCTTTCGCTTCACGTCTTGGGCTTTGAACAAGACACCAAAACCCCACTTCCTCCCATAGAATAGGAGGAACTACGAGCGCTCTGATTTCCCTGTTTCGGAAAAAACGGGAATACGTAGGCATAAGATTGAAAGAAAAATCTTAGCGAGCACACTAAACAAAAACCCAAAATCCCATACTTTCATACATCCGTCCTAACATCTTAACCTCCCACCAATCGACCGAACACTATTTTTAACAAAATAACCTAGGAGAGACCCCGAATCTTTGTAGCATCTGTAAACCAACAGTTTTGACTGTTTAACCTCAGTTTGCAAGCAGGGTTAATTGAAGATATCTATTTCCCTTCCTTCATCAGCTTCAATAGGATAAAAAATGAATCGAGCTGTAGATACCAAAGAGCGGTAGTGCTTCGCAACCACATCCAAAATCGCTCGCTACAAATTGCTTTTTCGACAAACTCCCATGTCTTATTTTTCTCGATCGCCCTGAGTTCTTCGTGCATGGCTACTAACCAATTTGAATCATTCATGGCACGATCCAAATCGATTGGTTCTGATTCATCCATCATCATCACTTCTTATATCAAGTTACCATCTGCAGCGACTGCTTGATATGGAAATATTTCATATCTAGCTAGCCTTGTCGACTCAGTTCTTATTCTAGTCGGTCTCCTAATACTCTGCTCAAGTTGTTCTTCATTTCGATTAGTTCGAACTTCAGTTTGTTAGTCTTCTTTAAACACAATTGTGACTCTTTCTTACTCCTATCGAACTGACCCTTGATTCGAATACCACCCTTTATTTTCATCCACTAATAAAAAAATTTGACCGATCACAAGTTTATCATCATTTGGCGAATACATCTTGCATGCACTAGTCGAATGATAACCTATGAGCACCATAGTATGACTTCGATCATCTAGTCTCTTCCCCACTTTTTCAGGTACATGCCTGAAACAAATTTATCCAAACTCTAAGATCACTAAGATTTGGATTTTATCCTATCCAAGCCTCGTAAGATATCTTCTCGACTATCTTCTTTATTGGACATGTGTTTAGAATGTATGTTGCTGCCAAAACTGCTTCACCCACAAATCTCTTTGGCATATCCTTAGCCTTCAACATGCTTTTAGTCATGTTCAATATACTTCTAATTCTCCTCTCATATATACCATTATATTGAGGTGTATAGGGTGCAATGACCTCATGCTTTATACCTTCCTCAGTGCAAAATCTTTCAAATTCTCTAGAGGTGTATTCACCACCACCATCAGTTCTCAGTTTCTTTAACTTGCACCAACTTTATATTTCTACATGCAATTTAAACTTCTTAAACATTGTGAATACCTCACTCCTCCTTTCAATAAGGTAAATCCACATATATCTGGTGAATTCGTCTATAAAAGTTAGGAAATATAAATTACATCCATTCGATCTTAGTTCAAAAGGTTCACACACGTCTGAGTGAACAAGCTCTATCTTTTCTCCCGACTTCATGGACAAGTCATGTTTGAATGCCTTCATAGTCTGCTTTACTTTGTATCATTCCTCACACACCTAACTCGGTTCCCTCACTTGAGGTAAGCCATGCACCATCTTCTTCTAGTTGAGCATACATAGACCTCTAAAGTTTTGGTTTCCATACCTGTGATGTCATAGCCAGTTCTTATCTTTGACAATAGTTGAAGAATGACACTGATGGTCATCCATGTTGATCTCAATCTTAAAGGTTTTTCCAATGGTGCCTTCAGTATCATCATTCCTTCACCATTGTACACCTTTATCATATTTTCTTCCAACATCATGTTGTATCCTTTGGCAAATAATTGACACGTGCTTATAAAGTCACTTGTCATTGAAGGTACATACAATACGTCAGTAATGCTGGCTCTTCGACCTTTTATTCTCACCACAACCATGTTTTCTCTTCCCACTGATGTAACATGTCTACCATCTGTACACTTGATCACTTTCTTGATTGATTCATCCAACTTGGCAAACCAGTAATTATTACCAGTCATGTGGTTGCTGAATCCAAAATTTATATACCACATATTGGTTTGTTCATTATTCGACTAAGCATTTTCCATGAGTAGCATATCATTATAGTCGCTTTCTCCAGCATGTGCATATTGAACTTCATCATCATCTTTTTCTCTAGATTCCTTCTTTCTGTGACAATCTCTAGCATAATAACCAAACCTTTGATAATTCTAACACTACCCCTCCTTCATGTCAACTTAATTCCCTGAATACTTGTGGCCCATGACTTTCTTGTTTGAATCAGAGATCGATTCTTTGTGTTTTTGCTTGACTTCACATCATTAGCAAGATTCTTTCTCTGCTTCGCCTTTTCTTTCCTAGATTTCTCTGTATTGATTTTTCAACCACTTTCTCCCTCTCTGAGTTCCTCTGCTTCAATTTCATCTCATGAGCCTCTAATGAAGCTTGAAGTTCTTCCACCTTTATCTCATCTAAGTTCTTGGACGCTTCAATGGACATGACAATGTAATCAAAATTTGCAGTCAGAGATCTTAACACTTTCTTAATCTTCTGCGTATCAGTTATTGATTCACCATTCACCTTCATCTGGTTTATTAGCAATACCGCATGCGAAAATAACTCTGAAACAAACTCATCTTCTTTCATTTGAGTTATCTCAAATTGCTTTCTCAGCGTCTGCAACTTCACCATTTTCAACTTTTCACATTCGTTGTACAAGTTCTTTAACTTGTCACACACTCTTTTGTTGTATCTTCTCAAATTATCTTCTCAAACACGTTAGGATCCATACGTTAATGGATCAAGAACAAAGATTTTTTCGTCTTTCTTCCTTTGTTCTTTGTGTGCAACTTGTTGAGCATCATCTGCATTCACTTCCAATGCTGGTGCTTCATCTTTTACAATTTCAGTCACATACTGAAATCTGGAAATGATCTTCATCTGCGCAACCCACCTCTTGTAGTTCTCCCCTTTAAAAACGGGTAGATTTGCTGGAAATTCCGTTGATGTTGTTTTACCGTTTACCATTTCAAATTTTGTATGAATCACAACCGGGCTCGTTGATATCAATTTGTTGAAACTAATGGAGCAATTAAAGTTTCAAGAAGAAGAAGAAGAAGAAGAAAGGAAAGAGAGAATATTATTGAGTAAAAACTGAAGTGATTACGATGAAGCATATTTGAAAACTACAAAGGTATGCCTATATATATGCAACCAAGACCAAAGCCTAAAGCATACACCCTAAGCCCACTTCGACATAATAACTATATGTTGTATTCGACTTTTTCGAATACAACTTACTCTACAACTACATCGACTAGGTTACACAACCTTGTCGGACACAAACTAGACTTCCTACTTCAACTAGGCTAGACACGCCTCAATCGAAAACAACTTTCTACTAAACAATGAGTTACAACTTCTAACAATTCCAATTGTAAAAGTTTGGAACCCACCTTCCAAGCCACCTTCTCTCCATTCACAAATCACTGGAAAACTCTGAAGAGTTGAACAAACAACGTTTCAACATAGTTCAATGTAATTCGTAATTTCTCTTATACGGTTCAAAATAGACTAATTCTCAAGGCTATTTTATATATATATATATATATATATATATATATATATATATATATATATATATATATAAACACCAAGAAGAAGTAAAATTTGCTCAAACATTTTTCTAAAAATATATTCTCTTTCTTTTAATTAAAGTTTGTTTCTAATCCAAATTATCAACATAAATACATTATTTTTTATGCTCTCTCTTTTTCTCTCTTTCTACTTCTATTATTATTTTCTAAACACATTATTTTTTATGCTCTTTTTTCTATGTTTTTATTTCTTTTATTATTGAATAATGATTGGTTTTGTTTTATTTATCGGTGTACTTTCATTTTTACGATCATATGTAATTTATTTAATAATAATGCTATTGTTACATTAATGTTTACACCAAATACTTATATCAAACACTCCTCATCGTATAAATATGATAAAGTGTTTTTATTTTTTATAAATAAAAAAATAGTATTTATAAAAAATATTATAATTTTTAAAATTATTTTTATAACATAGTTATAAAGTTTGTTATTAACCAATTTTATTATTACAATGACCACAAAAATAAAAGTTATTAACCATATATTTTACTTATGATTTATTGACAAAATTTCCTATTTCATTAACCAATATATTTTATAACATTAACCAAATTCCAACATTAAAATATAAAATATAATAGAGTATAAAGAATTATTATTATATTTTATAATTTAATCTCAGAAATTGTTTAATGTTATGAAATTTATTGATTAAGGAAATAGTAAATTTAGTTAATGAATTATAAGTAAAATATATAATTAATAATCTATATTTTTATGGTTAATACAATAATAAAATTGATTAATCACATATTTTATATTTATATTATAAAACTAATTTTAAGAATAAAAATATTTTTTTATAAATATTATTTTTTTATTTATAAAAAATATAAAAAACATATTCACCGTATAAATATGGTGAAGAGTGTTGATGTAAATATTTAGTATACATTATAAGTGTAAGAGTAAGAATAACATTGCTCTTTATTTAATTCTTTCTTACCTTTTCATTATTGGTTATGTAATGAAATATTTGAATATAATTTTGTCTCTTTTTTCAACAATTTTGTATTATTTTATCTATATTTATAATTTATATAATATGATATTATTGACCACTTTAAAAACTATATTTATTTTATCTTTTATATTTATTTTATCAATAATTCTTTTAAGTGTGTGACTCCTTTGTACCGATTTCTCTAATTGTTTCTTTCACTTTGCTTTTTCAACGAAAATAAAAGGGTGATACACATTCATACACTCTTAAAAAAAGACTACATTATATTGTAATCTATTTTTAGTTCAAATAATATTATGGTTTATTTTATTTTATTTTTATTTTTTGTTGCAAATATTCATTATCAATATGAATAGAGAGATTAATGTTGGAATTAAATTAATAACAATTAATTATATATACACGTTCAACATATTATGTAATATACTTTAATCAATAATAAAATAGATAATATAAACATGTATATAATTACAAGATCTACATCATGCTAATATATGAAAGAGATTGCAAAAATATATGGGTCTATTAAGAAAATTTTTGTTGGCGGTAATTCTGAAAGCTAGAAGATAAACAACGAACACTTGGTGGCTTGTATGGTTCTTCCTCAACCGGTACTTCTAATGCCTTGAATACTCTTCAGATGGGAAGAAGAGAAAAATTACTTGTGTACGGTATATTGATGATCATAGCTTATATATAAGGTGATGACCAATTAGAGTTTCCATTATTTTGAAATGGGTCTCCTGACATCAACTCATATTTGAGCTCATATCTAATTAATTAATTAATTAATTACTAAATAGAAATCTAAATAGTCTTTTAAATTTATTTGACCACTTAATCAATTAAGACTCTTAATTTGATATTGTGGCAATAAGAGAAGGTCCCCAACTATTAGAAACACATAAAGAAATTTGGACAGCTCTCAAAGGCATATGGGACACAAAATCTCTAGAAATCGATGGATTTAAGGCAAAGAAAATTCAAGGAAACCTGGAGTGTGATCAAAGATGAGGTGAGGGAAGCGATATATGATTTCTTTCAACACAACAAAATGTATGTTGTTATTAATTGTGATAATATTACTTTGATTCCAAAAACATCAAAGGCGAAAACCATGAAAGAGATGAGGCTTATAGCGTGTTGCACAACTATCTACAAAATCATTTCCAAGATGCTCACTATGAGATTGAGCAAGATCGTAAGTGTTATTGTGGATGAAAATCAATCTGCTTTTGTACTTGGAAAAATCATTCATGACAACATTCTAAGAGCTCATGAACTTTTGAGAGACTACAATAGGAAGCATATCTCACCCAGATGTGCTATTCAAATTGATATTCAAAAAGTGTATGATACTGTTGAGTGGGATGCCCTAGAAACCATCATGCAAGAAATGAACTTTCCTGCACAGTTCATCAATGGGATAATGGTTTGTGTCAAGATATTATCTTATAGATATATCATCAATGGTCAACATAGTGAGTTACTCAAAGCCAAGAGAGGCTTGAGCCAACGAGATCTAATATCTCCGCCGATTTTTGTGATAATAATGGAGTATATCAATAGACACGTGAAGAAAATAAATAAGAATCCAAACTACAACTATCATCTCAAGTGTGAGAAATTGAGCATAGCAAATATCTGTTTTACTGATGACCTCATTCTATTCTCTCCAGGTGATGAAGTTTCAATGCAATTGATAATGATAACTTTCCAGTAATTCTCAGAAGCTACATGTATGAAAGTGAATCCCTCTGATCTGAGCGATTAGAATGGATCTTCGTGGCCTTCTGTGTAGGGCAGATGATGATGCTCATAGGAGATAAGGGGGTGTACCTGCAAGGTACTCCGATGCCAAAGTAAGTTTGGGCTAGAGAGAAAGCAAGTACAAAGCGTTTAGGTATGAGTTAGAATATTGAATATGGAATACCTGGCTCTCTCAAGTGAGAGGGTATTTATAGAAAAACCCCAAGCGCGGGGCCAAGGTCTCCCATGTGGCCGAAATATCTGGTCGACCAATGGGAGACTGCTAGGTGAAGGATCAGGCACGTGACCCTTTGACCTGATACAACTGCTCCCATGAGATCCGGGGAGGCAGTTGGTCGCGTGAAATGTCAAACGCGTGAGGGGGGCGTCCCCAACGGTCATCTTGTGCCCAACGGCTAGTTTCTGCCCAACGACTAGTTGTGCCCCACAGCTAGTTTCTGCCCAACGGCTAGTTGTGCCCCACGGCTAGTTTCTGCCCAACGGCTAGTTGTGCCCAACGGCTAGTTTCTGCCCAACGGCTAGTTATGCCCCGCGACTAGTTTCTGCCCAACGACTAGTTATGCCTAATGACTATTTTCTACCCAACGACTAGTTTCTGGCTATTGGGCCTTGTCAAAAGCTGGACTGGGTTGGGCATTGCCCTACTGTGGACCAAGTGCATGTCCAGTCCAGAGCAGGAGCCCCCCATGTATTTTCTCTAAGGTGAAGAGTAATGACTTGAGATAGCCTTGTTGGTCGACTGAGGGGCAAGAGTTGCATTGCGGGGAAGCTTTTTGAGCTCGTTATTTTTGAACGAAAATGTTCGGGGACATGTCCTTCGCTTGTTTATGGTAAGTATGGTCGACAACTGGTCGCTTATAAGGACGTGCCCCGCAGAAAGCACATTTTGTGTCGACCAGGCTTGACGAGGATGTGCCCCACGGAAAGGACGTTTTGCGTCGACCAGTTTTGGTGAGGACGTTCCTCGTGGAAGGGACGTTTTGAGTCGACCAGGCTTGGTGCGGACGTGCCCCGCGGAAGGGACGTTTTGCGTCGACCAGACTTGGGGAGGATGTGCCCTGTGGAAGGGACGTTTTGCATCGACCAGACTTGGGGAGAACGTACCCTGCGGAAAGGAAGTTTTGCGTCGACCAGACTTGGGGAGGATGTGCCCTGCGGTAAGGAAGTTTTGCGTCGACCAGGCTTGGTGAGGACGTGCCCCACAGAAGGGACGTTTTGTGCTCGATTTGTTTTGATGCTCGACGGTTTGGGGAGCTTGTCTAGGAGGCGAAAGTAGTTTCCGTTGTGCAGGACTAGGATCTCGGTCGAGGTCCTGATCCCATCGGGCTTGGACTTTTCCCATCGCAAGCTCGGTGTCCTGCCATGCTGGTACGACAACGGAGGAGCTCGATTGAGGTATCCCCGTTGGGCACAGGGTCTGCTCGTTCCATGAGCAGAAACTGGCCTTCGTTGAGTAAGTTTAGGATTGTGCTTGCACCAGGGCACGCTCCTGTAGCCGAGCAACTTCTTCGTTATGGGGGAAATTTGTCGGTAGTTAGTCTTGTCTGATTGTTGGTCCTAACTGTAATATTATTTGAGCTTTTCAGCATTCCATGGTCGAGCAAATGGTTCTCCGTCCAGCTGTTCGAGGTAGTAGGCACCGGTGCTTGTTTTTTATTTGACCCTGTACGGTCCTTCCAAGTTTGCGGCCAGCTTGCCCTCGCGTGAATCTTTTTTATTTATGCGTAGGATCAGGCTGCCCACTTGGAAGTCGCGCTTTATGACTTTGGTGTCGTGGTGCAGAGTTATTTTTTGTTTTAGTAGAGCTTCGCGGAGAGCTTCCCCTGATCGGATCTCTTTGACCAGGCCGAGTTCTTATCTTAAAGCTTCGTCGTTCAGCTCCTCGTCGAGAGAAGCTTCTGTTCGCCTTGAGGGCTTCCTGCTCTCCACTGGGATTACGCTAGTCGGAAGGGAGAGGTGTCGGAAAGCCCCTTGAATCTTGAGAATTGAGGGCAGCTTCTTTCTCCTCATATTGTATATACGATTGGGCTTTACGAAGGAGTCCGGCCAGGGTACGAGGTGTTTTGATGCTCACTGCTTTGCGTAACTCGCTTTTCGGCCTCATCCTCTTCTCGAGGAGGTATTTACTCATGTGGTCCGTTGTGTGGACCTCTACAACTTCCTTGTTGAATCTCTCAATATAGGCATACAAGGGCTCATCCTTGCCCTGAATGATGCCTTCGAGGGTGACTTCCGACTTGGGATGTCATCTGGAAGCAATGAAGTGTTGGGCAAATTGGTTCTTCAGGTCCTTCCACGAGGTGACTGAACCCCGGGGAAGACTCTTATACCACGTCATGGCCCCCTTCCTGAGGGTGATGGGGAACAACCTGCACTTAAGGGCTCCACTCACGTTGTGGTAGTGGAGCATGGCCTCAATGTTTTCTATGTGGTCTCCAGGATCCGTGGTGCCATCATAGAGAGCTAGAGGGGAGGTTTCTCCAGCCCGCGAGGGATACAGGTGTCCATGATCTCTTGGGATATAGGTCCATAGACGTCTTCATCGCTGCTCGTGCTAGATGACCTGCGTGGGGAGTGGCTGCCCCCGCGACTCCTGCTGTGTCGAGGAGAATGTCTGCGTGATCGACGATGTTCACGATGCTTGTCTGAGGGCTTGGTCCTCTTTGGGCAGGAGAACGTCTGGATCTTCGAGGAGTACGGTGTCGTCTCCTAGTGACCTCTTGCTCAGGTTCTTCCGACTTTGATCGTCCCCTAACGGGGGAAATGCTCCTGGATCTGTCTCGTCGACATTTCTGAGGGGGAGACGGTTGGCGTGGAGATGGACTGCGGGGCCTTTGCGAAGGAATGCGCTCCTGGATGGTATGTTCCAGCAGGTGGATCTTCTCGCCCTGCTAGAAGATTAGATAGTTGGACCTGTTGAGAGAGACAATGAGGACAGAAGTGCAGGGGTCAGTGTCTTGAGGGACAAGTATGGGCTCAAAGACATGACCGAAAGTCTGCACGCGTGGTTCCACGTCGTCGGAGGAAGGGGATGCAGTTCTTCCGTCCCTGTGGTTGGTAGCATAGACAGCAGCTCCAGGGTTGAGGTGGTGGACGTTATCGAACGGTCATCTTGTGCCCAACGGCTAGTTGTGCCAAATGGCTAGTTTCTGCCCAACGACTAGTTGTGCCTCACGGCTAGTTTATGCCCAACGGCTAGTTGTGCCCCACGACTAGTTTCCGCCCAACGACTAGTTGTGCCTAACGGCTAGTTTCTGCCCAACGGCTAGTTGTGCCCCACGGCTAGTTTCTGCCCAACGACTAGCTGTGCCCAACGGCTAGTTTCTGCCTAACGGCTAGTTTCTGCCCAACGACTAGTTTCTGGCTATTGGGCCTTGTCAAAAGCTGGACTGGGTTGGGCCTTGCCCTACTGTGGGTCAAGTGCATGTCCAGTCCAGAACACCCTCAAAGTGTCAAGTATATTTTAGTGGTGTTAATGAGCAGGCTCATATGGAAATTATAAAAACCACAAAGTTCTCCAAGGGCACTTTACCCTTCAAATACTTAGGATTCCCTATCTCAAGCCACAAGCTGAATGTCTACCCTATGATAGGTAAAATCACTGCTAGAATTCACCACTTGTCTGCAAATCTATTGAGTTATGCAGGTAGAAAACAAATGATAAATAATGTGTTTTTTCAATTTCAATGTATTGGATACAAATCTTCTCCATCCCTAAGAAAGTCATCCATACAATATAAGCTATGTGCATAAACTTTTTGTGGAGTGGGACTAAGAATACTAGCAAGAAAGCCCTTGTTGCTTGGGATAAAGTCTACAACATAAAGAATTCTTGAGGGCTGAACATCCTTTCTTTACAAGAGTGGAACCAAGCAACCATAACCAAAATGTTATGAACCTTCAAGCTAAAACTGACAAGCGTTTGATTAAGTGGATTGATGCGTATTATCTTAAAGGGAAAGATATCATGAGGTGGTAGCAAATCAACAATTGCTCTTGGATCTTTAAAAAGATCATGAAATATAAGGACTGCAAATTGACTATTGGAGTAGTGCAAATCAACAAGGAAAGTACAACACTTCCCACTTGTACCAAGCTTTGCACGGAGAAAGAGAACATGTTAATTGGAAAAAGCTCTTCTATACAAACTATGCCAGCCCACGAGCTACTTTTAATTTATGGCTTGCTCTCCAAAACATGTTAGCAACTAAAGATAGATCGGCTAAGATTGGAATTATAACAGATGGTTTATGTAGTTTTTGTCCCCATATGGAAAATTTGGAACATTTGATTTTTGAGTGCAATGTTACGAATAACATTTGGCATGACATTCTTGAATGGCTTGGCTGGAGAAGAAAACCTAAAGGTTGGACTAATGAAACAAAGTGAATCATTCAAAATACTAAGAAAAAAGGTTGGAGAATAATTATGCTGAAAGCAGCAATAACAGAAACCACTTATGATATTTGGAAAGCTAAGAATGACAAATTTATTTCTCAAAAACTTATAGACATTAGGCTAAAAGTATAATACATAATATTATCATTAAATGTACATTGCATAGAAAGCTTAATAGCCATGTAAATGCTATTACATTAAATATAGTCTAGCGTTGTTGAGTTTGTTTCTTTTCCTAAATCCCTTAAGATCAATTGTATTGATTGGTTTTTAAATAATTTTTTTATTTTTGTTCAAAAAAATAAAAATACATTACTATTAAATTTGTATAGATTTTAATATAAGTGTTTTATTTCTTAACTCATAACATCCTTGAATTTATTTAAAAAATTATTTAAAATTTAGAATGACATGATTATTTATAATTAATCAATAATTTTTTTATTAGAAATGCAAATAAACGAATATGAATACGAGTAATTAAAGTACATATAAAATACGAATACATATACAATTGTGTCCACGCTGGTATGGTTTCGAATACGAAGATTTTTTTTAAAAGAATTATTTAGTGACTCTAAATAGTAATTTAAAAATAAGTTACATTTTACCATTATAATTAGGTACAAAATAAAAACAATTCTATAAAGTAAATTAATGTAAAATTATTTGATGTATTTGGTTACTATTCAGGACTAAGCTCTTTATATTTGAAAATTCTATAAAATTTAATCCTTAATTTAGATCCAACCAAATAATTTATCATCTTTAACCTAAATAAAATTTAAAATAATTTTTAACTTTTCAAACTTTGTTCCAACATTAAAACAACATAATTGACTCCTTTTACTAATTTTTTATTTTTTTTACCGAATAAATATTTGATAATTAAAATTTATTGAACATGAATACTAAATTATGATTTATTATTTTATCACCCCAATTCTTGAATTTCTTTATTAGAAAACTTCTATCTCTATTAAGTTAGATTGTGAGAATGGATTTAATTTTTTTTTAATTTTATATAATAAATTTATATTAAAATATATATTTTGGTTATAATATGTTATTATTTACTAATAATATTATAATTTTTAAACTACAATATAAATATAAATTAAATATAATATATATTTATCAATCTTACCATTGAAAACTCAAAAATAAAAAACTTGCTCTATAAACTAACTGTTTAATACTAATATTATATTTTTATTGTTTTTATTTATTTATTTATTAATATTTTTATTATTATTTTACAAATTTTATTATTTATTTACATTTTACACATAAGTTTTATATATATATATCATTCAATTATAAATTTATGTTATTGATTATTAATAATACTCTGCATTTAATTATGGTATAAATATAAATATAATTTAAATATAATATATATTTATCAATTTTATAAAAAAAACAAAAAATTACCAGTGAAAATAAATAGACATTGGAGAAATCATGGCTGCTACTTATTTTCTATTTCTAGTGGTTGATGAGAACTTTTCAAAACTTATTTTTTATTTGACTTATTTTCTAGTTAGTAATAAAAACTTTTGAAAGTACTCTTCCAAGTACAAACGCGAAAGTGGCACCGAAACAGAGTCGCCAGCAATGTGTATTTATCCCACGAGAGAGAAAGGAAACACCGCATAAACCTGAAGGGAAGGAAAGAGCATGGTCTTGCGACCAAGAGAACTGGGTTCGGGAGTCGGTTACGCGCGAAGAAGGTATTAGCACCCTCACACGTCCATCGTACCCGATGGGATCCACGCTTGCTGCTTCAATCAAAGGGTGTAAGGAAAGAATACTGGAAAAGGAACTGGAAAAGGAATGGAAAGAGAAAGAGAAACAAATGTAGGGAAAATAAAAGAAGTGCTCGAATGGGCCCTACCCCACTTGTAACGCCCAATATTTAATTATTTATTTAATTAAATATTTTTGAATAATTTTCGAATTAATTGTCGAAGTTGTAGAATATTGATTAAGTTGTGTTGTTGTTAGTTGATTCATGAGTTGATTAAAATGATGGAAAATAGTATTAGAATAATACTAATATTATTATATGGGCTTATTTTATGGTTGTGTGTAGTAAGAGTGGGGGTGAAGATAGTAGGCCCAAGAAGAATAATAAAATAATAGTATTATTATTATTATTATTATTATTATTATTATTATTATTATTATTATTATTAATTGAATTGGTTGAGAAAAAAGGGGAATTAGGTTTTGATTAGTGGAGAAAAATAAGGGTTGAGAGAAGGAGAAAAACATGTTGTACGTGAAAAGTTGCAAGAGGAAGTTTTGGAGAAATTGATCGTGGAAGTTACAGAGGAAAAAGTCTTAGAGAAGAATAAGGGTTTTAGAGGAGAGAAAATAGCTTGGAAGCAAAGAAGGAGAAAGAAGAACTCATGATCATATCTCTATTTTCGCACTTATGGTACAACCTCCACTAAACAGGTGATAACTTTTTACTCGTAATTCTGATTAAAGAGATTCTTGAATTTCTGGAAAGCTTACGAAATTCCCTTCAATTTGATGTATGATTTCGTGTCAATAAGTTCGGTATTGAAAGAGAAAAACGCATTTGAAGTTTGGGAGTTCATGCTGGAAATTGGTCAAATAGTAGTTACGGGACTGATGATGATGGAGGCTGAATTTTGGTCAAGATAGGAACTCAATGGCAGCATGTTCATATTTCTAATCTCCATGGATATAAGAGGAGAGGAAAAGAGGCATAGAGGCAAAGGGTTGGAAATTCGATCGGAGAACTTTAGAGACTAACCGGAAAATTATTAGAGCAACCGTCAATCCAAGGTAAGGGTGAGGTTCTGACTCTATAATTGGGTTAATGATGAATGATACGTGGGATTGTGATTTATATAATTTTCTACTGAATGTGTTGAAGTGTATTGATGAATTGATTTTGTTTTTGTGGAATTTGATGTTTGCTAGATTGTTTGGGTGTTGTTCTATAGTGTTAAACTTAGGTTGGAATTTGGTTAAATCGATAGAAAACGATGTTTTCGCGGACGAAAGTCGGAATAGATTGCGTAGTTGGGTCGAGAAATGTTAGGCCGTGATCGAGTATGCTTGTTTTATCGAATTTGGTTGATTTTGTAAGTTTTTGCATTTTTGGAGATTTGGGGGTTTAAGATTCGGATTGAAATCGAAAGTCGTAGAATTCACGTTTGATGGTTTCAAATCACTACTATATGTTTGGTATGAATGAGTATGTGTTTGTTTCGAAGAAAACAATTGAATCGGTCGGATTTTCAGACGAAAATGCAAAATCCCGTAGGGCTGTTATGCAGAAAAATTCTGGTTTCGGAAAGTTTGGAAAATTCATATCTTTTGATCCGTAAGTCGGTTTTGACCTCCGTTCGAAGCGTTGGAAAGTTAACGAGATATTCTTTCTAGGAAAAATGGTTTTGAGGTCTGTATCTGGTTCAATTATAGTAGAAAATTGAAACTGTATCGTTGTGTTGATTTTCCCCGTCGTGAATGTGTGCGATTGAGGTGTTATCGTGCAATATGCCTCAACAATGTTAACCGATTAATAGTGCAGAGGAATAGCAATAATAGAGGTTGATGAAAATAGTATCGAATAGTAATATTAGTAGTTTTAACAGATATAATTGTTTAACCAAAATTAGTTGAGATTTTGCAGAAATAATTCGTAAGTGGTTGTAGAATTGATAATTGGTTGATGCTGTGGAAAATTAGTCGTGAATAATTGACGTAGGTGAATGTGAGTATGATCATAGCCTAATTATGTGTACTGAGATTGTTGCAATGCGGTTTGTGATCGATCATAGAGAGGAAATTTGGAAGAGTGCGAGAACCAGATAGCGAAGACTACCAGAGTGGGACGCATGACGACCGTCATGGGCTTGTCACGACCGTCACGGCCCTGTTACGACCGTCACGCGGGTTACGACCGTCACAGAAACAAAATGAATTTGAGATCTCTGGCTGCTGTGGGTCTGTAGGCGTAGCATAGTGGAACTTAGTAACTATTTTTGCAGAAACCCAATTTAAGTTGAACATCAGAATAATTGACAGTAGGCAATGTTGCATAATTGGACCCAATATAAGAAGCATTAGTGAACGGTGTGCACAATTATTGAATGAGAGTCACTATAAATATATAAATGATAGTATTAATAATATGAAACTAGTAGGATAATCAGTAAGTAAACAATAGCCTTGTGTGTTGCGCCTTGGTGTTGAATTGTGAGGCCTACGACCAATGTTGTCTTGTTGTTGATTGGTTGCTGTTAATTTAACGATGCTGATAAGTTGTTGTTGATGATACGAAGATGCTGTGATATTATTGTTGGAAATTATCAAGCTGTGAACGATGTTGAATTGCCTCTAATTATTGGCAAGAATTAAGTTGTGGGCCTATGGCCAATGTTGAGCTGTTGTTGTGCGGATTGATGAGTATTAGTGCTGTGATTATGATGTTCATATTTGAGTCACATGGCATAACATACTAAGCTGGCCAGGATTGGCAAAACATTAAGCGGGCCTGGATTAGCAAAATATTAAGCGGAAGGCTTATGCCTTGTTGAAGTCAATATTAATTGGCAAATTTTTAAGCGGGGAGTTCTGCTCCAATGGTACCACATGCATGTGCATTTTGAGTCGCATTTCATGTTGCATAGTTGTTGTTGTGTTGTTAATTGAATGTGATTTCTAAGTTGTTGTTGCGGTGAGGATTAATATTGATTTCAAGGTTGTTATGTTGCTGATTTATGTTGATTGAGATATTGTCGTTGTGTTGTTGATCTATTTGCCTAAAAACTGTGAAGAAGTTGTTATACCATGTTGATGATTTTGTTATGATGATAAAATGGTTGTTATATCGTGTTGATGATTGTGTTGTAATTAAACGTTGTTATAAAGCTGTGAAGTGGTGAATTTATATGATCTGATCTAACATATTATTTATCATACATCTTATCATATTGTTAGATATCTCACCCCTTCTGCTGATATTTCCCCTACCATGGGAAATGGGCAGGTACTCAAGATTTGCAGTGGAAGTTCGAAGTAACTTTATGAAGTCTTTTGTGCTATATGGCAAGTCAAAAAGGGTCTTGCTCTGATACGTAACACTCGGGGGATGGACGCTTGTTGTTTATTGTTGAATATGTTTTATGTTAAGTGAATCAAAGTTGAATATTTATATCTTGAAGTGGTTTTTCTTTGAAAAGAAGATATGTATGAATTTTGTTGTTATCGGTTCATCCGATCAAAGTGTTATGTATCTGTGTTACATGAGATTAAATGAAGTTGATTTTAAGAAGTAAGTGTAGCATCTCATTTGTTTGTTGAAATTTTGTAACTCTGATTTTTAATAATATTCGCTGGGTAGAAATGGGGTGTTACATTAGTGGTATCAGAGCAGGTCGGTCTGTCCGGCCAAGTCGTCTAATGTTGTTTATCCCTTAGCACGCGACAAGTGTGTGGAACACTGTCGGTACTTGTTTGTTTTTCTAATCGATGGTATGCATGAGTAGGTTGAAAGATAAGTGGGGGAGAAGCTTTACTTCTCGGATATGTTTCGGTTGTAAGATGTTGGTTCAGTATGCTGCTGCTAGCGACAGTGCAAGTTGTGGAAGTTTTGTTGTTTCCCGAATCCTAAGGTGACATGAATTCAAGATTTTGTTTGTTGATCAAGTTGGAGCGTCTTGAGGGATGATGATCAGACGTTGTAGATGTTTATCTCTCGAAGGAAGAGGAGCGATATAACGGTTGTTTATGTACCAGTAGAGAGAAAACCCCTGCCATTTCAGAAAATGAATGTTAAGTGGCAAGGATAATTTTTAGAAGATGGAATTTAGAAAGGTACGATGTTTCAGCGTCGTTGGTGGACTGTGAAGTTGTCAGTGTGAGTAGTCCTTGCGTAAGATGTCGATGTTTGAACGGTAATAGAATGACAAATTGTTGTAGACCGTGTCGTGGGGTCCTTGTGAGGGATTGTAAAGGTTGTGGAAGTTGTTGGAATGTTTTGAATAGCGAGTCAAAGTCGGAAATGCGAGGAGATGAGTACGATTTCAAGGATGGTAAGAGTTGGTACTGGTACAAAGAAATTCTGTTCTGATGATTATCGTAAGGGTGTAATAGTATGTCGCTGCATGACGTCGGTGTTCGCATTTTCGGATAACTTTGGAAATTCATATCTTGTGTTCCGAGTATCGGATTGATGTTCCGTTTGAACCTATGAGGAAGTAAAAATATATTTTATCCTATGGAAGTGTTTCGAATACGGTAGATGCATTCCTATATGGAGGGACTCTGAAGTCAGTTACGGAACTAGAGGCTTTGAGCATAAATGGTTATTATCGCAGTTGTTCGAGACGAGGTCAAGTGAAATATGTTGTTGGTGAATAAGTTGATAGATGGAATGTTAGCATTAAAAAGGATGTGAAAGTATTGGAGAATACTTAACCTTCGTGTGAGGCTAAGTGGGTGTAATGTGGACCGTGTAATGCGTTGAGCGTTGGTGTCTCATCGACAAGATCGAATGAGAGGGAAATTCGTGGGAGTATTTGTAAACTTATTGGAGATTATTGGATTATGGTGCTTTAGGTGATTTGAGTACAAGTTCTAAAGGAACACTATTATAGTGGGTAACGAGAGTTTATACTCCATTATGGTTGTCGGCTATCTATTGACAAATTGAGGAACTGATCACCCTTAATCTCTTGTTAATGGTAGGCGGGATCATGTTGGATGGTATAGACTCGTCTTGCTATTTTAATGGTGTGTAAAGTGATTGATGTTATATCGTGAGGATAGTATCTCACCAGTTTGTGTGAATTAATAGAGGAGTGGCTAGGGAAGAGTTGAGACGTATGGAACAATTCGGAGTAGCGGGTTTATATGCGAGCTAACGTCGCAAAGTGAAAGATTACTAATATCAAGTGAACAACGATTTGATGGTGGATGTTAAAGAGAGTCTGAAACTATATTGAGACTTGTAAACCATATAGTTGACGAAAATTTTAATGATGACGGTGACTTAATATGAATGATCAGAGTTGCGCAGCCGAAGCGTGATGTGGCGCATTTGCTATGTGTGTACGACTCGTTAGAAGTAAAGGACTAAATATCAGAAGTCTATGAGAATGGTAGGTCTCGGTCTACGTGTTTAAATTAGTGGATTGTTGATATAAGGATGAGGTGCCAGGTTACTGTGTTTTCTCGTAAATAATTGCGGATTTCATAAGGATATTATTGTGGTTGTTGGTTGATGGTGAGTTGTGTGTAGATTTGTTGAGTTATACTGTTAAGTTGACAACTATAATGATTTTGCCCCGTTGTCGTGATGTTGTTGTTGATTACCGTAAAATATGAATAATACCCCATAATGGGACGAAGTTGATTATGTGGCTAAGTTGATGTCACTACAAGAGTGATACGACGAGATGAATAGGGTTGTTGGTGTTTTACTGATAAGTGACATGTACGTTTATAGGAATGAAGTTGTGTATGTGTTTGGTGTGTAAAATGTTGTTAAGACGGTAGTGTGATGTTGTGCATCCAAGTATGAGCGTGTTATGGTTGTTGCTACTTCGAAGTGGATATGCCAAGATGTTGTTGAAGTGGTTGATAAGTTAGTGGTGAGTATGTCGCGGAAGTGTTGGATGATTAGCATGTGTGTTGGGATTTAGAACGTGTTGAGTTTTGTTATGTCGGAAAGGAGTGATCAGAGTGTTACAAAACACGACTTGAGAATTAGATAGTTGGATGCAAAGTTTGCATTAAGTGAGGTAGTATCGAGGAGATTTTCGAGGACGAAAATATTCTAAGTGAGGGAGAGTTGTAACGCCCAATATTTAATTATTTATTTAATTAAATATTTTTGAATTATTTTCGAATTAATTGTCGAAGTTGTAGAATGTTGATTAAGTTGTGTTGTTGTTAGTTGATTCATGAGTTGATTAAAATGATGGAAAATAGTATTAGAATAATACTAATATTATTATATGGGCTTATTTTATGGTTGTATGTAGTAAGATTGGGGGTGAAGATAGTAGGCCCAAGAAGAATAATAAAATAATAGTATTATTATTATTATTATTATTATTATTAATTGGGTTGGTTGAGAAAAAAAGGGAATTAGGTTTTGATTAGTGGAGAAAAATAAGGGTTGAGAGAAGGAGAAAAACATGTTGTACGTGAAAAGTTGCAAGAGGAAGTTTTGGAGAAATTGATCGTGGAAGTTACAGAGGAAAAAGTCTTAGAGAAGAATAAGGGTTTTAGAGGAGAGAAAATAGCTTGGAAGCAAAGAAGGAGAAAGAAGAACTCATGATCATATCTCTATTTTCGCACTTATGGTACAACCTCCACTAAACAGATGATAACTTTTTACTCGTAATTCCGATTAAAGCGATTCTTGAATTTCTGGAAAGCTTACGAAATTCCCTTCAATTTGATGTATGATTTCGTGTCAATAAGTTCAGTATTGAAGGAGAAAAACGCATTTGAAGTTTGGGAGTTCATGCTGGAAATGGGTCAAATAGTAGTTACGGGATTGATGATGATGGAGGCTGAATTTTGGTCAAGATAGGAACTCAATGGCAGCATGTTCATATTTCTAATCTCCATGGATGCAAGAGGGGAGGAAAAGAGGCATAGAGGCAAAGGGTTGGAAATTCGATCGGAGAACTTTAGAGACTAACCGGAAAATTATTAGAGCAACCGTCAATCCAAGGTAAGGGTGGGGTTCTGACTCTATAATTGGGTTAATGATGAATGATACGTGGGATTGTGATTTATATAATTTTCTACTGAATGTGTTGAAGTGTATTGATGAATTGGTTTTGTTTTTGTGGAATTTGATGTTTGCTAGATTGTTTGGTTGTTGTTCTATAGTGTTAAACTTAGGTTGGAATTTGGTTAAATCGATAGAAACCGATGTTTTCGCGGACGAAAGTCAGAATAGATTGCGTAGTTTGGTCAAGAAATGTTAGGCCGTGATCGAGTATGCTTGTTTTATCGAATTTGGTTGATTTTGTAAGTTTGTGCATTTTTGGAGATTTGGGGGTTTAAGATTCGGATTGAAATCGAAAGTCGTAGAATTCACGTTTGATGGTTCCAAATCACTACTATATGTTTGGTATGAATGAGTATGTGTTTGTTTCGAAGAAAATAATTGAATCGGTCGGATTTTCAGACGAAAATGCAAAATCCCGTAGGGCTGTTATGCAGAAAAATTCTGGTTTCGGAAAGTTTGGAAAATTCATATCTTTTAATCCGTAAGTCGGTTTTGACCCCCGTTTGAAGCGTTGGAAAGCTAACGAGATGTTCTTTCTAGGAAAAATGGTTTTGAGGTCTGTAGCTGGTTCAATTATAGTAGAAAATTGAAACCGTATCGTTGTGTTGATTTTTACCGTCGTGAATGTGTGTGATTGAGGTGTTATCGTGCAATATGCCTCAACAATGTTAACCGATTAATAGTGCAGAGGAATAGCAATAATAGAGGTTGATGAAAATAGTACCGAATAGTAACATTAGTAGTTTTAACAGATATAATTGTTTAACCGAAATTAGTTTAGATTTTACAGAAATAATCCGTAAGTGGTTGTAGAATTGATAATTGGTTGATGTTGTGGAAAATTAGTCGTGAATAATTGACGTAGGTGAATGTGAGTATGATCATAGCCTAATTATGTGTACTGAGATTATTGCAATGCGGTTTGTGATTGATCATAGAGAGGAAATTTGGAAGAGTGTGAGAACCAGATAGCGAAGACTAGCAGAGTGGGACGCATGACGACCGTCATGGGCTTGTCACGACCGTCACGGCCCTGTTACGACCGTCACGCGGGTTACGACCGTCACAGAAACAAAATGAATTTGAGATCTCTGGCTGCTGTGGGTCTGTAGGCGTAGCATAGTGGAACTTCGTAACTATTTTTGCAGAAACCCAATTTAAGTTGAACATCAGAATAATTGACAGTAGGCAATGTTGCATAATTGGACCCAATATAAGAAGCATTAGTGAACGGTGTGCACAATTATTGAATGAGAGTCACTGTAAATATATAAATGATAGTATTAATAATATGAAACTAGTAGGATAATCAGTAAGTAAACAATAGCCTTGTGTGTTGCGCCTTGGTGTTGAATTGTGAGGCCTACGGCCAATGTTGTCTTGTTGTTGATTGGTTGCTGTTAATTTAAGGATGCTGATAAGTTGTTGTTGATGATACGAAGATGCTGTGATATTATTGTTGGAAATTATCAAGCTGTGAACGATGTTGAATTGCCTCTAATTATTGGCAAGAATTAAGTTGTGGGCCTATGGCCAATGTTGAGCTGTTGTTGTGCGGATTGATGAGTATTAGTGCTGTGATTATGATGTTCATATTTGAGTCACATGGCATAACATACTAAGCTGGCCAGGATTGGCAAAACATTAAGCGGGCCTGGATTAGCAAAATATTAAGCGGAAGGCTTATGCCTTGTTGAAGTCAATATTAATTGGCAAATTTTTAAGCGGGGAGTTCTGCTCCAATGGTACCACATGCATGTGCATTTTGAGTCGCATTTTATGTTACATAGTTGTTGTTGTGTTGTTAATTGAATGTGATTTCTAAGTTGTTGTTGCGGTGTGGATTAATATTGATTTCAAGGTTGTTATGTTGCTGATTTATGTTGATTGAGATATTGTCGTTGTGTTGTTGATCTATTTGCCTAAAAACTGTGAAGAAGTTGTTATACCATGTTGATGATTTTGTTATGATGATAAAATGGTTGTTATATCGTGTTGATGATTGTGTTGTAATTAAACGTTGTTATAAAGCTGTGAAGTGGTGAATTTATATGATCCGATCTAACATATTATTTATCATACATCTTATTATATTGTTAGATATCTCACCCCTTCTGCTGATATTTCCCCTACCATGGGAAATGGGCAGGTACTCAAGATTTGCAGTGGAAGTTCGAAGTAACTTTATGAAGTCTTTTGTGCTCTATGGTAAGTCAAAAAGGGTCTTGCTCTGATACGTAACACTCGGGGGATGGACGCTTGTTGTTTATTGTTGAATATGTTTTATGTTAAGTGAATCAAAGTTGAATATTTATATCTTGTAGTGGTTTTTCTTTGAAAAGAAGATACATATGAATTTTGTTGTTATCGGTTCATCCGATCAAAGTGTTATGTATCTGTGTTACATGAGATTAAATGAAGTTGATTTTAAGAAGTAAGTGTAGCATCTCATTTGTTTGTTGAAATTTTGTAACTCTGATTTTTAATAATATTCGCTGGGTAGAAATGGGGTGTTACACCACTGCCTACGTATCTCATCGGGAACATGAGAATCAGAGCGACGTAGTTCCCCTCAACGAGGGTCACTTTGTTTGTGTTTTTTAGCGGAAATGTCAGAGTGCGCGTCCCAGCAGTTTAGGTGTTGCGGCTCGCTGTATGGAGACTTAGGCGTTACCTGTTTGCGGTAGAACGGACGTGACGAGTCCTTAAGACTGAAATGAATGAGATGAGAAAAGAATTGTTTGTTTGTTTGTTGTCTTTTAAGAAAAATGTTTGTTATTTGTTCGTGTATGATAATGTATCTAAATCTTAATCATTGGAATTTATACATCCTCACATTCCAAGATGGAATGAGTAAGAAAGTACACTAAGTGTGAAGAAGACCCTCACATTTAGTTCCAATTATTAAGGTTCAAATACACTAGCATACTAGTATTTATTAAGTGTTTTTGTTAATTATGAAATGAAGAAGTGTTTTTTTTTATTTGTATCTTTAACAAGTATTGCATTTAAGTCCTTCATACAAGATCAAATGTTTAACACATTGACCCAAGATGGGCCATATGCTACACATTCTAAGATTACAAGAGAAAACCCCCTATAATCTTTTCTTTATATGAAAGGCCTAAATGCAATAAATGCCTACCTTTATTACATATTTTGAATTTTCTTTGAGATGGGGAGATGAAAGACTCAAGTGGGCGAGAAAGGTAAAATCTATGTGAACTAAGACTCGATCCTAATTGATTATTTAAGGGAGTGACCCTAATGGTTTGTGAGGTTGCAAAGCCTAAAGTCTAAAGAAGGAATGAGTTAAACAACTCACTTCTAAAGTAGAAGATGAATTGTAACTCAAAAGGGAAAATAATGAGTTAATCAAAGAAAGCACATAAGTACTTACAAAACACAAGGTTGAATTGTAAAAGATGAAAGGAAAGAAATTTGAATGTGGATTCCTCATCCACACTCAATTTCAACTTACCAAAGCCCCTACATGGTTAGTAAACATGGAAACATGTATAAGAAGTAAAAAAAACACTTAATGCATAATAAAGTTCAAAAGAATAAGATGAAGAATCAAATCTTAATATCACAACCAGAATGTGAATCATATTGACAACAAGTGAATATCATCATACAAGTTCAAATGAATAAGCAACAATCATCATCCATAGCATTTAAACATGTTATCATAAGAAAGGATAGATGAAAGATAAAAAGAAATGAAAGGAACATGCATAAATGGAACATGTAATCCAAAAATCAGAATTGAAACTAAATGAAAAATGGTTTATAAACATCTCCAAAGTATTCATGAATCTACATTCAAGACATTCAAGAAGTAATAGAAGAAGAAGTGAAGTGAAAGTTCAAAAGGAAAGTGCAAACAATACATGTTAAGGATGCACAAAGTTCAAGTTGAAATGAACATGTAAAGATGACCTATAATGTGTACCAAGGACCTATAATATCACATGAAATGCTCATAAAATATGCAAATGCTCATACAAATATGCACAAAAGAATTCATGCAAACATACACTAAAGTTAGAATGATATGACATGTATTAGGCTTCAAATGTAATGCATCAAACAAAAATCAAATGGACTAATGAAAATTATGCAAGCATGGTATTTGAATGCCTAAGTCAGAAGTAAATCATACATCAAGATAACATGTCAAAATTCAAAGCAAAATGACTTCAAACAATGCATTAGGTCAAGTTGAAACATCATGCAAAGTGGTGCAAAGACAAGCATCAAAACGTGTCATAAAGTGACCTAAAAAATCAAACAAAAATCACCTAACATGCTTCAATGTATTAGTGAATCAATGCAAAAAGAATCAGGTCATAACAGTTTGTAATGAGCAAGAAAAAAATTCTACAAATTCATATATTATATTTGGAATGCATACAAATGGAAATTCAAAGAAAATTATGAAACAGTGATAAAAATGTGATAAAATCATGAAATAAAAATATCAAAAATTTCCTAAATGTCTTGATAATACTCTTCAATTTTTCTAGAATTTTCTGATGTTGTTTTCTAATTTCAAAAATTAAAAATGAAACGTGTATGAAATGAAGAGAATAAAAAGAAATTGAAATAAGAAAGGGGTGTATGCATAGTAAACCACCAGTTCAAATTGTTTGGGCTTTAAAACGTGAGGTGTAAATAGCAATGACCCAAGGTCCATATACGCGCAGTCCACACCAACAATTTTGCACTCTCAATCAAAATAAAAGTCAAAACAATGAACACCATTGGATCAAGTCCAGTCAACAAACCAGTCAAAGTAACCATATCCAATGCACACACGTGAAGGAACACACTCACTACCATGTACTGCACCACACATTGCTTAAATGAGATCAGAAATTAAACATGTGAGGTGCACGTTTATTTTAATGTGCTGGCAATGTTGTGGCCATCAGATCATGAACATCCAACGGTCACGATTAAAACATGATAAAACCCTAACAATTCAGACCACCGGCCGGAGAAGACCTTCGGTCATCTTCTCCGGCCAACCTCCGGTGACGATGGTTTACAGGTAAGCACAAATGATCAAAATATACATCATTGGAAAGCTGAAGTGATGAGGAACATGAATCTAGTGATGAAATGCGCATAAAGTTCATGAAATAAGAGAATCGAACAGAAGAAATTTTGCCCTAATTTTTCAACTATGCCTCTAAAGGCTTATCAACTAGCCAGACAAGTTCTTGAGCTTATAAGAAGCTTCAAGAACCTAACAACACCTTCAAAGCATGTCTATAATGGCTGAAATCCGTACCTGAAGATTTGTGACTTTGATATGTTCTTCAGAAAACCAGAGATTCCAAGCTACTTTTGATTCACTCCTGGCCAAATAAAGGCTTAGATAAAGTAGTTGCTTATGATTCAATGGAGAGAAGTTGAAATCAAACTTCAAAAACCAGTTGCAATGTTGAGAGATTGAGAGAGAAGAAGAGAGAGGTTCTGAGGTGAGTGTGGAAAAATCAGAGTTGAAATGAAAAAATGAGAGTGAAATTCTATTTATAATTTGAGTTAGAAGTGAACCATAGGTAGTTAAATGAGTGAGTTAGAGTGAGTTAAGATGGTTAAGGTGAGTGCACCCTAACTAACTGAGTCAAGTTAGTTAGGGGCGAGTGAGGCTGGCTGTGATAGGGTAATGGTGGCTTATGATATGTTATGGTGAAGCTGGACATGGATGGTGGTGATGAATTCGTGCAAGATCAAAGGTACGGCAGAAAACTTGTTCCACAAGTTTGTTTCTTTTCCATTTCTATGTATGTCAAGGCAAATGTGTATGGTGTATATGATATGTGTTTGGTTAAAAGAGGAAAGTTGATGTGATGAAGTGTTTGTGGTGTGTGTGAACCAAGAACTACAAATTTTAATGTGTAGCATATGATGAAATCAGTTGGAAATGGTGACATTTAAGCATGAATATCTCTCTCTTCAGGCCATGGAAATGAATGATTCTGGTATCATTACAAAGTGTGTACATGATACAACAACTTTGATGTTGAAAAGAGGCGAAAATGAAGCTTGTAACATATTGGAAATGTGGTTCAAACATAGGAACTCAAAACTGGTTTGAAATGTTGCATAATGCGCGCGTGTGTGGCATGACTAGGTTATGACTTAGTCAATTTTTCAATTACATTGACCCTACTTTGAGCCATCATAACTTCGTATCCTTTGATCAAATGAAAAAATCACGAACACCAATTTTGAAGATCTCACATAGAGGAACAACTTTCATGTTGAAAGAACTTTCATTTGAGGCCTCTAACCATGAGTAATTGATCAAAACATTTGGCCCACCACATGTTTGTGAAAATGACTGCGCATGACCTAAGATTTGCCCAAGCTGACTTGCATTTTGCCAAAGTTTTCCTCAACTTTGATCATCCATAACTCTCTCAATTTTGATCCAATTGAAGTGTTCTACACATGGATTTGAAGCTCAAGATGAGATCTTTTGTTGTGGCCGAGTGGAATTTTTATTTGATGTCTCAATTTTGAATGGCCTTGGTTCAAAGTTTGGTGCACAATGGCCAAAACTTTCCTTATTTAGAAACCCTACTTCTTCCAAAAATGGCAACTTTTCAAATCTTGATTTTTCATTATCCTTTTGGAGTTTCCTGATCAAATTTTGTACATTGGTCACATATAACATGAATTTCATGAATTTGGCCTCAAAAAGTCAAGAGTTGACTTTTTCCTCTGATTATTTGACTTAGCCCCAATTTTCCTGATTTTTTTATCTTTCTTCCAATTGAACCACTTCTAAAACCAATTGAGAGGCAATTTTCCACACACATACACTTAAGGACATGTAGAATACCACGACATCAATTTTTGTCCAAAAAATCAGAGATGACCTGATTTAATTGGAAACCCTAGTTTTGATACCCACCTACTAAGGGGAAAAAGTGCAGTCTTCAACTTCAAATTCCTCAGAGTATGTTGTGTATCCTCTTAAAGGATGATGAGATATGCCACTTGAGGGTGTTTTTGAACCAATGAACTATCTCTTTTGAGGGTTTTCCTTCAGTTTTTTTTTCTTTCTTGCATAGTGAAGAATGTAATGCTTCAATCTCCTATTGAATCTCACTTTCTTGAGGTTTTAGAGGATCAATTGAGATAGTATGAGACATGAAATACCTCTTGGCTTGCCTTGAGGCAACTTGTTTGACCTTTTGTGCCTTGAATGATTCCTTGATTGTCCATCTTTCACCTGATCACATGCCTTGATGGTAAGAGGGATGCTATGCTTCATTTTTCTATGTTAAAGATGCAATGCTAGGCTAATGAGATGGATATGATATGATATATGATAATGCTATGCTATGATGACAAAAGAGAGAGAAAATTTTGGGGTATTACAGCTGCCCCTATTCAAACGCTGTAGACTTGAATGCCTGAAAGCGATTGCTTTCAGACTTTCAAGGTATATAATGATTGAATACCAAATATAACCAAAAATTTGCTCTGGATGACGAAGAACAAAAGGGATATAAACCCAACGAGACCGCTGGACTGAATCCTCAATGAAACGTTGTCAGAGAGATCTGTCTTTTGAACGACGCGAGACGACTACTGGCTTGCCATACTATGGATGGACTTTCAACAATGTCTTTTTGAACGACGCCAGACGACTACTGGCTTGCCACTCAACTGGTGGACTTTAGCTGCTCTGCCATTCTAAACAATGGACTTTTACCAATTCGTGTTGGATTTCTGCCAATCTATCGTTGGACTTCAATGATTACCAAACCGGCTTTGGAATCTCAAAATTGCCATCCTCAGATGGACTTTTGCAGCTTTGTCAAACTAACATTGGGCTTCGATGCTTACCAAACCGGCTTTGGAAGCTTTGCCAAACCAACGTTGGACTTTGCAGAGAATATAGTTGTTTATCACCATCCCACCTGCTGGAACAATATAAACTACTGTTTGTATGATCATTCCACCTGCTGGAAAAACCATCTGCAATACTATCCCACCTGCTGGAATAATATGAAGGATTATCTGTATGATCACCCCACCTGCTGGAATAATATGAACAACTATCTGTATGATCACCCCACCTGCTGGAACAACCATCTGCAATACTATCCCACCTGCTGGAATAATATGAACAACTATCTGTATGATCACCCCACCTGCTGGAACAACCATCTGCAATACTATCCCACCTGCTGGAATAATATGAACAACTATCTGTATGCCAAAATAAATCGGACTTTGAGTTGTAAATGAGTAATGCTGAGAATTACACCACCTGCTGGGTAATGTCATAAGCTGACACTTTGCTGAAGAAGAGGGTTCATCGATCTATTTAGACCCTGCTGGGGAAATTACTGTCAAAATGTTGAACTCTGTGGGGAGATAAAACAATTCAGCTGGGAATTATTCTTTGACAAATTTCACATGCTGAAACCTGCAGGAAATATACCTTGTTGACACTACCACTTGCTGGTAAATCCTGCTGAGAATAAACTCCACAGGGGATGTTACTGCGAGAAGCTTCGTCTCTTAAGAGGATTTTACAGAAAACCAAGCGTTTTCAAACTCTTAGACGAACACCCTGTCTTCAACTTCTGAACATTCACTCTTCCACTACCCTTCACATCGTCTGCGAGGTACCAGAAGATTTGCACTCGTTATGGACATGGAGTGCTCACTGCATTAATAACCGTTATCAACACAGAAGAATTCAATCTTCGACAACCGTTGTCGTCACAAAACCCAGTGGGAAATCTTGAATGAAAGAATCAACTTAATAAGATACAACAGTATCAAGTCATAGCAAATATCTGTTGATTATGCTGAGAGATAACTTTCGTGCTGCTTGGATCGATCGTACTCATTACCTGCAACAGAAAAAATATATGCACATGCCCCAGGATATTGCGTGGTTTTTTTGAGTCCACCATCCAAGGTTTTCCAATAAGCAAAGTAATTTTAATTGTCTTTTCGTGCATGTTTTCGCAAGGCCATGATATTTTCAAAGCAATGTTTTATTATAAAAATCGGACGTTTTTGCAAACAAAACAGTAAAATGAAAATAAAAGCTTGTGACTGAATATTCAATTTTATTGAAGAAATGCCAAAATCGGCGAATTTACAATCGGAAGTAAACTCCTGAAAGAGTTGGTTGCCATAAAATTGAGAAAAAAAAACCTATCCTAATGATAATGCGGAAACTGGGTTCCAACTGATTTCTGATTCTGTTATAGCCAGTATGTATTCCAACTCTCTTTATTATCTTTGCCTTCGGAAGCTCGTGGTCGGAACAATTCCTCCTTCGGAAACTTTGCTAGTTTGCTAAAGAGTAGAGAACGTACAGATTAATTCAAACTGCAGTCATTCGCTTAAATCCCTCTTTTGTGTGGATCGCCTTTTCAGGTTTTCAATCCACCGGGATACCCATTTTTGCCTAAGTTGCCCTTTCGGGTTTTCAACTTACCGGGTGTACACCTTTTTTACTTATATCCCTAATTTCTGCTCGAACCTTTATTCTGTTTTTGGTTCGCCAGGATGCCCTTTTTTTGCCTGAATTTTTTTTTATCCAGCGGGTCTATTTATACGAAGTATTTTTTAACTGCATCTGAATTAACAGGGGATGAAAAGTCTTCACCATCCATGGTTGTCAGCAATAAGGCTCCACCTGAGAAAACCTTTTTAACCACGAATGGACCTTCATAATTAGGAGTCCATTTGCCCCTGTGATCTGTACTCGGAGGAAGTATTCTCTTGATTACCACATCTCCGACCTTGTAAACTTGAGGTCGAACCTTTTGATCGAATGCCCTCTTCATTCTGCGCTGGTATAGCTGGACATGACATACTACCGCTAGTCGCTTCTCCTCAATAAGGCTCAGCTGATCAAATCTGGCTCGTACCCATTCAGCTTCATCTAGCTTAACGTCCATCAATACTCGGAGAGAGGGAATCTCAACTTCGACCGGTAGAACTGCCTCCATACCATATACAAGTGAGTATGGTGTTGCCCCAGTGGACGTGCGGACTGATGTTCGATACCCATGCAAAGCAAATGGTAACATCTCATGCCAATCTTTGTACGTGACAACCATCTTTTGCACAATCTTCTTGATATTTTTGTTGGCCGCTTCGACCGCGCCATTCATCTTTGGGCGGTACGGAGAAGAATTGTGATGTTCGATTTTGAAGTCCCGGCATAGCTCAGCCATCATCTTGTTATGATTCTTTCGGGAACTCCATATCGACAAATGATATCTCGTTTCAAGAAACGAGCTACCACTTGCTTAATGACATTGGCATAAGATGTTGCTTCAACCCATTTAGTGAAGTAATCAATGGCGACCAAGATGAAACGATGGTCGTTTGAAGCAGTAGGCTCAATTCTCCCGATCATATCAATGCCCCACATTGCAAAGGGCCACGGAGAGGACATGACACTCAACGGATTTAGAGGAACGTGTACTTTGTCTGCATAGATCTGGCATTTGTGACACTTCCGGGCATACTTGCAGCAATCCGACTCCATTGTCAACCAATAATACCCCGATCTCAACAATTTCTTAGCCATCGCATGTCCTCCGGCATGGGTACCGAAAGAGCCTTCGTGCACTTCAATCATCAACAGGTCTTCTTCGTGTCTATCCACGCATCTGAGCAGAACCGTGTCAAAATTTCTTTTATACAGCATTCCATCTTTGTTCAAGAAGAAACTACCGGCTAGCCTTCTTAATGTCTTCTTGTCTTTGGAAGATGCCCCAGGCGGGTATTCTAGATTTTCCAAGAAGCATTTAATGTCATGGTACCAAGGCTTGTCATCAGACACTGCATCAACATCAAACACAAAAGCAGGTCTATCAAGACGAGATACATCAATCCTGGGTACAAAGTTCCAACCATGCACTTTGATCATCGAAGATATAGTGGCCAAGGCGTCTGCAAACTTATTTTCATCTCTAGGAACATGCTACAACTTAACAGTTGTAAAGAATGTCAGCAATCTCCTCGTATAATCTCTATACGGAATCAAATTCTGCTGATGTGTGTGCCATGTTCCCTTTACTTGATTGATTACCAGTGTTGAATCACCAAAGATATCGAGGGTCTTGATTCGTAAATCAATAGCCTCCTCAATCCCTAGTATGCAAGCTTCGTATTCTGCTTCATTGTTGGTACACCCGAAAGTTACTCGGGCAGTGAAGGGCATGTGAACGCCTTCTGGCGTAATGAGAACTGTACCAACTCTGCACCCATTCATATTAACTGCCCCGTCAAACATCAAACTCCATTTGGATTCAGGGTCAGGCCCCTCCTCCAGAAGTGGTTCCTCGCAGTCTTTCGCTTTGAGAAACATGATGTCTTAATCATGGAAATCAAACTTCATGGGCTGGTAATCATCAAGAGGCTGTTGCGCAAGATAATCTGACAGTATACTTCCTTTGATTGCTTTTTGCGAAGTATATTGAATATCGTACTCTGTCAGTACCATCTGCCACCTTGCAACTCTGCCTCTAAGTGCTGGTTTCTCAAAAATATACTTGACCGGATCCATTTTTGAGATCAACAGGGTTGTATGTGTGAGCATATATTGTCTCAATCGCTTTGCGGCCCATGCGAGTGCACAACATGTCTTCTCAAGCATTGAATAACGTGATTCACAATCTGTAAACTTCTTGCTCAGGTAGTAGATAGCATGTTCTTTCCTACCTGTCTCGTCGTGTTGACCGAGAACACAACCCATGGATCCTTCGAGCACTGTCAAGTACATAATCAGTGGTCTCCCTTGAACTAGAGGTATCAGAATCGGAGGTTCCTGCAAATATCTTTTTATTTTATCGAATGCATTTTGACAATCATCATTCCACCTGACCGTTTGATCTTTTCTTAGCATTTTGAATATCGGTTCGCAGGTGGCAGTTAGGTGAGATATGAACCTTGAAATGTAGTTCAATCTCCCTAGAAAGCCGTGAACTTCTTTCTCAGTTCTCGGTACAGGCATATCTTGTATAGCCTTCACTTTAGCAGGATCAACCTCTATTCCTTTTTCACTGACAATGAAACCAAGCAATTTTCCGGACCGCACGCCGAAAGTACACTTGTTAGGATTCAGTCTCAACCTGAATTTCCTCAACCTCTCAAACAACTTCTTCAAGTTGATCAGATGTTCCTCTTCTGTCTTTGATTTAGCAATCATGTCATCCACATAGCACTCGATCTCTTTATGAATTAGATCGTGGAATAACGTCACCATTGCTCTTTGATAAGTTGCCCCTGCGTTCTTCAACCCAAAAGGCATTACTTTGTAACAGAAGGTACCCCACAGGGTAATGAATGTCGTCTTCTCCATGTCTTCAGGCGCCATCTTTATCTGATTGTACCCGGAGAATCCATCCATAAATGAGAACACTGAAAACTGAGCAGTATTGTCAACCAGCACATCAATATGAGGGAGTGGAAAGTCATCTTTAGGGCTCGCCCTATTGAGATCTCTGTAATCCACACACATTCTGACCTTGCCATCTTTCTTCGGCACCGGTACTATATTGGCCGTCCAGGGAGGATAGTTGGTTACTGCCAGAAAACCTGCATCCAACTGTTTTTGTACCTCTTCCTTGATCTTCAAAGCCATTTCTGGTTTCGTTCTGCGCAGCTTCTGCTTAACCGGTATACAGGCCTCTTTCAATGGTAGTCTATGCACAACTATGTCTGTATTTAAACCTGGCATATCTTGATATGACCAAGCAAAGATGTCAACATATTCACGTAGCATGACTATCAGTTCTTGCTTTACCTCAGCCTGCAGATTGGCATCGATCTTGATCTCTTTCTTGCTTTCTTCTGAACCGATATTAATAACCTCAAGATCTTCCTGATGAGGCTGAATGGTCTTTTCTTCCTATTTCAACAATCTAGCCAACTCTTCCGGGAGTTCATAGTCTTCATCACTTTCCTCCTCAGCTTGATAGATCGGATTGTCGAAATCATACGTGGGCATAACAGAATCATTTTCAGGGGAATTCACAAAATCAATTCTGCATGATTGGATTGATGCTTTATTTTAGATTATTTTTGCTTGAAAACAAAAGAAAAGAATGTGCATTATCATTTTTTATTTTCTTTGGCAAAAATAAAAAATAAAGAAGGAATAAAGGAACACAAATTTGTAAACAAAAACGTCCTTTTTATTGATGTTTGAACATTATATGGGAAAATATGGTGGCCCTACAAATGGATCCTCACACCTTGGGCAGAGTGTGGGATTTTATGCATTATGAAAGACAAGAATTATTACTCTGAATGGTGTACAACATGAATGACTTCTTCACTAGACCAGTTTTGTAATGCCTCGCCCGGAGCCAGTGAATACACCCATCTGTCCAGATAATCTGAGCTTTCAGCGTCATCTTCTATTATTGAGCAGGACTGATTAGGGTTGATAATTCCTCCACTGTTGAAATTGATTGGCCCACGGAATCGAGGACCTGGCGTCTGGCCCGGTTGGTATCCAATGCCAAACTTATCTTCTTTCACAAACACGTCGATAGCTTTACCCCAACCTTGGGCATTTCCGCTTTCAACCACTTCTCTGACCTGCTTGTAGGACGCAATTGATGCACTCAGCCCAACTGGCACATTTGACACCACTGATGTTGAAGTAGGTTCTGGGAATTTGTTGATATTCAGGGCTTCAAAAGACTGGCACAGGGTTTCATGAATCTCTCCATCCATTTCCACATATTTGAAAGTGGATAGATGACTCACAAATATATCTTCTTCACCGCAAACGGTAACCACTTGACCCTCGAACACGTATTTGAGCTTCTGATGTAGTGTGGAGGTAACTGCGCCTGCTGCGTGAATCCACGGTCGGCCTAACAAACAGCTGTAAGCAGGCTGAATGTCCATAACGTGAAAGATTGTCTTAAATATCTGTGGACCAACCTGTATTGGTAATTCTACCTCTCCAAACACCGATCTTTGGGATCCATCGAAAGCTCTCGCAATCAAATCGCTGGGTCTAAGAATCAATCCATCTACTTTAATTTTCATCAGGACCTTTTTGGGTAACACATTCAAGGAAGAACCTGTGTCGACCAGCACATGCGACAAAACAACTCCTTTGCATTCAAGTGTGATGTGGTTGAATCTTTTGAAAGTTGGTCTACCATATTTCACTTAATACAAATATTACGATTTTCTAGACTATAAATATTCAAAATCAAAAGGATTTAACGACATTCACTCTGTTAAACATTTTAAATAAAAGAAGCATTATTTTATACAAAAGTTAATCATTCATAGTACAATAAATTAAATATTAGAAAAACTCTATGCTATTTTAGTATTAAATTGTATATTTAAATACTTTTTTAAATATTTATTATTATTTATATCTAATTATACCTTAGGATTAGACTAAGTTATTTTTTTATAAGATGATCTTTTACTATTCATTTTTTTCCAATAATGATAACTAAATTATGCATCGTGTCCACTAAATATATCATTTGAAATAAATGAAATATTTTTTATAACAACATAAAATTTGGTTTCACAAAAATATTAGAAATAAATTTTAAAAAATTATTGATTATCTATAGGTATTAAAATAATTTAAATTACTTATATTATATTTTTAGATAAATAAAATAAAATAGCATAAAAGTAATATATAATATTATTTAACAAAAAAAGGACACAATTGCACTCTACTTTTAATTTGTTATTTTGATATCTTTACTATTTATATGATTAAAATTTAACTATGTTTTACTGTTAAAATTAAATGGAAATTAAATTTATTTTTCATTTTTAAAAAATAAAGAACATAAAATCAAAACTAATAACAACTATTTCAATTTGACGCAATTTACCATTTGAGTTAGATAAATATCAAGTATTGTTTTGGACAAAAGACATATAAAAGAAAATTCATGTTGTATGTTGTATTTGAAAGCTAAATTAACATTAAATTAATTTTGATTTGAAAGGCCTAAACAAAATGTAAGGTACATATAAAGTTTTTTAAAAAAGTTGATTACAAAAAATTCAATACAAAGCGCAGGAAATATTTATATAGCATAAACCACGCATATATTTTTTTACTACTATGAAATATCTCATAATTTTGTATTTTTTTATCCAATCTCATAACTAATACATGCGATCACATTTTATGCGTGAGTGTTAAAAAAATATACTTTGAATGATATTTATGAGACACGTAGATTTGTTATTTTTTACGTGATTATACCACATAGTCTGGATGAACTAATATTAACGATTATACATACTCATTTTATGTCAGAAAAAAGTATCATGCAATATATAATCAGTGAAATATAAATGACTTTAAACGCAATGAATTGAAATATCGAGTTTTAGTGTAGGTTTGGATTGGCTTTTGAAATACTTAGAATTAATTTTAGAGGTGTAGAATTGATTCTGGGTGATTTTAAAGTGTTTGTTTTATCAAAAGTAGAATTGATTCTACCTCCAGAATTGATTCTACTTGAAACTACAATTTGTAGCTTCTACCTCCAGAATTGATTCTGGGTGATTTTTACACTGAAATTTATTATTTAACTCACTTTTACATAAATGTATCCAAACATAAATCAATTCTGCTAAACTCAATTCTGTTAAAATCAATTCTACCAAACTCAATTCTGCTAGAATCAATTCTGTTCACCGTCAATCCAAACACACCTTTATATGATGATAGAATATTTATAAATATAATTTTTATTAGAAGACTATGATGTGACATAATGATGAAGAAATAGTTGAAATAGGATGATGTGGAAAAATATGTTAAAAATATGTAGTGAAATTATATCAAAACATACACGTGTTGCATAAATATGAGATGACATGATAGACACCACTTATTAGTCACAATAAAATTTGATTAAGATTTCACCAGATACTTTAAGTGTGTGAATCCACTAAACTACTTAATAAAATATATTTTAAATATTTATTTATTTTATTTGTTATAAAAAAAGCATTATATATGTATAATAATAATAATGATATTTGGATAAATCATTAGCCCCTTGTTTTAGCCGCCTCACTCTTGAGTCGTTCCTGATTGTGTATTTGTTAATAAAGTTTAATATATAATGTTGGAGCACAAGGTTGAAGATGAAGAAGATGATGTAAGAGAGAGAGAGAGAGAGAATTTGAATATGTAACTAACTTTCATGATTACAAAAGAAGTTACAATTAAGTTTTTATCTAACTAAATGTGAATTCAGTTTATATACAAGTTCTAAATCTGAGATGAAACTCAAAAACAATTTAAACTCAAATGACACTTAATGAAATGCAACTAACTATTTGAATTTGAATTATAGTTAACATCATCCCTTAATTCATATTCAAGACTAAAAATCATCAACACCAATTTCATGCCTCAAGTTGATGAAGTGTTCAGTTTTGATTCTCTTGATCATCACATATGCAAGTTGCTTCTGAGTGCTACAATGACCAACTTCAAGCACCCCACTTTGAACTTGATTTCTTAGAAAGTGAAACTTTGTGTCAATATGCTTGTTTATTCCATGCAGCACTGAATTCTTGGCAAAGCTTATAGTTGATTTGTTGTCAATCCTCAACCTCACAGGCTTGCTCACCTTGATCTTCAGATCCTGGAGCAAATTCATCAGCCACACAACTTGGCAAGCTGACAATGCACCTGTAATGTACTCAACTTCACAGGTTGACTATGCAACCACTGGTTTCTTCTTGGAGCACCAAGAAATGGGGCCTCCTAGAAGAAATATCCAAAAGTACTTCTTCTATCAACTCTGTCTCCACACCAATCAGAGTCTGAATAACATATCAACTCTGAATCAGATTAAACACCAGAAGGTGAAGGTGAAAAAAATACACAAGAAGGGGAGGTTGAATTGTGTTTGTCAAATCGTTTCTATTTCTAAACTAGAGTTCAGATTCTAAACCACAGTTCAGAAAGTGATAGCAAGTGCAGCCGATAATGCAACAGAAGTAAATAAAAAGGGCAAAGAACACAAAACAATTATACTGGTTCCTCTCCAACTGAGAGTAGTCCAGTCTCCTTGCCTCGCAAGAGATTTCTACTATAATCAAATAGATTACAACTACTTAGACCTTCAAGTATAATACTTTCCCTGCTCAGACCTACAGCCTAAGACTTCCTTGCTTAATCAACACCTGATCAAGAATTCACGACTTAGATCCTCAGATCCTAAGACTTTCCTTGCTTAAACCCTTCCTGGTTCAAGACTTCCT
Source organism: Lathyrus tuberosus (assembly GCA_022829125.1). NCBI lineage: Eukaryota > Viridiplantae > Streptophyta > Magnoliopsida > Fabales > Fabaceae > Lathyrus > Lathyrus tuberosus. Next base: position 6,994,042 of record JALAZF010000111.1, on the reverse strand, counting down.
TGCTTAGACTCTCTGCCTAAGACTTCTCTGCTCATACCCTTGGTTCAAGACTTCTTGCTCAGATTCCTCGAATCCAATACTTCTCTGCTCAAGCCCAAAGCAAGAGACTTTTATCTAAACTGACTGTTTAGAGAAGAAATAACTTATAATAACACTTGATTATCAATCAGAGGTGTTTTAAATATAATACAACACAGTTTAACACTAAGGATTCTTAAGTTATACAAGAATAAGAACTCTTAACAAATTAGCTTCTCTTGAGCTGATATGAATGAATTGCGTGTATATCTCAGTTGACGTTGCAATGTTATTCTCTTAGGTTGATCTTTAGTTCTTCTGCTCCTTTTATAGCTGAAGAAATATAGTCGTTGAGGCATCCTCAACGGCTATAATCAGATCAAATCTTCTAGTACATCTTCTTTTCCAACAAAGCAGGTGTTGGAACTCGTAGACAGAGAATTATCCACTGAACAATGCCTTTATCCCGTGTTTACAGAGCTTGATTTAACAGTACTCAGTTTCAGAGGCAGACATACCATGCTTCTGATTCTAAAGTGTACTAACAGTAACCGAACCATAGCCCCTTTTTTATGATGACAATCTTAAGTATTTTAAGATAATTAGTTGTAGATTAATTATTCAACAACTTTCAGGGTTTGAGGTTTGTAAGCTCCCCCTATGTCAAACAGTCTTAAAGGTGAGGTTTGTAAGCTCCCCCGGAGTCCAATTTGTAAAGTCTAAGAGATGAGGTTTGTAAGCTCTCCCTATATAGAATAATTAAATCTACTTCAAGAGGTGAGTTTTGTAAGCTCCTCCCTTAAATGTGATAACTAAGTTCACTCCAAGATTAACCAAGAAGAATACTTAATTCATTCTCCCCCATTGTCATCAACAAAAAGACAGAAAAAATAGACTTCAGTGATTAATAATGGTTTTTTGAACAAGTCATATTCGAACACCAGTCAGGAACTAGTTTGTCAACCAATCCAGCTCGTTGGATATGAGCAACCGCACCCTGTTGATCAAGAATCTTTGAAAGAACCCTACCAAAAGGAATGAGAAAGGATAATTCTCACGAGATGTAAGGATCTCTTTTTTCAGATAATTGAACATGGTTTGAGGCAGATTGATTTTAGTTTTGGAGACCAGGAACATAATGAAATGTTTATCATCAGTAGAAAGCTATCCTGGTCCCTTTTCTCTAGTCCTTAGATTGGATCCCATAATTTGCTACCATACTTTTCCATAGAAGTAAGAGTAGAAAGGCTTGTAGAAGGGCCTTCTTTAACATAGATGTTGTGCATAATATTCATAAATGTATTGTTATGTCCTTAGTTTTAAACAGTAACTCCATCTCCTTCACAAGATTTTAGAGTTGATCACAACAGGATAAACATAGACAACAGAAAGAATCTGACAACTATCTAGCTCATTCTGATGAACATGAGCATTTGCCTAAAAATCTTTCACAAGATCTGGATAGATTGGTCCATTAAGCATTGCAAAATATTCATCCCATTTCTGAAAATGAATATCTGAGACTATCTGTGAAAAATTAGCCATCGTCAATTCATTGAAGTTAACTGTATATTCCTTCAGAATGTTTAGATCACAAATCTCTCTTTTAATGGTTTTTGAAGACATATTAAGAAGAAATTCTAGTTTAGAGAATAATGATTTTACAATTTTATCTTATATAGAAGATAACTTATAAAATCAGGGAAACACACATGTAGCAACATAACACATATAATGTTGATTTATAAGCAAGTATGCGTTAAATGTTTGGACAATAATGCGTCTGAATAAAAATGAATCAGAATCCCTGTCAGTACACTCCTTTTAAGAACTAAATTTCAGAGCAGATTTTGAAAAAGAGAGATAGACATGTCTCATCAGTCTCGAAAATAGTTACTTCTGAGAAGACACAACAATCAAGGATGAATACTCACAGTACTTTTGCTTGAGAAGCAAATAAATGAGAGATTAGCCTTGGTATGAGGTTTTAACAGTTTCACCAGAGATAGAATTTCATAAACAACTGTCATATCAAATCAATATTTCAAAAAAATTCAAATATCATAGTGTAGGACAAAGATTCTTATTTTATCATAACTCAATATTAGTCCAATTGTTAATTCAAAGCACAAAACATAGAATTAAAATTTTTTTCTGCTCAAAATTAAGCAATCAAGAATGAAATAAATTCAACAAACTCTATAGTCAACACTTATAGACCCTGCTTAGAATTTTTTTAGACTTAATGATATACAATATTCCAACTGAGCAATATCAGAATCCAAGTTTCTAGAAGACCCTTTATTCAGAACCTAAGCATTATCAATGAAAACCATGTTCAGTTTTTTACGAATGAAGTCAAATCTCGCGATACCTAAGAGTTTTGCAAATATATCAGCCCTCTGATTATCAGTATCAATGAAATGAATATCTATTATCCCCTTCTGAACATAATCTTTAATGAAATGATGTTTGATTTCAATATGCTTAGTTCTAGAATGTTGAATCGGATTTTTGGTTAGAGAAATAGAAGCAGTGTTATCACTATAGATATGGATATTGTTTTCATAAATCTGATAATCTTCTAGCTGATATTTCATCCATAGTAGTTAAGTGCAATACTTAGCAGCTGAGATGTATTCTTCTTCTGCTGTAGACAGAGCAATAGTTGCTTGTCTTTGACTAGCCCAGGATATAAGGTTTTCACCTAAGAATTGACAGTTTCCACTAGTTGATTTCCTCTCAATTCTATCACCAACATAGTCAGCATCACAGAATTGAACTACCTTATAATCTGAGGATTTCTTATAAAGAAGTCCAAGGTTTTTCGTTCCTTTCAAATATCTAAAGATTCTCTTGACGACTGTTAAATGAGTTTCTCTAGGATCTGATTAGAATCTTACACACATACATACATTGAATAAAATATCTGGTCTGGAAGCAGTGAGATAGAGTAGAAACCTATCATACCTCGATATTTAGTTGGATCCACTTTAGCACTGCATTCTTAGTCACTTAAATTGCAGGTTGAATGAATAAGAGTTGCCATGAATTTGCATTCATCAAGATTGAACTTCTTCAAGAGTTCTCTTATGTACTTTGACTGATGAATGTATATACCCTCTTTCTTCTGATTAATTTGAATTCCAAGAAAGTATTTTAATTCACCCATCATGCTCATCTCAAATTCAGCCTGAATAATCTTAGAAAAATCTTGACAAAGAGATGCATTAGAGGAACCAAAAATTATGTCATCAACATAAATTTGAACAATCAAGATTTCTTCTTCTAGAGTTTTCCTAAATAGTGTAGTGTCAACCTTGCCTTTAGAAAAACCATTTTCAAGCAGAAAATTACTCAATCTTTCATACGATGCTCTTGGAGCTTGTTTGATTCCATAAAGTGATTTCCTGAGCTTGTAGACAAAGTTTGGATGGTTTGGATCTTCAAACCTAGGAGGTTGCTTGACATACACTTCTTCAGTAATAACTTCATTCAGAAAAGCATTTTCACGTCCATCTGATAGAGTATAATATTGTGGTTGATAGCATACGATAGAAGAAGTCTAATTGCTTCTAACCTTGCCACAAGAGCAAAGGTTTCAAAGAAGTCAATTCCTTCTTGTTGACTGTAGCCCTGAGTTACAAGTCTTGATTTGTTTCGCACTACTTCTCCTTGTTCATTCAGTTTGTTCCAAAAGACCCATTTGGTCCCAATGATGTTTTTCAACTATGGTCTTGGAACAAGATCCCACGCATACTTTCTTTGGAACTGATTTATTTCATCTTGCATAGCCATAATCCACCCATTATCAGATAAGGCATCATCAATAGAGGTAGGCTCTGTCAATGAGATAAGTCCAAGCATTGATTGATAAATTCTGAAGGCATATCCGGTTCTCAACGGCTCATCTTTATTCCCAATGATTTGCCCTTTTGGATGAAATGCTTTGTACTTAAATGGTATCTTAGGTAGAGCAGAGGCTTCAGAGCCATTCTAAGCAATCATTTAATTAGTAGCAGTAGGACCAGTTGGAGTAGCTTCAATTTTTACAGCTTTTGGTATCTCACCAATTATAGTAATAGATTCTGATACATCATTATCTATACTCTTTTTCTTTGAAATACATACCACAAGTTGTTCTTCAGAGTTCCGAATACTTGCAAGATGATCATTCTGAACCATATACTCTGACTTATCATAGTCAGGTACCTTATCATCAAATTTAGCGTGCATAAACTCTTCAACCATTCTGGTTTCTGAGTTGTACACAATTTATGCTTTAGAGCGTTCAGAGTATCCTAAAAAGATACCCTTTTGAGATTTAGCATCAAATTTCTTTAGATAGACCTTATTATTCAAAATGTAACAAGTACATCCAAATTGATGAAAATAAGAGATACTTGGTCTTCTACCTTTAAATAATTCATATTATGTTTTATTCAGAATTGGTCTAATATATATTATATTCTGAATATAACAAGCATTATTAACAGCTTTTGCCCACAAGTACTTAGGAAGTTTGTTTTCATGAATCATGGTTCTTGACATTTCTTGTAAAGATATGTTCTTTTTTTCTACAACCCCATTTTGTTGTGGGGTTCTAGGAGAAGAGAACTCATGGATAATTCCATATCTTTCACAAAAAGATTCAAATGGTTCATTCTCAAATTCTCCACCATGATCAATTCTAATTTTTAAGATCTTTACTTCCATTTCATATTGTACTTGAATGCAGAAGATGCTAAACACTTCATATGTCTCTAGATCGAAGAAATTTTACCCAAGTCCATCTACTGAAGTCATCAATAATGACCAAACCATATTTCTTTCCACTGATTAGAGCAATCCCAATAGGACCAAATAAATCATTGTGAAGCAATTCTCAGGGTTTAGAGGTAGAGACAATGTTTTTAGTTTTAAAAGAGATTTTCACAATCTTTCTAACTTGGCATGCCCCACTGAGAGCATCTAAGTGATTGTCAAAATTTGCCAGCCTTTTAACAAGTTTTTTCTTGTTAAGTTTAAAGATCAATATCCAATTAGCATGACCTAAACTTTTGCGCCAAATCCATTTTTCATCACTCATTGTCATTAGGCAAGCAACCTTTTGATCAGCCAACTCAGAAAGTTTGTTTTTATAAATGAAGTTCTGGCAATGCAGACAACAGATGTCCTAACACATGCCAAGATATTGTTCTGCATAATTATTTAAATAAAGAAGCAGTACTACAGATTGATACTTTGAATATCATAACTGCACCAACACAGATGTTATGACATCTGATCCAACATGTTAATCATGACTGAACTGAAAATAGCAGAATGATAAACAACACAGAATATGATGACCTAGTTCGGTGAAACTCACCTACATCTGGGGGATACCAATCTAGGAAGAAGAAATCACTATCAGTAGTATAGTTTTATATAAACAACCTCAGGTTTACAGAAAGCACCCACACTAACCTATCACTACCCAATGAAGTATTTATCATTAGAAGTTACATCTAATTGATAAAAAAACCCCATCTCACTCCCTAAACCACAACTTGTGAATATCTAACAGTTAATACCTCATAATTGTATCATCCATATTGAAAGACACCCCTTCCCATACAAAGTTCAGTCAAACAACCTTGACTAACAAGTTAACTTGGATTTGCTTCAAAGCTTCATCCAAAAACACTACACGATTCATTTCCTACGGGCTTCTGAATCAGTACAAGTACCTATATCAACCACATTGCATCAAATCGATACAGAGGGAGACTTACAAGAGAAACCTATGACTCTCAAACCCTAAACCCTACTTTACAAAATAGGATTCCTAAGTCTATGTCGTCCTCTCTCCTTTCTGTATTAGGTCTTGGCCTTCTTTTATAGTCTTCTGCTTTGTTGGGCTTCAAATCTTTGATCCTTGATACACTGTCAATCACGCCTTGAATCTTGGAGCAGATTTAAAACAAGACTTGTTGTGGTAGTTATGATGTCGAATCTTCATGATGTGACAACGCATTCGACATCTCCGATCTAGGGTTGAAACCTTCATGTTGGAACATCTTTCACAACATGATGTTTTACCAAAATTTAGTCAAACTCTTGGAGCTTTCAATAAACATTTCCCTTCTTTTTCCCTTTGAATATAATAGTTTTGTCAGTATTAACAATTGAACATAAATTCTTATTAAACATTACTTCACAAACACTATCACACAATTGACTTATGCCGAGTAGATTATGTTTTAAGCCATCTACCAACCACACTTTATTGATAAGAGTTTGAGAATTACCAATTGTTAGACGATGGCTAGGATCTAGAAGGGGGGTTGAATAGATTCCACAAATTTATACACGCGCAAATGGTTACCAAATATTGGTTTTAAAAAATTAAACGGAAGCAACCACTGAATCACTCGTCTACAATGAACCTCTACTAAAAGGATCAGATATGCACGACAATATTAGGAATGAATTACGAATGAGAAAAATTCAGATCGATTAACACAATTTAAATGCAATCAACAATGTTTTTCTTTGCTTGATGTTAATCCAATCCAACGAGATAAATCGACAAACAATTAAGTGCAAATGCTTTTGATTTTGCTTTGAGACAAATTATCAAACACTTGGTGTGCCTAAACGCACTAAGTGCAGAATTTCAAGGAATGTAATGTTAAGCTGATCCTAGATACAATTCAAGGAATTTTATCAATGTGACAAAACAATTTATCAGCTCAAGATTACACTATCTCAGAAATTTTGATAAATTGAAACTTCTCAAATTCGAATAAATCGAAATGTAAAAAAGTTAAGGGAAAGAGAGAACAAACACGATTTGATTAGGCAGTTCCCCAATCGTCCTCGCTATGGGTACCTCTGTCCCCCAATTCCACAAATGGAATTGAGATATATATATATATATATATATATATATATATATATATATATATATATATATATATATATATATATATATTGTCGTTTGCAAATTGTTTATACAAGAGAAGAACAATGAACATCCAAACCCTCAAACGTCTTTGATTGTTGATGCAGAGTCTTCTCTCCCCTTGACTCAAGACGAATCAAGTGCCTCGAATTTGGTTGAACAAATCACCGTCTCACGCTACTAGACTGCAAGAAACCACCGTTCTTCAGTCACCTTCACTCGGTCGATTTCGATCTTCCACAATTCGATCCCCAAACCTTTCTTCTACCATCCTCCGACTGTAGCTACTAAACCAAACGAATACTTTGTTCTTCGGTTACCTTCGCACGGCAGAATCCTTGTAGAACGAAATGATTTGTGCAAAAACCCCCCAAAATCACCTTCCCACGCTACTAGATTGAAAGAACCCGCAGCTCTTCAATCACCTTCACTCGGTCGATTCTTGTAGGACAAAACCTGAGGTTTTATTCAAGAAACACCTACCAATTCTCAACCCAGAAATGAAGATCACACACTTCCTAATTTTGAACGTTATCACTTCAAAATAATGGGCGACACAAACAAGAATGATTATGTGTAATTGTTTGTTTACTCAATGATGAAGATGAAGATGATGGGAAAGATTGGTATAAATTTTCACGTTTCTTGTTATTTGAAAATGTGAGCTGAACCAACTATATATAATAAAGAAATGACCAATAATGTGAAAATAACAGCAAAACAGAAGAAATAAAATGCAGAAAAAACAGCCCAGACAACCATGGGTCGACCCCCCATTAAATGAGGGTCGGCGTGAGCTAACCCGTGGAAGTGTCTATGAAAAATAAGCGACCATGCGTCGACCCATCTTGACCATGCGTCGACTCATGAACTCTGAAACTGCATAATTTCAAAAACCCAGTAGCATGCGTCGACCGCAGGTCAACGTGCACTAACCCGGCTGATTCACAAAAAATTGCCAAAGTTGCATGAGTCGACTCATGCTTAGCTTGGGTCGACTCAAGACCAGCAAAACTCAGAAATTCATTTTTTTTTTGCACATTTTGACCAACTAATACTCGATTCATGCACAACAAACATTAATATCATGATCATGCACATGTAGAAAGTGTGTAGACCTCTTCCTGTATATTTAGACACATGAAAATCGATAGTAGACGCAATTTTCCCGACAATGAAGTGATACTGCTCAAATTACAATCTAATGACTATCTTATTTGTTGACATCATTAAAATCGAAATAGATGAGAGATCTTAGCCCTCACACCAATGGTACCTGTACCAATGATCTTTCCCTTCTGGCCTCCTCCAAATCCCACATTTCTTTCCTCTTTCAGATTCAGGGTTTGGAACATATGCCTTTCTCCTATCATATGTTGTGAGCAACCACTGTCCAGGTACCACGGTTGGCTTTCTATCCTTTCCTATAGTGACATTTGTAGCAAAGATAATTTGAGATTTAAGTACCCATAGGCTTATGGTTCCTTTCATGTTAGTCTTAACATGTTTTTTCCTATTTTGTCCGTTTTCCAAGTAAAATGGTTTAGCTTCACTCCAAGCTTTTTGTTTCCTAAAACTTTGGATGGAGATATTTTTTATCCTAAGCTATTGAACTGGTCTTAGCCTATGATTCAGATGTTTTAAATACTGATGTTACCAGAACTTCTGAACTATCAGGTTCTGATATTACATTACCTTTTAACTTCTAATCAATAGGTTCATTAAAGTTCATAACTTTTACATTATTAGAAGCAAGAACAAAATAGTTATTTAACCCTGTCTAAGAAATGTTAAAGGAGCAAGAGTTTTGGAGTACTTTATGCAATTACATATTAGAACTAGAACAACCTTCATCATACCCCAAACCTTCTCTATTATTTTTTCCAACTCCATAAATCATAGATGCAACTTTAGTTCTATCAATTCCAGATGTAATGAACTTATGAAATGCTAGATCATGCTTGTCTAGAGAGGAACATTCATTTTGAGATATGTTGATTTCTTTTAACTCTTCTTTCAAAATGAATTTATCTTTTTTTAACATTTTAATGCGACTAGCTTGATCTTTGGAATGATTCATAAGGTCATTAGCACATAAGATAAAGTTAGAGTAAGAGTATACCTCATCTTCGTCTTCAGATTCTATTTCAAAAAGTTTCTCTTCTATGAGTTAGCCATCAAAGCAAGATTGACTTCATCTTCTTTTTTTGAATCTTCATCATACAGTTCTTCCCATGTTACCATAAAGTTCTTTTTTAATCTATTCCTGAAGTTGACTTTCTGATGAATTCCTTTCTTCTGACTATCTTTCAGAAGATCAAGACAGTTATATTTGAAGTGACCAACATTGTCAACAGTGATCACAATGCCATCTTTAAGTATATCCCATAACTCATCATCGAGTCCAATGATATACTTGTACATCTTGCTTTTCCACCATTCAAAATTAGTGGAATCACCACTGAATACATGATTTAGTAAAGTAATGGTTTCTCTCAGACCCACTGTAATCATAAAGGAATCCCCTTCCTGAGGTACTAGCATTAGGATCCTCAATAGTCATATTTTTCTCGTTGGATCTTTGATTGTACCACTGTTAAGTGTTACACACAAACCTTGCTCTGATGCCAAGTGAAGGTGAGAAAAATACACAAGAAGGGGGGTTAAATTGTGTTTGCCAAATTGTTTTAACTTTTGAACCAGAGTTCAGAAACTGATAGCAACTGCAGCATATAATGTAACAGAAGTAAATAAAAAGGGAAAAGAACACACAACAGTTATATTGGTTCCTCTCCAACTGAGAGTAGTCCAAAACCCTTGCCTCGCAAGAGATTTCCACTATAATCAAACAAATTCCAACTGTTTATACCTTTAAGTATAAGACTTTCCCTGCTCAGACCAACAACCTAAGAATTCCTTGCTTAATCAGCACCTGATCAAGACTTCACGGCTTAGATCCTCAGATCCTAAGACTTTCCTTGTTTAAACCCTTCATGGTTCAAGACTTCCTTGCTTAGACTCTCTGCCTAAGACTTCTCTACTCAGACCCTTGGTCCAAGACTTCTTGCTCAGATTCCTTGAATTCAAGACTTCTCTGCTCAAGCCCAAAGCAAGAGACTTTTATCTAAACCGACTGTTTAGAGAAGGAATAACTTACAACAACACTTGATTATCAATCAGAGGTGTTTTAAATATAATACAACACACTTTAACAGTAAGAATTCTTAAGCTATAAAAGAATAAGAATTATTAATAGATTATCTTCTCTTGAGCTGATATGAATGAAGTGCATGTATATCTCAGTTGAAGTTACAACGTTATTCTCTTAAGTTGATCTTCAATTCTTCTTCTCCTTTTATAGTTGAAGAAATATAGTCGTTAAAGCATCCTCAACGGCTATAATCAGATCAAATTTTCTAGTACATCTTCTTTTCCAATAAAGCAGGTGTTGGAACTCGTAGACAGAGAAATATCCATTGAACAAGGCCTTTGTCCGGAGAACACTTCTATGAAACAATTACAACACAATCTTTTGAAGATAATGCAAACAATTCTCGAGTTCCGTGTTCACAGAGCTTGAGTTGACACTACTCAGTTTCAGAGGCAGCCATAGCACGCTTCTGATTCTAAAGTGTACTAGCAGTAACCAAACCATAGCCTCTTCCGTATCAGAACCAATTTCATCAAGTAAATATAATTCTGCACACATGAACCAGCTAGTTAGAAATCCTAATTGTTTTTCAAATACTTTGTTATCATCAAAACCTTAGAGGATACATGGTATGAACCAAATTTGTCTCAACAAAGGGAACAAAACTCCATACCTTAGAGTCCCTTTAATATACCTCAGTATCATGACAACAACTTGGTAATGTGTCCACTTTGGTTTGTTCATAAACCTACTCACCAATCCAACTGCATAGCAGATGTCAGGTCTGGTGTTGCACAAATATCTCAGACAGCCAACCAACTTTTTGAAAGTTATAGCATCTACATCATCACCCTCAATATTAGAATCCAGCTTGTGACTTGTTTCAGTAGATGTGACTGCAGACTTGCAATTTATTATATCAAATCTCTTTAGAAGCTCAAGTTCATACTTCAACTGATGCAAGATTATACCCTTATCAGAGTAAAAAATCCTCATCCCTAGAAAATATACCATATTTCCTTGATCAGTCATCTCAAACTCATTCATCAGCACCTTCTTAAACTTAGCCATGTCATCTGAACAACTCCCTGTTAGCAATATTTCATCAACATAGAGACACACCATAATCATATTGTTATCAGATGTATGTTGAACATAAACACCATACTCCATCTCACATTTTATGAATCCTTGAAGCTTGAAAAATGAATCAATTTTTAGATTCCAAGCTCTAGGAGATTATTCCAGTCCATACAAGGCTTTATGCAACTTGTACACCATCCCTTCCTGATTCTTTTTTACAAATCCAGGAGGTTGTGACACATAAACTTCCTCTTGTAAAGGACCATTCAGAAATGAAAATTTCACATTTAAATGCATCAGAGGCCAATTTTTATTAGCAACTATAGCAATCACCAATTTGATTGTTTCATGTCTAGCTACAGGTGCAAACACCTCAAAGTAATCTAATCCAAATTTCTATATAAATCCTTTAGCTACTAACTTTCCTTGTTGTTTTCCAATTGATTCATCTGGCTTCGTTTTCAACTTGTAAACCCATCTCACACTGATGGCTTTCTTGTTCTTTGGAAGCTCAATAAACTCCTAAGTCTTGTTTCTTTCTATAGCCTCAAGTTCTTCTTTCATGGTCTTCAGCCAAACCTTCTTCTTGAGAGCTTCTTCAGTACTAACTAGTTCAGAGTCTACCAACATGGCACACTGAATGACTTCCCCTTCAGAGTCTATCTCAGTATCTTGTAGCATCTCAAACTCTGCAAATCTTATTGGTATTTGTCTGATTCTTTGTGGTCTCTGAACTTGTTCGAAATCTTATTCAGATGCTAAAACTAGGGCTGTCAAAATTGGCTACCCGGTCCTAAATGGGTTGGCCCTGGTGGGCTCGGGATTTTTAGGGCTAGGCCAAAAAAAGCCCATTTCTAATATGAGCTCGAAAATTACTACCGGAGCCCGACTCTAGATGGGCTTCGGGCTACCCAACCCTAAATGAGCTTTTTTTCAATAAAAAATTAAAATAAAAATACCATAATATTTATCATAAATAAAATAAAAAATTCTATTATTTTAAACATAATACATTTTTAAGTAGTATACTATCTTTTATAAATATTATAATGTGTTTTTAAATACAATACATGTCTAAATTGTATAAAATAATACTCGAATATTTAACATAAGAGAAACTAATAGAATACGGGAAAAGAGTGTTGATTATATTAATGTATAATATTTAAAAGAGAAAGATTGAATAGAATAGAGATAAAATTTAGTGAGGTGAGAAAAAGCAATGTGTTATTTTAGAGTAAGACAATATAAGTATTAATATAATTTTTAAAATTTATAGTAATTTGGGTCTAATGGACTACCCACTACCCATATGGGCTAGCCCTAATAGGTAGCAGCCTTTTTAGGGCTGGGCTAAGAATTCCCTGAAAAATATGGGCTCTAATTTTAAGGCCCAAGCCCTATGATTTTTCGGGCATGGTGGGCCGACCCATATGGGCTAGCCCATTTTGACAGCTCTATCTGAAACGGTATCAGATGTTGGACTTCCTTCAGAGACATGACCGCCTTCAGAGGCATGATTACAACCAGAGTCTGGATCATCATCAGAATCAGGATCGGAATCAGATTCACCTTCAGAGTGAAATTTGCCTTCAGACTCAGATTTGCCTTCAGACTTAGAATCACCTTCAGACTCTACTTCAACATTAGAGGCACCTTCATAATTTGACTCATCTTCGGGGTAGATTCTCCTTCAGAGGTGTATTCTCCTTTAGAGTTTGAAATATCTTCAAAAGTTAAATCTGGTGTTAACACTGCACTAGAGTTTGATTGAGACTTGTTCTAATCCCATGATTATATTTCCTTCACAATGACATCTTTGTTTAATTCAACTTTGTTGGTGACAGTACAGTAGAGCTTATAAGCACCTGTAATGTGGTACCCTACAAGCAACATGGCTCTGCTTCTGTCATCCAACTTCCTTCTCTTAGCATATGAACATGTTTATAACAAATAGAACCAAATACCTTCAGATGGCTCATACTTTTCTTATCTCCAATCCATTTCTCAAAAGGAACAATTTTCTTCAGCTTCTTAGTTAGACACTTATTGAGCACATATGTTGTAGTGGCAACAACTTCTCCCTACAATGTGTAAGGGAGCTTCTTCTCCTTGTTATATCAAGCAAAGTTTTATTTCTTCTTTCAGCAAGACCATTGTGTTAGGGAGTGTATGGAGCAGTAACCTCATGCTCAATTACATTCTCCTCATAGTATTTCTTGAACTCTGTAGAGTTGTACTCACCTCCACTATCAGTTTTGAGAATTTTCAACTTCTGACCTTGTTTTCAGCCTTCACCTTGAACTTTTGAAACTCAGTAAACACCTCATGCTTAAACTTGATGAGTGATACCCATGTCATTCTTGTGAACTCATCCACAAATGACACTAAGTGTTTATTTCCTCCTACTGAAGGTACTTCAAATGGTCCACATACATCAGAATGCACTACTCCCAAAGTATGTTTTGATCTTGGAGCCTCTTATGATGCAAATGGCAATCTAGGTTGCTTTTCTTTCATGCATATCCCACATGACTTCTCAGGCTTCACAATCTTAGGAATGCCATGTACTAGCTTCTTAGAACTCAGATCCCCTAAGCATCTGAAGTCCAGATGCCTCAATCTCTTGTGCCACAGCTCATTGTCACCTTCATCATCTTCTGCACTAAGGAATTTAGTTCCAGTTGTTTCCACATTCATCTTGAATGTTATGTTACTTCCCTGTTTAGATTAAATAATCAATTTCTATTTAGAATCATGCAAATTCAATAGATTTTCCTTCATAGTAACCGAGAAACCTTTCTCAATTAGATGACCTACACTCATTAGATTGCTTTTCATGCCAAGAACATACCAAACATACTTAATCAGAACAGTCTTTTCATTCTTTACTTTGACCTTGACATTTCCCATTCCTTCAACATTCATATACTTATCATTAACACGTCTAATTTTTGTCCTCTTTCTAAAGTGAAAATTAATCAGCCATTGTTTGTTTCCAATTAGGTGATTCGAGCTTCTAGTGTCCATATACCACCAGTCTACCAAATATCCACCATCAGATTCAGAAGCCATCAATAACACAATTTCATCGTCAGAATCTCCTTTGTCTATGTTTGCCTTTTCTAATTTCCTTTCCTTGTTTGACCAATATTCAGCAGCAAAGTGACCAAACTTCTTACAACAGTAGCATCTAACCTTCTTGTCAAACTTCTCATTTCCCTTATGATGTTTCTTCTCATCAAATTTGGAGACTTTTGACTTCTGATAGCCATCAACATGTCTCTTCTTAGCCTCCGACAAAGGCTGCTTCTTATTCTTCTTACCAGAAGATGTTTTCAGAGCCTGCCATATCTCTTTTTCAAAGTTTCTCTCAGTCAGACGCAACTCTTGTGCCTCTATACTACTTTGCAGCTCTTCAACTCTTATGGTATTGAGGTCCTTAAAGTGTTCAATTGCTACAACAATGTAATCAAACTGAGGAGTAAGTGATATCAATACCTTTTCCATGATTACCTGTCCAGAGAGAATCTCTTCACAAGATTTCATCTCATTTGTGATCAGAATCGCTCTGGACATGTAATCAAGTGCTTTCTCATTATTCTTCATGTTGAGATTCTCATGCTGCTTACGTAGATACTGAAGCTTCAACTTCTTCACTGATGGGTCACCACCATAGCACCGTACCAGTGTGTCCCACACAGCATTTGTCGTTGTTGAATCAACGATCTTCTCAAACACATTCCACACACTGATGGATATAGAACAAAGCCTTTTGATCCTTCTTCCTCGTTTCTCTATGTGTGTTTCTTTGTCCTCCAGTTTCATCTTCTGCAATCATTGTGTAACTGTCATTGACGAGATCAGGAACATCTTGAGCGCCAAACAACACACGCATCTGAATCATCCATTAATTACCATTCTTTCCATCAAAGACTATAAGCTTTGTGTTCAAGCTACCGTTTCCGCCGTTCATCTTTGTTCTTGTGAAAAATTAATCAAATCTCACTGACACTCGTGTTTCCCAATCCCTCAGAATCAAGAAATGTGATTCTGTTTCGATTCAGATCTTCAGTTCATTGTGAATTGAATGAGCATAAACAATCACACACGCCTCACGTATAATCGTGTCTTCCGTTCTGACTCTGAACCGGAGCTCTAGATACCAATTGTTTGAGCAAAAGGTTAAAGATGAAAAAGATGATGGAAGTGAGAGAGAGAGAGAGAGAGAGAGAGAGAGAGAGAGAGAGAATCTGAATCTGTAACTAATTTTTTTTATTGCAAAAACCGTTACAATTAAGTTCTTATCTAACTGAATGTAAATTCAGTTTATATACAAGTGTCAAATCTGAGATGAAACTCAAATGCAATCAAAACTCAAATGACACTTAAATGAAATGCAACTAACTACTTGATTTTGAATTACAACTAATATATAATAAGATCAAATTTAGCAACTAAACCAGAGCTCGCAAACATATATTATCCAAAAATGATACACGAAATGCAATGATCTTTATTAATAAGTATATGTGATTGAGCACTACAACCTAACATGTAGGGCTGTTTATGGTATGGTTCGGTAAGAAAACTGAACCGAACCGAACCGAACCATTATATAAAATTATCCGAACCGAACCGAACCGTTTTCATTTTCCTAGAACCGAACCGAACCAAAATTTTTGGTTTGATATAATGGTTCAGAACTCCGAACCGTACCAAACCATTAGAAAATATTTTTTTTCAAACCGAACCATTTGTTATAGAACTGAACCATTATACTTGTTTTAATTTTATTTTTTCAATAAATAATCATTTTAAACTTAATTTTAGCATTTTTTAGCTTGTGGGAAAAAGGACAGAACCTAATAGAAATTGTTACAATAGATTGGTAAAAACTGAACCAAATTATTAATGGTTAGTCCAACAAACCAAACTGATATAAAGAGTCCCAGAAATGGAACTCAACAAGACACTGCCTATCTGAACCAAACCAGAACTACCTACATAAAAACAATGCCATTGTAAGAAAATTTCCTATAATGAATACTTATGCCTTCATTTTGGGATCATCATACACAATTCACTACTTCTACTACACAATTTAATAAAGCTCATTTTTTTGTTGTGAACAAAATAATGGTAAGATAATCTGAAATGCAGATGAGCTGATACAAGCTTATGTTTCTCATATATGATAGTGAGGCACGTGGATGAAGCATTCACACTATTTCCCCTCAGCTCCTACAAAGTACAAACAGAAACAGTTACAGAACATTTAAATATTATACCAAAGGATGTTTATGCTTCAGGATAGTCACAAACTAGGACTGAAACAGTTAAAGCAAACTTAACCGCGCTGAAAAAAACTGAGTCATGATTGATAATAACAATTTGATACAGTTCGGTTTGCAAAGAATCAGTTTG
The DNA here is from genome assembly GCA_022829125.1 of Lathyrus tuberosus. Lineage (NCBI taxonomy): Eukaryota > Viridiplantae > Streptophyta > Magnoliopsida > Fabales > Fabaceae > Lathyrus > Lathyrus tuberosus. Next base: position 6,977,414 of record JALAZF010000111.1, on the reverse strand, counting down.
GTTTTATTGTAATGATTCATACAACAAGATACAAAATCAATTTTCACCATAGCAGAACCAATCATAACCTATGGATTTGGAGCATATAAAATCAGAATCACTAAGATGATAGATCTAAAGAAACTTACAGAAGATGAAATGAAATGGAAGAATGAGATGTGGAATTGAGAAATGAGAGATAAGCAAACACTTGCACGAGAATGTGAGAATGAATTTCGATTTTGGGAACTTCAACAATTTAGGAATTTAGGGTTCTTCGTCTTTAGAGCTTCAAGAGATTTTCATATTTGGAGTTTGCAAGTTTAGTGTAGTGTTAATAGTTTAATGGTTCAGTTTTGGTTAATGTTTAGTTAATTTTAATTTGGTTCGGTTTTAGAACCGTTAGTAAAATAACGGTTCGGTTCACTAACCAAATATAATGATTTGGTTATTTTAACTTCAGTTCGGTTCAGTTTGGTAGTTCAGTTCGGCTCATAGATTTTTTGAACAATCCTACTAACATGTGGTAGATTTATATACCAAACACTTTCTTTGTCTCGTAAAACATATACTACGTATTTCTTGGAGTTGGAATCTAGTTTCGGGTATTTATGTGGTTAAAAGGGCTAATTTGATATAATTTCCATAATAATGTGTCTTGTGTTAATCTGAACCTCATATGGACTTACAATTTTTTTTATTAACATATTCATATTAATCTGACACTTATATTGTGTTTAGATATAATTTGATTAGGTGTTTGGGTAAATTAAGATTTTTTATTAACTTTTTTTATCTAACTTGGTTAGATACTAGGGTCAATCTAAGTCTTAGGGTCCATTTGATTCAATCGAGGGGAGGGGGAGGAATTTTTATTAAAGGGAGGGGAAGGGAGAGGATGGATTTTAAATATATATATATATATATATATATATATATATATATATATATATATATATATATATATATATGTGTGTGTGTGTGTGTGTGTGTGTGTGTGTGTGTGTGTGTGTGTGTTTGGTTCAAAATACGAAAGGAGAGGGGAGGGGAGGCATTTTATTTACAAATATGTTTGGTTCACAAGGGGAGGGGAGGTATTTTAAAAACTAATTTACATTTTTACCCTTCTAATTTTATCATAAGACTCATGATATTTATCATTTATAATTCAAATACAAATTCATTGACGAAATATAAAGTATTCAATCATAGAGCATCGTAAAATTTTTTATAAAAATTATAACGATTATAATATATAATTTTAAAAATATTATCAAATATAATAAAATCTAATAAAAATTATTATAAACAAAAACATTACAATAATTAAAAAGTAACAATAAAATATAATAAATAAAATAAAAGCATTTAAACACATATAATAATAAGATGAATATATAAAAAGTAGGCAAAATTACCTACTGGGTCCTTTAACTTATTTAACTGTAACACTTTGGTCCTTTATGTTTGTTTTGGTTCAAGTAGGTCCTTTATGTTACATAACTGTTGCAACGTTACCCTTTTAATGAACTTCCGTTAAAAAATATGATGTGGCATAAACGTTGCTTATGTGGCGTTTAACAGTGCTGATGTGTAATTATTCAATTTATTATTTATTTATTTTATTTCCAGGTGATAAAATTAAAAGGTTAAATATAAAATCCCCAAATTACAACCCTAATCTTCATCTCCTTCATCTCTCCATCTATGGCATCTCTCTGCAGCAGTGGACTGTTGGAACTGTAGTAGTGGCTGGTTGAGATGGAACATTGGCAGGTTGAGATGGAACACTGGCAGGTTGAGATTGTCTTGGTGCAGATGGACATGATGATTTGTTGTGTCCAGAAGTACCACATCTTGAGCACTTATTTGGCAATCCCTTACTTGAAACATTTCTTGAATCCTTCCTCTTTTCATCAGCATCCTTCCTTTTAGTCCCATCAGAATCATCTGCATAGTATTGAAGCTAAGGAATTCAATTTACCAATTGCAAGATACAGAGCTATTTTGGACTCGCAAAGTGGTGCAGCAGTGACAGCTTGTTCAGTGACCAACCCTGCTTAACTCCGTATTAGCAAGTTCACCAAGACGAGAAGTAATGGACAAAGTCATCAAAAACCATACAGAAAAAAGAAATGAAATGTTAGAACACCAAAAATGGAAATGTATGCAACAAGGATTGAAGAAGTTCCAAAGATTTCCAAACAGCTGTTAATTATCTCAGACAAAATTTGAAAACTTTCCAAAACCATTCCCAGAATAGAGTATGCCTCAAGGAGAGAGTGATGAACATTTGGCTATTTAAGTATCTTTTGGTTTGATGCATTTTTTTGCTTTCTCTCGTAACTCAACCTACAGGATGCCAAATTGCATTCCAAGGATACTTGCCAATGAAACTTCAACCATCCAAAAAATGTGTGTTTAAAGCAAGGAGTATATACAACATATAATCATTTGAATAAGACCTCTTTTTTTTATTCCAAGTGAAGTACATAGCAGGCAAAATCATGAAGCATGCTTAAGTCACTTAGCACGTCAATACAGACTATTACAAAGTCAAAATCAGGACGGACACTCATCATTGTAACTCTTGCACGCCTCGAAACTTTTTTTACCGAGATGCTCGCGGCTGAAATAATTATTTGCCATATTCTCTGAACCAATCTCTTATTGTTCTTCAATTTGGAAGTCGTAATATAGAGATTTTGACGACAGGAATCGAACTTGCTGATGCTTACGGCGAGGATGAGATCAACTGCAGTTGCGGATACGCGTCCTATGTTTGAGCCAGAGTTCTGTCGTCGAGGATGTTTCAATAATTGCTGTCAATACAAACACACATGTTAGTGTCAAATGTCGAGTCGACATAGATGATCATAACGCATACAATGTACAATGTGATTTCATGCAAAGGCTGACTCTCATTGGTTTTATGGGTTGGAAACATCGATGTTGTAATTTATGGAGTAATAAATAAAGAAATTGGAGAGAATTGAGTTCACGTACGTTAAAGAAAATAACTCAACAAATTGGCAAGCATGGTCACACATTAAAGACATGTTTTGAACCAGATGGAAACCTTGGCATCTCAAACATGTTCCAAATCAAAATGGAAAGTTTTTATCGTATAACAGACACAGTATCAGTAGCATTTGTTTGACTCTTGATTACAACTAAAGAGCCTTGGGCCTATAAATTGCAAAGAACTCACTGCAGCAGGGGAAGGGGGAAATGGAGACAAAACAAAAAAGGCCATACATGATTCAGAGGATAAAATCACAGCCACACTTGTATGCCATAGATGGAGAGATGGAGGAGATGAAGATTAGGGTTCTAATTTTGGGATTTTATATTTAACTTTTTAATTTTATCACCTGGTAATAAAATAAATAAATAATAAATTGAATAATTACACCTCAGCACTGTTAAACGCCACATAAGCAACGTTTGTGTCACATCACGTTTTTTTTAACGGAAGTTCATTAAAAGGGTAACGTTGCAACAGTTATATAACATAAAGGACCAACTTGAAGCAAAACAAACATAAAGGACCAATGTGTTACAATTAAATAAGTTAAAGGATCCAGCAGGTAATTTAACCTAAAAAGTATAGGAAATATAAAATGAAGATAAAATTTGTTCAAAATATAACATTTAACATTTTAATAAGTTAAATGTATATTTAAATAAATAATAAGGATAAATATGTAAATATAATTATGATTAATGTGAAACACTTCCCCTTCCCTCCAAATCCCTCCAAATTGGGGGGAAGCAAAAAGTGGGTCAAGAGAGATTTTGGTCCCCTCCATCTACCTCCCTTTTTAAAATTTAAACAAAACACAAAAACTATTAAATATTTCCTCCCCTCCCCTCCATTTATGTATCTTGATTTACAATTATTTGACCCACTTATGATTTATATTTGGTTAATTCAAGGATTATCGACTTATGATCTAACTTAGTTAAGTATTCATGTCAATTGGAGTCTTTTTAAAAATTTAAGTGTGAATGTTTATGTCTCACATTGACTATAAAGGGAGGAAATGTTGAATAAATAATAGAAATTACCTACACACCACATATTTTAAAATTTTGGATAAATATGTGATATCAAAGTCTCTTATGATCTCTTAAAAATTTAAATGTGAATGATTAAGTTTGATTATAAAAAAAAGGAAATATTAGACAACTTATTTATAACAATTGTTAACTAGCAATTGTCAATTGAATTACCCCACTCATCCCACTTAAAATCTAACTTGTTTATAGACGAAAGAGTATGAAGAAAATTCCTACTCCAAGAGAAAGTTGACATTGTTCAAAGTCGGACTAACATTATTACATGCATATGTTATTTCAAATAAGTCACAACTAGCAAGATAACTCAAAAGAATTTGACCTACTTGACCTGTTTAGGCTAAAGGGCATATAATGATGAAAAATGTATTCATATAATAAAATCAATTTTATCAGTGAATGATTCGTAGGACCCTCGAAGCGAAATTGTTGAAGATATTAGGCATATAAACATATGACCTAAATATTTTTTTATTGAAAAATATTTTCCAACTAGTATTTTTCAAATGAAAAGGATTCCTTAAAAAATTCTTCTAAATATTATTTCTTTAAGAAAAAAATATTTCAAAGGAATATCTTTATTGAAAAACAAGTTGAGTTCTTGTAGAATTTGATTGGGTGAAGATCTTTTCCATTTTCTATTCTCTTCATTTTCTGCATTACTCAGTATTTGTATGTAAATAGCACATATTTCTATATTTTTAAAACATGAAACGCATATTTACTTTTTGTGCATTTTTATACATACAAAACTATAATAATGGAACTTTCCATTAATTTAGGAAATAGAGAGGATTCCTACTCAGTTTTATTACATTGAAACGGTAAAGCAACACTTAATTTTAATATTTTTTTGTTAAAACAATAAATATTTTAACTTTAATGAGAAATTGTCCCAAAAATTATAATATAAATAAATAAAAAATGTTATGACTAATTTTAAAAAATTGAACTTTTAAAGATCAATAAACAAAAAGAAAAATATTATAATACTATAAAAAATTAAATTTTGTAGTACTCAAATTTATGATACCCATCAAAGCATAATATAAAATTTCCACAATACAATTTCATAATCAACCAAAACTATATTTCACTTTATTTAGTACAATACTATATATTAGTAGTATAATGAATCCAAAGAATCTTCTAGTCTCCCCAACTCCACTCCACACAAAAGATTAAAAGAGAGTTTCGATGATAGAAACAGTTGTTGAGAATGTAGCAAGTGTGATTAATGTGGGTAATAGTTTTACATTGGTTGAAAATATGGAGACTTAAGCATTTATAAGTTAGAGAGGACCCGTCTACCTATCACCTTAAGATTTTGGGTGAATATGTGATAAGTCTCTCACAAAAGTGTTGTTTAAAATGAAGTTCCACAATGTTCAATACTCCCTAGTGAAAAACTCTCCTAACACATGGTATCATGAGCTTTTGATTTGAGAAATGGATCAGCTTACTTGTATCGAAAGTCAACGACGCCACAAGGGTGGTGAGTAAGAAACATTTCAAGCAGTACAAGAGTTTGTGGAAGTAAAAGAGTTTTCACTTGAGGGGGAGCATTGTGGACTCACACGTGAGGGAGAATGTAGCAAGTGTGAGTTATCATCAACAAGAGTGTCATTATGTCAACTCTTCTTTTTTATAATAAGAGTGTCATCAACAAACTACAAGTGAGTATGAATCCTCCCGATAGGAAAACCCAAGAAAACATTAGCATGAATTGAAGCTTTAACCATAGCACTCAAGCCCTCTTTCGCAATAAGGAAAATAAAAGGTGACAAAGGATCACCTTGCCTTAAGCCCATATCAAATTTAAATTTCATTTGTAGAACTCTCATTAACTAACACTAAAGTTGTAGTTTAACGAATACACTCTTAAATCTCCCTTGTCCACTTAAATCGAAAGTTCATTTTACTCATAATTGTTCCGTTACAGAACCAAAAATTAGGTGTAAGTTGATGATGAGGAATCCTAAATCGGTGGTGTTGATCTCTGATACGGCGGTGCAGTGTAGACCTACAAGGTTAGCACTCCAACCCCCAAGTTAGTTCATAATTCAAGATGAGTGTAGTGAAAAGTGTAAGAACAATATTTGGTTCTACATCTGGCCATTAAGTTTTGATGATAACTGCATATATAATCTAAGAGAACAATTATGTGTGATATGATTTCTCTATAGTGTGTGGTTGTTGTCAATATGATTCTAACTCTGATAAGAAGGCGTGTGACGTCATCAGACTCAATTATGAACACTCTTGAAGAAAACATATATGTGTGTACAAAGTAAAGTCAAGATTCATAAATGTTTCTAAGACAATGGTTTTAATGAATGTTAGTTCTGGACATTCTAATTAAGACTTTATGAGAAAGGTCTACAAGACTTTCTAATGAAGATGCACTTCTAATGGTACAAGTTCTGAATATTCTAAAGACGTGGTTCAAGTGAACAAGCTCTGAAGATTCTGAAGACACATTTTGTGAAGATCAAGTTCTGAAGAGTTTCTGAAGACAAGATTCTGATTAGACAAAGTGCAGAAGACTCTGAAGACAAAGGACGTGCTTAATGAAATCTGAAGACTCTAAAGATAAGGTTCTGAAGGAACAGGTTCTGAAGACTCTGAAGATTATGCTTCCAAAAGAACGAGTGTTAAAGATTCTCAAGATAGATTCTGCTGAACAAAGATCTTGAAATTCTGAAGACTACACAAAGAATGACTCTCCTACAACATGCTTCATCAAGTCAATATCTGAAGCCTCTGAAGATGCTAGAAGACTAAAGATCAGAATGGTTTTAAGCTGAATATAATAGTATTAAAACTTTGTATCCTCTACCTCGAGAAGGTGGTGCAGGAGCAGCTTTTTATACAGTGATGTTGACCATTCCTTCATGTGAACGTTGGGATATTGTTGTTGGAATATGTTTCCAAGAATACCCCTAAACGGATCTATTCTCTCATGCTCTATAAATTGAAGATTTGGAAGCTTGAAGAAATGTTGATCATAGCTAGAAGCTCATAGATTATTGTTGAAGCAACCATTGATCACAAGAGAGAAATAAAAAAGATTGTTGATTGTTGTTCATACAAAGGATTATTATTCAACACAGCAAACAAATCAACATGTAGCAAGTAAAGATGAAGATGTTACTATAAGTGTGCACAAACAATGAATATGCTAACACCATATGAAACTACTCAAGTGAGACATTATAAGTGAAGCATAGTAGCTTAGTTGAACTTGATGGTTGAATTAGAAAAAGCATTATATGCTCAACAAAGGAGTACAAGATGCTGGAAGGTGAAGCTTAAATGAAGAATGCTCAATGGAGAAGAAACTGAAGCAGAATGATGAAGAACGCATAACGATGCAACATGCTAAAGCCATGTGAAACTCATCAAGTGAAACATAAATAAGTGAAGCATAGTAACTTAGTTGATCTTGATAGTTAAGCTGGAAGAAGCATCAACTACTCAAAAAGGAGTATAGAAACTTAAAGCTAATGATAAGAAGCCATAGTGCTCATAAGAAAGCTTTTAAGCAAATACATAACTAGGGAGCTTTATAATCTCTTAGAGATTTATTTTTTAGATAGCTTTTGTATTAGAAAGCAAGGAGTTGATGCTCACAACTTGATATGTACTTCAATTGTGTAATCATCTTATAAGAAGCATATATAGTGCATACAAAAATCCTTGAAAAAGGTAATGTTCCTTGAGCGGTCGAATGGTGACCAAAACGCTCGAGAGGGCCAAGTCGTGGTTTAGCGGCTTGGAGGTTGTTCCTTGAGCGGTTGAGTGAAGACCAGAAAGCTTGAGAAGACTAAGTGTGTTTCTTACAGCTTAGTGGATGTTTTCTTGAGAGGCGAATGAATGCCAGGATTCTCAAGAAGACAATGGATGGTTTCCATTGTGGTTGTAATCATGTTGATGATTAGTGGATTAAGTCCTTGTGATAAGGCGAAGCCACCTTGAGGGGTGGACTGGAGTAGCTTCGTTAACAGTGAACCATGATAAAATAATTGTGTTTATTTATTTTATTTACTTGTTTACGTAATTGATTTAAATTCCGCAAATGGGGGCGAAATATGAAACCCAATTCAAACCCCCATTTCTTGTGTTTCTCAACCTTCAAAAAGTGGAGATAAAAAAGTGTACATTGCATTTCGCATGAAATGACTTTATAACTTGGGTCATTTTGAGCGAATTGGCATTAATTTGGCCTTTAGCTCTTTGGACATTTCGTCGGCCTAAAACAGCTTCCCCGAGGTTTGTCAGGTGTTACTGAGCCGAGGAAGTATTTAACGGGCGTGGCCGGCCTCATAGAATATTTTTTCCTTCGAGCTAGAAGTGGAAATGCTTAAATTAAGTTGAAAAAGTAGCAGGGAACAAGTGCATTAAATTTCTTTCCATCATTGAAATGTTTTGCTGCTCCTTTTTAATGTGAGGGCTGAAGTGACTATTTAGGATATGATGCTGCTTATAGTGCATTTGAGTGCACTCAAGTTTATTTATGTTACCAAGGGAAAATCCAGCTGTTGATTTTTTAACTTCCCTTTACAGCTGATCGGCCTCGTTAAGTGGAAAGGAAAATTTTTGCAATCCTTGCAAGTCACTTTTCCTTCACAGGCATTTCTTATTAGCAAGTTTTCCCCCTCTTCCCTCGTGGATGTATTTACCAGAATAGTTTCAGCTCTTTGCTTAAAGCTTTTACCTTTCTCCATTATATTTGTTTCACCGACTTTGCCTTACTAGGTACCATTCTCAACTCAAATTTTTACCTTAAACATTTTCTATTCTTTGGTCGATATGAGTGATAGCCTTAGTCACATAGCTAGAAATTATGAGAGTGATGTCTCTTTTGTTGCGAGAATGGGAGTATCTCTTGAATCAAACACCCTCTCCCATTGTCCATGATTGCACGAGCCATGAAGTGATATCCATAACCGATGATTGTGATTCTAAAAGGGTGTTTGGGAACTCTCATGGTGAGGGAGCTTCATCTAGGGATTCTTTTGATGCCCTCTTGTTAGATGATGACACTAAGGAGGATCGTACGACTATTTCCATCCCCCCTCCCATTTTGTCTACTTCGGAAATGCGAACTGCTAAGTTAAGGAGAGAATGTGTTGGGGATATCATTTATATTTACAAGAGAATCTACAATTATGACCCCAACGACGCTGAAATCAATATCTACTACTACTATAAAAAAATCCTTTTACCTCGGTTGAAAATAGGGTTTTACGTCAGTTTCACATACGAGGTAACAAATGGCGTCATAAAAATTGTCATTTTCCCCCAATTATAGTCACACCAAGGAGAAAATTGTATTGGTAATTGGTTCAGTTCTCAACATTAGCATTTTTTTCAAAACTATGAAACGCGTGCCACATACCTCTCGGTTTATCCGAGGAGAAAAGTAAGTATTTGCCTTAGTTTGAAATAATAACTGAGGGGTAAAACATATTTTTTGTCAATTTTTTTTTTAATTTTAATTTAACCTGTATTTTTTTAGACAGAGCCTATATACAAATTTTGTGACAGAATCATAATATTTTATTTTATAACAGAACATAGTCAAATATATACAGAATACTAAATTACATATTTTACAAAATTTGTAACAGAACTTAATATACACATATACATAATTGTACACCAAGAGAACCTATATATATATATTTGAAAATAGAACCATAATGACAAAACCAAATACACGTGTAACAGAAACCCTATATACAGGGTTTACAACAACCAAGAAAAACTGGTGTTGTTGAGGTTCATAAAAAGATAGGAAGCAATCGGTCCAACGTGATCAAATGTCATGTATATCTTCTTGTGGGAATGGTGTTGGATCGTTATACACCTATAATTTGAATAAAATTTAAATTAGGATAACCTAATAACAATAACATTAAAGATTCAATCTCCAGAAGAAGAAAAAAAACATAAACCTTTTACTAGCTACCAATAACAACATTAGTTTAACAACTATAAATAAATGACATGAATATGGATAAAGTTAATACATTAACCCATGAATTCTTGATTCCTCCACAGACAATATCTAACACAATATCTAACAGTTGTTTCATAACATAGTATCCACACGAATATTCGTTGGGTTATTTTCGCATCTACAAATATTTTTCATATAGTTATTAATACACACATTCTCAAAAGACTTCACCCACTGAATGAGACACCTCTATTTTGTCTTAATTTAATCTGGATTTACATCTCCAAAATAATAAGTTTTTCTAATGTGCAACCAACCCATTCCCTAAAGCGCTATATTATTTCCAAGTAAATAAATAAATTCTTTTATTATCGTTCCAACACATTCACATGATTTGAAAAAGAATGTTATCCAATATAAACACATATCTCCCTCACCAACTTATTTTTCAATTGAAATAATCCTCTAGAAGGGCCAATCAAATCAAGTGAAAGAAGAATACAATAGGGTTTTTTTCCCATGTTTGATAACACTTTACGAAATGCACTTCCAGACAAACTTTTTGAACAAAATAAGAGCGTCTCACTTGCAACGCCTTTGTTCGTGTAATTTTAGGTGCGTCTGAAAATGCATCTCCAAACGCATGAAAGACATTTTAGAATTTCATAGAGTGTGGGACACACCCCTAAGGGTGGAAAGAGCAATCACCTTTAAAAATGTGTGTTATCACACAATACCATGGCAATGAAACTCACATAATATCTCTACTTCTCTCGGTTAGCAAGGGTCAAACATAGGGTGGGTGAAGTTGAATGGTGATGTTATGTCTAGTAATGGAAGTCATAGAGCATTTAACCTGTCACCCCTTTTTTATACATGGCCCCTCCCCCCAATATTTTTATATTGATGAAACTATCCATGCTATTATTTACCAAACAAAGTTTACATTTCTTCAAAAAAATTCACTTTTACTAATTTGAAAAAAAAAACTAAATTTGCGGTAGTGTAAACGAAATTTCCAGTACGATTTTTTTGCATTTTTTGAAAATCAAGAATTTTCACCGATTTTTTGTAAATTTTCGGTGAATAGATACTAGCAATTTTTAAAATTCAGGTATTTTTTTGGAAAAAGCCAAAAATATACCGGCAATTTTCGAAATTTTCGGATAGATGTTAAAACTTCCTGAATTTTCAAACTTTCCGGTATACCGAAATTTTTTCTAATGCACATAATTTCTGGTATTGCATAATAATGCTTTATTTGTGTGGTACAGAACCAGCAAGATCATCTACAGATTCCTGTATATATTTTACGCAGTTCTTCACCACTGACTTTGCATGTTTTTTATGTAACAAGTTTAATTTAAAGTTTTTCATGTCTCTATGATATTGATAGGTTACTCTTTATATATTGTAAATGACAAATATTTGAGTCTCGATCTAAAGTATTAGCATAGGCACAAACTATTGATAAACAACATGGTATTATTGTTGTCATTGTTCATTCTGATATTGCAAATGGAAAGCGGGGGAGGAAAGATAAATGAGTTGTGAGAGAGGAGGAAACTACAAAAGGAACAATGCAACTGAAAACAATAATTCCTCATAAGATATTTATAGTATGAAAGTTAAATGTCCTTTTAGGCTGAGATATGTGCCAAGTGGTAGCGGGTGGAAGGTGGGTTGCACAATCATAAACTATCTAAGGATTTAGAAGGCCATGACATATTGGGTCATCTAAAAGATCATGAAAGAAAGTTTATGAATGACATAACAAAGTACAACATGGCTGCAAGGTACTAGTTGTCGCTTTGAAAGAAAAAGATCTAGAAAACCTTACCAGTGTTACCCAGGTGTATAAAGATAGAGCTACATAAAATGCGAGCAAGAGAGGTCCATTAAGGAAAACACAAATGTTGTTGATTCTTATTCATAGAGAGAAATACATGTGTTGGATTATAATTAAGGAAGACTCAAATGTTGTTGCTGATAACTTTTGGACACGTCCTGATTTAGTGAAGTTGTTGAATATGTTTTATTTGGTGGTGATTTTTTATTGTACATACAAGACAAATAGGTAATGACCAGATGTTGATTTTTTATATCTTTTGGACATATTTCGATTTATCAGATTTTTTATTATGTGCATCGTGATCATATAGGTACCAGCTACCACTGTTTGAGATTGTTGGTGTTACGTCAACAAAGTTGACGTTTTCGGTTGGATTTGCCTATTTGGAACATAAAAGGGAGGAGAACTTCAAATGGACACTGGAGAAGCTCAAAGAGTTGCTCTATTTCGAGAATTCGCTACCAATGGTTCTGGTGATGGACCGGAAACTTGCGTTGATGAATGCCATGGAAGTTATGTTCCCAAATTCAACTCATTTGTTGTGTTTGTTCCATATTTAAAAAATGTTAGTATGAAATGTAAATAGTATGTTAAATCAGGAAGACAATAACATTTCATGGATCTATGGAACAATATTGTGTATACTAATAGAGAAACTGAGTTTGTCGAACACTTGAAGCACTTTGAGACTGTTTGTGCTGATATTTCTTTATCTGTTAAGTGTGTGAGTGAAACATGGTTAACACCTTATAAAGAAAGGTTTGTCGATGCTTTGAATAACAGAGTCACTCATTTAGGGAACACAACAACAAACAGGTACACTGACGTCATTTTGATGTTATTACATTACTAAACATAATTTTACATATATTTCTATTTATTATTTTTAAGGTGGAGTCTACTCATTGGAGACTAAAAAACATGTTAACTACATGCGGGGGAGATTTATGCCAAAGTTGGGATGTTGTGAACACCATGTTGAAGTTGCATCTATGTTTAATCACAGTCTCGTTTCAACAAAAAAAGTATTGTTAACATTGAGCATCGGTATAACACTTCCTTGTATGTCAACTTGCATGGTTTTGTTTCGAGACAATGTATACAACACATTGGAAAGAAACTAGAAAGAGTAAAATTTGTTGGTGCAAGCCAAGATGCATGTGGTTGCTTCATTAGAACAACACATGGGTTATCGTGTGCGTGTCAACTTACCGATTTCCAAATACAAGGCAATCATGTTCCTTTAGAACCAATTCATATTTTTGGGAAGAAATTACATATTGAAGAGCATGATGTCAGGTATGAAGGAAGTGGTACACAATTGAATTTAGAAGCAGAATGTGAAGATTTGAAGACATATTTCAGTATTTTGGATATTGTAGGCCAGAGGGTGTTGAAGAAAAAGGTTCGGGAACTAACATATTTATCCATAACTTCTATGTATCCATCGTCGGTGAAGTACAAGCCAAGTAGGGGAGTTAAGAATAGCAGAGGGTCAAGAGAGTGATGTGCATCATGATTCTTCATAGTGGGAGTATGGTGAGGGCTTGTAGGAGAGTCTGACTGCAAAGAGGTCATGCACAAAGCCAACTGGAAGTCAACCGTCAAATATGTCGCCTAGAAGTCAATCGTCCACCGCATCTTCGAGAGATGTTTACTTGTCTCAGTTTCCTGATTTCTTACATCCATACATTAATGACATTATTGATGTGGGTGGCGATAGGAATTGTCGTTTTCGGGCTATTGTACCTTTACTTGGATGGGGGTGAAGAGTCATGGTCTTTGATTTAGACGCAGTTAGATATTCAAGTTCATTAACACTCTCAATTGTTTTTCAATTTGTTTTATGACATGGTCTCTACAATTAGAAATGTGTTACGAGTAGAACACTTGGGTGTGCTGGGTAATGATAAATGGATGATGATTCCTGATATGAGTTACCCTATTGCTTGTAGATACAGCCTCGTATTTGTCTCCATGTCAAAGAAATTTAACATCACATTTTTCCCTCTTGCCTTAGCGCCGCCTATGTATACGAGCTGGCGTAAAATCATTGTTGGTTTTGTCAACAACAATCATTGAGTTTAGATAAAGTTGAATCTTGATTGTTCATTGCCTTCTGTTACTGATTGTTGGAGACAGAGACAGAACTGGCATAAAAATTAAGCTGCTTTTTTTTTTATGTTGTTCCTATTTTTGCTTCTTTTGACATATTGGCTTACAAGTTTCTATTTTTGCTTCTTTTGACATATTGCCTTACAAGTCTTTTGATTTCTTTAAAACTTTCTTTGAAAGTTCAAGAAGTTCGAGGGGATGGAAAAATAAACACCGAGTAGAAAAAGTGGAATTTTTGGAAGAAGAGGTTTGAAAGATTCATTTTTCATGTTAATACATAATTTTCGTTAAAATTTTGGAAAACTTTGACAAATTATCTAAATTCAAACATCTTGCAAGGATTTCTAAATATTAAAATATATTATTAAAATTATTCATTAATCATTCTATACAAAAATATTTTCTCAATAATTAAAATATTTCTATTTTTTCCCTCTTCTACTCTCTAGAGTCCTTCATTCTCATCTCTTTCAAACACCTAAACAAAGTCTAATGTTTTTTTTTTCTTTTTCTTTGTAATTGGGACACGCCCCTCTTAGTTCATAAAAGAAAAAAAAAAGTAATTAGAACATAAGAGATCTATCGTTACTCTTCCTCATAATCCAAAGGACAGCTCGGCATATTCATGTCATGAAATTTTAGCTGCAAAGACAAAAATAAGGTCATAATTATCTGAAAAAATAAACCTTAAATTACAACGATACAACCAGCCAAACCGCATGCATGCTGCTGCATATGGCTAAATATTTCATCTTTTCCTAGTCCTTATTTTTATTTTGATTTTTTGTTGCTGAAGTTTCTCCTTGAATTCTGTTAGCACTGGACACAGACATTGCAGATGTGCCGGCACAAAAGAGAAAACCGATCCTCAATTTACAGAATTTTCTCTACAATTCCTATCCTAAAAGGATGTGGGCAAACAACAAAAGATGTTCACCCAACCAAAGACTATGATAAATAGAAAACAAATACCAACAGAAAAGTTCCCTTCCAATGCTCCTACTAACACTGCCAATATATCCCAACTAGCCCAATAAGAATCTGAAAACATCACATAATGAAATAATCCCTTCCACACGCTTGCTACCAGCCTCCACAATCACAAGTCTCCTAACCCCTGCAACGAGCAGAAAACAGAAAACCGGTCAACATAGTAACTACACCCTTTCCCTTTTAAGAAAGAAGAGCGAGATTGTGTTTATTTATTAGTAAATAAAAGTAATACCGGGAGCAGCCAAACGCTCCATCACTTTGTGCAACGAGTCAGACCTCAAACACATATGACATCTGTGGCTGTTGTTAGGCCCGTAAGAAGAAGTTGCATCTTGTCCCAAGAGCAATGCCTACAACCATGAAATGCAGATATTTAGATTCAGTTATTTTTTGCTGGCAGACAAAAAGCCAAACAAATGTACTACTATTTTATCTCAAAAGTCAGCATATAGAAGGTACCTGATGAATACTAATTTCGTCTAGAGATATCCGAGCATATGCTTTATCTTTAGCCAATGCAGTAATATCACTACAAAGAAAATAAAAGGCACAAATCATATATGATGAAGATAATCTTTCAAATTATAAATATGAGAATCACACAAAAAGGGGAAGAAAATAGTACCTTCTTGAGTATATGTCAAGCAATGAGTCATTGTCATCCACTATCGGTATTGTGCTAACATTAGCTGCAAAGTGAAAGCATGTTCATGTAGGATATCAAAAGCTAGCCCAAAAAAAGGTTAAAAGTACCGTGTTTTAATAAAACTGTCATTACTACAAAATCATGAACTAGAAAATTACTGTGATTTTAACAAAACTGTCATTACTACAGAATCGTGATTTTAACATTAAAGCATAAGAATGATCACCTTGAATAAACATAGTTAGAGCAGCACCAAGAGAAGCATTTGGCCTTAGCATTGCAAGTGGCTGTCCATTTGAATCCCCAACTTTAGGCACCCACGTACCCAAAGGTATTGAACCAATCGGAAGTTGAAGAATGGGCAAAGAGCCAGCAGAGTGCTTAAAATGCCTGCATATACCTGAAAACATATTCCAAACATCAGTTCCAACTTCCAACCCATTTATCTATAGACAACAGGCCTAGAAGCTTACATTTTAGAATTCCTGATAGGGAAGCAAGATGCAGCAGTTGGGGAAATGAACCATCCTCTGAAGAAGAATGAATGATAGGAACCGTTGACACGTTGTTTTGCAAAACCTTCAAAGCAACGTCTTTTAAGCATTCATGGGGCCCAGCCTGAAGATCAAAGACAAATAAAAAGTATAATAAAAGGTTCAAGAGTTAACCTCCAGTTCTTTTTGATAGAGGAGAAATCAAACAACATCAGAGTTAAGTACACAGCAAAAATTCATTTTCTTCAACATTTAATGTTGAACTCTCATTCATATAAATGCAAAAGAAGCTATCAAAATTTTTATGATACAAAATGATGAATACTGTAGAGGGAAAAGGAATGCTGAATATTTGAGAGATGGAATGAAGCAGAAGTACGGCATAACTGATAGGACAAAATCATATGGAAAGCTGCTGGTACAAAACTATAGACAAATACATTAAAGGGCATTGGTAGAACAACTTACAAACCATGAAATTGAGAGAACAACTTAGATACATGAAAACTTTATCACAGCCGTCAGGTGCACTTACATGAACAAGACAAGGAGGATTTGATCCCTCATTATTATCAAGTGCCCTGCGTTGCTTTAATTTTCCCTCTTTCCAGGCTGCTATAGTATGAGTCTCAAGTTGTTCTTCAGTCAAATTTGATCCATGATTCCCCAACTGAAATTACATATGTTCCAAAAAATCATGCATTCAACTACAGGAAGGGGCTATGAATTGTAGATACTAAAGGGTTGCAATGAGGAATAATGATAGTAGTCATGTTCACAAGAAATAGACCAACCACACTTATCTACAATGGAAGAACTAGAAGACAAGTAGCCCTAAGATAAGAGCATCAAAGAATTTCATAATGCATATATTTATTAGGCTTTCTCCCTAAACAATATTTACAACTTTACTGTACGAGCTGAAATAATCTTCATGTGAGCTTCACAAATGATATATTATTAGCCTAATATAAGGATAACATGATTCTTATAAAAAATTTAATACTATTTCTTGCCCACTAAATTTTTCTGTTTTATCATTTTGTAATCAGCTGTTAAATAACTTAAAACGACGACCCTATTAAAATTATAGATTGTATGGTTTGACTTTTGCCAAAAACTGGCACAGAAGGGTTGCATAATTGTTTTATTACCCACAAACCTCTTTCAATATGAGAATGAAGTCCATTGCACTAAGCACTCCGACAAACTGACTCTTGCAATAATCCCATAGAGGGGCCATAGGTATATCCTGAAAGAAGGTAACATTAAATACACATACGAGCATGGGTGTGTGCCCTGATGCAAAGGAAAAATGAATATATCTTAAAAAGGGGAGAAATACCTGCTCATACAGAACATGGAATGCTTGCTTAACTGGTAAATTTATATCCAAGGCAATGACCTGCAATTATTATTATAATATAATTAAATTACAAACAATAATGATCCAACATGAGATAAGTCTTAAACTATTATTGACTAAGTGACAAACAAAAATTGATAATGAAAAATCATTCAAACCTTCCCAGATTCAGGAAGCAGCTCATATGCAGTATGTGTAGATAAGAATACAGATATACGGTGGCAAGAGACCTCCAGATCAGACTCTGATATCCTTGGATTAGCTTCCTGGTATAGTTCTCAAGTTAAGCAACTTTATTGTGTAGCACAGTTTAAGACTATAAGGAATCAAGGATTATGACATGAAATCTGACACCATTAGAAATGAGACGAGGATATAGAAGAAAAAGTAAGAGACCTAAATTTTCAAAGCAAAAATAAATAAGATTCAACACTTCCCAGCACCAATTTATTTTTCATTTATATTCTAAAGATTTATCACTAGAGGGAAGAAAGAAAATTTTGAAAGGGAACCGTTAGAATGTTTTCTGTGTAAAAGAATTCCCAAAAACTGTATAGAATTATTGATATTTTAGAACCTATTATATGTTTCATTGTTACTGAATACAATAGACTCAAGGAGCTGCTATAACAAAAACTCCCTTAAATCAAAGGAACAGTTCCTGAATTCAAGGAGCTGTTATAACAGAAACTAACTGCATACTGTAATAATATAAACCAACAGCATGCTGTTATAACAGAAACTAACAGCATGTCAGCTGGTACAGGCACCAGACGTAATGCCTTAACTGACAGTATCTAACATACCCCCTTAGAAACTGGAGGTTTCTGTTTGACAATTGATTTATCAAAGACTCAGTTTGTCTCTGAGATTGATGAAACGGGCTGCAGATAGAGATTTGGTGAGCACATCTGCCCATTGGTCTTGAGCTGGAACATGAGACACTATTACTTTTGTCATTACTTTTCACCTGGCAAAGAATATGTCAAGCTCCATGTGTTTTGTTCAGCTATGGAGAGTTGGATTGTGTGCCAAAGAGACAATGCTTAAAATTGTCGCATGGTATTTGAGGACTGAAACTTAATTTGTAACTCAAAGAGGGGACTGAAGATAAAGAATTTCAGTAGATAGAGTGGCAAGGCTCCTGTATCGGCATCTGCAATGGAATGGGCAACTAAATTCTGTTTTCTGGACCACCATGATAGATACTTTCATTGTTACATAGTATCGATATTTCAGAATCGATTATTAAGATTTCATTGTAACTGAATACAATAGATTCAACTCTATTATAGAGTTGCAGACTTATTAATCTCGGATAGCGGAGCGGAGCGGTCGGCTCTAAAAATGGGATAGCGGGGTAGCGGGATAATTTTTGTTGACTTTTTAGAATTGACTATTTTTTAAATTAAATATACAAATAACCTATACAAATAACACAACCATCTTAAAAGTTTTATAAAAATTTAACTAATAAAATAAAAATGAATTAAAAACTTAATTATTTATTCTGATATATGTTGTTATTATTATTATATATTTTATTTTTATTGAAAAGAGGACATAAACTCAATATATTATCATTATTTTTCTTCACAATGTGGCAGAGTACAGGCTGTATTAAGTATGTTAATATTATATTTATTCACAATGACAATGTTGCAGTGGTACATGTTGTACTTTGCAATATATTAAATATTACTTTTACAGCTGTAAATACTGAACCCAACTTTATGACTTATCAATCCTTATCATCTTCCTCTGCTCTACTGTTCACTTTCTTTTCTCTTCTTTCTTGCCATTTTCGATCTGTTATTGTTCTCTTCCTTCCTTGCAAAGGGGAAAAAAATCAAAAAAAAGAAAAACAACTCCGGCAACCGCTCCGCCCAGGGTGCGCGACGCAACCTGCAACCCGCGATCTCGCCGAAATCGGCCGCGATTTCAGACGGCGAAACGCTCCTCTCTTCTCGCGCGGTGGGTGGCCGCCCCGGCCGGACCGCCCGGGATCGTGCCGTGAGCGGCCGCTATTGATAACTCTGTAGAGTTGTAGTTAGACTAACCTAACTCCCTTAAATCAAGGGAACAATTCCTGAATTCAAGGAGCTGTTATAACAGAAATGACTGCATATCGTCAGAACATAAACCAAGAGCATGTTGTTATAACAGAAATTAACAGAAAATAACAGCATGTCATCTTGCACCAGCCGTCATGCCTTAACTGACAGTATCTCTAACAAGAATAGAGTACACAAGAGAATGATACTAACTAGAATAATGATTGATTAACAAAATTGAGAAAATACACCAATATAGAGCCTTTCCCTTTTTAGTCATTCTCAGGCATCTGAAGCTAATAAAAGACATTGTTCTCAAAATAATGGGGAAGATGGGAGTTTCCATAAAAATGTTCTCATAAGAGAAGAAAACCATTCCCAGATTCAATGCAGCAATATGATCAAAATCTTTCATGGAATCAGACATGCATAACAGGTCTTGCAAGCAGGTCAAATATCCAATGAGAATCACATTTACCACTTGTGATTTTTCCAGAGAAGCCACTATAGTACAAGGAACAAGGCAGAATATCACTTCAGAAGTAAATACTAAATACACCATCATTATTTCTACCAACACCTATTGGTGTGAGTGGCAACAAATTTGATTCCTCTTAGACATGGTCTCAAGTTTAAGTTTTGTTAACGGAGAAAACAGGTGTTTGGAGACCTTTATCATCCTAAACGAGTGTATCTATAATCACTTTGACTCAAACACTGACGGAGCCCAAAAGGAATTTAGGAGACTAAGGGTCTTAAACCCAAAATATATGTATTCTGAATATTTCTTCTAGATAGATTAAAAGTCTCAGATTTACAACAAACTCTGACTTTGGTATTTACTAAAATAATATTTGCAGCCACACATTGCTTGCCAATTCCTACAATTTTTCAGGAAGAAAAAGGCTTCATTTTTTGGGGGGTGTTAGTGTAGATAGATCCTCAGCAGTTTACAGCTTAGAAGTGTTATATTGTCCTCTCCCTTCAATCAAACTCAGAAACTCCTACTATAACTTCCATAAAGTTCAATCCAAACTTTAAAAGCAGTCTTCAAAATATCAATGGGTATAAATAGGACCACAAGGGCATGCATGGTTTTTAAACAAATGCAGCCCTAGTTTGAAGACAATGATGACATAGCATTAGTAATGCAAAAGGAGAACCACCGTCCTAAGAGCCAGTCTGTTTAGAGAGGAAAGCCGGTACATTAAATGGGAGTTCAGTTTCTTCCACAAAGCCAATGTAGAACTTGTGATACTAAGCCAATCACATTGTGTTGGCATGAACAGTCCATCGACAGGGAGGAGAGACCAACATACCAGACATCATTATCAATTTCTAGTAGAGATGAGAGCACTAAAGTATATGGAACATTAAAAGGTTGAGGCTGAAGAGGGAAGGAAGAAGAGACTTACTGCATGCCCAAAGACATCATTATCAACCTCCATGTGGGACCTACTGGGTGTTTCAGCACTTAAGATGGCAGATAAAACATCAGGTTCTCTCGCTAAGTAAGTAGTATTTACTACTCCATAGTTCCCACTTGCAAATGGTTGCTGCTCATCATGACGCCATTCACCATCCACATTAAATTTGTACTGCACATAATTGGGAAACAATATTGTCCATGTCAGCAATATGTCTTCCCTGAATATCAGATACTATGCCAACAGGTAGATGGTATTATACATAACAACATGACATAAGTGAGAGCATGGGAAAGTAAAATAATACAAAGATAAATAAAACATCAAAGACTGTCTACTTATTAAATGCAGAAGAAATGATGGAACATCTTATCAAAAGTTAGCATAATTATCTCTAGACATGCCAAAATGTAAGCATATAAGTTCTATCCTAATCAATGTTTGTTACATGATAATCATTAATCAATATATAACCCAACCTGCCAAATGTCCTAAATATATCAAGCAAAAAAATAGATCTTGTGCAATAAGGAAATCAGTTCCCAAGAAAAGATAACACTATAAAATAGAGCTTCTTAAAAGTATCACATAGCATATTAATTCATATGATTGAATCTTTTCAGAATAACTCTTCCCGTCTTTTGTTTTTCTTCTTTCACGTGAGGAATGGTCTTATCAACCTATCTTGCCCATCCTTCCACATGGGCTTTACTCAACAGCAATGAAGCACGGATACTCTAAAATCAATGTCGTATTGTATCTGATACGCCGCCGACACGTCGCAACGCAATACGCTGACAATACGTCTCCGATACACTGCGGATACGGCTAGTTAATCTCATAACTCTTCATATTTCTAGAACAAGAATCAATCTTCCTCATCCTTAATTCTTCTTTTCTCAATTTTAATTACCTTTTCTTTTTCTCATAATTCCTTTACTAAGATACAAGAGAAAAAATCAAAAACACACTTATTAAGAAAAGTAAAAACATAATAGGTTTGACTAAGATTTTGTTGAAAATATTGCTTTGAAAGATGTAAAAACAATTCTAATTGGTTGTTGTTGGTTATAGAAAAGATGAGAGAGAAAGCAAATTAAATGCAACTTGCATTTAATTTTATCTTGAAAATGATGAAAGTTGATTTTTTCTCTTATATTTTGGGACAAGAAAAATGTACTTTTTTCTCTTATATTTTGGGACGGAGGGAGTATCAAATTTTGCAAACTCAATTGGTTTTGGTTAGAGAATGATTTAACTAATGTTTAATTTTAATTTTTTATATACGTATCTTAAACGTCGTATCCTAGATTTTTCAATGATTTACATATCTCCGTATCGGATACGTGTCGTATCCGATACCCGTATCGTGTCCATGCTTCATTGCTCATCAGTAATTATCTCCTAAAAATTAATATCATTGTTTTCTTATATTAAAATCAAGATAACCAATACAAGGTTTTACAAAAATCAATATAACAAAATTGCTCCTCCAAATGCAGGAATAGGATAAGACTGGATTATCTGTGTTGTAACTTGTACATGGTTTTGATGGATGAATTAAAGCAGGTTGACAAATTATAAGGGCTTTAAGTTTTAAATTTTACAAATAGGAACAAAATACAAGCAAAAATGAGATTATGTAAACTTTTATTGGGTGGCAGCTCCAGCAATATGGCGTTTTTCAAGTTCATATAAAAAGGTGCTGATAGAGGATAGTCGGATTGCTACTCTAGGTTGAAATATACCTAATAAAATACGTGATTGATAGAGTAGTTGCTAAACTAATTGTTTTATACATGTAGAAAGTAGTCTAGCCAAGCAAGACCTTAACCTTGTAATTGATTGTATCTGACTGTGCTGAGCCAGCAAAATCCTAGCTGGGTATAAATACTCGTTCAGTTGAGTAATGTAACTAACTAATTCATTTGAGAAATATCAAAACAGAAATGGAACCTACTCTCTCTATCTCTTTCAGTTTTCTGCAATCTTAAAGTTTCTGTTATAGTATCACAAGCCTAAAATTGTTTCCCAACCATGGCTTTTAAAGGTGATTGGTTCCAACCAAACTATCAAAAACTCTGTTCCTGCTTCTGCAATCTCTAGCACGAAGAATATCTTCAAAACTCTCCGTCAAGAAATCATACTCAAATTGGATGAGAAATTGAGAACAATTTCTGCTCATGGAAGCAACATATCAAAGGCATCATCAGCACGCATAAGCTTCATCGATACCGTGTGAATCCTATGATTCCTCCATGCTATCTCTCTCAGCAGATTGCAGAAATGATGTTGAGAATCTTGCGTATTTGGCATGGGAACAAGATTCACTCCTACTCACTTGGCTCCTCATCTCTCTATTTATTCCATTCTTCCTTGAGTAGTTAGATGCGTACAATCGCATCAGATATGGGATGAAATTCACAAGTATATTTGTGCGCACACGAACGCGAAGTCGCGTCAGACGACAGTTGGGATCTGAACTCAAATTGATCTCCAAAGGTGAGAAATTTGTTGCTGATCATCTTGCTCGCTTCCAGAAAATAGTTGATATTCTTCATTTGATTGATGATCCAATTTCGCATCATGATCAACTTGAAGCAATTCTTGATGGTATACCTGATTATTATAGTGCTCTTGCTTCCATAATTCAATATCGTGGTGTTCTGTCCGAATACCGAAGCTGACTCCATGCTTCTCTCACATTAATTGAAACTCGAGAAAATGAAAAAAGTTGTGCTAACTGAATCTCTTGTTGTGAATGTTGCTCAAGTCATGCCTCCAGTGACAAATTCACCCTCACAACCTAATTACAACTCAGCAAAGAAAGCCATGGGGCTTCCTCGCTGCTGATAGTCCAAATTCCACGAGTCAAGTTGGTCAAAATTGGATCGTGTGACAAACAACTCAGATAATCTCTTTGATAGCATCTCTCTCACAGATACCACCGATCATGTCCTGCTTGGAAATGGCCAAGGATTACCCATTACTTCTATTGACTCAACACATTTATACTCCCATCCACCTATGAAGCACAGACACCTCTAGGAGTAGGTGTGTCACGGTGTCCCCAGGCGTTGATGTTCGACACTTGTATTACACCCGTACGACACGTTGGAATAGTCATAGAAGTGTCCTAAAAAATAGTATTTTTCTTCTTTTCAACATTGTTTAATTGACTTTACTCCTTTGCTTCATTTACAAGACTTCTTAAGCAAAGATGGACTTTACTCCTTTGGCTCCATTCACTCTACTGCTGCTACTGCAAGTATGTCTTCAATTGATGTTAACTCGATCATTTGTCACAGTCCTAGATCATTCCAGTTTAATGCAAATAATACTGCAACAGCTCTAGGTCTTTTCTCTATATATACCATGTGGCATTAAGATTAGGGCAACCTCACCATGAGGCTTTGAAAGCTGCTTTGTCTTTTTGCAATGTTCCTTTACCACACAAATAAAATTTGGATTTTTGTAGTCCTTGTGGCTTGGGTACACAGGCTCGTTCGTTAACTGTGCATCTGAATCACACTACACTGCACATTTTGATGGATTGTTTGCTGATATATGGGGCCGTGTTCCAATGATTTCTTGTTGTGGTTACAAATACATACTTGTGTTGATACTTCTACAAAGTACACTTAGGTGTTCCCTATTAAGTTGAAATTTGATATGTGTGTCATCACACACTTGCGCACTGCTATTGAAGTCCAATTTGGTATTAAGCTCAGGGTTTGTTCAAACTAATGGAGGAGGTGAGTTCAAAGTACTAGTCTCTCAGTTCAATACAAAAGGCATAGCTCACAGGCTGGTCTGCCCTCACATACATCACCAAAAAGGCTCAGTAGAGCGCAAGCACTGGCATGTTGAAACAGGCCTCACACTACTAGCACAAGCAAATCTGCTGCTCATGTTCTGCGTTAGGATAGACTTTGCCTGATTGGTATACCATGAATGATGAATGTAAAACCCTAGCCTACCTATCCAGCAGAATATACCGTTTTTACGATAACATGCTTGCTTACATTGCATGACATGACTTTTCCACAGTCAAAATAGATACAACCACCCAACTGTTTTCACGCTTCAAATCCAACCATTAACATTTACTTGCTCACTCCTTCCCTTAACTCCAGAAAGGGTAGTAAGACAACTCTCGTGCAATCCACAAAGGCCACCCCAATTTCACCAATCAAATAGAAATACGAACTCTTAATGGAAGTTAGAAGTTATCACAAAAGTTTCATTACTGTTTCTCAAAATTCTAAAGTAAAATCTGAATCCTAATCTCACTCTCACTATCTCACAACACAGAAGTTCAAAGTAAACAAAACATCAACCCCATCCCGCGCAGTAATCAGCCAAAAACAACACAAGTAAAGAACCTAGAAAAAAAGCTAATCATAGTAACTACAAAGATTTTTTCTTCCCATGTTCGTCAAATGCATAAAGTCCGAAGAAAAAAAAAACAACCTGATGATATCCCGGCATCAAGCTGCAAACAACCTGAAACACCGACGGGTATCCCTCCATCGGAGACATAGGTATATGTTCTGACCATCTATCCACACACCCAAAAAAAAAAAAAAAAACTAACATTAGAAAATCAAATATAACTATGACATTAATAAACAAAGAATTACAAAAATTCCATCAATCATATCCATATCTTAAACAAATAAACATCAATAGTTAAGAACAGCAACAACCACGAAATCGAATACCTCGTGAAAGAGCCACTGAGAAACACTCTTCTTCCTCCATAAGGCCACACAAAACGCTTCGGAATCAAAATAGGTCCTGAAACTCCACCACTCCCCTCATATCCCCTATCAGTTACCGAAGCATACATTTTCCCCGCACACACAAAAAATTCAAACAACCACAAATCTCAACAACAACAATAAATTATTATCACAAAGCCTCTGCCACCGGAACCTTCAACGGCGGAACAGAGGAGAGACCACAATCCCCTCCTCCTCAATGCTCAAACATACAGTGCACCTTCACAATCAACACCAACACTCTCTGATCGGTAATTCAGCACCGAATCAAAGTAACAGAACCAAAAAACAATAATACGAATAACAATAGTTTAGAGAAGAGAGTACGGTGGAAAATTAGGGTGCAATCGATCACGGAAAAAATGGAATTGATTTAGGTCAAGTGAAGAGAAAAGGGGAAAAAGTGAGAAGAAAAGGGATAAAGATGATACAGTGAGAAATTTGAAGGAAATAAAAAATAAAAAGAAGCATTAATTGAAAAATGAATTAAAAATGGAAGTGAGAGAAAGCACTGAATCTGATACAAAAGGAACGAGAGAAGAATAAAGAGAGAAGAGAAAAAAAGAGAAAAATACAGTGGGTAGGGGTAGGGTTGTAATGGTAATTATGCCCTGGTCGGATTTGGAGAAGACATATAAACACTTATTAAAAGAATTGGGGTTAAAATACTAGGGGAAAATTAGAATTAAATATAATTTTTTTAGTTTTCAAAAATAATGACTATAATATAATGCAATATTTTAAAAATCGGATCGGTCATCAAATCGGTGAAGGTATTGGATCGCTGGTTCATTGGTTGAACCACTGAGTTATTGGTCAAACCGCATGATTAAACTGAATTAAACCGGAAAACTCGGCTGAATAAACCGATCTCTATAAAAAAAAAACTATATATTTAATAAATCGGTCGAACCGGGTGACTTGTTCTCTAAAAAATATCACGACACCTACAAATTTTCAAAATATCATAATTTCACAAGTTCATTCTTTAAATTCAAACTCTTGACGCAGTCATCACGCACGATAAAATAGTACAAAATACAAATCCAAATAAATTTTGAACAATATTAGGGATGGCAATTTGGCCCATTCCCAGTAGATACCCAGAAAATTACTCACAAATGGTAAGGTAAAAACCCGCAAAAATGGGTACGGGTACGGGCTCGGGTAATTACCCACTTAAATAAGCGGGGATGGGTGCCGGGATGGGCACCTTAGTATTCAGTCCGCCCCATACTCGCACAATATATATTTATATATTTTAATTTACATTATTATATAAAAATAAATATTTATAAAATTTTAAAAAAAAAACATCAATTTTAAACTACTGCATATTTAATATACGTGATCATTTATTTCATAATTCAATAATAAAATTTTTTTAAAAATTTTTAATATTTTTAAAAACTTAAAAAATTATGATATTTTATATTTTAAAAATGCGGCTAACGGGTACGGGTACGGGCACTTATATACCCATAGGGTACGGAGATAGGTGCCAATTTTGATACTCAAGCGGGTATGGGCTTGGGTACGGGAATTTTTTTCAACTGTGGGTATGGGGATGGGTATTATAGTACCCTACCCATACTCTGCCCATTGCCATCTCTAAACAATATCCAATTACAAACTAAGAAAAAATATTATAAATAAGTTTTAAATAAAGTCTACTTATATTTTAATTTTATTTAAAAAAATAAATTATCAAAACGGCGTCGTTATTATGAAGAAAAAAAGACATACATTTAAACTGCCGGTTTTCCAAAACCGCTGATTCACCGATTTTTAGCAGTGTTGGCCAATTTTGGTCGGTTCCCACTGATTTAATAGCTCATACAATCCAACAATCAGACCAGATCGGTAACCTTTCCGATTTTCGGTTCGACCGGTCCGACCAGCCAGTTCGGTCATGTTTAAACACTGCTATAATGTAGTTTTTTTCTTATGAAAACTATTTTTTTATTAAATTAAATGTAAAAGTTTGTGATTTCTTAAGGATTATAAATATATCCATATTTTTTAATATCAAAATCTCAAAATAAAAACTTAACTTAATAGTGAAGATTGCAAAATGATTTTGTAAAAACTAAAAATAATAATTTTTCATAGAAATAAAAAAATACAATTTATAATTTTTTAAAGACATAAAATATGTATCTACTTAATTTAAATTTAAGATTTTCGTGATGGCAACCTTAAACAAAACCCTACTCTCATGTTGATGGGTCACTCTCACAAAATTCTCCCGATTATAAAAAAAATTGAATAAAAGATGTCAAGAACAACCATTACAAGGAAACACGACTAACTACGGGAGTAAAAAATTGCCTATATGCTTTCTAAGCTTAGCCCTAGCCCGGCACCTATTTGCAACAATCTCTATGATCTTAGGCCCTATAGAAGAGATTTCTACAAATCCAAGATTCGTAAACCGTCTCTGTAAACGCGCACTTGAGGATCTTGGCTTTCCAACCCTTTCCTTTACTGTTTTTCAAGACCCAAAGCAGCTTTTCATTCCAACCAAGAGGGGTGTGCTTGATATTTAACCAATGAAGCACTTGCTGCCAAATCATCTTCATTGTGCCACAAGCAAATAACAAATGTTGTAAATTCTCAAAGTTATCACAGAAACAACAGCAGGTTTACTCAATAAAGCCAAACCTTTGCATTCTCTCTTTGGTTGCCAACCTACAATTACAAGCCAACCATAAGACAAATTTCACCTTTGTCCTAGCAGAGTTGTTAAGCCACATATTTCTCCCAGCAACCTGATCCTGACTGGTTTGGAAGGCCTGGTAGATTTACCTAGTAGTGATTTCTGCTGGTTTATCATTTTTTGCCACTCTTAAGGAGATACCCTTTGTCTTTGTTTGAATATAGCTTTCATGATCCAAGACCATTGGCTTTTCTCTTGTATCTCCATTATATCATTTCCTTTTATGTAGTAACTATGCACCTATTTTATCCACAAACTATCTCTCTTGCCACTAACATTCCAAAGTAATTTCAAGAGGTTAGCTTGGTTCCAATCAACAATGTCTCTAATGTTCAGACCTCCTTGGTTTTTCCTTTTGCAAGTTTTATGCCAAATATGGGAGCTTTTCTAATGATTGTCCCAATACCAGCCCACAAAAAGGATCTACAAATCACCTCAACTTGTGTTAATAACTTTTTTAGGAAGGGGATACACTACATCTAAAAATTTGTGGCTGTCATCAAGGTGCTTCTTATCAGCTCTAGCCTGCAACCAAAGCTCAACAAATGAGCACTCCAATGATCAATTCGAGCATTCTTCTACTTCTAGAGCAAGATTCTTTACTAGAGTTTGAGCAATGATTTCCTTGTCACTGCTTTCTTCACTCAATCCAGATATATCATTCTTACCATCTCCCTTCGCACTAGATTTCGGTATTTCTGTAACATAAGGAATGAAAGCGCTCAGAGTTGTCACCTTATTCTTCTTCGGCCGATCTCTCCCCTTCTTCATCGCAACCCGCAGACAACTCGAAACCGCCCACTTTGGTCCCTACTTCGAAGAGCATAAGTTTAAATCATCGCAGGCAGTGATTCAGTTGTAAAAACCCTAACAAATGGCACTACTATGGAAAACCCCTTTCACAACGGTTTGAAAAGGGGTACCATCACGCCTGACATACCGTTGTTAAGTAGAGTGTTGTTATAAGTTTGTTGTTTCTACAACGGTCTGGAAACCATTATTGAAAGGCAGGACGCGCGCCACATATCACAATGGTTATGCTAATAAACTGTTGTGATATATACACTTAGGTACCGGGTTCGAAACCCATCAGCAGCAAATTATGTAAAACATAAATTATCTTTGATCTCGGTTACAATAGATAACCATTGTTGAAAGTACCCAGAGTTTATCATATTATCTTTGATCTCGGTTACAATAAATAACCGTTGTTGTAAGTACCCAGAGTTTATTATATTAAATGTAGATTGCTTGTTTTCTAAACACCTCACTAAAGAAATACAAGGATTCAATTTGATGAAGAAGTCTATAATCTGAAAATTAAACTATTCTTGAAAATCAACTTAAACAAACCATTGTTGTTTTCTGATTGTATTCGTCTCATCGTGCATTTCACGCTCTTTTACATATATATTGTGGTTTATTGGTATGACTCCTTCGATATATCGTTATCTTCGATTATAGTTAAATTTCCATAAGAACAAGTCATTGGATAATCTGCCTCATCATCATCATTTATCATCATAATTTTTATAATCGTAATTTTTACGATTATAAGTGTTGATGGAGAGGCAGATTAACTAATAAATTATTGTTAATGAAATTTAACTATAATGGAAGATAGCGATGCATCTAAGGAGCCAGATCAGTATACCATAATCTATATATAAAAGAACGTGAGATGAACGATGAGAGGCATGCAATTCGGAAACATTGATTCATATAAGTTGGTTTTCAAATACAACTTAATTTGCAGATTATAAGTATCTATGTCAAATTAAATGAATGCATTTTAAGCGAGGGTTAGTGAAACAAACAATCTACATAGAATATAATAAACTCAAACAACATCATATACCATAACCAAATATTATAAACTCATACAATACGCTTGCTACCACCAGTATCATCACCATGTATCATCCCCTTAACCTGTAAGAAAACACAGCAAACTTCAACAATGAGCATCCTCAGTTGAAACCAAACCCTAAAACCATAATCCATTGAAGAGTAAAGAGAGATCGAAAGAGATATATTATAAATTTCCAGGACGCACCTTTTAAAGAAACTAATCGCGGAATAGGAATCAATTATGATGTTCATCTAGTTTGGGAAGCAATGAAAAAGAAATATAAGGAGGAAGAAGCTTACACAAAAGCTTCATACTTTTTATATTTCTTTTCATTGTTTCTAAAACTAGATGAAGTTTGATGCCACTGTTGTTTCTTCATTTACTAACATCTTGTTTGTGAAGCTATGAAGAAGAAGTACAAGGTGGATGAAGTTTCCATCATAGCTTTATGCTTCTTGTACTTTTTTCCATAGCTACACAAACATTATGTATCATAGCCAAAGTATGGTCTTTGTTAAGGTAGTGAAGACGAATCTGAAAAAATAAGAACAATAAACAAAAACAACATGCAACAAACGAGATAATGGGAAATATCTAACAATAGATGGAAGAAGAAGAATACCTTAATGTATGAAGCACAAGATTCACGACTAATGGTGAAGACGAAGAGAAAAAATGGGTTCTAGGGTTTCGCTGTGAAGGCAACGACGCTACTGTCAATAAGTGAAAGTTAATTCGCTTATGTTGGGTAAACTATTTCACAACGGTTAACAATACCAACCGTATAGATAAGTATTTATTTATTATAAATATATCACTACGGTTAACCAGAAGAACCGTAGTGATATCCCTTTTATTTGTGAATTTTAAAATAAATAACAAAAAAAAGGTGTGCCTTAACGTTAAATGAATAAAATATTTTATGGCGCTGAGGTTCGAACCGAGGAAAGTTTGATTGTATCACAACGGTTGATTATGTAACCGTTGTTATATACAAATAATTTTTAATCAAAAAACAAAATAAATATGGTAACGCCTTAGTTAAGATATGTCACCACGGTGTAGGGAAAACCCGTGGTGACCATGACGTTATTGAATGCGTGTTTTGTAGTAGTGTGGTGGTGATCAGAGAACAAACTTCCTCTCTCCCGATTACAAAAAATATTCTTACCCCATCATCATATATTACACCGTAGTCACTTTTCATAAATACGATGAATATGTTGAAATATTAGATTAGATTTGATTTGATATGATTAGATTTGATTAGATTTAATATTTAGATATAATTTAAGTTGTGTTAGCCCAAGCCCAATTAGGGTTGTATATAAATAGACCTAGCTTGTATCATTATTTACACAATTCAATAATACAAATCCTTATTTCCTTATTATCTCTCTTTCTCTCCTCACTAAAAATGTCTCACGCACTAACAAATTGGTATCTAGAGCTTCCGATTATTGTTCTTGATCGGGTTTTCAAGAATTTCATATTAGAGATCGTGTTTCCAGGGCAAGTGAATCAACCGCTGCGAAGATGACTGGTGATAAGAGCATTCTGAATTCCCTTCCAATGCTTGACGACAAGAATTGGATCCGATGGAAAAAATATATGTAATCCTTATTTGGTTTCTATGATACCCTATAAGTGGTTACCGGCGGTGTTCCTGTGTTGGCTGAAAATGTAACCGAAGAACAGAAAAAAGCCCACAACGAAGTCAAGAAGAAAGATTCCAAGGCTGCTTATTGCATTCAGACGGCGGTCAATGCTGCTAACTTCAACATAATCTCTTATGCTGAAACGGCGAATGAGGCATGGGATATTCTGGTGAAGTATTATGAAGAAGCTGAGAAAGTCAAGGTTGTCAAGTTGCAAACCTTGCGTCGACAATATGAGTTATTGTCGATGGGAGAAGACGAAAAAGTTGCAGAATATCTGTCGAAGGTTCAGAAACTCGTTCATCTCATAAAGGGTTGTGGCGAAACCATAATTGATAAGATGATAGTTAAGAAGGTAATGAGAACTTTGACCTCTCACTTTGATCACGTTATCGTAGCTATTCAAGAATCCAACAATCTTGAAACCCTAAAAGCGGAAGATTTGGTTGGTTCGTTGGAGGCGCATGAGATGAGGATTGTCGAAAGAAACAGAGTTCAGGATTCGATACAAGCACTGCAGGCTCAGTCATGGAAAAAGAATGGTGGTTCCATCAAATTCAAAGGCAAAGTCGACAAGACTCAAGGCAAGAAGTCTTGGTCGAACCCTCACAAGAATCAAGTCGAAGATAGAGCTTCTGAATCCTCGAAAAGAGGATGAGGAAACTATCGAAAGGACAAAGAAGATAAGAAAAGTATGCAGTGTTATAACTGTGAAAAGTGGGGTCATTTGGCCAAACATTGTTGGTACAGGAAAGACAATGGATCAAAAAAAGGCAAGGACGAAGGAGCGAACCTTGCACACCAAGATTCAGATGATTCTGAATGTGGTATGTGTTGCACCCCAAAATTTGCTCTCCTTACTTTATTACTAACTGGCTTATGTTGCTTTGCATTTTGCATTATCATGTGTGCATATCATTGGTTCTTAGCATGGGGTCAAGGTGCCTAAGGCAATGCTTCAGAGGGTCAAGCAAGAGTCTTGGTATTGTCTAAGAGAGCTCAGGTGGATCATCCTTTCCTAACCAGTGCATAGATTAGGGTTTTGAGATTCTTGGGTTTATTGCCTCAATGGGCAAGCTCCTTGGGTTTTTATCATCATCAAATGGCATATCTTATCTTTGTTGGAGAGGATACACATCATATTCAGAGGAATTTAGATTCGGAGACTGTGTTATTTCCTCCTAGACTGAGGGTACCACAACTAGGGTTTGCTATAAAGTCAGTTTATTTCTGATTTTTTGGGCAAGACTTGATTCCATGGTACTCCTTGGGTCCCTAAGTACCTAGGGATGGGAGGTTATCCATCAGTTTGGTTCAGGAGAAGTTCAATTGGCCAATGGATTGAAAATCAGTTGAATTGGATAAAAGTCAACAGTGAGAGGCGAAGTCAACTGTGGAATTTTGAGGTTCCCTCCAAGGTTTTCAAGGTCTCACATCCTCATATGGTCTCCAGGGTTCAAGTTTCATACATGTTTGTCAGGAATCAGGAGTTGGTGCAAAGTTTCTCAATTTAGAAAGTGACCTATAATGAAAAGTTTCCATTTTTGGCAAGTTTTTGCATTGCATTCAACTTGACTTTTCACCATCAAGAAAGCTTCAAATGATTTTTTCTCCAACATGAAAGTTGAAGATCTTTTTCTCCTCTTTCCAACAAGTACTAGTGGGTCTCCATATCATTTGTGAAACTCAACTTATGGTCAAAAGAAGGCAAAGTTGTTTTTAGGGTTTTTCGTGGTGCCATTTTCACAACTTTGGGCATAATGACCTACAATCAAATCCATTGCCTCATGCCACATTCTAATATTAAAAGACTTTCCTTGAGGATTATTTTGGGCCCAAGAATGAAGAAATTCCATGGTTTATTATTCACCTTTTTCCCATTATCCAAAATTCCTAAATTATTTAAAACTCATGAATCAAAAAGTTTCAAGGCCCAAGTTCCATAGGGGTGTAATTATCAATCCAAATGCAAATGATCCATCATGGAATTTTTAAGTGAACATGCAAGGAGAGAGGTGTATTCCACATAATGCATTTTAACAAAATAATTCAAAAACTCATGAAACAAACAATTACCCAAGCCCAAATGATCAGATATGAAATAACCCTAAGTATTTAAGCCTATTCATGCATTGGTTAGGGTTCATACACGTGAAGTTGGAGGAGTTCTCAAGAAAACCCTAAAAGAAGATTTTTTATTCAAACTCACGATCCACAAGGTTTTGGCCAAAAGTTCTTCCATAAGTCTCTTCCTGGTGATTTCTAGAACACAACCCAACCACCATTCGCAGCCCAAGGCAAGGATTGGAGTTGCTCCATCTCAGGTTGAGAGGTTTTTTCATGCTCTTAAAACTCAAAATTTTTATGTGAATATTGACGTGTTATGCCTGCTGATCATCCTAATATAATTGGTTTTAATTTTGGACGTGTGTACTGCTTGCTATGTTGATTTAAAGTTTTGGACTCTAATTTACTTTCCTTCGATTTTCATTACATGTTGATCTTTTGCAAATTTTGATTGGATATTTGAGACCCTGACGAAATTCTGGTCAGAATGGTATACCCCTTTGCATTTTCTGGGAAAATATAAGTTGCAGGTGGTGGCCGGAGCTAGGGCTCCGGTAAAGGTGGCGGCGGCGACGGAACCAGTCCGGCGAGAAGGCTGGAGGTTGAAGACAAGTTCCTGGCCGTTGATTCGCGCGATCCAACGGATACCATTGCGCCACCTATTTTTTTTTTTTTTTTTTGCTGATTTTTAATTATGAATCAGGTGCATATTATCCCATGGCAACTACCGTGCGTCTTCCAATCGTGGCCATTGCTTTTTACTTCATTTTTTATCATGCGGATGTTGTCATGACAGCACATTAATGAGGGGCGTGCGAGGCACATGGGGGGAACACGGTGGCCTCTCTCTCATTTTTTTTTTTTCTGAATGATTAATTGGGCCAGGCTTCGCTACTCACACCCCCATTTCTTCAGCCCATATTATTTTCAATGCAATCTTTTACTAACGCGCCCCCCTATACCATTTTCTATTTTTATTTTTTTATTTAATTCATAATAATTTCATTTTTTATTCTAAAAAATATATCCTTGCATTTAAAAATAACCAAAAAATTGATGCATCATTTTAATAAAATTTTACAAAATTTATTTTTATTTTTATTTTGTTTTTATCATTTAAATTAATTGTTTAATTCAATTTCTTTTTAGCATTACACATCTCATGCATACATAAATTTCTTTATTTTAATTCTCCTCATCTATAAATTATTTTTGATCCGTTCTTTTTGCATTTGTTCACTAACATTCTAAATTGCATAAAAATATTTTTCTTTCATTTTTAAATTTATTTCATATTGCATTTAGGTCCTTCCCTTTGGCACATTGAATCCCACTTCTCACCTAAATCTTGCATGATTAATTGAATGACTAACACTTGGAATTTTTGCAGGGATTTTTGATATGTTGTTTGCCTCTGGTTGAGGAACCTTAATGTTTAATTTGGGAATTTTAGGAGTCATTTTTCTAATTATCTGATTTGTTTTCACTTGAGATTTTCTTGCAGGCGCATCTTTGACCTTGTATGATTATCTGTTTGAAAAGGCACTTGTGCCATTTGCTTTGGGGCTGTTTCTTTGTTTCTTTGATTCATGTTTGGATGATAATCATTGTTGTTTGCCATTGTTTGATTTTCATTCACCTCATCTCTCTTACTTATGTCTATTCTGTACTAATATTTTATGCAGGGCCTAAGGTAAGTTCTTTAAGGGTATGGATAAGTATTCGTGGTCACCCTTACTTTTTCCTTCCCTCATCTTCTTCCTTTAGGATTTAGGTTGTCTTCAAACCTCACTAACCGTAGGTCACCCATGCATGATAACTTTAAGACTCATAGTCTCCCTTAGAGTTACCCTTGTGTCTTCTCTCTTCTCACCTCAAATTTCTTTAAAACACTTAATAAGAATAAGGTGTATTGCGCACGAGCCTTAAGTATGGGGAATGAGAAATGAGGGGCTTCCTCTTATCTTTCTAGAGTGCTTAGCGAGCGTCCTGTCTTGGGACGATGCGTTAAGTATTCGCCCCTGTGCCCTAGACTTTGGTGCAATGCAACTTAGGAACTAACTTAAGCCACTTCTGTCCTAAAAAACACAAACCAACTTCAAACCTTTTTGTCCTTCGGGACCTTCAACTTAAAGGCTATTTTAAAAAAGGGCACGTTACCTTCCGTCTGAGTCGCAAACAGGCATCGACCCTAACTGCCGGACGCGAACTTAACGTCGCTCATAAAAAACACAAAAAGAACTTGGTCCGAACTACGTTGACTCTGAATTCCCCATTGCACAAGGGGGGTACGTAGGCCTAGGACGTCGACGTCCTACCGAGTCTGTCTTTGTTTTCCCCTCTCCATTTTAGTGCAGCCCTAGATGATAGTATAACTTACCTTTAGAATAGACAACAAGCGTGGATCCCGTCGAGTACGATGGACGCGTGGGGTGCTAGCACCTTCCCCTCGCGTAACCGACTCCCTAACCCAGGTTATGGTTGCGATGACCATTCCTTTCCCTCTTCCTCAGGTTTATGCGGTGTTCCCTTTCCCTCTCTTGGGATAAATTTACACGGCTGGCGACTCTGTTTTTCCGCGCCACTCTCGCGTTTGTACCTGGATGAAAATCCTAGGAGCGACAGCTGGCGACTCTGCTGGCGACTCTGGTTGACCTATGCTGGTCCATCCCTAAGCGAGTCAATCCTAACACTTGCTTGTCTTTGTTCTCTTTGGGTATTTTGTTTTGATTTGCTTTATGTGTTGTATTTTATTTTTATTTTTTACCGCATTTTCTGCATTTCATTTTTTATTACTGTCATACTGTTGTAATGTGCTGGCTGTCTTTGTTTTGCAGGTTGGGTGGGACCGAGAGCTAAGCCCAATACCAAGGCTTGAGAATACCCTAGGACTAGAGTGGAAAGTAGTGGGACCTACGTGCCCGCTTGGTACGTTTGTGTGTTCACGAAATTCACAGCCAGACGAGGCTATCTTGGGATGCATTCTAACGTGTGTGTCTTGCGCATGTTGGGGTGTTGATCTAGAGAGTTGTCGACTTTGGTGACCGATCATTGAGGACCTTAGTGGAAACATCCTTCTTTAGTGGTGACAATGGCAGACCACATCCTGTGGCAAACCCATTCGCACCCGAGGGCCCGCTTTGGAACTCGCATAGGATGGCCCCTACGTTTTGAAGAGAATCAGTGGAGGCACTCCTCGATTGACTTTAGTACTGTATCCCGAGGGATGAATGTACTATTGTTTCTCGACCTCAGTGCCAAAGCTGAGGACCTTCCGCTTTGGAGAATCAGTTGAGGCCTCCTCGATTGATGATGATGCCAAACCAGAAATGGTGAACGTATCATCATTTCTCGACCTGAGAGCCCGGGATACTGAACATCCTAGTACCCACATGTGATAGGGGATGGGCGTTTGCAGGTAACCGAGACTTTCAACCTACCCGGTTTTCTGGATTTCTCATTAATGTCTGATTATTTGGGTTCCTCAGTGGTTCAGAGTTCTGGTTTTCTGGTTTCTCATTCAGCTAACAGCACAGCACATCCAGCAGTGTGCCTTGACCCCATGTTTGCATGAGCATATCATTTTCTTGCATTCTGACGTGTTTGACATTTTTCAGGGCTTGCATCTTACTCTTGATTCCGGTTTTCTGAGGTTACTTCAGTATGGATGTTCAGAGAAAGAAGACTGTTGCCTATTCATTCCCAGAGCCGACTTTGACACTGATTCACAAATTGATTAATATGGCTGGCTCCGGAGTTCGTACAGAGTTCAGTGGAAGGTATGGAAGACTTCTGAAATT
This sequence comes from Lathyrus tuberosus, assembly GCA_022829125.1. Taxonomy (NCBI): domain Eukaryota; kingdom Viridiplantae; phylum Streptophyta; class Magnoliopsida; order Fabales; family Fabaceae; genus Lathyrus; species Lathyrus tuberosus. Next base: position 6,939,563 of record JALAZF010000111.1, on the reverse strand, counting down.
TGTCTATAATATCTCCCAGTATGAGAAGGATGTCATTCACACAATTCTTCAGTTTTACGGCCCGTCTCTGCGTTGCTTCACTTTCCCGGACTACATCTTGGCTCCAACGTTGGAGGAATTCTCATTTATTTTGGGAATTCCTATCAGTCATGATATAGTTTTCTTTCCTAAGGAACACCTCGGTATGAAAGAAATGGCTGTGGCTCTTCATATTAGTGAATCCGTCCTGAACAGTAATGTTGAAGAAAAATAAGGGGTTAAGGGTTTCTTGTTGAAGTTCTTATTTGATCAAGCTTGTATGCATGTCAAAGAGAAGAACTGGACTGCTTTCCAAGCTATTCTGGCTGCGTGTATCTATGGGATTATTCTGTTTCCGAATATTCCTGATCTGGTGGATATGCACGCCGTCAGGATCTTTATTTCAAAGAATCCTATACCTACCTTGCTAGGTGATGTGTATCACTCGGTTCACTACAAGAATGAGAATAGGCATGGGAAAACTGTAAGTTGCTGTGCATCGCTTTTAGCTACTTGGTTTTTGAGTCGTCTCCCTGAATCTGGCGCTTTCGTTGATACGAAAGATTCTCTGAAGTGGTCTAAGAGGGTTATGGGCTTGACTGCTGATAACATCGTTTGGATTAATCGTGACTTGCTAGGAATGGAGATTATTTGCAAATGCGGAGAATTCCCTAATGTTCCCTTGATAGGGAGGAAAGGTGGAATTAACTATAATCTCTCCCTAGCTATCAGACAGTTTGGCTATCCTTTGAAGAATCCACCCGAAGAGCGAGATGTCCGAGAATCCTTATTCTTCAATGGTATTGAGGATCAAGGGTTGATAAGGAAAGTTGTGAATGCTTGGAAACATGTAACTAAGAAGGGTAAGATTCCATTCGGGAAAAGTAACAATCGGGCTTTCCCTCCCTATAAAGAGTGGATTAAGAAGAGAGCAGAAGAGGAGCTTCTTTCATTCCCGGTGGAACCACCTTTATATCCTTTGGTGATCGAGCCTCCTACCACCGTTGAGTTGGAGAAGTATAACAAATTATGGGCTGAAAAGGAAAGGTTGCGGGAAGAAAATAGTGAGCTAAAGAGAGAGATTTATCAGTGGAAGCATGAGCGGGGTGAAGTTGTTAATACCGCCAAGTTGAAGACAGAGCTCCTTGCTAAAGCAGAAAAAGAGCTTGCTGACATGGTCGCATCCAGAGAAAGAATGAAACAAGCTTTGGATGGTATCAGTAACGTTCTCAGGTCCAAGGATGAGGAATTAGGCAAGGCCTTGTTGAAGATTCACAGGTTCAATGATCACCAAGAAACTGCCATGGCTGAGAATAAGAGAAAGGAAGACGACTACATAGCTAAGATTGATCAGTTGAGGTCGACGCTCAAGAAGAAAGACGCCGAGATCTTATCAGGGATATTCAAGAGACAAGTAGTCGAGGGTCGACTCAATGAAGCCATAGCCTCCATGGAAGAACTGAAAGTCCAAGCTGAAGTGAAGAAACCTAGACACGAGGGTCCTAGCATGGATGGTGTTTCTGGAGAAGAAGCTTGGGAGTTACATTGCCGATACTTGGATGGGATCATACACAGGAGAGACCTTCTCATTCAAGGGCTAATTCAAAGGCCGAAGCATCCCGATACCAGAAAGTTGTTCAAGGAGATTCAAGACTGGTGCAGAAAGCATAATGGATGGGGGGATTGACACTTGTGAATTTTGATGACATGCCATAGTTTCCTTTTCTCTTTTATTGTATTTGGATCACCACCAGGCTTGTTGGTTGGGACCTCTTTGATTTATGTGTTCAGATTTGTTATCTTGGATTCGTGATTGTCAACATTTGGTTTTCCCATGGTTTTCTTAATATATGAGCAGAAGTTCCATTATATCTTGTTATTAAATCGGAATCAAGGGGTGGATCGCCCTATGAATTTTCAAACACGTCCATTTGCATTTGCATATTCATAATCATTTCGCATAATCATTTTGCATGACAGGTGTTTATCTCCGGTATTCTTATCTTGTTCTCATCTCAAAATTGCAGATCAGCGTATTCACCGGTATCCTACTAAGCAGAATCAGAAGAGACTCATGGATCAGCTACAGAATGAGATCATTGAGATGCGGACTCGCATGAACCAATTCATGGAATTGATGCAAGGGGTTGCTCAGGGACAAGAACAGTTGAAAACTCTCATTCAGCCACTGATTGCGAGGGTTGATAATGATGGTGTCCTTCATGAAGGACTGCAGACTGGTGTTACTGATGATGGTCAGAATGGTCTTACTGGCGGAGGTGTTCCTGCTTCTGGTGTTGTGATTCCTCCGGGCGGAGTAGAAAGTGCTGTGATTCCCACTGCAATGGGAGGTGGTACTGGTACTGGCGTAGTTCAGGGTCGTCGGTATGATGATGTTCAGGATGATGTATTTTCTTTGCCAGGTGGGGATGCTGGTCCCCAGACTGATCAGGATCAGAGGATCCGGTTGATTGAGGAACAGCTGAAGGGTGTTGTGAATCAGGATTCTGTGGGAATGGATCTAGAGGATTTGGGGCTGGTTCCAGGCATTGTTATTCCGCACAAGTTTCAGACTCCCACTTTCGAGAAGTATAATGGTATGACTTGTCCGAGGACCCACGTCAGGGCGTATGCAAGCAAGATGGTTGCATATGCGAAGAATGAAAAGCTAATGATGCATTGCTTCTAGGATAGCCTATCTGGGGCATCCCTGGAGTGGTACATGCAACTGGAAAGGAAGGATGTGCGTAGTTGGAGAGATCTGGCAGGGGCATTTATCAGACATTACCAATATAACACTGATATGGCTCCTAACAGAACACAGTTGCAGAATCTGTCACAAAAGAACAATGAGAGCTTCAAGGAGTACGCCCAGAGGTGGTGTGAACTGGCGGCGAGGGTTCAGCCTCCCATGTTAGAGCGTGAAATGATAACTATGTTTATGGCCACCTTGCAGGGTCATTACTTTGAAAAGTTGGTACCGTGTATGTCTGGAAAGTTTACTGATTTGATCTTGGTAGGAGAGATGGTAGAAAGCGGAATTAAGGCGGGGAAAATATCAGGCGGTGATGGGTCCTCATCTGGAGGAAGCAAGAAGCCTTATGCCAATGGTTATAAGAAGAAGGAGGGAGATACAAACTCTGTGTCATCATATCGTGGTAGAGATGGACCTCGTCAGAACTATAATCAGCAGGTGGCTTCTGTAACCATCCCAGCAGCACCTCAACAGCCAGCAGCGTCTCAACAACAAAATCAGGCTCCTCGCCGATCTCAGCTTCTGACTAGGCGGGATAGGCATTTTGACACTCTACCTCTTCCATACGCTCAATTATTTCAGTACTTGCTACAGCTACAGTTAATCCAGAAGAGAACATTGGCTCCACCAACTGGTAATCCACCTCCCGGCTATGACGCCAACGCCCACTGTGAGTTCCACTCTGGGGCACCCGGACATTATATTGAGAACTGTAAAGCTTTTAAACATCAGGTTCAAGATCTGCTGGATTCCAAAGCCATCAATTTCTCCATTGACGTCCCGAATGTGAATCAGAATCCAATGTCGAATCACGGTGGGCCGAAGGTCAATGCTGTCATAAAAGACTGTGAAGACTTGAGTTTGATTTCAGATGTGAACGAAATCCAAACTCCCTTGGGTGTGGTGAAGAAAAGACTGTTGAAGGGAGGGGTATTTCCTGGTTGTGATGAAGGTTGTGTAGAATGTGTGTCGCAGCCAAGCGGTTGTGATTTATTGAAAGCAGGTATTCAGAAAATGATCAGCGAAGGGGTATTACAGTTTGACAGGGGCTGTAAGCAGAGTATTGTTACTGACAGAGAGATTGATGTTGCCACGATAACAATTCCATTCAAGACGATAACTATATCAGCACCGGCGAGACCAGCGTCGATCACTATCACTGTTCCCGGACCAGTTCCGTATGAGAGTACCAAGGCCATCCCATGGAATTATGGGGCCGAGGTGTTTGTTAATGGTAAGAAGCTGGAATTGGAAAAAACATCAGCTGTGAATACAGGGGTGGAAAATCTTGTTGAAGCAGGGGCTATCACTAGGAGTGGTAGAGTCTCTATTCCCTCCGAGAATCAAGCTAGCAGTTCAAGACAAGACAAAGGTAAGCAGATGATGGATGAGTCTGTACAGAGGCAGGAAGCTAATAACTCTACGACAAAGCCAGGTGGGGATACTTTCTCAGAAGACGTAGAAGAGTTTATGAGGTTGATCAGAAAAAGTGATTACAAGATTGTTGACCAACTCCACCAAACTCCATCGAAGATTTCCATCTTATCCTTACTGTTGTGCTCCGAGGCACACCGAAATGCATTGCTGAAGATTCTGAATATGGCTTATATACCGCAGGAGATATCTATCAACCAGTTGGAAGGGGTTGTGGCTCATGTGAATGCTGGTAACGGTTTGGGTTTCACCGATTTAGATCTGACTCCGGCTGGGAGGAATCACAACAACGCTCTGCATATTTCAGTGGAATGTCGTGGTTCTTTAATGTCGCATGTGTTAGTTGACACTGGGTCGTCTTTGAATGTGATGCCGAAGAAGGCTCTGATGAAGTTGGATACTCGTGGGTTGATTTGTACACCAAGTGACTTGGTGGTACGTGCTTTTGATGGCTCCAAGAGATCAGTTTTTGGAGAGTTAGTTTTGCCGATCAAGGTGGGTCCTGAGATTTTCAACACCACCTTCTACATAATGGATATTCAACTTGCCTATAGTTGTTTGTTGGGACGCCCATGGATCCATGGTGCTGGGGCAGTAACTTCTACGCTGCACGAGAAGTTGAAGTATATGGTGGATGGCCACGTTGTGACTGTTTGTGGTGAAGAAGATATCATGGTGAGTCACCTATCGACCTTCAAGTATGTAAAGGTAGATGGTGAGATACAGGAAACTTTGTGCCAAGCCTTTGAAGCTGTGAAGATTCCCCAGGAACCCCCAAAGGCAGTCACTCTGCCTGAGGCGGTTGCCCGACCTGAAGTCGTCATACAACCAGAAGTTCCAATGTCCTCTTTCAAAGAGGCGCGTGCTATAGTTGAAGCTGGTGGTTCTCAGAAGTGAGGCAGTGTTATTGATGTTCAAAGGAAGCAAGATACTCATGGACTGGGATACAAGCCACCTAGGCATTCTGAAGAGCCTCCCAAGTTCTATGGTCCAGTCCGTTTCACCAGTGCCGGTGTTTTCTTCGACAGAGTCAATGCTATTGAGGATGAAGGAGATAGTGATTGTGACATGGATGAATGGATCCGCCCCTGCATTCCTGGTCAGAGTCTAGGCAATTGGTCCTCCGAGAAAGTTATCCAAGTGACGCGCCCGGAGTAATTTACCTTTGTTTTCTGTTATGTTGAGTCCTACGCTCTGCCCAAGGCGTAGTGATATTCATTTGCAGGGCTTGGTGTTTTATTTGCTATTTTTATCATCAATAAATGACGTTTTTCATTCAAATATTTCGATCCCTGTCTTTCTATTTTTACTTTTTGCATTAACCCACATCAAAATGGCAATGTGTTTCCTTGTTTGTTGCACTCATAATAAACATAAAACATCCATCATACAGGTTCCTTTGTTCAAATTCCACCCATGACTTAGCTATGGCTCGATATGACTTCGACAATCCCATCTATCAGGCCGAAGAAGAGACTGACGAAGACTGTGACTTACCAGAAGAATTAGCCAGGTTACTGAAACAAGAGGAAAGGGTTATTCTACCTCATCAGGAGGAGGTTGAGACTGTTAATCTGGGAACCGAGGATGTTAAACGAGAAGTAAAGGTTGGGGTTGCCCTGGAAGACACTGTTAAGGGAAGATTGATTGAGTTACTTCGAGAGTATGTGGATATCTTCGCCTGGTCTTACCAAGACATGCCTGGGCTTGACACGGACATTGTTTCACACCGGCTACCGCTTAAAGAGGGTTGTACTCCAGTCAAGCAGAAATTGAGAAGGACGAAACCAGACATGGATGTCAAGATCAAGGAAGAGGTTCAGAAACAGTTGGACGCCGGATTTCTTGCTGTGACAAATTATCCTCCGTGGGTTGCTAATATTGTACCTGTACCTAAGAAGGATGAGAAGGTCAGGATGTGTGTTGATTACCGAGATTTGAATAGGGCGAGCCCGAAAGATGATTTCCCGCTCCCCCACATTGACGTGTTAGTGGACAATACCGCTCAATATTCTGTGTTTTCCTTCATGGATGGCTTCTCTGGGTATAACCAAATCAAAATGGCCCCAGAGGACATGGAGAAGACTACTTTCATAACACCGTGGGGGACATTTTGCTACAAGGTAATGCCCTTTGGATTGAAGAATGCTGGGGCAACCTATCAGCGGGCGATGGTGACTCTCTTTCATGATATGATTCACAAGGAGATCGAAGTCTATGTTGATGACATGATTGCGAAGTCACAGACAGAGGAAGAACACTTGGTAAACCTCCAGAAGTTGTTTGAAAGGTTGAGGAAGTTCAGGTTGAGATTGAATCTTAACAAGTGCACTTTCGGCGTGAGGTCTGGTAAATTGCTGGGTTTCATTGTTAGTGAAAGGGGTATAGAGGTTGATCCTGCAAAGATAAGAGCCATACAGGAGATGCCTGAGCCAAGGACAGAGAAAGAGGTTTGTGGTTTCCTGGGGAGGTTGAATTACATTGCCAAGTTTATCTCTCATCTGACAGCCACGTGCGAGCCAATTTTCAAGTTGTTAAGAAAGGACCAAGAGGTCAGGTGGAATGAAAATTGTCGAGAGGCGTTTGAAAGGATAAAGACGTATTTGCAGGAACCTCCAGTCCTTATGCCACCAGTGTCTGGGAGACCGTTGATTATGTACCTTACGGTTCTTGAGAATTCGATGGGTTGTGTGCTCGGTCAACACGACGAGACGGGTAAGAAAGAGCACGTCATTTACTACCTGAGTAAGAAGTTCACTGATTGCGAATCAAGATACTCTATGCTGGAAAAGACATGTTGTGCACTCGCTTGGGCAGCCAAGCGCCTAAGGCAGTATATGTTAAATCACACAACCTTGTTGATTTCGAAGATGGATCCGATTAAGTACGTGTTTGAGAAGCAAGCACTTTCTGGAAGGATAGCCCGTTGGCAGATGGTTTTGACAGAGTACGATATTCAGTATGTTTCTCAGAAGGCCATTAAGGGAAGTGTTCTGTCAGAATATCTTGCTGATCAGCCAGTCGAGGATTATCAGCCTATGAAGTTTGAGTTTCCAGACGAGCATGTTATGTTTCTGAAAATGAAGGATTGTGAAGAGCCTCTGCCTGACGAAGGACCTGAGATTGGATCACAGTGGAAGATGATTTTTGATGGGGCTGTCAACTCATATGGCAATGGAATTAGGGCAATCATTACAACTCCGAAGGGTTCTCATATACCTTTTACTGCCCAGTTAGCATTTGTGTGTACCAACAACGAGGCGGAGTATGAAGCATGCATCATGGGGTTAGAAGAAGCAATTGATTTGAGAATTAAGAACCTCGATGTCTATGGTGATTCCGCGTTGGTGGTTAATCAGATTACAGGAGAATGGGAGACTCGTCAGGCGAACTTGGTGCCTTATAACAACTATGCCAGAAGGTTATTACCTTTCTTTGATAGGGTGGATTTTCATCATGTGCCTCGAGCTGAGAATCAGATGGCTGATGCGTTGGCGACATTAGCATCCATGTATAAGGTGAACCGTTGGAATGAAACTCCGTCGATTAGGATCATGCGTCTGGATAGACCGGCTTTTGTGTTTGTAATTGAAGATGTGTCTGATGGTAAACCGTGGTATCATGATATTAAGGCGTTTCTGAAGAAACAGGAGTATCCAGAGGGTGCCTCCACCAAAGATAAGAAGACTCTGAGAAGGTTGGCAGGGAACTTCTTTCTGAACAAGGATGATGTGTTATATAATAGGAACTTCGATATGGTCTTGCTACGTTGTGTTGATGAACACGAGGCAAGCTCATTGATGGAGGAAGTTCACGAGGGTTCTTTTGGTACTCATTCCAGTGGACATACCATGGCTAGGAAGTTGTTGAGAGCAGGATATTATTGGATGACTATGGAGTCTGACTGTTTCAAGTACGCTCGGAAGTGCCATAAATGCCAGATTTATGCAGATAAGATGCACGTACCGCCTACGCCTCTAAATGCGTTGTCGTCTCCTTGGCCTTTTGCAATGTGGGGTATAGACATGATTGGAAAGATTGAGCCTACTGCTTCCAATGGGCATCATTTCATTTTGGTTGCCATTGACTATTTCACAAAGTGGGTGGAGGCAGCCTCGTACGCCAACGTCACCAAGCAAGTGGTAGCCCAGTTTATAAAGAAGGACATTATCTGCCGTTATGGGGTCCCGGAGAGAATCATTACTGATAATGGCTCGAATTTGAATAATAAGATGATGAAGGAACTATGTCAGAGCTTCAAGATCGAGCATCACAATTCTTCTCCATATCGTCCGAAGATGAATGGTGCTGTTGAGGCGGCGAATAAGAATATCAAGAAGATTGTGTAGAAGATGGTGGTAACGTATAAGGACTGGCATGAGATGTTACCTTACGCCCTACATGGTTACCGTACTTTGGTGCGTACGTCAACTGGGGCAACTCCTTTCTCATTGGTATATGGTATGGAAGCAGTTTTACCCTTAGAGGTCGAGATTCCGTCTTTGAGAGTTCTGGCAGATGTGAAGCTTGATGAAGCTGAGTGGGTGCGTTCCAGATTGGATCAGTTGAACCTCATTGAAGAAAAGAGATTGGCAGCCATCGCACATGGTCGTTTGTATCAAAGCAGGATAAAGCACGCCTTTGACCAGAAAGTGCGTCCTCGGAGTTTTCAGACAGGTGAATTGGTTTTGAAAAGGATCATTCCTCCTCAGACAGATCACAGGGGCAAATGGACTCCAAACTACGAAGGGCCGTATGTAGTCAGAAAGGTTTTCTCTGGTGGAGCCTTACTATTCTCAACTATGGATGGCGAAGATTTTACATCCCCTGTGAACGCAGACGTAGTCAAAAAATACTTCGCATAAAAGAGACCCGCTGGACATAAAAAGAAAGTCCAGGCAAAAAAGGGGCATCCCGGCGAGCCATAAAAAGGAAAAGTTTCGGGCAAAAGTTAGGGATAAAATGTAAAAAGAAATGTGTAAACCCGCAAAGTTGAAAACCTGAAAAGGCGACTTTGGCAAAAATGGGTATCCCGGTGGATTGAAAACCCGAAAAGGGCGATCCAGGCAAAAGTTAGGGATTTATAAGCGAAAGGCTACGGTCTGCATTCGATCTGTGAACATTTTCAATACCTGGAAATTCTGAAAGAAAGGAATCGGTACAGTTAGTCTCTTCGAAGGTCAAGACATTTGTGGATAAGCAAGTCATACGGGTCATAGCTGAGTCGAATCATGGTGGATATCTGTTCCCATATTGCCGACATGTGTATTTTCTTTTTGTTTTTGCGCAATTACCTCTTTCTAGGAATTGCTTCCTAATGTAAATGCCTATTTACAGGCCACTTTTCTCAATAAAATATTCACTTCATTCAAAGATCTTTCTGTTGCTTGTTTTACTTTTACTGTTTTGTTTGCAAAAACGTCCGATATTTTTGATAAACATTGCATATAAAACTTTGAGCTTTGCGAAGCATAACGGAAAGTAGTAGAAATTACTTAGGCGTTAACGGTGATAGCCACGTTGTGGCATATTCTATTTGTTGTTATTTGACTTGCAGGGCAACAGGACTGTACTCCCCCAGCAGGTTGCTCTCCCCAGCATTGAGATTACACTTTCCTCAGCAGAGTAGACTTTCCCCAGCAGAAGACTTGGAAAGTATTTTATCCGAATCAAGACGTTATTTCCCCACATAATCGTGGTCCTCACTTCCCCATCCAGTCCGGAAGCGTATTTTCACCAACAATGTCATATTCTAATCCCCAGCAAGGTGGGGGTAAGGGCATTCTCCCCTTCGGCAGTTCAGAAGCATCCCCAAGCAGGATGGTATTATGGGTTGGTATCCCCCAGCAGGTCCTAAGCCCGTCTGTTGTTAGCAATCCTCGGTAACAAACTTTCGGTTCCGTTATTGGCGTCCATTTTCAACTCCCCCAGCAGAGAGGAAATCTCAGGTTTTGGATGTTACCTTCAGTAGAGGACAGGTATAATCCCCGGTAGTGTGGATATTCTTTTGGGACTTCATCCCCAGCAAAAATTGTTGATCCAAGGAGTCGATCAGTGTGACCCTTCTCAGCAGAGTTCCTGGATTCAGAGGACGATTTATTTTTGTCATCCCCAGCTGAATTAATCTTTTCTCTCCAGCATTTATTTTGCCGGAGGGACCCTTTTTGCATATCATAAGCATTTGCATTGCATCCTCAAACGCGTAGCATTTCCACTTCGTGTGGAGCATTACAGCAAAATTCAAATATTTGCATTCCAAAGCATAAGTCAGGTCTGATACTTTCCTTGCCAGTTCTCTTTCTCAGCAGAGATGGCATAGCTCAGGAGATTTTGGAGGGATGTGTTTCTCATACTTGTGCTCCCCGGCAGAGTCTTTTATTTAGACTTCACCTCCCCCAACGGAGTCATCTTATCTGTGGATCGGGAGGCCGTTAGAAGTTTGTCTGTGTTTGCCTCATTTTGGCCTGTTTCTTTTGTGAGTCTTGTTTCACGTTATCCCCAGCGAAGTCCACTTTATGTTGGTTATCCTTTGCGGGTACAATTGAGGTTGTGTTCGTTTTGTGGATGCGATTGAGGTCGTATTCGTGTTTTCTTTGCGGGTAGAGTGATTGAGGCCAGTCTTCCTTTGAGGGTACAATTGAGGTTGTATTCATCTTGTGGATGCGATCGAGGTCGTATTCGTCTTTTCTTCGCGGGTAGAGTGATTGAGGTCAGTCTTCCTTTGCGGATGCAATTGAGGTTGTATTTCGTTTTGTGGACGCGATCGAGGTCGTATTCGTCTTTTCTTCGCGGGTAGAGTGATTGAGGTCAGTCTTCCTTTGCGGGTATAATTGAGGTTGTATTCGTTTTGTGGATGCGATCGAGGTCGTATTCGTCTTTTCTTCGTGGGAAGAGTGATTGAGGTCAGTCTTCCTTTGCGGATGCAATTGAGGTTGTATTCGTTTTGTGGATGCGATTGAGGTCGTGTTTGTCTTTTCTTTGCGGGTAGAGTGATTGAGGTTAGTCTTCCTTTGTGGATGCAATTGAGGTTGTATTTCGTTTTATGGATGCGATCGAGGTCGTATTCGTATTTTCTTTATGGGCAGAGTGATTGAGGTCAGTCTCCCTGTGAGGTTGTATTCGTCTTTTGGGTACGATTGAGGTCATACTTGTTTTTTCCTTGCGGATATGGTTGAGGGCATATTCCTTATTTTTCAGCACACTCTATCTCGTTATTCTTACCATAAGCAAATTTTCGGGGCTCTTTTCGGTATTCAATCCCCGTGTACCCGGGAATGTCTGAGAGTCGTTGCTATCATACCTTCAGGACCAAGTTGATTGAATAGGGGCAGCTGTTGCACCCCAAAATTTGCTCTCCTTACTTTATTACTAACTGGCTTATGTTGCATTGCATTTTGCATTATCATGTGTGCATATCATTGGTTCTTAGCATGGGGTCAAGGTGCCTGAGGCAGTGCTTCAGAGGGTCAAGCAAGAGTCCTGGTATTGTCCAAGAGAGCTCAGGTGGATCATCCTTTCCTAACCAGTGCATAGATTAGGGTTTTGAGATTCTTGGGTTTATTACCTCAATGGGCAAGCTCCTTGGGTTTTTATCATCATCAAATGGCATATCTTATCTTTGTTGGAGAGGATACACATCATATTCAGAGGAATTTGGATTCGGAGACTGTGTTATTTCCTCCTAGACTGAGGGTACCACAACTAGGGTTTGCTATAAAGTCAGTTTATTTCTGATTTTTTGGGCAAGACTTGATTCCATGGTACTCCTTGGGTCCCTAAGTACCTAGGGATGGGAGGTTGTCCATCAGTTTGGTTCAGGAGGAGTTCAATTGGCCAATGGATTGAAAATCAGTTGAATTGGATAAAAGTCAACAGTGAGAGGAGAAGTCAACTGTGGAATTTTGAGGTTCCCTCCAAGGTTTTCAAGGTCTCACATCCTCATATGGTCTCCAGGGTTCAAGTTTTATACATGTTTGTCAGGAATCAGGAGTTGGTGCAAAGTTTCCCAATTTAGAAAGTGACCTATAATGAAAAGTTTCCATTTTTGGCAAGTTTCTACATTGCATTCAACTTGACTTTTCACCATCAAAAAAGCTTCAAATGAATTTTTCTCCAACATGAAAGTTGAAGATCTTTTTCTCCTCTTTCCAACAAGTACTAGTGGGTCTCCATATGATTTGTGAAACTCAACTTATGGTCAAAAGAAGGCAAAGTGGTTTTTAGGGTTTTTCGTGGTGCCATTTTCACAACTTTGGGCATAATGACCTACAATCAAATCCATTGCCTCATGCCACATTCTAATATTAAAAGACTTTCCTTGAGGATTATTTTGGGCCCAAGAATGAAGAAATTCCATGGTTTATTATTCACCTTTTTCCCATTATCCAAAATTCCTAAATTATTTAAAACTCATGAATCAAAAAGTTTCAAGGCCCAAGTTCCATAGGGGTGTAATTATCAATCCAAATGCAAATGATCCATCATGGAATTTTTAAGTGAACATGCAAGGAGAGAGGTGTATTCCACATAATGCATTTTAACAAAATAATTCAAAAACTCATGAAACAAACAATTACCCAAGCCCAAATGATCAGATATGAAATAACCCTAAGTATTTAAGCTTATTCATGCATTGGTTAGGGTTCATACACGTGAAGTTGGAGGAGTTCTCAAGAAAACCCTAAAAGAAGATTTTTTATTCAAACTCACGATCCACAAGGTTTTGGCCAAAAGTTCTTCCATAAGTCTCTTCCTGGTGATTTCTAGAACACAACCCAACCACCATTCGCAGCCCAAGGTAAGGATTGGAGTTGCTCCATCTCAGGTTGAGAGGTTTTTTCATGCTCTTAAAACTCAAATTTTTTATGTGAATATTGACGTGTTATGTCTGCTGATCATCCTAATATAATTGGTTTTAATTTTGGACGTGTGTACTGCTTGCTATGTTGATTTAAATTTTTGGACTCTAATTTACTTTCCTTCGATTTTCATTACATGTTGATCTTTTGCAAATTTTGATTGGATATTTGAGACCCTGACGAAATTCTGGTCAGAATGGTATACCCCTTTGCATTTTCTGGGAAAATATAAGTTGCAGGTGGTGGCCGAAGCTAGGGCTCCGACGAAGGTGGCGGCGGCGACGGAACCAGTCCGGCGAGAAGGCTGGAGGTTGAAGACAAGTTCCTGGCCGTTGATTCGCGCGATCCAACGGATACCATTGCGCCACCTATTTTTTCTTTTATTTTTTTTGCTAATTTTTAATTATGAATCAGGTGCATATTATCCCATAGCAACTACCGTGCGTCTTCCAATCGTGGCCATTGCTTTTTACTTCATTTTTGATCATGCGAATGTTGTCATGACAGCACATTAATGAGGGGCGTGCGAGGCACATGGGGGGAACACGGTGGCCTCTCTCTCATTTTTTTTTATTTTTTTCTGAATGATTAATTGGGCCAGGCTTCGCTACTCACACCCCCATTTCTTCAGCCCATATTATTTTCAATGCAATCTTTTACTAACGCGCCCCCCCTATACCATTTTCTATTTTTATTTTTTATTTAATTCATAATAATTTCATTTTTTATTCTAAAAAATATATCCTTGCATTTAAAAATAACCAAAAAATTGATGCATCATTTTCATCATTTTAATAAAATTTTACAAAATTTATTTTTATTTTTATTTTATTTTTATCATTTAAATTAATTGTTTAATTCAATTTCTTTTTAGCATTACACATCTCATGCATACATAAATTTCTTTATTTTAATTCTCCTCATCTATAAATTATTTTTGATCCGTTCTTTTTGCATTTGTTCACTAACATTCTAAATTGCATAAAAATATTTTTATTTCATTTTTAAATTTATTTCATATTGCATTTAGGTCCTTCCCTTTGGCACATTGAATCCCACTTCTCACCTGAATCTTGCATGATTAATTGAATGACTAACACTTGGAATTTTTGCAGGGATTTTTGATATGTTGTTTGCCTCTGGTTGAGGAACCTTAATGTTTAATTTGGGAATTTTAGGAGTCATTTTTCTAATTATCTAATTTGTTTTCACTTGAGATTTTCTTGCAGGCGCATCTTTGACCTTGTATGATTATCTGTTTGAAAAGGCACTTGTGCCATTTGCTTTGGGGCTGTTTCTTTGTTTCTTTTATTCATGTTTGGATGATAATCATTGTTGTTTACCATTGTTTGATTTTCATTCACCTCATATCTCTTACTTATGTCTATTCTGTACTAATCTTTTATGCAGGGTCTAAGGTAAGTTCTTTAAGGGTATGGATAAGTATCCATGGTCACCCTTACTTTTTCCTTCCCTCATCTTCTTCCTTTAGGATTTAGGTTGTCTTCAAACCTCACTAACCGTAGGTCACCCATGCATGATAACTTTAAGACTCATAGTCTCCCTTAGAGTTACCCTTGTGTTTTCTCTCTTCTCACCTCAAATTTCTTTAAAACACTTAATAAGAATAAGGTGTATTGCGCACGAGCCTTAAGTATGGGGAATGAGAAATAAGGGGCTTCCTCTCATCTTTCTAGAGTGCTTAGCGAGCGTCCTGTCTTGGGACGATGCGTTAAGTATTCGCCCCTGTGCCCTAGACTTTGGTGCAATGCAACTTAGGAACTAACTTAAGCCACTTCTGTCCTAAAAAACACAAACCAACTTCAAACCTTTTTGTCCTTCGGGACCTTCAACTTAAAGGCTATTTTCAAAAAGGGCACGTTACCTTCCGTCTGAGTCGCAAACAGGCATCGACCCTAACTGCCGGATGCGAACTTAACGTCGCTCATAAAAAACACAAAAAAAACTTGGTCCGAACTACGTTGACTCTGAATTCCCCATTGCACAAGGGGGGTACGTAGGCCTAGGATGTCGACGTCCTACCGAGTCAGTCTTTGTTTTCCCCTCTCCATTTTAGTACAACCCTAGATGATAGTATAACTTACCCTTAGAATAGACAACAAGCGTGGATCCCGTCGAGTACGATGGACGCGTGGGGTACTAGCACATTCCCCTAGCGTAACCGACTCCCGAACCCAGGTTATGGTTGCGATGACCATTCCTTTCCCTCTTCCTCAGGTTTATGCGGTGTTCCCTTTCCCTCTCTTGGGATAAATTTACACGGCTGGCGACTCTGTTTTTCCGCGCCACTCTCGCGTTTGTACCTGGATGAAAATCCTGGGAGCGACAGTATGGTGGTTATGGCTGCAGTGGCAGATAACCATATCGAACCCAAGATATGGTTCCTCGACTCAGGCTGCTCAAATCACATGACTAGTCGAAAGAAGTGGTTGGCAGATTTTGATGAGTCGAAGAAGAGCAAGATAAAACTTGCTGATAACAGTTTGTTGCAAGCAAGAGGTACTGGCAACATAGTTTTTCAACTGAGTAATGGAGCGAAAGCTATGATCAGAGACGTGTTTTATGTACCTAGAATGAAGTACAACCTGTTAAGTGTTGGACAACTGGTCGAAAAAGGCTTCTCAGTTGTCATGAAAGATGGAGTTTTGAAATTGTTCGACACCCAGAACAATTTAGTCTTGAAATCTTCGTTGTCGAAGAACGGGACGTTTAAGACCATGATCAGTTCGACTGAAGTACAATGTCTAAAAACTATTGTCGACCACAAGGATAGTTGGTTGTGGCATTTGAGGTTTGGACATTTGAACTTTCGATCACTCAGTCAGCTGATTACTCAAGATATGATATTTGGTATTCCAAGTCTTGAAAACAATCCATAAATTCTTTCATTTGGAATATGCTAATGAGATCATCCTACATACTCGAAGTTGTACATTCAGATGTATGTGGTCCATTCGAAGAACATACCATTGGTGGAAATAGATATTTGTTTCGTTTGTCGATGAGTTTAGTCAAAAGTTGTGGATCTATGTGATCAAGAGAAAGGATAAAGTATTTGAAATCTTTAAGAGATTCAAGATGCTTGTCGAAAACCAGAGTGAGAAACAGATTAAAGTTCTGCGATCAGATGGAGGTGGCGAATACACTTCGAAGATGTTTGGAAAATTTTGTGCAGAACATGGTGTTGATCATGAGGTAACTGCTCCATATACTCCTCAACATAATGGAATTGTTGAAAGAAGAAACAGAACCATATTAGATATGGCGAGATGTATGCTCAAGCAGAAGAATTTGCCAAAATCTTTATGGGGTGAAGTTGTTCGACTGCAGTTTATATCCTGAACAGGTGCCCTACCAAGCAATTGAAGAACAAGGTTCCTGAAGAAGTATGGAGTGGAAAACGACCATCAGTGAGTCATCTGAAGGTGTTTGGCTCTATGTGTTACAAGCATGTTCCTGATGCAAGAAGAAGGAAGCTTGATGACAAGAGTGAACCTATGATTCTGGTAGGATATCATAAGACTGGTGCATATAGGCTATTCAATCCAATTAATGAGAAGATTTTGTTGAGTCGATATATTGTGATTGATGAAAATTCTGCCTGGGATTCGAATTCTAGTAATTCAATTAACAAGCCATTGATGAGTTCGAATTTCGACGAAGAAACTGATAAAGTCAAAGTTGAAGAAATTGCTGAGAATCCAGTCGAAGTTGAAGTAGAAGCAGTTGCTGACATTCCTGATACAGAGGTTGTGGCTAAAACAAGTCAAAGACCTTGGCGAAATAGAGTTCCTCTAACAAGATTTCATGGTTATAATGTGACTAGTGATGATGAAGTCACACCAGATGGATAATTAGTTCATTTTGCTTTACTTGCAGGTGCTGAACCAATCAACCATAACGAAGCTTTAAAAATTCAACAGTGGAAGTTAGCTATGGTCGAAGAGTTATAGGCAATTGAAAGAAACAACACATAGGAGTTAGTCGAATTGCCAGCACATACAAAAGTTATCGAAGTAAAGTGGTTGTTCAAGTTGAAACACAATGTTGATGGGTCGATAGCAAGACATAAAGCAAGATTAGTAGCTCGAGGGCTTCTTCAAAGAGAAGGACTTGACTACTCTGAAGTATTTGCTCCAGTAGCAAGACTGGAGACTGTTCGACTAGTGGTAGCATTGGCATGTAACCAAGGTTGGTCGACATTTCACTTAGATGTGAAGTCAACTTTTGTGAATGGTCCGTTAGACGAAGAGGTCTATGTCACACAACCTCCTGGGTTTGTGATTCAGAAGGAAGCGAGTAAAGTATATAAGTTGCATAAAGCGCTCTATGGTCTCAAGCAGGCACCTAGGGCATGGAACAAGAAGATCGACTCATACTTAGTCGAATTAGGATTTGCCAAATGCAAGTCTGAGTATGGTGTCTATGTTCAGGTTGTAACACAAGATATAACAATCATCTGCTTATATGTCGATGACTTGTTAGTAACTGGAAATATCTTAAAGAACTTGTCGAAGTTCAAAGAACTGATAAAGAAGGAATTTGAAATGTCGGATCTGGGAAAATTCTCTTATTTCCTAGGCATGGAATTTCATATATCGAAGCAAGGTATGGTGCTACATCAAAGGAAGTATGTCAAAGAGGTACTCAAGAGATTCAAAATGGATGATTCGAATCCTGCATCCTCACCCGTCGAACCAAACTTGAAGTTGGAGAAGCATGGAGAGGAAGACAAAGTTGATGTAACTTTGTTCAAATAAATAGTTGGATCTCCGAGATATGTGTGTAATAGTCGACCTGATATAGGTTTCGCTGTCGGATTAGTGAGCAGATTCATGGGTGAACCAAGAGTGTCACACATGAAAGCTGCAAGAAGAATTCTAAGATACTTAAAAGGAACAACAGATTTTGGAATTCTATTTTGAAGAGGTCTTGAAGGTAAAGAAGCAATAGTTAATTGTTTTTTAGATGCTGATTGGTGTGGAGATAAGGAAGATCGAAGAAGTACAACTGACTATTTCTTTCAAGTATTTGGTGCCCCAATCTCATGGTGTTCAAAGAAGCAACTTATGGTGGCATTGTCATCGTGTGAAGCTGAATATATAGCAGGATCCTATGCTGCATGTCAAACAATTTGGATCATATCGGTACTTGAAGAAATGGAGGTTGAAGTGAAGAAACCTTTTATGTTGCAAATCGACAACAAGTCAACCATAAATCTGGCGAAGAGTCCAATTCTGCATGGAAGGAGTAAGCATATCGAAGCCAGATTTCACTTCTTGAGGGAAAAGGTAAATCGAGGTGAACTTGAAGTTAAGCATTGCTCAAGTGAAGCACAGTTGGCCGACATTTTCACCAAAGGATTAAAGATCGACAGATTCCTGAAGTTGAGAAAGAAATTAGAAATAGTTCAGATCGACTATGACTAGCATAGGCTCGATAACTTGGATTTTGGGAGTGTGTTGAAATATTAGATTAGATTTGATTTGATATGATTAGATTTGATTAGATTTAATATTTAGATATAACTCAAGTTGTGTTAGCCCAAGCCCAATTAGGGTTGTATATAAATAGACTTAGCTTGTATCATTATTTACACAATTCAATAATACAAATCCTTATTTCCTTATTCTCTCTCTTTCTCTTCTCACTAAAAGTGCCTCACGCACTAACAAATTGATATTCTTTCACAAAGGTTCCTAATCCTACACTATGTATCAATGTTCCCTAGTAAACTCCCCCTAACATGGTATTCAGAGCCCTGGTTCGTAAAGAGGCCGACTTACTTGTATCGAAATGCCCAGGAAGTGGTGTCCCGTTGAAATCGAAATGCCCAAGGAAGAGATGTATTCGAAATACCTAATAAGAGGTGCCTTGAAAAATGTGTCAACGGCGATACAAGTATATAAAAAAGAAGGAACATTGTGGACTCACACTTGAGGGGGAGTTTTGGAATAATATAAGCAAGTGTGAGTAAGTGGGGAATAGTCCCACATTGGATAGGAATGTGGTGACTTGAGCATTTATAAGTGGGAGAATCCACTCACCTATCACCTTAAGGTTTTAAGTGGACAAGTGGTGTGTCACTCACAAAGGTGCTTAGTCCTACACTATATATCAATGTTCCCTAGTGTAAGACTCCCCTAACAGAATAATGACATAAACAATGAACAACACGTGAAAAGTGACGGACTTTGTAAACAGTGCGTGCATGTGAATAGCGCTTTGGCAAAGTGACTTTTTTTTTGTTTTTCGCACTCTGGTTCACAGGGAAAAAGGGACCTAGTAATCCAGAGTTCGTGTCGAGAGAGTACTAACACAGGCAAAGTGACTTTTAATAGAAAAACAAAGTTAATTAATAAAATATAAAAAATTGGTTAATAAATGTTCATATATTAATAATAATTTAATTCGTAATTATGAAAGTTTTAAATTAATAATAATTTCAAAAAAAATTGAATTGAAAACTCCATAAAAATTAATAGAAAAATCTCAAAAAAAAAATATTATTTAAATTATATATATAATTTTAGAGTATATTTTAAAAATAAGTATTTAAAATTCCAGGTTTAAGAATACTCCTACAAATAATAGAAAAACCTCAAAAAAATAAGTATTTAAATTATATATATAATTTTAGAATATATTTTAAAAATAATCATTTAAATTTTAAATTTTAAATTATAAGTATTTAAAATGTTAAAAATAATATATATATAATTTTAGAATATATTTTTAAGAGAACTTTGACCTAATGAATTAAATATTCCTACAAAAATTAATAAAAGTTTCTCTATTCTACATTTCAGGTTTAAATAATAAGTATATAAAATTTTAAAAATAATATAAATTATCTTAGAATGTATTTTAAACAAAATATTACCTATGTATTAGACATCTCTACGTTTAAATTATAAGTATTTAAAATTTAAAAAATAATATATATAATTTTAGAATATATTTTTAATAGAACTTTGACCTAATGAATTAAAAATCTTTATAAATATTACAAAAAGTTTCTCTCTTCTACATTTCAAGTTTAAATAGTAAATATATAAAATTTTAAAAATAATATAAATTATTTTAGAATATATTTTAAATAAAATATTACCAATGTATTAAATATCTCCACAAATAATGAAAAAAAATTATTTAAAAAAAAATACAAAAGAATTGAAACATGATACTTTTATATATTTTATAATGTAAATTATATGTATAGATTATACACATTTTGAATGAATGCAGATGGACTGGTGGTTCAATTTATATTTTAGGAAGTTATTTGTGTGTAATTTTAAACACTAATTTTTTTATCACTTGTGTGTAGGGGTAAGAATAGGTTGTGTCGGATAGATTTTGCTAAGTCTGAGTCTAGCTACTAAAAAAATAAAAGTTTAAGTCTATCCTATGGCCCATTAGAGGCTCATTTTCCGGCCTGAGTTTGACATTTTTAAGGGTTTGATTAGTCTATTAGCTTATTTAAAAAACCTATATTATTTGAACATATGTAAATAAACAATTCAACTAATACTTAAATATATTAGAGAATCAAAAGTACAATGAGACTAAATATTTGTTTACATAGACTTATTTGAGCTTACATAGAAGCATAAGTTTTGTGAGATTATTTGTTT
Source organism: Lathyrus tuberosus (assembly GCA_022829125.1). Classification (NCBI taxonomy): domain Eukaryota; kingdom Viridiplantae; phylum Streptophyta; class Magnoliopsida; order Fabales; family Fabaceae; genus Lathyrus; species Lathyrus tuberosus. The sequence goes on along the minus strand of JALAZF010000111.1, from coordinate 6,918,840 downwards.
AGGAGAACTTGTAAAAACAACTTATGACATTATTCATAAAGTTTTTTCAACTTATTTTCACAAGTTCTTCAATATAACTAAAATTTACTTTTGTATTTTAATATAAAATATAAAAATAATATATTTATTTATATTTATTAAAATAGGCCGGTCTAATAAATTTAAAATGTTTTTTATGGTTGATGGTTTGTCTTATTTCACTAAATAGGCTTATTTAAAAAGTCTAGAGTTTTTCTAAAAACAAAAATTTGGTTTTGTCTCGGTCTGTGTAGGCTAGGTCGTAGATCCCTATTAATTAGTATGGTCTATTATCACTCCTACTTGTCTTGAATAGAAATAGATTAATGATAGTTGTTTATAATAATATTTCTTTATTTATAAAGTGTTACCATTTTCGTCGCAATGTATTAATAATAAAAATATCTTTTTATTTTTGAATTAAGTCAATACAATAAAATGTAATAAATAATATTCATTTATGTGTATAATGAAAGAATTAGAATAAGATTAAAATATCATTTTGAATATGTAAAAAAATATGTATATTTGATATAAAAATTATTTATAAGTTTTGAACAATTTAACTTAAATGATAAAAGATAAATTTTTATTTTTATTTTTTATCGTGCCTGGATCAGACAGTTTCTGGTGGCCAACAACGTCGTCTGGACTTCAGCTCCGTGCGGTCGAATGACGGCCGGGGGGTGTACCTGCAAGGTACTCCGACGCTCAAGTAAGGTAACTGTCAGAGAATAGCAAGTACCGAGATGAGAGTAAAAAAGTGAGTGTAACCTGACCCTCTCAAGTGAGAGGGTATTTATAGAGAGCCCTCAGCGCGGGGCCAACGGTTACTTGCATTGGGCTGGATTGTCAGGCCTAATCCAAGTAACTGCCAGGGCTTACGTGGCGTAGTGAAGACCAGCACGTGGTCTTCGCCCTGGGGTAACCGCTCCTAGATCTCCGGAATTAGGGCTGACCGATTCCATCAGGAGTGGGCAGTTACATGAGAACGTGTCCTCGCGGGGAGGAGTCTTGCGTGTCGGGGAGAGACGTGTCCTCACGGGGAGGACTCTTGCGTGAGAAGGGATTGGCTCCTCGCAAGGAGGAGCACCTGAGTGTCGAGGAGGAACGAGTTCGGGGAGGCCTAACCCATGCTTGACGCTCTATGCCATGCGTGTGCCCGACAACGTGGAGGGGGCAAGTGCCCGACAGTGGTTGCGCTAAAAGGCCCTTGTTGGGCCATCCCAGGACGTGTGGGTTGCGCCTGCTCGACTGAGGAGCAGACACTGGCCCAGTCCAGAACAGGAGCCCCCCAAGTCATTGCTCCGACGTGTCGAAGTGATGACTTAAGGGCCAACAAGCATGTCAGGGGAGTATCGATCGCGTGACCGCGAGGAGGGGAACTTGTTTGGGATCCACTGGCCGTATCGTCGGGGAGAGAGTAGCGGGTACGGACTCGAGCGTGGTAGCTCGCAGACGGTCGACTCATCGGGGATGCGAGAAGTTTGACCTTTGGTGTCAGAGCGAATGGAGAGACGCGCATGTTGGGGAGCGAACGGTCGCATGTACGCCACGTGTCAGGTGCCATCATTGCGTAGGGCGGCTAGGCTAGGGTAGTGTACTCTAGTAGCCTAAACTCTTCGAATTCCATGAGGATCCTATAAATAGGCCTCACCTCGTTCCATTTGCACCATTTGCTCTCTTCCTCTCAGACTCACTTTCTCTTCTTCTCCGTTCTTCCGCCGCTACTTTCCACTGTTCTCCGCCGTTCTCCACCGACGATCATCGTGCCGGAAACCCAAAAAACGTATTTCAAGTAAGTTTCTTTCTTCTTTTTCCTCCTTTCATTTGTATTTATAGGGCGAATCTTATGGTGAGCTGGTGAAGTTCCCATGGAATTCGTGAAATATCCGGCGAAAACGACGGAATTTCATATTTTAGTCGTGATGAAATCCCCGAGGACATGAAGAATATCCCGGGGTCCTGAGATGAACGTTTCTTAGTTCGTTTGTTGAATGTCCCGGGGAACAAGGACGGGATCCCCGGGGAACCAAAGTTTGTCTCAGGGACATGGGTCGAATATCTCGGGGTCCCACCCAACCTCGCTCCCAGCGGGATCGAGGATGGTCGCGGGTTCGTGTTCCCCAACATTCCCTCCTCGCCCTTTCACTTGATCAGCGGTGGAGGGATAGATTTGATATGGGTCATCGAATTCACCATTTCCTTCTGCTTTTCAGGTAAATGAACGTGTTGACCGTGGCCGAGGGATCTTTGGATAGTTACGACCGGCCTGACTCCCCTATGGCAGAGACAATCAGTGGCAGGGAGAGATCGCCCGACGAATGGGCCTGCGAGGAGGCCTTAAACATGATGTCTCTGTTTGTCGATGGGGACGAGGATGACATCTTCTGCACCGTCGAGCACCGTCTGGTGGGCTCGTCGAAGTCATGGAACGTATTCAGGCCGAAGACGCATCATCGGATCTGCTCAACGTACAACGGGATGCAGTTTCCCGTCTATGAGTTTATGTTCGACGAGGCGGGGTGGCGTCTGCCTTTCACGGATTTCCAGTAGGCCGTATTTACCTGGCTGCGTTTGGCCCCTTCCCAGCTCCACCCCAACTCTCTGGCTTTCATTAGGGCCTTCGAGCTAGTGTGCAAATATATGCAGATCGGGGTGACCGTGCCCTTGTTTTTCCGCATCTTCCACCTTCAGAGACAGGCTGTCGACGGTAGGCACGGTTGGGTGTCCTTCAAATAGGTGAGCAGTCTGTTTCACACTTACCTGGACTCCGTGCGAGACTTCAAGTACCAGTACTACCTCGTGAGGCTGGTCACACTTGAGGTCGTAAACACAGTGTACCGTCGGGAGGTCGAGGAGGTAAATGGGCGGCGAAAGGAGGCCCTCATGCCTAGGTTTCCGTTGTTCTGGACCGAAGAACACTTTAAGTACGGAACCGACAGCTACAAAGTCAGGCCTAGCCGTCTCGACGAGGGGGATCGCTTGGCCTACGAGCGGATAGTAGCGTTCGTCAACAGTTTTAATAGGGGCAAGTTCGTGACGATGGACGGGGAACTCGTCTGGGGGGATGACGGGCAGGTGTTGACGAAACGTCGTCTAATAAATACGAGGGCCCTCCTCAAGACGTTCTCCGATGAGGATGCTTTCGAGCTGCTAGGTGGTGCCACTCTCTTCGACTTACTTTTTCTTCGACCTCCGGATTACTGACATGTTTATTTTCTTTTTGCAGGAAAGATGTCGAATGTTGAGGAGCGCTTCAAGAAGCTGAAGGCTACCCGTGCTGCGAAGAAAGGAGGCAAGAGTCGCGTCGATCAGCTTCGAGTGCAGGAGCTCGTTCCCACCCCGACACCCGGGGGTTCCTCTGGCTCTCACCAGGGTAGTGATTCCCTCAGCCCCCATAGCTCTCCGAAGAGGCAACGGTTCGCAGACACGGTGGACATCGACCTTACCGAGCACGAGAGTCCCCCTGCCGTGAAATTTATGCTCCCGCCTTGTCACACAAGGCCGAACTTCTTTACGGGGAATAATTCGCTGTGCGTGGGTGGCCCTGAAGCTCAGGCCATCTTAAGCGTCGACAAGGCTTCTCGGCGAAGGGTGCTGGTGGAGGATCTGTTTGCTGTGAAGCGGGTTTGCGCGACTGCCTTGGTTCTGAACGACGAGGTGTGCCCCGCAAGCGAGCTGAACAAGTTGTGGGAAAGTTTCCAGTCCATCTCGGCCGAAATTGAGAAGGTGGGTAAGGAGTTGGCTGACTGCAAAAGCCAGAACCAGGCCCAGGTCGAGCTCCAACAGAAATTGGAGGAAAAGTTGAAGAGTGTCGAGGAGGAGCGGAGACGTCTCGCCGGTGTCGAGGAGGAGAGGGACTGTCTCTTGGCGAGGAACGCTGAATTGGAGGAGGTTGTACGCCCCGCTGAGGAGGAAACCGAGGAGGACAGGTTACTGACTTCGCGGGCAGCGCTGATAGCGAAGCTCCGGAAGCCGAGGAAGAAAATCTCGCGGTAGCGGGCATAGGTTTCAAGAACGCGGTGGAGCAGCTTCGGGTCCTCAACCCTGACCTTTCGACCGATGGGATTGACCCCGACTACGAGGTGGTCGACGGTCAGATCATGCAACCGATGAGATCCGACGAGGTCCATGATCCCAAGTAGCTTGAAGGGACGTCGCTGAGTAGGATTTTCTTCCCCGTTCTATTCGGCCCGTGAGCCATTTTTATTTATTGTAATATTTCTGCCCGGCCTGCGTGCCAGGGGCTTTTTGACATCTGATTGTAATATTTATACACCAGGCTTCTGCCCGTTTTAATGTACCTTTGTTTATCTGCTACTGTTGTTTGCATGGTTTTAATTGTGTGTGATGTTAACGCATTTGCTATACTTTGTTTTTTTGTCTAAGTATTAAAGACTTCTATACTTTATTTTTCTGTCTAAGTAATAAAGACTTTGGGATTTCTCGACCTTGATAGTCCCTGACCGCGTGGAGAACTGGTCGGTTGGTCGGAGACGTATTCCGACCTTCAACGAGGCTAAGAGCTCGGTCGAGGTCTTAGCTTCGTGGCGTGAACTTCCCATCACAAGCTGGGTGTTCTGCCTGATTGGTACAACGACGGCGGAGCTCGGTCGAGGTATCCCCATCGGATCAAAGTTCTTGCGCATACACAACAGGTCTTTGATCATCATGTTCTGTCTAGGGGTGTCGCGCTCGTACCTTAGCGCATCCCCGTAATCGCGATGCTAGTGTGTCGTGGGCAGTGCTTAACTGTAATATTGTTTTAGCTTTTCAGCGTTCCATGGTCGAGCAAGTTCTTCCCCGTGCAGATTTTCGAGGAAATAGGCTCCTGTCCCCGTTTTCGCGCGGATGCGGTACGGGCCCTCCTAGTTCGCGGCGAGTTTACTTTCTCGCGAGTATTTCTGGTTCCTTCGTAGGACGAGAGTGCCCACCTGAAAATCACGTTTGATAACTTTGTCGTTATAACGTAGTGTTATTTTCTGCTTGAGTGAAGCTTCTCGAAGGGAAGCGCTCGAACGTGTCTCCTCGACGAAGTCGAGTTCTTCCCTCAGGGCTTCGTCGTTCATGTCCCCGTCGATGGGGGCTTCTGTCCTCCTCGAGGGCTCCCTGATTTCCACGGGGATAACGACTTCCGTTCCATAGGTTAGACGGAAAGGGGTCTCCCCGGTCGTGGAGTGGGGGGTTGTTCGGTAGGCCCAGAGGATGTTGTGTAGCTCCTCGAACCACCGTTGTTTGGCTTCGCCTAATTGACGTTTCAGTCATCGCAGGAATACTCTGTTCGCCGCCTCAGCCTGTCTGTTCGTTTGAGGGTGCTCGACCGACGTGAAGTGCTACTTCGTGCCTAGCCTGGAGACGAAGTTTTGGAAGTTCTTGTTGGTGAACTGTGTTCCGTTGTCGGTGACAATGGCTTAAGGCACGCCGAATCGGGCGAGGATGTTCCTCTTGTAAAAATGCAGTATGTTGAAGGTCGTGATTTTGGCCAGTGCTTCGGCCTCTATCCACTTTGTGAAGTAGTCCACCCCGACGATGAGGTATTTGTTTTGATATGACCCCTGGACGAATGGTTCGAGGATATCCATTCCCCACCACGCGAATGGCCACGTGGAGGACGGTGTTTTGAGCTCGTTGGGAGGAGTAAGGTGCATGTCCCCGTGTCGCTGGCATCTATCACACTTCTTGACGTGTTCCTTGGCGTCCTGTTGCATGGTGGGCCAGTAACACCCTGCTCGAAGCGCCTTACGGGCTAATGATCGCCCGCCGAGGTGTTGCGCATTGATTCCCTCATGGATCTCCTAGAGTATGTCGGGGACCTTGGTCTTCTCGACACATCTGAGGAGAGGAATAGAGAACCCTCGCCGGTATAGCTTATCCTCGACTATGGTGTACGAGCACGCCCGCCTCTTGACCATTCCTGCTTCTTTAGGATCTTCGGGCAGTTTGCCCGTCATGAGGTATTCGTATACCGGGGTCATCCAGCAATTGCTGTCCACGATGGCGTTGATGTCCGAAACTGTGGTCGATTTGTCGATGCTCGGACGGGAAAACACTTCTTGTATGACGGACTTGTTCCTGCCTTTCTTCTTTGTGCTCGCCAATTTGGACAAGACATCTGCTCGGGCATTGTGCTCGCGGGGGATGTGAGTTACTTCCGCGGAGGTGAACTTTTTCATCTTTTCTTTCACCAAGGCCAAGTATTCTATGAGGCTGTCATTCTTGGCTTGGTACTCTCCTCGGACTTGCGAGGCCATGAGTTGGGAGTCGGTGAAGAGTTTGACCTCCTTGGCGCCGAGGTCCTCGGCTAGCCGAAGACCTGCGAGGAAGGCCTCGTATTCGGCTTGGTTGTTCGAAGTCGGGAAGGATAGTTCGAGGGATACCTCGATCAGGATGCCTTCCTCGTTTTCGAGGATGATGCCCGCCCCGCTTCCCTTCGGACTGGATGCTCCGTCGACATAGATCGTCCATTTCTGTGATCCGTTGGCCGAAGGTTCCGGGACGGTCATCTCCGCTACAAAGTCGGCCAATACCTGTGACTTCAGGGCTTTCCTCCCTTCGTATTAGATGTCAAACTCGGTGAGCTCGAGCGACCACCTGAGCATCCTCCCCGCCATGTCCGGTCGTCCGAGGAACTGCCTTATAGGTTGTTCGGTCCTTACGACGACGGTGTGGGCGAGGAAGTAGTGGCGTAGCCTCCTGGCCACGGTAACGAGGCCCAGGGTGACTTTCTCTATCTGCTGATATCTGAGCTCGGGGCCTTGGAGGGCTTTGCTCATGAAGTAAACCGGCTTTTGCCCGTCCGGGGTTTCCCGAATGAGGACGGCGCTGACTGCTTCACTCGTGATTGCAAGATACAAGAAGAGTGTCTCCCCGCTCTCAGGTCGTGAGAGGACCGGGGGTTGTGACAGGACTTGTTTTAAATGGACGAGCGCATGCTCCCATTCTTCGCTCCACTCGAACTCTGCCTTTTGTCGAAGAAGTTTGAAAAATGGGAGTGCGTACTGTGCGGATTTGGCGATGAAACGGGAGAGGGCGGTGAGCATCCCGTTCAATGATTGTATCGACTTCTTTGAGTTCGGAGTAGGGAGCTCGGAAAAAGTCCTACACTTGTCGGGGTTGGCCTCGATTCCTCGTTCTGTGAGGTAAAATCCGAGGAACTTACCTGCCCGAACGCCAAAGGTGCATTTGTCGGGGTTAAACCTCATGCGGCATCTCCTCGCCGTGTCGAACACCTTCTTGAGGTGCGCGGCGTGGTCGACTTCTTCTGCGGATTTGATGATCATGTCGTCCATGTAGACCTCGAGCATGTCGCCAATTTCAGCCTGGAAAACCTTATTTATCATCCGTTGGTAGGTCGCACCGGCGTTCTTCAGACCGAAGGGCATTACATTGTAATAGTAGTTGCCCGACGCGGTCATGAAGGCCGTGTGTTGTTTGTCGACCTTGTCCATGGGAATTTGGTTGTATCCCGAGTAAGCATCCATGAAGGATAGTAATTTGTAACCTACAGAATTGTCGACCAGCTGGTCGATGTTAGGCAAGGGATAACAGTCTTTCGGGCAAGCCCGGTTAAGATCAGTATAATCAACGCACATCCTCCATTTTCCATTATTCTTTTTACCAAGTACAACGTTGGACAACCAGGTCGTGTACCTGGCCTCCGAAATAAAATTTGCCTCTAGGAGGTCTTTTACTGCTTTTTCGGCAGCATCCGCTTTTTCGGGAGACTGCTTACGCCTACGTTGTGCTATGGCCATAACGGCCGGATCTACTGCGAGCTGATGGCAAGCCACCTCGGGGTCGAGGCCAGGCATCTCGGATGCGCTCCACGCAAAGAGATCGGCGTTCTCCCTTAGACATGCCTTCAGCTGCTCCTTTGCCAGGTCGGTGATCCCGATGCCAATCTTCACGTTACGATCTGGATCGTCCCCGAGTACCACGAGCTCAAAGTCCCTGTCTGGGATGGGGCGCGTTGGGTAGAGAGGCCGCCCGTTGTTTTCCGCCTAGAGGTCGAGGTCTTCTGCCCTGTCTTCATCGGGTTCGCCCGGGAACCTGCTGTCGAGTTCAACCGCGTTGACGCGCGGGAGAGGTACCTGTTCGGCGTCCTGGGGTGGCTTGGCCACGGTCTTGGGTTTGAGGCCGACGGAACTCAGGCCTTTGATGGCGGCGTCGAAGCATCTTCTGGCCGCGTCGATGTCCCCGTGCATCGTCACTACTCGTCCCCTGGTCGTGTAGTACTTCATTTTGAGGTGGACCGTTGATGGTACTGCCGTAAGTTCAGCCAAGGTGGTCCTCCCGAGGATGCAGTTTTAAAGGGATGGGCATTCGACCACCAGGAAACAGATCTTCACCTGTCGGGCAGTGTCTTCGGCCCCGAATGTAACCATCAGCTCCACGTAACCCCATGGTCTGGTGGTGGTTCCGTTGAACCCCTGTAGATCTGAACCGACGTACGGGGTCAGATGCCTTTCGTCGAGTTGAAGGGTTCCGAACAGATGGGCATACATGATGTCGACCGAACTTCCCTGGTCGACTAGGATCCTTCAAACATCAAAGTTTGCCATCTGTGCCCTGACTAGGAGGGGAATAGTGGCGTTTGGAGCTCCCCTGGGGAGTTCCTCGAGGTAGAAGGTGATAGGGTTGGAGTTTCCCCGCACCTTCTCGAGAGTGGTTGTCTTCACCGACGTTACGGATTCCAACTCGTCAAATTTCCGCTTGATCGATCCGATGGACAACTTCTCTGGACCACCCCCCGGAGATGACCATCGCCCTGGGGAAGCTTTCCCAGGTGCTACGGGCAGTGACGGGGTCCTCGTGGGGGAAGGTCGCCCACATATTGCGAATTGCTTCTTGGCCTTCAATGATTGGGGGGACAAAGAAATCTTCGGGTCGGGTGACACTGAGGGCGACTTGAAGGCGACTCTCGTCGGGATGAGGCGTCGTCTCCTCGACGTTCTGGGCTTCCCGGGAGCTAGGACGAGGAGTGTCATTCTTCTGGGCGTATTTCTTTAGGTGCCCCTCCTTGATCAGAATTTCAATCGCATCTTTGAGATGGATGCAGTCTTCTGTCACATGCCCGTGACTCCGGTGGAACCTACAATATTTTGACTTGTCAACGTTTGATTTGGGGGCAGTGGGCTTCGGAAAACAGACTCCTCCTTTTACAAATTCTGAGTTCTGGCACTCAGAAAGGATTCGCGCACGGGGAGCGTTGAGTGGGTGTACTCAGTGAACCGGCCAGCTGGTCCGCGTGGCTCACGAGGTTCCCGGGGGCGATTATCTCTTTTTCTTTCTCCTCCTCGTCGGGGAAGAAAGTCTTCTTCTTTATGGCCGCGGGGGCCTTCTTTGCGCCTCGATTCAAGGGCGATCTGTGTCGCCTCCGACTCCTCGAGCTCGATGTACGACTGCGCCCGTTGGAGGAGATCCTCGAGACAGCGGGGTTTACGGAGGCCCACAGACTTGGCAAAGTCAGATCCAAAGTGTAGCCTGTGGATGATCAAATACTTCTTCATGTCGTCAGTCGTATGGACCTCGACAGCTTCTCTGTTGAATCTCTCAATGTAGTTCCTGAGAGATTCTTTCTTCCCCTGAAAGATACTTTCTAGGGCAGCTTCCGTCTTCGGATATCGACGAGACGCGATAAAGTGTTTAGTGAAGCGTTGCCTTAGTTGCTTCCAGGATGTGATCGACCCGGGTGCCAGACCTTTGTACCAAGTCATTGCGCCCTTCCTCAAGGTGGTGGGGAAAAGCCTGCATTTGATGGCTCCTCTGACGTTTCTGAAGTCGAGCATGGCTTCGAAACTTTCGACGTGGTCGTCAGGGTCGGATAGGCCGTCATAGTTTCCCAGCTTGGAGGTTTCTCCATACCCGCAGGGATTGGGGCATTCATGATCTCCCACGACAGAGGGGTCCTCTGGTCGTCGTCGTCACTTCCTGTCGGGGACACCAAAGGGGATCACTGATGCCGTGGAGGGGAATTCCTCGAACGGTGCCTCAGCCTATCCTCGGTCTGCTTGGACTTCTTGGTGGTGGTGGAGGCCCTGGGTTCCTTCCGAGGCGGGGAACGAGGGCGTTTCTGGGAGATCGTCTGCTGGGGGCTCTCAAGACGTGGCCGACGACCCTCGCGCACCGGCGAGGGTGTCCGAGACTCGTCTGAAGGAGTCCTTCGTGGGGAAGGAGAACGGCGAGGCGACGGTGGATGGTGATGTCTTCACGGGGAAGATCGTCGTGCCCGTCCTTGCTCCAGCACTTCAATTCTGGTATTCTGGTGCGCGATCAGCTGATTGGTCTGATTGATCAAGGCCAACAGGGCCACGGTGCTCGCGTCTGTATTGGGTGGAGGAGCAACTGGCTGAAAAGCGGCCTGCTGATCGTCTTGGTGGGCGGTGTTGTAAGCCACGTCTTGGGAGTCTGGGGAGGCAGTCTGCCCGTCTCTCACGTCGCCTTCTTCGACGTGGAGGGCAACAACGTCTTCGCGGTGGTTCCCGTTCTCGAGTTGCGCGAGGACGGTGTCCAGAGCTTTGGTAGCGGACGAATTGTCGGCCATGATGCTGATGAATGAGAGTTGCTTTGGTTTATCGGAGGAAAAACTGGGAAGCAAAGGTTTCCCACAGATAGCGCCACTGATCGTACCTGGATCAGACAGTTTCTGGTGGCCAACAACGTCGTCTGGACTTCAGCTCCGGTGCGGTTGAAAGACGGCCGGGGGGGTGTACCTGCAAGGTACTCTGATGCTCAAGTAAGGTAACTGTCAGAGAATAGCAAGTACAGAGATGAGAGTAAAAAAATGAGTGTAACCTGAACCTCTCAAGTGAGAGGGTATTTATAGAGAGCCCCCAGCGCGGGGCCAACGATTACTTGCATTGGGCTGGATTGCCAGGCCCAATCTAAGTAACTGTCAGGGCTTACGTGGCGTAGTGAAGACCAACACGTGGTCTTCGCCCTGGGGTAACCGCTCCTAGATCTCTGGAATTAGGGCAGACCGATTCCATCGGGAGTGGGCGGTTACATGAGAACGTGTCCTCGCGGGGAGGAGTCTTGCGTGTCGGGGAGAGACGTGTCCTCGCGGGGAGGACTCTTGCGTGAGAAGGAAGTGGCTCCTCGCAGGGAGGAGCACCTGAGTGTCGAGGAGGAACGAGCTCGGGGAGGCCTAACCCATGCCTGACGCTCTATGCCATGCGTGTGCCCGACAACATGGAGAAGGCAAGTGCCCGACAGTGGTCACGCTAAAAGGCCCTTGTTGGGCCATCCCAGGACGTGTGAGTTGGGCCTGCTCGACTGAGGAGCAGACCCTGGCCCAGTCCAAAACAATTTTTATTTGAAATTATTAGTAAAATTTGCAAACTCAAGATGAAATAGAGTTAAAATTTGTTGTGGTTGGTTAAAAAATTTATAAAAAAATATTTAAAATTGAATACGTATAAGTTAAATTATTTTATATCTTTTCATATATTTTACAATTGAGATTAATTACTATGCACTGACAATGTAAAAAGTTTTTTACACTGTCAATTCATCACCATCATCTGTTTTCATTACTTTACAAATTATTAAAATAAAAGTCAAACTTAATTTTACATTCAACGTCTATAATTAATTAACAGTGTAAAATCTTTTTACACTGTCAGTGCATTTCAATTAAATCTTTTACAATTATATTTATGTTACATTTGTGTTGTGTGCTTATTTTTGAATTTTAGAAAATTTAATAAATATATAACAAAATAAAAATAAAAAACGTGAATTTAACTTTTCTAATCAACTTACAAATAAATAGACATTTTGATGGTAATAATTGACATTTATAAACACTCAACGATTTTTTTTTTTTAAATAATGGTTAATGATTTAATCATGTCCAAATATAATTATGTTTTATTACACTGATTTTTTAATTTTTTTTTCTTATTTGTTAAAATATTTTCATATTACTTTGCAACTCTCTCATTCTCATGTGTTACTTTTTCATAATAAATTTAAATTATTAAAATTGTTTGTTTTATATGTAGCAGACTAAGAATACTCCCATTTTTTAATTTTATATTTATAAAATCTGAAATTTACCTTTTAAAAAAAAAGGTAAATTTAAGTTTTAAAGGCGTGAAATGAGTTTATATATAGCTAAGTTTTCTTCTTAGATTTAGGGAGTGATATCGTCCAAATAGGATAATGATTCAGTTGTTGAAATATTAAATTAGATTTGGTTTGATATGATTTGATTTGATTAGATTTAATATTTAGATATAATTTAAGTTGTGTTAGCCTAATCCCAATTAGGATTGTATATAAATTGACCTAGCTTGTATCATTATTTACACAATTCAATAATACAAATCCTTATTTCTTTATTCTTTCTCTCCTCACTAAAAGTGTCTCACGCACTAACAAATTGGTATTCAGAGCTTCTGGTTATTGTTCTTGATCGAGTTTTCAAGAACTTCACGTCAGAGATCGTGTTTTCAGGGCAAGTGAATCAACCGCTGCAAAGATGGTTGGTGATAAGAGCATTCCGAGTTCCCTTCTAATGTTTGACGGCAAGAATTGGATCCGATGGAAAAAAACAGATGCAATCCTTATTTGGCTTCCATGAGACCCTAGAAGTGGTTAACGGTGGTGTTCCTGTGTTAGCTAAAAATGCAATCGAAGAACAGAAAAAACCCACAACGAAGTCAAGAAGAAAGATTGCAAGGCTGCTTATTACATTCAGACGGCGGTCGATGCTGCTAACTTCGACAGAATCTCTCATGCTGAAACGGCGAAGGAGGCATGGGATATTATGGTGAAGTATTATGAAGGAGGTGAGAAAGTCAAGGCTGTCAAGTTGCAAACCTTGCATCGACAATATGAGTTGTTGTCGATGGGAGAAGATGAAAAAGTCGCAGAATATGTGTCGAAGGTTCATAAACTCGTCCATCTCATGAAGGGTTGTGGTGAAACCATAACTGATAAGATGATAGTTGAAAAGGTAAAGAGAACGTTGACCTCTCACTTTGATCACGTTATCGTAGCTATTCAAGAATCCAACAATCTTGAAACCCTAAAAGTGGAAGATTTGGTTGGTTCGTTGGAGGCGCATGAGATGAAGATTGTCGAAAGAAAAGGAGTTCAGGATTCGATACAAGCACTGCAGGCTCGGTCATGGAAAAAGAATGGTGGTTCCAACAATTTCAAAGGCAAAGTCGACAAGACTCAAGGAAAGAAGTCTTGGTCGAACCCTCACAAAACCCAGGTCGAAGATAGAGCTTCTAAATCCTCGAAAAGAGGAGGAGGAAACTATCGAAAGGACAAAGAAGATAAGAAAGGTATACGGTGTTATAACTGTGAAAAAAGGGGTCATTTGGTCAAACATTATTGGTACAGGAAAAACAATGGATCGGAAAAAGGCAAGGACAAAGGAGCGAACCTTGCACGCCAAGATTCAGATGATTCTGAAGGTGATATGGTGGTTATGGCTGCAGTAGCAGATACCCATGTCGAATCCAAGATATGGTTTCTCGACTCATGCTGCTCAAATCATATGACTGGTCGAAAGGAGTGGTTGGCAGATTTTGATGAGTCGAAGAAGAGCAAGATAAAACTTGCTGATAACAGTTCGTTGCAAGCAGAAGGTACTGGCAAAATAGTTTTTCAACTGAGTAATGGAGCGAAAGCTATGATCAGAGATGTGTTCTATGTACCTGGAATGAACTGTAACCTGTTAAGTGTTGGACAACTGGTCGAAAAGGCTTATCAGTTGTCATGAAAGATGGAGTTTTGAAATTGTTCGACACCCAGAACAATTTGGTCTTGAAATCTCCGTTGTCGAAGAATAGGACGTTTAAGACCATGATCAGTTCGACTGAAGTACAATGTCTAAAAACTGTTGTCGACCACAAGGATAGTTGGTTGTGGCATTTGAGGTTTGGAAATTTGAACTTTCGATCAATCAACCAGCTGATTACTCAAGATATGGTATCTGGTATTCCAAGTCTTGAGATGCCTGACAAACTCTGTGAAGGTTGTTTAGTCGAAAAGCAATCCAGAAATTCTTTCATTTCGACTATGCCAATGAGATCATCCTGCATACTCGAAGTTGTACATTCATATGTATGTGGTCCGTTCGAAGAACATACCATTGGTGGAAACAGATATTTTGTTTTATTTGTCGATGAGTTTAGTCGAAAGCTGTGGATCTATGTGATCAAGAGAAAGGATGAGATGTTTGTCGAAAACCAGAGTGAGAAGAGGATCAAATTTTTGCGAACAGATGGAGGTGGCGAATACACTTCGAAGATGTTTGAAAAATTATGTGCAGAACATGGTGTTGATCATGAGATAATTTCTCCTTATACTCCTCAACATAATGGAATTGCTGAAAGAAGAAACATAACCATAGTGGATATGGTGAGATGTATGCTCAAGCAGAAGAATTTGCCAAAATCTTTATGGGGTGAAGCTGTTTCGACTGCAGTTTATATTCTGAACAGGTGCCCTACCAAGAAGCTAAAGAACAAGGTTCCTGAAGAAGTGTGGAGTGGCAAACAACCATCAGTGAATCATCTGAAGGTATTTGGCTCTATGTGTTATAAGCATGTTCCTGATGCAAAAAGAAGGAAGCTTGATGACAAGAGTGAACCTATGATTCTGGTAGGATATCATAAGACTGGTGCATACAGGCTATTCAATCCAATTAATGAGAAAATTGTGTTAAGTCGAGATATTGTGATTGATGAAAATTCTGCCTGGGATTGGAATTCTAGTAATTCAATTAACACTCCATTGATGAGCTCTGATTTTGACAAAGAAACCTCTTATGTTACAAATCGACAACAAGTCAGCTATAAATCTGGCGAAGAATCCAGTTCTACATGGAAGGAGTAAGCATATCGAAGCCAGATTTCACTTCTTAAGGGAAAAGGTAAATCGAGGTGAACTTGAAGTTAAACATTGCTCAAGTGAAGCACAGTTGGCCGACATTTTCACCAAAGGATTGAAGATCGACAGATTCCTGAATTTGAGAAATAAATTAGGAATAGTTCAGATTAACTATGACTAGCGTAGGTTCGACAACTTGGATTATGGGGGTGTGTTGAAATATTAAATTAGATTTGATTTGATATGATTAGATTTGATTAGATTTAATATATAGATATAATCCAAGTTGTGTTAGCCCAAGCCCAAGCCGAATTAGGGTTGTATATAAATAGACCTAGCTTGTATCATTATTTACACAATTCAACAATACAAATCCTTATTTCCTTATTCTTTCTCTTTCTCTCCTCATTAAAAGTGCCTCACGCGGGAGTATTGGAATAATATAAGAAAGTGTGAGTAAGTGGGGAAATAGTCCCACATTGGATAGGAATGTGGTGACTTGAGCATTTATAAGTGGGAGAACCCACTCACCTATCACCTTAAGGTTTTAGGTGGACAAGTGGTGCGTCTCTCACAAAGGTGCCTAGTCCTACACTATCTATCAATGCTCCTTAGTAAACTCCCCCCAACAAATGGTATCATGAGCCTTTGGTTCGAGAAAGGGACCGGGGTGTGTCGAAATACCCAGGAAGTGGTGTTTCGTTGAAATCGAAACGCCCAAGGAAGAGGTGTATACGAAATACCTAATTAGAGGTGCCTTGAAAAAGGTGTCAACGGTGGTACAAGTATATAAAAAAGGGGAACATTATGGACTCACACTTGAGGAGGAGTGTTGGAATAATATAAGCAAGTGTGAGTAAGTGAGGAAATAGTCCCACATTGGATAGGAATGTGGTGACTTGAGGATTTATAAGTGAGAGAACCCACTCACATATCACCTTAAGGTTTTAGGTGGACAAGTGGTGTGTCTCTCACAAAGGTGCCTAGTCCTACACTATGTATCAATGCTCCCTAGTAAACTCCCCCCCCCCCCCAACATCAGTTAGGATTTGTTTCTCTAAAACAACTCTACAAAAAGATTTAATTTGATTTAAATTCAAATTTAAATATACTTGATTTAAATTTAATTTAATTAAATTAAATAATCAAACAAATTAGATTGTTAAAAGATAGCAACAATCCTTGTTGCATACATCAACAGAAGAATGTGCTACATTCAGTTGAAAAACGTGTGCACAATACAAAAGCTTTGTCCTGCCAACAAGGGTCACATTCTGGAACATTTGTTCTCACATGTGACTTTCTTCACAAAAGCAGTTGGGGTCAAATGTGCCATACCAGCTAGAACATCGTATCGAACATGTGTTCATACCACGTTATTTTGCATAATGCAGTAAATCCAAAAAAGAATAACAATCCCTCTTTTGGCAAAAAGAACACTTCCAAAAATATACAAGATGTGCATCATAAGTTGAGCATTAAGCATACCACACAAATATAATCAGAGAAAAATATCAGCAACAGCACACGCCAAGCAAACACACAACAACACCAAAAGTTAGTAGCACAAGTCAGAAGTCAAGTGGTTGCTACACATAGTCAATACTTCATAACAGTCAGTCATGCAATCACTCCAATTAATCCTTTTTTTTCCATAATATGGCAAAGATAGGATCTAGAAAAATCAACACATAAGTCTGTATAGATGTCAGTGTGTTAGCACAAACACACAACAGATCAAGAGTAGACAACCATAAACCATCACGAGGACAAATGATGAACAAGATGCTAGAGCATCACGACAGTTATTGGCAACAAAACCGTGAGGTTACTAAGCCATTACAGATCCAAAACAAGGAAACAAAACAACCAAAATACAAGGGCCAAACAAAACACAAAGCTGCAAATTGAATTACAGACAGAAACTTTAAACTTCAAACTTTAGGGTATGAATCGCAATAGTTGACTTCAAAACACCGAAGCACACCAACTCGTAAGCCTTCAGGCTTCATTTTAAATTAAGTCTAGAGATGGTAAACCACTATTCATCAGCATCTGAGTCACTCTTGCACAAGTTTCTTCTTTAAGGTCTTTATCTTTGTCAAATATGTCTTCCCAATCACATATGTTTCAAGTGATGATCCACCGTGTGTATCCCTAATATTTGTAGAAGAAGTGGAACCAACTCCCTTGGTATTATTTTTCTCAACCTCAAGAAATCTATTAATAGCCTTATTGATATTAATTCCCTTGGTGGAGGAACACATCTTTGGAATCTCAAAATTTTGACTCATATTGAAAAAAAAAAGCACTTGATGGATAAGAGAAAGAACAATTTTCTGAAAGCAAGATAAAGATAAGTGTAGGTTATTCTTGCTTGTAACGATAGACTAGATAAATAGAGAGTTTGAAAAAGAATCAACCAGTCTCATTTCACGTGCACCATAGAGCATAAGAGAAAGATACTTGCTTGATTTCTTTGTGTGCCTCCTAGCTTTGACTGTTATAGGTTGTCACATATGCAAACACCAAGAGCACCCCTTAACTTTTCAAACTGGACTGCATCTAAGGCCTTAGTAAAAATGTCATCCAACTATTTATCAGTTACTACATGCTCAAGATTAATAACTCTATTATCCACAAGATCTCTGATGAAATGATGGCGAGTGTCAATGTGTTTGGTTCTATTGTTGAACATGATTCTTTGAAATATTTATAGCACTCATGTTGTCACATAACAATGTAATGACATTTTGTTCGACATTGTACTCATTCAGCATCTGTTTCATCTAAAGCAATTGAGTGCAACTGCTCCCTACAACAATGTATTCAACTTCACCAGTGGATAATGAGACACAATCCTGCTTCTTGCTGAACCAAGAGATCAAATTGTTGCCAGGGAAGAAACATTCACCTGATGTTCTCTTTCTATCATCAGCATTCCCGGCCCAATATACTTCACAATACCCCACTAGTATAGAATACCATATTCACAAGTCTCATTGATATACTTCAAGATCCTCTTTACTTGAGTGAGATGGCTGAATTTGGGTTTAGCTTGATATCTATCACATACACCTACAACAAATGTGATGTCAGGTATGCTATTTGTTAGGTATGGTAAACTTTTAATCATACTTTTGTAGAGACTTTGATATACATCAACTCCATTTTCATCCTTTGATATCTTCAAATGAGTAGCATCTAGAGTTCTCTTATGGATTGCATTGTCAAGACAAAACTTCTTCACTAGGCTCTTTTCATACTTGCTTTGAGATACAAAGATACTATCTTCCATTTGCTTTACTTAAAGACCAAGAAAATAAGTGAATTATCCTACATGACTCATCTCAAACTCATAATGCGTTTGTTGAACAAAATGCCCCACCATCTTGTTTGACATCCCACTAAATAGTAATATGATGTCATCAACATAGATTTGGGCTACCATGAGCTCCCCTTCTTCATTCTTCACAAATAGAGTTTTGTCTATTCCTCCTCTATTTATCCATTGTTGACCAGGAACTCAGTTAACCTCTCATACCAAGATTTTGGAGATTGTTTTAATACATAAAGAGCTTTCTTCAATTTGCATACATGATTTGGAAGATTGAGATCAATGAACCCCCTTAGTTGCTCTACATAGAATTCTTCATCAAGATAACCATTAAGAAAGGCAATTTTAACATCCAATTGATACAACCTATTGGAACAAGATTTTTCATGTCCCTTGGGTTTTGATGATAACAAAGCATTTATAGCACAAATGCGTATACTAACATATGTTCAAGTGTGCAAGAACACAAGATTATAATTCATTATGAATTAATCATGTTGAAAGCATGAGTGGAGAAGCAATGTTACTCAGATTATGGATGATAATAATTTAGTGACTCTGAATGTGTTCATCAACATCTGATGGTTCCAACTCTGGTATATTGTTCCATCCATTGATGACAGCTCAGACTTTGAAAGCAAAAAGAGCCTCTGATCTGTACCCTGAGCTAAAAGCAAACCAGTCTTGTCAAGCACCAGATTTCTGGGAAGAGTCAACTAGGGTTTCGTTTTTGCAAGGCTCAAGGAATAGTGATGTGATCTCTTCAGTCTGTTATACCCTTTAGTAAATACCTAGTACTTTGAAAGGTGTTGTGAACAATGCCATTATTCAGTGGACAATACTTCTAACCAAATATGTTCTCCAACGTCTTTTTTGTCATACTTTTTCACTAAGTTTGATATTATTTTCAAACCCTCAAACAACTCTTTCTCTACCTCTATTAGAGGAAGCTGAAGATTTGAAGGAAGGTTACAATAACACAATGTATTATAAGATCTCTGGCGTAACTCTGAGTTGTTATTTTTGTATATGTTATTGCATAATATCTTAGTATTTCTTATCTTAGTATATATTAGAAATCTTAAGAGGTTAAGAACCTTTGTGATTGTTGCATAATTGTTACAATTCTGATTGTATATCAAAGTATAGTAGTTACCTTTTCTACTAAACTATTTCTTTAAAGTAGAAGAACTCTCTTGCTTGTGTGCTTGAGCATTGAAGTCTCTTGTTTTTGTACTTGAGCAGTGAAGTTTCTTTCTAGGTTGATTGAGCAGAAGTCTCTTGAAAGGTTGCTTGAGCAGAAGTCTCTTTCTAGGTTGATTGAGCATTAAAGTCTCTTGCAAGTGTGTTTGAGCAAATTGTAATCTGATTGGTTATAGTGAAAAGTTATAGTTGAGGCAAAGAGACTGGACTACTCCCAGTTGAGGAGAGAAACCAGGATAATCTTTATGTGTTTCTTGCTTTTACTTTTGATCACTTTATTTTCGCTGTTGTTACTTGTTCTGATATTAGACTCTGAATGTGGTTCAGATTCTGAAATTCCATTACTAGAAGTGAAATAAATTTTTGGCATACACAATTCAACCCCCCTCTTGTGTATTTTTCTCACCTTTGGTTGGCATCAGAGCACAATCTGTGCATTAACACTTAATAGTGGTGTAGAAAAGATCATGAGAAAAATACTACTCTTCTCGTGGCTGGTAGTTATTCAGTAACTAGTCCTAAGGAAGATTCTCCTCGTGGCAGCAAAAACCACAATCAAAGTACATTGTGTTAAAATAACTATATTGTTAGACCACCAATATTCAATGGTGACTCTATTGAGTTTGAATGGTGGAAGAGCAAGATGTACACTCATATAATTTTGTTTGGATGATGAGTTGTGGGACATCCTAGCAGATGGAGTTGACTTTCAGGTCAATGGTGTTGGAATGGTTACTGATAGAAAGTCTCTCACTCCTAATCAAAAAAAGATCTATAGAAAACATCATAGAGTGAGAGGCATTCTTGTTGATTTCTTGCCTCATTCTGAGTATATAAAGATTATATATAAGTCTACTGCTAAGACTATCTTTAAATGTTTATGTGCAACCTATGAAGGTAATAAACAAGTTCAAGAAGCCAAAGCTAATATTCTGGTTCAGCAATATGAGTTGTTCAGAATGAAAGATGATGAGAGCATTAAATCTATGTTCTCAAGATTTCAAGTTCTTGTGTTTGGACTTCAGGTCTTGAACAAGAGTTATACTACTTCGGATTATGTCAAGAAGATTCTTAGAAGTCTTCTTGCCAGATACAAACCCAAAGTAATTGCTATTCAAGAAGCTAAAGACTTAAAGACTCTAAGTCTCGAGAGTCTTGTTAGCAATCTCTAAAGTCATGAAATGGAGTTAAATGGAGATTAGCCTAAAAGGCAAGTTAAAACCTTGGCTTTAAATTCTATTGAGAGATCTGAGAAATCCTCTCAAACTAAAAATCTCAAAAAATCCACTCAATATGAAGCTTCTGATGAAGAATTAGATAATGATGAATTAGCCTTCATCATCAAAAGATTTCAATACTTAGGCAAAATGAAGAACATATTCTCTGGTAAGAGAGATGGCTTAAAAGGGTCAAGTTATGGTAGTAAAGATCAGGATGGCTATTATAACTGCAAGAAGCCTGGTAACTTCATTGTTGAATGTCCTGGTCTCTACAAAGAGAAAAGCAGAAAGGAAAACTTCCAAAAGAACAACTTCAAAGGAAAGTTCAAGAAAATTCTCATGGAAACATGAGAATAACTTGACAATGAAGTAGAATATGAAGAAGCCAACCTTGCTTTGATGACTTCAACCTTTTCATATTTAGAATCTAAAGTTAGTTTTGACTCAAAGTCAGAAGACACAAATCAAGTACGTTCCAAACTCTCTATATTTGATTTGGGTACTCTTTGTCATGATTTTATGGAAAGATGCCAGCAGAAAGCCAGACGTGTGAAAATGCTAAAAAAGCAATATGATCTTTTGAAATATGATTACCTCTATGTTTTTATAAAATAATTTCTAATCCTAACATTTGTTAATGTTTGTTAGAAGGACTTCACATTTATGAAAGAATAATTATACCTTTATGTGATAATTCAACTTCTATCAGTTTGGCAAAGAACCTTACTCTATATCAGATTCTGATGATATCTAGAAGTTATCTTGATCAAAGAGTTTTGAATCAGCTTATGATGGATATATATCCTCTGGAGCATTTCAGCCTATGATACTATGAATAAGATTAATTGCCTTTAATATGCACACAAGTGGACATCCTTTGGTAACTGCCTTTGGATTCTGTCCTGTTACGTGTCATAAATTTGAAACGTCTTTTGACATGTGGATTGTAACTATTGAGTAAAAAATCCTCTGTTCTTGGTGGTTTATAATTACTTCTCTGTTTCCTGTTTCTTTTTGCATTTATGTTATGTGTTGTTTGAAATTCCTTTTTCACTCAAAAACACTCATTTTATATCAGAAGCCCACACTTTATTTCTCACTACCTACACTTTGCTTTTTCTAACCTTTTCTGAAAAACCCTTTTTCAAAAAGAGAACCCTAGAAACCCTCAAAGTTTCTCTCAACAATGACGTGTTCTTCCAATGTTCAACATGCACACATGATAGTTGGATCTAGAAAAAGTATGGCCATCAAGCCCAAGTCCATGAATTTGAATCAAGATGATCTAAAGCTATTGGTGGAACATACTGTTGATTTTGATTCGTTCAATCAAAATGGGTATGATCTTTGGAGCTTCTTCAAAGTTCAAGAGTGGTCTCCAATCTTTGAAATGTTGAATGGACCAACCTATCCTTTTCTTGTAAAATATTTCTAGGTTAGGGCAGAAATTTTTGATGAACTTGTTGCGTCTGAGGAACTTAGACTTTTGGTGGAGAAGAACAGTTCATTTAAGGGGACAAGTAGAGAAAAAGTTGGATTGAAGAAGTTTGAAGAAGTTGGATTCAGATCTACTATGATGGGTGTTGATGTGATCATCACTCATAAAACTATTGCTAAACTTTTAAGAGCACCAAACTCTGGAAAGTTTATTCTGGGTACTAAAGACAACAGTCCTAAAGTAGAAGCAATCAAGAGTTATTTGTTTGATAATACTGAGAATCATTGTTCCTCTGACTTTGGAAAGGTCAAGAACATGAGAGAATTCAAACTTCTATTTAAGATTTTAATTGGATGTCTGATTCCCAGAAAATGTAGCACTGATTAGATTTCATGGGATCACAAACATTTCCTTTTCTACTTGAAGAATGAAGATAAGATAAATATGTCTGTCTACATCTTTAGTCACCTTTGTGAAGCAATCAAATATATCATAAAGCTTCGCAAGAAGAATGTGCCTTATGTTAGACTATTGTCAGATATGTTTTATTAGAGTCGTCTAATTGACGCCCTTAAAAACTTGCCTGACAAAGGGGATTTTAAGGAAATATATGGAAATGTTGTCTGCTTTTATTCTAGGTAATATGAAGCTTATGAAGAAAGGAGATATTATGGCTTCGAAGGCACATTTCTTTGTTAGGTGTACCAATCCTGATTATCTTAAGGATTATACTGTCATCACCAAGATGGACAATCCTGAAGTAATCAAGAATTTCATTGAATATGCTTTTAAGGAAGGAAAAGTCATCAGATACATAGATATTCCTAATAAGCCTATTGAAGTGTTTAAGGCTTCTAATAAGAGGAAGCAAGTGGCTTCAGATGTTCAGAAATCGTCTAAGAAGAAATTTGTACATAAGAAAGAGATTGAAAAGGAATTTTAATAGGTGATTGTATATACTGAGCTGATGCCATCCAAAAATATAAATGGAAAGTCTCCCAAGAAAATTGTTTATGTTTCTGTCATTTCAGAAGCACCTTCAAGGAATAAGAGATTGAGGAAACTGGTTGAGCTTGCAGAGGAAGAAGAATAATAGGATGTTTGTATATCCTTGACCAGAAAGAAGAAAGTTGCATATGACAGTACTTAAAAGAGTGTAATTGAGCCTAGCTTCAAGTGTGCTCAACTTTTAGCATATGTGATTTTAGATCAGTCGAAGAAGCATTCAGAAATCTCTAATGCTGGGTATAAAGAGGTTGTTGTTGGTGGTGGAATGGAATCTGCTGAGGTTCAAGCTGCTGAAGTTATGGCTGGATTAAAGACTATTGTGTCTGAAGTTTTTGTTGTTCCTGAAGAAGTTGCCTCAGAAGCTGTTACTACTTCAGAAGTTATGAGTACTGGTGTAACATGTATCAATTTGAACCTTATCTCTAAAGATGATTTTTATTACTCCACCCTTAACTGCAAATCACCAAACCCCTCACCAATTCCCTCACCTATTCATTATCATATACATCCTTTCTCACCCACTGTTGAACCCATGGATGATCAGAATCAGTTAGTTCTTAATACTATGTCTGATAAATCATCACCCATTAACACAATGTATGAACCCCATATTGATATTTCTAGTGGCAAAACTTCTTCTTCAAATCCTAAATCACTACATAATGAAGCAAGTTTTGTAGCTAAGCTTGGCCTAAAATCCCTCGACCCTAAACCTGTCTTCATAAACCATATCCCTGCCATCCCCATTAGAACCTTCTCTAATCAAGACCAACCATCTAACCAAACATGTTCTGCTTCTAAAGTTGAACATGTAGCTATTTTCCAACCAGAATTTACATCCCCGCCTAGAACACCTCAACCCTCACCTCAACCTTCACCCGCTGCATCCCCTAATAGAGAACCCAGTCTTGTACAGAGTCAACCTCAGGATCAAGTTGTATCTAAACTTCAAACTGAAACTAAATAAATGGTTTGGGATCTATCTCTGGTTCAACTTACTTCTGACCCTAGTGTTGAGTCTAAACAAACTCCTTTTGACCACCTTCACCCAAAAAAATTTATAAACCTATCTGACCAGTCAAACCAATCCTCTGAACTTGGACCCTCACATTTAAAAAACTCATCCATCACACAAACTATCCAAACCAACTTGGATGTAATAAAAAATGTCTTTTTGGATATGATAGAACAAGATTTGGTTCTGCATCTATACCTTTGAGTTTTGATGATAAAAATGTAGTATTTGTGTGAGAACAGTTTCGGTACCCTAATGGTTTGTTATTGTGTAACTTTAACAACCAATTCTTACTCCGAGTATATGATTTGCAACATCATCAGTTTCTGAACATTTGTTCAGAAATTCGCTTCTATGTTAATTCACTCCTGAGAAGTTTTTGGAAAGACGCTATGTTGTTGCTGTAATGTTCTCTTCGCTTCTGCTTCTGGATGTGACTCTAATCATCAAGCTTGTGAAGAATGGCAAGCTTCTAAAGTTTTGTTACTTAGCGGAAGACTCTAAAGATCTCAAGCTAGACGCTGTCGCTGTCAAGGTTCTGATTGAAGATTCTGATTTCAGGTGTGTGTTCCTTCTTTTCATGCTTCATTAGCTTTTTCATTAGAAGCCAATGAATTTGAAGATAAGATCAAGAGGATACGTGGTCAAATAGTACATGGTACAAATCGAAAATATTTCTTCGACTAACCTAAAAATGTGGGCGAAGGACTATACTATTCTTCACACCTATCACTAATTCGTTAGTGGACAGCTGCATTTTGCGTATTCCAAATTTTCCCTCCAACAGTTCCTTTTTCATGATATTTAAATAGGGCTTGGAGACTTGAAGAAAAATGCCAATTTTACAAGACTCTTTCTACATGAAAAGCTCTCAACTTGTGCATATTTTTCTTTAAGTATTTGTATTTCATTTCTGTAAAATCTGCTTGTGTAGAAGCAACTTGTAACACAAAATCTTTATTCAAACTTGTTTGTTTGTATTTCCTTAAGGGACCAGTTAGTTAAGAATCCTTAAGAAGACTTTGACAATTTGTCATTGTGGTTTGTTAGTTACCAGTAGTTGCTCATGCACTTGTAATCAGTTGATTATAGTGGATTAAGTCCCTGTGTATAAGGCGAAATCACCTTGGTGGATGGACTGGAGTAGCTTTAATTTCAAGTGAACCAGGATAAAAATCCTTGTGTCTTTCTCACTTTGATCTTTTGACTGTGTTGAGTTTTTTAGTTGGTAAAAAGCTTTTTTTAAAACCCAATTTCTTGTGTTTTTCGCACCTTCAATTGGCATCATAGTCTGGTTCTGATTGTGATAAAGTTTTATCAACACTTCACCGTGTTTAGTACCGATCTAGTTTGTGTGTGTGAGAAACATTGGTTGTTGCTCCTCCTGTTGCTAACAACAACGAGAAAGATCACTACAACATTAAACCACAAGTCTTTGATGGTGAAAAGTTTGATTATTGGAAAGATAGAATCGAAAGTTTCTTTCTGAGATATGATGTTGATATTTGGGATCTTGTAGTCGATGGCTATGTTCACCCAGTAAATGCTGAAGTGAAAGCTCTAATGGTTTGACTAAATTTTGGAAAAACATAATGTTGGAAGAGATGTTCCAACATGAAGATTTATGCCCCAGACCAGAGATGTCGAATGAAATGTCACAGCATGAAGATTCGACATCATGACTATCACAACAGGTTTGTTTTAAATCTGTTCCAAGATTCAAGGCAGTATTGGCAGTGGATCAAGTAACAAACATATGAAGCCCAACGCAGCAGAAGACTATAAAAGAGGACCAAGACCTAATGCAGAAGAGGGAGAGAGAACGAGATAGACTTAGGAATCCTATTTTGTAAAGTAGGGTTTAGGTTTTGAGAGTCGTAGGTTTATCTTGTAAGTCTCCCTCTGTATCGATTTGATACATTGTGGTAGACATATGTACTTGTACAGATTCAGAAACCCGTACGTAATCAATCGCGTATTGTTCTTGGATGAAGCTATTAAGAAAATCCAAGTTAACTTGTTAGTCAATGATGCTTGACTGAACTTTGTATTGAAAGGGTGTCTTTCAATAGGATGATGCAGTTATGGTGTAGTAACTGTTAGATAATCACAGGTTGTGATTTAAGGAGTGAGATGGGTTTCTTGTAACGCCCCAGTTTTGTGTGCGTTTTATTTAATCAAGTCGTTTGATTATTTTATTATTATTTTATTTTATTCTCGACTTTTATTTGGAAATATGTTATTTTTCAATGTTGTGATATTTTATCGCGTTTTGGGAACGTTTGCGAGAAAATTGAGTGTAGGGGTATTTTAGTCTTTTTGGGTGGTTAGATATTTTGATTTTTATAAAAATAGAAAAGTAGTAAGAAATAGAGAGAAAAGAGAAGAAGAAAAAGGAGAAGAGAAAGAGAAGAGGAAAAAGGAGAAAAAGAGGAAAAACTTGTGCATATAGGAACCGATTCAACCGACTTTTCAAACGCGAATTAATTGGGTAAGGGTGCGAAACTCGATTATACTATGTTTGTGTATGATTATGTATGTTTGTGTGGAAGTTTTGTGGGTTTTTCAAATATAGGTCGAAATGAGATAAACGAGTAGAAATCGATGTTTTCACGGTCGGAAATCGATATAAACTGTATTGTATGATCACACTGTGTATATGAACAATCGTTGATGTTTGTTTTGCTGTTGGAATGGAGTTTGGGTGAAAAATAGGATTTTTGGGGTGGATTTTCGAAGAGGTTTTTTCTGAAAATCGCAGAGCCCGCTCAGCGCGCTCCTGAAAAAATGCAACCTCACCAGGCAGCGGGGAACCCGCTCAGCGCGGTCTGGGACTTCAAAAATTTTATCTGTTTTCTAAATTCCGTAACTTTTGATCCGTAACTCGGATCGGGACGTTCTTTATACCGTTGGAAAGCTTATGAAATGTTCTTTCTTATAAAAATGGGTTTTGAGATTATTGGCCGATTTAATTACGTCAGAAATTGGGAATAGTGTCGTTTTGTCGACTTTAGCCGTTTTAATTGTGTGAATTTGATGTGTAATGTACACTGTGCTGTTGATATGAATGTTGTATGACTTGTGTGATGTGGTGTGATGAGAATACATGTTGTGGTGATGATTTGTGGCCTAAGGGCAAGAAAATGCTATGTGTGGTATTTGATGATATATGCATGATTATGGATGTGTATATGTGTGCATTTTAAATATCATGAGTCATTGTATGCCAAGCATCATGATATGCATTCTTGTGACGTCCTGAGTGACGGATTGATTCCAGAGGGAATCTGCTATAACATCGTGAGCCTTAAAAATAAGAGGACTGGAAGCGATTTGATATATCGTGAGCCTTAAAAATAAGAGGACCGAAAGCGATGGTTATAGATGATCGTGTGCCCATGTGGGGTGTGAGTGATCGGATCGTGAGCCTTATACAAAGAGGACCGAAAGCGATCCATAAACGTCGTGAGCCTTATACAAAGAGGACCGAAAGCACCGGGGAACATCGTATGCCCGACGGGGAGTTACACTAAGTAACGAGCGATGGTTCCAATAGTTCCTGAGTGAACTAGTGATGAGGAATAATGGGAGTCGGTGCCGCATGGCATGTGCATAGAGTCGTTGTGTCGGTCTCTGTGCATTTGCATAAATCATAAATATGATTGACTATGTGTGAGAATTGTGAATGGATTAATCGTGTGTGGGATTGATGAATTGATATTCTTGGTGATAAGTGCATTGTGTACGATTAATATGCATTGTTGTTAGATACATGAAATATGTATGATGTTTTGCGGTATTTGGATTCTGGTGTACGTTTGTGGTGAGAAATCTATATGTGCATTTCTGTGTTAATATATAATTATATGCAACTGTATTATGATTGTTTTTCTCACCCTTCTGCTGTTTTATAATGCTCTATGAGGCATTGCAGATTAGAGTCGCTGGAGGTATTTTTGTGAAGCTTTGCGTCTTCATTCTTTTGTCGGTCGGCTCTGATATGTGACACCGGGTAGTTAGGGAGGCCGTTTATGATTATTGTGTATTATGTATATATATATATATCTTTTGGCTTGGGCATGTATAATTTGATGTATGACAAGTTTTCATGTGATATATATATATATATGTTATTCAGTTTTAGATTTTCCGCTTTTATTCTAAAATCTGAAATGTGGGTGTAAGGAATTGAGTTCCTCTGTTGATTGCTACCCCACTGTTGCATATATTTATGAGCAGGTGTTGTATGTATTGTTTCAAATTGATGTGGCCCCTCGGTCTATGCTGTGATTTTCAATTATACTCTGACGAAATTTTGAATTTTATTTTTACGGCTTTATTTAATTGGGGGTATAGATTGGGGGCGTCACATTAAGTGGTATCAGAGCGCGTCCGTGTCAGTTGTGTCAGTCCTTGTTGGTTGTTGTGTTTGAGTGAGCTGTCTGTTTAACCATAAGTGCTATTATTGGAAATTAACAGAATATGGCTGGAAGAAACGATGTTGCTTTGGCTGCTGCTATGCAAGCTATGGCAAGAGCTGTGTAGGGTGCACCTAATGCTGGAGAGAATGATGAGTTTAGAAAGAATAGACCGCCTGTCTTCAAAGGGAGACATAATCCTGATGGTGCACAGATTTGGCTGAAAGAGATTGAGAGGATTTTTTTAGTTATGGATTGTGCTTAGGACAGTAAGGTGAGACTGGGAACTCACATGTTACAGGAAGAAGCGGATGACTGGTGGGTTAGTACACGTCCTGTGTTAGAAGCTGGTGATGAAGAGGTAACTTGGGAATTGTTTAGCCAGGAGTTTCTGAGTAAGTATTTTCCGGAGGATGTGAGGGGAAAGAAGGAAATTGAGTTCTTGGAACTGAAACAAGGTAATATGTCTGTCATTGATTATACTGCTAAGTTTGTGGAACTTGTGCAATTTTATCCTCATTATGCTGAAGCGACCGCGGAATTTTCTAAGTGTGTGAAGTATGAAAGTGGATTGCGTCCTGAGATTAAGCAGGCAGTCGGTAATCAGAGGATAAGGAGGTTTGTTGATTTGGTGGAATGTTGTAGGATTTATGAAGAGGATAGTAAGACTCGTTCTATACATTATAAAAGTGTAAGTGACAGGAAGGAGAAGCAACAGTTCCGTGGTGGTCCGTATGTGACACCAGCTGATAAAGGTAAACAAAGGGGTACTTTTGATCGAAGGTCAGGTGGAGGAGGTATGTCTGGGCCTCTGAGATGTTTTAGGTGTGGTGATGTGGGACATCGTCAGTCCGAATGTAAGAAAGATTTGAGGAAGTGTTCTAATTGTGGAGGTGTAGGACATGTTGCTGCTGATTGTGCTAGGAAGAATGTGGTTAAGTGTTTCAACTGTGGGGAACCTGGTCATATTAGTACGAAGTGTCAGAAACCGAAGCAAGCTCCATCTAGTGGGAAGGTATTTTCTTTGGCAGGAACTTAGACTTCCAGTGCAGATCGTCTGATCAGAGGTACTTGTTTTATTAATAGTACGCCTTTAGTTGCTATTATTGATACTGGAGCGACTCATTCGTTTATTTCGTCTGAGTGCGCGAAGCGTTTGAATCTTGTGTTGTCTTTGATGGGTGGGGAGATGGTTATTGATACTCCAGCAATGGGGTCAGTAACTACTTCTTTGGTTTGTCTAAGTTATCCTTTGACCATTTATGGTAAAGACTTTGAGATGGATTTAGTGTGTTTGCCGTTGGAGGGTTTAGATGTGGTTCTGGGTATGAATTGGTTGCAATTCAATCGAGTTCATATTGATTGTTATCATAAGTTGGTAAGGTTTCCTTCTCTTGAGGAAGACGAAGACTCGAGTTTCTTATCTACTAAAGAGCCGAAGAGACTTTTGGCGGATGAAGCTCAGTTGTTTGGATTATTTGCATCATTGACTGTGGATAGTCAAGTTTCACTTGATGTGTTTCCTGTTGTGTGTGATTTTCCTGAAGTGTTTCCTGAGGATATCTCGGACTTGTCGCCAGAGAGAGAGGTGGAGTTTTCGATAGATCTAGTTCCTAGTACTAGACCTATTTCTATGGCACCTTATCGTATGTCGGCATCTGAGTTGGTTGAGTTAAAGAAACAGTTGAATGAATTGTTGGGAAAGAGGTTTGTAAGACCTAGTGTTTCTCCTTGGGGTGCTCCAGTTTTATTGGTGAAAAAGAAAGATGGAAGCATGCGGTTGTGTATCGATTATCGTCAGTTGAATAAGGTGACGATTAAGAATAAGTATCCTCTTCCAAGGATTGATGATCTGATGGATCAGTTGGTTGGTGCTTGTGTGTTCAGTAAGATTGATTTGAGATCAGGGTATCATCAAATTAGGGTGAAGGAAGAAGATATTCAGAAGACGGCCTTTAGGACACGCTACGGTCATTATGAATATTCTGTGATGCCGTTCGGGGTTTCTAATGCGCCAGGTGTGTTTATGGAGTACATGAATCGTATTTTTCACGAGCAGTTGGATCGTTTTGTGGTGGTGTTTATTGATGATATCTTAATTTATTCTAAGTCTCGGGAGGAGCATGCGGAACATTTACGTATTGTTTTGCAGGTTTTGAAAGAAAGGAAGCTTTTTGCCAAATTGTGTAAGTGTGAATTCTGGTTATCGGATGTAAGTTTTCTTGGACACGTAATTTCAGGTAATGACATTTCTGTGGATCCATCTAAAGTAGAAGCAGTTCTACAATGGGAGGCTCTGAGACCTGTTACTGAAATTCGAAGCTTTTTGGGTTTGGCCGGTTATTATCGAAGGTTCATTGAAGGTTTTTCTAAGCTAGCACTTCCTTTGACCCAGTTGACTTGTAAAGGGCAAGCGTTCATTTGGGATATTCGGTGCGAGGAAAGTTTTAATGAGCTGAAGAGAAGATTGACGACAACTCCGATTTTGATTTTGCCGAATTCTAATGAACCATTTGTGGTTTATTGTGATGCTTCTTTGATTGGTCTAGGTGGTGTTCTGATGCAGGAAGGTAAGGTCGTGGCGTATGCTTCAAGGCAATTAAAAGTTCATGAGAAAAATTATCCTACTCATGACCTTGAATTAGCAGCTGTGGTTTTTGTGTTGAAGATTTGGAGGCATTATCTCTACGGTGCCAGGTTTGAAGTCTTTAGTGATCATAAAAGTTTGAAATATTTGTTTGATCAAAAAGAGCTAAATATGAGGCAACGTAGATGGTTGGAATTCTTGAAGGACTACGACTTTAACTTGAATTACCATCCTGGTAAAGCTAATGTGGTAGCTGATGCATTGAGTCGGAAATCGTTACATATGTCCGCTTTAATGGTTAAAGAGTGGGAACTTTTGGAATCGTTTAGAGACTTGAGTTTGGTTTGTGAAGTGATGTCAGATAGCGTAAGGCTTGGAATGCTAACAATTACTAATGATTTTCTGATGACTGTTAGTGAGAAATAGAAGCTGGATGTGAAATTTGTGGATTTGATGTTGGTGGGAGAAAAAGATGTGAATAGTGATTTTAAAGTGGATATTAATGGTGTTTTGAGATTCCGAGGTAGGATTTGTATTCCTGACGATGCAGAGTTGAAAAGGATGATTTTGGAGGAAGGACACCGGAGTAATTTGAGTATACATCCGGGAGCGAACAAGATGTATCAGGATTTGAAGAAGATTTTCTGGTGGTCTGGAATGAAAAGAGATGTGGCTCAGTTTGTTTATCCATGTTTGACTTGTCAGAAATCGAAGGTGGAACATCTGAGGCCTAGTGGTTTGTTGCAGCTGTTGGATATTCCTGAGTGGAAATGGGATAACATTTCCATGGATTTTGTAACAGGGTTGCCAAATACTCAGCGAGGGCATAATGCTATTTGGGTGGTTGTTGATAGGCTGACTAAATCGGCTCATTTTATTCCGATTGATATCAGTTTTTCTTTGGAGCGGTTAGCTGAGATTTACATCAGTGTGATTGTGAAGTTGCATGGGATTCCATTGAGTATTGTTTTGGATCGAGATCCTAGGTTTACGTCGAGATTTTGGGAAAGTTTACAGAAGGCGTTGGGTTCTAAATTGAGATTGAGTTCGGCATATCATCCGCAGACGGATGGTCAGATGGAGAGAACGATTCAGTCCTTGGAGGATTTGTTGAGAGCTTGTGTTTTGGAACAAGGTGGTGCGTGGGATAGTTATCTTGCATTGATTGAATTCACGTATAATAATAGTTTCCATTCTAGTATTGGAATGGCACCGTTTGAAGCATTGTATG
Organism: Lathyrus tuberosus; assembly: GCA_022829125.1. Lineage (NCBI taxonomy): Eukaryota > Viridiplantae > Streptophyta > Magnoliopsida > Fabales > Fabaceae > Lathyrus > Lathyrus tuberosus. The sequence continues at coordinate 6,886,512 of JALAZF010000111.1, read as the reverse complement.
GAAGAAGATGTCGAACACCTTTATGTTGGCACGAATTAGGTGAGAGTTCGGTGGTTGGACCAGAGTTGGTGCAACAGACGATGGAGAAAGTGAAGTCTATTCGTGAGAAAATGAAGGCTTCTCAGAGTAGACAAAAGAGTTATCATGATCGGAGACGGAAGGATCTTGAGTTCCAAGAGGGCGATCATGTATTTCTAAGCATTACGCCGGTAACGGGTGTGGGTCGTGCATTGAAATCGAAGAAACTTACTTCTCAGTTTATTGGTCCTTACCAGATATCTGCGAGAGTGGGTGTTGTGGCTTATAGGGTGGCGTTGCCGCCGAATCTGTCGAATTTGCACGATGTGTTCCATGTTTCACAGCTTTGGAAGTATGTTCCGGATCCGTCGCATGTGATTCCGATAGACGAGGTTGAGGTAAGGGAGAACCTTACAGTTGAGGCATTACCAGTTAGGATTTTGGATCGCGAGGTGAAGCGGTTGAGAGGCAAGGATATTACACTTGTGAAAGTGGCGTGGGGAGGCGCTGCTGAGGGAAATTTGACTTGGGAGTTGGAGAGTCGGATGCGGGAGTCGTATCCGGAGTTGTTCGTCTCAGGTAATATTTTCGAGGACGAAAATGTCTAAGTGGGGGAGAGTTGTAACGCCCCAGTTTTGCGTGCGTTTTATTTAATCGAGTCGTTTGATTATTTTATTATTATTTTATTTTATTCTCGACTTTTATTTGGAAATATGTTATTTTTCAATGTTGTGATATTTTATCACGTTTTGGGAACGTTTGCGAGAAAATTGAGTGTAGGGGTATTTTAGTCTTTTTGGGTGGTTAGATATTTTGATTTTTATAAAAATAGAAAAGTAGTAAGAAATAGAGAGAAAAGAGAAGAAGAAAAAGGAGAAGAGAAAGAGAAGAGGAAAAAGGAGAAAAAAAGGAAAAACTTGTGGATTTAGGAACCGATTCAACCGACTTTTCAAACGCAAATTAATCGGGTAAGGGTGCGAAACTCGATTATACTATGTTTGTGTATGATTATGTATGTTTGTGTGGAAGTTTTGTGGGTTTTTCAAATATAGGTCGAAATGAGATAAACGAGTAGAAATCGATGTTTTCACGATTGGAAATCGATATAAACTGTATTGTATGATCACACTGTGTATATGAACAATCGTTGATGTTTGTTTTGCTGTTGGAATGGAGTTTGGGTGAAAAATAGGATTTTTTGGGTGGATTTTCGAAGAGGTTTTTTTTTCTGAAAACCGCAGAGCCCGCTCAGCGCGCAGATGCCCGCTCAGCGCGCTCCTGAAAAAATGCAACCTCAACAGGCAGCGGGGAGCCCGCTCAGCGCGGTCTGGGACTTCAAAAATTTTATCTGTTTTCTAAATTCCGTAACTTTTGATCCGTAACTCTGATCGGGACGTTCTTTATACCGTTGGAAAGCTTATGAAATGTTCTTTCTTATAAAAATGGGTTTTGAGATTGTTGGACGATTTAATTACGTCGGAAATTGGGAATAGTGTCATTTTGTCGACTTTTGCCGTTTTAATTGTGTGAATTTGATGTGTAATGTACACTGTGCTGTTGATATGAATGTTGTATGACTTGTGTGCTGTGGTGTGATGAGAATACATGTTGTGGTGATGATTTGTGGCCTAAGGGCAAGAAAATGCTATGTGTGGTATTTGATGATATATGCATGATTATGGATATGTATATGTGTACATTTTAAATATCATGAGTCATTGTATGCCAAGCATTATGATATGCATTCTTGTGACGTCCTGAGTGACGGATTGATTCCAGAGGGAATCTGCTATAACATCCTGAGCCTTAAAAATAATAAGACTGAAAGCGATTTGATATATCGTGAGCCTTAAAAAGAAGAGGACCGAAAGCGATGGTTATAGACGATCGTGTGCCCATGTGGGGTGTGAGCGATCGGATCGTGAGCCTTATACAAAGAGGACCGAAAGCGATCCATAAACGTCGTGAGCCTTATACAAAGAGGACCGAAAGCGACGGGGAACATCGTATGCCCGATGGGGAGTTACACTAAGTAACGAGCGATGGTTCCAATAGTTCCTGAGTGAACTAGTGATGAGGAATAATGGGAGTCGGTACTGCATGGCATGTGCATAGAGTCGTTGTGTCGGTCTCTGTGCATTTGCATAAATCATAAATATGATTGACTATGTGTGAGAATTATGAATGGATTAATCGTGTGTGGGATTGATGAATTGATATTCTTGGTGATAAGTGCATTGTGTATGATTAATATGCATTGTTGTTAGATACATGAAATATGTATGATGTTTTGCGGTATTTGGATTCTGGTGTACGTTTGTGGTGAGAAATCTATATGTGCATTTCTGTGTTAATATATAATTATATGCAACTGTATTATGATTGTTTTTCTCACCCTTCTGCTGTTTTATAATGCTCTATGAGGCATTGCAGATTAGAGTCGCTTGAGGTATTTTTGTGAAGCTTTGCATCTTCATTCTTTTGTCGGTCGGCTCTGATATGTGACACCGGGTAGTTAGGGAGGCCGTTTGTGATTATTGTGTATTATGTATATATATATCTTTTGGCTTGGGCATGTATAATTTGATGTATGACAACTTTTCATGTGATATATATATATATATATATGTTATTCAGTTTTAGATTTTCCGCTTTTATTCTAAAATCTGAAATGTGGGTGTAAGGAACTGAGTTCCTCTGTTGATTGCTACCCCACTGTTGCATATCTTTATGAGCAGGTGTTGTATGTATTGTTTCAAATTGATGTGACCCCTCGGTCTATGCTGTGAATTTCAATTATACTCTGACGAAATTTTGAATTTTATTTTTACGGCTTTATTTAATTGGGGGTATAGATTGGGGGCGTCACATTTCTCTTATCTAGGATGAAGTTCTTAGATAAAGTCTTCATTAGGTAGTGATGGGTAAATGTGTGTGTTTACTGTAAACTTGAGGTTGTTTACATAAAACTATACTATTGATAGTGAAATCTTCTTCCTGGATTGGTATCCTCCAGATGTAGGTGATTTACACAAAACTGGGTTATCATATTCTATGTTGTTTATCATTTTGCAATTTACAGTTCAGTTTTGATTAACATGTTGGAACAGATGTCGAAACATCTGTGTTTTTGCAGTTACTAATATTTTGGATATCAGTCTGCTGTTCTGTTTCTTGTTTAATAATTATGCAGAACAATGTCTTGACATGTGTTAGGACATCTGCTATCTGTTATGTTAGAATTTTAATTAGTATCAGAGATGGCATCTTCTAAGTGGTTCTATTATAGGGAAGAGGTTCTTCTAAGTGGCAGAAGGAAGGGCTGAATTCCTCAGCTGGATGTCTGATCAAATGTCATGACATCAAGCAGAAACTTCAGGGTCTTAGTTGATGTTGTGGCGCATCATCATAAGAAAAGTTGATCTTCTCAGAAATAAATGAAATTAACTCTTCAAAAAGGTCTATCTCATGCAGTTTACGAGAGCTGTGGAAGGAGAAGATGTTACATGTCTAAGGCTTGGTGTATCCAAGATGGCTTGCTATAGAGTAAGTAGATCATGTAACTTGAAGATTAGGTTTTATTGGTGGATCAGAAGATTGTCTGAAACTCTGAAGGAAAGTTAAGATTAACCAAATAGTGGCATTTGGTTGATCTTTATTGAGCATTCAAGCAGTGAGCTTGGAACTAATTACTCTTAGGAAGAAGGGTAGTTGGTTGAAGACTTAAGGAGGTTCTGGTTCAGTTATATCTTGGAGCTTGTGGTAGAAGATCTAAGTCAATTATGGAAGATTACCTTCTTTTGGTGGATGATAGTTTATTTCTCTCTTTGGTTATCTGGAGTTCTTGTTGATCAAATTGGTGGCGCAGTATTGTTTGAATATCTTTAGTTGGAGTACTATGCAGATAGTAAGTCTAGTGGTGGAGCATATCAAGAACCATGTTGGTTAGTGTCAGTGATATGCGAAGGATGTCCTAACTGATGTTAGAACATCTTCTGGGTTGGTTATCCTTGGAGTAGGTTTCTAAGTTATGTGTGTGGAACTTGACACTCACATCTTGTCTAAGAGGTATTTATCTTGTCATACGGGAGAATGATGGGTAAATGACTGTCTTGGAAGTCTGATGTGAATGTGATATCAGAATGAAGTGGATCATGGGTTGATTGCATGCAGGTCTGGATTCTGAAGCTGATATTCACCAGTTGAATCAGAAGTATTTTATCTTATCATATGGGAGAATGATAGATTGAAGACTGTCTTGGATCGTGGGGTGTCATAATACTTGTGGAGAGGTGGTTTCTTCTGCTACAAGTCATGCTAGAGAGAAGTAGATCAGTTTGGTGCTTGTGGAGCAAATAAGCTGAGGATTTCTGGAGCATGTGTTTGATGTCCTTCAAGCGTGAAAAACATCTGGGTGAGCTAGCAAACTAAGGGGATCTGTATGTCTCTTTGAGGAATGTGAAGTATTCCAGATTCAATTGGGTTGTATCTCAGGGAACAAGGAGATCTATACATGAGAATTCAGGAGGAATTCGTGTGGTGTATGAATGGTTTCTGGACGAGAGGGATCAATGGTGTTTTGGTCTCAATCCAAGAGTTTGTTGGTTATGGTACAAGGATGCATTCCTGGTACTCTCACTATATGACCATGAAGTTGTCGTGGGATATCATGTGGTGATTTTGGGTGTTTCTTGATGGAGAAGCATCATTTGAGGAAGATAGGGGGATAACTTATGTCTGTTAAATGTACTAGTGTGGTACATGGATTGCTTGAGGGTCAAGCATTAGGTGAATACGTTCAGCATGTGTGTTGAACAGAGGGTGCGCTCTTGAAGACATGAAGATGCGTATTATGTTTTCCATTCATTCAGGGTGTTCTTAGTGCAAAGGAGCACTGGTTATCTACAACAAGGGGTTAGAGTTCTGTTTTGGATATATAGCTGCAGTGGTGCAGACTGTTTATCAAGATTATTTGTGGTTTCAAGTAGTTTGTGATAGATTGCCTCAGGTGAGGATGATATGTCAGACGAGATGTTGTGACATTTCTTTACTGGTTAAGTTCTAAGTGAACTTATCAGATTATTCTAATTATGTCATTAGTGTCAATGGATTGAAAGCGGTTCAAGTATCTTGGGAGTCTCTGTTGCTGTCTGATGGAAAGTTCGATGGAAGCATTCTGTAGTGATCAAGTCTGCTAATTCTAGATTAAGGGATTGATTTAGAATAAACAGAAGAATGGTGTAATTGTAGTTCTGTTTGTGTGGACCATAAATCTGACAAAATCAGGTTAGGTATCAGGACACTGTTCAGAAGCGGTTCCAAGGACAAGTCAGAAAAAGTGGAATCTTTCAAAACTAACTTAACCAGCAGTTATTGCACTCATTGACTAGTCTTTTGTTTCTTTCAAAAGGAATGGCTTTACCTATGTGAATTCTTCAATATTTAAGGAGGATCGTGCTAGAACATCTTTTAAGTTGAGGGCAAATGGGTTTTGTCTGTGTTTGGGTAAGCACAATCTAGGTATGGGTCTGCATGGGCCATTTTTGCCTACTTTTGGCTAAAAAGGGGGAGAATGGCGTCTTGCCTATTGTTGAGAGGTGTACGTGCATCTGGGCTACTGACCTGAAAAAAATGTCCCAATATCTCAAAGGATGTTCTAACGTTTAGGTAGTTTTAACATCTTGGGAATTGTGTTTTGTGATCAGAGTTAGGAAGCAAGTATGTATTTGGTGTCACAAGGGAATGAAGAAGTTATCTTCTCCATCCTTCCACTGCATGTACCATAAAGCTGAAGAATGTTTTAGCCAAATTTTGTCAAAAGGGGGGAGATTGAAAGCTCCAATGGTTTGACTAAATTTTGGAAAAACATATTGTTGGAAGAGATGTTCCAACATGAAGATTTATGCCCCAGACAAGAGATGTCGAATGAAATGTCACAGCATAAAGATTCGACATCATGACTGTCACAACAGATTTGTTTTAAATCTGTTCCAAGATTCAAGGTGGTATTGGCAGTGGATTAAGGAATAAAGATATGAAGCCTATCGCAGCAGAAGACTATAAAAGAGGACCAAAACCTAATGCAGAAGAGGGAGAGACAACGACATAGGCTTAGGAATCCTATTTTGTAAAGTAGGGTTTAGGTTTTAAGAGTCATAGGTTTCTCTTGTAAGTCTCCCTCTGTATCATTTGATACATTGTGGTAGACATAAGTACTTGTACAAATTCAAAAACCTGTAGGTAATGAATCGTGTATTGTTCTTGGATGAAGCTTTTAAGCAAATCCAAGTTAACTTGTTAGTCAAGGATGCTTGACTGAACTTTGTATTGAAAGTGGTGTCTTTCAATAGGATGATGCAGTTATGGTGTAGTAACTATTAGATAATCACAGGTCGTGATTTAAGGAATGAGATGGGTTTCTCTTATCTAGGATATAGTTCTTAGATAAAGTCTTCATTGGGTAGTGATAGGGAAACGTGGGTGTTTACTGTAAACCTGAGGTTGTTTACATAAAACTATACTACTGATAGTGGATTCTTCTTCCTGGATTGGTATCCCCCAGATGTAGGTGATTTGCACCGAACTGGGTTATCATATTTTGTGTTATTTATCATTCTGCAATTTACAGTTTAGTTTTGATTGACATGTTGGAACAGATGTCAAAACATCTGTGTTTCTGCAGTTACTGATATTTTGGATATCAGTCTGCTATTCTGTTTCTTGTTTAATAATTATGCAGAATAATGTCTTGACATGTGTTAGGACATCTGTTATCTGTTATGACATAATTTCATGAAGGAAACAAAGTAGCAAGAAGTGCTATGACAAATCAACAAAAGAAGGATTACAAGAATCATCATAAGGTTAGAACGATATTGCTTAATGCTATCTCTTATACTGAGTATGAGAAGATAACAAACAGAGATACTACTAACTCTATTTTTTATTCTCTAAGGATGACTCATGAAGGGAATGCTCAAGTAAAGGAGATAAATGCTTTGGCCTTAATCCAGAAATATGAGGCATTTAGAATGGAAGATGATGAAACTGTTGAGACTATGTTCTCAAGATTTCATATGCTTGTCGCAGGCCTCAAGGTTTTGGACAAAGGGTATTCTACGGGTGACCATTTCAAGAAAATATCAGAAGTCTTCCTAAAAAATGGAGACATATGGTAACTGCCTTGAAACTGTCAAAGGATTTGAACAATATTAGTCTTTAAGAGCTTGTTAGTTATTTGAGAAGTCACGAGATAGAACTCGAGGAAGAAAAACCTCATAAGCGAGGTAAATTTGTTTCCTTGAAGTCTAAGCATGAGAAGACAAGGCCTTATCAAGCTGAGGAAGAATCAGAAGATTCTGATGAAGACTTAGAAGATGATGATGAGCTATCATTGATTTCCAAGAGGGTTAACAGACTCTGAAGGCACATGCATAATGGTCAAGGGAAGTTTAGAGGAGCTAGGAGGGCTGTTGGTTGTTCTGATTCTTCGTTTGGACAAAAGAAGCAAGATTCTAGTAAAGAGGTTATCTGCTATGAGTGCAAAGAGTCAGGTCACTATAAGAATGAATGTCCTAAGCTGAAGAAAGATAAAAGGCCTAAGAAAAAGTTTTCTAAAGGCAATAAGGGGCTTATGACTACATGGAACGACTCAGAATCAGAAGAAGAAGATTTTAAATAGGAGTATGACAATGTTGCATTAATGGCAACTACAATTGATCCTGGAGGTTTTAAAGAACCAGAAGACAAGGTGTTGTCAGAGCCAGAATCAGACTCCGATTCTGAAGAGGTACTTTATAAACTATCTCGTTGTAATTTAGAGTCATGTCTCTCTAAAATGCTGGAAAAGTACCAAAGTCTTCAGAGTAGGTACAAGAACCTTAAACAAGTTAAAGTAGTTGCTTCTGAAACTCGTAGTGAGCTTGAAAAGGATATTTCTTCCCTAAATGAAAAGATTTTTTCTTTAGAAAGTAACAACTATGCTTTGAAAAGCAAAATTTCAAAATTGGAGCAAGAAACAGCCTCAGAAGCTTCTGGTACTGGTTGCGTTATCACATGTGACAGATCATTCCAGTACTTTATGGCTAAAAACATAGATAAAAGCAAAATGGCTTCCATGATATATGAAGTTAGCAGAAATGGAAAGAAAGGTCTAGGTTGTACAGAAACTTTAAAACCTGATGAAAGTCATAAGGTAAAACCGAAACCTCTTTATGAGCATTTCGTGCCTAGTGGCACTGAGCTTGACTGTTTTGCATAGACATAGAAACCTTCACACACACAAAACTCAGTTCTGAAACCTAAGTGTCATGCACAAATTCCACTTGATTATCCTACTGCACAAAAACCCAAGGTAGTAAAAAACTCTGGGAGAACTAACAAAAGAGGACCAAAAAAGTGGGTACCTAAGGATAAGATCATTTATGTTGCAGACATTCTTAGCAACTTAGTTGAGACACCAATCACAGTACCTGGACAATGGATGCTCGCGACCCATGATGGGCAGAAGGCATTTGTTCCAAGATTTGGAACTTAAGCCTGGAGGCTTCATTGGTTTCGGAGGAAACCAGAAAAGAAAGATCATTAGCTCTGGAACTATTGGTAATTATAAACTCCCTTCTATTACTAATGTTCTTTTGGTCGATGGTTTGATGCATAACTTATTGTCTATCAGCTAGTTTAGTGACAATGGTTATGATATCATTTTTAATCAAAAGTCCTGTAAGGCTGTCAGTCAGAAAGATGGCACATTACTTTTTAACGGAAATAGGAAGAACAACATTTATAAGATCTGACTTTCTTATCTTGAGGATCAAAATGTAAGATGCTTATTGTATGTTAATGAGGAGCAAAGGGTATGGCATAGACGTTTGGGCCATGTTAGCATGAGAAGGATTTCTTAGCTAAGTAATCTTGGATTATTCAAAAGCTTACCCAACCTGAAGTTCGCTTCAAATGCTCTTTGTGAAGCATGTCAGAAAGGAAATTTTTCCAAGACTTCTTTCAAAGCCAAAAAAGTTGTTTCTACTTCCAGGCCATTAGAGCTTCTTCACACTGATTTGTTTCGGCCAGTGAAAATTGCCTCCATCAGTGGTAAGAAGTATGGATTGGTCATTATTTATGACTATAGTCGTTAGACATGGGTAAAGTTCTTGAAACACGTGGATGAGTCACATTCTGTGTTCTTTACCTTTTGGTCACAAGTGCAAATAGAGATGGGATGCAAAATAGTCAGAGCTAGAAGTGATCATGGTGGTGAAATTGAAAATAAGCATTTTGAGAACATTTGTTATGCTTATGGCATTTCCCATTATTTCTTCTGCCCTAGAACTCCACAGCAGAATGAGATTATAGAAAGGAAGAATAAGACTTTGCAAGAGATGTCCCACATCGTGATCCAAGAGACTGATATTGCTAAGCATTTCTGGGCGAAGGCAGTTAACACAGCGTGTTATATTCAGAACAAGATTTCTATTAGACCTACTCTGGGTAAGACTCCTTATGAATCATGGAAGAATAGAAAGCCTAACATTTCTTATTTCCATCCTTTTGGTTGTGATTGATTTATGTTGAACGCTAAAGAGAATCTTGGCAAGTTTGATTCTAAGGTACAAAAGTGTTTATTGTTAGGATATCCTGAACGCTCAAAAGGCTACAAAATCTTTAACAGTGAAACACAAATCGTTGAGGAGCCAGTTCATGTTAGATTCAATGATAAGTTTGACCTTGAAAAGTCAAAGCTAGTTGAGAAACTTGCAAATATGAAGATCATTTTCTCAGAATCCAAGGATAAAGATTCTAGAGCAGACTCGGAAGGCAGAGCTAAGAACGCTGAAGCAAAAGACTCATAAACGACTCAACTAAAAGCTATTATTGGTTTATCTCATCGGAAGAAGAGTAGACCAATAACTTCTCATTCTGAAGAATTGATTCTGAGAGATAAAGACTCGCCAGTCAGAACTAGATATTCGTTAAAACCTTCTGAAGAAACTCTTATGGGTTTGGTATCTTTGATAGAGCCCACATATATTGATGAAGCTCTTCTGGATAATGAATGGATTCTGGCTATGCAAGAAGAACTGAATTAATTTACCAGAAATGGCGTTTGGGATCTGTTGCGGTGAGAATCGGATAACAAGATATTAATTAACTTGCATCGCATTCTTTAAATTCACAACCGACTTTGATTTATCCAAAGGAAAGGTTCAAGATCGAGAAAAACCTAAAGGGGGAGATCTAAGGTTCGGGGGTTGGTTATGCCTAGGGAAGGTATTAGCACCCTAAACGTCCATAGTACTCTACGGGAACCTTTTGTTTTAACTTGTTATATCTTACTCGCTTGCTAAGGGTGCTATGCTAAAGGTTGAAACCCTAGGGGTTTATTTCTAAGTATACTCGACAAAGCATCGCACTTTGCGCCTACGTATCCTTACGGGAGTGGAATCAGAGTATCCGTAGTTCACCGATCTAAGGGTGAAGGAATAGGAACCATTGACTATGGCCAAAGTTCCAAGGGGAAAATGAGTATAAGCTCATTTTAGAGTTCACGATAACTCTCTAAGTCTATGTTATAGGGGAAAGTGAGTTCTCATGATGATGAGAATCACATGGAGTTTAAGAACTCCAACCTACTTCTAAGTAATGATTTCATTGGCTCATGATAGCCAAGAAATAAGGGTGAACCTAGAAGGGTAAGGTGAGATGACTTTGAGAGTCAATTTAAGGTGTTTTCCCTTTGGAATGGGGGAAAAGATAACAGTTATAAAAATCCTAAAAGATAACAAGTTATAATTTAAATATGATGATGCAAGAAGACATGGATAAGATAATGATATGAAATGAAGTTGTGAAATCATACAAAGTAGAATCATATATGTTAGACAAAGATCAAGCATGATAGATAGACATAACATGGCATGATGAATAAGAAAGTGTAACAAAACCCTAATAAACATTTATGATCTAACCATGCATAAAGGCCTCAAAAATTAATATTTTCACTAATTTCTTTTTACATTTGAAAAATAGATTCAATAAGGTGAACATAGCAAAAAGAAGAGAAGGAAAAGGATAAAAATTAAACAAGTTATGATATTTTGAAGATTGAAGCACAAACTTGAAAAATGACAAAATTAATAAGTGATAAAAAATTTAGGAAATGGCATTTCTAGGACTTGAACTCAGGTCATTGCGCATACAACCTAAAACCATTACCACCAGGCCAACGCGCGCAGTTAACATATAATGAAAACACAAATATATATTTTAAAACAAGCGAAATTCAACAAAATGAATAAAAGACTGGGGCGAGGGGATTCGAACCCCAGTCCTTGGCATGGATAACACTTATAACCCTCCTCCTGGACCAGCGGTGCTACGCTCTCATCCAAACATAACATAACTCAAAAACTATATAAGACAAAAGGCTTCCTAAATACCCAATTAACCAAAAACATGTGCGCGCATCCTTGCTCATCTAATTTCAAATTCTCACTTGCCCAACCATATTCACGTGATCATAACTCAGCCAAAACTCAACCAAAATTAACAAAGTAAGGGTCTAAAATATTCGGCAAAGAACAAGGAATACAAAGGTATCCTTCACTTACACTAAAACCTAATACACGATGCACACACATGCTGACAAATGGGAGGTGTCAAGAAACTTAAGAACAAGCAAAGAAAATGTTACAACATCATAGCAAAAGGGTTGAAAACATTTCTGATTTAAACATGCTCTCAGAAATTCATAAAGCAACAAGACCTCAAATAAGGTACACAACATACTTTAAGAATCATGACTTAATTATATGATTTCAACAATTAAGAGTAACCAACATGATCATGTTAAGGTTCAAAATCAGAATACTATGCCAACTGGTTTCAAGGTTTAGCAAGACACATAATGAAAGAGCAGAGTAAACACATAAGTACATATGAACATTTACCCTATCCTAAGTGCAAAACAGAATCATCAAAACACTCACTTCATGAATTTTAAGTACAATTTGTTTACAATCAAAGTGACAGCAAACTACCAGGTTCAACAGAAAACAAACATTGCCAAGTTAATATTAAAGAGCAAAACCAGGGCATAATTTCAACAAACCAAAGACACATCAGTTACCATGTGTCAGAAAGCACATAGTCATAAAACCCTTCAAAAACAAACTGTCAAAAGAAGAAGCATAACCAACTGATCAGGTGCAAACCAACAAATGACTTGTAGCATGAAAACAGATCTCTAATTGTGGTGTAAGTGTGTGGTCAGTGGAAAGGATCATTGGCCAAAGTGATTGTACTATAGCAGTCAACAAACTTAACAAAAGAAAGGAATTCAATCAGTCATGAACACATACACACATATTGAAAGAAAACAGGTCAGGTCATCATACAAAACTGTTAACATATTTGCCAAAGATCTAAGCACACATGATTTAGATGCATAACAGTTGACAGACCAGCAACTCATGACACATTGTATGTGTATATCAAGATGTGTACAAGCATGAATAGATAAACAAAGGCATAAGTTCATGGTATAGCAGAGACACATCAAGAAACATGGTCATAGAAAGGATTAAAGTCTGTCAAAGTAGCAGTTTAAAGCACAAGGTCAGGTTATGATTCTCAGCAGAGTTAGAAAACAGGACTATGATCAAGCAATTTCAACAACACAAACTTGGCATAATGAGAACAATCTTATAGGCATAGTCAAAATATGCACATTAAAAGGACAATGAGGTAAGATTATATTAGTTCACTCAAACATCAGGACAAAACTAAAGACCATTTCAGCAAGTCAATCAACATGAACAAGAGAGCATTTATAGCTTTAACAAACAAAGGAGCAAACACATATAGGCAAGAATAGGATAAGCTACAAGACAATATAACATTCAAATTCAAACAAGTGGTAGCATTCAGAGATAGGCAGTGGCATAAATTTTGTAAAAAAACCAAATTGGGACAATAGTCAAACAAGTACCTCCATCAAACACATAGGTATGTAGTAAAGGCATCACAAGGGCATAGTCTCTGAGGTTAAAAACTTTGACAGAATGATTTTTATCATGCGCAAAATGAAAATGTCAAACATAAACAAGGTGAAATGGCAAGTTGTGGACCAATGTGGCACATGACAATAGTAATATCAGGGCAGGACATACAAGTTCATCATTCAAACTTCCAGCATATATGGCCACAAAAAACAATCCCACAGGGGGGAATACAAATTAATGACCAGCAGTTCACACAATTTATCCTTAAGCATATGATCAAACAACAAAGTCAGCAATGCATATCAGCTGTGAATAAAACCATCAATATTATAACATCCATAAGGGCAAAGTTAAAACCAAACTGAGGATATGAGCATGCCTCTATACTAGTGACAGGAAAAGACATACATGCCATTTATACAAGAATCATTCGACAACCTCAACAATCATTACAACAGCAAACACGATAAATAAGCTCAAATGTCCTACAACCCAAGAATACACCAGAACTTCAAAAAGGGAATCAAGGTTCATGAGTTTTGTCACATCACATTTAGGTACATATGAAAATAGGTCAACAGAATCAAACATCAAACTTGACAGTTTAAACCACAATAAGAACTTATGATTGCAACCAAGTAATGGTCAGAACAGAGATATTGTAACTCAAACACCAACATACATGTACAACACACCAATGAAGAACAACATTTACTTTATAAATTCAACCATAACAACCTATTTAAGCATGTATTCAGGCTGACACAAGAACAATGAAATGCATATGGCCGGGATTACATGAAATGAGCACTATTAGCGAAAGGATAAGAACACAATACCAAGTGGAATAAAGTCCACTGTCTTCAGGTGTGATGAATGCCTTCTCTTCCAGGAACAAACTCTAATGCCAACCTCCAAATTGCTAGCCCGAAACTCTTGTGGAACTTCAGAGAAATTTAAAATGTTTTGAAAGAGTTGTTGATGATTTGAGATATGGAGACGAGTCCCTTTTATAGGCAGAAAATAAGGGGTTGGGTGAGTCCAAATATCAAACACTTGGAGTGCTGAGTGAGAATTGGAGCCAACGTCTCTTTTGAATTTCAAATGTTGGTCTAAATCTTGGAGACAAATCCGCTGCAACATCTCAGAATTAACAGGGCCAATTCACAACTTTGTGTATTGCTTCAGAACACCTTACTTGATGTCATATGGAGAGATAACAAATGAGGTAAATGTTGGGGATGTCGTGGAGAGGTTCGCAGGTGGTAACAGGTTGAATGCTTAAACTAGTAAACCTTCAGAACCAATCTTTATGAATCAGCCAGTTAAGAGCTCAAAGTGGAATTGCTTCTTGGAGAATCCAATTTGAACGGATTGCGCGCCAAGGATTGAATTGAAACGGGCTCCCTAAGTGAATTGACGTGTTCATGCTTTGGATTTCCTCCTTCCAATCTAAAGATCGTGAGCAAGAACAAAGAAGACGAACAATTTGGTTAATTTGTTTTGCTTGGTGCCACATGTCATTTCTCCATTCGTTGGTAATTAGGTTGAAAAGTCAACACCACTAATGCTTGATTCCTATTGGTCATTGGCAATGAAAATAAAATCCAAATAGTTTGCAACATATTCCATTCCTTTTGGTCACGATAGGCTCACCAGTTTGGGCTTAAGAAAATAAGAATGGTTTTGTATTCTTGTTGTAAACAAAGGTTATTAGGAAAAATAAATAATAATGGATAATTTGGCAATAGATCAGGATTAGATGTGGTTTAGGAGAATTAAATTGAACAAATTGAATAAAATTAGTTAAATGAAAAAAGGTTAGTGAGATAGGTTTAGAAAATGAAGGTGACAATTGAGGGTTGATAAAGTGGGTAGAAATTTGGTCATGGTGGGGTTAGGGTTATGGAGGCATCTCTTAGAGACTTGCTTGATTCAATGCTCCACCCAAAAAAACCTTGATCAATCACTCCTTGAATCTTCTCAAGATAAACCTGATAAAAAGAAACAAACACAAACAAAAAGCTGATAAAAAGGGTTAGCCATGCAGCATGATTGACCTAAAATGACATGCAGGAGATCAATGGATCTAAGGGAAAAATTTGGGGTACAACAGTTGCCCTTATTTAAATATCTTCACCGGATGGCACGAGGAACGATGATCCTCGGGACGTTAAGGTGAAAGGTATTTAAATATAGCAAACCGAAAATTTTGCCCTTAAATACAAAAATGTGCAATGCTACTAATATGATGATATGATGCCATGAAAGATGCAAAAAAAAAGCAGACAAAATAGGACACCAAAGAAAGAAAAGGCCACCAAACACAGAGGAAAGCTTCACTGGGGAAGCAGAGAAGGTTAGTATCCACGAGGAAGAGACTCCTCGGGGAAGCAGGCTAACCAACAAAAGAGACTCACTGGGGGAGACTCCGAGGAAACACCGGGGATAGAAAACAAAAGGGACTCTCCACTGGGGAAAGATCCAGGGAGATGGACGATAAGTTCAAATATGACCGGACGACACTGGGAAAAAGGCACAATCTTACTGGGCATGAAACAAGAAAGAAGACACGATCTCCGCTGGAGATCAGTTGAAATAAAAGGATAGACATCCGAAGAAAGATTTTCTGGGGATTTCTTATGCTGGAGAGTTCAAACGGGATCTTCGAGAAAAACCAGAAAAGACAGGGACGAACTCTGCGCGCCAGATAAAAACACCTGGAATTCAAAAGGTAATAAGGCTAACGAGCCAAGAAAGGACTCTGGTATTCACAAGAGTTAGTTGAAATAACGAACAATTGCTTTATCAGTGTGAGCTGGATTGGTAATCTAGGTTTAGGTTCATATTTGACCAGATTTAAGCAATACAGGTTCACGATAACCTGAGATAAGCAAACGGTTCACGATAACCGAAAAAGAACAACTGGTTCATGATAACCAGAAATACAAATTCACGATAATCTGATTTCAAACAAAGCGATTCAAGATAACCGGAAATAAATAACAAATGGTTCACGATAACCAGAAATACAGATTCATGATAATCTGATTTCAAGCAAAGCGGTTCCCGATAACCGAAAATGCAGATTCACGATAATCTGATTTCAAGCAAAGTGGTTCACGATAACCGGAAATACAGATTCATGATAATCTGATTTCAAGCAAAGCGGTTCACGATAACCGGAAATACAGATTCATGATAATCTGATTTCAAGCAAAGCGGTTCACGATAATCAGAAATAAATAACGTTAGTGGTTACTGAAATGTTAGGTATCCAAATGAGGTGATATAGGTGATGACAGGTCACAGGTTAGACTTCCTGGGGAATACTGCACAAATGGTCAAAACCTGGCGCACAAAGGCAAAGAAACCGGACACACGCAAAACAAAGACAAAGACCCAAGGACCCACCAAAAGGGAAAGAAAAACAAAACAAAACCATGCACACAAGACACCCAAATGCAAATATGCTCAATGCTATGGTATGATTCGAATGCTCAATGATATGCAAGAGACGACAGACCGGAGAAGGCCAAAAAGGAAAACACCGTGTCAACTACGAAGAATCACACTGAAATCTGAGCAGATAGTCAGTCTTCAAAGTCAATCATGGGAACATCCCTAATTTACTGGAGAAACAAATTTTCTTCAAACATCTTGCATAGATATCAGTGGCGCCCTTAGTAGTTAGCCATTGTTAAAGCGTTTAAGTTAGGGAGACATTGCCCATCTTCTTTAGAGCTCAAAATTTTTTCAAAACATTCCGCTTTTAAAATCATTATTAATAAATAAGTGAAGTTTTGCATAACAATGAAAAATATCAGAGTAATGATAAATATCAAACAAAGAAGTGGCTCAAAAAACTGATTGCATTGGAATGGTAACTTGCCAATAGCGAAGTTCCATAGATCATTACAATTGAAAAATGGCAAAAGGAAAGGATTACATCATATTCAATGACCTACTCCCTATTGACTAAAATTCTAGAATTCTTTTCAAGCATAATATTTTCGTACAGAGTCAGCATTCACGGGGTGTGTGAGCTGTTCACCATCCATTGTTGCGAGGAATAAAGAACCCCCTGAAAATACAGTCTTTACCACAAATGGACCTTCGTAATTAGGCACCCACTTTCCACGAGCATCCCTTTGAGATGGCAGAATCTTCTTGAGTACAAGCTCTCCTTCTCGAAATTCCCGGACACGGACCTTCTTGTCGAACGCCCTCTTCACTCTTTTCTGATACAGATGACCATGACACATAGTAGTCAGCCGCTTCTCGTCAATGAGGTTCAGTTGGTCATATCTCTCTCTAACCTATTCAGCTTCGTCAAGATTAGTTTCCATCAGGATTCTCAGAGATGGTATTTCCACTTCAATGGGGAGTACTGCATCCATTCCATATACTAGAGAAAAAGGGGTTGCCCCTGTCGAGGTTCGAACCAAAGTTCTGTATCCGTGTAGAGCAAACGGTAACATCTCGTGCTAATCCTTATAAGTCTTGACCATTTTCTGCAGGATTTTCTTGATGTTTTTGTTGGCAGCCTCGACAGCTCCATTCATCTTGGGACGGTAAGGTGAGGAATTGTGATGCTCATTCTTGAAACTATCACATAACTCTTTCATCGTCTTGTTGTTCAGATTTGTTCCGTTGTCAGTGATGATCCTGTTGGGAATTCCATAACGACAAATGATGTTATTCTTGATGAAACGAGCAACCACTTGCTTAGTCACATTGGCAAAGGAAGCAGCTTCAACCCATTTAGTGAAATAGTCAATGGCCACTAAAATGAAACGATGACCATTGGAAGCTTTGACTCAATAGCTCCAATCATGTCAATGCCCCACATGGAGAAAGGCCAAGGGGACGACAACACATTCAACAAAGTAGAAGGAACATTCATTTTATCTGCGTAGATCTGGCACTTATGGCATTTCCTGGCGTATTGGATGCAATCAGCTTCCATAGTTAACCAATAATACCCAGCCCTCAAAATTTTCTTAACCATGGCATGTCCGTTGGTGTGAGTGCCAAAGGCTCCTTCGTGAATGTCGTGAATCAATAGGTCTGCTTCTCGCCTATCAACACATCTTAGCAGGACCATATCATGATTCCTCTTGTAAAGCACATTGTTACTGAGAAAGAATTTGGATGACAATCTTCGCAAAGTCTTCTTATCAAGATTGGAAGCATTGGCAGGGTATTCCCGAGTTTTCAGATAATTCGTGATGTCGTGAAACCAAGGTTTTCCATCCACCTCTTCTTCAATTGCCTGGCAATAAGCGGGCCCGGTCTTGCGCTCGATACTGATGAGAGGTGCTTCATTGTGAATCCTGACTTGCCACATTAAAGCTAACATAGATAGGGAATCAGCCATGTGATTTTTAGCATGAGGTATATGACGAAAAGTGATCTCATCAAAACACTTAATCAATTCCATAATGTAAGCATGGTATGGAATGAGCTTTTCATCTTTGGTTTCCCATTCACCCTTGACTTGATAAATGACCAAAGCAGAATCACCCATAACTTCAAGAACATTGATTCCAAGATCAATAGCAGCCTCTAGACCTAAAATACATGCTCCGTATTCAGCAATATTGTTTGTGCATTCAAAGTCCAACCTTGCTGTGAAATGAGTATAACCACCATCGGGGTTTATCAACACAACACCTACGCCATGTCCTTTGAAATTGGAAGAACCGTCAAACATCATCTTCCATTTATAATTGGTCTCAAAATTCTTATCAGGGCCAGACCCTTCACAATCTTTCACTACCATAATGTCTTCATCTGGGAAGTCAAACTTGAGCGGTTCATAATCTTCAACAGGCTGATCTGCGAGGTATTCTGATAATACACTCCCTTTAATAGCCTTCTGAGGTACATATTGGATATCATATTCTGACAATAGCATATGCCAACGGGCAAGTCTTCCTGTTTGAGCAGGTTTCTCAAAGATGTACTTTATTGGATCCATTTTCGAGATCAACAAAGTAGTGTGGCATATCAGATACTGCCTCAAACGTTTAGCGGTCCATGCTAAGGCACAACAGGTTTTCTCAAGTAAGGAATAACGACTTTCACTACCAATGAACTTCTTACTCAAGTAATAAATGGCATGCTCTTTGCGACCGATTTCATCACGTTGGCCCAATACACAACCCATGGATCCCTCTAGAACAATCATATACATAATGAGAGGTCTTCCAGGAACAGGAGGAATCAGAATAGGTGGTTCCTGCAAATAGATTTTGAGCTTCTTAAAGGCCTATTGGCAATCAGCATTCCACTCTACAGTCTGATCTTTACGGAGCAGTTTGAAGATCGGTTCACAAATTGGAGTCATGTTGGAGATATATCTGGATATGTAGTTCAAACGACCCAGAAATCCTCTCACTTGTGATTCCGTTTGTGGAGCTGGCATTTCTTGAATTGCTCTTACCTTGTCGGGATCTACTTCGATTCCTTTTTGGCTGACGATAAAACCGAGCAACTTCCCTGATCTGACACCAAAGGTACATTTGGCTGGATTCAACTTCAATTGATACTTTCGGAGTCTCTTAAACAGCTTCAAAAGATGATCCAAATGTTCTTCCTCGCTTCGGGATTTAGCAATCATGTCATCCACGTACACTTCAATTTCCTTGTGGATCTGTCATACTCCAAATTTGTCCTACCTGTATTTAATTTCCATCTGCTAACCATTTTCAGAAAAATCCAAAAAATATGTTCATCCCTCTTTTGTTTTTATCCTTTTTTTAAGTCATATCTAGTTTTTAACCATTATCCATCCATATCCAATTATCCATCCATATCCATTTATTTATCCATAATCTAAATATCCATTTATACCCATTTTATTATCTTTTCCACTTTAATACCCACATTTAACTTTTTATTTATTTATTTTTATTTCAATTTAGTTTTTCAAGCATAATTTATAGATTTAATTTTATTAGAACTTTATGTTTTATTAGATCTTTAATTCATTTAGAACTTTATATTTAAATTTTAATTAAATTTAATCTTATAGCTTTATTTGTTATTTATATATTTTATTATTTTTTATTACCATTTATTATTCCATGATTTTCTATTACTATCACCATTATTAGTATGTTATTATCATTTATATATATTATTATTTCTAATTATTATCATTTATTGTTATTATGGTCATTATTATTTATTTCATTATCATTATTATTATATTATATTTTTTATTTTGTTTATTCATTTATTTTTTATTACTATTATTATTATTTGTATTAATATTATTATTATTATTATTATTATTTCATCATTTTACTATTCGTTATTTATTTATTTCATTGTTATCATTTTTTATTTCATTTTTATTATTTGTATCATTTTATTTTCGTTATTTTTTTTTTTTTTTTAATATTTCATTTTTTTTATTACTCTTATCTTTTTACTATTTTATTTTTATTAATTTTACTATTTCTTTTTTTATTATTTTTATTATTTCATTTTCATTTTTATTATTTGTATCATTTCATTATTAATATTATATTATCTTATTATTATTATTATTATTTATTTTATTATTATTATTACTAATATTTCCAACCCAATATTGTATCCAATTTGAACCTTTGACCAAAAGGTCTGCACAATACTCCAAGCTCCAAGACAAGACTGCAACAACCGGTCTGAATCTGAACGTAGCGTACACTTTGCCAAAAACTTGTTAACTGCAGCAAACCTACAAGCCTGACTAATAAAGCCTGTGACCACATTTCTGGTGTGTATCCTGCAACATTAAAATAATTCCACAGACTGGTCAACAACACAACAAGCCAAAATACTACAAACCTGCAAAAATCAGTTGAAAATAACTCATCACAATCAATAGGACAAAATTGTTATATTCAATCGACAAAATTTGTTTTCAGATAAAAGGAAGAAGGGGAGATACAAAATCACGGCAGCTCAGAATCTTAACCTCGAAGCACCCTTTGATCGTGCGAATCTCACCCTCAAATTTCTTCTCCACTTTCCATTAAAAACAATCTTCTCTTAACCCTTCCGAACCTCCTCAAAATCCCTATTCATCTTCCTCCCTAACAATCATCTTCAACAACAATAACCACCAAATTTTCAACTCACTCATACCTCTTTCTTCTCTTCTTTCCCAAACCGCAACAACAACACTAACTTCCTTCTCCGAAACGAACAACCCAATGCTCATCTTTCTCAACCCCAAAACGTAATACTCTCCTTCAACCCACCAACAACTTTCAAATCATTCCAAACCCACAAACTTATAAATCCAGATCGAAAGAGGAGAGAGAGATCGAAAACTTATAAAAGGGAAATCGAACCTAGAAAGAGATCGAACGAGTGAGAAGGTCGGAAGCCATATCTTTGATTCTATGCTGCGCATTTTTTTTTCTTTTCATTTTTTCGTTTTGTAAGATGTCGGTTACTTTTGAAACTATGGCTTTGAGGAAACCATGTTTGGGTTCCCCTTTTGCTTTCATCGTGTGTTAAGGATGTAGGAACTAAGGCCAGTTTATTTTCCTGTGCCTTTTCTTTTAATTATTATTTTTTTTGCTGACCGTGATTTTGCTTTAGGATGAATGGGCTTAAGAGCCCATGATGATTGTCTTTAGTTTTTTTTTCTTTTAGTTTAGGGTTTTAAATTCTTGTTAATACATTACACTTTTAAATTAATCTTATTAGTGCTTAATATGTTAGATGTCCTTAATTAATTTCTTTCCAATGCTATTTTATGGGCCAATGATAAGATAAAACTCTTGATTTGTTGATTTTCTCTAATAAATCCAAATCTTGATTTATATGAGGCCTATCCCTTTTTTTTATTTTGATTTTCATTTATATTCATTTGTATTCACCATTCATTTACTTTTATTTCAAGTTATTTATCACTTTATTTAGATTTTATTTCATTTTTAGCATTTTTATTCATTTTGGTCAATGAAAACCAAAATATCAAGATTTATCAAATTTTTGATTTTAAATCTTGATAAAGGTGAGACCTTTATTATTTTTATTGTCATTTTCAATTTTTATTTCATTTTATTATTTATTCATTATTTTTTATCTATTTTGGGTCAATGAAAGTAAAAAAATCCGATTATCGATTTATCGATTAAATCGAGATTAAGACGAGACCAATTTTACTTTATGTCATATTATTACCTTGTTCATATTATCTTGGTTATTATTATTCATATTTTCCATATTCATATTATCCATACTCATATTTATTTATCTAACCTTTTTTTTTTTCATTTGTTCACACCTTAATCGAAAAAACACTAAAAATATCGAAACCTAAAAAACAAATGAACGGACTGTGGTTATGATCATTTGCTCGACGCGCATTCAAGGCTTAGTTTAGGACACTTTGCACACACACGGCTTCCTCTTGAGCTACCTTACAATGAGACCATTTATTTCTGTCAACACTTGTAATTTACATGTACCCCTTCCCCATTCCGATGTACGCATTTAATTTTCTTTTGATTGTGGTTTGTTTACTAGGAGCACCCCTAGGGACTAGCATAGACAACCCGTTTTCAAACCAAAACCTCGATTCGTCGTCGAGACATTTTTCAAGCAACCCATTTTTAAACTAATACTCGATTCGTCGTCGAGCCATTTTTAAACAAACCTCTTTTCAAACCAAAAACTCGATTCGTCGTCGAGCCATTTTCAAAACAAACCCTCGATTCGTCGTCGAGTCTTTTTTCCAATCAAACTCTTTTCATAACAAATAAACCCGTGATCCAACGTCGAGCGGATTTTCATAATCAAAGTTCAAAAACAACTAATAATTATCATAACTCTTTAAGGTGAAAAATGGGGGTTCAAATCTTTGATCTTCCTTCGATTGTTTGGGTGCGAGTTCTCTTACTCGTGTGTGAGCAGTTGACGCCTCTTCTTTTAACAAATCAAATCCTTTTCAAATCAACCAAGTGTAATACCCCAAATTTTGATCACTTAGATTTCCCATCATTGTGAAAATCATCATCACAATATGGATGAACCATCATGCTTCATTAGCCTCCCCAAAGATGGGTGAGCATCCACTACAATCAAAATTAGGGTTTCAAGCCCTCTCTGAGTGCTTAGACAAAGGATCAATCAAGAAATGACATGATCTTCAACTTGTCTAATCTCTCAAACATCCACAATGGATCAAAAAGGACTCCCACTTCAAGGATTAAGCACAAGGTTGCTCCCTTCTAGGTGGATCAAGTCTCAAGATCGACAGTGTCACTAAATTAGGGTTTTGGTCGACCAGGGCCTCCAGATGGGAAATTTTCATCTGGGCACAAGGCAATGATCCAAAATATAACCTAATATACTTCATGGAACCTCATGAACCCATGCATCAAGTCAATTTTGCCTCAGGGGATGCATTCATCAAAAATCAGGAATTAGGGTTTCTTGACCTAATTCACCCCTAAGTTGACCTTTGGGACAAACCATGAGCCAAGACCTCAAGAGATGATTTGAGGGTCTCTAATATACCATATTGATCCATTTGAAACAATGGATTGATCCAAGAAGCTTGATCAACAAGTCTCATTTTCATCTGCACCACAATTAGGGTTTTAAGGGAAAAGTCAACTGTAACTTTGACTTTTGACCAAGACATGCTCCCAAACCCTAATACATGATTGAATATACCCTATGACACCCATGGAACATGTCCATCAAGTTTGATTTAGGTCAAGGACATGATTTCCTGAAGAATTGCACAGTTTGGAATTCATCTGATAAAAAGTCAACTGTGCACAAAAGTCAACTTTGACTTTTTGAGATTTTTCACCAAAATGGATTTTTAACCCTAAAATGATGTTAATGTATGATTTGAATCATCATTCATCAAGAAAAATCAAGAAAAGTGAGATAACTTGTAAAAGGGGTAACCATAAAACTTAGAAATTTTTCTAAGTTAAAAATAAAGTGGCAAAGGTACCAACTTTGGAGGACCATAACTCCTAAACCACAAGGCCATTTTTTCTCATCCAAAGATGGATTTGTAGCCCTCATTATCACCTACAAAAACTTCAACTATAAGTCATTCCAATTCATTAAGGATTTTGAGTTATGGAGTGATCAAAGTGGCTGAAAAGTGAAAATGTCACTTTTTCCAACACTTAGTGAAATTTTCACTAAGTCAGATTCTGCCTCACTTTTTGCCAAATGTAGGGGGATTTTTCACTTGGAATCAAAAGAGATCAAAACCAAACTTGTTCAAACAGTTGTTGTATCATGTAAGGGCTTTCCAAAATGGCCAAGAACATTGCCAAATTCAACCTACACCATGAGATACAACATTGCCAAGTTGCCTTGCTGAAATCTGTCAAGGCAAGGCAGAATTTGCAACTTTGGTCGATTTGCCAAAATCAGCCAAATTCAATTGCTCCAATCCACTTGGACACCTCAGAGGATTGAATCTAAAGGGGACAATCACTGAGCCAAGCCTCCAAGGTCCAAGGAACAAGGAATAGCATGTTGAACCTAGAGTTGCCAAAATAGGGACAAGACTTCAAATTTGGAATGAGGCATTCAATGGAACCATCAAGGTGGCATGGACTGAGCCATTCTCATCTGAAATCAGTCAAGACTTATCCAAGACCAAGGGGACCAAAGCTCTGTGCCCTAACCTCTAGTCAATGGCTAGAGGAGACCTGGATTCTCATTGGACAACATTGGCCAAACCTACTTACCAGCTGCCAGGCACTATTCCTTGCAAAACAAACTTGCTCTACTATAAATAGAGCTCAATTGTGGTCAGTTTAAGTACACCAAAGCCATCTAACAGATGCTTTCCTCAAAATCTCTTTCTCTTGGCAAAAATGCCTTTCTTAGCAAGGTAGCTATCGGGTTTTGAGTTTGAGAGCAATTCTGCACAAACCAATCACTCACACACCTCACATACATCACATATGAGCTGATCAAACACTCACATAACTTCTAAAACATCAATTTCATGAAATCACCAGCTGGTTGCTCAAATTTTCAAACAAGGTGCAGCTGAGGTACCACAAAATGATCCAGCCAATTTCAATCAAGTCCAACCATCCAAACACAATCCATAGGGTGTAGGGAAGCTGTTCAGATCATCACCACTCATCTGTAACACCTCCAAATCAAAAATCACTCTGAACTTGCTGTCACGGCTTGGAGGTAAGCACATACTTGGTCATCTCTCAATCTATGCATATTTCCTCGCACAATAATTTGGCCATATGTTCATAATCATGCATGGAATGTTTTCCCTCAATTAATTGCATTGTTTGAATCGTGTATCAAAAATCCTAGCCTTCATGCAGAAATTAGGGTTCTTGAGGTTTCTTCGTGATTTCTTGTTGTATGTTTAATTTAAATGAAATTAAAGTACATAGACATGATCGTGAGGTTGAGACGAGCATAATGATATGTGGATTGCATGATATGATTACGTATTCATGGAGATTGGATAGAAAACGCAAATCTGAGAAACCAAGAACACGCGCGTGTTCTTCAGCTTGTTCTTGGCGCCTTTTTTTCAAATTCAAATATTTGAATTTTGTGATTTTGTTTAATTGATTCAAAAATTAATTTCTCTCTGAGTTTTAATGATTTTGAGTTGATTCTTTTTTTAATAATTCACAAAAATGTTAAAATATTTTATTTTATCAAAAAATCCCAAAAATATTATTTATTTCATATAATTGATATTTTTGTAAAGAATTAATATTTTGATTGTTTTTGGCATTTTAAATATTTTTTCTACATTGATTTTGCAACTTTTAATGCTTTCTAATTATTTTGTAGGTCAATACTTAATTTTTGAAGCATTAATCCAAGATCACAATTTGTTTTCCATGTGTTAAACAATTTTTGATCATTTTAATTGAATTTTTATTCAATTAAATACATTTTGAAAACAAATTAGGGTTTTGGATTAATTCAACCCTCATTTCTTTTTCTTTAAACCTTTTTGGGCCTCTTGAGAGAGTGTAAGACCCATCCCCCCTTGTACAAAAAATTTTTGGGCCTCACTCATTGTATAAGTCCCTCTGTACAAGTAAACGGCGCGATCGTCGCCCGTTTAAAAATAAAAATCATCTGGGCCTCTCCTTGAGCTATAAGACCCATTCAAAACACTTTGGGCCTCTAATAGAGTGTAAGACCCAATCCCCATTTTAACCAAAACATTTTGGGCCTCACTTATTGTATAAGTCCCTCTGCGTTAAAAGAAAACCTCGGCGCGATCGCCATTTTTAAACGAAAAATCATTTGGGCCTACCCTCGTGTTATAAGCCCCTCTCTTTTATTTAAACCTTTTTGGGCCTCTTGAGAGAGTGTAAGACCCATCCCTTTGTACAGAAAACCTTCTTGGGCCCCAGTCACTTGTATAAGTCCCTCTGTACAAATTCAACAGTGTGCTCACTGATAAAACCCTGGGCCTCTCCTTGAGCTGTAAGCCCCAAACCTTTCTTTTTCAAAGCACTTTCTCCTTTGATTTTGAATATACTGTTGTTTTCAATCTTTCTTTGTTGGACAACTAACCAAACAGCATGGAAGCACTACAACCGAGTAAGTGGTTATCGCTTTCATTTACTGCTTTCATATATATATAAACTGTATTGTGGGGCTGCTCACTGTAAGTCTCCTTTCATAAACTCATATCTACTGTGTAATAATAGTATAGATATTTCGAGTTTCCCCGGCAACTACGCCTAGAACTAGGTGACGCCATTTCACTTATTCATAGAAATAGACGCCTAGGTCCCCAATAGGAGCACCAGATACAGTCTTCTCTTCGGCTGTCCTCCTTAGGAATCGTCAAGAAGCTTTACTCCCCAAGATGAATGTATTCTCCGTGAATGGCATCTTTGAGTTTCTTCCCAATTCTCGAACTTTCCTGACTTGATCTATTCCTTGTGGATAGCTTGCCTTGAATGTCTCGGGGTTTGGGTACCCACTACGGTCATAATCTTGGACCTTAACTAAGGAACCCTCTTTAAAAGTTAAAAGTCGCTGGATAGTAAACCTCGCACGTTTACCAGTGGTTTTCATCTTTAAAAGAGTTATCTCTCCTAATGGAAAGGAGATGATAGACCCACGGGCTTCTTAAAAGCATCGGCCTCCTCTTGGGCTTAGTACAAGGACCCGTCGGCTTCTTAAAAGTTCCCAGCCTCCTCTTGGGCTTCGTACAAATTGTCCCGACGACCTCCTAGAGGTATAGGAACAGAACCTAGTCATCCTCATAGAACAGTCCTTTCATAGAGTCTACTGCTGTTTCTCGAAGCATAGTACAAAAGATAAAACTCTATACACGGACAGTTTAACTTCCTTGAGTCTCAAAGACATTCTCAAGCACCCTTCGTTAAATAGGAAGGAAACCCGCAGACTCAGATAGTCTCGATACCCTTTGGATTTCCCGTTTCCTCAAAGAGAAGGAAATATCCCTGATCCTCAAATTAAATCCCCGTGTACAGTGTTACTCATATAAGAACTGATTTTCTCTTTTAAATCAGTATATTGGATCTGTCACTCAACTGAAACAGTTACAATAACCTCCATCTCGG
Source organism: Lathyrus tuberosus (assembly GCA_022829125.1). Classification (NCBI taxonomy): domain Eukaryota; kingdom Viridiplantae; phylum Streptophyta; class Magnoliopsida; order Fabales; family Fabaceae; genus Lathyrus; species Lathyrus tuberosus. The sequence goes on along the minus strand of JALAZF010000111.1, from coordinate 6,858,908 downwards.
GCTTCGTACGAGATACCAAAATTCTCCCCAGTGGAGTCAAAACAACCTTTTCGCCTCTCTCTCGGGCTTTGTACGAGATACAAAAACACTCTCTTACTGAGTATAAAAGATTCTCCAACTGAGTCAACTCTTTGCTAGCCTCCTCTTAGGCTTTGTATAACGATATGCCCCACTGGGTCAAAAACTTTTAGCCTCTCTCTCGGGCTTTGTACGAGACACAAAATTGCCTCCTCTTAGGCTTTGTATAATGATTTTCCTAGCGGAAATTAGCCTCCTCTTAGGCTTTGTATAAGAAAACCACTGGTTGATCCAATCGACCTTTTAGCATCAAAGCTGTGCCTCGTTCGCAGTACACAAACATCAACAACTCCTTTCCCTTCATCTAATCGCTGTAAGCGGCAAGCCTCTGGATCATCTACATCCATGCCACTGTCCCTCTTTTAGCATGAGAAATTCCTAAGGAAAGATGGCATTGCTCTACACTGAGTTAAAGTCTTCTCCTTCAGGTTAAAACCCTTTCTTCGGAAATTATGGCATTGCTCGGATCCGCGTATCCCAGTTAAATTAATTCTCCTTCTCCCCTCTTTAGAGATGACAAATTCTCTCTAAAGTCGAGGTCCTTCAGCTTCACGTCTTGGGCTTTGAACAAGACACAAATAGACCTTCAGCTTCACATATTGGGCTTTGAACAAGATACAAATCACCTTTCGCTTCACGTCTTGGGCTTTGAACAAGACACCAAAACACCCATTTCCTCCCATAGAATAGGAGGAACTACGAACGCTCTGATTTCCCTGTTTCGGTAAACGGGAATACGTAGGCATAAGATCGAAAGAAAAGATCTTAGCGAGCGCAATCAACAAAAAACCCAAATCCCATATCTTCATCAATCAAAAGCAGTAATTCAAAAACACCAGTCCTAATATCCTAATCCTTATTCCCCGCCAGAAACATTAAGCCCTAGAAAGAAAGAAACCTGTATTGGCGAAATACGAATAACCAGTACAAAGGCCCCCCCACATTGATAGCATTCGTAACTTAACAGACCGCTGTTTAAACTCAGTATGCAAAGCAGGGTTAATTGGAGACATCTATTTCCCTTCCTTATTCAGCTCACAATAGGATAAAAAATGAATTGACCTGTAGTTTTAAGCTCAAACCGCAGAGAGCGACCAACGCTTAAGAACCGCGTCTAAAATCGCTCGCTACACCAAGCACATACAATAAACCCTTGATCCCACGTCAAACGGATTTTCATAATCAAACCTTAAAACGACTAACAACTATCGAAACTCTTTCAAGGTGAAAAATGGGGGTTCAAGGCTTTGATCTTCCTTCGATTGTTTAGGTGCGAGTTCTCTTACTCGTGTGTAAGCAATTGGCGCCTATCTTTAAAACAAATCAACCAATTCCCTTGTTTCGTGGGCGTACCACGAACTACGACTGCTCTGATTCTTTATTCTCGTCCGAGTAAAGATACGTAGGCACAAGATTGCGATAATCTTGGCGAGCTACCTTTTTCTTTTTCCCCGTCAACCTTCGCTACCTTTTCCCTTTTACCCCGTTTACATCCACACACTTTTCTTTTTCCACCTTTTCCACACTACCATTTTTTCGTCAAACTCCGTAGTCGAACTACGATTGCTCTAATTTCTCATTCTCGTCCGAATGAGCATACGTAGGCCCGAGGTCGCGATGATCTTGCCGAGCACCCTATCCTAAAACCACCCCAATCTCCCCTTAGTACCTTTCCCTTTATCCTTACCTTTCCCGCATTTATTTTAGAGAAGAAAATAGACAAACTTAGCTAACGAGCATCGTGATTCGAATCAAGAGGTTCCCGTTGAGTACAACGGACGTGAGGGGGTGCGCGTACCTTCCCCTCACGTAACCAACTCCCGAACCCGGAATGTGGTTGCGATGACCATGTTCTTATCTCCCTCCTTAAAGGTTTTCTCGATATTTTCCTTTCCCTCTTTTGGGATAAATAAAGTTCGGTGGCGACTCTGTCGAACCGTTTTCCGCGCCTTTCGCGCGAGGGTCGTATTTTAGATGAATTTTCGAGGTGCGACAGATGGCGACTCTGTTGGGGAGAATTTGCTCCATGCAAGAGAGAGTCAAGCCTATCTTGATTCGAATCACTAACTCTTTAGCTTTGTTTATTTATTTTCTTCTCGTTTATTCGTTTCCTTATTTGTGTTACCTTTGTAACATTGTTGGGTTGTTCTGATATTGGGAACTTTGTGAGATGGCTCTATGCCCGAGTCTGAGTATAACCCTAGGATTAGGATGGTGGTTGTGTAGTGTAGGCTTGCGTGGTCTCTTCCGCGTGAGTTGAAGCGAAAACCACCGCTTGGAGTAGATTCCCTTGGAGATATTATTGTTGTGGTGAATCTTTGCCATGGTGGTAATACTTTCGAGGCGGGTCGTTGATCCCAAGGACCATTAACCCAATTTACCCATGGTGGTTGGTAGTGTTAATTCTATGTGATTTAATGCGAACGCCCCAATCAGATGAGATCCCTCGAACGTATTACTTCTTGATAGTAATATTTTCGACCTCGAACTAGGATTCTGAGAACCCTATTTAGAACCCGTGTGTCGATGGTTGTGTAGTGGGCGCCTCCGAGGAATCTTTCTCGTGGAGAAGAAATGAAGACCTCACCTAGACGAGATTATTTCGAGGATATTATAGTCAGACGTCTCTTCGTCTTGGTTATAATGTTTTCAAAATATATCCATAACTCTAGGCACCTACCCGTTTTAGAAACCTACCTTTGGGCTTTCTTTGATCCGAGCTGTGGTTCTTGACCCGTCATCTCCGGCCAACCTCAGAATTGTTTAAAGCCTGTGATCTGCGATCCTGGATCTTGCATCTTGCATTGCATCTCATGTCATTGCATTGCATTGCATCTGTTACGCATCTTGCATTGCATTTTCAACCTCAGAATCTCACTTCAACCTCCTTCATTCTCTCAATAAATCAAGCTGATTCCTCGACACCAGTACGCAACTCGAGCCAACACAAGAAGAACGATGGAGCAGGTTCAACAAGAGCAAGCTGCCTTCAGAGAAGAAATGGACTCTATGAAGGGAAAGATTGACCAGATTCTTGAAGCCATCATGATGGCCAGAAGAGAAGAAGAATTACGTGAAGCCGCTGCCACCAACAATAATGCACAGGTTCAAGGTTCACCCTCAAGGCTCTCAGCTCCTGTTCCCAACCCCATCACTTATGGGATACCAATGAACTTCACTCCCGCCGCTGAAGGAGCCACCACTCAACCACTTCCAACCCCTGGAGTTACTGTTGGAGCTATTCCGCAAGCCCAACCTGTTGCAACTCAGATTCCTATTCCTCATGCTGAAGAAAACTTGGTAGATCAGTATGATGAGGTACAGAATTACCGTGCTGCTATCCCAATTGTCAATCCTACCTCTGCTCAGGATTCTGAAGCCATCAAGATGTGTCGTGATCTAGCTGAGAAACTCCGAGTCATGGAGGGGAGGAACTCAAAATCTCTGAACGCTCTGGATATGTGCTTGGTGCCAGATGTTGTCATTCCTCCCAAGTTCAAAGTACAGGATTTCCCGAAGTACAAAGGCCTCAGTTGTCCCCACATGCATCTAAGGATGTACTACTGCAAGATGGCTGCCCATGCCAAAGACGAAAAGCTGATGATCCATTGCTTCCAAGACAGCTTATCTGGGGCATCACTCGAATGATACATGCAGTTGGAGCGAAGCAATGTGCGCGCTTGGGATGATCTAGCTGATGCATTTGTCAAGCAATACAAGTACAACACTGACCTTGCTCCGAATCGTACTCAACTTCAGAGTATGGCTCAAAAGGACAACGAATCCTTTAAGGAGTACGCGCAATGCTGGAGAGAGCTAGCTGCAAGGGTGCATCCACCTCTTGTTGACCGTGAACTGATCGACATCTTTATGGGTACTTTGTAAGGCCAATACTATGAGAAGTTGATTGGTAATGTTTCTGCCGGATTCTCTGATTTGGTGATTGTCGGTGAGAGAGTCGAAGAGGGTCTGAAGAGCGGAAAGATCCAAGGAGGTTCTAGTAGCCAGTCTCAAGCCAAGAAACCTTTCAACAATGGATTCAAAAAGAAAGAGGGCGAAACAAATGCTGTCTATGCTCAGAAGGGGTAAGCTCCACAAGCTCCAGCTCCAATGCCTTATCAAATGCCTTACTTCCAGTATCCATATGTTGCTGTTGCGCAGTACGCTCTGATGCCTTATCAGCCAGCTGTTCAAGCTGTTCAAGCTCCAATGCCTCAGCAACAGGCTCCTCAACAACAATCCTACAACCAGCAAGGGTATCAGTATCCTCCTCAACATCAACAGCAGAGAGCTGCTCAACAACGCCAGCCTAATCAACAAAGGACAAGGAGGTCTGATAGAGACTTTGATCGCCTACCTACGTCATATGCTCAGATCTTTGCTCAATTAATGGAGAAGAGGGCCATTACTCCGAGAGACTTAGCTCCTCCAACTGTCGTTCCCCCAGATTATGATGCTAATGCTCATTGCGAGTTTCATAAGGGTGCTCCAGGGCATACGATCGAGGACTGCAGAGCTTTCAAACACAAGGTTCAAGACCTGATCGACTCAAAGTATCTCACGTTCAGTGGGAGGGCTCCGAATGTCATCAAAAACCCGCTGCCGCCGCCAAACTAGTGCCAGTATCAAGTCAAGTTAAGTCAAGTCAAGTCAAGTTCACTCCCCGAAGAAGGCAGTCATGTTGCCATCCCATCATTTGCATTCTTGTATTTTTCGTCTTTATTTGTTTAAGTACTGTATGCTTTGAACATTGTCGTTTGTATTTGGTTTTCTTAATGTATTGACTATGCATGTTTTGAATTAATTATGTCGTATTCACTCATTTATTCCATTTTCTGCAAATCACCAACACACTTCCCCATTTCACTTTCTATATCAAACTGTTGTTAGCAATGATTGGAGGGAGGATGATGACAACGAAATACCCATAATTGCAAAACGTATGCTTTCAGACAGAACCTCGCAGATGATGTATAGGCATTGTTTCAATTCCCCAAACACTGGAGAGACAAGAGGTTAATCCCTAGTAAACCACTTCGAGCCTAGAAGTAGCAGTTTCCTTCGGATATTTATACCCTTACACTCAACCTGGGGTAGGGTAGTGTTCAGTTAACCCAACTACGCGCTCAAATCCCAAAGCAAAATTCCACAGGACATGACGGTTGTTCATCAAAAACCCATGACTTGGCAGTCACAACCCTCCAACAAAACCAAAAAAAACAAAAAAAATCAAAAGCCTGCTAAGTCGAACACCTCAAAGGAGACTTAGGCAAAAATCAAGGCTACCCTAATGGACTCGAAAAGCAAAATTAAAAGATAGGAAAAAAAAACAAAAGAGGCCCTCGAATCCTCAACAAAAACAAAATAAGAGCCAGTGACCACCAAATCAAAACCAAAGGGCCACTGACATCCATCAAAAACAAAATAAGGTGACTGCCAGTTCGAGCAAACCTTGAGCCATCACTTTTACACCATCGACCCTTTTGGAATACAAACATGTGCAGAATTAACTGAACGTAGGATTGGAGGTCATCACGAAGAAGGGGTGGGTACAAATTATACATTGAGCCTTATATCCTTTGTTTCCTAAACCGTAAACCAGACCATGTTACAACCCTCGAAAGACCTAATTGAGGCGAGGTTTATTCTGAAAGCATACTATTGCAAGGTTGCGTAACCTGACTCCCCACATATCTGCTAATCCTCAGCATTGGTGTCATTCTCCTTGTTATATCTTTCATACCAGCAAAATCAACACATCGTCTGGACTAACGGTCCATTCGTCTCACTTTCACGACACTCGAATAAACGACTCTTTTTCAAAACTTGCATGAGCATTGCATTAAGATTACCATTTGTGAATGTACAATTTTAATTGCAAATCAGTGCTAGACATCAAAGCAACTCCAACAAGGGGCAATCGAAGAGGAACTTGAACTTTTAGTGGTGCCGACCCAAAGCAAGACTCCCTCAAAACCCACAATATGGAGCAAACTCGTTTAGCAGCTCGATCAGGGGCAAGCTACCTCAAAGCACATCAAGGCTCAACATCCAAAGATCAAATTGCTTCAGAACTAGTTAAGCAGGGGCAGACCATTACCACGTTCAGACTGGGGTAAGACCCATTGCAAAAGGCATATCCTCTCTGTACCTTCAACTTGGACAAGCATACCTTTCCAGACACTGTCAATCATCAAGTTCAGAGCAAGAACACAGTCTTCATGAGTTGATCAAGTCGTTATGCTCATTTTCAAGCTGTTTTGACCATCAAGCACAAGTTGTGACAGCATCTTCGTCTGCTTCAATAATGGCGTCTTCAACGAACTGAGTGTCGAGGAAATCAAATCCCTCCCACCGTCCGAAAGTCCAATCCGCATTGGCAGCTACCCAAAAGTCCACCATGCTGGCACCCTCTCCAAAGTTTTCCAATCACCCGTTTGCAATCATATGCATCATACGCATCGCATTCGTCATCATAAGCATCATCTGCATCATATGCATACAAAAATCAAATCATACTCCCCCAGCACTTGCATCTCCGCGCGTCAGCATTTGCATTGCTCATCATTACAAAATCAAGCATTTGAACACACGCATAGTCAAGATCCAGGATCAATCTCAAGCTCAAGACAATTTTCAGCCCAGTCAGGGGCATCTCCATCAATTCATGGGCGTTCCTCATGAAGTTCCTCAACCTTTTGTTGATAAAATTGTCACCCTCAGCTCAATCAATAAACATTCCTCTGAGTCAGTGGGCGTTCCTCATTGAATCTTTTCTTCAGGTCGAACTACGACTGCCCTGATTCTTTATTCTCGTCTGAGTAAAGATACGTAGGCACAAGATTGCATAGATCTTGACGGGTTACCTTCTCCATTTTTCACTATCTCCCTTTCCTCTTCGTGGGTTCTCCTCATTGATTTCTTTACTTCAACCTTTATGTTGTGTGCCCTATTATCTCGTCGGTAATAGCAAGCTGTGTTGTGTGCCCCATTATCTCGTCGGTAATAGCAGGCTGTGTTGTGTGCCCTATTATCTCGTCGGTAATAGCAGGCTGTGTTGTGTGCCCTATTATCTTGTCTATAATAGCAGGCGGTGTTGTGTGCCCTATTATCTCGTCGGTAATAGTAGGCGGTGTTGTGTGCCATATTATCTCGTCGGTAATAGCAGGCGTTGCATGTGTGCCCTATTATCCTTTTGGTAATAGCAGGCTGTGTGCGCGCCCTATTATCTCGTCGATAATAGCAGGCTGTGTGTGTGCCCTATTATCTCGTCGGTAATAGCAGGCTGTGCGTGTGTGCCCTATTATCTCGTTGGTAATAGCAGGCTTTGACCTCATTTCCATCCTTTTGGTGGATGGGTCTGTGTGTGTGTGCCCTATTATCTCGTCGGTAATAGCAGGCTTTGACCTCTTTTCCATCCTTTTGGTGGAAGGGTCTGTGTGCGTGTGTGCCCTATTATTTTGTCGATAATAGCAGGCTGTGTGTGTGCCCTATTATCTCGTCGATAATAGCAGGCGTTGACCTCATTTTCATCCTTTTGGTGGAAGGGTCTGTGTGTGTGTGCCCTATTATCTCGTCGGTAATAGCAGGCTTTGACCTCATTTTCATCCTTTTGGGTGGAAGGGTCTATGTGTGTGTTCACTATCATCCTTTTGGTGATAGGTCTGTCATCCTTTTGGTGTTAGATTTCTTGTATTTCAACTTCTCAATCCCTTTTCTTTCTTTCGGACAAATTCGTGGTCCTCTTCATATCTAATTGTCTTCTACCTCGAAAGGCCGAACGCCGTAGCAGTTCACCTAACTCGGTTCAAGCCAATTAGATAGGGGCATCTGTCATACCCCAAATTTGTCCTACCTGTATTTAATTTCCATCTGCTAACCATATTCAGAAAAATCCAAAAAATATGTTCATCCCTCTTTTGTTTTTATCCTTTTTTTTAAGTCATATCTAGTTTTTAACCATTTTTTTTAACCATTATCCATCCATATCCAATTATCCATCTATATCCATTTATTTATCCATAATCTAAATATCCATTTATACCCCTTTTATTATCTTTTCCACTTTAATACCCACATTTAACTTTTTATTTATTTATTTTTATTTCAATTTAGTTTTTCAAGCATAATTTATAGATTTAATTTTATTAGAACTTTATGTTTTATTAGATCTTTAATTCATTTAGAACTTTATATTTAAATTTTAATTAAATTTAATCTTATAGCTTTATTTGTTATTTATATATTTTATTATTTTTTATTACCATTTATTATTCCTGATTTTCTATTACTATCACCATTATTAGTATGTTATTATCATTTATATATATTATTATTTCTAATTATTATCATTTATTGTTATTATGGTCATTATTATTTATTTCATTATCATTATTATTATATTATATTTTTTATTTTGTTTATTCATTTATTTTTTATTACTATTATTATTATTTGTATTAATATTATTATTATTATTATTATTATTATTTCATCATTTTACTATTCGTTATTTATTTATTTCATTGTTATCATTTTTTATTTCATTTTTATTATTTGTATCATTTTATTTTTGTTATTTTTTATTTTTTTTTAATATTTCATTTTTTTTATTACTCTTATCTTTTTACTATTTTATTTTTATTAATTTTACTATTTCTTTTTTTATTATTTTTATTATTTCATTTTCATTTTTATTATTTGTATCATTTCATTATTAATATTATATTATCTTATTATTATTATTATTATTTATTTTATTATTATTATTACTAATATTTCCAACCCAATATTGTATCCAATTTGAACCTTTGACCAAAAGGTCTGCACAATACTCCAAGCTCCAAGACAAGACTGCAACAACCGGCCTGAATCTGAACGTAGCGTACACTTTGCCAAAAACTTGTTAACTGCAGCAAACCTACAAGCCTGACTAATAAAGCCTGTGACTACATTTCTGGTGTGTATCCTGCAACGTTAAAATAATTCCACAGACTGGTCAACAACACAACAAGCCAAAATACTACAAACCTGCAAAAATCAGTTGAAAATAACTCATCACAATCAATAGGACAAAATTGTTATATTCAATCGACAAAATTTGTTTTCAGATAAAAGGAAGAAGGGGAGATACAAAATCACGGTAGCTCAGAATCTTAACCTCGAAGCACCCTTTGATCGTGCGAATCTCACCCTCAAATTTCTTCTCCACTTTCCATTAAAAACAATCTTCTCTTAACCCTTCCGAACCTCCTCAAAATGCCTATTCATCTTCCTCCCTAACAATCATCTTCAACAACAATAACCACCAAATTTTCAACTCACTCATACCTCTTTCTTCTCTTCTTTCCCAAACCGCAACAACAACACTAACTTCCTTCTCCGAAACGAACAACCCAACGCTCATCTTTCTCAACCCCAAAACGTAATACTCTCCTTCAACCCACCAACAACTTTCAAATCATTCCAAACCCACAAACTTATAAATCCAGATCGAAAGAGGAGAGAGAGATCGAAAACTTAGAAAAGGGAAATCGAACCTGGAAAGAGATCGAACGAGTGAGAAGGTCGGAAGCCATATCTTTGATTCTATGCTGCGCATTTTTTTTTCTTTTCATTTTTTCGTTTTGTAAGATGTCGGTTACTTTTGAAACTATGGCTTTGAGGAAACCGTGTTTGGGTTCCCCTTTTGCTTTCATCGTGTGTTAAGGATGTAGGAACTAAGACCAGTTTATTTTCCTGTGCCTTTTCTTTTAATTATTATTTTTTTTGCTGACCGTGATTTTGCTTTAGGATGAATGGGCTTAAGAGCCCATGATGATTGTCTTTAGTTTTTTTTTTCTTTTAGTTTAGGGTTTTAAATTCTTGTTAATACATTACACTTTTAAATTAATCTTATTAGTTCTTAATATGTTAGATGTCCTTAATTAATTTCTTTCCAATGCTATTTTATGGGCCAATGATAAGATAAAACTCTTGATTTGTTGATTTTCTCAAATAGATCCAAATCTTGATTTATATGAGGCCTATCCCTTTTTTTTTATTTTGATTTTCATTTATATTCATTTGTATTCACCATTCATTTACTTTTATTTCAAGTTATTTATCACTTTATTTAGATTTTATTTCATTTTTAGCATTTTTATTCATTTTGGTCAATGAAAACCAAAATATCAAGATTTATCAAATTTTTTATTTTAAATCTTGATAAAGGTGAGACCTTTATTATTTTTATTGTCATTTTCAATTTTTATTTCATTTTATTATTTATTCATTATTTTTTATCAATTTTGGGTCAATGAAAGTCAAAAAATCCGATTATCGATTTATCGATTAAATCGAGATTAAGACGAGACCAATTTTACTTTATGTCATATTATTACCTTGTTCATATTATCTTGGTTATTATTATTCATATTGTCCATATTCATATTATCCATACTCATATTTATTTATCTAACCTTTTTTTTCATTTGTTCACACCTTAATCGAAAAAACACTAAAAATATCGAAACCTAAAAAACTAATGAACGAACTGTGGTTATGATCATTTGCTCGACGCACATTCAAGGCTTAGTTTAGGACACTTTGCACACACACGGCTTCCTCTTGGGCTACCTTACAATGAGACCATTTATTTCTGTCAACACTTGTAATTTACATGTACCCCTTCCCCATTCCGATGTACGCATTTAATTTTCTTTTGATTATGGTTTGTTTACTAGGAGCACCCCTAGGGACTAGCATAGACAACCCGTTTTCAAACCAAAACCTCGATTCGTCGTCGAGACATTTTTCAAGCAACCCATTTTTAAACTAATACTCGATTCGTCATCGAGCCATTTTCAAACAAACCTCTTTTCAAACCAAAACCTCGATTCGTCGTCGAGCCATTTTCAAACCAAACCCTCGATTCGTCGTCGAGCCATTTTCAACCAAACCCTCGATTCGTCGTCGAGTCTTTTTTCCAATCAAACTCTTTTCATAACAAATAAACCCTTGATCCAACGTCGGGCGGATTTTCATAATCAAAGTTCAAAAATAACTAATAATTATCGTAACTCTTTAAGGTGAAAAATGGGGGTTCAAATCTTTGATCTTCCTTCGATTGTTTGGGTGCGAGTTCTCTTACTCGTGTGTGAGCAGTTGACGTCTTTTCTTTTAACAAATCAAATCCTTTTCAAATCAACCAAGTGCATACAATAAACCCTTGATCCCACGTCAAGCGGATTTTCATAATCAAACCTTAAAACGACTAACAACTATCGAAACTCTTTCAAGGTGAAAAATGGGGGTTCAAGTCTTTGATCTTCCTTTGATTGTTTAGGTGCGAGTTCTCTTACTCGTGTGTAAGCAATTGGCGCCTCTCTTTAAAACAAATCAACCAATTCCCTTGTTTCGTGGGCGTACCACGAACTACGACTGCTCTGATTCTTTATTCTCGTCCGAGTAAAGATACGTAGGCACAAGATTGCGATAATCTTGGCGAGCTACCTTTTTTTTTCCCCGTCAACCTTCGCTACCTTTTCCTTTTTTCCCCGTTTACATCCACACACTTTTTCTTTTTCCACCTTTTCCACACTACCATTTTTTTCGTCAAACTCCGTAGTCGAACTACGATTGCTCTGATTTCTCATTCTCGTCCGAATGAGCATACGTAGGCCCGAGGTCGCGATGATCTTGCCGAGCACCCTATCCTAAAACCACCCCCATCTCCCCTTAGTACCTTTCCCTTTATCCTTACCTTTCCCGCATTTATTTTAGAGAAGAAAATAGACAAACTTAGCTAACGAGCATCGCGATTCGAATCAAGAGGTTCCCGTTGAGTACAACGGACGTGAGGGGGTGCGCGTACCTTCCCCTCACGAAACCGACTCCCGAACCTGGAATGTGGTTGCGACGACCATGTTCTTATCTCCCTCCTTAAAGGTTTTCTCGATATTTTCCTTTCCCTCTTTTGGGATAAATAAAGTTCGATGGCGACTCTGTCAAACCGTTTTCCGCGCCTTTCGCGCGAGGGTCGTATTTTCGATGAATTTTCGAGGTGCGACAGGATTATATCATGGAACAAAGTTACCATAGCTCTCTGGTAGGTTGCCCCTACATTCTTCAGACCAAAGGGCATAACTTTGTAACAGTAGGTTCCCCACGGGGTGATAAATATAGTTTTATCCATGTCAGCTGGGTCTATTCTAATCTGATTATAACCGGAGAAACCGTCCATGAAGGAGAAAATTGCAAACTTAGATGTGTTATCCATGAGAGTGTCAATGTGTGGTAGTGGGAAATCGTCCTTGGGACTAGCTTTGTTGAGATCCCTGTAATCCACGCACATTCGCACTTTACCATTTTTCTTTATGGCTGGCACGATGTTGGCTACCCATTCTGGATATTTTGAAACTGCCAAGAATCCTGCATCCAATTGTTTCTTAACCTCATCCCTGATTTGGAGGGCCATATCCGGTCTACTTCTACGGAGTTTCTGCTTCACGGGTGGACAATCAGGCTTGAGCGGTAGTTTATGAACTACTATGTTTGTATCCAATCCAGGCATGTCTTGATAAGACCAAGCGAACACATCTACATATTCTTCCAGAAGCAGGACTAGTCGTTGTCTGATCTCAGCCCCAAGCGTTGCCCCAATCTTGACCTCTTTCCTCTTCTCTTTAGTGCCAAGGTTGATGACGTCAACTTTCTCCTCGTGTGGTTGAAGATCCGTGTACTGATACTCACACATTTTTGCCAAATCATCGGGGACCTCATAATCTTCCTCTTCCTCAGCTTGATAAATGGGTGAATCAAAGTTGATAGTGAGAGTAGGGTCATTAAATACAATGGGTTTGGGAATCATTCTGCACGATGGAGGGATTTATTTTATTAAATAAACAAACATAAACGCAAGAAGGAGAAAGAAAATGCAGTTGAAAAGATTGCTATTTTTCTTAAAAAGGAAACAGGAATAAAGACAAAGAATTTTAACAAAACAAACACTTTCATTGATTAATAAGATTTAAAAGCGGTGGCCCATACAAAATAATCCGAAAGCCTCGGGCAAGGCTGCGGAATTGAAAACATCAAAGCTAACAAACAAATTACTCTGTTAACGGGTACAAAGTAGGTATCTCAATGGCTTCCCAGTTACTTAAGGCAGCGTCACACCAAAACACCAAGTGATTGATATCTTCGTCTTTAGCATCTTTAATAATTGCATGGACTTGCTGTCCTCCACTGACGAACATCTCTTGAATGATCCTTAGCCATCCCTTTGTTGAAGCAGCTTTTCCTTCAAAAGTTGGTTTGTAACCCAACCCTTGGTATTTCTCTCTTTCTGGAACTTCGACGATCTTGCCCCAACCTTCAGGAACTCCTCCTCGCAGAGCAGATTGAATGCTTTTGAAAGAAGCAAAAGATGGATAATCAGAGGCCACTGGTTCCTTGTCGTCAAGCATAACGGCATTAGCTATTTCAAGAGCCTGGAAAATAGTTTCCAGAGCATCTTCATCCTCTTAAATGTAACGAAACAAGGACAAGTTACTGACCATCAGGTCCTCTTCACCATGTATGATAACTAACTTCTCGTTGGCCACGAACTTCATCTTCTGATGTAAGGTAGAGGTTACAACACCCACCTCGTGGATCCAAGGTCTACCCAGTAAACAACTGTAGGCAGGGTTGATATCTAAGATCTGAAAAAGGATGTTGAATATTTAAGGGCCAATCAAAATAGGTAGCTCAATCTCTCCCATCACCGACCTTCTTGAACCATCAAAAGCTTTGACAATAAGAGAGGTGGGTCTCATTATGGCTCCTTGGTAAGACAATTTGTCAAGAGTTCTTTTTGGCAAAACATTCAAGGATGAACCGGTATCTACGAGAACTCTAGCCATCGTATCCTCCTGACATTTCACTGATATATGTAAAGCAAGATTATGATTCCTTCTAGCTCGGGGTAACTCCTCATCACCGAAGCTAAGAGTATTACAGGTTGTAATGTTGGCGACGACATGGTCAAACTGTCCAGCTGTTATATCCTGAGCTACATGTGCTTGGGCTAGTACTTTCTGCAAAGCTGATCTATGAACTGGCGAATTAACTAACAGAGATAAGATCGAAATCTTGGACGGTGTCTGATGGAGCTGATCTATCACTCTGTAATAACTCATCTTGATGATTCTTAGGAACTCCTCATCTGCTTCTTGAGAAATTACCTCCTTTCCCTTATCTCTAGCTGGGATGGGGGCAACAGTCTCCTTGGGTGTGGTTTCCTCGAAAGAAGGAGTGTAGATCCTACTGCTTCGGGTCATCTTCCCAATTCTAACTATATTAGTCACATCTTCAATAGTAGTTCCCACCTCTTTCCTTGGAACTACGTCTTCAACAGTGATTCCCACCTCTTTCCTTGGAATCACGTCTTCTCGTTTCCTGCTACCCATAACATTCTCATAGACCCATGGCACGACCTTGGTCCCTCGGAACCTAAATGGAATAGGCTGTCTGATGTCACGTTGTTTGGAATGACTAATGGTGGAAGCATTAATCGTTTCAGGGTTGTTGAAAATTGGTACTGGTTTATTAAATACAAGAATCACAGACCCAGATTTGGGTGCGCTGGACTTGGATACCTGCCCTTTTGGCTTTGGCAGGTTAAACACATGCTCAATTGCTGCAACTTTGTTTTCTTTTTCTCTACTGAACACCTGTAGGAACCCTTTATTGATCAGATACTGAACATCATTTTAGACTAAATGGCAGCCCTTGGTACTTGCATTACATTCTTCACAGTCATCATGGCAAACTTCAACTAACCCAGCTTTAAATAGCTTAGCATGGAAAGCTTTGATAGGAGTTTTGATCTTCGTTACATCCAAAACTAATACCTCATCCTTCTCATCCTCTATGGCATTAGTGGTCCCGTGGGTAGGCAAAGGATTGTTCTTCACATTTGGTTGATTATCAGCAAATGAAAGAATATTTTTTTCCATCAAACCCTTCACTACGTTCTTCAATGCTAAGCAGCCCTCTAAGTCATGACCAATGCCTCCTTGATAAAAAGCACAAGTTGCATTTGGGTTGAAGAAAGGCATAGATTTCTCTGTCGGTGGTCCCAAAGGTCTGGTAACAATTAACCCTTGCTCCACTAAGGAAGGGTAAAGCTCTGTATATGACATCGGTATAGGTGGAAATGCTGGCTTTCCTCCTTGTTTCTTGTGAGGAGAATTCTGCTGTGGAACCTGTGGTCTTGGTTGCTGATAATTCTAGTTTTTAGGCCATTGCTGATAAGCTGTCTGTTGATATGATGGCGCCTGCTGCGCTGCTTGGTGATTGAATATAGGCGTAACTGCTGATACGTAGGGTTGCTGAGCATATTGCATCTGGTAAATTGGATGCTGCAAGAAATTTGGTCTCTGCTGTTGCTGATACATTGGTTGCTTCCATCGAGGGCTCTGAGTCTTCCCTGCCATAATGGCATTAGTTTCTCCTTCCTTCTTCTTATGAGAATGACTAGGAGACTTCTTAGTACTGACGCCGGTTGAACTACTCGGAGAACCAATCACTTTTCCACTCTTTAATCCTGCCTCTACCTTCACGCCAATGGCAACGATATCAGCGAAATTAACACTGACACTGCTGATCATCCTCTCATAAAATTCAGGCTTTACTGTGTCTACAAACCAATCAGCCAACTCTTTCTCAGACAACGGTGGTTCGACCTGAGAGGCAGTCTCTCTCCAACATTGTGCATATTCTTTGAAAGTCTCAGTACCTTTCTGGGCCATACTCAGTAACTGCCTACGGTCAGGAGCTAGATCCATATTATACTTATAGTGCTTCACAAAAGCATCAGTGACATCCTGGAAACAGCGGATCTGGGACTGGTCTAAACTTAAGTACCACTTAGCAGCAGCCCCTTTCAAACTGTCCTGGAAACACTGGATCATCAGCTTGTCATTGCGTACGTGCGCGGCCAGTCTTCGGTAGTACATAATCAAGTGAGATTTAGGACATGTGGCCCCTGAGTATAACTCAAAACTCGGTAACTTAAACTTGGGTGGAATTACTAAATCTGAAACCAAACACATGTCTTTGATGTCAGTACTGAAAGTATTACTCATCTCCATTGCCTTCATCTTCATCTGCATCATTTCAACACTTTCTCTCGTGTCTATCATCTCCTTCTTCTGACACATCAATGTAGTCGTAGGGTTGGTGGTTATGGAAAATCGGATGCACTTGCGTTTGCACTGCTGGTGGAGCATAAGTAGGAATAGCCTGAAAAGTCTCATTGACCAAAGGAACTGCTTGCTGTGTTGTTAAAGGAGCTGTAGCACGGATAAAATCTTCTGGCATGCCCAGAGTAGGGATGACAGGGATGATAGGAGGTTCTACCGTTGTGATGACGATTTCAGAGACCACAGTGGCCTGAGTGTCCATCTTTGCTTTCATAACATTAATTGCCTCGAGGATTTGTCCCATTCCTCCTCTTATCTCATTCAGCTTATTGTTGACTCTATCCATTTCTCCATAAGCCTCTGACATCCTGAATCGAGCTCGGGCCCGAGTATTATAGTTGTGGCGGGGATTCAGTGTGACGATTCTGAAGAGAACACGGTGACATAAGACAAAGACAAGGAAAGAAATGCACATGAAGATGCAAATGAGGATGCACATGCAAATGCAAGCTAAACTATCAAGAAACCAAAGAAATTTTGCAAATAATATAGATAATAAATTCCTTGATAAAACAAACATCTTCATTCAAGAGTCTGGTGAACATTACATCAGGAGCAGTGCATCCCATACTCCAAGTACATAAGTAGAAATACATTAAAATGAAAATGAACAATGATAACAGAAATGTCAATAGTGACACTAGAGACTGAATCCACCAGTTGATGATCCTTCTCCTCTATTGATTACTCTCATTATTTTGATGATGCGCTCCTTTGTTTCCTCCTTTGCGAGAACCAATTCTCTTAACTCTTCCATCATCTTCTGCTTTGTCTTGGTAGGTGATTCATGGTAAGGACGTGGCTTCATCATTACACGAGCTATGTCACGAGACCATTGCAAGTGAGCCTCTGTGACTGGGCATTCAGCCTTCTATAATTGTCTGTTAATCTGGCGCCAAGCGCGCTCCAATCGCATCTTTATTTCGAAACCTCCTCTTTCGTCATAAAACATCATCTGCATATCTTCATTATCTGGAATTCCTTCCTTCAGATGACCCAACTGACGGCGTGCAAGGACAGGGTTGTAATTGATACAACTGTTTCTTCCCATGAGAGGCACATTGGGATAATCCCCACAACTATGGATTATGATGATTCCTTCTTCAGTTGAATCATACCATTCGATGTCGGTATGCTTCAACTCCATCAGCTTTTTGGACCAAATCTTACAGTCTTCAACCTCCCAGAAAGTCGGAGTCTTCGACAGATAAGAAACTAACCACTTGTAAAAGAGGGCTACGTAGCAAACAATTGGCCCACAGCCTCTGGTGTATCTGGTCTGTATGGAATGGTAAACATCAGCTAGCAGTGTTGGGACTGGATTGTTGACTACAAAAATCTGAATGGCTTGGGTATCCACGAAGCTAGAGTTGACTCAAACAAAGCTTCATTTCCTCTATTTTTGAAGTACAGAGCTTTTTCCATCAAGAACTGGGCAGGTAGTCCACGCTTCCCTCCTTTGTTAGTCAGGTTGGCTTGGATGTCAGATAATCTGATTCTGGTTACTCTAGCGATGTCTCTGGCAGAAGGCATTTCTTTAATCCCAGAAAAGATAGGAGCTTCTCTGACTGGAATTCCTATCATGGCTGAGAACTCCTCCAGGGTTGGCACCAATTGGAACTCAGGGAATACGAAACAGCGGTACGTGAGATGATACAACTGGACCAACACTTCAAGAGGCCCTACAATTATTGGTGTCTTCATCAATGGAATAACGCATCCATATGTGTCAGCGAAGGCTGACTGGTCTTCAACCATCTCTCCTAACCACAACAAGCGCTCCACCTCCGGTAGTTCAAAGAAATAAGGCCAGACTCTTTTCCCTGTAGCATCTATTTCTACAAAATCTGCAAAGCAAGATTAGTAACTTGATAGTTTAGCAGGAATGCAAAATGCAATGCAAAGTTTCATGGAATTCGGACACTTGTAAAATATCAAGAGATATCAAAAGACCTCGTTTTCATTAAATAAAAGGTGAATTACAATAGTTGATACACTTTCAAAAGCCCTAAACATAAAGCTAAATAAAAGCTAGAAAGTCCTAAGGAAATCCTCCTAAGAGCCTTGTGTTGAGTCTTCTGATTTCTTTCTCCATCTGATCCCTTTCTGCGACGAGGTTGTCAAGAATGGATTTCCAAGCAGGAGGCTGACTGTTAGAGGAACTTGGATCTTCTAGGGCCTTTCACTTCTTGCAAGAGAGTAACTCTCCATTCTTGGTCTGTAGCTGCTTCTGGAGTTCCAGATTCTCTTCAACAACCACTTGATACTTGAGCTTCCAGGCTTCTTCTGACCTTTAGGCTTGTCTTAATGAAATCTCCAGTTCTTCTTCTCTTGACATGAAGTACAAAACAGGCTCTTTCTTCAAAGTAATTGGTTCTTTCCTTTTGTAGGGCATCTTTAGCTCTATAGCTCTTCTTCTAACCCATTGGAGATAGGGCTCCAAGGACACACAGTTAGGTCTTCCCAAAGAACTTCTTCCTCTTTTGCGCTTGCTACCCCAAGCGTTCAAGATTAATTTCTTCTGTTCTTCGTTCTTGTCATATGTTTCAAAGTAAATACTTTCAACATGAACACTGAGAGGTTTGTCTTCCAAAGGATACCCTAATTGGAGTTGTGCCAATACGGGGTTATAACTGATACCACCTTTAATGCCAAGAAGAGGCACATTGCCATAATTTCCACAGCTATCTATAATTAGAATTCCATCATACACCCTATTATACCAGTCAATGTTTGCATGGGAGAGTGCCATAACTTTCTGAGACCACCATCCTTTCTTGGAATCCCAGAATGCGTCTGCCTTTGGTAGATGTGAAATAAACCATCTATACAGTATGAGGACACAGCAGGTAATCTGTCCATTTTTATGAGCGTTTCTCGTATGGAATGAGTGGTAGGCTTCAGCAAGCAGGGTAGGTACTGGATTTCGTTTCAAGAAGATTTTGATTGCATTTAGATCCACGAAGTTGTCAATGTTCGGAAACAAGAAAAGTCCATAGACGAGCAATGCAAATACAGCTTCAAAGGCATCCCTGTTGGAGTTTTTAGCGAAGTAACGAGCCTTTTCAAACAAGAACTTAGCTGTTAACCCAAAAATTCCCCCTTTAGAGATTAAATTACTTTTGATGTCAACTAAGTCCAGATGGGTTTCCTTGGCTATTTCTTCCTCTTTAGGATCCTTCTCGAAGATGGGAAATGGGGACTCATCCTTGATAGGCAAACCAATTATCTGAGAGTATTCCTCAAGGGTGGGTAAGAGCTGATAGTCAGGGAACGTAAAACAGTGATATTTTAGATCATAAAACTGAAGCAAGGTTGAGAGGAGCCCTTCATCAATGGTCTTCTTCAATAACACCCACAACTTCCCATATCTGCTTATGAATCCTTCAGGGTTTATTAGCAAATCTCCCAATTTCTTTATGCCATCCAATTTGGGACTCTTGAAAGTGTATTTGATGGTGTTTCTTCTTGAGCTATCTATGATATCCCTCTGATATAAGAAAAGAAGTCCGAGTTCCATGAAACAGATGCAACATGAATGCTTATGATGTATGAATGCAAAACACACACAAAGCACACACAAACAAAGGCAAAAGGGAGATAGGTTGAGCATGAAGCCAAGGGTTCACCCTTCCCATTGGTATGTTCTATTGGTTTTCACCTGCTGAACGGGGTTCTAAGAAGTTCCCAGAGTCGACAATCCATCTTTCGGATTTTAACGATTTCCCAGATGACTTGGTAATCAATAAAATTCTCAAGAGAATCTCGTCTGAGTGTAGTATCGCGTGACAACCAATTCAGAAATAGACTCCATCATGGTCACCGCTCTACATCCTAAAAGCCTTAAGTGGGGTTTGGTAACTACGGTTCTCAATATCACGGGCTCCAAGGTCGAGAGTAGCACGCTTTCACGAACGAATTCGTTCAACATAACTAGACTCTCAAGAGGGCCTCAACTGAGTGACGGTGTTCTCAATTCAACTTTTCAGGATTCGACTCCCTCAAAGCCTCCTTGAATACCATTGTCCTATCATAAGTGTACGCTCAAATCCGGGTATAGGATTTATCTCACAACTCAAAAGTAGCTCCCAACACACAGAAGATCCCAAGCAAAACAAGTATCCAGATATATATACAGATATGTACATGTATAACAAACAAGCATAAATAACAAGGTGGGCTTAACCCTCAAAATTAAGAATTCTTCCCCAGTGAAGTCGCCATTTCTGTTGCGGTGAGAATCGGATAACAAGATATTAATTAACTTGCATCGCATTCTTTAAATTCACAATCGACTTTGATTTATCCAAAGGAAAGGTTCAAGATCGAGAAAAACCTAAAGGGGGGAGATCTAAGGTTCGGGGGTTGGTTATGCCTAGGGAAGGTATTAGCACCCTAAACGTACGTAGTACTCTACGGGAACCTCTTGTTTTAACTTGTTATATCTTACTCGCTTGCTAAGGGTGCTATGCTAAAGGTTGAAACCCTAGGGGTTTATTTCTAAGTATACTAGACAAAGCATCGCACTTTGCGCCTACGTATCCTTACGGGAGTGGAATCAGAGTATCCGTAGTTCACCGATCTAAGGGTGAAGGAATAGGAACCATTGACTATGGCCAAAGTTCCAAGCGGAAAATGAGTATAAGCTCATTTTAGAGTTCACGATAACTCTCTAAGTCTACGTTATAGGGGAAAGTGAGTTCTCATGATGATGAGAATCACATGGAGTTTAAGAACTCCAACCTACTTCGAAGTTATGATTTCATTGGCTCATGATAGCCAAGAAATAAGGGTGAACCTAAAAGGGTAAGGTGAGATGACTTTGAGAGTCAATTTAAGGTGTTCTCCCTTTGGAATGGGGGAAAAGATAACAGTTATAAAAATCCTAAAAGATAACAAGTTATAATTTAAATATGATGATGCAAGAAGACATGGATAAGATAATGATATGAAATGAAGTTGTGAAATCATACAAAGTAGAATCATATATGTTAGACAAAGATCAAGCATGATAGATAGACATAACATGGCATGATGAATAAGAAAGTGTAACAAAACCCTAATAAACATTTATGATCTAACCATGCATAAAGGCCTCAAAAATGAATATTTTCACTAATTTCTTTTTACATTTGAAAAATAGATTCAATAAGGTGAACATAGCAAAAAGAAGAGAAGGAAAAGGATAAAAATTAAATAAGTTATGATATTTTGAAGATTGAAGCACAAACTTGAAAAATGATAAAATTAACAAGTGATAAAAAATTTAGGAAATGGCATTTCTAGGACTTGAACTCAGGTCATTGCGCATACAGCCTAAAACCATTACCACCAGGCCAATGCGCGCAGTTAACATATAATGAAAACACAAATATATATTTTAAAACAGGAGAAATTCAACAAAATGAATAAAAGACTGGGGCGAGGGGATTCGAACCCCAGTCCTTAGCATGGATAACACTTATAACCCTCCTCCTGGACCAGCGGTGCTACGCTCTCATCCAAACATAACATAACTCAAAAACTATATAAGACAAAAGGCTTCCTAAATGCCCAATTAACCAAAAACATGCGCGCGCATCCTTGCTCATCTGATTTCAAATTCTCACTTGCCCAGCCATATTCACATGATCATAACTCAGCCAAAACTCAACCAAAATTAACAAAGTAAGGGTCTAAAATATTCAACAAAGAACAAGGAATACAAAGGTATCCTTCACTTACACTAAAACCTAATACACGATGCACACACATGCTGACAAATGGGAGGTGTCAAGAAACTTAAGAACAAGCAAAGAAAATGTTACAACATCATAACAAAAGGGTTGAAAACATTTTTGATTTAAACATGCTCTCAGAAATTCATAAAGCAATAAGACCTCAAATAAGGTACACAACATACTTTAAGAATCATGACTTAATTATATGATTTCAACAATTAAGAGTAACCAACATGATCATGTTAAGGTTTAAAATCAGAATACTATGCCAACTAGTTTCAAGGTTTAGCAAGACACATAATGAAAGAGCAGAGTAAACACATAAGTACATATGAACATTTACCCTATCCTAAGTGCAAAACAGAATCATCAAGACACTCACTTCATGAATTTTAAGTACAATTTGTTTACAATCAAAGTGACAGCAAACTACCAGGTTCAACAGAAAATAAACATTGCCAAGTTAATATTAAAGAGCAAAATAAGGGGATAATTTCAACAAACCAAAGACACATCAGTTAGCATGTGTCAGAAAGCACATAGTCATAAAACCCTTCAAAAACAAACTGTCAAAAGAAGAAGCATTACCAACTGATTAGGTGCAAACTAACAAATGACTTGTAGCATGAAAACAGATCTCTAATTGTGGTGTAAGTGTGTGGTCAGTGGAAAGGATCATTGGCCAAAGTGATTGTACTATAGCAGTCAACAAACTTAACAAAAGAAAGGAATTCAATCAGTCATGAACACATACACACATATTGAAAGAAAATAGGCCAAGTAATCATACAAAACTATTAACATATTTGCCAAAGATCTAAGCACACATGATTTAGATGCATAACAGTTGACTG
This sequence comes from Lathyrus tuberosus, assembly GCA_022829125.1. NCBI lineage: Eukaryota > Viridiplantae > Streptophyta > Magnoliopsida > Fabales > Fabaceae > Lathyrus > Lathyrus tuberosus. Next base: position 6,836,027 of record JALAZF010000111.1, on the reverse strand, counting down.
ACCAACAGCTCATGACACATTGTATGTGTATATCAAGATGTGTACAAGCATGAATAGATAAACAAAGGCATAAGTTCATGGTATAACAGAGACACATCAAGAAACATGGTCATAGAAAGGATTAAAGTCTGTCAAAGTAGCAGTTCAAAGCACAAGGTCAGGTTATGATTCTCAGCAGAGTTAGAAAACAGGACTATGATCAAGCAATTTCAACAACACAAACTTGGCATAATGAGAACAATCTTATAGGCATAGTCAAAATATGCACATTAAAAGGACAATGAGGTAAGATTATATTAGTTCACTCAAACATCAGGACAAAACTAAAGACCATTTCAGCAAGTCAATCAACATGAACAAGAGAGCATTTATAGCTTTAACAAACAAAGAAGCAAACACATATAGGCAAGAATAGGACAAGCTACAGGACAATATAACATTCAAATTCAAACAAGTGGTAGCATTCAGAGATAGGCAGTGGCATAAATTTTGTAAAACAACCAAATTGGGACAATAGTCAAACAAGTACCTCCATCAAACACATATGTATGTAGTCAAGACATCACAGGGGCATAGTCTCTGAGGTTAAAAACTTTGACAGAATGATTTTTATCATGCGCAAAATGAAAATGTCAAACATAAACAAGGTGAAATGGCAAGTTGTGGACCAATGTGGCACATGACAATAGTAATATCAGGGCAGGACATACAAGTTCATCATTCAAACTTCCAGCATATATGGCCACAAAAAACAATCCCACAGGGGGGAATACAAATTAATGACCAGCAGTTCACACAATTTATCCTTAAGCACATGACCAAACAACAAAGTCAGTAATGCATATCAGCTGTGAATAAAACCATCAATATTATAACATCCATAAGGGCAAAGTTAAAACCAAACTGAGGATATGAGCATGCCTCTATACTAGTGACAGGAAAAGACATACATGCCATTTATACAAGAATCATTCGACAGCCTCAAAAATCATTACAACAGCAAACACGATAAATAAGCTCAAATGTCCTACAACCCAAGAATACACCAGAACTTCAAAAAGGGAATCAAGGTTCATGAGTTTTGTCACATCACATTTAGGTACATATGAAAATAGGTCAACAGAATCAAACATCAAACTTGATAGTTTAAACCACAATAAGAACTTATGATTGCAACCAAGTAATGGTCAGAACAGAGATATTATAACTCAAACACCAACATACATGTACAACACACCAATGAAGAACATCATTTACTTTATAAATTCAACCATAACAACCTATTTAAGCATGTATTCAGGCAGACACAAGAATAATGAAATGCATATGGCCGGGATTACATGAAATGAGCACTATTAGCGAAAGGATAAGAACACAATACCAAGTGGAATAAAGTCCACTGTCTTCAGGTGTGATGAATGCCTTCTCTTCCAGGAACAAACTCTAATGCCAACCTTCAAATTGCTAGCCCGAAACTCTTGTGGAACTTCAGAGAAATTTTAAATGTTTTGAGAGAGTTGTTGATGATTTGAGATGTGGAGATGAGTCCCTTTTATAGGCAGAAAACAAGGGGTTGGGTGAGTCCAAATATCAAGCACTTTGAGTGCTGAGTGAGAATTGGAGCCAACGTCTCTTTTGAATTTCAAATGTTAGTCTAAATCTTGGAGACAAATCCGCTGCAAATGAACAGGGCCAATTCATAACTTTGTGTATTGCTTCAGAACACCTTACTTGATGTCATATGGAGAGATAACAAATGAGGTAAATGTTGGGGATGGCGTGGAGAGGTTCGCAGGTGGTAAGAGGTTGAATGCTTAAACTAGTAAACCTTCAGAACCAATCTTTATGAATCAGCCAGTTAAGAGCTCAAAGTAGAATTACTTCTTGGAGAATCCAATTTGAACGGATTGCACGCCAAGGATTGAATTGAAACGGGCTCCCTAAGTGAATTGACGTGTTCATGCTTTGGATTTCCTCCTTCCAATCTGAAGATCGTGAGCAAGAACAAAGAAGACGAACAATTTGGTTAATTTTTTTTGCTTGGTGCCACATGTCATTTCTCCATTGGTTGGTAATGTTAGTTCTGCAGCTATGCAGTATTTGTGTTGGCTAAATTTTGTTAAAACCTATATGATAGCCTTATGTCACTAAAGTTGTTCTAACATGCTGTTCTGCACTAACTAGTTATGTTCAGTATTTGTCATATTAGATTAGTTGCAGGTTGTGGAGATGTCAAGTGTGATATCTTGACATGTTATACTGCACTAAGCTGATTTGAGTGCATGGTTGTTTTAAGGTGTTGCTGGTTTGCTGTCATGTGATGGTTAATCAAGATGTTCTAACTTACTGCATTCAACATGTCGAATAAAGATGTCCCATCCTGGATCATAGGACATCGCGCCTGTGCTGAGCTGACAGTTAAATTCTGTTATGATTTAACAGGTGCAGAATATTCTGGGAATATTATGTTACTCTTTGTGGAGCTGTTTTGTTTGGTCTGGAAGATTCAAGTCAGAATCAATAAAAATATGCACTTTCTAAATATGGAGATATTTTAGGAAGTTAAAGATTGAAGTCCTATTATGTAGCAGAAGTCTCTGCTGATTTATAGCAGCTCATTTGCTATGTTTTTGTAGGCCCAAATCCAGTTGGGAATAGGTTATATATAGATGTTCTGTAACCTAGTTTTGTAACAATTCCAAGATGTAAAATTATTAGGGTTTCGTTATTGTGAACCACTCTCTAGAAGAGTTGGTATGTGTGAACCACCCGGTTTGTGGGTTGGTTATTGTGTGTATCTCGAAGCCTGTAAGTAAGAGATGTATTGCTCTTGGAGGAAGCTTTTAAGCAACTTCAAGATGGTGTTCTTAGTCAAGAGTCTTGGCTGAGTATTAGCATATGAGAGTATCTTCGCTGTTTATGTGTTTGAAGAATGATTGGAAATCAAGTTGTTGATGCAGTGGCTGAGATGTTGACTGCTAGACATCATTGCGATGATTGGAAGTGAGATGGAGTCTCTTGCCTAGGGAGGACTTAGGTAGAAGGGTCATTGGGTAGGTATTAAGTGAGAAGTTGTAAACATGGGAGTTTAGCTTCGAATTGATACTGCTAATAGTGGACTTCCTTCCTGGCTTGGTATGCCCCCAGATATAGGCTGTTAGACCGAACTGGGTGAACAAATCCTGTGTGTTGTTTATGCTTTTCAGTACTGTTTTTATATGTCCATACCTTGTCGTGTTCATGTCAGACCAGATGTCGAATGATATGTTATAGGATATCTGAATTCTGCACATATACCAGAATTTCAATTGGTATCAGAGCAGGTCATTCTGTTCTGTATCTGGATGAGATCCAAGGGAAGATACTTTCTGGTTCATGGTCAAGGTAGAAGCTTTCTACTGAAAAGTTGTTTGAACTTGGAGTAGTTCATACTGGTGTTTCAATGGTCCCTAGAAGTGGAGGATGGACTATTCGTGACCGCTGGGCAGAAAATACGTGATAGGTTTATTTGATTCAAACCTAGAATTTTGTTTGCACCTGGATAGTGGTGGTTTTGTGTAATACGTTGTACCTGAAGACTGTTGAGGAGGTTGTGATTGTTGTGTATTCCGCTGCTTGGTATCTGATGGAACCCTGGGGGTCCTTATGTTGCTAGTAAAGGAAGAGCAGTAGGGTTGGTCTCCTCAGAAGAGTTGATGTGTGATGATGTAGTGTATGCAAGATTGTTTCAATCAACTGTGTAAAGTTGCCAACGATACTTGAGTTTTATTTCTCAAGTCCACTCTTAAAGGCACTATAGTGTGTGGTTGATCTACTCTTCAAGAAATCTATTAAAGAAAGGATAGAGCCATTTATTTTGGTCTCTAGAAGAGTCTTTCTAATACTTGACCTAATGAGGAAAGTGACTCTGAGTCTTGCTATTGCTTAGTTTTGTTGGAGCTTGGATTAGTTTTGAAGACCTTTAAGATGATCAAGGGAAGTCTTCATCTAGCTTAGGTTCATCTATGTGATGTCCCCTACATGATGGAACACTTGGAAGAGTAAAAGATGCAGACGCGTTGATGGTGTGTATCATGCAAGTATTTATGGTCTGATCAGAAAGGATGATCAGCTACTGGTGAACTCTTGTATCCCCTGCAAAGTGGTGTACATAGATTACTACGGATGTTACCTCCAAAACCATAGTAAGTGTCAAATCCATGTGTTTGAGATTGTTGTCAGATCTGATGTTGGAACAACATCTCAAAGGTGTTGAGTTTTCAGCCAAGGAAGTTAGTTGTGCTCATGGTGGAGTATCAGGTCAAGCCACTTACCTAACCTGAAGTGATCAGTGGTGTGGATTGATAAAAGAGGGATCAGCTAGTGCCACAAGTGTGAAAGAAAAGAATGTCAGACCAAATGTCGTACCTTGTGTGTGAAGGTTATATTATCACATATGATAAATACCTTGACAGGAGTTGAGTATTTGTCTGCTTTTGATAAGGATGCGCATCTAACTAATGACAAAATACATTGACGGGAGACTATGTATATGTCTGATGTAAAGGTGCAGGGCTGATGAAGTGTTGAGAATTTACTTTTCTCTTGTGGCTGTTTATTTCTCCTTGTGGTGTGTTTGTGTGTGATGACCTGAATTATGCTGTTGAAGATGAAAGACTATGAAGACATCATAATCTTGATGGTTGGATCAGTCTATTTCTGATCTAGGTGCTTTGGAGCATGGTTTTTTTTAAGTCGAGGATATGTGGCTGTTATCTCTGGCTTTCTACTGACGGCTCTACTAAGGGAAGTGGCATTCTTTGGTATAGCTATGGGGCAGTCTTGAACTACCTATTTTCTGAAGATTCAGATGTGGTAGGTTTGAAGTCTTTGGAGTTTCTGAGCAGGATAGAGGTTGTCTACTCAACCTTGATTGATGAATCAAGTCTATGAGAGCATGGAAATCTGTTTCTGCAAAGGGAAAAGGTTCTTCTGAGTGGCAGAAGGAAGAGCTGAATTCAACAGTTGGATGTCATAATGTTCTGACATCTAGCTTAACATCAGAAGTCTCAGTTGGTGATGTGGCACATCAGCTTATGATAGGGTGATCTACAGGAATGAACAATAGGGTGTTTCAAAAAGATCGTTCTCTTGGAAGTTTGCGGGAGCTGCAGGAAGGAGAAGATGTTACATGACCATGGCTTAGGGAGTCTAAGTGTGTTTGCTATTGAGCAATTGGAACATGTGACTTGAAGATCAAGTTTCCTTGGTGGATCAGGATATCTTTGTGAGAGTTCTGACAAACGTGAAAAAGATCAAAATGTGGCATTTGGTTGTTTTCATATGAGGATTCATGAATGAGGTGATCGAACTGTGGCATTTGGTTGATCTCAGAAGTGGATTCGAAGAATCAAGATAATCAGAGTGTGGCAGCTGGTTATTATTGAGGATTGTCTTGGAACAAGTTACTCTTGGGCAGAAGGGTGATGAGTTGAAGACTCAAGGAGATTATTCTTCTTGAAGGTGGATGAGAGTTTATTTCTCTAGTTCTTTGGATTACTATGCTATAGTAAGTCTAGTTGGTGGAGCATATCAAGAATCATTGTGATGATGTCTTGGTGTGTGGCAGATGTTCTAACTTGTGTTGGGACATTATCTGCTTGGATATTATTGGTGAAGGATGATTATGCTCTGGTTCAGAAGCTTGGTGTCTACTTTATGCCTAAGGAGCGTCTACATAGTCATACGGGAGAATGATGAAGTAGAAGGTCTGCCTTGGATGGAGAATGTAGAGAAGACTGAAGCAAATCAGGTATTGATTTCTTGAAAGTCTGAAGGTGAAGATACTCATCAACTGATCAGGAGTATTCCAAATTATCATACGGGAGAATGATAGGGAATGTTTGCCTTTGAAGAGTTGGGTGAGAGAATATTGTTCCTGTGTTCTTGTGATCTTCTGTGATGTGATGTGTTTTTGTTCTGGTTGTTTCTGGAGGGAGCTTGGAGATTCTATTTTTATTTGGAATGTGGTGTTTTTCTTAGTGCAGATGGATTCTGTTCATGATATCAAGACTGATGTCTTAACATCTGCTGACAGAATATTCTGTTATGGTCTTTGTCTCCAGAGAACACAAGCTTCTATCTGATTTATGTACTATTGTGATACATGGTTTGCTTGAGGGTCAAGCAGTAGGTGAATGTGTTCAGCAGGTGTGTTGAACAGAGGGTGCGCTCTTGAAGACATGAAAATACGTCTTGTGTTTTCCATTCATTTTGAGTGTTCTTCTTGCAATGGAGCATTGGTTATCCATGTCGGGGAGAGTACTGTATACTGTCAGATTGTACAAGCTTCTGAGTTGGATGTGTTCTGCTACTGACTTGCTTGCTGTTGGTTGATTGTCCTTAGATGCATAATTGCTTGATTTGGTATATTATGACTAAAAAGGGGGAGAAGTAAGAAGTAGTAGTGCTCCTTGGTTGTTTCCTTGAGGGGGAGATGGTTGTGTTATTCCAAGGTTGTATGGATATTGCTCTGGTGTGCTATTGCTTTGTCAAATATGGCTAAAAAGGGGGAGAGAGTGTGATTGCTTGATGTGCTGATATCTGATGTCCCATATGATGTTCTAACATTTATTTGTGATTGCTAATGTGAGTGGTGAGCTAGTTGGTAAATGTTGTTGTGAAGTTGCTGCTGTGTGAGGTTGTGTATGTATGCAGATGAAGATTGAGTGCTGATCTGCTTGTGTAGGCATTGCAGTGCTGATAATTGTTTTATCTGCTACTGATGTGTGTGACTATCTTCTGCTGCTGATATATTTGATATGATATGATGGTTTTAGCCAAAATTTGCCAAAGGGGGAGTTTGTTAGTTCTGCAGCTATGCAGTATTTGTGTTGGCTAAATTTTGTTAAAACCTATATGATAGCCTTATGTCACTAAAGTTGTTCTAACATGCTGTTCTGCACTAACTAGTTATGTTCAGTATTTGTCATATTAGATTAGTTGCAGGTTGTGGAGATGTCAAGTGTGATATCTTGACATGTTATACTGCACTAAGCTGATTTGAGTGCATGGTTGTTTTAAGGTGTTGCTGGTTTGCTGTCATGTGATGGTTAATCAAGATGTTCTAACTTACTGCATTCAACATGTCGAATAAAGATGTCTCATCCTGGATCATAGGACATCGCGCCTGTGCTGAGCTGACAGTTAAATTCTGTTATGATTTAACAGGTGCAGAATATTCTGGGAATATTATGTTACTCTTTGTGGAGCTGTTTTGTTTGGTCTGGAAGATTCAAGTCAGAATCAATAAAAATATGCACTTTCTAAATATGGAGATATTTTAGGAAGTTAAAGATTGAAGTCCTATTATGTAGCAGAAGTCTCTGCTGATTTATAGCAGCTCATTTGCTATGTTTTTGTAGGCCCAAATCCAGTTGGGAATAGGTTATATATAGATGTTCTGTAACCTAGTTTTGTAACAATTCCAAGATGTAAAATTATTAGGGTTTCGTTATTGTGAACCACTCTCTAGAAGAGTTGGTATGTGTGAACCACCCGGTTTGTGGGTTGGTTATTGTGTGTATCTCGAAGCCTGTACGTAAGAGATGTATTGCTCTTGGAGGAAGCTTTTACTTCAAGATGGTGTTCTTAGTCAAGAGTCTTGGCTGAGTATTAGCATATGAGAGTATCTTCGCTGTTTATGTGTTTGAAGAATTGTTGGAAATCAAGTTGTTGATGCAGTGGCTGAGATGTTGACTGCTAGACATCATTGCGATGATTGGAAGTGAGATGGAGTCTCTTACCTAGGGAGGACTTAGGTAGAAGGGTCATTGGGTAGGTATTAAGTGAGAAGTTGTAAACAGGGGAGTTTAGCTTCGAATTGATACTGCTAATAGTGGACTTCCTTCCTGGCTTGGTATGCCCCCAGATGTAGGTTGTTATACCGAACTGGGTGAACAAATCCTGTGTGTTGTTTATGCTTTTCAGTACTGTTTTTATATGTCCATACCTTGCCGTGTTCATGTCAGACCAGATGTCGAATGATATGTTATAGGACATCTGAATTCTGCACATGTACCAGAATTTTAGGTCATTAGGTTGAAAAGTCAACACCACTAATGCTTGATTCCTATTGATCATTAGCAATGAAAATAAAATCCAAATAGTAGGCAACATATTCCATTCCTTTTGGTCACGATGGGCTCACCAGTTTGGGCTTAAGAAAATAAGAATGGTTTTGTATTCTTGTTGTAAACAAAGGTGATTAGGAAAAATAAATAATAATGGATAATTTGGCAATAGATTAGGATTAGATGTGGTTTAGGAGAATTAAATTGAACAAATTGAATAAAGTTGGTTAAATGAAAAAGGTTAGTGAGATAGGTTTAGAAAATGAAGGTGACAATTGAGGGTAGATAAAGTGGGTAGAAATTTGGTCATGGTGGGGTTAGGGTTATGGAGGCATCTCTTAGAGACTTGCTTGATTCAATGCTCCACCCAAAAAAACCTTGATCAATCACTCCTTGAATCTTCTCAAGATAAACCTGATAAAAAGAAACAAACATAAACAAAAAGCTGATAAAAAGGGTTAGCTATGCAGCATGATTGACCTAAAATGACATGCAGGAGATCAATGGATCTAAGGGAAAAATTTGGGGTACAACAGGATCTTGTTCAGAAACCAAAAGGTGTCCATGTCATTGAAACCAGATGGGTGTTCAGAAACAAGCTCAATGAAAAAGGTGAAGTCGTCAGAAACAAGGCACAACTGGTAGCACAAAGTTATAGTCAACAATATGGGATAGACTATACATAAACCTTTACTCCAGTTGCCAGGTTAGAGTTTATTCGTCTTTTATTTTCGTTTATAGTAAACGATAACATTATTATGTATCAAATGGATGTTAAGAGCGCATTCTTGAATGGGTACATTTCTGAAGAAGTGTATGTGCACCAACCCCTTGGTTTTGAGAGTTCTGAAAACCTTGATTTTGTTTTCAAACTTAAAAAGTCATTATACGGTCTGAAATAAGCTCCTAGAGCTTGGTATGAAAGACTAAGTAACTTCCTTTTGGAAAATGATTTTATTAGAGGGAAAGTGGACACAATATTCTTTTGCAAAACCTTTAAGAATAATATTCTGGTTGTGCAAATTAATGTTGATGATATAATATTTGGTTCTGCTAATGCTTTGTTGTGCAAGAATTTTTCTAAGTTAATGCAGGCAGAATTTGAAATGAGTTCGACGGGAGAACTAAAGTTATTTCTGGGGATTCAAATTTATCAACATTCTGAAGGAACGTACATCCACCAAAGCAAGTATACAAGAAAACTTTTGAAGAAGTTTAATTTATCAGAATGCAAGCAAGCAAAAACTCTAATGCATCATACATGCATTATGGAGAATGAAGAGGTAATTTGTAAGGTAGATCATAAGTTATTCAGAGGTATGATAGGTTCTCTCCTTTATCTAATTGCTTCTAGACCTGATATTTTATTCAGTGTTTGTCTGTGTGCTCACTTTCAATCAGACCCTAGGGAGACTCACTTAACTGCTGTTTAGGTATCTAAAAGGTACTACTAATTTTGGTTTGTTTTATAGAAAATTAAGTGAATACAAATTAGTAGGTTATTCTGATGTTGACTATGCTGGAGACAAAATAGAAAGAAAAATTACTTTTGGAAGTTGTTAATTTCTAGAGACAATCTGATCTTGTGGTCCAACAAGAGACAACCAACAATTGCACTTTCAACAGCTGAAGCTGAGTATATCGCAACTTTTGGATGTAGCACTCAGATACTCTGGATGAAGAGTCAACTGGAAGATTACCAGATCATTGAGAGTAACATTCCTATTTTCTGTGATAATATTTCTGCTATTTGTTTATCCAAGAACCCTATCTTGCCTTCTAGGGCTAAACATATTGAGATTAAACATCATTTCTTACGAGACTATGTTCAGAAGGGTATTTTTAATTTAAAGCTTGTTAATACAGACCATCAGTGGGCTGATATCTTTACAAAACCCTTTGCTGAGGATAAATTCGTTTTCATTCTGAAAAATTTGTTTATGGACTTTTGTCCATAATGAAAAGATGTTATCAGAATGTTAAGCTTTTAGAATTCTTGATTAGGTTCTGAGAATTTAGTGTTGTTTGATTGTTTGATTTTGAGACATGAGTTTTCTGAAGTAAGGAAGTTTTATGAATTAGAAAGGTTACGATAAGAAGCAATCTTATAGATTTTTCTTCTTGATTCTGAGCAGTTACAATATTTAATGGTTGTCATTCTGTTTGATATTATATGGTTCTTAGTGGTGACAGTTGTCCCACTTCCTGAGCAAGCGTTTTAATGGTGTAACACATTGGGTTTATCATTTCTTGGAACTAGGTTAAATCCTTACGCATTCCCCATATGTCTGCACATTTATTTGTTTTTAATCATTGCTAAAATATTTATATAAACCCACTTCACTCACATTTCACACTACGCTCACATTATTCTCACACTTTCCTTCTTTTAAACCTTTAAACTCTCTCTGCAACTGTTTATCTCCTTCAACCTTCTTCAATGGCAGGGAATCAACAACAACAATCTTCTTTCCACTTCATCACCGAAGGCAACATCCAAATGGAAGGGACTCATGTAATCACTATCAACACTCCGGTTGAAGAACTGTTGGTTCTATGTGAAACCATAGTGGATTTCAAAAACCTCAAGGATAATGGTTTTGACCTAACGAATACTCTAGAATTCTGAGGTTGGAATATTTCTTTGAATGACTGAAGGATCCAGTCTACCCAGTTCTTGTCAAGCAGTTTTGGATACATGTTGTGGTTGAAAAGGACACAATTACTTTCTACATCTTCAACAGGAAGATTTTGATTACTGAAAAGACTATCACATATGTGATTTCTCACAATGGTTGTGGGAAAAATGTGTTTAACGTCAAATCTGATGCTAAGAGAGAAGCAAAGGTAACATCAACCATCTTCAAAGAAGGAACAATATTTGATGATGGAAAGAATCCTAGTGCTAAAGATTTGATCGATACTTTGAGGTAATGGTTCAAGATCATCCTGAGTTACATCTATCACAGACTTAGCACCAACTCTGCAGATTACATCCACACCACTCAGAAGTTCACGCTATTCTTTCTAGAGAAAGGTGTCAAGCTGGCGCTTCCAACAATTCTGTTTAGATTTCTCAAGGATTCGGTGGTTCTTATGAGGAAGAACACTATGATGAAGAGATCTATTAGGATGCATGTTGAGAAGACTGGGAACAATGCTTTTATCAACCTAATCCCACTCCTTGTTAGAAATGTTGGTTTTATCTTCATGAAAGGTGACTTGAAGAAGGTTAACAAAGAGGTTTCCAAGTAAAAAGTTTGTACTTGCTATGGAAGCCTTGAAGTTACACTGTAATCCATTATGGCTTCCTACTCCTGAGATTACAGAAATTGCAAATGAGACTGAGGAAACTTCTGAACATCAAGATGCTGTCATGGAGGATGTTTCTGCTCAACTGGACAAGGGCAAGCAAGTTAATTTTGAAGATCAACAGCAATCTCAAGACAATGTGTCAAAATAACACATAGTTGTTTCTGAGAATCAACATGCTGCTATAACTTCTTCTGGGATGGTGCCTGAAGTGATTCTGAAGACTCTTGCTGAGATGAAGGAAGAAAGTGCTATGGTCAGACAATGCTTGGACAAGCAGGACATTCTTTTTGAGATGATTCTCTCCAGACTCCCACCTACTCTTCCGTCACAGAACCTAAACCCTTAGTTTTCAAAATAGTTATGCACTTTTGTGTTTTTATTTTGTTTATGTTTCTGTTCTTTGTACTGTTGTGCCTTCTGGAAATTTTCAATGAAAACTGTTGTTTCTTTTCTTTATTTTGTCTATGTCCTTTTTATCAATGACAAAGGGGGAGAAACATATTAATTTTGATATATCTATGTTCGTGAATTAGAACCCAAACATTTTTTAAATGTTTCTGCTAACAACTACTTCGAAGAATATTTTGTTAGTTTTTTTTCAGGGAAAGTCAAGAAAATCAAAAGCTCTTGAAGTTTTTCAGATCAGAACTTAAGTTACCAGTTTCTGTAGAAATGGTTTACTCTCTGATTCTGAAGTTTGAACTTCATAGTTTGAGAAAGACTTCCAACGAGACATAACTAGGTATCAAGATCTGAGGAATTTAGAATTCCATGTTAACTAGATCTGATTCAACCAGGTTTTAAGATTTTAATCAAGCTCTGAAGCACTTTCAAAAGGCTTTCAAACCAGGCTTCTGAAGCGAAATTAATCAGAATATTGACATTGACAACCAGTGTTCTAGATAAGTTCAAGCAACTTCTGAAGACAGACCAGATTCTGATAGAAGATTATTTTGGTTATGCAAAAAGGTTTATCAAGAAAGTGTTCTTTCATTCTGATTTTATCTTTTTAGGATTGTACATCTTAGGGGGAGCTTTATGCTTCTTTCTGACGTGTCTTTCTGTGATTACCATGTGTAAATTGTTTATTAAAATAAATGGTATTGTCATCATAAAAAAGGGGGGAGATTGTTAGAACAAGATTTGGTTTTGCATCTATACCTTTGAGTTTTGATAATAACAATGTAGTATTTGTGTGAGAAAAATTTTGGTACCCTAACAGTTTTTTATTGTGTAGCTTTAACAGCCAATTCTGATTTTGAGTTTATGATGTGCAACGTCATCAGTTTCTGAACATTTATTCTAAAATTCACTTATGCGCTGATTCCCTCCTGAGAAGTTTCTGGAAAGATGTTATGTTATTACTACAATGTTCTCTCCGCTTTTGCTTCTGGATGTGACTCTGATCATCAAGCTTTTGAACAATGGCAAGCTTCTGAAGTTTTGTTACTTAGCTAAAGACACTGAAGATCTCAAGCTAAACGTTGACACTATCAAGGTTCTGACTGAAGATTCTGAAGATTCTAATTTTAACTGTGTGTTTCTTCTTTTCATGCTTCATCAACTTTTTCATCAAAAGCCAATGAATTTAAAGATAAGATCAAGAGGATACGTGATCAAATAATACATGTTACAAATCGAAAATATTCCTTCAATTAACCTGAAAATGTGGGCGAAGAATTGTACTATTCTTCACACCTGTCAGTAATTCGTTAATGGACAGCTGCATTTTGCATATTCCAGATTTGCCCTCCAACGGTTCCTTTTTCATGCTATATAAAGAGGACTTGGATACTTGAAGAAAAATGTCAATTTTACAAGACTATTTCTACGTGAAAAGCTCTCAACTTGTGCATATTTTTATTTAAATATTTGTATTTCATTTGTGTAAAATCTACTTGTGTAAAAGTAACTTGTAACACAAAATCTTTATTCAAACTTGTTTGTTTGTATTTCCTTAAGGGATCAGTTAAGTCAGAATCCTTGAGAAGACTTTGACAGTTTGTCATTGTGGTTTGTTAGTCACCGACAGTTGGTCGGGCATTTGTAATCAGTTAATTATATTGGATTAAGTCCTTGTGTATAAGGCGAAATCACATTGGCGGGTGGACTGGAGTAGCTTTGATTTCAAGCGAACCAGGATAAAAATCCTTGTGTCTTTATCACTTTGATCATTTTATTTTGTTGAGTTTTTGAGTTGGTAAAAAGCTTTTGTTTTTAAAACCCAACTCAAGCCCCCCATTTCTTGTGTTTTTTGCACCTTCAGCATAAAGTTCAGAATCTGGTCCTTGAGAGATCCTTTGCATTTGACCCAGTAGCATATTCTGCTAAATGGGATTCTCTTCAGACCACAGTTACATCAGTTATTCAGAATCTGAAGGATGCAACTTTAGAGTCTGTTGCATCTTCCAGTTTTAGGCAAGATGTTTTGGAGAAGAACCTGACTTCTATTGCTGCTTCTCTACAAGCCATGCCTTACAAGCAAAAACATATGGACTAAAGGATGAAGTCTACGGATGTCAGACAAGATATCATGGGTGCAGGTCTCATAGCTATTTTGGAACCTTTGAAGAAACCTTAGATTTAGGCTCTAGAACCCATTTTATTTGTTCTCTGAACTTATCTTGTGTTTAATTGATTTATGCCATTATTTGTTCATATTCATCCATTTTGTTTGGTGTATCTGTATTGTTGTTATGTTTTTTCCTGCTTGTGCTTACACTCAACTATATTTATCTGGGAATCTTTATTATTCTTATGATAAATGTTTGATATAGTTTTTGTTTGGTTATCTTTTGGATGAACTATTTTCTGGAAATTTCTTGGATGATTAAACGCATTCAAATAAGAATCAAGCTATTCAGAATCAAATATCATTGTAAAAAGGGGGAAACTTTTCATTGATTGCATAAAAAGATTACAAAAGTTCATGGATTACATAAGTTTATCAAGATCAAAATAATAACCCCTAGCCCTAATGGAATCTTCCCATCCAACAACTCGTTCATCACTTCCTTCATCAGAGTCGTAGAAAAAAGTCCTTCTTGGCACTCTTTTCTTCTTCTTCTTCTTCTTCTTCAACTTCTTCTTATTCTTCTTTGGCCTCCTTACTCTCAAAGCACCTCTAATTGTGGCTGACCCAGATGACTGGGCTTCCCCAGCGGCTTGAGGAAGGTGTTGCTCCATGACCTCTGTTAAGAGAGTGACCTTTTCTTTCTCTGCTGGATATCTCATGTTGACAAGTAGAAAATAATAGTTGGTTGAAAAGATAAGAAGTATGTCTCTGAAGTTGTGATTTTATAGAGGAAGTTGAGTGACTCGTACGTTGCAATTTGATGATGGAACATCTAATCATTTAATGCCTGTAATGATGATTTCTGATGGTTGATATTCTTGAATGACGTGTGACCATCATGAGAAACGTAGAAATATTTCAACCATTATAGTCGTCTCTCTCTATTGGGAAGAGCAAAAACATTATTCTTGCTAGTTTTATCAAGAATTAACTTTTTCCCTATATTTGTTTGTATTATTAAATATTTTTGTCTTCTTCTATGCTGACATGTCTCAATTCACTTTTTGTTGATGACAAAAGGGGGAGAGATTCATGGGAGTATTTAAGAAGGTTAAAATTTTTTTTAATGCCTTTAATTTACCTGAACCCTAATTATTAAATTATTTTGATAATGCTTTCTTCTGAACATTTTTCTATAAAAATAAGTTTAAATTTACTTGGATAGAACTTATGGGGAGCTTACAAAACTCAACCTTTGGACTATTAGACTCAAGGGGAGCATACAAACCTCAAACTCTAATGTTGTCAAGTTAGTTAAAACTGACCAATCATTGTTCTTAAATACATTCGTTTATCATCATCAAAAGGGGAAGATTATTGGAACAAGATTTTTCATATCGCTTGGGTTTTAATGATAACAAAGTATTTAGAGAACCAATGGGTATACTAACACATGTTCAAGTGTGTAGGATCACAAGCTTATAATTCATTAGGAATTAATCCTGTTGAAAGCATAAGAGGAGAAGCAATGTTACTCAGATTCTGGATAATCAGAATCTGGTGACTCTGAATGTGTTCACCAGCATCTGATGGTTCAGACTCTGGTATATTATTCCATCCTCTGGTGACAGCTCAGACTCTTAAAGCAAAAGGAGCATTTGATCCGTACCCTGAGCCAAAAGCAAACTAGTCTTGTCAAGCACAAGATTTATGGGAAGATTCAACTAGGGTTTTGTTTTTGCAAGGCTCAAGGAATGGTGATGTGACCTTTTCAGTCTTTTCTACCCTTTGGTTGATACCTAGTACTTCGAAAGGTTCTGTGAACAATACCATTATTTAGTGGACAATACTTCTAACCAGATACATTCTACAACGTCTCTCTTGGCATACTTCTTCATTAAGTTTGTTGTTATGTTCAAACCCTCCAACGACTTTTTCTCTACCTCTATAAAAGGAAGATGAAGATTTGAAGGAAGGTTACGACAACACAATGCATTATAAGATATTTCGCATAACTTTGAGTTGTTATTTTGTAACTGTTATTGCATAAAATCTTTAGATTTCTTATCTTAGTATATCTTAGAAATCTTAAGAGGTTAAGAACCTTTGTGATTGTTGCACAACCGTTATACTTCTGATTGTGTATCAAAGTATAGTAGTTACCTTTTCTACTAAACTATTTGTTTAAATTAGAAGAAGTCTTTTACCTGTGTGCTTGAGCATTGAAGTCTCTTGTGTGTGTACTTGAGCAGTGAAGTCTCTTTCTAGGTTGATTGAGAAGAAGTCTCTTGCAAGGTTGCTTGAGTAGAAGTCTCTTTCTAGGTTGATTGAGCATTTAAGTCTCTTGCAAGTGTACTTAAGCAAATTGTAATCTGATTGGTTATAGTGAAAAGATCTTGTTGAGGCAAGTGGATTGGACTACTCTCAGTTGAGGAGAGGAACCAGAATAATCTTTATTTGTTGCTTGCTTTTACTTCTGATAACTTTATTTCTGCTACTGTTACCTCTTCTGATATTAGACTTTGAACATGGTTTAGATTTTGAAGTTCCATTATTATAAGTGAAACAAATTTTTGGCATATATAATTCAATCCCCCCTTCATGTGTATTTTTCTCACCTTCACAACTTGAATTTCATCATGCATGAAATTCCTAGTAACAATCTAATGGACTCAAGTCTAACAATTGGAGCAAATGCCTCATCAAAATCAACTTCTTCTATTTGAGTGTACCCTTGAGCAACTAGCCTTGCCTTATTCCTGTTACATTGCCACCATCATCAGATTTGTTCTTGAATATCCACCTAGTACCAATAACATCGACATCTTCAGGTCTTGGAATTAATTCCCGTACATTATTTATTATGAATTAACATAATTCCTATTGCATAGAATTTATCTAGAATTCATCAGTCAACGCTTCTTTGACATTCTTAGGTTCAATATTGGAGATGAAACAAGAGTTTGAAATCATATCTCTAGATCTGGTGATAACTCATTTATTCAGATTTTCTATTACATTTTCAATAGGATCATCCTTCTTAATTCTAATAGATGCTCCCTTGTTGGTTTGAGGTTCTTCAGAATTTATGTTTTAAGTACAAATGCGTGACTCCTTGGGTGGGACATTTGTCTATTGGGGGGAGGGCATCATATTTATCCTCAACAACATCCTTTTCTTCAGGGCTATCATCAATGAAAACATTGATGGGTTCCATCATTATCTTGGTATAGATGTTGTACACCCTGTAGGTTCTGCTATTAACATAATAACAAAGAAATATCCCTTCATCACTCTTTGGATCCATCTTTCTTCTTTGCTCACGATCTGCCAAGATGTAGTACTTGTTACCAAAGACATGAAAGTATATAAAATTGGGTTTATCCCCTTTCCAAAGCTCATACAGAGTACCTTTGGTTTCAAATCTAATGGTCACTCGATTATGAATATGACAAGTAGTGTTCATAGTTCCACCCCAAAAATGGCCAGGAAGATTCTTGACATGCAACATGACTCTACTAGCTTCTTGCAAAGTTATATTCTTGCATTCTACAACTCCATTTTGCAGAGGCCTGATAGGAGTGGAATGTTCATGACTGATCCCTTCAGCTGAGCAAAATTTAGAGAACTTGTGATTCTCAAATTCCTTGCCATAGTCACTCTTTATCTTTACAATTTCACATCCCTTTTCTTTTTGAATGCATAGGTATCACTCCTTGAAAACATCAAAGTTGTTAGAATTTACTTCAATGAAGTTAATTTATGTGTACCTTGAAAAATCATCCACACACATAAATATATATCCTTTTCCACCATGGATTTCCACTTTCATAGACCCTATGAGGTCCATATGAAGTAACTCAAGAACTTTTTAGGTGGTCAGGTGTTGGAACTTCTTGTGGGACATCTTGGTTTGCTTACCTATTTGGTAATCTCCACATATTTTACCTTCTTCAATCTTCATCTTAGGAAAAACCTTGATGGCTTCTTCAGATATGATCTTCTTCATGCTTTTGAGGTTGAGATGACTATGTTTTTGGTGCCATAACTTAGTTTCATCAACCTTGGATATCAAACAAGATGAGGGCTGAGATATCCACATATAGTAATTGTCCTTGGACCTAGAACCCTTCATTAGCACTTCTTGATCTTTGTTGGTGACAATATATTCAGACTTGTTGAATTTCACATTAAGACCTTGATCACATAGTTGACTGATGTTAATCATGTTTGCAGTCAGACCTTCTACCAATAACACATCCTCAAGGCAAGGGAAACCTGGACTGACCAGTTTGCTAATGCTCTTGATTCTTCCTTTTGCTCTATCACCAAAAGTGACATAGTTATTTGAGTAGGTATTTAATTCTTCAAGATATGTCTTTTCTCCAGTCATGTGCCTGGAACATCCACTATCAAAATACCAATATTCTATTAAGGTAACTATACGATATGTATGTGCTATAAGACAAGTGAAAGTTTCCTTGGGTTTCCACTCCTTCTTTGCTTGGGTTTTCTTCCATGTCTTTCTGTTGAACTTTGGCTGACTATAAGATTAAGGATATCTATACAAGTTATAGCAAAAATGTCTTATATGGCCATATCTACCACAGTGGTGACACCTCTAATATTTCTTTTTGCCTTTGTTATGAGGGTACACATGTTGAGAAAGATGCTGGAACTTGTGGTCCTTCATCAGAACCTCATAATTCTTTTCAGCATTAACAAGCTTCTTAGTATGAACTTTGACCTTTTTGTTCATGGAACTATAGTCAAACCCTATAGCCTTATTATCCTCAATCTCCAAGATCTCATCTAACATATCATAACCACTATTCAACATAAGTATAAATTTTATCATATTGTCGTGTTTGGATTTTAACAATGTGACTTCCCCTTCCAGATCTGCAATGGTTGAGCCAAGCATCTCTTTTCCATTAGTATAACACTTATTGTCTTTTTTTGTTTCTCTTCTCTCGTGCAAGATACCTTCCACCTAGTGAGCAACTCTCTATAAGTCTCAGCAAGCTCTTCTGTTGAAATATCTTCATCACCATACTCACTATAAGAGCCATATTTTCCAATGAAGGCTATCACTTTAAAAGTTTGACATTCAATTTTAATGTGACCAAACCCTTCACATTCATATAATTGTGCTCATTTGCCATTGTTGGATTTAAGATCCTTTTTGCTGTTGTCCAGGGGATTGATGTCTGACACCTTGTCTGGGACATTTTTCCTCCATCTTTTGTCTAGCTTCTTTAAGGAGTTGTTAAACTTTCTCCTAACAAAGGCTATAGCCTATGACATGCATTCTTCACCTTGATCTTTATCCTCTTCAATGTTGGACACAAAAGTTATACTTTTGTTCTTATTTTCATATCTATCATTCAAAGTAATCTCAAAGGTTTGTAAAGAACCAATGAGTTCATCAACTTTGATGTTGCTTAGGTCTTGAGCTTTTTCAATAGCTGTGACCTTCATATCAAACTTCTTAAGAAGAGATCTTAGGATTTTTCAGACTAGTTTCTCTTCAGGCATCTTTTCTCCTAAGGCAAATGAAGTGTTGGCAATGGCACGAAGTGTGGTGTTAAAATCAAATATGGACTCATCTTCCATCATTCTCATATTTTCAAATTTAATTATGAGGATCTGCAGCATTGACATACACACTTTGGAAGTGCCTTCATGAGCAGCATAAGAATCTCCAAAACATCTTTAGCTTCAGTACATGTGTCGATCAGTACATATATGTTCTTGCCAACATCATTGAAAATAACATTCAAAGCCTTAGAGTTTCCAAGAGCTACAATATCTTCTACATCAGTCCATTCAGCTTTTGGCTTTAAGCTTGATGTACCATCTTGATAAACATTCACAAGGTGTTTCCAACCATTAATCACAACCTTTCAAGTTTTGTTGTCTATGGATATAAGAAATGTAGACATCTTAGCTTTCCAATAATCATAATTGGTATCATCCAAAACATGTTCTCTATTGACAAACCCTTCATCCTTTGCGTTGTCCATATGAACATAAAATATCTTCCTTGGATCTCACCCAAACATAATAGAGTTCCTGCTTTGATGCCAATTGAAATTATGTTTCTCAGGGTACAGATGTTGGACCAGATGTTTGGGACAACTTGTCCAACTTGTTATACTAGAATAAACACACTATGACAACAATAATAAATCAAAGTAAAATCAATAAAGAACTCCAAGAATTGTTAACCTTGTTCAGTGCAAAAAACACCTTTGTTTGGGGAGGTGCTCTACCCAAGAAAGGAAATCCACTCTTCTTATAGAATTAGTACAAAGTGTCTTACATGAACATATCCCTTGTTCAATGCCCTTCTTCTTAATTCTACCCAAATTTCTTTCTATCTAGGTCTCCCCCTAAATATGAGAACTCTTCTCATTTTCTCACAATCAATAACCCTAGTGATTCAACAACAATCACAATAATAACTCGTTGAATTTACAACTCAAATAAACAAACTAACTACTATGCCTTTTGATATGAATGAAGTAATAGTGTGGTGTACAATTAACACAAACAAAGACTCAACCTAAAAACACAATATATATATATATATATATATATATATATATATATGGGTTTTTCTCCTTAGATTTAGGTAGTGATACTGTCCAAATAACATGGAGATTCAGTTAGGATTTGTTTCTCTAAAACAACTCCACAAAAAGATTTGATTTGATTTGAATTCAAATTTAAATCTCCTTAATTTAAATTTAATTTAATTAAATAATCAAACAAATCAGATTGTTAAGAGATAACAACAATCCTTGTTGCTCACATCAACAGAAGAATGTGTTATAATTAGTTAGAAAACACGCGCGCACTTTAACAACCTTATTCTGCAGACAAGGGCCTCATGTTGGGACATCTGTTCCCACGTGTGACTTTCTTCACAAAAGCAGTCGGGGCCACATGTGCCCGTACCATGTTGCTTTGCATAATATAGTCAATCAAAAAAGGAATAATAACTTCGATTGGAATTTTAGCATTACTAATACGTGGTGGAAGAACTGCACATGCAAGATTTTGTATCAAATAATGAAATTTGCATGAGCCAATTTAATAGCGAAGGCAAATCTAATAATATGGGATGAAGCTTCAATGATGCAGAAACATTGCTTTGAAGTTATTGGTAGAACTTTTAGAGACATTCTTTGGTCTTACGATGAAGGTAATATGAACAGTCCATTTAGTGGTAAGGTTGTGGTATTCGGTGGTGATTTTAGGCAAATTCTACTTGTTATACCAAAAGAAACCAGGTAGGAAGTTATGCACGCTATAATAAATTTATCATACTTATGGGATTTATGTGAAGTTCTTACACTGACCAAGAATTTGAGACTCCTAAATGGTCAACCAAATTCAAATAATGATGAGCTAAAGTTATTTTTCTGATTGGATTTTAGGTATCAGGGATGGTTGAAATGAGGATTCTAATGACATTGATATTAGATTTGATATCTCAAAAGGCTCACTTATTACAATAGATAACAACTCTTGCCTCAATCAGTGAAAACACATATCCTTCTATTTTAGATTATATTAACGAGGTATATTTTTTCTAAAGTAAGGCTATCTTGACTCCAAAAAATACCAATGTTGATATGATTAATGATTATGTGTTGGATTTAGTTTTGATCGAAGAAAAAATATATTTGAGCTATGATAGTCAGTATCCATCCAATTCAGAGATTGATGTAGTCTATGACATTAACATACCATAATTCTCGAATACAAATAATATTTCTGAACTTCCAAAGCATAAGTTGAAATTTAAAGTTTGAGTACCAGTAATGTTATTAAGAAATATTGACCGGTCTTTATGATTGTCTAATGGAACTCAACTAATAATCACCGAGATGGAAAAATATTTTGTTGAAGGAAAGGTTATATCAGGAAGTAATACCAGAGGTAAGGTCTTTATACCTCGATTTTCCTTGACACCACCCAATGTTAGAATTCCTTTCAAGTTTAAGCGAAGACAATTTCCATTTGGTGTCTCTTTTACAATGACAAATAATAAGATTCAAGTCCAATCACTTAAGAAAGTTAGAGTTTATATTCCTGCGTCGATTTTTTCACACAGTCAATTATATGTGGTGATTTCAAGAGTCACTTCAAGATAAGGTTTGAACTTGTTGATAACTGGTGAAGATATTTGATGTATTAATTTGACATCAAACATTGTATACAAAGATTTTTTTTCCGAAATATATGACATAAATAATGTCAATCTCATAATAGAATATGTACTTTTTTATATTTTAATATGATTTTATCTATTTTTACACTATTCTTAATCAAATATATTAAATTCGAACTAGTCTCGTACATTGCACAGGTTATATAATAATAATAATAATAATAATAATAATAATAATAATAATAAAAGTGTGTTTATTATTGTTGCCTTATGGTGAGCGGTTATGTCCTTAGTTTTTATCTATCATATAAGAAAACTATGTGTTCTGGAAATACCATTTCTGCCTTCACAAAACGCCACGTGGATAGCTTCATATGCTTGCATTGTTTGCCATTTGCCACGCCTCCACATTTTATTGATATCTTCTTTTCCTACCTTTTTCAAAACCGACATCATCTTTCTAATCACTACCTTTCATCTTTCACATTCTCTTTCTAACTTTTTAACTTTCTTCTTTAACCTTTTCTTTCTAACTTTCTTCTTTCACAATTTCTTTCTAACTTTATAACTTTCTAACTTTCATCTTCAATCTTTTGTTATTCAACTTCCATCTTCTTCTTCCGTTACCTGTCTCAGTTGTTTCAAAAATGGCCAGACCATTGGAGTAAATCAGCGATCTGAACAATACGAAAGAACTTTGGAAGGTTGCAGTCTGGTGCACCATAAATGGTTGGTTCTTACCAAGAACAAGGAACACTTTGAAATGATCTTCATAGACAAAGATGTAAGTTTCTGCATGTCTTCTATTTTTCCTTTGTACATTCTTCACGCTCTCCTTTTACTTGATCTGTATTAAAATGGTTTTTGAATCGCGTATTTGTTTTCATTATTTATTAGGGAGCTGATATTCACGTAGTTGTACCTGCGACGTATATGGCTACATTCAAAGACAAGTTAACTGTGGACCACACTTACACCGTTTCGAACTTTAACATTTAGTCAAATGATTTGGTCTTTAAACCTTCAAGATGCAAGTATATGATTAGATTTACATGAGGGACACCCATTAATGATGCAGATAAACATGTTATACCGGCCAAAGAACTTAACTTTACCAGTTTTGCTGATATCATGATGAACCGGTTTCAGAAAGATGTACTCATAGGTTGTCATTCATGTTTCTTTTTTTATCTTAAAGTTAATTGAGATTTTGTGTACTACTTTTAACTACTTGCTATTTTTTTACAGACATTATAGGGATGGTAGATAGTATTGGTTTCGCTCAAGCACATTCAGTAGGGAAAAAACAACAAGTCAATTTTATCATGAGGGACCACATGTGTGTATATTGTTTCCCATAATACACTCATCTTACACATTTTTTCATCCCTATTTTTGTAAGTCCATAATATGCATTCTTACCCTTTTTTTAGCAACAACACCAAATGTACTCTTTGGGAGTCATATGCAGTCCAGTTCATAAAGTACAACCAAAACCGAGTTAATACGTATGGTCACACTGTCGTTTTGCTTCAATATGCAAAAGTCAAGGAAGAGGGTTAGTAGATTATTTCTTTATATTGATCTTTGTCCTCAATATGTGTGAAACTATATATTTTCAAACTGATATGTGGAGTTTATAATGTAGGAAAATATTCACTATCAGTTACAAACACATACAGCGTGACCAAGATGTCGATCAACGCGAATTTGCCTCCTATCAAATAGTTTATTAACAAGTTTTTGTATAAAAGTGTTTTGTCTCATTCCTGCATAATAGTGTTTTTTGAATATAGACTAAATTTGTTTTTAACATTTTTTTTCATACAATATCCCTAAGGATTCTGTGGTTAATGTTTCTTGTCAGCTCAACTCTCATTCTCAAATCTACTCACAGAACTCCGAAAATCATCAACAAACTCCTGCTCAGAAACTACTTTCTAAGGATGTTGTTTTGCCTCTCAGTGAGATTAAAAAACTTCGCGATGTATAAATCACTCCTCCTTAAAACAATACTTATAATTTTGGATTATACACCTTTATTTTTTGTGGTTTCTTGTTGAAGCATATTACATTTTGTGCCACTGTTACGACAACCACAAAACTTATTGCATCTCAGTATGACTAGTATTACCAGGCCTGCCATCTATGTCCTAAGGTTGCCCGCGGAGACAAAGCACCATTTTTGTGTGAAGTCGGACATTCCACAGAAGCAGAAATCTTTAGGTGTGATTGTTTGTTGTATCATATATTATTTTTCTACTATAATCATTGTGATATCAAACATTGGTTTGCTACTTTAATGTTGAACATATTTAGGTTTGATTGTTTGTCGTATCATATATTGTTTTACTACTATAATCATTGTGATATCAAACATTGGTTTGCTACTTTAATGTTGAACATCCTTTTCGTTAACCCATTAATTATGTTACTTCATTAGGTATAAGATTGAAATAGAAGTTTCTCATTTTGGGAAAAGTTGTAAGTTCGTATTCTGGGACCGAGAATGTTCATAAGTTTTGGGTGTCTCAGCTGCTCAGTTGTGTGATACCATGATTCAGGTATATATCTTATTTGCAATTTGGAAACCTTATTATGGTGTTAACTACTTCACTGGTTCATAATGATAATATTGTGTTATGTAGGATGGAATTAATGATCTGTTGGAATTCCCATTAGCATTAGATGAAATGTTGGAGTTGGAGCATGCTTTTAAAGTTATATGGCAACCCCAGTGGGATA
Source organism: Lathyrus tuberosus (assembly GCA_022829125.1). Lineage (NCBI taxonomy): Eukaryota > Viridiplantae > Streptophyta > Magnoliopsida > Fabales > Fabaceae > Lathyrus > Lathyrus tuberosus. Next base: position 6,811,159 of record JALAZF010000111.1, on the reverse strand, counting down.
GTTGCTCTTTGTCATGCTCCTGAGGGATGAACCATTCATAAAATAGCTGAAGGCTCCATGGGAGCATATACAGGTAATTTATCTTATTCCTATTGAAATTGTGTGTTTGTTTTCATTAATAACTTATGGTCATTCTCTTATTATGACACCAAGGGTGCAATATCTGAGTCACCTTTAAACCCACTTCTATTGCAGGTATGAGTTTTGAATGTTATCCATGTATTCTTTTATGCGTTTTCATGTTTATGTATATTACATAATGCAATGGATTGTTCTTATGTTGTGTAGATTAAAGAGAGTATTGACGAGGTCAAATCTGACACTACTGAAGAATGCGGGCTCAAGACGGTATCATTCTAGCTAGAGACACGTTCTTTGATTATGTAATTAGTTTTGTACTATATAATTTCACATCTAAGAGTTGTCTGTATCACTTTTATGGTAACAAGATCTTGAGATTACATCAAAACATAACCCAGATCCGGTGACGCCCACTGCTAAAAATACACATTCCAGATGGTTCGAGTGAATCAACAACGTTGGAAGGCTTGTGTGATGGTGAAATTTCATCAACAAAACTTAAGAAGAGTATTAAATTGGAGAAGAAAAATTAGTTATGGTTGGATTACTTGTTGTCTTATATGGCATCTAATATTTTTAGTCCCATATGTTTTGTTCTTTGTATGTGTATTATGATGTAATGTTTTGAATATTGGCTTCAACCCTTATGCAATCCTAAACATCTTCCAAGTTATATTATATTTACTATCTATATATATTCAAATCTTTAAGGTATCATCCTATTCATAAACTTCTTGCATTCATCTTGTCTTACAATTTATATTATATTTGATGCAACATTTCATTTGAATTACCCAATAACACGACTATATTTTCCATACAAATCGTATATTTGTGCGCTTAAACGAAAATGTTTGTTAACATAGCATGCTACTTCACAATACGCCCTTTCTTCATGATCTTATCTTCATAAAGGATGTTAACAATATTTTTTATTATTATAAATACATTGGAAAGCTTATTTGTTGACATCATCTTTTTTCTTACTTTTTTAGTAGCTCTAATAACTCATTCCCTACTACCCATACTAATTGTAATAGTTACCTATATATAATATATACTATGTAGTCACCCTAATAAAACCTACTGTGACATGACAACACAGCAAAATATAATCATAACACAACTTCCCTTTTGCATTACTTTAATATTATATGATTTTTTATTTAGAATTCATTGTCCTACACACTATCCAACTCTGCAATACATATCATACATCACAATATAGTTCCCAATGTCAATTTCCTTACTTCTTTTTTTCCCTATGTCACATCCAGAAAAATAGACACTACTTTTATCTTATTATAAAATCATATTTCCTACTAATACTTTAGGCTGAAATAGATACACATATTCTATTACCCACGAAAACAATTTGTTATCCTGTTCATTCAAATTTCATTCAAATTTTCGCGGGCATCTTTTTACATTCAAGACACACTACCCTTCTTCTTTTTACATTCAAATTAAACAATCATTCAACCTTCATTTTTCCTCCTGCATCTCATACCACAATTAGACATTCCTGATTCAACAATAGTTTCTCTTATAATTACATTCCAATGCAACAATATACCTCTAAAGATATTCGTTTTTCATATCACACACGTTGAATTTCCATTTAATATTTCTCAATACTTGTAGTTCAATTTGGCTCTGCAACTATTACTACAACAATGAGTTCAAAATTTTCACAATGTGACAACAATCCTGCATCACTTGCTAGAAGGAGGAGGAGGCTAATACTAAACGTGCGAAAACAATCATGTAACACGGTGGCCATTCATAATACTCCAACTCCACAAAACCGCGAATCGAATTTCGGTCGTTCCCAAGTTACTGAAAAAAACATCACAAATTCTAATAATGTTAATGCTGCTCTTCCAATAAATTTTACTGATGCTACAAATGCAAGAAAGAGGAGGAGGCTATTCTTATCTTCCATGAAAAATTCACATGGCCAAGGTAACAAGGAAAATAAACAATGTCATACAAAAGCATTACAACGAAAAGTTTGCAAAGAAAATGTCCTGAACCCCATTCACTTGCCTCTTTGATTGCACCAATGTATTCTAGATTGTCCTCAAGGAATCCCATTGCAAAGCAAGTATCCCTAAAAGTATCAAATTGTGTGTCACCAATTTTGCGAATTTCCTCATATGTGGCAGGACCCTTGATGACAATCAACATCATTTGCAGGTAAAATAGTTCTCCAGTGGTTGGGGGAACCCATATAAACAACGTTGTTAATCGACTAGCTCATGCTTTACGTTTCCAACCTTTTTTTAACTTTGTATTCTCTGCATAAACTTAACTATAAATATTTTGATCTTTAATATTACAATGAGCTAACAAATTATTTCATAACATAAACTTAATTGAAGAATCCCTCAAATTGAAAATAAACATAACCATTCAATTTAAAAATACTACTACGTACCATATAACATTATCATCAACTGTACTCATGTCCTTACTTAACCATATAAAATACTTAATTAAACAAACAAACATGCTACCAATGTCTTCTTGATAATAACAAACTTATCAAATACTACTACTCTTCACACTACGTTTTAACATCGACACATAAAGCTTTTCCGCCGGATAACATATCTTGAAATCAAGAACATCGTGCCTTCTGATCTTCTTTTGGTTAGCGAACTCATACCATCCTCTACTTATATACTTTTCCTTCCAAACATACTTCCTATTCCTCACAGAAGTGAGAATTTCTCCTTCGAATGTCTCACCTTTATCCCCATCAACCAACAATATGGACTTCTGATTCCAGTTGAGACAATTCACTGTAACTTTCTGGGGAATGTGCTGCATCAAACACAAATAACATCAAATCACACATAGATTTACAAAATAAATGTTATTAAACAAATTAAATTTTTTAAGCATACCAAAGCATTCTTGCTGCTTACAAAACCGAATTGAATTTCCTTCTCCCATTTGTATTCCATGTGTTGAATGTCTTCCTCATCAGAATTGTAACAACATACCAACATTTTTTCTTTCAACTTGCACACAGTGTCTTCCCATTTATATTACAATTTTTATTAGATTTGGGAAACACCTTCCATTCAACTTATTTTCTATTACAAAAACAACAACGACTACCTCCTAAACATACAATACAACACAACATACTAAGTTGCATCTTCTCTCAATTAAATTACAATTTATTTTACCTGCTACTGTCTAATGAGATAGTGATATGATGCTTTCTCGATGACGACATGAAATCTAGTTAAAATTTCATCACATCTTCAACAAATGTTTGCCTTAACTATAAATAATTTCATCATATGTCACTCCTAATTTGGCCTTAACTATAACTAATCTTCAACAAAATGAAGTTTGCTGATAGGATGCTTTCTCAGGTTTGTTAAATGCAACACGTTAACAAAGACCATTTAACTATAACTAATTTCATTATCTGTAAAACTTACCTAGTCAAGGTTTTCTTCTTTGATGGAGACGCCTTCAATCCCTTTGATCGGTTGTGACATTGATGATTTGTTTCACTACACATACCAATTTCATACATGCAGATCAGTCTACTTTTCTAACATGCAGATCATAAGATAAATCAAGTCATGATGTTGCTAATTTACCTTTTCTATGACTCTTTCCTCTTCAACATTGTTGTTGTTTCTTTTTCTTCGTTCTTCTCGGATCCATGACCAAACCCATAATGGTGGTTTCTCATTATTGAAATGCTCTTTTTCGTTTGACACTATTCCTTTGATGTACTTCTACCATAACTTAATATTTTTTTAATTAATAAACGTTATAACAACAACGACATACGTTACTTTCTTAGGGTTAATTTATGGACCAACCATTTTTTGGTTACGTATGGCCCATTTTAACTACATAACATTCGACCCATTAACTTATATGGAATCACATTTAATTCATTATACATTTAACTTATTTCCTACCATTTCAACAATTTCATTTTTATTTTCATAACCAAACTTCTATTTTTCTCCATTTTTTTCTCAATTTTATTAAATTTTTTAAAAATTTAACCTTTAATATTATTTTTATAATTTTTTACACTTATTTTTTTATTAATTATATAATTTTAAAAAAAAATCGCGCGTCACCGACCAGTACCCGTGCGAAGGCATGGGTATCACACTAGTTTTTATTTGTTTTGAGGTTTTTTTCAATACAACATGTGTGTCGCGCCTTTCTGTATTCTCTATATGTAATTTCTTTTCTTGCCTCATTACCTCATATGTAAAACGAGTATTCTTTCATATAATGTAATGATATTTTGATGCATGTGAGTAGGGATGTCAACGGGGCAGGGAATGTGCGGAGGATGCTTCTCTGCTCCCTGCCTCACCCCTTAATATTTTCCCCATCCCCGTCCCCGATCTCCGTTACGGGGGAATATTTTTCCCCATCCCCATCCCCATAGATCCCCACAGAGAATCGGAGAACCACAAAGATCGAATCATAAAAAAAATTATATACTTTTTGATCAAAACTATGACACTAGTATTAGTTATTTTTTTATTTTTTTTAATAAAACATATATTTTGCATCTTTTTTTATTTTACTTAAAAAAATACATCTTGAATCAATAACAAACAAATGCAAAAGCACTTGCAGTTACGAAAACATAACCACTAATTTACTTATTAAAAAAACAGGTTGTTAATTGAAGCATATTAAAGTTGAAGAGTAATTACCATATGCACAATGAAAAAAATAGAGTGGTTGTTTGGATGATGATGAAAACAGAGGAGATAAGGAATGTAGGAGACAAAGATAATTGAGAAAAGAAGAATAGGAGAGGGTGTGTACACTGTATGTATTAGGTGCACTTTTCTAGGATTAGACACTTGTATAGTGAAACAATACGTTATACAATGAAATAAAAAAAAATGATTCATTTATGACTCTTCATTTCATAATATATTAATTAATTTTTTATAAAATAAACATGCAAAATTATATAATTATGTATTATATAATATATTATATATAAAAGTTAAATAGTATGGTTGGGGTCGGGGAATCCACTAGCGGAGGGTACTTCTCCAATCCCTGCCCCAAAGTGTCATCGGGGGAACTTTTGTTTCCATCCCCATCCCCGCGAGGGAAAAAAATCCTCGACTTTAGAGCTCCAAACAGATAATCCTCACAGGGATCTCCATTAACAGATGCAAATTGACATCCTTACATGTAAAAGACTATTTATCTAATAAATGAGTCGGCGAGATCAGATTAATTACAAATTCCCTCGAAATAAATATTAAGTTTAAGTTTCCAATACTTAACACTCATCAAGACTAGTATCAAATAATGTAGGTTTCGCCCACCGCGAGGTGCATTTTTTATATTAGTAAGGGGCGATTGGATAAATGTAATATCCAATTGCTAAAAAATTGGGTTTAACTAAACTAAACTAATTATAATAAGATTATGTAAGTTTACCGGTGACTTAAAACCATGTGGGAGCGTATTTAATTAAAAACCTAATTAATTTTGTTTTTAATGAAACTTTATATCTTCACTATTTTGAAATGTAGATTACCATGTTAATAAACACTTGAAACAACATTTTGAGTTCAATTCTTGACAAAAAAAATATGTATAGGACAATTTTTTTGGATTGCACCAAAACTTGAGGATTGTCCTTAAACATGAGAAAAAGCTATATGTCTTATAAAAACCTATTTCTAAAGATGAGCTGCCTAGTTTTGCTTCTAGGGCTAAAAGAGATAATTATAAGAAACATGTTGATGGTTGCTTAGAAACTGCCTGCCTCATGTTGGCTATCATGAACTCAAAATTAAAAAAGCAACATGAGAGTATGGCATCGTTTGATACGATTAAACACATAAATATGCTCCATCAAGAGTCTTCTAGGCATGAGAGGTTTGAAGTTTCTGAAGCCCTTTTTCAAGGAAAGCTAACTGAGGGAGCCATTATAGGTCCTCATGTACTTAAGATGATTGGTATATGAAGAGCCTTGAAAGATTGGGCTTTCCCCCTCGGAAAAAAGCTTGTGACTGATTTAATCCTATAATAGTTACTAGAGAGCTTCAATAAGTTTTTCCTCAATTTAAATATGAATGATATGGACAAAACTTTGCCAAAGTTGCTAGGCATATTAAGAACTATATAACAAAATCTAAAATTAAAAGGGAAGAGCATTCTAATTGTCAATAATAAAAAGAAGCAAAAAAAAGGCCCAATAAGCAGGGTAGTGAGGGGAAAATACAAGTTGTACAACCTAAACCTACTACCCGTGCTATGAAGTCTAACAGAGGTACAGTTAAGGAGGACACTTGCTTCTACTACTGTAAGATAAAAAATTGGAAGATAAACTACCCAAAGTACATGGAAGATAAACAAAATGGAGTATAGATTTCAAGTTCAAGTATTTTTGTTATAGAAATAGTTTTAGCTACTAATGTATCATGGATATTGGATACTGGATGTGGTTCTTATGGATTTAGTTTGCGAGTATAACATCTACAACAGTCACTTGACATATATGACTTTGATGGTGGCAACATTGTGAAGTGAATTCTTCATACAAAGTGATGATCAAGTTGTTATGCTTAGAAGATTAAGATGTGAAAGCTAAGGACAACATTTAAAGTCAAGTAGCATTCAATGGAATCCTTGATGATCTTTAGTCAAGAATTCTCTATAATGATGGTGTATATCAAGAAGTTATATCAAGCCTCATTTTCGTACCTCAAAAAATGAGAGCGACCTCGCAGAGAGCAACCACACGCTCGCGGGATGGACTTAACAGAGTCTCCACTGATCTTTATTTATTCCTATAGAGGGAAAGGTAGAATATCGAATAAAACCCCTAAAAGAAAAGACAAGGATATGGTCATCGCAACCAATATCAAGGTTCAGGAGTCGGTTACGCAAGGGGAAGGTATTAGTACCCCTCACGTCCGTTGTACTCAACGGGAACAGTTAGGTTAATTGTGCGTGTTATTGTTAGCTTGAAAGTAGGCTTCTTGTAATACCCCATATTATTTAAGTGCTCAATTGGATATCAGATGAGTATCTATGCGCTCTATCTTTGGTAAATTGGATTAATGGAATCCTCTAAGTACTTTAAGTATTGACATTTGGGATCAATAGAGCAACTAGTGAACTCTGAAGAGATCAATTATTGATAAAAGAGATGGATCAATATTTACTAGTTCAAGAGAGAATTTTATGGTAACTCTAATAATTGATCAATTGGTTAGAGACGACAAAATATCAATTGGAGATATTTGACTCTATTGGATTATATTATATAATATTGGTATTTTATATATATATATATATGTATATATATATTTGTTAGAAAAAGAGAAAGAAGAAGAAGAAGATAGTAAGAAGGAGAAAAAGAAGAGAAGATGAAAAAGCCATGGAAGAAGAAGAAAAGCTTATGGATCATCTTCATCGATTCATCATATTCTTCATACCCCTCTTAGATTATCATGTGGGTTCTAGTTAGAAACTCTAAGTTCTAGAAATCCATGTTTTGAACTTAGGTTAGATTTGAGAGAAAATGATTAAATGGATAAATCAATGAAATCTAATGGTTGAAAATCGATATAAATTGCGTAGTATAATCGTATTATGCATATAATCATTGATGATGCTTGTTTTGGTTGTTTGGAAATGTTTTGACTTGAAAAAGATGGATTTTTGAACCCTTGAGCCATGGAAAATGCAAGCAGAATTTCTGCTTCTGGTGCAGAGCGTCGGGCGACGCGAAGCGTGCGCCTCTGCTCCGCCGGGCGATGGCCAAGGGGCACAGCGTGGAACGCTTCTGTAACTTTTAAGTTTTTAGCAAGGGTCTTACGCCTCTACTTCGCCGGGAGAAGTAAAGCCGAAGGGGCACCGCCGGGCGAAACCTTGACTGCCGGGCGCTCCTGGGAGTTTTCCAAATAAATTCTTTTCTTCAAAAATTCATAACTTTTGATCCGTAACTCGGATCGAGACGTTCTTGGTATCATTGGAAAGCTATGACGACCCTCTACCCAATAAAATGTGAAATTTAAGGGTATGATGTGTGATAAATTATTTAGTGGAAAATGAAGGAAAGTAATGTTATGTGATATGTTGAAATCCATATCTTTTGGATCGTAAATCCGATCGAGGCATAATTACAGCCGATGTAAAGCTGTGGAAATATCCTACGGGATAAAAGTGAAAAGTATTGATTTCGATACCCGATTAAATGAATCGGAGGGAACCGAAAGTGACATTTTATGTGACGTGCTATGATATGGTAATGTGAGACCATGATTTTTACCGAGGATGCTTGGTAGAGGATAGTAGTGGCTTGTATGCCTTAAAAATGTGTGTAAACTACTATGTGGTTATGTTTGACATATTATGCTATCATGTGTGTTTTATGATTGATATTGTAATATGCTTGTCTAATATTGTTGTTAATCATGATGAGAATATACGCTTAAATGAATTAGGAAGAGTGAGGAAACTTTACCCCAAAACAAATGGCATAGTTAAGATTGTTATAATTCTAGGTTGTGAATAGAATTATGATAGAAACTCTGGATGGCGACGCTCATGCATTCATTGACGAGTTCTGGCCTAGAGATGTAACTAGGTCTTGGTAAAGGTTTGTTGTATCCCTTAATAAATATTAGTGACCCGTGTTTAATCCTCTCGTGTAGGATGGTCGGGGAAAGTATTTATTAAGTATGTATCCCTTAATAAATATTAGTGACTCGTGTTTAATCCTCTGGTGTAGGATGGCCGAGGAAAGTATTTATTAAGTATGTATCCCTTAATAAATATTAGTGACCCGTGTTTAATCCTCTGGTGTAGGATGGTCGGGGAAAGTATTTATTAAGTAAGTAGCCGTGACCCGTGTCGAGATCCTCTTATGTGGGATGGCCGGGGAAAGTTGCTTAGTGGGTGGTATTAGTGACCCGTGTCGAGATCCTCTTGTGTGGGATGGCCGGGGAAAGTACCATAGTGGGTGGTATTTGTAACACCCCCAATCTATACCCCCAAGCTATTAAAACAATAAATAAAATTCAAAATTTCATCAGAGTATATTTAAAAATTCACGGCATAGACCGAGGGGTCACATCAATTTGAAACAAACATACAACACCTGCTCATAAAGATATGCAACAATTCAGGTAGTAATACACCCACATTTCAGAAACAGAATGAAAGCGGAAAATCTGTACTGAAATCTCATATATATATATATATATATATATATATATATATATATATCATAAAAGGTTTGTCTGCCAAATACAATCATACATGTACAATCCAAAAGATACATATACATAATACAAAATAATCACACTCGATTACCCCGACTACCCGGTGTCACATATCAGAGCCGACCGACAAAAGAATGAAGACCTAAGCTTCACAAAAAGACCTCCAGCAACTCTAATATGCAATGCCTCATAGAGCATTATAAAACAGCAGAAGGGTGAGAAACACAATCATAATATAATTGCATACAATTATATATTAACACAGAAATACACAATCAACATATTCTCACCACAAATGCACCGCAATCAAATACAACACAACACAGTACAATTCTCAGGTATCCAATACCAATGCACATCAGTCATACACAATACACTCATCATCAATACAATTATACATATTCCATCTCATCAATCACAATCATAATTCCATACACAATTAATCCATGATTTATGCAAATGCACAGAGACCGACACAACGACTCTATGCAATGCATATGCGGTACTGACTTCCAACATTTCTCATCACTAGTTCACTCAGGAACTCTGCTGGAACCATCGTTCGTTACTTAGTGTAACTCCCCGTCGGGCATACGATGTTCCCCATCGCTTACACCCCACACGGGCACACGACGTTTATGGATCGCTCACACCCCACACGGGCACACGACCCTATCACTCACACCCCACATGGGCACACGATCGTCTATAATCATCGCTTTCGGTCCTCTTATTTTTAAGGCGATTCATTCCTCTTATTTTTAAGGCGCACGATGTTATAGAGGATTCCCTCTGGAATCAATCCATCACTTAGGACGTCACAAGAATGCATATCATGATGCTTGGCATACAATGACTCATGACATTTAAAATGCACACATATACACATCCATAATCATGCATATATCATCAATTACCACACATTGCATTTTCTTACCCTAAGGCCACCAATCATCACCACAATATGTATTTCATGCAATGTCATCACACAACAGTACACAGGTCATACAATATCCACACCAACAGCATATTGCATATACACATCAAGTTCACCCAATTAAAACGGCAAAAGTCGACAAAACGTCACTATTTCAAATTCCCGATATAAATTAATCGGCCAACCATCTAAAAAATCATTTTACAAGAAAGAACATTTCATAAGCTTTCCAACGATATAAAGAACGTTCAAAACGGATAATCAGATCAAAAGTTATGGAATTAAAAAGAAAATAAAAATGTGAAAAACCCTAAAAACCGCCCGGCGAAACCCATAAACCGCCCGACACTTGCCCTTCGCCGCTACTTCGCCCGACGAAGTAGAGGCGTCACCAATTCCCCCAAATGACTCAATAGAGTCATAATCGTGACAAGGCTGCGCCTCCCAAAACCGCCCGACGAAATCCCGAACCGCCCGGCGAAATCAGAAAACCGCCCAGCACTTTACACCAGATGCAGAAAAATTCTGCTTCGTGTTCAAAACCCAAAAATCCATTTTTTCCACCCAAATCACTTCCAACAGCAAAACAATTATTAGGAAAGGTTCCTAAACATAGTGAGATCATACAAAATAATTTATATCGATTTTCGTCTGTGAAAACATCGATTTCTACTCGTTTACGCGTTTTCAACCTATAACCAAAAAACTATGGAAAAAGCAAGACAACATGCAAATACACACTTACATAATCATACACAATGATAAGATAATCGAGTTTCGCACCCTTACCCGATTAAATCGTGTTTAGAAAAGTCGGTTGATCGATTTTCTTGATTTCCAAGATTTCTCTCTTTTTCTCCTTTTTCCTCTTCTCTTTCTCTTCTCCTCTTTTCTTCTCTTCTTACTATTTTTCTCTCCTTCTATTCCTATTCATACTAACTTAGGAAAAATAAATGAAAAGACCAAAATACCCCCACACTCAAATATCTCGCAAACGTTCCCAAAACGCGACAAAATATAACCACGACTAAAAATAACATATTTTCAGATAAAAGTCGGAAATAAAATAATATAATAATAAAATAATCAAAACGACTCGATTAAATAAAACTGACTAAAACTGAGTCGTTACAGTATTAGTGACCCGTGTTGAGATTCTCTGGTGGAGGATGGTCGGGGAAAGTACCATTTGTAGATAACCGTGACCCGTGTTTAATCTCCTTGTGCGGGATGGTCGGGGAAAGTTATCTACGTTAAGGATCTGTGACCCATGTTTAATCTCTTTGAGCGGGATGGCCGGGAAAAGATTCCTTAACTAGTTGTCGTTTTGTGTATTCTACGATTGTTTCTCTAGTCAGAAATGTTTGAACTCAAGGTCTAGTTCCCTTCCCCTCGACTTGAGTTAGAATTTGTTAGAACCCTGTAAAGTCGAGAGAATCCATAAGATAGGGAACTCATTGAGATTTGATGTATCTCACCCCACTATTGTTGATTATTTTCAGGAGGTATTTGGAGGTATGATTTACAAGTGGAGCTATGCTTGGATGTTTCAAGAGAAGCTTAGTTGAGCTTATTCCGCTGTGCATTATTTCTTGTACAATGAGGAATATTGTATATTGATCTTAGATTTTATTATTTTGGATAGTTTCCATGTTTTGTGCCATATATTGTATCTATGTTTTAGAAATGGACAAGTATGTGAATTATGCCAATACGCCCTTATGATGGTGTCAGTACCAAATAAAACACTTGTATGGTATTAGGCGTTACACTTCTTAAGTTATTAAAAGGTAAAGAAAAGAGAAAAGGGACCTAAAAAGGTTTTTATTACTAGGGGGCTGACAAGATTTCGCAATCCTGTTCCTACCTATCTCAAAAGAGAAGTCAAGGCACACGTAGTTCTGGTTTAAAAAAGTTTGTTTGTTGGTCAATTTTAGCAAAAGCTATCTTGTATTAATCGACGAAAAAACACTATTTTACCCAAAATAGATGAGGAGCAGACGTTTACACCACATTGAATGGATTTACAAATCACATTCACGCCACCTATCTGAACTCAACGGTTGTGGATGAAACACTGCTCTTGCATCATCTTAAGACAACATATCTTTCATTTTGAAAAAGGTTTTTAGGGTGTGCCAAGAAGCAAAAAGGTTTGAATTGGTTTGATGTATTTTTGGTGATGGCGAGAGCTTGGATTAACGAGATAGCCATTTCGCATCCTAGTCTCAGGAGTTCGTGGTATCCACCCCATTTCGTTTCCATCTTTATTTAAAAAAGTGTTTTGATCTTATTAGATATTTTTTGAATTTTTTGATAAAATGTACTCAATATTAATAGAGGTTTATTTATGAGTATGAAAAGTGTTTGTAGTGATGAGAGGTTTTGAAAATGGCTTGAAAAGATTGAAAGTGATTAATGAAAAATTGTGTGAAATTGAAATGTTAGAAGTTAGTGAAATTGAAACGTTAGTAAAATGTTGAGCATGGTTATTTACAATATGATAAGGCATGAACAATGGGAATATAAATTATCTAATTAATCTAGTTAACAAGGTGTAATGATGTGATCAATTAATCAAATAAAACCACTTAGCAACAAGAAAAAGCGACTATCTATTTATCTAATCAATTAAACAAATAATTGATTAATTAATTAATAGTTTAAGCTACTAAAAAAAGAAATTGAAAGAATAAAAAAAACATATGAGAGTGTATATTAGTACGGGAGTATCCATATAATCAAGGAATAAAGGGCCCAAGGTCCAAAACTAACCCTAATTAATATAGAAGAAAAAGAATAAAGGAAAAAAAAAAACTAAACATGTTGGTACAGGTGGGGACGGCGCTGCTTATTGTGGGAGCATTCTACCTGTCACCCCCCAATTAAACTTGGCACCCCCCAATACATGCAAAAAGTCTATTTTACCCCTGTGGAAAACCCCAGGTTTATGAAATGTTCGGTACCATACCGGATTTTTTGATCTGTACCGGATATTTCCTTCAATTTCAATGTATTTACCTGAATTTTCAGGTAATACCGGTAATTTTGAAAATGCCGGTATCTTTCACCAGACATTTCGAAATTACCGGTATTAATGTACCGGATTTTTAAAGTAACAGAAAAAGTGAAAGATTCCGGGGAATCGAAATATCCGGTATACCGGGAATTTCATGGAAACTGAAATTCCCGGTAACAGACCTGAGCCTGAAAAAAATTTAAAAAACCTGCAATCTCCATTACTGTTTCCAATAGTGTTTGATCAACAAGAACATCATCAAGATTACATGGTAAATTAAAATGATATCATACGAAAAAAATACATAACAACATACAAAAAAAATTAAAACTACTGTGACTTCCTAATTTCTTCCTCCCAGTGTCCAATCTGTCCTGCTGCATATGCTGTTTCCCAGGCTCTTGCCTCTTCAGTACAGTTCTCTCTCCTCCGGGACGTGACGGGAGGCAAAGGACTATCAGGTTTTAATTTTACCTGAACCCAATGGTTGTTGTTGACAAATCCAACAACAATTATTTTATGCCTACTTGCAAACATAGATGGAGCTATGGTAAGAGGGAAGAAGGTTTGGTTCAGTGTCATTGACAGGGAGACAAAAACCAAACTGTATCGGGTCGCAATAGGATAACCCATATCTGGAATCGACATCCATTTCTCTCTACCCTGTGCACCTAAGTGTGTTACTTTTAAGGAACGTCGAACCACATCAACGGTGTCATAAAACAACTTTGAAAACAATTTTGGTTGTTGATAAATTTGAGCATCCAACTGATTCTGAATCAACGCCCAAGACTCTTCACCCCATCCAAGTAATGCTGCAATAGCCCGAAAACCACAATTTCCATCGTCACCCACATCAATAATGTCGTCAATGTATGGATGCATGAAACGAGGAAACTGAGACAAGTATTTATGCTTAGAAGATACAGTGGACGGTTGACTAGAAGGTTGACTTCCTGTTGGTTTTGTACATGATGTCTTTGTAGTCTGACTCCCCTACGAGGCCTCACCATACTCCCACTGCGAGGGATCACGACGCACATCACTCTCTTCACCCTTTTTGCTCTTCTTAACTCCTCTCTTCGGCATGTACTTCACCGACGGTGGACGCATAGAAGATGTGGCTGGATAAGTTAGTTATCTAATTTTATTCTTCAACACCCTCTGACCTACCATATCCAAAGAATTGAAATATGTATTCAAATCTTCACATTCTGCGTCTAAATCCATCTTTGAACCACTATCCTCTGGTCCGTCAGTATGCTCTTGAATGTGCAATTTCTTCCAGAAAACATGAATTTCTTCTAAAGGAATAGACATACCTTGTATTTGAAGACCAACAAGTTGACACGCACAGGGTAAACCATGTGTTGATCTAATGAACCAACCACACATTTCTTTGTTTATACCAACAATTTTGACCCGTTCTAGCTCCTTCCCTATGTGTTGTATACATTGCCTTGACATAAAACCGTGCAAGTTGGTGTAGAATGGAGTGTTATACCGATGCTCAATGTTCACGATACTCTTTTCAAACGACACTCTAATTGAGCCTAACTGCAACTTCAGCATGGTGTTAACAGCATCCCAACTTCGGCATAAGTCTCCTAGACTATGTGACAACATATTTTTGAGTCTCCAATGCGCAGACCCGACCCTAAATTGCAATAATAAAAACACAATTAAACATCAATTATGCTAATTTATAAAATCAAATAAGACGCAGGTATACCTGTTTGTTGTTGTGTTTCCCATGTGTGGAACTTTGTTTGTCCATGCAGAAACAAACCTTTCTTTATACGGTGTCAACCATGTTTCTTTCACATAGTTAACAAACAAAGGTATGTCAACACAAATAGTCTCAAAGTGCTTCAAGTGTATGAGATACTCACTCTCTCTATTAGCATACATGATTTTGTTCCACAGCTCCATGACATGTTCATGTCTTTCTGATTTAACATATTCCTTACATTTCATGCTAACATTTTTGGAAATGTGGAACACACATAACAGGTGTGTTGAACTAGGAAACACAACTTCAAGTGCATTCATCAAGGCAAGTTCTCTGTCAGTCACAACAACATTTGGTAGCAATTTCTCAGAAAAAACAATTCTTTCAGCTTCTCCATTGCCCATTTGAAATTCTCCTCCCTTTCGTGTTCCAAATACGCAAACCCTACGAAAAACGTCAACTTGGTTGACGTAATGCCAACAATCTCAAGCAACGGTAATCGGTACCTATTGGTCTTGTATGTATAATAAAAAATCAACACCAAGTGAAACATATTCAACAGCTTCACTGAATCAGGACGTGTCCAGAAAATATCAGCAACAACATTCGAGTCTTCCCTATTTCTTGTCCAACACATGTACTTTTCTTTATGAATAAGACTCAACAACATTTGCATTTCCGTCAATGAACCTCTCTTGCTTTCATGGTATGTAGATATAGCTTTATATACTTGCTCAACACTCGTGAGGTTTTCTGGATCTTGGTCTTTCAAGGTGGAAATTATGTGTCTCTGAGGCATGTTATACTTCGTCATGTTATTCACAAATTGTCTCTCATGAGGTTTTAAACGACCTAATATGTCATGCCCTGATAAATCCTGAGATAATCTATGATTGTGAAACCCACACATAACGCTCACCCTCCAACCAATACCACTTGGCGAAGACCTCAGCCGAAAGGGACATTTCACTTTCATACTAGCGAGACCATCCTTCTCCGATGAATGACTACTTTCAGATTTTTTTCTTTTAGAATTTCCTCCTCTCTCACAACCCAATATTAATTTATCCTTCCTTCCTCGCTGGCCAGTTGCACTATCAGAACGAATTGTCACAACTATGATACCGTGTTGCTTCCCAATATTTTGTGCCCAAGCTAATACGTCGGATAGGCTCTCAAAAATCTGTCGTTCAAAAACATAACACCTTATAGTCACACAAAACATAAAATCAAACGAAATAATATTAAATTTTAAGCATCTACGTATAATACATACTTTGTCAGTGGTAAAGAACTGAGTGTAATCGCTACACGAGTCGATAGAAGACCCTGACGGTTCGGGAGCACAAATGGCAAGCATTTTTTATGACACAGACCTGTTACCGGAAATTTCGTCCAAAACAGGAATTCCCGGTATACCGGACATTTCAAATTCCCGGTATTTTGATAGATACCGATAATTTTGAAATTCCCTGAATGGTTCTGCAAAATTACACCGGTAAAATCAGAATTACCGGTAATTATTACCGGTTTTTTGAAAATTCCCGGTATTTTGTACCGGTAATTTACTATTTGTACTACCGGGCTTTTTGGGTTACGGAATTTTCGAAAAACACTACCGAAAATTTTGTTTTGTACTACCGGAAATTTCGTTTTCAAGTTTCTAAAAAATTGATTTTTTGGGTTAAAATATATTATTTTTTATGTAAATAATATCAGGAATGATATGGTAATAATGAAAAATTGGAGAAGTCTCAGGTTTAATTGGGGAGATGGCATGTAGAATGCTCCATATTTTCAAACAAATTATTTTTGGGTACCAATGGCTCGCCGGCCTAATATTTTGAAGGAACCTATAAAATTTTAATTGGACCCGCCAATTGAACTGGAGGGCCTATGTTTTTTTTAATTATATGTTATTTTCCTGCAAATTTTTCTATGAAAATTAATATCTATGAAATTACCTGCGGAGTTTCTATAAAATATTGTTAAAATATGTAGAAATTCTGGATGAAATAATTTTTCGTAGAAAAATTTGCAAAAGAAAATAACTTGGGAGTAAATTTTTGTAGAAAATTTTGCAGAAAAATAAAATATAATTGAAAAATATAAAATAGAACGGTCCACCAAAATTGAAGGGTGCACTTCAAAATAATTTTTTTGTTTAAAAAGATAATATTTTGAGATTTATGAGAAAAAGTGTGGAAGTTTAAAATCTTATATTAAAATGAAAAAAGATGGTATATTTGTAAAAAAAAAATCTTATATTAACATCTATAGATCTGACAAGTTATTTCATGTTAAATATTTGTCACCAATGTTTTAGTGGTTTTCAGATGGAACATGGGTGGAGTATGTGAATGCCATGCATGGTCTAGTAGAACTGGGGAATTTTTTGCTGTTCTACCCCAATCTGAAATAATAAATACCAATATACTCCCTTTTGAAAAAAAATTACTAGGGTATCCTAGTTTCAGTGGACACTCGCTGACCCATTCCACGAGCATGTGAAGGGAATAAGACTTTGTGTGTGCTCGTGAACCCGGTTCACGAGCATGTGAAGGACCGCCAATTTTTTTTTTTTAATTGTTTTATTAATTAATATGGTATAAAAAATTATTTAATGGATTTTAATAATATATCTTAATTAAATAGTCATTTTATAATTAAAAAATTATTATTTTATTAATAAAATTTAATATTTTAATTTTTTTTAAATGATTGATGCTCGTAGAATGAGTTTGCGAGCAGAAACGTTTATTTTTTCTATAAATAAATGTCGTCTTGTATCAACATTCATCATTCAAGTGTGGCATTTGCATATTCAAAAATGTCAGTCGAAGCTCTTGTGTTTTATGGGCAAGAAAAAAATCAGTGTTTACCTAGATCCACTATGGAACTTCAGAACCGTGGTTGCAGCAATTAACACAGGGTTTCGACAGCTGGGTGGCCATCGTAGGAAGGTGAGAAAAATTGAGTATCGTTGTCCGTACATAACGCTGACTGATGCAAGCCCGGAGGGTACGTACTTGTATTACATGGATCGTATAGAAAATGATGAAGATGTACAATGTATGTTTTCAGCACATAGTGGCGAAGTTAACAGAGGAGTCCAAGATCCACTTGTGTTGATTGTTGTTGTGGATTAGGATGTATGTTAAGTTTGTTGAGTTTGTAATCTTCTAATGTTGCTGTTGTTTAGTTGAATCATTGAAATCTTTGGTGCGTTGTTGTTTTAAGAACAAGTCTTATTGTCTTAATTGTTTGAAAACGTTGTCTTGAAATATAAATTTGTGTTCGACTACAGACAAAGCAAGTTCAAGATACATACTTTATTAATTGATTAACTTTGAAAAGAAATACTATTATCTAGACGGTCGGTTTGACGGGCCGGCAACATTAGGACATTTTCGACGCATATGGCCTATTTCTCTGCAAATCCCACACCTTCTCTTTTCCTTTTCGACGATGTCCATTTCGGTTCTAATCCTACTACTGGTTGGACGTCCCTTCTTGTTTCTTCACATGGAATCATCGTGGCAAAGTGTAAATCCTTCATATTTTGGCCAGTTGTCTTCGTGGGGTACTCCTAAGAAGCTTTCCTTGTAGACTTTGAATACGTTAAGAACAGTGAAAACCTCTGGGATGTGAATGGAGTAGTCCTGACGTATACTAGAACATGCTGCGATGACGTGGGAGCAAGGTAAGTGAAATACCTGAAATTTCCCACAGTCACACCATCGATTCTTTAGGTCAACGCCGAAAGTACCTGTTGGACGACCATCATTATGATTAATTTTTTCCTGCACCATGAAACAAAATCTTTCACGATCAAATTGTATGACATTATGCGTGTTGGCCTTGGCTACTTCATCAGCCATTCCCTTGTTGCAACCATTCGTGAAAACCTTTCCAGTAGACAACATTTTGGTCCATTTGTGGCCTCTTTTACCAAACAGGGAACCCAGGAGATAGAATGTAGATTGAACCAACGCAGTGATTGGAAGGTTCCGGGTGGCCTTTAGAACGGAGTTCATGGCTTCTGCCAAATTAGACGTCATATGCCCCAACGCTTCCCTCCGTCATATACTCTTGACCACTTCTCCCTTGGTATGTTGTCTATCCAACGCGAGGCCTCAATGTTTGTTCTTTGGATTTCATCGCGATAGTAGTTAAATGCAGGCTCAGTCAAAGCGTAAGCTGTAACAGAAATGTTATACAAAACATATCAAAAGAACGAAAAAATAGGTAAGTAAGCGCATAAATGTAATACAATACCCATGTTAACAAATTGCTTGCGTAGTGCGTTATCCTTAATCTGGCGCATGAAGTTTTGAGCAACGTGTCTAATACAATAGACATGTGTAGATAGTGGATCCTGCCATCCGTTCTCGGGATTGCTATATGCACTCTTTATCGATTAATGTCTATCTGAGATTAGACACAAATCAGGTTGTGGTGTCACGTGTAACCTTAGGTTCTTTAGAAAAAAGCTCCAGGCTTCCTTTGTTTCACCTTCGACCAAAGCGAAAGCTAAGGGGAAAATGTTTGCATTACCATCTTGTGCAACCGCCATCATTAGAGTTCCTTTATACTTGCCGTATAGCATAGCATGCATGCAAGAAGAAGTGAAAGTTCCAATGCCATGCAGTGTGTAGTCTCTTCATGCAGTGTGTAGTCTCTTCAAAATTATTTATTACTACTATTAATTACACATGTTACCCTATAAATTTGCATCAATTTCCTTCCTTTTGCACAATTTCCTTTCCCTCAGCAAGTCACATTTTCTTCGTCTCACATTCAAAAATGTCTCTGTTGTGGTTGGGCGAGAATCATCGTGGTACACAAGAAAATGTGCTGGCAAGTGTAAGTTTCTTAGAAATGTCTGTCTATAAAATTCTTAAAAATGTGCTTGTGTTGACTATAATTTCTTACTTTTTAAGGGCAATGTAAAGTTAAGAGTAAATGCGCATTCTCACGTGAAAGCAAGTGATAGAATAATGCCTTATTTAGAGGTCGCAGGTTTTGCTCATTTCGCACAAATAAATCATCTTCCAATTGACACTAGCCTAGTTCAGGCTCTGATAGAGAAATGGAGACCGGAAACACACACATTCCATTTACCAACTGGTGAATGTACAATAACTTTAGAAGATGTTAACATGTTGCTCGGTCTTAGAGTGGATGGAAAAGCTGTTAATGGTCCTACGGAGGTAGGTAACGAGGTCTATATAGAGAATTTAGGGGTTGAACCGACAACATCTTATAGAAATAGAGGGTCCGTCAAAATTATTTGGCTAGAGAACTTATATGCAGAATTAAACCGTGACCCTAACCTAACCCCAGAACGTATAATTTTACAAGTAAAAGTTTATATTTTGCTTGTGATTGCAACTATTCTGTTTCCCGACAAGAGCCAAAATCTTTTGCATTCTTCGTGGATTCCTCTCGTAGGGGATCTAGAAAAATGCAACAAATTTAGTTGGGGTTCTGCTTGTCTTGCAAAACTGTACAGAGAAATGTGCAAGGCATCAGTCAAGGATGTAAGGAGCATGAGTGGTTGTGTCCTACTACTCAAGACTTGGGCATTCACGCGCATACCCTTGGTTGCTCCTATTAGTAATATGCAGCCGTCATTTCCATACGCGCAAAGGTATTACTTATATTAACATGTACTTTATTATCATCTTACTCTACTATAACTAATAGTCATAATTTTTTTTCAGATGGACCCAGAGACGAATGGATTACGCGAACAATGCACAGGGGTATCGAAACGCACTTGATCACATGCAAGAAAGAGACGTAAGTCTGAAAGCATAAAACCTACATGTTTCATATACATCCTTACTTTATTCTAATATTTTTTTTCCAGTTTATATGGAGGCCGTTCATTCACTTTCAAGTGCCAAATCAAAGAGACGCCAGAATCTGGAGTTCTACAACTTATCTTATCTGTTTCCATATAGTTGAAATGCATCAAAAAGATAGAGTCAAACTCCAGTTTGGTTTTGAACAAGGCATACCTTCCATACCTAGGTGTCTAATGGAACACCACGAGATGACTATGAGAAAGGCCCAAAAAGTTCATTGGCGCGATCTAAACAAGGAAGAGGTGACCGAATGGAAGATATTTGGTTTTGCAGGGGGTCCCGGTAGATGGTGAACGCAAGCCAAGCCCAGAGTATTTAAATTGGTTTCGTGCGATTCCTTATATGTATACTGCACCAGACCAATTTCTGACAGACCCTCGTATGCGTGGTTCGTCTTCTACACAACCAACCCCGGCACCAATGCATCATGATGTGCCATCAATGTACACTTCCCAAATTGGGGGACATACATCTTCCTCCGCTCAGCATACATACCAACGCACCCAGACTACTGAACAACACACTTTCTACGCAGGACCATCCCAACACCAAACTCCATACAACCCACTCCCTCAACAAAACTACCACTATACCTATGGCCAACAAACTACAACCACCCATCGCCCAACCATACAGTTCACACCCGTTCCACCACCAAACTTTGACCAATCAAACCCCCAGTATCAACAACAAACATATAACACTCCATACTCTCAACCCACATCCACCATCACACCTGACGATGCCTACATTCCAACCATCTAACCACCACAACCACCACATGCATTCCAACACTTTTTACTGACGGAAGAACAATTAATGCAAATCCCTGATTTAAACATTGATGACCTTCTGCAATCACCACCACAAGCGGACCCCCCTTCATCGCGACAAAACCCCCAACAACATATCACGGTGAAGACATGTCTTCTGACTCATCTCAGTCACCTACAAGAACACCGAATGAACCGATGGGTAGGGGACATCGACTTAAAAAAAAGCACTAGGTGTGGAACGGGCGACCATTTTTGATGTAATGTACTTCAGTTGTGAATTTTGAATAAAAAAATTAGTGTTTAAATAAATATTTTTTTCCTTATTTATTTTTCTGCAAATATAATATTTATTTAGTTAAATTAATTAATATTTTATTAATTAATTAATATATTTTAGTTTAAATACTTAAATTATTTAAATAAATATTTTTTTCCTTATTTAATTTTCTGGAAAAAAAATATTTATTTAGTTAAATTAATTAATATTTTATTAATTAATTAATATATTTTAGTTTAAATACTTAAATTATTTAAATAAATATTTTTTCCTTATTTAATTTTCTGTATAAAAAATATTTATTTAGTTAAATTAATTAATATTTTATTAATTAATTAATATATTTTAGTTTAAATACTTAAATTATTTAAATAAAATAATTAAATTATTATTTATCACATAAAACAATTAAAAAAAAAAGCCAGCCCTTCACATGCTCGTGAACCGGGTTCACGAGCACACCCAACGTATTCGCTCTTTCACATGCTCGTGGAATGGGTCAGCGAGCGCCCTCTGAAACTAGGGTACCCTAGTAATTTTTTTTCAAAACGGAGTATATTGGTATTTTTAATTTCAGCCTGGGGTAGAACAGTAAAAATCTCTAGAACTGGAGGATGGAGAATTTTCATCCAAGTCAGCTGAGGAGTAAATTGCACAGGGCAGCCTCCGGGAATCACGTTTAGTTGTAGGCCAGTTTCTTTCATCAAAGTCACTTCATTACACCATCACACATGTATCCATTCAAAACTAATTAAGAGCACCCACATCGGTGGGTTCTACACAAATATCAATATTAATGTGTCAGAATTTTTCAAAAAAAGCACTGTGTAAGAAGTTGAAAAATTGTGCAGAGGTGCCATCCAGGGCACCGTAGTAAAAGGAGCCACGTAGATAATACTCAAACGTGGCTGGCGCCACACATTGAAGTGGCTTGCGCCACCCTTGAAGTGGCTTGCGCCACCTACTAGTGGCTTGCGCCACCCTTTTTTTTTTTTTTAATGTTTCCTTTTTAATAAATTTTAATATAATTGAATAAATTTGTTTAAATTAATTTATATGTTAATATAAAATATAAATTTGAAATATATTATAAATATAGTGAGACCCATTTCAGAATTTTAGATGAGTGGTATGAATATTTGAAAAATATAGTTGAGTAGTTTAATTAATTGGGATATGTAAAATAACATATTATATTAGATGGGGTCTATTTTAACCACCAAGTTGGGTTCTATGGATGTGAATGCGGTACATGTTCTTCTTAATTAGGGTCAGGTCCCACCATAGGACCCCATTCGTTAGCAGCACTGCAAAAATAAATAAAACTACTAAGATTCTTGTGTAAAATCAATTATCAAGATTGTTGTGACCTAGATTCCATGGCTACCTAATACTCCACCCACACCTACATCTTTTATTTCTATATTATAGCTAAAACTATGGATAAGGGATTTTGGGAAATATAACAACGCATAGGGAAGTTTTTTCATCCATTCAATTCTCTTTTATCCTCCTAGATTTTTTTCGCCTATTTTTCCATTCTTATTTGGACATTACAACTTTAATAGAGTTTTTTTTTCTTCATGTATTTCAAACGTGAATGTTAGAGGTTTGTCAAGTATTTGCTTGTTAGCAAATTAATTTAAATCAAATGGACTAAGACTATAATTGTGAATAAATCACTTTTTTTTATAATATTTCAAACACTCTCAAATTGTCTTAGAGTTTTTACGCAGGAATATCCAGAATAATTCAGTCTATACTTGAGTTTGCGTAAGACTGATGAAAACTCGAATGTAGGAAAGATGAAATTCGGAATTTTGTGTGAAGAGGATAAGTTTTTCTCATGTATTTTTCTGAATCCAGAATGCTTAGTTTATAGGTCAAAGTGGTGTTGTTTCATAAGGTTGCGATCCTTGATAAAACACGCACTTTCAGCAACACTTTTCCAAAGTTGCACTGTTTTGCCTACAACAACATTTTTACCAAAAGTTACATTGTTTTGCCTACAACAACAGTTTTCAAAGGTTGCATTGTTTCGCATTCTACAACACTTCACAAAGTGTTGCCTATTTTCGGTTTCAAACCTACTGCAACATTTCACAAGTGTTGTCTATTTGTGAATGTAAACCAACTGCAACACTTCACAAGTGTTGTCTATTTCTGAATTAAAAAATTAATCTTCACTTTAATATTTTCTTGTCATTTTGGAACACACTCAAGATTATTAATTCTTAATAATTTACAACAAAATTGGTTAACATCATATCCCTTGGGTTTTGATGATAACAAATCATTTAAATAACCATTGGGTATTCTAACATTTCACTACAAGAAAAAAGGAGATTTACGACACATGAGTTACGACAGTTCCCACAAAACCGTCCTTATTTCTGGATTGCGACGGTTGTCACGACGGTTATGCCTAACCGTCGTAGATTTTCTAGACATGATGAATAACATAATTGCGACGGTTACCAAAGAACCGCCCTCTTTTCACATCCGCGACAGTTAGGATGAACTGTCGTGACTACACTAACCAATCATAATCACTACTATTTTTTATTCCTTTACTTTCCCACTTTTTTCTTTTGATTTTTTGTTTTCCCACTTTTTCCCTTTTAATAATAATAATAATAATAATTTTAATAATAATAATAATAATAATAATAATAATAATAAAATAATAATAATAATAATAATAATTATAATAATAATATTAACTCTAGAGGATCCAAATCCATTCCCCTTGATAGAGGATTTTATGTATATTAACTCTAGTCGCTTTATGGGGGACTACTTCACTATAAGATTCATGATGATGGTGATGCATCCTTTCACACTTAATGTTACTTGTATATAAAGCTAGTTAGTTAGTTAACAAATTAGTTAGCCGTTAGTTAGTTTCTCTATATGTTAACTTACCTTAAACAAACTAGTGTATACTAATCTTTCACTATAAAATTAACTTGTAACTCTCTTATTAACCAATGAAGTTAGCAACTACCTTCATAAGAATTATAAATTCATTAAAGTGATTATCCCATGAGTCTTTCTTTTTAAGATCAATGTAATAATCTTGTGATGCATATTCTTAGGTGATATTTTTTTCCAATTCATTTATACTTCAGTTGCATCCATCAATTAACATAACCTACTTTATTAATTAACAATGACCTAGCTAATATTATTCAATTCAAACACATATGGCCAATTTTCTATCATCATAAATGGCGTAAATACATGGAAGGTGCATGTGAAGGGCCCGTAACACAAGAAAATTCTTGATTTTTATTAATTTATTACAATACAATAAGAATTGAAGAGTATCCCTTATTACTGTGTTATATTAATACCAATGCCTTTCAATAATAGAGCTGCATGTGTTTCATATTACTTAATATTTAAATTAGCCATAACTAATTAAAATATATACATGCAAAAATGCTGACTTCACTTGAACATGACACAGTCTAGGTTTTAAGTGGGTTTTGTTTTACTTAAACCTATTGTTTTGTTAATTTTATGATGTTTTTTTTGTTTAGTTTGAAGATTTTGCCAATTAAATTGGGTTTGGTCTTTTGAATAATTAGAGATTCATAATGTGGAAGAAAAGATAGTTTATTTTTAATTCTATTTCTACCTCACTTCAGATTTGGAGATCTACTTAGCAAATTGGTTTTTGAAGGAGTTGGGGGATATTTTGTCCAGTACATTAAAGCATTTTCCAAGAAAGTCCTCTAACTGGTTATCTGCCGAAGTATATGTGTAACTGGAGTTTCATGTTATATTAGCTGCCAACTTGTATGGATAACACTTGTGGAGAGCCTTCAGTTTCAATTTGCAACACCCTAGTTTCCCCTGGTATAATTGTAGCTCTTAGCTTGTAGTTCTATACTAATGATCTCTTCTGTCAAATTGGAAATGGAAATGTCTTCAAGGAAATGTGTTTCTTTTTGTGTCGGGATTTTAAAGTTTAGATACGATAACTAGGCTAACAATTTTCTTTGTAGAGATTTTAATAAGCACTCCAAGAAGAATCAATTTGGTGAGAGATATGCTATACCTTTAGATAATAGAGGTGGTCTGAGTTCTCATTCATTTGCAGGCAACATCGGTAACGAGCTCAGAAATGGTTAATATATTTTGTTCAAAAAGTCAAAGGTTAGTAAATTCGACTACAATTTCAACAATTGCAACCATTGTAACATTGTTAGGCGGTCCACCTGCTGCTATAGGAATTGTTCGACTTTCGGGTCCTCACGTGTTGTCTATCGTGGGTCGAGTTTTCCAACCTGCTAGGAAACAGTGGTAGCCTACCAGTCATGTTTTTGCATACGACATCCTTATGGATTCTGATGGAAATGTCGTCGACGAGGTTGGTTAGTAAGTATAGCATATTTAATAATTTTTTTATCTTTATGTAATGAAATTTTTTGAAGTTCATCATTATGTTTTTGGTGATAGGTTTTAGCGGATGCTAGCACCGAGATCTTATATGCGTGAAGATGTGGTTAAAGTTTGTTTGTGTTGTATACTTAGAACTTGTTTAGAAGCTGGAGAAATCATCTTGGCATATTTAACTTCCTGATTACTTAACTTATTGATCGCATGGTTTCTTGTAGCATGTAGAGTCAGAGAGCAATAGTTACTGAAATTGGTGGAACCGCTCGAGCTGTTAGTGAAGCAAGTATTAACATCAACGAAATCCCCATAACCCTTCTTCATACAGCAGGCATCAGAGACACTGATGACATTGTAGAAAAAACTAGGTGAGACTTTCTTTTTCCTCCCTTAAGACCAAGATGCATACAATATTGTGTTGCACTGTATTTCACTTCTTTATACACTATAGGTTGTTTGGTATCACGCCACTGAGTAGAGAGAATTCTATAATGGATAATTGATTGTTTCAACTGATTTTGTATGACCGTTCAATATTGTAAATATATTCCATAATGAATGTTTGATTCTTACAAGATTGACAATTTGCTAATTTGGTCAAAATATTAAACTTATTCCATAATGTTTGATTCTTTTTATTTTTCAATAAAATATCTATACTTTTTATTGATAGTCATGTTTTCATTAATACTCTGATGTTCTCATTATTCGATATTTAAGTACTTCTTACTTGCTTGGTATAAGGCCTCTACATTCATATTTGTCAAGAAAACTTATGTACACCCACTATATGTTTAAGATATACTTTTTTTGTGGATGCATTTTGTTTTCATGTTGACAATTATAGTTTTGTTTTCAGAAGATGCTTCTAGTTTCATGTATTCTGTTTAACTTCTAGTTTCTAAACCAGCTCTATTGATTACTTCGTACTTTCGTGGAAAATTTTGGCAGTAGATACCTAACATTCAAGTTTACTGTTGAACTTTCAGTTCAAACTCAGTCATTTGATTTTAAATTAATATAGGAACTATCTTCATTATAAATTGCAGGCATACGCTGCTGTTAAATTTGCAGATGCATGTCTTCGGGCATTGAAAGAGAGCGCTGGAATGTAGATGTTTTGCATCACCTCTCAGCTGTCAGTGGAGGAAAAAGCCTGAAATTTCCTTCATGTAAGAACCTCGTGATACCTTCCTTTATTCTTTAAGATTATGAAAATATGTTAAAGTTAGTATAGATAGCAATAACACCACGTATACCAATTGGTGGTGAAGTTATGATTTAGCTTTACTTATTTGTGTCTTGACTTTTTAAAAAGAGAATGAACATGTCTAATGCTTTTTCAGTATCTCTGTTGCAATAACTGCACAGCAACTAGCCATATGAACACTTGCAACTTGGCCATGTGTGGTAACAGGTAGGCCATTTATGGTGGCAGCATGTCGGCTAATTATGGTGGTAGATTTTGCAATATCTCAAAGCTTCTCAGATTCTTGGCATGCTCATCGTCAGTGTTGATTCTGCAATTTACTTCTCAAATTACAACTACATCAAGGATATAATATTGAAGTGGCTGGCGGATGAAGAGATTCAAAGAACATCGAGTGAATTTCCGAGTATACAGTATCTCGTTATTGAAATGTCGCGTAAGGCTTATAATGAAATCCTTTTTTCATGATTGATTTTGATAATTGAATTTACTGATTAAACAGCCATGATATTGTAGCTGTTACTGATATTGATACTAGTGGAATTCATGCTTTTGAAGATTTAATCAAGAGCCTCAAGAAAAGAGATATTTAGGTACTAAACATTTACGAGATTAAACAGATTTCTACATCATGTTCATAATCATAAGAACTCTTCTTAAATTTGGAAACAAATGTTAACCAAATTCAAAATAATTGGTAAAATTGAATGGATTTCTTGCGTGACAAGAAATACATTTATGATGATACATTTGTGATATTTTTGGCAGCTTCTATTGGTGAACCTGGGACCAATTGTAATTGAGCAGCTTCATGCATCGGCGTTATCAGGCTTAATTGGAGAAGACAAAATATTTCTAACAGTAGGTGATGCTGTTGCAAATTTTGGTCCAAAAGGTGCAGATTTATGAGCAACATAGTAACTATTTCTACTAAAGTGTGTTTAAATCAGATATGAAGAAAACGGTATGTAAAGGTGTTACGGAATCAGATATGAAGAAAAAGGTTTGTAAAGGTGTTAAGGAAAGTGTTAAGAACAATGAAAGGCCAAGTAGATTTGCCGTCTGTAGTTTTGTTTATTTGCATCTCATACTGAAATTCTTCTAGGAATCACTTTTCGAAGCTTGAAGAATTTAGTTTGTTAGGTTGAAACTCTAAATCTAATGTGTTGTTGATATACTTTCTCATTGATTGTAATTATAAGGATAGATTTCTTTTGTCGTTACCACCTGTTCGTTCTCCTTGGGCTGATATATCGCATTATGTTCATATTTCAACTAATTTTTTTTTAATTTTAAAAATAAATTACCTGCGGATTTACCAGTGGAATGGAAATTTCCAACGGATTTACCTGTAGAAGCATCCATGGAACAGAGAGTTGCGACGGTTGGAACCGTCGTAATCAACAATAAAAACAAACGAAAGTTACGACGGTTGATAACCGTCGCAATATGCAGATTACGTCAGTTTACTACCCGTCGTGAGAGATAACGACGGTTGGTGTGACGGTTTTGACAACCGACGCAATATGGCCTCGCGACGCACGTTTCTGCGACAGTGCAGCAACCGTCGTGACTTGCAAATTACGGCGGTTTTAACCGTCATAACTTGCCAAAATAACCGTCGCAATCTTCCAATTTTCTTGTAGTGTTTGTTCAAGTTTGCAGGAAAATAATCATTAAGAACAGATGAAGTGATGCTTGGCGAATCAGAATCTGAAGATCAGACTCTGGCTCTGAAGATTACTTCTAAAGACTCTGCCTCTGATGGAGATCCAGATTCTGAAGAAGTTAACTCTAAAGAAAATCAGCCTCTGGTGACCCATACTCTGAAGCTTCAGAAGCCAAAAAAGTGGACTCTGATGTGATCTTCCTCTGAAGAGTAAAGTATGAAGAAAGTAAACTTCAGAAACAGAAGCTCTTCAACCAAGGCAACTCTGACAGACTCAGAACTTTTTGATCACGTGAAGACTTAAGGAAAAATCTCTTTCTTAGGTGTTTGGGCTTCAAAGAATAATTTCTCTTGCAGAAAGGTGCTTTGTTGATGTGTCTAATCAAGTACAAAGCTAGCCCAACCTTTTGGTGAAAGTCTTCAACATCTCTTTTTCTCCTCTCTATAAAAGGAGTTGTAGACCTGAAGAAGAATACTACAAAGCTTCAATACAACACACTGCTATACAAACTCTGAACCTTGACAATCAAAGAGAAGTCACTCTGTCAAATTTACAAGACTTAAAATATTTTAACACTTGTATATTTTAAAAGTTCTTAAGTCTTAGAGTTTTTATAAGTTTTATTTTGTCTACACCTTTGATTGTATATCAAGTGTAGTTGTTACCCAAATCTCCTAATATTTTGTTTAGAGTCAAAAGTCTCTTGCTTTAGTGCTTGAGTATTTGAAGTCTCTTGCATGTGCGCTTGAGCATAGAAATTTCTTACTTGTTGGTTTGAGGAAAGGAAGTCTCTAGCTTGTGTGCTAGAGAAAAGAAGTCTCAAACTTGTGTGTTTGAGCAAGGAAGTCTTATACTTATGTGTATAAGCAAAGGAAATCTCTTGCTTGTGTGCTTGAGCTTTTGTAATTAGTTTGGTTGTATTGAAAATCCCTTGGAAGTATAAGGGGGTTAGACTACTCTCAGGTTGTGAAAGGAATCAGGATAATTGTTGTGTCTCTTGCTTTACTTTACTTTCTTCTGAACAATATTTCACTGCTATTAAATTATTTACCTCTGAGTCAGACTCTGTTGCAGAATCTGATAAAGATATTCAAAAATTCAGACTCTGAGTGACTCTGATTAAGATCAATCAGAAGCAGAAGAAGAAAAAGCTTGAGAAAAGCCAACACATATGTACTTTATGCAGATAATTCCTAGGTTGAGATTGAGGAGTGATAGTTGTTTTTTTGTGGAGGATGCCATAGTTGGCCTTTTCAGTTTGTTTTGCTTCTGTTTTATGTTTTCGCAAAACTTTGTCGGCTATTAGTATATTTTGGATTTTACTATGATATTGTAACATTGGGTTGGGAATACTTTATTATGTCTTATGATTTGTTTTAAACTGGGTTACTATGCTATATTTTGAATTTAAATTCCACCTTTGGAATAAAAGTTGAATGTTTTGTCAAAGTGACACCCTTATTTCATCTTAATATTTTCCGCAATGCTTTATAAACTATTATAAGGGTTTAGAGCTACAACATACGCCTTCAGTTAAATGTTAAAGGGTTATTAAAACCACAAAGAAAAACATAAAAGATAACAAAAAGAGTAGTTATCATAAAAGGCACCCTCAAGAGGCGTTATTGTTCATTACAATTACAAAATCCCTCGAAGGGGTGAGGAAGTACAAAAAACATCGGGAGGGCGAAGAAACGCGACAAAAAAAGTCAAAACAATAGGATATATTCTTTGTTCACTAGCTATCCATCATAAACTACCTATAAGGGATCCATCAAACTTAAATCTAAATCAGGATAAAGAAAAACGGTATATTTTCTCGCCTTCTCAAAATGATGGACAGAGGTTGCTACAACTTCATCCTTTAGTTGTGAGACCTTCTCCTCCAAGTTATCCAAGGAGTTTCGGTCCCTCTTAAGTGATTGCTTTAAACGCTCTACCTCTTCAAACTGGGCAAGTGCCTCATTGGCCTTTTCCCGAGTAAGCGCCTTCAAGGTGTACCGCTTCTCTTACAGCAGCTTTATTGCTACCCGTCCTTATGAATATTTTTATTCACGCGTATCACCTTGGACTGTAGCCCTTAGATAGTTTGGGAGTACTTCTCCCTCTAGGCTTTCTCCCTTAAGAGGCACCTTAAAAGTTGCATTTCCTACAAATCAGATAGATGGGTGGAAGGCATGATAAGGAGTGACTGATAGGCATCAGGAAAATTCTCAAGGAAAGAGAAGTAACGAACGGGAAACTTCACCACCTTAAAATCCTGGTTATTCCTCACAGAAGTCTAAAGAAATATAAATTCACCTCCTTCCCTTTCTTCATTAGGTTCTGCCTCGCGAATTTTTGATGGCCCGGAGGGACCATCTTCCCTTCATAGAACCTCGAAGTCTCACACGACATCGCCTCTTGTCACCTTCCGCATCTTGGGGAAGAGAAAGAGGGAGCCTCGCTCGCTGCTAAACCATCTACACTTTCATCAAACGCTCCATCCCCTCGTCAAGGGGAGTTCCCACCATCTCACCTATAGATCAAAAAACTGTTAAGACACAAAAACAATAAACACAAGCCTGGTAAAAAATGGTGTTCCTCGTACCTAAGTACACCCCCACTCCATTTCCATCCTCATGAGCTCAGTTGATAAGGACGTTGGACTTCAAAGAGAGGAAGCATCTCAAAATCTGATCACTTCACGGTCAAGAGGAGAAAGAACACTAACATCCACCCTTTTGGTAATCCGTGGACACGACGACCAGGATAAAGGAAAAATAAGATCACCCCTCGCCCCACAGTGATAGGAAAAGTACAGTCTCGCCCTCTACCGGCACAAACTTGTCTTTCCAATCCTTATAGGGGTTGCGAAGGGCTTTAGCAGACAACGACCAGGGAAAGGGTGCACCGTCACCTAACCATTGATGGGAAGGATATTTGTCCTAAAGAAATAAAGAAATACTCTAACAACAGTGGACACACCTAAATTGCAATAAATTATCTACAAAGCCTTGAGTATGCTCCACACATTTGGGGTAATCTAAGAAGGGGCAATATTGATGGCTATCCGAAACTCCATTTCAAAAGAAGTAAACATAATCAAAACCCTCAGCTTATGAATAACGGGGAGGTGGATGTAAAAATAAGAAGCTAACGATTCACAAGAAGTATCCATATTTGCCATCTCCTCATTTGAATATGGTTCCATAATCACCTCTCTCTCTCTCTCTTTCTCTCTCTCTCTCCATGTATTGGAAAATCAAATGCCATGACGAAATTTATTAATCATGTCCACAGTAGAATACAAGGATGCAATGTCTTAAACATGAACAAGTTTAATTTTCTTTCCCATGATCGCTGGGAGAAGATAAGAAAAAGAGGAGACATTTCACCCAGGTATGTTTCTGGAAAAAAAGAAAGAAGAAGAAAAAGGGTTCCCAAAATATTATATGGAAAACCCAATTGCACAAGCCATACATTCACCCAATGGGATAACTGCTATCGGAAGTGAGAAAATCCCTACAAGTGGAAGACGCGTGTAAGAAATAGAGAAAAAATTGATTTTCCCAAGAAATTCCATCACGAGGTGTATTAAATGTCATCCATGTTCTTTTTCCCACTAAAGCAATCAAGCTTTCAATAATTATTGACGTCTTGACGTTTCAGGGTCTAACCTAAAATAGGATGTATCCCTCTAGTTTAGTCGCTAAAGAGTCGCCTTCAGTTGAGGAACTCACCCTTTTAATACAATCACCTTTAGCTGAGGGACTCGCCTTAGGCCGAGGTACTCATCCACAATAAATATCAGCCCTAAGTTGAGGAACTTATCCCTTTTTAAGGGCTTCGTCAACCCAGGAACTCATTGCTAAGGTGAGGGGTGCATCCTGAATGAAAAAGGCGTCTTAAAAACACTTTGCCCTTAGCAATGCCCTCGTGCTTGAGGGACTATGTAGTGTTATATTTGTGAGTGTCCTAAATTAGGGTGCTTTTTCCTAAGAATGGTATCGTATAGGCAATGACCTAAGTGTTGGATATGAATATGGAAGTAGAAAAACAGTCAAAAGGGGGGGGGGGGGGGTGAATAGACCCAATTTAAAAAATTTAACCATCATTTTTCAAATCAGAGTGTTTTCAAAAATGAGTTGCGAGCAAAAGGTTTGATGTGAAAATGAAAATTATATTATTCAAATGTTGATCAAGTTAACATAAATCATTTCACAAATATCAAAGATTAATATGATGAAACACTTGGTATGTATTGATTCAAGTGCGTAATGCACAAGAAATGTTTACACAATGATTAAATAGATGAAGGTCTAAGGTTAATTTGTTTCAGATTATTAATCACCAATCTTGCTTAACTAGTTACCCAACTCCAACAAAAAAATATAATGTTTACATAATAAATCGCTATCAATGAACAAACGATATAATTCGATGGAATAAAAAACCTAAGCATGTAAATACTACGAAATTAAATGCAAGAGTAAGTGAGATATGACATTTGGATTTATAGTGCTTCCGCGTTTGTCCTCGCTTTGTCTACATGCACTCTTCAATGGTTTTCCATTGGAACCCACAAAGTTCCTTGTTATTTGACAAATATTTCCAAGAGTTCATACAATCGCCAATCCGTAATACAACTGAGAAAATAAATCTCATATTCGGATATTGACTTGTATACAACACACTTGTCGAAGTCTTATACATAATCTTTACTTGAATTACATTTCTTGAATCATCCAATGTCACCAATTCTGCTTAAAGCCTTAGTGTGTAGCTATCAACCCATTGATCATACCGATTCCTTGAGCGGTAAAATTCTCAGAAGATCTGAGAAGAACTTTGCCTTATCTGTAGCCTTCCATATAGTCACTACTAAGGCAATTATGGATAGAAGAACCTACTTCTTTTCAATGGAATTTGTCACCTCCATTGACAATTACATCAATATTGCTAACAACATAGAAAAAAACTCAACAAGATCTCCAAGAATGATTAGTTTCAAGGACGTGACCCCTTCAATCAATTACAAATGTCTCGTTATAAAGATATGAACCAAAAGAAGTTAAATATGCAAGAATTTCGTTGCAAGACTTTGAACACTCAAAACAGAAGAAATTGATTTTTCACTAAAATCACACTGAAAAATTAAGATCAGAATGATAATTTTGTAATGAAATGATGACAAAAAAGTTTTATATGTGCTTGACATTAAGCACATAAAATGGTTGAAAAAGTCAGTTAGATTCGAATCAAGAGCAATCTATGATTTGAATCAAATGAGCAAGTATGGTCGAATAAAAGGAAAATAGAGATTTGAAAATTTGTCAGTTGATTCGAATCAGGGAAAGAGTGTTTCGAATCATGAGCCACATGATTCAAATCATGCACAAACATTTATTCGGATCAAATGCCACAACCCTGACAGAAAAATATTGAAAAATTGAGTGATTCAAATCTTGTTGAAAATTTGATTCAAATCAAATCAAACAGAAGTGGACATCAGGAAAATAATTCGAATCAAGTGTAAAAAATGATTTGAATCAAATGACCCAGTTTTGCCTCTGCCCAATTTGATAAGCATCACAAAATGTGTGTAAACACCATGGTTCGAATCAAACATGTAAAATCTCAAAATTTCAAGTTTTTAAAGGTAATTTGAGATTTTACTTTGAATCAAACTAAAGTAAAAAACATAAAATATTTTCATTCCACTTACTTATGCAATTGGTCAAAAAACATCATGATCAAGATCAAATCTAACCAAAGTTTTATGCATGCTAAAAATGAATCTTTTCAAACTTGATTCCAAAAAGTGCAATCATGAAGGAGACTCAACAAATCAAAAGTAAATGAAAGATAAAAGTGATAAGACAAGCAACAAAATGATCGAATATAGATGCCCCCCCTGAATGAAGTAGGGACATGTAACTAGACTAAAGACTTGCCATTGGCAGCTATGACGTGTAAGGTCATTAGTTAAGTAAGGGGAAGTCTGTCATTCCTCCTGAAAGGTTAGGTGGTCAATAACTTCTCCCAATCAGGAGGGATCGTTTTTCGCCACTTAGGGTTACCCAAACCCTAGGCCCAAATGGTATATGTAAATATTCCTCCCTCAAAGGAGGAGGGAAAGATCATTACACCTCAAATCATAGTGTTTATCTAGATCATAACTCATACTAATCACACCCTTTAAATGATTATACCTGGTCATTTCATCCATCAATAGAGCCTCTCACCTAATGTGAGCAGGACTCCAAAAACAATTGTAAAACACTGTCTACAGGGTTTCTCGTCATTGTGGGTAAACCTTAATCACTATATAGTGTAATATACCTACAAAGGCCTTTAAGTCTCCCCTGCCCTTGCAGAAGGAACACACACAATTGCACTTTTTGACCAGTACATTTAGGAACACCATTTTATTAATTCCATAAGCACCTTAGTGATTACTCTAAGGGTTTTAAGAATCTTTATCAATTAGAGATGTTAAAACCACTTTAAGGTGAATGTGTGAAACTCCCTAGTATTTTAGGAATTCCTCTAATATCTTTTTCAAGACTCTGATAACTCAGACACGAACTAGACAAGCTTTCGCATTTCCTCTCTTTCACAACTTTGAAGCTTCGAGACCTTTTGTTAGATACATTAATGATTCAACCCTTGATCTGGAACTTAAATTATTATATATGATGAGTGTCATACACCAATTTTGACCCTGAATCATCGAATATATGTATTCATCAAATCATTAATATCATCTCCATAGCATAGCATGCATTTCATCTCGCATAATTCCCAAAATGTTAATCAGAATAATTCTTCAGATATACAGACAAACCGATCAAACTGATTCACAACTGTGCATAAAACCAGTGGACGAAAATTTCAAAATCAAGGTTGGAGACATCAATTATATTAATCTACGTTTCACGTATTTTAACTTGGCATGCTCGTTTTAAATTTTTGAATACTTTTTTCGTCGTATTTTGATTAGTCATAACCTTTTAACCGGTCATATTTTATTTCAAAAATTAATCAAACGTTGTATTTCTCCAATGGGTTTATTTCACGCTGATCATTTTAGTGCACTTAGTTTATTTTTTTGAGCTCTTTTGCGCCAACTTTTTTTCGTTTCGAGTCCGCTTATTTTTTATTTTTTTGTAAAAATGTTCAAAATAATTAAATGGAATTAGTTGAGGTTTCACTCTAAATTTATATTGATTATTTTAACATATTTGATTTTGTGTGTTTCAACTTATTTTAATTCATTTTTTTTGTTCACTAAACATAAAAAAAAAAAAATTTCTCTCTTTCAATTCAAAATATAACACCAAAATAGGTCAATAATAATGAAAATAAAAAAGGAAAGAAAACATTTCCTTTAAAAATATTCCCTTATTTATTTTATCCTTTTTCACAAATATGGGTACATGCGTGCCAATGTGCTGATGACTTACTCCTAGGCATTTTTTATTAAAAAATAATCTAATGATATCATGAAAAGGACGAAGACATCATCAAACCTAGGGGACTACTTGCACAAAATTATTGGTCTCACTCTCCATTTAAAAAAAGGCGAAGAATGAAAAAGGGGAAGTATCTTTCATTGACACGTTGAAGAGGATTGAGAGAGGCAAAATATTCTTCTGCATTTTTTCTTCATGTAATTGTTGAAGCGGAATAAGGCAAGCAACAAACATTTTGGAAGTATTTTTTTTGGGAATTTATCGTGTCCACAGAGATTGGAATTGAACTGCCATTCGACGGTTTAATTGTTAATGAGTTTGAGTTTAAAATGGTTTTAAAGTATACAAACAGAAAAGTAAATTTTAACACAAGAAAATACATTCATCAGAGAGAAAAGACTTATCAAGCATGTATATATTCCACTCATCACAAATTTAAACTTACCGACCAGTTATACTCAACCTATAATACTCCTCAATATCACCCAGCATCGCTCACAACACATGTCCATCTCTGACACACTCAATCATGCTACCCTCGTCGACACTCTCGCACTCGACTCAAGACACATAGGCATTAAGATTCGACGCCTATTAAAGATTGTTAGCTCTAAATCTATCTCTAGCATCCAGAAACTAATAGATAATCATCCCTAATCGAAGTTCGCGATGTTTATCTCTAACACAACATAAACTCCGGGCATAAAGCAAAAATCAGAGACAATCACCAATAAAGATTTGTAAAGCAGATTTCATACAACGCCATGGGCGACAAATATACATGAGATCAAAGTAAAAACATATACAAACCCAACAAAGAAGAAAGACATGAAGAAAATCCAAAATGAACCAAACACTTCACTGATTGTCAGAGCCGATCGATGAGAAATCCACCCCGAATCATCCAAATGCAAGCGTCCATGATGTTTTCTAAGCTATTCTACCCAAGAATGAGGTTGGTGAAGTTGGGAGATCAAAAATACCCCCCAAACAACATAACCTAACAAAAATGAATTAAAATGAACTAAATACAAAATTCTATTTCAGACGCACCGCCCGGCTCTAGAATGCACCGCCCCACGGAGCTTTTATTCCCACTCACATCAGCTGCGCACTTAAACAGGCTGGAAATAAATATCTACTTTCGCCCGGCAGCAAAAGCAGCGCCCGTCGAAAGGTCAAAAATATGGAATGCTCCTGGAAGTCCCTTATTTCCTCACGCCTCAGCATCGCCCGACGAAAGAGAGTTTCGCCCAGCAGAGCAAAGTACCACCCGGCGGAGCTTGACAGTCAAGAAATCTTCTGGCTTCTATAAATGGCTTTCTTTCTTTTATTGATCCAAATGACACATCTTGGAGCTTTTATTGCTCATTGCTCCAACAATGCTTTATCACCTACAAAATGAATTGAAAACTATCAATTATTACACAAATGAATCTGATCGTGAAGGCTGGATCAGATCCTGTAGAAAGTGGGCCACCAAGTATGTCTGAGGTGCTGGTCGTGTGAGGAGGAGGGGGGGTGTACCTGCAAGGTACTCCGACGCTCAAGTAAGAAAGGGTCAGAGAAAAGGGGCAAGTACAAACTATGAGTTCATAGGGTGAATATTGGATACCTGACCTTCTCAAGCGAGATGGTTTATATAGAGCCCCCAGCCGTGGCCAACAGTCCTATTTTCGGGACAAAATAACCTTTTTCTCAAAGAATAGGTAACTACCCAAACTAGCCGTTATGTCAGGCATGGTGCCCAAAACTAGCCGTTATGTCGGGCATGGGCACAGTTTCGGGCACCTGCCCATAGCTGTTCGGGGACTGGACGAGCCGTGTGTAACAGGCATCATTTCCGGGGAGGAGCGGTGCAGTCCCTGCCCGGTTGGAGGGGCAGAAAGGTAACTTTGCCCCTTTGTGGATTGGACTTAGGCAATTTGGGCCGCTCTGGAGCAGAAGTGGATTAAGCCATGTCTAGCCATTGGTCCAGTCCAGAACAGGATCCCCCCAAGTCGTTGCTCCCGAGCATGAGAGTGATGACTTAAGGACAGCTCGTTGCTCTGGGAAGCTAGCGTGAAGTCGTCGTTTGATGACGAGGAAGGCCGCATCGGGGCGCCTGCGACTGGTGGTGTTCGTGACCCCTGGTGTCTGTGGCATTCATGACCGTGACCGTGTTGCCCATCGTCCGGGGAGACTAACGGTTATTCAGAATTAGAAACGTTGGGGCGCCACATGTGCCTAGAGCTCCGTGTAGCAGTTACTAGGCAATGATGGCTAGTTAATAGCCATCATGACCTACGAGCGCGTCCACTACACGTGCCCCTCTGTATAAAAGGGGAAAATCCGTCTCATTTTGGACTTTTCACTCTTGCTTTCCTTCGTCTTCTTCAGAGCGCTTGCCCGTCACCATTGTCTGCTACTCCGACCACCGCACCAAGATTCGAGCAACCACTTTTTGTCTTCTTAAATCAAGTAAGTTCCCGATTGTGTGCTTGTTTTAGCTCTTTTTGGTGGTCAATGGTAGATTGCATGTGGTCAGGGCTAGGTTTATAGGATGAAATAGGCTAGTTTCCGGTGATTGTTGGTGGTGGACGGTGGTCATGCCATTTTTTCACTTCTGACATGTCGCCGGATGTGTTAGTATGTTTTGGTGAGGAGGGCGGTTCACGGCGTCGTTACGACGGCGATGCATGTGTAACCGTCGTGATTATTCATCTTCTGAGTGGGTGATGAATTTTCTGGTAGAATATTCCCAGATTCTGGTGAAGCTTTGCAGTTTCCGTCGAAGCTTCAAACGAAATCTGGGTATGAGTGCGGGGAAGCTCCTCGCTTGGGGATGATCTGTTACGAGGGTCTCCTCGTGGGGAGGTTTCGGTTTTTCTTCTGATGTTAGGGCATAGGTCGGGAACGTTGTCCTCAGCCCTCTGCGCGCCCTTTCACTTGACTAGCGGTGGAAGGATGGATTTGATTTATTGTCGAATTCACTTTTTTCTCTGCTTTTCAGGTGATCGATATGGCGACGGGGCCAGATGGAGAGATTATCTTAGATTCGTCCGAGGAAGAGACAAGTTCTTCGGATAGTAGTAGTTCGACGACTTAGAGTACCCCCAATGAGGTCGGGGGGGAAGAGGAGTTGGAAGATATGGATGAGGACGTCGTCGAGGGTTCCGTGGAGGAATGGGAGGTGGCCGAACCTGCTGAACATGTGTCTACTTTTGCAAAGTACTTGGGGGACGTCTTTACGGAGGTCAGACCAGAGGGGGAGTGGAAGGTGCACTTTCCCTCTGTGGATGACCGGGTCTGCATGAATTACGGGGACCGCTTTGCGATGTATGAATACGCCTTTAAGGAGCTGGGTCTAAGGTTGCCATTCACCGACTTTTAGC
The DNA here is from genome assembly GCA_022829125.1 of Lathyrus tuberosus. Classification (NCBI taxonomy): domain Eukaryota; kingdom Viridiplantae; phylum Streptophyta; class Magnoliopsida; order Fabales; family Fabaceae; genus Lathyrus; species Lathyrus tuberosus. The sequence goes on along the minus strand of JALAZF010000111.1, from coordinate 6,771,083 downwards.
AGTCGGTGTTCGTGCACTTGAAGTTGGCCCCCACGCAACTGCACCCTAACTCGTTGGCCTTCATTCGGGCGTTCGAGCTGGTGTGCGAGTACCTCGCCATAGGGAAAACTCTTCCTCTATTTTTCACCGTCTTCCATCTTCAAAGGCAGCTGTCGGGGAGGCAGTATGGTTGGGTATCTTTGAAGCAGCCTCGCAAATTATTTAAACCATTTTCGGAGTCGATACGGATGTTTAAGGAGCGGTACTATGTTATCGAGCCCGTGTCCGAAGTTGCCCAGGATAATACATATGCCTGGGAGATCGAGGTTGATGAGGATGGGAATGACCTGCGTGACGAGACGGGGAAATTTATTGGGCAGAGAATCTACAAGTTCCCCATCCATTGGGCACCTGACCATTTCGCCAAGAGGCCCGGTGACTATGTTCTCCTACCGCACGAGCTACACGGGCAGGATGCTGTGGCATACGAGGAGTTGGTGAAGTACGTTAACTCATTCCGGCTTGCAGAATGCTGGATGAACAAGGGTAACCCGGTCTTCGAGGAGGACAACAGTCTGAGGGTTGAGTACCGGTTTATTAACACCAAGGCACTCCTAGAGTGCAAGACTCCTGCGGAAGTTGAGAAGATGCTTGGCAGTCTTAGTTATTTTAGATTTGCTCGCATTATTTCTTTTCCTCGTAACTAACGTGTTCGATTTTTGTTTGTGCAGGTGAGATGCCTCAGGCCCATGAGAGGGTTGTGAAGAATGCTCTTGCGAGGAACAAGGCCAGAACGGTTCCTCTGAGGTCTCAATTCGCTGGTGCGCGTGCTCCCACTCCGGTTCAGTCTGCTGCGGGGCCCTCTTCTCCTACTCCCGCTCCCCGGGGATCTCCCCTGCCTTTGATCGAACGATCTAAGCGGCCAAGGGTTACTGACGCTGTGGATTTCACCCGGGTACCGGAGAAAGGGAAGTTCGAGCTTCCTCTTGTATCCTTGATAGGATATTTTTTGAGGGGAACTCTTTGGTCGTGCCTCGGGCGGAATCTCTTCGTTTGGAAAGCATGGACTGCCCGAGCAAGAGGGCGTTGGTGGCTCAAGATGCTTCAGCTTTGGTTTGAATGCTGGAGATGGCAGCCGTTTATGCTGAAGGGGACTCCGTAACTGAGTCCGAACTTAATGCTGTCCGGGCTACCATGGCGTCCCTCAAAGAAGAGGTCAAGGGCGCAGATGATGCTCGGAAGAAGGCTGAAGATGAGGTGGCCAGGCTGAAGAAAGAGAATTCTACGCTGGCTGCAGAGAAGAAGGTGGCCGAGGAGCTGGTCCAGCAGCTGAGGGCGGTCAACGCTCTGGGTGAAGATGAACCTGAAGATGTGAAGGAATTAAGGGCAAGGTCCGAGCTGGTCGCCCGCATGCTGACGGCCAAGGATAACAGTATTGCTGTCGCGGACGAATCCTTCAGAAACGCTGTGGCTCAACTGCGGGTGGTGAACCTTGAGCTTGACTTCTCTGTCGAGGGTACCCATTATCTGGCGCATGTCGAGGATGGCTGGATCGTTATGCCCGACGCCCTTCTTAAAGGAAATTCCGAGGATCAGCCCGCGAAGAGCCAGGGGCCTCAGCCCGAGCCTGCCGATCAGATGGACGCGTGAGGGGTTTGTCTTTTTGTTATTGTAATTTGTCTGGCATGCGTGCCGCGTAATTGTTGTAATCTATTTGGGGGGCATGGCCCCCGTTTTATGTAGTCCAGCACAGCCGTGATCCTAGTGGCCACTTATTATGTTTAAATTATATGCCCGGTCTTGGTGGCCGGTTCTGTTATTTGCATGGTTTTACTTGCTTTTATTTTCTACTAAGTGTTGCACTCATGCTTGTTGTGAATGTATGTTTGCCTGTGATAGGGAGTATTTGACTTATGTGAAGTTTTAGGGGATTGCTCGTTGTAGATGTGTTTGGCAGTGAGGGGTACTGGTCGAATGACCAGGGAATGTCCTGGCGGGGATGCGGAGCTCAGGTCGCGTTTGAGGCCTGAGTTCGCCGCATTGAACGTCCCATCGCGAGCTGGGTTTATGCCAGTCATGGTACTTTGACGACGACGATGCTCGATCGAGGACCTCCGTCGAGCAGTTACTCGCCTCGTTACTGAGTGGGGTTCTACTTTGTTGGTATGTGACGCTTGTACCTAGGCGTGCATAGTGGTCGGTAGCTGACGTTCGTCGTCGTGACGGGTCGAACCGAGAATTAGGGCCTTAGCTATAGTATCATTTTAGCTTTCCGGCGTTCCATGGCCGAGCAAGTTCTTCCCCGTTGAGATGTTTTAGGTAATATGCCCCATTCTCCGTTTTTGCTCGGACACGATAGGGTCCTTCCCAGTTGGCGGCTAGTTTACCCTTGCGGGAGTCTTTGTGGTTTCTTCTTAGAACAAGGTTTCCTACGTTGAACTCTCGTCGTATCACCTTGGCGTTGTGCCTGATGGTAATTTTTTATTTTAGTGAGGATTCGCGAAGGCCTGCCCCGGTTCGAATTTCCTCGACGAGGTCGAGTTCTTCTCTTAATGATTTGTCGTTCATCTCCTCGTCTAGGGGCAACTCTATCCGCCTGGAGGGTACATGAGCTTCGACGGGAATTACAGCCTCGGTCCCGGATGCTAGACGAAAAGGTGTTTCCTCGGTTGTAGAGTGTGGAGTTATGCGGTATGCCCACAATACGCTGTGCAGTTCCTCGACCCAAGCCTTCTTTGTTTCATCTAGCCTTCGTTTGAGGCCTCGAAGGATGACTCGGTTAGCTGCTTCAGCCTGCCCATTTGTTTAGGGGTGCTCGACGGATGCAAAGTGCTGCTTCGTGCCCAATTGGGCGACGAAGTCCTGAAACTTCCTGTCTGTGAATTACGTCCCATTGTCCGTCACTATCGCTTGGGGAATGCCGAAACGTGCAAGGATGTTTCGTTTGTAGAAACGCAGTATGTTAAGGACAGTTATTTTGGCTAGAGCCTCTGCTTCTATCCATTTCATGAAGTAGTCTACGCCCACTATTAGGTATTTATTCTGATTCGATCCTACTACGAAGGGTCCTAGGATGTCTAGGCCCCACTAGGCAAATGGCCACGGGGAGGACATTGCCTTGAGCTCGTTAGGTGGAGCAAGGTGCATGTCCCTGTGCCGTTGGCATTTATCGCATTTCTTCACGTGTTCTTTAGCGTCGTGCTGCATGGTCGGCTAGTAATACCCCGCTCGGAGGGCCTTTAGGGCAAGTGACCTTCCACCGAGGTGTTGGGCGTTGATTCCCTCGTGGATTTCGCGCATGATGTGTGTGACCATTTCTTCCTCGGCACACTTGAGTAGTGGAATGGAGAATCCCCGCCTGTAGAGTTTATTTTTGACCAGGATGTAGGAGCAAGCTCTTCGCCTAACTATGCTGGCCTCTTTTGGGTCGGACAGAAGTTAGTCTTTAGCTAGATAGTTGTAAACAGGGGTTATCCAGCAGTTGTTATCGCCGATAACTTGTACGTTGAGGGTCGGGGAGGCCTTCTCGATACCGGGTTGAGGAAGTACTTCCTGTATGATGGATTTGTTTTCGCCTTTCTTCTTTGTGCTGGCTAGTTTGGATAGAACGTCTACTCGCACGTTATGTTCGCTGGGAACATGTTTCACTTCTACTGTTGCGAACTTCGCCATTTCCTTTTTGACCAGGGCTAAGTATTCGGTCAGGTTGTCGTTTTTAGCTTGATATTCTCCTCGGACCTGAAGGGCCACGAGTTGTGAATCTGTGCAAATAATGACTTCTTCTGCGTCCAGGTCCTCGGCTAGACGTAACCCAGCGAGGAAGGCTTCGTACTCAGCCTGGTTGTTAGAGGTTGGGAAGGACAGGGTGAGCGATACTTCAATGATGATTCCTTCATTGCATTCTAGTATGATGCCTGCACCGCTTCCTGCCGAGCTGGAGGCGCCGTCCACGAAAATGGTCCATTTGCGTGCTTCTCTCGCGGGGAAGTCTGCGAACGTAATTTCTGCGACGAAGTCGGCCAGAGCTTGGCCCTTGAGGGCTTTCCTGCTTTCATATTGGATGTCAAATTCGGATAGTTTAAGAGACCATTTGAGCATTCGACCGGCCATGTATGGCTATCCCAGCAGCTGCTTTATGGGTTGATCTGTTTGAACCACGATCGTGTGGGCCAGGAAGTAGTGTCTTAGTCTTCTGGCTGCGTTGATGAGGGCCAGAGCCATTTTCTCTATCTGTTGGTACCTTAACTCTAGTCCTTGCAGTGCTTTGCTCGTGAAGTATATATGCTTCTGTCTGTTAGGTGTCTCGCAGATGAGAGCGGCGCTTATTGCTTTGGTTGCTACAGCGAGGTATAGGTACAGAGTTTCGCCATTGTCCGGGCGAGAGAGGACTGGTGGCTCTGAGAGTGCTCGCTTTAGATGGAGAAGAGCCTTGTCACATTCCTCGGTCCACTCGAATGCTGCTTTCATACAGAGGAGTTTGAAGAATGGTAGGGCGTGCTGGGCGGATTTGGCCACGAAACGAGATAGTGACGCGAGCATCCCGTTGAGGGACTGGATGGATTTCTTTGACTTGGGCATTTGAAATGCGGAGAATGCTCAGCATTTATCAGGATTGGCCTCGATTCCCCGTTCTGTTAGATAGAAGCCGAGGAACTTCCCTGCCCGGACACGGAACGTGCACTTCTCCGGGTTGAAACGCATTTTGTATTTTCTGGCCTGTTCGAAGACCTTCCTTAAATGGGCAGTGTGATTAGTTTCCTCGTAGGATTTTATGATCATGTCGTCCATGTAGACTTTGAGCATGTCGCCTATCTCTCCCCAGAAGAGCTTGTTCATCATTCATTGATAGGTCGCTCCAACGTTCTTCAGGCCGAAGGGCATTACGTTGTAGTAATAGTTACCCGATTCGGTCATGAAGGCCGTGTATTTTTGTCGGCCATCGCCATTGGAATTTGATTATCGCCTGAGTAGGCGTCCATAAACGATAAAAGTTTAAAATCGGCAGAATTATTGATAACACTAAAATACATTGTATATTTGGCTCCGATTTTACATGATTTTAGTTGTTTATTTGTTATTTTCCTTTGCTATTATGGTATTTTGTTTTACTCTCAGATATATTGCCTGATTCGAGCTTACAGTAAGAAAACGAAGCAAAACAGAGCTAAAATGAAGATTTCTTGTGTAAACTGTACACTAGCCGTTTCACTCAGCGGACGCCAAGGAGAACACCGTTTGCATAATGACTTCACTCACACGCCAATGGTCACAAAATACGTTTCACCTTCCAAAGTACACTCGGCGGACGCGGAGCAGGGGTCGGCGGGCTCCGACAGTTATAAAGAGGAAACAGTCTGAAACGTTCAAGGCAATTACACCTGAAGAAATTAGTTTCTAAAACATTTTTCATAATGATTAGGGGCAGTTGCAGTTTCGAGTTTCCTATAAATAGGCCTTGCATTTTCACTTTTCAATCATCCAATCTTAGTTTGCAACCTTAGGCATAAAGTTCATTCTATAAAGCAATAATCCGTCACATCGAGGGGTTATTGCGCTATAGTTGTTAGTTAGATTGGAGCAATCTTAGTTAGAAGTTATTTACTTTCCCGCAATTTACTTTCCAGCTTCGTACCAGATTCAATCTCCGCTTTGGAGCAGGTTTCTTTTATAAATCGCATTTTATTATATTCCGCATCACCTTTATATAAATTTACTTTCCTGCACTGCTTTATATTCGTTTATTTTCTGTCTCTTCCATTACCTTATTATTTTATTTATCTGTGTGATTTGTGTCCTTTGGAACTGAACTTAAGCATGACACTTGTGTTCACTCTCTCAAAATACACTCTCACACTTCGCACGTTTTTATCTTAAAAAATGTTTTACTTTGCAATTCAATTTATCGTTATGTTTTCAATTACTATGTCTAGCTAAATCCCTTGTGCTGGGATGTGAAGATCGTCGTTCTGACGGTACTCCATATGTCATCTCTTTAGAAATACTTTAGGGGCTATTTTTGATTTTAATTAAACTCTTCTGAACTTCAATTGATCGGTCATTACGTAAATGAGACCGTGCTTTTGTTCACGTAATGACTGTGACTATATCGGGTAAGATCGAAAGTCGTCCGACATTTTAGAAAAGAGTTTGTTAGTTTTTAATCAATAAATACAGCGGAAGCACTTTATTGATTAACTAGGAAAGTTTTATATTATTAGAAAGAGGTTTTAAACTATTTTTGGACGCGTTTATAGATTTAGGATCCGGTTGGCCGAGCATATGCCGGAAACCCTTTGGTATAAAATATTTTCAATCGAAAGCACTTTTTAACTAAGTCTTAGAGGTAATTACATAAAAAAGGACTTTATCACTTTGACGCAAGGAGCGACCGGTGCAGCGTGAGCGGCTGGTATAGATTAAAGGTTAGGTCTGGTTCTGATCACGCTAACGCGGCAGATCCTTTTTAATTAACTTTTTTTCAAAGAAGAAAACATTGCCCCGTAAGTGTTACTAATTAGATGATAGGAGTATTGTTTGATTGATGTGAATTACATTACAGTATAGTATTTATCTGATTTATTTCTATTTTCGTTCAGTAGAAAGCTTTTACTCCGATATTCATTAGCCTTAGATAAACAACGTAACAATAGTAATCGATAGATTGACATTGGCCTCTGTGGGAACAATAAATCTTTTATATTACTCTGACGTAATCCGTACACTTGCGGATAACACGCATCAAGTTTTTGGCACCGTTGCCAGGGACCAATTACGTCAAAATTTTGTACCCTGTTGTTACACCGTCTAGACTAAGGCATCCCTTAGCCGGTAAATGCGAAGAACTCGCAGTACCGGAAACTTAGTTGACCTATTAGAAGAACCCGAACGTTACGCCCGAGCTCTCTTCTATTTCGAAAACTCAAAAGAGCAATGGCAGACGAAGAAAACGCTAAACCTCTTAAGGATTTCGCCCTACCCTCTAACGAAGAACTTCATTCTAGTATAGTTAACCCAGCTATACCAGCCAATAACTTCGAATTGAAACCATCTCTGTTACAATTAGTACAACAGAACCAATTCACAGGTCTTGCTACGGAAAACCCGAACCAACATCTTACAGTCTTTATTCAACTAGCCGATACCTTAAAAGCGAACGGAGCTCCTCCTGAGGCAATACGTCTAAGACTATTCCCATTTTCCCTCAGAGATAGAGCCCGATCATGGTTAGATTCCCTTCCAGCCAACTCTATAACCACTTGGAATGACCTAAAGAAAGTATTCCTCGCTAGATACTTTCCACCGAGTAAAACCACTGTCCTACGAAACCAAATAACCCGATTTACCCAAAGCGAGGGAGAATCATTTTTCGACGCTTGAGAAAGATACAAAGAACTATTAAGAGCATGTCCACATCATGGCTTAGAACAATGGCTTATAATCCATACCTTTTATAATGGACTCATGTACAACACAAAGATGACCATAGACGCTGCCGCTGGCGGCGCTCTAATGAACAAACCCTACCCCGAGGCTAGCGCTCTCATTGAGGATATGGCACAAAACCATTACCAATGGGGGACCGAACGAGCACTGGTGGAGAAGAAAGAGACCAAAGGAGGTGTGTATGAAGTGAGTTATTTTGACCATATGAACGCAAAGATGGATGCTATAGCCCAAAAGGTAGAAAACCTGACTATCAACCCCACAACAACCATAGCAGCTATACAACCCGGATGTGAAATCTGTGGAACCTCAGGACATACTGTAGCTGAATGCAACCTTTTAGCCGAGAGTACCACATATCAGGTTAATTACGCCCAAGGAAACCCTTATTCAAACACATACAACCCTGGATGGAGGAATCACCCAAATTTTTCCTATAAGAACAATAACCCTACTCAAAATTCAACACCTCAAAGACCACCCGGTTTCTAAACTCAAAGACCCAACCAATCTACACCATATGCTCCTCAGAAGTCAAATTTTGAGAAAAAGATGGACGAATTCATCTCAGCTCAATTACAGCAGAACAAAGATTTCATGAACCAAAATATTCATATGAATGGACTAATTACTCAGTTGGGTACTAAACTCGATTCTGTAATCACCCATAACAAAATGCTTGAAACCCAAATCTCTCAAGTAGCACAACAACAATCTACTCATGCCACACCAGGAGGACAATTCCCTGGACAACCTCAACCTAACCCTAAAGGGCATGCAAATGCTATCGCTCTAAGGAGTGGGACCACTTACGATGGACCTATAAACCCTAGGTTGAACGATCCAGAACCTCCTAGGAAAGAAGTTGTGACCACCCCTGAGAAAGAAATTGAGGAATCGCTGGAACCTGGAAAATCTAAGGATACAGAAGTTAAGGAGAAGGAAAAAGAAGAGAATGAAAAAGTTTATGTACCACCTTCTCCTTACAAACCTCCGATTCGATACCCACAAAGACATAAACAAACCAAATTGGATAATCAATATAAGAAATTCATAAAAGTGATTGAGAAACTCCACGTAGAGATTCCGTTCACAGAAGCTATTACCCAAATACCATCTTATGCCAAATTCCTTAAAGACATTCTAAGCAATAAACGAAGATTAGATGATCCTAAACCTATAGAATGTAATTCAATTGCTGAGAATAAGCTGGCCAAGAAAGAGAAAGACCCATGAAGTTTTTCTATACCTTGTGTTTTGGGAAACCAAGTTATTGATAAAGCACTTCTAGACTTAGGAGCAAGTGTAAGTTTAATGCCTTTAGCCGTTTGTAAAAGGTTAAACCTAGGAGAAATGCAACTAACTAGAATGTCTCTCTAATTAGCCGACAGATCAGTTCAGTATCCAATTGGCATTTTGGAGGACGTCCCAGTTAGACTTGGTCAACTTTATATTCCAACAGATTTTGTCGTAATGGACATTAAAGAAGACGACGAGATCTCAATCCTTTTAGGTAGACCCTTCTTATCAACAGCTGGAGCTATAATAGATGTCAAGAAAGGAAAAATGACATTCGAAGTAGGTAATGAAAAAGTAGAATTTATACTATCCCAATTTTTAAATGCACCAGCCATAAATGACTCATGTTATGTCATTGATATAATTGATGAATGCATAAGAGAATTAGATAAAGAAGATCCAGTGGAAATCATCAAACTACCTTCGATCCCCATTATGGAGGACGACAAATTTGAACGATTATCTGAACCTTACATTGATAACAGTCTTTACGAATGCTTGGCACTTACCCCAGATCATATGCCATGTCCGAAAAAACCATCAATAGAGCTTAAGGAGCTACCTAAGAATTTAAGATATGAGTTCTTGGATGAAGAATTAAACCGCCCAGTCATAGTCAGTGCCACGTTAGATGGTCCTGAGACTAATCAACTCTTAGATGTTTTAAGAAAATATCCCTCAGCTCTAGGTTATAAAATTTCCGATCTCAAAGGAATAAGTCCTTCCGTGTGTATGCACCGAATTATGCTGGAGGAAGATGCAAAACCCTCTAGAGAACATCAACGAAGGATAAATCCTATAATGAGTGACGTAGTAAAAAAGGAAGTGTTAAAGTTGTTAGAGGTTGAAATAATATACCAAATTTCAGATAGTAAATGGGTAAGCCCAGTACATGTGGTACCCAAGAAAGGAGGTGTCACCGTTGTACAAAACGAAAAAGGAGAACAAATAGCAAAACGTATAGAAAATGGTTGGCGGATGTGCATTGATTACATAAAGCTTAATAAGGCTACTAGGAAAGATCACTTCCCACTTCCATTCATTGACCAAATGCTCGAACGTTTAGCTAGGCATTCTTACTTTTGCTATTTAGATGGGTACTCTGGATTTTTCCAAATACCCATTCACCCTGATGATTAGGAGAAAATAACCTTTACATGTCCCTATGGAACATTTGCTTACAGACGAATGCCATTTGGACTATGCAATGCCCCAGCTACCTTCCAACGCTGTATGATGTCAATCTTCGCAGATTTCCTTGATGAGATCATGGAAGTATTTATGGACGATTTCTCGGTATGTGGATCCAGTTTTAAAAACTATTTAACAAACCTTGAGAAAATCCTGGAAAGGTGCGTAGAAGTCAACCTTGTTCTAAACTGGGAAAAATACCATTTTATGGTTACTGAAGGCATAGTACTAGGACACATAGTATCTGAAAGAGGCATTGAGGTTGATAAAGCTAAAATAGAAGTAATAGAAAACCTTCAACCACCCAAAACCATTAGAGAAATCCGAAGTTTTCTTGGACACGCCGGTTTCTACCGACGCTTCATTAAAGACTTCTCCAAAATAACTAAACCATTAACCAATTTACTTATGAAAGACGCCAAATTCAAATTCGATAATAAATGTCTTGAAGCCTTTAAATACTTAAAACAAGCACTAATTTCCGCACCCATAATTCAACCTCCGGATTGGAACCAACCTTTTGAAATTATATGCGATGCTAACAATTACGCTATTGGTGCTGTTTTAGGACAAAAGAAGGATAAGAAACTCCATGTAATTTACTACGCCAGTAGAACTTTAGATGCAGCTCAGCTTAATTATGCCACAACCGAGAAGGAACTCCTGGCAGTAGTCTTTGCAATCGACAAATTCCGATCTTATTTAGTAGGAGTAAAAATCATAGTTTACACTGATCATGCTGCGATACGATATCTCATAAGTAAAAAGGGTGCTAAGCCTAGATTACTACGCTGGATCCTTTTACTTCAAGAATTTGATTTGGAGATCTGAGATAAGAAAGGCACCGAAAATGTGGTCGCTGACCACCTTTCGAGGCTTGAATATCTAAAACCAGATCTTGTTCCTATCAATAATGATTTCGCATATGATAAATTAGTAGGAGCAGTTCGAATAGTCCATGATAATGATCCTAACCCTGGTTCCGTTGAAAAAACTCTCACCGTAACAACCGTACCTTGGTACGCGGACTTTGTTAATTATCTAGCAGCTGATATCATACCCCCTGATCTAAATTACCAATAGAAGAAGAAGTTCTTTCATGACGTGAAACACTTCTATTGGGACGAACCCCTTCTATTCAAGAGAGGCGCATATGGTATTTTCCGTCGTTGTGTCCCTGAAAAAGAAGTAGAAACTATAATTAAACATTGTCACTCTTCACCATACGGTGGGCATTTAGGTTCATCCAAAACATGCGCTAAAATACTTCAAGCAGGTCTTTTCTGGCCAACTTTATGGCGCGGTGTTCATGCCCACATTTTAAGATGTGACAGATGCCAACGCACTGGGAACGTCTCAAGAAGAGATGAAATGCATCTGAGAAATATTCAGGAGGTAGAACTCTTTGATGTCTGGGGTATAGATTTTATGAGACCTTTTCCATCTTCGATGGGAAACAAGTATATCCTAGTAGCTGTTGATATCTAAATGGATTGAAGCTTTAGCTTCACCCACCAACGATACTCGTGTAGTCATTAAAATGTTTAAAAACTATATATTCCCTAGGTTTGGAGTACCTCGATTAGTAATAAGCGATGGGGGATCACACTTCATATCTAGGATATTTGAGAACCTTTTAAAGAAATACGAAGTTAAACACCGGGTAGCCACACCTTATCACCCGCAGACTAGTGGACAAGTAGAAGTATCAAATAGGGAAATAAAACAAATCTTAGAAAAAACAGTATCAATTTCTAGAAAAGATTGGTCTTTAAGACTACAAGACGCCTTGTGGGCTTATAGAACCGCTTTTAAAACCCCTATAGGAACAACCCCATATCAATTAGTCTACGAAAAATCTTGCCATTTACCCTTTGAGCTTGAACATAAGGCCTACTGGGCCATAAAAGCTCTTAACATGGATTACTTATCAGCCGGAGATAAACGCATTCTAGATGTTCACAAATTAGAAGAGTTACGCCGAAACGCTTATGAAAATGCTGTAATATATAAAGAAAGAACCAAAGCATGGCACGACAAAAGGATTGCCAAAAAAGAGTTCAACGTAGGCGATCCTGTACTTCTTTTCAATTCTAGGTTACAATTGTTTCCAGGTAAGTTACGCTCAAGATGGACTGGACCCTATGAGGTCACCAAAGTCCTAAAATCTGGAGCATTTGAAATTGCAAATCATTCATGTAGTCCCTTTCTAGTGAATGGACAAAGATTGAAACCCTACTATGGAGGTGACATCCCTATTTACTACTCTGGTGACACTCTGATAGACCCACCTATAGCAACATCCACAACGTAAGTTCTTCAGTCGTCAAGCTAACGACGTTAAACAAGCGCTGCGTGGGAGGCAACCCACGGTTTTCTTTTCATTATTTTTTTATACATATAATTTATTGGCTAAAATACAGTTTTGGTCCCCCTGTTTAGCAAAATTCACGGTTTTGGTCCCCCTGTTTTTTTTTTAACAGTTTTGGTCCCCCACCCCTCACTGTTCATGTACGGACGTGTACTGTTCATGTACGGACAAGTTACTGTTCATCACTTTTTTTGGGCCAAAATTGGAGTGGGGGACCAAAACTGTTAAAAAAAAAATAGGGGGACCAAAACCGTGAATTTTGACAAACAGGGGGACCAAAACTGTATTTTAGCCTAATTTATTTCAGGAGAATAAGAAAAAGATTTATTATTTGACTAACTGGACTGATTTATGAAATGTCTATGTTTACAGGTTACATATCACATCATCTCAGACATTCCACACTAACTTTCTTTGCAGGATGCAGAGCTATGATGACATGCACATTGTGTTCAGAGATGACGAACAGAGGAAGAAATACGTAGTTGTTGTACCCCAAATTTTACCCTCAGATATTCTGATCATTTCATATCATTCTAAGTCGGTCTCTGTTTTCGCATTTTTCGTTAAACATTATTAGTCATGCATTTTAGCCATTTTTCATAATATCACGCTATTTCCTTATTTTAATTTTAGATTATTTAAATTAATTTATTTTCCGTTTAGTTTATTTTTCATATAATTTAATTTCTAACTTAATATATTTTTAATTTTAGGTGGGCTTTTATTTTTATCTTAGTATTAGTTTAAATATATTAATCTTAATTAATTTAAATTTGGTTTTAATTTTGATTCTTAATCTAGCTTAGCCTAATTAGTTTCATTAATTGTTTTCTTTAGGTTAAAACCATTTAAAATATATTTAGAGTCCATTTTCTTTTAGTTTAAATATAATATAAAAAATACAAAAAATAGCAACTACAAAAAGACTTTTGATCCCACTCTAAGCCTACGCTACATGCCAAATACTTCTCCAAGGACCTGCTCCAAGTATTACACCAAAATGAGACTTCCTGCAAAACCTCCTCTCTGCGTTATACAGACTTGTACCAATACACACAAACCATTGACCAAAACTGATACAAGCATGCTCCAATGTCCCTGCTACCAACCTGCGCTCCACCTGCTGCAACAGAACCATCATCAATTCATGCTAATTCTGAGAATTCACATTGTTTAAAAAAAAACTCTGCTACACAAACCTGCACATGAGATGGACATGACATATCAACAACAGGACAAATTGGTGGTACCAAAGACTTAGAGAGCAAGTCTTATGTTGTCTTAAAGAGGGGACGAAGTGAATTGAAAGGGGGGGGGGACCCATTCTGAAAACGAAAAAACCTGAGAAAACCTTCTTTCTTCCAACAAAAACTCAGCTTCTCTTCAACCTCACCTGAGTCACTTTCGTCCGCCATCACAATACCTTCAAAACCTCAACCGTCATCTTCTTCAATAAACCCAAACCCTAATCAAATCTCAAAACCCTTTCAAAATAGAGAAACAGCAACGTACCATAAACCCTGGCCTCCTTCTTCAACCTATAAATCAACCACCAAAAACCTCCGCCTAAAAAATTCTCTTTCATAACCCACCTTCTCTAGACGACTTCAACTCGATCTCCCAATCTTCCATCAAATCATATCAATCTTTCCCTCCCATTTTGCAGATCCTCTCACTATCTTCATCATCACACGATCAAAGCCACTTTCATCCTTCACCCTTAAATCGAATCACAACGGAGAAAGAAGGAGATGAATTCGAGATCCGTAAACCAACCCACTATCGCGTTTCCGCCCTTTGTCCCTGCCGTTTTATTCTTCGGCTGCTATTGTTGAGATTTGTGAGAGAAATTGAGTTTAAGATTGAGAGAGATTCGAGACGATTGAACGCGGTTTATAAGGGAAGAAGAGAAAATTGGTTTTATTGAGAAAGTGTCTGTGTGTGGTTCAGTGGCCGTTTCCATTCCAAGTTATTGGGTTTCCTCTATTTCATTAACCCTTCTATAACCCAGACGGGTCATGTTAACCCGATCCAGGCCCGTTTTGATTTCTCTAAACCCTTCCCATATCCTATTTTTTTTTACAAACCATGTTTCTTGATAACAAAGGGATTCTGGGCCCATGATTTCTATCGCCACCCATCCATCCTTATTCACACCCCTCTCTTTTATATCTCTTTTAAAATTTTCTTTAATTTGTATTTCTTTATATATATATATACATATATAAAGAAATCTGGTTTTTTGTAAATTTTAGACTTTAATATAGTTTATAAGTTTATTTTGTTTTGACTTTATTTTCATGGCAATTTTGTTTTGATTTTGATTTTATTTGGGCCGATGATATATAAAAAATCTTGATTGGTAGATTTTATTCAAATCACTAAAAATCTTGATAAATATAAGGCCATATTTCATTTTCTATTTTTTTGGTCAATGAAAGTCGAATATCATTAGATTATCGATTCCTCGATTAAATCATGATTGAGACGGGACCATTTCGATTTCCATTTCATTAAACAATTTTCAATTTCAAATCATTTCACAAATTATTTTCAACTTATGAATCAAACCTCGATCAAGCATCGAGTGACTTTAAAAATTGAATGTTAAAATCTGTTTCTAAATAAATGTGAAAGAAGAGGACTGTTGGAATCTAGCATTCTAGGACAACCCTCGAATGATTAGTCCTATGCCTTGCGTATTGAGGTGGCTATTCATTCTCCTTCGTCTTCAAAACAATTTTCATTTTAACTTGGACGAATAAGAGTCGTCAAGATCTAGCATCTTGGCACAACTCTTCGAGCAATTGATTTTCGTCAAGCGTTCATTGTCTATAAAATATTTTTCATTTCAATTCGGACAAATAAGGACCGTTAAGATCTAGCATCTTGACATAACCCTTTTGAGCTTTTTATCATCAAAAGCTTGTTGTCCATCAAATATTTTTCATTTCAACTTGGATGAATAAGAGCCGTCAAGATCTAGCATCTTGGCACAACTCTTCGAACAATTGATTTCCATCAAGCGTTCACTGTCCATTAAACATTTTTCATACCAATCTTGAATGAAAAGGACTGTTAGAGTCTAGCACTCTGACATAACCCTTTGGCATTCTTAAAACATATTCAAGCCATTTTTTTAAACCACTAGCTTTTCCAAGAGATAGCCATTAATCTCTTGTGATTTTTTAACCCTTCCTTTAACCTTCACAAGAGATAGCCATTAATCTCTTCTCCTTCACCAACCTTTAACCCTTCATTCAAATCCTTTTATAAGAGATAGCCATTAATCTTTTCTCCTAAATAACCAATCCTCACAAGTTTTGCTTTCAAGTTTTTCACTTGTAGTCCCCGAACTACGAAGGCTCTGAGTTCCTCATTGCACTATGAGGATACGTAGGCACGAGATTGTGAAGTCTTGTCAAGCCCCCTAGTAATAAAACCTTTAGGTCATTTCTCTTTAATAAAAAATATAAAAACCTTTCTCTCTCTCCATTTCCTCAAGTAGAAGATTAGAAACAAACCTTAAGCTAACATACATTCGACCCTGACTAAATGGTTCCCGTTGAGTACAACGGACGTGAGGGGTGCTAATACCTTCCCCTTGCATAACCGACTCCCGAACTCAGACATTGGTTGTGATGACCATATTCTTATCCTTTCTTTTAAGGGTTTTATACGATATTTTCCCTTTCCCTCTATGGGAATAAATAAAGATCGGTGGCAACTCTGTTAAGTCCATCCCGCGGGCGTGCGATTGCGCTTCGCGAGGCTGTTCTCATTTTTCAAGGTACGACAGATGGCGACTCTGCTGGGGACTTTCCCATCCCTAAGTGATTCATGCCTAGTTTAGTTAGGTTTTCATATGTGTGTTTAGCTTTTGTTTGTTTTTCTTCCTTCTTTAATTATATGTTTTATTGCTCCTGCTTTATTGCTTTTTCATATATATCTCTGTATATCCATGTGTGGGTTTTGGGGATCTAATATCTTGAATAAAGCTCTACACCCGAGTTTTGGAAAAAGTAGAGAGAAAACATTGGTTTAGATTTGGTATTTAGTAGTGTTAGACTACGAGGGCAAGCTCCTTGTAGCAACTAACATGAAGGCTCCTATAGAGTTGACCTGTTTGTAGATCTCATTATAAAACAGCTTGCCTGTTGCATGACGCTGATTCATGAAGGGTCCATGACTCTAGGTCCCCATTTAGAACCAGTGCTATTTTGGTGGTTGTGTAATATTGGACTTCAAGGATATCTCCTTGCTCCAACCAATATGAAAACCCCGATCAGAATAGACCTTTTCGTCACTCTCGTTGTAAAATGGCCAGCCCGTTGCATAACGTTGATACGACTAAGGTCCGTGACTCTGAAACCTTATCAAAAACCTAGAAAATATCCCGTGAGTGGGTTTATGGGTAGATAATCTAGAACTATCCGTTATAGAGAGACCTACCTAATAGGATGTTCTGATTTATTCGTGTTATCTCAGATCCTAACCATACCTATTGCATTTTCATTCTGCATCCTGTGTTGTATGACATTGCATATCATTTGCATCTTTACATGATTCATTGCATGCGTCTGTTTGTCCAGTTACTCATCTCCAGCTGTCTCAATCTTCCCGTGCCATCTGTCAGTCGTCAAGCCGATTCCTTGACACCGATACAGGACTAGAGCTAACATCAGACGCAGAATGTCAAAACAACCCTCTTCCAGGGCAAGTGAAGCTTCAGTCGACTTCAGCTCAGCTACTTTCCGAAGACAAGCCAACTCATCCATGTTGTTGACTAGTCGCTAGACCATGTTTCTTATTGTTTGCATTTTCCTTTGTTTTGTACTAGCTGTTTGCTTCCAAATTATGTTGGTACTTTCATGTTAATGAAATAAGCATTTGCAACTTTTTGATTCAATTCGTTTGTGTTTGCTATTTACTTCTTAATGCTTTCTCTTAAAAAAAAAATTTCTTGTCCACTTTCTTATTGATTGTGCAAAGATTGGAGGGAGGATGATGAAAACTTTATACTCATAATTGCTGTTAGTATGCTTTCAAATCAAAACTTTGCTGACGATGTAAGGCATTGTTTTATCCCTAAACACTGGAGAAATAAGGAAGATAACCCCTCGTCAACCCCTTTGAGCCTTGAAGTAGGAGTTTCTTTTCTTTACAAATAAAAACCCGCAATCTTAATCTGGGGCAGGGTAGTTCTCAGTTAACTTGATTATGCATTCAAAAACAAGAGCTTTATGCGAGACGCCTTTCAATAAAAGGGTGCATTCACAAATTTTCCTTCACACACAACAAGCAAGTGTCGAAGATGTCTTTCAAGTCAAACGCCAATGATGGTTCACTGTAATCATTAAGCCAGGCAATCACTAAAAAAAGAGAGTGAAAGAAAAAAAAACAAAATAAAAGCCCGCTAAGTCAAAACCTATGAAGGAGACTTAGGCAAAAATTGGGGCATCCCTCCGACTGTAAGCTCAAATGACACAGTTCAGACAAAAGTTAGGGATAACAAAAAATCATTCAAGAGGTTACCAAAATCCTCAAAGATAAAACGAGTTGACCGAGGTCCTCACCAAAAAAAAACAACAAAATGTTGTGAGAAGCAGTGACTGCCATCTCAAGTCCATTGAATTTTGAACCATCATCATTACTATCATCAGTACAATTCCTAACCTATGGAAACCTGAGTGCATAGTTTGAGTTAGCTGAGCATAGGATTGGAGATCATCACGAAGATTGGGTGGGCACAAATAAACTTTGAGCCTTTATCCTTTGTTTCTTAAACTGTGAACCAGGCCACGTTATAACCCTCAAAAGACCTAACTGAAGCATGGTTATTTTGAAAGCATACTACAACAAGGTTGCGTAAACTGACTCCAAATATCTTTGCAGATCACCTTTTTTGGGTATTACACCCTTTGCTTGAACTTTTCACTTTAATGTCTTGAACTACCGTGTTCTGACTAGTATCCCATATACTTTGCACCTCTTTCAAAATGATTTTGATTTCAAAAGTTGCATGAACTTTGCATTTACCATGTTTGTACAAATACTTTTGTTTGCAAACTAGTTTTCTTCTCAAGGAATTTTCAAACAATTAAGAAACTTGGTCGGTGATCCAATCAGGGGCAAGTTCCTTCCATATCCTGTTGAGAATCAGTTCAAGATTTTTGGTTTAATGGCGACTTCTCAGATTTGGTTTATCCAGAAAACCTTTCAAGACTCAGACTGGGGCAAGCCTTCTCGGTGTACAGTAAAACAATCATCTTTCAAGACTCAGACTGGGGCGAGCCTTCCCGGTGTACAGTGAAACAATCATCTTTCAAGACTTAGACTGGGGCAAGCTTTCTAAGAGCACCATGAAACGGTCATTTCCAGAATCAATCAAGTTGAAGCAATGATCAGCTCATCTACAATAATCAGCTAATCTGGGGCATTTAACTTGAAGAATCCCCAAACAGCTCTTCATCCTCCCTACAAGGATCATCACTTGATACAGTTTACCAGAGTGGCAGAGATGTGTTCAGTAATAGTATCTCTAGTTCCCAAGCAAAATGGCAGTGATCTCTGTGTTGAGAAATCAGTCTTCTAGTCTTGTCTTTTCTCAAGAGTCGTGATGTGTCGTCAGCATCTACATTTACATTTGCATTTGATCATATATCATCTGCATAATTCATATACATATACATAGCATGAGTGTTTCATCCTCATTTTCATTTCTCCCGAGGTCGTGTCGTTTTCCACGTCTTACCTTATGGTCAAAGTCCAACTTACTTGGCGCCTACCAAACAAATATTGTCGTGTTTATCTGACGTTCTTCCAGATATGACCTTTCTTATCTGATTATTTTTCGGGATATGTTTGTTCCTCTTTTGTATCTAATGCCATTCTTGGATGTCGTTTATTTGTCTCTCTGATGTTTTTCCAGATTGAGTCTTTTGTTCTGATGTTCTTCCATAACCTATCTGATGTTTTCCCAGATAGCCCTTTGTTTATTCTGATGCTTTTCCGGAATGACATCGCTTTCATCATCTGATGCTTTTCTGGATGTGTTTCTCTTTCTGATGTTTTTTTAGATCAAGTCTTTTGTTCTGATGTTCTTCCAGAACCTATATGATATTTTCCCAGATAACCCTTTGTTTATTCTGATGCTTTTCTGGAATAACATTGCTTTCATCTTCCGATGCTCTTCCGGATGTGCCTTTCTCTTTCTGATGTTCTTTCAGATCGAGTCTTTTGTTCTGATGTTCTTCCAGAACCTATCAGATGTTTTCCCAGATAGCCCTTTGTTTATTCTGATGGTTTTTTGGAATAACGTTGCTTTAGCCATCTGATGCTCTTCCGGATATGTCTTCAACCCTTTTCCCATACATTTAATGCTCTTCTAAATGTTTCAGATGTATCTTCAGAATTCTTGTCTTCATCTAATGCTCTTCTAGATGTCTTCAATTTGTTTCTGACTTTGGTTAACGGCTACTGAATGTTTTCAAGTCTGTCTCCATTCTCCATCCAATGATTTTCTGGATGTGTGCTGGAGTTTATTCGATGCTTTTCCGAATATCTCTGATATGCTTCCCGGAGTTCATTCAATGCTCTTCCGAATGTCTCTGTTGTCAATTTGTTTCCCAGAGTTTATTCAATGCTTTTCTGAATACCTCTGATGTTTGCTTGTCTCATGTATTTCCCAGTTTTTCTCCTCGCCTCATTCAATGATCTTCTGAATGTCGTGACTCTTTTCCAACCATTTCCATTCATGGATGGTGACTTTTGATTCCCCAGCTTTGTTTCAGCTTCCCCAGTATTGTTGTCATCCCCAGTGAGTGATTGCTCATTGTGTGGACTTTGTCCCTGTTTGCTTTCATTTTGCCTGCATTTAGCCTTCCATCATTTTCATCGTATTAGAGTTTATTGCATGTCAGCATTTTTGTCCATAGCATTGCATGTCAGTGCGTCTGAGGGCAAAATTTCCGGTTATCTATATTTAAATACCTTCCACCATGATTTCATGAAGACTATCATCACTCATGTCATCCGGTGAAATTATTTAAATAGGGGCAACTGTTGTACCCCAAATTTTACCCTCAGATATTCTGATCATTTCATATCATTCTAAGTCGGTCTCTGTTTTCGCATTTTTCGTTAAACATTATTAGTCATGCATTTTAGCCATTTTTCATAATATCACGCTATTTCCTTTTTTATTTTATTTTAGATGATTTAAATTAATTTATTTGCCGTTTAGTTTATTTTTCATATAATTTAATTTCTAACTTAATATATTTTTAATTTTAGGTGGGCTTTTATTTTTATCTTAGTATTAGTTTAATTATTTTAATCTTAATTAATTTAAATTTGGTTTTAATTTTGATTCTTAATCTAGCTTAGCCTAATTAGTTTCATTAATTGTTTTCTTTAGGTTAAAACCATTTAAAATATATTTAGAGTCCATTTTCTTTTAGTTTAAATAAAATATAAAAAATACAAAAAATAGCAACTATAAAAAGACTTTTGATCCCACTCTAAGCCTACGCTAAATGCCAAATACTTCTCCAAGGACCTGCTCCAAGTATTACACCAAAATGAGACTTCCTGCAAAACCTCCTCTCTGCGTTATACAGACTTGTACCAATACACACAGACCATTGACCAAAACTGATACAAGCATGCTCCAATGTCCCTGCTACCAACCTGCGCTCCACCTGCTGCAACAGAACCATCATCAATTCATGCTAATTCTGAGAATTCACATTGTTTAAAAAAAACTCTACTACACAAACCTGCACATGATATGGACATGACATATCAACAACAGGACAAATTGGTGGTACCAAAGACTTAGAGAGCAAGTCTTATGTTGTCTTAAAGAGGGGACGAAGTGAATTAAAGGGAGGGGGGGGGGGGGGAGGAGCCATTCTGAAAACAAAAAAACCTTAGAAAACCTTCATTCTTCCAACAAAAACTCAGCTTCTCTTCAACCTCACCTGGGTCACTTTCGTCCGCCATCACAATACCTTCAAAACCTCAACCGTCATCTTCTTCAATAAACCCAAACCCCAATCAAATCTCAAAACCCTTTCAAAATAGAGAAACAACAATGTACCATAAACCCTGGCCTCCTTCTTCAACCTATAACTCAACCACCAAAAACCTCCGCCTAAAAACTTCTCTTTCATAACCCACCTTCTCCAGACGACTTCAACTCGATCTCCAAATCTTCCATCAACTCATATCAATCTTTCCCTCCCATTTCGCAGACCCTCTCACTATCTTCATCATCACACGATCAAAGCCCCTTTCATCTTTCACCCTTAAATCGAATCACAACGGAGAAAGAAGGAGATGAATTCGAGATCCGTAAACCAACCCACTATCGCATTTCCGCCCTTTGTCGCTGCCGTTTTGTTCTTCGGCTGCTATTGTTGAGATTTGTGAGAGAAATGGAGTTTAAGATTGAGAGAGATTCGAGACAATTGAACGCGGTTTAGAAGGGAAAAAGCGAAAATTGGTTTTACTGAGAAAGTGTCTGTGTGTGGTTCAGTGGCCGTTTCCATTCCAAGTTATTGGGTTTCCTCTCTTTCATTAACCCTTCTATAACCCAGACGGGTCATGTTAACCCGATCCAGGCCCGTTTTGATTTCTCTAAACCCTTCCCATATCCTATTTTTTTTACAAACCATGTTTCTTGATAACAAAGGGATTCTGGGCCCATGATTTCTATCGCCACCCATCCATCCTTATTCACACCCCTCTCTTTTATATCTCTTTTAACATTTTCTTTAATTTGTATTTCTTTATATATATATATATATATATATATATATATATATAAAGAAATCTGGTTTTTTGTAAACATTAGACTTTTATATAGTTTATAAGTTTATCTTGTTTTGACTTTATTTTCATGGCAATTTTGTTTTGATTTTGATTTTATTTGGGCCGATGATATATAAAAAATCTTGATTGGTTGATTTTATTCAAATCACTAAAAATCTTGATAAATATGAGGCCATATTTCATTTTCTATTTTTTTGGTCAATGAAAGTCGAATACCATTAGATTATCGATTCCTTGATTAAATCATGATTGAGACGAGACCATTTCGATTTCCATTTCATTAAACAATTTTCAATTTCAAACCATTTCACAAATTATTTTCAACTTATGAATCAAACCTCGATCAAGCATCGAGTGACTTTAAAAATCGAATGTTAAAATTTGTTTCTAAATAAATGCGAAAGAAGAGGACTGTTGGAATCTAGCATTATAGCACAACCCTCGAATGATTAGTCCTAAGCTTTGCGCATTGGGGTAGCTATTCATTCTCCTTCGTCTTCGAAACAATTTTCATTTTAACTTGGACGAATAAGAGTCGTCAAGATCTAGCATCTTGGCACAACTCTTTGAGCAATTGATTTTCATCAAGCGTTCATTATCTATAAAATATTTTTCATTTCAATTCGGGCAAATAAGGACCGTTAAGATCTAGCATCTTGACATAACCCTTTTGAGATTTTTATCATCAAAATCTTGTTGTCCATCAAATATTTTTCATTTCAACTTGGATGAATAAGAGCCGTCAAGATCTAGCATCTTGGCACAACTTTTCGAACAATTGATTTCCATCAAGCGTTCACTGTCCATTAAACATTTTTCATACCAATCTTGAATGAAAAGGACTGTTAGAGTCTAGCACTCTGGCATAACCCTTTGACATTCTTAAAACATATTCAAGCCATTTTTTTTAAACCACTAGCTTTCCCAAGAGATAGCCATTAATCTCTTGTGATTTTTTAACCCTTCCTTTAACCTTCACAAGAGATAGCCATTAATCTCTTCTCCTTCACCAACCTTTAACCCTTCATTCAAATCCTTTTATAAGAGATAGCCATTAATCTCTTCTCCTAAACAACCAATCCTCACAAGTTTTGCTTTCAAGCTTTTCACTTGTAGTCCCCGAACTACGAAGGCTCTGAGTTCCTCATTGCACTATGAGGATACGTAGGCACGAGATTGTGAAGTCTTGTTGAGCCCCCTAGTAATAAAACCTTTAGGTCCTTTCTCTTTAATAAAAAATATAAAAACATTTCTCTCTCTCCCTTTACTTAAGTAGAAGATTAGAAACAAACCTTAAGCTAACATACATTCGACCCTGACTAAATGGTTCCCGTTGAGTACAACGGACATGAGGGGTGCTAATACCTTCCCCTTGTGTAACCGACTCCCAAACTCAGACATTGGTTGCGATGACCATATTCGTATCCTTTCTTTTAAGGGTTTTATTCGATATTTTCCCTTTCCCTCTATGGGAATAAATAAAGATCAGTGGCGACTCTATTAAGTCCATCACGTGGGCGTACGATTGCACTTCGCGAGGTCGTTCTCATTTTTCGAGGTACGACAGTAGTCCTTTCTGAGAGACCAATCCTACCCACTAGGTACCCTGACCTAAACTGTCTAACAACTTTAGGTATTGAGGTTAATGTGAGGTACCTTTGTCACCAGCTCCAGTGGGATGAGTATTCTGAAGCTATGAATGTAACCTATAAGCATCTAACCTTAGAGTTCCTCAGTTCACTCATTTATGACCCTTACAGTGGAAGAGGTTGCAACAGCGGAAGCATAAGATTCAGACTATTTGGGAATGAGTATGCACTGAACCACAGAGATTTTGCTAGATTACTTGGTTTTCAGTGTGGCATGGATGCAATCCATTTTATGCATGAAACCAACGTTATGCAAGATGAGCTTGATAGATTCTGGAGAAAAATCACCGGTGGAGGAGGACCTGATCCTTCCACCCAATTAGCAAACAAAATCCATAATCCAGCTTTCTGTTATTTCCAAATGATCCTGGTCGAGACTTTCTTTGGTAGAAGTGAAACCGAGAACCAGGTTACCGAAGAAGAGATTCTGATGCTCTTTTGTACTGCTGAGTCACGACCATTAGCCAGTGGTAATTTTCTGATGTATAACCTATATTTGAATGTTGCATCTTCCAGAGAACCCATCCATGTAGGCGGTACTATTACACACATAGCTTATGCCCTAGGTCTAGCCAATAAGCTAACTCATCTTACCTCCCATTGTGGCTACACCTTAATTGACATTCATCATTGCCTTGACTGTGGTCTTATCAGGAGAGCATTCTTTAGTGCAGATAACTTTAAGCTCCTAATAGACAACGAAGTCATTCACTACTTTGGTTTACCAAACCATACCCGAACAAGTGTCCATGATAGAGCTAACTGGTCATAAGCTTTGGAAGACCAAGACGAGACACCCATCCGACCTAGGAACCACCCTGTGCCTGAGTACCACCCTACACCCTATCCTGAAAGGACTACTGTTTATTCCTATAACGTTAATCTGCAACGCAGGGACATATATTCAGAGTTTGACGCTATGCACAAGGAGATCATTTCTCTTCGCGAAGAATGCGCCAAGCTTACCTTACAGATACAGATCTCAGACGCAACAAATACTTCATCATATGATCATTTGGAGCAGGAGATTTGCGATCTCAGATGCCAGCTTGCAGAGGCACGGGTACCTTGTCCTCACATGACTCAGGGTGTCCGCCGTTAGTCTTCCTAGAAGATATTCAGGAGCTCTAGGGCATAGCTTACACTTTGTATTGGAGAGACATACGACATGCTTGTTATGATCGTTTATCTTTACCTTTACCAAAATCTTATCTTTGTTTTTATTTTCGTTATTATTAGACTATTCGTAGATTTTATTTTCCATCGTCATTAGTATTAGCCTATGTTTTATGCAAGTGTTATATTATTTCAAGTTATAATAAATATCTACATCATTACAATCTATTGGTTATATTTAATTTTTTCATTTTTATTATTAAAAAAAAAAATAAATGAACAAAATATTCTCTATGTTTCTTACATGTACCAATATGCTATAGACACCCCAAGGAGAAATTCATCAACCAACCA
The DNA here is from genome assembly GCA_022829125.1 of Lathyrus tuberosus. Taxonomy (NCBI): domain Eukaryota; kingdom Viridiplantae; phylum Streptophyta; class Magnoliopsida; order Fabales; family Fabaceae; genus Lathyrus; species Lathyrus tuberosus. The sequence continues at coordinate 6,745,841 of JALAZF010000111.1, read as the reverse complement.
AAAGCCCAAACCCGTGCCAGCCCAATTTTCACAGTCCGCGGACGCGGACCCAGGCCTGGCGGACGCGGAGGCGTCCTGGGATTTAAACGGGCCAGAATAAGAAAACCACCATTTTTGCCACTCTCTTCATCTTCTACCTCCAAAAATTCCGACTTTAATCACCATAAAACCCCATAAAACCATTAAAATCCCTTACTTCATAACTTCCCCCTTACCATTACACCTTCCATCACACACTATCCCTATAAAAACCATAGATTTCACCCAAATCTACAAAAACCCAACTTACCCATTTTTCCATCACCAAACCTTCATTTCACTTCAACAATGGCAGCGGAGAACCAAGAAAACATCATTTTTCGAGATGGAGATGACAGAGTCAAGCAATGGGAAAAATGGGAGAGATTGCAGACACGCAACATTCTTGCAACGAGGTATATTAATGATACTTGTCTGTATAACCTTGGTATAAGATTTAGCGTACTTTATCTGTTAGGAAATTTGAAATTAGAGAGTATTTTTATTCGCAAGGAGCCTGCCTATGAAAGGCTAACCCGCGAATTTCTGAGTTCTTTGGAATACTCTGTCAGAGAAAACACTGCTAGCACTGTAGGCACAGTAAGGTTTAGGATGTTCAACGTTGAATACATTTACACCACTGATGCACTTGCTGAGTTATTAGGATTCCATTTCGGGAATGGTGCAGTTTGTGAGGCACCCATAGACACAAATTGGTTGATTGAGGCTTTCCAACTATGGAGAGACATCTCAGGTCTGACCACCTACTTCTTTGACGGAAATTTGGCTTCCGACATTCACAACCCAGTCATATGGGTATTCCGCCTTCTATTAGCTGACACTATTTTTGCTCGTGAAAATTCTAACAAGTTGAATTCCAAGGAATTGATATTTTTGCAGGCTGCTTTACTTAGAAAAAAAATTAAATCTTGTACCATTTACGATCTCACATATGCGAGCAATTAAGAAAAAGGGAAACACCGTATCATTTGGAGGCTTGATTACCTTCATTGCACGAGCCCTCCACCTGGACGCTGAGTTGGCCACATTGGAACCACTTCCTCCGCGCACCATTGATTTAAAGTTTCTAAGAGATATGCGTATATGCAAAACGAGGCCGGAAGGAGGATATATCCTCATGGTTCACAATGTTGCCATCCCGAGTGTCTCTTTACCTTGCTCAAGACGCACTGATGTGCGCAAAAGAGAAAACTGGCTGTATGATTTGATACTTGAGCCTATTTTAGGTCCATTATTACCAAACATCCCCGAGGACGAAGGAAACGAGACGGATGATGAGTTTGACCATATGGAGGATTCCCCCATTCCTGTATCACCTGCACATACCCCACCTGTTACTAACCGTCCTGCAGGTACTTCCTCCGGATTTTGTATCACCGAAGAAATGTGGCGAGCACAGCAAGCCAGAGAAGAAGAGCGTGATAGCCTACTCTATGCCATGTACCAACAACAGCATGAGATGATGGATTTTATGCGGGAGTCACATAAATCCACTCTTGAGAGTTTCCAAGCACTTAGAGACCAAAATGCCTCTCTAATAGAGAGGATTGAGCAGATGGAGCTGTCACCTTCTACCCGACACCGCAGTAGGAGTCGTCGTCCCAAACGTCTAGAGCATGGTGGAGATGGCCCTAGTGGCCGACATGATTGAGTACCAGGTTTCACCTATCCCTTTCTCACTTTTATCGAAGCATTGAGGACAATGTTCGGTTTAAGTGTGGGAGGAGATAATTACTGTTTTTAGTTGTTTTTATTTACTGTTTTCCAGTATAGTTTAGTTTGTTTTAAAAATGTGCTTTACGAGTCATTTTGTGTAGTTTATCTATTCTTCCAATTCTTGAGCCTTAACAAAATTTTTATAAAAGAAACAACGTTAATTTTGATAATTTGGGCTATTAGGACAAGTAAATATCAATTGCAAAGGCTTGGGAAAACTATTTGAAAAATCGATATCGTTTTTACACCGTAAGTTTCTCAATTATAGGAGCTTATCTAGATTTTTATTATACGGTGGCTTTAAAATCTCACCCTTCATCACTTACCCTTAAGTAGTTTATTTTAGCAGTCAGCACCATCTTAACCACCGCTAAGTGACAAACCGATGCAAATAGGTAAGATCCTGCAAAAGAAAAAGAAGAGAAGAAGATAAAAATTCACGAAGATGTTTAAGTATCTTCAGAAATTTTTTTGCAAGAAAAGTATATAAAAAAAAAAAGGAATAAAATCATTAATATAAAAAGATCAGGATTATCACAGGTTATGTTCACCATGCGAGTGAAAGATAACGGGCTTAATGTGACTGCGCCTGAATGAAAAAGGGTAAGAAAGGAATGAGTAAGATAGGCCTAAGTATAATATCATAGTTTGGATTGGTTTGTATAGGAGAGAAACTTATGCCTGCAAATCGCGGAAAGTGTCATTACGATACCCTTGGTTCATGAGTTAGTACCTACTAATGTATCATTGATCAAACTTAAGTTCTTAGCCCAGATTAGATACTTGTTTGTTTGTTGTTTTTCTTTTTTTTTCAGTTTATGAGAGTTTGCTTGAGGACAAGCAAAGGTTTAAGTGTGGGAGAATTTGATAACACTAAAATACATTGTATATTTGGCTCCGATTTTACATGATTTTAGTTGTTTATTTGTTATTTTCCTTTGCTATTATGGTATTTTGTTTTACTTTCAGATATATTGCCTGATTCGAGCTTACAGTAAGAAAACGAAGCAAAATAGAGCTAAAATGAAGATTTCTTGTGTAAACTGTACACTAGCCGTTTCACTCAGCGGACGCCAAGGAGAACACCGTTTGCATAATGACTTCACTCACACGCCAACGGTCACAAAAGACGTTTCACCTTCCAAAGTACACTCGGCGGACGCGAAGCAGGGGTCGGCGGGCGCCGACAGTTATAAAGACGAAACAGTCTGAAATGTTCAAGGCAGTTACACCTGAAGAAATTAGTTTCTAAAACGTTTTTCATAATGATTAGGGGCGGTTGCAGTTTCGAGTTTCCTATAAATAGGCCTTGCATTTTCACTTTTCAATCATCGAATCTTAGTTTGCAACCTTAGGCATAAAGTTCATTCTATAAAGCAATAATCCGTCACATCGAGGGGTTATTGCGCTATAGTTGTTAGTTAGATTGGAGCAATCTTAGTTAGAAGTTATTTACTTTCCCGCAATTTACTTTCCAGCTTTGTACCAGATTCAGTCTCCGCTTTGGAGCAGGTTTCTTTTATAAATCGCATTTTATTATATTCCGCATCACCTTTATATAAATTTACTTTCCTGCACTGCTTTATATTCGTTTATTTTCTGTCTCTTCCATTACCTTATTATTTTATTTATCTGTGTGATTTGTGTCCTTTGGAACTGAACTTAAGCGTGACACTTGTGTTCACTCTCTCAAAATACACTCTCACACTTCGCACGTTTTTATCTTAAAAAATATTTTACTTTGTAATTCAATTTATCGTTATGTTTTCAATTACTATGTCTAGCTAAATCCCTTGTGTTGGGATGTGAGGATCGTCGTTCTGACGGTACTCCATATGTCATCTCTTTAGAAATACTTTAGGGGCTATTTTTGATTTTAATTAAACTCTTCTGAACTTCAATTGATCGGTCATTACGTAAATGAGACCGTGCTTTTGTTCACGTAATGACTGTGACTAGATCGGGTAAGATCGAAAGCCGTCCGACATTTTAGAAAAGAGTTTGTTAGTTTTTAATCAATAAATATAGTGGAAGCACTTTATTGATTAACTAGGAAAGTTTTATATTATTAGAAAGAGGTTTTAAACTATTTTCGGATGCGTTTATAGATTTAGGATTCGGTTGGCCGAGCATATGCCGGAAACCCTTTGGTATAAAATATTTTCAATCGAAAGCACTTTTTAACTAAGTCTTAGAGGTAATTACATAAAAAAGGACTTTATCACATTAACGCAAGGAGTGACCGGTGCAGCGTGAGCGGCTGGTATAGATTAAAGGTTAGGTCTGGTTCCGATCATGCTAACGTGGCGGATCCTTTTTAATTAACTTTTTTTCAAAGAAGAAAACATTGCCCCGTAAGTGTTACTAATTAGATGATATGAGTATTGTTTAATTGATGTGAATTACATTCCAGTATAGTATTTATCTGATTTATTTCTATTTTTGTTCAGTAGAAAGCTTTTACTCCGATATTCATTAGCCTTAGATAAACAACGTAACAATAGTAATCGATAGATTGACATTGGTCTCTGTGGGAACAATAAATCTTTTATATTACTCTGACGTAATCCGTACACTTGTGGATAACACATATCAATTATCAACAAGTTTATCAATATTGGGGAGGGGATAGGCATCCTTCGGGCATGCCTTGTTAAGATCGGTGTAATCAATGCACATTCGCCATTTTCCATTAGATTTTTTCACGAGTACAACGTTGGACAGCCAAGTGGTGTACTTGGCTTCCGAAATAAATTTGGCCTCGAGAAGGTCCTTTACAGCTTTTTCTGTAGCCTCCGTTTTTTCCAGAGACAGCTTTCTCCTACGTTGTGCTACGGCCTTGACGGCCGGGTCAATTGTCAGTTGGTGGCAGGTGACTGACGGGTCCAAGCCGGGCATCTCAGCGGCGCTCGAGGCGAAGAGGTCGGCATTCTCATGGAGGCATGCTTTGAGCTGCTTCCTCGCGATGTCGGGCAGGTCTGCCCCAATCTTCACTCCCCGCTGAGGGTCTTTGCCGAACAAAAGTTGCCATCCGGGATTGGGCGCATCGGATGGGAGCTGTTGCTGGACGATGTAGATGGGTTGGCTGAAGCTGCTCGGTCCTTCTGTTGGTCTTCTTCGGGGAAGCGGCTGTCGAGGTCGATGGAGTCGACCTGGGGCAGATGCTTGACTTCCTTGGAGCTGCTGGGCAAGGCTGGCTTGCTTGCTCCCCTTGGCTTGGATGTGATGGCGTTGAGCCCCTTTGTGGCTGCTTCAAAACACCGTCGTGCAGCTTCGATGTCGCTGTGGAGTATGGCGACCATCCCTTTTGAAGTGTAATACTTCATCTTGAGGTGGACTGTTGAAGGCACGACTACCAACTCGGCCAGAGTTGGCCTTTCGAATATGCACTGGTAAAGTGACGGGCAGTCGATCACTAGAAATTGCACCTTGACAGATCTGGCCGTCTCAGCTGATCCGAAGGTTACGATCAGTTCGACGTATCCCCATGGCTTGGTCACTGATCCGTTGAATCCATGCAAGTCAGACCCCACGTAGGGGGTAAGGTGTGATTCGTCCAGTTGAAGTGTTGAAAACAGTTGGGAGTACATAATGTCGACCGAGCTGCCCTGGTCGACGAGGATTCTGCGAACGTCTAAGTTCGCCATTCGGGCTCTGACGAGCAAAGGTATGCTCGAGTTCAGGAATCCCCCGAGGAGCTCTTCTCGGTAGAAGGAGATGGGGATAGAGCCCTTCTGGGCCTGATCAAGCGTGGTCACCTTATTGGAGCTTGTGTTGATCAGATGATCGAATTTTCATTTCACGGAGCCCACCGTGACTTTGTTGAAGCCCCCGCCGGAGATAACCATGGTGGAGGGAAACGTCTCCCACGGGCTGTGGGCTGCGAAATAAGCAGGGGCGCTGAGCCCGTCCGGGACGTGGAAGTCTTCTGGTCGTGATATGGACATAGCGACCTGGATGTTGGCTTCTTCCGAGGAGGGTATTTCTTCCTCTATCTTCTTGGACTCCTGGGCGTCCTGCCGAGGAGTGTCCTTCTTCTTTGCGAACTGTTTCAGGTGGCCGTCCCTGATCACTATCTCAATAGCATCCTTCAGATGGATGCAGTCTTCAGTAGTGTGGTCGTGACTCTTGTGGAAACGGTAGTACTTTGATTTGTCCGCGTTGGGTCTGGATGGCAGTTGTTTGGGGAAGTGAACCCCTGCCTGCTTGAATTCTGAGTTCGCACACTCGGACAGTATCTTCTCCCTGGAGACGGTTAGGGGGGTATAGTCGTGGAATCACCCGGAAGGTCCCTTGCTGTTGCGGGAGTCCCGAGGACGGTCCTCGCGCCTCCGCTCGCCTCGGTGAGATGTTGAGGCTTCCTCTCCTCTGGAGGCCCGAGCGTTCTCCTGATGGCGTGATGCTTGGACGTTGCTGGCCGCCACCTTCTCTTCGTACTGAATGTGCGATTGAGCTTTGAGGAGGAGGACATATAGGTTCCTCGGAGGTGTGAGGCCAATGACTTTAGAAAACTCGGAGCCCGGACGGAGTCCTTGCTCGAGCAGAAATTTCTTCATCTCGTCCGTTGTAGGGACCTGTACTGCTTCTTTGTTAAACCTCTCGATATATGCGCGGAGAGGTTCGTCTTTCCCTTGGATTATGGCTCCAAGGGAGGCCTCAGTCTTCGGGTGACGGTGAGAAGCTGTGAAATGCCGCGAGAACATTCTGCCCAGTTGCCTCCAGGAGGTAATGGACTCTTCGGGCAGCTGCTTGTACCATGTCATTGCCCCTTTCCGGAGCGTGGTCAGAAATAGCCGGCACTTGATGGCGCCCCGTACGCCAAGGTAGTCCAATAGCGCATCGATGTTCTCGATGTGTTCGTTGGGGTCAGTAGTCCCGTCGTATGTGCCCAGTGATGGGGGCTTCTCCAGGCCCTTAGGGAGACGGGTAGCCAAGATTTCCTGGGACAATGGACCGCGAGGCTCATCGTCGCTGCTAGAACTGGTGAATGACGGAGACCGAATGGTACGCTCGCGGCGGCGGTTCCTTTGGGGAGAAGGTGAGCGGTTCCTTCGGGGAGAAGGTGAACGGGCCCGGCCTTTAGACTTGACCGGGGGAGACTGCTTGTTCCTTCGAGTCCTCTTGTGGCCGGGAGAGTGCTGGTCACGCGGGGAAACCTGGTCGCGCTTACGGATGGGGAAAACAATGGTTCCCACAGACGGCGCCACTGATCGTGAAGGCTGGATCAGATTCTGTAGAAAGTGGGCCACCAAGTACGTCTGAGGTGCTGGTCGTGTGAGGAGGAGGAGGGGGTATACCTGTAAGGTACTCTGATGCTCAAGTAAGAAAGGGTCAGAGAAAAGGGGCAAGTACAAAGTATGAGTTCGTAGGGTGAATATTGGATACCTGAACCTCTCAAGCGAGAGGGTTTATATAGAGCCCCCAGCGCGTGGCCAATAGTCCTATTTTCGGGGCGAAATAACCGTTTTCCTGAAGAATAGATAACTACCCAAACTAGCCGTTATGTCGGGCATGGTGCCCAAAACTAGCCGTTATGTCGGGCTTAGGCACAGTATCGGGCACCTGCCCATAGCTGTTCGGGGAGTGGACGAGCCGTGCGTAACGGGCATCGTTTCTGGGGAGGAGCGGTGCAGTCCCTGCCCGGTTGGAGGGGCAGAAAGCTAACTTTTGCCCCTTTGTGGATTGGACTTAGGCAATTTGGGCCGCTCTGGTGCAGAAGTGGATTGGGCCATGTCTAGCCATTGGTCCAGTCCAGAACAGAATCAAAAACACAAATATCTACTAACTATTGTATTTATTCACAAAGTGGAGTTTATTCGAACGTTTGTAACAAAAAGTATCGATAAGTGCAACAAAACTTATATACAAAAATAGCTACAATTTTCACTTATCAAACTCTCCCCAACTTACCTAATTGTTTTTCCTCAAACAAAAATCAAACAACTCAAAGAAACAGAGTGAAAACCAAAGAATCACGAATCAACAGGTTTTGAAAAACGGAAACAAATGTATGGTTCAAATGAAAAATGGTACACACAAAGTAAATACTTACCACTAAACTACAACGACAACATAGTCACAAAACAAATGCAAAATACAAAAATCATGTCAAACATCCTAAAACAACACAAGTTCAAATGTGAATCACACCTAGCAAAAACAATCATCGGTATATGAAAAACACAAAATGGGGTACTTTTCACTCACACAACAATCATGCAAATAATAGACTAAATTATGCAACCATCCAAAAATTCACATTGAACATACAAAGGCAAGAATCACAAGGGCTTTTCAAGGTTATAATGTGGTCGGGTAAACAAACAAGAGGCAATTTCTAAAGGTAATTGAAACAAAAATTTGCCTAAACCTGAGGGAGTGATCAACTCACAAAAGTTCAAACACCAAATTCCAATCAACTTCTTCTTTCATCCCAAGTGTTACACAAAACACAATACTTATTTAGCACATATATTTGAACTCTTTTTGTTTCCTTTCTCAAGGATTTTCTTTTTCTTTCTTTTTTTCACTTTTTTCTTTTCTTTTCTTTGTCATATTTTTCTCTTTTTTATTTTCTTTTTCAATCCTCATAGAAAACAACCAATGAGTAAACAATCATTCTCTCCCCAACTTGAATTCAACCGCATCATCATGTGAATACTCCCTACTTTCTAAGGCAAGGCAAAAATTCATACAACAACACAAAGTTGAGGGTCCAAGAAAACAAAATCCAATAAAAAATAAGTGAACTAAATACTCATAGACAAGCATTAAGTTCAAATAAAACATGGATCAAAAAGCTCAAAGGGGTTACAAATGATCACACACTCACAAGGTGAATTAACTATTTGGCTAAGGTAGTTGTGCTCACAATGAAACAAAAAATTGCCTTGATCCTTTTCATGCATTCATATAATCAACACAAACAAAAGATTAAGTATAATAAATTCCAGTTAGAACAAGAATGTTAGTACTCCGTGCATATATGAACAATGGAAAACCACCTCATAAAAAGGGTGGGAACTAAACTGATTCACATATGAACAAGTATACGAAAGAATGAATGGCATGGAAGTTTGTAAAATGCCTAAGTATCATGAATATGCTAAAGTATAGAAAGCGATAAATACATACCTCGGACGTGTACAAAACTTAACAAAATCATTACCATACATCCGCAAGTTAAAACGATCAAACATGGAACATCACCAAAAGTTCCTCAAGCTACTCAAAACAAGCTCAAAGGCAAACACAAAAACTATTAATATAAATAAACTAAAAACCAGCAAAAATTGTCTAAACAAATTTAAAAGTGAAGATTTGAAATTTAAGAACTGGCCCGATCTAAATTTGTTTAGACAATAGCACCATACTATCTACTAAACATAACAACAACAAAAGAAAATACAACATGCTTGTTTTACGTCGTAAACTCGACGCCTTTACGGTGCTTAAGCTAGAAACTTCCTCTCTTCATGCCATGGTGATGTCTCACCGCGCAACCAAAAGCAAGCGTCCTAACCAAACACTTGAACAAACTTTAAAAATATACAAGTATTGATAAAAACAAGTGAAAATATACAATATGCAAGAACAATAAACCAATCCCCGGCAACAGCGCCATTATGTTGAAGCGGAATAGGGCAAGCAACAAACATTTTGGAAGTATTTTTTTGGGAATTTATCGTGTCCACAGAGATTGGAATTGAACTGCCATTCGACGGTTTAATTGTTAATGAGTTTGGGTTTAAAATGGTTTTAAAGTATACAAACAGAAAAGTAAATATTAACACAAGAAAATTCATTCATCAGAGAGAAAAGACTTATCGAGCATGTATATATTCCACTCATCACAAACTTAAACTTACCGACCAGTTATACTCAACCTACAATACTCATCAATATCACCCAACATCGCTCACAACACATGTCCATCTCTGGCACACGCAACCATGCTACCCTCGTAGACACTCTCACACTCGACTCAAGGCGCAGAGGCATTAAGCTTCGACGCCTATTGAAGATTGTTAGCTCTAAATCTATCTCTAACATCCAGAAACTAACAGATAATCATCCCTAATCAAAGTTCGCGATGTTTATCTCTAACACAACACAAACTCCGGGCATAAAGTAAAAATCAGAGACAATCACCAATAAAGATTTGAAAAGCAGATTTCATACAACGCCATGGGCGACAAATATACATGAGATCAAAGTAAAAACATATACAAACCCAACAAAGAAGAAATACATGAAGAAAATCAGAAATGAACCAAACACTTCACAGATTGTCAGAGCTGGTCGATAAGAAATCCACCCGGATCATCCAAATGCAAGCGTCCATGATGTTTTCTAAGCTATTCTACCCAAGAATGAGGTTGATGAAGGTGGGAGATCAAAAATCACCCCCAAACAACATAACCTAACAAAAATGAATAAAAATGAACTAAATACAAAATTCTGTTTCAGACGCACCACCCAACACTAGAATGCACCGCCTGACGGAGCTTTTATTCCCACTCATATAAGCTGCGTACTTAAACAATCTGGCAATAAATATCTACTTTCGCCTGGCGGCAGAAGCAGCGCCCGACGAAAGGTCAAAAATATGGAATGCTCCTGGAAGTCCCTTATTTCCTCACGCCTCAGCATCGCCCGGCGGAGCAAAGTACCGCTAGGCGGAGCTTGATAGTCAAGAAATCTTCTGCCTTCTATAAATGACTTTCTTTCTTTTATTGATCTAAATGACACATCTTGGAGCTTTTATTGCTCATTGCTCCAACAATGCTTTATCACCTACAAAATGAATGGAAAACTATCAATTATTACACAAATGAATTAAAAACACAAATATCTACTAACTAACGTATTTATTCACAAAATGGGGTTTATTCGAACGTTTGTAACAAAAAGTATCGATAAGTGCAACAAAACTTATATACAAAAATAGCTACAATTTGCACTTATCAGTAACAAAAACATCAAAACATACTTGACCTTCATCTTCATGCCACCATCACCTTCACTTCATACTTGCACAGTGACCTGTTTCCAACCTCCTACATTATTACATATCCACATTTCCTCAAAAAGAATCTTCATGTAATTTTCCTTTTCACTATTTTCCTCCTACACTCAACAACAGTAAACATTTTTTTTCAAAATTTTCTTCTTCCTCAAACATGTTCCCTCCACTCAAACCATCATCTCCTTTCCACTCTTCCTATTCCAAATTCAAATTCATCAACCTCTTAGTAACCAATTCCATCACTCTTCATCATCTCCCTTCTACTCACCTTCGCCACACACCACACTTGACAACTCTTTCTTCCTCTACACTTCAACCATAATATAAGTTATAACCTGCAATCTATTCCTTCCCATTAACCTTTCTTGTTTCAACTCCATAACCAACAAAACTACAGTATTGCGCCTTCCAACAACCAAGCCACCAAAGTGCAGCGCACAAATTTTCTAAGCACTCGATAACACAACAACTTTCAACAACCATTCTCCTCTCCCTAACACGTCTCATCTCACTATCACTAACAACCTCCAATGTGATACTAGTAGTAGAAGCAGTGATTTACGAAGAGAACGAACCAAGTTCAAACTCAAAATGATAGACCTCCGTGAGCGTCTCCAACGACTATCACTTGCATCAATAGTTCTAGCAAAAGATCCATACTTCATGCATAGTCATATCGATAGCTACGAGTGCATGCTCTGTTCAACCGCAGCCACGCGAACCATATCGACTAAGTGCATTGCGAACTGGAAAACGTAATTTCATTTCAGGGAAGAACACTTTTTCCATCCAATCACTAACAGCAAATCGGAGTTGCGACTCGTGACATCAACATCTCGGTAATATAGTTTTCAACCTTTAACTTTGATTATTTTTGTTTGTTCGACATTAGCATAGTTTGTGTCTGTTCTTTAGTTTACTTTTGGGTTGGAATTTCATTTTAGTTTATTAGACAAGTTTGAGTCTTATGTTCATGCATTTTTGTTGTTACAGTCATGAAATATGGAGAGAAGGATAGGATTAGCTTCTTTTTTTTTTTAATTCCATGCCATATGAAGAAAGAAGCTTGACTTTTTGTTAAGAAATTAAAAAAAAAAAAAAAACATGAAAGAGAGAAGAGGTTTTCATGAGAAATAAAGAGGAAGAGGTTTACTTGTTGTATTTCTTTCCACGTTTTAGGTTAGAGAGAAAACAAGAGTTTTTCTTTTATTTTATTTATTTTATAGCATGGACATGCTTCTCAGTTTGATGGGATGGTTATTGACATTTTGAAAAAAAACTTATCCCACCACAATATGAGCATTCTACCTGCCACCCCCCAATTAAACCTGACACCCTTAATTTTTCATTATTATCATATCATCCTTGATATTATTTACATAAAAATAACATTTTTTAACCTAAAAAATCAATTTTTTAAAAACTTGAAAACGAAATTTCCAGTAGTACAAAACAAAATTCCCGGTAGTGTTTTTCGAAAATTCCGTAACCCAAAAAGCCCGGTAGTACAAATAGTAAATTACCGGTACAAAATACTGGGAATTTTCAAAAAACCGGTAATAATTACCGGTAATTCTGATTTTACCGGTGTAATTTTGCAGAACCATTCCGGGAATTTCAAAATTACTGGTATCTATCAAAATACCGGGAATTTGAAATGTCCGGTATACCGAAAATTCCCGTTTTGGACGAAATTTCCGGTAACAGGTCTGTGTCATAAAAAATGCTTGCCATTTGTGCTCCCGAACCGTCAGGGTCTTCTACCGACTCGTGTAGCGATTACACTCAGTTCTTCACCACTGACAAAGTATGTATTATACGTAGACGCTTAAAATTTAATATTATTTCGTTTGATTTTATGTTTTGTGTGACTATAAGGTGTTATGTTTTTGAACGATAGATTTTTGAGAGCCGATCCGACGTATTAGCTTGGGCGCAGAATATTGGGAAGCAACATGGTATCATAGTTGTGACAATTCGTTCTGATTGTGCAACTGGCCAGCGAGGAAGGAAGGATAAATTTATACTGGGTTGTGAGAGAGGAGGAAATTATAAAAGAAAAAAGTCTGAAAGTAGTCATTCATCAGAGAAGGATGGTCTCGCTAGTATGAAAGTGAAATGTCCCTTTCGGCTGAGGTCTTCGCCAAGTGGTATTGGTTGGAGGGTGGCGTTATGTGTGGGTTTCACAATCATAGATTATCTCAGGATTTATCAGGGCATGACATATTAGGCCGTCTAAAACCTCATGAGAGACAATTTGTGAATAACATGACGAAGTATAACATGCCTCCGAGACACATAATTTCCGCCTTGAAAGACCAAGATCCAGAAAACCTCACGAGTGTTGAGCAAGTATATAAAGCTAGATCTACGTACCATGAAAGCAAGAGAGGTTCATTGACGAAAATGCAAATGTTGTTGAGTCTTATTCATAAAGAAAAGTACATGTGTTGGACAAGAAATGGGGAAGACTCGAATGTTGTTGCTGATATTTTCTGGACACATCCTGATTCAGTGAAGCTGTTGAATATGTATCACTTGGTGTTGATTTTTGATTGTACATATAAGACCAATAGGTACCGATTACCGTTGCTTGAGATTGTTGGCATTACGTCAACCAAGTTGACGTTTTCCGTAGGGTTTGCGTATTTGGAACACGAAGGGGAGGAGAATTTCAAATGGGCAATGGAGAAGCTGAAAGAATTGTTTTTTTCTGAGAAATTGCTACCAAATGTTGTTGTGACTGACAGAGAACTTGCCTTGATGAATGCACTTGAAGTTGTGTTTCCTAGTTTAACACACCTGTTATGTGTGTTCCACATTTCCAAAAATGTTAGCATGAAATGTAAGGAATATGTTAAATTAGAAAGACATGAACATGTCATGGAGCTATGGAACAAAATCATGTATGCTAATAGAGAGAGTGAGTATCTCATACACTTGAAGCACTTTGAGACTGTTTGTGTTGACATACCTTTGTTTGTTAACTATGTGAAAGAAACATGGTTGACACCGTATAAAGAAAGGTTTGTTTCTGCATGGACAAACAAAGTTCCTCACATGGGAAACACAACAACGAACTGGTATACCTGCGTCTTATTTGATTTTATAAATTAGCATAATTGATGTTTAATTGTGTTTTTATTATTGCGGTTTAGGGTCGAGTCTGCGCATTGGAGACTCAAAAATATGTTGTCACATAGTCGGGGAGACTTATGCCGAAGTTGGGATGCTGTTAACACCATGCTGAAGTTGCAGTTAGGCTCAATTAGAGTGTCGTTTGAAAAGAGTATCGTGAACATTGAGCATCGGTATAACACTCCATTCTACACCAACTTGCACGGTTTTGTGTCAAGGCAATGTATACAACACATAGGGAAAGAGCTAGAACGGGTCAAAATTGTTGGTATAAACAAAAAAATGTGTCGTTTCTTCATTAGATCAACACATGGTTTACCCTGTGCGTGTCAACTTGCTGGTCTTTAAATACAAGGTTTGTCTATTCCTTTAGAAGAAATTCATGTTTTCTGGAAGAAATTACACATTCAAGAGCATACTGACGGACCAGAGGATAGTGGTTCAAAGATGGATTTAGACGCAGAATGTGAAGATTTGAAGACATATTTCAATTCTTTGGATATGGTAGGTCAGAGGGTGTTGAAGAAGAAAATTAGAAAACTAACTTATCCAACCACATCTTCTATGCGTCCACCGCCGGTGAAGTACAAGCCGAATAGAGGAGTTAAGAAGAGCAAAAAGGGTGAAGAGAGTGATGTGCGTCGTGATCCCTCGTAGTGGGAGTATGGTGAGGCCTCGCAGGGGAGTCAGACTACAAAGACATCATGTACAAAACCAACAGGAAGTCAACCTTCTAGTCAATCGTCCACTGTATCTTCTAAGCATAAATACTTGTCTCAGTTTCCTCGTTTCATGCATCCATACATTGACGACATTATTGATGTGGGTGACGATGGAAATTGTGGTTTTTGGGCTATTGCAGCATTACTTGGATGGGGTGAAGAGTCTTGGGCGTTGATTCAGAATCAGTTGGATGCTCAAATTTATCAACAACCAAAATTGTTTTCAAAGTTGTTTTATGACACCGTTGATGTGGTTCGACGTTCCTTAAAAGTAACACACTTAGGTGGACAGGGTAGAGAGAAATGGATGTCGATTCCAGATATGGGTTATCCTATTGCGACCCGATACAGTTTGGTTTTTGTCTCCCTGTCAATGACACTGAACCAAGCCTTCTTCCCTCTTACCATAGCTCCATCTATGTTTGCAAGTAGGCATAAAATAATTGTTGTTGGATTTATCAACAACAACCATTGGGTTCAGGTAAAATTAAAACCTGATAGTCCTTTGCCTCGTAGTGGGATTAGGCACTGGGAGGAAGAAATTAGGAAGTCACAGTAGTTTTAATTTTTTTCGTATGTTGTTATGTATTTTTTTTCGTATGATATCATTTTAATTTACCATGTAATCTTGATGATGTTCTTGTTGATCAAACACTATTGGAAACAGTAATGGAGATTGCAGGTTTTTTAAATTTTTTTCAGGCTCAAGTCTGTTACCGGGAATTTCAGTTTCCATGAAATTCCCGGTATACCAGATATTTCAATTCCCCGACATCTTTCACTTTTTCTGTTACTTTAAAAATCCGGTACATTAATACCGGTAATTTCGAAATGTCCGGTGAAAGATACCGGCATTTTCAAAATTACCGGTATTACCTGAAAATTCAGGTAAAGACATTGAAATTGAAGGAAATATCCGGTACAGATCAAAAAATCCGGTATGGTACGAGACATTTCATAAACCCGGGGTTTTCCACAGGGATAAAATAGACTTTTTGCATGTATTGGGGGGTGCCAGGTTTAATTGGGGGGAGGGGGGTGGCAGGTAGAATGCTCAAAAATATGGTATTTTGAGAATTATGGAGGAAAGCATGATATTTTGGAATTTAAATTGAAAAAAGATGGTATAATTGTGAAAAATTCTCCACAAGAAAATGCAGATTTTGTAAAAGAAATTATATTATTAATATTTTATTTGATTAATTAATATAATCTATAATAATATATAAAAGACAAAATTGTTTTAGAGTAACATATTTTTTCTTCTTTTCAAATATGCTCTTTTTAGTTTTTATTTTAAACATTAACTTTTTTAAACATTAGTTTTTCTTTCACTAAATATTTTAGAGTAGACATCCTTAAAAAGATTTTGTCCAAGATCCAAGATTCTTTCTAATTGATTACTATCAATATCTTTTCCTCTTATTACTTTGCATGTGTCAATGTCTGGTTTTCATCCTAACCTCTTCCTTTCTGGGTGAAGGTTTTGTGTTTGTTTGATAAGAAAACTTCCAGGCCCAATAGAGAAAGGAAGAGCCCATCTTGGCTTAAAGATTATTATTATTATTATTATTAGGGTGTTCCTTTAGTAATATCTTCCTTTGTTTTGATTTCAATTTTGTTGGTTTGTTGGGTCAGGCCCAATTAGCAATTTCTCTTGACTATTTAATTGTAAGTTTGGAAGCTAGGGTTTCTCAATGAAAGTTCTGAATTTTATTTGTCTTGTGTTCTTTTCTTTCAATGCAACTTAGATTTAATTTTTAACCAAGCTAAACCTAACATTGGTGCTTTCATCCTTTGCTCTCATGGCTCCCCCTAAACCTCCTAACCCTAAGGATATTGTAGAAGAAGCTGTCCAAACAGCTCATTTTCACCTAGATAATGCTATGGCTCAAACCCAACAACAAATGGATGAGAGGTTTGATAAAGCTACAGCAGATTTGGAACAACACATTGGCCAGATTCACACCAGATTGGACAATGAAAAACAACTTGCTGAATCCAGATTTGAATCTCTCATGTCCTCCATCAACAAACTGGTGCTACAAAATGACCAGCAGCCTAGGGTCATGCATTCTGCAGCTTCTTCATCAGGTATCATACAAAACCCTCCTATTATATCAACCACTATTACAACCCCTTCAACTCAGACCCCAACTCCCATTAATACACCTCTTAGAACCTCCACTGTTTTTTCTAACCTTCCTCCACCACCCATTTTCACAATACCATCACGCCCAACCCCTACCCAGCCCCCACCCCCTTTCCAACCGTTCCATTCTGCCACAACATCATTCCATTCAAATCAAAATTTCAACATCCCTTATTTCCAGCAAAATCCGTACTCGCAAATGACACAAATACCCCCATTACCCCCATTCAGAACCCCAAAACTTGAACTTGCCATGTTTGATGGGTCTAATCCATTAGAATGGTTATTTCAAGCAGACCAATTTTTCTCATTTTATAATTTACCACCAGAAAATAGATTGGCTTTAGTTTCTTTTTACATGAAGGGTGATGCTTTAGGCTGGTTTAAGTGGATGCATCATAGCCAATTACTTACAGATTGGGTCTCTTTTACAAGAGCGTTGGAATTACGTTTTGGTCCCTCTACATATGATAACCATCAAGCTGAGTTATTTAAATTGAAACAGGATGCATCAGTTGTGGAATATCAAACTAAATTTGAAAGACTTGGCAACCAAGTGGTGGGATTACCGCCGGATGCAATTTTAAATTTTTTCATTTCTGGTTTATCACTTGAAATTCGCAACGAAATGGCCATTCACAAACCTACCTCAATCTCACAAGCAATTGGACTTACTAAACTCATTGAATCCAAACTTAAAGACTCAAAGCCCAAATACTCCAAACCCCAATCAACTTTTTACACTAAACCTACCACCCAAACCCCACCCAATGGGCCTGCATCGCAAGGGACACAACAACCCAAACCTCAAAACCCACCTACATTTTCAAAACTGCCCATCAAACGCCTTTCCCAAGCCCAATTACAAGAGAGAAGAGCCCAAGGTTTATGTTTTAATTGTGATGAGAAATTTATCCCTGGCCACAAATGCTCTTCTGGCAGATTTTTACTTCTAATGGTTGAAGAGGATTCGACCAACGAATCAATAGAGGTTGAGGACAACACAGATTCTGAAGTTCTACAATCTAGTGATGATACCTACTTTCAATTATCCACTCAAGCTTTAACTGGTCAATTCTCACCACAAACCCTTAAATTCAAAGGACTCATTGGTGGCCTACCGATTATGGTCTTGGTTGACACGGGTAGCACACGTAACATAATGCAACCCCGCAATGCACACCATCTAAATCTTACAGCCACCAAAATTCTTCAATTTTCAGTTATGGTTGGAAATGGTTCTCACTTACAATGTGAAGGTATATGCCACAATGTTCAAATTGTACTCCAAGACAAATCCTTTCATCTCCCATTCTACTTACTGCCCATTGAAGGGGCCGATGTCGTCCTTGGCATGGCATGGTTGCGCACACTAGGTCCTATACAAGCTGACTTTTCAATCCCATCTATCACTTTTTCCCATAAAGAGTCCCCAATGACCTTAAAGGGAGATCCTGACACTCATCCAATTCATACTACCTTCCACCAACTTAAACAAATGATTCACACCAACTCAATTTCGTCCCTCCACTTGATGCTTTTTGAACCAGCCAAACAACCAAACACTTTGCAATTAGAGAATTTTCTGCCCCACCTTGACCCTCAACTTTCAAACCTCTTGCACCAATACCATACTATTTTCCAGCCCCAACAGGGTCTTCCCCCACCTAGACACCACGACCACCACATAAATCTTTTACCAAACACTTCCCCCATCAATGTTAAACCTTACCGATACCCTCATTCCCAAAAAATGCCATGACAACTATTATTAGGGAGATGTTACAAACTGGCACAATTGTCCCTAGTACTAGCCCTTTCTCCTCCCCTGTTCTTTTGGTTAAAAAGAAAGTTGGCACTTGGCGGTTTTGTGTGGACTACCGCGCCTTGAATGCTGTGACCATCAAAGACAGATTTCCTATACCCACCATAGATGAACTACTTGATGAACTAGGTTCAGCCAAAGTCTATACCAAGTTAGATTTACGCTCTGGTTATCACCAAATCCGAGTTGCATCGGAAGATACACACAAGACAGCATTTAGAACTTTCGATGGACATTACGAGTTTCTCGTGATGCCTTTTGGGTTGACTAATGCCCCCTCTACTTTTCAGTCAGCAATGAATGATCTTTTGCGGCCTTACTTACGCAAATTCGTTCTTGTTTTTTTTTTGATGACATCCTTATTTACAGTTCCAATTTTAATGACCATCTTACTCATTTAAAGCTTGTTTTTGAATTATTACAGTCTCATGTTTATGTTGTGAAATTGTCAAAGTGTGTTTTTGCAGTGGATAAAGCTCATTATTTAGGTCATGTGATTTGTATGGGTATGGTCGCACCTGATTAAGAGAAGGTTAAGGCAGTGTTGGACTGGCCTCAACCACGTAATCTCACTGCTCTCCACGGTTTTTTGGGACTCACTGGTTTTTACCGTCGTTTTGTTCAACAGTACGCCTCTCTCGCCGCTCCGCTCACCGATTTATTACGTTCCACTAATTTTGTGTGGGGTACAGATCAGGCCGCAGCCTTTACAGAGTTATAAAGAGCAATGACCGACATGCCGGTATTAGCTTTGCCTAACTTTACAAAAAAATTCATTGTGGAAACTGATGCTTCAGGGGTCGCTATTGGCGCTGTACTTTCTCAAGAGGGCCATCCCATTGCCTTCTTCAGTAAAAAGATGTGTCCTAGGATGCAAGCTGCGTCTGTCTATGTCCGCGAAATGTATGCTGTTACAGAAGCAGTCAAGAAGTGGCGTCAATACTTAATAGGTCAACAATTCCATATATACACAGATCAGAAAAGCCTTCGGAATTTGTTACTCCAAAAAATACAGACACCAGAACAGCAGAAATGGGCAGCAAAACTACAAGGGTTTAATTTTGAGATTTTTTACAAACCTGGCAAGTCTAACATGGTTGCAGATGCCCTGAGTAGGAAATACTCTTCAGATGAATCCTTACTGTTCTCTTTATCTTCACCAATCCCATATCTCTTGTCCAGATTACGAGAGTTTTATGCAAAAGATAGAGCAGGAAGACACTTAGTTAGTCAGACCACTCAAAACAGTGGAGAACAGAATCAGTACAAGTTTTCCAACGGGTTATTGTTTTACAAAGAAAGACTCTTCATACCTGACTTTCAAAACCTGCGACAAAATCTTCTTCTGGAGTTCCACGCGACCCCAACCGCAGGCCACTCTGGTACCAAAGCCACTCTAGCTAGAGTGTCAGCTTCTTTCTCTTGGCCTGGCATCCACAAAGAAGTCAAACAAATGATTAAATACTGTGATACCTGTCAACATAACAAATATGTCACTCAAAGAAAAAAAGGGTTGCTCCAACCATTACCAATTCCAACTCAAGTTTGGGACGACTTAACTATGGATTTCATCACCCGCCTGCCCTCCTCTTTTGGCCACACTGTTATATGGGTCATCTGTGATCGCCTGACGAAGTTTGCTCACTTCATTGCTTTACCGTCAAAGTTCACCGCTAAGGACCTGGCGTCACGGTTCTCTGTGGACGTAGCTCGACTTCATGGGGTTCCTAAGTCCATCATTTCAGATCGCGATCCTTTATTCCTGAGTACCTTCTGGAAGGAGTTTTTCAAAGCACAAGGAACAACATTAAAATACAGCACAGTATACCATCCGGAGACAGATGGTCAAACGGAAGTTATCAACAGATCAGTTGAGACTTACCTCAGATGTTTCTCAAGCACTCATCCGCGCCACTGGTACAAGTTTTTACATCTCGCTGAATTTTGGTATAATTCCTCCTTTCACACTGCTATTCAGATGACTCATTTCAAGGCGCTCTATGGCCGGGATCCACCGAACATTCATGACTATGTGGCCGGCTCTGTAGAGGAACCGTCCCTAGACACCTCCCTGCAACAACGACAGAAAATTATCAGTGAGCTAAAAGAGAACTTAAGGAAGAGTCGCAAACAGATGGAAAAACAAGCTAATACAAAAAGGGTGGATTTTTCTTTCAAACCTGGTGATTTAGTTTTGTTGAAGTTACAACCCCACTGACAGCAGTCTGTTAACCACCGTGTTTCCCAGAAGTTAGCGCAAATATTTTTTGGACCTTTCAAAATCATCAAGAGAGTTGGTGAAGTAGCCTATTTACTTGATCTTCCATCATCCTCCCGAGTCCACCCAGTATTTCATGTCTCTCTTTTAAAGCCATACTTTGTTTCAGAAAACCCCACCGTCCTGCCTTGCACCGCGGAAGAAAAGGATTTTTTGGAGGTACAACATAAATTTTCAGAAGAAGAACAAAGGTTAGGTAAAGCGAATGAGAAAAAATTTTCTGAAGAAAAACAAAGATTAGGAAAAGCGATTGGGAAATATTTTTCAGACGCAGAACAAAGGCTAGGAAAAGCGAATGGGAAAAATGAATTGGAAACCAACACCGGTGTTATATATGCGAAGAAAGATAAGAAGCTCGCTCCAAATGGGCCTCTAAATCCACCTGCCCTTATTCCTCCACGTGACCACATAAAGTGTCTTGGTAAATCTGCAGTGAATCACTTTAATTCAAATGAGATACGCCTTTGTGATGCCAGTCGGATACCAATAAAAAAGTACATGGGGAATAGTTTAAAGTCCAATACAGTCGTTGGTTTGGATGCTTCCCACGCTTCCCAAGATACGCATGCAGCCAACTACCCCACTCACTTGTCTGAATTTTCCCAAAAGCACAAGGCTCGAGAGGCTTCCATCAATTCAACTGTGCAACCCATGTGCCAGCCCTCTTTCCACACGCCAACCGTTGCATCAGCCTCCCCTAATTTCTCCCACGTGGGCCCTCCATCCACTGCCAGCCAAAAGCCCACTACCTCTCATGTTCGCTCATCCGGTCCATATGATACATCTACCAGCCCATTTCCATTCATCACCCCAGCTGCCTCCAATATGAACCTTGAGGACAAGGTTCTTAATGGGCCATTGAGTATTGATAAGAAAACTTCCAGGCCCAATAGAGAAAGGAAGAGCCCATCTTGGCTTAAAGATTATTATTATTATTATTATTAGGGTGTTCCTTTAGTAATATCTTCCTTTGTTTTGATTTCAATTTTGTTGGTTTGTTGGGTCAGGCCCAATTAGCAATTTCTCTTGACTATTTAATTGTAAGTTTGGAAGCTAGGGTTTCTCAATGAAAGTTCTGAATTTTATTTGTCTTGTGTTCTTTTCTTTCAATGCAACTTAGATTTAATTTTTAACCAAGCTAAACCTAACATTGTTTCACCGTTTTGTCTTGCGCTGTCTTCTTTTCTTCGATCGTCTTTTGTTTTCCTTTTGGGGTCTCTATGTGATTTATTTTGGATGATCATTTTTTCCGTCCCATTTTGCTTACTCGTAGTTATCATTGTGTCTTTCTACAACTTTTCGTGCTTTATTTTTTTCCTGACTTTTCGTGATTTCTTTTTTCCTGGTTTTTCTGCTTTGATTTTCAATCATGGAGATTTAAACTTAGAACACACCAGAAACAAAAAAAAAAGAATCAATAAATTAGAAACAAAAAACTCATTAATCTTTAGATTCCTCAAAACTTTCTTTCTATTAAAAGCAACAATACTCAAAATAACAACCTGCACAAAAATACCAAAAAATTCAATAGACGTAAAATTCAAGAATCAACATTCAAAATCCCAAGAAGAAGAAGAAGAAGAAAAAGAAGAAGAAGAAGAAGATTTATGTATGTGAGATGACAGTAACATTAAGCCAGAGTTTCAAGAAAACAACAAACTATAATAGGTAAATTCCTCTCAGAAAAATCTATGCATAATAGCTCTCTTTCAGCTGGCTTATCTAGCATATAGTGTGATCGTAATGGGAAAAAAATCACAGAATTAGAGCTCTACTGTAATACCCCGTATTAATTAAGTGCTCAATTGGACATCAGAAGAGATCAATTATTTTATTAAAGAGACAGAGTGATATTTATTAGTTTAAGGGAGTATTTTAAGTTAACTCTAATGATTGATCATTGGGTCGAGATGACAAAATATCAATTGGAGATATTTTACCCTATTGAATTTATAATATATAATAATGGTATTATATATATATATATATATATATATATATATATATTTTTTTTTTTTTTTTTAAGAAGAGAAAAAGAAAAGAAAAACATAGTAAGAAGAAGAAGAAGAAAAGGAGAAAGAAGAGAAGAAGAGAAAATGGAAAAAAAGGGCAGAAAACTTGGATCATTGTTCATCATCTTCTCCAAACTCCTCTTCGATTATCAGGTGGGTTCTAGTTAGTACCATTGTTTAGAGGTTTTGGAATTGTTGGGTTTAGGTCGAATTTATGGAAATCGATGTTTTAACAGTTGAAATTTGATATAAATTGAAAGGAATGATCAATATGATTGTAGAAACATATATTGATGCTTGTTTTGATGTTTTGATTACTTTGGATTGATTGGAAAATTATAGGGTTTGTGAAATGTTGTGTTCTTGAGAAATGTAGGTTTTAAGAATGTTGTTGATCAAACCTTACTAGAACTAGGTTGTAGCACCTCTGTTGGTGGTAATTTATGGTTGAGAAGAGGTTTGGAGGTGTGGGAAATTTCTGTTTTGCTGAAGCATTTTTCTGAGTTTCGCAGAGCGCGCTCAGCGCGCAGGAGCCCGCTCAGCGTGGTCAAGAAATTCTGCAACCCCTCGAGTCAGAGAAAATCGCGCTCAGCGCGGACAGGGCGCGCTCAGCGCGACCTGGGACTTGAGATTTTATCCCTTAAGTGAGAAAATTCATAACTTTCGACTCGTTTATAGGATTCGATCATTCTTTATATCGATGTAAAGCCGAGGAAATATTCTATGGACTGGAGATGAAATATGTTGAACTTACCGACCAATTAAATAATCGAGAAAGTTCAAAAAGCAATATAATTATGTTTTAATTGTTGTATATTATTCTATTATGATATGTCTTGCTTATCCTACTATGGTTTAGCCTGATTGTAAGTGAATATGCATGTTAAAATGAATTAGGGAGAGTGAGAAAACTTACCCCAAATCTAATGATATGATTCTAGGTTGTGACTAGGATTGATAAATAATCTAGATGGCGATGCTCGTGCATTCGATGTAGATGTGCATCCTTGCCGAGTAATGGTCTAGAGGAGAGTGAGACACTAGTATGGAACATGTGTGTGAACCTTGTGTTCTTTGTGAAAGGCGATTGTGGCCTTAAGGCATTATGCCCTTGTGATTGTCGAATACAATCACGTTTATGTGTACGATCACGTAATCGTAACCGGTTATCTTGTGAGTGCGTTTCATGGGTCTCGAGCTCGTCTGAAACATGTGCACAACTACTTGGCAGGTTTAATTCCCGCGTGCAGTACGAATGTCGCTCTGGGAGCGTATGCTTGTGACGGTAAATGGCCCGTGTGAAGTGACGGTTCATAATGGTATAAGGCCCGTAGAACCAGAATCCATTCGTATGTCAAGTAGGTTCAAGGATCCATGACTCGGGTCGACTTCTAGATGTAGAAGCGGACGAGAATAGGGGATGCCTTGGTGTGGTTACCGATTAGTGATATTGTGAGTTGGTGAACTCATGAACATGTTTCCTTATAGTGTGAGATTGTGAAATTATATACTCAAGGTCTTTTCCCTTCCCCTTGACTTGAGTTAGGATTGGTTAGAACCTTGTAGAGCTGAGAGAATCTATAAGATAGGGAACTCACTGAGATTTGATGTATCTCACCCCACTATAGTTGCTATATTTCAGGTGCAGGCTTGGTCACAAGTGGAGAGATGTTCGGATGTTTCAAGAGAAGCTTAGTTAAGCTTATTCCGTTGTGTATCATTTTGTTGTATACAATTGAGGATATTGTATATCATTCTTAGTTTTTATTATTTTTGGCTAGTTTCCATGACTTGTGCCATGTGTTGTATTTAGGTTTTAGAAATGGTCAAGTATGTGAATTACGCTATTAGGCACTTATGATGGTGTCAGTACCAAATAAAATGCTCGTATTGTTTGACTCTAGATAAATATTGTACAGGGCGTTACAGTTGGTATCAGAGCAGGTCGTGTCCTCGACGTAGCCTTGAAACATCATAAGTAAATCTATTCCTGCCTCTTAAGTGTGTCTTGCCATCATGAAACTTAATATCATACTATGTAGTGTTGGGTCTGATCAACCTAATACTATGTATGTGATAGGTAGAATCATGGTTGAGCGACCACGAGGACTCCGTAGTGTTGTCGGAACTTGTGCTGTGAGGGTAGGCTCAAGCCAAGAGTTAGCAGTGTGGAGTTTTGGTCAGCTCAGGGAGGTTTTAGTAGAAGTTGTGCTTGTGTAACATGGAATTTAAGAGTGTTGGGTTGTTAAGCAATCATTTGGAAAGGATAGAGTCTGAAAGTTAAGGATCGCTACCAGATGATTGGTTAAGGTATGGGGGGGATGTGTAAAAAATCGCTAGTAGAGCTGGATTGACCACTACTACGAATAAGAATTTCAAGTAATCTCATTCCGTGGAAGAAGAAAGTTGTTTTGCAGAATGTGTGACGTAAGGTCCGGAGGTGAGATAAATTTTGGTGCTTCAATTTCTAAGGTCGTTAAGGTATCTTGAATGGACGAGAGTACCTTAAGGAGTGTGTTCAGAACAATAGCTTCCGACTGGTTAAAAGTTGAGAGTTAAGGAAGTTCGGCTTTCATGGGAACCTATAGTAGTAGAGAAGTGTGAGAAGGAATACAAGGATGTGTTACATACTTCAAGTGAAATAAGTGTGCACCGAACGAAGAGTAAGAGATGAATTCTGTATCTTCCATTACGTAGAGAGATTAAGTTCGAAATGCTACATCAGGATTTTCGGTATTCAGTACGAGACCAATTTGGGAATTGAAATTTGTTAACTTGCCCAAGGAACAGTATAAGGTTTTGTGCCGGAGAAAGTGTGGACTTCAGTTAGTAACAGAAAGCATAGCGATACGGACCGGAAGAAGTTGCATTAAGACATAGAGTAAGTATCTTAGAATCTAAGGGAATCACAGTAAGATGGTTTTATATTTGGACCTAAGAGGAGTACCAAGAAGAGCGAAAGTAAGCACGATGTAGAAAACGGTATCAATAGTATATATGAGGAAATGATAACGGAATGTATTTTTGGACGACTGTGCAATAGAGCTATTGGGTAGTTGTTGAGGCTTAAGTTAAGGAAGTGTAACCAAGGATGGTTCGCCCGTGAGAACTCTAGTAAGTATGATGTGAAATGGAAAAGTTACACTTTGGTATTAAGAACGAGTGTGGTAATAGCACCGTGGTCACAAGTGTACGTGAGGGATTCTTATTCTTGAGACAAGTGTGACGGGACGTACCTTGTGAAGCAGTTAGTATTGTATCCTAAGAGATAAAATTGTGGTAAAACAACGAGAAGCAATTCAGGACTTATTACAGACTAAGAGTAAATTTTGGAACGGTTTATACCGGAAGAGTTTTGTAAATGGTTGATGAGAATTATCGGATGCAAGCATTTCATTAAGTGACTTAAGTGTAAGTGTGGGGTGCAATGGATAGTGGAAGGTAAGGAATTCCGATTACTGCGTACAAAGCGATGGACAGGTTTTTCAGGAGGATGCATTACCCGATTTATTTTCAAGTATAGAGAGAACTTCTGTATTTGTGGATAATCGGAATATTCGGAATCTACCTTTTGCTGGACTCAGAACGTTGTTGTTTTATTTCTCACCCAGGGAGTTAAGTGAGAGGGTAAGGTGGTATGCTTGACCTGAGATGACCATCATTTTCGTAGTACCGTGTGATGGATGGGTGTTGGGTTTTGCTTATGGACTAATCAAGTATGAGTTGTGGCTAAAACCCTAGAATGTCGTCATTATTGACTTTCCGCTGTTGTAGTTGTTTGAGTAGGAAACTGAACTACCCCACTGAAGATTTGTAGGGTGACCGCGAGAGAATTTGGAATTTTGCCTGTCACTTGGTTGGAGTGTGTTGTCAACTTTGTTGGTTTTACCTTGAGTGGATCATGGTTGGTGAATGTAATACAAGTTAAGAAGCCGTGAGTTGAGAATGATGTTCCAAGTTAGAATAAATCGGATCGATGGTTTGAGTGGGGATGGCTTTGAATTAAGAAGAAACTGGGTTTTGTCCTGCAGCAGTGTTAACCGACTAACACAATGGGGTTAACCGTTTAACACGTGCATGAAAGGTGCTTTACGTGGAATTTTGGAGAAGTTAACCGATTAGCTCAGGTGGTTGATCGATTAACGTGAGTGTAAATTGTGAAATCCCTTAGGAACCATCATTTGCGTTTTGTTTCCTTGTGTTGCTCTGAGTGGAGAGTATTGTGTGAATGGAGATCGAGAGTGCCAGTAAATGAAAGAAGGATTTGCGTTTTGGAATCGTGACTTCTGGAAAAGTGTGGGATAGTTGGCCATTTGTTCAGGCAGCAAGAGAGTTAACTTTAAAGAAGAGACCTTGTGAGAAAGTCTTAAGAGTATTGTTATCATTACCGTTGAGAATCTTAAGAACGAAGTTGGAAAATACTCACAAAGTATTGATCTTGCAAGGAATATATTTCGGTGTGTAATTATGGCAATAGTAAGGTATGAACGGTTGGTCCGAGTTGTAATTGTTATCTTCCGTGAGTTCACGACATTAGATTTAGACCGTGAGAGTGGTACCAGTTGTGTGCAGTGGTGTTTTACCCAGAGAAGGAAATTTGAAAAGTTATCTTTCCAAGTACGAGTAAGATTTGGGCGATACGAAGTTAAGTATGTGACTTGGAATTGTATATGGAACGTAACGATTAAGAGAAGTGGATTCAACCGAGAAGCGTGGTATGGACTTCGACGAAGTATGTGCGTATGGAGTGTTGTATGAGAATTTGTGAGTGGTATGGAAACTCACAATTTTGAATTGAGTGGTTCAAGTTTTGATAAGTGGTATCTCGCGTGTGATTGAAGTTCTATGTTGGTGTTACGCTGTTATTGGTTGAGATCTCGAATCAGCAAGAAACCCTGAGTAAGTCGGAAACCGTAAGAAGAACCGATTTAGAATGTGGTAACTAGAACCGAAAGTTGTTAAACTATTTTGGGTATATTGATTTCGAATTTAGGATGGAATTGGAGTTGTATATGTTATGGTTGTAACAGTATGACTCATGCATCTTTATCGTCTAGAGAGTGTTGGACGGATGTTATTATATTGTGTGTTGGCGAGGAAATTGTTCTACCAAAAGATGTCAGTAAGTTTCTTATGCCGTTGGTTAGTAAGGCCCCAATGGATAAGTGTGTTTTTCGTGGACTGTTAGCTACTTGGTAATGCTTATGAAGTAGTGGTGTTCCACTGTTAGAATTGGATTGCACGGTGGAAGGTGATAGATGAAAGAGTTCAGTCAGTCTAATGAGGATTAGAATGATTGCTACTTATAAGTATGGAATTTAAGGAGGTTTTGTTCTAGGTGTGTTACCTTTGGGTGTGATCCGAAAGAAAGGAAGTATCAGATTTAATGGTTACAATGTTTAGTATCAGGCCAACTGGAACTGGTAAAGAAGTTGTTATTTTAAACCAAGATAAGGTGTTACAGTTTTGTTGTGACTCAATATAGAAATGTAGAATGGTACCTTCTTTCCAAGGTAAGATGCGACCAAGTGTTTTAGTATGAAACAACAAATGAATTGGGGAAGCAAAGTTGGGGAAGCAAAGTTGGAAGTTAACTCGATGTTAGAACAAGAGTATGATTAAGGACGTGAAGTTGTTAAATTGTGAAAATAAGGATTTTGGTATATGTAACCAAGTTAGAATTGGTATACGTCAGAATTGAACATAAGGGTTAACGGAAGTGAAGTGAGTGTGGAACTAAGACAAGGATGAAAGTAGTGGTTATTGTTGAAAGAAGGAAATTCGGGGGCGAATTTCAATTTAAGGGGGGAGAGTGTAATACCCCGTATTAATTAAGTGCTCAATTGGACATCAGAAGAGATCAATTATTTTATTAAAGAGACAGAGTGATGTTTATTAGTTTAAGGGAGTATTTTAAGTTAACTCTAATGATTGATCATTTGGGTTGAGATGACAAAATATCAATTGGAGATATTTTACCCTATTGGATTTATAATATATAATAATGGTAATATATATATATATATATATATATATATATATATATATATATATATATTTAAGAAGAGAAAAAGAAAAGAAAAACATAGTAAGAAGAAGAAGAAGAAAAGGAGAAAGAAGAGAAGAAGAGAAAATTGAAAAAAAGGGAAGAAAACTTGGATCATTGTTCATCATCTTCTCCAAACTCCTCTTCGATTATCAGGTGGGTTCTAGTTAGTACCATTGTTTAGAGGTTTTGGAATTGTTGGGTTTAAGTCGAATTTATGGAAATCGATGTTTTAACGGTTGAAATTTGATATAAATTGAAAGGAATGATCAATATGCTTGTAGAAACATATATTGATGCTTGTTTTGATGTTTTGATTACTTTGGATTGATTGGAAAATTATAGGGTTTGTGAAATGTTGTGTTCTTGAGAAATGTAGGTTTTAAGAATGTTGTTGATCAAACCTTGCTAGAACTAGGTTGTAGCACCTCTGTTGGTGGTAATTTATGGTTGAGAAGAGGTTTGGAGGTGTGGGAAATTTCTGTTTTGCTGAAGCATTTTTCTGAGTTTCGCAGAGCGCGCTCAGCGCGCAGGAGCCCGCTCAGCGCGGTCAAGAAATTCTGCAACCCCTCGAGTCAGAGAAAACCGTGCTCAGCGCGGACAGGGCGCGCTCAGCGCAACCTGGGACTTGAGATTTTATCCCTTAAGTGAGAAAATTCATAACTTTCGACTCGTTTATCGGATTCGATCATTCTTTATATCGATGTAAAGCCGAGGAAATATTCTATGGACTGGAGATGAAATATATCAAACTTACCGACCGATTAAATAATCGAGAAAGTTCAAAAAGCAATATAATTATGTTTTAATTGTTGTATATTGTTCTATTATGAAATTATGATATGTCTTGCTTATCCTACTATGGTTTAGCCTGATTGTAAGTGAATATGCATGTTAAAATGAATTTGGGAGAGTGAGAAAACTTACCCCAAATCTAATGATATGATTCTAGGTTGTGACTAGGATTGATAAATAATCTAGATGGCGATGCTCGTGCATTCGATGTAGATGTGCATCCTTGCCTAGTAATGGTCTAGAGGAGAGTGAGACACTAGTATGGAACATGTGTGTGAACCTTGTGTTCTTTGTGAAAGGCGATTGTGGCCTTGTGATTATCGAATACAATCACGTTTGTGTGTGCGATCACGTAATCGTAACCGGTTATCTTGTGAGTGCGTTTCATGGGTCTCGAGCTCCTCTGAAACATGTGCACAACTACTTGGCAGGTTTGATTCCCGCGTGCAGTACGAATGGCGCTCTGGGAGCGTATGCTTGTGACGGTAAATGGCCCATGTGAAGTGACGGTTCATAACGGTATAAGGCCCGTAGAACCCGAATCCATTCGTATATCAAATAGGTTCAAGGATCCATGACTCGGGTTGACTTCTAGACGTAGAAGCGGACGGGAACAGGGGATGCCTTGGTGTGGTTACCGATTAGTGATATTGTGAGTTGGTGAACTCATGAACATGTTTCCATATAGTATGAGATTGTGAAATTATATACTCAAGGTCTTTTCCCTTCCCCTTGACTTGAGTTAGGATTGGTTAGAACCTTGTAAAGCTGAGAGAATCTATAAGATAGGGAACTCACTGAGATTTGATGTATCTCACCCCACTATAGTTGCTATATTTCAGGTGCAGGCTTGGTCACAAGTGGAGTGATGTTCGGATG
Source organism: Lathyrus tuberosus (assembly GCA_022829125.1). Taxonomy (NCBI): domain Eukaryota; kingdom Viridiplantae; phylum Streptophyta; class Magnoliopsida; order Fabales; family Fabaceae; genus Lathyrus; species Lathyrus tuberosus. Next base: position 6,715,211 of record JALAZF010000111.1, on the reverse strand, counting down.
TTTCAAGAGAAGCTTAGTTAAGCTTATTCCGTTGTGTATCATTTTGTTGTATACAATTGAGGATATTGTATATCATTCTTAGTTTTTATTATTTTTGGCTAGTTTCCATGACTTGTGCCATGTGTTGTATTTAGGTTTTAGAAATGGTCAAGTATGTGAATTACGCCATTAGGCACTTATGATGGTGTCAGTACCAAATAAAATGCTCGTATTATATGATTCTAGATAAATATTATACAGGGCGTTACATCTACAAAGGATTCTAAAGGAGAACCCTTGGATATTCAGAAACCTTGGTTCTAAAAATCACATCTCTATGGACAATCAACTAGATATCAAAAGAACTCGAAAGGGGAACCCTTGGATATTCGGAAAAACATGGTTATTTGTCAAACCTTGGTTTTAGAAATATGATACTCAATCTGAGTAGTTCTACAAAGTCTCAATTTGGGTCTAATTAGGGGGTATCCCTCAAAAAAATCCAAACAAAACAGATGGGGGAAAAATAGGTTTGAAAATTGGTCAAGTTCTAGAATCAAACTTGTATATATTTCCCCAAAACACTACAACTATCAAGATCTAAGTGATCATGAACATTCTAAAACCCATCAAATCGGGTATTTGCACATGTAGAAAAAAAATGCTAATTGGATTGGTTTCAGGTATGTGAAGTTGCCTATGTTCTATTTCAACTATGGCATAGTGGAGCATAATGAATAATTTTTCCCAAAATATAACCAGAAAATAGGGAAGGCTCAAGGAAGAAACCTATTTTAAGCATGGTTAAGATTTACAGAATTCGGGAAAAAATGAAATATCAACAGAAAAAAGCAATTACAACAATCCTAAGAACTCTCCAAATTTTGGAAAGCCAAATTCTATTTCTGAAGTAATGTTTAAAAAGCTAGGAAGACAGCAAAACACAAAAAATACAACATTAAAAACAGAAGGAAAAACATATATACCAATCAACCCACAGAATATATAAGCCAATCAACTAGAAAATAAAAAGAAAAAGAGTAGAAGCAGAGAAATCAGTAACCTTGGCAGTACCCTATGAAATAACGGCAGGTACCTCACCACTCGAGAGTTATGAAAATACTAAGTTGGAATTGTTGGGGGTTAGGGAACCCCCAGACTGTCAGGACCTTGAATTAGCTGATCAATTCTCACTACCATGTGTCACAGTGCAAAAAATACATAAGCAAACAAATGCTCAAAATCAACAAGAGTCGCCATCGAAGGTTTATTTTTAAAACGTCAATAAAACCCTAAAAGAACAAAAAGATGGGCATCTAAACCAAATTCAAGTTTGGGAGTCAATTATGCGCGGGGAAGGTATTAACACCCCATAACATCCGTTGTAACCAACAGGAACCGCGTGGTTAGTTTTGTGAATATGTGAGCTAAAAATATTTGAATTTCCTCTAGTTATTAAAAGTATTTACAAGAATAAATGAGAAAGGTCTAAAAAATATTTTTTATTAGGGTGCTTGAAAAGACATTGAATCTCGCTCCTACGAATCCCCAGGTGCGACGGGAAATTGAAAGCTACATAGCTCTTGGTAGCTAATGTTTGTGTCTTGGTTGATTTTAGCGAATGGTGTTTAGGTCATATTTGAGTAGTTAAACGTTGTTTATTCATCGTGTGCAGGCGGCATGAAGCATTTGCTTGTATTGCATTAGAATGGATAAAACATCATTTGTTTGTGAAAAAGTTGCTTAGTCGCACTTGGGCGAAAAATGTACGTTTGATTGGTTGAAATTGTTTTTAGGCGGAATACAAATGCTCGGTTGGAACGAGGTGTACACATATAGTCTGACTATTCGGGGATCAAAATAGTGTACACCCAATTGTTCATTTTAATCCAATTATTTATAAAAAAATAATTTGCGAAAGACGATTAATCGGTTGGAACAGAGCATATGCCTTGAGTCCGATTATTCGGGGATCAAGAGGAAGTGTTGTAAATTCAAGCTTTCAATGAAGATGTTTTAATGAAGACAATCAATATTGTGAAGACATGATCAAATGCTAAAGTAAAAAGAAAGTACTCAAATGGCTATGTTATGGATGTTCAATCAAGATGGTAAATATGGTATCTCATGGTTCATATAACCTTAAGTGCTCAAACTATCTAAAATTAATACATGACATTTCTAATAATTCATGTCATTGCATTTTATACTTAGAAATATTTTGTATAATTTTAAATTTGAAAAAAATAGTTTTTAAGTCAAGCAATCGATTGCATGGATTCTTCAATCGATCGCCTTCATTCAAAATTGCAAAATTTTTAAAGCCATCAATCGATTCCATGGGATGTGAAATTGATTGACATTCGTTCAAAATTCAATTTTTCAACGTATTAATAGAAGCAATTGATTGTCTATCCCATTCAATCGATTGACACTGTGAATTTTCAGAAAAATACATTTTTGCATTACATCTTTTTATGGCACTTTCATTGTATCTTTTCAAAACAAATTCACACCTTATGATAATTGATCAAGTGCTATATCTTGATTCAAACGGATGTGAATATCTATATAAATAATATGGATTTTATTTTATCAAATTCACCTCTTTCAAAAAATATATTCCTAAGTATTTCATAATAATTCAGTGCATATGTTATTTTCAATCATCAAGAACTTGTGCATTATTTTCATAATTCAAATAACGTGAAAGTTCTTGAGCACTTAAAGATATAATGTGATATACCATATTTTTGAAAGGGAATAAATTCTAAAAGTTAGGATTTATCCTATCATACTGCTTCAAACTTATATTTATAAAAAAGTCAGATATTTGTATCAGTAACTTGTTGTCCATGATTATTGGAGACAAGTGGTTTGAAAAAACAAAGGTTGTTTTCTTTTTCTGTATTATAAAATCACAAGGTGGTTTGCCTTGGTGATTTAATTATAAGCTTGTGTATAGAAGCTAGATATAGGATTATACAAAGTTCTAACAATAGTAAAATTGCTTATAGTGGTAAGGGGACTAGACGTACTCTTGTATTGTGAGGGGAATTAGTATAAACTTCTTGTGTTCTTTATTTTCTGCACTTTATTGATATCACCGAAAGTTAAACCACAAAATAAAGAAGCACTCATATCTAAAAGCCATAAAATTTCAAAGTACCTAATTCACCTCCTATTAGGTGCACTATATACTTACAAATGGCATCAGAGAAAGTTAAGGTAACTTGTTCCTAAAAGATCCATAATGGCTTTGGCATATATAGTTTTTAGAGACGGTGGTAGCAACAACAAGCCTTCATTGTTTTGTGGTGAACACTTTGATTTCTGGAAGATTCAAATGAAGGCACGTCAAGAAGCACAAGGAGAAAAAATATGGGATGGTGTAGAAAATGGTGTGTTTGTTCCTACAAGTGTTCTCAACGATGTTGGGACATCAAAGATAAAAATTTAATGGGATGAAGATGATAAGAAAAAAGACCTCTACAACATGAAAGCAATCAACTTACTTCAAGCGTCTCTAAGCATAGATTAATTCTTCTGTGTCTCTCAATACACTATGGGAAAATAAATATGGGATACATTAGTGGAAACTCATGAAGGAGCCGCTGAAGTAAAAAGATCAAGATTAAATAACTTAAGTTAAGAATATGTGTCACACCCTCATTTTCACCCTACCCTTTTCATAGCATTTCTATCATTTCTGCATCTCCATGAGGTCAACACATCTTTGCATTCATCCATTTGCATAAGCTTTTATGACATGGGATCAAGGCGTTTTCCTATGGTTCGAGTCTTCTGTATTCAGAGGAGTATCAGTGTGCATTCAAAGATAAAGTGGACTATTTCTTAGCCGGTGTGTACCCAAGGTTGAGTTACGTGGTGTTGAGGTCATCAGATCACCAAATTTTAATTCATGTGGAGTTTGGTTCATTTGTCAGGTTCATCAGTTCATTGGTGGTTCATCTGCTGAATTATTTTCCTCAGAATGGATTCAATAATCACCGTGAGGTCTCAAATTGATTCAGATGGTTGTTGCTAGTTGTTAATGGCAGCTGTGTTCATTTAATAAGAGGGTTGTGGAAGAAGACAAAATTGAGTTTGAGTTGAAAGTCGAGATTTCATGGCCGTGTTGTAGGAAATATTGGTCCATATCCATATTCATATCCATTTTCACCAAGTCCATTTTTTTGTTCAATTATCATTTCTCTTATCCATTCCTTCTTTCTTCAAATTCATTTTAATATCCAACTCTTTCCAATTTCCATTGTATTATCCATTATCCAAATTCATATTTCCCAAACTTTTTGTTCAAATCCATTTTTTATTCTTTATCCATTAAACCAATATCCATTCAATCCATATTTTTATTCCATATCAATTTTCAATTTCCACTTTCATATCCATTAAATCCACATTTTTATCCATATATATTTTATTATTTCCATAAAACCATAATTCAAAAATTCATTCAATTATCCATAATATCCATTTTAACCATTCCATTATCCATGACAATTCACCTCACCAAAAATCATAAAAAAAAACTACAAAACCCATTAAAAAATAAAAAGCCCATTACAATTGTTTCTAAGCCCATCATTCTTTTTTTTTTATTACAACCAAATACAAAGAAAAACAAAGGAAAATTCTGCATCAAAACAAAATTCTGCATTCTGATGTTGACTCTACTACCCTCCAACAATCTGCGACCTTCCTGCTCATATCCGTGCTACGTCTGCAACCTACACAACAATCCAAAACCCTGCGCACAATGAAAACAACAACAATAACATTTCACCAACACAGACCTGTACCACATCAACAACCAACAATAGTCTGTCATGAAAAAGACAACACTAAAACAACAGACAGAATTGAAAATTAAAAGGAAAAACAAGTTTTGATTGTTAAAGGGAGGAGGAACCTTATTTTAAAAGGGGGCCGGGAGCTCTGCTCTTGAGGAGAGACCATCTTCTCCTCTCATACATAAACCGTAAACCACCGCACTCACTACAATTTTTCAACACACAAACCATGAAGTTTCAAAAGCTTGCACAACCAAATATGACCTCACATTTAATCTTCCATTTCGTGTGAACAACCTCACCACAGCCAACACATGCTATTCCATAATTTTCCCTCTAACACCTTTCCTCGCTTCATTATTTTTTCATTTTGTGTGAACAAACCCCTCACCGCCAGCTACGAACACAACTCCGCTTCCCCTCGTTTCAGCCAACAACAGCTACCTTCTAACACATCACGCTTCTCCATTTTCCTATTCTTCTTCAATATACACTGACCAACGAAAACCTTATCTTCTCTAAACCTTCACCCACTTGCGATTACCACCGAAACCGTACGCCACCACCATTCACTCCGCCTTGTCGTCACCAAACACCACCAGTTCAACTACCCTCATAAACCGAAAACATAACCACAACCCAACAATATTCACCTCAAACCCAATACCCGGTCTCCAACCAAACCCAGATTTCAAAATCAAACGATAAACAAGATGGAGAAGGGAGATGAAATAATACAAATCGCAGAGACAGAGAGATGGAAGGGGATCTGAGCAACCGAAACAAACCACACAAACCTGATTCGAAAGGAGAAGGAGAGTGAGATTCGCATCGACGGACCGCAGCAAGAAAGAGAACCAAATCGAAGAAGCCACCGCGAGTCTAAAACAGAGATGAGGAGAAGAGATTCGTGAGAGATCGCGAGACGTGAAACCGCCCTGTTTCCGCCGCAAACCCTTTGACCACCACAGCGAACCTCACACTTTCCATTTCACTCTCCTTCCTCTTTTCTCTCTCTTAGGGTTTCATTTCATTTCTTCATTCTCGTTTTAGATTCCATGGCTCAACAAGATGCTCAAAACGGTGCTTCCGAAACCGCTGCTCCCGCTGCTTCGTTCGCTGCTCTGAAGCCTCAGCTCTTCGTCGAAGCTCCAAAAGCTAACGACGCTGTTGCGTTCTACAAGAACGTGTTTGGTGCTGAAGAGGTTTCTCGTACGTTGAACCCTAAGCGTAAGGCTGATCAAGAGATTCCTTATGTTCTCTCCGCTGAACTCAAGATCGCTGGTTCTTCGTTCCTTGTTGCTGATAGCGTTGATGATTCCACTGCACCTGTGAAGACTAGTGGAAACGGTGTCGTTTTTGCCTTGGAGACTGATGATGTTGTCTAAACGTGCTGCTGGACATTCTATCTTATTTTATTTTTTATTTTTTATTTTTTATTTTTCTTTTCTCAAATTGTTGGTGGATGATGGGTTCCACAAAGCCCATGTGATTCCATTCTCTACTCACACCACAAGGGCCAGCGCCGCACCCCATGTCTCCTTTCTTTTTTTAATTAATTTCTTTTTGTTTGTTCTATTAAAAAGGTTTTAAGTATTTTGTTTTAGATTTGGTGAAATTTAATTTCCATTTTGAATTTCTATTTTTTTTTGTATTTTTGTAGCCAATAATATTACAAAGATCATATTTGTTGATTTGTCCAAATCGATAAATTTCGATTAGTATGAGGCACCTTTTATTTATTTTTATCGGTCGATGAAGTTAAATATCGAGATTATCGATTTACCGGTATAAATCTTGATTAAATATGAGACCGACTTTATTTTTCACTTCAATTCCATTTTCATTTTCTTTGGGCCAATGATATAGCAAAAATCATGATTAGTTGATTTCTTTCGATCGATTCAAAATCTTGATCAATATGAGGCCGTTTTCCTTTCGATTTCATTTCGGTTTCTATTTCATTTTCATTCTCTTCTAAAGTCAAAAAACCTTGGTCTAGTACCAAGTGCTCATTTTCAAAAATTCTCTTTGTATTGAACTAAAGAGAGGGGATTGGGTGAAGGCCTCTTCCTCTTCGAGTATTAGGATTCTCACTTTAGAGTGTGTAGTCTCGATACTCGTCTTTCAATACGAAGACGTGACTATATTCACCACCCATTCTTTCAACACATCTCATCTCCTTGTGTCTAAAACCTTGGTCTCGTACCAAGTGCATTTTCAAAACTTTTCTCAATAAACTTAGATGGTCGTGGAGTGGTTAGGCGAAGGCCTTCTCCTATCCTGAGTGCTTGACATTACCTTTAGGGTTCACTGTCGTAAAGCACTTACCATCTAAAACTAAAACACTTTTAATAAGAGAATATGTTCTCTTTGTATTGAACTAAAAAAGAGAGGATTGGGTGAAGACCTCTTCCTTTTCGAGTATTAGGATGCTCACTCTAGAGTGTGTGGTCTTGATACTCGTCTTTCAATATAAAGACATAACTGTATTCGCCACACATCTTTCATAATAAATCTTTTGAGATAAAGAATTGGGTACTACCCGAAGGGGTTCCTATCCGAGGATTTATTTCACCCTTAAAAACAATCTCAACAAATCAAATGTGACATCTTGCCTTGATGGCGAAAATCAACCTTTTCAAAAAGGACATGTTACGTCCATTCTACCGTAAACAGGTAACGCATAAGACTCCACGAGCGAGCCGCTAAACACCTAACTGCTAGAACCAACACGTTAACATCGTCCATAAAAAACACCAACAAATCGTGGTCGGTCGAACTACGATTGCTCTGATTCTTCATTCTCGACTGAATGTAAGATACGTAGGCACAAGATCGTGATGATCTTGGCGAGCCACCTTCTATCCATCTTCCGTTTTCCACACCATTTCTTCTTCCCCCAAAAAGGGACATGTTACGTCCGTTCTACCGCAAACAGGTAACGCATAAGACTCCACGAGCGAGCCGCAATACACCTAACTGCTAGAATGCACACGTTACCATCGTCCACATACCCCCTTCCATTTTCTTCACCCGTAGTCCTCCGAACTACGTAGACTCTGACTTTCCCATTGCACGAGGGAATACATAGGCATAGGACCGCGAGATCCTATCGAGTCCCCTTTTCTTTTCCTCTCTTCTTCTCCCTACCTTTTCTTTTATTTTCTTTCACATTATTTGGTTCTCACCCTTCTCTTTCCCTCTTAGAACACTCTTAGAAAGCAATACCTTTAGCAAACATCCTTACACATAGACAAGCAAATGGTTCCCATCGAGTACGATGGATGTGAGGGGTGCTAATACCTTCCCCTCGCATAACCGGCTTCCGAACCCATAATTTGGTTGCGAGACCATCTTATCCTTCCTTCTTTGGGTTTTCTCGATGTTTTCCCTTCCCTTCATGGGATAAATAAAGTTCAATGGCGACTCTTCTATTTCTTTTCTTTTCGCCTCCGTTCGACTATTTTTCGAGTAGCGACAGCTGGCGACTCTGCTGGGGACATGGAAATCCCTAAGCGAGCCAAACCTAGTTTGTTTATCATATGTGTATTTTTGCTTGCTTTATTATTGCTTTATTATCTTGTGTTTCTCTTATCTGTTGGGTATATTGGGAATGGTTTGTGAAGAGAAAGGCTTTCTACTCGAGCTTTTCGAGTATACACTAAGCTAGGAGGTGGTTGCCTACTGATTTGCGAGACTTAGGACTCGTCGAGTTGGTTTGACTTCCACCGCTCAGATGAGGCCCCTTTGGGAATGATTATGTCTTACGATCAGTCGTAATGGCGTCTTTGTTTTCGACCTAGGAGTCCGTGATTCTGAGGATCTTTTTAGAACCCTATTCCAAAGGTTACTAAGGCATAACTCTGTGCTCATCCTTTGAAGGGATTACCGTCTTACGAATCGTCGTTATGATGGAAAACTTTTGAGGGTTAGTGCATGGGACCTTGTATGAAAGCCCGCGGAATGCCCTGTTATAAACCAATAGATAATCTACCCGAGGTGAGGGATATCTTGTTGTGTTGTCCTCCAGAATCTATGACTTCGATACCTATTGCGAGCCTCTAATTTAGTGATCTTTGATCCCATGCCTTATTGCATTCATAACATTTCATTTGCATCTTGCATCATTTGGCATATCATTCTCCGACCTTAAACCGTGAGTTCATCCATCCTCTAACCTTAACCTGCAGTTGACTTCCCGACGCTCATATTGGACTCAAAGCAGCCAGAAGTTGATCATGGAGCAATTACAAGCGGAGTTGGTGGAGATGCGTACTCAGATGGGGGCCCAGATGGGCCAGTTCATGGTGGATTTACAAGTTTTGTCCCAAGGTCAGAAATTGTTAAGGGAGGAGGTTAGCCAATTGAAGACTCAGATGAACCTGATCATGGAACTCCTAAAGTCAGCGTTAAGGAAAGAAGGCAATCCTACACCTAATGCTACAACAGAAGCTGTTGTTCCTCCTCTTCCTGTGGAGTCTCTCCCAAATCATGAATTACCTTGTGGGTTTACTCCTCAAGCCAAGGTTCCAGAATCTCCCTGTCACCAGCAACCATTTCCTGTTCCCCAAGGGAATCCTAAGAGCAGAGAATCTGAGCAGAGGTCGAGGGAGCCCGAGAAGAAGTTTGATCCAATTCCAATGCCATATGCGCAGCTACTCTAACACCTGCTCAAGCTTCAGATAGTTAAGCTATGTACTTTGGAACATCCTCCCACAAAGATTCCTCCTGGCTATAATGAGAATACTAGGTGCGATTTCCATTCTGGAGCACTTGGACATAGCATTGAGGACTGTAAGAAATTCAAGTACAAGGTCCAAGAGCTCATTGATTCAAAGATGATCAAGTTTACGCCAGGTGGCACGAAGGAGCAAGGAAATCCAACTCCGAATGCTGCAAAAAGGATGGACGCTCCTTCCCTTTCTCCCGGATCTACCTCAGGACAAGGGCATATTCCACGATCAAAAGTTCTAGAACCTCCTCGTCAGCAACCTTTGCGTGTTCCCCAACCAAATCTGAAGAGAAAAGCGTATGGACAGGGTGGACGCCCAAATCAGTATCCACAACAGAGCTGCTCCCAGAAGAGGCAACAAAGACCGAGAAGGCCAGAGAGACAGTTTACTCCACTACCGATGTCCTATAGTCAGGTGTTGCCAGATTTTATCAAACGAGGATTGTTAGTGCCAAAAGGGTTGAAACCAGTGCCTTTTCCATATCCACCAGAATTTGACGCTAACGCCCGATGTGAATTCCATTGTGGCGCAATGGGGCATTCAACTGAAGATTGTAAGACACTCAAGCACAAGATTCAAGATATGATTGAGTCCAAGTTGATCTCAGTGACGCCTCAAGGCCTTCAATTTAACTCTTCATCTGGTCAGGCGAGTTCGTCCATTTCGGTTATGGAAGAAGCTTCTAGGAGTATGTGAATTAGGCTATGATACTGGTCTTGATGAGCAAGAAAGCTAGTCCAACAGCGAATCAAGGAAGAAAAGCCCAATCCCCAATGCTGGCAATTTTAAGATCTTGTCATTTCTTTGTATTTGTACTTTCTTTCCTGTTAAGTTCTCTTTGCTTTTAGACATTATTGTTTATTAATGGTATTGTTAATGTAATGAACATGCTTTTTTGAACAAGTCCATTCGTATCCACTCATCTTTTCTCATATAAAAAAAAATCACAAAAATATTTCTCCACTTCACTTCCTTTATCACATTGTTGTTTTAGCAAAGATTTGAGGGAGGATGATGAAAATGAAATACTCATAATTGCTAATAGTATGCTTTCGGATAAAATCCCACTGATGATGTACAGGCATTGTTTCAAATCCCATAAACACTGGAGAGATAAGGAGTTAGTCCCTAGTCAACCCCTTCGAGCCTAGAAGTAGGAGTTTCCTTTGGATTTCTAAACCCTTACGCTTAACCTGGGTCATGGGTAGTGTTCAGTTATCCTGATTACACATTCCAATTTTAAGATGAAACCTCTTGTTATGGCGGTTATTCCTCAAAGACCAAAGACTTGGCAGTCACAACCCTTAAAAAAAGAAGAAGATAGCCCGCTAAGTCCGCCACCCCAAAGAGGAAACTTAGGCAAAATTAGGGCAATCCCGATGGACTCGAAAAGTGAAGTCGGTCCATGCAAAAGTTAGGGATCAAAAAATAAATAAAGCAAAAGAGGCCCTCAAATCCTCAGCAAAAGCAAAACCCAATTCAGTGGCCACCAAAATGGATTAGAAAGGTCAGTGACATCCACAAAAACAAATAAGGTGACTGCTATTCCAAGCAAATTCGCTCTTACACCATCAACCCTTTTGAAAGATAAATGTGTGTAGTATAACTGAATGTAGGATTGGAGATATCACGAAGAAGAGGTGGGTACAAATCAAAATTTGAGCCTAACATCCTTTGTTTCAAATAACCGTGAACCAGACCACGTTACAACCCTCGAAAGACCTAATTGAAGTAGGGTTTATTCTGAAAGCGTACTATTGCAAGGTTGCGTAAACTGAATCCCCGCAGATTTACTAATCTTCATCATTGGTGTCATATTCTTGCTATATCTTTTGCACACCAGTAAATCAGCACTTCGTTTGGACTAATGGTCCATTCGTCATACACTTTCACATCATTCCAATAAATGATTTCCTTCAAAACCTGCATGAATGTCGCATTAAAATTACCATTTCTAAGAAAACAATTTTAACTGTAAGAAAGTACTTGACATCAAAGAGATTCCAACAAAGTGCAATCAGAGAGAAACTTGATCATTCGTTGGTGCTGGCTCGAATCAATACCTTCTCATAACCTTGTGAATCTGGAGCAGAACGTTCAAGAGTGAGTTAAGCAAAGAATCATCCCAAGACTCCACCAGCCAAGGGTAGGCCACCCAGAGATTCTTGTGATTAAGGGCAAATCCCTCCAAGGCTCAATCAACACAAGTTAAGTCGCTTCAACGCTTATTCTGGGGTAAGTCCTTCAAGAGACTCAAGCAAAGGCTGACTATTGAAGATTCAGATATTGGGGCAAGTTATCTCAGACCATGTCATGGTATAGCCATCCCCAAAGCTTTCGTTCGAGGAGGATTCATTTGAAAACCCTACGGACTGGGGCAGATAAATTGTAAAGAGGCAGTTTCCCTCTACACTTTCAAGATTGGTCAAGCAGACCCTGTTGGACTCCAGTAAATGTTGAGTCTGTAACAAGTGTCAAAGAGCCCTGGAGCAGAGCAGAGGCGCAACTAATATGCATAAGTCAAGTCGCTATGCTCATACTGTCGTTTGCAAAGTCATCTTGGCGTCTCAGTTAGAAGTGAGGTTCTCTTAGGAGCAAGTGCAACTTCTACAAAGGACCAAACTTGGAGCATCAGAAGCATCCGCATCGTCAGGTTTCGAGTGTCGGGAAGTTAAGCTCATTCCCCATCCAACCCAAAGCCCAACTATTACTTGGCACCTCCCACCATAAGCCCGAACATACTCGGCACCCTTAACCAAATACAAAATCCATCCTGCTTGAACAACTTTAAAGTCCAGTTCTCGTCTGGCAAACCATAAAACCAGTTCTCGTCTGGCAGACCACAACACCAGTTCTCGTCTGGTAAACAGCTTCTACACCAGTTCTCGTCTGGTCACCTATACCTTAGCCATTTTAAAACCAGTTCTCGTCTGGTAAACACCGTTTCAAAGTCTAGTTCCCGTCTAGCCAACCATAAAGTCAGTTCTCGTCTGACAACTTAACCTTTTGCCACCAGTTCTCGTCTGGTAGTCTACCCCTTAAAACCAGTTCTCGTCTGGTAACCCGTTTAAAAGCCATCTTCGGTTGGTATCCTTCACCTTACCTATCTCCTTTTCCCCAACAAGCATTTCAACAAAAGCCCAACTATTATTTGGCACCTTAACCAAAGCCCAACCCTTCCTTGGCACCTTAACCAAAGCCCAACCACCTTTTGCATGACCGTCACTCCAGACTTTCATATCCCCAACATTTTGCATACATTTCTGCATCATTAACACTCATTTTCATTTCTCATTGCATCTCAAGCATATCATCATATCCCTCATAACCAACTACCTTGTCCCAATGACAGATGCCTTTTCCAAGCCATCCCACATATTCATCACCTTTCATTCCACTTACTTTTCCGGCTGAAAATTCTGGGTATTCTTATATTTAATCCTCTTGTACCTTGACCGTAAGAAAGCCTTTGACACTCTCACCTTCAAGTCCAAGAAGATTAAATAGGGGCATCTGTCACACCCTCATTTTCACCCTACCCTTTTCATAGCATTTCTATCATCTCTGCAGCTCCATGAGGTCAACACATCTTTGCATTCATCCATTTGCATAAGCTTTTATGACATGGGATCAAGGCATTTTCCTATGGTTCGAGTCTTCCGTATTCAGAGGAGTATCAGTGTGCATTCAAAGATAAAGTGGACTATTTCTTAGCCGGTGTGTACCCAAGGTTGAGTTACGTGGTGTGGAGGTCATCAGATCACCAAATTTTAATTCATGTGGAGTTTGGTTCATTTGTCAGGTTCATCAGTTCATTGGTGGTTCATCTGCTGAATTATTTTCCTCAGAATGGATTCAATAATCACCGTGAGGTCTCAAATTGATTCAGATGGTTGTTGCTAGTTGTTAATGGCAGTTGTGTTCATTTAATAAGAGGGTTGTGGAAGAAGAGAAAATTGAGTTTGAGTTGAAAGTCGAGATTTCATGGCCGTGTTGTAGGAAATATTGGTCCATATCCATATTCATATCCATTTTCACCAAGTCCATTTTTTTGTTCAATTATCATTTCTCTTATCCATTCCTTCTTTCTTCAAATTCATTTTAATATCCAACTCTTTCCAATTTCCATTGTATTATCCATTATCCAAATTCATATTTCCCAAACTTTTTGTTCAAATCCATTTTTTATTCTTTATCCATTAAACCAATATCCATTCAATCCATATTTTTATTCCATATCAATTTTCAATTTCCACTTTCATATCCATTAAATCCACATTTTTATCCATATATATTTTATTATTTCCATAAAACCATAATTCAAAAATTCATTCAATTATCCATAATATCCATTTTAACCATTCCATTATCCATGATAATCCACCTCACCAAAAATCATAAAAAAAAAATCTACAAAACCCATTAAAAAATAAAAAGCCCATTACAATTGTTTCGAAGCCCATCATTCTTTTTTTTTATTACAACCAAATACAAAGAAAAACAAAGGAAAATTCTGCATCAAAACAAAATTCTGCATTCTGATGTTGACTCTACTACCCTCCAACAATCTGCGACCTTCCTGCTCATATCCGTGCTACGTCTGCAACCTACACAACAATCCAAAACCCTGCGCACAATGAAAACAACAACAATAACATTTCACCAACACAGACCTGTACCACATCAACAACCAACAACAGTCTGTCATGAAAAAGACAACACTAAAACAACAGACAGAATTGAAAATTAAAAGGAAAAACAAGTTTTGATTGTTAAAAGGAGGAGGAACCTTATTTTAAAAGGGAGCCGGGAGCTCTGCTCTTGAGGAGAGACCATCTTCTCCTCTCATACATAAACCGTAAACCACCGCACTCACTACAATTTTTCAACACACAAACCATGAAGTTTCAAAAGCTTGCACAACCAAATATGACCTCACATTTAATCTTCCATTTCGTGTGAACAACCTCACCACAGCCAACACATGCTATTCCATAATTTTCCCTCTAACACCTTTCCTCGCTTCATTATTTTTTCATTTTGTGTGAACAAACCCCTCACCGCCAGCTACGAACACAACTCCGCTTCCCCTCGTTTCAGCCAACAACAGCTACCTTCTAACACATCACGCTTCTCCATTTTCCTATTCTTCTTCAATATACACTGACCAACGAAAACCTTATCTTCTCCAAACCTTCACCCACTTGCGATTACCACCGAAACCGTACGCCACCACCATTCACTCCGCCTTGTCGTCACCAAACACCACCAGTTCAACTACCCTCATAAACCGAAAACATAACCACAACCCAACAATATTCACCTCAAACCCAATACCCGGTCTCCAACCAAACCCAGATTTCAAAATCAAACGATAAACAAGATGGAGAAGGGAGATGAAATAATACAAATCGCAGAGACAGAGAGATGGAAGGGGATCTGAGCAACCGAAACAAACCACACAAACCTAATTCGAAAGGAGAAGGAGAGTGAGATTCGCATCGACGAACCGCAGCAAGAAAGAGAACCAAATCGAAGAAGCCACCGCGAGTCTGAAACAGAGATGAGGAGAAGAGATTCGTGAGAGATCGCGAGACGTGAAACCGCCCTGTTTCCGCCGCAAACCCTTTGACCACCACAGCGAACCTCACACTTTCCATTTCACTCTCCTTCCTCTTTTCTCTCTCTTAGGGTTTCATTTCCTTTCTTCATTCTCGTTTTAGATTCCATGGCTCAACAAGATGCTCAAAACGGTGCTTCCGAAACCGCTGCTCCCGCTGCTTCGTTCGCTGCTCTGAAGCCTCATCTCTTCGTCGAAGCTCCAAAAGCTAACGACGCTGTTGCGTTCTACAAGAACGTGTTTGGTGCTGAAGAGGTTTCTCGTACGTTGAACCCTAAGCATAAGGCTGATCAAGAGATTCCTTATGTTCTCTCCGCTGAACTCAAGATCGCTGGTTCTTCGTTCCTTGTTGCTGATAGCGTTGATGATTCCACTGCACCTGTGAAGACTAGTGGAAACGGTGTCGTTTTTGCCTTGGAGACTGATGATGTTGTCTAAACGTGCTGCTGGACATTCTATCTTATTTTATTTTTTATTTTTTATTTTTTATTTTTCTTTTCTCAAATTGTTGGTGGATGATGGGTTCCACAAAGCCCATGTGATTCCATTCTCTACTCACACCACAAGGGCCAGCGCCGCACCCCATGTCTCCTTTCTTTTTTTAATTAATTTCTTTTTGTTTGTTCTATTAAAAAGGTTTTAAGTATTTTGTTTTAGATTTGGTGAAATTTAATTTCCATTTTGAATTTCTATTTTTTTTGTATTTTTGTAGCCAATAATATTACAAAGATCATATTTGTTGATTTGTCCAAATCGATAAATTTCGATTAGTATGAGGCACCTTTTATTTATTTTTATCGGTCGATGAAGTTAAATATCGAGATTATCGATTTACCGGTATAAATCTTGATTAAATAGGAGACCGACTTTATTTTTCACTTCAATTCCATTTTCATTTTCTTTGGGCCAATGATATAGCAAAAATCATGATTAGTTGATTTCTTTCGATCGATTCAAAATCTTGATCAATATGAGGCCGTTTTCCTTTCGATTTCATTTCGGTTTCTATTTCATTTTCTTTCTCTTCTAAAGTCAAAAAACCTTGGTCTAGTACCAAGTGCTCATTTTCAAAAATTCTCTTTGTATTGAACTAAAGAGAGGGGATTGGGTGAAGGCCTCTTCCTCTTCGAGTATTACGATTCTCACTTTAGAGTGTGTAGTCTCGATACTCGTCTTTCAATACGAAGACGTGACTATATTCACCACCCATTCTTTCAACACATCTCATCTCCTTGTGTCTAAAACCTTGGTCTCGTACCAAGTGCATTTTCAAAACTTTTCTCAATAAACTTAGATGGTCGTGGAGTGGTTAGGCGAAGGCCTTCTCCTATCCCGAGTGCTTGACATTACCTTTAGGGTTCACTGTCGTAAAGCACTTACCATCTAAAACTAAAACACTTTTAATAAGAGAATATGTTCTCTTTGTATTGAACTAAAAAAGAGAGGATTGGGTGAAGACCTCTTCCTTTTCGAGTATTAGGATGCTCACTCTAGAGTGTGTGGTCTTGATACTCGTCTTTCAATATGAAGACATAACTGTATTCGCCACACATCTTTCATAATAAATCTTTTGAGATAAATAATTGGGTACTACCCTAAGGGGTTCCTATCCGAGGATTTATTTCACCCTTAAAAACAATCTCAACAAATCAAATGTGACATCTTGCCTTGATGGCGAAAATCAACCTTTTCAAAAAGGACATGTTACGTCCATTCTACCGTAAACAGGTAACGCATAAGACTCCACGAGCGAGCCGCTAAACACCTAACTGCTAGAACCCGCACGTTAACATCGTCCATAAAAAACACCAACAAATCGTGGTCGGTCGAACTACGATTGCTCTGATTCTTCATTCTCGACTGAATGTAAGATACGTAGGCACAAGATCGTGATGATCTTGGCGAGCCACCTTCTATCCATCTTCCGTTTTCCACACCATTTCTTCTTCCCCCAAAAAGGGACATGTTACGTCCGTTCTACCGCAAATAGGTAACGCATAAGACTCCACGAGCGAGCCGCAATACACCTAACTGCTAGAATGCACACGTTACCATCGTCCACATACCCCCTTCCATTTTCTTCACCCGTAGTCCTCCGAACTACGTAGACTCTGACTTTCCCATTGCACGAGGGAATACGTAGGCATAGGACCGCGAGATCCTATCGAGTCCCCTTTTCTTTTCCTCTCTTCTTCTCCCTACCTTTTCTTTTATTTTCTTTCACATTATTTGGTTCTCACCCTTCTCTTTCCCTCTTAGAACACTCTTAGAAAGCAATACCTTTAGCAAACATCCTTACACATAGACAAGCAAATGGTTCCCATCGAGTACGATGGATGTGAGGGGTGCTAATACCTTCCCCTCGCATAACCGGCTTCCGAACCCATAATTTGGTTGCGAGACCATCTTATCCTTCCTTCTTTGGGTTTTCTCGATGTTTTCCCTTCCCTTCATGGGATAAATAAAGTTCAATGGCGACTCTTCTATTTCTTTTCTTTTCGCCTCCGTTCGACTATTTTTCGAGTAGCGACAGCTGGCGACTCTGCTGGGGACATGGAAATCCCTAAGCGAGCCAAACCTAGTTTGTTTATCATATGTGTATTTTTGTTTGCTTTATTATTGCTTTATTATCTTGTGTTTCTCTTATCTGTTGGGTATATTGGGGATGGTTTGTGAAGAGAAAGGCTTTCTACCCGAGCTTTTCGAGTATACACTAAGCTAGGAGGTGGTTGCCTACTGATTTGCGAGACTTAGGACTCGTCGAGTTGGTTTGACTTCCACCGCTCAGATGAGGCCCCTTTGGAGTCCGTGATTCTGAGGATCTTTTTAGAACCCTATTCCAAAGGTTACTAAGGCATAACTCTGTGCTCATCCTTTGAAGGGATTACCGTCTTACGAATCGTCGTTATGATGGAAAACTTTTGAGGGTTAGTGCATGGGACCTTGTATGAAAGCCCGCGGAATGCCCTGTTATAAACCAATAGATAATCTACCCGAGGTGAGGGATATCTTGTTGTGTTGTCCTCCAGAATCTGTGACTTCGATACCTATTGCGAGCCTCTGATTTAGTGATCTTTGATCCCATGCCTTATTGCATTCATAACATTTCATTTGCATCTTGCATCATTTGGCATATCATTCTCCGACCTTAAACCGTGAGTTCATCCATCCTCTAACCTTAACCTGCAGTTGACTTCCCGACGCTCATATTGGACTCAAAGCAGCCAGAAGTTGATCATGGAGCAATTACAAGCGGAGTTGGTGGAGATGCGTACTCAGATGGGGGCCCAGATGGGCCAGTTCATGGTGGATTTACAAGTTTTGTCCCAAGGTCAGAAATTGTTAAGGGAGGAGGTTAGCCAATTGAAGACTCAGATGAGCCTGATCATGGAACTCCTAAAGTCAGCGTTAAGGAAAGAAGGCAATCCTACACCTAATGCTACAACAGAAGCTGTTGTTCCTCCTCTTCCTGTGGAGTCTCTCCCAAATCATGAATTACCTTGTGGGTTTACTCCTCAAGCCAAGGTTCCAGAATCTCCCTGTCACCAGCAACCATTTCCTGTTCCCCAAGGGAATCCTAAGAGCAGAGAATCTGAGCAGAGGTCGAGGGAGCCCGAGAAGAAGTTTGATCCAATTCCAATGCCATATGCGCAGCTACTCTAACACCTGCTCAAGCTTCAGATAGTTAAGCTATGTACTTTGGAACATCCTCCCACAAAGATTCCTCCTGGCTATAATGAGAATACTAGGTGCGATTTCCATTCTGGAGCACTTGGACATAGCATTGAGGACTGTAAGAAATTCAAGTACAAGGTCCAAGAGCTCATTGATTCAAAGATGATCAAGTTTACGCCAGGTGGCACGAAGGAGCAAGGAAATCCAACTCCGAATGCTGCAAAAAGGATGGACGCTCCTTCCCTTTCTCCCGGATCTACCTCAGGACAAGGGCATATTCCACGATCAAAAGTTCTAGAACCTCCTCGTCAGCAACCTTTGCGTGTTCCCCAACCAAATCTGAAGAGAAAAGCGTATGGACAGGGTGGACGCCCAAATCAGTATCCACAACAGAGCTGCTCCCAGAAGAGGCAACAAAGACCGAGAAGGCCAGAGAGACAGTTTACTCCACTACCGATGTCCTATAGTCAGGTGTTGCCAGATTTTATCAAACGAGGATTGTTAGTGCCAAAAGGGTTGAAACCAGTGCCTTTTCCATATCCACCAGAATTTGACGCTAACGCCCGATGTGAATTCCATTGTGGCGCAATGGGGCATTCAACTGAAGATTGTAAGACACTCAAGCACAAGATTCAAGATATGATTGAGTCCAAGTTGATCTCAGTGACGCCTCAAGGCCTTCAATTTAACTCTTCATCTGGTCAGGCGAGTTCGTCCGTTTCGGTTATGGAAGAAGCTTCTAGGAGTATGTGAATTAGGCTATGATACTGGTCTTGATGAGCAAGAAAGCTAGTCCAACAGCGAATCAAGGAAGAAAAGCCCAATCCCCAATGCTGGCAATTTTAAGATCTTGTCATTTCTTTGTATTTGTACTTTCTTTCCTGTTAAGTTCTCTTTGCTTTTAGACATTATTGTTTATTAATGGTATTGTTAATGTAATGAACATGCTTTTTTGAACAAGTCCATTCGTATCCACTCATCTTTTCTCATATAAAAAAAAATCACAAAAATATTTCTCCACTTCACTTCCTTTATCACATTGTTGTTTTAGCAAAGATTTGAGGGAGGATGATGAAAATGAAATACTCATAATTGCTAATAGTATGCTTTCGGATAAAATCCCACTGATGATGTACAGGCATTGTTTCAAATCCCATAAACACTGGAGAGATAAGGAGTTAGTCCCTAGTCAACCCCTTCGAGCCTAGAAGTAGGAGTTTCCTTTGGATTTCTAAACCCTTACGCTTAACCTGGGTCATGGGTAGTGTTCAGTTATCCTGATTACACATTCCAATTTTAAGATGAAACCTCTTGTTATGGCGGTTATTCCTCAAAGACCAAAGACTTGGCAGTCACAACCCTTAAAAAAAGAAGAAGATAGCCCGCTAAGTCCGCCACCCCAAAGAGGAAACTTAGGCAAAATTAGGGCAATCCCGATGGACTCGAAAAGTGAAGTCGGTCCATGCAAAAGTTAGGGATCAAAAAATAAATAAAGCAAAAGAGGCCCTCAAATCCTCAGCAAAAGCAAAACCCAATTCAGTGGCCACCAAAATGGATTAGAAAGGTCAGTGACATCCACAAAAACAAATAAGGTGACTGCTATTCCAAGCAAATTCGCTCTTACACCATCAACCCTTTTGAAAGATAAATGTGTGTAGTATAACTGAATGTAGGATTGGAGATATCACGAAGAAGAGGTGGGTACAAATCAAAATTTGAGCCTAACATCCTTTGTTTCAAATAACCGTGAACCAGACCACGTTACAACCCTCGAAAGACCTAATTGAAGTAGGGTTTATTCTGAAAGCGTACTATTGCAAGGTTGCGTAAACTGAATCCCCGCAGATTTACTAATCTTCATCATTGGTGTCATATTCTTGCTATATCTTTTGCACACCAGTAAATCAGCACTTCGTTTGGACTAATGGTCCATTCGTCATACACTTTCACATCATTCCAATAAATGATTTCCTTCAAAACCTGCATGAATGTCGCATTAAAATTACCATTTCTAAGAAAACAATTTTAACTGTAAGAAAGTACTTGACATCAAAGAGATTCCAACAAAGTGCAATCAGAGAGAAACTTGATCATTCGTTGGTGCTGGCTCGAATCAATACCTTCTCATAACCTTGTGAATCTGGAGCAGAACGTTCAAGAGTGAGTTAAGCAAAGAATCATCCCAAGACTCCACCAGCCAAGGGTAGGCCACCCAGAGATTCTTGTGATTAAGGGCAAATCCCTCCAAGGCTCAATCAACACAAGTTAAGTCGCTTCAACGCTTATTCTGGGGTAAGTCCTTCAAGAGACTCAAGCAAAGGCTGACTATTGAAGATTCAGATATTGGGGCAAGTTATCTCAGACCATGTCATGGTATAGCCATCCCCAAAGCTTTCGTTCGAGGAGGATTCATTTGAAAACCCTACGGACTGGGGCAGATAAATTGTAAAGAGGCAGTTTCCCTCTACACTTTCAAGATTGGTCAAGCAGACCCTGTTGGACTCCAGTAAATGTTGAGTCTGTAACAAGTGTCAAAGAGCCCTGGAGCAGAGCAGAGGCGCAACTAATATGCATAAGTCAAGTCGCTATGCTCATACTGTCGTTTGCAAAGTCATCTTGGCGTCTCAGTTAGAAGTGAGGTTCTCTTAGGAGCAAGTGCAACTTCTACAAAGGACCAAACTTGGAGCATCAGAAGCATCCGCATCGTCAGGTTTCGAGTGTCGGGAAGTTAAGCTCATTCCCCATCCAACCCAAAGCCCAACTATTACTTGGCACCTCCCACCATAAGCCCGAACATACTCGGCACCCTTAACCAAATACAAAATCCATCCTGCTTGAACAACTTTAAAGTCCAGTTCTCGTCTGGAAAACCATAAAACCAGTTCTCGTCTGGCAGACCACAACACCAGTTCTCGTCTGGTAAACAGCTTCTACACCAGTTCTCGTCTGGTCACCTATACCTTAGCCATTTTAAAACCAGTTCTCGTCTGGTAAACACCGTTTCAAAGTCTAGTTCCCGTCTAGCCAACCATAAAGTCAGTTCTCGTCTGACAACTTAACCTTTTGCCACCAGTTCTCGTCTGGTAGTCTACCCCTTAAAACCAGTTCTCGTCTGGTAACCCGTTTAAAAGCCATCTTCGGTTGGTATCCTTCACCTTACCTATCTCCTTTTCCCCAACAAGCATTTCAACAAAAGCCCAACTATTATTTGGCACCTTAACCAAAGCCCAACCCTTCCTTGGCACCTTAACCAAAGCCCAACCACCTTTTGCATGACCGTCACTCCAGACTTTCATATCCCCAACATTTTGCATACATTTCTGCATCATTAACACTCATTTTCATTTCTCATTGCATCTCAAGCATATCATCATATCCCTCATAACCAACTACCTTGTCCCAATGACAGATGCCTTTTCCAAGCCATCCCACAGATTCATCACCTTTCATTCCACTTACTTTTCCGGCTGAAAATTCTGGGTATTCTTATATTTAATCCTCTTGTACCTTGACCGTAAGAAAGCCTTTGCCACTCTCACCTTCAAGTCCAAGAAGATTAAATAGGGGCATCTGTCACACCCTCATTTTCACCCTACCCTTTTCATAGCATTTCTATCATCTCTGCAGCTCCATGAGGTCAACACATCTTTGCATTCATCCATTTGCATAAGCTTTTATGACATGGGATCAAGGCATTTTCCTATGGTTCGAGTCTTCCGTATTCAGAGGAGTATCAGTGTGCATTCAAAGATAAAGTGGACTATTTCTTAGCCGGTGTGTACCCAAGGTTGAGTTACGTGGTGTGGAGGTCATCAGATCACCAAATTTTAATTCATGTGGAGTTTGGTTCATTTGTCAGGTTCATCAGTTCATTGGTGGTTCATCTGCTGAATTATTTTCCTCAGAATGGATTCAATAATCACCGTGAGGTCTCAAATTGATTCAGATGGTTGTTGCTAGTTGTTAATGGCAGTTGTGTTCATTTAATAAGAGGGTTGTGGAAGAAGAGAAAATTGAGTTTGAGTTGAAAGTCGAGATTTCATGGTCGTGTTGTAGGAAATATTGGTCCATATCCATATTCATATCCATTTTCACCAAGTCCATTTTTTTGTTCAATTATCATTTCTCTTATCCATTCCTTCTTTCTTCAAATTCATTTTAATATCCAACTCTTTCCAATTTCCATTGTATTATCCATTATCCAAATTCATATTTCCCAAACTTTTTGTTCAAATCCATTTTTTATTCTTTATCCATTAAACCAATATCCATTCAATCCATATTTTTATTCCATATCAATTTTCAATTTCCACTTTCATATCCATTAAATCCACATTTTTATCCATATATATTTTATTATTTCCATAAAACCATAATTCAAAAATTCATTCAATTATCCATAATATCCATTTTAACCATTCCATTATCCATGATAATCCACCTCACCAAAAATCATAAAAAAAAAATCTACAAAACCCATTAAAAAATAAAAAGCCCATTACAATTGTTTCTAAGCCCATCATTCTTTTTTTTATTACAACCAAATACAAAGAAAAACAAAGGAAAATTCTGCATCAAAACAAAATTCTGCATTCTGATGTTGACTCTACTACCCTCCAACAATCTGCGACCTTCCTGCTCATATCCGTGCTACGTCTGCAACCTACACAACAATCCAAAACCCTGCGCACAATGAAAACAACAACAATAACATTTCACCAACACAGACCTGTACCACATCAACAACCAACAACAGTCTGTCATGAAAAAGACAACACTAAAACAACAGACAGAATTGAAAATTAAAAGGAAAAACAAGTTTTGATTGTTAAAGGGAGGAGGAACCTTATTTTAAAAGGGAGCCGGGAGCTCTGCTCTTGAGGAGAGACCATCTTCTCCTCTCATACATAAACCGTAAACCACCGCACTCACTACAATTTTTCAACACACAAACCATGAAGTTTCAAAAGCTTGCACAACCAAATATGACCTCACATTTAATCTTCCATTTCGTGTGAACAACCTCACCACAGCCAACACATGCTATTCCATAATTTTCCCTCTAACACCTTTCCTCGCTTCATTATTTTTTCATTTTGTGTGAACAAACCCCTCACCGCTAGCTACGAACACAACTCCGCTTCCCCTCGTTTCAGCCAACAACAGCTACCTTCTAACACATCACGCTTCTCCATTTTCCTATTCTTCTTCAATATACACTGACCAACGAAAACCTTATCTTCTCCAAACCTTCACCCACTTGCGATTACCACCGAAACCGTACGCCACCACCATTCACTCCGCCTTGTCGTCACCAAACACCACCAGTTCAACTACCCTCATAAACCGAAAACATAACCACAACCCAACAATATTCACCTCAAACCCAATACCCGGTCTCCAACCAAACCCAGATTTCAAAATCAAACGATAAACAAGATGGAGAAGGGAGATGAAATAATACAAATCGCAGAGACAGAGAGATGGAAGGGGATCTAAGCAACCGAAACAAACCACACAAACCTGATTCGAAAGGAGAAGGAGAGTGAGATTCGCATCGACGAACCGCAGCAAGAAAGAGAACCAAATCAAAGAAGCTACCGCGAGTCTGAAACAGAGATGAGGAGAAGAGATTCGTGAGAGATCGCGAGACGTGAAACCGCCCTGTTTCCGCCGCAAACCCTTTGACCACCACAGCGAACCTCACACTTTCCATTTCACTCTCCTTCCTCTTTTCTCTCTCTTAGGGTTTCATTTCCTTTCTTCATTCTCGTTTTAGATTCCATGGCTCAACAAGATGCTCAAAACGGTGCTTCCGAAACCGCTGCTCCCGCTGCTTCGTTCGCTGCTCTGAAGCCTCAGCTCTTCGTCGAAGCTCCAAAAGCTAACGACGCTGTTGCGTTCTACAAGAACGTGTTTGGTGCTGAAGAGGTTTCTCGTACGTTGAACCCTAAGCGTAAGGCTGATCAAGAGATTCCTTATGTTCTCTCCGCTGAACTCAAGATCGCTGGTTCTTCGTTCATTGTTGCTGATAGCGTTGATGATTCCACTGCACCTGTGAAGACTAGTGGAAACGGTGTCGTTTTTGCCTTGGAGAGTGATGATGTTGTCTAAACGTGCTGCTGGACATTCTATCTTATTTTATTTTTTATTTTTTATTTTTTATTTTTCTTTTCTCAAATTGTTGGTGGATAATGGGTTCCACAAAGCCCATGTGATTCCATTCTCTACTCACACCACAAGGGCCAGCGCCGCACCCCATGTCTCCTTTCTTTTTGTTTGTTCTATTAAAAAAGTTTTAAGTATTTTGTTTTAGATTTGGTGAAATTTAATTTCCATTTTGAATTTCTATTTTTTTTTGTATTTTTGTAGCCAATAATATTACAAAGATCATATTTGTTGATTTGTCCAAATCGATAAATTTCGATTAGTATGAGGCACCTTTTATTTATTTTTATCGGTCGATGAAGTTAAATATCGAGATTATCGATTTACCGGTATAAATCTTGATTAAATAGGAGACCGACTTTATTTTTCACTTCAATTCCATTTTCATTTTCTTTGGGCCAATGATATAGCAAAAATCATGATTAGTTGATTTCTTTCGATCGATTCAAAATCTTGATCAATATGAGGCCGTTTTCCTTTCGATTTCATTTCGGTTTCTATTTCATTTTCTTTCTCTTCTAAAGTCAAAAAACCTTGGTCTAGTACCAAGTGCTCATTTTCAAAAATTCTCTTTGTATTGAACTAAAGAGAGGGGATTGGGTGAAGGCCTCTTCCTCTTCGAGTATTACGATTCTCACTTTAGAGTGTGTAGTCTCGATACTCGTCTTTCAATACGAAGACGTGACTATATTCACCACCCATTCTTTCAACACATCTCATCTCCTTGTGTCTAAAACCTTGGTCTCGTACCAAGTGCATTTTCAAAACTTTTCTCAATAAACTTAGATGGTCGTGGAGTGGTTAGGCGAAGGCCTTCTCCTATCCCGAGTGCTTGACATTACCTTTAGGGTTCACTGTCGTAAAGCACTTACCATCTAAAACTAAAACACTTTTAATAAGAGAATATGTTCTCTTTGTATTGAACTAAAAAAGAGAGGATTGGGTGAAGACCTCTTCCTTTTCGAGTATTAGGATGCTCACTCTAGAGTGTGTGGTCTTGATACTCGTCTTTCAATATGAAGACATAACTGTATTCGCCACACATCTTTCATAATAAATCTTTTGAGATAAATAATTGGGTACTACCCGAAGGGGTTCCTATCCGAGGATTTATTTCACCCTTAAAAACAATCTCAACAAATCAAATGTGACATCTTGCCTTGATGGCGAAAATCAACCTTTTCAAAAAGGACATGTTACGTCCATTCTACCGTAAACAGGTAACGCATAAGACTCCACGAGCGAGCCGCTAAACACCTAACTGCTAGAACCCGCACGTTAACATCGTCCATAAAAAACACCAACAAATCGTGGTCGGTCGAACTACGATTGCTCTGATTCTTCATTCTCGACTGAATGTAAGATACGTAGGCACAAGATCGTGATGATCTTGGCGAGCCACCTTCTATCCATCTTCCGTTTTCCACACCATTTCTTCTTCCCCCAAAAAGGGACATGTTACGTCTGTTCTACCGCAAACAGGTAACGCATAAGACTCCACGAGCGAGCCGCAATACACCTAACTGCTAGAATGCACACGTTACCATCGTCCACATACCCCCTTCCATTTTCTTCACCCGTAGTCCTCCGAACTACGTAGACTCTGACTTTCCCATTGCACGAGGGAATACGTAGGCATAGGACCGCGAGATCCTATCGAGTCCCCTTTTCTTTTCCTCTCTTCTTCTCCCTACCTTTTCTTTTATTTTCTTTCACATTCTTTGGTTCTCACCCTTCTCTTTCCCTCTTAGAACACTCTTAGAAAGCAATACCTTTAGCAAACATCCTTACACATAGACAAGCAAATGGTTCCCATCGAGTACGATGGATGTGAGGGGTGCTAATACCTTCCCCTCGCATAACCGGCTTCCGAACCCATAATTTGGTTGCGAGACCATCTTATCCTTCCTTCTTTGGGTTTTCTCGATGTTTTCCCTTCCCTTCATGGGATAAATAAAGTTCGATGGCGACTCTTCTGTTTCTTTTCTTTTCGCCTCCGGTCGACTATTTTTCGAGTAGCGACAATATGAATTATTCATAATGCTGCCTGGAGAATCAATCATCGCCTTGCAGAAAAGAATTGTACACTTGACCAATCACTTGATTGCTCTCGATAAGACATTTACTAATGATGAACTTAATCTTAAAGTGCTTAGGTCTTTAACAAGGGAATGGCAACCAAAGGTGATGATAATATCCGAAAAGAAGAGTCTATCTACTATGACATACACATCTTTGTTCGAAAAACTTCAAGAGCATGAGATTGAACTTTGGAGACTAGAAAAGCATGAGATTCAAGAGAAGAAATCTAAAGGCATTGTTGGTCTGCCATTATCACAGGTCGGGAGGAGAGGCGCAACTGAGGTATCGGAGAAACGGTCACCAGAGTCGACAGCTCTCTAGATCAACACCCTAACATGCGCAAGACACACACGTCAGAATGCGTCCCAAGATAGCCTCGTCTGGTTGTGAATTTCGTGAACACACAAACGCACCAAGATGGCACGTAGGTCCCACTACTCTCCACTCTAGTCCTAGGGTGTACTCCAGCCTGGGTATTGGGCTTATCTCTCGGAACAACCTAACCTGCCAAACAGAAACCTGCTAGCACAACACAGCAGTATCCAGTATGACAGTAATAAAATTAAATGCAATGCAATAAAACCTATAAAACAGTAATATACAACATAATAAAGCACAACAAATAAACACCCAACGAAAAAACAAACAAGCGCTAGGATCGACTCGCAAGAGGGGATGAACCAGCAAGAGGTCAACCTTTCCCCAGCAGAGTCGCCAGCTGTCGCTCCCGGGATTTTCATCCTAGTACAAACGTGAAAGTGACACCAAAATAGAGTCGCCATCAATGTGTATTTATCCCAAGAGAGGGAAAGGAAACACTCCATAAACCCGAGGGAAAGGAAAGAGCATGGTCTTGCGACCAAGAGAACTGGGTTCGGGAGTCGGTTACGCGAAGGGAAGGTATTAGCACCCCCTCGCGTCCATCGTACCCAATGGGATCCATGCTTGCTGTTTCGATCAAAGGGTGTAAGGAAAGGATACTGGAAAAGGAACTGCTAGCTGGAGAACTGGAAAAGGAAAGGAGAGAGAAAGAGAAACAAATGTAGGGAAAATAAAAGAAGTGCTCGCATGGGCCCTACCCCACTGCCTACGTATCTCATCTGGAACATGAGAATCAGAGCGACGTAGTTCCCCTCACCTAGGGAAAGTTGTTTGTGTTTTTTAATGGAACGGCTAACGTTCTAGCTCAGGTGTTGCAGCTCGCTGTATGGAGACTTAGGCGTTACCGTCTTGCGAGAGAATGAGAAGAAGCACGTTCGTACGTCGAGAGTGAGTGAGATGAGAAGATAATTCCTGAAGGACAGACGTTATTGTTTGTTTGGAGTTTTTTAGAAAGAAGTGTTTTTTGTAGTTATTTGTAACTTGCATTGCACCAAAGTCTAGGGCACAGGGACGAATACTTAACGAATCGTCCCAAGACAGGACGCCCGCTAAGCACTCTAGAAAGATGAGAGGAAGCCCCTCATTTCTCATTCCCCACGGTTAAGGCTCGTGCGCAATACTCTTTATCTTTATTAAGTGTTTTCAAGAAGTTTTGAGATGAGAAGAAGTGACTCAAAAGGAACAAAAGGTGAAAACTAATGAGGGATACTAAGACTCAATCTTAATGTTATCATACATGGATGGTCCTAAAGGTTAAGTGTGGTATGAGAACTCTTAAACTAAAAGAGAAAGGGGGATAGCACTACCTAATACATATCCTACCTCACTTTAATCAAAGATTAAAGTTGAGCTAGGATCCCAAGGGGATGTGAGAAAATTCTACACACATAGCATTATATCATGCTATTCATAAAAGAGAAATAAAAAATTAATCAACAATGAGTAATTGAAATTATGGTCAACAATTAATCAACAATAACCAAGTTAGAGTTAAAATGCGAAGTAAAAATCAAGATTAAATTCTAACAAGAAAAGTTAATTTGTCTAATTCTAAAATTAATCCTAAAATTAGTTCAAGGTAATTCTAAACTAAATCTAAAAACATTAATCCTAAAGTTAAATCTAGAATTAGAACTAATATTAATCCTAAAATTAATTCCAATTAATTTCTAATTAAAACTAAACAAATTCCAAAGTTAAGACTATAAACTAATTCTAAAGGAAATTAGTTCTAAAGAAAAACTAATATCCAAATCTAAATGTAAATTCTAATTAAGGTTTAATTCTAAAATTAAACAAAAGAAAGCTAATCCCAAGGGATTAATTCTAAGATTAGAAAATCTAATTCTACAATTAAAATTTTGAATTCTAATTAAAATCTAACTAACGAAAATATTAACTATCCTAATTAACCTAATCTAATTAACAAAAATGATTAACCAAATTCTAAGGGTGGAATCAGGAAAAGGGAGGTGGAAACAGAACTGTACATGGGCGAGTGGGCTTTAGCAGCAAGCCTAAGAACCTTTCTCTAGGACATCAAAGGGGGTGTGAATGGTAACGATTGGGTGTGAAAAGAAAATACAAGTGGGCGAATGGGCTCCAAACAGATTTGGCCCAATGTCTTTCTATTTAGAAAAAAAAAATGAAGCCATGAGGTGTATTAGCGATTGGGGGGTGTGAATTGAGTATGGGTTCAAGAATTGTGAATCCAGGGGGTGAGGCAAGCGAACTTCAGTATGGGTATGAGGTTATGGCCCAAGATTGTTCAAAGGACAAGAGGATGTAAGAGTGATCTGGGATGATGAAAGGGAAAACGCGTGGGCTTTGACCAGGTCCACAATGTTGAGAAGCAAAACCCTAAATCTACTTCTTAATAGCCTCGGCATCATCTTCTACTCTCCATCCTCTTCGCTGCTGCGCCGTTCCCCTGCCTCGCCGTCTTTATCTCAAACTCACCTTATCCACAACAACTCCCACTCCATGTCTATCAACCTTCTACTTATCCTTTCCATCACGCCATCGTCGTTTTCTCCATTAAACCTCGTCGGATTCCACCTTTCTCAGACGCACTCTTCACCGTCCTTCTCCTTCGTCAACTCCCTCTCGTCGTGGCCTCAACACTCGCAAATCTCTCTAATCCGATTACGCGACACACGGAGACTCCATCGCAACCTCACCAAACGGAGCAACAACCTCACTCTCTAATCGCTCAACACTCGCAAATCGCTCACCGGAAACTTAACTCATTCTCAAAGGTTTCCAATACGCGACGAATTTTAACCAGAAAACACAAACAATTCTAAGCTAGTGTCAAGGAATCCAGGTTCGGAAGAAAATTAACAACAGATCATAACCAATCGCAATACGAATCATAAGATACATACGAGGAAATGGAACAATACGTACCTACCGGAGTCGCTCCGATGGCGCTTCCAAAAATGTCACGAAGCTTTACGAATCAGGTATGCTTGCTTCCATTTCCTTCTCCGATTTTTGCTCTTGCTCGATCTCTTCTTCTTCGTTTGAATTCCACTCACTTCTTCTTTCACTTCTTTGAATCTACCGCGTTCAAATTGTTGTTGTTAAAGGTTGCGAATCGAGCTTCTGAGTTCTGGTGTTATTGTTGTTTGACGTGAATTGTTGTGGTTGTTGCAGGTTCTATAAATTCCACACTGCTACCTCATCCTCCTTCTTCATGATTTGCGGTCGATGTGGCGTTGCGAATCAAAGATGACGAAGAGTATCTTCCTGTTATTTCTGCAGGTTTGAAGTGGTTGGTTGATTATTGGTGAAAGTCAAAGAAATTGATGAAGGTGCGGTTTCAGAGAGCTGGAAGAGAGCTTGAAGGTTTGCGTACAATTTCAATCTCGCTTTGTTTCAACCTCTTCTACTCCATTCTGATTCTGCTCGTGATGTTCTTGATTTTTGCTGCAAGTTCGAAGATGAAGATGATGGAGTGTATCAGTGCTTTCTCAGATTTGTGAATTTGAAAGAATGAAGCAGAAGAAAGTGTAGAGGAATGGATCAAGAGAATGAAGAATAAAGAGTGAAAAAATTGCAGAATGAATCCGAGCCTGAAGAATGAAGAGGATGAAGTTTTTATAGCAGAAATCAGGGAGGGTAAAATAGTATTTTCATTTGAAATTCAGTTAGGAATTTGTTCCAGTTGAATCTTCTGTTAGAAGTTTTAGGAGTTTTTCTGGTGTAAAATGGTTTTTGTGAACTCTGCTATGTAATGAATTTGCTGCAGCTGAATTTTTATGTCGTGCTGCTATGATTCCAACTCAGTTTTTCTGCTGTGAATTGTTAGAAATTGGTTTCTGAACTATTATTGGTTTGTTGGATAATGGTTTGTGGATTTGGTTTTATTTGAAATTTATTTAGACAAAAAAAGGTGATAGGAATTATGGATATGGATCTAATATTGAAAGTGGATTGAAATGAATATATGAAAAAGGTTTTGGGAAAGATTAATGGATATTGATATTTGGAAGAAAATGAACTAAAAATGTTTTTTTAGAAAAAGAATGTAAAATATGAAAATATGGATATGGACTAAGAATGATTCTAAACATATATGGTTTGAAAAATGGTTAAAAAAATCTATGGATATCAAAAATGCGGAATGGATAAAATGAATTGAACATTGGTAAATTGATGTTGGATAATGATTATGGTTAATGATGTGAAAATGGATAATTGGTTTAGTAAATGGATATTGGTCTAGAGTATGGATAAATGGATTTGAAATGAAATATGGTTAAATGGATAATAGAAAAGGTAAAAATGGACTTGGATAGAAATGGTTTAAAAAGAGGATGTGGATATTAGAAAATGAACAATGGATTTTAATAGAAAGTGGAAATTAATAGAAAATGGTTAGAAATATGAAAAATGACTTAATGATGAACTTGTATAAGCCCTCCACTGATATTTCCACTAACGAGCACCTTGACTGATTTTAATCTAGGAACCACACTCACACTTTTTACAATATCCTCTGATAAAATAAGTACAGCTACCCTGAACCAATTGCAACGACCATTTGAACCAATTGAAAACCTTGCGCTGATTATTGAATCCACACCTCCATTGAAGAATCTCAACTGATGAACAGTCCACAAACTCAACCATGAATAAAAACCTAAATCACCCAGATGTACACTGATGAACTTTGCAAAAGATGACTTGAACTGAGAAGGAAACAGAACCCTAGACCTCACCATTGAACTCCTGACCCAATGCTTTTGATTAATCCTCTGAATAAGAATATTACAAGGACCAGATTTCAACCTCTTGTTCTATCTGGGATGGAAGAGCCTCAGGACAAATGGAAAACCCTTATTCAAAGAAACGCTATAATCCCATGTCTCAGGAGACTGATGCACTGTATGGTTATGCATATGACCTAATGGATGCAAATGTAAGGTGGAGCGAAAGCCAGAAAAAGGTAGGGCAAATTTTGGGGTGCTACAAGGCCCATCATAATAATCAGGCTGATCAAGTGTGTGTTGAATATAAATGTCTACACCTAGGTGAACCCTGTAAAGATAAGTTGTTTCTAATGCTCCTACATCATCAATCAATGCATTCATCCCAAATGTCGGCTCATCGTAATAGATTTTCTCAAAACCCCTATAACCTAACCTCTTCAATTCACTTATCAACTCATAATAACTCCATTTGTCAACATCTACTTTCAACTCATCAACTTTCCCTCCTTCATACACTCTAAGATCACCATTAACGAATTCACCACTATGTTGAATTCTTAGTACTATAAACTCGTCCATTGCACCTAGTCAGTTCAAAATCGAGATTATTATGCAACAAATTTCTCAGATTGAAAACCCTAATTTCTACCACGCCCTAAAGCTATAAAAAGCATGTAAAGCCCTAATTTATAAAAAAAACCCTAATTTCTCATATTGAAATCATACAAAGCATCAAATTTATAACCTGTTTGCAACGATGCTTTCAACTTTAGAAACGATGGATTTTAACTTCCCTTGACTGCGCGATGTTTGCAACGATGTTGTTCTTCACTGCGCGATGCTTTTCTGAAAATAAATATGTTCACAAATGGAAAATATAACATGGACACATGCCACCTAAGGTAAAATATAACACGTAAGCCATCAACCATGCCACATGGACACTCTTTCTGAACCCTCATTAATGAAAACAGACAGTGTTAGAACAAAGGCACTGTGATGAACACACAATTAATGTGCAACAAGATTGTAATTGCAAGATGAAAGTAATAGCACACACACACACACACTTTAATATTTTGACATCTTGGAAGACATCTTAGATGAGGAGAAGAAGACAGAAAGAGAATAGAGATAATTCTCATTTATTGATTATTGTTCACATTACAAGGTTTTATTTATATGTATTACACAATGACTTGCAAAGCAAGTAATCTACAATAGGTAACTAACTATCTAATCATGACAGTTATGGATTAAATCTCAACACTCCCCCTTAATTCATAATTGTTGGACACTTACAATACCCAACTTCTTTCTTAAAAACTCAAATCTGTCAAGTTTTAGAGCCTTTGTAAAACCAACTGCTAGCTGCACTTCAGTTGGGCAATATTGCACCTCAATCATTCCATTGTTCACCTGCTCTCTAATGAAATGAAAATTTTTATCAATGTGTTTACTTCTGCCATGTGTGATTGGATTTTTAGCAAGGCTAATAGCTGACTTGTTATCAATTCTGTGTATCAAAGGCTTCATCACTTCACACCTCAGTTCCTTCATCACTGAGTCCAACCACATTGTTTGACAAGTTGCAAATGTTCCTAAAATATATTCTGTCTCACAAGATGAAAGTGATATAGCTGCTTCATTGAACTTGAAAACATAGTTAGATGTACTTCTTCTATCTGTGATGTCTCCACACCAATCACTATCTGAGTATCCAATGAGTTCACTTATTTCACCTTTGCTTCCATTTGGGAATAGCAGATCAAACTACTTTATGCCTTTTATATACCTAAGTATCCTTTTAGCAGCTATCAAGTGAGTCTTCCTGGATCATGCATGGACTTTCTAATCACACTGACTGAGTAGCAAATGTCAGGCCTGATGTTGCACAAGTATCTCAATGAACCAACCATTTGTCTAAACAATGTTGGATCAACTCTTTCTTCCTCACTGCATTCATCCAATTTTGAGTTTGTCTCTGATGGATTTGAAATTGAATTGCAACTATTCATTTCAAATTTCTCAAGCAGTTCACCTATATACTTCTGCTGGTACATAATTGTTCCATTCTTCACCTTTAGAAACTCCATTCCTAAGAAGAATAAGAGTTCCCCTAGACCGGTCATTTCAAATTTAGATTTCAACTTGCTTTTCACCTTTTCAATCTCTGATGTCTTGCTTCCAGTAATGAGAAAATCATTCACATATAGGCAGATTATCACGGTTTCTTCTTCATTTGAACCTTGCACGTACACACCAAACTCTGTTGAACACTTTTTGAAACCTATCTGAATCAAAAATTGATTAATCCTCTTGTTCCAGGCTCTAGAAGCCTGCTTCAAACCATACAAAGACTTATGGAGTCTATACACCATGTTCTCCTTGCCTTGCACTTCAAAACCGGGAGGCTGTGACACAAACACTACCTCTTCAAGTGGACCATTTAGAAAGGATGATTTCACATCTAAATGATAAAGTGACCACCTTATCTTACAAGCTAGAGCCACAACTAACCTTACAGTTTCAAGACTTGCAACTGGAGCAAACACCTCATTGTAATCAACACCATGTTTTTGTAATAAACCTCTAGCCACCAACCTTGCCTTATACTTTGAAATTTTCCCATCAGGATTTAATTTCAGTTTGAACACCCACTTCACATCTATTTTCTTTTTCTTATCTGGCAAGTTAACTATCTCCCAGGTTTGATTCTTCTCAATTGAATGGAGCTCTTCCATCATAGTTTTCCTCCATACATCTATCTTCAGTGCTTCTTTATAATTGAGAGGTTCAAAATCTGCCAACAATGCAAAGTGAATGATACCACCTTCATCATTTACTGCATTATCAGGAATTAATTCACAGTCATTCAACCTTCTTGGAGCTTGTCTGATTCTTTGAGGTCTCACAACTGCTTCCTCTTCTTTTGGTTCATTCAACCTTCTTGTATACTTGCTCTTCTTCCCATTTCCACTTCTCAGCCTCATTCACAATCATATCTCTACTGACATGAAACTTTTGAATTAGATGATTATAAAGCTTATAGGCACCTGTTGGATGATAGCCTATAAGTATCATAATCTCACTCTTATATTCAAGCTTGTTTCTTCTAACATCTGGTACATGTTTGTAGCACAAAGAGCCAAAAACATTGAAATGCTTCACATTAGGCTTTCTTCCACACCAAGCTTCCTCTGGTACCTTCTGTCATACCCTAAATTTTGACCACAAGACTTTACATCATTGTGAAAATCATCACCACAATGTGGATGTACCTTCATGCCTCATCAATCCTCTCAAAGATTGTTGATCATTCACTCCATTCAAGAACTAGGGTTTATAGCCCTCTCTAATTACTCAGACAAAGGATCAATCAAGAATGGACATGATCCTCAACTTGTCAAACCTCTCAAGCATCCTTGAAGGATCAAGAGGTCACACTCATCAAGAATTAAGTATAGGAATGCAACATTTTAGGCTGGTTAAGCCTCAAGATCACCAATGTCACCAAATTACGGTTTTGGTTGACCATTGCCTCCAGAGGGAAATTTCCATCTGGGCATGAGCTAATACTTCAAAACATGATCAAAGAAGCTCAAAGGGACCTCATGGATCCAATCATAAGTTCAAAATAGCCTCAGGGGATGCATTTATAAAAAATCAGGAATTAGGGTTTCTTGACCTAATTCACCCCTAAGTTGACTTTTGGGGCAATGCATGAGTCAAGCCCTCAAGAAATGTTTTGAAGACCTCAAATATCTTATATTGATCCTCTTACAAGTTCAATTGGACACAAAGAACTTGGTTCATAAGCAATATAGAGATGCAAATTCATCTGGACCACAAACTAGGGTTTTTGAGAAAAAGTCAACCATATCTTTGACTTTTGACCAAGACATCATCTCAAACTTTAGGACATGATTCAAAACACTCTAAAACAGCTATGGAATCCATACATTAGGTTTGAATTAGGTCAAGGACTTGATTTCATAGAGAATCACAAAGTTTGAAATTCATCTGACAAAAAGTCAACTGGGCCTAAAAACCAAGTTTGACTTTTGGAATTTCTTGACAAACATGGTTTCCTTAAGTAAAAAACAATGTTAAATTATGGTTTGGATCATCATCCATCAAGAAAAATCAAGAAAAGTGAGGTTACTTGCAAAAGGGGCAATCTTAAGAAACTTAATATTTCACTAAGTCATGAAAAAAAGTGAATTTTACCCAACTTTGCAAGACCATAATTTGTGATCCAAGTAACCTTTTTCTTCCATCCAAAGCTCAAATGAAATCTCTCCTTACATACTTCAAGATTGTCAACTACAACATATTCCAAATCCTCATGGATTTTGAGTTATGGATTGGTCAAAATCACAAAAAATGAAAATGGACACTTTTTCAACACTTAGAAAAAATTTGAGACAGAATCTGTCTCATGATTTGTCCAACTTTGAAGTCATTTTTCATTATGATCCAAGATGATTCAAGACCAAAGTTAAACATCAAAGTTGAAGTATGATATAGGGGCTTTCCAAAAAGTACAAGAGCCTCCCATGATTTAACTTGAGCAAGGAGTTATAAACCTTCAAAAATGGCATTTTTCACCCTGCCTACACAACATCATTGGTACATAACTTGCATTCCACGATTTCTTGAGCCAATTTTGGACACTTGCATCATTTCATTTATGTCTAAATTCAACATGAATGATGAAGAATCTGATCACAAAGCCTCACAAGTCATGAAGTCTATCACTTAGGCATGTGATCTTTAAAGATGCAATTCCAAAACTTCAATTTTGTTTCAAAGCATTCAAGAGATGCATTGAGGTGGCATGGACCGAGTCATTGATCACTAAAGGAGTCAAGCCTTATCCCTGCAACATAAGACTCATAGCCTGCAAGATTGACTCAAGTCAATGGCTAGAGGAGACTTTGGCTACATGATAAAACTCAATGGATAATAGGGTGATCCAGCCCCCAATCACTATTGATCCCAAAAAAATATTGCTCTACTATAAATAGAGGTTCTTTCTTATCAGTTTGAGTACACCAAAGCATAACAACACATGCTCATCTTCATTTCACTCTCAAAAAACCAGATTTTGCTTCTTTTTCAGGTCACTATCGAATTTTTCAATAGGAAGCAATTCTGTCAAAACCAATGGTGTAGACACCTCATATACATCATATGTAAGTTTTCCAAACACTTCTCACCCATCTGTAACTTTAAAATCACAAAGCTCCAAATCACCCTCAAACCAACTTGTAGTTGAGGTGCCTCAATAAGGTTCAGGTGTTTCCAATCCATTCCAAGCTTCCAAACACCTTACATAAGGTCCATTGAAGCTGTCCAGGTCATCAAACAACATCTGTACCACCTCCAACACACAATTCGATTTCTTCTTGCAAGAGGTAAGCCTGAACTCTCAAACTCTATGATTCATGCATCATAAATGTGTTTTCAAGTTACAAACATGTTTCTGCACTTATGTAGAGTGTTTCCCCTCAATCAATTGCTTTGTAGCTATCATGTATAGGATTTCATAGTGTTCTTGCAGAAATTAGGGTTCATGTGTTCATCACTTGATTTCTCACTCCACACTTAATATAAATGCAATTAATTGGTACCATTGAAATCCTTGTTCAAAA
The DNA here is from genome assembly GCA_022829125.1 of Lathyrus tuberosus. NCBI lineage: Eukaryota > Viridiplantae > Streptophyta > Magnoliopsida > Fabales > Fabaceae > Lathyrus > Lathyrus tuberosus. The sequence goes on along the minus strand of JALAZF010000111.1, from coordinate 6,677,381 downwards.
ACGAATGAGAATGATGTTTACAAAAGTCAAAACCATTGAGTAATCAGAGAGAAAAATGAGGTTTTGCAAATCGTCCATGGCGCGGTCACGAGGAAGAAGAAGGTGACTGTTGGCGCCATTTTTTTAAATTATTTGAATTTTTGAATTTTTTATTATTTTTTAATTGATTTCAAAAATTAATTTCTCTCTCAATTTTAATCATTTTTTATTGGTTCTTTTTTTAAAAATTCACAAAAATGTTAAGATATTTTATTCTATAAAAAATCAAATTTATATTATTTATTTAATATAGTTTGAATTTTTGTAAAGAATTTCATTTTAATTGTTTTAAACATTTTTTAATGGAATTTTCATCTTGATTTTTCAAATTCAAATGAGTTCACATGTTTATATAAACATAACATGATTTTTCAAAACATTTTTTAAAGTTCACAACTTGTTTTTAAATATGTTTGATATTTTATATCATTTTCTATTTAATTTTCTTTAAAAAATTGTTTTTTTTCATTAAAATTAGGGTTTTCCTTAATTTTAATTTTTCAAACTTCATTTGAAACACTTTTGGACCTCTAATAGAGTGTAAGACCCAAACCTTTTTCTTCATAAATTGGGCCTCAGTCATTATATAAGTCCCGACGCGATTTTCAAAATAAACGGTACGATCACTGTTTTTCATCTGGGCATCTCCTTGAGTTGTAAGCCCCATCTCTTGTATAAAAACCATGTTTGGGCCTCTTTGTAGAGTGTAAGACCCATTCCTTCTTGTACATAAATAATTTGAGCCTCAGTCATTGTATAAGTCCCTCTGTGGTTTTCAAAATCGCGACGTGATCGTCGCCTTTTCAATTAAATCATTTGGGCCTCTCCTTGAGTATAAGCCCCATTATTCTTTCTTCAAAAAAATTTTTCGGGCCTCTGCTATAGTATAAGTCCTTCAATATCTTTCGGTATCGCAGTGTGATCAATGTTTTTTTCAAATAAGTCATATGGGCCTCTCGTTGAGTATAAGCCCCAATCTTTTGTGCATAAACTTTGTTTTAAACAAAAACAACCTCCATGGGCCTCTCCTTGAGTTGTAATCCCCATACCTCTGTTTTCAAAATCATCTGTCTGTTTTAAACTGGTACTAAGAGGAGCATTATTCCCGGTGAAACTGCTCTTAGACCACTTGGGCATCTCTTTGAGTTATAAGCCCCAAACTTTCTTTTCTTTTCAAGCAACTTGTTTTTAATTCAAATTCAAATTCAAAGTTTTCTCAAAACTTTCTTCAATTTCCTGAAACCCTAATCATACAGTTAAAATCATACAATCAATCACAATACACTTGGGCCTCTTCTCAGAGTATAAGTCCCAACATCTTTTCAATTCAATACATATTTGTTTATATACTTGTTAATACACTTGCCTATAAATACTTATGCACATTTGTTTAGAGTTTCCCCAGCAGTTAGGTCTACATTTAGGTCAAACCAGATGTTACTTTTAACTTAGTCAAAACTAGTTCCCTCATAGGAAACTTCCCTCAATACAGTCTGCCTCCTCTTGGGCTTTGTTCAATATGGAAATAAGAAAGGCATTATTCTCGGTGAAACTTTTCTTAAGACTGTCAAAACTTAGAAACATATATAAGAAATTCATTTCCCCAGAGAGGATTAATTCTCGGTGAAACCTCTTTTGAATTTCTTCAAACCTTAGAACTGTTCAACAAAGAAAGGATTATTCCCGGTGAAACCTTTCTTGAACTTTTCTTAGGCTTGGACCCACAGGCTTCTTAGAAGTTCCCCAGCCTCCTCTTGGGCTTAGTACAAGGACCTAAAGGTTTCCTAAAAGCATAGGATGGAAATTAGTCATCTCTGCTAGTTCAATCCCCAAGGAAGTCAAAATTCCAGAACATCCTATCACCCAAGGGTTGATCTTCATCCCTTAAACCAACAACCTCCTATTGGGTATCATACAAAGATCCCTCTCCAGCCAGAGTCCACCTCTCCTTGAAAGACTTGGATAGTCTTAGCCTCCTCTTGGGTTTCATTCAAGTAGACTTAGAAAGTCTCATCTCCTCTTAGATCTTACACAGAGACCCTCAAGTTTCCTAAAAACATAGGAAAAACCCTGATCATTTCATCAATACAACAGTCTCCATGAGAGTTAAAATCTCTAGGGTTTTTAAACTCTAACTCCCCTGATCCCCAACAAGGCTTAACTTTCACCTTGAAAAACCCAGCCAGGGTTAATTTACCATCAATAAACCCTCAACAGAGTCAGAGCCTCATGGCATCTGGTACTTTAACTCTTCTCTGATTCCCAACAAGAGCAAATTCCCTTTGGATTCCCCAGTACAATTTGGACCCGCTCCTGGATTTCAATAAATCTTCAACAAGAGATAGCCTCCTCTTAGGCTTCAAATAAGAATTTTCCCCAGTCAGCCTCAATCTTGGGCTTTGTACTAGACAGATAAAACCCTCCCTAGTGGAGTCAATTTCCTTCAGCTTCAACCTTGGGCATTGATCAAGGCACTTAAGAATCAACATCCCCTCAGATGATACCATGAGTCCACTCTGTAGGAATATAATAATTCTATACATCACAAACAATCAAAATCTTTTCCAGATAATTGCTATAAGTGGCACACTTGTTGATTCAAAATCCAAGCTGGAGTCCCTCCTTTATCCTGGCTAAAATTTATCTTTCATCTAACAGCTATAAGTGGCAAGCTTATGCATTCCTCACATCCAAGCCAATGTCTCTCTATTAGCATGAAAGATTCATAAAGGAAAAGTGGCATTGCTCTATACTGACTTAAAGCTTCTTCCTTCATGACACCTCCCTTATATAGGAAATTATGGCATTACTAGATTTATCATATCCCAGTTAAAGTAATTTCCCTTATAATCATTTATCTGACATTTTAGGATGAATAGGTAAGATTTCTCCCTTTAGAGATGAAAAATTCTCTCTCAGTCAACCAAATAGCTTCAATATTGGGCTTTGAACAAGACACAAATACTTCAATAGCTTCAATCTTAGGCTTTGAACAAGACACAAATACTTCAATAGCTTCAATCTTGGGCTTTGAACAAGACATCAAATATCTTTCCTCCCATAGAAATAGGAGGAAATACGATTGCTCTGATTTCCAAAATCTCTTTACGGGAATACGTAGGCATAAGATTGTGAAATCTTAGCGAGCACACAAATCAAAAATCTTAGGTCCAGTACCTTCCCAAAAACAACAAAAAACCAGAAAACAACAAAAACACTCTCTCAATTCTCCCAAAGGAGAAACTTTCCCAAGCCACAGCAGATAGACACGAGAAAGCATTTTAAGTTAACAGAAATACATGTAAAAGAAGGTTCATATGGATTACCATAGATACACTAGTTGTTAATAGCTTCCCTTTGTATAACCAAACCCCGATCCCCGATCTCTTAGTGAATTTCTGGCCTATGCAGACAGCAGATGTCCTAACACATGTCAAGACATTGTGTTGCATAATCATTTAAACACAGAGGCGCAACAGCAGACTGATACCTTGAATATCAGAACTGCAGAATCATAGATGTTACGACATCTAATCCAACATGTTAATCAAGACTGAACTGAAAAAGCAGAATGATAAACAACACACAGAAATTGTTAACCCAGTTCAGTGCAACTCACCTACATCTGGGGGATACCAATCTAGGAAGAAGTAATCACTATTAGTAGTATATTTTTATGCAAACAACCTCAGGTTTGCAGAAAGCACCCACGCTAACCTATCACTACCCAATGAATACTTTATCATTAGAAGTCACATCTAAATGATAAGAGAACCCCGTCTCACTTCCTAAATCACAACCTGTGATTATTTAACAGTTACTACACCATAACTGTATCTACCCTATTGAAAGACACCCCTTCTAATACAAAGTTCAATCAAGCATCCTTGACTAAAAACAATACTCAGTTTTGCTTAAAAGCTTCAACCAAGAACAATACTCAACTCTTGCTTCAAAGCTTCGAGTGAGACCAATTTACAACAACCTATGTCGACCACATAGTATCAAAGGATACATGGGTGACATACAAACTACACAAGAGACTCTCAAAACCCTAAACCCTTATGTTGCACCAACGGCTTGTTGTTGTGTGTGCTTTCTATTTTAGGTCTAGCAAGTCCTTATTTATAGACTCTTGCAGTATGGGCTTGGACTCTTCAATCAGGTCCAATCTTCACGTTTTAATTCAGCTGCAAGATCTTCTCCACAAAAATAGGAACAAATCTCCAAATAGTTTCCTAAAAAGTCTTCAAGATCCTTTTTATGAAATCCAATTAAATCTGCACTTTGTTCCTAATAAATCTTCTTGACCTGCGTATAATGATGAGACATATCCAAAATATTCTCATCAAAACAAAATACATCTGTCAAGAGATATACAACAGCAGTACCTGCTGTACCAGACAAAGATGTCGTGACATCTCCTTCGACATCTTGATTAAAAGTCACATGACAACAAAACAACAAAACCTGTTGTACCTGTAATACCCCAAAATTTGCTCTCCCCTTTTGTCATCATAGCATGGCATTATCATTTATCATATCATATCCACCTCATTAACATTACATTGCATTTAACATAGAAAAATGAAGCATGGCATCCTCCTTACCATCAGGGCATGTGATCAGGTGGAAGGTGGACAATCAAGGAATCATTCAAAGCACAAAAAGGTCAATCAAGTTGGCTCTAGGCAAGCCAAGAGGTCTCTCATGGCTCATACTATCTCAATTGATCTTCCAAAACCTCAAGGAAGTGAGATTCAATGGGAGATTGAAGCACTACATCTTTCACTATGCAAGAGGTTCAAAAATTGAAGGAAAACCCTCAAAAGAGATAGCTCATTGATTCAAAATCATTCTCAAGTGGCATTTCTCATCATCCTTTAAGAGGATACACAACATACTCTGAGGAATTGGGATTTGGAAGATGTGCAATTTCCTCCTAACCAGAGAGGGTCAAGATTAGGGTTTCCAATTAAATCAGGGTATTTCTGTTTTTTTGAACAAAACTTGATGTCATGGTATTCCATATGTCCCTAAGTGTATGTATGTGGAAAATTGCATCTCAATTGGTTTTAGAAGTGGTTCAATTGGAAGAAAGATAAAAAATCAGGGAATTTGGGGCCAAGTCAAATAATCAGGGGAAAAAGTCAACTCTTGACTTTTTGAGCCCAAAATCATGAAATTCATGTTACATATGTCCAATGTACAAAATTTGATCAAGAAACTCCAAAGGAATCATGAAAAAATCAAGATGTGGAAAGTTGCCATTTTTGGATGAAGTAGGGTTGCTAAAAATAGCAAGTTTTGGCCATTTTGCATCAGAGTTTGAACCAAGGCCATTTAGATTTGGAGCACCAAATGAAAAATCCACTCTGCCTCAATGAAAGATCTTGTTTTAAGCTTCAAATCCATGTGTAGAACATCTCCATTGGATAAAAATTGAGTGAGATATAATGGATCAAAGTTGGAGGAAAGTAGGCCCAAAACCATGTCATGACCAAGTTTGGCCAGGTCTGCGCGCAGTCATTTTCTCAAACAGTTGGTGGACAAGATGTATGGATCAATTACTCATAGTTAGAGGCTTCAACTGAAAAATCTTGCAACATCAAAGTTGCTCCCCTATGTGAGATCTTCAAGATTGATGTTCATGATTTTTTCATATGATCAAAGGATAAGGAATTATGATAGCTCAAAGATTGGTCAATACAACTGAAAATCCATGCCATGCACACCTTGCCAGCCAACCTCATTTCCTCGCCCATGACCAGTTTCCAAACCTTATTGTTCTAAGTCATTTTCAACCTCTCCCAAGCATCATTTCCATTCAATTTTCATACCAAAGTAGTTCTACTACAATCCCTCTTGCCAATGACTCCAAGAACTCATCAAATCATCCACAATGCAAAGAGAAAATCACCATTAAACACCCATGTCTGCAAACTGTTATAAAAAACCAGAAAAAAAAACCAATGTTGTTGATGTTGTTGGTACAAGCTTGCACGTGCTTTATTCATACCAGCTATCCATTGCCTTTTTAAACCAAACACATTGCATACACACCATAGCACGTGCTATGCATGAAAGTAGAAATGACAAGCTTGCTGAACAAGTTTTGTGTTACACAGCCTTGCCATTCCATTTCTCTTGTCACCATCACCATAGCTTACCATGAACTATCATCACCTTATCATTGCTCTCCCTAACTAACTTGACTCAGTTAGTTAGGGATGACTCACCTAAACCACCATGACTCAGTTGATTCACCCAGTTAACCATGGTTAAGCTCAACATATAAAACAAATCTTCCCTTCACGAATTGGAGGTAGCTTCATTTTTCTGGTATTCGATTGAGAAACTCTTTCCATTCTCTCAATTCCTCCACATTTCAACTGATTTTCGAGCTCCACTTCATCTCCCTCATCTTCTTCTCAGAATCTCTCTGATTCTCTCTCCCATTTTCATCACATTGCAACTGTTTTGAATCTTGGATTTCAGCTCTCCTTCACTGAAGTATCATCCACTCTTGTATCTAAGCCTTTATTTGGCCACATTGGAGCTCAAGAACTCAAGGCAACATCTCTGGTTTTCTTTCGAACAAAGAATCTTCAAGTTTCAGGTTTGGAATTTCTTAACTCTTCTGGTGTGATTCATTGATTTTTAAGCTTGTTTCATGTTGATTATGGCTTATTAGAAGCAATGAAACATTTCTGGCTAGTTGATAGACCTCTCAGAGGTGTAGATCTAAACTTAGGGCAAAATGTTTGTGATCATTTCTTGCTGTGTGTGCATTGTTTGGTGATTTCAGTGCTAAATTCTTGATGTACGTAAGTTTAGCTTTCATTTGGTATGTGGATTGTGAATTTCTGGAAGAATTAAAGTTGCAGACGGTGATGGTTGACCGGAGAAGGCGACCGGAGGTCCTTCTCCGGCCGGTGGTCTTCATGTTAGGGTTTTATGACCAGTTTGAATGTGATCCGTTGGATGAGTGTGATCTAATGGCTACCATGCTGCCAACACATAAAAAAAAGCGTGCAAGTCACATGCCAATTTTCTGAACTCATTTAAACGTTTTGTGGCGTGATACACGATAGGGATTGTGGTCACTCACGCACATGCATTGATTTCAATTACTTTGACTATGGTTTGACTGTGACTTGATCCAATGGCCATGAGGGAGTCAATTTTGTTGACTGAGAGTCCATGCTTGTTAGTATGTTCTGCGTGCTTAATGGACCTAACCAGATTGCTATTCACACCTCCTCTTTTTTAAAGCCCAATGAATTTGCACTGTCCAATTGCTATGTTCATACCCCCCTGCATTTTGCATTTATTTTTCATTTTTTTTTCTACACGTTTGATTTTTAATTTTTAAAAATACCAAATTGCATTATTAAATTCCACAAAAATTCATGTGTACTCTTAAAACATTTAGGAAATTTTCCATGATTTTATTTCTTGATTTTATGACCTTTTTACCCCTGGTCCATAATTTTCTTTGAATTTCCATTTAGATGCATTCTAAGCATGATACATGAATTTGTTTAATTTTGTTCTTGCTCATTACCAACTATTTTGACATGATTCTTTTTGCATTGATTCACTAATACATTGAAGCATGTTATATGATTTTTGTTTGATTTTTTAGGTCACTTTATTACATGTCTTGATGCCTATATTTGTACCACTTTGCATGATGTTTCAATTTGACCTAATTGCTTTGTTTGAAGTCATTTTGCTTTGAATTTTGATATGCTATTTTGATATGTGATTTATCTCTGATTAGTGAACTCCAATACCATGTTTTCATAATTTTCATGAGGACATTTGATTTTTGCTTGATGCATTTCATTTAAGGCATTATGACATGTTATATCATTGTAATCTTTAGTGCATGTTTGCATGAATTCTTTTGTGCACATTTGTATGAGCATTTGCATATGTTATGAGTCATTCATATGATATTATAGGTCTTTGATACACATTATAGGTCATCTTTACATGTTCATTTCAATTTGAACTTTGTGCATCATTAACATGTATTGTTTGCCCTTTCCTTTTGAACTTTCATTTCAATTCTTCTTATATTACTTCTTGAATGTCTTGAAGTTATCTCATAAATACTTTTGAGATGTTCATAAACCATTTTCCATTTAGTTTCAATTCTGGTTGTTGATTTACATGTTCCATTTATGCATGTCCTCTTCATTTCTTTCCATCTTTCATCTACCCTTTCTTCTTGTAACATGTTTAAAAGCTAATGGATGATGTTTGTTGCCTATTCACTTGCACTTGTATGATGATATTCATTTGTTGACCATATGATGCCCATTCTGGTTGTGGTTCTAGGATTTGTTTTCTCATTTAATTCTTTGGAGTTTTATGATGCATTACATGTTCTTTTACTTCTTATACTTCTTATACATGTTTACTAACCATGTAGGGGCTTTGGTAAGTTTCAATTGAGTGTGGATAAGGAATCCACATTCAACTTCTATCCTTTCTCTTTTACAATTCCATTTTGTGTTTTGTTAAGCACTTATGTGCTTTCTTTTAATAACTCATCACTTTCCCTTTGTGAATTACAATTCATCTTCTACTTTAGAAGTGAATTGTTTAATTCTTTCCTTCTTTAGACTTTAGGTTGAAACCTCACAAACCTTTAGGATCACTCCCTTTAATCTTCAATTAGGATTGAGTCTTAGTCCATATAGGTTTTACCTTTTCTCCTCTCTTGAGTCTCTTTTCTCATCTCAAAGAAAATTCAAAACATATAATAAAGGTAGGCATTTATTGCATTTAGGCCTTTCATATAAAGAAAAGATTATAAGGGGTCTTCTCTTGTAATCTTAGAATGTGTAGCATATGGCCCATCTTAGGTCAATGTGTTACATATTTGATCTTGTATGAGGGACTTAAATGCAATACTTGTTGAAGGTGCAAATAATAAAAAACACTTCTTCATTTCATAATCAACAAAAACACTTAATAAACACAAGTATGCTAGTGTGTTTGAACCTTAATAATTGGAACTAAGTGTGAGGGTCTTCTTCACACTTAGTGTATTTTCTTACTCATTCCATCTTGGAATGTGAGAATGTACACATTCCAATGACTAAGATCCAGATACACTATCATATGCAAACAAATCCAAAACACTTCCTTCTAAAAGACAAAAACAAACAATAACGTCTTTCCTTCGGGAATTCTTTTCTCACCTCATTCACTCTTAGCGTACGAACGCGCTTCTACTCGTTCTCTTGCAAGATGGTAACGCACTCGGACCAGCGAGCCTGCAACACCTGAGCTAGGACGTAAGCCGTTCTCTAAAAAACACAGACAATCCATCCCTAGTGAGGGGAACTACGTCGCTCTGATTCTCATGTTCCCGATGAGATACGTAGGCAGTGGGGTAGGGCCCATGCGAGCACTTCTTTTATTTTCCCTACATTTGTTTCTCTTTCTCTTTCCGTTCCTTTTCTAGTTCCTCTTCCAGTATTCTTTTCTATCACCCTTTGATCGAAACAAGCAAGCGTGGATCCCATCGGGTACGATGGACGCGAGGGGGTGCTAATACCTTCCTCTCGCGTAACCGACTCCCGAACCCATTTCTCTTGGTCGCAAGACCATGCTTTTCCTTTCTCTTCAGGTTTACGCGGTGTTTCCTTTCCCTCTCATGGGATAAATACACATTGCTGGCGACTCTGTTTCGGTGCCACTTTCGCGTTTGTACTAGGATGAAAATCCCGGGAGCGACAGCTGGCGACTCTGCTGGGGACCGAACCCAGAATCTCTGGTTTCCTTAGCGAGTTAATCCTAGCGCTTGTCTGCTTTTCTTTCATTGGGTGTTTAATGTTGTGCTATATGTTGTTGTTTATTTATTTTACTGTATTTACCGCATTTTAGCATTACATATCATATATTATATTGTGTTGCACTGTTTTGTCTGTTTGGCGGGATGGGTGTTCTGAGAGATAAGCTCACTACACAGGCTTGAGTACACACATAGGTATTAGAGTGGATAGTCATGACGCTTGCGTGGTGGTGACCACGTATTGTTGTTCATGAGACCCACAACCAGACGAGGTTCTATCAGGAGCTTTCTGCTACTGCATGTTATGCAGGCCAGTGGTTATTCTCTTGAGGAACTGTCGACTCTGGTGACCATTCCCGAGGACTCAGTTGCGGCACTCCTCCCGAGTTGTGACAGTGGCAGACCACATTCCGTGGCAAACCCATTGCACATTCTCGATCCGAGGACCCAATGCTGGGAACTTGCTATAGGACATCCCTTTTTGAAAGAGAATCAGCGGAGGCACTCCTCGATTGGCGGTAGTACTGTACCCTGAGGGATGAATGTACTATTGCTTCTCGACCTCAGTGCCAGAAGCTGAGGACCTTTTTGTTTTGGAGAATCAGTTGAGGCCTCCTCGATTGATGATGATGCCAAACCAGAAATGGTGAACGTATCATCATTTCTCGACCTGAGAGCCCGGGATACTGAACATCCTAGTGCCCACATGTGAGAAGGGCGGGTTGTTTACAGGTTTGCAGGTAACCATGACCTCCTACATACCCGGTTTTCTATCATCATTGCACAAAAAGGAAGTTTCATCCTATTGTATTCAGATGGTTCTTATCTATGGTTCTATATTAGTCTCAGAGCTACACTGACACCGTTCACAGTTCAGCACAGACACCGGATTACCTGATCACATTGCCCTTTGCATTGCATTATCATATCCTAACATACATGTTTATTCATTTCCAGGTGCATATTACCCTTGATTCCAGTCATCAGGTCGCTGCAAAGATGAACACTAAAGAGAGGAAGAATATCATCAGCTATAAGTTCCTTACGCCTACTTTGGGCCCTATTGTTGTGCTGAAGGGAATGGCTAGTCCTGCAGTACGAGAAGCTTTTGAAGAGAAATATGGGTGGATTTTATCTGTGGTCAGTAATGTCAGTGATTATGAAGCCAGAGGTCTCCATACGTTGATGCAGTTCTATGATCCGCCTCTGAGATGTTTTGTATTTCCAGACTATGTGTTGGTTCCTACCCTGGAGGAATATTCCAACATGTTGGGGATTGCTATCAAGGAGGAGCCCCCTTTCTTTGGATCGGTGGGGGATCTTGACTTTGGGAAGTTGGCTGGTGCTCTTTATTTGAGCAAATCAGAGTTAGGCGACAATGTCTCCAACAAAGGAAAGATTCGTGGTTACAAGCTGGAATATCTGATTAAGAAGGCCCAGGAAGCAGCTAAAGGCGAGAAGTGGCTTGTTTTTAATGCTTTGCTAGCCCTTTGTATATACGGCATAGTGTTGTTTCCCAACGAGCCGGATTTCATTGATACGGACGCTATACGAATATTCATGATGAAGAACCCGGTGCCAACGCTACTGGGAGATCTTCACTATTCATTGTACAACCGAAATGAAAAGAAAAGAGGAGGGATAATTCGTTGTTGTGCACCCTTATTCTATAAGTGGTTTGCGGGCCGTTTACCACAATCAGGGGCTTTTGTGGATTCCAAAGATTCTCTAGAGTGGAAACAGCGTTTAATGGGATTGGTGGCCAAGGACATCGTATGGGTAGATCATGGGCTGATTGGCAAGAATATTATCCACAGCTGTGGTAAGTTCCCTAACGTTCCACTGATAGGAAGACTGGGTGGGATTAACTACAATCCTTCTTTGGCCATTCGACAATTTGGGTATGCCCTGACAGGTCCGCCTATTAAGAGAGATGTGGAGGAGTCCCTCTATTTTCATACATCAGAAGGATGGGAAGCAGCACAGAAAGCTTCTAAAAGCTGGGGTAGCATACTGAAAAAGGGGAAAGTTACTCTAGGAAAGCCTAACAACCGGGTTTATCCAGCATATGAAGAGTGGGTGAAGAAAAGAGTTGAAGATTTTCTCTTGCCTTTTGGTAAGGCACCCCTTTTGTATCCGGAGAATGAGAAAGCAAGAAGCACTGCTACTGTGGAAGAAGTTGACAAGTTGCAAGCCTTGGTGAAAAAGCTCCAAGGAGAGAATTCCGAGTTGAGTAGCCGTCTTCAGAATGCTCTACATGCCAACAAAGAGCTGGAGCGGAAAGCCCAAGATGCTGAACAAATCCTAACTGCAAAAGAAAAAGACTTTGCTGGAAGAGCCCAACATTTCCGGAAGATTAGTAAAGGTGCTGATGATGCTACTCAAGCCCACAAGCAAACCAAACAGGCGTTAGCACAGACCAAAGAAAAGTTAACAAAGTTTCAGCACGCTTGGGATGAAGTTAGGATAGAGAATGCTGAATTACAGGAGCAGTTGCAGATTAAGGACGAAGAGCTTGAAAAGGCGCATGAGCAGAGGAGAAAGTATCGGGAAAGCCTCGGTAAGAGTCAAGAACAGCTAGAAGAAGCTAGAGGTGAGCTGAGGAATACCAAGAAAGAGCTTGAAGAAGTCATGATAGAAAGGGAGATACTCAAGACGCAAGCCGGCATAAAGAGACACAAAGGAGTGTGTGATGACGAGGCTCTGATGTTGCACATGGGTTCTTTAACTGAAGCTCTTGAGAAAAGGGATGTCTTGATCAAAGAAATGATTGAAAAGCCGAATCACCAGCGTACCCGTATACTTTTTGAGGAGATCAAATACTCAAGTGATAAGCTGAAGGGTGTGGAATTGTCAGACTGATGTTCTTTTCCTTATATTTTGTTGTTAATGGTTACCATCAGGCTTGTTGATGGATCCATTTTTCCTTGTATTGCATTTGCGGTTGAACCTTTCTTAAATGTACTTGAATACTTCGTTGAATGAGTATGAGCAGTTTTATTCAGAATTATTCCTTATCAGATAGCTGCACACAAGCACATGACCACGACACGTCTCTTTATATCACAATTTCTGGTCTTCAGATTTCTGTGGTTGGATTGGAATCAGGGTATAAAGCACCTCGGAAATGACAAACATGGCATTGCATGGCATTGCATATCATTTTGCATTTTTTGTTACTTGCTTTTCAGGTACTCGTTGCGGGGTCTCTAACCTTTATTTAGTTTCAGGCAGTATAGCGGAGAGTCATATTCACCGATATTCGACGCGAAGGAATCAAGTAAGAATCATGGATCAAGTGCAAAGTGATTTGGCGGAAATGAGGGCGCGTATGGACCAGTTCATGACCCTCATGACTGGCATGGCGCAAAATCAGGAGAGACTGAGGCTTCTGGTAGAGCGTCCCGACAATGGGCCCGAAGGTGATCATCATGACAATTCACAGGGACATGGCATTCCTCCTCCCGGTGGCAACCCTCCTCCTGGTGGTAACAATCGGGGTAATGGAAATGGTAGGCAGGCTGGTGTTACTCTTGAAGATACTCTGGAAGACCAATTTACTCTGCTGGATGCTGATGTGGGTAATCAAGGGGACCGAAGGTATGATGAGTTAGCAGAGAAGATCAGGGCCATAGAATGCAAGAACTCTATGGGTATTGATGTTACCAGCTTGGGGCTGGTCTCAGGAGTCAGAATTCCCCCTAAATTCAAACCTCCCACTTTTGATAAGTATCACGGCAATGCGTGTCCCCAAACGCATCTTCAAGCTTACTTTGGGAAGATTTCAGCCCATACGGATGACGAGAAGCTATGGATGCACTATTTTCAGGACAGCCTGGCGGGGGCGTCTTTGACCTGGTACATGAAGTTGAGTAGAGCTGCTGTGAAGAATTGGAAAGATCTGGCAGAAGCGTTCCTGAAGCAATACCAATATAATATTGACATGGCGCCCAACCGCACCCAATTGCAGGGATTGTCCCAGAATGCCAAGGAGAGTTTCAAAGAATATGCACAGAGGTGGAGGGAAATGGCTGCCCAGGTTCAACCTCCCTTGTCAGACAGAGAAATGGCAGATATGTTCATGGGCACCTTGCAAGGGGCCTATCTGGATAGATTAGCTGCTTGTCCGTCAACTGGATTTGCTGATATTGTGATTGCGGGAGAAAGAATAGAAAGTCTGTTAAAGCTTGGAAAGATCCAGGATGTGAGTGGGGCTGGCTCTTCGGGGACGAAGAAACCGTTCGCTAGTAACCAGAAAAGAAGAGAAGGTGATACGAATGCTGTGTTTAGAGGACGAGGCAGAGGGCGTTCTCGAGCTTATTATCAGGTAGATGCTGTGACAATCCCCACACCGTCTGTTCAGAAACAACAACCCCAACAACAAGTTCAACAGCAACAACCTTTTTTCCAGCAAAGGTCTAGACAGAGGGATCGTAAGATGGATCCTCTCCCTATGACTTATGCCGCGCTGTTGCCCCGGCTACTCGAGTTAAAGTTGGTAGAACTCCGTACTATGAAAGCTCCGGTTGCTGGAAACCTGCCACCTAACTTCGATGCTAATGCTCGTTGTGAGTTCCACTCAGGTGCTCAGGGGCACTCCATTGAAAAATGCTGGGCTTTCCATCATAAAGTACAAGATTTGATTGATGCTAAAGCCATCAATTTCTCTCCCGCTCCTAATATTACTCAGCATCCCATGCCTGATCATAGTGCAGCAAATGTGTACGCTATTGAAGATGGGAGGAGATTGAATTTGGTGTTAGACGTTCATCAAGTGAAAACTTCTTTGTTGGTTGTAAAAGATCGTTTATTGAAGGGACAGGTGTTCCCGGGCTGTAATCAAGATTGCTCTGAGTGTATGAATCAGGAGAACGGCTGTGATAAGTTGAAGATGGGTTTACAGAATCTGATCGATGAAGGATGTCTACAGTTCGACAGAGTCGTGAAAGACACTGATGAGATATCAACCGTGACCATCTATTACACTCCCGCTGAGATTCAAATGCCGGTCAATGCAGTTCCCGTGGCGAGTGTTGTGCCAGAAGGGCCCAGTCCTGTCACTATCACGGTGCCAGGACCAATTCCGTTCACATCTACGAAAGCTATCCCATGGCACTATGGGGCAGATGTATATTACGAAGGTAAAAAGCAGGAAGTTGAGCCGTCAGTCAGCCCAAATATTGATAATGTAGGGGGTGTAGGGGGCTTTACAAGGAGTGGAAGGTTGTTCGCTCCCCAAACCTTGAGAAGTGATAAGGAGGTAGAAGCTGCAGCAAAGGCTAAGGGTAAACAGGTGGTTGAAAGTGCGCCTACACCTGAAGCAGAGACAAAGATTACTTTTGATAAGGAAATGGAAGAATTTATGAAGATAATCAAGAAAAGCGATTATAAGATTGTGGACCAACTGAATCAGACCCCTTCAAAAATTTCAATCTTGTCACTATTGATGTGCTCTGATGCGCACCGGCAGGCGTTGTTGAAAGTGTTGAAGAGTGCATACGTGCCACAAGAAATTACTGTTAATCAGCTCGAGGGCGTAATCTCCAATGTTAATGTCAGCCATGGCTTGGGCTTTACAAGTAGAGATTTGACTGTTGAAGGAAGAAACCATAATAAGGCTTTGCATATCACGATGGAGTGTAAGGGCGCAGTGTTATCTCATGTACTGGTAGACACTGGGTCATCACTCAATGTCTTGCCCAAGAAGGCATTAATGAAGCTGGAAGTTGACGGTTTGATCTTAAGGCCTAGTGAATTGGTGGTCAGAGCATTCGATGGAACTAGACGATCTGTGTTTGGTGAGGTGGAATTGCCCGTACAAATTGGACCACAGGTATTCAAATCCACGTTCCATGTAATGGACATACAACCTGCATATAGCTGCCTATTGGGACGCCCTTGGATTCACGGAGCCGGGGCTGTTACTTCTACTCTACATCAAAAGCTGAAGTATGAGTTTGAAGGGCAGGTTGTGACAGTGTGTGGGGAAGAAGACATCTTTGTGAGTCACTTGTCTACGTTCAAGTACATTGAAATGGATGGGGAAATTCATGAGATGTTGTGCCAATCATTTGAAGCAGTCAATATTGACGATGCACCTGGGTTTTCTTCTGTACCAGTTGGGGCTGGTACCTCCATTTCATCTTACAAACAAGCTGTCGAAGTCGTCAGGGCAGGCAACGCCCAAGGTTGGGGCAGGTTGATAGAGACCCCAATGAAGGAAGACAAATTTGGTATTGGTTATCATCCCTCTACAACTTCAGATGCGGGGAGCAGGGGACCCATTACTTTCAGTAGTGGGGGAATTATCTACATGGACCAGTCTTGTGCAGCCACAGAGGATAGTGTTGACAGTGATTGTGACCTGGACAACTGGGTACGCCCTCATGCTTCGGGACAACAAGTGCAAAACTGGTTCGTTGAAGAAGTCATCCGGGTTACTCTTCAGACAGAGTAATTTTTCTTTGTTTTTTCTAACCATAATGCATGACAAAATCTTGCGCTCTGCCCAAGGCGTATAGATTCATTTGTAGGGCCACCATGGTTGCATTTGCAATGTTTAATCATTAATAAAGGACGTTTTGCAATCAAATTTTGTTCTCTGTCTTTCAGTTTTTATTTTTGCACAAAAAATATAAAATGGCAATGTTTCATTTTTTTTTCTTTTGTTTTGCTTAAAAATAAATTCTAAAATAAGGCATGAACCCGTTCATGCAGACTTGATCCTCCGGATACCACTGATAACGATTTTGATATGGCCATGTATGACTTTGACAATCCGATTTATCAAGCCGAAGAAGGGGATGGGAAAGATTGTGAATTTTCTGAAGAACTGGCCAGATTGTTGAAACAAGAGGAAAGGGTCATCCAACCTCATCAGGAGACTGTAGAAATCATCAATATTGGTACCAAGGACGCCAAGAAAGAGATCAGGATTGGTGCCAGCTTGCAAGCAGATGTGAAGCAAACTTTGACGGAAATGTTGCGCGAGTATGTTGACATCTTCGCCTGGTCGTATCAAGACATGCCGGGGTTGGATACGGATATTGTCGTGCACAGGCTACCATTGAGAGAAGAATGTCCGCCAGTCAAGCAGAAACTTCGTCGGACTCACCCCGACATGGCTTTAAAGATTAAGGAGGAAGTCCAGAAACAGTGGGATGCTGGTTTTCTTGCTGTGACAAAGTATCCTCCATGGGTAGCCAACATCGTGCCAGTACCGAAGAAAGATGGAAAAGTGAGAATGTGTGTGGATTATCGAGATCTTAATAAAGCTAGCCCGAAAGATGATTTTCCACTACCTCATATTGATGTGCTGGTCGATAATACAGCTCAGTTTTCAGTGTTCTCATTTATGGACGGTTTCTCCGGGTACAACCAGATCAAGATGGCACCTGAAGACATGGAGAAGACCACGTTCATTACTCCGTGGGGTACATATTGTTATAAAGTAATGCCTTTTGGGTTGAAAAACGCAGGGGCAACGTACCAGCGGGCGATGGTGACATTGTTTCATGACTTGATTCATAAGGAGATCGAATGTTATGTAGATGATATGATTGCCAAGTCGAGAACAGAAGAGGAACATCTGGTTAATCTGAAAAGCTGTTTGAAAGGTTGAGAAAGTTCCGTCTGAGATTAAATCCAAACAAGTGCACGTTTGGGGTGCGTTCTGGAAAGTTACTGGGCTTCATTGTGAGCGAAAGAGGAATTGAGGTTGATCCTGCCAAGGTGAAAGCAATACAAGAAATGCCTGAACCGAGAACAGAAAAAGAGGTTCGTGGTTTCTTGGGTAGATTGAACTACATTGCAAGGTTCATATCTCACCTAACAGCCACGTGTGAACCAATATTTAAATTGTTAAGGAAAGATCAAACGGTCAGGTGGAATGACGATTGCCAATTGGCATTCGATAAGATAAAAGAATACTTGCAGGAACCTCCGATTCTAATGCCTCCAGTTGAAGGGAGACCGCTGATAATGTATCTGACAGTGCTTGAAGGTTCCATGGGTTGTGTTCTCGGTCAACATGACGAGACAGGTAGGAAGGAGCATGCTATTTACTACCTGAGCAAAAAGTTCAATGATTGTGAGTCCCGATACTCAATGCTTGAAAAGACATGCTGTGCGCTTGCATGGGCCGCTAAGCGATTGAGGCAATATATGGTTAGGCACACGACCTTGTTGATTTCAAAAATGGATCCTATCAAGTATATTTTCGAGAAACCAGCATTGACAGGCAGAGTTGCACGGTGGCAAATGGTCTTGACAGAGTATGACATTCAGTACACTTCACAAAAAGCCATCAAAGGAAGTATCTTGTCTGACTATCTTGCGCAACAGCCGATTGATGATTACCAACCCATGAAGTTTGACTTCCCTGATGAGGACATCATGTTTCTCAAAGCTAAGGACTGCGAGGAACCACTTCCGGAGGAGGGGCCAGACCCTGAATCCAAATGGAGTCTGATGTTTGATGGGGCTGTCAATATGAATGGGTGCGGAGTTGGAGCAGTCCTTATCACGCCGGAAGGTGTTCATATGCCTTTCACTTCCCGAATAACTTTCGGGTGCACCAACAATGAAGCAGAGTACGAAGCTTGTATAATGGGGATCGAGGAGGCGATTAATCTACGGATTAAGACCCTTGATATATTTGGTGATTCAGCTTTGGTAATCAATCAAGTGAAAGGGAGTTGGTACACGCACCAAGCAAATCTAGTGCCGTATAGAGATTATACGAGGAGATTGCTGACATTTTTCACAACAGTGAAACTGTACCATATTCCTCGAGATGAGAATAGGTTCGCGGATGCCTTGGCCACTTTGTCTTCCATGATCAAAGTGCAAGGATGGAACCATGTACCTAAGATTGAGGTATCCCGCCTTGACAGACCAGCATTTGTGTTTGCGGTCGATGCAGCGTCTGATGACAAGCCATGGTTCTATGACATTAAGTGTTTCTTAAAGAGTCAAGAGTACCCGCCCGGGGCATCGTCCAAAGATAGGAAGACGTTGAGAAGGTTAGCTGGAAGTTTCTTCTTGAACAAAGATGGCGTGCTGTATAAAAGAAATTTTGACACGGTCCTGCTTAGATGTGTGGATAGACATGAAGCAGACTTGTTGATGATTGAAGTGCACGAAGGCTCTTTCGGTACTCATGCCGGAGGGCAGGCAATGGCTAAAAAGTTGTTAAGGTCGGGATATTATTGGTTGACTATGGAGTCAGATTGTTGCAAATATGCCCGCAAATGCCATAAATGCCAGATCTATGCAGACAAGGTGCATGTGCCTCCAAATCCGTTGAGTATCATGTCGTCGCCTTGGCCGTTTGCCATGTGGGGCATTGATATGATCGGAAAGATTGAGCCTACAGCTTCCAATGGTCACCGTTTCATCTTGGTGGCAATTGATTACTTCACCAAATGGGTTGAAGCCGCATCCTATGCCAATGTTACTAAGCAAGTGGTCGCTCGTTTCTTAAAACGGGATATCATTTGCCGATATGGAGTTCCCGAAAGAATCATTACTGATAATGGTTCTAATTTGAACAATAAGATGATGGCTGAGTTATGCCGGGACTTCAAAATCGAACACCACAATTCTTCTCCGTACCGCCCAAAGATGAATGGCGCGGTCGAAGCGGCCAACAAAAATATCAAGAAGATTGTGCAGAAGATGGTTGTCACGTACAAAGATTGGCATGAGATGTTACCATTTGCTTTGCATGGGTATCGAACGTCGGTACGCACGTCCACTGGGGTAACCCCATTCTCACTTGTATATGGTATGGAGGCAGTGCTACCGGTTGAAGTAGAGATTCCGTCCCTCAGAGTCATGATGGATGTTAAGCTAGATGAAGCTGAATGGGTACGAGCCAGATTTGATCAGTTGAGCCTTATTGAGGAAAAGCGATTGGCGGCTGTATGTCATGGGCAACTATATCAGCGCAGAATGAAACAGGCATTTGACCAGAAGGTGCGTCCTCGGGTTTATAAAGTCGGAGATGTGGTACTCAAAAGGATCCTTCCTCCCAATACAGATCACAGGGGCAAATGGACTCCTAATTATGAAGGTCCATTCGTGGTTAAAAAGGTCTTTTCGGGCGGAGCTTTATTGCTTACAACCATGGATGGCGAAGACTTTTCATCCCCTGTCAACTCGGACGTAGTCAAAAAATACTTCGCATGAATAGACCCGCTGGATAATAAAAATAAAAAAAATCCAGGCAAGAAAGGGCATCCCGGCGAACCAAAAACAGAATAAGGTTCGGGCAAAAATTAGGGATATAATTGAAAAAAATTGTACACCCGGTAAGTTGAAAACCCGAAAGGGCAACTTAGGCAAAAAAGGGTATCCTGGTGGATCGAAAACCTGAAAGGGCGGTCCACACAAAAGAGGGATTTAAGCGAATGACTACAGTCTGAGTTATCTGTACCCATTACCGTTTGAACAACTGACGTTCTGAAGAATAGGAATCGGTCTGATCATTCCTCAGAAGGCAAGGTCGGGGAGTTTTGAAGATATACAGGTCATAACAGAATGGAAACTCAGTGGAATTCCGTTTTCACATTGCCATTAGGATAGTTTTTTTTTCTCAATTTTCAGCGATCACCTCTTTCCAGGGATTGCTTCCAGATGTAATTGCCTATTCTGGGCTCTCAGTCAATAAATTGAATTTCAATAAAAAGCTTTCTATTTTTGTTTTATTGCTTTGTTTGCAAAAACGTCCTAATTGTTGATAAAACATTGCATTTGAAAACATGGCAGCCTTGCAATAACATGCGCAGAAAAAATATTTGAAATTACTTCGAATGTTGAATACTCCCGGATGGTGGATTCTAGCCACGCAATATTCGGGGCATGTGGGCATATTCTTTTGTTGCAGGTAGCAGGTGCAGATGATTTTAAGCACAAGACCAGCAATAAATCACCCCACGCAAAAAACTGGGGCAATTATGGGTAAGGAGATCGGCGTTCATCGTTCGGTCGACGATTGTTCATAACGGGTCGATATCAGTGAATTAAGTTCAACTGGGTACCGTTGCATCTTATTAAGTCGATTCTCTTATTCAGTCCTTCCAACAGCTACAAGCTTTTCTATGTCGATAACGGTCACAGGTTCCCCAAAAGAGTGGTCTCGTCGATACCGAAACTGATGGTCATTATCCCCAGCGAAGTCACAAGAGTTTGAAGAGGCTAGATCTTCTGTAAAATCCTCTTATGACATCCTCTGCGGGGACGAATTGTTGTGTTGTCCAAGCATGGGGCATGATTGTTCCCCAGCATGAAGTGTTGGTCACCCCAGTAGAGTTTGAGGACAGTTGGTCTTCTGTAAAATCCTCTCGAAAGGCATTCCCCAACATGAGACGTTTTAAAGCAGTTTTCTCCAACAGAGTTTGTTATAAACCCGTCATCCCTAACGGAATTGTCTAAAGGGAAGCTCGCCTAACATGGGGCATTGTAGTACTTATCCTAAGCTCGACAGTCACATTCTTCAGCAGACTACTGTGGATTTGCTTTGGGTTTCCCCAACAGATCTCTAAGGACTCTTTATAGCAAGTTGCAGTGGAATGTTCTAACCAGGATTTGCATATCCCTGGCAGAGTAGCCCTGATACCCAGCAAGATCGTATCTCTGGTCATGGTATCCCCACAGAGGTCAGCATCGAATCTTGTCAGCAACTTCCAGCTGAGTTGTTATTCTCTCCGCAGAGGTTTATCAGATCGACAGAATCTATTCCTCAACAAGGATGGTACAGCCTTTCCCCAGCCGGGTCAGAAGGTTGATAATCCCTATAAAGGAGCTTGGGTCGAATAAATCCCCAAGCAGAGTTTTAATGGCTCATTTCCCCAGCAGGACGTCATTTAAAAATTCTCATCCCCAGCGGAATCGCTGTGACCAGAATTCGTTCCCCCAAACAGATGGAATAATTCCTGGCAGAGTCGTCATTCCCTCATATCTTAAAGTCCAATTTATTTTTGGCAAGCTTGACAATTCGAAGCAGACGGATTGTTCATCCATTCGCCAGCAGAGATATTATCCTTTTAGGAGTCTCCGAGATTAAATCATTGATTGTGGTTCCTCAGCAGAGTCGGCAGAGATGTCTGGCGCAGAGGCAGAGAGTAATTCGATTTTAAGATTCTAAAAGTCCAACAGTGGATTGGCGAAAGGTCCATCTAAGGGTGGCATATTCTAAAAGTCCAACAGTGGATTGGCAAAAGTCCGTCTTCGGGTGGCAAAAGTCCAACAGTGGATTGGCAAAAGTCCGTCTTCGGGTGGCAAAAGTCCAACAGTGGATTGGCAAAAGTCCGTCTTCGGGTGGCAAAAGTCCAACAGTGGATTGGCAAAAGTCCGTCTTCGGGTGGCAGAAGTCCAACAGTGGATTGGCAAAAGTCCGTCTTCGGGTGGCAAAAGTCCAACAGTGGATTGGCAAAAGTCCATCTTCGGGTGGCAAAGCAGCTAAAAGTCCAACAGTGGATTGGCAAAAGTCCGTCTTCGGGTGGCAAAAGTCCAACAGTGGATTGGCGAAAAGTCCGTCTTCGGGTGGCAAAAGTCCAACAGTGGATTGGCAAAAGTCCATCTAAGGGTGGCATATTCTAAAAGTCCAACAGTGGATTGGCAAAAGTCCAACAGTGGATTGGCAAAAGTCCGTCTTCGGGTGGCAAAAGTCCAACAGTGGATTGGCAAAAGTCCGTCTTCGGGTGGCAAAAGTCCAACAGTGGATTGGCGAAAGGTCCATCTAAGGGTGGCATATTCTAAAAGTCCAACAGTGGATTGGCAAAAGTCCGTCTTCGGGTGGCAGAAGTCCAACAGTGGATTGGCAAAAGTCCGTCTTCGGGTGGCAAAAGTCCAACAGTGGATTGGCAAAAGTCCATCTTCGGGTGGCAAAGCAGCTAAAAGTCCAACAGTGGATTGGCAAAAGTCCGTCTTCGGGTGGCAAAAGTCCAACAGTGGATTGGCGAAAAGTCCGTCTTCGGGTGGCAAAAGTCCAACAGTGGATTGGCAAAAGTCCATCTAAGGGTGGCATATTCTAAAAGTCCAACAGTGGATTGGCAAAAGTCCAACAGTGGATTGGCAAAAGTCCGTCTTCGGGTGGCAAAAGTCCAACAGTGGATTGGCAAAAGTCCGTCTTCGGGTGGCACGAAGCTGCAAAGTCCACTAGTAGTGTGGCAGGCCAGTAGTCGTCTGGAATTGCATAAAAGACATTATTAAAGTCCACCAGTAGTGTGGCAAGCCAGTAGTCTTCTGGCGTCGTTCAAAAAGACATTTCCAAAGTCCACCAGTAGCGTGGCAGGCCAGTAGTCGTCTGGAGTTGCATAAAAGACATTATTAAAGTCCACCAGCAGCGTGGCAAGCCAGTAGTCGTCTGGTGTCATTCAAAAGACAATTTTCTCCGACAATGTGTCATTGAAGATTCAATCCAGCAATGTCGGGGAGTTTCTTCTTCATCACCCAGAGCAAATTTTTGGTTATTTTTGGTATTCAATCACTATATACCTTGAAAGTCCGAAAGCAATTGCTTTCAGGCATTCAGGTCTACAGCGCTTGAATAGGGGCAGCTGTAATACCCCAAAATTTGCTCTCCCCTTTTGTCATCATAGCATGGCATTATCATTTATCATATCATATCCACCTCATTAACATTACATTGCATTTAACATAGAAAAATGAAGCATGGCATCCTCCTTACCATCAGGGCATGTGATCAGGTGGAAGGTGGACAATCAAGGAATCATTCAAAGCACAAAAAGGTCAATCAAGTTGGCTCTAGGCAAGCCAAGAGGTCTCTCATGGCTCATACTATCTCAATTGATCTTCCAAAACCTCAAGGAAGTGAGATTCAATGGGAGATTGAAGCACTACATCTTTCACTATGCAAGAGGTTCAAAAATTGAAGGAAAACCCTCAAAAGAGATAGCTCATTGATTCAAAATCATTCTCAAGTGGCATTTCTCATCATCCTTTAAGAGGATACACAACATACTCTGAGGAATTGGGATTTGGAAGATGTGCAATTTCCTCCTAACCAGAGAGGGTCAAGATTAGGGTTTCCAATTAAATCAGGGTATTTCTGTTTTTTTGAACAAAACTTGATGTCATGGTATTCCATATGTCCCTAAGTGTATGTATGTGGAAAATTGCATCTCAATTGGTTTTAGAAGTGGTTCAATTGGAAGAAAGATAAAAAATCAGGGAATTTGGGGCCAAGTCAAATAATCAGGGGAAAAAGTCAACTCTTGACTTTTTGAGCCCAAAATCATGAAATTCATGTTACATATGTCCAATGTACAAAATTTGATCAATAAACTCCAAAGGAATCATGAAAAAATCAAGATGTGGAAAGTTGCCATTTTTGGATGAAGTAGGGTTGCTAAAAATAGCAAGTTTTGGCCATTTTGCATCAGAGTTTGAACCAAGGCCATTTAGATTTGGAGCACCAAATGAAAAATCCACTCTGCCTCAATGAAAGATCTTTTTTTAAGCTTCAAATCCATGTGTAGAACATCTCCATTGGATAAAAATTGAGTGAGATATGATGGATCAAAGTTGGAGGGAAGTAGGCCCAAAACCATGTCATGACCAAGTTTGGCCAGGTCTGCGCGCAGTCATTTTCTCAAACAGTTGGTGGACAAGATGTATGGATCAATTACTCATAGTTAGAGGCTTCAACTGAAAAATCTTGCAACATCAAAGTTGCTCCCCTATGTGAGATCTTCAAGATTGATGTTCATGATTTTTTC
Source organism: Lathyrus tuberosus (assembly GCA_022829125.1). NCBI lineage: Eukaryota > Viridiplantae > Streptophyta > Magnoliopsida > Fabales > Fabaceae > Lathyrus > Lathyrus tuberosus. The sequence continues at coordinate 6,652,784 of JALAZF010000111.1, read as the reverse complement.
ATATGATCAAAGGATAAGGAATTATGATAGCTCAAAGATTGGTCAATACAACTGAAAATCCATGCCATGCACACCTTGCCAGCCAACCTCATTTCCTCGCCCATGACCAGTTTCCAAACCTTATTGTTCTAAGTCATTTTCAACCTCTCCCAAGCATCATTTCCATTCAATTTTCATACCAAAGTAGTTCTACTACAATCCCTCTTGCCAATGACTCCAAGAACTCATCAAATCATCCACAATGCAAAGAGAAAATCACCATTAAACACCCATGTCTGCAAACTGTTATAAAAAACCAGAAAAAAAAACCAATGTTGTTGATGTTGTTGGTACAAGCTTGCACGTGCTTTATTCATACCAGCTATCCATTGCCTTTTTAAACCAAACACATTGCATACACACCATAGCACGTGCTATGCATGAAAGTAGAAATGACAAGCTTGCTGAACAAGTTTTGTGTTACACAGCCTTGCCATTCCATTTCTCTTGTCACCATCACCATAGCTTACCATGAACTATCATCACCTTATCATTGCTCTCCCTAACTAACTTGACTCAGTTAGTTAGGGATGACTCACCTAAACCACCATGACTCAGTTGATTCACCCAGTTAACCATGGTTAAGCTCAACATATAAAACAAATCTTCCCTTCACGAATTGGAGGTAGCTTCATTTTTCTGATATTCGATTGAGAAACTCTTTCCATTCTCTCAATTCCTCCACATTTCAACTGATTTTCGAGCTCCACTTCATCTCCCTCATCTTCTTCTCAGAATCTCTCTGATTCTCTCTCCCATTTTCATCACATTGCAACTGTTTTGAATCTTGGATTTCAGCTCTCCTTCACTGAAGTATCATCCACTCTTGTATCTAAGCCTTTATTTGGCCACATTGGAGCTCAAGAACTCAAGGCAACATCTCTGGTTTTCTTTCGAACAAAGAATCTTCAAGTTTCAGGTTTGGAATTTCTTAACTCTTCTGGTGTGATTCATTGATTTTTAAGCTTGTTTCATGTTGATTATGGCTTATTAGAAGCAATGAAACATTTCTGGCTAGTTGATAGACCTCTCAGAGGTGTAGATCTAAACTTAGGGCAAAATGTTTGTGATCATTTCTTGCTGTGTGTGCATTGTTTGGTGATTTCAGTGCTAAATTCTTGATGTACGTAAGTTTAGCTTTCATTTGGTATGTGGATTGTGAATTTCTGGAAGAATTAAAGTTGCAGACGGTGATGGTTGACCGGAGAAGGCGACCGGAGGTCCTTCTCCGGCCGGTGGTCTTCATGTTAGGGTTTTATGACCAGTTTGAATGTGATCCGTTGGATGAGTGTGATCTAATGGCTACCATGCTGCCAACACATAAAAAAAAGCGTGCAAGTCACATGCCAATTTTCTGAACTCATTTAAACGTTTTGTGGCGTGATACACGATAGGGATTGTGGTCACTCACGCACATGCATTGATTTCAATTACTTTGACTATGGTTTGACTGTGACTTGATCCAATGGCCATGAGGGAGTCAATTTTGTTGACTGAGAGTCCATGCTTGTTAGTATGTTCTGCGTGCTTAATGGACCTAACCAGATTGCTATTCACACCTCCTCTTTTTTAAAGCCCAATGAATTTGCACTGTCCAATTGCTATGTTCATACCCCCCTGCATTTTGCATTTATTTTTCATTTTTTTTTTCTACACGTTTGATTTTTAATTTTTAAAAATACCAAATTGCATTATTAAATTCCACAAAAATTCATGTGTACTCTTAAAACATTTAGGAAATTTTCCATGATTTTATTTCTTGATTTTATGACCTTTTTACCCCTGGTCCATAATTTTCTTTGAATTTCCATTTAGATGCATTCTAAGCATGATACATGAATTTGTTTAATTTTGTTCTTGCTCATTACCAACTATTTTGACATGATTCTTTTTGCATTGATTCACTAATACATTGAAGCATGTTATATGATTTTTGTTTGATTTTTTAGGTCACTTTATTACATGTCTTGATGCCTATATTTGTACCACTTTGCATGATGTTTCAATTTGACCTAATTGCTTTGTTTGAAGTCATTTTGCTTTGAATTTTGATATGCTATTTTGATATGTGATTTATCTCTGATTAGTGAACTCCAATACCATGTTTTCATAATTTTCATGAGGACATTTGATTTTTGCTTGATGCATTTCATTTAAGGCATTATGACATGTTATATCATTGTAATCTTTAGTGCATGTTTGCATGAATTCTTTTGTGCACATTTGTATGAGCATTTGCATATGTTATGAGTCATTCATATGATATTATAGGTCTTTGATACACATTATAGGTCATCTTTACATGTTCATTTCAATTTGAACTTTGTGCATCATTAACATGTATTGTTTGCCCTTTCCTTTTGAACTTTCATTTCAATTCTTCTTATATTACTTCTTGAATGTCTTGAAGTTATCTCATAAATACTTTTGAGATGTTCATAAACCATTTTCCATTTAGTTTCAATTCTGGTTGTTGATTTACATGTTCCATTTATGCATGTCCTCTTCATTTCTTTCCATCTTTCATCTACCCTTTCTTCTTGTAACATGTTTAAAAGCTAATGGATGATGTTTGTTGCCTATTCACTTGCACTTGTATGATGATATTCATTTGTTGACCATATGATGCCCATTCTGGTTGTGGTTCTAGGATTTGTTTTCTCATTTAATTCTTTGGAGTTTTATGATGCATTACATGTTCTTTTACTTCTTATACTTCTTATACATGTTTACTAACCATGTAGGGGCTTTGGTAAGTTTCAATTGAGTGTGGATAAGGAATCCACATTCAACTTCTATCCTTTCTCTTTTACAATTCCATTTTGTGTTTTGTTAAGCACTTATGTGCTTTCTTTTAATAACTCATCACTTTCCCTTTGTGAATTACAATTCATCTTCTACTTTAGAAGTGAATTGTTTAATTCTTTCCTTCTTTAGACTTTAGGTTGAAACCTCACAAACCTTTAGGATCACTCCCTTTAATCTTCAATTAGGATTGAGTCTTAGTCCATATAGGTTTTACCTTTTCTCCTCTCTTGAGTCTCTTTTCTCATCTCAAAGAAAATTCAAAACATATAATAAAGGTAGGCATTTATTGCATTTAGGCCTTTCATATAAAGAAAAGATTATAAGGGGTCTTCTCTTGTAATCTTAGAATGTGTAGCATATGGCCCATCTTAGGTCAATGTGTTACATATTTGATCTTGTATGAGGGACTTAAATGCAATACTTGTTGAAGGTGCAAATAATAAAAAACACTTCTTCATTTCATAATCAACAAAAACACTTAATAAACACAAGTATGCTAGTGTGTTTGAACCTTAATAATTGGAACTAAGTGTGAGGGTCTTCTTCACACTTAGTGTATTTTCTTACTCATTCCATCTTGGAATGTGAGAATGTACACATTCCAATGACTAAGATCCAGATACACTATCATATGCAAACAAATCCAAAACACTTCCTTCTAAAAGACAAAAACAAACAATAACGTCTTTCCTTCGGGAATTCTTTTCTCACCTCATTCACTCTTAGCGTACGAACGCGCTTCTACTCGTTCTCTTGCAAGATGGTAACGCACTCGGACCAGCGAGCCTGCAACACCTGAGCTAGGACGTAAGCCGTTCTCTAAAAAACACAGACAATCCATCCCTAGTGAGGGGAACTACGTCGCTCTGATTCTCATGTTCCCGATGAGATACGTAGGCAGTGGGGTAGGGCCCATGCGAGCACTTCTTTTATTTTCCCTACATTTGTTTCTCTTTCTCTTTCCGTTCCTTTTCTAGTTCCTCTTCCAGTATTCTTTTCTATCACCCTTTGATCGAAACAAGCAAGCGTGGATCCCATCGGGTACGATGGACGCGAGGGGGTGCTAATACCTTCCTCTCGCGTAACCGACTCCCGAACCCATTTCTCTTGGTCGCAAGACCATGCTTTTCCTTTCTCTTCAGGTTTACGCGGTGTTTCCTTTCCCTCTCATGGGATAAATACACATTGCTGGCGACTCTGTTTCGGTGCCACTTTCGCGTTTGTACTAGGATGAAAATCCCGGGAGCGACAGTACCAGACTAAGATGTCATGATATCTGTCATAACAGCAGCACCTGTTGTACTAGACCAAGATGTCATGACATCTGTCATGACAGTAATACTGTCATGATAGTTGATGAAGATGCTTCAACATCTTACTCAACATCTTGCCAAGTATTATAACCATATCTGTACTGATGTCTGATCAACCATGTAGGGACATCTTTCCCAACATCTTGCTGTAAACTTGTTTTAGCCAAAATGTAGCCAATCAAAGACCTAATAATCTCCCCCTTTGGCAAATTTTGGCTAAAACAACCTTGGATAACACATCCAGCCCCCTTATGGAAACAACCAAGCTCCCCCTTATAGAAACAACCAAAGAACACTACTACTACTTACTTCTCCCCCTTTTTAGCCATAATATGCCAAACTAAGCAACTATGCATTTAAGGGCAATCAACCAAAAGCAAGCAAGTTAGTAGCAGTACTCCCCCTTTCATACACAATTAGTCTTCCCCCTCAAGGGAAAACCCCCACACATCAAAATACATGCAGCGGAACAACATAAGCAGCAACACAAGCAGCACAAGTATGATAAACTATCATGCTCCCCCTAAGTAGTTGCATACAACAAGCAACCACAGATACTACTCACCCTGCATTTAGAACCAGTGCTCCTTTATAAGTAGAGCACCTAAAATGAATGGAAAACATAAAACGCATCTTTATGTCTTCAAGAGCACACCCACTGTTCAACACACCTGCTGAACGCATTCACCTAATGCTTGACCCTCAAACAAACCATGTACCACACCAGTACATAAATCAGATAGAAGCTCTCCCCTATCTTTCTCAATAGATGCTTCTTCAGCAAGAAACACCCCAAAACCACTATATGATATCCCATGACAGCTTCGTGATCATATAGTGTGTGGATACCCAGAACACATCCGTGTACCACAACCAACAAAGTCTTGGATTGAGATCAAAGCTACATTGATCCCTCTCGTCCAGAAACTATCTATACACCACACGAACTCCTCTTGAATTCCCATGTATGAATCTCCTTGTTCCCTGAGATATAAACCAATTGATCTAGAATGATCCACATTCCTCAAAGAGACGCACAGAACCCCTTATTTTGCTAGCTCACCCAGATATTCTTCGCACTTGAAGAACGTCAAACACATGCTCCAAAAATCTTCAGCCCCTTTGCTCCACAAGCACCAACTGATTTACTTCTAGCATGTCCCATTCACATCAGACTTCCAAGACAGTCATTTACCTATCATTCTCCCGTATGACAGGATAAATACCTCTTAGACAAGATGTGAGTGTCAAGTTCTACACTCAGAACTTAGTATCCTACTCCAAGGACAACCAACCCAAAAATGTTCTAACATCAGTTAGGACATCTTTCACACATCACAGACACCACACGCCATGGTTCTTGATATGCTCCACCCCTAGACTTACTATCAGCATAGTAATCCACACTGAAAATCTTCACACAACACTGCGCCACCAGCTTGAACAAAGAATACTTCAGAAACCCAGTGAGAAATAAACTCTCATCCACCAAAAGAAGGTATGCTTCCATTCTCAACCCAGAACTTCTGCCACAAGCTCCCAGAGAACCAGAACCTCCTTACAATTTCAACTAACTACTCTTCTGTACAAGAGAAATCAGTTTCAAGCATCCTGCTTGAATGCACACAATGAAACCAACCAACTGCCACTTTTTGATTGATCTCAATCTTCTTCAGAACTCCCACAAGATACACTGATCCACTAATGAAATCAGACCTTCAAGTCACATGAACTATTTGCCCCATACCAAGACATCTTGGATCCACCAAGCCTCTTAGTCATGTAACATCTTCCCATCCACAGCTCCCGTAAATTGCATGAGATAGACCTTTTTGAAGCATCCATAACTTCCATTCTCCTGTAGATCACCTTATCTTAAGCTGATGTGCCACATCACCAGCTGAGACCTCTGATGTTGAGCTAGATGTCAGAACATTTTGAAATGACATCCAACTATTGGATTCAGCTCCTCCTTCTGCCACTTAGAAGAACCTCCTCCCTTTGCAGAACAAGAGTTCCATGCTCTCATAGACTTGATTTAACAACCAAGTTTGAGTAGACAACCTTCGTCCTGCTTTAAAACTCCAAAGACTTCACACCTACCACGTCTGAATCTTCAAAAATTAAGTAGTCCAAGACTACTCCATAGCCATACCAAAGAATGCCACTTTCCTCAGTAGAGCAGACTATAGAAAGTCAGAGATAACTGCCACTTAACTTTGACCTTCAACAAAAATAGCAAGATCCATGCTCCAAAGCACCTAGATCAAAAATAAACTGATCCAAGCTGTAACCATCAAGATTATTATGTCTTCATCTTCATCTTCAACAGCATCAAAGTCCAGACTAGTTTCTTGCCAGGAAACTCTCCAGAGAACACATGCTTCTGTCACACCCGACTGAAGCCACTTCTTAGTTCACCACCTAAGACTAAAACCAATGTTAAAGCGTATGCAATACCCCTCCCATAATTCTGCACAAACTTTGATGATGAGATGTTCCAACATCTTGTTGAACATCAGCAATCTTGACTTTCAAGGATAATCAATTAAATACTTGTGGATTCCACAAATAGAAATTGATCTTAAATCCTTGTCCAATAACCCTTCTTCACTGCTGTAGCTGAGCTCCACCAGATCATGTCATGAACAGTTATCAAGTATTCAATCTTTTGCAAGTATCTTCTTTGACAAACAGTGTTGAGATACCAAGGCTGCCACCCTTGACTCAAGTAACTAAGACTTACTCTGAACAAATCTTATTTACCTCAACATTTTTTAATGCTCCAATCAGATTAGATCCACTCTTAGGGTCAAGAGAGATGAATCCTTCCTTACTGTTTTTGGATGGTGAAAATAAATCACCTCCACTTTCTTCAGATTATGTTTCAAAGAAACACCTTCTAGTCAGAAGAATAACTAGAAGACTCCAGATGTATGACTCAAACGCCTTTATGAGTGGACTTGAGATAATTCTCAAGTATCTTTGACAATCTAGCCGATCAATAATTTATCAAACTCCCAGAGTAAGAACTTGATAAACTTAAACTCAACTCCTCTCCTCTTCAACTGACTTCAACTGCACCAAGAAACCAAGCTTCCAAGTACCAAGTCACCATACCAAATATCTACCAACAACTCCATTCATTCCATCGCTCCTGACTTTGGAATAAAAGAATGCAGATACCTTCACAATATAGAGGCCGACGATTGAGATCTTCCACCAACTGTCTTCAGTAACAACTCCAGAATCCCGTAAATCTAGAGCTCTTCCATCAGAAACACATGCAGCGGAATCACCAAGGAACAAATCCTGCTTGCCCTAATAAGATGTCACAACATCTTATAAGACACACTAACAAGAGAACTAGCCACTTCTCCTGTAGTTGTTGTAGAATCTCCTCAGCAACATGAACAACCTCCGGGTTGCTCCCTTCGATCCAGAACATCCATCTCATCCATTAATACCCTTGAGTATGTCTGAGTTGATTGATCTGATCTTCAAAACTTCTCCTTGTTTAAACGCCAGAAAGTATCTCCCAAAGATCTCATCCAGAATCGGACATGATGCCTGCTCTGATACCAATTGAAATTCTGGCCTATGCAGACAGCAGATGTCTTAACACATGTCAAGACATTGTGCTACATAATCATTTAAACACAGAGGCGCAACAGTAGACTGATACCTTGAATGTTAGAACTGCAGAATCACATATGTTACGACATCTGATCCAACATGTTAATCAAGACTGAACTGAAAAAGCATAATGATAAACAACACACAGAAATTGTTAACCCAGTTCGGTGCAACTCACTTACATCTGGGGGATACCAATCCAGGAAGAAGTAATCACTATCAGTAGTATAGTTTTGTGCAAACAACCTCAGGTTTGCAGAAAGCACCCATGCTAACCTATCAATACCCAATGAATACTTTATCATTAGAAGTCACATCTAAATGATAAGAGAACCCCCTCTCACTTCCTAAATCACAACCCGTGATTATCTAACAGTTACTACACCATAACTATATCTACCCTATTGAAAGACACCCCTTCCAATACAAAGTTCATTCAAGCATCCTTGGCTAACAACAATACTCGGTTTTGCTTAAAAGCTTCAACCAAGAACAATACTCAACTCTTGCTTCAAAGCTTCGGGTGAGACCAATTTACAACAACCTATGTCGACTACATAGTATCAAAGGATACATGGGTGACTTACAAACAACACAAGAGACTCTCAAAACCCTAAACCCTTATGTTGCACCGACGGCTAGTTGTTGTGTGTACTTTCAATTTTAGGTATAGCAAGTCCTTATTTATAGACTCTTGCAGTATGGGCTTAGACTCTTCAATCAGGTCCAATCTTCACGTTTTAATTCAGCTGCAAGATCTTCTCCACAAAAATAGGAACAAATCTCCAAATAGTTTGTTAAAAAGTCTTCAAGATCCTTTTTATGAAATCCAATTAAATCTGCACTTTGTTCCTAATAAATATCCTTGACCTGCGTATAATGATGAGACATATCCAAAATATTCTCATCAAAACAATATAAATCTGTCAAGAGATATACAACAGCAATACCTGCTGTACCAGACAAAGATGTCGTGACATCTCCTTCGACATCTTGATTAAAAGTCACATGACAGCAAAACAGCAACACCTGATGTACCAGACAAAGATGTCATGACATCTGTCATAACAGCAACACCTGCTGTCCAGACCAAGATGTGATGACATCTGTCATGACAGTAATACTGTCATGACAGTTGATGAAGATGATTCAACATCTTACTCAACATCTTGCCAAGTATTATAACCATATCTGTACTGATGTCTGATCAACCATGCCAGGACATCTTTCCCAACATGTTGCTGTAAACTTATTTTAGCCAAAATGTAGCCAATCAAAGACCTAACACTTAGCATTTGTTAAAGAAAACATTTGTGTGCAGGGTTATTTTAAGATATCTTCCCCTTCCTTAACCAGTTTCATAGGATAAATATAGAAATCAGAAAGTAGCACCAAAACCCAATTCCTCATTTTTTGCTACACACACACACACACACACACACACACACACACACACACACACACACACACACACACACACACACACACACACACATATATATATATATATATATATATATATATATATATATATATATATATTTCATTTGTTGTCATATTACTTGATACCCGTGTTTAAATTACTGTTATCTAGGAATGCGATTAATATGCATGTGGTGAGTTCGAGAGAACATTAAGATAAGCGGTGGCGTATTCGGGGAGGTTTATAGGGAGTGAATCCCGACCAAGCTGACTTGTGAGTCCACCGAATCAGTGGAGATGCCCGCGTGGAATTACCAATATTGAGCGAGCATGTCGTGAAAGCATTGTTTTTTCCCATTGGGTTACCCTTGAAGTTGAGGATTAGTAGACACTTAACCATTAAAACATTAGGTAGCGCGGTGACTATCGGGAATAGTTGATACGCGATACTACACTCAAAGGAGATTCATCTTAGGATATTACAGCTCTCTTGAGTCAATCGACTTGCTGTTAATATCCCTAAGAGGGGTCAATGATTTTGGGAACCTCTGTTAGAACCCGTTCTACAGGTACAAAAATTGACCTATTAGTACACACCTTTGGGGATAGGTAGATCCATGGCTCTGTGCTCTTGACGATGAACCCCTAAACCCATGTTTTCAAATGTTTTTGTTTGCTGAATTCATGCATCCATGCATTCATTAAAAAACCTTTTTTAAACAAGAAAAAAAATCTTTTTCTAAAAGAACTGAAGCAATAATTGCAAATATCAGAGGCTGCTCTATGGACTTTGGTAGAAGAAAAACGCACAAGTACACCTTCAAGGTTCCAAAACTAGAAGACCTAAGGAAATTGGGAAGGATGATTACTAATACCGAGGCTTTCAGAGCTAAGCACGGAGGACTTTTGTCTCTTTTGAAAGTCAACATGGTTGAAGGGATCCTGTCTACACTAGTTCAGTTCTACGATCCGGTTTACCACTGCTTCACTTTCCTGGATTACAAGCTCACACCAACACTGGAAGAGTATTCTCACCTGATTAATTTACCTATCACTGATCAATATCCATTTTCCGGACTAGAAGAAATTCCAAAAGATCAAGCCATTGCAAGAGCAATCTCTTTGGACAAAACAGAAATCAGGACTCACATGACAACCAAGTGAGGAATCCAGGGTTTACCGGCCAAATTCCTGATGGAGAAAGCTCTATACCTTGCCAGTATAGGAAATGTAACCGCTTTCGAAGATGTCTTTGTTCTACTCATATATGGGTTATTCCTCTTTCCCAACATTGACAACTTCGTTGACACCAATGTTGTTAAGATATTCTTAATTGGGAACCCGGACCCAACCTTGCTCGCGGATGCTTATCATTCTGTATACTTAAGGAATTTGTATAATGGAGGGATGATCACATGTTGTGTACCATTGCTCTACAAATGGTTTATTTCTCACTTGCCCAAGTCTGTTGCTTTTTGGGATCACAAGAGTAGTCTGCGATGGTCGCAGAAGATTATGCCTCTTACCAATTTTGACATAGATTGGTACAATCGGATCTATAACGGAGTAAAAATCATCGACAAATGTGGAAATTTACCTAATGTACCCCTCATTGGTACTAAAGGGGGATCAACTATCATCCAATTTTAGCTCGTCGTCAACTTGGATACCCGATGAAGAATATACCACATAACATTCATCTGGAAGGTCTTTTCTTCAAGGAAGGAGAAAATGACAGAGCACTAAAGAAAGAAATAGTGCATGCCTGGAAACATGTTCACAGGAAGGGAAGAGAGTCCCTGGGGAGGCCAAACTGCATCTCTGCAGAGCCTTATCTCCACTAGGTGCAAACTAGAGCCATGAAACTGAGGATATCTTACCCTCGTCAAGAAGTTTTTCCCTTAAAGGAATTTATCCTTTATTTCATGTCTGATGCGGAAAAACTCCAGATCGCTCTCAACAAGGTACAACGTGAGAAGAACTCTTGGAAGAACAAATATCAGATTCTTAATTTAGAATGTACCAAGATTCAGGAACTGCTCAAGGAAAAGGATGCTCTGATTGAGATATTAGAGAAGCATGCCATAGAAAGTCAGGAGAAACGAAGAAATTTGCTCGCTCCTTTCACTTGGCAGAGGATCAACAACCCGACAACGGCTGAAGGAGCCTGGTCAAAGAAAAGAAAAGTTCAAGAACCAGGATCTGAGCTCTCCTCAGAGAGAACTCAGGATCCATAGGCCTAATTTTCCTTCTCACACTTTGTAAAGTATTGTACTTTTCCCTGTAAAATAGTGTAAACTTTCGAGTTCAATAAAAGAGTCTCCCCCACTGTATGATATTTGCAATATAATTGTTAAAAGTTCTTTTGAAAACAAAAACTAAAAAAATATATATCATTCTTTGCATATCATTCATCATTCTCACATAACACATCTATGTCTTTGAGTCTCACATATGTGTCACACTCTAGAGTCAAATTGTCTCATTCGTATAATACTCGGGCCAATCGAAAAAAGAAAATGGATGATCTCGAGGAAGAGAACAGAGAGCTGAAAGAAGAAATCAACACTCTAAAGGAGAGTTTAGAGAAACTCCACAACAACATGGAATCCCTGGCAACAGCCCAGGAACAACAACATCAAAGGATTGTGATCTCAAAGATTACATCCACACCAGCATTTGAAACACGTGGCAGTCATCCTCAGTACAAAATGCCTAAAGGTTTTCCCTGGGGCATGCCTCTCAACTTTATACCTGAAGGATACATCCCACCAGTCACTGAAGACCCAAAAGTCGTAGCAGGAACAGCCAGACCTGAAGATTACAAACTTCAGGTAAGTGAAGATGCAAGGGTTACAATAGAAACTCCTGAAAGTTACAAACTTCAGGTCACTGAAGCACCAAGAGTTACCGCCGTAATAACTATACCACAACCTGTGGTTAACGCTATCCCGGAAGAACAGATTCCGCAGGATGTTTCTGGCAGAAACGAAGACGTATATGAAAGGATAAATGAATTCCGGGAATAATTCTTGGAAATGCAGAAGGAACTGCATGCCATTCGCGGTCAAGACTTATTTGGTAAAGATGTCGCCGACCTCTGTTTCGTCCCTAATGTAAAGATACCGCACAAATTCAAGGTGCCCGACTTTGAAAAATATAAAGGAAATTCTTGCCCTCAAAGTCATTTGGTAATGTACGCTCGAAAAATGTCTACCCAGACATAAAATCAACAACTACTAATCCATTATTTCCAAGACAGTTTAACCAGTGTCGCACTTAAATGGTACATGGGTTTAAATCGCACCAAGATTAGTACTTTTAGAGATCTCGGCGCAGACTTCGTTCAGCAGTATAAATACAACTTGGTCATGGCACCAGATAGGGACCAGCTCAGAGCAATGTCACAAAAGGATAAAGAAACCTTCAAGGAATATGCTCAGAGATGGCGTGAAATCACCGCCCAGATCTGTCCTCCTCTCGAGGAAAAGGAAATGACAAAGATCTTCTTGAAAACCCTGAGCTCATTTTATTATGACCGAATGGTCGCCAGTGCACCCAGTGACTTCACTGAAATGGTGAACTTGGGAGTACGCCTTGAAGAAGCAGTCCGAGAAGGAGGATTGGTCAAAGATGCAGAGCCATATTGCAGTACTAAAAGATATGGTAGTTCTTTCCAAAAGAAGAAAGAGCAAGATATCAATAATATATCTTTGGGAAAGCAAAGGCGAAGGTATCAACAACAGTATCAGCAAAGGCCGCAACAGCCTCTTCAGCTGGCTCGCCCGCAGTACAATAATAATAATTGTACTACACAACCATCAGGGTTCGACCCTATACCGATGTTGTACGCATAATTATTTCCACTTCTACTGGCCAAGGCACGTTCAAACCAGGACTCCTCTTACAGTACCAGAAAATCCACCTTTTTGGTTCAAAGCAGATCAAACTTGCCCTTACCATCAAGGAGGATCGGGACATAACATTAAGAATTGCCTCAGCTTCAAGTTTGATGTACAGAAGCTCGTCAGGAACGGGGTTTTATCCTTTAAGGAATACTAATCTGAATGTTTAGACGAACCCATTACCGCAACATGTGAAGACTACAATCAATTTGATAGAAGAAGAACCTGGAAGCAATTATCAAATTCACAATGTACGCTTATTGGGAACCAACCTGGTAAAAATGCATTGCAGACAGAGCAGATACAGCCATGTGCCATCTCACAAGTATCATCAGTGTGATATCTGTTCCAAGGATAATCAATGATGTGTCATAGTACAGGCAGCTCTTCAAGAGCAAATGGATTTAGGCTGGATTCAGGATCACATGATTCGTGAAGTAAATATGGCCCATGCACATCCCAACATTGTTCAGAACCATGACATTCGTGCAATGAACGTCAATCTAGTGTTAATGCATTCAAGACAAAGTAAGTATTACAATTTTCCGCGGCACGACTATAACGCTTGCTCGATTTGCTCAAAAGACAATCAAGGATGCTCTTTTGAACAAGAGGCCCTCCAACGTCAAATGGATCTTGGATAGATCCAAGACTACCATGAAAGGAACGATCATCAAGTTAACATGGTTCAAATCTTTAACATCCGCCTAATAAATACCAGTATAGTGGAATTGCATGCCAAGCAGATCAGACTTGGTTTCCTGGCCTCGTACGATTATCAAGACTGTAAAGAATGCTACAAAAACGACCAAGGGTGTGCGCTTGTACAAAGGACTCTTCAACATCTGTTGGACCACTAGTGGCTTCCGATCTACCTGGATGAAGAAACGCAACAAGTTAGCATGAGTGATGGGAATCCTGTTAGACACCAAAGTTGTGACATCCGCTTACTGGAAACAGATCTGGTAAGGATGCACTACATACAAAGTGGGTACGGTCCGGTACCACCTCACAATTATGAACGCTGTGGATATGCTCAGAAAATAACCAGGGATGCTATCTCGTACGAGCAGCCCTCCAGCATCAGTTAGACAGAAAGGAAATTCAACCGCGCTTGAATTCTCAATCAATCAACATGATACAAGGTTGCCTCCCTGTTCAAAACAAGAACCAAAGACTATTGAACAGAAGTACTATCATAGTCTCCAATCAAGGAAAGAACAGGGATGTTTGCGCCATAATTCCTCTGCTCAATGAGTCAAAAGTCCCTCTTGACAGTAGGAAAACTCTTAACCTAGAACCAATTGAGATCACCTACGACGGGCAAAAGGTCCGAAAAGCCCATATGGTTGTCTACTTGCCAGGACCAATACCATATAAGTCAGAAAAGGCTATCCCTTACAAGTACAGTGCAACAACCATAGAAAATGGGAAAGAAACTCCATTACCATCTGTTTTGAACATTGCCGAAATCAGTAGAGTTACCCGGAGCGGTCGGATCTTCAACAGAGGAGTTGGAGAACCCACCAAAGAAAAGGAACCTCAAGCAGAAGTTCCTAATCAACAAATTGGTCAGCCCATCAATACAGAACCTGTAAAGAACAACGATGAAATGCTGAAGCTTATTCAGAAAAGTGAGTACAACATTGTGGATCAATTATTGCAAACTCCATCTCGAATTTCTGTACTATCTCTCCTGCTTAGTTCGGAAGCTCACAGGGAAGCTCTACAGAAAGTCCTAGAACAGGCATTTGTAGAACAAGATGTGACAGTAAGGTAATTTGACAGCATTATCTCCAACATCACTTTCTACAACAACTTGGGATTCAGTGATGAAGAACTTCCAGAGGAAGGCAATAACCATAACATGGCACTTAATATCATAGTCAACTGCTAGGACGATGCTTTAGCCAACGTACTGGTAGACACAGGTTCATCCTTGAACGTCATGCCAAGGTCAACTTTGGTACGACTATCTTTTCAAGGCACTCCCATGAAAGGCAGTGAGATCATTGTCAAACCCTTTGACGGATCCCAAAAAATAGTTATCGGCGAAGTCAATCTTCCCATAATCATCGGCCCTCACACTTTCCAAGTCACTTTCCAGGTCATGGACATCCGAGCAGCATACAGTTGCTTATTAGGAAAACCTTGGATACACGAAGCAGGGGCAATCACTTCGACACTTCACCAGAAGCTGAAGTTTGTAAAGAATGACAAATTAGTCATGGTATGCGGAGAGCAAGCTTTAATCGTGAGCAACTTATTATCATTCTCCCGTGTAGAACCAGAAGAGGTTGTGGGAACTCAATTTCAAGCACTTTTGGTGAGCAATGAGAATCACCAAGAAAAAGGAACATCGATTTCCTCATACAAGGACACTGTCAAAGTAATTGGGAGCGGTGAAAGTTATCGTCCTATTCAAGATTTCTTTCACAGTAAAGGTTTCCCTCACCCGATATCTCAAGAAGTCCACACCATCGAAGAGAACAACTCTTCTGATACCGATGAAGAGTGGAAATCTTATCTCAACAATGAAGGTTACATATCTCAGGGAGAAATGTACATGCCATTCTGCTCTCCAAAGCAAAGTCCCAGATATATACCGAGATCAGACGTCAGAATGATCTACGAAGATTATGATCCTGAAGGATGTCGTGTTCCACCCAATTCATTAGAGGAAGACACTCTGATGAAAGATAACTTCGACTATAATTATTATGATCCCCTAGATAATTTTCATATCTGGAAGCCATACATGGAAGACTCGGGGAAAAAGAGTCAGTTGGATGACGCCTATCAGCTGAATAATCTTGAAAGGAATACACCTGCTCCCCCAGAGTCATGGAATCCTTACCCAGAACATTCCGAAAATAATTTGCACCATGATAATGAATTTACAAAGGTCGCAGGACAAGAATTCATAAACTACGCATTTCCTGAAGTCAACGTCATTGAGGAAGATAACTCATCTATTCCCACAGAAACCTGGGATACCTTGGGGCAGCCAAGCGGCAAGTACAACTTTCTAGTCAAACAAATTGCTCCCAAAAGCTCTCGCATCAGATACGAGGACATCCAGCCAACTGGATGGGGAGATCCTCTTGAGAGTGAAAACACTATGGAAAATGCAACAAAAGAGTCCTCTTATGATAACTCTGCATGGGAAGAAGACTTCAATGATACCACTCCACCAGAAATCAGTTTCATTTCTGAAGACAAACCAAGAAGGAAAGTATCGGACTTTGTGAACCACAAAGGAGTTCGTCGCCATTGGGTTGCGGTCGATGTCCCAAAAGTCGTTCATAAATCGAAGTAATTACCACATCTTTGTTTTGACCTTTCACCTTGCCCAGGTGAAATGGATGTTTTATAGGGCTTACTTTTCTGTAAATGTCCCTCTTCGCTTCGCCCAAAGCGACAGAGTTTTGTTTTATAGGGTTGTGTTTCAAGAATCGAAAAAATCATAAATAAATAATGTCATTCTGAATTCCTGCATTTATTGCTATTTTCACTTTTCGTTTTTCCAGAAAATGGTAATCCTAAAAAAAACAACCCAAAATTAAAACAAGCGTTTTCAGAAAATACACTACACACACTATTGCATTCTATCTGTCTCTGCTAAAAAGGAATCATCACGTCATGCAAATTACTTGTTTTAAACCCCATTGAAACATACGACCCAGTGCCTTCTCCCAACTTTGAGTTCCCGGTATTCGAAGCTGAAGAAGAAGAGGACAAAGAAATTCCAGAAGAGATCTCCCGACTACTCAGACAGGAGGAAAGGTCCATTGAGCCTTACAAAGAGCCATTGGAAATGGTCAATTTAGGTTCAGAAGAAGAAAGGAAAGAAGTTAAGATGGGAGCACTACTCAGTCCAACTGTCAAAGAAAGCTTGATAAAACTTCTCAAAAATTTTCTAGATGTGTTTGCTTGGTCCTATCAGGACATGCCAGGGTTGGATACCAGCATCGTGGAACATCACTTACCATTGAAATCAGAATGTCCTCTAGTAAAACAAAGAATAAGAAGGACTCATCCAGATATGGCCATCAAAATTAAGGAGGAAGTGCAGAAGCAGATCGATGCAGGTTTCCTTGCCACCTCAGAATATCCTCAATGGCTAGCCAACATAGTGCCAGTTCCAAAGAAGGACGGAAAAGTCATAATGTATGTAGACTACAGGGATTTAAACAAAGCAAGTCCAAAGGATGACTTCCCCCTACCACACATTGACATGCTGGTTGATAACACAACAAAATTCAAAGTCTTCTTCTTCATGGATGGATTCTCGAGCTATAATCAAATCAGAATGGCACCAGAAGATATGGAGAAAACTCCATTTATCACCCCATGGGACACCTTTTGTTACAAGGTAATGTCGTTCGGACTAAAGAACGCAGGGGCAACCTATCAAAGGGCCATGACAACTCTGTTTCACGACATGATACACAAAGAGATTGAAGTGTACGTCGATGACACGATCGCCAAATCTAAAATAGAAGAAGAGCATGTGGAACACCTATCAAAGTTATTCGAGCGTCTGAGAAAATACAAACTTCGCTTGAATCTCAACAAATGTACATTTGGTGTTCGCTCAGGAAAACACTTAAGGTTCATCGTCAGTCAAAAAGGAATTGAGGTTGATCCCGACAAAGTCAAGGCCATTCAAGAAATGCCTTCTCCAAAGACTGAAAAAAAGGTCAGAGGATTTTTGGGACGTCTGAATTACATCTCAAGATTCATATCCCTCATGACCGCGACATGCGTACCGATTTTCAAACTACTCAGAAAGAACCAAAGTTGTGCATGGACAGAAGATTACCAAAAGGCTTTCGACAGCATCAAAGAATATCTACTGAATCCAACGATTCTGTCTCCTCCAATGGAAGGAAGACCATTGATCATTTACTTAACAGTCCTGAAAGACTCCATGGGTTGTGTGCTTGGCCAACAAGACGACACAAAAAGAAAAGAATTGGCCATTTATTACTTAAGCAAGAAATTCACAGACTGTGAAACTCGATACACTATGCTTGAGATAACTTGTTGTGCTCTGGCTTGGGTAGCCAAACACCTTCTCCAGTAGATGATTTGTCACACTACTTGGTTAATCTATTAAATGGATCCGATCAAGTACGTCTTTGAAAAGCCTGCTCTCACGGGAAGGATTTCCCGTTGGCAGATGTTGTTATCAGAATACGACATCGAGTACTATGCTCAGAAAACCGTCAAAGGAAGTATTTTAGCCGATCATTTGGCTCATCAGCCGATTGACGATCAGGAATCAGTTAAATTTGACTTCCCAGACGAAGATGTCATGTACCTGAAAATGAAAGATTGCGATGAACCGCTACCCAACAAAGGGCCAGAACCAAGATCCCAATGGGGACTAATATTCGACGGAGCCGTTAATGCTCATGGAAACGAAATTGGGCCAATCATTGTTACACCTCAGGGTACCCATATTCCTTTCACTTCCAGATTGACGTTGAAATGCACAAACAATGAGGTCAAATATGAAGCTTGTATCATGGGTCTCGAAGAAGCTATCGACCTAAGGATAAAGAACTTGGATGTGTATGGAGACTCAGCCCTGGTTATAAATCAGATTAAAGGAGAGTGGAACACATATCAATAAGGATTGATTCCTTACAAAGACAACACGAGAAGGTTGTTACCATTCTTCAACAGAATCGAGTTTCATCATATCCCTCATGAAGAAAATCACATGGTTGATGCATTATCCACTCTATCCTCCATGATTAGTGTGAGTCGATGGAACGACGTACCCAAGATCGATATAATGCGCCTTGAAAGGCCCGCTTACATCTTCGCAATTGAAGCAGTCATAAATGACAAACCATGGTATCACGATATTAAATGCTTCCTTCAAAGACAGGAATACCCGCTTGGGGCATCGAGAAAAGATAGGAAGACTCTCAGAAGGCTAGCTCACAACTTCTTCCTAAACAATGATATAATCTACAAGAGAAATTTCGACATGGTTTTGCTCATATGCATAGATGGACAAGAAGTAAGCATGCTAATGAAAGAAATCCATGAAGGTTCCTTTGGCACTCATGCCAATGGACACACGATGGCAAGGAAAATTCTGAGAGCAGGATATTATTGGCACATAATGGAATCTTATTGCTATAAGTACATGAGAAGGTGTCACAAGTGTCAGATATACGCCAAAAAAATCCATGTACCACCAACGCATCTCAAAGTCCTTTCTTCTCCATGGCCTTTTTCTATATGGGGAATTAATATGATTGGCATGATCAAACCTAAAGCTTCAAACAAATGGGTCGAAGCAGTGTCATACACCAATGTGACCCGACAAGTGGTGGTCTAATTTATCAAGAACAATCTCATCTGTCGTTATGGTGTTCCGAGCCAGATCATTACCGATAATGGATCCAACTTGAACAACAAGATGATGAAAGAGTTGTGTGTTGAGTTCAAGATCGAACACCATAACTCATCTCCCTACCAACCTAAAATGAATGGAGCGGTAGAAGCGACTAATAAGAATATCAAGAAAATCATTCAGAAGATGGTTGTAACCTACAAAGATGGGCACGAGATGCTACCATTTGCTCTTCACGGTTATCGCACATCCGTACATACTTCAACAGGGGCAACCCCTTTCTCTCTAGTATATGGCATGGAGGCAGTGCTCCCCATAGAAGTAGAGATCCCATCAATAAGAGTATTGATGGAAGCCAAGCTAACAGAAGCTGAATGGTGTCAAAGCCGATACGATGAATTGAACCTAATCGAAGAAAAGAGAATGACGGCTTTATGCCTTGGTCAGTTATATCAACAAAGAATGAAGAAAGCGTTTGATTAAAAGGTCTGACCCCGTGTCTTCAGAGAAGGAGACCTCGTGCTCAAGAAGATACAATCATTTCTCACTGATTCCAGGGGCAAATGGACGCCGAATTACGATGGTCCTTATGTGGTTAAGAAAGCCTTCTCAGGCAGTGCCTTGAGACTCATAACTATAGATGGAGAAGAATTTACTTACCACACAAATATTGATATAGTAAAGAAATACTTCGCCTAAATAATATAAAAAAAAACAAAAAAAAAACGTCTCTTTGGATTGAAAACCCAAAAGGGCAGTCTAGGAAAAAACTAGAGACATAAACAATGGTCATCCCGATGGATTGAAAACCTGAAAGAGCAATCCAGGCAAAAGTTAGGGATTTATGGCAGGTAACTATATCCGACAAGATTGACTCCTTAGTAGTGACGTCATCCGTCAGGAAAACTTCAGTCAAGGTCACCTTCGACAAAAGCTCAGAATGTCCAGAATTCAAAGTTGGTGGAAGGATAGCGATCGTTATGTTTCAATGTAGCCCTTTTCCCTTTAAATTACCATTTTCTAAACTTTGTAATGCTCCATGGGATCACGCATTTGGCTGATTACCATTCTATCAATAAAACTTGAGCCCTAGTGCCTTTTGTTTGCAATTCTCATTTATTATGCTTTGCAAAATGACATGTTTATTTGATTAATATTCTTGAAAAAAAATGAATTTTTCTTTTGTTTTCAAAACGGTTTTCAAATTTTTTACTTCTGCTTTTAAAATAAAGATGGCAATTTCTTTTTGGTTAATAATCACAAAAAGGAATATCGATTACTTCTCCAGTAGTTGTCAAACTTCAAAAAGCAGAATCAAGGTACTCCTCTTAATCAGCACACCCTGAGTGAAGGATCAATTGCCTCAGATGGAATGTCCCATCTGTCATCCCCGATAGAGTTTTTACCTCTAAGAACCAATGATTGGTTTTTCACCCTAGTAAAATCTACCCTTTGAAAAGCAAGAACAGATTTCTATCCCTAGCAGGTTTGTACTTCTGAAAACTAGAACAGATGTAGGAATCCCTGTTCCCAAGCGAAAGTACAACTTTCAGAATCTCCAATGATACCCCCATCTCCCAGAGTGGCCGAGTATCCATTTGAACTCATCGTTAGTCTATATGTCGTGTCTGTTTTGTCAGTATAAACATACATACATACAACATGCATAATTAATTCATATTCATACAACATATTGCATTAATATTACTTTGGTCATATTCATCCCCAAGTGATAGGCGTCTGTCTCTCTGATAGAATTGTCAGTTTTCCTCTTTACAACAAATAGGACCAAAATCCCAGTTTGAGTTCTTTCCTTTTCAAGGAAACACCGTCTAAACAATCTCTCTCCAGTTTATTCCTGGATTGAAGTCTGGCCTCGACCACTCTGATAACTTAAACCTCTGAACAACCAAAAGTAGTTTGGTTGTTGTCATACCCCAAATTTTGACCACTAAGATTCCTATAATTGTGCAGATCCTCATCACAATATGGATGTATTTACATGCTTCATCAGTCTCCCCAAAGATGGGTGAGCATTCACTACAAATAAGAATTAGGGTTTCAAGCCCTCTCTGAGCACTTAGACAAAGGATCAATCAAGGAATGACATGATTTTCAACTTGTCTATCCTCTCAAACACCCATAAGGGATCAAGAGGACTCCCACATCAAGAATCAAGCTCAAAGTTGCAACATTCCAAGTGGATTAAGCCTCAAGATCGCCAGTGTGACCAAATTAGGGTTTTGGTCGACCAAGGCCTCCAGGTGGAAATTTTCCACTGGGTATGAGCCAATGCTTCAAAACATAACTCAAGATACTCCAAGGGACCTCATGGACCCAATCATCAAGTCACTCTAGCCTCAGGGGATGCATTCACCAAAAATCAGGAATTAGGGTTTCTTGACCTAATTCACCCCTAAGTTGACTTTTGGGACAAAACATGAGCCAAGACCTCAAGACATGATTTGAGGGTCTCTAATACACTACATTGATCCATTTGCAACAATGGATTAACCAAGGAAACTTGATTCACAAGTTTCATTTTCATCTGGACCACAATTAGGGTTTTGAGGGAAAAGTCAACTGTACCTTTGACTTTTGACCAAGACATGCTCCCAAACCTTGGGACATGATTTAATACACCCTATATCACCTATGGAGTCCATCCATTAGGTTTGATTTAGGCCAAGGACTTGATTTCACAAAGGATCGCACAATTTGGATTTCATCTGATAAAAAGTCAACTGTACAAAAAGTCAAAGTTTGACTTTTTGATTTTTTGGTCAACCAAGGTTCCTTAACCCTAAAACAATGTTAATATGTGATTTGAATCATCATTCATCAAGAAAAATCAAAGAAAGTGAGTTAACTTGTAAAAGGGGTAACCATAAAAAACTTAGAATTTCTCTAAGTTATGAAATAAAGTGGTTAGGGTACCAACTTCCAAGGATCATAACTTGAGATCCAAGCAACCATTTTGGATGATCCAAAGATGGATTTGTAGCTCTCCTGGTATACTTTAAAAGTGTGAACTACGACTCATTCCAATTCTTCATGGATTTTAAGTTATGGAGTGATCAAAATGGCTGAAAACATGAAATGCCACTTTTTCCAACACTTAGTGAAATTTTCACCAAGTCAGAATCTGTCTTACTTTTTTCAAAATGTAAGGGTATTTTTCACTTGGATCCAAAAAGTTTCAAGACAAACAATAATCACACATGTGTTGTGTCATATGAGGGCTTTCCAAAATGCCAAAGAACTCCATCAAACTCCACCTGAGCTAGGGGTTATGACAGCTGCAACATGCCTTGCTGCAAACTGTCTTGGCAAGGCATATTTGTGCATAAGGGCTCAATTTGATCAAATTGAGCAACAACAAGCATGGTTATCCATCTGCACGCCTCAAGGGGGAACAACCAAGGGACAAGCACTGATCTATCAGCCTCTCAAGTCCAAGATTCCACAAGTAGCATGCCAAACCTAAAATGCTACAAAGATGCCAAATATCCAATTTTGTTTCCAAGCATTCAATGTATACACCAAGGTGGCATGAACTGAGCCTATTCCAACTGAATTCAGTCCAAGTTTATCTCTGAACCAAAGCTACAAAGCCTGTGCCCTAATCTCAAGTCAATGGCTTGAGGAGACTTGAGATTCATTTTGCATAACATTGGCGAAAGGCTTGCTGCAGTTTCCATTCACTATTTCTTGCAAAACAAACTTGCTCTACTATAAATATAGCTCAATTGTGATCAGTTTGAGTACACCAAAGCCCCCAAACTGATGCTTTCCTCAAAATCCTTTTCTTTAGACCAAAATGCCTTCTTTTGCAAGGTATCTCTGAGTTTTTGAGTTAGAGAGCATTTCCATCACAGCTCATGATCCAAACACATCCAATATGTCATATCTAAGCCGTCCAAACTCTCAAATGTGACCTGTAACACCAAAATCACAAAGTCGTCTCTCAAAACCTCAAAATTGGACTTTTTTGCATTTTTCAAGCCATGTCTTGATTCCGTCAC
Organism: Lathyrus tuberosus; assembly: GCA_022829125.1. Taxonomy (NCBI): domain Eukaryota; kingdom Viridiplantae; phylum Streptophyta; class Magnoliopsida; order Fabales; family Fabaceae; genus Lathyrus; species Lathyrus tuberosus. Next base: position 6,629,260 of record JALAZF010000111.1, on the reverse strand, counting down.
TTTCAAAACCAGATAAGACCTCAAACACGCTTTAAATATCATCCTTGAACTATCCCAAATGGTTCCCCACATCTGGAACACCATTTGAGAGCGTTTCCATATTGGTCACTTTTGCCCCTTTTGCAAGAAAAGGCCAATTTTTGTTCCTGAGGTTTCTAGCTGATTCCAATCATCCTAAAAGCTTCTAAGGGATCAATTGAGAGTGTTCAAAGCATTGGATCACTTCTGGCACAAGGAACTTGACAGATATCACAAGGAGCTTCAAGAGGTAAGTGCATCATCACTTGAACTTTCTGAAATATGCATTGCTTTGAAGTCCACTGATCATAAACATCTCATACATGTTATATATGTTGTGTTTGAACCAATTTGCCATGTAATTCTTGCTTGTACCATGTGTTAGTATAGAAAATGCAATTATAGGCCTATTTCAAAAACACTATCAGGTTTTTCAATCGGAGCCTCATCTGAAAAAACCAGGACCACCATTGGATTCCTTGTGAAATTCTAGGCAGGATAGACCTAAATTTTGTTCCAATCCATGGAGAAATGAGAAAGTTACAACCTTTATATTTTTTTACCAAAACCTTGTCTTGCCTTGGCCAGGCCTAAAACAAGGCATGCCTCATATATTCATGGGGTGGTTTTGATACACGGATTTATCACCACCCCAGTGGTAGAAGGCGCGCACTGCAACCTAGAGGTCTGGGGTTCGAATCCCCCTCGCCCCAGACCCTTTTTTTTTTTTTTTTTACCATTATTCCACTTTTTTATTTTTCATATTATTTTCATTAATGATTTGAAAAATTAAGTTCTCTCTCAATTTTAATCATTTTTTATTGATTCTTTTTCTGAAAAATCACAAAAATATTAAAATATTTTATTCTACAAAAAAATCATATTTATATTATTTATTTAATATAGTTGGTATTTTTGTAAATAAATTCATTTTTTATTGTTTTTAAACATTTTAAAAGTGAATTTTTATCTTGAAAATCAAAACCAAATGAGTTTTAATTCATGTTGTGATCAAAACATCACTTTTCAAACCTTAAACAAAAATCACAAGTAGTTTATTTAAACTTATTTGGTATTTTTATCATTTTATTGATTTTCTTTAAAAAATTACTTTTAAAAGAAAATGAAATTAGGGTTTCTTTGATTTTTAATCTTTATCAAATCTTTTTCAAACACTCATGGGCCTCTAATAGAGTGTAAGACCCAACCCCTTTTTTAAATAAAACAATTTTGGGACTCACACATTGTATAAATCCTTCTGTATATTTTCAAAAGTTCAGCGCGGTCGTCGCCTTTGTAACAAAATCATCTGGGTCTCTCCTTGAGTTGTAAGCTCTATCACTTGTAAATACTTGTCATATATCAACTGTATATATACTAGTATAGTTATTTAGAGTTTTCCCCGGCAACTAGGTCTAGAACTAGGTAAAGCCATGTTGGTCACTCTTTAAATACAGTCAAAACTAGATCCCCATAGGATTTCCAGATACAGTCTTGCCTTCTCTTGGGCTTAAACACTATGGAACAAAGAGAAAGACAGTATTCCTCGTGAACCTTTTCTCAGACTGTCACCCCTAGAAATTATCAAAGAAATTCTACTCCCCGGAGTTGATTTATTCTCGGTGAATAGCATCTCTTAAGTTTCTTCAAACCTCAGAACTTTCACTAAATGATCTATTCTCGGTGAATAGCATTTCTTGAAATTTTCTTGGTTTGGGACCCACAGGCTTCCTAAAAGCATCCCCGCCTCCTCTTGGACTTTGTATAAGGACCCTACGGCTTCTTAGAAGTTCTCATGATTTCTCTTGGGCTTAATACAAGGACCCTAAAGACATCCTAAAGGTATAAGACAGAACTTAATCATCCTTTGCTAGAGCAGTCTTTCCAGTGTCAAACCTCTGACCAATTTTAGGGTTTGTCGCGGCCGGCAAAAATATTCGAGTCGCCACCATATTTTTTAAAGGAAAATATTGATAAACCTAAATATCCTATCCTAAGGTAGAGATTCCTACGGTTCGGGAGTCGGTTAAGTAAAGGGAAGGTGTTAGGCACCCCTTACTTCCATTGTACTCAATGGGATCCACCTTTGAGTTTAGGGCATGTTTGTTTGTCTAAATGAAAAGAAAACCTAAGTTTTTTCCTAATTATACTCGCTAGGGTTGGTTTGCAACCTTATGCCTATGTACCCTCAAAATGAAGGATCAGAGTAACCGTAGTTCACCTCCCCTATTCCTACCCCCTAATCCTATTCCTAAATCCCAAATCCTATCCCTAAATCCCATCCACTATTTATACTCTTGGATAAAGAGTTATATCCCTTAAATCTAGTGTTTATACTCCTAGATGAGGAGTTCTATCCCTTAAATCCCTTTGTCCATTGTTTATACTCTCGGAGGAAGAGTTTTATCCCAAAAATCCATATCCCATCCCTTATTTAGGCTCTCAGACCAAGAGCTTTATCCCTTAATCCTTTTATTTATACTCTCGGATATCAAGAGTTTAATTCCTCAATCCCAAATCCCATCCTTTATTTAGGCACTCGGACCAAGAGCTTTATCCCCATGTGTAAATCCCTTAAAACTTTAAAAATCCTTTTTCCTTCTAAAACCATTTTTCTAATATAAAAAAAAAAGAAATTGAACCCCAAACGTCAAATAATTTAATATATCAAAAATACAAATTAATCCAAAATAAATCCATATTAATAATCTCCTAAAATATTTGTTCCAATTAATTTATTAATATTTTTTTAATCCCTTTAAAATAATTTTCCTAAGAAAATAACTCCTTTTATTAAATCTACATAAAAACTTAATTTCCATATAATTAAATAATTTTTACTAAATGATAAAAAAAAAGTAATAGAAACCAAATGAAAAACTTATTACAACTTGAATCAAGGAATTGATTCAATGGTAATAATTTTTAAATGAAATAAATGGAAATAAAAAAACCACAAAAATCCCAAAATAAAAAAAACCAACCCTAAATTCTATTTTAATGTTAAAATCTCCTAATTAAAAAAACCTAAATAAAATAATTAATTTATAATTTAATTAAATAATTTAATTAAATAAAAAAACAGGGTGTAAAAACCTTTAGGAAAAGTAATTGGGCCATAGATGGGGGGTGCCAAAAGCATTGGGCGTAAAGCCCAATGGCCAACACCACCTCAGAAAAAAACAAAAAAAGAAAATGATTTGATTCCAATTATTATAATAATAATTTCTAAATAAACAAACCAATTTTAAAAACCCAAAATTATTAAAAATAAATTTATTAAAACCCCAAGGGTTCAATATGAACCCTAACCCTAACTTTTCCAGGAAAAAAAACCCAATCAATTAATAGTAACAGCAATAAAAAAACCTAAGTTACCTCCCCTTGCCGTGACCAAATTAAGCAACTTCCTTCATCCCTTCTTTTCTTTCCTGTTCCTTTGGTTTTTTCCCTTTTTGTGTCTTTTCCCCCTTCTTGGTGGTGGTTTTTTGTATCTCTTCCTTTTTTTCTTTTCCCTGTGCCTTTTCCCCTTCTTTTGCCTTTTCCTCTTGGTGGTGGTTTCCTTGTATCCTTGTGTAAGATCTCTTTTCCTTTCCTTTTCCCTGAGATCTCTTTTCCTTTCCTTTTCCCTTTGAGAGGGTTTAGGGTTGTTGAAGGTTTAGGGTTTAGGGTTTTGTTGTTGAGGGTTTAGGGTTTTATTGTTGAGGGTTTAGGGTTTTATTGTTGTTGTTCTTCGATTTGTGAAGAACAACAACTTTTATCGTATGGTTTTGTAAATTGCCCCCCAAAAGTGTGTAAAATGTGTCCTATTTATAGATGACAATTATGATTTTAAAAAAAGAAAAAAAATATAATCAAAAGCCCAAAAAAAGATTTTTATTTTGTGATTTTTTTATTAAAAATAAAAATAGAAAAAGTTAGTAGTAAAGAAAAAATAAATAAAACATTAAAAAGTGGGGAAGATGATTGGTCAACAACTTTGATCAAAATAAATAAATAATAAAATAAATAATAAAATAAAATATAAAAAAACCAACAACTAGCCACTAATAAAAACGGATAAAAATCACGTTAAGAAAATTTTAAACGAACAGAAAATAACTAAACAAATAATAATTATTTTAATAATAAAAATCCAATATCAATTAACCTTAATTAACAAAAATAATCCTAGTTAATAACTAATAATAAAAAAAATCTTAATTATTAATAAAAAAAAATCCTAATTAATAGAAATAAATAAGAAGCCAATCAATAATAATGAAAATATTAAAAATAAAATCTGATTGTTATTAAAAATCTAATTAATAAAATTATCTCTAATTGGATCCTAATGATATATATATTTAATTCTAAAACAAAATTTATAATAAAAACTTAAAAATAACCTAATTATCCAATTTTAAATAAAAATAAATAAAATGATTAACAATTTCACAAGCAAATAACGGTAGTTCTAACATTCCCTAATTACTAATGATAAAAATAATAAAAAAACCAATATAAAAGCCATAAAATTATATTAATAAATAAGTAGTGAAAAAAAAATTAATTCTACAATAAAACTTGATTGTCAACTAATTAATCTAAAAAAACAATCCTTTCTAATAAATAATTCTAAAATAAAAAAACCAAATAACTCTAAAAACTTTACTTCCTAATCTTTTAAAAAAAATAATTAACCAAAATCCTAAAAAGTCTTTTTTTTTTTATTTCTAACTAATTAAAAAAAACCACTTAACTATAAAAACCTAAAAATGAGAAAATCCCCAAAAACATTTTATTATAATTAAATCCAAAAATCTAAGACTATAAAAAAATGAATAAATAAAACCTTAATTAAATTTAAACAAACTTGCTAAAAAAAAACCCTTATACCAAACCAATTCCAAAATGGACCTAAAAGTACTAACAAACCCCTCAAAGCCCCAAATGACACTCCCTAGTAGTACCAAAAATTCTAAAAAACACCGGTCAAAATTTAGGGTACTACAGCTGCCCCTATTTAGTCGTCTTCGAATCAGAAAGAGGATGTTGATGAGTCTTCCTCTTTTGTTGAGGAGACGATTAAATATAAGAAGGACCCTAATTTTGACCGCAGAGTCCGGTAGGTACTGCGCTGATTATCCTAAGATCCCTAGTAATAAACCCTTAACGAAATACTCGATAGAACCCCTTGATGAATACCCCTTGTGATAAAACCTATTGACACAACAGTGACACCCCTTGGTAGAATCCTTTGATGACAAACCCAATAAATCCTCCCCCTTTTTTAATTCTAAACAAAAACCCTTTTTGGATGAAATCCCTAGATGGAACCCCTTGAACAAAATCCAGTAGAACCCCTAATACAACTCCTCCACGAAATCCCTTGGACGAAAATCCTTTAATAGAAATTTTTGTAGAACCCCTTGATGAAACTCTAATATAACCCCTTTTGGATAAAAATCCATTGATAAAACCCCTTTGATAATTCCTTGGTGAAACATTTTTTTGATAAATTCCTTAATAAAACCCCTTTAATAAGATCCCTTGATGAATTCCTTTCGATAAGATCCTTCGATGAAACTCCTTAAAATTCTTTGACAACCCTTCATAAACCCTTGATAAAAAAAACCCTTAGATCTTGATGAAACTTATCCTTTGTGTGGGATAAGTTCATAATCTGGGGATGTGAGAGGTGAAGACCTGCTCACTGATGGATGATAATCCTGTAAAATCCTTTATCGAAGCAATGATTCAATGATATTGTTGGGGGTTAAACCCCTAAGAGTGATTATGAACCCTATGCATGTATGCATGTGATGCTATGTTATGATAGAGCGTAGCGAAATGATTAATGCATGATAATGATTTAGTTGTCTCTATGAATTCCCTTGTGGTGAGTAATGGAATGGTTAAGACCTTGAAAGGTTGCTTGTGTAACAAAGATACTTGTCCCAAAAAAGGGTAGTGGGTATTAAGCTAACATGGTCTCCCGATACTTGTTTTGAACTTGAAGATTGTAGATGTAGGATAGAGCTCGTATGTGCAACCTCTGAAGTATCGATAGGGCTTGCCCCTGCAGTATCATGCCTTTTGCCCCAATCTGTTGTGTCTTCGAAGAGATTCGCCTTAATATGATTTTTGAAGAAGCTTGACTATACCATGCACTTAAGAGAGCTTACGATTATATTAGCCTTGGAGAGATTCGTCCTCCACTAACCAACCCTTGGAATGATATGCCCCAAATGAATAGTTTTCTTGAAGTGGTTTCTTTTGATCATGCTTTAAGTGGTCTGCCCCCGATTGAGCTTCTGAAAGGTATGCCTAAAAAGGAACTTGGATCCCACCATGTTGAGGTATGACTTTGATATGAACTGCCCCAGTATTTGAGTCTTGAAAAGTATGCCCCAGTTTTTTACTCTAAAAGGTATGCCCCTTAATTAATTGGGTATGGAGGAGTGGCTTGCAAAGGAGCTTGGATCTTACCATGCTATGATATGACCTTAATATGAACTGCCCCAAATATCATGTCTTTGCCTCTGATTAGATGCCTCGTAGAGTGATTGACCTCAATGCACCCTTAAGTTGGTATGCCCCAGCGTGAACGTCTTGAAAGGTCCACCGCTTATCATTAGAGTCATGGAGGTGATTCAGCATCAGTGTGTCAAATCTTGGGATGCTTTGCCCCTAGTTAGTAGGATTTCCAGATAATATGCTCCTATGATCATTAGGATTTGCCCCTTGATTGCGAGGATCCTTAGGTGACTTGCCCCTAGTCCAAAATTCCTTGAAATGATATACCCCTGATTAGACCATTATTGATATTTCCTTGGTGCTAAGTATTGATTTGTGAGTAAAATTATTCCCTTTGAAAAGTAATTCTAACTCAATGCTCATGCAAGTTTTGAAATCAAGAAAGCAAAAAAAATTTACGGCGTATACAAATGATATTTGTTCATAAGGTTGGCACAAATGAAGATGTGAGAATATGGTTAGCGATGTTCCAACAAACATTCGGATTCGGAGTCAGTTTAACAATGAATTTGCCGAGTATGCTTTTATAGTGCCCCTAGCTTCAATTAGGACTTTTACATGTTGTAACGTGGCCTGGTTCACGGTTTAAGAAAACAAAGATACAAGGCTCAAAATTTGAAATTTAACCCACCCCATTCTCCTTGATATTCTCCATTCCTAAATCCAATTAACCCAACAGACGCGTTCATCCTGTAAAAGAACCTTTTCAGTCACGGTGATTAAAAGGTATACTGGTTTAAGCACTTGATGAGCTCTTTTTTGAGGTGCAGTCACCCACTCCTGTTTATAAGATTGTTCCCTATTTTCCTTTTTCCTTTCTTTTAATCCCTTATTTTTGCATGACCAATTCTTCTGAATTTAGTGGTCCATCGGGATATCCTTATTTTGCCTAAGTCAAAGTCCACTATTTTTCAGCTTTTTCCTTTTCTTCTTGACTTAGCGGGCTTTTTTTTTGGAACAATTCTTGAGTGATTTGCTTTTGACTTAGAAAGGGTGTGACTGGCATATTAGATATTATGAGCTATTATCCCTTTTGCTTCCTCAATGTTGAATGGTGTGAGGAAGAAGATGTGCTTTAAACCTTTTTCCTTGTGATTAGGTGTATTGATTCCCTTGCATTAGGACGCATTGTTGAGTTAATTGAAATCTACCCTGCCCCTGCTACTGGAGTAGATACAATTGAGACTCTGTTGCAGAGGCATATATCATCCAAGGTTGTTATATTTAAGGCTCTAGGTGAGCCTCTAGTTGGCATGGTGAAGGGTTACCTTCCATCTTCAATGGTACTTTCCCCTTGTTGGGTTCCTCCAAAGCTTCTTGAGATATCTTTCATGTTCCTTTGTGAGTATCGGGAAATCTGCTAACTAGGCAGTTGGATAAAGGCGGAGGGGGAAAGGATATGCAAATGTATGTGTATGTATGCAAAGTGCATGAAAATGCATGGGGTATGCAAGAACATTTTCTTTTAAAATATATTTTCATGAAAATGATGAATGAATGGTTTAATTAAGTATTTTATTGGGTTAGGGTAAGGTAATGTGCAAGCATGCCCTAGTAAGGTGGGCTCCCTAGAACAAGATGGATCTAAGTTAAGACTACCCAATCCCCTCACATGTAGGTTATAAAAATTTGGACAGCATAACGACCCCAAAATGTTCAGACTATGCCCTTTGTTTTACCATGAGAAGGAGCAAGCCTTCCTACGGTAATCCTTCGGGATAAGTCTCATTTGGGGTAGGAGCCTAGTAACAGCCCTTGAGGGTTGAATACATAGGGTCTCCATGATTGGTGTGGGGTAGGTTAAGGTTCTCAGAGTCACAGACCACATCCAAATCATTCCACTACGAGAGGGGCTAGCCCTTTCGTGAGGACGACTTTGGAAGGATCTACTCTGAGTGTGGTATCAATGCATTTTAGGGGACGTTGCGTCCCCCGCAAAAACATTTCCGTTCCACTTTAGGTTCTAGGGTTATCCTCCAAGCTTTGGGTTTTAGCTTCACTCTTTTTTTTTATGTCTCAATCCCTTGCATGATAATACAAAAAACAAAATGTTAAATAAATAAATATATGAAATAAAAATAAATAAATAACAATAAAAAAACAAAAAAAAACCAAAATAACATCCAAGACAAACAAATCCCTAAATCCTAAGGCTAGGATTGACTCTCGCTAGGAAGGAGTCCCCAGCAGAGTCGCCAGCTATCGCGGCTGGCAAAAATATTCGAGTCGCCACCATATTTTTTAAAGGAAAATAATGATAAACCTAAATATCATATCCTAAGGTAGAGATTCCTACGGTTCGGGAGTCAGTTAAGTAAAGGGAAGGTGTTAGGCACCCCTTACTTCCATTGTACTCAATGGGATCCACCTTTGAGTTTAGGGCATGTTTGTTTGTCTAAATCGAAAGAAAACCTAAGTTTTTTCCTAATTATACTCACTAGGGTTGGTTTGCAACCCTATGCCTACGTACCCTCAAAATGAAGGATCAGAGTAACCGTAGTTCACCTCCCCTATTCCTACCCCCTAATCCTATTCCTAAATCCCAAATCCTATCCCTAAATCCCATCCACTATTTATACTCTTGGATAAAGAGTTCTATCCCTTAAATCTAGTGTTTATACTCCTAGATGAGGAGTTCTATCCCTTAAATCCCTTTGTCCATTGTTTATACTCTCGGAGGAAGAGTTTTATCCCAAAAATCCATATCCCATCCCTTATTTAGGCTCTCGGACCAAGAGCTTTATCCCTTAATCCTTTTATTTATACTCTCGGATATCAAGAGTTTAATTCCTCAATCCCAAATCCCATCCTTTATTTCGGCTCTCGGACCAAGAGCTTTATCCCCATGTGGAAATCCCTTAAAACTTTAAAAATCCTTTTTCCTTCTAAAACCATTTTTCTAATTTAAAAAAAAAAGAAATTGAACCCCAAACGTCAAATAATTTAATATATCAAAAATACAAATTAATCCAAAATAAATCCATATTAATTATCTCCTAAAATATTTGTTCCAATTAATTTATTAATATTTTTTTTAATCCCTTTAAAATAATTTTTCCTAAGAAAATAACTCCTTTTATTAAATCTACATAAAAACTTAATTTCCATATAATTAAATAATTTTTACTAAATGATAAAAAAAGCAATAGAAACCAAATGAAAAACTTATTACAACTTGAATCAAGGAATTGATTCAATGGTAATAATTTTTAAATGAAATAAATGGAAATAAAAAAACCACAAAAATCCCAAAATAAAAAAAACCAACCCTAAATTCTATTTTTATGCTAAAATCTCGTAATTAAAAAAACCTAAATAAAATAATTAATTTATAATTTAATCAAATAATTTAATTAAATAAAAAAACAGGGGTGTAAAAACCTTTAGGAAAAGTAATTGGGCCATAGATGGGGGGTGCCAAAAGCATTGGGCGTAAAGCCCAATGGCCAACACCACCTCAAAAAAAAAACAAAAAAAGAAAATGATTTGATTCCAATTATTATAATAATAATTTCTAAATAAACAAACCAATTTTAAAAACCCAAAATTATTAAAAATAAATTTATTAAAACCCCAAGGGTTCAATATGAACCCTAACCCTAACTTTTCCAAAAAAAAAACCCAATCAATTAATAGTAACAGCAATAAAAAAACCTAAGTTACCTCCCCTTGCCGTGACCAAATTAAGCAACTTCCTTCATCCCTTCTTTTCTTTCCTGTTCCTTTGGCTTTTTCCCTTCTTGTGCCTTTTCCCCCTTCTTGGTGGTGGTTTTTTGTATCTCTTTCTTTTTTTCTTTTCCCTCCCTGTGCCTTTTCCCCTTCTTTTGCCTTTTCCTCTTGGTGGTGGTTTCCTTGTATCCTTGTGTGAGATCTCTTTTTCTTTCCTTTTCCCCGAGATCTCTTTTCCTTTCCTTTTCCCTTTGAGAGGGTTTAGGGTTGTTGAAGGTTTAGGGTTTAGGGTTTTGTTGTTGAGGGTTTAGGGTTTTATTGTTGTTGTTCTTCGATTTGTGAAGAACAACTTTTATCGTATGGTTTTGTAAATTGCCCCCCAAAAGTGTGTAAAATGTGTCCTATTTATAGATGACAATTATGGTTTTAAAAAAAGAAAAAAAAAATAATCAAAAGCCCAAAAAAAGATTTTTATTTTGTGATTTTTGTATTAAAAATAAAAATAGAAAAAGTTAGTAGTAAAGAAAAAATAAATAAAACATTAAAAAGTGGGGAAGATGATTGGTCAACAACTTTGATCAAAATAAACAAATAATAAAATAAATAATATAATAAAATAAAATATAAAAAAACCAACAACTAGCCACTAATAAAAAACGGACAAAAATCACGTTAAGAAAATTTTAAACGAACAGAAAATAACTAAACAAATAATAATTATTTTAATAATAAAAATCCAATATCAATCAGCCTTAATTAACAAAAATAATCCTAGTTAATAACTAATAATAAAAAAAATATTAATTATTAATAAAACAAAATTCCTAATTAATAGAAATAAATAAGAAGCCAATCAATAATAATGAAAATATTAAAAATAAAATCTGATTGTTATTAAAAATCTAATTAATAAAATTATCTCTAATTGGATCCTAATGATATATATATTTAATTCTAAAACAAAATTTTTAATAAAAACTTAAAAATAACCTAATTATCCAATTTTAAATAAAAATAAATAAAATGATTAACAATTTCACAAGCAAATAACAGTAGTTCTAACATTCCCTAATTACTAATGATAAAAATAATAAAAAAAACCAATATAAAAGCCATAAAATTATATTAATAAATAAGTAGTGAAAAAAAATTAATTCTACAATAAAACTTAATTGTCAACTAATTAATCTAAAAAAAACAATCCTTTCTAATAAATAATTCTAAAATAAAAAAACCAAATACCTCTAAAAACTTTACTTCCTAATCTTTAAAAAAAAATAATTAACCAAAATCCTAAAAAGTCTTTTTTTTTTATTTCTAATTAATTAAAAAAAAAACCACTTAACTATAAAAACCTAAAAATGAGAAAATCCCCAAAAACATTTTATTATAATTAAATCCAAAAATCTAAGACTATAAAAAAAATGAATAAATAAAACCTTAATTAAATTTAAACAAACTTGCTAAAAAAAACCCTTATACCAAACCAATTCCTAAATGGACCTAAAAGTACTAACAAACCCCTCAAAGCCCCAAATGACACTCCCTAGTAGTACCAAAAATTCTAAAAAACACCGGTCAAAATTTAGGGTACTACAGGGTTGATTCTCATCCCTTAAAACACCCGCCTCCTCCTGGAGGCATCATACAAAAGATAATACTCTTCCACACCAGTAGACTTGGACAGTCTAATCCCCTTGAGTCTTAAAGACATTCTCAAGCACCCAACGAATATAGGAGAAACCCCAAATTCTGGATCAATCTCCAGCAAAGTTAAAACCCTGTCTCTCTCCTAAAAATCCCAAGCCATGGTCGGTTTATCATCATCATAACACTATCCCAAATCAGAACCTCAAGGCATCTGATATCTCAACTCTTCTGTAACCCTCAGCAAGAGTTGATTCCCCACTTGGACCTGCCTCGGGATCTCAATAATTCCCAGCAAAAGATAGCCTCCTCTTAGGCTTTGTATAATGATCTTTCCTCAGCGAAGTCAGCCTCCTCTTGGGCTTTGTACAATGATTCTCCCCAGCGGAGCTAACCTTTTGTAACACCCATATATAAAACTCATACATCAAAGCATAAATATTATATATGAATCCAAGTGTTTGGTACTGAAACACCATAAGCTCCTAGTTAACACATTATATATATTACATGCCCTAAAATACAACAACTAAAAGTTCTAAAGGCATAATATACACAAGATGTTCAAAAGATAAAAACTAAGAACTAGATCAACAATGATCTCAAAATAAACTCCGCTACGGAAGCTAGCCATCAACAAACAAGGAAAAGATCACACGACCTTATCCTTACCCTTCCCGGAACCCGAAGCACCTGAAATACATCAACAACGTGGGGTGAAATACATCAAATCTCAGTGAGTTCCCTATCTTATGGATTCTCTCGGATTAAAAGGTTCTAAGCATCCTAACTCGAGTCCGGGGAAAAGGAAAAGGACTCTTGAGTTCACACTTTATAATTCTCACACTATATGGAAACATGCCATGAGTTTATCAACTCAAAAGTATCACTAATCGATAACTATACCAAGGTACCTCCTGTTCCCGTCCGCTTCTACGTCTAGAAGGCGATCCGAGTCATAGATCCTTGTAATCTACTTGACATACGAATGAATTCGGGTTCTACGGGCCTTTTACCGTTATGAACCGTCACTTCACTCGGGCCTTTTACCGTCACAAGCATACGCTCCATGGGCGCCATTCGTACAACACATGGAATCAAACATGCCAAGTAGTTGTGCATCCGTTTCAGAGGAGTCCGAGACTCATGAAACTACACTCAAGATAAATCGGTTACAATTACATGATCATATACAACAGTACGATTGTATTCGACAATCACAAGGCTATAATGCCTTAAGGCTTCTCATGCCTTACTAAACCACAAGCTTAACCACATGTTCACTCTCAACTAGGCCAATACTCGGCAAGGATGTATCTTCCAACAACACGTGCCCGAGCATCGCCATCTAGAGTTGTCTACAATTTCTAGTTCCTTACTAGATTCTCCTATAGTTCAAGTTGAGGTTTCCTCACTCTTCCTATATCATTTTCATATTGGCATGCATTTTCACTTATAATCATGTTAAACACTAATAGGATAGGCAAGATATATCACAATTGCACAATAGAATAATATATGACAAGTAAAACATAAATATACCACTTTGGAAATTCTTCGATTATTTTATCGGGCAGTAAAATTAACATTTTCCACCTCCAATGCATAGAATATTCTCTTAGCTTCGCATCGACATAAAGAACTCTTAAATCGGATAAACGAGTCAAAAGTTAAGGATTTTTGAAGAAAAGAAAAATATTTGATCCCAGGCAGATTCGCCTGGAGAATCTGGATTTCGCCTGGCAAATACCCCTTCGCTAGTACTTCGCCAACACTTTGCCTGGTGAATCCAGTGGCGAGTCCCCAATTTTTTAGAAAAACAAAAGTTCCAGTAGCTAACACATTCTGTCTCTTCAAATTCGCCTGGTGAATCTGGTTTTCGCCTGGCGAATCCCTTTCGCCAGCACTTCGCCTGGCGAATAGGTGGCGATACCTAATTCGCCTGGCAAATCACACCAGAACCAGAATTCTTCCCTTACGGGTTCCATGGTTCCAAAAGCTAGAAAATCCACTTTTATCAACCCAAAACAATTCCAACAACACAAACAAGCATAAATAACGTTCATAAGCATAGAGTGATCATACAATCCAATTTATCTCGACTTTAAACGGTTGATTATCGATTTCAATAATTCTAACCTAACTCTAACATTTCCAAAAACTCTAAAACCTAAAGTCCTAACTAGAACCCACCTCTATTAAGATGAAGATGAAGATGAAGATGATTGGTGAAGAAAGGATGATGATGAATCTTGGTGATGAGCTTCAAGAGTTTCTTCTTCTTCTTCTCCAACTTCTCTCTTCTTTCCCTCTCCAAAACCAAGTTATGTTACTATCTTTTGTAACATAAAGGAAAAGAAAAGATATAGTAAGAATACCCATCAATTAGTAATACTACTAAATGTCCATAAAGTCTCTTAAGTCCAATTTAATAAAATACCTCAGAGTCAGATAATATTAATTGGATTTATTCTCAGTTCCACAGTTACTCTAATTATTTTATCAAATAATTTCTCAGAGTACACTGGGCTCAGTCAATCACAATATAATATTATCCGGAGTAAAATACGGGGTATTACACCTTTTCAGACTCTCTTGTTGAGTCAATCACCTTTTCAGACTCTCTTGTTGAGTCAACCACTTTTCAGACTCTCTTGTTGAGTCAATCACCTTTTCAGACTCTCTTGTTGAGTCAACCACTTTTTAGACTCTCTTGTTGAGTCAATCACGTTCCAGACTCTCTTGTTGAGTCAACCCTTTTAGCCTCAATCTTGGGCTTTGTACAAGATTGATAAAAATACTCTCTTGTTGAGTCAATCTTTTCCAGCCACTCTTTGGCTTGGTAAAAAGATTTCCCCTAGCACAAGTTAGCCTCCTCTTAGGCTTTGTATAATGATTTCTCCAGCTTGTTCAGCCACAATCCTGGGCTTTGTATAGGACAGATAAAAGCACTCTCGTCTCTTGTTGAGTCAAACCCTTTTAGCCTCAATCTCGGGCTTTGTACAAGACATAAATCGTCATAACCTTCTCTCAAGCTCGGAACAAATAACTTCCCTAGCAGAGTCAATTCCTCCCAACTTTATTTTAGCCTTCGAGGAATGATTTCCCAAGCAGATTCAAACTCGCTTCAGCCTCAATCTTGGGCTTTGTACAAGACAGATAATACTCTTCTGTAGAGTCAAACTCAGTTCAGCCTCTATCTTGGGCTTTGTACGAGATACCTAAAATATCCTCAGCCGAGTCAGTAAAGTCTCCATTTAAGCCTCAATCTTGGGCTTTGTACAAGACAGATAAAGATTCTTTCCCACTGAGTCAGTCTTCTTTTCAGCCTCCTCTTGGGCTTTGTACAATGATTCTCCCCGACGAAGTCAAAACCTTTCTCAGCCTCCTCTTAGGCTTGGTATAAAGATATCCCCAAAAGAGTCAGCCTCTTTTTTGCCTCAATCTTGGTCTTTGTACAAGACAGATAATAAACTCCCCAGTGGAGTCAATCAACCTCTTACTTCAACCTTGGGCTTTGATCAAGGCACGCAAAAGTAAACAATCCTCCCTTAGAGATGACAAATTATCTCTCAGTCAAACCTTTTAGCTTCAATCTTGGGCTTCAAACAAGACACCAAAACATTATCTTTTTCCTCCTTCAGAATAGGAGGAACTACGATTGCTCTGATTTCCCTGTTTCGTTTAAACGGGAATACGTAGGCATAAGATTGCGAAATCTTAGCGAGCATACTAATCAAAAACCCTAGGTCCAGTACCTTCATACCATCAATCCTTAGGTCCAGTACCTTACCAAAAACATAAAAAAAAACTCAATCTCTCTCTCATATTTCCCAAGAAACTTTCCCAACCCATTAAAAGATAAACACCATCAATTTCGAAGCAAAACCTAAAGCTGATATCCTGTGGATAACCACATATAGGATGGGTAATTGACAACTACCCATTGTATAACCTGGCCCCGGACCCCCAATCTCTTTTAAGCATTTGTTCAGTTGAACAATCGCGTGCAAGGTTAGTTTTAGATAGCTTCCCTTTCCCTTCCAGCTTCACGGGATAAACAAGAAATCAGAAAGTTGCACCCCCTCCTACCATTGCGGTGAGGAGAACCCAGTGATAAGGTGGTCGTGTCACCGACAAAAATCCCTCGCTACAGAAAAATGGCGACTCAGCTGGGGAGTCATTGACTGTATAAGATCATAGGCTATAGCTCTTAAGAGGTCTAGGATGTTAGTTTTAGGATAAGTATATATAGCGCTTTTCCTAATTGATATCCGTGTTTATTTTTCTGCTAATGGGACTGCGGGTGATGCCGCATCTGGAAAGTTTGAGTGACACCTAAGATAAGTGATGGTACTAGATGGGTAATCTTACAGGGAGTGACTCCCAAATAAGAGACCCTGGTCGACCATCGAATCAGTGAAGACACCCTTTGCGGATTCAATGCCTATACAACTTCGGTTGTTGAAAGTAAATTGTTCGATTGTGGTCGTCCATGAAACTGAGGATTTAGTAGGCTGAGACCATGTTACTATTTTGTAGTGCGGAAGCTATCAGAAATATTTGTCACGCGATACTACCCTCATTTGAGATCACTCTAAGATACATCAGCTCGCTCGGGTGAACCAGCCTGTTGTTGTTATCCCAAGAGGGGTCAATGATTTTGCGGACAGGTACAAAAAATCACCAGTACAACCTTTGGGGATGGGTAGAGCCTTGACTTCATGACACCGAACCTTTGACCCCATGTTTTTTCTATGTTTTTGTGTGCTGAATTCATGCATTCATTTCATTAAAAAACTTAAAACAAAGAAAACTTTTCTCTTCTACTCTCTCTTTTTCAAATTAAACTGAGACAATGATTGTAAATATCAGAGAGAAAGATTGCGTTATGGATTTCGGTAGAAGGAAGACTCACAAGTACACCTTCAAGGTTCCAAAATTAGAGGATTTAAGAGGGTTGGAAAGGATGATCACCAACCCTGATGCTTTCAGAGCTAAGTACGGAGGACTACTGTCTCTGTTAAGGGTCCATGTAATTAAAGGAATCCTGGCTACGCTGATTCAATTCTATGATCCGGTCTATCACTATTTCACATTCCCGGATTATTAACTAGCACCAACACTGGAGGAGTACTCTCACCTGACTGATTTACCCATTACTGACCAAACTCCCTTTTCTGGACTGGAAGAAATTCCAAAGGATCAAACCATTGCAAGGGCAATTTATTTAGACGAGTTAGAAGTCAGGACTCACATGACCATTAAGGGTGGAATCCAAGGTTTGTCAGCCCAGTTTTTGATAAAGAAAGCCTTGTACTTTGCTAGTATAGGGAACGTGACTGCTTTAGAGAGCATCTTTGTTTTGCTCACTTACGGGTTATTTATGTTTCCCGACATTGATAACTTCGTTGATATCAATGCCATTAAGATTTTTCTAATTGGAAATCCCGTACCAACCTTGCTCGCAGATGCTTATCATTCTGTACACTTAAGGAATTTGTACAACGGAGGAATGATCACATGATGTGTACCCCTGCTATACAAATGGTTCACTTCCCATTTGCCTAAGTCAGCTGCTTTTTGGGATCATAAGAGTACTCTACGTTGGTCATAGAGAATCATGTCTCTTACCAACTCTGACATTGATTGGTACAGTCGGATCTATGATAGGATCAGAATCATTGACCGTTGTGGAAACTTCCCTAATGTACCCCTCATAGGAACTAAAGGAGGAATCAATTATCATCCAGTTTTAGTTTGTCGTCAATTCAGATACCCAATGAGACATATCCCACGTAATGTTCATCTGGAAGGTCTTTTCTTCAAGGAAGGGGAAAGTGACAGGGCACTAAAGACAGAAATAGTGCATGCTTGGAAACATGTTCACAGGAAAGGAAGAGAGTCTCTAGGAAAACCAGACTGTATCTCTGTAGAACCTTATCTCCACTGGGTACAAGCTAGAGCTCTCAAGCTGAGGATCCCATACCCCCATCAAGAAGTTCTTCCGTTAAAGGAATCTGTCCTTTATTTTATGTCTGATACGGAAAAACTTCAGGTTACTCTCAACAAAGTTCAACAGGAGAAGAAGTCTTGGAAGAACAAATACCGCATTCTCAATGTGGAGTGTAACAAAATACAACAACTGTTAAAAGAAAAAGATGCTCTAATCGAGATTTTAGAGCAACAGGCTATAGAAAATCAAGAAGACCAAAGGAATTTGCTCGCTCTTTTCATGTGGCAAAGGAATGACAACCCGACAACGGCTCAAGAGCCCCGGTCAAAGAAAAGGAAAGTACCAGAACCAGCACCTGAGCTCTCTCCCGAAAGGACTCAGGATCCATGAGCTTCGACATTTCCTTTGATAGCACTTTGTAAATTACTGTATTTTCATTTCCGTAATCTTTGAATTCAATAAAACGGGGTTTCCCCACTGTATGATATTTACAATCCAATTGTTGAAGTTTCTTTTGGAAAATAACAAAAAAAATTATTGATTAATGTAATCATTGCATATCATTCATCATTCTCACATAACACATTCTTCTTCTCTACGAATCTCACATCTGTGTCTCGATTCTAGCGTCAAACTGTCTCATTCGTACAATACTCGGGCCAATCGACAAAAGAAAATGGATGATCTCAAGAAAGAAAACAAAGAGTTGAGAGAAGAAATCGACACTCTGAAAGAAGATTTGAGAAAACTTCCCAATGACATGCAATCTCTGGTAGCAGCTCAGATACAACAACAAAGGACTGTGATCGCAGAGATCACATCTACTCCCATAGTGGAAAGTATGATCCTCGGTACAACATGCCTAAAGATCGTCCCTGGGGCATGCCACCCAACTATATCCCGGAAGGATATATTCCACCGATCATGAAAGATCCAGAAACTGCAGCAGGAACCGCTGGGCCTGAAGGTTACAAACTACAGGAAAGCGAAGATACAAGGGGCATAACAGCAACTCCTGAAGGTTACAAACTTCGGGAGAGGGAAGCACCCAGAGTCACTGCCGTAATGACTATACCACCACCCGTGGTACACACTGTCCCGGAAGGACATATTCCATAGATACCTTCTGGTGGAAATGAAAGTATGAACGACAAAATGAAGGAATTCTGGGAACAGTTCCTGGAGATGCAGAAGGAACTGCAAGCCATTCGCGGTCAGGATCTATTTGGAAAGGACGCCGCAGACCTTTGTTTGGTCCCTAATGTGGAAGTTCCGCACAAATTCAAGGTGCCCGAATTTGAAAAGTACAAGGGTAACTCTTGCCCTCAAAGTCATTTGGTGATGTACGCTCGGAGGATGTCAACACAGACAGAGAACCAGTAGCTACTGATTAGGGGTGGCAAACGGGCATGCCCGCCCCCTTTAGGCCTGCCCCGCAAAAGCCCGCAAAAAAACGGGGCGGGGCGGGGCAGGCAAAGGTGGAGATGCGGGCTCATTTTCTAGGCCCGCCCCATTTAATGACGGGACCACGGGCCCGCGGGCATGCCCGCCATTCTCTTTAATTTTTTTTTAATAATAATATATTAATTAAAATAATTTATATTAATAATAATAGTATAATGATGAAAATAAATAAAAAGAAAATAGATGTAGATGTAATGTATATTTAAATTTAATTAATAATAATATCAATAATCTTAATTTAATTATTTTTATTTTATTGAAATTATTTTATGGATAATTGAATTTAATTATTGAAACTATATTAATTAATTATTCAATTATTAATTATGTATGTTAGAATAAGTTTTAGTGGGAAGCCTACAAGAATTTAATTATAATTTTCAAACCAAAACATTTTTCTAGTGGAGCTGAGGAAATAGTCAGTATGAATTTGCTAAGGTGTTAAACAGGAAGCAATTATTAGAAATGAGAAGTATTATAGCGTAACAAAATAATTTCCCTTACGGTCACTGTAGCAAATAAATAAATAATTAATGAAAGTGAATAGATAATTTATGGTAGCAAATGAGTAGAATAATAATGAAATGAAACTAATAATTTCCTAGTACATGTGAATTGTAGCGCACAACATTTATGGTCCATACTGTTCAAGCTATAATAATAATATAAGATATAATAATAATAATAATAATAATAATAATAATAATAATAATATAAGATAGAATGAGTTGTTTTTACCCGCGGGCATACCCGCCCCGTTTAGGCCCGCCCCGCAAAAGCCCGCAAAAAAACGGGGCGGGGCGGGGCGGGCAAAGGTGGAGATGCGGGCTCAAAATTCAGGCCCGCCCCGCAAAAAATGACGGGTAAAACGGGCTTTCCCCGCGGGCCGGGCCCGTTTTGCCACCCCTACTACTGATCCATTACTTCCAGGATAGTTTAACCGGTGCTGCACTTAAATGGTACATGGGTTTAAACCGCACCAAGATCGTCACTTTCAGAGATCTTCGCGCTGCCTTTGTTCAACAGTATAAGTATAACTTGGACATGGCACGAGACAGAGATCAGCTCAGAGCGATGTCGCAGAAGGATAAGGAAACCTTTAAGGAATATACTCAAAAATCGCGTGAAATTTCCGCCCAGATTTGTCCACCTCTTGAGGAAAAAGAGATGACAAAGATCTTCTTGAAAACCTTGAGCTCATTTTAATACGATCGAATGGTCGCCAGTGCGCCCAGGGACTTTATTGAGATGGTAAGCATGGGAGTACATCTTGAAGAAGCAGTCCGAGAAGGACGTCTGGTCAAAGATACAGGATCATCAAGCAGTACCAAAAGATACGGTAGTGCTTTCCCTAAGAAAAAAAAGCAAGATATTGGTAATATCTCTCTCGGAAAACAAAGGCGAAGGTATCAACCAGTAGCAGCTATAACTCCTACTATCAACCCTGCGCCTATTCCAACGTATCAACCTCAGGTTGCTCAAAGCCAACCGAATCAACAACAATATCAACAAAGGACATAACAGCCTCTTCAGCAGGCTCGTCCTCAGTACAGCAACAACCGTACAACGCGATCACCGAGGTTCGACCCTATACCAATGTTATACGCAGAACTGTTTCCGTTACTACTGGTCAAGGGGCACGTCCAGACTAGGTATCCTCTTCCAATACCGGAGAATCCACTTTTTTGGTTCAAAGCGGATCAGACTTGTCCTTATCATCAAGGAGGACCAGGGCATAACATAGAAAACTGTCTCAGCTTCAAATCCGATGTACAGAAGCTTGTCAAGAGTTAGGTCTTATCCTTCAAGGATACAAATCCAAATGTTCAGACGAACCCGTTGCCTCAACACGAGAAAGCTGCAGTCAATTTAATAGAGGAAGAGTCTAAACACAACTATCAAATTCATGATGTACTCTTATTAGGAACCAACCTGGTCAAGATACATTGCAGACAGAGTGAATACGGTCACGTACTGTCTCATAACTATCATCAGTGTGATATCTGCTCTGAAAATAATCAAGGATGTTCTATGGTGCAATCAGCTATACAAGAACAGATGGATCTCGGGTGGATCCAAGATCACCGAATTCGGGAATTCAACATGACTTATACCAATTCCAACATCATTCAAAACCACGACATCCGTGCGATGAATGTCAACTTGGTGGCAATGGACTCAAGGCAAAGCCAACATTATAATCTGCCACGACACGATTATGATTCCTGTTTGATTTGCTCGGTAAACAATCAGGGATGCTCTTTTGTACAAGAGGCCTCCAGCGTCAGATGGATCTTGGATGGATTCAGGATTACCGTGATAGAAGTAATTATCAAGTGAATATGATTCAAATCTTTGATATTCGCTTGATGAATACCAGCTTGGTAGAATTACACGCTAAGCAAGTCCAGCTCGGTTTTCTGACTTCGCATGATTATCAGAAATGTGAAGTGTGTCGTGAGAATGACCAAGGATATGCACTCGTTCAAAGGACGCTTCAACACTTGTTAAACCACTGGTGGCTTCCGATCTAGGCATCAAAATCCAGATGTTCGATCAATGGAAATAGACCTAGTGAGGTTACACTGCATACAAAGCGGACGTGGCCGGGTGCCACCACACAATTATGAGCGCTGTAAAGTTTGCTCGGAGAATAACCAAGGATGCTACCTTGTGCGAGCAGCCTTTCAAAGTCAGTTGGACTACAAGGAAATTCAACCATGGTCAAATTCTGGTTCAATGTCAAACTATCATCTTGATCAAGGCAAAGATGTTATCTTAATCCCTAAGCGAGAAGTGGCCAAGGATGTGTGCGCCATAATCCCTTTACTCCGTGAATCAAGAGCTCCTCTTGAGGGTGGAAGGATTCTCAACCTCGAACCAATTGAGGCCAGCTATGATGGTCTGAAAAATCAAAAGGCTCATGTAGTTATCTATCTTCCGGGACCAGTACCGTACAAATCCGATAAAGCTACCCCTTACAAGTACGGTGCAACAACAATTGAGAATGGAAAGGAAACTCCATTGCCCTCCGTCGTGAATATTGCAGAAATCAGTCGAGTAACACGGAGCGGTCGAATCTTCAACCGAGGAGTTGGAAAACCCACCAGAGAAAAGGAACCTCAAATAGAGGTTCCCGATCAACCATTCAGTCCATCCAGTGATCCCGACCTTTCAAAGAACAACGATGAGATGCTGAAGCTCATCCTGAAAAGTGTGTACAACATTGTTGATCAACTGTTGCAAACTCCTTCAAAAATCTCTATGTTATCTCTTTTACTCAGTTCCGAAGCTCACAGGGAGGCTCTCCAGAAAGTCTTAGAGCAAGCCTTTGTGGAACAAGATATGACAATAAGACAATTCGACAGCATCATCTCCAACATCACTTCCTACAACAACTTGGGATTCAGTGACGAGGAATTGCCAGAAGAAGGTAAAAGTCATAACATGGCACTCAACATTACAGTCAACTGCCAGGAAGATGCTTTAGCCAGCGTCCTGGTAGATGCCAGATCGGCTCTAAATGTTATACCGAAGTCTACTTTAATGCGACTATCATTTAAAGGATCTCCGATAAGAGTCAGTGAGGTCATCATCAAAGCATTTGACGGATCTCAAAAAACAGTTATCGGTGAAGTCGACCTTCCCATAACTATCGATCCTCACACTTTCCAAGTCACTTTCCAGGTCATGGACATCCGGGCAGCATACATCTGTTTATTAGGAAGACCTTGGATACACCAGGCTGGGGCAGTCACTTCGACACTTCACCAAAAGCTGAAGTTCGTCAAGAATAACCAACTAGTCACGGTCTGTGGAAAGCAAGCCATGAACGTGAGAAACTTATCGTCATCCACTTGTGTAGAACCCGAAGAGGTTGTTGGAACCCAGTTCCAAGCACTCGCTGTGAGTAAAGACAAATCAGAAAAGGGAACATCAATTTCCTCGTACAAAGATGCTCTCGAATTGATCAAAAGTAACAATGCAAAGGGATGGGGACAGCATATCATTCCTACTAATAACAAAACAAGGAAGGGTCTTGGTTTTTCCTTAACCTGTACCCAAACTGCTACTAACGATGAAAGTTTTCATCCCATTCAGGACTTTTTCCACAGTGGAGGTTTCCTTCACCCAGTGCCTCAAGAAGTACATACCATCAACGAAAGAGACTCCTTCGATACCGATGAAGAATGAAAATCCTACCTTAACAAGGATGGTTATATGTCTCAGGAAGAGGTGCCTACGCCATTTTGCTTTCCCGCACAGAGTCCGAGATTTATACCGAGGTCAGACGTCAAAATGATATACGGAGATTGTGATCCAGAAGGATGTCGTGCTCCGCCAAACTCATTAGAGGAAGACACTCTGATGAAAGACAACTTTGACCACGACTATTATGGCCCAATGGATGGCCTGCCTATTTGGCAGCCGTACCCGGGAGACTTGGGGCAAGAAAGTCAGTCTAACGATGCATATCAATTGAGCATTATTGAAAAGAATACCTGCGTCCCCGCCATGTCATGGGATCATTATTCAGGGCATTCAAAAATATCCAGTACGAACGATGAATTTGCAAAGATTTCAGGGCTAGAGTTCATTAACTATGCTTTCCCTGAGGTCAACGTCATCGAAAGGGATGACTCCTCCAGTTCCAAAGAAGTGTGGGACACCTTAGGACAACTAAGTGGAAAATACGACTACTTGGTCAAGTACACAGCTCCTGAAAGCTCTCGTATTAGGCTCGAAGATATCCAGCCGACTGGATGGAGAGATTTACTTGAGAGTGGAAACATTGTGCAAGATACAATATAAGAGTTCTCCTACGACAACTCTGCCTGGGAAACAGATTCCAACGATCCGGCTCCACTAGAAATCAGCGTCATTTCTGAAGACAAGTCAAGAAAGAAGGTACCAGACTTTGTGATTCACCGAGGAGTTCGCCACCAATGGGTTGCCGTCGATGTTCCGAAAGCCGTCCATAAGTCTAAGTAAT
Organism: Lathyrus tuberosus; assembly: GCA_022829125.1. Taxonomy (NCBI): domain Eukaryota; kingdom Viridiplantae; phylum Streptophyta; class Magnoliopsida; order Fabales; family Fabaceae; genus Lathyrus; species Lathyrus tuberosus. The sequence continues at coordinate 6,604,994 of JALAZF010000111.1, read as the reverse complement.
TGTCGTCTTTAACCTTTCACCTTGCCCAGGTGAAACAGATGTTTTGATAGGGCTCACTTTCTGTAAATGTATCTCTTTGCTTTGCCCAAAGCAACCGAGTTTTGTTTTATAGGGCTGTAGTTTCAAGAATCGACAAGTTCATAAATAAAATAACGTCGTTCTGTAATTTCCGCATTTTATTGCTGTTTTCTCTTTTCGCTTTTTCAGAAAATGGTAATTCTAAAAAATAACTCCATAATAAAAACAAGCATTTTCAAAAAAATACACTGCACACACTCTTGCATTCTCTCTATCTCTTCTAAAAAATGAACCATCACGTCATACAGATTGCTTGTTTTAAACCCCGTTGAGAGATACGATCCAATGCCTTCTCCCAAATTTGAATTTCCGGTATTTGAGGTTGAAGAGGAAGAGGACGTAGAAATTCCAGAAGAGATCTCCCGACTACTCCGACAAGAGGAAAGTTCCATTTAACCTCACAAGGAGCCGTTGGAAACGGTCAACTTGGGTTCAGAAGAAGAGAGAAAAGAAGTCAAGATTGGGGCACTGCTCAGTCCAACTGTCAAACAAGATTTGATAAAGCTTCTCAAATAATTTCCCGATGTGTTCGCTTGGTCCTATCAGGATATGCCAGGGTTGGATACCAGCATTATGGAACATCATCTACCATTACGATCAGAATGTCCGCCAGTAAAGTAGAGGTTGAGAAGAACTCACCCAGACATGGCCATCAAAATCAAAGAGGAAGTACAGAAACAGGTTGACGCGGGTTTCCTCGCCACCTCAGAATATCCTCAATGGTTAGCCAACATCGTACCATTTCCGAAAAAGGACGGAAAGATCAGAATGTGTGTGGATTACAGAGATCTAAACAAGGCCAGTCCAAAGGACGACTTTCCGTTACCACACATTGACATGCTGGTTGACAATACAACGACGTTCAAAGTTTTCTCCTTCATGGATGGATTCTCGGGCTATAATCAGATAAAAATGGCGCCGAAAGACATGAAGAAAGCTTCATTCATCACCCCATGAGGCACTTTTTGTTACAAAGTAATTCCATTCGGTTTGAAGAACGCCGGGGCAACCTATCAAATGGCCATGACTACTCTCTTTCATGACATGATACACAAATAAATCGAGGTATATGTCAATGATGTGATTACCAAATCTAAGACAGAAGAGGAGCATGTGACCCACCTGTCAAAGCTATTCGAGCGATTGAGAAAGTACAAACTCCGCTTGAATCCCAATAAGTGCACATTCAGTGTCCGTTCAGGGAAACTTTTAGGGTTCATCGTCAGCCAGAAAGGAATTGAGGTTGATCCTGACAAGGTCAAGGCCATTCAAGAAATGCATTCTCCAAAGACTGAAAAACAAGTTAGGGGTTTCCTGGGACGTCTGAACTACATTTCCAAATTTATATTCCTCATGACCGCAACATGTGCGCCGATCTTTAAATTACTCAAAAAGAATCAGGACTGTGTTTGGACAGAAGACTGCCAAACCGCCTTAGACAGTATCAAGAAATATCTGTTGAACCCACCGATCCTGTCACCTCCAGTAGAGGGAAGACCGCTGATAATCTATTTAACAGTCTTGGAAGACTCAATGGGTTGTGTACTTGGCCAACAAGATGAAACGAAGAGAAAAGAGTCTGCCATCTACTATTTGAGCAAGAAATTTACCGATTGCGAGACTCGGTACACTATGCTTGAGAAAGCTAGCAGCGCTTTGGTTTGGGCACCCAAACGTCTTCGCCAGTATATGATTCGTCACACTACTTGGTTAATCTTCGAAATGGATCCAATCAAGTATGTCTTTGAAAAACCTGCTCTCACGGGAAGGATTGGCCATTGGCAGATGTTGTTATCAGAATACGACATCGAGTACCACGCTCAGAAAGCCATTAAAGGAAGTGTTTTAGCCGGTCATTTGGCTCATCAATCGATTGACAATCAAGGATCAATCGGGTTTGACTTCCTAGACGAAGATGTCATGTATTTAAAAATGAAAGATTACGATGAACCACTACCCAGTGAAGGGCCAGAACCAGGATCCCAATGGGGATTAATATTCGACAGAGCTGTCAATGCTTATGAAAACGGAATTGGGACAATCATCGTAACACCTCAGGGTACCCATATTCCTTTCACCGCCCAACTGGCATTCAAGTGTACAAACAATGAGGCCAAATTCAAAGCTTGTATCATGGGTCTCGAAGAAGCGATTGACTTAAGGATCAAGAACTTGGATGTATATGGCGACTCAGCCCTGGTTATCAATCAGATCAAAGGAGATTAGAATACTTACCAATCAAGACTGATTCCTTACAAAGACTACGCGAGAAGGTTGTTACCATTCTTCAACATAATCGAGTTTCACCATATCCCTCGTGAAGAGAATCACATGGATGATGCACTAGCCACTCTCTCCTCCATGATTAGTGTAGGTCAATGGAATGACATACCTAAGATTGACATAATGTGCCTTGAACGGCCCGCTTACATCTTCACGATCGAAGATATTATAGACGACAAACCTTGGTATCACGATATCAAATTCTTCCTTCAGAAACAAGAGTACCCACCTGGGGCACTAAGAAAGATAGAAAAACCCTCAGAAGGATAGCATACAGCTTCTTTCTGAGCAGTGATACTCTCTATAAGAGAAACTTTGACATGGTCTTGCTCCGATGCGTAGACAGACCAGAAGCAAACATGCTGATAGAAGAAATTCACGAAGGATCCTTTGGCACTCATGCCAACGGACACATAATGGCGAGGAAAATTCTGAGAGCAGGATACTATTGGTTGACCATGGAATCCGATTGCTACAAGTACATGAGAAGATGTCACAAGTGTCAGATATACTCAGATAAAATCCATGTACCGCCAACACATCTCGAAGTTCTTTCTTCCCCATGGCCTTTTTCCATATGGGGAATCGATATGATTGGCATGATTGAACCCAAAGCTTCGAATGGATATCAGTTCATCCTGGTAGCCATTGACTATTTCACCAAGTGGGTCAAAACCGCATCATACGCCAATGTAACACGACAAGTGGTGGTCCGATTTATCAAAAACAATATCATCTGCCGTTATGGTGTTCCTAGCCAGATCATTACGGATAATGGATCCAACTTGAACAATAAAATGATGAAGGAATTGTGCGCTGAGTTCAAGATCGAACACCATAAATCATCTCCCTACCGATCCAAGATGAATGGAGTGGTAGAAGCGGCTAATAAAACATCAAAAAGATCGTTCAAAAGATGGTTGTAACCTACAAAGACTGGCACGAAATGCTACCCTTTGCTCTTCACGGTTATCGCACATCTGTCCGCACTTCAACAGGGGCAACCCCTTTCTCTCTAGTATATGGCATGGAGGCAGTGCTCCCCATAGAAGTAGAGATCCCATCAATCCGGGTATTGATGAAAGCTAAGCTAACAAAAGCTGAATGGTGCCAAAGTTAACACGACGAACTGAATCTGATAGAGGAAAAGTGAATAACGGCTCTATGCCATGGTCAGTTGTATCAACAAAAGATGAAGAAGGCGTTTGACAAAAAGGTCCGACCCCGCGTCTTCAGGAAAGGAGACCTTGTGCTCAAGAAGATACATTCATTTCTCACTGATCTGGGACAAATGGACTCCAAATTATGACGCCCCCTATGTGGTCAAGAAAGCTTTCTCAGGCGGTGCCTTGAGACTCGCAACCATGGATGGAGAAGAATTTGCCTACCCCACAAATGTTTATGTAGTCAAGAAATACTTCGCCTAAATAAGAAAAAAACGTCTCGGTGGATTAAAAACCCGAAAGGGCGGTCCAGGCAAAAATTAGAGACATAAAAAAAAATCATCCCGATGGATTGGAAATCTCAAAGTACAATCCAGGCAAAAGTTAGGGATTAATGGCAAGTAACTATGTCTGACAAGGTTAAGTCCCCCAGCAGCAGTAATGCCATCCATCAGGAAAACTCCAGTCAAGTTCATCTTCGACAGAAGCTCAGGATGTCAAGAATTCAAAGTTAGTAGAAGGATAACGGTCGTTATGTTTCGATGTAGCCCTTTTCCCCTAAGTTACCATTTTCTAATTTTGTAAATACTCTATGGGATCACGCGTTTGGTTGATTTCCATCCTATCAATAAAATTTGAGCCTTAGTGCTTTTTTTTGCAGTTCTTATTTATTTTAGCTTTACAGAACGACATTTCAACATGATTAACGATTCTTGAAATAAAACAAAAATGAATTTACTTGTCAAAATTTTTTCTGCTTTTAAAAATAAAGATGGCAATTTATTTTGACTGTTGAACATCGAAAGAACATCGATCGCTTCTCCCAAAGGCGGTTAAGCTTCAAAGTACAGAATCAAAATACTCCTTCTAAGCCAGTACACCTGAATGAAGGATCAACAGTGTCAGATGCAAATATTATGTCCGACACCCTCGGCAGAGTTCTCATCTCCTAAGCCCGACCGACATTTTCCCCACAGGGACTATCTCTCCTAAGCAAGGCAGAATTGCTATCTGGAATAAATGGTATTTCTTCGTCCCCCGTAGTGGCCGAGTATCCAAACGTGTTCATCCCCTAGTCTGTATGTCGCGTCAGTTTTGTCAGTATAAACATACATACATCATGCATTATTGATTCACATTCACATTCATACTGCATCACTATTACTCTATTCGGTCTTGTCCCCTAGTGATAAAAGTCCTCTTGTCAATCGAGTCGTCAGTTCTTCCCTCGTCAGAAAGCGAATCATCTAAGAAACCTCTCTCCAGTTTATTTATGGATCAGAGTTGGCCCCTTGACCACTTTAATAACTAGAACCTCTGAAAGACAAGAAAACCTTCGACAAACGTCACTCTTCATCATTGAAGATGATATCTCCGCTTTCCCCGATTAAGGAAAATCCCCAGAGAAAGCCTCACAACCGAAGACTCTCGGTGATACAACAGTTTCTCTCTGGAAATTTGCTATCAAATAAGGTCATCAGCACCTCCAAATTGGATTATGTCACATGGCATTTATCCGAGAAGATCCCGAAGAAAAGTATGATGTAGTATCCCCAAGCAGAAAGCAGTATCTCAAGAGACTCGTTTTCCCCAGTAGAGTCAGCAAATGGCGTCCCAAACAGAGAAGTTTGCACACCTCTACAACTCAGACAAATGGGTTCTCCCAGCAAGTCTGACATCAGAACTTTTTCCCATCAAATGGCATCTCCCCAGGAAAATTCAGCGAGAAGTTTGAGGAAAACCACTAACAAACAGCGTCCCTTGTCAAGAAAGTTTATTGACAAAAGAAACTTAGACCAGTTCCTTGGTAGGAAACCAGGATCGAGGGGAAGTTTATTTCAGAAACTGAGACCAGTTCCTTGGTAGGAAACTAGGATCGAGGGGAAGTGTACATCAGAAACTGAGACCAGTTCCTTGGTAGGAAACCAAGATCGAGGGGAGGTTTACATCAGAAACTGAGACCAGTTCCTTGGTAGGAAACCAGGATCGAGGGGAAGTTTATTTTACAAACTGAGACCGGTTCCTTGGTAGGAAACTAGGATCGAGGGGAGGTTTACATCAGAAACTGAGACTAGTTCCTTGGTAGGAAACCGGGATCGAGGGGAGGTTTACATCAGAAACTTAGACCAGTTCCTTGGTAGGAAACCAGGATCGAGTGGAGGTTTACATCAGAAACTGAGACCAGTTCCTTGGTAAGAAACCAGGATCGAGGGGAAGTTTTGCCATTTCCAAGTATCATTGCTTAGCAAAAAGAAAATGGATGGGCAAACTGCCGTTCATTGACGCTGTCAAAATTTCGGGTATTCCGATATTTAATCGTCTTGCACTCTGAATGTCCGAATATCTTTGTCATTCATACCTTCGGGTCCAAGAAGATTAAATAGGGGCATCTATCATACCCCAAATTTTGACCACTAAGATTTCCATCATTGTACAGATCCTCATCACAATATGGATGTATTTACATGCCTCATCAGTCTCCCAAAAGATGGGTGAGCATTCACTACAAATAAGAATTAGGGTTTCAAGCCCTCTCTGAGCACTTAGACAAAGGATCAATCAAGAAATGACATGATCTTCAACTTGTCTAACCTCTCAAACACCCATAAGGGATCAAGAGGACTCCCACATCAAGAATCAAGCACAAAGTTGCAACATTCCAATTGGATTAAGCCTCAAGATCGCCAGTGTCACCAAATTAGGGTTTTGGTCGACCAAGGCCTCCAGGTGGAAATTTTCCTCTGGGCATGAGCCAATGCTTCAAAACATAACTCAAGATACTCCAAGGGACCTCATGGACCCAATCATTAAGTCACTCTAGCCTCAGGGGATGCATTCACCAAAAATCAGGAATTAAGGTTTCTTGACCTAATTCACCCCTAAGTTGACTTTTACGACAAAACATGAGCCAAGACCTCAAGACATGATTTGAGGGTCTCTAATACACTACATTGATCCATTTGAAATAATGGATTAACCCAGAAAACTTGATACACAAGTTTCATTTTCATCTGGACCACAATTAGGGTTTTGAGGGAAAAGTCAACTGTACCTTTGACTTTTGACCAAGACATGCTCCCAAACCTTGGGACATGATTCCATACACCCTATATCACCTATGGAGTCCATCCATTAGGTTTGATTTAGGTCAAGGACTTAATTTCACAAAGGATCGCACAGTTTGGATTTCATCTGATAAAAAGTCAACTGTACAAAAAGTCAAAGTTTAACTTTTTGATTTTTTGGTCAACCAAGGTTCCTTAACCCTAAAACAATGTTAATATGTGATTTGAATCATCATTCATCAAAAAAAATAAAAGAAAGTGAGTTAACTTGTAAAAGGGGTAACCATAAAAAACTTAGAATTTTTCTGAGTTATGAAACAAAATGGTTAGGGTACCAACTTCCAAGGATCATAACTTGAGATCCAAGCAACCATTTTGGATGATCCAAAGATGGATTTGTAGCTCTCCTGACATAATTTAAAAGTGTCAACTACATCTCATTCCAATTCTTCATGGATTTTAAGTTATGGAGTGATCAAAATGGCTGAAAACATGAAATGCCACTTTTTCCAACACTTAGTGAAATTTTCACTAAGTCAGAATTTGTCTTACTTTTTTCAAACTGTAGGGGCATTTTTCACTTGGATCCAAAAAGTTTCAAGACAAACTATGATCACACATGTGTTGTGTCATATGAGGGTTTTCCAAAATACCCAAGAACTCCATCAAACTCCACCTGAGCTAGGGGTTATGACAGCTGCAACATGCCTTGCTGCAAACTGTCTTGGCAAGGCAGATTTGTGCATAAGGGCTCGATTTGATCAAATTGAGCAACAAGCATGGTTATCCATCTACACACCTCAAGGGGGAACAACCAAGGGACAAGCACTGATCTATCAGCCTCCCAAGTCCAAGATTCCACAAGTAGCATGCCAAACTTAAAAAGCTACAAAGATGCCAAATATCCAATTTTGTTTCCAAGCATTCAATGCAGACACCAAGGTGGCATGAACTGAGCATATTCCAACTGAATTCAGTCCAAGTTTATCTCTGAACCAAAGCCACAAAGCCTGTGCCCTAATATCAAGTCAATGGCTAGAGGAGACTTGAGATTCCTTTTGCATAACATTGGCCAAAGGCCTGCTGCAGTTGTCATTCATTATTGCTTGCAAAACAAACTTGCTCTATTATAAATAGAGCTCAATTGTGATTAGTTTGAGTACACCAAAGCCCCCAAACTGATGCTTTCCTCAAAATCCTTCTCTTTAGACCAAAATGCCTTCTTTTGCAAGGTATCTCTGAGTTTTTGAGTTAGAGAGCATTTCCATCACAGCTCATGATCCAAACACATCCAATATGTCATATCTAAGTTGTCCAAACTCTTATATGTGACCTGTAACACCAAAATCACAAAGTCCCCTCTCAAAACCTCAAAATTGGACTTTTTTGCATTTTTCAAGCCATGTCTTGATTCAGTCACTTTCAAAACCAGATAAGACCTCAAATACACTTCAAATATCATCCTTGAACTGTCCCAAATGGTTCCCCACATCTGGAACACCATTTGAGAGAGTTGCCATATTGGTCACTTTTGCCCCTTTTGCAAGAAAAGGCCAGTTTCTGTTCCTGAGGTTTCCAGCTGATGCTAATCATCCTAAAAGCTTCTAAGGGATCAATTGAGAGTGTTTAAAGCATTGGATCACTTCTGGCACAAGGAACTTGACAGATAGCACAAGGAGCTTCAAGAGGTAAGTGCATCATCACTTGAACTTTCTGAAATATGCATTGCTTTGAAGTCCACTGATCATAAACATCTCATACATGTTATATATGTTGTGTTTGAACCAATTTGCCCTGTAATTCTTGCTTGTACCATGTGTTAGTATAGAAAATGCAATTATAGGCCTATTTCAAAAACATTATCGGGTTTTTCAATGGGAGCCTCATCTGAAAAAACCAAGACCACCATTGGATTCCTTGTGAAATTCTAGGCAAGATAGGTCTAAATTTTGTCCCAATCCATGGAGAAATGAGAAAGTTACAACCTTTACGTTTTTAGACCAAAACCTTGCCTTGCATTGGCCAGGCCTAACAAGGCATGCCTCATATATTCATGGGGTGGTTTTGATACACGGATGTATCACCACCCCAGTGGTAGAAGGCGTGCACTGCAACCTAGAGGCCTGGGGTTCGAATCCCCCTCGCCCTAGACCCTTTTTTTTTTTTTTACCATTTTTCCACTTTTTTATTTTTCATATTATTTTCATTAATGATTTGAAAAATTAACTTCTCTCTCAATTTTAATCATTTTTTATTGATTCGTTTTCTGAAAAATCACAAAAATATTAAAATATTTTATTCTACAAAAAAAATCAGATTTATATTATTTATTTAATATAGTTGGTATTTTTGTAAATAAATTCATTTTTTATTATTTTTAAACATTTTAAAAGTGAAATTTTATCTTGAAAATCAAAACCAAATAAGTTTTAATTCATCTTGTGATTAAAACATTAGCTTTCAAACATTAAACAAAAATCACAAGTAGTTTATTTAAACTTATTTGGTATTTTTATCATTTTATTGATTTTCTTTAAAAAATTACTTTTAAAAGAAAATGAAATTAGAGTTTCTTTGATTTTTGATCTTTATCAAATCTTTTTCAAACACTCATGGGCCTCGAATAGAGTGTAAGACTCAACCCCTTTTGTAAATAAAACAATTTTGGGCCTCACACATTGTATAAGTCCCTCTGTATATTTTCAAAAGTGCGGCGCAGTCGTCGCCTTTGTAACAAAATCATCTGGGTCTCTCCTTGAGTTGTAAGCCCCATCACTTGTACAAAAATAAATCTTTGGGCCTCTAATAGAGTGTAAGATCTAACCCATTTGTACAGAAAACCTTTTTTGGGCCTCAGTCGTTTTGTAAGCCCCGTTACGATCTTCCAAAACAACGGTGCGATCACTGTTAAACCTTGGGCATCTCCTTGAGTATAAGCCCCAATAATCTTTTCAAAACAACTTTCCCTTTTGATTTAAGTTCAAATATACAGTGGTTATCAAAACTTTCTTTAATTTCTAACCATACAGCATGGAAGCTTGCTCACCTGTAAGTTTTTATCCGCTTTCATTTACTTGCTTTAATATATATACTGTATTATGGGAAGCTGCACACTATGAGTCTTCTTTCATTCTTTTAAATACATGTCAAATATATATAACTGTATTGTGGGAAGCTGCGCATGGTTAGTCTTCTTTCATACCCTTTTAAATACTTGTCATATATCAACTGTATATATACTAGTATAGTTATTTAGAGTTTTCCCCGACAACTAGGTTTAGAACTAGGTAAAGCCATGTTGGTCACTCTTTAAATATAGTCAAAACTAGATCTCCATAGGATTTCCAGATACAGTCTTGCCTTCTCTTGGACTTAAACAATATGGAACAAAGAGAAAGGCAGTATTCCTCATGAACCTTTTCTCATACTGTCACCCCTAGAAATTGTCAAAGAAATTCTACTCCCCGGAGTTGATCTATTCTCGGTGAATAACATCTCTTGAGTTTCTTCAAACCTCAGAACTTTCACTAAATGATCTATTCTCGGTGAATAGTATTTCTTAAACTTTTCTTGGTTTGGGACCCACAGGCTTCCTAAAAGCATCCCCGCCTCCTCTTGGGCTTTGTATAAGGACCCTACGGCTTCTTAGAAGTTCTCATGCCTTCTCTTGGGCTTAATACAAGGACCCTAAAGACCTCCTAAAGGTATAAGACAGAACTTAGTCATCCTTTTCTAGAGTAATCTTTCCAGTGTCAAACCTCTGACCAATTTTAGGGTTGATTCTCATCCATTAAAACACCCGCATCCTCCTGGAGGCATCATACAAAAGATAAAACTCTTCCACACCAGTAGACTTGGACAGTCTAATCCCCTTGAGTCTCAAAGACATTCTCAAGCACCCAACGAATATAGGAGAAACCCCAGATTCTAGATCAATCTCCAGCAAAGTTAAAACCCAGTCTCTCTCCTAAAAATCCCAAGCCAGGGTCAGTTTATCATCATCATAACACTATCCCAAATCAGAACCTCAAGGCATCTGATATCTCAACTCTTCTGTAACCCTCAGCAAAAGTTGATTCCCCACTTGGACCTGCCTCGGGATCTCAATAATTCCCAGCAGAAGATAACCTCCTCTTAGGCTTTGTATAATGATCTTTCCTCAGCGAAGTCAGTCTCCTCTTGGGCTTTGTACAATGATTCTCCCCAGCGGAGCTAACCTTTTCAGACTCTCTTGTTGAATCAATCACCTTTTCAGACACTCTTGTTGAGTCAACCACTTTTCAGACTCTCTTGTTGAGTCAATCACCTTTTCAGACTTTCTTGTTGAGTCAACCATTTTTCAGACTCTCTTGTTGAGTCAATCACGTTCCAGACTCTCTTGTTGAGTCAACCCTTTTATCCTCAATCTTGGGCTTTGTACAAGATAGATAAAAATACTCTCTTGTTGAGTCAATCTTTTCCAGCCTCTCTTTGGCTTGGTAAAAAGATTTCCCCTAGCACAAGTTAGCCTCCTCTTAGGCTTTGTATAATGATTTCTCCAGCTTGTTCAACCACAATCCTGGGCTTTGTACAGGACAGATAAAAGCACTCTCTTGTTGATTCAAACCCTTTTAGCCTCAATCTTGGGCTTTATACAAGACATAAATCGTCATAACCTTCTCTTAAGCTCGGGACAAATAACTTCCCCAGTAGAGTCAATTCCTCCCAACCTTATTTTAGGCTTCGAGGAATGATTTCCCAAGCAGAGTCAAACTCGTTTCAGCCTCAATCTTGGGCTTTGTACAAGACAGATAATACTCTCCTGTAGAGTCAAACTCAGTTCAGCCTCTATCTTGGGCTTTGTACGAGATACCTAAAATATCCTCTGCCGAGTCAGTAAAGTCTCCATTTAAGCCTCAATCTTGGGCTTTGTACAAGACAGATAAAGATTCTTTCCCACTGAGTCAGTCTACTTTTCAGCCTCCTCTTGGGCTTTGTACAATGATTCTCCCCGACGGAGTCAAAACCTTTCTCAGCTTCCTCTTAGGCTTGGTATAAAGATATCCCCAAAAGAGTCAGCCTCTTTTTTGCCTCAATCTTGGGCTTTGTACAAGACAGATAATAAACTCCCCAGTGGAGTCAATAAACCTCTTAGCTTCAACTTCGGGCTTTGATCAAGGCACGCAAAAGTCAACAATCCCCCCTTAGAGATGACAAATTCTCTCTCAATCAAACCTTTTAGCATCAATCTTGGGATTCGAACAAGACACCAAAACATTATCTTTTTCCTCACTTTGAATAGGAGGAACTACGATTGCTCTGATTTCCCTGTTTTGTTTAAACGGGAATACGTAGGCATAAGATTGTGAAATCTTAGCGAGCATACTAATAAAAAACCCTAGGTCCAGTACCTTCATACCAATCAATCCTTAGGTCCCGTACCTTACCAAAAACATCAACAAAAACTCAATCTCTCTCTCATATTTCCCAAGAAACTTTCCCAACCCATTAACAGATAAACTCCATCAATTACGAAGCAAAAACTAAAGATGATATCCTATGGATAACCATATATAGGATGGGTAATTGACAACTACCCATTGTATAACCTGACCCCGGACCCCCCAATCTCTTTTAAGCGTTTGTTCAGTTGAACAATCGCGTGCAAGGTTAGTTTTAGATAGCTTCCCTTTCCTTTCTAGCTTCACGGGATAAATAAGAAATCAGAAAGTAGCACCCCCTCCTACCATTGCAGTGAGGAAAACCCAGCGATAAGGTGGTCGCGTCACCGACAAAAATCGCTTGCTACAGTTGTACACCTTTGAAACTTCACTCTTCACCAATAAAGAAGATATTTTGCTTTCCTGGATTAAGGAAAAATCCCCAGAGAAAGCCTCTTGATAGAAGACTCTTGGCAATACGGCAGTTTCTCCCTGAAAAATATGCTATCAATGGAGTCATCAGCACCTCAAAATTGGATTACATCACATGGTATCGCTATGAAAAGAGGAAGTATGATGTAATTCCCCCAACAAATGGCATCTCCAAAACAGAGAAGTTTGCATACCTCTACAGTTCAGACCAATGGGGTTCCCCATCAAGTCTGACATCAAATCGTTTTTTCATCAAATGGCATCTCCTCAGCGAGAAGTTTGGTAAAAACCATCGCAGATAACATTCTTTGTCAAGAAAATAACTTGAGAAGAAGAAGTTGAGACCAGTTCCATGGCTGAAGACCAGGATTGAGGGAAAGTTTATTTCAAAAGAAACTGAGACCAGTTCCGTGGCTGAAGACCAGGATCGAGGGGAAGTTTATTTCAAACGAAACTGAGACCAGTTCAATGGCTAAATACCAGGATCGAGGGGAAGTTTTACCCTTTTCTAAGTAACATTGCTTAAAAATAGAAGATGGATGAGCAAATAACTGCTATTCACAACCACAGTCAAAATTTTGGGTATTCCGATATTTAATCCTCTTTTACCTTGAATGTCCAAACGTCTTCGTCATTCATACCTTCAGGTCCAAGAAGATTAAATAGGGGCATATTTCATACCCTAAATTTTGACCACAAGACTTTACATCATTGTGCAAATCATCACCATAATGTGGATGCACCTTCATGCCTTATCAATCCTCTCAAAGATTGTTGAGCATTCACTCCAATCAAGAACTAGGGTTTAGAGCCCTCTCCGAGTACTCAGACAAAGGATCAATCAAGAATGGACATGTTCCTCAACTTGTCAAAACTCTCAAGCATCCATGAAGGATCAAGAGGTCACACTCATCAATAATTAAACATAGGAATGCAACATTTTAGGCTGGTTAAGCCTCAAGATCACCAGTGTCACCAAATTAGGGTTTTGGTCAACCATTGCCTCCAGAGGAAAATTTTCATCTGGGCATGAGCTAATACTTCAAAACATGATCCAAGAAGCTCAAAGGGACCTCATGGATCCAATCATAAGTTTAAAATAGCCTCAGGGGATGCATTTATCAAAAATCGGGAATTAGGGTTTCTTGACCAAATTCACCCCTAAGTTGATTTTTGGGGCAATGCATGAGCCAAGCCCTCAAGAAATGTTTTGAAGACCTAAAATATCTTATATTGATCCTCTTACAAGTTCAAGTGGACACAAAGAGCTTGGTTCATAAGCAATATAGAGATGCAAATTCATCTGGACCACAAACTAGAGTTTTTGAGAAAAAGTCAACCATATCTTTGACTTTTGACCAAGACATCATCTCAAACTTTAGGACATGATCAAAACACTCTAAAACACCTATGGAATCCATCCATTAGGTTTGAATTAGGTAAAGGACTTGATTTCATAGAGAATCACAAAGTTTGAAATTCATCTGACAGAAAGTTAACTGTGCCCAAAAACCAAGTTTGACTTTTGGAATTTCTTGACAAACATGGTTTCCTTAAGTCAAAAACAATGTTAACTTATGGTTTGGATCATCATCCATCAAGAAAAGTGAGGTTACTTGCAAAATGGGCAATCTTAAGAAACTTAAAGTTTCACTAAGTCATGAAAAAAAAAGTGATTTTTACCCAACTTTGCAAGAGCATAACTTGTGATCCAAGTAACCTTTTTCTTCCATTCAAAGCTCAAATGAAAGCTCTCCTTACATACTTCAAGATTGTCAACTACAACATATTCCAAATCCTCATGGATTTTGAGTTATGGATTGATCAAAATCACAAAAAATGAAAATGGACACTTTTTCAACACTTAGAAAAAATTTGAGACAGGATCTGTCTCATGATTTGTCCAACTTTGAAGCCATTTTTTATTATGATCCAAGATGATTCAAGACCAAAGTTAAACATCAAAGTTGAAGTATAATATAGGGGCTTTCCAAAAATGACATTTTTCACCCTGCCTACACAACAACATTGGTACATAACTTGCATTCCACGATTTCTTGAGCCAATTTTGGACACTTGCATATGAATGATGAAGAATTTAATCACAAAGTCTCACAAGTTAAGAAGCCCATCACTTAGGCATGTGATCTTTAAAGATGCAATTCCAAAACTTTAATTTTGTTTCAAAGCATTCAAGAGATGCATTGAGGTGGCATGGACTGAGTCATTGATCACTAAAGGAGTTAAGCCTTATCCCTGCAACAGAAGACTCATAGCCTGCAAGATTGACTCAAGTTAATGGCAAGAGGAGACTTTGGCTACATGACAAAACTCATTGGATAATAGGGTGATCCAGCCCTCAATCACTATTGCTCCCAAAACAAACTTGCTCTACTATAAATAAAGGTTATTTCTTATCAGTTTGAGTACACCAAAGCATAACAACACATGCACTTCTTCATTTCACTCTCAAAAAATCAGATTTTGCTTCTTTTTAAAGTCACTATCGAATTTTTCAATATGAAGCAATTATGTCAAAACCAATGGTGTAGACACATCATATACATCATATGTAAGCTGTCCAAACACTTCTCACCCATCTGTAACCTCAAAATCACAAAGCTCCAAATCACCCTCAAGCCAACTTACAGTTGAGGTGCCACAACATGGTTCAGGTGTTTCCAATCCATTACAAGCTTCCAAACACCTTTGTCGCTCCCAAAAAGATTCGTATCCAACGGTACAAACGCGAGAGTGGCGTAGAAGACACAGAGTCGCCAGCAATGTGTATTTATCCCGAGAGAGGGAAAGGAAACACTGCATAAACCTGAAGAGAAAGGGGGAAAGACATGGTCATCGCGACCATAGTCCGGGTTCGGGAGTTGGTTATGCGAGGGGAAGGTGTTAGCACCCTATGCATCCATCGTACTCGATGGGATCCACGCTTGTTGTCTAAACGGAGGGTGAGCTGTCATACTATCTATGGCTGAACAAAAGAAAACGGGGATGGGGGTGACTAAGACGGACTCGGTAGGACATATTCGATGCCCTAGGCCTACGTACTCCCTCAGTACAATGGGAAAGTCAGAGTCAACGTAGTTCGGACGGGAACTGTGGGGGAAGGTTACTCGCCAAGACAATCGCTGTCTTGTGCCTACATATCCTTAATCGAACGAAAGAGAGGAATCCGAGCTAATGTAGTTCGTGGGTACGACCACGGATGGGTAAGTGTTTTTTATGAGCGACGTTAGATTCGCGTCTGGCAGTTAGGGTCGATGCCTGTTTGCGACTCAGACGGAAGGTAACATGCTCTTTTCTGAAAATGGTCTGGAACCAAACAATCCCGAAGGATAAAAAGATTTGAATTTGTTTTTGTGTTTTTTAGACATAAGTGTTTTTTAAGTTAGTTCATAACTTGCATTGTACCAAAGTCTAGGGCACAGGGACGAATACTTAACGAATCGTCCCAAGACAGGACGCTCGCTAAGCACTCTAGAAAGATGAGAGGAAGCCCGTCATTTCTCATTCCCCATGCTTAAGGCTCGTGCGCAATACACTTTATCTTTATTAAGTGTTTTCAAGAAGTTTTGAGATGAGAAGAGAGAAGATACAAAGGAAACTCTAAAGGGAAACTAAGAGTCCTAATGTTATCATGCATGGGTAACCTAGGTTTAGTGAGGTTTAGGAGGGACGACTACCTAAAACCTAATGCTAATCCTACTCCAAGCTTAATAAAAAATTAAGTTGGACTAGGTAGCTCTAAAGGGAAAGAATCCAAGACTTAAACAAGTCTTGAGATTCATGGGAGGAAGAGAGTGAGAGAGAAGAAATGAGAAAGAGAAAGAGAAAATGAGATACAATACATGGCAGCAAGCACATCACATCATAAATGTCCAACTCAAATCATCAAAAATGTTTTAAATATCAATGTAAAACAATTCAAGTAAGCATGCAAAGATAAACATGAAAACAAAGGCAAGCATACTTGTATGGAATGCACAATTTAGCTTACATGGACTTCATATCAAAATGAAATGAGAAAGATAAGATGAAGATGAAAACAAGTCAGAACCAAGATCATATTATCATCAACAATTCTCATGTGCAAAAGGAAATCAAAGCATGAAACATTATGCACCAAAGAAAGCTACCAAAAAGAGGACAAAGTTCCAACACTTAAGCATATTCAAACATGATTCAAACATGATCCATAAATGGAAAAACTTGGTCACAAGAGACCTCAACCAAGGGTAAACATCATATCAAATGCACATGGAAAGAATCAAGAAGAAACTCAAGCAAATAGGCATGGCAAGTCAACTTGTGTAAAGAGATGTCATATGATGATCATGCATAATTCACTTAGACACAAATAATCAAACATATATCAAATGACATTAAAAAATTGTGAAATTAAAACCCAAATGACCTAAGTCAGAGACTAACAACATGTCAAAAGATCACACCAAAATTTACAAGTTAAGTACCTCAAACAATTAGGCAAAGATCACATAAGAAACATGACATCAATATGCAAAAGAGAGGGACTAAAATGCAATATGAAATGATTTTAAAAATATGAGAAAAATATTTTTAAGGACCCCAAGATGTCCTATAAAAAATGCAAAAAGAATGAGATGCAAATCATGTATAGATGATGAGAAAAAAAATCAACAAGGCAGGGTGTGTATATATGAAACAATCCAAAAACAAATTAATTAAACAATTAAATCAAAGGCACAAAATAAAATATAAATGGAAAATAAAATTTGACAAAACTTTATAAAATGCCAAATATGATCCATGATTTTTTTTTATAATTTTTTGATGCATAAAACTATTTTCAAAAATTAAAAATGAAAATGCTACAATAAAATAAAATAAAATGGAAATAAAATGAAGCCAGGGGTGCAACAAGCAAGAATTCACGTTGAAAACAAACAAATGGGCTGAACAGGGGGTGGGGATAGCAAGCCCAGTCCATTAAAGTATTCAGCGCATACCAAACAAAAAAAACAAGGACCCAGTCAACTCACACCAGCCACAAGATTAATCTCACGCACCACATTCAGCCAACCAAAACCAAGGGTAATCAAGATCAACGCTCAGGATTAAAGATTCATGATAACAACAAAGCACACGTGCATATCAAATCACTCAGAAATTAAAATAAAGAACACGTGGGAAGCACATGAATTTTTAATGCGCTGGCGCAACAACAACCATCAGATCTGATCAACGTGCCAGATCAAGTCAAACAATCACAAAACATGCAAGATCAAGGGCCAGGAAATGATGAACACAATAAGAAACGTGGACTAGCACACATGCATATTAAAAACTAAACCAATCAGATGCGTTCATTTAAATGATGTGGCAAAGTAAGGACCATTAGATCTAGGCATGGATGGTGGAGATTACGTCTTCTCCAAAAGAAACTCTCAGCCATCTGAATCAAAACCAGGTGCCAGAGCCCTAGCTCCGGTCACCTTCCCCAGTGACTCCCACGGTGGAGTTTCACAAAATTTCCCAGAAATCAAACATGAGCATACTATCTTGACCAGAATTCAACAAGGATGCTAAATATCAAATCCATTTCATCAAATAATCAACACACAGGTCAAATCGAAGAGAAGAAGTTTAAATCCAAAACTTTCAAACTCAAAATACACACATGTTACACGTCCAAACTCAAAACAAAATACATCAGCATGCTCAGTACACATCACAGATCATTTGCACACAATAAAATCAAGTTCTATAATGGTGAAAAGTAAGCTTACCTGAAAGTTGCAGAGCTCGAATTACACCAATAACTCCTTCCAAAAGCTGCATATCTTCCTCTTTTGAGCTCTATTTGCAAAATAAATGCAAATAGAGGCTTGAAATGGACTGGATCTAGGATTTTGAAAGTGAACCAACTTGAGATGCACTTGCTGAAAACCTTGCCCTCAACTCAAAACAATGGTTGATTCTTGTTCTATGGAGTGTGTAGATCAAGAATATGAAAAAAAATCTTCAGAAACCCTTAAGATGAGAGAGTTTCGAAGGAGAGAAAGTGTGAGAGCAAAAATGAAATTCTGAGCAAGAATGAGTGCATGACCTAGCTTTGTGCGTGTGAGTTAGCTTATATACACCTCATTAGACCTCTGATCACAATTAAAACTTGATTAATCCCTTGGTTAATGAAATTGGATGGTTTATGCCAAAATGCACTTTGTGTTGTTTCCACTAATCCACACGTGCCAAGGCATGCTTTTCATCATGAATCACTCACATTTCTCTTGCTGATCACCAATGAATTGAAATTGGGCCTTATGGTTGATTGGTTTGTGAGTTTTAATCCATCTTGCCAATTTGCATTTTGTAAAATAAGTGAGAAATATGGCACGAATTCACTTGCTTCAAGGGTTAAAAATGGTCCTCATGGCTTGTACTTTAATGTTGTAATGTGACATGAACCAATACAAGTCATTACAAGTCAATTGGAACCAAAATGCAAATGGTGGAAAAATTGGTACATATGAAGAACCCTAAAAACACCTTGCCTTGCCTTAGCCATAACTTGAGTTCTACAAATGA
The DNA here is from genome assembly GCA_022829125.1 of Lathyrus tuberosus. Taxonomy (NCBI): domain Eukaryota; kingdom Viridiplantae; phylum Streptophyta; class Magnoliopsida; order Fabales; family Fabaceae; genus Lathyrus; species Lathyrus tuberosus. The sequence goes on along the minus strand of JALAZF010000111.1, from coordinate 6,585,971 downwards.
TATGGAGATGTTCTAGTACTTGTTGGAAAGGGGAGAAAAAGATATTCAACTTTCATGTTGGAGGAAAATTCATTTTAAGCTTCCTTGATGATGAAAAGTCAAGTGGAATGTAGTGTAAAACTTGCCAAAAATGGAAACTTCTCATTATAGGTCATTTTCCAAATTTAGTAACTTTTGTACAAACCCTAGATTCTTGATAAATGGTATGAAACTTGACCCTTGAAGACCATATGAGGATGTGAGACCTTGAAAAACCTGAAGAGAACCTCAAAATTCCACAGTTGACTTCCCCTCTCACTGTTGACTTTTGCTTACTTCAGAAGTAACTGATCCACTGAACATCTTCTACAATGTACCACTAGCCAAGCCTTCCTCTATGAGCATTTGTGAGCACATGGAACCCATGAGAGCATGCTTGAATCCACAAAGTCCTTCAAGAAGCCCTTTGAACCCAAAAAACCTAATTTGGTTCCCCTGATTAGGAGAGAAAGATTCACTTGAAATCCTTTGCCATTTTTGACCTTGTGAAGATATGATGAACTCCTCAAACCACCTTGAGGATTGAGACTCCCTTGAGATGTACCAAGTACCTTGATACCATGCTAAGAACCAATGCTATGCACAAATGCTAATGCAAGAAATGTAAAGAAACATAAGCCAGTTAGATAAAAGTAAGAGGGCAAATTTTGGGGTGTTACAGCTGCCCCTATTCAATCAACTTGGACCTGAAAGGGTGATAGCGACGACTTTCAGACATTCAAGGTAGAAGGTGATTGAATACAAAAAGAACCCGGAAATTTGCAAACTGGTGGGGATCAAAGGTAAGTGTTCGCCAACCGAAAGTGGACCTAGACACAGTAGATACCAACCAATAGTTGGGATAAAAGAAGGGTACCAACCAATAGTTGGGATAACCAAGAAAAGATACCAACCAATAGTTGGGATAAAAGAAGGGTACCAACCAATAGTTGGGATAAAAGAAGGGTACCAACCAATAGTTGGGATAGCCAAGAAAAGATACCAACCAATAGTTGGGATAAAAGAAGAGTACCAACCAATAGTTGGGATAGCCAAGAAAAGATACCAACCAATAGTTGGGATAAAAGAAGGGTACCAACCAATAGTTGGGATAACCAAGAAAAGATACCAACCAATAGTTGGGATAAAAGAAGGGTACCAACTAATAGTTGGGATAGCCAAGAAAAGATACCAACCAATAGTTGGGATAAAAGAAGGGTACCAACCAATAGTTGGGATAACCAAGAAAAGATACCAACCAATAGTTGGGATAAAAGAAGGGTACCAACCAATAGTTGGGATAACCAAGAAAAGATACCAACCAATAGTTGGGATAAAAGAAGGGTACCAACCAATAGTTGGGATAACCAAGAAAAGATACCAACCAATAGTTGGGATAAACGAAGGGTACCAACCAATAGTTGGGATAAAAGAAGAGATACCAACCAATAGTTGGGATAAAAGAAGGGTACCAACCAATAGTTGGGATAACCAAGAAAAGATACCAACCAATAGTTGGGATAAAAGAAGGGTATCAACCAATAGTTGGGATAGCCAAGAAAAGATACCAACCAATAGTTGGGATAAAAGAAGGGTACCAACCAATAGTTGGGATAGCCAAGAAAAGATACCAACCAATAGTTGGGATAAAAGAAGGGTACCAACCAATAGTTGTGATAACCAAGAAAAGATACCAACCAATAGTTGGGATAAAAGAAGGGTACCAACCAATAGTTGGGATAGCCAATAAAAGATACCAACCAATTGTTGGGATAAAAGAAGGGTACCAACCAATAGTTGGGATAACCAAGAAAAGATACCAACCAATAGTTGGGATAAAATAAGGGTACCAACCAATAGTTGGGATAACCAAAAAAACATAACAACCGATAGTTGGGATAAAAGAAGGGTACCAATCAATAGTTGGGATAACCAAGAACAGATACCAACCAATAGTTGGGATAAAAGAAGGGTACCAACCAATAGTTGGGATAAAAGAAGAGATACCAACCAATAGTTGGGATAAAAGATGGGTACCAACCAATGGTTGGGATAACCAAGAAAAGATACCAACCAATAGTTGGGATAAAAGAAGGGTACCAACCAATAGTTGGGATAGCCAAGAAAAGATACCAACCAATAGTTGGGATAAAAGAAGGGTACCAACCAATAGTTGGGATAACCAAGAAAAGATACCAACCAATAGTTGGGATAAAAGAAGGGTACCAACCAATAGTTGGGATAACCAAGAAAAGATACCAACCAATAGTTGGGATAAAAGAAGGGTACCAACCAATAGTTGGGATAACCAAGAAAAGATACCAACCAATAGTTGGGATAAACGAAGGGTACCAACCAATAGTTGGGATAAAAGAAGAGATATCAACCAATAGTTGGGATAAAAGAAGGGTACCAACCAATAGTTGGGATAACCAAGAAAAGATACCAACCAATAGTTGGGATAAAATAAGGGTATCAACCAATAGTTGGGATAGCCAAGAAAAGATACCAACCAATAGTTGGGATAAAAGAAGGGTACCAACCAATAGTTGGGATAACCAAGAAAAGATACCAACCAATAGTTGGGATAAAATAAGGGTATCAACCAATAGTTGGGATAGCCAAGAAAAGATACCAACCAATAGTTGGGATAAAAGAAGGGTACCAACCAATAGTTGGGATAGCCAAGAAAAGATACCAACCAATAGTTGGGATAAAAGAAGGGTACCAACCAATAGTTTTGATAACCAAGAAAAGATACCAACCAATAGTTGGGATAAAAGAAGGGTACCAACCAATAGTTGGGATAGCCAAGAAAAGATACCAACCAATAGTTGGGATAAAAGAAGAGTACCAACCAATAGTTGGGATAGCCAAGAAAAGATACCAACCAATAGTTGGGATAACCAAGAAAAGATACCAACCAATAGTTGGGATAAAAGAAGGGTACCAACCAATAGTTGGGATAGCCAAGAAAAGATACCAACCAATAGTTGGGATAAAAGAAGGGTACCAACCAATAGTTGGGATAACCAAGAAAAGATACCAACCAATAGTTGGGATAAAAGAAGGGTACCAACCAATAGTTGGGATAACCAAGAAAAGATACCAACCAATAGTTGGGATAAAAGAAGGGTACCAACCAATAGTTGGGATAACCAAGAAAAGATACCAACCAATAGTTGGGATAAACGAAGGGTACCAACCAATAGTTGGGATAAAAGAAGAGATACCAACCAATAGTTGGGATAAAAGAAGGGTACCAACCAATAGTTGGGATAACCAAGAAAAGATACCAACCAATAGTTGGGATAAAAGAAGGGTATCAACCAATAGTTGGGATAGCCAAGAAAAGATACCAACCAATAGTTGGGATAAAAGAAGGGTACCAACCAATAGTTGGGATAGCCAAGAAAAGATACCAACCAATAGTTGGGATAAAAGAAGGGTACCAACCAATAGTTGTGATAACCAAGAAAAGATACCAACCAATAGTTGGGATAAAAGAAGGGTACCAACCAATAGTTGGGATAGCCAATAAAAGATACCAACCAATTGTTGGGATAAAAGAAGGGTACCAACCAATAGTTGGGATAACCAAGAAAAGATACCAACCAATAGTTGGGATAAAATAAGGGTACCAACCAATAGTTGGGATAACCAAAAAAACATAACAACCGATAGTTGGGATAAAAGAAGGGTACCAACCAATAGTTGGGATAACCAAGAACAGATACCAACCAATAGTTGGGATAAAAGAAGGGTACCAACCAATAGTTGGGATAAAAGAAGAGATACCAACCAATAGTTGGGATAAAAGATGGGTACCAACCAATGGTTGGGATAACCAAGAAAAGATACCAACCAATAGTTGGGATAAAAGAAGGGTACCAACCAATAGTTGGGATAGCCAAGAAAAGATACCAACCAATAGTTGGGATAAAAGAAGGGTACCAACCAATAGTTGGGATAACCAAGAAAAGATACCAACCAATAGTTGGGATAAAAGAAGGGTACCAACCAATAGTTGGGATAACCAAGAAAAGATACCAACCAATAGTTGGGATAAAAGAAGGGTACCAACCAATAGTTGGGATAACCAAGAAAAGATACCAACCAATAGTTGGGATAAACGAAGGGTACCAACCAATAGTTGGGATAAAAGAAGAGATATCAACCAATAGTTGGGATAAAAGAAGGGTACCAACCAATAGTTGGGATAACCAAGAAAAGATACCAACCAATAGTTGGGATAAAATAAGGGTATCAACCAATAGTTGGGATAGCCAAGAAAAGATACCAACCAATAGTTGGGATAAAAGAAGGGTACCAACCAATAGTTGGGATAACCAAGAAAAGATACCAACCAATAGTTGGGATAAAATAAGGGTATCAACCAATAGTTGGGATAGCCAAGAAAAGATACCAACCAATAGTTGGGATAAAAGAAGGGTACCAACCAATAGTTGGGATAGCCAAGAAAAGATACCAACCAATAGTTGGGATAAAAGAAGGGTACCAACCAATAGTTTTGATAACCAAGAAAAGATACCAACCAATAGTTGGGATAAAAGAAGGGTACCAACCAATAGTTGGGATAGCCAAGAAAAGATACCAACCAATAGTTGGGATAAAAGAAGGGTACCAACCAATAGTTGGGATATCCAAGAAAAGATACCAACCAATAGTTGGGATAAAAGAAGGGTACCAACCAATAGTTGGGATAACCAAGAAAAGATACCAACCAATAGTTGGGATAAAAGAAGGGTACCAACCAATAGTTGGGATAACCAAGAAAAGATACCAACCAATAGTTGGGATAAACGAAGGGTACCAACCAATAATTGGGATAAAAGAAGAGATACCAACCAATAGTTGGGATAAAAGAAGGGTACCAACCAATAGTTGGGATAACCAAGAAAAGATACCAACCAATAGTTGGGATAAAAGAAGGGTATCAACCAATAGTTGGGATAGCCAAGAAAAGATACCAACCAATAGTTGGGATAAAAGAAGGGTACCAACCAATAGTTGGGATAGCCAAGAAAAGATACCAACCAATAGTTGGGATAAAAGAAGGGTACCAACCAATAGTTGTGATAACCAAGAAAAGATACCAACCAATAGTTGGGATAAAAGAAGGGTACCAACCAATAGATGGGATAGCCAATAAAAGATACCAACCAATTGTTGGGATAAAAGAAGGGTACCAACCAATAGTTGGGATAACCAAGAAAAGATACCAACCAATAGTTGGGATAAAATAAGGGTACCAACCAATAGTTAGGATAACCAAGAAAACATACCAACCGATAGTTGGGATAAAAGAAGGGTACCAACCAATAGTTGGGATAACCAAGAAAAGATACCAACCAATAGTTGGGATAAAAGAAGGGTATCAACCAATAGTTGGGATAAAAGAAGAGATACCAACCAATAGTTAGGATAAATGATGGGTACCAACCAATAGTTGGGATAACCAAGAAAAGATACCAACCAATAGTTGGGATAAAAGAAGGGTACCAACCAATAGTTGGGATAGCCAAGAAAAGATACCAACCAATAGTTGGGATAAAAGAAGGGTACCAACCAATAGTTGGGATAACCAAGAAAAGATACCAACCAATAGTTGGGATAAAAGAAGGGTACCAACCAATAGTTGGGATAACCAAGAAAAGATACCAACCAATAGTTGGGATAAAAGAAGGGTACCAACCAATAGTTGGGATAACCAAGAAAAGATACCAACCAATAGTTGGGATAAACGAAGGGTACCAACCAATAGTTGGGATAAAAGAAGAGATACCAACCAATAGTTGGGATAAAAGAAGGGTACCAACCAATAGTTGGGATAACCAAGAAAAGATACCGACCAATAGTTGGGATAAAATAAGGGTATCAACCAATAGTTGGGATAGCCAAGAAAAGATACCAACCAATAGTTGGGATAAAAGAAGTGTACCAACCAATAGTTGGGATAGCCAAGAAAAGATACCAACCAATAGTTGGGATAAAAGAAGGGTACCAACCAATAGTTGTGATAACCAAGAAAAGATACCAACCAATAGTTGGGATAGAAGAAGGGTACCAACCAATAGTTGGGATAGCCAAGAAAAGATACCAACCAATAGTTGGGATAAAAGAAGGGTACCAACCAATAGTTGTGATAACCAAGAAAAGATACCAACCAATAGTTGGGATAGAAGAAGGGTACCAACCAATAGTTGGGATAGCCAAGAAAAGATACCAACCAATAGTTGGGATAAAAGAAGGGTACCAACCAATAGTTGGGATATCCAAGAAAAGATACCAACCAATAGTTGGGATAAAAGAAGGTTACCAACCAATAGTTGGGATAACCAAGAAAAGATACCAACCGATAGTTGGGATAAAAGAAGGGTACCAACCAATAGTTGGGATAACCATGAAAAGATACCATCCAATAGTTGGGATAAAAGAAGGGTACCAACCAATAGTTGGGATAAAAGAAGAGATACCAACCAATTGTTGGGATAAAAGAAGGGTACCAACCAATAGTTGGGATAACCAAGAAAAGATACCAACCAATAGTTGGGATAAAGGAAGGGTACCAACCAATAGTTGGGATAGCCAAGAAAAGATACCAACCAATAGTTGGGATAAAAGAAGGGTACCAACCAATAGTTGGGTTAGCCAAGAAAAGATACCAACCAATAGTTGGGATAAAAGAAGGGTACCAACTAACAGTTGGGATAACGAGGACGGCCGAAGGCGAACTCGAAAAGATGGACTTTCAAACCCGAAATAAGTAGAATCAACAGATCTACAAAGATGAATCTTCTGTGGAAGAGAGAAATCTAAACAGGCAACTCTGCGGGGGGAGAGTAAGGAGGACCGACAAGGAGGACGAATCCACTGGTTGTGGTGTGATGTTTGAACAAAATCTCCTGAATCATGTTACTTTCTGCTAGGGAAAGGAACTGGTAAGGAAATCAAACCTGGCTTATGCTTCAAATGCATATGTTTGAATTTTGCCGTAATGCTCCACACGAAGTGGAAATGCTACGCGTTTGGGAGGATGCCATGCAAGAATGCTTATGCAATGCAAAAGGAACGCCTCTGCAAAATAAATGTTGAAGACGAAGGCAAAACCACCGGGGACGACAAACTAAATTGTCCTCTGAAATAAGAGACCCTGCTGAGAAAGACTTCACTCTGCTGAGGAAGACATTGATCATAAATTCTGCTGGAGATGAAAGCTCCGAGAGAAAACCCACTCTGTTGAGGATGGCTATGAATGAATATTGAAGATGGAACCCAAAGAGAGGTTCTCTCCGCTGAGAATTACCAATTGACTTCTACCTGGATCTGAAAGGATGCTAATGACAATTAGACTTAAGACCGGCTGGGGATTTCAACAGCTGTTGAACAAACCACTGTGAAGATCACCGCCAAACTCTGCCTAGGGAGACAAGTCAATAATTTTGAACCTGCTTGGGAGATGCTCTTACCTTTACCCTGTTGGGGAATATTAGTACTTTTACCCTGCTGGGGATACTAATCACCAACAAACTCTGCTTGGGGATGGAAACCAAATACTGAAAATGGAAACTCCTCCGCTGGGGATCACCAAATACTTCAGAACTTGGATTTGATGCCTGCCAAAAACGATTGGACTTAAGGCCTGCTGGGGATACCAATCACCACCAGACTCTGCTTGGGGATGTCAGTGAGCTTAATCTACTGATAAGGAAATAACTTTACCCTCACCCTGTTGGGGATTAGATCAAACCGTTATCGGTGAGACTATACTTTCTAACCAAATGAGGAAAGTAGACCCCAGGACTCTGTGGGGATAATAACATCTTTGTCCACGAATCTCCTGCTGAAGATAAAACAACATCCACCTTAGAGCAATCAACTTCTGAATGCTTGCTGGGGAATAATAATCCAAACACAACTTCGGATGGGTATACAATCCTCTGTACTCCTGCTGAGGGGGTCGATCCTCTTATATCCTGCTGAGGGGGACGATCCTCAACGACTCCGCTTGGGGAATCACTTCTTTATACTCTGTTGAGGAAGACGATCCTCGATACTTTGACTGAGGAGAGCATCAAACTGCTGAGGACGATCAGACTTCAAAGTTGGGGAGAAAAGCTCTACTGGGGAGGTACCAATGAAGATTGGACTTTGAATTACTTGAGATGACTAGATCTGACCGTTGAGGAAGAGAATACTCTGACTCCTCATCGTCTTCTTAATGATATTCTATCGTCTTACCTTGCTGAGAGTGAGGATTCAATCTGTACTGCTAGAGATAAGAAACCTTCATAAAATCCCTCTTTGAATCATAGGACAATTCTCTGCTTGAGGAAGAAAGACAATTCCCACACCTTGCTGGAAAAAGATACCCTCTGGCTCTTTGCTGGAGGGAAAAGACTCCAAAAGTCCCACACTGGGAACAACTCGGTGCTTCAAGTTTCTGCATATTGATTGTCAAGAGCGAAACATAGTTCCTTTAACTCTCCACCTTGCCCCAGTACAAGCCTTGCAATACATTTGTCTCTGACCGACTAGTCTTTGAGAGATTTACCGAATCTCGACGTGATTGCCCCAGTTTACACGCTTGTGGAGAGATTTATCGAATCTCGACATGATTGCCCCAGTTTGAAGAAATTTTCTCAACATGAATGCCCCATGATTGATTGTACTCTGAAAAGACCTTCTCAACTTGAATGCCCCAACTTGGCTACATTTTGAAGAGATTTCCTGGTGTGATTGTCCCAGATTGGTTACATCTCAACACAAATGGCTGGGAACGCCTTTTTCCCACATAATCTTTCAGTAACATGACCTCTGGAGTCTCAGGCACCTCAACTTGGCCAGTTTAAGCTTCTCGATTGATATTCATCGTGTAAGCTTCTCTGATGTCAAACAAATGTATGCAAGCAGAAAATGTTTATTCTGAGAATGATTATTCAAATGCAACACACATGTTAATCTTGAAGTCCTTATTGAAAATATGTCACACAACCGAGTTACGACACTTATTTTTGAAAGGAAAGAAATACGCACATGCAACACCAACAAAAATCTTATTAGCACAACTCATGGGAGTCAGGAACGCTATCTCGTTGAAGTACGCCTTCAGACTAAACCCTGTTTCAATTAGGACTTTTAAGGGTTGTAGCATGGCCTGGTTCGTGGTTTGAGAAAAAAGGATTTATGGCTCAAAGTTTATTGGTACCCACCCACTCTTCATGATATTCTCCAGTCCTATGTTCAGCTAATTTGACACAAGCGCTCGTCTCTCAGAAGGTTTCCCGATTTCTAGGGAATCCATACAACTGGTGATTCGACACCTGACGAGGTTTTGGACTAACAGTCGCCCCTTTTTGTCTTTTGTGTCTATAGTCACACGACTTTGTTCTTCTGGAGGATTTTCTTTGTAATCCTTTTGGCTTTTCGCTTTCTCATTCTTTTGCTTTTTGTTCCCTAATTTTTGCCTGGACTGACTCTTTTTTTTTTAGTTTTCAATTTTGAAGTCCAGCGGGATGCCTTAACTTTTGCCTAAGTCACTTGCTTTCAAGTTTTTCGACTTAGCAGGCTTTTTCTTTTTCTCTTTTTTCTCTCTTTTTTTTTTGAACAAGTTGTGTGACACCGTTTTGCCTGACTTGTTTGAAAGGGCTGTGACTGTTTCACTCTTCGGTTGGTGAGGAGTAACCATTGTGGTTCTACACCTCTTAACCTCTTGATAGTGGAATGGAAGGTAATGGATCCTCAGATGTACACTCCTTCTGAAAGTTGAACACTTGGTCAAATTAACTGACGCCTACCCTGCCCCTGGGTTAAAATTGAGGGTTTTTCGTTTTCAGAAAGAACTCCTACTACTAGGTTCAAAGGGGTTGACAAAGGTCTATCTCCTTATTTCTCCAGTGTTTGTGAATTGGAAACAATGCCTGTACATCCTTAATAGGGTTTTATCCAAAAGCGTACCATTAGAAATCTGCGTTCTTATTTCGCCATCCTCCCTCCAAGAGTCTAGGCAAGAAAGATAGTATTGCAATGCATACAAGCATGACATGAGTGCATAAAAGTAAGATACTTCAGGAACAACACATCATTGCATTAACATCAACATTCAAACACAAACAAGTTTTTACATGCAGACAATGTTTAAACAAACAAAGGAAAGCTACATATGAAAATGCAGTAAAGGAAGCTGATGATTGCCATTGTTGAGGAGACTTGACTCCGTCTGGACTTATTGCTTCTGATGATGTCTTCGCAGCCTCGAGTGTTCACTCTGATAAAGAAGCTTCAATCCAAAGGGGTACCATCTGGCGTGATGACCTTTGAGTCGATCAAGTCTTGCACCTTGTGCTGGAACGCATTACAGTTATCAAGTGTGTGTCCAAACGTTCCCGAATGGAACTCACAGCTAGCGTTCATGTCATAATCCAGAGGAATAGGGTACGGTACCGGCGTGGTACTCCTCGTTTGAATCAGAGAGTTCTTGAGCAAACGAGCAAACAACTGACTATAAGGGATAGGAATAGGATCAAATATCCTCTTGGGCCTTCTTGGTCTCGGTTGCCCCTGCTGCTGATAATTCTGCTGTCGATGCTGATTTGGGCGCCTCACCTGCGCTTGCACTTTCCTTTCCACATTTGGCCCAGGCATAAACAAAGGTTGCTGACGTAGAGCTTCTGCAGCAAAAGGTTGTGGAGAAAGTCCATGACATGAGGTGGATCTTGCAAAGAGGGGAGGAGTCTCCACTTCTGATGAGAACTTGTTTGCCCCTGAATCAATGAGTTCTTGGACCTTATGCTTGAACCTTGTACAATTCTCAACATTGTGACCAGGTGCCCCAGAATGAAACTCACATCTAGCATTAGCATTAGGTCCCAGAGGAATCTTTGTGGAAAAAGGTCTCAAACTAACACGTTCAACTAGTTTGAGCTCGAGAAAATAAGAAAGCAACTGCGCATACGGCATAGGAATGGGATCAAACTTCCTCTTAGGCCCCTCTGACTTAGGATCCTCTTGAGGAGTAGGAAAAGATTGCTGACGAGAAAGCTCTGAAACTTCAGTTTGTGGAAAAGATTCACGAGGCAATCCACGATTTAGATCAAATCCCAAAGAGATGGGAGGAGTAAGGACCTCTGTTGTGGAAGCGAGCACATGATCGTTTTCCTTCTTCAACACCTTATTCAAGATTTCCATGACCAGACCCATCTGAGTCCTCATCTGATTGACTTCCTCTCTTAGCAATTTCTGTTCTTGGGACATGACCAGCATATCTTCCCCAAATTGCCTCATCTGAATCTTCATTCAGTCACCTCTGCACGGAGTTTTTCCATGGCTATCCTCTAGTTATCACAGGCTGAGTAGAATACCGATGAATACGTTGGTCGGCAATCTTGTCTGAAGAAAGGAGAACATAAGAAGACCGGAGATAAACCTGTTATGCAAAATGATGATTATGCAAATGCAAATGCAAACATGTATGAACATTATCAAGGCGATCTATCCCTTGATTCCAATTTTAACAATAGAAGAGAACTGAATTCCTGATCATATAAAGAGAATAAGCATCTGTTACAACACAAGTCTGAATAAGCGTAAACAAAGACCCCGACCAATAATCCTGGCGGTGATCCCAGAAATACAAAGAAAACAACAGCAAGGAACTAAAGCATATCATCAAGACTCAGTCGTGCTAAAATTCCCCATTCGTCATTCGTTTTGCATCAATTCTGCACTTCCTTAAGAAGCTTCTTGGTATTAGGATGCTCTGGTCTCTGAATCAACTCCTGAATCAGAAGATCTCTCCTATGCAAGATTCCTGTTAAATAACGACTATGCAACTCCCAATCATCTTCTCCAGAAGCTCCACCAAAACTTGGACCTTCGCTCCTGGCTCGTTTCACTTCAGCTTGGATCTTCAGCTGTTCCATATCTGTCATGGTTTCCTTGAGCTTTTCCTCAACTGCTCTCCTCTCAAAGATCCCTGATAAAATCTCCTTATCCTTTTTCCGAAGCTCTGTCTTCAAACCTTCAAGTTGTTCCAGATACTTGTCCTCTTTCAACCTGTTGGCAGTAATTGCTGTATTCCGACGGTCATGGAACTTATGAATTCTTGACATAGCATAAGCCAACTCTTTCTTTTTGGATGAAAAGACCTTGCTAACACTTTTCAACGCTTGAGCCACTTTCTCTCTGGCTGTGGCTTCTTTAGACAATTCTTTCTCCTTCACAGCCAAAAGTTCTGATTTCAACCTGGCAACATGGATAGCTTCGCCTTTTTCGTGCTCTAACTGACCAACCTCTCTGCCCAGCTCACGATTCTCCTCTCGGAGTTTCTCCTTCTCAGCCCATAACTTATCATACATCTCTGCATCAATAGTCGTGGGAGCCTCGATCATCAAAGGATACAAAGGTGGTTCCACCGGGAAGGGAAGAAATCCTCTTCTGCTCTTTTCTTAATCCACTCTTCATAGGAAGGAAAAGCCCGGTTGTTACATTTCCCGAATGAAGTTTTTCCCTTCTTGGTCACCTGCTTCCAAGCATTCACAATCTTCCTTATCATCTCTTGATCCCCAGTACCATTGAAGAATAAGGACTCTCTATGGCACCATCCCTAATCTCTTCACACAGTCAATAGAAATAAACGAGTGCGTTGCACCCGTGTCAATGATAGCAATCAAAGAAATATCATTAATAAAGCAAGTACCTTTGACGGAACGCTCCTCATCAGTGGATTGGGCTCCCACCAAGGCAAATACTTTCCCACCAGTTTGAGACGCCTGAGACTTCTTCGGCTTCTCACAGTGAGTGCTGATGTTACCCTTCTCTCCACAATTATAACAAGTAGGCATAGTGGCTCTGCAATATGTTATAACATGGCCTTCTTTGCCACACTTGAAACACTTCTTCACCTCATTCGGACAGTTATTAGCACGGTGACCTGCACCACCACATCGGAAACACTTGAGAGTATCAGCACCTGCTCCTTTCTCCTTTGGCTTCTTTCCTACATCAATTTTCTGTTTCCCTTTATCAGCTGGAGCACTGTAAGGAGTACCTCCAAACCTCTGCTTACCCTTCTTCTCATTCACAGCCTTGTAATGAGCAATTCTGGCTCTGTTATCATTATCATAAATTCTGCTTCTGCTTACCAGTTCTGGATAATTCCTTATCTTCTGATAAGCAATACCCAATTTGATCTCAGGACGCAGCCCATTCTCAAACTTCAAACACTTCAAATTCATAGCTTCTTCTGTATTATAATGAGCACAATACTGAACCAGCTCCTCAAACTTAGCGGCATACTCAGCAACTGTCTTATCACCCTGTTTTAGCTCCAAAAATTCAACCTCTTTTGCACTACGAATGTCTTCCGGAAAATACTTTTCCAGAAACTCAGCTTGAAACACTGCCCAAGTAATCTCAGTACCTGCAGCTTCCAATCTCTGACGGCTGTTGTCCCACCAGGCCTCAGCCTCCCCTTCCAGTATATGAGTACCAAACTGTACCTTCTGAGCGTCACTGCATTCCATGGTCCTGAAGATCTTCTCAACAGCCTTCAGCCATTTCTGTGCAGCCTCTGGATCCAAAATACCTCCCTCATAAGTAGGCGGTTTATTGCTCTGGAACTGTGCTAAGTCACGAAACTGAGCACCTCCAGCCTGATTGGCGTTCTCTACAGCTTGTGCCATGGCTTGCATAGCAGCAGCAAGAGCAGCATCATTCCTTCCTGCCATACTGGACAACAATCAACATGAGGTCAGAACACACAAACGACTCCTATACTAAGGACAGACTGAACTACTACACCTGTCCAGACGGACCGACCTGCTTTGATACCAATTGTAACACCCCACTTTCCCATTTATGAAAAATACACAATTTTCAATGTAATAATCAGAGTTTTTACACCAAAAATAAAGTAGGATGCCACATTCATAAAAACAACATCAAAACTCCTTTTATTAAATGAAATAAACAACGGAAAAATGATTTATTTATTCATCTCACGACCACATGCCAACAACTTATAAAAACTCCACATAAAATCGTGGTTCACCATAAATTCATCAAAAGAAAGATACGTAACAAAAAAAAAAAGAATAACAGATAACAAATGATTAAAATCCCCAAAATTCCCGTGTTACGTATCAAAGCGACTCCTACGACTCGAACAAGCAACACCCACTCCAGCAACCTAAGTACCTGGATTATCTGTACTTCCAAAGAAGCACAGACACAACAACAACAAAGGGGTGAGAACTACATTCAATATTAAACGGTGAACAATTACATGATAAGAGTAGTATTCATGCACAATCATGCAATCAAGACCCACTGGTCACCAATCGTCACCATACAACACATATTCAACAACAAAATGCAATGCGACACAACTATGGACACAATGCATGTGGTACCAACATCATGGTTCATCCAATCGAACCCGGATAGATCACATACACCCCTACTTGGCAATGATCTATCTCCACCATTCTCCATATCGGAGTACGAATGAATCACATACACTCCTCCTGAGCAATGATCCATCCCACCAACACCATGAAATGCATGACACAATATGCATATAAATCACATGTACAATAATATATATGTATACATGTTCACGATCCTCCTGATCACACCTGAATCACACATCAACATCCAACGTCATACAATTAACTTACAGCACATCAATCACTTATTTATTAATTAATTCTCTAAAAATTATTAGATTAATTATTTTCGTCTCCAATTTTGTATTTCTCAAGGCCTGACATCTATTCCCAACCTCTCAAACCAAAAGAAACCGATTTAGACGCGAAAACGGGAAAGAAATCGCCAAACGGTAAAATTCTGCACACTCGCTGGTCATACGCGTATTGCCCTGCGCCATACGCGTATTGCCCAGTTCTCTCGCCCATTCTTACGCGTACCAGACGCGTAAGGTCTCCTGCCTCGCCCTGCCATACGCGTATTACCTGACCTCATACACGTATGGGCAGAGAGCTATTTCCCTTCAAAATTACATCTTCAGATCTACATACGCGTATAGCTACCCCATACGCGTATTGCCAAGCCACCGTACGCGTATCAATACGCCTATGGGCAGAGGGCCGTGCCAAGCCTCCTTTTGGCCCTCCCATTACGCGTATTGCCCCCGTAATAGCCCAGCATTACGCGTAACGCCTTGCCTGTTACGCGTATTGCCAGATCTATTATGCAAACGCCAATTTCCCACCCAGTCTGGTTTCTGCTACGGGATCCTCCATTTTCACTCTAAAACAGTCCTAAAAATTTGTTCTACATCAATTTTAGAACTTATAATTTCACATTACAACCTTACCTATCATTACTACATGGATTATAGGACTTAGAATCCAAATCGTTATCCCAAATTGGGTCTAAAACAGATCTGCAACAAAGGTTATTCAGACAACAGCAACAACAACAAAAAATCATGTTAACACCAATCAATTCATGCACAATTTCATCATCACATCAGACATATACACAATTCAACAACACAGCATTTTGCATACGAATTCCTACGGGGTTAAGGACTCCCCACTACCCTATCATGAACATGTCACCAATATTAAACCCGTTTCTCCCCCCTTACCTCGAATCTTTGATTAATTCCTACGAAAATCTGATGAAGATGTTAGCCCTAGCACACACCCTTGTTCTTCCTCTCCTTAGCTTTTCTCTTCCTACCTCTAAAATTTTGATTATGGCTAACCCTCACCAATTTCCACTAATCATTATCTAATTACCAAACTACCCTTAATAATTTTCTATTATCCCATTATCTAATTAATTATATCAGATTTTTATTTAATAAAATTATAATACTAATATCACTAATGATAATATTATTCATAATAATGATAATAATATTAATAATAATAATAATAATAATAATAATAATAATAATAATAATAATAATAATAATAATTTTCAATAAGTTCCAAATTACTATTAATTGATACACCCCCACCTTATCACTATTAATATTACCCCTTCGCACTCAGACACGCACCCTAAACAAGGCCAACAATTAAAATAAAACCAGACGATTAAATAATTAAAAATGTGGTGTTACATGAACCGTAGTGATAACCCTTTTATTTGTGAATTTTAAAATAAATAAAAAAGAAAAGGTGCGCCTTAACGTTAAAGGAATAAAATATTTTATGGCGCTGAGGTTCGAACCGACGAAAGTTTTATTAGTTGCATTCCTGTCTTCATAATGTAATTCAAACATCAACAATGTAATTCACAATGCATCTGCAGTTTAAACATCAACAATGTAATTCAAACCCTAATTCAACTATTACATTTCATAACAAAGTAAACATTAAACATAAAGGAGACAAGAAAACATAACATCTTAAGATTTCCAGAAAATATCTCTGATTTCAGTTTGTTCTTCAAATTCTTGTTCTTTTTCTTTAAATCCTCATACATAACCTTCAAATAGACCACAACTTCCAACTCTGACTTCATAATGCTCTCATCTTCATTTCCATATCTTTCTCCCACGTCTTCATCCCATATGAACAAATTACATGTTTCATCGCTCCTCCAAAGTGGACATCTCCAAAAAAGCCTTCCTTTATTTTGTCCCTTCTTGCATTTGTACGAAACCATACGACCATCACAACCACAAAAATTTCCAGATCGAGATTTTACAGCGGAAGAAGACATAGAAACACCTTTGGATGATTTTGTCTTCAAATGCGACATTGCAACACCTTAAAGTAGAACACTTTCTTATTGTTCTTGTCTTCTTCCCGACAATGGTGACGGCGTTGGTGTTAGGGTTGTTTCGTCTTGTTTCTTTTTTCAGTGGATAAATTGATATATACTTGGTGTTTAAAATACATAAAAAGAAGCTTCAGTTTGTAACAACGGTTTTAAAAAATAACTGTAGTGATATCCTTATTATTTTTTAGTTAAATATAAATAAAACTTAAAAAGGGCGCATTTACGTCAAAGGAATAAACTATTTGAAGGCGATGAGGTTCGAACCCATGAAAGCTTGATTGTATCACCACGGTGTTCACAACAACCGTTATTATACCCTTGAAATTTCTAATTAAAATAATGCGCGCGCATCTAGTATGCACTATAACAACGGTGTATAGGATGTCGTTGTAAACCTGGCGTTGTTGTTTGGGCGTTTCGTAGTAGTGAGGGGTACATAAATTGAGCATTGCCAAAATTTTGTCATCTTTGGCCGCTAAATATGGATGGAATTTGCAGCAATTCAATGTCAAAAATGCTTTCTTGCATGGTGACCTTGTTGAGGAAATTTACACAGAGGTCCCACCTGGGTTTAACTTTAAGAAAGGCAAGGTTTGTAAGTTAAGGAAGGCTCTTTATAGATTGAAACGCTCCCCTAGGTCCTGGTTTGGTAGGTTTACTATTGTGATGACATACATGGGGTATATACAAAGTCAAGCAGATCACACTTTGTTTACTAAGAAAATAGCCTTATGGGGGGCTACTCACTAATTGTTTATATTGATGATAAAATATTAAAAGGAAATCATCAAGCAGAAATGGACATCCTGAATGTGTGTTTGCTGAAAGAGTTTGAAGTAATGGAATTAAGCATATTAAAATATTTTTTTGTCCTTGAGGTGGTACATGTAACACCCCAACTTTAGTTATTTATTTATTTATTTGAATTTATATTAATTTATTTTATTTATTTGAGTGGTATATGTGGTTTATTTAATTTATTAGTAATTTATTTAATTTAATTAATATTGGTGATATTTTAGAGTTAGGAGAAAATAGAATTTTATTTGAAATTAGGGAGTGAGGGAGGGATTGAGTAAGAGCCTATGTGTAGTACAAATTGGAGAAATGATAGAATTAGAATAATATTTTTATTTTAGAGAATATAGAAATTAAATAAAATAGAAAATGGTGATATGTGGGTGTGGGGAGATTTAAGGGGTGAGTGAGGCAATTGGGATAATTAGGTTATTATAAATAGATAAGTAAGTGAATTTTGTACTGTATGTACAAAAGTTCGAAAAGAAGAAAAGAGACAGAAAGAGGCAGAGAGCTAGAGCGATCATATGAAGGAAGAGAGAGGTAGATCCCAAGGGCAAGAAAGTTTAACGTACTGCAACTTCGAGGTAAGGAGGGAAACTATTTATATATGGGTGCTTATGTAGTTGGATTGTGAGGGATCTTAACCCTCTTATATTTTTCTCCTCAATTTTACATCTATGATTGTTGTTTGTGTGTTATAGGCAAATGGGTTGCCTTGAACCTTTTGCCTTGTTCTTTAATACATTGTATGAGGTGAATTAGGAATAAATGTTTATTTTTGTGTCATTTGCCTTGTTATTGTATTATAATATGTGGTTGTGCCCATTGGGGCAAACTTCTTTGAATAATTGGAATATGGTATATAACTTGTCATTTGTTTTGATATGTGATGATTTTGATCGATAACTGAAAAAGTAATTAAAAAAAAAACCCAAATTGCATTTTTTTCTCAAAAAAATCACTTTAACCAAAAAACCCAAGAAAATCGGAAAGAAATCGAAAAATTAGATAATTCAGGGGAAGGGGGGATCGGTAGCAATAGATGAACAATGTCGCACGACGGAGCAGCTCTGACGATCAGGGGAGGCAGTGAATAGTGTCGTACGACCCGCGATCGACGGCGGCCAGACAATAGAGTGTCACGCGACGGCGGGTCACATCGGCGGCCGACGGAGACCGCCAGAGATCGGGTGTCGCGCGAAGACAGGTCTCGAAGGCGGGCGGTAGAGGCCGTCGAAAAACCAGAAGACGACGCGGCGGCGTGCGTCAGAGACCGTAGGAGATCGTGATGTGAGGCGGCGGTGGAACTGGCAGTTCGGGTGGTTCGACGGTTTGGATCTACTGTCCAATCAACGAGTTTTATGCAATTTCAAGCTTTGTGTCTTTTTGTTGCCTTTTTTTATAAGTTTAAGAGTCAAATTTATTACATTAGAGTTGTTAGAGTTACTTTTGAGTTGTTTAGAGTTGGAGATCAAAATATAGGATACACTTGAGTTTTATTTTGAGCCTTTGACATTATAAGGTTGCATTTAGAGTAATACTTTTCTTTGTTTAAGGTTGTTAATCCAAAATAGTTAAAGTTGAGTTCTTGAGTAATTTATAATAATATTATTGAGTCGAGTTGAGATTTGAGGAATCTAACATGTTCATAGTTGTTTTTATAAGGCTAGAGTTTGCCTTGAGTATTTGTTGCCTTACTCTGTTTGTGACTTTACACGAGTAATAATATTTTTGCCCTGTTGATGAGTATGTGTGAATATTATACGTTTGTATGATTGAGTTATAATTGTATAACATATTTTTGAGTTGATTAGTTCAGAGAGAACTACTGTGTTGGCGTTACCTTGGAAAATTATTGTGTTTAGAGAGAACTACTCTATTGGCCTTACAATTGAAAATTATGGTTTAGAGAGAAACTTTTTTAGTACGAGATGTGAATGTATTTCCTTAATTTCGAGTTGACTTTTGAGGATGTGTTTTTGAGAGTTGTTGTTGAGTCTCATACATTCATGTATATCGAAGATATGTAGGACTTCAATCTGACGAGGTCACGCTTCAGAGAGAATCAATTACGGTCTCATGTTCAAAGAGAACAGTGTGTTCCAAAGAGGAACCTGGGATATGGATAATTCAGTAAAATACCTCTGACATCCAAATCTTGGAACCATATATATATATATATATATATATATATATATATATATATATATATATATATATATATATTGAAGGAGTAGTGTATTACATCATACATTTGCATCGTAATTCTTGTCGTTGTTGTGGACATTTGTGTGAGAATGATAATTGATGTTATATATGACTATCCTTACTATTTAATACTAGCGTCTAAACGGGCACTCTCGTGCCCGTTTGTCCGCTTTTGTTTGTTTGCACACGCGTCAAAATATAAACGAATATTTTTTTATTTAAATTTAAATTATTTGTATAATTAACTTTGTGATATGTAATTTGTCTTTTTTTTTTATATGGATGAGCTTATAAAAGACCATTTTTTTCTTAATTTTAATTTTAAATTAAATTATTTATTAAGTTAAATTAGTATATAGTATCAAATTAATTTTTATAACTGCTCCATAACTTCGAATGATATATGTGTGGCACTTTGTTTTGTTTTTTTTTTTAATAATTAATTTCTTTATTGATGGGCTTTAAATCTGCATATCATTTCAACTTTCTTTTATATAAGCTACTTACTCAGCCACATATATTTGGCAATTTTTTTATTTTTAAAAATTTCTTCATTTGTTAACTATAAATCTGCATGACAATTCTATTGGAATTAAAATATTGTTGAAATTAAAATATTTTATTCCCCTTATTATTACATATTTTTAATGTAATTTATTCTACTTTAACAAAATAAGATGATGAATGTACGGAGAAGGATTTTAGTGATCAAAGATGAGAGCGGTAGGCTTAACACACGTTGATAGTGAGATAGACTAACACACGTTGATAGTTCCAAGTAGGGGTGGACAAAAAATAACGATCCGACCAAATCCATCCGGCCCATGCTATCCGAATGCAGTCGGTCGGGTCAAAACCGGGTTGTCGGATTAGTCGGTTGCTTAAAGCGGATTTTGATGGATAATAAGAGGTCGGTTCGGATGGTTTAACTCAACCAAAAAAAAACCGATTTCGACCGAATTAAAATACTAATTATTATTTTTTAATTATTAGACAGGCCCAATAATTAAATTTTAGCCCAAAACATGATTCAATCTCACTATTTAAAAAGGAATTGCTAACCTAATTCTAACTCAGTTACCTTTTTTTTTTCAGCCGCTCTCTCTCACATCTGCCTCCACACTCTCCATGTCCACCATTTCTTCTCATCTCCATGTCTCCTCCCTCTATTTCCACACCACTAATCTACCTTCATTTATTTTATCACTTTTTCTTCTCATCTGCTGTATATCAATAGGTATTTGAACTATGGAAGCAAACAAAGGGGTTTAGGGTATCAACAGAATCATCATCATCATTAACGAGATTCTTGCTGTGAGAAGAAATTTTGAGTGAAACACATCTCAGACGAGTTAACAATGAGGAATGAGGAGAAGATATTAGCATTAGTGCTGTTAGAGATTTTGATGTTGTTGGAGATTTAAAACCAAAAAACGCAATTGCAATCGCAAAGAAAACATCTTGAAGAAACCGCCATTGACACAGCAGAGCCAAACAAAGCATAATAATGTATTAAATTTTTATTATTTGTTTTTGTTTCATAAATCTGGAAAAATTGATGAAATTAACCTAACATTGGAATGAACAAAATGGGTTTAAATATTGCAGATTTAATAAAATAAAAAATAAAATTTTAAAGTCTAACCGAAAAAACCGATATAAAAAACCGAACCCGAAAAAAACCGATAGTCAAAAGGGTCGAAATTGGGTCTATAATTTTCACCTGTGGATTAATTCGGTTCAGTGTTTTGGGCCCGAACCCGAACCGAACCGAACCGAACCGGTGTCCAGCCCTAGTTCCAAGCCTATTACCAAAATCATAATATATATATATATATATAATCGTTTAGATTTTAAAATAAATGATGAAGATTATGTGTCAGTTTTTTTTTCTCTCTTCAATCAGATTTTAAAATAAATCTAAACGATTAGATTTTAAAATATATATATTGCCTTACAAAGATAACCATAGCTAGAAAAATAAAGTGAATTTGTAATTATTAATCATAAGATGTCAGTTCTTTTTCTATGGCTTATTTACATGCAATTATTTATTTAATATTTTTCATCAACCATGGATAACATTAAACACTTGTTAGATTTATTTTTCCGTTTGGGTTAATACCTATTTTCCCCCTGCCATATGGGCGTGTTTTGAAAAACCCCCCTGGGAAAAAAAAAGTTGTAAGACTGACCTTAACAAATTTTAAAAGTTTTGATTTACACCTTTATCAGGCCACATCATCAAAAATACTGATGTGACAACCTTTTTTTTAATTTTTAATTGAAACGAAATGTCACCTCAATTAATTAGTAGTTGCAATGACTTTTTTACCCTTGTTAGATTCTTTACAAAAACTCCAGAAATCTCTTGTGCCCTATCTCATCTTCTTCTTCGCTCATCTTCTTCTCTCTTCTCTCACTCTCCGACAAACTTCTCTCCAGCATATTCTCCTACCTTATTAACCTCTACACACTCAACCTCTGTCTCAAGGTATTATAACCAGTATTCACGCGGATGGAGAAGTCAGGGTTGCATTCTTTAGTTTGTCAGGACTGTGGAAAGGTGATCCTTCAGATCTGCAGGCAGAACAAATCTTTGAAGTGGGAGAGTGGGTGAGATTGAAAGAAAATGCAAACAATTGGAAATCAATTGGGCCAGGTAGTGTTGGTGTCGTTCAAGGAATATGGTATGAAGGAGATGAAATTGATAGAAGCACTTTTGTTGGCTTTTGTGGGGAGCAAGAAAAATGGGTAGGACCAAGTTCTCATCTTGAAAGAGTTGACAAACTCTTTGTGGGACAGAAAGTAAAAGTTAAACAATATGTAAAACAACCTAGATTTGGGTGGTCGGGGCACACTCATTCTAGTATTGGTATTATACAAGCAATCGATGTTGATGGAAAGCTTCGAATATACACTCCAGCCGGTTCAAAAACATAGATGTTGGACCCATCAGAAGTTGAGGTGGTAGAAGAGAAGGATCTCTATATTGGAGACTGGGTAAGGGTTAGAGCATCAATTTCAACTCCAACCCACCATTGGGGGGAAGTGAGTCATTCAAGCTTTGGAGTGGTGCATCGAATGGAAGACGATAATCAAGTTGTAGGAGTAGATGCAAATGGTAAACTAAGAATAAGGTTCCGATGGAGGGAAGGGAGGTATTGGATAGGAGACCCTGCCGATGTTGCCCTTGATGAGAATGTTGCAAATGGAAATAGAAATGAATGATTTTTCTGGATTTTCTAGAATTTTTTTTGTTAGAAATGGTCTGAGGGTATTTTAGTCACAACATCTAGTTATTTAACCATGTGGCATTTCGTTTCAATTAAAAATTTAAAAAAAGGTTGCCACATCAGTATTTTTGATGATGTGGCCTGATAAAGGTGTAAATCAAAACTTTTAAAATTTGTTAAGGTCAGTCTTGCAACTTTTTTTTCGCATGGGGATTTTTCAAAACACGCCCATATGACAGGGGGAAAATAGGTATTAACCCTTTCCGTTTACAACACTACCAAACTATAATTTTTATTTGGTTTATTCACTCTTTCAAGAAAAAAAAAGAAGTTAGCATATAAAACAAAAAAAAAACGGAAGAAAAAAGAAAATGTAAATAGAGGGCATGAACCTCTACTAATATGCGTAAATCCAAAACCCTTCAATCACTGCTCATTTCATTTAAGCGTACATAAATTATGTACAATTCTTTCACGACATGCTCTCAAAAATAAAAATGGATCAAATTATTTACATATAACAAAAAAAGAAAGAAAGAAGAAATCAAAATTAACAAAATTTAAAAAGTTAAAGAAAAAGTCTGAATAAAAAAAAAGAACTAAAAAAAAATAAACAAGTAAGAGTTTGAGCTTAAGAACAGAAAATCTGTTTTTCTAGTACCTTATATTTTCTCTTCTTTTTATTGCAAACCTGTAAATACAAAAAGATTGCATTTGGTGCATAATCATAACTGAGTCTCGAGTTTCTAAATTGAGTCATTAGGATTGAAACAGAAGGGTCGATTGGTGGCAAGTGAGTTGGTGAATTCAAACCGGTTGGAGTTGGAGATATTCAAGGGTTTGTGTTTTGGAGCAAGTTTTTTTTGCGGTTTCTAAAATTTATAACGGAATTCTCTCTCTATCTAATGAGGTATGCAGTTAGATATTGGCTTTTTTGGAATAACAAATATTTTTAAAGGATATAATTGTAAAGAAAATAGGCCAGTCCAAATTCATATATCCCCTTTATATAGATATAGATACCACTGTCATATGTAAAGTTATTCTAACCCCTGTTTGTTGTTTTGTGGTATTCTGTACTCTCCTGGAGTACAAATAATCAGGTAGAGAAATAGCTTCAGTTGAGTTGGAAGAGGGCATTGAGGCCTCTTCACTTATTTGATGTTCACCGTAGTTTTGTCGGTTCTCTAATTTGTAACATTGAGTTTGGAACATTCTAATCGATGTTTTCGAGTTGTT
The DNA here is from genome assembly GCA_022829125.1 of Lathyrus tuberosus. Taxonomy (NCBI): domain Eukaryota; kingdom Viridiplantae; phylum Streptophyta; class Magnoliopsida; order Fabales; family Fabaceae; genus Lathyrus; species Lathyrus tuberosus. The sequence goes on along the minus strand of JALAZF010000111.1, from coordinate 6,561,687 downwards.
GGATTAATTTAATTAATCGAGTGTTATTCTATTGAGATATTATAAAGCATGTTAAATTTGAGTCCCGCTGCTATATTATGTTTTATTTGAAGAGTATTGTTTGTCGAGTATGTGTAACACCTGTTTTTGAGCAAATAATTGTTTGTCTTTTATGAATTAAGAAATCCTGGGATAATGTGTTACATAGTTGGTATCAGAGCAGGTCGGTCCATTCGACCTAGATTGTTTGAATTAGTTTATTTCTTTGGTATACGACATGTGTGTGTAAAGATGAGAAAAATACACAAGAAGGGGAGAGGGGTGAATTGTGTATGCAAAAAATTGTTTCACTTCTGAAACTGAACTTTCAGAATCTGAACCACATTCAGAGTCTGATATCAGAATGTGTAATAGCAGCAGAAATGAAATGTTCATAAGTAAATGCAAGCAACACACAAATATTATCATGGTTCCTCTCCTCAAATGAGAGTAGTCTAGTCTCATTGCCTCTATAAGAGCTTTTCACTATAGTCAATCAGATTACAAATGCTTAAGCTAATTGTTCAAGACTTCCAGCTCAATCAACCTAGAATGAGACTTCCTTGCTTAAGCCAACTGCTCAAGACTTCTTGCTCAATCAACCTAGAATGAGACTTCAATGCTCAAGCACGCAATCAAGAGACTTCCTCTACTTTAAACAAACAATTTAGTAGAAAAGATAACTATTATACTTTAATACACAATCAGAAGTATAACAGTTGTGCAACAATTACATAAGATTCCTAAGATAAGAAATCTTAAGATCTTATGCTATAACAGTTACAATAACAAATCAAAGTTATGCTAAGATATTTCAATGTGTTGTGATGTTGTGACCTTCCTTTGAGTCTTCAGCTTCCTTTTATAGAGATAGAAAAAGAGATGTTGGAGGTTTGAACAACAAAAAACTTAGTGAACAAGGATACCAAGAGAGATGTTGAAGAGTTGTATCCATTCACAAGTATTGTCCACTGAATAAAAACAATGTCCACGACACCTTTTGAGTAACTAGGTATCTACCAAAAGGTAGTACAGACTGAAGAGGTCATATCACCATCCTTGAGCCTTGCAAAAACAAACCCTGGTTAACTCTGTCTATAAATTTGTCACTTTGATAAGATTGGTCAGCTTTGGTGCAGAGTACAGACCAAACGCTCTTTAAGCCTTTAGGGTCTGAGCTATCACTAGAAGCTGGAACAACATACCAGAGTCTGAATCTTCAGATGCTGATGAACATATTCAAATTCTGATCAGCCAGAATCTAAGTAGTATTACTTCTTGGCTTATGCTTTCAACATGATTAATTCATGGTGAATTCTTAGCTTATGATCCTACACACTTGAACATATGTTAACAAACCCTATTATTCTTTAAATACTTTGTTATCATTAAAACCTTTTAAGGGCATAAAAAAATCTTGTTCCAACAGTGTGAACACTATCGATGCTCGGTTTTCTTTCTTAACCGCTTGCCAGCAAGAGCAAGTTTGAAACAAGTGAGGGAGAGGCTTCTACTCCTCTGAGATATTTTGGATGTGGAAGATTGGTTCATCATGTCGATGATTGCAAGAGTGAAGGTTTTTGGATGAGGCGTTGATGTTTTGTGAGTTTGAAGAGGAAAAAGGTTTGAGGTTTATATCTGCTAACTAAGTGGACGAGTTGTTGAAAGACCAGGCTTAAGTGTTTGCTATGTCCTCTCTTTGAAAGTCGAGACTGAAGTTGTGTTTATTGATCTGCCAGTGGTGTGCGAGTTTTCAGATATGTTCTAGATGACATTAGTGATTTGGCGCCAGAGAGAGAAGTTGAGTTCACCGTAGATTTAGTACCTGGTACTAGACTTGTGTCAATGGCACCGTACAAAATGTCAGCGTCAGAGTTGGGTGAGTTGAAGAGTCAGTTAGAAGAGATCTTGGAAAATAAATTTGTTAGACCAAATGTATCGTCGTGGGGAGCACCAGTGTTGCTGATTAAGAAGAAAGATGGTAGGATGAGGTTATATGTTGATTATCGATAGCTAAATAATGGTATAATTAAAAACAAGTATCCTCTTCCTAGAATAAACGACCTTATGGATCAGTTGGTTAGTGGTTGTGTGTTCAACAAGATTGATTTGAGATCAAGCTATCATAAAATACGAGTGATGGCTTAAGATATTCTGAAGACTGTGTTTAGAACTTGATATGGTCACTATAAGTACTCAGTGATGTTGTTTGGTGTGTCTAATGTCCCAGGTGTGTTCATGGAATAGATGAATAAGATCTCTCATCCTTATTTGGATCAGATTGTTGTGGTGTTCATAGACGGTATTTTGGTGTATTCTAAATCAGATGAAGAGTATGCAGGACATTTGCGAGTTATGTTACAGTTTTTGCGAGAGAAACAATTGTATGCCAAGTTGTCCAAGTGCGAGTTCTAGTTGTATGAAGTGAGTTTTCTTGTCCATGTGATTTCCAGTGGTGGTATAGTAGTTGATCTGTCCAAGGTAGATGCAGTGCTGCAATGGGAGACTCCTAAGTCAGTTACAGAGATCAAAAGTTTTATGGGTTTGGCTAGTTACTATAGAAGAATTATCAAAGGATTTTTGAAGTTACCATTGCCTTTGACTCAGTTAACTCAAAATGCTCAAGCTTGTGTGTGGAATGTTTAGTGCGAGAATAGTTTTCAAAAGCTGAAGAAGAGGTAAACAACGACACTAGTTTTTATCTTACCAAGTGTAAAGGAATCATTTGTTGTGTATTGTAATGCTTCCAAGATGGGTCTAGGTGACGTGCTTATGCAAAATCGTCAGGATGTTGGATATGCTTTGAGATAGCTGAGGATTCATAAGTGGATTATCCTACCCATGATTTAGAGTTAGCAGCTGTAGTTTTTGTGTTGAAGGTGTGGAGGCATTATTTATTTGGTTCGAGGTTTCAAGTGTTTAGCGACCATAAGAGTTTGAAATACTTGTTTGATCAGAAAGAATTGAATTTGAGGTAGGGAAGGTGGTTGGAATTATTGAAGGAGTGGGATTTAGAGTTGACTTACATCCTGGTAGGGCTAATGTGGTAGAAGATATGCTGAACAGGAAGTCCTTGAATAGTCGGCATTGATGGTTAGAGAATTTGATTTGATCGAGCAGTTTCGAGATCTTAGTTTGGTGTGTGACATAACTCATGTTAGTGTGAAGTTGGGAATGTTGAAGTTGACCTACAATTTTCTTGACGAAATTAAAGAAAGTTAAAAGCTAGATTTGGAATTGGTTGATCGTTTAGTATTATTTAACCAAGGAAAAAGAAGTGGACTTTAGAGTTGACGAGAATGTGATCTTGAATTTTTGGGACATAGTTTATGTACCTGACGTGTCGGAACTTGAGAAGATAATTTTGGAAGAGATTCATAGAAGCACTGTGAGTATTCATCCCAGAGCCACTAAGATGTACCAATATCTTAAGAAAATATTTTGGTGGCCAGGTATGAAGAAGGATGTTATGGAGTTTGTCTACGCTTGTTTGACTTGTCAGAAGTATAAGATTGAGTATCATAAGCCATCTGGGATGATGCAACCATTGAGCATTCCTAAATGGAAGTGGGATAACATCTCTATAGATTTTATGATAGGTTTACCGAAGACTATTAGAGGAAGCGATGTGATTTGGGTTTTTGTGGATAGACTGATTAAGTCGACTCATTTTATTCCGATAAAGATCAGTTTTCCATTGCAGAAGTTAGCAGAGATCTATATCAGTGTGATTGTGAAGCTGCATGGTATTTTGTAGAGTATTATTTTTTATAGAGATCTGAGGTTCAAATCAATGTTTGGGAGATTTTGCAGAAAGCCTTGGGAACCAAGTTGAGGTTGAGTTTTGCCTACCATCCGGAGATGAAGGGTCAGACTGAAAGGACTATTCAGTCTTTGGAGGAATTGTCGAGAGCTTGTGTTTTAGTGAAAAAAGGTGATTAGGACAGTTAATTGTCGTTGATTGAGTTTACTTATAATAACAATTATCATTCTAGTATTGGAATGACATATTTTGAGGCTTTGTATGGTAAGAGGTGCAAGACACCTTTGTGTTGGTATGAATCCGGTAAAAGTTTTGTGTTTGGGTCAGAGATTGTTCAGTTGACTATTGAGAAAGTCAAGATGATTCAAGAGAAGATGAAAGCATCACAAAGCATACATAAGAGTTATCACGATAAGTGGAAGAAGACTCTTGAATTTCAAGAGGGAGATCATGGGTTTTTGAGAGTCACTCTCGTGATTGGTGTTGCTCGTGCGCTAAAGTCTCGGAAGCCTACTCCATGTTTTATTGGTCCTTATTTGATTCTCCAGAGAGTTATAATTGTTCCTTATCGAGTTGCCTTACCACCGTCTCTTTCAAACCTTTATGATGTTTTTCATGTGTCTCAGCTTCATAAGTATATTCCCGATCTGTCTCATGTGATCCAAATGGGTGATGTGCAAGTGAGAGATAACTTGACTGTTGAGGTATAACCTGTGTGAATAAAGGATCTAGAGGTGAAGTATTTGAGGGGTAAATATATCGCTTCAGCGAATGTAGTGTGGGGAGAACCTGCTGGAGGTAGCGAGACGTTAGAGTTGGAGATCCGGAAGAAAGAGTCTTATCCAGAGCTGTTTATGTTAGGTAATTTTTTAGGGCGAAAATCCTTTTAAGTGGGGGAGATCTGTAACACTCAGAGTTATTAATCCCGGACAGCAGAGCGGAGCAGCCGACCCCAAAAAAGGGATAGCAGGATATTTTTTGTTGACTTTTTAGAATTGACTATTTTTTGGACTAAATATATGAATAATATATACAAATAACACAACCAGTTTAAAATTTTTATAAAAATCCAATTAATAAAATAAAAATGAATTAAAGACTTAATTATCTTATATATATATATATATATATATATATATATATATATAATTATTTTTATTATTTACAGTTGTACGGGAGGAGGTAAGTGAGTATTTAACTTTTTGGGCTTAGGATTGACTGTATTTGGTACCTTTAGTGCAAATAAGAAGATAAATACATGATTAAAAAATATTTAAATAATAGAAAATGAATAATGAAGTAATATGCGGTGCTAAAGTTACAAAGGCACACAATCCTAAAGGCATACAATCATTTTCTAGCTTTTTTACAGTTGTACAGTTGTAAGTAGCTATAATGTTGATAAAAATTAAGTACTTTTTGTTGATAAGGTACAATTGTAAGTAGTTGTAAGTAGGTGTAATGTTGATAAGGTACTGAACAAATTAATTGCTCTACTTTTTGATAACACACATCCTCTACCTCTTTGTCTTCTTTCTTTTCTAATAATGATACTCTGCCTTTTCTCTTCCTTTGCAAAATCGTAAATACATAGAGAAAAAAAACAACTCAGTCAACCGCTCCGCCCGAGATCGACCTGCGACTTGCTATTGCGGCAAAATCGTCTGCGTTTTCAATCGCCCAAAGACACCCTGCTCCCCACGCGGTAAGTGGCCGCTCCGGCCAGACCGTCCGGGATCGTGCCGATTGCGGCTGCAATTCATAACTCTAGTAACACCCCAACTTTAGTTATTTATTTTTTATTTGAATTTATATTAATTACTTTTATTTATTTGAGTGGTATATATGATATTGTGGTTTATTTGATTTATTAGTAATTTATTTAATTTAATTAATATTGGTGATATTTTAGAGTTGGGAGAAAATAGAGTTTTATTTAAAATTAGGGAATGAGGGGTAGTTTGAGTAAGAGATGAGGTGTAGTAAGAATTGGAGAAATGATAGAATTAGAATAATATTTTTATTTTAGAGCATATAGAAATGAAATAAAATAGAAAACAGTGAGATGAATGTGTGAGGAGATTTGAGGGGTGAGGGAGGCAATTAGGATAATTAGGTTAATATAAATAGATAAGTGAGTGGACTTTTGTATTGTACTTACAAAAGTTGGAAAAGAGGAAAAGAGGCAGAGAGCTCCCAAAGGCAAGAGAGTTTAACATACTGCAACTTTGAGGAAATGGGGGAAACTCTTTACACATAGGTGTTTAGGCGATCAGATAGTGAGGGATCCTAACCCTCTTATCTTTTTTTTCCTCAATTTTATATATGTGATTGTTGTTTGTGTGTTTGTGGGCAAATGGTTTGCCTTGAACCCTTATGATTTGTTCTTGAATACCTTGTATGAGGTGCATTAGGAATAAATGTTTATTTTTGTGCCATTTGCCTTGTTGTTGTATAATAATTTATGGTTGTGCCAGTTGGGGCAAACTTATTTGAATAATTGGATTATGGTATATGACTTGCCCATGGTTCGATTTGTGTTGGTTTTGAGTGATAGCTGAAAAAGCAAGAATAATCCCAACTGGTATTTTTTTTCCCGAAAATCACTTTAAAAAAATTAAGAAAATAAAAAAGAAATCGGAAAAATTGGAAATTCCGGGGGGGGGGGGGGGACTATCAGTGGCAGCCGATGAATAATTTCGTACGGTGATCAGCTGCAGTTGGTGAACAGTGTTGTGTGGCGGCGGCTAGAAATCAGGGTGGTCGCGGCGGAGGAAGGAGGAGGCCATCTGAGTTCGGGTGCCGCACAATGTCGGGTCGCTGTGGCAGAGGCGGTTGGAGTTCTGGCTGCGAGGCGGCGCCTGCGGTTCGACAGATTTGAGTCGCTGTCCAGTCAGTGAGTTTTGAGAAATTTCGAGTTCTGTTACTTTTCGTTACCTTTTGGATAAGTTTAAGAGTAAAATTTGTTACATTAGAGGTCTTAGAGTTGCTTTTGAGTTGTTTAGATTTGGAGAACAAAATATAAGATACACTTGAGTTTTGTTTTGAGCCTTTAACATTATAAGGATGAATTTATAGTAATACTTTTATTTATTTAAGGTTATTTAACCATAAGAGTTAAAATTGAGTTGATGAGTAATTTTAATAATATTATGGAGTCGAGTTGAGATTTGATTAATCTGACAGGTTCAGAGTTATTTTGATAAGGCTAGAGTTTGACTTGGGTATTTGTTGTGTTACCCTGTTGGTAGCATACATGAGTAACAATAATTTTGTACTGTTGATGAGTATGTGCGAATATTATATGTTTATATGATTGAGTTATAAATGTATAACATATTTTGAGTTGAGTAGTTCAGAGAGAACTACCGTGTTGGCCTTACATTGACAAATTTGTGTGTTCAGAGAGAACTACTGTATTGGCCTTGCATTGGTAAAATTGTGGTTCAGAGAGAACATTTTTGAATACGTGATGTGAATATATTTCCTTAATTTCAAGTTGACTATTGATTATGTGTTTTAGAGAGTTGTTGTTGAGTCTCATGTATTCATGAATATCGAAGATAGGTATGACTTCAATCTGACGAGGTCATATTTTAGAGAGAACCAATGAAGGTCTCATGTTTAAAGAGAACATTTTATTTCATAGAGGAACTGGGGGATTGGAATTTCACAAACTTCGTAGCAACCGTCCAAAGTATCATTTCCCATATGTAACACCATTTTCATCAAGATCAGAATCTCACTTTTCATACTTGCAAGAAGAATCGAGTTGGAGGATTGGAGCAATTTCAAATCAATTTCAGCATTACAATAACATCTAAGGAGATCAAACAAGCTTTTTGAATCATTATCCATCATCTGGGAGTGCATTTGAAGAGGCATTGGACCTACTCCAATAGGTGAGTCCATACACTTCTGCAACTCTATGATTCTTGTATCATTTGCATTCATTTGAGTTACATACATGTTTGCCATGATGTAGTGATCATTTATCCTAAGTTGATTGTCATGAATCAGTGATGTATGTGATTTCATTTCAAATTTGAATTTTAGGGTTCATACTAATTTCTGATTAATAGTTTACCATAGGTTGAAAATAAACGAAATTAAGTTGTACCACTGAATTCCTTGTTAAAAAGAAAGCAACTTTCATTTTTACATCATCTAAATTGGTTGAGTATTAAGGAAACTAGCAAGTTCAAAAATGTTGTTAATGGTAGATACGAATGATGAAGGAAGATGATGATATGGGTTGGCGCGAGAATCCATTTTAAAATATTGTTTTATTATATTTTTTTATCATGTATAATGAATTGGCATTGCGCCGTGTTGGTCATGAGCATGGTTTGCGTGTGTTAGCATGTGTAAAGACTAGCGTTCGAATCCCCCTCGCCCCAGACTTTTGGTTTTTTTAGTTCATTTTCAACTTGAACTTTCATATATTATTAATCCTGCGTGCCATGTGTTCACATTGAAGCATCTGGCCTGGTGGCTAGTCTTTTAACCTGCAGGTTGGGTGGCGTGAGTTTAAGACTTGGTGGCAACCCTCCCTTTATTTTTATTACTTGTTTCCTTTTCATTTTTATTTTCTTTATATTTTCCTTTTAATTAATTTTTTTTCATTTATTCCTTTTACTCCCTTTTTATTTTATCACCCAAAATATTTCCAAAAACATCAAAAATATTTTATTTTATCAAGATCTTGATTTTATTTTATTTTTGGTATGAAAAAAAATCAAAATACATGTTTAATCACTTCTTAAAATTCAAAAAACCTAAAAAAATGATTCCCATCTTTTCTTGCATTCACTTGTGGACTTATGTTGATCTCATCTTCAATTTTGTCATGTTTAAACATTCGTGTCCATGTTCATGTGTTTTACCTCTTATTTTTGTTAAATGTTAAGAATTTACAAGTTGAAAAAAAATGTAGATGTTCATACCTTGTTTTAGGATTTTGTGTGATTAACCATTCTTTGATCCTTAATGTTTATTCTCTGCCCTAAAAGTTGATGTTCACCTATGATAGCTTACTTGTCTTTAATACCATGTTTGTTCATGCTTTGAAATGATTAAATTTGTTCATGTTTTGTTCAAAATGTCCATGTGCTTAAAACATGCATCCTTGACCTAGAATATGATTGAAACAATGTGTCATACCCCAAATTTTGACCACTAAGATTTCCCATCATTGTGCAAATCATCATCACAATATGGATGAACCATCATGCCTCATCAAATGCCTCAAGGGTTGTTGAGCATTCACTACAATCAAAACTAGGGTTTTAAGCCCTCTCAGAGCCTTAGACAAAGGATCAATCAAGGAATGACTTGATCTTCAACTTGTCTAGCCTCTAGAATATCCACAATGGATCAAAAGGACTCCCACTTCAAGGATTAAGCACAAGGTTGCTCCCTTCTAGGTGGATCAAGTCTCAAGATCGACAGTGTCACCAAATTAGGGTTTTGGTCTACCAGGGCCTCCAGATGGAAATTTTTCATCTGGGCACAAGCCAATGATCCAAAACATAACCTAATATACTCCATGGAACCTCATGGACCCAATCATCAAGTCAATTTGATCTCAGGGGATGCATACATAAAAAATCAGGAATTAGGGTTTCTTGACCTAATTCACCCCTAAGTTGACTTTTGGGACAAATCATGAGCCAAGACCTCAAGAGAGGACTTGAGGGTATTTAATATACTATATTGATCCATTTGCAACAATGTATTAATCCAAGAAGCTTGAGCAACAAGTCTCAATTTCATCTGCACCACAATTAGGGTTTCGCGAGGAAAGTCAACTGTAACTTTGACTTTTGACCAAGACATGCTCCCAAACCCTAAGACATGATTCAATATACCCTATGACACCCATGGAACATGTCCATCAAGTTTGATTTAGGTCAAGGACATGATTTCCTGAAGAATTGCACAGTTTGGAATTCATTTGATAAAAAGTCAACTGTGCACAAAAGTCAACTTTGACTTTTTGAGATTTTTCACCAAAATGGATTTTTAACCCTAAAATGATGTTAATGTATGATTTGAATCACCATTCATCAAGAAAAATCAAAGAAAGTGGGATAACTTGTAAAAGGGGTAACCATAAAAACTTAGAAAAATTTATAAGTTATGGAAAAAGTGACACTAATGTGCCAACTTTGGAGGACCATAACTCCTAAACCACAAGGCCATTGTTCCCCATTCAAAGCTTGATTTGTAGATCACATTGCCCTCTACAAAAGCTTCATACTGACCTATGTCCAAATTCCTCATGGATTTTGAGTTATGGAGTGATCAAAATCAAGAAAAGTCACTTTGTTCCAACACTTAGTGAAAATTTCACTAAGTCAGAATCTGCCTTTACTTTTTTCCAAATGTAGGGGGATTTTTCACTTGGATTCAAAATAGATCAAACCCAAACATGTTCAAACAATTTTTGTATCATGTAAGGGCTTTCCAAAATGGCTAAGAACATTACCAAATTCAATTTGAGCTATGAGATATGACATTGGCAAGATGCCTTGCTGAAATCTGCCAAGGCAAGCCAGATTTTTGCACTTTTGGTCGATTTCCCAAAATCAGCCAATTCTAAGCCTTGTCATCACTTTGGACACATCTGAGGATTGAATCTAAAGGGGGCGATCACTGAGCCAAGCCTCCAAAGTCTTTGGAACAAGAAATAGCATGTTGAACCTAGAATTGTCAAAATAGGGACAAGACGCCAATTTTGGATTGGAGCATTCAATAGAAGCATCAAGGTGGCATGGACTGAGCTTTTAGCAACTGAATTCAGTCAAGACTTATCCAAGACCAAGGGAACCAGCAGCCTATGCCCTAACCTCTAGTCAATGGCTAGAGGAGACTTGGATTTTCATTTGCCAACATTGGCCAAACCTACTCAGCAGTTGCCATTCACTATTCCTTGCAAAACAAACTTGCTCTACTATAAATAGAGCTCAATTGTGATCAGTTTGAGTACACCAAAGCCATCAAACAGATGCTTTCCTCAAAATCTCTTCTTTCACTCCAATTTTGCCTTCTAAGGCAAGTCACTACCGGGTTTTGAGTTTAAGAGCTTTTCCAATCAAACCAATCACACACACGCCTCATATACATCACATATGAGCTGATCAAACACTTAAACAACAACTGGAACACTGATTTCTCAGAATCACTAGTCAATTGCTCAAGGTTTTAACCAAGTTGCAGTTGAGATGCCAAGAAGTGATCCAGCCAACTTCAATCAAGTCCAAGCATTTAAACACACTCCATAGGGTGTAGGGAAGCTGTTCAGATCATCACAACTCATCTGTAACACCTCCAACACAAATCATGATCACCAGCTGCAAGTGGTAAGCATGAGCTCTTCTAACTCTATGATCCATGCAATTTTGCTGCACAATAATTTGGCCATATGTTCATAATCATGCATGGAATGTTTCCCCTCAATTAATTGCATTGTTTGAATCGTGTATCAAAAATCCCAGCCTTCATGCAGAATCTAGGGTTCTTGAGGATTGTTCATGATTTCTTGTTTTATGTTTAATTTAAATGAAATTAATTGTCATAGACATGATCGTGAGGTTGAAACGAGTTGATTGGTATGTGGATTGCATGATATGATTAAGTATTCAGTGAGATTGGATAGAAAATGCAAATCTGGGAAACACAGAACACGCGCGTGTTCTTGCCCTTGTTCTTGGCGCCATTTTCCAACATTTGAATATTTGAATTTTGTGATTTTTATTTAATTGATTCAAAAATTAATTTCTCTCTGAGTTTTAATGATTTTGAGTTGATTCTTTTTTTAATAATTCACAAAAATGTTGAAATATTTTATTTTCCCAAAAAATCCCAAAAATATTATTTATTTCATATAATTGATATTTTTGCAAAGAATTAATATTTTAATTGTTTTTGACATTTAAAATATTTTTTCCCTCTTGATTTTGTAAAGATTAATGACTTCTAATTATTTTGTAGGTTAATACTTGATTTTTGAAGCATTAATCCAAGATCATAATTTGTTTCCCACATGATAAACAATTTTTGATCATTTTAATTGAATTTTTATTCAGTTAAAATACATTTTGGAAATAAATTAGGATTTTTGATTAATTCAACCCTCACAAATCATTTTCAAACACTTTTTGGGTCTCTATTAGAGTGTAAGACCCAACCCACTTGTACAAAAACAAATTTGGGCCTCACTTATTGTATAAGTCCCTCTGTACATTTTTAAATTCGGCACGATCGTCGCCAGTTTAAAAATAAACCATCTGGGCCTCTCCTTGAGCTATAAGACCCATTCACAACTTTTGGGCCTCTATTAGAGTGTAAGACCCAACCCCCTTTTAACAAAAAACAACTTTGGGCCTCAGATATTGTATAAGCCCCTTTGCGTTAAAAGAAAATCTCGGCGCAATCGCCATTTTAAACGAAAAATCATCTGGGCCTACCCTCGTGTTATAAGCCCCACTCTTTTTCTTTAAAACATTTTGGGCCTCTTGAGAGAGTGTAAGACCCAAATCCCTTTGTACAGAAAACAATTTTTGGGCCACAGTCACTTGTATAAGTCCCTCTGTACAAATTCAAACAGTGCGCTCACTGATAAAACCCTGGGCCTCTCCTTGAGCTGTAAGCCCCAAATCTTTCTTTTTCAAAGCACTTTCTCCTTTGATTTTGAATATACTGTTGTTTTCAACCTTTCTTTGTTGAACAACTAACCAAACAGCATGGAAGCTCTACAACCGAGTAAGTGTTTATATGCTTTCATTTACCGCTTTCATATACATATAACTGTATTGTGGGGCTGTTTCGCTGTAAGTCTTCTTTCATAAACTCATATCAATTGTGTAATAATAGTATAGATATTTAGAGTTTCCCCGGCAACTACGTCTAGCATTAAGCCCGTTGATCACTCTTAAATAGTCAAAACTAGATCCCCATAGGATTACCAGACACAGTCTTCCCTCCTCTTGGGGTTAAACAATATGGAGAAATGAAAGGCAACATTCTCGGTGAACCCTTTCATAGACTGTCACTCGTAGAAGTTATCAAAGAAACTCTACTCCCCAGAGATGATCTCTTCTCCGTGAATTGCATCTCTTGAGTTTCTTCTAAATTCTCGAACCTTCCTGGCTTGATCTATTCCTCGTGAATAGCCTGTCTTGAATTTCTCGGGGTTTGGGGACCCACAGGCTTCTTAAAAGCACTTGTCAAGAAACTCTATTCCCCAGAGATGATATTTTCTCCGTGAATGGCATCTCTTGAGTTTCTTCCAAATTCTCGAACTTTCCTGGCTTGATCTATTCCTCGTGAATAGTCTGTCTTGAATTTCTCAGGGTTTGGGGACCCATCGGCTTCTTAAAAGCATCAACCTCCTCTTGGGCATTGTTCAAGGACCCGCAGGCTTCCTAAAAGCATCCTCGCCTCCTCTTGGATGTTGTACAAGGACCCGTCGGCTTCTTAGAAGTATTCACAGCCTCCTCTTAGGCTTCGTATAATGATTCTTCCTCCGGGAATGATAGCCTTCTCTTGGGCTTCATACAAGGACCACTCGGCTTCTTAAAAGTTTCCAGCCTCCTCTTGGGCTTCGTACAAATTGGCCCGACGACCTCCTAGAGGTATAGGAACAGAACTTAGTCATCTTCATAGAACAGTCCTTTCCAAGAGTCTACTACTGTTTCTCAAAGCATAGTACCAAAGATGAAACTCTAGACACGGACAGTCTAACATCCTTGAGTCTCAAAGACATTCTCAAGTGACCCCTTCAAAAATAGGAAGGAACCTCGTGGACTCGGACAACCTCAATACCCTTTGGATTTCCCACTTCCTTAAAGAACAGGAAATATCCCTGATCCTTGAATCAAAATCCCTGAGTGCAAACATTACTCATATAAAAACTGATTTTCTCTTTAAATCAGCATATTGGACCTGTCACTCAACTGAAACAGTAACCATAGCCTCCTCTTGGGTTTTGTACAATGATTCTCCCCAGCGGAGCTAACAATTTTAGCCTCCATCTCGGGCTTCGTACGAGATACCAGAGACTCCCTCGTTGAGTCAATCACCCCTTTCGCCTCCATCTCGGGCTTTGTACGAGATACAAAAACTCTCTTGTTGAGTCAAATAGCTTCCATCTCGGGCTTTATACGAGATACCAAAATATTCCCTCGTTGAGTCAAAAACCTTTTAGCCTCTCTCTCGGGCTTTGTACGAGACATATATTAGCCTCCTCTTAGGCTTTGTATAAGAAAACCACTGGTTGATCCAATCAACCTTTTAGCATCAAAGATGTGCCTCGTTCACAGTACACAAACATCAACAACTCCTTCCCCTTCATCTAATTGCTGTAAGTGGCAAGCCTCTGGATCATCTACATCCATGCCACTGTCCCTCTTTTAACATGAGAAATTCCTAAGGAAAGATAGCATTGCTCTACACTGAGTTAAAGTCTTCTCCTTTAGGTTGGAAATCCCCTATAAAGGAAATTATGGCATTGTCGGATTCACATATCCCGGTTAAAGTAATTATCCCTTATAAACGGTTATGACAAACAAACCCCTCTTTAGAGATGACAAATTTTCTCTAAAGTTGAGACCTTTCAGCTTCACATCTTGGGCTTTGAACAAGATACAAACTACCTTTCGCTTCACGTCTTGGGCTTTGAACAAGACACCAAAACAACCATTTCCTCCCATGGAATAGGAGGAACTACAAACGCTCTGATTTCCCTGTTTTGGTAAACGGGAATACGTAGGCATAAGATTGAAAGAAAAGATCTTAGCGAGCACACTAAACAAAAACCCAAAATCCCATACTTCCACACATCCGTCCTAACCTCCCACCAATCGACCGAACACCACTTTTAAAAAAATACACCCAATAGAGACCCCGAATCTTTGTAGCATCTGTAAACCAACAATTTTGACTGTTTAACCTCAGTTTGCAAGCAGGGTTAATTTGAGACATCTATTTCCCTTCCTTCATCAGCTTTAATAGGATAAAAAATGAATCGAGCTGTAGATACCAAAGAGCGGTAGTGCTTCGCAACCACGTCCAAAACCGCTCGCTACAGAAAATGGTGACTCTGCTGGGGAGCTGTCATTAGGATCTATCTCACATTTGTAGCAAGATCTTGTTCTCTTCCCATCTCTTAAGAGGAAACTTAAAAAGTGGCGCCAACCGTAGGGGCTCTTCTAACCACAGATTGGGACTTCCACCAGGGAACCCATTTTCTGTCAGGAACATAAGATTCATAGCTTTTTAAAAGGTCTAGGACATTAGGACAAATATATATACTGCATTTCCTAATTGATATACGTGTTTATTTTTCTGCTAATGGGAATGCGTGTGATGCCGCATGTGGAAAGATTGAGTATACACTTAAGATAAGTGATGGCGACGAGGTCGACCATCAACCTCAGTGGAGACTTCCCAATGCAACTCATTCCCTCTCATAGGCAATGGGCCGATTGTGACGTCTAAGAAGCTGAGGAGCCAACCCTTTTGTAGTGCGAAAACTATTAGAAATAGTTGTCACGCGATACTACCCTCATTTGAGGCTGATGATCTATTCTCGGTGAATAGCATTTACTCTAAGATTTCATACAGCTCGCTGGCGATCCGCTTGCTGTTTGTTATCCTGGGAGGAGCTGATGATTTTGAGTACAGGTACAAAAATCACCCTAGTATAAACCTTTGGGGATGGGTAGAGCCTTGACTTCATGATAACGACCCTTTGACCCCATGTTTTTTCTATGTTTTTGTGTGCTGCATTCATTTAAAAACCATTAAAACATTCAAAAAATTTCTCTTCTAGTCTCTCTGTTTTTCAAATTAAACTAAGACTGTGATTGCAAATATCAGAGAAAAGGATTGCGCTAATGGATTTCGGTAGAAGGAGAACTCATAAGTACACCTTCAGGATTCCAAAACTAGAGGATTTAAGGGGTTTGGCGAGAATGATCAGAAACCAAGAGGCTTTCAGAGCCAAGTACGGAGGTCTGCTCCCTCTGTTAAGGGTCCATGTGATTGAGGGAATCATGGACGCGCTCGTTCAATTCTACGATCCGGTTTATCACTGTTTTACATTCCCGGATTACCAGCTAGCACCAACGCTGGAGGAATATTCTCATCTAATCAATTTACATATCACTGATCGAGCTCCATTTTCTGGACTGGAGGAATTCATTTGGACGAGTCTGAGGTCAGGACTCACATGACCACTAAGGGTGGCATACAAGGTTTGCCAGCTCAGTTCTTGACAAAGAAAGCTCTGTACTTCGCCAGTATCGGGAACGTGACTGCTTTCGAGAGCATCTTTGTTTTACTCACCTACGGGTTATTTCTGTTGCCCAACATTAATAACTTCGTCGATATCAACTCCATTAAGGTTTTTCTTATTGGGAACCCTGTGCCGACTTTGCTCGCAGATGCATATCATTCTGTACACTTAGGGAATTGGTACAGTGGAGGGGAGATCACATGCTGTGTACCTCTGCTTTATAAATGGTTTATCTCCCATTTACCTAAATCTGCTGCTTTCTGGGATCATAAGAGTGCCTTGCGCTGGTCGCAGAAGATCATGTCTCTCACCAACTCTGACATAGATTGGTGTAATAGGATCTATGATGGAATCAGGATCATTGACCGTTGTGGAAACTTCCCCAACGTACCCCTTATAGGAACTAAGGAAGGAATCAACTATCATCCGATATTGGTTCACCGTCAGTTTGGATACCCGATGAGACATGTTCCCCGGAGTGTTCATCTGGAAGGTCTTTTCTTCAAGGAAGGAGAAAGTGACAGAGCACTAAAGACGGAAATAGTGCACGCTTGGAAACATGTTCATAAGAAAGGATGGGAGTCTCTAGGAAAACCGGACTGTGTCTCGGTGGAGCCTTATCTCCACTGGGTACAAACTAGAGCTCTCAAGCTAAAGATGCCTTATCCTCGTTACGGAATTCTTCCGCCGAGGGAATCTGTCATGCACTTCATGACGGAAACTAAAAAGCTTCAGGTTACTCTCAACAAAGTTCAACGGGAGAAGAGGTCTTGGAAGAACAAGTATCGTACCCTCAACGTGGAGTGCATCAAAATACAGAAATTGCTAAAAGATAAGGATGCTCTGATCGAGATTTTGGAGCAACGGCTCAAGAGCCCCGGTCAAAGAAAAGGAAGATACCAGAATCAGCACCCGAGTTCTCTCTGGACCCATTAGCTTAGGTTTCTGTTTCTGCACTTTGTAATCTACTGTATTTTCGTTTCCGTAATCCTTTGAATTTCAATAAAAAGGGGTTTCCCCACTGTTTGATATTTACAATCTAATTGTCGAAGTTTATTTTGATTAAACAAAAAAAAACAATTAATATAATCATTGCATTCATCATTCTCACATCGCGTATTCTTCTTACCTACGAATCTCACGTTTGTGTCTTGGTTCTAGAGTCAAACTGTCTCATTCGTATAATACTCAGGCCAATCATCAGAAAAAGATGGATGATCTTGAGGAAGAGAACAGAGAGTTGAAAGAAGAGATCGACACTCTGAGAGAGGATATGAGAAAGCTTCGTAACGACATGCAAGCCATGGCAGAAGCTCAGCTTCAAAGGACTGTGATCTCAGAGATCACCTCAGCGCCCATAGTGGAGAAGTTTGATCCTAGGTATCAGATGCCGAAAGATCATCCCTGGGGCATGCCTGTTAACTATATCCCGGAAGGATATGTTCCGCCGATCACTGAAGATCAGGGAATCATAACAGAAGCCGCTGGGCCTGAAGGTTACAAACTTCGGGAAAGCGAAGATGCCAGGGGCATACTGAAGACTCCTGAAGGTTACAAACTTCGGGAAACGCCAAGATTCACTGCCGTAGTCACGGTACCACCCCCTGTGGTTCACACTGTCCTGGAAGGACATATTCCACCGATCCATTCTGATAAGAAGGAAACTATGTTCGATAAAATGGATGAATTCCAGGAGCAGTTCTTGGAAATGCAGAAGGAACTGCAAGCCATTCGCGGTCAGGATCTATTTGGAAAGGACGCCGCAAACCTTTGTCTGGTCCCCAATGTGAAAGTTCCGCATAAATTTCAAGTGCCCGACTTTGAAAAGTACAAGGGTAACTCTTGCCCTCAGAGCCATCTGGTGATGTACGCTCGACGAATGTCAGCTCAGACGGAGAATCAGGACCTACTGATTCATTACTTTCAGGATAGTTTAACCGGTGCCGCACTCAAATGATACATGGGTTTAAACCGTGCTACGATTAGCACATTCAGAGATCTTGGTACTGCCTTCGTCCAACAATACAAATACAATTTAGACATGGCACCGGACAAAGATCAACTCAGATCAATGTCACAAAAGGACAAGGAAACCTTTAAGGAGTATGCTCAGAGATGGTGCGAAATTGCCGCTCAGATTTGTCCACCTCTTGAGGAAAAAGAGATGACAAAGATCTTCTTAAAGACCTTAAGCTCATTTTACTATGACAGAATGGTTGCCAGTGCGCCCAGTGATTTCACCGAGATGGTGGGCATGGGAGTTCGTCATGAGGAAGTCGTCCAAGAAGGACTTTTGGCAAAAGACACTGGACCATCAAACAGTACAAAACAATACGGTAGTGCTCTCCCTAAGAAAAAAGAGCAGGATATTGGGAATATCTCTCTCGGAAAGCAAAGGCGACGTTATCAACCAGTAGCAGCTGTAATTCCTGCTATCAGCCCTGTGCCTATTCCTACGTATCAACCTCAGGTTGCGCAGAGCCAACCTAATCAGCAAAGGACACAACAGCCTCTTCAGCAGGCTCGTCCTCCATATAACAACAACCGTACAACACGACCACCAGGGTTTGATCCTATACCCATGTTGTACGCAGAACTATTTCCGTTACTACTGGCTAAGGGGCACATCCAGACTAAGTCTCCTCTTACAGTACCGGAAAATCCGCCTTTTTGGTTTAAGGTGGATCAAACATGCCCTTATCATCAAGGAGGATCAGGGCATAATATAGAGAATTGTCTCAATTTCAAATCCGACGTGCAAAAGCTTGTTAGGAGCGGGCTCTTATCTTTCAAAGATACGAATCCCAATGTTCTCACAAACCCGCTGCCTCAACATGAGAAAGCTGCAGTCAATTTGATAGAGGGAGAGTCTAACAACGTTTATCAAATTCACGATGTACTCTTGTTGAAAACCAATTTGGTCAAGATGCATTATAGACAGAGTGGGTACGGCCATGTGCCACCTCATAATTATCACCAGTGTGATGTCTGCTCTAAAAACAATCAAGGATGTTCTGTGGTGCAAATAGCTCTACAGGAACAGATGGATCTCGGATGGATCCAAGAGCACCGAGTTCGTGGAGTTAACATGGTCTATACGAACTCCAACTTCATTCAGAACCACGACATCTGTGCAATGACTGTCAACTTGGTGGCGATGCACTCAAGGCAAAACCAGTATCATAATCTGCCATGACACGATTACAGTTCCTGTCTAACTTGCTCGGTAAACAAACAGGGATGCTCTTTCATACAAGAGGCCCTCCAGCGTCAGATGGATCTTGGATGGATCCAAGACTACCATGATAGGAACCCTTATCAGATCAACATGGTTCAGATCTTTGATATTCGCGTGATGAATACCAACCTGGTAGAGTTACATGCTGAGCAGGTCCGACTCGGATTCTTAATATCACACGACTATCAAAGCTGTAAAGCAGGTTGTGAAAACGATCGAGGTTGTACCCTTGTCCAGGAGGCACTTCAGCACTTGTTAAATCACTGGTGGATGCCAATCTATATGGATGAAGATACTCAGCAGATTAGTATCAGTAACAGGAACCCCACTCGGCATCAGAGTCAAGATGTCTGATCTGTGGAAGCTAACCTAGTGAGGTTACATTGTATTCAAAGTGGGCGTGGCCAGGTTCCACCACACAACTATGAATGTTGTAGTGTCTGTTTGGAAAGTAACCAAGGGTGTTACCTTGTGAGAGCAACTCTTCAGGGTCAGGTGGATCGTGGAGAGATTCGCCCATATCCGGGTTCTGGACCCATCAACTGGACGCCAAACTACCTTGCCAATCAAGTCGAGGATGTTGTCACAATCTTTGGTCGTCACCAGACCAGGGATGTTTTTGCCATCATCCCTCTACTTGACGAATCTAGAGCTCCCAACCGGGAACGGATCGAGATTACTTATGATGGTCAGAAAAATCAGAAGGTTCCCATAGTCATCTATCTACCGGGACCACTACCGTATGAATCAACTAAGGTTATCCCTTACAAATACGGTGCAACGACAATTGAAAATGGAAAGGAAATTCCATTACCCTCTGTCGTGAATATTGCAGACATCAGTCGTGTAACACGGAGTGGTCGAATCTTCAACCGAGGAGTTGGAGAACCTAACAAGGAAAAGGAACTTCAGACAGAAGCTCCCGATCCATCAGTCGGTCAATCTAGTAATCCCGACCTTTCGAAAAATAATGATGAGATGCTGAAGCTCATCCAAAGGAGTGAATATAACATTATGGATCAGCTGTTACAGGCTCCTTCAAAGATCTCGGTATTATCACTGTTACTCAGTTCAGAAGCCCACAGGGAGGCTCTACAGAAAGTCTTGGAGCAAGCCTTTGTGGAACAGGATGTAACAATCAGACAGTTCGATAGCATTGTCTCTAACATCACTTCCTGCAATAATTTGGGATTTAGTGATGAGGAATTACCCGAAGAGGGTCGCCGTCATAACATGGCGCTCAACATTACAGTTAACTGCCAGGACTACGCTTTAGCTAGCGTACTGGTAGACACAGGGTCAGCCCTGAATGTTATGCCGAAGTCCACTTTGATGCAATTATCATTCAAAGGCCCTCCGATGAGAATCAGTGAGGTCGTCGTCAAAGCATTCGACGGATCCAGAAAAACAGTTATCAGCGAAGTTGATCTTCCCATAACTATCGGTCCTCACACTTTCTAAGTCACTTTCCAGGTCATGGACATCCAGGCAATATACAGTTGTTTATTAGGAAGACCTTGGATACATCTGGCTGGAGCGGTCACTTCGACCCTCTACCAAAAGCTAAAGTTCGTTCAGAACGATCAACTTATCACAGTCTGTGGAGAACAGGCCTTGCTCGTGAGTAAGTTATCATCATATACTTGCGTAGAACCCGAGGAGGTTATTGGGACGCGGTTCCAAGCGCTGTCGGTGGGCAAGGACAATCAATCCGGAGGAGGAACTTCGATTTCCTCATACAAAGATGCTATTAAAGCAGTCGAGAGTACCGATACAACAGGATGGGGACAGCTTGTCATTCCTATTGACAATAAAACAAAGAAGGGTCTTGGTTTTTCTGCAACCTGTACCCGGATAGCTGCTAACGATGAAAGTCTTCATCCCATTCAGAACTTCTTCCATAGTGGAGGTTTTCTTCACCCAGTCCCTCAAGCAGTCCATGCTATCAATGAGGAAGATCCCTCTGACACAGAGGAAGAGTGGAAGTCATATCTTCACAATGACGGTTATATGTCTCAGGACGAAATGCAAACTCCTTTTTGCTTTCCTACAGAGAGTCCGAGATTTATACCCAGGTCAGACATCGAAATGATATACGGGGATTGTGATCCGGAAGGATGACGTGCTCTGCCAAATTCATTAGAGGAAGACACTCCGATGAAAGACAACTTTGACCACAATTACTATGGCCCGATGGATGGTCTGCCAATGTGGCAGCCTTACCCAGGAGACTTGGGGCCAGAAAGTCAGCCGAACAATGAAAATCAGCTGACCGTCATTGAACAGAATACCTGTGTCCCCACCATGTCATGGGATCAACACTCAGGTCATTCAGAAACTACTCAACACGACGATGAATTTGCAACGTTTGCAGGACTTGAATTCATCAACTATGCTTTTCCCGAGGTCAACGTCATCGAGAGAGATGACTCCTCCAGTTCGAAAGAAGTGTGGGACACCTTGGGACAACCGAGTGGAAAGTACGACTATATGATCAAATACACCACTCCCGAAAGCTCTCGTATCAGGCTCGAAGACATCCAGCCAATTGGATGGGGAGATACAACTGAGAGCACAAATGCTATGCAAAATGTAACAGAGGAATTCTCCTACGACAACTCTGCCTGGGAGACAGATTCCAATGATCCCGCTCCACCAGAAATCAGCGTTATTTCTGAAGACAAATCAAGGAAGGTTCCAGACTTTGTGATTCACCGAGGAGTTCGCCGCCAATGGGTTGTTGTCGATGTTCCGAAGGTCGTTCGCCAATCTAAGTAATTGCCATCTTTAACCTTTCACCCTGCCCAGGTGAAACAGATGTTTTGATAGGGCTCACTTTCTGTAAATTTCCCTCTTCGCTTCGCCCAAAGCGACAGAGTTTTGTTTTATAGGGCTGTAGTTTCAAGGATCGACGCGTTTATTAATAAAATAACGTCGTTCTGTAATTTCCGCATTAATTGTTGTTTACTTTTCGCTTTTTTTCAGAAAATGGTAATCCTAAAAAATAATTAAAAATAAAAACAAGCAGTAAAATAAATACACTGCACACACTCGCATTTTCTCTATCTCTTCTAAACACGGATCATCACGTCATGCAGATTGCTTGTTTTAAACCCAGTTGAAACATACAATCCGATGCATTCTCCCGACTTTGGGTTCCCGATATTTGGGGCTGAAGAAGAAGTTGACAATGAAATTCCAGAAGATATCTCTCGACTACTCAGACAGGAGGAAAGGTCCAGTGAACCTCACAAAGAGCCGTTGGAAACGGTAAACTTGGGTTCAGAAGAAGAGAGAAAAGAAATCAGGATTGTGGCACTACTCAGTCCAACTGCCAGAGAGGGTTTGATAAAGCTTCTCAAAGAATTCCCCGATGTATTCGCTTGGTCCTATCAGGATATGCCAGGGTTGGATACCAGCATCGTGGAACATCACTTACCGTTAAGGTCAGAATGTCCGCCAGTAAAACAAAGGTTGAGACAGACTCACCCGGACATGGCCATCAAAATCAAAGAGGAAGTACAGAAACAGATTGACGCAGGTTTCCTCGCCACGTCAGAATATCCTCAATGGTTAGCCAACATTGTACACGTTCCCAAAAAGGACGGAAAGGTCAGAATGTGTGTTGACTACAGAGATCTAAACAAGGCAAGTCCAAAGGACGACTTTCCTTTACCACACATTGACATGTTGGTTGACAGTACAGCAAAGTTCAAAGTTTTCTCCTTCATGGATGGATTCTCGGGCTATAACCAGATCAAAATGGCGCCGAAAGACATGGATAAAACTTTGTTCATTACCCCATGGGGTACCTTTTGTTACAAGGTGATGCCGTTCGGCTTGAAGAACGCCGGAGCAACCTATCAAAGGGCCATGACTACTCTGTTTCATGACATGATACACAAAGAGATAGAGGTATATGTCGATGACATGATTGCAAAAGCTAAGACAGAAGAGGAGCATGTGACCCACCTGTTGAAACTATTTGAGCGTTTGAGAAAATACAAACTCCGCTTGAATCCCAACAAGTGCACCTTCGGTGTCCGTTCGGGGAAACTCTTAGGGTTCATCGTCAGCCAGAAAGGGATTGAGGTCAATCCTGACAAGGTCAAGGCCATTCGAGAAATTCCTTCTCCGAAAACTGAAAAACAAGTCAAAGGGTTCTTGGGACGTTTGAACTACATCTCCAGATTCATATTCCTTATGACCGCCACGTGTGCACCGATTTTCAAATTACTCAAAAAGAACCAGGATTGCGTTTGGTCAGAAGATTGCCAAACCGCCTTCGACAGTATTAAGGAATACCTGTTGAATCCGCCAATTCTATCACCTCCAGTGGAAGGAAGACCACTGATCATTTACCTCACAGTCCTAGAGGACTCAATGGGATGTGTACTTGGCCAACAAGACGAAACCAAACGGAAAGAGTCTGCCATCTACTATCTGAGCAAGAAATTCACCGACTGCGAGACTCGGTACACGATGCTTGAGAAAACTTTTTGCGCTTTGGCTTGGGCAGCCAAACGTTTTCGCCAATACATGATTCGTCATACTACTCAGTTGGTTTCTGAGATGGATCCAATTAAGTACGTCTTCGAAAAACCTGCTCTCACGGGAAGAATTGCCCGTTGGCAGATGTTATTATTAGAATATGACATAGAGTACCACGCTCAGAAAGCCGTTAAAGGAAGTATTTTAGCCGATCATTTGGCTCATCAACCAATTGACGATCAAGAATCAACTGGGTTTGACTTCCCAGACGAAGATGTCATGTATCTAAAAATGAAAGACTGCGATGAACCGCTACCCAGTGAAGGGCCAGAACCAGGTTCCCAATGGGGACTTATCTTTGACGGAGTAGTTAATCATTATGGAAATGAAATGGGGGAAATCATTGTTACCCCTCAGGGTACCCACATTCCTTTCACTGCCAGACTTACGTTTAAATGTACGAACAATGAGACCGAATACGAAGCTTGTATTATGGGTCTCGAAGAAGCGATTGATTTAAGGATCAAAAACTTGGACGTATACGGCGACTCAGCCTTGGTTATCAATCAGATAAAAGGAGATTGGAACACACACCAATCAGGACTGATTCCTTACAAAGACTATGCAAGAAGGTTGTTACCCTTCTTTAACAGAGTCGAGTTTCATCACGTCCCTCGTAGAGAGAATCACATGGCTGATGCCTTAGCCACTCTCTCTTCCATGATTAGTGTAGGTCAACAGAATGACCTACCTAAGATCGACATAATGCGCCTTGAAAGGCCCGCTTACATCTTCACGATTAAAGCAGTCATAGACGACAAACCTTGGTATCACGATATCAAATGCTTCCTTCAGAAACAACAGTACCCACCTGGGGCACTAAGAAAGGATAGAAAAACCCTCAGAAGACTGGCTGGAAACTTCTTCTTGAGCGGTGATACACTCTATAAGAGGAATTTTGACTTGGTCTTGCTCCGATGCGTAGACAGACCAGAAGCAGACATGCTTATGAAAGAAATTCATGAAGGATCTTTTGGCACTCATGCCAACAGACACACAATGGCGAGAAAAATCCTAAGAGCAGGGTATTACTGGTTGACCATGGAATCCGACTGCTACAAGTACATGAGGAGGTGTCACAAGTGTCAGATATACTCCGACAAAATTCATGTACCACCATCACATCTCAAAGTTCTTTCTTCCCCGTGGCCTTTTTCCATATGGGGAATCGACATGATTGGCTTGAACGAACCTAAGGCTTCAAACGGACATCGGTTCATCCTGGTAGCCATTGACTATTTCACCAAGTGGGTCGAAGCAGCGTCTTACGCTAATGTAACCCGACAAGTGGTGGTCTGATTTATCAAAAACAATATCATCTGCCGTTATGGTGTTCCAAGCCAGATCATTACTGATAATGGATCTAACTTGAACAACAAGATGATGAAAGAGTTGTGCGTTGAGTTCAAGATCGAACACCATAACGCATCTCCCTACCGACCCAAGATCAACGGAGCGGTAGAAGCGGCTAACAAGAACATCAAGAGGATCATTCAAAAGATGGTTGTAACCTATAAAGATTGGCACGAGATGCTACCCTTTGCTCTTCACAGTTATCGAACATCTGTCCGCACTTCAACAGGGGCAACCTCTTTCTCTCTAGTATATGGCATGGAGGCAGTTTTCCCCATAGAAGTAGAGATCCCATCAATCTGGGTATTGATGGAAGCTAAGCTTTCAGAAGCTGAATGGTGTCAAAGTCGACACGATGAATTAAACCTGATCGAAGAGAAGCGAATCACGGTGCTATGCCATGGTCAGTTGTATCAGTAGAGAATGAAGAAGGCGTTCGACAAAAAGGTCCGACCTCTCGTCTTTAGAAAAGGAGACCTCATGCTCAAGAAGATACAATCGTTTCTCACTGACTCTCGGGGCAAATGGACCCCAAATTATGGTGGCCCCTATATGGTCACGAAAGCTTTCTCAGGCGGTGCCTTGAGACTTGCAACCATGGACGGAGAGGAATTTGCCTACCCCATAAATGTTGATGTAGTCAAGAAATACTTCGCCTAAACTAAACTAAAAAAAAAACGCCTCGGTGGATTGAAAACCCGAAAGGGCGGTCCAGGCAAAAGTTAGAGACATGGAAAAAATCATCCCGATGGGTTGGAAACATCAAAGTACAATCCAGGAAAAATTAGGGATAATGGCAAGTAACTATGTTCAACCGAGGCGAATCCCTCAGCAGCAGTTACACCATCCATCGGAGGAAAACTCCAGTCACGGTCATCTTCCACAGAAGCTCAGGATGTCCCGAATTCAAAGTTGGTAGAAGGATAGTGGTCGTTATGTTTCAACGTAGCCCTTTTCCCTGTAAATTACCATTTTCAAACTTTGTATATACTCTTTGGAATCACGCATTTGGCTGATCTCCATCTTATCAATAAAATTTGAGCGCTTGTGCTTTTGTTTGTAATTCTTATTTGTTTTAGCTTTACAGAATGCCGTTTTAACATGATTAGCGATTCTTGAAATGAAACAAAAATGAATTTACTTGTTAAAACTTTTTCTGCTTTTAAATTAAAGATGGCAATTGTTTTTTACTGTTGAACATCGGAAGAACGTCGATTGCGTCTCCAAAGGCGTTTGAATTTCAAAGCGCAGAATCAAAGTACTCCTTCTAGGCCAGTACGCTTGAACGAAGGATCAACTATATGAGATGCGGTTTTCCTATCTGATACCCTCGGCCGAGTTCTTATCTCCTAAGCCCGATCAACGGTATTCCCCGCAGGGACTATCTCTCCTAAGCAAGGTAGAATTGCTACTTTTTTGACCAACGGTACTTCTTCGCCCCACGATGGTCGAGTATCCAGTCATGTTCACTCGTCAGTCTGTATGTCGCGTCAGTTTTGTCAGCATATATACATACATCATGCATTTGATTTGCATTCATATTCATATTGCATCACTATCACTCTAGTCCGTCATGTCCCCTAGTGATAGAAGTCCTCTCAATCGAGTTGTCAGTTCTTGCCTCATCAGGAAATGCTGCGTTTGAACAATCTCGCCTCTAGTGTATCTCTCGATTAGAATCGACACTCGACCACTTTGATAACTTGAACCTCTGAAAAGCCAGAGAAGCTTTCTACAGATGTCACTCTTCGCCATCGAAGATGATATCCTTGCTTTCCCGGATTAAAGAAAAATCCCTAGAGAAAGCCCCATAAGCAGAGATTTGGCATTACAATTGCCTTTCTTCGAAAGACCGCTGATGAAAAGGTCATCGGCACCTCAAATTGGATCCCATCATATGGCATTTCTCCGGGAAGATCCCGAGCAAAGTATGATGTAAGACACCAAACGAAGGCAGTCTTTCCGAAGACTCGTCTTAGCCAGTAGAAACAAATGGCGTCTCCAACAGAGAAGTTTGTACACCTCTACAGCTCAGACGACTAGGTTCCCCGGCAAGTCTGACATCATTCTTTTTCCCATCAAATGGCATCTCCCCAGGAAAATCCGGCGAGAAGTTTGAGGAAAGCCGTTACAAATAGCGTCCCTTGTCAATAAAGTTTATTGACAAAAGAAACTGAGACCAGTTCCTTTGTAGGAAACCAGGATCGAGGGGAAGTTTAAATCAGAAACTTAGACCAGTTCCTTGGTAGGAAACCAGGATCGAGGGAAAGTTCGTAAAAGAAACTAAGACCAGTTCCTTGGTAGGAAACCAGGATCGAGGGGAAGTTTAAATCAGAAACTAAGACCAGTTTCTTGGTAGGAAACCAGGATCGAGGGGAAGTTTACCTTTTCTAAGCATCATTGCTTAGCAAAAGAAGATGAATGGGATCTGCCATACATAGCCATCAAAATTTCGGGTATTCCGATATTTAATCCTCTTGCACCCTGAATGCCCGAATACCTTCGTCATTCACACCTTCGGGTCCAAGAAGATTAAATAGGGGCATCTGTCATACCCCAAATTTTGACCACTAAGATTTCCCATCATTGTGCAAATCATCATCACAATATGGATGAACCATCATGCCTCATCAAATGCCTCAAGGGTTGTTGAGCATTCACTACAATCAAAACTAGGGTTTTAAGCCCTCTCAGAGCCTTAGACAAAGGATCAATCAAGGAATGACTTAATCTTCAACTTGTCTAGCCTCTAGAATATCCACAATGGATCAAAAGGACTCCCACTTCAAGGATTAAGCACAAGGCTACTCCCTTCTAGGTGGATCAAGTCTCAAGATCGACAGTGTCACCAAATTAGGGTTTTGGTCGACCAGGGCCTCCAGATGGAAATTTTTCATCTGGGCACAAGCCAATGATCCAAAACATAACCTAATATACTCCATTGAACCTCATGGACCCAATCATCAAGTCAAATTGATCTCAGGGAATGCATACATCAAAAATCAGGAATTAGGGTTTCTTGACCTAATTCACCCCTAAGTTGACTTTTGGGACAAATCATGAGCCAAGACCTCAAGAGAGGACTTGAGGGTCTTTAATATACTATATTGATCCATTTGCAACAATGGATTAATCCAAGAAGCTTGAGCAACAAGTCTCAATTTCATCTGCACCACAATTAGGGTTTCGCGAGGAAAGTCAACTGTAACTTTGACTTTTGACCAGGACATGCTCCCAAACCCTAAGACATGATTCAATATACCCTATGACACCCATGGAACATGTCCATCAAGTTTGATTTAGGTCAAGGACATGATTTCCTGAAGAATTGCACAGTTTGGAATTCATTTGATAAAAAGTCAACTGTGCACAAAAGTCAACTTTGAATTTTTGAGATTTTTCACCAAAATGGATTTTTAACCCTAAAATGATGTTAATGTATGATTTGAATCATCATTCATCAAGAAAAATCAAAGAAAGTGGGATAACTTGTAAAAGGGGTAACCATAAAAACTTAGAAAAATTTCTAAGTTATGGAAAAAGTGACACTAATGTGCCAACTTTGGAGAACCATAACTCCTAAACCACAAGGCCATTGTTCCCCATTCAAAGCTTGATTTGTAGATCACATTGCCCTCTACAAAAGCTTCATACTGACCTATGTCCAAATTCCTCATGGATTTTGAGTTATGGAGTGATCAAAATCAAGAAAAGTCACTTTGTTCCAACACTTAGTGAAAATTTCACTAAGTCAGAATCTGCCTTTACTTTTTTCCAAATGTAGGAAGATTTTTCACTTGGATTCAAAAGAGATCAAAACCAAACATGTTCAAACAGTTGTTGTATCATGTAAGGGCTTTCCAAAATGGCCAAGAACATTACCAAATTCAATTTGAGCT
The DNA here is from genome assembly GCA_022829125.1 of Lathyrus tuberosus. Taxonomy (NCBI): domain Eukaryota; kingdom Viridiplantae; phylum Streptophyta; class Magnoliopsida; order Fabales; family Fabaceae; genus Lathyrus; species Lathyrus tuberosus. The sequence goes on along the minus strand of JALAZF010000111.1, from coordinate 6,532,564 downwards.
ATGAGATATGACATTGGCAAGATGCCTTGCTGAAATCTGCCAAGGCAAGGCAGATTTTTGCACTTTTGGTCGATTTGCCAAAATTAGCCAATTCCAAGCCTTGTCATCACTTTGGACACATCTGAGGATTGAATCTAAAGGGGACAATCACTGAGCCAAGCCTCCAAAGTCTTTGGAACAAGAAATAGCATGTTGAACCTAGAATTGCTAAAATAGGGACAAGACTCCAATTTTGGATTGGAGCATTCAATAGAAGCATCAAGGTGGCATGGACTGAGCTCTTAGCAACTGAATTCAGTCAAGACTTATCCAAGACCAAGGGAACCAGCAGCCTGTGCCCTAACCTCTAGTCAATGGCTAGAGGAGACTTGGATTTCCATTTGCCAACATTGGCCAAACCTACTCAGCAGTTGCCATTCACTATTCCTTGTAAAACAAACTTGCTCTACTATAAATAGAGCTCAATTGTGATCAGTTTGAGTACACCAAAGCCATCAAACAGATGCTTTCCTCAAAATCTCTTCTTTCACTCCAATTTTGCCTTCTAAGGCAAGTCACTATCGGGTTTTGAGTTTGAGAGCTTTTCCAATAAAACTAATCACACACACACCTCATATACATCACATATGAGCTGATCAAACACTTAAACAACAACTGGAACACTGATTTCTCAGAATCACCAGTCAATTGCTCAAGGTTTTAACCAAGTTACAGTTGAGATGCCATGAAGTGATCCAGCCAACTTCAATCAAGTCCAAGCATTCAAACACACTCCATAGGGTGTAGGGAAGCTGTTCAGATTATCACAACTCATCTGTAACACCTCCAACACAAATCACAATCACCAGCTGCAAGTGGTAAGCATGAGCTCTTCTAACTCTATGATCCATGCAATTTTTGTTGCACAATAATTTGGCCATATGTTCATAATCATGCATGGAATGTTTCCCCTCAATTAATTGCATTGTTTGAATCGTGTATCAAAAATCCCAGCCTTCATGCAGAATCTAGGGTTCTTGAGGATTGTTCATGATTTCTTGTTTTATGTTTAATTTAAATGAAATTAATTGTCATAGACATGATCGTGAGGTTGAAACGAGTTGATTGGTATGTGGATTGCATGATATGATTAAGTATTCAGTGAGATTGGATAGAAAATGCAAATCTGGGAAACTCAGAACACGCGCGTGTTCTTGCCCTTGTTCTTGGCGCCATTTTCCAACATTTGAATATTTGAATTTTGTGATTTTTATTTAATTGATTCAAAAATTAATTTCTCTCCGAGTTTTAATGATTTTGAGTTGATTCTTTTTTTAATAATTCACAAAAATGTTGAAATATTTTATTTTCTCAAAAAATCCCAAAAATATTATTTATTTCATATAATTGATATTTTTGCAAAGAATTAATATTTTAATTGTTTTTGACATTTAAAATATTTTTTCCCTCTTGATTTTGTAAAGATTAATGACTTCTAATTATTTTGTAGGTTAATACTTGATTTTTGAAGCATTAATCCAAGATCATAATTTGTTTCCCACATGTTAAACAATTTTTGATCATTTTAATTGAATTTTTATTCAATTAAAATACATTTTGGAAATAAATTAGGGTTTTTGATTAATTCAACCCTCACAAATCATTTTCAAACACTTTTTGGGCCTTTATTAGAGTGTAAGACCCAACCCACTTGTACAAAAACAAATTTGGGCCTCACTTATTGTATAAGTCCCTCTGTACATTTTTAAATTCGGCACGATCGTCGCCAGTTTAAAAGTAGACCATCTGGGCCTCTCCTTGTGCTATAAGACCCATTCATAACTTTTGGGCCTCTATTAGAGTGTAAGACCCAACCCCCTTTTAACCAAAAACAACTTTGGGCCTCAGATATTGTATAAGCCCCTTTGCGTTAAAAGAAAATCTCAGCGCGATCGCCATTTTAAACGAAAAATCATCTGGGCCTACCCTCGTGTTATAAGCCCCACTCTTTTTCTTCAAAACTTTTTGGGTCTCTTGAGACAGTGTAAGACCCAAATCCCTTTGTACAGAAAACAATTTTGGGGCCACAGTCACTTGTATAAGTCCCTCTGTACAAATTCAAACAGTGCGCTCACTGATAAAACCCTGAGCCTCTCCTTGAGTTGTAAGCCCCAAATCTTTCTTTTTCAAAGCACTTTCTCCTTTGATTTTGAATATACTGTTGTTTTCAATCTTTCTTTGTTGAACAACTAACCAAACAGCATGGAAGCTCTACAACCGAGTAAGTGTTTATATGCTTTCATTTACCGCTTTCGTATACATATAACTGTATTGTGTGGTTGTTTCGCTGTAAGTCTTCTTTCATAAACTCATATCAACTGTGTAATAATAGTATAGATATTTAGAGTTTCCCCGGCAACTACGTCTAGCATTAAGCCAGTTGATCACTCTTAAATAGTCAAAACAAGATCCCCATAGGATTACCAGACACAGTCTTCCCTCCTCTTGGGGTTAAACAATATGGAGATATGAAAGGCAGCATTCTCGGTGAACCCTTTCATAGACTTTCACTCGTAGAAGTTGTCAAAGAAACTCTACTCCCCAGAGATGATCTCTTCTCCGTGAATTGCATCTCTTGAGTTTCTTCCAAATTCTCGAACTTTCCTGGCTTGATCTATTCCTCGTGAATAGCCTGTCTTGAATTTCTCGGGGTTTGGGGACCCACAGGCTTCTTAAAAGCACTTGTCAAGAAACTCTATTCCCCAGAGATGATCTTTTCTCCGTGAATGGCATCTCTTGAGTTTCTTCCAAATTCTCAAACTTTCCTGGCTTGATCTATTCCTCGTGAATAGCCTGTCTTGAATTTCTCGGGGTTTGGGGACCCATCGGCTTCTTAAAAGCATCGGCCTCCTCTTGGGCATTGTTCAAGGACCCGCAGGCTTCCTAAAAGCATCCCCGCCTCCTCTTGGGCGTTGTACAAGGACCCGTCGGCTTCTTAGAAGTATTCACAGCCTCCTCTTAGGCTTCGTATAATGATTCTTCGTCCGGGAATGATAGCTTTCTCTTGGGCTTCATACAAGGACCACTCGGCTTCTTAAAAGTTTCCAGCCTCCTCTTGGGCTTCGTATAAATTGTCCCGACGACCTCCTAGAGGTATAGGAACAGAACTTAGTCATCTTCATAGAACAGTCCTTTCCAAGAGTCTACTACTATTTCTCAAAGCATAGTACCAAAGATGAAACTCTAGACACAGACAGTCTAACATCCTTGAGTCTCAAAGACATTCTCAAGTGACCCCTTCAAAAATAGGAAGGAACCCCGTGGACTCGGACAACCTCAATACCCTTTGGATTCCCCACTTCCTTAAAGAACAGGAAATATCCCTGATCCTCGAATCAAAATCCCTGAGTGCAAACATTACTCATATAAGAACTGATTTTCTCTTTAAATCAGCATACTGGACCTGTCACTCAACTGAAACAGTAACCATAGCCTCCTCTTGGGTTTTGTACAATGATTCTCCCCAGCGGAGCTAACAATTTTAGCCTCCATCTCGGGCTTCGTACGAGATACCAGAGACTCCCTCGTTGAGTCAATCACCCCTTTCGCCTCCATCTCGGGCTTTGTACGAGATACAAAAACTCTCTTGTTGAGTCAAATAGCCTCCATCTCGGGCTTTATACGAGATACCAAAAGATTCCCTCGTTGAGTCAAAAACCTTTTAGCCTCTCTTTCAGGCTTTGTACGAGACACATATTAGCATCCTCTTAGGCTTTGAATAAGAAAACCACTGGTTGATCCAATCAACCTTTTAGCATCAAAGTTATGCCTCGTTCACAGTACACAAACATCAACAACTCTTCCCCTTCATCTAATTGCTGTAAGTGGCAAGCCTCTGGATCATCTACATCCATGCCACTGTCTCTCTTTTAGCATGAGAAATTCCTAAGGAAAGATAGCATTGCTCTACACTGAGTTAAAGTCTTCTCCTTTAGGTTGGAAATCCCCTATAAAGGAAATTATGGCATTGTCGGATTCACATATCCCGGTTAAAGTAATTCTCCCTTATAAACGGTTATGACAAACAAACCCCTCTTTAGAGATGACAAATTATCTCTAAATTTGAGACCTTTCAGCTTCACATCTTGGGCTTTGAACAAGATACAAACTACCTTTCGTTTCACGTCTTGGGCTTTGAACAAGACACCAAAACAACCATTTCCTCCCATAGAATAGGAGGAACTATGAACGCTCTGATTTCCCTGTTTATGTAAACGGGAATACGTAGGCATAAGATTGAAAGAAAAGATCTTAGCGAGCACACTAAACAAAAACCCAAAATCCCATACTTCCACACATCCGTCCTAACCTCCCATCAATCGACCGAACACCACTTTTAAAAAAATACACCCAATAGAGACCCCGAATCTTTGTAGCATCTGTAAACCAACAGTTTTGACTGTTTAACCTCAGTTTGCAAGCAGGGTTAATTTGAGACATCTATTTCCCTTCCTTCATCAGCTTTAATAGGATAAAAAATGAATTGAGCTGTAGATACCAAAGAGCGGTAGTGCTTCGCAACCACGTCCAAAACCGCTCGCTACACAATGTTTTGATCTTTGGTTCTTATGTTGATAAATATCTTTGAGTTGTAAATAATGTGTTATACCATGTTTACCTTAAATCATGCTTTGATATTTAATTTATTAAAACTTGTCTTGTAAATAAGTGTATCCATGATCTATGTCATTTCATGCTTTCATATTCACCTCTTTGGTTGATTGGTTGTTCATAATTGTTTACCATGTTGCCTAATTTCAAGGGAGGGACTTGTTGACATCTTTGTCATTTGCATTTGCATCTTAACATCTTCTTGTACATATATCTCTCTTGTAATCCTAGAACTTGTTATCCCTTAGGAAGTCTCCCTTAGGATTATATTCAACTTAGACATTCAATTAGGGTTTTCCCTTTTACAAACTCAAAACCACTTTCAATAGAAACCTTGACTTTAGGTCATTGATCTTTTTTTCAAACTTTTTTCTTAACAAATACTTCAAGACATCTTAAGCAATTCAAACCTTCTTTCACAAAGACTAAAAAATACAAACTCAGTTCAAATCTTTTGCCACTTTGGCTTTTCAATTTAAAACCTTTTCAAAGAGATTAGACATTAGTCATCCCTAGTTGAGATATAAATCTCCTACCCCATAACATTGTGAGAAAGATGATTGATTCTTTTCCACTTGGGAGAGGTATGTGGCATACTTGTTGATACAGCCAAGTTGGAACCCTTCTCTCAATGTGAAGCAAAGATCCCTTTTCCACATGTTTGTGGGGGTTTAGATGAGTATTCTCCTTAATATGACAACTTGTTTCTTCAATAAAATTCACCATAACAAACCCTTTTCAATTTATACCCCGAACTACGAGGTTTTGATCCTTTATTGGTACGTAGGCACAAGACTTTGTGTCTTGCCAAACACAAAAAAAAACATTTCTCTTCTCACCTCCCCAATCAATCCCAACTAGCAAACAAAATAACACAAATTCAACAAGAGGTTCCTATAGAGTACTATAAATACTTAGGGTGTTAATACCTTCCCTTAGTATAACTAACCCCCGAACCTTAGATTCTCTTTATTGCTTTTTCTTTGCATTGCATATTTATGGGTTATTCTTTCTTTACCCCTTCCCTTGGATAAATTAAAGATCGGTGGTGATATCTTAAGATTTGTGAAGCCTAGCTAACTAAATAGCTATGGTCTCCGATTCTCATCGCGACAAGAGCCCAAAAATATAATCTTTAGAATTTTAAGCAACAATAGTTCTTAAATATCAGATTCAAGCGCTTAAATACTTATATATATACTCCCCCTTTTGTCATCAACAAAAAGAACAAAGAACAAAGGAAGCAAAAAAAAAGATACTAAAGAAAAATAATTTAAACCAAACAAAAGAGTTGTCATATTGTACAAATTTGTTTCAAAGAAGTTAGCAATAAAGGACAACAAAGGGTAATAAGCCTAAATTCTAGGGTGTTTTCTTCAAAATCTTCAATATGGATTTAATGTCACACCCCATAGCATCTTGCTTGGAAATCATAACCTGCAGCTGAGTATCCATCTTGTCTTGCTTATCAGCCACTGCAGCCAATTTCTCATCTAATTGATCATGCCTCTAACTGGTAGAAGAAATAGCCCCAGAAGTGAAATACTTCATGTTTTGTAGAACTGAGTTCATAAAGGTTCTGAGAGAATCTCACTTAGCAGCATAAGCAACTAGATCAGATGCAGTGAGTCTCTCAACAACCAATTTCTATATCCTACCATATAAAACGGTTATAAACTCTTCCATTTGGGTTTGGATATTTGATGGAGGGTTTAGATTGAAATTTTGTGAAAGAGGTGAAAGGATAACTGAGGTTATTTCTTTTTAGAAAGAAACGTGTATTCTTCCAGAACCTGACACATTATTTGCATCAGATTATGTTTCTAATACAATTTGGTCTAGCGTGGCTTTTGGTTAAAGATAGTCTTCTGGTTGAGATGATTCAGGGCCAGAGATTTCTTGTTCAAGATGGGGTTTAGTATGAGCTTCAAGTTCTGATTTACGTTGAACAAAGTTTGGTTGAGGTTCAGAAGATGTGGTTTCAAGGGGTATGGCTTGAATTAATGTGACATCTATAGGGTTAAAGTCTGATTCATCAGAATCATAGCTTGAACTTGAGATAGATGACGGGGAAGGTATGGTTTTTTCACAATCTTCTAGTATGTTTATGGGTTGATCAAGTTCAGTGATGATGTTTAGGGGGGTTGGTTGTTCAGATTCAGAGATACACACTAGTTGGTTAGTTTCAGATGGATGTTCTGAAGAGAACTCACCAACTAGGTGCCTTGACAATACATCTATAACAGATGATGTTTGGAAAGATTATAAAATATGATCAATTATGTTGGAATATGAATCATCATAATGTTTGGGGGAAGACGTGGCAGGTCCCAAAGGTAGAACTATGTCATGTTTTGGTGAGGGAGTATGTTTAGAGGATTGGGTTGGTGAATTATGAGGGGTCTACGTTTTGGTTTCAGGTGGAGGATTGGAAGAATTTAAAACTAACTCATAGATAGGATCAGAAATCATACATATGGTTGCAGTTTCTACAACATCTGAAGCTTCTGCACCAGTTGTAGCTTCAGTCAGGATGTCTTCTTCCATAGCGACTTCAAGAGCCTGAGATTCTGAAGCACCTTCAGCTCCCTTTAAATCCTTCAAAAAAGCTTATGCAGTAGCCTTTACTTGTAGAGCTTGCTCCATTAGAACATCAGCTCCAGAAGGATTTTCCAAAGCTTTATTCCTCAAAGTAGGTGTTATCAGCTTTGCTTCTTCTACACCAAATTCCTTCGGTAAGTCCTGAACCAACTTCTTTGCTTCCTTTGTCTTCCTGACTAAAGGAGAATTATCTGTTATAACAAGATTTGTTCATGAGATATATCCTTAGTTTTGATGATAAAAAAGTATTAAAAGAACAATGGTGTCATCTAATGTGTGTTCAAATATGCAGGTTCTTATACTTAAAAGATATATTCAGAATTTGATATGAAGGCACACTTGAGTGAAGCTGAGTTACGTGTTTCGGATGACATAGAATCTGAAAGAACACTTGCTAAGTGTTGTCTGGTGGAGACTGTGAAGTTGAATGCCTCAACATCAGAAGAAGCTATATGTACTGCAGAAAGCAAGTTGTAATGTCAAATCAGCTTGTCAGCTAGAGTCTATGATCACAAGGCTCAAGAAGAGTTGACATATTTTACGGATAACCACTCTTAACGGACATATAGTACAGGATACTTCTGAAGACGCTTTGGTTAAAAAAATTACATAATGGATCAAGATCTTCTGTGTATCTATCCTCAACGTCTCTTGTACTATGGAAAAGAACAAAGACATTTGATCAAGTTATCTCTCCCAACGACTAGTTCCCTGAAATTTGCTATATAAGTAGCTAAAGGTTCTACTTAAATCTTTAACAAGGAATAAGAAGAAGAAGAAATGCCAAATAAGATAGAGGTGTTCAACGCCTATATCTGAATGAAAAAATAACAAGATCAACAATGAGCAACACTACTGAATATGCAGAATCTTCTGTTAATTGTTGTAAATTGTAAATAGCCTTAAGGTTTCCTAAACATTGAATATTCTGGAAATCTTGAGAGCTCAAGGTATTTGTTAAGGTTATTACCATGTACCTCTGATTCAAGATCAAGTACACCTTATTCTCTTTTCTGTTGAACATGTTGTTCAACAGTTAAGATTAAAAGTCTCATACTATGTGTTTGAGCATCAAAGTCTCCAGTTAAAAAGCTCGAGTCAAGTAAGTCTCTTGCTGTGTGCTTGAGCATTGAAAGTCTTGATCTATTTTGATTAAGCAGCAAAGCCTTGGATTGTGAATCTGAGCAAAGGAAGTCTTGGATCGAGGATCTGAGCAAGGGAAGTCTTAGGCAGTGTGTCTAAGTATGAACGTCTTGAACCAGGTGGTTTGAGAAAGGAAAGTCTTAGGATCTGAGGATCTAAGCAGGAAGTCTTGATCCGGTGCTGATTGAGCAGGAAAGTCTTAGACTGGAGGTCTGAGCAAGGAAAGTCTTAGGATTTGAGGTTTTAAGCAGGAAGTCTTGATCAGGTGCTGATTGAGAAGGGAAGTGTTAGAATGTAGGTTTGAGCAGTGAAAGTCTTATGCTTGAGTGCATAAGCAGGGGACTAGAGTACTCTCAGTTGGGAGAGGAGCCATGATAAATCTGTTGTGTTCATTGTTCTATTTACTCTACTTTTGATATATTGTTCCGCTGCACTTATGATCAGTGTAACGCCCTAGACTGCTTTTAGGATTACCGACTGACCCCACAAACCAACACATATCTTTTCAGCATTCTTTTTCCTCACTCACATGATTTTCGGGAAACTTCCCAGAAGGTCACCCATCCCAAAATTGCTCCAAGTCAAGCACGCTTAACTGTGGAGTTCTTATGGAACGGGCTACCAAAAAGAAGATGCATCTTGTTGGTATAGGTAGTACAAATTAATCCTTATAAGTCATTCTTTAACCATGCAGTCCCATACTTGCACAACTTTTGGATCCCTCTCATTTCGATGTGAATTCGGTTTTTTCCTAGAAGCTGCTAGGAGTGTCTCATTGTCATGTGTAACGCCCCAGTTTTGTCAGTTTTTATTTAATCGATTCGTTTTGATTATTTTATTATTATTTTATTTTATTTTCGACTTTTATTTGGAAATATGTTATTTTTCAATGTTGTGATATTTTATCGGATTTTGGGATCGTTTGCGAGATATTTGAGTGTGGGGGTATTTTGGTCATTTCATCTTATTTTTCCTTAAGTTAGAAAATAGAAATAGAAAGAGAGAAAAATAGAGAGAAAGAAAAAGAGAAGAAGGAAAAGGGAAAGAAAAGAGAAGAAGAGAAGAAAAAGAGAGAAAACATGAAATTCAAGAAATCAATCTCCCGACTTTTCTAAACACGATTAAATCGGGTAAGGGTGCGAAACTCGATTATTATATGCTTGTGTATGATTATGTATGTATGTTTTTGGTTGTTATTGGATTGAAATGGAAATATATAGTAAAAACCATATTATGTAGAAATTGATTAGAAATCGATTAAATTGTGTCAGAAATTATGTTTTCAGGTCCATCATTGTTGATACATGTTAGATACCTGTTGTTAGGCATTGTATTGGTAATTTTTCTGGTGTATAGGTGAAAATGGGTTGATTTTGGTTGGAAAAACGCAGAACAAAATTCTGCAGAATTTTTTGGATTTTTCACTGCCCATACGCGTATCACTCAAGGCAATACGCGTATTGGGCAAGGCAATACGCGTATGGCATTGAAGAAAACTGGGAAATACGCGTATGGAAGCTTCATTTTCTCGGCCATCTGTCCATTTGCGTATGGTACGCGTAAGACTTTAGGGCAATACGCGTATGGTGTAGGGCACTACGCGTATTGGACTTTTAATGGGAATTTTGGGAAAAATGGGTCTCTGCCCATACACGTACGACCTTGGGCGATACGCGTATGGAATGGGCGAGGAATCAGGCCAATACACGTATGGCTCAGGGCAATACGCGTATGGCCAGGAGAATTGCAAAATGGGGTTTTTCCGCGATGTCTTTTCTTGTTTAGTCCGTAACTTGTGTTCCGTTTATTCGTTTTTAACATTCTTGGTATCGTTGAGTAGCTATTGAACTGTACTTTCTTATTACAATAATTTTGAGATTGTTAGCCGATTTAATTATGTCGGGAATTTGGAATAGTGTCGTTTTGTCGACTTTTGTCGTTTTAATTGTGTGTAATTGGTGTGTATCATGCAATGTGCTGTTGATATGGATATGGTATGATTTGCGTGCTGTTGTATGGTATAAATGCATGGTTTTGGGCTTGAATTACAAAGCATGATTACTGTTAAGTGAGGTGGTTGCATATATGTGTGCATTTGAATGTCATGAGTCATTGTATGCTTAGCATCATGATATACATTCTTGTGACGTCCTGAGTGACGGATTGATTCCAGAGGGAATCCGCTATAACATCGTGAGCCTTAAAAATAAGAGAACTGAAAGCGATCAGATTGGATCGTGCGCCTTAAAAATAAGAGGACCGAAAGCGATGATTATAGACGATCGTGTGCCCATGTGGGGTGTGAGCGATCGGATCGTGAGCCTTATACAAAGAGGACCGAAAGCGATCCATAAACGTCGTGAGCCTTATACAAAGAGGACCGAAAGCGACGCGGAACATTGTATGCCCGACGGGGAGTTACACTAAGTAACGAGCGATGGTTCCAATAGTTCCTGAGTGAACTAGTGTTGAGAATTGATGGAGGTCGGTACCGCATATGCATATGCATAGAGTCGTTGTGTTGGTCTCTTGCATTTGCATAAATCTTTAATGGTTTGTTTATGTGTGGAATTGTGGATAAAATTGATAAATTGATATATGGATATGTGTTGGTGATACTTGTATTGTGCATGGTTGGTATACCTTGGTGATGGAAATATGAAATATACAGCGTGTTGTTTTGGGTTTGAATACTGGTATGAGTTGTGGTGAGAACAGTATATATGTGTATTTTTGGTGTTATATATAATTGTATGCAATTATATTATGATTGTTTTTCTCACCCTTCTGCTATTTTATAATGCTCTATGAGGCATTGCAGATTAGATTACTGGAGGTCTTTTTGTGAAGCTTAGGTCTTCATTCTTTTGTCGGTCGACTCTGATATGTGACACCGGGTAGTTAGGGAGACCGTTGGTGATTTGTGTGTATATGTATATATACCTTTTGGCTTGTGCATATGACTTGATGTATGACAAACTTTTTATGGGATATATATATATATATATATATATGAGATTTCAGTACAGATTTTCCGCTTTATTCTGTATTTGAATTGTGGGTAGTAGGAACTAAGTTCCTCTGTTTATTTGCTACCTGCGAGTGTTGCATATCTTTATGGGCAGGTTTATTGTGTTTGTTTCAAATTGATGTGACCCCTCGGTCTATGTTGTGAATTTTTAAATATACTCTGATGAAATTTTGAATTTTTATTTATCGCTTTAATAGCTTGGGGGTATAGATTGGGGGTGTTACATTAAGTGGTATCAGAGCCAGTCCGTGTCAGTTTGTGTCAGTCCTTGTCGGTCTTGGTGTTTGGTTGAGCTGTTTGTTTAACCATAGTTGTTGTTATTGGAAATGAACAGAATATGACTGGTAGGAATGACGCTGCTTTGGCTACTGCTATGCAAGCTATGGCTCGGGCTGTGCAGTGTGCACCTAATGCTGCAGGTAATGATGAGTTCAGGAAGAACAAACCGCCTGTCTTCAAAGAAAGATATGATCCTGATGGTGTACATATTTGGCTGAAAGAGATTGAAAGAATTTTCTGAGTGATGGATTGTGCTGAGGATCAGAAGGTGAGACTGGGTACTCACATGTTACTGGAAGAAGCTGATGATTGGTGGGTTAGTACACGTCATGTGTTGGAAGCAGCAGAGGAGGAGATCACTTGGGCTGTGTTTAGCATTGAGTTTCTGAGGAAGTACTTTCCTGAAGATGTAAGAGGAAAGAAGGAAATTGAGTTCTTGGAGTTAAAACAAGGTAATATGTCTGTTGTTGATTATACTGCTAAGTTTGTGGAGCTTGTGCAGTTTTATCCACATTATGCTGAAGCGACCGCGGAATTTTCTAAGTGTGTAAAGTTTGAGAATGGATTGCGTCCTGAGATAAAGCAGGCAATTGGTTATCAAAGGATTCGGAGGTTTCTGATTTGGTGGATTGTTGTAGGATTTATGAGGAGGATATTAAGGCTCATTCTACTCACTATAAGAGTGTGAGCGAGAGGAAAGGGAAGCAACAGTTCTGTGGTGGTCCGTATGTAACACCAGCTGATAAGGGTAAACAAAGGGGTACTTTTGAAAGAAGGTCAAGTGGAGGCGGAATGTCTGGTCCTCTGAGATGTTATAGATGTGGTGGGGCATCGTCAGTCTGAATGTAGGAAAGATTTGAGGAAGTGTTCTAATTGTGGAGGTTTAAGACATGTCGCAGCTGATTGTGCAAGGAAGAATGTGGTGAAGTGTTTCAACTGTGGTGAACCTGGTCACATTAGTACGAAGTGTCCGAAACCGAAGCAAGCTCCAGCTAGTGGGAAAGTATTTGCATTAGCGGGAACTCAGACTTCAAGTGCAGACCATCTGATCAGAGGTACTTGTTTTATTAATAGTACTCCTTTAGTTGCTATTATTGATACTGGAGCGACTCATTCGTTTATTTCGTCTGAGTGCGCGAAGCGTTTGAATCTTGTGTTGTCTTCGATGGGTGGTGAGATGGTTATTGATACTCCAGCAATGGGGTCAGTAACTACTTCTTTGGGTTGTCTAAGTTGTCCTTTGACCATTTATGGTAAAGACTTTGAGATGGATTTGGTGTGTTTACCGTTGGAGGGTTTAGATGTGGTTCAGGGAATGAATTGGTTGCAGTTCAATCGGGTTCATATTGATTGTTATCATAAGCTGGTAAGGTTTCCTTCTCTTGAGGAAGACGAAGACTCGAGTTTCTTATCTACCAAAGAGTTGAAGAGACTTTTGGCAGATGAAGCTCAGTTGTTCGGGTTGTTTGCATCTTTGATTGTGGATAGTCAAGTGTCACTTGATGTGTTTCCTGTTGTGTGTGAGTTTCCGGAAGTGTTTCCTGAGGATATTTCAGACTTGCCGCCAGAGAGAGAGGTGGAGTTTTCTATAGATCTAGTTCCTAGTACTAGACCTGTTTCTATGGCACCTTATCGTATGTCGGCATCTGAGTTGGTTGAGTTAAAGAAACAGTTGAATGAATTATTGGAAAAGAAGTTTGTGAGACCAAGCGTTTCTCCTTGGGGTGCTCCAATTTTATTGGTGAAAAAGAAAGATGGAAGTATGCGATTGTGTATTGATTATCGCCAGTTGAATAAGGTGACGATTAAGAATAAGTATCCTCTTCCGAGAATTGATGATCTGATGGATCAGTTGGTTGGTGCTTGTGTGTTCAGTAAGATTGACTTGAGGTCAGGGTATCATCAGATAAGGGTGAAAGAGGAAGATATCCAGAAGACGGCTTTTAGGACACGATACGGTCATTATGAATATTCTGTGATGCCATTCGGGGTTTCTAATGCGTCAGGTGTGTTTATGGAGTACATGAATCGTATTTTCCACGAGCATTTGGATCGTTTTGTTGTTGTGTTTATTGATGATATCTTAATTTATTCTAAGTCTCGGGAGGAGCACGCGGAGCATTTGCGTATTATTTTGCAGGTTTTGAAAGAAAGAAAGCTTTTTGCCAAATTGTCCAAGTGCGAGTTCTGGTTGTCGGAAGTGAGTTTTCTTGGGCACGTGATTTCAGGTAATGGTATTTCTGTGGATCCATCTAAAGTAGAAGCAATTCTACAATGGGAGGCTCCGAGATCTGTTACTGAAATTCGAAGCTTTTTGGGTTTGGCCGGATATTATCGAAGGTTCATTGAAGGTTTTTCTAAGCTAGCACTTCCATTGACCCAGTTGACTTGTAAAGGGCAAGCGTTCATTTGGGATATTCGGTGCAAGGAAAGTTTTAATGAGCTGAAGAGAAGATTGACGACAGCTCCGATTTTGATTTTACCGAATCCTAATGAACCATTTGTGGTGTATTGTGATGCGTCTTTGATTGGTCTAGGTGGTGTTTGATAAGTGCAAAATGTACCTATTTGTGTATATATGTTTTGTTGCACTTATCAATGCTTTTTGGTAAATATCGTTTGAATAAACCCCGCTTTGTTTGTAAATGCGTATAGTTTACGTTTTCGTGTGTATAGTGCGTTATCGTGTAAATATCATTGAGTTTAATTGATTTTAATTTATTTTTACAGGTGTCCAATCAAGGATGTCTTGCCATTGTTGTATAGAGCATTGAATAAGCTTTCCAGCGCTTCAAACCGTGCGTCAAACGGAGTTACGGTTCAAAAGTTACGAATAAAACAGTGCAGAAAATTCTGCAGACTAGTGTGCTGCGCCCCTGCAGCGCCGGGCGGTGCAGCGCCGGGCGGTCAAGAGGCCCAGCAGTGTCACGCTACTGGAAATTGCAAATATTAAACCGCCTTGAAGCGCCGAGCGAAGCCAGAACGCCGTCGGGCGGTGCTGCGCGTGCTGAAACTCCATTAAAGCCCCAAAAACTCATTTTTTTGGTTATGGTTGGATTTTTTAGAGTTCCATACCATCCAATAGCATTTTTTGAGTGGAATTAGGCCAGAAAACACATTGGAGCATGCATTGGGATGATCCGGAGTCGAATCCTTCATCAATCGGAGCCGACAACTCAAGAGATGTTTGGTTTTTCTCCATTTCTTCTCTATGTTTTTCTCTTTTTGTTGGGTGTTTGTATATTTACTATGAACATATGTATCTTTGTTGATCATAATATTGTATAAAGCTTGCTTTACAAATCATTATCGATGTCTTCCTTGATCTTTTTGCATTTATGTTTGGATTTGTGTTGTGTTAGAGATAAACATCACAAATCTTGATTAGGGATGGATATTTATTATCTAGATGCTAGAGATAGATTTAGATGATAATCTTTATGGTGTCGGAACTTAAATTCCTTCCGTGTTTCGAGGCTTCGTGCGCGAGAGTGACGAAGAGAGTGATACGGTTGCTTCTCAACTCAGTGTGCCAGAGATGGACACTGTTGTGAGCGATATTGGATGATTTTGACGAGTATTGTAGGTGGAGTATATTTGGTCGGTAAATTTATGTTTGTGACGAGTGGAATATATACATGCTTGATAGGTTTCTTCTCTTCAAAGAATATACTTTTTATGTTTTTATTTACTTTTGCGCATTTAATTCAAACCATTTAAACTCAAACTCATTAACAATTAAATTGTCAAACGGCAGTTCAAGAACCGATCTCTGTGGACACGATAAATTCCCGGAAAAATACTTCCAAATCTTTTTGTTTGCTTGCCCTATACCGCAACCAACAAAATGGCGCCGTTGCCGGGGATTGGTTTTTATTGAATCGCATTGCGATAGTTTCGTTGTTTTTGAGTTTTGTAGATATCGTACATATTGTACATTTTCACTTGTTTATATTGATACTTGTATATTTTAACGTTTGTTCAAGTGTTTGGTTAGGACGCTTGCTTTTGGTTGCGCGGTGAGACATCACCATGGCATGAATGAAGGAAGTTACTAATTAAGCACCGTAAAGGCGTCGAGCTTACGACGTAAAACAAGCATGTTTTTATTGTTTTTCATTTCTAATGTTTTTGGTTGTTGTTTGCTCGCAAATTTTGATTGACTTATTTGAGGATGCTTTTGTGATTTTCCAAGTTGGTGTGTTTCAACTTGCGGATGTATGGTAATGATCTTGTTAAGTTTTGTACACGTCTGAGGTATGTATTTATCGCTTTCTATACTATGGCATATTCATGATACTTAGGCATTTTACAACTTCCATGCCATCCATTCTTTTGTATACTTGTTCTATTGTGAATCACTTTAGTTCCCAACCTTTTTGTGAGGAAGCCTTCTATTGTTCATATATGCGGAGAACCGACATTCTTGTTCTAACTGGATTTTATTATGTTGAATCTTTTGTTTGTGTTGTTTATATGAATTCATGAAAATGATCAAGGCAATTGTTTCATTTTGAGCACAACTACCTTAGCCAAATAGTCTATTCACCTTGTGAGTGTGTGAGAATTTGTAACCCCTTTGAGCTTTTTGATCCATGTTTCTATTTGAACTTAATGCTTGTCTATGAGTATTTAGTTCACTTATTTTTTAATGGATTTTGTTTTTTCTTGGACCTCAATTTTGTGTTGTTGTATGGATTTTTTTCCTTGCCTTAGAAAGTAGGGAGTATTCACATGATGGTGCGGTTGAATTCAAGTTGGGAAGAGGATGATTGTATACTCATTGGTTGGATTCTATGAGGATTGAAAAAGAAAAGAAAAAAGAGAAAAATTTGTGAAATAGAAAAAGAAAGAAAAAAAGAAGAAAAAGAAAAATCCTTGAAAAAGGAAACAAAAAGAGTTTCAATAATTGTGCTAAATAAGTATTGTGTGTTGTGTACCACTTGGGATTTTGGAAGAAGTTGGTTGAAATTTTGTGTGTGAATCTTTGTGAGTTTTCACTCCCTTAGGTTTAGGCAAGTTTTTGTTTCAATTACCTTTAGAAATTGCCCCTTGTTTGTTTACCCGACCACGTTACAACCTTGAAAAGCCCTTGTGATTCTTGCCTTTGTATTTTCAATGTGAATTTGTGGATGTATGCATAATTTAGTCTTTTGTTTGCATGAGTGTTGTGTGAGTGTAAAGTACCTTATTGTTTTTTTTTCATCTACCGATGATTGTTTTTACTAGGTGTGATTCACTTTGGAACTTGTGTTGTTTTAGAATGTTTGGCATGATTTTTTTGTATTTTGCATTTGTTTCGTGATTATGTTATCGTCGTAGTTTAGTGGTAAGTATTTACTTTTTATGTGTACCGTTTGCATTTGAACCATTCATTCGTGTCCGTTTTTCAAAACCTGTTGATTCGTCATTCTTTGGATATTGCTTGTGCATTTTCAAGTTTGTTTGATTCTTGTTTGTGGACAAACAATTATGTAAGTTGGGGAGAGTTGATAAGTGCAAAATGTACCTATTTGTGTATATATGTTTTGTTGCTTATCAATGCTTTTTGGTAAATATCGTTTGAATAAACCCCGCTTTGTTTGTAAATGCGTATAGTTTACGTTTTCGTGTGTATAGTGCGTTATCGTGTAAATATCATTGAGTTTAATTGATTTTAATTTATTTTTACAGGTGTCCAATCAAGGATGTCTTGCCATTGTTGTATAGAGCATTGAATAAGCTTTCCAGCGCTTTAAACCGTGCGTCAAACGGAGTTACGGTTCAAAAGTTACGAATAAAACAGTGCAGAAAATTCTGCAGACTAGTGTGCTGCGCCCCTGCAGCGCCGGGCGGTGCAGCGCCGGGCGGTCAAGAGGCCCAGCAGTGTCACGCTACTGGAAATTGCAAATATTAAACCGCCTTGAAGCGCCGGGCGAAGCCAGAACGCCGCCGGGCGGTGCTGCGCGTGCTGAAACTCCATTAAAGCCCCAAAAACTCATTTTTTTGGTTATGGTTGGATTTTTTAGAGTTTCATACCATCCAATAGCATTTTTTTGAGTGGAATTAGGCCAGAAAACACATTGGAGCATGCATTGGGATGATCCGGAGTCGAATCCTTCATCAATCGGAGCCGACAACTCAAGAGATGTTTGGTTTTTCTCCATTTCTTCTCTATGTTTTTCTCTTTTTGTTGGGTGTTTGTATATTTACTATGAACATATGTATCTTTGTTGATCATAATATTGTATAAAGCTTGCTTTACAAATCATTATCGATGTCTTCCTTGATCTTTTTGCATTTATGTTTGGATTTGTGTTGTGTTAGAGATAAACATCACAAATCTTGATTAGGGATGGATATTTATTATCTAGATGCTAGAGATAGATTTAGATGATAATCTTTATGGTGTCGGAACTTAAATTCCTTTCGTGTTCGAGGCTTCGTGCGCGAGAGTGACGAAGAGAGTGATACGGTTACTTCTCAACTCAGTGTGCCAGAGATGGACACTGTTGTGAGCGATATTGGATGATTTTGATGAGTATTGTAGGTGGAGTATATTTGGTTGGTAAATTTATGTTTGTGACGAGTGGAATATATACATGCTTGATAGGTTTCTTCTCTTCAAAGAATATACTTTTTATGTTTTTATTTAATTTTCCGCATTTAATTCAAACCATTTAAACCCAAACTCATTAACAATTAAATTGTCAAACGGCAGTTCAAGAACCGATCTCTGTGGACACGATAATTCCAGGAAAAATACTTCCAAATCTTTTTGTTTGCTTGCCCTATACCGCAACCAACAGTGTTCTGATGCAAGAAGGTAAGGTGGTGGCTTATGCTTCAAGGAAATTGAGAGTGCATGAGAAAAATTATCCTACTCATGATCTTGAATTAGCGGCTGTGATTTTTGTGTTGAAGATTTGGAGGCCTTATCTCTACGGTGCAAGATTTGAAGTCTTTAGTGATCATAAAAGTTTGAAATATTTGTTTGATCAGAAAGAGTCAAATATGAGGCAGCGTAGATGGTTGGAATTTTTGAAGGACTACGACTTTGGCTTGAATTACCATCCTGGTAAAGCTAATGTGGTAGCCGACGCATTGAGCCGAAAATCGTTGCATATGTCCGCCTTAATGGTTAAGGAGTGGGAACTTTTGGAATCGTTTAGAGATTTGAGTTTGGTTTGTGAAGTGACGTCGGATAGCGTGAGGCTTGGAATGCTAACGATTACTAATGATTTTCTGATGACTGTTAGTGAGAAACAGAAGTTGGATGTGAAATTGGTGGATTTGATGTTGGTTGGCGGAAAAGATGCGAATAGTGATTTTAAAGTAGATATTAATGGTGTTTTGAGATTTCGAGGTAGAATTTGTATTCCTGATGATGCGGAGTTGAAAAAGATGATTTTGGAGGAAGGACACCGGAGTAATTTGAGTATACATCCGGGAGCGAATAAGATGTACCAAGATTTGAAGAAAATTTTCTGGTGGTCTGGATTGAAGAGAGATGTGGCTCAGTTTGTTTATGCATGTTTGACTTGTCAGAAATCAAAGGTGGAACATCTGAGGCCTAGTGGTTTGTTGCAACTGTTGGATATCCTGAGTGGAAGTGGGACAACATTTCCATGGATTTTGTGACAGGGTTACCGAATACACAGCGAGGGCATAATGTTATTTGGGTGGTTGTTGATAGGCTGACTAAATCGGCTCATTTCATTCCGATTGACTTCAGTTTTACTTTGGAGAGGTTAGCTGAGATTTACATCAGTATGATTGTGAAGTTGCATGGGGTTCCGTTGAGCATTGTTTCGGATCGAGATCTGAGGTTTACCTCGAGATTTTGGGAAAGTTTATAGAAGGCGTTAGGTTCTAAATTGAGATTGAGTTCGGCTTATCATCCGCAGACGGATGGTCAGACGGAGAGAACGATTCAGTCTTTGGAAGATTTGTTGCGAGTGTGTGTTCTTGAACAAGGTGGTGCATGGGATAGTTATCTTGCATTGATTGAATTCACGTATAATAACAGTTTCCATTCGAGTATTGGAATGGCACCGTTTGAAGCACTGTATGGACGAAGATGTCGAACACCGTTGTGTTGGCACGAATCTGGTGAGAGTTCGGTGGTTGGACCAGAGTTGGTGCAACAGACTACGGAAAAAGTGAAGCTTATTCGTGAGAAAATGAAGGCTTCTCAGAGTAGACAAAAGAGTTATCATGATCGGAGAAGAAAATATCTTGAGTTCCAAGAGGGCGATCATGTATTTTTGAGAGTTACGATGGTAACGGGTGTGGGTCGTGCATTGAAATCGAAGAAACTTACTTCTCGGTTTATTGGTCCTTACCAGATATCCGCGAGAGTGGGTGTTGTGGCTTATAGGGTGGCGTTGCCGCCGAGTCTGTCGAATTTACACGATGTGTTCCATGTTTCACAGCTTCGGAAGTATGTTCCGGATCCGTCGCATGTGATTCCGATGGACGAGGTTGAGGTAAGGGAGAACCTTACGGTTGAGGCACTACCAGTTTGGATTTTGGATCGCGAGGTGAAACGGTTGAGAGGCAAGGATATTGCACTTGTGAAAGTAGCATGGGGAGGCGCTGCTGAGGGCAATTTGACTTGGGAGTTAGAGAGTCGGATGCGGGAGTCGTATCCAGAGTTGTTCGTCTCAGGTATATTTTCGAGGACGAAAATTTCTAAGTGGGGGAGAGTTGTAACGCCCCAGTTTTGTCAGTTTTTATTTAATCGAGTCGTTTTGATTATTTTATTTTTATTTTATTTTATTTTCGACTTTTATTTGGAAATATGTTATTTTTCAATGTTGTGATATTTTATCGGGTTTTGGGATCGTTTGCGAGATATTTGAGTGTGGGGGTATTTTGGTCATTTTGATCTTATTTTATCTTAAGTTAGAAAATAGAAATAGAAAGAGGGAAAAATAGAGAGAAAGAAAAAGAGAAGAAGGAAAAGGGAAAGAAAAGAGAAGAAGAGAAGAAAAAGAGAGAAAACATGAAATTCAAGAAATCAATCTCCCGACTTTTCTAAACACGATTAAATCGGGTAAGGGTGCGAAACTCGATTATTATATGCTTGTGTATGATTATGTATGTATGTTTTTGGTTGTTATTGGATTGAAATGGAAATATATAGTAAAAACCATATTATGTAGAAATTGATTAGAAATCGATTAAATTGTGTCGGAAATTATGTTTTCAGGTCCATCATTGTTGATACATGTTAGATACCTGTTGTTAGGCATTGTATTGGTAATTTTTCTGGTGTATAGGTGAAAATGGGTTGATTTTGGTTGGAAAAACGCAGAACAAAATTCTGCAGAATTTTCTGGATTTTTCACTGCCCATACGCGTATCACTCAAGGCAATACGCGTATTGGGCAAGGCAATACGCGTATGGCATTGAAGAAAACTGGGCAATACGCGTATGGAAGCTTCATTTTCTCGGCCATCTGTCCATTTGCGTATGGTACGCGTAAGACTTTAGGGCAATACGCGTATGGTGTATACGCGTATTGGACTTTTAATGGGAATTTTGGGAAAAATGGGTCTCTGCCCATACGCATACGACCTTGGACGATACGCGTATGGAATGGGCGAGGAATCAGGCCAATATGCGTATGGCTCAGGGCAATACGCGTATGGCCAGGAGAATTGCAAAATGGGGTTTTTCCGCGATGTCTTTTCTTGTTTAGTCCGTAACTTGTGTTCTGTTTATCCGTTTTTAACATTCTTGGTATCGTTGAGTAGCTATTGAACTGTATTTTCTTATTACAATAATTTTGAGATTGTTAGCCGATTTAATTATGTCGGGAATTTGGAATAGTGTCGTTTTGTCGACTTTTGTCGTTTTAATTGTGTGTAATTGGTGTGTATCATGCAATGTGCTGTTGATATGGATATGGTATGATTTGCGTGCTGTTGTATGGTATAAATGCATGGTTTTGGGCTTGAATTGCAAAGCATGATTACTGTTAAGTGAGGTGGTTGCATATATGTGTGCATTTGAATGTCATGAGTCATTGTATGTTGAGCATCATGATATGCATTCTTGTGACGTCCTGAGTGACGGATTGATTCCAGAGGGAATCCGCTATAACATCGTGAGCCTTAAAAATAAGAGGACTGAAAGCGATCTGATTGGATCGTGCGCCTTAAAAATAAGAGGACCGAAAGCGATGATTATAGACGATCGTGTGCCCATGTGGGGTGTGAGCGATCGGATCGTGAGCCTTATACAAAGAGGACCGAAAGCGATCCATAAACGTCGTGAGCCTTATACAAAGAGGACCGAAAGCGATCCATAAACGTCGTGAGCCTTATACAAAGAGGACCGAAAGCGACGGGGAACATCGTATGCCCGACGGGGAGTTACACTAAGTAACGAGCGATGGTTCCAATAGTTCCTGAGTGAAATGGTGTTGAGAATTGATGGAAGTCGGTACCGCATGTGCATATGCATAGAGTCGTTGTGTCGGTCTCTTGCATTTGCATAAATCTTTAATGGTTTGTTTATGTGTGGAATTGTGGATAAAATTGATAAATTGATATATGGATATGTGTTGGTGATACTTGTATTGTGCATGGTTGGTATACCTTGGTGATGGAAATATGAAATATACAGCGTGTTGTTTTGGGTTTGAATACTGGTATGAGTTGTGGTGAGAACAGTATATATGTGTATTTTTGGTGTTATATATAATTGTATGCAATTATATTATGATTGTTTTTCTCACCCTTCTGTTGTTTTATAATGCTCTATGAGGCATTGCAGATTAGATTGCTGAAGGTCTTTTTGTGAAGCTTAGGTCTTCATTCTTTTGTCGGTCGGCTCTAATATGTGACACCGGGTAGTTAGGGAGACCGTTGGTGATTTGTGTGTATATGTATATATACCTTTTGGCTTGTGCATATGACTTGATGTATGACAAACTTTTTATGGGATATATATATATATATAGAGGATATATATATATATATATATATATATATATATATATATATATATATATATATATATATATATATATATATATATATATATATATATATATGAGATTTCAGTACAGATTTTCCGCTTTATTCTGTATTTGAATTGTGGGTAGTAGGAACTAAGTTCCTCTGTTTATTTGCTACCTGCGAGTGTTGCATATCTTTATGGGCAGGTTTATTGTGCTTGTTTCAAATTGATGTGACCCATCGGTCTATGCTGTGAATTTCTAAATATACTCTGATGAAATTTTGAATTTTTATTTATCGCCCTCGGGTGTTACATGCCCACCAGCTTCTGCTTGGTTCGTCCCCAAACCATATTGAGACTAGGAGAGGTCTAGCTCTGATACCATTTGTAACGCCCTAGACTACTTTCAGGATTACCGACTGACCCCGCAAACCAACACATGTCTTTTCAGCATTCTTTTTCCTCACTCACATGCTTTCCGGGAAACTTCTCAAAAGGGCACCCATCCCAAAATTGCTCCAAGTCAAACACGCTTAACTGTGGAGTTCTTATGGAACGGGCTACCAAAAATAAGATGCATCTTCTTTTCGGTAGCCCGTTCCATAAGAACTCCACAGTTAAGCGTGCTTGACTTGGAGAAATTTTGGGATGGGTGACCTTCTGGGAAGTTTCCCAAAAAGCGTGTGAGTGAGGAAAAAACATGCTGAAAAAAACCTGTGTTGGTTTGTGGGGTCAGTCGGTAATCCTGAAAGCAGTCTGGGGCATTACAATCAGATTTTGAACCAAAGTTTAGAGTCTGAACTTTGTTCAGAAGCAGAAATGTTTTTATTTTTTATAAACAAAATTCAACCCCCCATTCTTGTATATTTTTCTCACCTTCATTATCTTTCTCTTCCTCTTCTTCTACTACTTATTCTTCTCCTTTTACAGGAATAATCATCTTCCTTACCTTTTTTAAAGGTGTTGGTTTGACAGAAGTATAAGTTATATTTTGAAGAGTCTTCCCAGTGGCTCCACTTCTGGTCTTTGTAGGCTTTAAGACAGTATTAGAGACCACTTCCTTCTTAATAGATGCAGAAGCCTTTTTCTTTAGTAGCTTTTAAACCTCCTTTTGAGTTTCAAAAGCAGCTTGTTTCCTCTTCCTTGAAGGCTTATAATCATTTTCAAGAGCATATGGAATATCATCCAAAGTCAGAATGATTCCATTATCTTGTCATTTTAATAAACTTTTAAATCACTTCAATGTTGTCCAGCTTTGAAATATATGGAAATTCCTCAATGTAAGCAGTCTTGCCACTTCTGATGCTTAGACTTGCTCCAGATATCACTATGTCCTTCTTCTTGATGATATTCATATTAACAATATCAACAGCAGGGAGAATGTTACCATATGTTTCTTCCAGGTCCTGAGTGGCATAAACTTTCCTCAGAGCATCAATCAGTCTGCTCTGATGGAACAATTCAGATAGGAGTCTGGCATAAGGAACATTCTTCTTGTTATGCTTTTGGCTTTCCTTGATAGCATCACACAGATTGAAAATGTAGGCAGTCAGGTTTAGCCTCTCATGATTCACCAAGAACCAGATGAAATGCTTGTGATTCCAGGAGATCTAATCAGAACTTCCTTCTCTAGGAATCAAGCAACCAATGAGAATTCTAAACAGAAGTCTATATGCATTATGCATATTCTTCACTTTATTGAAGTCTTCAGAGTTGGTAAACAAGCTTGATTTGATCGCTGAGCATATTTACTACTCTCTTTGGTGTTCAGAATGCATCTTCCTTCATTTGCTACACAAGTCAGCTTGGCAATATCCCTTTGAGTGAGGGTAACATCAACTTCCATCACCGCTGATCTGATTTCAACTTCTTTAAACTCTTTCAGACTCATCTTAACTCTTGACTTCCCTCTATTCACTGCATCTCCAGCAATATTCCCGTTTTCTTCAAACGATGCATCAACTTTATAGAAAGAACTCTACATGAGTGCTCAAATAATGAGTTCAAGGAGGTCGTGGTGAAGAACCCCCATTTCGTGAAGGAGTCAAGAGCGCCTAATAAATCAAAATTCTACAGGTTACATAAGAGTCATGGGAACGACACTAAGCAATGCATTCACTTGAAGGATGTGATACAAGGCTTGATTAAGAAGGAAAGGTTCGGTAGATACACCAAGGATGATGCACGAAAGATGGATTATAAAAGATATAGTGATTAGCCCCGAAAGTCGAATAGACAGAGTGAATCCCCATGTAGAAAGTGTTGTCCCCACCAGGATGGTACATCGTCAAGGAAAAAAATTGAGGTCATTGAGTACACTAGCAGAGGCAAATATAATAGCAAAGAGGAGGATGACAAAAGGGAAAAGCAACTGGTCATAGCCTTTATCTCTAGAGGTTATAATTTTGTTGTGTTTATCATTGTTCAAGGGATTCATGAAGAGGAAGATTGTAGAATTGTTGATAGTAAATAGGAAGGGAAAATCGTCATCATGAGAGAAACCTGAACGGTCCATCCTAGGGTTCAAAGATAGTGAAAAAGTAGATAGAATCCTCAATAAATTATTTTCTTTAGTGAAAACATCTACCACGACAAACTTTGATGTTTCAAGGATCCTCATTGATGGAGGAAGCTCAAACGATATTATGTACGCAAAACTTCTCACCAAGTTAGGCTTGAAGAAGAAATATTATCGCCATACATGGATATTGATCTCCAAGGCTTCAACTAATCAGTGACCCACCCCTGAGGTTTCATTGAACTTATGACCTTTGGAGAAGGAAGAGACGTCAGGAAAGTGGATATTTAATTCCTGGTGGTCCCTTGCAAACACTGACTTAAGCATTAGATTGTTAACCATATTGGTACCTATCTCAGATCATCCGTATAAGAAGTCTTTTCACAGTGGTCATCTTCAATCTCTCATTTATTCTCTATTTCAGCATGGAATAAATCCGATTTTGCTTATCACCTCACTAAACTTCAAATTCTCGTGAAAATCAGAGAGTTGAGCCAAAAATACATTATGCCAGTTGCCTTTTTATGTTTATGCTACCTTGGGAAGAGTAGAGTTGCAATAAGCTCTGACTTCTTTGAGCTAACAAATCAAATTTGTATGCATACGGACACACCTATGCAAATGTAAGGTACATTCATCAATAGTGCCGTATAAAAACTGAAAAAAGTATGCACTCTTCTTTATTAATATCATACAGTAATTGTGAAAGTGGAGAAAATCAAATTACCATTGCTATACAACATCATTCTGTAGAACATTCTATGTTTTGTCCTTAAATAGATATCATCTACACTGCCGTTTAGACAAAGGGTGGTTGTCTCCATTAAATCTTTCATCATTAATATTACTTTCTTGTTGAGTGTTGGCACTTGTGAATAAGATATTCTCCATTGTGTTGTTTTCTTGTCTATACACATGAATTCCATACCATTTTACAATTGCCGTTCTTCTAAGTCCATGAACAGCTTGTGCCATCAAATGCTCATCCTGACAATCCTCGCATGAAATTTCCACATGATTCCAACCACGTTTCAACCATGTTTTTCTACTGCCAATAATATCTCTTAGATCAAACATCCACACATGTTCTTTTACAATTGACCAACTAGAACATTGTGATAGTATTGTTTTATGGCCGTTGATGATTAAACAGACGTTAACTAGAAAATGATGAGGCAGTTTTTCCAACACTCCAAAAACAACACACACACAAATACTAGGGAACCTGTCACGAGCATAAAAGGAAATGGATCTTTCACTGCTGCGATGATCAAACCATTCTGGTATACTTGATCCTGGAAGCATTACACTTTTTTCTCCAGTTTCATGAAATGCCTGATCACACATAAAATAATCAAAATTTGAAGGCAAATGATTCACAAAACAAACATACACTAAACGGTTGAGATAATAAGGGGTTATATATCGGTCTAGAGTCTGATCCTGCTACTATTGAGAATATTCTATCCTTACTTACACGATTCAATTTTTTCTTAACAACTACTAACATATCCCCTTCCCTTTAACAAGCTAACTCCTAACATTTGTCTATAAAAATAATTGAAATATGTTTTCGGTCTTTACAAATATACCACTTTGCTTTTAGTCTCTAAAAATATTTCTGCGCAAATATATGACTTAATAACTTTGGTCATTGTTATTTTGTTTAGCCCATGAAAATTTTGTTTATGTTAAAATTGATCTCTATAATTTGTGATGTATTTGCTGAGAGTAAAACCATATTTAAACCTAAAAAAAGTATACTTAGTACAAGCAAATTCAAACAGGAAAGATTAAAGAGGGAAACCTTACTTGGCTTACTAGTACACTTTGTGACCGTGATGTCAGTGATGTGCAGTTCAATGCATCTATATTTCTCAACTTTGGTGGAATTTCTGAGATTTCTTGAAGCAGATTGCAGTTTGTTAACAGAAGAGTGTTCAGGTTGATACATTCTTTAATGCCTGGTGGAAGGACAGTGAAGTTACTGTAAGATAGGTCCAAGTGTACAACGTTGGCGAAACCACGGAGGCAGATGAAAAGATGTTCATTTGTTAAATTGCAAGAGCTCAAATACAGACGAATCTTGTTTGGAGACACAGTGAATTTCATTGGTCCATTATTATCTTCACATTCAGTAGAAATGCCAAACCCTTTACATGAGTCAGCTTGAATTTCTTCAAGTCTTGGTAGTGTAAAAATGCTACATGGTAGCTTATCAAGCCTAGTACAATCCATCAGAGTTAAAACTTCAAGTCCTGTCACATTTCCAATAGAAAATGGTAATTCCTCTATGCCAGTTTGCCACAAGTTGATGTGTCGCAAATTTTCGATCTTGCACAATATTTCTGGGAACCTCTCAAGTCTCGGGCACTCGGAGAAAGAGAGAACTTTAAGAGATGCCAACTCGAATGAATCAGGGATTGTTTCTAGATTAGTGCATCCTGTGGCTGTCAGCTCTTTTAGGTTATCAAGAAATCCAACAGAATCATGAATTTTTGTAACATTTATACAATTATCAAGATACAATGCCCTTAGGTTTGGCATACCAGACATATCAGGTACTTCTGTTATATATATACAGTCAGTGAAATCAAGACTAATCAAACGCTTCATATTCTGTAACAACAAAAAATACCAACAATTAGACGATACATTTGATACTATTATTTGCAATTTAAGTTCAAAGGGAATATTTCACATAGCACTTATGCATACCTTGAATTTATTGAAAATGATACAACTAGAAGGCAAATTGACAAATTCAGGTGGCAAACAGCATGAAGGATATCCACTCCAATCCAGAACTCTTAAGCTATCAGGGAGATGTTGGAGGACTTCGGAATATACTGCGTCCTTAATAATTAGTATTCTCAGGCTTTTCATCTCTTTGAAGGCTTTGTCACTTAACTTCTCTACACTTCCTTGCGGTAAGTTGTCCAATATCATGACTTCAATTTTATCATTTTCCTTTCCAAACAAAAATATGTTAGCTACTACAACTGTTTTTCCAAGTTTTGACAGAAAAGAGAAGCATTTGTTCACAAAAATTAAAGAGCACTGCTATTTCTAAGGATTTCTACAAGAAATAGAAGAACACATGAAAATAGGGCATTTGACCAATCAGTTTTTGGTTGATCATATGGAAAAGTGATTGATTATTATTTTTTGAAGTAGTACTTCTTTCTTGAGTTTCTTGCGAGACTCGTTCGTAACAATAATCAATTATAGAAAAAAAGGCACTTGTATTTGTTCACACTAACATAATTACATAATAAATGTTGTCAGAAAACAAATTTTGGCAATGAGACGTAACTTAAAGGCTTGTTTGTTTCACATATCTTTGTTTAAAAACTAAAAAGTAAATAGAGCAAATAAAATAGTTCTTACCGCAGTTTCGTCTAAAACTCGAAGAACGTCCTCAGGTAGCCATACCCTACTTCGCTTGCAAGGATTTGTGGGTGATTCTTGTTGTACTATATTCATAGCCATGTCTACTATATGATCATGCACCATCAAACCTCCACTGGGAGTGATTGATATAAGGGATCTATCCTTAAGTCTGTCAATACCATGTTTTGTAAAGAAACCGCAAGCAGATAATACTTCTTTGACATATGAAAATGATTCTCCAGTAAAGAAACATGCAATGTCAGTGAAAATTCTCTTCTCTTGTTCATTCAAACTATTACAACTCACTTCAAGTATACTTTGAGTTTCTTCATTGCAGATTTTTTCATATCTGCCTAATGAAATCTCCCATTCATCTGGTGATTTTTCTGATAAATCAGAACCGATAACCTTTAAGACCAATGGAAGACCACGGGAGTATCTGATTGCGCGATCCCATACTACATCAAGATTAGGTCTTTTTGATGCAATGGAACTTAAAAGTACAAGAGCTTCATGATTACTAAATACAGGTACTTCATATATATTTCCAACTCCATGAGCAGCTAGAATATCTTTATGCCTAGTAGTTATGATAATCCTACTTCCACAACCAAACCAACTAGGTGTTCCTGCTAAATTCTTCAATTGATCCAATTTGTCAACATCATCAAGTATCAAAAGAATCCTTTTATTTTGCAATTTCTTGATCACGATTGAAATTCCTTCATTCTCATTACCCAGCTTGATACTCTCGCCAACCGTATCAAAAAGAATTACCTGTTGTAGATATGTCAATCCATATTTGGTTGAATTTACTCTAACATCATGGAGGAAGCAAAGACCCTCAAATTGTTGGCCAATGGAATCGTACACTGCCCTTGCCAAAGTAGTTTTTCCTATTCCACCAACCCCACATATTCCTATCATGATAACAGTGGGATCAAGCATTTGTAAACGGTATAGTATATTAGACACGCGCATCTCAAGTCCAACTGCATGATCATCAACATGTGAAAGGTTTTGTTTTGATGTGTTGTGCACCGTGTCAGCGATCCTTTCGATAAACTCATATTCATATTCATATCTGTCAAAGTACAAAATGTTATGAAACACTCAAAACTAAATTCATCGTGTCTAGTTTTATTTGTTCCAAATAAAGGAAGATTGTGAAGAGTAACACTATTGAGCTTATTCAACTTAATTATCATTTACAATTCATGTACAATATATAAAGACGCGGGAACGTGAAGACTGAAGCTAACTTGTTATGACAGAAAGCTAATTAACAAATGTGAACAACCAAACATTTCATCAAACATGTGACTTGCAGCTTAAGAAAGAAAATAGAACATACATACCCATCTCTAAAAGTCCATCCAGCCAGATTAGAAGCTTCACGTAAAGCCAACCTCCAACTTGGCACTTCCTCGTTCATTTTCTCCTCATGCATAGCCAATTGTCGTCCATAATTCCCCGTATGATTTCGAACCTCTGATGGATCCACTTTATAAAACACGGGAATCACCGTTAGCTCCTTGTCTTTGTAACATGCAATGATTTTGACAAGTTCTTGAAGGCACCATTTGGAGGATGCATAGGTTTTAGAGAAAACAACTATGGCTATTCTAGAGTCTTGAATTGCTTTGAAAATGGTGGATGAAATCTGTTGTCCTCTCTTAATGACCTCATCGTCCATGAAAGTTTTGATTCCTTTTAGGTGTAAAGCACGGTAGAGATGACCGGTGAAACCATAGCGAGTATCTTCTCCTCGGAAACTGAGGAAAACATCGTAAGTACAAGTTCCGTTGGAAGAAAGAAACACTGCTTGTTGTTGCTCCATTTTTCATACACGCACCTCTTTTGTTGAACGTTAATGGGTGATATTTAAAAATGTTAGAAGAGAAGTTTCGAGGAAGGAGTTGTACTAATTCTGCGTCGTTAATCATAAGGTGCTAACTATAGTGACTTCATTAAGTGTTTTCATCTTTTAATTGAATTATAGTCGACTAGTGGAATATCCACGGGTATGTGTAATTGATACGAAAAGAAAAAGGGAGAAAAGTTGAAATGAAAAAAATAAATAATAATAAAAGATTAGGAAGTAAAAAATAGAAAAAGCCTTTAATAGAAAAAAAAATGGAGAGTAATAATATAAAAATAGTTGAAAAATTGAATAAAAATGGTTATAATAGTAGCTAGTAATATAAAAAAATAAAAATAGTAGTAGAATAAAAAATTAAAATAAAAAAAAATTAGAAAAAAGAAATAAAATGAGTTGGAGAAGGAAGAAATGTTAGGATTTAAATGAGATAAAATAGAAAGAAAAAATTGGGTTACTTAGAGTTGTGTTTAAAGTGGGTTCGGTTGTACATTAAATATATGTGTGTAATAGTTGAACAAAGAATAGAATAAGTCAGTTTGGAGACAAAACATTTTGATTCAGCTATAAAGTGAGTTCGGAAACGTCATTCTTAAAATCTAAAACTTGCACTATTTCTTCTCCCAGCGAAGGTGTGTGTTAATCGCAACGGTTTTTTAAGAAATGGTGTCTTCGAAAAATGGTGGAGACAAACTCGGGTATGAAATGTTCTCTAATCGTCTTGTAATATGAGTGATAATGATTTTTCGCTGATGTATTTGTTTTTCTTAAATGTCTTGCATGTAGAGTTTGAAATTTGTAGTGTGGTTCTGATAGATGTTATTTTGTTGTCTGCTTTGTTCAAGGGATTCGGGTGAAAAATCTGAAGATCCAGAGTGGATCGGGAAAACGCTGGATGAAATGCATGCGGAGGCCAAAGGAAAATCAGTTATGGGTTCATCAAAGAAGGTGTTACAGATTTCTCAAAAAAACGATACAACTAAGAAAATAGCTCAAGTCGGAAACTCAATGTCAACTGAAAGTAGCATGTAAGATGTTGAAGTCCATGTTAAAGTAGATGTTGCTTTATAAACTTGTAGTAATAGATGGAAAATAATGTATAATGGATCTTAACGTTGCAGTAATTTGAATAATATGTGTTACTAATATTAAGTAATGTTAATGTCAAAGGTGTAAGGATTCGTATGGCTAAAGTACCTGATGTTATGAACCAATATTTTGCTTTTAAGAATGTTGTAGTAATTTAAATTATGAACTAGTATCTAAATTGTTGTTTTGTTATGTTTGTGTGCATTTTGGTAAGTGGTAACTGGTATAGTATTTGGTTTTGTTATGTTTATGAAATTGTTAGTAATTATTCAGTTTGGTAACTGTTTGTGTGTCGTTATTGTTTGTGTGAAGTTATTTTGGTAAGATTGATGCAGGAAAACGAAAATGCATGAACAGAATGTTATGTGAAAACCATGTAATGAATTTTCGTGTAATTTTCATGTGACACCAGGTTATGAATATGCAGGTGATTTGAATAATGTGCATTACTAATATTAAGCAATTGTGGTGTAAAATAATTATGAAAAACGAAAATGCAGGTCCAGTAAGTTATGTTAAAACCATATTATGTATTGGCATGACATTTTGTTTAATCCAATTTCAAATGATGGAACTAAATTGGAAACATATTGAAAAAAGAAGGAATGATTTGAATTGGTAATAAAAATGGTTGTTACAAGGTCATACATATATTTATTACACTGTAAGCAAGTGTGCATAGCACACCATCATATATCAATGTTACCATAAACAAAATTGAATTTGAATTGAAGTGTTAAGTTTTGGTTTTCATTCAAGGTGGTCCACAAAAGTTGAATTTGAGAGATTGGAAATTAAATTTTGGTTTCATCCATAAATGGCATAAGATGTAATTGAGAGATTGGAAATTAAATGTAAAGTTACTTGTATTACATATTACCGCGGTGAGAATCGGATATCAAGCTATTATATTAACTTGAATCACAAAACATTGAATGTTCACCACTGAACTTTAATTTATCCAAAGAAAAGGGAAAAGATCGAATAAAACCCTAATTGTGCAATGTAACAACAATGCGAAGAGATCTAAAGGTTCGGGGGTTGGTTATACTAAGGGAAGGTACTAGCACCCTAAGTATCTATAATATCCTATAGGAATCTCTTGAAAGTATTTATGTTATGGTAATTTGCTTGATAATGTTTGGAAATGTTCTATTTTTGGGTTTTATGAGATAAGGAACCTAAGGAGGTTTATTGCTAGTGTGATCGCCAAGACTTCCCAGTCTTATGCCTAAGTATCCTAACAAGGATGGAATCAGAGCAATCGTAGTTCACCTAACTACGGGTGAAGAACACTTGATAGTGATCAAGGTTCCAAAGGGGAAAAATAAGTGTTTATAACAATAACACTTACATGACTTAACAAAGTCAAAGAGTTTACAAACTCTAACCTAAGACTATGTTAAAAGGATAATGACTTAACAAAGTCAAAAGGGGTAGTTGAGGGAATGTTATACTACCTATGACATAAAGTCAACAAAAGAAATCTTTCCCTTGGATTTAGGCAACAAAAGAAAAGAGAAGAAAGAAAGATAACAAGCTAACATCACTAGGGGATGACTTAACAAAGTCAACATAAACATGAGTATATGGATGGGATGAACAAGGATGATTTTTAAATATGGTATCAAAGCTTTAAACATGACAAAGGATGACATTCAAACATGATATCACCTAAAGTGGATAAAAAGTGATAAAGATGATGTTCAAACATGATACACAACTTATGGCAAAGATGACATTCAAACATGATGTCAAACAAAGACACACAACTCATGGCAAAGATGACATTCAAACATGATGTCAATCAAAGGATCACATGAGATATAACAAAGTCAAATGAACATGGTAGCAACCAACACATGAAGGTAGATGTGACAACATCTAAGATAAGACTTAACAAAGTCATAAATAATTATGGTAACAACCAAGGATAAACACCTAAACATGGATGATGCATAGTCAAAGCATACATGAGACATGGTTCTAACAAGATCAAAGTAACAACACAAGTATGACATATCATAGCATTTTCATAATAATAACATGTGAGCATGGAATATAAACACATAAGTAACAACATATGAGCATGGATATAAATGTAACAACATCAACAACATCATCACGGACATGAAGGATATAAAAATATCAATCATAAAGGGAGGATATAATAATATCATGGTCATGGAAACAAATATCAACATATGAATCATGGTATATAACCATAAACAAGGATCACAAAGATCACAAACACATAAATGAAACAAAACTTAACCCTAAAAAGGGAACAACATGCACACAAGATGAGGGACAAAGTCATGACAAGTGCAAGATTAATCCTAAACCTAGGAGACATAAGCATATTTTGACAAACACTAATGAAATAAAGTACTTGAACATGGTGACAATATGGCACATTTAATCAAGATAGGCAACTAAGGCATCACACTTAGACATGGTGCAAGACATAACAATGGTCATACAAACATTTATGAGTCACTTGATTGAAGAAACAACTCAAAATAAACATGAAGAAGTCCTAAAAACTACATAAAATAGACATGTTTTCAACATAATAAAAATACTAAACTCCTCAGACATATCCACAAAAGCACTAAACTCCTCAGAAGAAGGGAAATAATGATCAACATGTGGCTCTCGAATCTGCAAATGTAACGCACGCATAGATGAATGTAAAAAACTGAAAGCTCTTTGATGAGCCTTGTGCATGTCCCAAGTATACATGCATGCCACACGCTCATCATAATCCTGACCATCTGGAGGAACCCCTGACTGCTATTGTGGTGATGGTACTGGCTGCTCTGGTGGTGGTGGTGGTGGTGGCTGTTGTGCATAAATTTTGGGCATGTAGTGGCTCTGAATCCAAGTATTAGTCAAGACACCTTTAATGGTCTTGTGAACCACGTCATGTGTAACACTCCCAATCTATACCCCTAAGCTATTAAAGCGATAACAATTAATCAGAGTATAATTAAAATTCACGGCATAGACCGAGGGGTCACATCAATTTAAAACAACCATACAACATCCTGCTCATATAGATATGCAACAATTCAGGTAGCACAAAACAAAGGAACCGAGTTCCTACAACCCACAATTCAATTACAGAATAAAAGCGGAAGATCCGTAACTGAATCTCATATATGTATATATAAAAAGTTTGCCTGTCATATCCAACATCATACATGTACAATCCAAAAGATACATATACATAATACAAAATAATCACACTCGATCACCCCGACTACCAGGTGCTACATATCAGAGCCGACCGACAAAAGAATGAAGATCTAAGCTTCACAAAAAGACCTCCAGCAATCTAATCTGCAATGCCTCATAGAGCATTAAAAACAACAGAAGGGTGAGAAACACAATCATAATATAATTGCATATAAGTATATAATAACACACAATTACACAACCATAATATTCTCACCACATTATACGCCATAATCCAATTACAAACCAACACAATGAATTTTCTCACATATCGGTCACAAAAGCATATCAATCATACACAAATCAATTATCACCAACACGTATATTCATAAATCAACTCATCAATTTCATTCACAATTCCACACACAATCAAACCATTCATGAGTTATGCAAATACAAAGAGGCCGACACAACGACTCTATGCATATGCACATGCTGTACCATCCATCCATCATTTCTCAACACCAGTTCACTCAGGAACTATTGGAACCATCGCTCGTTACTTAGTGTAACTCCCCGTCAGGCATACGATGTTCCCTGTCGCTCACACCTCTTTTGTATAAGGCACACGACGTTTATGGATCGCTCACACCCCACACGGGCACACGACCCGATCGCTCACACCCCACACGGGCACACAATTATCTATAACCATCGCTCACACCCCACACGGGCACACGACATCACAAGAATGCATATCATGATGTTTGGCATACAATGACTCATGACATTCAAATGCACACATATATGCAACAATCTTCATCAACAATAATCATGTTTTGCACTTCAAGCCCAAAATAATGCATTTATTTGCCATACGGCCACAAACCATCATTACACCATCCAAACACATACATTCACATCACATAACATCACGCCAGTCATACAGTACATATCACACGCATATTGCATAATAACACGTCAAATGCACATCATTAAAACAATAAAAGCCAACAATAACACATTCCAAATTCTCGACATAACTAAATCGGCTAACAATCTTAAAACCATTAATATAAGAAAGAACACGCCAAAAGCTTTCCAAAGCACCAAATCACGCCTCGAACCGACTCACAGATCAAAAGTTATAAAGAAACAAATTGGGAAAAACTGTCACATTCGCATTGCGAAGCTCCTAGCGAGTTCTTCGCTACTTCATTCGCAGTGCGAATGTCCCAGTGAACCAATTCAGAACTGAGAATAGCCTATAAAATTCCCAACGTTCGCAGTGCGAACCATCCAGCGAACCTTCGCTACACCCTTCGCAGTGCGAGTTTCCCAGCGAACCAAGTCAGAGAGCAAACAACACAAAATAACCCAAAGTTCGCAGTGCGAACCTCTGGCGAATGCACGCCCCCACCTTCGCAGTGCGAATAGTCAGCGAATGCTCGCTTTCCCCTTCGCTAGGGGATTCACAGTGCGAACCTGTGAAAACCAGAAATCCCAGCAGCGCTGTTACACAACCCAAAATGATATTTTCTCAACCAAAACATTTCCAAACCAACATATAACAATCAGAACCTAGTCTAATCATGGTAACAAGTATTCTACCGCATTTACATCGATTTCCAACCGCGAAAACATCGATTTCTCTCTATCGACCTAGAATCGAAAACTATGAAAACACAACAAACAATCCAATACACACATACATAATCATACACAAGCATAGTATAATCGAGTTTCGCACCCTTACCCGATTAAATCGTGTTTAGAAAAGTCGGTTGAATCGGTTCTTAGATTTTCCAAATTTTCTCTCTTTCTCCTTTTCTTTCTCTTTTCTTTCTTCCTCTTTTTCTTCTCTTCTTTTTCTTTCCTTTCTATTTTTCTCTCTTTCTATTCTATTATATGGAAAATATAATATCTACCCAACCAAAAGACCAAAATACCCCTACACTCAAATATCTCGCAAACGCTCCCAAAACGCGATAAAATATAATCTCGATGAAAAACAACATATTTTCGAATAAAAGTCAGAAATAAAATAATATAATAATAAAATAATCAAAACGACTCAATTAAATAAAAATAACTAAAACTGGGGCGTTACATCATGTATCGGGACACCCACTTGATTGCAAATGCCCATAATCAAACCTGGAAAGACTAAGATAGAAGGAACCTTGGTACCCAAACAGTGACCACTTGCGACAGTAGCTCGGATCTCATCAGAGATGATCATCGCTACATCTACCTACCTCTCATTTAAGATGTAGTAAAGCATGCATGCGATATCCAAAGGAATAAAAGAAGTGTGACTCCTAGGTCTAATATTGTCAAGGACTAGTGTCATCAAGATTTGGGCAGGGGTATTCATATCACCTCTCTTCAGAGTCTTTGGCTTACCTGTAGCATTCAGCTCAAAACTCCTACCAGGATGCACCAAGAAATCACTCACATTAGCAAAGTTCCAGTTCTTCCTTGCTACCCTCTTATAATAAGCATATTGCTCCCCCTTAGCTAACACCAACGGGTTGCCCAAATAAGCATTGATGGCATCACGTGAAAAAGACACATGCTTACTGTTGTACCCTAATTTTTACCCCTAAGATTTCTCACATCTCATTTTGCATCTTTGCACCACAAACAAGATCATTCTTTGGTTTCTCTATCCCTCTCATCTTTGGGTTTATGCCTTGCAGGGATCACCGAGCATCTGTGTTTTTCTTATTTGCCTTTATTTATTTATGTTTACTAACCTTTAATCAAAATCCAAAAATATGTTTGTTTTCCCTTTACTAACTCTTTCAGGAAAAGATTTGGATCAAAAATGTCAAATGCTAGTCCCTCATCTCGAATGAAATTCATCTGAACAAAGTCAAAGTTGATCTGCAAACAATTCAAAATCATCTGGTCAAGAGATTCCAAGAATTGATTGATTATTACTCAAGAAACCCTAAGGTTCATGTGTTTATTTCCATGCCTTCTTTGACAAGTCAAAAGAATCGAGCCAGAGTCTAGACAACACATCAAAAAGCCATTATTCTTATTTTTTTCACTGTGTTAATCGATTAACCAAAATTTACCTAAAATGGGTTAATCGATTAACACGTGCAATTTTTGGCTAAAAACAACAAATTCAAATTCTGCAGCATTTTGGCACAAATTTTCAAATATTTCATCATGAGAATATTCCAGATCACCTCATTTTAATTCCCCTACCTCATCACAATTAATTCCCACCATACACCTTCACTAATCACCACTTGATCTTGATTTTTCCTCCAAATTCAAATTCCAAGCCTAATTTTGGTTCCAAACCACCAAAATTTCCAAGCCTAAATCCTATAAATAGAGTCCTTATTTCATTCATTCTTCAAGCTTTTGATAGCCAAATTCACCTTGTCAAATTTCTTCTTGACTCTCCCTAACTACCAAATTCACCAAAGCTTTTTATTCCATTGAAAGTTAGTAAGTTCATCATTAAAACTTACTAATCTTTGAGCTAAACCTTCATCCATTCACTTTTTCATCATCAATTTCTGTAGTTCAAGGCTTTGGAGTGTGGTTCTTGAAGTTGATTTGAAGCAATTTCAAATTTGGAAGTGGTAAACTCTTGATCTACCATTGTTGTTCTTGGTACGTCCATCACAATGTGATCTATTGTTGATTCTTGTTGCTTGATCTTTGGATCTTGCAAACTGTGATCCATTGGTGTTATTTGTTGTTGCTTTACTTGATTTTTCGTGCACAATTGCATCCTTGATCATGAGGTGTTTGAAGAAATGATTGATCAAGGATTTTGCAACTTTCAAATTGATTTTCTGTTGTTTTACAGTGTTAATCGATTAACCAAAAACAAGCACAAACTGGTTAATCGATTAACAGTTGGTTTCTGCGCCCAGAATTGCAATTTTACACTGGTTAATCGATTAACCACTTTTGCACTGCAAATGGTTAATCTGTTAACCAGTGTCCAGAATGTGATTTTTGCTTGTTTTTGGGACTATTTTGGTCCCTTTTCCT
Source organism: Lathyrus tuberosus (assembly GCA_022829125.1). Taxonomy (NCBI): domain Eukaryota; kingdom Viridiplantae; phylum Streptophyta; class Magnoliopsida; order Fabales; family Fabaceae; genus Lathyrus; species Lathyrus tuberosus. Next base: position 6,493,824 of record JALAZF010000111.1, on the reverse strand, counting down.
TTTCCTTCCATTTCCTTTAGTTCTTTGCCTTGGATTACATCTTTGTGTGGTTCAATTAGGTATTTCTTCATCTATTTCTCATTTTCTTTTGATTGATGAAAATCTTCGATATCATTGGAACTTATTTTAAGTTCTTGATGAAGATGAGATCATTACCTCTTTTCTTTTCGTGCGGTATTGCTTTCGGAGAGTGAACTACATATCACTTCTCTAGCATGCATTAGCACTAACATCGTTATTGACCGGCCTCCCATAGTATGATCTTCCTCATAAATTATGCTACGATTGCTTAACATAGCGATACATGTGTCCCGTATCGGAAAATGATCATTTGTGGCTCAAACTTATGTTTGAAAGACCAAGTATGGTTGATTATTTGTCTTGGGTCTATTACTTATGAAACTTGTTGTTATGAGGCTTTGATTTTATCAATCCTCTAATGAGTCTTCATTAACTTTGGCCTAAGTTCATTATTTAACCATCGTTGATTTTTTTTTCTAACAACTAATCACTAACTCACTAACAATATTATTGTGCTAATTTTGTTTATGCTTCCTTCTTGCTCCTTATCTCTCTTTATTTTTACGCTCCATTATTATCATCTCATATTATATATTGCTTATGCTTCCACTCTCTTTTTCTTTTGTCCATATGGACCAAAAACACTAATAAAGGCTTAAACCCCTAAAAAACATATTCTCTTAATTTTGGACTATGGTTACTATCCTTTGCATTGGACATGGAACTTTGGACCTAGAATTAGGATTTTAACCTATGCTTGGAAGCTTGTGATATCAAACCTTGGATTTTGGGTACTTGGAGTTCTCTTTTGAAGACTTGTTTTGATCAAGGCCAAATCTAAAGGAAGAATGCTTATGCTTTGGAGCTTGCTTGTGTGGTCAGACCGTTCTTATCCATAGCTTTATCTTTTTGCTTTAGGATAGTCACTTATTCTCCACCCCTTCTTTAATTTTCAAAATCCTCTCTCTCTTTTTCAAAACCTTCTTGTTTTTAAAACCATAACCTTTTTCACAATAAAACCTTGACTTTTGTCAAGTGCTTTTTTCCAAACTTCCTTTTCTTAAATAAATGTCAATCAATGTTAACCATACTTGACAATTTCAAAAGACTTTAAAAGACACTTAATCTCATTCAAACATTTTTGTGCCTTATGCACTTTTTCTTTTAAAACTTTTTCATAAGTTTAGACATGAGTCATTTCTTTAAGCAGAATTATTCGCTTGGAAATGACGACTTGTCTTTACATTTAAAATCAACCATAACAAACCAATTTTGTTTTTTGTACCACGAACTATGGGGTTTTGATCCTATATTGCACTTTGTGGGTACGTAGCCCTGAGATGATAAGTCTCTCTAAACACAAAAATCTTAAAAAACATTTCTCTTCTCATCTCCCCAATCTCATTTCAAACAAACCTTTTTCAAACCAAAAAACGTAGATATTTCAAAGGGTTCCTATATAGTACTATAGACGTTTTGGGTGCTAACACCTTCCCTTAGCGTAACTAACCCCCTTACTCAGACTCTTTTCTTTAGTTCTTGTTTTAGAAGTTTCTAGGTTTTGTTCGCTCTTTTTCCTTTCCTTTTGGATAAAATAAAAGTGAGGTGGCGACTCTTGCTTTATGAGTTAAGTTAATCAATAGCTTACACTCACGATTTTTGCCGCTATAGAAAAGTGGCGACTCTACTGAGGACTCTAGTGGTTTCAACCTACTTTGCCTTATTTACGCTTATTTGTTTGATTTGACCCATACTTGAGCGTACTTATGATAGGAAGGTGGTATAGTCTTGTTCGGCTTACGTGGAGTAGTCTTTACTAAGCTGACTTGAGATCCCCCGCTCAGTGGAGGCCCCTTTGGGATTACTGATGTCATACGAGTAGTCGTAAATGGCATTACTTTTTCGACCTAGGTGCCTGAGAAGCTGAGGACCTTAGAACCCTTTAACCCATCTTAGCCTTATTAGGACATGGTGCGGTGGTTGTTTAGGTGTAGACTTGAGTCAGTTGTTACGCAATACCACACTCAGAAAAGTTTCTCTTGAGAATATTGTTGGCTGACGAGTAGTCGTTTAAGCCGATAATATCCAAAAGATGGATCTATGACTTTGGGCACTTTTTAGAACCTTATTCGGCAGGTGTTATACCCTTAGTATATACCTTTATGGGTTGGTTCTTAACCTTGGCTCTATGCTCGTGACTCGGACCCTTGACCTGTGTGCTTTGTGTTATCTTGTTTCTGGCTGTGACATCCATGCACTCTTGAATTCATGAGCATACATTTGCATTCATTCAAGTTGTCAAAGAAACTCATTTTAACTGTCTCCTTCTTCAGTTATCTGTCCATCGTCAAGCTGTTTCCTCAACACAACTACGGAACTAGAGCTACCGTCAGATTGAGAATGGAAAATCAAGAACAACACAATGCAGAAGTCAGAATGGAAATTGATGAGTTGAAGGCCAGCATGACCAAGCTCACAGAAATGATGCAAGTGCTGATTGCTAGAGGAGAACCACCTCAGAGGACGGTGATCTCTGAAATCTCAACTGCTGATGTTAACCCTCCACTAATCCAGCAACCAGCTTCTACTTGGCCAGAATTTGGGTTATCTTTGAATTACTCGCCACCCTTTACAACTACTTCAATGGTTGGGCCATATGTACTGCCAGTATCTTCAGCTCCATTGTTCACTGAAACTCAACCTGTTATGCATACTGCTGCTCAAGCTACTCCTGAGAATCCTCCTTTCGTGTACCATGTGGCTGGTCCACAATCTGAAAGTCAGGGAGAGCCTAGATACATTGAGGAAGTCAGAGAGCAATGGCAAACTTTGGAAAAAAAGGATAAGATCCGTGGAAGGAAATAATGTCTTTAGTGCTGCCACAATGGACATGTGCTTAGTTTCAGACTTGGTTATGCTTGCCAAATTCAAAACTCCTGATTTTGAGAAATACAAGGGGCAGACCTGTCCTAGAAGCCACTTGGTGATGTACTACCTCAAGATGACTGCCTATACCAACAACGACAAACTGCTCATTCACTGTTTTCAAGACAGCTTGAGTGGGGCTTCACTGAAATGGTATATGAGACTTGAGAAGAACCGTATCCAAAGCTGGAAGGACTTGGCCGATGCTTTCTTGAAGCAGTATAAGTACAATCTGGACGTGGAACCTGACCTCCGTCAACTGCAAAACATGTCTAAGAAAGAAAAAGAATCCTTTAAGGAGTACGCTCAGCGCTGGAGAGAGCTAGCAGCTCAAGTGGAGCCACCTTTGGCAGAAAAGGAATTGACTGGATTGTTCATGGACACTCTTCAGCCACTATTTTAGGAAAAGATGATAGGCATTGTATCATCTGGTTTTGCTAACCTAGTCACTATTAGAGAAAGACTAGAAGAGGGTATCAAGAAAGGAAAGATTACCAATGTTGAAGCCTTTAATGGTGCTAGAAAGTCCGCTGGGAATTTTCAAAAGAAGAAGAATGGTGATATCCATGATGTTTCAGTTGAAAGGAAACCACATCGCAGGAAACAACAATATGTAGCTGAAGTCACCCCTGTTGTCAATGCTCAACCAATTCAAGTTCCTCGTCAGGCTGTTAGACAAAATTAGAATCGTAATAGGACTAAATTTGATCATATCCCGATGTCTTACACTGAGCTATATCCAGGTCTTGTTCAGAAAGGTTTGATTACAACCAGGGCTCTACCTCCTCCTCCAAATCCTCTCCCAGCCGGCTATAGGGCTAATCTTCATTGTGAATTCCATCAAGGTGGGGTAGGCCATAACTTGGAAGGTTGTTATGCATTGAAGGCTAAAGTATAACAACTGATCAGAGACAAGATCCTCACCTTTCATGATACCAATCCTAGTGTTATCAACAACCCTTTGCCAGAGCATGCCAAGTGAAGTTTGAGTCAGTTCAGACAAATCATCTCCCAAAGCCAGTGTTTCAGACAGGACAGCTCATCCTTGTTGCTGATTAGTCACTAGGCCTTGTTTCTTTCTGTTTGCATTTTTCTTTGATTGTATTGATTGTTTGCTTTCGTACTTTATTTTTACTTTCATGGTTAATTTTAATGAAATGATCATTGCAATGTTTTGATTCAATTCATTTACATCCACTATGAATCTTTATACTTTCTCTTTCACAAAACAAAAATATATCTCCTGTTCACTTTCTTTATCAAGCTTTTGTTTATGCAAAGTTTGGAGGGAGGATGATGAAAACGAAATACCCAAAATTGTTGAATTGTATGCTTTTAATTAAAACCTGGCTGATGATGTATAGGCATTGTTTCAACTTCCAAACACTGGAGAAATAAGGAAGTTAATCCCTTGTCAACCCCTTTAAGCCTAGAAGTTGGAGTTTCTTTTTGTACGAAAAAACCCGCAATCTTAACCTGGGGATAGGCAGTTCTCAGTTAATTTGACTGTGTATTTAAACACAAGAGAATCATTCAATAAAGGTTGCAATCACAAGCTTTCCTTCGCACACATCAAAGAAGTGTCGAAGATGTCTTTCAAATCAAAAGCCAATGATGGTTCACCGTAATCATTAAGCCAGGCATGTGTCCCGTATCGGAAAATGATCATTCGTGGCTCAAACTTATGTTTGAAAGTCCAAGTATGGTTGATTATTTGTCTTGGGTCCATTACTTATGAAACTTGTTGTTAGGAGGCTTTGATTTTATCAATCCTCTAATGAGTCTTCATTAACTTTGACCTAAGTTCATTATTTAACCATCGTTGATCATTTGTTCTAACAACTAATCACTAACTCACTAACAATATTATTATGCTAATTTTTTTTATGCTTCCTTCTTGCTCCGTATCTCTCTTTATTTTTATGCTCCATTATTATCATCTCATATCATATATTGCTTATGCTTCCACTCTCCTTTTCTTTTGTCCATTTGGACCAAAAACACTAATAAAGGCTTAAACCCCTAAAAAACACGTTCTCTTAATTTTGGATTATGGTTACTATCCTTTGCATTGGACATGGAACTTTGGACCTAGAATTAGGATTTTAACCTAGGCTTGGAAGCTTGTGATATCAAACCTTGGATTTTGGCTACTTGGAGTTCTCTTTTGAAGAATTGTTTTGATCAAGGCCAAATCTAAAGGAAGAATGCTTATGCTTTGGAGCTTGCTTGTGTGGTTAGACCATTCTTATCCTTAGCTTTTATCTTTTTGCTTTAGGATAATCACTTCTTCTCCACCCCTTCTTTAATTTTCAAAATCCTCTCTCTTTTTCAGAACCTTCTTGTTTTCAAAACCATAACCTCTTTCACAATAAAACCTTGACTTTTGTCAAGTGCTTTTTTCCAAACTTCCTTTTCTTAAATAAATGTCAATCAATGTTAACCATACTTGACAATTTCAAAAGACTTTAAAAGACACTTAATCTCATTCAAGAAATATCCTAACATTAATCAACTAACAACAACAGACCAAAAAATCAGAAACAGGGTACAGCGGAGCGGGCTTAGCGAGCTCATAGCGCGCTAAGCGCGGTTACGAATTTTTGGGAAAAATCCCTCTGCGACCACCCTAAACCAGAATAATCAACACCTAAATAACATTCCAACAACATGCATTCACAACAATATTGAATCACAAATTTTAACAGCATGCAACCTAGAAAAATAAAACAATCCTAACATTTCACCTTAAGATTTCACAAAATCACTTCTACACAAACAACTTTAAAATTCCAGTTCCTACTCCATCAAATCAAACCCTAACAACATTTGTTATCTAAATCAAGAAAACAATGGGTATTAACAAACCTGGAAGCAGAGCAAAGAGATGAAAAAGATAAAGAACTTGAAACTTCAGAAAAATGGTGAAAGAGGGAGCTTGTGAGAAACTTGCTGGGAAGTGCAAAGGTGAGAATGAGATGAGGAAATGAGTAGGAGAATGAAAAGTTTGAGCTTTTAATCTTTCAAAATGCATCTGATCTTTTCACAAACAAGGCCCACTTAACACACACCCACTCAGCCCACACTTGAGTTGGTCAATTTCACGTTACCGCGCTAAGCGGCCTCAGTTTCGCGCTAAGTATACACAGTGAAACAAGGCCACTTAAGTGTTGTCTCAGATAGTGTTCTCCCGACTTTTAGTCACCCGATTAAATTCAAAATAATAAAAAAATAGTAAATACTTACAATGTTGGGGTGCCTCCCAACAAGCACTTTGTTTAATGTCGTTTGAGCTCGACAGTCCAACGCGACCTCACAGATTGCAAAAAGGCACAGTGGCTATATTCCGCTCGAAATCGCCACCAAGATACACTTTCGACCTTTAACCATTAACAATTCATCTCTCAGTTGTCAAGGTGTCTTCAAGAACAATTGCTCCATAATACTTTACCTCCTTAATCTGGAATGGACTGTACCATTTGGATTTCAACTTTCCCGGAAACAATTTCAATCTCGAATTAAACAGTAAGACCATTTGCCCTTCTTTAAAGTCTGTATTCACAATCTTCTTGTCATGGTAACTTTTCACTTTATCCTTGTATAGTTTGTTGGAGTCATGTGCTTGAAGGCGCAATTCATCCATCTCATGTTGTTGTACTTTTATCTTTTCACCGCTTAGAGTTAGATAGAAATTCAAAAATTTTAAGGCCCAAAAATCTTTATGCTCCAACTCCACCAGCAAGTGACAATTTTTACCATAGAATATTTTGAAAGGTGTGAGATCCAATCAGAGCTTTGAAAGTTGTCCGATAAGCCCACAATGCATCATCGAGCTTATTTGACCAATCTTTTCTAGAAGACAACACAGTTTTCTCAAGAATCCTCTTGATCTCACTATTTAAAACCTCCGCTTGACCATTTGCTTGCGGATGATATGGTGTTGCAACTTTGTGCTTCACACCATACTGCTCCAACGTTTTTTTCTAGCCGAGAGTTGCAAAAGTGGGATCCTCCGTCACTTATCAACACTTTCGGAGTACCAAATCACGAAAAAATGTTTTTCTTCAAAAAATTTAGCACAGTTTTTCCATCCGCTTTCGCACATGCTATCGCTTCTACCCACTTGGACACGTAGTCCACTACGACCAAAATGTATTCACAAGAAAACGATGATGGAAATGGGCCAACAAAGTATATGCCCAACAATCAAATACCTCAACCTCTAGCATATTTTGCAACAACATTTCATTCAGTTTTGTAATTCCACCACTCCTTTGACACTTATCACAACTTTGTGTCTGCGAATGCGCATCTTTAAACAAATAAGTCCAATAGAAGCCCGATTGAAGGATTTTTTTTCGTTCTTAACCCATTAAAATGCCCCCTGTAAAGTGAGTTTTGACAATGCCAAAGAATGCTATTAGACTATTCTTTTAAAACACACCTTCTCAAAATACTATAGACACCAAGTTTAAACAAATACGGTTCATCCCACACAAAGTACTTGACATCCGATGAAAATTTCTTTTTCTGATTATGAGTTAGACCTTCTGGTATTAATCTGGTGACTTTGTTAGGCCATGTCGGCAAACCAAGGTCTAACTTGCACCATGAATAACTTTTCATCGAGAAATTCTTCATTAACCTCAATTTCATGCTTGGTCACCTCAACATTAACAAGACGAGACAAGTGATCCGCTACCAAATTCTCGGAACCCTTCTTGTCGCGAATTTAAAGATCAAATTTTTGCAACAAAAGAACACGTTGAATTAGCCTTTGTTTAGAATCCGGCTTCGTTAGCAAATACTTAATCGCCGCATGGTTCGTGTAAACAACAACTTTAGACCCAATTAGGTAGGACCAAAATTTTTTCAATGCATACACTATCGCAAGAAGCTCTTTTTCAGTTCTGGCATAATTTATTTGAGCTTCATTCATAACCTTACTTGCATAGTGTATAGTATGAAAAAAATTTGTTCTCCTTTGACCAATTACTGCACCAAAGGAATAATCACTCGTGTCACACATGAGTTCAAAATCAAGTTTTCAATTAGAAGTGATGATTATGGGTGCGGTAGTCAAACTTTGTTTTAAAGAATTAAAAGCAATCGCGCGAGAATCTTCAAATTCAAAATACTTATCTTTGTTGAGCAAGTTGCTCAAGGGCTTGGCAATTTTGGCGAAATCTTTGATGAACCTCCGATAGAATCCCGCATGACCAAGAAAGCTTCTTATTCCTTTCACATTCAAAGGTTGTGGCAATTTTTCAATGAAATCCACCTTGGCTTGATCAACTTCAAGGCCTCTTGAAGAAGCTTTGTGGCCGAGCACAATTTCCTCTGTAACCATAAAGTTGCATTTTTCCCAATTAAGCACCAAATTTGTTTCCACACACCTTTCCAAAACAACATCCAAGTTTTTCTAGCAAAGATCAAACGATGGTCCAAAAACCGAGAAGTCATCCATAAAAACTTTGATGGACTTTTCAATCAAGTCCGAAAAGATTGCTTGCATATACCACTGAAAAGTAGTCAGCGCATTACACAACCCAAAAGGCATCCTCTTATAAGCAAAGATTCCAAAAGGGCATGTGAAAGCGGTTTTCTCATGGTCCACCGAGTTAACAATAATTTGATTGTAACCCGAATAACCATCTAGAAAACAATAGAATTCTTGACCGAAAAGTATCTCAAGCATTTGGTCCATGAAAGGAAGAGGAAAATGATCTTTCCTCGTAGTTTGATTTAGCCTACGGTAATCGATACACATCTTCCATCCGATCACGGTTCTTGTAGGGATTAACTCATTCTTCTCATTTCGGATAACCGTGATTTCGCCTTTCTTCGGTACCATTTACACCAGACTAACCCAAGGACTATAGGAAATGGTATAGATCATTCCAGCATCTAACATTTTTACCACTTCTTTCATAACCACTTCTTTCATGGTAGGTTTCAAACAGCATTGAGGTTGAGCTGCCAGTTTGAAGTCATCCTTCATTAATATCCTATGCATACAATAGGAAGTACTTATTCCTTTCAAATCGGAAAGAGTCCAACTCATAGCATCTTGATTATTTTTCAACACACAAATCAACTTGTCTTCCTCATTTTTGGTTAGCTCCTTGCTTATGATAATCGGTTTATGCCCCTCATCATCAAGAAACACATATTTAAGGTGGGGGTAATAACTTCAACTCAAGCTTGATTTCTTCATTATTTTCTTTTTTCAAAATTTCCAATCTTTATTTCAAAGGAGGAATCTCATTCAATTCCTCAAGTTCTCGCAAACACTTCTCAATTTCTTTTTCTTCATTCTCATTGACACTTTGGAGAGCATTAGTAAGAACTTTTTGTAAAGGGGTAGAAACTTGTAATTGCCTTGTTACCTCTTCAATCACCTCCTCCGTTGCATTAATTCTAAAACAATCACCCTTGTCGTTAGAAAGCTTCATGGCTTCGAATAGATTAAAGCAAATCTCGTCATCTTGTACTCGCACTTTCATGAGACCATCATCCATATCTATGGCCATTCTAGCAATTTTCAGGAAATGCCTTCCAAGAATTAAAGAAGCGTCATCATCTTCTTCCATATAATCACCACAAAGTCAATGGGGAACAAGAACTTATCAACCTTAACCAACACATCTTTCGCTACACCATGAGGACGGGTAGTAGATTTATCGGCTAGTTGCAAAGTCATTCTAGTAGCCCTCAACTCCATGTGTCCCAACCTTTTCACAATAGACAACGGTATAAAATTAATACTAAAGCCAAAATCAATCAACTCATTACCAACATAAATATTTCCTATGGTGACCGGCAAAGTAACTCTTCCCGAATCACTTTCTTTCCGTGGAAGAGTCCATTGAATGATAGTGCTACAACTAGCATCAACCATTATTGTTTCTTGATCCGTGTACCTTTTCTTTTTTGTGAGAATATCTTTCATGAATTTTTCATATTTTGGCATTTGCTCCAATGCCTCGGAAAATGGAATATTAATTTGAAATTGACTAAAAATATCCAAAAAACCAAGCATAGTGCCTTGTATTGTCTTTTTTTGTCGGAGCATGAGGATAAGGCAAATTTTGAATAGGAATAGTACTCACTTGTTCCTTTCCCTTCCTAATCTTTTTTTTATTTTTCTCTTCTCTCATTTTCTTTTCTTCTTCCTCTTTCTTTTTCTTCTCATTTTCAACTAATTCTCCCTCAATATTTTGTTCTACTTCACTCTCATCAACTTCTTTTTCTTTTTCAATTACTCCCTCTTCTTCCACAACTTTCTCTCTTATGCCCATATCAATCTCCCTACCACTTTTACTAAGAATAGCTTTGCAATGCTCTTTTGGATTCACTTGAGTATTCACCGGAAAACTTCCTTTGTGTTGACCGGCCAATTGTTTAGACAATTGCCCCACTTGCATCTCAAGGTTCTTTATAGCCGCATCAATGTTCTTTTGATTGGACATTGTCATTTGCATAGTGTGTCTTCCATCTTTGAATTTCCACTTGGAGCTTGTGGAGGTTGAGTGTAGTTTTGGTATTGATGTTGACGATTAGAAGTTCCGACTTCTTGAGGCATTCATTGTTGTTGATAACCTTAGTTGCCTTGTTGATAAGGTGGTCGAGGTTGATAACCTTGATTTTGGTTTCCTGCATAGTTAGTTTCCTCAACCACCAGAGGACAATACTCGGTAGGGTGATCTCCTTTACAAAGCTCACAACTTGTCACTTGTTTTTTTTGTTGGGAACTTCTTGCATTTCTTTTATTTGTTGTGGAAGTTTAGACATTTATTGAGTCAACAACTTCACTTGTTGTGAACGCAATTTGTTTTGTGCAAGAATAGTGTCATTCGTTCCCAACTCTATCATGCCAGGTTTCCGTTGAGGTGTGTCATGGTTATGATTTCCTTGGTGATCATTTAGTGCAGTCCTATCAATGATAGCAACTGCATCTTCTGCGCTTTTAGACATTAACGATTCACTGAAATAGCTTCCAACAATGTCTTGTGAACCGATTGGAGCCCATTTTGGAAGATGTGCACTTTAGCTAATTCATCAAAACTATGGCCTTTGCATTGTTGTAACATAGATTTGAACCTCTCCTAAGCTTCATTGAGAGATTCATTTCCACCTTGAGCAAACACCAAAATCGTCGTCTTCACTTCCATGAATCTATTGTGGGGGAAAACCGTTCAAGGAACTTTTCCTCCAATAAATTCCAATCTGTCATCACAAGAGTAGATTTGTCAAGATATCATTCCTTCGCCTTCCCGATTAAGGAATACGGAAATAATCTCTTAAACAAGGATTCCTCTTCTGCTTTCAGTGCTCCAGTTGCGCTCGCAATTTTATAGAATTTAGTGAGATGTGTGAACAGATCCTCATGGTCCATACCGGTAAAAGGATTTTGATATAAAAGAGCAAGGATTCACGTTTTTTCATCTCAGAATGCCTCATGTTGTGGGTGTTGCATGCAAACTGAGCGTTGTGTCTTGGACTGTTAATACATGGAGTTGAAGCAGGAGGTGGAGGTGGATCTGCCTTGTTTGGCGTAACAATGGGTGTAGATAAAGAAGTTTCTCCGCGCTCTTGTCTTTCTTTGGCAAGTTGCTTCCTCCACCTAGTTCTGCTATTGAGTCTATGAGCGGTTCTCTCAATCTCAGGATCGAAAAGAAGTTAGTATGCACGTACACTCCCTCACATAAATAGAGTTTGCACACTAACCAAACAAATTAAACAACACATAGAAAAATAAACAGAGGTAAAAGATCACAATACAAATATCTTAAAAATCAATAAATTATTGCAATGCTTGCAATATCGACAACAATCCCCGACAACAACGCCATTTTGTTGTAATATATTTTAGGTGGGTTGTTTTATCATATCCATAGGGATTGTCCTGATAAATGGATGTTTTTCGTTCAGTAGTTTATGAGTTTCAAGAAAAGGACTTTCAAAGAGTTTTGGTTTGGTAACAATGTTTTCACTTGTTTTGGTAGCAAAAAGTAAATTATAGAAAAATGTTTGTTTTAAGAAAAGCATGTCAAGATTAGATTTCGTTAACCCATTTCATACATATCCGATTAATCAAGCATGCGAACTTAGTTTAGATCAATACAATCGTGTATCCTCTCGATTCCGTTTAATTCTAAAACGGCTTCGTGGGTATTATTGTTTCAATCGCTAGATGATTTCTATAAACAACAATCGAAATAATAAACATAAAATATCGATACAAAGCAAATATTAACTCCCAAATTTATGTCTAGAGTTTGTTTGTTAATAAATAAAGAACATAAATCAAGACTTGGAAAATCCATTTCTAGAGTGATTCAACCCATACATATATCATTAAAAGCAATGATCTTCATCATATATTGATCATCAACTTTGTTCACATACAAAAGATCAAAAGAATACATATTAATAAGGTTAAATACCTATAATCTTGACACAAAAGCTGTTTAGCTAGCCATCACCATGGTAGCTTGATCAACAAGTATAAAGGAAAGCTTTACTAGTATCAAAGTCGAAAGATCGAAGATTGTTTCTCCAAAGTTTTAATTTTCACTTCTCTTGGAATTTTTAAGCTTCAAACCCTAAAAATATATTTACAGTCTGAAAATATGCAGAAAAAATGAAGTCCCCAAAATATCTAATCAAGTGCTTATTTATACAAGTTCCAAAATGTGCCTATAAGTGGCACAGCGCTAAGAACCATCAGAGCGCACTTAACGCGACCAGTTCAAAGGCGGCAAATTCCCAGAAAATGCGCTAAGCGCAGTTGAAGTGCGCTAAGCGGGTCAAGGACCCTTAGCTCCTGCCTTTATCTCAAAAGCGCGCTGAAGCCGCGCTGGAAAACGCGCTAAGCGCGAGTTGCCGTAAATATGTCGTGAAATTTGTAACACCCTTTTCTACCCCTCAAAATATCGCAGCGGAATACACATAAAATCATAATAAATCAGAATTCACCTCGAAGGGTGCACATTTCCCAATAAATTCAAAATAAAACATTTACTCCGTAAACAACGGGTTTTCCTCAAAATAACTCAAAAATGCCTTCAAAGGGCAGCATAACCACCATAACCACAAAAATCCCACAAGAGGGTTTATTAAAATAAATCATAGTCATCAAATAATCAATAAAATAACAGCCAAATAAAATTCAACATAGTTCGACTCAACAACCCCAACCCGATGTTACACTATCAGAGCAAAGACCCTCTAAGTCGACCAAAAGCAAATAACTTTAAAGTCCTCAAAAGCGTCCACAACTAATCCTGATCACCTGCATGTTACCCACATGGAGGCAACATTCAAACAGGCAGGGTGAGTAATATAATTCATTATAATCAATATAAAATAAGATATGCATAAAAATGGCGTCATCATCATATACAACATCATCAGAGTCATCACAAGGCAAAGATCAAAACACGTCATCATAAATCACAACAAATGCCACATAAATGCAATGCATAAAAGGACTCATGCATGTGGTACCAATCATCATAATCGATGGACACTTAGGCCATCACCCTCTAAAGATCCCCGTCAAATAGGATCGATTCTACACAAGAACCGGAGCACGTCATAATCCACTTCACATCCACACAATGGGATGGAAGCCACAAATAGACCGAAGTCTAACACCATCATCACTGGATCGAAGTCCTAACATCGTCACAGAAATGCTATGAATGCATGATACACAACGTCATAATCATCATCGCCAAAAATATCATTATGTGCATCATCATTCACCAAAACATCATGTTAATCATGTCATTATATATTCATCTAAACATCACAGGTCATCATCTCAATATCATCAAGAACATCATAGTAAAACATCAGAAGTATCACAACACCAAAATCTCAGAACATCACAGCATCATAAACAAAATTTCACAAACAGCAGCAGTTCGCTGCTGAGTTCGCTGTGTGAACACATTCGCTGGGACTTTCGCCTTGCGAAGCTCTAGCGAATCCCAGAATCCCAACAAAGCCCCCATTCTGCCTCCCTTCGCCTCTTCATTCGCTTTGCGAAGCCCTTCTCTGGGACATTCGTTATACGAACTCACGACACCACTTCTCAAAAATCAACCTAGAATCATCACAGTTATCGCGCATTCGCTGCGCTACTCGCTTTGCGAGTCTAGGCAAACATTCTCCTTGCGAGCTTTTCGTTCGCTTTGTGAACTAGCGATTGCAGGGAATCGCTGTTGCGCATCAGTAGCATACCAGACCCGCAATACATTACGAATTCAACCTCAGTTCGTCCAAAAACATCCCTACAACATTCCTAAGGCATTATAACCATTAAGGACACAAAACCTACAACTATTAGGTCGATTAATTTCACTTTTGTAACTCGAAATCACCTAAACCTTCAAAAACTCCCAAGGTTCCCATAGACCCCATAAATCTCTTTCTCATACAATATCCCACACATCATCAAAAAAAGGTTTTGCCTCAAAGGCTTATTTCACCCCAAATCAATTCAACCCTTAATAATCCATCATCGATTCTCAGAAATACCTCTAAATCATCAATAACTCATAAACCCTTCAAAAACCCCAAAAACCTCAAAACCCACTTTCAACACATCACGTTCTATATTGAAAACAATGAAAGGCAATACTTTTCATACCTTAGATTATCGTTCCGGGGTTTTCTCCACTGATCCTTTGGAAGCCTTCACGAATCCTTGCCTTTTTTCTTCTTACCTCAGAGCTCTGCACTTTCTCCTTATTTTCACATTCTGATCAACAAATGAAACCTAATCTCAAAATTCTCCTTTTGTTAAACCTTTAGGCTTCCAAAACAGGCTCTCCCCATAATACCCTCACTAATCCACCTCAAAAGTCCATCTTACCCTTAATTCCTCTAATATTATTTAAATTAATAATAATACTAATATATTCATATTATATACTATTATTTAATTCAAATAACCAAGTCTTTGAAGGTGTGAAAAATGCAAGAAAGGGGGTTTGAATTGGTTTTTCAAAATAATCGTTTCTTTTAAATAACTTCCTTGTTAAAACTTTTACCCTTTTCTAAAGAACAACAGCTTAGTTAAACACAGAGATATAAACACGTTATGTTTATACTAGTTCACTTGAGAATCTCTCAAGTTAATCTAGTCCACCCGCCAAGGTGATTTCGCCTCTCTCAACGAGGTCTTAATCCATTATTCAACAAAATAGTACACTGCACAAGCTACACATCTGATGACTAACAACAACCTCTAGAACTCACACGTTCTAGACTTCTCAAGTAATCCAACCATACAGGTCTTACTTAAGGCACAACCTCTAAGACACACGTCCTAGACTTCTCAAGAGATCTGATCACTAAGACTCTCTTAAGGAATGCAACTTTTAGTTCAAATACAATGGGTTTACAGAGAATTGCTTCTTATCAAGTCGATAATGTAAACAAGTTTTTAGACCAGTAATGACTTAAGAAAGAATAGAGTTAGAAAGTATTGTCGTTGTTCGCATGTGTGTCTTTCTTCAAGTCTTTGAACTTCCTTTTATAGCCGAGTGAAAAGAGCCGTTGAGATGAAATCATGAAGGCTAGGTAGGCTTACAGCTAGAAGCGTGAGGGCATGTACAAAATCTTCTGCATGTTGCGCGTCCTGTCTGTGTCAGAGTATCTAGTTTGTATTTCGCACAGTCTTCAAGAATATTAACGTTGTAATGTGGTACAGCTGTACAGTGTGGTACGTTTTCTTGGCTTCTCAACTACAGAGGCTTTTTGTGAGCATGAGTAAGAAGGGAAAACATTGCTCGGTTCTTGAGATTATCAAGTCTTCGAATCATCAGCTCTGCGCTTCCAGAATCTTCAGAACTTGCCTTCAGAACCTTGATCTTTTAATTTACTTTCTTTATATCTTCAGAGGCTTCTGATAATATTTGATTGAAGCATGAGAGTCGACTTTGGGTAGGTCTTCAGAACCTTGATCAGAGAGCATGAGGCTTCAGCATCTGGACTTCGTTCCATCAGAACTTTTGTCTTTTGATCTTCAGAACTCATTCTCTTTTCCTTTCGTATCAGAGATATGTGAATCTTATCTTATCTTCGAATTGAGTTCAGCTCTTCGAAGCATCTTTCATTAAGCATTGCGCCAATTCACGGAAGCAGAACTTGTTTGCTAGGTTCTCACAAATAACAACATTAGTTGCACAAAATTGTTCATACAAATATTCATCTGTTATCATCAAAACTTAGAGATAATATTGCATAACCAATTCTTATTCTCACAGTCTTCACCAAAATACCGACATCGACACCAACCACCAAAATTCACCGAAAATTCACAAATATTATATTTAAATTAATTAAATAAATATTCTAATAAATTTGGGGTGTTACAACTCTCCCCCACTTAAAGAATTTTTGCCCTCGAAAATTACCTCAAAGAAACAGAGTCGGATACGACTCCCTCATCTGATCTTCGCGTTCCCAAGTCCAACTTTCTCCAGTTGGTCCTCCCCACAGCACCTTCACCAAAGTTATGTCCTTACCCCGCAGCTGCTTCATCTCTCGACCGTCAATCCGCACAGGTACAACTTCCACTGTCAGGCTATCCCTCACTTGTACATCATCCATCTGAATCACATGCGACGGATCTGGAATGTACTTCCTCAACTGCGACACATGGAACACGTCATGCAAATTCGCAAGTGGCGGCGGTAAAGCAATTCGATAGACTACTTCTCCTATCCTCTGTGAGATTTAGTATGGACCGACAAAACGTGGAGTGAGCTTCCTAGACTTCAAAGCTCGACCCACACCAGTCACTGGTGTCACCCTCAAAAACACGTGATCTTCCTCTTGGAATTCAAGTGTCTTCCTCCTCTTATCATGGTAGCTCTTCTGACGACTCTGCGACGCTCTCATCCTTTCTTGGATCATCTTAATCTTTTCAGTCATATCTTGCACAATCTTAGGTCCGAGTACAGCACTCTCGCCTGACTCATACTAACACAAAGAAGTCCTACACCTCAACCCATACAAAGCTTCATAGGGCGCCATTCCAATACTAGCATGAAAACTGTTATTGTACGTGAACTCAATCAACAGCAAATGGCTATCCCAAGATCCTCTATGATCCAACACACAAGCCCTCAGCAAATCCTCTAAGGATTAGATAGTCCTTTCTGTCTAACCGTCCGTCTGCGGATGATAGGCAGAACTCATCCTCAACTTAGTACCCAACGCATCTTGTAAACTCTTCCAGAACCTTGATGTAAATCTCGGATCTCTATCCGACACAATACTCGAAGGTATCCCATGCAACTTCACAATCTCTGCAATGTACATTTCGGCTAACTTCTGCATAGAATGATTAATCTTCATCAGCAAGAAATGAGCTGATTTAGTTAATCTATCTACAATCACCCAAAATGGAATCATTTCCCTTAGCAGTCTTCGGCAATCCCACCACAAAATCCATGGAAATACTATCCCACTTCCATTCTGGAATTCTCAACGGGTGCATCATACCTAAAGGCTTCTGATGCTCAATCTTCGACTTCTGACAAGTCAAACATGCATAGACAAACTCCACAACATCCTTCTTCATACCTGGCCACCAAAACAACTTTTTCAAATCATGGTACATCTTCTTAGCACCGGGATGAATACTCATCCTACTTCGGTGTCCTTCTTTAAGTATACTCCTCTTAATATCTGGGACATCTAGAACACACACCCTGTCTCTAAACATCATCACACCATTCTCGTCAATTCGGAATTCTCCTCTGTTACCTTGGTTGATCAAAGTCAACTGGTCCACTAACTTTAAGTCAGATTGTTGTCCCACTCTGATCTCTTCCAGAATGCCACTAGTCAACTTCAACATTCCCAACTCACTACAAGAAAATTGGCAGATTGCGACGGTTAGTTTTGCAGGTTACGACGGTTAAAACCGCCGTAATTTGTAATTCACGACAGTTGTTGAACTGTCGCAGAAACGTGTGTCGCGAGGCCGTATCGCGTCGGTTTTAAAAACCGTCGCACCAACTGTCGTTATCTCTCACGAAGGGTAGGGAACGATCATAATTTGCATATTGCGACGGTTCTAACCGTCGTAAATTTCCATTTGATTTTTGTTTTTATTGTTGATTACGACGGTTCCAACTGTCGCAACTTTCTGTTCCACAGTTACATCTGCAGGTAAATCCATAGGAAATTTCTTTTCCACAGGTAAATCCGCAGGTAATTTATTTTTAAAATAAAAAAAAATTGTTTGTAAAAATATAAACAGAATGGGAAAGAAAATCACATATATTCTTCATTCAACTAAACATATATATCATATTACATTTATACAAACATCATGTCACTTTATATGTTAGAAGCTTATCATATTACAATTACATTCAGAGATAAGGAATCAAATACATTGAAGCAAATCAATTACGTGATTGGTTTGTCACATTGGAAGCCATTACACTCCAAAATCCAGCCATATTCAATACCACCAAAAGTAACTCCGCCAACAATAGGCACAAGGGAACCAATCACCCAAGGTGTAGGCCTCTGTTAGAAAGTGAAACAAGAGATTGCAACTAGAAAAATTACCTCATAATACATTATATGTATGCAATTTTCTATCAGAAGATATAATATATAAGTTAGACAACAAATGTTTAAAAAAGCGACTATAATGTAGCAGAACTTGCGTAAATCACGATTGTTCAACGATAGACTATAAAGTATCACAATATAAAAGACCGTGACAGGAACTTAAAATCATGCCAGTTTAATACATACTTATCAACTATCATCAAATTCATTGAAGATTAATTACAACAAGCAACGACATACTGATTCGTGGAATTTCGGTTGTAAACTCAACCCAACAAATTAGTAGTGATCGCCAAAATTTATAAGAACTAATTTGACTATATCTCTGATCAATGTTTGATTGGTCGAATAAAAAATCAATAGGCTCCTCCTGGTACTATATTAAAAAAGAAATAGCAAGAAAGGTACAACCCTTTGTGCCCACAACCAGACAGCTTGGGCATGGACAAATGAAATGGAGATTTTCCTATAACATGAGACACTAGTACCATGTTGAAAAAGATAAAATTGGAAAGAAACAATGTTAGCAAATTAGATTACTATGTCACTTTAATCTGACAGCTTTACTATGTTTGCTTCTATGTCATGATTTATCCTAAGAGATAAAACTGGAAAGAAACATTGTCACTTTAATCTGACAACTTTACTATGTCTGCTTCTATGTCATGATTTATCCTAAGAGATTATAAATATAAATGAGGAATTTATATGCTGCTGCTCCTACTTCTCTACATCTCTATTTGATTGCAGGGATCATGGTCCAGTTTTAAAACAAAAATAATAGTTATGATCCCTGATTTTTAATTGTTATATAAAATAGTTATGATCCCTAAACTTGTGATTCACTCATTTTTAAACATAAACGAATAACAAAGCTAATGTGGGGTAGATTTTCTAGCTATGCTCAAACACTTCTCACCTCAAAATAACATAAAGATTGATAAATAATGCAAAATTTTAGTAAGTACATTGCAGGAGAACCACTTTTAATCATAACCACTTTTAATCATAGGGTGAGAGTTTATCTTAAAAATTATTAAGGAAGATGGAGAAAGACCAACAAAAACTGTTAAGGGAGATTAAGAAAGACCAACCATTCTCAGTTCCTCTGGAGTAATATAGCCATCTTTTTCTAAGTCAAATTTCCCAAAAGCAGCGTGTGACCGTTGATGCCACTTATCAGAGTCATGTTCCTCCAATTGATGCACATGTAATGTAGCTGCTACAAACTCGGTAAAATCTACTAGTCCATTTGTGTTGCCGTCTATCTGCCAGCATAAAAGAAAGTGAATTAGTTTTTTTTACAGGGAAAAGCAAAACATGTGAAGATGGACATTAGTGATGAGGGAAACCAAAAGCAAAGGATATGAGCAGTTATAGAAATTGTATTGACTTGGAAGAAATAAAGAGGAAAGAAAAAACATAACCTACTGGTGTACTTGTGTTTGATGAGTTTGAGTGTATCTTCCTTGTGTCTGAAGCCTTTACGGTTATAATTCTCACCCCTGGTGATGTTATTTTGGAACACCTTGGGATCGAAATTGGAGTCAGATGAACAATTGACTGAGAAGACTTTTTGGCAGCGGATTATGTCCGGAAAAGGAACGTGGATGCGAGTGGCAGGGAGACGGGAATAGTGCGCACGGAAATCCATTGAAGATAGTCAAGAAAAGACAACAGATATTGGTCAGGTGTTTTGATGATTTTCATTAAATTAATAGGTTGTAACCTTCAGCATCTGCCTTACAACCACTGCAACATCTTTTTCAGTACAACGCTTGTCCTTCCTGCAAAAGAAGAGGTAGAAAAACTAAGTTCAGGGTAAAAGAAAAAAACACATTGCTAAACACAAAATTAGCAAGAAATAAAATTTTGGAGTCGTCGGCGATCCTGGAGTATCACTCTATACACAAAAGAGGTCAGAAGCTACAAATATGAGGATATGCCGACGGTCTTTGGGTAACAATGCAAATGAGAAACACTAACCTTTCACAGTTGTAGCAGGGCCTGCACAAGAAAATAAAGGCACAATAACTCTATATATTTCAAGTTGTTAGCACCTTTCATCAGTATAGGAAACATATGTGGTCTAACTAACATAACCAGCATCTTTAACTCTTCTAATACAAATTAACAAGCTCTTCATTTCTAACCCAAAACTCCTACATAAATTCAACACGTTAACTTTCAACCTTGGCCAATTATAGAATTTGATTGTTATATTAACACATAATCAAAATCGAAGGAAATTTCTCGAGATTGTGAGATGTACACTCGAGAGTCCAAAGCATGGTGGTTCTCTACCCATAAAATTAGAGATTTGTAACAATGTGACTATTTTATAAGAAAAGAGGATGCTATAAAATAAAAACATCATCAATACTTTTTTGATAATTCAGGTTAATGGGGAGGTATCAGAATGTGAATAAAAACAGTGGCATTTTATGTGGTGAATAAAAAAAAGAATTTTATAACATACTAACAAGTAACAACAAACATTTATCGATAAAATAGCTAACAAACCTTCGCAGTGGCTGAAACGACATAAGCAACAATCCTTGAAATGCACGAGCCAAGAACAATCTTGTTATACCCAAATTCAGAAGCCACCTGAAAAAATTGGTTAACAATTTCAAAATGAACATGTTTTCAAAAATATACATATGTATGCTTATAGGCTTCAAATCAAGATAGTATCACAAAATCCAGAAGTAAACCTTTTACAAGGCCAACACGCTCCCTACCAGTGGGATCACTCACTACATTCATTAGCAAAATTAACTTCTCCTTTCCATCACTAGAATCTGACGAGTAAACAGTATCAATTGGAACAAAATGAAATTCCTTCCTCAGCGGGGCTAAACTTGACACAATCAAACCAATAGCTTCAACCGCCTCTTCCATTTCATGAGAAGGAATTGGAAAAACAAAATGTGTGCATAGCTCTGATAGCTTAAGGGTCTCCTAAACTTGTTAGAAATCCGTTAAACTATGGAAAGTGACATCTTCTGCTCTTGCGCAGAATCCTGTAGCGGATTCTAACCAGCATGGCAATCATAATAGTAAGTTGAGTAAATAGTTGGCCCCCTATTTGCAATTGCAACACTAACTGCATCTATCTTCAAAATGCACTCATCAGCCCTGTCACATACACGCTTAATTTCTACTGAACTTGTGTGCATATCAGCAACAAAAAATTCTAAGTATGAATAACATTATTCAGTCCATATAATCTCTTGCTAATGTGTGACTTCTATTTTTTCCCTACGTTTTGCATTCTCTCGAAAGAGTAATACCTTTATTCCACCAAGATTCATGGTGTCATCAACTCTCCCTTGTACAATGATATAGCCACCTACCATTCTCTTGATTATATCTCCATGTCTCCTAAGAACCTGCTAATACCCATATCAAGATAGTCATGACAATTGAAAACTTATAGCAATAATAGCAAAATGAATTGAGTCAAAATTACGAATTTAGTCTAATGTAATTTACAAATAGGGTATTGTTTGAAGTCCTTAATGTATATCTTACTGATATACAGTAGTACTTTTGGACATTGATAGTTTGCATAGGATTTAACAACATTTAACGACAAACAATCAAACATCCAAAGTTCAGAATAGAAGATTTTCCTATCTTTTCACTCTTAACTAGGTGCTTGATCCTCCATCTTTTCGCTGTCTACCTGCTTCAGTATGGAACCAGCACCTGAAAGGTATAACCATTATAAACCACTTGGTATAATTTCAGAACTATAGAAGTTTATGACATGGATGCTTGAAAACATAATCTAAACCTGTTTATTTTTCTTCAAAAGGTTCATTGAGAAGGCCCTTTGCAATGAAATCAGTCATAGTCCACAGAAGTCCAATCGTCGTCAAGCTTATGTTCAACTCCGTCTTTTGAGCACTGTATGCTCCTGTTACATCAACAACCTGTAATACACACAATAATCAACATAATATGACAGGAAGAGCCTGTCAGGAATTAGTATATGTGGGCAAGTTGCATGTTGTGCATAAATGAATGTGTAACGTGAATACAAAAACACAGTTTGGTGAAAAAGAACTTTCAGTTATCTGCTATCTGCTGTAAATATACACACTAAAGGGGAGAAATCCTACAAATAATTATCAATGTAAAACAGATCTAAAGATGATAATCTCATGATTTAGGAGTAAAAATCATAACCTTTTCAGCTTTTACATTTTAGTAAGTTCACTGTACTCACTATGTTTGAGTTAATTAAAATGTGATGAAGTAGATTTAATCAATAAAAATAAAAAGTCGAGCAGATAAATATTTTCAAAACCTACACAAAGCTCCCTCATATGAGATAGAAGTTAATAAAAGGAATAGAGTTTTCACAAAAAGTTAGTGAATAACATAAATAAAAGGTTTGTGGAAGTGTACAAAACCGAGGGGAGTGAATTTAGAGGGAATGAATTTTTAACAATTTACTCAATTAACTATTAAGCCAATGCCTTGAAAACAGAAGTAAATATTAAAATAATTGTAAATAAATCTTATTTTTTTCCAAAGAAATTTTCAAGTGAAACTGAAAGAATATGGACCCAGGGATTATAGATAACAAATTAACAATGAGTTCTCTCTTGAAAAGGTCCCCAGTTCCCCACTTAATATACAGAACTTTTCAGAATTGGCATCATAAGTAGCTAGAGAGAAGTGCTACTTGACAACTCAATAATATCATTAGCCCCATTACAATAAATGCTACAGAGTAACTCGATACCTGGAAACCAAGAGTAACAAGATCCTTTTCGGAAACATCTGCTACATACCTTACAGCAAGACAGAAGCATAGGTTAAAAAAGAACTACCAAAAAAATAGGGGCATAGGCAATAGAAGGCCAACCTCAACATTTCAAGTATATTCGGCCAGCTGTAATGAAGTGTTTCTCCATATCTCTGGAAGATTTTTTAAAATAATATCACTTGAAGAAATTAAGAATAAGGAAATAAAAATGAAAACAAAAATTGACCGGTAAACAATAGCAGTACCTCTAAGACATGCAAAAGAATTTTCAAAGATCCAAGACGGACATCTACACTTTGGGTAGAAAAATGAAGAGCTTTTAGAGGAGATATGACAGAACATTCAAGAGACATCAACTTATCGAGATCGGCTTCCTTCTGCATATCATTGGGGCACATTATAAATCATGCTATGAATATAATATTGGTTTCTAGTTATAAAAAGGGTAGAAGATCTCATTTCCTGAGATGTTTGAAGAAGCTTGAATTGTTTGTAGTTTTGGAATTGATCGGAACCTAATACTGCAGAAATAGATTGATCAAGCGCATCAAGTGCCATATTTTTCAAATGAGGATTAGGATTATCAACAAGCTGCAAAATCAGATGAGAATATCAGGAGGGATGAAAATGAAACTAGCATTTCCGCATCAAAGAAACAAAAGGTATAGCAGGAAACCTCAATAAAGTGACTAACAACTTGATCCCAAAATGGCTCAACCCCTACATTAAAAAAAGGATGACATAGGTGATGAAAAGTGAAAATATTAACAAAACCAAAGTAGGTAAATATCCTAAATATTACAGTTGATGAAAAGTGAAGGACAAAACATCCAGCACACATGTACATTCACTATTGTGCTCATATTTATTGAAACTACATACTGTAAACATTATTCACAAGGATGGATATCATTCTCTCCACTGAAAAGCTGATACTTCCAAGTTTTTGAGTTGTTGTTGGTCCCAAACCACTTGAATTTCCCAGATGCATTTATGTGAAAGTTGACATAATGTAGAGAGGAGAGATTTCACAGCAGATATATTCATCAAAGCAGAGCTCTCAAAGAGCTTTCAAACAAAAAACAATACAAAGTTAGATCAATTGGCCTGTATATTATGAAATGAAAAATGAGAAGGAATTAGAATTTAGGGTTTCAGAAGGAACTTAGGGTTTGAGAAGTAATTTAGGGTTCGAGAAGACAAACCTGTTAAAATTTGAATTGACGGTGGTTGCTTTGACGGTGATTCGCAGTGACTGCGTGAGTGGAGAAAAATGTCTACTTCCCTCTTTCTCCAATGGCATGAGCGGCGATGTTTCTGTGAAAAAGAAGAGAAAAAGAAACATAAAAAGTTGAATGAGTCTTCAATTTTAGCGCGAAAGATAATTTAGGGAGGACAGCGGTAGGTTCACCGTCGCGGCCTTTGTAAACAGAATGGGATAGCGACGGTAGGTTCACTGTCGTGATGGTAGAGTTTCATTTTACTTAAATTTTTTTTTTAATTTCTCTTAGATAAATGAAAGTAGATTTTTTTTTGTTTATTTGATATTTTATAGTATTTTGATTAATGTATAGTTTAATTTTGAATTTAAATTTTACTTCTAAAGTTTTGAGTTTATAAGATTTTGTTATATATAATTTAATTTTGATACTTTAATTTTGGGTATAATATTTTGAGTTTAATTTTTACTATAAAAATTGTTTTTAAAATTAAAGTTTTATTTTGAGTATATATAATATTTTAATTTTTATAGTTTAATTTTGATACATAAAATATTTTAATAAAGTTAACTGTAATTTTTAAAAAAATTATGTATTTTGAGTTTAATTTATTAATATAATTATATTTTATAAATGTTTCTAATAATTTATTTATTCAAAATACATATATTTATTTTTAACCCTCACAAAAAAATAATTCTGGATCCACCACTGGTTAGGGTTAAGGGCGACGGTTGTTCTACCGTCATGACATAAAATTTAAGGCGGTTCTTGAGACAGTCGTGAACTTATTTGTAGGACGGTTTAATGATAACAGTCGTAATATTTATTAATTTTTTTAAAAATATAAAGACGGTAGGTGTATACCGTCGCGACATGCGTCTCTATATTAGAGTTACGACGGTTATTAAGTAATTGTCGCAATTTTTGTGTCGTAAAATCCTAATTTTCTTGTAGTGAGAACTGTCTGAAAGTCAAAGTTTATCTTGATCTCTGTCTCACTTGGTTCAGATGCTGTAAGCTGTCTGACTTTGTATACCTTCATTGGTATCAATCTCAGCACACGAAGAAAATACCCTTCAAGTGGTATGAAAAGAATTCCTTCAGTTGGAATCAGACACAACATACTCTGGTATAATTCAGTATCAGACTACGATTAAAACATGTGTGACAGTTTCAGAATCAAGCATTGATTGATCACAAAAATTAACCTTCAATTGGTATCTGATCAAAAATCAAGCTTTGATAAACCACTGAGTTGTGACAGTAACAAGGTTCTGAGATGAAGACCTGTGTTCAAAAGTCAAACTCTGAAAAAGTCATGATCTACATTGGTGATTAAAATCTCATATTCCTGAACTACGTTATGAAGACCCCAATATCTGACTTATGGAAATTAGGGGGAGACTACCCTGAAGATTCAACTGCAAAATCCAAAATCTTCACAAAGTCTGAAACTCAGGGGGAGTTTCTTAAAAAGACAGTGCCTGTCTCTGATGAATAGCGAGGCTATGTTATCAGATAAGAACTGATTTGATTGTGCTTAAATAAATCTGCTGAAAAGTAGAAATGCTCCAGATGTCTCTGAAGATTATAAGCTCTGATACGACTACAAAAGGGAACTGAGTTCTGAAGATCTGAAGATGGAAGTTCTGATGAACTAGTCCAGATGCCGAAGGTTTGTGTCTCCTTAAACAGCTTAGTTAAACACAGAGATATAAATAACTTAGTTAAACTCAGAGATATAAACACGTTATGTTTATACTAGTTCACTTGAGAATCTCTCAAGTTAATCTAGTCCACCCGCCAAGCTGATTTCGCCTCTCTCAACGAGGTCTTAATCCACTATTCAACAAAATAGTACACTGCACAAGCTACACAACTGGTGACTAACAACAACCTCTAGAACTCACACGTTCTAGACTTCTCAAGTAATCCAACCACACAGGTCTTAATTAAGGTACAACCTCTAAGACACACGTCCTAGACTTCTCAAAAGATCTGATCACTAAGACTCTCTTAAGGAATACAACTTTTAGTTCAAATACAATGGGTTTACAGAGAATTGCTTCTTATCAAGCTGATAATGTAAACAAGTTTTTAGACCAGTAATGACTTAAGAAAGAATAAAGTTAGAAAGTATTGTCGCTGTTCGCATGTGTGTCTTTCTTCAAGTCTTTGAACTTCCTTTTATAGCCGAGTGAAAAGAGCCGTTGAGATGAAATCATGAAGGCTAGGTAGGCTTACGGCTAGAAGCGTGAGGACAGGTACAAAATCTTCTGCATGCTGCGCGTCCTGTCTGTGTCAGAATATCTAGTTTGTATTTTACACAGTCTTCAAGAATATTAACGTTATAATGTGGTACAGCTGTACAGTGTGGTACGTTTTCTTGGCTTCTCAACTACAGAGGATTTTTGTGAGCATGATTAAGAAGGGAAAACATCGCTCGGTTCTTGAGATTATCAAGTCTTCGAATCATCAGCTCTGCGCTTCCAGAATCTTCAGAACTTGCCTTCAGAACCTTGATCTTTTAATTTACTTTCTTTATATCTTCAGAGGCTTCTGATAATATTTGATTGAAGCATGAGAGTCGACCTTGGGTAGGTCTTCAGAACCTTGATCAGAGAGTATGAGGCTTTAGCATCTGGACTTCGTTCCATCAGAACTTTTGTCTTTTGATCTTCAGAACTCATTCTCTTTTCCTTTCGTATCAGAAATATGTGAATCTTGTCTTATCTTCAAATTGAGTTCAGCTCTTCGAAGCATCTTTCATTAAGCATTGCGCCAATTCACGAAAGCAGAACCTGTTTGCTAGGTTCTCACAAATAACAACATTAGTTGCACAAAATTGTTCATACAAATATTCATCTGTTATCATCAAAACTTAGAGATAATATTGCAGAACCAATTCTTATTCTCACAGTCTTAACCAAAATACCGATATCGACACCAACCACCAAAATTCACCGAAAATTCACAAATATTATATTTAAATTAATTAAATAAATATTCTAATAAATTTGGGGTGTTACAACTCTCCCCCACTTAAAGAATTTTTGCCCTCGAAAATTACCTCAAAGAAACAGAGTCGGATACGACTCCCTCATCTGATCTTCGCGTTCCCAAGTCCAACTTTCTCCAGCTGGTCCTCCCCACAGCACCTTCACCAAAGTTATGTCCTTACCCCGCAGCTGCTTCATCTCTCGACCGTCAATCCGCACAAGTACAACTTCCACTGTCAGGTTATCCCTCACTTGTACATCATCCATCTGAATCACATGCGACGGATCTGGAATGTACTTCCTCAACTGCGACACATGGAACACGTCATCCAAATTCACAAGTGACGGCGGTAAAACAATTCAATAGACTACTTCTCCTATCCTCTGCGAGATTTGGTATGGACCGACAAAACATGGAGTGAGCTTTCTAGACTTCAAAGCTCGACCCACCAGTCACTGGTGTCACCTTCAAAAACACGTGATCTCCCTCTTGGAATTCAAGTGTCTTCCTCCTCTTATCATGGTAGCTCTTCTGACGACTCTGCGACGCTCTCATCCTTTCTTGGATCATCTTAATCTTTTCAGTCGTATCTTGCACAATCTTAGGTCCGAGTACAGCACTCTTGCCTGACTCATACTAACACAAAGAAGTCCTACACCTCAACCCATACAAAGCTTCATAGGGTGCCATTCCAATACTAGCATGAAAACTGTTATTGTACGTGAACTCAATCAACGGCAAATGGCTATCCCAAGATCCTCTATGATCCAACACACAAGCCCTCAGCAAATCCTCTAAGGATTAAATAGTCCTTTCTGTCTGACCGTCCGTCTGCGGATGATAGGCAGAACTCATCCTCAACTTAGTACCCAACGCATCTTGCAAACTCTTCCAGAACCTTGATGCAAATCTCGGATCTCTATCTGACACAATACTCGAAGGTATCCCATGCAACTTCACAATCTCTGCAATGTACATTTCGGCGAACTTCTGCATAGAATGATTAATCTTCATCAGCAAGAAATGAGCCGATTTAGTTAATCTATCTACAATCACCCAAAATGGAATCATTTCCCTTAGCAGTCTTCGGCAATCCCACCACAAAATCCATGGAAATACTATCCCACTTCCATTCTGGAATTCTCAACGGGTGCATCATACCTAAAGGCTTATGATGCTCAATCTTTGACTTCTGACAAGTCAAACACGCATAGACAAACTCCGCAACATCCTTCTTCATACCTGGCCACCAAAACAACTTTTTCAAATCATGGTACATCTTCGTAGCACCGGGATGAATACTCATCCTACTTCGGTGTCCTTCTTCAAGTATACTCCTCTTAATATCTGGGACATCTAGAACACACACCCTGTCTCTAAACATCATCACACCATTCTCGTCAATTCGGAATTCTCCTCTGTTACCTTGGTTGATCAAAGTCAACTGGTTCACTAACTTCAAGTCAGATTGTTGTCCCACTCTGATCTCTTCCAGAATGCCACTAGTCAACTTCAACATTCCCAACTGCACACTGTCAGGAGTCTCTTCACATACCAAACTCAAATCTCTGAATTGCTCAAGTAATTCCAATTCTTTCACCATAGGCATCGACATATGTAATGACTTCCTGCTCAATGCATCAGCCACTACATTTGCTTTGCCCGGATGATAACTCAAATCAAAATCGAAATCCTTCAACAGCTCTAACCACCTTCTCTGCCTCATATTCAATTCTTTCTGATCAAATAAGTACTTCAGACTTTTATGATCACTGAACACTTCAAACTTAGAGCCAAACAGATAATGTCTCCAAATTTTCAGTACAAACACCACGGCGGCCAATTCCAAGTCATGTGTAGGATAATTCCTCTCATGAACTCGCAATTATCTCGAAGTATACGCAATAACTTGTCCATTATGCATCAATACTCCACTAAGATCCATCTTTGACGCATCACAATACACCACAAAATATTCGCTCGGATTAGGCAAAATTAACACTGGAGCGATCGCCAACTTCTTCTTCAATTCCACAAAACTCTCTTCGTAAGCTACATCCCACACAAACGATTGACCCTTTCGAGTCAAATGAGTCAAAGGTAATGCCAACTTAGAAAAGTCTTCAATAAACTTGCGGTAATAACCCGCCAATCCCAGAAAACTTCGTATCTCAGTAGCAGACTTTGGAGTCGCCCACTGCAACAGAGCATCAATCTTGGAAGGATCTACAGCAATTCTGCCACTCGAAATCACATGACCAAGAAAGCTCACTTCCTTCAAACAGAACTCATACTTCAATAGCTTTGCATACAACTTCTTCTCTTTCAACACTTGCAACACAATTCTCAAATGCTCAGCATGCTCTTCTTCGGACTTAGAATATACCAGGATATCATCAATGAAAACCACCACGAACTGATCTAAAGACTCATGAAAAATCTGATTCATATACTCCATGAACACACCAGGTGCATTGGACACACCAAACGGCATCACAGTGTATTCATAGTGACCATACCTCGTTCTGAAAGCTGTCTTCGGAATGTCATTAGGCTTAACATGAATCTGATGATAACCAGACCTCAAATCAATCTTACTAAACGCACAAGCACCTACTAACTGATCCATCAAGTTGTCGATTCTCGGAAGTGGATACTTATTCTTGATAGTCACTTTATCCAACTGCCGATAATTAACACACAACCTCTTACTTCCGTCTTTCTTCTTCACTAGCAACACAACAGCACCCCACGGAGAAACACTTGGTCGAACAAACCTCTTCTCAAGCAATTCTTCCAATTGTTTCTTTAATTCACTTAACTCAGAAGCTGACATCCGATAAGGAGCCATCGACACTGGACTCGTACCTGGTATTAAGTCCACCACAAACTCCACTCCACGTTTGTCGTAACCCAAAATTTGACCTCTCTCTTTTACCTTTTTGCATGAGCATAAGCATTCGCATCGCTGGAATACGCATTCGCATTTTTTCTCTTTGATTTTATTCCAGGAATATTCAGGTTTTCCAAGCCCGATTAATCATATCCTCACAAGGTCATCACATCATTAAAACAAGCACAAAATGAGGGTTTCTATGCCTATTCATCAATACAAGAAGTGGAAAATCGAAGTCGGGACCACCACACCTGTTTTTAGGAAAATTGGGCATATTTTGGCCTGGTTAATCGATTAACCATTTGCAGTGCAATTGTGTTAATCGATTAACACAGGCAAAATAGGCACAATCTGCTGCTTTTTCATGACAGCATCTTTGCACATACTTTGGTCTTGGATTCTACAGTATTCTAGCAGCATGTGGAATATTCTAGACATCTCTAGACATTTCAAGGCTATTCAATTCATTCCAAGTGCATTTATTATAATGATTCACTTCAAATTAAGTGTACCATGTTCCTTGTTTTCCAAGTAATGTGTATCTTTGGATGTTGGAGTTCACCTTGGGATTGTTACCGAGTTGGTCCTAACTAACCGAGTTAACCACCTTGACTTGGTGAGTCAAGCCAAACTAACTCCTAGCCTAGTTCCAAACCCAAAGCTAAGTCCAAAGCTAATTCCAAACCTCTCACACTCCAAACCAAAAGTCTATATAAACACACCTTCACTCACTTTTCAAGGGATCCACCATTTTCATCCACAATTTCTCAATCATTCTACACATTTCACTCTCATTTCTCTCACATTCTCTCTGATTTTTTCTGCTACATCTTCATCTTCATCTCAATTCTCTTCCAAAATCTCACCAAAGCTCTTAATTCTCCATTGAAGAAAAAGTTACTTTCACCTTGAAAGTGCTTTTTTCTTGAGCTTAACCTTCCTTGTCATTTCATTATACTGGTTTTTGTGGAGTTTCAGTAGCTTTTGGATTCATCTCAAGTGATTGATTCAAGCTTCTTCGGTGATAATTCTCATTTTTTAGTTTTCGTCGCGATTTGATCGGTTTCGATACGTTTCGGCTATAATTGAAGATTCCTCTGGTTTTCTTTGATTATCTTCATCAAGATCACATTGCAACATTTACCAAGGCACATCTCAGCCTTGTAGGTTGGTGGATTTCATTCATTTTACTGTTTCGATCG
This sequence comes from Lathyrus tuberosus, assembly GCA_022829125.1. Lineage (NCBI taxonomy): Eukaryota > Viridiplantae > Streptophyta > Magnoliopsida > Fabales > Fabaceae > Lathyrus > Lathyrus tuberosus. The sequence continues at coordinate 6,462,162 of JALAZF010000111.1, read as the reverse complement.
TTTTCGTATCATTCACGATGTAGTTTCGATGTTTTTTTTGCATGTGAATTGATTATGCCATTGCTTGATCCATGATCTTGATTGTTTAATTGATTCTATTATTGATCATTTGCTGCTTCTAAACTTGATTTTTCGTGCATAATTGTTTGCCCTAGCATTGGAGTGATTGCATAATCAAAAAGTTGGCCAAAAGCACTTTTCAAAACTGATTTTCTGCTCCCTGTCCAGTGTTAATCGATTAACACTTTGTAGTGCAATAGTGTTAATCGATTAACCAGTGTTTTTTGCCCTTTTTCAAGTGTTAATCGATTAACACTTTGCAGTGCAATAGTGTTAATTGATTAACACTGAACCAGAAGGCCATTTTCTTGCATTTTCAAGTGTGTTTGCCATGTTTTCTTCATTTTAACTTCCATTGATTGTCATGCTTGATGTTATGGATGTTTTAAGTGTCATTTAACTTCTGTTTGAAGCTTATTCATGAACTTTTGTTGCACACTTTCGATTATTCAAATTGTTCATATTTTTGGCATCATGTGAATATAATTATTCTCGCATTTCTCTTTGATCACATAACATGACTTTGTGTTGCATATTTGTTGATCATTTGGTACTATTTTGTACTACTTTTCTTGGTTTTGCATTAAGTTCATTCTTCATGGATGAGCTTAATCTTGTATAATCAATAATTTACACCTTTTGCTTTAATGATTTTCCACTCTCTTTGGAAAATTGTTAGCATGCCATTTCCCTTTGATTAATTGATCGAAACCATGTTTCGAATAGTTGATCTTCCCCTTCCCACTCTTTAGGCTTCCTTTAGAGCTTTCTCTCTCGATCCCCCGTGGAGTTGGAGTTTTGCGCTATGCCCTACATCGGAGCACTATACAAATTGGAGCTATTACTGATCGGAGAGGACCAGAAGGAGATCGTCGCGGCCTTTGTGTAGGACAAGAGTTGATGCTCGTAGGAGAGGAAAAAGGGGTGGAGGTACTTGCAAGGTACTCCGATGCCAAAGTAAGTGTTTGGTCAAAAAGGGGAAAAGCAAGTAAGAGATGTCAAGTATATGATTGGTGATACCTTCCCCTCTCAAGCGAGGGGGTTTTTATAGATGGATTTCTGGCGAGCAAAGCGCCTGATCGACCAATGAGGGATTGCCAGATGGAGGGCAAGGCGCGTGGCCTTTCTAACTGTTTCCGTGATATCCGGGGAGGTAGTTGGTCGCGTGAACTGCTCTGCGCGTGAGGGGGACATGCCCAACGGCTATATTGTGTCCAACGACTATATTGTGCCCAACGGCTATGTTGTGCCTATTGGGCCTGTTCGCCAATTATGATGGATTAGGCCTGGTCCTTAAGGGCAGGAAGCCCTGCCCGGTCCAGAATAGGAGCCCCTCAAGTCGTTGCTCTGCTGGAGAGTAATGACTTTAGACAGCTGTGATTTCGACCGTACTGTTGGGGAAGTGGTTGCTCGCGTGGAGTGTTTCATTCGTGCCCCGACCAGGTGTGGTCGTTAGACGATTCCGCAGAATGTCGACCAAGGTTTGTAGCGTGCTCGCAGAAATTGGCATTTTTCGCCGAGCAGCCCTGCACGGATGTGTTCATTTTGATGAGGAGACTTGCTCGTGGGAGCCAAGGACTAGTGTATTTTCTGCAATAAGCCAGGCGAAGAGTTTTTGTGACACGTGGTGAGCATTTATGGCTTTTGTCAGTCCTAGGGCCGCCTAGGCTATGATGACCTTCACGATTCCCCACGATCAAATGGTTATAAAAGGGTGGAGGAAGGTTTTATTTTCACAATTCTCACAAGTTTTCACTCCTTGCTCTTATTTGTTCTGTAACTAGCCCTTCGCCGGAGCTCCTCTTCGCCACCGTCGATCCTCATCTTCTCCGTCAACCTCTTCTTCTTCTTGTAAGTTTGTTCTTCCTTTTCTGTATATTTTTTATGAACCTTCAGTTCTCAGGGTGTTTGTTCATGGATTTTCCGGTTGAACTTCATGTTTTCCGGTTGAACTTCATGTGTTCTTCGATGAACACATGAATTTCTGGAAAATTCATGAAGAACATGAAGAACATGATGAATTTCAGGATTTTCTAGGATTTTTGTAGAAATTGTTAGCGTAGATCCTTGTAGAATCTGGTTAGGTGTAGAATTTCGTTTGTAGTCGGGCACTAGGCCTGTTCGGAACTTTGATGTGATTTTGAGGTAAGCATGCGTCCTCGCATGGATATCTGCGAGTTCTGGTCGCGGAGACCTCTCCTGGCGATTGGTAGGTAATTTTTACGGGCACGTGGTTGTCCTCGGATTCATCAATGCCCTTTCACTTGATTAGTGGTGGAAGGGTGGATTTGATCTTGGATGTCGAATTCACTTCTCTTCCTCTGCTTTTCAGGTGAAAATGGCTGAACCCCAGGATGATGTTGTGCCCGACACGCAAGATACACAAGAGGGGCCCAGTGTGCCCGCTGATTATTCAAATATCAAGGTCGCAGGAGGGGACCTTGACTGGCTCGTACATGAGCCTCTATCGTTTCGATCAACTTTCTCCGCAGAGGAGATACGGGACTTTACTTGTTGGAGAGGCGTGAACAAGACGCTCCTCGGGCGTGGGAAGCGTTTTGCCCCGGGGAGTATGATAGAATTTGCTCCTCGTACCCAGGATTGCATTTTCCTATGTACGAGCTCGCTTTTACGGAGGCCAAGATGCGTCTCCCTTTTACCGACTTTCAAGCCTCCCTGTTTACCCATCTGGCCTTGTGCCCGTCTCAGCTTCACCCTAATGCCTTGGCTTTCATCCGGGCTTTTGAGCTAGTGTGCCGTTACCTTAATGTCGGCGCGACCACCGATCTTTTCTTCTGCCTTTTCCAAATCCAAAGGAGCACAGCGGGGACGAAACAAAGTTGGGTTTCGTTTAAACAACAGAGTAGGCTGTTCTGGCCATATTCTGATTTAATTCACAACTTCAAGGATAGGTTTCTGATCGTGAAGCCTATTACCGAGGAGGCTAAGAGGACTATCTCGACCATTGAGAAGGTGGTGGTGAATGGTCGGGAGAGGGACGGTGTCGTCTCCATATTTCCTTTGGAATGGGTCTATACCCACTTTAAGCGCAGGACGAATCAGTTCCTGGTGAAGCACGAGCAGCTTTGCCCGACGGACAAGGAATCGTACAGGATCCTCCATGTTTACGTGGAGAGTTTTTCCCCGGCCTTCGTAGTTGATCGGGACGGGAAAGAGCTGGTCGGGGATGATGGGGAGTTCGTCCGAGCAGCTAGATATATTAAAGTCAAAGCTCTCCTCGAGTGTGATAACGACGATGATGCGATGACCTTGCTTGGTATGCTCCCCTGTTTGATTTTATTTCTTTGGATTTTTGGTCCTGACTTGTTATGTGTGTTCGCAGGTATGATGGCCGACATGCGGGAGCGTTTGATGAGGTCCCAGGTGGCGAAGGTTCACAAGAAGACGACCACAGGTGCCAAGGTCGGGGTGCCTAAGCAGACAATTCTGGAGAGTTTTGCCGCTGGTCCTACCCCCGTCCCGGAGAGAGCCTCAACGCCGCTGACCCCGGAAACCTCCCATAAAAGGAAGAGAGATGCCACGGGGACTTCTGTGGCAGCTGGTCCGGGAGGTTCTGGTGCCGGTCATCTTGTCCTGCCCGCCTGCTATTCACGCCGAGATTTGTTTGCTGAAGGGGAGTCAATAGATGTTCACGATTCTGAAGTCGTGGCTATTCTAAATGCCAATTCCAAAGCGAGGAGAAAACAGCTGTGCCAGGATGCTGCGGGCATGTTTAGGGTGCTTGAAGCAGCCATTGTCCTTGCCGATGATGAAGCTGCAACTCGGGCGAGTCTCGTGACGTCCAAGAATAGAATTGTCGAGCTGGAGACGGAAAATAACAAGTTGTTCAATGATTTAAAACAGTTTGAAGGTCACGAGGAGGCCAAAGTGTTGCTTCAGATGAAGGTGACCCAGTTGAAGTTAGTTGCGCTCAAGGCTGACGAGGAGAAGGCGCGTTTGCAGGCGAGGATCGCTGAATTGGAAGGCTTGACTTCAGCTGTCCAGGATGAAAATGATGACGAGAGGTCCCTGAAGTCGCGGGCTGACTTGATCGGGAGGATTAGAATCTTTGGCGAGGACAACCTGAAAGCAGTTGAGTTCGGGTTCAGTGCTGCGAAAGAGCAGATGGTGGCCCTCAACTCTGACGTACAGCTCATGACGGATGGGATGGGTTTATTCAACAAGGTGGTGGACGGTCAGGTCATTCCTGCCAAAGAGGAGAGTGAAGTCGCTGAATAGGACTTTGTTGTTTTTAGCATGTTTTGTGGGCCTGCGTGCCCTTATCATTTTGTATGGGCGCTGCCCCTTTTTATATGAATTTGTAGGGGCTATGCCCTTTTTTGTATTTATAACATTATCTGGTCATGCCCGGTGTTTTAATATACTTGGATTTTGTGAAAATGTTTTATCATGGACGTTTGCTCTGTTTGTTTATATGTGTGTGCTCGGTGAGGTGTGAAACCTACCGAGGAGGGCGAAGTGGTTTTGCCCATGATGAGGCTAGGACTTCATTTGAGGTACTAATCTCATAGGCTTGGACTGTTCCCATCGCGAGCTGGGTGTCCTGCCTGAATGGTGCGGCAACAGCGGAGCTCAGTTGAGGTATCCCCGTTGTGCACAGGATCTGCTCGTACAACGAGCAGAAGCTGGTCGGCGTTGTAATGCGTGTCATGCTTCACCAGGGCATGATACGATGACCGCGCAACTCTCCCCGTTTTGGGGTGATTACGTCGGCAATTTGTCTATCCTCGTGGTTAAGGGCTTAGTTGTAGTACTGCTTGAGTTTTTAAGCATTCCATGGTCGAGCAAGTTGTTTTTCGTCTAATGTTTCCAAGTAATATGCTCCCGTGCCCGTTTTGGACTTGACCCTATAAGGTCCTTCCCAGTTCGCTGCCAGTTTCCCTTCGCGCGAATCCTTCTAGTTTCGGCGCAGGACCAGACTACCTACGGGGAAGTCGCGCTTTATGACTCTGGCGTCATGTCGCAACGTTATTTGTTGCTTTAATGCTGCCTCGCGGAGGTCAGCCCCTGATCTTATTTCTTCGACCAGATCGAGCTCCTCGCGTAGAGCCTCATCGTTCATTTCTTCGTCGAGGGGAGCTTCTGTCCTTCTGGAGGGCTCCCTTATCTCCACCGGGATTACCGCCTCTGTTCCATACGCTAGTCGGAAAGGGGTTTCCCCGGTGGTAGAGTGAGGTGTTATTCTGTACGCCCAGAGGACGCTGTGGAGCTCCTCGACCCACCTTTTCTTGGCCTCGCCTAGCCTCCGCTTCAATCCGTGTAGGATTACTCTGTTCGCGGCCTCCGCTTGCCCGTTGGTCTAGGGATGCTCGACCGAAGTAAAGTGTTGTTTCATTCCCAATTTGGCGATGAAGTCTTGGAATTTTCTGTCTGTGAATTGGGTTCCATTGTCGGTTACGAGGGCCTGGGGTACCCCGAATCTGGCGAGGACGTTCCTTTTGTAGAAACGCAATATGTTGAAGGCTGTGATCTTGGCGAGCGCTTCGGATTCAATCCACTTTATAAAATAGTCGACGGCCACGATTAGGAATTTATTTTGATAAGATCCCATTGTGAAGGGGCCTAGGATATCCATCCCCCACCAGGCGAAGGGCCACGGCAAGGAGAGGGTCTTCAACTCGTTGGGTGGTGCCAAATGCATGTCCCCGTGGCGCTGGCAATGGTCACATTTTTGTACATGTTCTTTGGCGTTGTGTTGCATGGTTGGCCAGTAATATCCTGCGCGCAAAGCTTTTCGAGCCAGGGATCTTCCCCCTAGGTGTTGTGCGTTGATGCCCTCGTGGATCTCTTGTAAGATTTCGGGGACCTGGGCCTCGTCGACACATTTCAACAGGGGGATGGAAAATCCTCGTCGATATAATTTGTCCTCGACCAGTACGTACGAGCAGGCTCGTCGTTTAGTTACACTGGCCTCCTTACTGTCTTCGGGGAGTTCCCCCTTGGTGAGATAATTGTATACCGGGGTCATCTAACAACGGGGATCTCTGATGACGTTAACATCTAGCAGGTCGGGTTTTACAATGCTCAGGCTGGCCAGCATTTCTTGTATGATGGATTTGTTTCCACCTTTTTTCCTGGTGCTAGCTAATTTAGAGAGGATGTCTGCTCGGGTGTTTTGTTCACGCGGGACGTGTTGAACTTCCCATGCTTCAAACTCCACCATTTTTTCTTTTACCATTGCCAAATATTCGGCTAGTTGGTCGTTCTTTGCTTAGAACTCTCCCCGTACTTGGGACGCTACGAGCTGGGAGTCAGTGCAAATTTTTATTTCTCTCGCGCCGACGTCTTTGGCCAGTCGTAATCCTGCGAGGAAGGCTTCATACTCGGCTTGATTGTTAGATGTTTTGAAGGAGAGGACCAGGGAAACTTCGATCAAGGTCCCTTCCTCGTTCTCGAGGATAATTCCTGCTCCACTGCCTGAGGGGCTTGATGCGTCATCCACGTAAATGATCCACTTCTGTGTCCCTCTTGGAGGGGATGGTTCCGGAGTCATCTCTGCCACGAAGTCGGCCAGGACTTGTGCCTTGAGGGCTTTCCTCCCCTCGTAGTGAATGTTGAACTCGGCCAATTCAAGGGACCATTTTAGCATCCTGCCCGCCATATCTGGTCGGCTTAACAGCTGCCTAATGGGCTGGTCGGTTTTGACGACGATGGTGTGTGCCAGGAAGTAATATCTGAGTCTCCTCGCGGCGACTATGAGAGCAAGGGCCACTCGTTCTATTTGCGTGTACCTGACTTCGGGTCCCTGCAGGGCTTTGCTGGTAAAATAGATGGGTTTCTGCCCGTCGTTCGTTTCTCGAATAAGTGATGCGCTTACTGCTTTGTTAGCCACGGAGAGGTACAGGTATATGGTTTCCCCCCGGTCTGGTCGGGACAATACTGGAGGCCCGGACAAAGCTTTTTTGAAATGGGCAAGGGCCTGCTCGCACTCGTCCGTCCACTCGAAATTTGCTTCCTTCCGGAGGAATTTGAAGAAGGGCAGGGCGTACTGGGCGGATTTGCTCACGAAGCGAGCAAGGGGCGCGAGCATCCCGTTGAGGGATTGTATCGCCTTCTTCGACCACGGAGTGGGGAACTCCACGAGTGCTCGGCATTTATCTGGGTTTGCTTCTATTCCTCTTCCGGTGAGGTAAAACCCGAGGAATTTCCCTGCTCGTACACCAAAGGTGCATTTTTATGGATTGAAACGCATCTTACATTTTCAAGCTTGGTCGAACACCTTGCGTAAGTGTGTGGTATGGTTGGATTCCTCTTGGTATTTTACGATCATATCATCCATATATACTTCGAGCATGTCCCTGATTTCTGATCGGAAGACTTTGTTCATCATGCGTTGGTATGTGGTCCCGACATTCTTTAGTCCAAAGGGCATTACGTTATAGTAATAGTTCCCCGAGGAGGTCATGAATGCCGTGTACCTCTTGTCCTCGTCTGCCATTGGGATTTGGTTGTATCCCGAATAAGCGTCCATGAAGGATAAGAGCTTGAAACCTGCGGAATTATCTACGAGTTTATCTATGCTCGGGAGCGGATAAGCGTCTTTCGGGCAAGCCCGATTGAGATCAGTGTAGTCAATGCACATGCGCCATTTTCCATTACTTTTCTTTACAAGTACAATGTTTGAGAGCCAGGTCGTATACCTGGCCTCGGAAATAAATTTTGCCTCTAAGAGGTCTTGTACAAGTTTTTCGGCAGCTTGTGCCTTTCCCTCGGATTGCTTTCTTCTTCGCTGGGCAATGGCGCGAGCAGCTGGATTGATTATCAAGTGGTGACATGCAGTTTCTGGATCAAAGCCGGGCATATTCGCCGCACTCCAGGTGAACAGGTCGACGTTGTCGTCAAGACATTTCTTCAACTCCTTCTTTACCTCTTCGGGGAGACCAGCGCATATCTTCACTCCCCTGTTGGGGTTATTGCTGAAGGTGATGATCTCGAATTCCCCATCTGGGACTGGTCGCAGAAGTGCAGGAGACGGGGAGCTTGTTACTCCTGACTTTTTATCTTCGCCACGATCTTCTCCTCCATCTTTAGGAAGCCTGCTGTCGAGGTCGATGGTATGCACGGGAAGCGTTGGCTTTTTGTCGGGCTGGCCATCTTCAGCTAGAACCTCACCTTCTCTTGGGCGCTTTGCCAATTTCGCCGTCGTCGCGATCTGATTCTGTCCTTTTGTTGCGGCCTCAAAGCATCTGCGAGCAGCCTCGATGTCGCCATTAAGAGTTACGACGTGTCCATTTTCAGTATAGTACTTGAGCTTGAGGTGGACCGTAGAGGGGACAACAATGAGTTCGGCAAGAGCTGGTCTACCGAGGATGCACTGATAAAGCGACAGGCAATCAATGACTAAGAACTGCGTTTTGATTATCCGAGATGCCTCTTCCTCGCCAAACGTGACTGGTATCTCCATGTAACCCCAAGGTCGGGCCATTGCTCCATTGAATCCTTGGAGATCCGATCCCGCGTATGGGGAGAGATTAGACTTATTCAGTTTCAATGCGCGGAACAGGTTGGAATACATGATGTCCAAGGAACTGCCCTGGTCGACCAGGATTCTCCGCACATCGGTAGATGATAATTTGGCCCTGATCAGCAGAGGAATATGGGAATTCGGTGATCCTCCAGGGAGTTCTTCTCTATAGAACGTAATTGGCTGCGAACGCCCTTTACCCTTGCCGATCGTGTACAACTGCTCGGGGCTACTGTCTATCAGCTGTTCAAACTTTCATTTGATGGATCCTATCGTAAGCTCATGCTACCCCCCACATGAGATAACCATGGCCGTAGGAAAGGCTTCCCAGGTGCTGTGTATGAATGCCTGGGAAGTCGGGTCGAGGTGGTCAGGAACGAAGAAGTCCTCTGGTCGGCTGATGGTCATTGCGACCTGCGGGGGAGGACTGGATTGGGTTGGTTCTGCCTCTTTCTTCGTATTGGATGTGTCTCGTCGGGAGGACTCTCCCTTCTTCACGTATTGCTTTAGGTGACCCTCTTTGATGAGGATCTCTATTGCGTCCTTAAGGTGCACGCAATCTTCTGTCACGTGGCCGTGACTACGATGGAAACGACAGTATTTGCTTTTGTCGACGTTCCCTTTGGACGTGGTTGGTTTAGGGAACCTGACACCCCCTTGTTTAAATTCAGTGTTGATGCAGTCGGAGAGAATGCGTTCTCGCGAGGTCGTGAACACGGTGTACTCCGTAAACCGGCCAGCTGGCCCTTTGCTTTCGCGAGGACGCTCATCACGCCTTCTCTCTTTCCCTTGTCGGGATGATTCTGGCTCGTCTTTTTTTGATGCCCGGGGTGCTTCGCGATCTCTTAAGTCCCGGGCATGGAATGCGGCTTCTTTTTCCTCGTAACGGATGTAGTCTTCAGAAAATTCAAATATTCAAATATTCAAAAATGGCGCCAAGAACATGGCAAGAACACGCGCCACCCTCTGTTTCTGCAGATTTGCGTTTTCTATCCAATCTCACTGAATACTTGATGATATCATGCAATCTACATATCAATCTACTCGTTTTCACCTCACGATCATGTCTATGGTCTTTAATTTCATTTATTTTAAACATGGAATAAGAAATCAAAGAGAAACCTCAAGAACCCTAAAACTTGCATGAAGGCTCAGAAATTCCATACACAGTTCAAACAAACCAATTGATTGAGGGAAAATACTCTATGCATGATTATGAACATATGGCCAAATTATTGTGCAGTAAAGAATGCATGGATCATAGAGTTAGAAGAGCTCATGCTTACCTCTTGCAGATGGTGATCGTGTTTTGTGTTAGAGGTGTTGCAGCTTGGTTCCAAGGATATGGACAGCTTCCCTATGTGCTATGGAGTGTGTCTGGATGCTTGGAGTGGTTTGAAACAAGCTGGAGTTGAAGATGGTATCCCAACTGTAACTTGGTTAAAAGCTTGAGCAGCTGGCTGGTGATTCTGAGAAATTAGTGTTCCAGATGTTGTTTAAGTGTTTGGATCACTTCTATATGATGTTTATGAGGTGTGTGTGTGTGTGATTGGTTTGGTTGGAATAGCTCTCAAACTTAAAACTCGATAGTGACTTGCTTAACAGTCGAATACTTGGATTGTGTCTGGTTCCATTTACCAGAAGTAAATCTGACAAGGACTTCTTTAGAAGTCTCAGGATCAATTTGCTTGAGGATACCTCCATAACCTTGATCAGAGGCATCAGTCTCAACAATTTTGAAATAACTAGGGTTAGCTAGAGAAAGGCAAGGTAAACATTTTACTTTGTTCTTAATTCTCTGAACTTCCTGGGTGTGGTTCTCAGTCCACGGTTCAGGGATCTTTTTCAATCTTTTGTAAAGGATATCCTTGGCTAAATCCTTATAGTAGTCGGAAATGTAATTGAGACTACCTAAGAATCTTTGAATTTGTTTCTTTTCAGATAATATATCTGGAAATTTGGAAGCAAATTCAATGCTTCTACTAATAGGGATTATAGTACCTTTGTTTATTTCATGACCCAAAAATCTCACCTTAGTTTGGAAGAGTTTCATTTTTGGTGCTGATATAACCAACCCATTATGCTTAATAATTCCCTTAAAAAATTTTAAGTGTTTAATGTGTTGATCTAAAGATTTAGAAAAAACAAGCACATCGTCAATATAGACAATTATGAACTCAGAATAAGGGTTGAGAATATCGTTCATAATGTTCTGGAATTCAGAAGGAGCATTCTTAAGTCCAAAGGGAAGGACGTTCCATTCAAAGATTGTTTGAAATTTTGACATCTACCATCTTTGACATATGCCACCAGAGTAGAATTTAATCCTAACATAGTTACGGGTTTTAAAGCAACTTGAACTCTTTCTAAAGGTCATTCAAAAAGTAGGAGTTTCCTTAATATTGGACTGATGAAATCTGGATAAAACTTCACTTAATTGGTAGGGAGTTTCTATTAAACGGGGAGCCTCAACTTTGGGTTGTTCTTGAATAAGGATTCTAGCATTTTTCTCTTTATTCTGGGATCTGAAATGGCTTCAATAGCCTTTAAGGCTTGGTCATGATCACTGGTTAGGACATGTAATCCATTCATGTCAACTATGGATTTCCAATAGTTGAGTTCATTGCATTGACAATCATTGGTCGATGATTCTGAGGATTCTGAATCAGAGGAGTTAATGACCTCCTCAGAATCTTCGACCAATGATTGTCAATGCAATGAACTCAACTATTGGAAATCCATAGTTGACATGAATGGATTACATGTCCTAACCAGTGATCATGACCAAGCCTTAAAGGCTATTGAAGCCATTTCAGATCCCAGGATAAAGAGAAAAATGCTAGAAATCCTTATTCAAGAACAACCCAAAGTTGAGGCTCCCCGTTTAATAGAAACTCCCTACCAATTAAGTGAAGTTTTTTCCAGATTTCATCAGTCCAATATTAAGGAAACTCCTACTTCTTTGAATGACCTTAGAAGTGAGATTTCTCAACTTAAATCTGAAATTAGTCAGATTAAGAAGAATAATAAACTTCTTAACCAAAGACTTACTGTCTTAGAAAAAGGAAAAGGAATTAGTTATTCCCTTGAAGAGAACTATTTAGACCTTCATGAACAGGTGGATACCCTTAAAGCCCTTATTCAATGTTTAGGGTCTCTTAGCAATGAGGAAACAGAGAAGAAGGATGAAGACATCACTCCACCTTCAGAAAATTATCTAAATCTTCTTGACAGAGTAACCTCCCAAAAATGGTATGTTAAAATCACCCTTGTTGTTAAGAAAAAATTAATTCTTAAAGATGAAGTTGCCCTTATTGATAGTGGAGCAGATTTAAACTGTCTTCAAGAAGGAATTATCCCTACCAAATATTTTGATAAAACAACTCAATCCCTTACTCAAGCATGTGGGAGCAAGCTTAAAGTTAAGTATAAACTTTCAGATACCTATGTCTGTAATCAGGATGTACCATATATATATATACCAGATAGGGGTGTGGGGGAATGCCTCCATGGAGGTGTAACCGTGAATAGTAAAAAATTAGAAGTAAATATTGAATAGTAAAATGTAAGATATTTATGCCTTTGACTTAGTAGATAAATCATCTTTTATGATGAGAATCATGGCGTAAGTGGAAGACATCTGTTCAATTATTACATCTTTTTGGTATTTTAATGATGAGTAAGTTGCTTTGTTACTATTCATGATTTGTAATTTTGCAGATTCTAATTCTCGTTCTAAGTTATCAAGATATTTTCTAAATGTTTTTAAATATTTTCTGTCTTTGGCCAAATCCATGTTATCATAGTTATAAAAATGTGAGGGGAAGCAATAAGATATGAACAATAAAATGAGGAGGCTCAGCCTTCCAATGAATGATTTAACTAAGTATGAATAGATATTTTTGGAGGCTCAGCCTTCCAATGTTATGATGCAAATATAAGAAAAGGAGAATGTTAATTAGAATTCACTAGTAATGATATATTTTATCATATTGAATAATGGTGAATAGTGAATTTTAATTAATGTGTTTTCCACTTTTGGTACGTGGCGTTGTTCATTTGAAGTTTGTTCTTCATTAAACACTATTCTGAAGAACAAAGTGTTTAACTATCCAACATAAGTTGGTCAACAAGGTACAGTATTCCATCCTATATACCAATTTTTGTGGAATAAAAATTAGGCTCTTGATAGAGTGGATAATTCATCTTTAATAACTTTCATCATTGTTTCAAATGTAGATATTTGTCTAATAATACTATTCTTAGAATTAGTGTAGGAAAGGTCCTTTCTGTATTATATTCTAATAATAATTCTGTTCTTTTTAAATCTTATTTTAAATCGGAAATGTAATTTCTGTAATCTTTAAGATCTTGTTTGTCTTTAGCGAAGTTCATAATTAGAGTTTTATGTATAAATTTCTAATCTGTTTCATATAGATCATCATCCCAATCTATTTTATTGTCAGAATAATTAGGATTAAAGCTTCTAAATTCAATAGAAACTAGGGATTTAGAATTTCTCATTCTATAATTTACTCTTGAATTATTTCCGTAAAAATGTCCTTCAAAGTAGTTTATATAATTTGAAGTAGAGGTAAGTCCATTTATTTCTTTAATTAAACATTTGAGTTCATGTTCTTCAAATTCCAGTTCTATTGTGGCTTTTAAGTCATCTAAAAATACTTTTTCCTGAAAATAGGCAAATTTTAATTTTTTCAAAATGATTTTAACTAAATCCGGATAAGGAAAGCTTTTGAGTAAGTAGCTTGTTTTCTTATCAAAATTTTGAATATAAATTAAATCTGAGAATTTTTTATTGGAATTTGGTTTAGAATAATCCGTTCCAAAATGATCTGTAAAATATTTTTGAGTGGTAAAATTTGAATTTGGATAAAGGTTATTTTGATCCATAATGAAAATTTATTTTCTTAAAAAGGTTTTTATAAATTGGTATTCATTCCTCCCTCCTATTATTATCTTAGAAGTACTAGCTCTTAATCTTCTTAAATTCTTCCTAAAATTATGTTTATCTTAAAATTAGTAAGTAGTTCATATCTATTTTGTGCTCACCTTTTTATCTCTCGCCTACAACCACAGAGTTCTTCCAGAGACATCTCTGTGTTTATGATTAATTAACGTCTAAGAGTTTTATCCTGGCGGTACTTTCTTCCCTTTTCTTGGTATTTTTTTCCCTATTGGATTAATTCTTAGACCTAATCACTTTCGGTTTAAACAGGATGTACGTCTTTTGCAGAAAATAGACATAAATTAAGACTAATATATTAAGATAGACATAATATTTAAAAAGAGTTTAAGGGATCAAGAAATCATACCTCTTAAGAATTTTAGGAGTTTGGAATGAAGAAATTTAGTGTGGACATAGTATATAAGAAAACATTTTTTATGATTGTTATTGATTGCATTCATTATCTTTTTCAAATGGTGAAGACCCTCCTTATATACATAGGAGAGGAAGTCTCTAGACTCTCAGCTATCACTTACAGTTGTCTACAAAAAAAAACCTTTACAAAAAAATAAAATAATACATCTAATCTACTATTCTTTTTACGACTTTTACATACTTATCTTATCTACTTTAAGACTTTTGTACACTAAAGGATAAGATTGAAAGGGACAGGCCCCCTTTCTTTAGCAGTAAATTTAGGGATAGCTTTCCTTACATTATTATGGAGGGGCCAGGCAGCTATTCCTTGTAGATAATCTTTTTGTATGCCTTTGTCTTTTATTGTCGGTAATGACCACGTATCTGGTCTCCTGTTCACATCATCATCTTTTCTAAAGATGAGCTGGATGAAACGTGTCTTTGGCTCATAGTTTGTATCTTCTTTTGTAAGCTTCTACCATCTTGGGCTTTGTGTGTTCCACATCAAATGGAAAGAAGAAATTCCGAGCAATTTCTGAATTACAACAAATTTTTCCAAATTTGTCTTCTCTTAATAAGTTTTTGTCGTCCATTTTTGTCTTGGACCAATCAAAATTCTGGGATAGAATTTTTGCACTGGAGATTTCAATTTGTTGTTGTAAATCTTCCAAATGTAAAGACTTAGGTCCTGAGTTCTGGACCTGAAACTCTTCAAATTCTGCATCCAAATTGTTAAAATAAATCCAAATAACATGGTAACTTAGAAACTTGTTGTTAAAATCTGGATAAAGTGAATTTATCTCCAATTTTGCCTTCTGAGGGTTTTTAGATATCAATGTTTCCATTGTGTCTGATAAGAATTGGGGTAAATATGGTGCAAAATCATACAAAGGTTGGGTGTTTATCGTACTCACCAGACCATGCTTGAGTAAATTATTTAATGTAACTGGATAATCCTTAGTTTTGAAAGGTTTGAATGTGGGAAGGGAAATTCTTGCCTTTCTTATGGCAGAATCTAATTTGCAATAACAGTCTCCTTCTTGATTTTCAAGATAGTTTGGATACTGACTTTGACTAAATTTGTAATTGTTAAAAACAAATTTGCAATCTGTAGATATTCCATTTTGAATAATTTTATTGTTACCAATTTGATCCAGAATGTCTTGTAACAAAACAAATGTCTTAATTCCAAATTCTTCAGATGAGATTTTGGGTTGAGGAAGCAAAACCGGTTTTCCCAAATTTGCAAATTTAGCTGGGGATTGGTTTTGTGTTTGTGAAGAGGAAGTCACAGTGTCACTAAAGGTTTTTTGGGGTCTCAGAGAAATTTCTTTACCCTTATTTTTTGGAATCTTTTCATTAATTTCTTGTAAGAAATCTTGGTCAGAAAATGTTTCCAGGTGTTTTAAGTAATCCTGGTACTTAAGCACTCGTGGTGATATGAGTATATCACTACCACAGCTTTTTGTCACAGAATCAATTGCATCTGGAATGTTGAAGAATCCCTTATACAAGGGTGTTCCATATCTAGGGAACAATTTAATTTCTTCTATTAGAAGGGCCATTTCTTCCCAATCTAAATAGACTCCGGCTTTATATCCGGTGTATAGAGCATAGCAAGTAAAAGGCTTTTTGCTTAAATGTCTGCCGGTGCTGAAATATGATGCCAAGGCATTTATAACCGTAACTTTTTTACCATTACCTGCGGGTGTAGTTTGCAAGTTCCTGATGTTGTCCAAGAGGCAGTGCTCTTCTTCCTTGAGGTGATTTCTCAAAGGAGTTTTGAATTGTTCCTTTGCAGGAAAAGTCTTTAATTTAGTGACATCAAAGTCAATAATTTTTTCTGACATTTGGGAGGCCTGAAATGTATAGAATGTCTGAAATTCTTGTAGTTTTCTGAAAGAAAACAATATAATCAATGTAATATATTGTTGTTCTTCCAAACAACGAAACTTAATCATACATTAATCTTCTGGACAATAAATCTGGTATTTTATTATCTTTTCCTTTAATATGTTCCCATTTTATTTTAAATCATTTGTTTAAGACAAATTCCCTGAATTTTAGCCATCTGTTAGATGTTAATTTTTTCTCATTCTTAGTGTCAGCAAATTTTACAATTGCTTCACAGTCAGTTCTGATTGTAATTTGGTTTTTGGAAAGAATAAATAAAGCGAATTTTTCCAAAACATAAATGATTGACAAGATTTCATAATCTAAGGATGTTAAATATCCTCTTTCTTTAAAAGTTCCAGAAGTATATCTGCAAAAATTTTCTAATGACTTTAAAGAAAATTCATTAGGTTTTTTAATTAGTATTCCTCCCCAACCTAATTCGCATCCATCAGTTTCAACAATCAGATAATCTGATTCTAATGGCAAGGCTAAGGGTTCTAATTTTGCAATTTTTTCTTTTAATTGCTGGACAATTTTAATATCCTGGTCATTAAATTTTCTGACTCCTTTTTGTTGTGCCTTATTATATAAGGGAGAAGTCAATTTTGACAGGTTTTTAAAATATGGTCTAACATAGTTTATTAATCCTAAAAAGGATTGTACTTGTTTTAATTCTTCTAATTTATCTGGATATTCTAAAAATTTTCTAGCTATATGAGGATGTGATTTGATAGTTCCATTTCCAATCTCTGCCCCTAAAAAAGAAATATAATTTTTTCCAATTTCAATTTTCTTTTTAGAAATGATTAAGCCATATTTTTCAAATAAAGAAAAAATTATATATAAGTGTTCTATATGTTCTTTTTCTGATTGAGAGAAAACAAGAACATCATCAATATAGACACATGTAAAATTATAACAATTTTTAAAAATGTCATCCATCATCCTTTGAAATATTTGTGGTGCATTTTTAAGTCCAAATGACATTACTAACCATTCAAAATATCCTAATGGACATGAAAAAGTTGTCCATTCAATGCTGGCTTCGTGCATTTTAACTTGCCAGAAACCTGATTTTAAATCGAATTTAGAAAACCAAATTTTTCCCTGTATTTTATTAATTAATGTATCCTTGTCAGGGATACAATAACCATCTTCAAAGGTATTGTCGTTTAATCTTCTATAATCGAAGAATGTCTTTGATTGTCCTCTTTTCTTTTCTACTTCTTTTTGGACAATAAAAGCAGGGGTCCTATGTCTAGAATTTGATTTTCTAATTATTCCTAATTTTAATAATTAGTTTATATGTAAGCTAAATTCTTCTTGTTCCCAATTTCCATACTTAAAATTAGGTGTTTTGATAGTAATGCCTGGATTGATAATTTCCAATTTACACTAAGTTTTGTTTTTATCCCAAAACTTAGTAGGATTTTCTCCTATGACTTCAATTTTTTCTAGCCTTTTAATTATCTGTTCCAGATCATAATTTCTTATATTTTTAGTAAAGTCTGTTGTATCAATTAAATGTAAATCACTTTCTATTTCATAGAATAATTCTAAATCTAAGTTTAAATCTTGTCTTACATTTAAATGATTTTGTTTTGTATTTGAACAAGAACAACTATCCTTGTCTTCCTAGCAATCACAAGTTTTTGTTTCAATTCTTTGAATTTTAAAATTTGAAATAATAGGTATTAATGAACAATTTTTACTTATTGTCACATAATCTTTGTTAATAGTTATTTGTCCATAGTTATGGAGTATAAAGTCTAATCCCATAATAATAGGTATAGAGGGATCCATTTCTCTAACCCAAATTTTTGGCCATGGATAATAATCATGTAATACCCCATAAAATTCTGAGCGTTTTGAATAATATTATTATGATCAACTGGGTTCCGGGGTACTCTGAGCAATTATTGGATAAAGTAATTGGAGTAAACTAACGAACTCGGAATTTGATTAGATTAATATTATTTAACTTGGAGTTTTATTAATTGGTGTATTTGAGATAATTTGGATAATTAGTAGTGTTACCAATTAATATTTCCTTTGTATATTTTCTTTTCCTTTGCCTTATTTGGAAAAAGATAGAAACATTAGAGAAAGAAAGAAAGGAGAAGGAAAAAAGGAAGGAAAAGAAGAGAGGAATTCTCCAAGAGCTCAAGAGCAAGAAACATCAACCAATCTTCATCTTTTCATCTCAGCTTCAACCTCCTCATCTTGTAATCCAGGTGGGTTCTAGTTAGACCCTTTAGAATAGAATTTATGTGAGTTTTAGAGTTAGTTTGATATTGTTAGAAAATGTGAAATTTTACAATAGAATCATAATCTAACTGCTGAAATTCGATAATTGATTGTGTGTTATGCTGGTTGTGATGATTATAACATGTTTTGGTGTACTTGACTGAGAGAAAATGGGATTTTGGGGTTGTTTTGGATCACCCCGTAGCAGAACTTTTCTGCAGGAAAATTCTGGGTTTCCACTGCCCATACGCGTATCACGCAAGGCAATACACGTATTGGGGTGGTCAATACGCGTATGGCAATGAAGGATTTTGGGTGTTACGCGTATGGGAGGAAGCAATACGCGTATGGGTTGGGCAATACGCGTATTGGAGGATTAAATGAAATTTTGAAGGGAAATCAACCTCTACCCATACGCGTATCACCTTGGGCAATACGCGTATGGCTGGGCGAGCCAGCTGGGCAGTACGCGTATGGCTTAGGGCAATACGCATACGGCCAGGAGGGTGAAAAATTGTGTTTTCTCGCGATACTATTTCTCGTTGTGTCCATAACTTTTGACTCGGTTATCCATTTTTAATATTCTTGATATCATTGGAAAGCTAACAAAATGTACTTTCTTATTTAAATGGTCTTAAGATTTGTTGGCCGATTTAATTATGTCAGGATTTTGGAATAGTGTCGTTATGTCGACTTTTATCGTTTAATGGTGTGTAATTGTTGTTGAAAATGTATGCATGTTAAAATATGGAATAGGTAGAGTGAGGAGCATTACCATAAACAATGTCGAAAAGTATGAATTGTCATAAGTGACAACGCTCGTGCATGAAAGGCCGAGGCGTGTGTATTATATAATCATAACCAGTTTATCTTGCGGTGTAGTTTCATGAGACTCGAGCACCTCCTCTGAAACATATGCACAATTACTTGGCATGTTTGATTCCCGCGTATAGTACGAATGGAACCTAAGGGTAGAGACTTGTGATGGTTAACAGGCCATGAGAAGTGACGGTTCACGGCTAACAGGCCGTTGTTCCCGAATCCATTTCGTATGCCAAGTAACTTCAAGGATCCATGACTCGGGTCGTCTTCTAGACGTAGAAGCGGACGGGAAAAGGGGATGCCTTGGTACGGTTATTGATTAGTGAGTTCTTGAGCTAACAGGCTCAGGACGTACTTTGGTACTAGTGTGAGTTAACAGGCTCACCGGTGTGGGTTCTTATACAGTGTGTGTACTCAAAGTCACTTCCCTTCCCTTTTGACTTGAGTTATGTCTATTAGAACCTTGTAGAGCCGAGAGGACTTTAAGATAGGGAACTCACTGAGATTTGATGTATCTCACCCCACTGTTGTTGTTTACATAACAGGTACTGCAGGTTCCGCGAAGGGTAAGGATAAGGCTGTGTGATTATCCTTACTTATCGGATGGCTTTGCTTCCGTTGTGGAGTTTTGAGATCATTAGTGATCTAGTTCTTAGTATTTGTCTTTGGAACATCTTATAGATATACTATGCCGTAGTTTTTTTTGTATTAGGGATTTTGGGCATGTATATGTATAATGTGTTTACTAGGAACTTATTGTATATTTCAGTACCAAACGTATTATTCATGTATAATATGTGATTTGATGCATGTATATATATATGGGCTTTACAGTTGGTATCAGAGCAGGTCGTATCCTCGACCTAGCCATGAAATAGAATAAGTTTTCTTTCTGTTTCATATGCGGCGTGTCGGCATTGGTCTTGTCTGTTATATTTATGGTATTGAGTCTGATCAACTTAATCCTATCTGTATGAAATTCAGGAACATGGCTGACAGGCGCATAAACAATCGTGGTAGACCGAGAACCACTCCAGCAGAGACTAATCCGCCGGGTGACGAGGGAAATGCACCTTTATACCAATTTATGCAACAGATGCAGCAATAACAAAATCAGTTTATGCAACAAATGGTTCAGCAGATGGCGGGTGGTCTACATTCTCCAGTGGTTGTTCCTGAGGTTGCAGGAGGAAACTTTAGGGATTTCATTCGTATGAATCCTCCAGAATTTCTGGGAGGGTTAGATCCAGTAAAGGCTCATGAATGGATATCAGGTATGGAACGGGTTTTCCAAATAGTTCAGTGCCGTGAGGAGAACAAGGTGGTATTTGCTTCCCACTTGTTGAAGGGTTCTGCCATGAGGTGATGGGAGAGCACTTCAGCTTTAATGACAATTCAAGAGGTACCGAAGGTATGGGAACAGTTTAAGGTAATTTTTATGGAGAAATATTTTCCAAGTTCCTTGAGGTCTCAGAAGGAATTCGAGTTTCAATAATTGAGACAAGGCAACTTATCTGTGGCTTCTTATGCTGAAAAGTTTGAGGTTATGGCTGCTTATTCTAGACAAGCCATGTATGCTCCTGATGAGAGGTGGAAGTGTAGCGAGCGATCTTGGACGCGGTTCATAAGCGCTGGTCGCTCTCTGCGGTTGAGCTTAAAACTACAGGTCAATTCATTTTTTATCCTATTGTGAGCTGATGAAGAAAGGGAAATAGATGTCTCCAATTAACCCTGCTTTGCATACTGAGTTTAAACAACGGTCTGTTAGGTTACGAATGCTATCAATGTGGGGGGCCCTTTCTTGTGTTATTTAACAGAATGACAGGTTTCTGGCGGGGAACAAGGATTAGGATGTTAGGAGTGATGCTTTTGAATTACTGCTTTTGATATGGGATTTTGGGTTTTTGTTTAGTGTGCTCGCTAAGATTTTTCTTTCAATCTTATGCCTACGTATTCCCGTTTATCCAAAACAGGGAAATCAAAGCGTTCGTAGTTCCTCCTAGTCTATGGGAGGAAATGATTGTTTTTGGTGTATTGTTCAAAGCCCAAGACGTGAAGCGAAAGGTAGTTTGTATCTTGTTCAAAGCCCAAGATGTGAAGCTAAAGGGTTTTTTTTAGAGAGACTTTGTCATCTCTAAAGAGAGAGTTGTATGTCACAACTGTTTATAAAGGAGAATTACTTTAACCGGGATACGCGGATCCTAGCAATGCCATAATTTCCTTTATAGGGGGTTTTAACCTGAAGGGGAAGACTTTAACTCAGTGTAGAGCAATGCTATCTTTCCTTAGGAATTTCTCATGCTAAAAGAGGGACAGTGGCATGGATGTAGATGATCCAAAGGCTTGCCGCTTACAGCGATTAGATGAAGGGAGTTGTTTGATGTTTGTTTACTGTGAACGAGGCACAGTTTTGATGCTAAAACGTTAATTGGATTAACCAGTGATTTTCTTATACAAAGCCTAAGAGGAGGCTGATATGTGTCTCGTACAAAGCCCGAGAGAGAGGCTAAAAGGTTTTGACTCAACGATGGAATCTTTTGGTATCTCGTATAAAGCCCGAGATGGATGCTATTGTTTATTTGGCTCAATAAGAAAATTTTTGTATCTCGTATAAAGCCCGAGATGGAGGCAAAAGGGGTAATTGACTTAGCAAGGGAGTCTCTTATGTGTCTCGTACAAAGCCCGAGAGAGAGGCTAAACGTCACTGGAGAAGGATCATTATACAAAGCCTAAGAGGAGGTTGTGGCGACTGTTCAGTTAAGTGACAGGTCCAGTATACTGATTTTGAAAGAGAAAATCAGTTCTTATATGAGCAACACTGTACTCAGGGATTTGATTCAAGGATCTGGGTTATTCATATTCTTTAAGGAAGCGGGAAATCCAAAGGATATTGAGACTATCTGAGTCTGCGGGTTTCCTTCCTATTTTTGAAGGGGTCACTTGAGAATGTCTTTGAAACTCAAGGAGATTAGACTGTCCATGTCTAGAGTTTCATCTTTTGGACTATGCTTTGAGAAACAGTAGTAGACTCTACAAAAGGACTGTTATATGCAGATGATTAAGTTCTGTTCCTATACCTCTAGGAGGTCGTCGGGACAATTTGTACGAAGCCCAAGAGGAGGTTGGAAGCTTTTAAGAAGCCGACGGGTCCTTGTACTAAGCCCAAGAGGAGGCTATCATTCCCGGAGGAAGAGATCATTATACGAAGCCTAAGAGGAGGCTGTGAATACTTCTAAGAAGCCGTAGGGTCCTTGTACTAAGCCCAAGAGGAGGCGGGGTTGCTTTTAGGAAGCCTGTGGGTCCTTGTACGATGCCCAAGAGGAGTCCGATGCTTTTAAGAAGCTCGTGGGTCCCCAAACCCCGAGAAATTCAAGGCAATGCTATTCACCGAGAATAGATCAAAGTCAGGAAAATTCGAGAATTTGGAAGAAACTCAAAGATGCCATTCATGGGGAATACATTCATCTCTGGGAGTAGAGTTTCTTGACAATTCCTAATGAGGACAGCCGAAGAGAAGACTGTATCTGGTGATCCTATTGGGGATCTAGTTGTCTATTTCTATGAATAAACGAAACGGCGTCACCTAGTTCTAGACGTAGTTACCGGGGAAACTCGAATTATCTATACTATTATTACACAGCTGATATGAGTTTATGAAAGAAGACTTACAGTGAAACAGCCCCACAATACAGTTATATGTATATGAAAGCGGTAAATGAAAGCGTATAAACACTTACTCGGTTGTAGAGCTTCCATGCTGTTTGGTTAGTTGTTCAACAAAGAAAGATTGAAAACAACAGTATATTCAAAATCAAAGGAGAAAGTGCTTTGAAAAAGAAAGATTTGGAGCTTACAGCTCAAGGAGATGCCCAGGGTTTTATCAGTGAGCGTACTGTTGAATTTGTACAGAGGGACTTATACAAGTGACTGAGGTCCAAAATGTTTTCTGTACAAAGGGATGGGTCTTACACTCTCTCAAGAGGCCCAAAAAGTTTTAAAGAAAAAGAGTGGGGCTTATAACACGAGGGTAGGCCCAATTAATTTTCCCGTTTAAAATGGCGATCGCGCCGAGATTTTCTTTTAACGCAGAGGGACTTATACAATAAGTGAGGCCCAAATGATTTTGGTTAAAAGGGGGTTGGGTCTTACACTCTAATAGAGGCCCAAAATGTTTTGAATGGGTCTTATAGCTCAAGGAGAGACCCAATTGATTCTTTGAATAGACGACGATCGCGCCGTTTGTTTTTTACGGTATCGGGACTTATACAATACACTGAGGCCCAAAATGTTTTGGTCAAGAAAGGATTGGGTCTTACACTCTATTAGGGGCCCAAAAAGTTTTGAAAATGATTTATGAGGGTTGAATTAATCCAAAAACCCTAATTTGTTTTCAAAAATGTATTTAATTGAATAAAATTCAATTAAAATGATCAAAATTGTTTAACATGTGAAAAAAAAATTGTGATTTTGGATTAATGCTTCAAAAATTAAGTATTGACCTACAAAATAATTAGAAAGCATTAAAAGTTGCAAAATCAATGTAGAAAAAATATTTAATATGTCAAAAACAATTAAAATATTAATTCTTTGCAAAAATATCAATTATATGAAATAAATAACATTTTTGGGATTTTTTGATAAAATAAAATATTTTAACATTTTTGTGAATTATTAAAAAAAAGAATCAACTCAAAATCATTAAAACTCAGAGAGAAATTAATTTTTGAATCAATTAAACAAAATCACAAAATTCAAATATTTGAATTTGTGAAAAAGGCGCCAAGAACACAAGCGAGAACACGCGCGTTTTTCTGGGTTTGGCTGATTTGCGTTTTCTATCAAATCTCACTGAATACGTAATCATATCATGCAATCCACATATCATTATGCTCGTCTCAACCTCACGATCATGTCTATAACACTTAATTTCATTTAAATTAAACATAAAACATGAAATCACGAAGAAACCTCAAGAACCCTAATTTCTGCATGAAGGCTAGGATTTTTGATACACGATTCAAACAATGCAATTAATTGAGGGAAAACATTCCATGCATGATTATGAACATATGGCCAAATTATTGTGCGAGGAAATATGCATAGATTGAGAGATGACCAAGTATGTGCTTACCTCTAGGCCGTGACAGCAAGTGCAATGTGATTTTTGATTTGGAGGTGTTATAGATGAGTGGTGATGATCTGAACAGCTTCCCTACACCCTATGGAGTATGTTTGAATGGTTGGACTTGATTGAAATTGGCTGGATCAATTTGTGGTACCTCAGCTGCAACTTGATTGAAAATTTGAGCAACCAGCTGGTGATTTTGTGAAATTGGTGTTTCAGAAGTGATCTAAGTGTTTGATCAGCTCATATGTGATGTATGTGAGGTGTGTGAGTGATTGGTTTGATTGGAATTGCTCTCATACTCAAAACCCGATAGTGACTTGCCTTAGAAGGCAAAATTGGAGTGAAAGAAGAGATTTTGAGGAAAGCATCTATTTGATGGCGTTGGTGTACTCAAACTAATGACAATTGAGCTCTATTTATAGTAGAGCAAGTTTGTTTTGCAAGGAATAGTGAATGGCAGCTGGTAAGTAGGTTTGGCCAATGTTGGCAAATGAAAATCCAAGTCTCCTCTAGCCATTGACTAGAGGTTAGGGCACAGAGCTTTGGTTCCCTTGGTCTTGGATAAGTCTTGACTGATTTCATATGAGAATGGCTCAGTCCATGCCACCTTGATGCTTCCATTGAATGCTTCAATCCAAATTTAGAGTCTTGTCCCTATTTTGGCCATTCTAGGTTCAACATGTTTTTTCTTATTCCATGGACTTTGGAGGCTTGGCTCAGTGATTGTCCCCTTTAGATTCAATCCTCAGATGTGTCCAAGTGGATAGGAGCATTTGAATTTGGCTGATTTTGGCAAATCGAGCCAAAATGCAAAATCTGCCTTGCCTTTGACAGATTTCAGCAAGGCAACTTGGCAATGTCATATCTCATAGGGTAAGTTGAATTTGGCAATGTTCTTGGCCATTTTGGAAAGCCCTTACATGATACAACAACTGTTTGAACAAGTTTGGTTTTGATCTCTTTTGATTCCAAGTGAAAAATCCCTCTACATTTGGCAAAAAGTGAAGCAAAATCTGACTTAGTGAAATTTTCACTAAGTGTTGGAACAAAGTGTGATTTCTTGATTTTGATCACTCCATAACTCAAAATCCTTAATGAATTGGACTTAGGTCTAGTTGAAGTTTTTGTAGAGGGTAATGAGGGCTACAAATCCATCTTTGGATGAGAAAAAATGGCCATGTGATTTAGGAGTTATGATCCTCCAAAGTTAGTGTATTAGTGGTACTTTTTCCATAACTTAGAAAAATTTCTAAGTTTTATGGTTACCCCTTTTACAAGTTATCCAACATTCTTTGATTTTTCTTGATGAATGATGATTCAAATCATACATTAACATCATTTTAGGGTTAAAAATCCATTTTGGTGAAAAATCTCAAAAAGTCAAAGTTGACTTTTGTGCACAGTTGACTTTTTATCAGATGAATTCCAAATTGTGCAATTCTTCAGGAAATCATGTCCTTGACCTAAATCAAACTTGATGGACATGTTCCATGGGTGTCATAGGGTATATTGAGGCATGTCCTAGGCTTTGAGAGCATGTCCTGGTCAAAAGTCAAAGTTACAGTTGACTTTTTCCTTAAAACCCTAATTGTGGTGCAGATGAAATTGAGACTTGTTGCTCAAGCTTCTTGGATTAGTCCATTGTTCCAAATGGATCAATATAGTTCATTAAAGACCCTCAAACCCTCTCTTGAGGTCTTGGCTCATGGTTTGTCCCAAAAGTCAACTTAGGGGTGAATTAGGTCAAGAAACCCTAATTCCTGATTTTTGATGTATGCATCCCCTGAGGTAAAATTGACTTGATGAATGGGTCTATGAGGTTCCATGGAGTACATTAGGTTGTGTTTTGGATCTTTGGCTTGTGTCCAGATGAAATTTTTCATCTGGAGGCCCTGGTCGACCAAAACCCTAATTTGGTGATACTGGCGATCTTGAGACTTGATCCACCTAGAAGGGAGAAACCTTGTGCTTAATCCTTGAAGTGGGAGTCCTTTTGATCCATTGTGGATGTTTGAGAGGTTAGACAAGTTGAAGATCATGTCATTCCTTGATTGATCCTTTGTCTAAGGCTCTGAGAGGGCTTAAAACCCTAATTTTGATAGTAGTAAATGCTCACCCATCTTTGGGGAGGCTGATGAGGCATGATGGTTCATCCATATTGTGATGAAGATTTGCACAATGATGGGAAATCTTAGTGGTCAAAATTTGGGGTATGACAGATGCCCCTATTTAATCTTCTTGGACCCGAAGGTGTGAATGACGAAGGTATTCGGGCATTCAGGGTGCAAGAGGATTAAATATCGGAATACCCAAAATTTTGATGGTGGTTATGAATGGCAGATCGCATCCATCTTCTTTTACTGAGCAATGATGCTTAGAAAAGGTAAACTTCCCCTCGATCCTGGTCTTCAGCCAAGGAACTGGTCTCAGTTTTCTTTTGTCAACCTCCCCCCCGTTCCTGGTTTCCTACCAAGGAACTGGTCTCAGTTTCTGATTTAAACTTCCCCTCGATCCTGGTTTCCTACCAAGGAACTGGTCTTAGTTTCTAATTTAAACTTCCCCTCGATCCTGGTTTCCTACCAAGGAACTGGTCTTAGTTTCTTTTGTCAATAAACTTTACTGACAAGGGACGCTATTCGTAGCGGCTTTCCTTCATACTTCTCGCCGAATTTTCCTGGGGAGATGCCATTTGAGTGGAAAAAGTTTTGATGTCAGACTTGCTGGGGAACCCAGTCGTCTGAGTTGTAGAGGTGCACAAACTTCTCTGTTGGAGACGCCATTTGCTTCTACTGGGGAAAGCGGGTCTCTTGAGAGACTGCTTTCGCTTGAGATCTTACACCATACTTTTCATCAGCAGATTTTCAGAGAAATACTGATGCACTGGCGAACCCTTGCTTAAGAGGCTTTCTCTGGGGATTTTCTTTAATCTGGGAAAGCAAGGATATCATCTTCAATGGCGAAGAGTGACATATGTTGAAGGTTCTCTGGCTCTTTAGAGGTTCAAGTTATCAAAGTGGTCGAGTGCCGACTCTGATCTAAAGATACACTGGTGGCGAGATTGTTCAGACACAACGTTTCCTGACGAGAAAAGAACTGACAACTCGATTGAGAGAACTCCTATCACTAAGGGACAAGACCGGCTAGAGTGATAGCGATGCAATATGAAATGTGAATGCAAATCAATAATGCAATGATGCATGTATGTATATACTGACAAAACTGACGCGACACACAAACTAAAAAATGAACATGACTGCATACTCGGCCATCGCGGGGCGTATAGAGATATCGCTGGTTCAAGATAGCAATTCCACCTTGCTTAGGAGAGATAATCCCTGTGGGGAATACCGTTGATCGGGCTTAGGAGGTAAGAACTCTGTCGTGGATGTCAGACGAAACAAGGTCTCTGACACAGTTGATCCCTTTATTCAGGTGTACTGGTCTAGAAGGAGTACTTTGATTCTGCACTTTGAGGTTCGAACACCTTTGGAGACGCGATTGATGTTCTTTCGATGTTTAACAGTCAAAAGAAATTGCCATCTTTATTTTAAAAGCAGAAAAAGTTTTAACAAGTAAATTCATTTTTGTTTTATTTCAATAATCGTTAATCATGTTAACAACGTCGTTCTGTAAAGCTAAAACAAGCAAGAATTACAAACAAAAGCACAAGGCTCAAATTTTATTGATAAGATGGAGATCAGCCAAACGCGTGATTCCATTGAGTATTTACAAAGTTAAAAAATGGTAAATTACAGGGAAAAGGGCTACGTTGAAACATAACGACCACTATCCTTCTACCAACTTTGAATTCAGGGCATCCTGAGCTTCTGTCGAAGATGACCTTAACTGGAGTTTTCTTCCGATGATGTAACTACTGCTGCTGAGGGACTTGCCTATGTTGAACATAGTTACTTGCCATTATCCCTAATTTTTGCCTGGATTGTACTGTGATGTTTCCAATCCACCGGGATGATTTTTTTTTATTTTGTCTCTAACTTTTGCCTGGACCGCCCTTTCAGGTTTTCAATCCACCAAGACGTTTTTTTTAGGCGAAGTATTTCTTGACTACATCAACATTCGTGGGGTAGGCAAATTCCTCTCCGTCCATGGTTGCAAGTCTCAAGGCGCCGCCTGAGAAAGCTTTCGTGACCACGTAGGGGCCATCATAATTTGGGGTCCATTTGCCCCGAGAATCAGTGAGAAATGATTGTATCTTCTTGAGCACAAGGCCTCCTTTCCTGAAGACGCGAGGTCGGACCTTTTTGTCAAACACCCTCTTCATTCTCTGTTGATACAACTAACCATGGCATAGTGCCGTTATTCTCTTTTCTTCGATCAGATTCAGTTCGTCATGTCGACTTTGACACCATTCAGCTTCTGAAAGCTTAGCTTCCATCAATACCCAGATTGATGGGATCTCTACTTCTATGGGGAGAACTGCCTCCATGCCATATACTAGAGAGAAAGGGGTTGCCCCTGTTGAAGTGCGGACAGATGTTCGATAACCATGAAGAGCAAAGGGTAGCATCTCGTGCCAATCTTTGTAGGTTACAACCATCTTTTGAACGATCTTCTTGATGTTCTTGTTAGCCGCTTCTACCGCTCCGTTCATCTTGGGTCGGTAGGGAGATGAGTTATGGTGTTCGATCTTAAACTCAGCGCACAACCCCTTCATCATCTTATTGTTCAAGTTAGACCCATTATCAGTAATGATCTCGCTTGGAACACCATAACGGCAGATAATATTATTTTTGATAAATCGAACCACCACTTGTCGGGTTACATTGGCGAATAAAGCTGCTTCGACCCACTTGGTGAAGTAGTCAATGGCTACAAGGATGAACCGATGTCCGTTCGAAGCCTTGGGTTCAATCAAGCCAATCATGTCGATTCCCCATATGGAGAAAGGCCACGGGGAAGAAAGAACTTTGAGATGTAATGGCGGTACATGAATTTTGTCGGAGTATATCTGACACTTGTGACACCTCCTCATGTACTTGTAGCAGTCGGATTCCATGGTCAACCAGTAATACCCTGCTCTCAAAATTTTTCTCGCCATTGTGTGTCCGTTGGCATGAGTGCCAAAGGATCCTTCATGAATTTCTTTCATAAGCGTGTCTGCTTCTAGTCTGTCTACGCATCGGAGCAAGACTATGTCAAAATTTCTCTTATAGAGAGTGTCACCACTCAGGAAGAAGTTTCCAGCCAATCTTCTGAGGGTTCTCCTGTCTTTTCTAGATGCCCCTGGTGGGTATCCTTGTTTCTGAAGGAATCATTTGATATCGTGGTACCAAGGTTTGTTATCTATGACTGCTTCAATCATGAAGACGTAAGCGGGCCATTCAAGGTGCATTATGTCGATCTTAGGTATGTCATTCCATTGACCTACACTAATCATGGAAGAGATAGTGGCTAATGCATCAGCCATGTGATTCTCATCACGAGGGATGTGATGAAACTCGATTCTATTGAAGAAGGGTAACAACCTTCTTGCGTAGTCTTTGTATGGAATCAATCCTGATTGGTATGTGTTCCAATCTCCTTTTATCTGATTGATGACCAAGTTGAATCGCCGTATACGTCCAAGTTTTTGATCCTTAAATCAATCGCTTCCTCGAGACCCATAATACAAGCTTCGTATTCGGCCTCGTTGTTCGTACACTTGAACGTGAGTCTAGCAGTGAAAGGAATGTGGGTACCCTGAGGGGTAACAATGATTGCCCCAATTCAGTTTCTGTAATGATTAACTGCTCCGTTAAAGATAAGTCCCCATTGGGAACCTGGTTTTGGCCCTTCACTGGGTAGTGGTTCATCGCAGTCTTTCATTTTTAAATACATGACATCTTCGTCTGGGAAGTCAAACCCGATTGATTCTTGATCGTCAATCGGTTGATGAGCCAAATGATCGGCTAAAATACTTCCTTTAACGGCTTTCTGAGCGTGGTACTCTATGTCATATTCTGATAACAGCATCTGCCAACGGGCAATTCTTCCCGTAAGAGCAGGTTTTTCAAATACGTACTTGATTAGATCCATTTTGGAGACCAACCAAGTAGTATGAAGAATCATGTATTGGCGAAGACGTTTGGCTGCCCAAGCCAAAGCGCAACAAGTTTTCTCAAGCATCGTGTACCGAGTCTCGCAGTCGGTGAATTTCTTGCTCAAATAGTAGATGGCAGACTCTTTTCTTTTAGTTTCGTCTTATTGGCCAAGTACACATCCCATTGAGTCCTCTAGGACTGTGAGGTAAATGATCAGTGGTCTTCCTTCCACTAGAGGTGATAGAATCGGAGGATTCAACAGATATTTCTTAATACTGTCGAAGGCACTTTGGCAATCTTCTGACCAAACGCAATCCTGGTACTTTTTCAGTAATTTGAAAATCGGCGCACATGTGGCAGTCATAAGGAATATGAATCTGGAGATGTAGTTTAAACGTCCCAAGAATCCTCTGACTTGTTTTTCAGTTTTCGGAGAAGGCATTTCTTGAATGGCCTTGACCTTGTCAGGATCAACCTCAATTCCTTTCTGGCTGACGATGAACCCTAGTAGTTTCCCTGAACGGACACCGAAGGTGCACTTGTTGGGACTCAAACGGAGCTTGAATTTTCTCAAACGTTCGAACAATTTTGACAGATGTTCAACGTGCTCACTCTCTATTTTTGATTTTGCAATCATATCATCGACATATACCTCGATTTCCTTATGTATCATGTCATGAAACAGAGTAGTCATGGCCCTTTGATAGGTTGCCCCGGCGTTCTTCAAACCGAGCGGCATTACCTTGTAACAAAAGGTACCCCATGGGGTAATGAACGAAGTTTTCTCCATGTCTTTCGGCGCCATTTTGATCTGGTTATATCCCGAGATTCCATCCATGAAGGAGAATACTTTGAACTTTGATGTGTTGTCAACCAACATGTCAATGTGTGGTAAAGGAAAGTCGTCCTTTGGACTTGCCTTGTTCAAATCTCTGTAATCAACACACATTCTGACCTTTCTGTCCTTTTTGGGAACGGGTACGATGTTGACTAACCATTGAGGATATTCAGCTGTAGCGAGGAAACCCGCGTCAATCTGCTTTTGTACCTCCTCTTTGATTTTGATGGCCATGTCTGGGTGAGTGCGTCTCAACCTTTGCTTTACTGGCGGACATTCCGATCTCAACGGTAAGTGATGTTCCACGATGCTGGTATCCAACCCTGGCATATCCTGATAGGACCAAGCGAACACATCGGGGAATTCTTTGAGAAGCTTTATCAAACCCTCTTTGACAGTTGCACTGAGCAGTGCCCCAATCCTGATTTCTTTTCTCTCGCTCTGAACCCAAGTTTACCGTTTCCAACGCTTCTTTGTGAGGTTCAATGGACCTTTCCTCTTGTCTGAGTAGTCGAGAGATCTCTTCTGGAATTTTGTCGTCATTTTCTTCTTCAGCCTCGAATACCGAGAACTCAAAGTTGGGAGAAGGCATCGGATCGTATGTTTCAACTGGGTTTAAAACAAGCAATCTGCATGACGTGATGATTCGTGTTTAGAAGAGGTAGAGAAAAATGCAATTGTGTGCAGTGTTTTATTTTACTGCTTGTTTTTTATAGTTTTGTTTTTTAGGATTACCATTTTCTTTGAAAAATTAAAAAGAGAAAACAGCAATTAATGCGGAAATTACAGAACGACGTTATTTTATTAATGAACAAGTCGAATCTTAAAACTACAGCCCTATAAAACAAAACTCTGTCGCTTTGGGCAAAGCAAAGAGGGAAATTTACAGAAAGCGAGCCCTATCAAAACATCTGTTTCACTTGGGCAGGGTGAAAGGTTAAAGATGGCAATTACTTTGACTGATGAACAACCTTCGGAACCTCGACAGCAACCCATTGGCGGTGAACTCCTCGGTGAATCACGAAGTCTGGCACCTTCCTTGATTGGTCTTCAGAAATGACGCTGATTTCTGGTGGAGCGGGATCATTGGAATCTGTCTCCCAGGCAGAATTGTCGTAGGAGAATTCCTCTGTTGCATTTTGCATAGCATTTGTGATCTCAGGTACATCTCCCCATCCAGTTGCCTGGATATCCTCGAGCCTGATACGAGAGCTTTCGGGAGCGGTGTACTTGACCATATAGTCGAATTTTCCACTTGGTTCTCCCAGAGTGTCCCAAACTTCTTTGGAACTAGAGGAGTCATCTCTCTCAATGACGTTGACCTCGGGAAAAGCATAGTTGATGAACTCAAGTCCTGCAAACGTTGCGAATTCATCTTCATGTTGAGTAGTTTCTGAATGACCTGAGTGTTGATCCCATGGCATGGTGGGGACACAGGTATTCCGTTCAATGACGGTCAGCTGATTTTCATTGTTCGGCTGACTTTCTTGCCCCAAGTTTCCTGGGTAAGGTTGCCACATTGGCAGACCATCCATTGGGCCATAGTAGGTGTAGTCAAAATTATCTTTCATCGGAGTGTCTTCCTCTAATGAATTTGGCGGAGCGCGGCATCCTTCCGGATCACAATCCCCGTAGATCATTTCGACATCTGATCTTGGTATAAATCTCAGACTTTCTGTAGGAAAGCAAAAAGGCATAGGCACCTCTTCCTGAGACGTATAACCGTCCTTGTTAAGGTAGGACTTCCATTCTTCATCTGTGTCAGAGGGATCTTCCTCATTGATAGCATGAACTGTCTGAGACACTGGGTGAAGAAAACCTCCACTGTGGAATAAGTTTTGAAGGGGATGAAGACTTTCATCGTTGGCAGCTATCCGGGTACAGGTTGCAGAAAAACCAAGACCCTTCTTTGTTTTATTGTCAATGGGGATAACAAGCTGCCCCCATCCTGTCGTATCGGTACTCTCGACCGCTTTAATAGCATCTTTGTATGAGGAAATCGAGGTTCCTCCTCTGAACTTATTGTTCTCGCTTACCGACAGTGCTTGGAACTGAGTTCCAATAACCTCCTTGGGTTCTATTCCAGTAGATGATGACAAGTTACTCACAAGCAAGGCTTGTTCCCCATAAACCATGACAAGTCGATCGTTCTTGAGGAATTTTAGCTTTTGGTGGAGGGTCGAAGTGACCGCTCCAGCCTGGTGTATCCAAGGTCTTCCTAATAAACAACTGTATGTTGCCCGGATGTCCATGACCTGGAAAGTGACTTGGAAAGTGTGAGGACCAATAGTTATGGGAAGATCAACTTCGCCGATAGCTGTTTTTCTGGATCCGTCGAATGCTTTGACGACAACCTCGCTAACCCTCATCGGAGGTCCTTTGAATGATAATTGCATCAAAGTGGACTTCGGCATAACATTCAGGGCTGACCCTGTGTCTACCAGTACGCTGGCTAAAGCATCGTCCTGGCAGTTAACTGTGATATTGAGCGCCATGTTATGACGACGACCCTCTTCAGGTAATTCTTCATCACTAAATCCCAAATTGTTGCAAGAAGTGATGTTAGAGACAATGCTATTGAACTGTCTGATTGTTACATCTTGTTCCACAAAGGCTTGCTCCAAGACTTTCTGTAAAGCCTCCCTGTGGGCTTCTGAACTGAGTAACAGTGATAACACCGAGATCTTTGAAGGAGTTTGTAATAGCTGATCAACAATGTTATATTCACTCCTTTGGATGAGCTTCAGCATCTCATCATTATTTTTTGAAAGGTCGGGATTACTGGATTGACCGACTGGGGGATCAGGAGCTTCCGTCTGAAGTTCCTTTTCCTTGTTAAGTTCCCCAACCCCTCGGTTGAAGATTCTACCACTCTGTGTTACTCGACTGATGTCTGCAATGTTCACAACGGAGGGTAATGGAATTTCCTTTCCATTTTCAATTATTGTTCCACTGTATTTGTAAGGGATCGCCTTAGCTGATTCATACGGTAGCGGTCCTGGTAGATAGATGACTACAGGAGCCTTCTGATTTTTCTGACCATCATAAGTAATCTCGATTCGTTCCCGATTGGGAAGTTTAGATTCGTCAAGTAGAGGGATAATGGCAAAAACATCCCTGGTCCTGTGATGACCAGAGATCGTGACAACATCCTCAACTTGCTCGGCAAGGTAGTTCGGCGACCAGTTGATGGGTCCAGAACCCGGATAGGGACGAATTTCTCCACGATCAACCTGACCCTGAAGAGCTGCTCTCACAAGGTAACACCCTTGGTTACTTTCTGAACAGACGCTACAACTGTCATAGTTGTGTGGTGGCACCTGGCCACGCCCACTTTGAATACAATGTAACCTCACTAGGTTAGCTTCCACTGATTGGACATCCTGACTCTGACGCCGAGTGGGGTTTCTATTACTGATACTAATCTGCTGAGTATCTTCACCCATGTAGATTGGCATCCACCAATAATTTAACAAGTGTTGAAGTGCCTCCTGGACAAGGGTACAACCTCGATCATTTTCACAACCCGCTTTACAGCTTTGATAGTCATGTGATATTAAGAATCCGAGTCGGACCTGCTCAGCATGTAACTCTACCAGGTTGGTATTCATTACGCGAATATCGAAGATATGAACCATGTTGATTTGATAGGAGTTTCTATCATGGTAGTCTTGGATCCATCCAAGATCCATCTGACGCTGGAGGGCCTCTTGTATGAAAGAGCATCCCTGTTTGTTTATCGAGCAAATCAGATAAGAACTGTAATCGTGCCGCGGCAGATTATGATACTGGTTTTGCCTTGAGTGCATCGCCACCAAGTTGACATTCATTGCACGGATGTCGTGGTTCTGAATGACGTTAGAATTCGTGTAGACCATGTTAACTCCACGAACTCGGTGCTCCTGGATCCATCCGAGATCCATTTGTTCCTGTAGAGCTGCTTGCACTACCGAACATCCTTGATTATTTTTAGAGCAGATATCACACTGATGATAGTTATGAGGTGGCACATGGCCATATCCACTCTGTCTATAATGCATCTTGACCAAATTGGTTTTCAACAAGAGTACATCATGAATTTGATAGACATCGTTAGTCTCTCCTTTTATCAAATTGACTGCAGCCTTCTCGTGTTGAGGTAGCGGATTCGTGAGAACATTAGTATTTGTATCCTTGAAGGATAAGACCCCGCTCCTAACAAGTTTTTGCACGTCGGACTTGAAATTGAGATAAGTCTCTATGTTATGCCCTGAACCTCCTTGATGATAAGGGCAAGTTTGATCCACCTTAAACCAAAAAGGCGGATTTTCCGGTACTGTAAGAGGAGATTTAGTATGAATGTACCCCTTAGCCAGTAGTAATGGAAACAGCTCTACGTACGTTACGGATATAGGATTAAATCCTGGTGGCCGTGTTGTACGGTTGTTGTTATATGGAGGACGAGCCTGCGGAAGAGGCTGTTGTGTCCTTTGCTGGTCAGGTTGGCTCTACGCAATCTGAGGTTGATACGTAGGAATAGACGCAGGGTTGATAGCAGGAGTTACAGCTGCTACCGGTTGATAACGTCGTCTTTGCTTTCCGAGAGAGATATTCCCAATATCTTGCTCTTTTTTCTTAGGGAGAGCACTACCGTATTTTTTAGTACTGCTCGTCGATCTAGTGTCTTTTACCAAACGTCCTTCTCGGACGGCTTCCTCAAGACGTACGCCCATGCCGACCATTTCGGTGAAATCACTGGGCGCACTGGCAACCATTCGGTCATATTAAAATGAGCTTAAGGTCTTTAAGAAGATCTTTGTCATCTTTTTTTCCTCAAGAGGTGGACAAATTTGAGCGGCAATTTCATGCCATCTCTGAGCGTATTCCTTAAAGGTTTCCTTGTCCTTTTACGACATTGATCTGAGTTGATCTCTGTCGGGTGACATGTCCAAATTATATTTGTATTGTTGGATGAAGGCAGTGCCAAGATCTCTGAATGTACTGATCGTAGTACGGTTTAAACCCATGTACCATTTTAATGCGGCACCGGTTAAACTATCCTGGAAGTAGTGAATCAGTAGGTCCTGATTTTCCGTCTGAGCTGACATCCGCCGAGCGTACATCACCAGATGGCTTTGAGGGCAAGAGTTACCCTTATATTTTTCAAAGTCGGGCACTTGGAACTTGTGCGGGACTTTCACATTTGGGACCAAGCAGAGATCTGCGGCATCCTTTCCAAATAGATCCTGACCGTGAATGGCTTGCAGTTCCTTCTGCATTTCCAAGAACTGCTCCTGGAATTCCTCTATTCTATCAAACAAAGTTTCCTTTTTACCAAAAGGTGTTGGTGGAATCTGTCCTTCCGGGACAGTGTGCACCACAGGGGGTGGTACCGTGACTACGGCAGTGAGTCTTGGTGTTTCCCGAAGTTTGTAACCTTTAGGAGTCTTCAACATGCCCCTGGCATCTTCGTTTTCCCGAAGTTTGTAACCTTCAGGCCCAGCGGCTTCTGTTGTGATTCCCTGATCCTCAGTGATCGGCGAAACATATCCTTCCGGGATATAGTTAACAGGCATGCCCCAAGGACGATCTTTCGGTATCTGATACCTAGGATCATACCTCTCCACTACGGGCATTGAGGTGATCTCTGAGATCACAGTTCTTTGTAGCTGAGCTGCTGCCATGGCTTGTATGTCGTTACGAAGCTTTCTCATATCCTCTCTCAGAGCGTCGATCTCTTCTTTCAACTCTCTGTTTTCTTCCTCAAAATCATCCATCCTTTTCTGACGACTGGCCCGTGTATTATACGAATGAGACAGTTTGACTTCAGAATCGAGACACAAACATGAGATTCGTAGGGAAGAAGAATACGCGATGTGAGAATGATGAATGCAATGATTTATATTAATTTTTTTTTTGTTTAATCAAAATAAACTTCGACAATTAGATTGCAAATATCAAATGGTGGGGAAACCCCTTTTTTATTGAAATTCAAAAGATTACAGAAGTGGAAATACAGTAGATTACAAAGTGCAGAAACAGAAACCTAAACTAATGGGTCCTGAGTCCTCTCTGAAGAGAAATCAGGTGCTGATTCTGGTATCTTCCTTTTCTTTGACCGGGGTTCTTGGGCCGTTGTCGGGTTGTCATTCCTTTGCCAAGTGAAAGGAGCGAGCCAATTCCTTTGGTCATCTTGATTATCTACAGCATGTTGCTCCAAAATTTTAATCAGAGCATCTTTTTCTTTCAGTAATTGTTGTATTTTGATGCGCTCTACGTCGAGGGTGCGATACTTGTTCTTCCAAGACCTCCTCTCCCGTTGAACTTTGTTGAGAGTAACCTGAAGCTTTTCAGTTTCCGTCATGAAGTACATGACAGATTCCCTCGGCGGAAGAATTCTGTAACGAGGATAAGGCATCTTCAGCTTGAGAGCTCTAGTTTGTACCCAATGGAGATAAGGCTCCACCGACACACAGTCCGGTTTTCCCAGAGACTCTCGTCCTTTCTTATGAACATGCTTCCAAGCGTGCACTATTTCCATCTTTAGTGCTCTGTCGTTTTCTCCTTCTTTGAAGAAAAGACCTTCCAGATGAACACCCAGTGGGATATGTCTCATCGGGTATCCAAATTGACGGCGAACCAATACCGGATGGTAGTTGATTCCTCCTTTAGTTCCTATAAGGGGTACGTTGGGGAAGTTTCCACAACGGTCAATGATCCTGATTCACTCATAAATCCTATTACACCAATCTATATCAGAGTTGGCAAGAGACATGATCTTCTGCGACCAACGTAAGGCACTCTTGCAATCCCAAAAAGCAGCAGACTTGGGCAAGTGAGAGATAAACCATTTGTAAAGTAAAGGTACACAGCATGTGATCTCCCCTCCGCTGTACAAATTTCCCAGGTGTACAGAATGATACGCATTTGCGAGCAAAGTCGGCACAGGACTTCCAATGAGAAAAACCTTAATGGAGTTAATATCGACGAAGTTATTGATGTTAGGAAACAAAAATAACCCGTAGGTGAGCAAGACAAAGATGCTTTCAAAAGCAGTCACGTTTCCTATACTGGCGAAGTACAGGGCTTTCTTTGTCAAGAACTGGGCTGGAAAACCTTGGATGCCACCCTTAGCGGTCATGTGAGCCCTGACCTCAGACTCGTCCAAATGAATTGCTCTTGCAATAGTCTGATTCTTTGGAATTTCTTCCAGTCCAGAAAATGGAGCTCGATCCGTAATGTGTAGATCGATCAGGTGAGAATACTCCTCCAGCGTTGGTGCAAGCTGGTAATCCGGGAATGTGAAACAGTGATAAACCGGATCATAAAACTGAATGAGCGCATCCATGATTCCCTCAATCACATGGACTCTTAATAGTGGTAGCAAACCTCCGTGCTTGGCTCTGAAAGCCTCTGGGTTAGTGATCATCCTCGCTAACCTTCTCAAATCCTCTAGTTTTGGAACCTTGAAGATATACTGGTGAGTTCTCCTTCTACCGAAATCCATTAGTGCAATCCTTTTCTCTGATATTTGCAATCACAGTCTTAGTTTATTTTGAAAGAACAGAGAGACTAGAAGAGAAGATTTTTTTGAATGTTTTAATGTTTTTTAAATGAATGCATGAATGCAGCACACAAAAACATAGAAAAAACATGGGGTCAAAGGGTCGTTGTCATGAAGTCGAGGCTCTACCCATCCCCAAAGGTTTATACTAGGGTGATTTTTGTACCTGTACTCATTATCATTAGCTCCTCCCAGGAAAGCAAAGCAACAAGCGGATCGCCAGCGAGTTGTAGAGCAGTCTTAGAGTAAGTGCCATTCACCGAGAATAGTTCACCAGCCTCAAATGAGGGTAGTATCGCGTAACAACTATTTCCGATAGTTTCCGCACTACGAAAGGGTTTGGCTCCTCAGCTTCTCAGACTTAACAATCGGCCCATTGTCTAGGTGAGAGAATGGGTTGCGTTGGTCAGCCTCCACTGAGGTTGATGGTCGACCCCGTCGCCATCACTTATCTTAGGTGTATACTCATTCTTTCCACATATGGCATCACCCGCATTCCCATTAGCAGAAAAATAAACATGTATAGCAATTAGGAAAAGCAGTATATATATTTGTCCTAATCATCCTAGACCTATGAAGCTAAGAATCCTAAGTTCCTGACAGAAAATGGGTTCCCCTGACAGCAACAACAAAATCAGTTTATGCAACAAATGGTTCAGCAGATGGCGGGTGGTCTACATTCTCCAGTGGTTGTTCCTGAGGTTGCAGGAGGAAACTTTAGGGATTTCATTCGTATGAATCCTCCAGAATTTCTGGGAGGGTTAGATCCAGTAAAGGCTCATGAATGGATATCAGGTATGGAACGGGTTTTCCAAATAGTTCAGTGCCGTGAGGAGAACAAGGTGGTCTTTGCTTCCCACTTGTTGAAGGGTTCTGCCATGAGGTGGTGGGAGAGCGCTTCAGCTTTAATGACAATTCAAGAGGTACCGAAGGTATGGGAATAGTTTAAGGTAATTTTTATGGAAAAATATTTTCCAAGTTCCTTGAGGTCTCAGAAGGAATTCGAGTTTCAACAATTGAGACAAGGCAACTTATCTGTGGCTTCTTATGCTGAAAAGTTTGAGGTTATGGCTGCTTATTCTAGACAAGCCATGTATGCTCCTGATGAGAGGTGGAAGTGTAGCGAGTGATTTTGGACGCGGTTCTTAAGCGTTGGTCGCTCTCTGCGGTTGAGCTTAAAACTACAGGTCGATTCATTTTTTATCCTATTGTGAGCTGATGAAGGAAGGGAAATAGATGTCTCCAATTAACCCTGTTTTGCATACTGAGTTTAAACAGCGGTCTGTTAGGTTACGAATGCTATCAATGTGGGGGGGCCTTTCTTGTGTTATTTAACAGAATGACAGGTTTCTGGCGGGGAACAAGAATTAGGATGTTAGGACTGATGCTTTTGAATTACTGCTTTTGATATGGGATTTTGGGTTTTTGTTTAGTGTGCTCGCTAAGATTTTTCTTTCAATCTTATGCCTACGTATTCCCGTTTATCCAAAACAGGGAAATCAGAGCGTTCGTAGTTCCTCCTAGTCTATGGGAGGAAATGATTGTTTTTGGTGTCTTGTTCAAAGCCCAAGACGTGAAGCGAAAGGTAGTTTGTATCTTGTTCAAAGCCCAAGATGTGAAGCTAAAGGGTTTTTTTTAAGAGAGAATTTGTCATCTCTAAAGAGAGAGTTGTATGTCACAACTGTTTATAAAAGAGAATTACTTTAACCGGGATACGCGGATCCTAGCAATGCCATAATTTCCTTTATAGGGGGTTTTAACCTGAAGGGGAAGACTTTAACTCAGTGTAGAGCAATGCTATCTTTCCTTAGGAATTTCTCATGCTAAAAGAGGGACAGTGGCATGGATGTAGATGATCCAGAGGCTTGCCGCTTACAGCGATTAGATGAAGGGAGTTGTTTGATGTTTGTTTACTGTGAATGAGGCACAGTTTTGATGCTAAAAGGTTAATTGGATTAACCAGTGATTTTCTTATACAAAGCCTAAGAGGAGGCTGATATGTGTCTCGTACAAAGCCCGAGAGAGAGGCTAAAAGGTTTTGACTCAACGATGGAATCTTTTGGTATCTCGTATAAAGCCCGAGATGGAGGCTATTATTTATTTGGCTCAATAAGAACCTTTTTGTATCTCATATAAAGCCCGAGATGGAGGCAAAAGGGGTAATTGACTTAGCAAGGGAGTCTTTTATGTGTCTCGTACAAAGCCCGAGAGAGAGGCTAAATGTCACTGGAGAAGGATCATTATACAAAGCCTAAGAGGAGGCTGTGGCGACTGTTCAGTTAAGTGACAGGTCCAGTATACTGATTTTGAAAGAGAAAATCAGTTCTTATATGAGCAATACTGTACTCAGGGATTTGATTCAAGGATCTGGGTTATTCCTGTTCTTTAAGGAAGCGGGAAATCCAAAGGATATTGAGACTATCTGAGTCTGCGGGTTTCCTTCCTATTTTTGAAGGGGTCACTTGAGAATGTCTTTGAGACTCAAGGAGATTAGACTGTCCATGTCTAGAGTTTCATCTTTTAGACTATGCTTTGATAAACAGTAGTAGACTCTACGAAAGGATTTTTCTATGCAGATGATTAAGTTCTGTTCCTATACCTCTAGGAGGTCGTCGGGACAATTTGTACGAAGCCCAAGAGGAGGCTGGAAGCTTTTAAGAAGCCGACGGGTCCTTGTACTAAGCCCAAGAGGAGGCTATCATTCCCGGAGGAAGAGATCATTATACGAAGCCTAAGAGGAGGCTGTGAATACTTCTAAGAAGCCGTAGGGTCCTTGTACTAAGCCCAAGAGGAGGCGGGGTTGCTTTTAGGAAGCCTGTGGGTCCTTGTACGATGCCCAAGAGGAGGCCGATGCTTTTAAGAAGCCCGTGGGTCCCCAAACCCCGAGAAATTCAAGGCAATGCTATTCACCGAGAATAGATCAAAGTCAGGAAAATTCGAGAATTTGGAAGAAACTCAAAGATGCCATTCACGGAGAATACATTCATCTCTGGGAGTAGAGTTTCTTGACAATTCCTAATGAGGACAGCCGAAGAGAAGACTGTATCTGGTGATCCTATTGGGGATCTAGTTGTCTATTTCTATGAATAAACGAAACGGCGTCACCTAGTTCCAGACGTAGTTGCCGGGGAAACTCGAAATATCTATACTATTATTACACAGTTGATATGAGTTTATGAAAGAAGACTTACAGTGAAACAGCCCCACAATACAGTTATATGTATATGAAAGCGGTAAATGAAAGCGTATAAACACTTACTCGGTTGTAGAGCTTCCATGTTGTTTGGTTAGTTGTTCAACAAAGAAAGATTGAAAACAACAGTATATTCAAAATCAAAGGAGAAAGTGCTTTTAAAAAGAAAGATTTGGGGCTTACAGCTCAAGGAGAGGCCCAGGGTTTTATTAGTGAGCGTACTGTTGAATTTGTACAGAGGGACTTATACAAGTGACTGAGGTCCAAAATGTTTTCTGTACAAAGGGATGGGTCTTACACTCTCTCAAGAGGCCCAAAAAGTTTTAAAGAAAAAGAATGGGGCTTATAACACGAGGGTAGGCCCAATTGATTTTCCCGTTTAAAATGGCGATCGCGCCGAGATTTTCTTTTAACGCAGAGGGACTTATACAATAAGTGAGGCCCAAATGATTTTGGTTAAAAGGGGGTTGGGTCTTTCACTCTAATAGAGGCCCAAAATGTTTTGAATGGGTCTTATAGCTTAAGGAGAGGCCCAATTGATTCTTTGAATAGGCGACGATCGCGCCGTTTGTTTTTTACGGTATCGGGACTTATACAATACACTGAGGCCCAAAATGTTTTGGTCAAGAAAGGATTGGGTCTTACACTCTATTAGAGGCCC
Source organism: Lathyrus tuberosus (assembly GCA_022829125.1). Classification (NCBI taxonomy): domain Eukaryota; kingdom Viridiplantae; phylum Streptophyta; class Magnoliopsida; order Fabales; family Fabaceae; genus Lathyrus; species Lathyrus tuberosus. The sequence goes on along the minus strand of JALAZF010000111.1, from coordinate 6,419,865 downwards.
AAAAAGTTTTGAAAATGATTTATGAGGGTTGAATTAATCCAAAAACCCTAATTTTTTTTCAAAAATGTATTTAATTGAATAAAAATTCAATTAAAATGATCAAAATTGTTTAACATGTGAAAAACAAATTGTGATTTTGGATTAATGCTTCAAAAATTAAGTATTGACCTACAAAATAATTAGAAAACATTAAAAGTTGCAAAATCAATGTAGAAAAAATATTTAATATGTCAAAAACAATTAAAATATTAATTCTTTGCAAAAATATCAATTATATGAAATAAATAACATTTTTGGGATATTTTGATAAAATAAAATATTTTAACATTTTTGTGAATTATTAAAAAAAGAATCAACTCAAAATCATTAAAACTCAGAGAGAAATTAATTTTTGAATCAATTAAACAAAATCACAAAATTCAAATATTTGAATTTGTGAAAAAGGCGCCAAGAACACAAGCAAGAACACGCGCGTTTTTCTGGGTTTGGCTGATTTGCGTTTTCTATCCAATCTCACTGAATACGTAATCATATCATGCAATCCACATATCATTATGCCCGTCTCAACCTCACGATCATGTCTATAACACTTAATTTCATTTAAATTAAACATAAAACATGAAATCACGAAGAAACCTCAAGACCCCTAATTTCTGCATGAAGGCTAGGATTTTTGATACACGATTCAAACAATGCAATTAATTGAGGGAAAACATTCCATGCATGATTATGAACATATGGCCAAATTATTGTGCGAGGAAATATGCATAGATTGAGAGATGACCAACTATGTGCTTACCTCTAGGCCGTGACAGCAAGTGCAATGTGATTTTTGTTTTGGAGGTGTTACAGATGAGTGGTGATGATCTGAACAGCTTCCCTACACCCTATGGAGTGTGTTTGAATGGTTGGACTTGATTGAAATTGGCTGGATCAATTTATGGTACCTCAGCTGCAACTTGATTGAAAATTTGAGCAACCAGCTGGTGATTTTGTGAAATTGGTGTTTCAGAAGTGATCTAAGTGTTTGATCATCTCATATGTGATATATGTGAGGTGTGTGAGTGATTGGTTTAATTGGAATTGCTCTCAAACTCAAAACCCGATAGTGACTTGCCTTAGAAGGCAAAATTGGAGTGAAAGAAGAGATTTTGAGGAAAGCATCTGTTTGATGGCTTTGGTGTACTCAAACCGATCACAATTGAGCTCTATTTATAGTAAAGCAAGTTTGTTTTGCAAGGAATAGTGAATGGCAGCTGGTAAGTAGGTTTGGCCAATGTTGGCAAATGAAAATCCGAGTCTCCTCTAGCCATTGACTAGAGGTTAGGGCACAGAGCTTTGGTTCCCTTGGTCTTGGATAAGTCTTGACTGATTTCAGATGAGAATGGCTCAGTCCATGCCACCTTGATGCTTCCATTGAATGCTTCAATCCAAATTTGGAGTCTTGTCCCTATTTTGGCCATTCTAGGTTCAACATGCTTTTTCTTGTTCCATGGACTTTGGAGGCTTGGCTCAGTGATTGTCCCCTTTAGATTCAATCCTCAGATGTGTCCAAGTGGATAGGAGCATTTGAATTTGGCTGATTTTGGCAAATCGAGCCAAAATGCAAAATCTGCCTTGCCTTTGACAGATTTCAGCAAGGCAACTTGGCAATGTCATATCTCATGGGGTAAGTTGAATTTGGCAATGTTATTGGCCATTTTGGAAAGCCCTTACATGATACAACAACTGTTTGAACAAGTTTGGTTTTGATCTCTTTTGATTCCAAGTGAAAAATCCCTCTACATTTGGCAAAAAGTGAAGCAAAATCTGACTTAGTGAAATTTTCACTAAGTGTTGGAACAAAGTGTGATTTCTTGATTTTGATCACTCCATAACTCAAAATCCTTAATGAATTGGACTTAGGTCTAGTTGAAGTTTTTGTAGAGGGTAATGAGGGATACAAATCCATCTTTGGATGAGAAAAAATGACCATGTGGTTTAGGAGTTATGATCCTCCAAAGTTAGTGTATTAGTGGTACTTTTTCCATAACTTAGAAAAATTTCTGTGTTTTATGGTTACCCCTTTTACAAGTTATCCAACATTCTTTGATTTTTCTTGATGAATGATGATTCAAATCATACATTAACATCATTTTAGGGTTAAAAATACATTTTGGTGAAAAATCTCAAAAAGTCAAAGTTGACTTTTGTGCACAGTTGACTTTTTATCAGATGAATTCCAAATTGTGCAATTCTTCAGGAAATCATGTCCTTGACCTAAATCAAACTTGATGGACATGTTCCATGGGTGTCATAGGGTATATTGAGGCATGTCCTAGGGTTTGGGAGCATGTCCTGGTCAAAAGTCAAAGTTACAGTTGACTTTTTCCTTAAAACCCTAATTGTGGTGCAGATGAAATTGAGACTTGTTGCTCAAGCTTCTTGGATTAGTCCATTGTTCCAAATGGATCAATATAGTTCATTAAAGACCCTCAAACCCTCTCTTGAGGTCTTGGCTCATGGTTTGTCCCAAAAGTCAACTTAGGGGTGAATTAGATCAAGAAACCATAATTCCTGATTTTTGATGTATGCATCCCCTGAGGCAAAATTGACTTGATGAATGGGTCCATGAGGTTCCATGGAGTACATTAGGTTGTGTTTTGGATCTTTGGCTTATGTCCAGATGAAATTTATCATCTGGAGGCCCTGGTCGACCAAAACCCTAATTTGGTGATACTGGCGATCTTGAGACTTGATCCACCTAGAAGGGAGCAACCTTGTGCTTAATCCTTGAAGTGGGAGTCCTTTTGATCCATTGTGGATGTTTGAGAGGTTAGACAAGTTGAGATCATGTCATTCCTTGATTGATCCTTTGTCTAAGGCTCTGAGAGGGCTTAAAACCCTAATTTTGATAGTAGTAAATGCTCACCCATCTTTGGGGAGGCTGATGAGGCATGATGGTTCATCCATATTGTGATGAAGATTTGGACAATGATGGGAAATCTTAGTGGTCAAAATTTGGGGTATGACAGGAAGATTGATCAGTTTCTGTTTGGGTTAAGGGCTGAAATTTCACATAGCGTGTCTCAACGAGAATTTACTACTTATGCCGAAATGTTAAGACAATGTTATGTGGCAGAGCATAGTTTGAAGAAGGTACAAGTGGAAGGAGATTTGAGTAGGATGAATCAGAGTGATCGAGGGAGATCGAATCAACAAGTTAGACCAAGGCAACAATCATTCAAAGGGAAGCAAGCTCGGAGTTCTAGAACTAGTGTGCCTCCGGTATGCCGTATTTGTGGAAGGAATCATTATGGTAGGTGCAGTTTCGAGGGAATGAAGTGTTATTAGTGTAATAAGGTGGGTCACATAACGAAGGATTATCCTCAGGGTAGGAATCAGGCACAAGGGAAGAATATCGGCCGAGTGTATACCTTGGATGCGAGGAAAGCAAAGAATGATAACTCCTTGATTGTGGGTACGTGTTTCGTAAATGGGCATCCTTGTTTTGTTTTATTTGATTGTGGGGCAACGCATTATTTTGTGTCCACGCGTTGCGTGAAGCGACTTGGGTTGCAAGCTGTTCCTTTGTTTCCTCATATGGTGGTTACTACCGCCATGGATGAGATAGTTGAGACACCGTTGAGGTGTGAAAATTGCGTTTTATCAGTGAATGAAAGAGTTTTCCAGATTGACCTTATCTGTTTACCGCTTAAGAAAGTGGATTTTGTTCTGGGAATGGATTGGCTTTCCGCTAATTCGGTGTTTATTGGGTGTGAGGAAAAGCTGATCATTATTCAGTCCGAAGAGGCTACTTCGAAAGATGTGTTGACTACTATTTTAGAAGGTACGGTTAGAATGATTAATTTCTTGTTTGAGGAAGAAAAGTATGTTCTTTTGATTCTTACTAAGGAGGAGAGTAGTAACATCCCAGTTTTGAATATCCCGGTAGTTTGTGACTTTCCTGAAGTTTTCCCCGAGGATATCACTTCTCTTCCTCCGGAGCGGGAAGTGGAATTCTCTATTGACCTGATACCGGGAACAGCTCCAATATCCGTTTCTCCGTATCGGATGGCACCACTTGAATTGAGGGAACTAAAGGATCAGTTGGAAGGATTGTTGGTAAAGCATTTCGTTCGACCCAGTGTTTCGCCATGGGGAGCTCCAGTGTTATTGGTAAAGAAAAAGGATGGTGGAATGCGTTTGTGTATTGACTACCGTTAATTGAATAAGGTCACCATCAAGAACAAATACCCATTACCAAGGATAGACGACCCGTTAGATCAATTGAAAGGAGCCTGTGTGTTCTCGAAGATTGATTTACGGTCGGGTTATCATCAGATTCGTGTGAAGAGTTCAGATGTACCAAAGACCGCGTTTAGGACCCGTTATGGTCATTATGAATTTTTGGTGATGCCTTTTGGTGTGACCAATGCTCCGGTAGTTTTCATGGATTATATGAATCGGATATTTCAACCTTACTTGGACCAATTTGTGGTGATTTTCATTGATGTCATTCTTATTTATTCTCTTGATTCTCAAGAGCACGGTGAACACCTAAGAATCGTTTTATCTATCTTGCAAGAGAAGCAACTTTTTGTTAAGTTAAGTAAGTGTGAGTTTTGGATGTCTAAGGTTAATTTCCTTGGTCATGTCATATCCCAGGGAGGTGTGGCGGTCGATCCATCAAAAGTGGAAGCAGTAATTAATTAGGAGAGACCGAATAATGTTTCTGAAGTTAGGAGTTTCTTGGGATTAGCAGGTTACTATAGAAGGTTTATCAAGGGTTTTTCGCAGTTGGCTTTACCATTGACGAGACTTACTCGGAAGGATTATTCGTATAAGTGGGATTCCGCTCGTGAAAGAATTTTTAGGAGTTTGAAGGAGAGATTAACTACCGCTCCTGTTTTGGTTATTCCTGATTCTAGCAAGTCGTATGAGGTATATTGTGATGCATCGAAGAAGGGTTTAGGCGGAGTGTTAATGCAGAATGGACATGTAGTGGCTTACGCTTCACGACAGTTGAAAGTCCATGAAGAGAATTGCCCGACGCATGATTTAGAATTAGCGGCAGTTGTTTTTACCTTGAAAGTGTGGCGTCACTATTTGTATGGTGTACGTTTTGAGATGTTTAGTGACCACAAGATCTTAAAGTACTTGTTTGATCAGAAAGAATTGAATATTCGTCAAAGGAGGTGGATGGAATATTTGAAGGATTATGATTTGGAACTGAAGTACCATCCGGATAAAGCGAATAAGGTGGCGGATGCTTTAAGCAGGAAAGTGTTGCATAGTGCCGAGTTGATGATGTTAGAGTATGCCTTAATGGAAAAGTTTAGAGATCTAAATCTCCAATTTAATTGGACTCCTAATTGTGTGGTTATGGGAAATTTAAATATCATCTCTACTCTTAGGGAAGAAATCCAACAAGAGCAAGGGTTAGATGAAAAGTTACAAGAATTGTTGACTCAACCGGGTTTTGTGCGAACTACCGACGGAGTCATTTCGTTTAACCAAAGGATTTGTGTTCCGGACAACACGGAGTTAAAACGAAGGATTTTGGAGGAAGCGCATAAGGGTACTTTTACTATACATCCTGGTGCTTCGAAGATGTATCAAGATTTAAAGAGGGACTATTGGTGGTCCGGGATGAAAAGAGATATTGCGGTGTATGTGTCAGAATGTGCAGTGTGCCAACAAGTGAAGATTGAGCACCAAAGGCCGGGTGGCTTGTTGCAACCTTTAGAAATTCCGATGTGGAAATGGGATAGTATTTCAATGGACTTCGCAGTGGGATTACCCCGTACGCAGGGTGGCTATGATTCAATTTGGGTAATTGTGGACCGGTTAACGAAATCTGCGCATTTCTTAGCTGTGAAGACTACCTACAAGGCGAGTCATCTCGCAAGGTTGTTTATTTCAGAGATAGTAAGATTGCATGGTATTCCTACTAGTATTGTTTCGGATAGACATCCAAAATTTACTTCCAGATTTTGGAGAGCTTTTCAACAAGCCATGGGAACGAGGTTGTGTTTGAGTACGTCGAATCATCCGCAAACAGACGGTCAGACGGAACGGACAATACAAACTATGGAAGACATGTTGAGAGCTTGTGTACTTGAAAGTGGAGGAAATTGGATAGAACTTTTGCCGTTGATCGAATTCTCTTATAATAACAGTTATCATGCAAGTATTGGTATGGCACCTTATGAGGCATTGTATGGTAGGAAGTGTCGAACGCCATTGTGTTGGACGGAGGTTGGCGATGATAGAATTTTGGGACCCGAGATTATTCACGAGACCACGGAAAAGATTAGAATGATTCATGGAAAAGTTAAACAAGCCCAAGATCGTCAGAAAAGTTATGCGGACAACCGTAGGAGGCCGTTGGAGTTTGATGAGGGTGATCATGTATTTTTGAAGGTTATTCCGAGATTGAGATTGAAAGGACCATTTAAATCGCGGAAGTTGAGTCCAAGATACATGGGACCATATCAAATCTTAGAAAGAGTTGGATAAGTAGCTTACAGATTAGCCTTACCGCCTTCTCTGTCAGAGATGCACGACGTTCTTCATGTGTCTCAGCTTCAGAAATTTGTCCCAGATCCTTTTCAGCCAATTTTTCCAGATACAATTGAGATAGAAGCTGATTTGACGTTTGAGCCTCAACCGAGTCGTATCACAGAAAGATAAATTAAAGTGTTAAGGAATAAAGAGATTCCTCTTGTTAAGGTCCAGTGGGACGAAACGCATCCGGGCAATGCCACTTGGGAATTGGAATCGGAAATGCGGGAGGTCTATCCCCATCTTTTTAGGTAATTGTTTTAAAGTCGTGGGCGAATTTCTATTTAAGGGGGGGAGGATGTAATACCCCGTAAAATTCTGAGCATTTTGAATAATATTATTATGATCAACTGGGTTCTGGGGTACTCTGAGCAATTATTGGATAAAGTAATTTGAGTAAACTGACAAACTCGGAATTTGATTAGATTAATATTATTTAACTTGGAGTTTTATTAATTGATGTATTTGAGATAATTTGGATAATTAGTAGTGTTACCAATTAATATTTCCTTTGTATATTTTCTTTTCCTTTGCCTTATTTGAAAAAAGATAGAAACATTAGAGAAAGAAAGAAAGGAGAAGGAAAAAAGGAAGGAAAAGAAGAGAGGAATTCTCCAAGAGCTCAAGAGCAAGAAACATCAACCAATCTTCATCTTTTCATCTCAGCTTCAACCTCCTCATCTTGTAATCCAGGTGGGTTCTAGTTAGACCCTTTAGAATAGAATTTATGTGAGTTTTAGAGTTAGTTTGATATTGTTAGAAAATGTGAAATTTTACAATGGAATCATAATCTAACTGCTGAAATTCGATAATTGATTATGTGTTATGCTGGTTGTGATGATTATAACATGTTTTGGTGTACTTGACTGAGAAAAAATGGGATTTTGGGGTTGTTTTGGATCACCCCGTAGCAGAACTTTTCTGCAGGAAAATTCTGGGTTTCCACTGCCCATACGCGTATCAGGCAAGGCAATACGTGTATTGGGGTGGTCAATACGCGTATGGCAATGAAGGATTTTGGGCGTTACGCGTATGGGAGGAGGTAATACGCGTATGGGTTGGGCAATACGCGTATTGGAGGATTAAATGAAATTTTGAAGGGAAATCAGCCTCTGCCCATACGCGTATCACCTTGAGCAATACGCGTATGGCTGAGCGAGCCAACTGGGCAGTACGAGTATGGCTTAGGGCAATACACATACGGCCAGGAGGGTGAAAAATTGTGTTTTCTCGCGATACTATTTCTCGTTGTGTCCATAACTTTTGACTCGGTTATCCATTTTTAATATTCTTGATATCATTGGAAAGCTAACAAAATGTACTTTCTTATTTAAATGGTCTTAAGATTTGTTGGCCGATTTAATTATGTCGGGATTTTGGAATAGTGTCGTAATCTCGACTTTTATCGTTTAATGGTGTGTAATTGTTGTTGAAAATGTATGCATGTTAAAATATGGAATAGGTAGAGTGAGGAGCATTACCATAAACAATGTCGGAAAGTGTGAATTGTCATAAGTGACAACGCTCGTGCATGAAAGGCCGAGGCGTGTGTATTATATAATCATAACCAGTTTATCTTGCGGTGTAGTTTCATGAGACTCGAGCACCTCCTCTGAAACGTATGCACAATTACTTGGAAGGTTTGATTCCCGCGTATAGTACGAATGGAACCTAAGGGTAGAGACTTGTGACGGTTAACAGGCCATGAGAAGTGACGGTTCACGGCTAACAGGCCGTTGTTCCCGAATCCATTTCGTATGCCAAGTAACTTCAAGGATCCATGACTCGGGTCGTCTTCTATACGTAGAAGCGGACGGGAAAAGGGGATGCCTTGGTACGGTTATTGATTAGTGAGTTCTTGAGCTAACAGGCTCAGGACGTACTTTGGTACTAGTGTGAGTTAACAGGCTCACCGGTGTGGGTTCTTATACAGTGTGTGTACTCAAAGTCACTTCCCTTCCCTTTTGACTTGAGTTAGGTCTATTAGAACCTTGTAGAGCCGAGAGGACTTTAAGATAGGGAACTCACTGAGATTTGATGTATCTCACCCCACTGTTGTTGTTTACATCACAGGTACTGCAGGTTCCGCGAAGGGTAAGGATAAGGCTGTGTGATTATCCTTACTTATCTCATGGCTTTGCTTCCGTTGTGGAGTTTTGAGATCATTAGTGATCTAGTTCTTAGTATTTGTCTTTGGAACATCTTGTAGATATACTATGCCGTAGTTTTTTTTGTATTAGGGATTTTGGGCATGTATATGTATAATGTGTTTACTAGGAACTTATTGTATATTTCAGTACCAAACGTATTATTCATGTATAATATGTGATTTGATGCATGTATATATATATATATATGGGCTTTACAAATCAGACCAAAAATTACAATTTGTTTGAAATTTTACCTGAAGATTTTTAAATTGTGAATCAGCTAATAACCTAGTTCATATTTATATTTATAGTGGATGTTGTAGCTCCACTATCTATTATAACTGGTAGTGTTCTTTCATACCCATGAATGTTGATTTTTGTGGGTATTATAATTTGTGTTAACCAGTCTTTGTTACAGATTAAGGGTACATGATTTTTGCAAGGTTTTTCTGTATTGTTGATGATATTAATTTCATCTTGAGTTATTTTTGTTAGTTTGAGATTAGTTTCATTAGAATGGAATTTTCCTTTTTCAATTATTTCAGATAAATTCTTAATTATTTTTTCCAGGCTAGTGAGTCTTGCTTCTAATTTGTCAACTTTGGTTTCCAACCTGTCAAATTTTTCTTCTAATTGATCTATTCTTTTTTCCCCATGTTTTTTATCAGAATTTTCAAGGGTATCTTTAATTTTGTCTTCTACATTAAAATGTTTTTTAATACAATTTGAACATATTTGCTTTAAACAAATTTGACATTTCCATCTTTTATCAAAAGAGGAAAACCAATTACACTTGAAGCACTTAATATTATCACTTCCAGCTTTGTAATTCAAATTATGGTTACAATCTGGTACTAAGTTTTTTGGTTCCATTAGAGAGTAAATTTTTTCAATTTTTCCAAAAGAATATAATTATTATTATTTTCCTCTTCTAGAAGAATTTCAATTTCTTCATTCTCTATTCCTTCTAGAGAGCAAATACTCCAAATTTCAGAGTTGTCTAAAATGTCTGAGGTTATTTCTAGTATATCCTCTTTAATTGTAGAAATTAGATTTGATTCTCTTGTAAACAGGTTTTGTTTATTTGGGCAAACTGAAGACAAATGTCCTGGTTTGCTACATGCAAAACACGTAATTGTATTTTTATAAGTTTTGTTAGGATTGTACTTCCTAACATGTTTTTCCTTGTTTAAATAAGGTTTTCTAGCGTTAGATTTTCTTAAATAATTTTTCTTAGTGTAATTTTTCTTGAATCTAGGCTGTCTCCTCTGGTTTTTATCTTGTGGATGTTTTCCATATTATTGAGGAGTATAAATTTGTTTACAAAAACCTACATTCTTCTGTTTTAATTCTTTTTGAATTTGGATATAAGTACATTTCTTTTTTAATTCAGAAAATATATATTGTATTCTTATACCTATATTATCAAATTCATTTTTTATTTCTAATTTTTTCCAACTTTCGTGAATTTCCTAACCTAAAGGTCCTGGTAATTTGGTAAATAGTCTTTCACCTAATTCTTGAGAAAAATAATTTCCAGATGTGCTTGCTAAAGCATAAAAATCTTGTAAGAATTCTATTACGTGATTCCAATCATATAATTGAATTTGTTCTAAATCTCTCATCGCTTCAGCCTGTCTCATAGTCAATCCTACATTGGCATCTTTGCCTGTAATAATTCTATGTATTGTATAAACAAAATTATGGATATTGTTTCCTTGGGTTACCAATTCACCTAATTTTTCTGGAAATTTTACTTTGAATGCTTCCCAAGCGGCCCTAGCTATGTCTCCTAAATAGTTTTCGAAAATTTTAATCATTTCTTCTCCCGTGGTAATATTGTAGTGTCTACTTTCATAGTCTCTAATTACCAAGGAGGTTCATTGTTCAAGGTAATTATCCAAAAGTTGAGGATGTATATTAGTAATATTTAAAATAACATGCCCCTGACCATATAAATTAATTTCATTTGGACTTCTTTTTCCTAATGTTCTTAAATTAGGGTTGTTGTTGTCATAAATAGCAATAGGTAGTCTAGATGGATGTCCTACAGAATAACCCATCCTTATTGGTTGATTATTGGGAAAAAATGATCCATAAGAGGAACTGGATTCTTCATTTACTAAATTTTTTTCAGTGTAAGCTGTTTCAGAAATTTCTATTAAGCTTTCAGTTTCTTCAAAAATTTGTTTTAAATTTGTTATATCTTGAAAGTATTTATCCATGAGAAAGCTTTTATTATTATTAGCCATCTCAATTGTAATACCCCATAATTTTGTGAACATTTTGGGATAATATTATTATGATCAACTGGGTTCCGGTGTACTCTGAGCAATTATTGGATAAAGTAATTAGAGTAAACTGACGAACTCGGAATTTGATTAGATTAATATTATTTAACTTGGAGTTTTATTAATTGGTGCAATTGAGATAATTTGAATAATTAGTAGTGTTACCAATTAATGTTCCTATGTCTATTTTCTTTTCATTTTCCTTATTTGAGAATAGATAGAAAACTTGGAGAAAGAAAAGGAAGAGAAGGAAAATGAAGGGAAAAGAAGAGGAAAATTCTCAAGAGCTCTAGGACTTGAATCATCAACCAATCTTCATCTTTTCGCTCAGCTTCAACCTCCTCATCTTGTAATCTATGTGGGTTCTAGTTAGATGCTTTAGAGTAGAGTTTTATTGAGTTTTAGAGTTAGTTTGACATTGTTAGGAAAAGAGAAATTTTGCACCAAAACCATGTTTTAATGTTCCTTATGATTGATACTTGTTAAATATGTGTTGTTGTGTATCCAATTGGTATTTTTCTGGTGTTTAGAAGTGAATTGGAAAGAAAAATGGAGTATTTTCGTAAACCCATTATGCAGGAAAATTTCTGGTTTTCACGTTGTCCATACGCGTATTACCCAAGGCAATACGCGTATTGGTTAAGGCAATACGCGTATGGGGTTCCATTTTCTCGGCCATCTGCTCATTTGCGTAATGGTACGCGTAGGGTTTTGGGCAATATGCGTATGAAGTGAGGCAATACGCGTATTGGGGTTTTAAAAGGAATTTTTGGGAAAAATCAGTCTCTGCCCATACGCGTATGACTTTGGGCAATACGCGTATGGATGGGCGAGTGAGCAAGGCAATACGCGTATGGCTTAGGGCAATACACGTACGGCCAGGAGGGTGCAGAATTGTGTTTTTTCGCGATACTATTTCTCGTTATGTCCATAACTTTTGACTCGGTTATCTGTTTTTAACATTCTTGATATCGTTGGACAGCTAACAAAATGTACTTTCTTATTAAAATGGTTTTAAGATTGTTGGCTGATTTAATTATGTCGGGATTTTGGAATAGTATTGTTTTGTCGACTTTTATCGTTTAATGGTGTGTAATTGTTGTTGAATATGTATGCATGTTAAAATACGAAATAGGTAGAGTAAGGAACATTACCATAAACAATGTTGGAAATTATGAATTGTCATAAGGGACAACACTCGCGCATGAAAGGCCGAGGCGTGTGTCTAGTAATTATAACCAGTTTATCTTGCGGTGTAGTTTCATGAGACTCGAGCACCTCCTCTGAAACGTATGCACAATTACTTGGCAGGTTTGATTCCAGCGTATAGTACGAATGGAGCCTACGGGTAAAGAGACTTGTGACGGTGTACGGGCCGTGTGAAGTGACGGATCACGGTGTACGGGCCGATGATCTCGAATCCATTTCGTATGCCAAGTAACTACAAGGATCCATGACTCGGGTCGCCTTCTAGACGTAGAAGCGGACGGGAAAAGGGGATGCCTTGGTACGGTTATTGATTAGTGAGATTCTTGAGTTAACAAGCTCAGGAAGTACTTTGGTACTAGTGTGACTTAACAGGCTCACGAGTGTGGATACGTGTTTAGTGTGTGTACTCATAGCCACTTCCCTTCCCTTTGACTTGAGTTAGGTTTATTAGAATCTTGTAAAGCCGAGAGGACTTTAAGATAGGGAACTCACTGAGATTTGATGTATCTCACCCCACTGTTGTTGTTTACATCACAGGTACTGCAGGTTCCGCGAAGGGTAAGGATAAGGCTGTGTGATTATCCTTACTTATCTGATGGCTTTGCTTCCGTTGTGGAGTTTTTTTTAGATCATTATTTGATCTAGTTCTTAGTATTTGTCTTTGGAACATCTTGTAGATATACTATGCCGTAGTTTTTTTGTATTAGGCTTTTTGGGCATGTATATGTATAATGTGTTTACTAGGAACTTAGTGTATATTTCAGTACCAATTGTGGAAATCATGTATAATATATGCTTTGATGTATGTATATATAGATGGGCTTTACAGTTGGTATCAGAGCAGGTCGTATCCTCGACCTAGCCATGAAATAGAATAAGTTTTCTTTCCGTTTCATATGCGGCGTGTCGCCATTGGTCTTGTGTGTTATATTTATGGTATTGAGTCTAATCAACTTAATCCTATCTGTATGAAATTCAGGAACATGGCTGACAGGCGCAGAAACAACCGTGGTAGACCGAGAACCACTCTAGCAGGGATTAATCCACCGGGTGACGAGGGAAATGCTCCTTTATACCAATTTATGCAACAGATGCAGCAACAGCAGAATCAGTTTGTGTAACAAATGGTACAACAAATGGCTGGTGGTGTGCATCCTCCAGTGGTGGTACCTGAAGCTGCAGGGGGAACCTTTAGGGATTTCATCTGTATGAATCCTCCGGAATTCCAGGGAGGGTTAGATCCAGTAAAGGCTCATGAATGGATATCAGGTATGGAACGGATTTTCCTAATAGTTTAGTGCAGTGAGGAAAACAAGGTGGTCTTTGCTTCTCACTTGTTGAAGGGTCCTGCCATGAGGTGGTGGGAAAGCGCTTCAGCCTTAATGACAATTCAAGAGGTACCAAAGGTATGGGAGCAGTTTAAGGTAACTTTTATGGAGAAATATTTCCCAAGTTCCTTGAGGTCTCAGAAGGAATTCGAGTTTCAACAATTGAGACAAGGCAACTTAACTGTGGCTTCTTATGCGGAAAAGTTCAAAGTTATGGCTGCTTATTCTAGACAGGATATGTATGCTCCTGATGAGAGGTGGAAGATTGATCAGTTTGTATTTGGTTTAAGGGCTGAAATTTCACATAGTGTGTCTCAGAGAGAATTCACTAGCTATGCCGAATTGCTAAGACAGTGTTACGTGGCGGAGCATAGTTTGAAGAAGGTACAAATGGAAGGAGATTTGAGTAGGATGAATCAAAGTGATTGAGGGAGGTCGAATCAACAAGTTAGACCAAGGCAGCAATCATTCAAAGGGGAGCAAGTTCAGAGTTCTAGGACTAGTGTGCCCCCAGTATGCCCTACTTGTGGAAGGAATCATTATGGTAGGTGCAGTTTGGAGGGAGTGAGGTGTTATCAGTGTAATAAGGTGGGCCATATATCGAGGGATTGTCTTCAGGGTAGGAATCAGACACAAGGGAGGAATACCGGCCGAGTGTATACCTTGGATGAGAGGAAAGCAAAGAATGATAACTCCTTGATTGCGGGTACGTGTTACGTAAATGGACATCCTTGTTTTGTTTTATTTGATTGTGGGGCAATGCATTATTTTGTGTCCATTGCGTGAAGCGACTTGGGTTGCAAGTTGTTCCTTTGTTTCCTCCTATGGTGGTTACTACTGCCATGGATGAGATTGTAGAGACACCGTTGATGTGTGAAAATTGTGTATTATCGGTGAATGAAAGATTTTTCCAGATTGACCTTATCTGTTTACCGCTTAAGAAAGTGGATGTTGTTCTGGGGATGGATTGGCTTTCTGCTAATTCGGTGTTTATTAGGTGTGAGGAAAAACTGATCATTATCCCATCTACCGAGGCCACTTTGAAGGATGTATTAACTACTATTTTAGAAGGTACGGTTGGAATGATTAATTTCTTGTTTGAGGAGGAAAAGTCTGTTCTTTTAATTCTTACTAAGGAGGAGAGTAGTAACATCCAAGTTTTGAGTATTCTGGTAGTTTGTGACTTTCCTGAAGTTTTCCCCCAGGATATCACTTCTCTTCCACCGGAGCGGGAAGTGGAATTCTCTATTGACCTGATACCGGGAACGGCTCCAATATCCGTTTCTCCGTATCGAATGGCACCACTTGAATTAAGAGAACTAAAGGATCAATTGGAAGAATTATTGGCTAAGCATTTTGTTCGACCAAGTGTTTCGCCCTGGGGAGCTCCAGTGTTATTGGTAAAGAAAAAGGATGGTGGAATGCGGTTGTGTATTGATTACCATCAATTGAATAAGGTCACCATCAAGAATAAATACCCATTACCAAGGATAGACGACCTGTTAGATCAATTGAAAGGAGCCTGTGTGTTCTCGAAGATTGATTTACGGTCGGGTTATCATCAGATTCGTGTGAAGAGTTCAGATGTACCAAAGACTGCGTTTAGAACCCGTTATGGACATTATGAATTTTTGGTGATGCCCTTCGGTGTGACGAATGCTCCGGCAGTTTTCATGGATTATATGAATTGGATATTCCAGCCTTACTTGGACCAATTTGTGGTGATTTTCATTGACGACATTCTTATTTATTCTCGTGATCCTCAAGAGCACGGAGAACACCTAAGAATTGTTTTATCCATCTTACAAGAAAAGCAACTTTTTGTTGAGTTAAGTAAGTGTGAGTTTTGGATGTCTGAGGTTAATTTTCTCGGTCATGTCATATCCCAGGGAGGTGTAGGGGTCAATCCATCAAAAGTTGAAGCGGTGATTAATTGGGAGAGACCGAAGAATGCTTCAGAAGTTAGAAGTTTCTTAGGATTAGCAGGGTACTACAGAAGGTTTATTGAGGGTTTTTCGCAGTTGGCTTTACCATTGACGAGACTTACTCGGAAGGATTATTCATATGAGTGGGATTCGGCTTGTGAAAGAAGTTTTAGGAGTTTGAAGGAGAGATTGACTACCGCTCCTGTTTTGGTTATTCCCGATTCTAGCAAGTCGTATGAGGTATATTGTGATGCATCGAAGAAGGGATTAGGCGGGGTGTTAATGCAAGATGGACATGTAGTGGCTTATGCTTCACGGTAGTTGAAAGTCCATGAAGAGAATTACCCAACGCATGATTTAGAATTGGCGGCAGTTGTATTTACTTTGAAAGTGTGGCGTCACTATTTGTATGGTGTACGTTTTGAGATGTTTAGCGACCACAAGAACTTAAAGTACTTATTTGGTCAGAAAGAGTTGAACATGCGTCAGAGGAGATGGATGGAATATATGAAGGATTATGACTTGGAGTTAAAATACCATCCGGGTAAAGCAAATAAGGTGGCGGATGCATTGAGTAGGAAGGTGTTGCATAATGCCGAGTTGATGATGTTAGAGTATACCTTAATGGAAAAGTTTAGAGATCTAAATCTTCAATTTAACTGGACTCCAAATTGTGTAATTATGGGGAATTTGAATGTCACTTCTACTCTTAGGGAAGAAATCCAACAAGAGCAAGGGTTAGACGAGAAGTTACAAGAAGTGTTATTGCAACCGGGTTTTGTGCGAGCTACCGACGGAACTATTTTGTTTAACCAAAGGAATTGTGTTTCGGATAGCACGGAGTTAAAAAGGAGGATTTTTGGAAGAAGCGCATAAGGGTGCTTTTACTATACATCCTGGTGCTTCAAAGATGTATCAAGATTTAAAGAGGGACTATTGGTGGCCTGGGATGAAAAAGGATATTGTGGTGTATGTGTCAGAATGTGCGGTGTGCCAACAAGTAAAGATTGAGCACCAAAGGCCAGGTGGCTTGTTGCAACCTTTAGAAATTCCGACTTGGAAATGGGATAGTATTTCGATGGACTTCGCAGTGGGATTACCCCGTGCGCAGGGTGGTTATGATTCGATTTGGGTAATTGTGGATCGGTTAACGAAATCAACGCATTTCTTAGTTGTGAAGACTAACTACAAGGCGAGTCATCTCTCAAGGTTGTTCATTTCAGAAATAGTGAGGCTGCATGGTATTCCTACTAGCATCGTTTCGGATAGAGATCCAAAGTTTACTTCCAGATTTTGGAGAGCTTTTCAACAAGCCATGGGAACGAGGTTATGTTTGAGTACGTCGAATCATCCGCAAACAGACGGTCAGACGGAACGGACAATACAAACTATGGAGGACATGTTGAGAGCTTGTGTACTTGAAAGTGGAGGAAATTGGATAGAACTTTTGCCGTTGATCGAATTCTCTTATAATAACAGTTATCATGCAAGTATTGGTATGGCACCTTATGAGGCGTTATATGGTAGGAAGTGTAGAACGCCATTGTGTTGGGCGGATGTAACACCCATATATAAAACTCATACATCAAAGCATAAATATTATATATAGATCCAAGTGTTTGGTACTGAAACACATAAGCTCCTAGTTAACACATTGTATACAAATAAATGCCCTAAAGTACAAAGTACAAAACCTAAGGCATATTATACACAAGATGTTCAAAAGATAAAAACTAAGAACTAGATCAACAATGATCTCAAAAATAAACTCCGCTACGGAAGCTAGCCATCAGCAAGCAAGGAAAAGATCACACGGCCTTATCCTTACCCTTCTCGGAACCTGAAGCACCTGAAATACATTAACAACGTGGGGTGAGATACATCAAATCTCAGTGAGTTCCCTATCTTATAGGTTCTCTCGGATTATCAAGGTTCTAACAATCCTAACTCAAGTCCGGGGGAAAAGGGAAAGGACTCTTGAGTTCACATTTCAATTCTCACACTATATGGAAACATGCCATGAGTTCATCAACTCAAAGTATCACTAATCGACAACCATACCAAGGTATCTCCTGTTCCCGTCCGCTTCTACGTCTAGAAGGCGACCCGAGTCATAGATCCTTGTAACCTACTTGACATACGAATGGATTCGGGTTCTACGGGCCTTTTACTGTTATGAACCGTCACTTCACACTGGCCTTTTACCGTCACAAGCATACGCTCCATGGGCGCCATTCGTACAGTACGGGGAATCAAACCTGCCAAGTAGTTGTGCATCCATTTCAGACGAGTCCGAGACTCATGAAACTACACTCAAGATAAACCGGTTACGATTACATGATTACATACAACGAACACGATTGTATTCGACAATCACAAGGCTATAATGCCTCCCGGCCTCTCATGTCGGCTCAAACCCCAAAGGTTAACCACATGTTCCATACTAGTGTTTCCAACTTCTAAATTCTCCTATAGTTCATAAGGGGTTTTCCTCACTCTTCCTATTTCTTTTTCCATATTAACATGCATATTCAATTACAATCATATTAAACAATAATAGGATAGACAAGGCATCTCACAATTGCATAATAAAATAATTTATAACAATTACAACATAATTAAAACACTTTTGAACTTTCCCGATTATTTAGTCGGTCGGTAAAATTAACATTTTTCACGCCCACTGAAAAGAATATTTCCTTAGCTTCACAACGATATAAAGAACTCTTAAATCGGATAAACGAGTCAAAAGTTACAGATTTTTGAAGAAAAGGAAAATATTGATCCCAGGCAGATTCGCCTGGCGAATCTGGATTTCGCCTGGCGAATCCCCATTCGCCAGCACTTCGCCTGGCGAATCTAGTGGCGAGTCTCCAATTTCAGAAAAAATCAAAAGTTCCAGTAGCTAACACATTTCTGTTTCTCCAAATTCGCCTGGCGAATCTGGTTTTCGCCTGGCGAATCCCTTTCGCCAGCCCTTCGCCTGGCGAATAGGTGGCGAGACCTAATTCGCCTGGCAAATTCCCAATTCGCCTGGCGAATCACACCAGACCCAGAATTTTCTCCTTACGGGTTCCATGGTCCCAAACCCCAAAATCACCATATCTTAACCCAAAACAATTTCAAACAGCACAAACAAGCATCAATAATGTTTATATGCATAATGTGATCATACTACACAATTTATATCGATTTTTAACCGTTAAAACCATCGATTCAACATATGGACCTAAAACTCAATCATTCCAAAAACTCTAAAAAAAAGGTTTCTAAACTAGAACCCACCTTGAGATGAGCAAGATGAAGATGATTGAGAAGATTGGATGAAAGTTTGATGAATGGATGATGATGATCTTGATGTTCTTGAGCTTTTCTTCAATTTCCACTTTCTCCTCTTTTTCTCCTTCTTTTCCTTCTTTCCTATTTCTCTTACTATCTTTTTCTTTTATGTTTGGAATGGGGAAGGAAAAGGAATAAGTAGAAAACTAGTATTAGTAAATAATACTACTAAATGTCCAAAAAGTCTCTTAAGTCCAAATTAGTAAAATACCTCAGAGTCAGATAATATTAATTGGATTTATTCTCGGTTCCACAGTTACTCTAATTATTTTATCAAGTAATTCCTCAGGGTACACTGGGCTCAGTCGATCACAATATAATATTATCCGGAGTAAAAAATACGGGGTATTACATCCTCCCCCCCTTAAATAGAAATTCTCCCTTGAATTTAAAGATTACCTGAATAGGTGAGGGTAAGCACCTCGCATTTCCGATTCAAGTTCCCAAGTTGCATCACCCGGATGAGTTATATCCCACTGCACCTTAACGAGAGAAATGTCCTTATTCCTTAATACTTTCATTTCTCTTCCCACAATGCAGCTCAGTTGAGGTTCAAACGTTAAGTCTGCTTCTATTTCAACAGTATCCAGTAGAATTGGCTGAAGAGGATCTGGAACAAATCTGCGAAGTTGAGATACATGAAAGACATCATGCATTTCTGACAGAGAAGGAGGTAAGGCCAACCTGTACGCTACTTCGCCAATCCTTTCTAAAACTTGATATGGTCCCACGTATCTTGGACTTAACTTCCTGACTTAAACGGTCCTTTCAGTCTTAATCTCGGAGTAACTTTCAAAAAGACATGGTCACCTTCTTCAAATTCCGCATAACTCCTCTGTCGATCTTGTGCTTGTTTAATTTTCTCGCGGATCATTTGAATCTTTTCCGTAGTCTCTTGGATAATTTCGGGTCCTAAGATCCTATCCTCCCCAACTTCCGCCCAACACAAAGGTGTCCTACATTTTCTCCCATATAATGCTTCATACGGAGCCATTCCGATGCTCGTATGATAACTATTATTATAAGAAAACTCTATCAATGGCAGAAGTTCTTTCCAATTCCCTTTACTCTCTAACACACAAGCTCTCAACATATCTTCCATTGTTTGTATCGTTCGTTCAGTCTGACCATCCGTCTAGGGATGATTAGACGTGCTCAAACGCAACTCCGTCCCCATAGCTTGTTGAAAAACCTTCCAAAATCTTGAAGTAAACTTCGGATCTCTATCCGACACAATATCAGAGGGAATACCGTGCAATCTTACAATTTCTGCAATAAACAACCTCGCAAGATGACTTGCCTTGAAGGTAGTCTTCACGGCCAAGAAATGCGCCGATTTTGTCAACCGATCTACTATTACCCAAATCGAATCATAACCACCTTGCGTACGAGGTAAACCTACTGTAAAATCCATAGAAATACTATCCCATTTCCAAACTGGGATTTCTAATGGTTTTAATAATCCACCCGGTCTTTGATGTTCAATCTTAACTTGTTGGCATACCGCACATTCCGACACGAAGACCGCAACATCTCTTTTCATACCGGACCACCAATAGTCCTTCCTTAGATCTTGATACATCTTTGACGAACCCGGATGTATAGTGAAGGCACCCTTATGCGCTTCCTCTAAAATCCTTCTTTTCAAAGTCACATCGTTCGGAACACAAATTCTTTGGTTAAACATAATCATTCCATCGCTAGCGTGCACAAAACCCGGTTGACTTAGCATCTCTTGCAACTTCTCATCCAATAATTGTCCTCGTTGAATTTCAACTCTTAAAATAGAATTGACATTCAAATTCCCCATAATCACTCCATTAGGAGTCCACACAAACTGAAGATTTAAATCTCTAAACTTTTCCAACAACGAATATTCTAACAACATCAATTCGGCCTTTCTCAAAACTTTCCTACTCAAGGCATCGACAACTTTGTTCGCTTTACCCGGATGGTATTTTAGCTCTAGATCATAATCCTTTAAATATTCCATCCACCTCTTTTGACGCATATTCAACTCTTTTTGGTCAAAGAGGTACTTTAAACTCTTGTGGTCACTAAACTTTTCAAAATGTACTCCATATAAATAGTGACGCCACACTTTCAAATTAAACACCACCGCCGCCAATTCCAAATCGTGGGTTGGGTAATTCTTCTCGTGAATTTTCAATTGTCGAGAAGCATAAGCCACCACGTGACTTTCTTGCATTAAAACGCCTCCCAATCCCATCTTAGACGCATCACAAAATACCTCATACGACTTGCTAGGATCGGGAATAATCAGAACGGGAGCCGTAGTCAATCTTTCTTTCAAACTCATAAAACTTTGTTCACACGCCGAATCCCACTCAAAGGGGCAGTCCTTCCGAGTAAGTTTAGTCATGGGTAATGCTAATTGAGAAAAAGCCTTTGATAAACCTTCTGTAGTAGCCTGCTAAACCCAAGAAGCTTCTAATTTCCGCTACATTCTTCGGTCTCTCCCAGTTAATCACAACTTCAACCTTTGACGGATCCACCGCTACACCACCTTGTAATATAACGTGACCAAGAAAACTAACTTCAGACATCCAGAACTCGCACTTGCTTAACTTGGCAAAAAGTTGCTTCTCTTGTAAGATCGATAAGACGATTCTCAAATGTTCTTCGTGCTCTTGTGGAGTACGGGAATAGATAAGAATGTCATCAATGAAGATCACAACAAATTGATCCAAGTAAGTTTGAAATAACCGATTCATATAATCCATAAAAACAGCCGGAGCATTAGATACACCGAAAGGCATCACTAAGAATTCGTAATGACCATAACGTGTCCTAAATGCAGTCTTAGGTACATCGGAACTCTTCACTCGGATTTGGTGATAACCCGACCTCAAATCAATCTTCGAGAACACACAGGCTCCTTTCAATTGATCTAAGAGGTCGTCTATCCTTGGCATGGGATACTTGTTCTTAATGGTGACTTTATTCAGCTGACGATAATCAATACACAATCGCATCCCGCCGTCTTTCTTCTTTACTAATAATACTGGAGCTCCCCACGGCTAGACACTAGGTCTAACAAAATTCTTAGCCAAAAGCTCTTCCAATTGTTCCTTCAGTTCTCTCAATTCAAGCGGTGCCATCCGATACGGAGAAACGGATATAGGAGCCGTTCCCGGTACCAGGTCAATAGAAAATTCCACTTCCCTCTCCGGAGGAAGAGAAGTGACATCTTCGGGGAAAACTTCTGAAAACTCACAAACTATAGGAATGTTCGAAACTTGAAGGTCGCTACTCCCTTCCTTAGTGAGAACCAGGAGAACAGATTTCTCTTTTTCGAACAAGAAATTTATCATTCCAATCGTACCTTCTAGGATAGTTGTTAAGACATCTTTCGGGGTAGCATCAACAGATGGAATGATGATGAGCTTTTCTTCACACCCAATAAACACCGAATTAGCAGAAAGTCAATCCATTCCCAAAACGACATCAACTTTCTTAAGTGGTAAGCAAATAAGATCAATCTGAAAAACTCTACCGTCCACAGACAAAACACAGTTTTCACACATCGACAGTGTCTTGACTATTTCATCCATGGCGGTAGTGACCACCATAGGAGGAGACAAAGGAACGGACCGCAACCCAAGTCGCTTCATACATTGCATCGATACAAAAGAGTGTGTAGCTCCGCAATCAAATAGAACAAAACAAGGAAATCTGTTAACGAAGCACGTACCGGCAATTAAGGAATTGTCACTCTTCTTCTTCCTTGCATCTAAGGTATAAACCCTTCCTTGTGTCTGAGTCCTATTCTGAGGACAATCTCTCTTCAGATGACCCGTCTTCTAACATTGGTAACACTTCACATTGTCTATACCACACCTTCCATAATGCATCTTTCCACAAGTGCGACACACCGGAGGTGCACTCGCCCTTGAATCCTGAACTTGCTTTCCTTTGAAAGCTTGTTGCCTAGGCCTGAATTGTTGGGTGGATCTTCCGCGATCCCCTTGATTCGCCCTACTTGTAACACCTTCCGCTTGGACTTTCTTCAAACTATGTTCAGCTACATAGCATTGTCTTAAAACTTCAGCATAAGTAGTGAACTCCCTCTGAGATACACTATGGGATATTTCAGCTCTAAGTCCAAAAATAAATTGGTCCACCTTCCACCTCTCATCTGGAGCATACATAGCCTGCCTTGAATAAGCAGCCATGTCTTCAAACTTTTCAGCATAACTAGCCACAGTCATACTACCTTGTCTTAGTTGTTGAAAATCAAACTCTTTCTGAGTTCTCAAGGAGCTCAGAAAATACTTCTCCATGAAAACAACCTTGAACTGCTCCCAAACCTTTGGCACTGCCTGAATAGCCATTAAAGCCGAGGCACTCTCCCGCCATCTCATAGCGGGACCCTTCAATGAGTGAGAGGCGAATAACACTTTGTTCTCCTCGCTGCACTGGACTATTAAGAAGATCCTCTCCATACCAGAAATCCATTCGTGAGCCTTTACGGGATCCAATCCACCATGAAATTCTGGGGGATTCATGTGGATAAAATCTCGGAATTTCCCACCTTCAGCTTCTGGAACAACTACCGTAGGATGCAAACCTCCATTCATTTGTTGCACCATTTGCTGCATGAATAGATTCTGTTGCTGCTGCATCTATTGCATAAACTGATACAGAGGAGCATTGCCATCGCCGCCCGGCAGATTCGTCCCTTGAGGAGTGGTACGGGGTCTACCACGAGTGTTTCTACATCCATCATCCATGTTCCTAAAGGTCATACAAATAGGATTAAGTTGATCAGGCTCAATGCCATAAATATAACACTTAAGACCAATGGCGACACAACGTATACGAAACGGAAAGAAATACTTATACTATTTCATGGCTAGGTCGAGGATACGACCTGCTTTGATACCAACTGTAACACCCATATATAAAACTCATACATCAAAGCATAAATATTATATATAGATCCAAGTGTTTGGTACTGAAACACATAAGCTCCTAGTTAACACATTGTATACAAATAAATGCCCTAAAGTACAAAGTACAAAACCTAAGGCATATTATACACAAGATGTTCAAAAGATAAAAACTAAGAACTAGATCAACAATGATCTCAAAAATAAACTCCGCTACGGAAGCTAGCCATCAGCAAGCAAGGAAAAGATCACACGGCCTTATCCTTACCCTTCTCGGAACCTGAAGCACCTGAAATACATTAACAACGTGGGGTGAGATACATCAAATCTCAGTGAGTTCCCTATCTTATAGGTTCTCTCGGATTATCAAGGTTCTAACAATCCTAACTCAAGTCCGGGGGAAAAGGGAAAGGACTCTTGAGTTCACATTTCAATTCTCACACTATATGGAAACATGCCATGAGTTCATCAACTCAAAGTATCACTAATCGACAACCATACCAAGGTATCTCCTGTTCCCGTCCGCTTCTACGTCTAGAAGGCAACCCGAGTCATAGATCCTTGTAACCTACTTGACATACGAATGGATTCGGGTTCTACGGGCCTTTTACTGTTATGAACCGTCACTTCACACGGGCCTTTTACCGTCACAAGCATACGCTCCATGGGCGCCATTCGTACAGTACGGGGAATCAAACCTGCCAAGTAGTTGTGCATCCATTTCAGAGGAGTCCGAGACTCATGAAACTACACTGAAGATAAACCGGTTACGATTACATGATTACATACAACGAACACGATTGTATTTGACAATCACAAGGCTATAATGCCTCCCGGCCTCTCATGTCGGCTCAAACCCCAAAGGTTAACCACATGTTCCATACTAGTGTTTCCAACTTCTAAATTCTCCTATAGTTCATAAGGGGTTTTCCTCACTCTTCCTATTTCTTTTTCCATATTAACATGCATATTCAATTACAATCATGTTAAACAATAATAGGATAGACAAGGCATCTCACAATTGCATAATAAAATAATTTATAACAATTACAACATAATTAAAACACTTTTGAACTTTCCCGATTATTTAGTCGGTCGGTAAAATTAACATTTTTCACGCCCACTGAAAAGAATATTTCCTTAGCTTCACAACGATATAAAGAACTCTTAAATCGGATAAACGAGTCAAAAGCTACGGATTTTTGAAGAAAAGGAAAATATTGATCCCAGGCAGATTCGCCTGGCGAATCTGGATTTCTCCTGGCGAATCCCCATTCGCCAGCACTTCGCCTGGCAATTCTCCATTCGCCAGCACTTCGCCTGGCGAATCTAGTGGCGAGTCTCCAATTTCAGAAAAAATCAAAAGTTCCAGTAGCTAACACATTTCTGTTTCTCCAAATTCGCCTGGCGAATCTGGTTTTTGCCTGGCGAATCCCTTTTGCCAGCCCTTCGCCTGGCGAATAGGTGGCGAGACCTAATTCGCCTGGCGAATTCCCAATTCGCCTGGCGAATCACACCAGACCCAGAATTTTCTCCTTACGGGTTCCATGGTCCCAAACCCCAAAATCACCATATCTTAACCCAAAACAATTTCAAACAGCACAAACAAGCATCAATAATGTTTATATGCATAATGTGATCATACTACACAATTTATATCGATTTTTAACCGTTAAAACCATCGATTCAACATATGGACCTAAAACTCAATCATTCCAAAAACTCTAAAAAAAAGGTTTCTAAACTAGAACCCACCTTGAGATGAGCAAGATGAAGATGATTGAGAAGATTGGATGAAAGTTTGATGAATGGATGATGATGATCTTGATGTTCTTGAGCTTTTCTTCAATTTCCACTTTCTCCTCTTTTTCTCCTTCTTTTCCTTCTTTCCTATTTCTCTTACTATCTTTTTCTTTTATGTTTGGAATGGGGAAGGAAAAGGAATAAGTAGAAAACTAGTATTAGTAAATAATACTACTAAATGTCCAAAATGTCTCTTAAGTTCAAATTAGTAAAATACCTCAGAGTCAGAAAATATTAATTGGATTTATTCTCGGTTCCACAGTTACTCTAATTATTTTATCAAGTAATTCCTCAGGGTACACTGGGCTCAGTCGATCACAATATAATATTATCCGGAGTAAAAAATACGGGGTATTACAGCGGAGGTTGGCGACGATTGAATTTTGGGACCTGAGATTATTCACGAGACCCCGGAAAAGATTAGAATGATTCATGGAAAAGTTAAACAAGCCCAAGATCGTCAGAAAAGCTATGCGAACAACCGTAGGAGACCGTTAGAGTTTGATGAGGGTGATCATGTATTTTTTAAGATTACTCCGAGATTGAGATTGAAAGGACCATTTAAATCATGGAAGTTAAGTCCAAGATACGTGGGACCGTATCAAGTCTTAGAAAGAATTGGAGAAGTAGCTTACAGATTAGCCTTACCGCCTTCTCTGTCAGAGATGCACGACGTTTTCCATGTGTCTCGGCTTTGGAAATTTGTCCCAGATCCTCTTCAACCAATTTTACCAGATACAATTGAGATAGAAGTTTATTTGATGTTTGAGCCTCAACCGAGTCGTATCACAGGAAGAGAAACTAAAGTGTTAAGAAATAAAGAGATTCCTCTTGTTAAGGTCCAATGGGATGAGACGCATCCAGGCGATGCAACTTGGGAATTGGAATCGGAAATGCGGGAGGTCTACCCTCATCTGTTCAGGTAATCTTTTAAATTCGAGGGCAAATTTCTATTTAAGGGGGGGAGGATGTAATATCCCATAATTTTGTGAACATTTTGGGATAATATTATTATGATCAACTGGGTTCCGGTGTACTCTGAGCAATTATTGGATAAAGTAATTAGAGTAAACTGACGAACTCGGAATTTGATTAGATTAATATTATTTAACTTGGAGTTTTATTAATTGGTGCAATTGAGATAATTTGAATAATTAGTAGTGTTACCAATTAATGTTCCTTTGTCTATTTTCTTTTCATTTTCCTTATTTGAGAAAAGATAGAAAACTTGGAGAAAGAAAAGGAAGAGAAGGAAAAGGAAGGGAAAAGAAGAGGAAAATTCTCAAGAGCTCTAGGACTTGAATCATCAACCAATCTTCATCTTTTCATCTCAGCTTCAACCTCCTCATCTTGTAATCCAGGTGGGTTCTAGTTAGATGCTTTAGAGTAGAGTTTTATTGAGTTTTAGAGTTAGTTTGACATTGTTAGGAAATGAGAAATTTTGCACCAAAACCATGTTTTAATGTTCCTTATGATTGATACTTGTTAAATATGTGTTGTTGTGTATCCAATTGGTATTTTTCTAGTGTTTAGAAGTGAATTGGAAAGAAAAATGGAGTATTTTCGCAAACCCATTATGCAGGAAAATTTCTGGTTTTCGCATTGCCCATACGCGTATCACCCAAGGCAATACGCGTATTGGTTAAGGTAATACGCGTATGGCCATGCAGAAATGTGGGCAATACGCGTATGGGGTTCCATTTTCTCGGCCATCTGCTCATTTGCGTAATGGTACGCGTAGGGTTTTGGGCAATACGCGTATGAAGTGAGGTAATACGCGTATTGGGGTTTTAAAAGGAATTTTTGGGAAAAATCAGTCTCTGCTCATACTCGTATGACTTTGGGCAATACGCGTATGGATGGGCGAGTGAGCAAGGCAATACGCGTACGGCCAGGAGGGTGCAGAATTGTGTTTTTTCGCGATACTATTTCTCGTTATGTCCATAACTTTTGACTCGGTTATCTGTTTTTAACATTCTTGATATCATTGGACAGCTAACAAAATGTACTTTCTTATTAAAATGGTTTTAAGATTGTTGGCCGATTTAATTATTTCGGGATTTTGGAATAGTGTCATTTTGTCGACTTTTATCGTTTAATGGTGTGTAATTGTTGTTGAATATGTATGCATGTCAAAATACGAAATAGGTAGAGTGAGGAACATTACCATAAACAATGTTGGAAAGTATGAATATAAGTGACAACGCTCGCGCATGAAAGGTCGAGGCATGTGTCTAGTAATCATAACCAGTTTATCTTGCGGTGTAGTTTCATGAGACTCGAGCACCTCCTCTGAAACGTATGCACAATTACTTGGCAGGTTTGATTCCCGCGTATAGTACGAATGGAGCCTACGGGTAAAGAGACTTGTGACGGTGTACGGGCCGTGTGAAGTGACGGATCACGGTGTACGGGCCGATGATCCCGAATCCATTTTGTATGCCAAGTAACTACAAGGATCCATGACTCGGGTCACCTTCTAGACGTAGAAGCGGGCGGGAAAAGGGGATGCCTTGGTACGGTTATTGATTAGTGAGATTCTTGAGTTAACAGGCTCAGGAAGTACTTTGGTACTAGTGTGAGTTAACAGGCTCACGAGTGTGGATACGTGTTTAGTGTGTGTACTCATAGTCACTTCCCTTCCCTTTGACTTGAGTTAGGTTTATTAGAACCTTGTAAAGCTGAGAGGACTTTAAGATAGGGAACTCACTGAGATTTGATGTATCTCACCCCACTGTTGTTGTTTACATCACAGGTACTGCAGGTTCCGCGAAGGGTAAGGATAAGGTTGTGTGATTATCCTTACTTATCTGATGGTTTTGCTTCCGTTGTGGAGTTTTTTTGAGATCATTATTTGTTCTAGTTCTTAGTATTTGTCTTTGGAACATCTTGTAGATATACTATGCCGTAGTTTTTTTGTATTAGCCTTTTTAGGCATGTATATGTATAATGTGTTTACTAGGAACTTATTGTATATTTCAGTACCAAAAGTGGAAATCATGTATAATATATGCTTTGATGTATGTATATATAGATGGGCTTTACATCAATTTCCAAATTAAATTTTTCCATTAGAATTTCATCATTTTTAATTTTATCTAATTCTGAAAGGGTTAATGTTTGTTCATTCATCATCATTAACTTGTGTATAAGATTCTTCATAATTTTTGAATCTTAAAGATAAGGCTCCTTTAGTTGCATATGTCACAACTTCTGTGGGTTTTAATGTCTCAGCTTCTTCCTCAATATTTTCCTTAATTTTCCATTCTTCTCCTGCTAGAAGTGAAGGTGATATTGGTTCTGGTCCTAGAAAATTAATTCCTTTGGATGTTACAGTTTTTACCATGTCATTAATCTTTATTTTAAATTTTGGTGAGATTTGAGTAGATAATTTTCCTAAGAAGATTATATCTACTACAATGTTTGATCCTTTAAAATTTTTAAATCCTTTACTTTGAACCTGTATTTTGATATATTTTAAATCTTTTAATCCTATGGTAAAATTTGGACATAAATAATGGATTCCACAATTATTATTCATGTCAACTTCAATTACTCTCATAATTTGCCTGTCTAATTTGAGATGTCTAGTGTCAAGTATGGCTACTAATACTTTGGCACCATTTTGTTTCTTACTAGGCCTCTTACACCTGTAGTAATTAATCCTAAATGTACATAATTCATATTTTTATCTGTTAATTAATTTATGCTTTCAGTGGTTAATAATCCAAATTCTTCAACTTTTTCATCTGGTAACTCTAACATTTCAGATCTATGTGTTCGAATTAGACTGGAATTATTTTCAAATATTCCGGATTTGTATAATTGTGTTGGTTTTAAAAGATTTATGTGATCATTTGTCATTACTTCTAAATCTTTATCAGTGTTCACAATTTGTTCTAATTTTGAAGAATTTTTACTTTCTTTTCTACTAAAAATTCTGTCTAAATAAAAAGTATTTAAGTCTGATTTAGAGTTGTCGTTCTGGATGTGCTAGCTTCACTATCCATTAATGTCCTTGATCGACCAGAAAACGGATTCATATTTTCAAATGTTTTTTAACTTCTCCAGTACTGTAAGTTAAAAAATTCTTGGTCTTTGTAGTTATTATCTTTCGTTCAGTACTAATTTGAGAGAATTTTTCAGTTAAAGAATCTATAGATATTTTTAAATCTTCAGTTCCGTGGAGGTGTAACCGTGAATAGTAAAAAGATTAGAAGTAAATATTGAATAGTAAAATGTAAGATATTTATGCCTTTGACTTAGTAGATAAATCATCTTTTATGATGAGAATCATGACGTAAGTGGAAGACATCTGTTCAATTATTACATCTTTTTGGTATTTTAATGATGGGTAAGTTGCTTTGTTATTATTCATGATTTGTAATTTTACAGATTCTAATTCTCGTTCTAAGTTATCAAGAGATTTTCTAAATGTTTTTAAATATTTTCTGTCTTTGGCCAAATCCATGTTATCAGAGTTATAAAAATGTGAGGGGAAGCAATAAGATATGAACAATAATATGAGGAGGCTTAGCCTTCCAATGAATGATTTAACTAAGTATGAACATATATTTTTGGAGGCTCAGTCTTCCAATGTTATGATGCAAATATAAGAAAAGGAGAATGTTAATTAGAATTCACTAGTAATGATATATTTTATCATATTGAATAATGGTGAATAGTGAATTTTAAATAATGTGTTTTCCACTTTTGGTACGTGGCGTTGTTCATCTGAAGTCTGTTCTTCATTAAACACTATTCCGAAGAACAAAGTGTTTAACTATCCAACATAAGCTGGTCAACAAGGTACAGTATTCCATCCTATATACCAATTTTTGTGGAAGAAATTAGGCTCTTGATAGAGTGGATAATTCATCTTTAATGACTTTCATCATTGTTTCAAATGTAGATATTTGTCTAATAATACTATTTCTTCTTAGAATTAGTGTAGGAAAGGTCGTTTCTGTACTATATTCTAATAATAATTCTGTCCTTTTTAAATCTTGTTTTAAATCGGAAATGTAATTTCTGTAATCTTTAAGATCTTGTTTGTCTTTAGCGAAGTTCATAATTAGAGTTTTATGTATAAATTTCTAATCTATTTCATATAGATCATCATCCCAATCTATTTCATTGTCAGAATAATTAGGATTAAAGCTTCTAAATTCAATAGAAACTAGGGATTTAGAATTTCTCATTCTATAATTTACTCTTGAATTATTTCCGTAAAAATGTCCTTCAAAGTAGTTTATATAATTTGAAGTAGAGGTAAGTCCATTTATTTCTTTAATTAAACATTTGAGTTCATGTTCTTCAAATTCTAGTTCTATTGTGACTTTTAAGTCATCTAAAAATACTTTTTCCTGAAAATAGGCAAATTTTAATTTTTTTCAAAATGATTTTAACTAAATCCGGATAAGGAAAGCTTTTGAGTAAGTAGCTTGTTTTCGTATCAAAATTTTGAATATAAATTAAATCTGAGAATTTTTTATTGGAATTTGGTTCAGAATAATCCGTTCCAAAATAATCTGTAAAATATTTTTGAGTGGTAAAATTTGAATTTGGATAAAGGTTATTTTGATCCATAATGAAAATTTATGGCAAAATATCCTTTTTGGTCCTTTAACTTTACCTCGGGGTTCATTTTGGTCCCTTAACTTTAAAAAGTGTCATTTTGGTCCCTTAACTCTTAAAAACGTTCCATATTAGTCCTTTTGTCTTATTAGAGACGAATTTAGCGACTGATTTTTAAATTTTTCCGTCGCTAATAAGACGAAAAGGACTAATATGGAACATTTTGAAGAGTTAAGGGACCAATATGACACTTTTTAAAGTTAAGGGACCAAAATGAACCCCGAGGTAAAGTTAAAGGACCAAAAAGAGTATTTTGCCAAAATTTATTTTCTTAAAAAGGTTTTTATAAATTGGTATTCATTCCTCCCTCCTATTATTATCTTAGAAGTGCTAGCTCTTGATCTTCCTAAATTCTTCCTAAAATTATGTTTATCTTAAAATTAGTAAGTAGTTCATATCTATTTTGTGCTCACCTTTTTATCCATCGCCTACTACCACAGAGTTCTTCCAGAGACATCTCTGTGTTTATGATTAATTAACGTCTAAGAGTTTTATCCTGGCGATACTTTCTTCCCTTTTCTTGGTATTTTTTTCCCTATTGGATTAATTCTTAGACCTAATCACTTTCGGTTTAAACAGGATGTACGTCTTTTGCAGAAAATAGACATAAATTAAGACTAATATATTAAGATAGACATAATATTTAAAAAGAGTTTAAGGGATCAAGAAACCATACCTCTTAAGAATTTTAGGAGTTTGGAATGAAGAAATTTAGTGTGGACAGAGTATATAAGAAAACATTTTTTGTGATTGTTATTGATTGCATTCGTTATCTTTTTCAAATGGTGAAGACCCTCCTTATATACATAGGAGAGGAAGTCTCTAGACTCTCAGCTGTCACTTACAGCTGTCTACAAAAAAAAAGCTTTACTAAAAGATAAAATAATACATCTAATCTACTATTCTTTTTACGACTTTTACATACTTATCTTATCTACTTTAAGACTTTTGTACACTAAACGATAAGATTGAAAGGGGCAGGCCCCCTTTCTTTAGCCGTAAATATAGGGATAGCTTTCCTTACATTATTATGGAGGGGCCAGACAGCTATTCCTTGTAGATAATCTTTTTGTATGCCTTTGTGTTTTAGTGTCGGCAATGACCACGTATCTGGTCTCCTGTTCACATCATCATTTTTTCTAAAGATGAGCTGGATGAAACGTGTCTTTGGCTCATAGTTTGGTATCTTCTTTTGTAAGCTCCTGCCATCTTGGGCCTTGTGTGTTCCACATCAAATGGAAAGAAGAAATTCCGAGCAATTTCTGAATTACAACAAATTTTTCCAAATTTGTCTTCTCTTAATAAGTTTTTGTCGTCCATTTTTGTCTTGGAAAAATTTATTGTAATTCAGAAATTGCTCGGAATTTCTTCTTTCCATTTGATGTGGAACACACAATGCCCAAGATGGCAGGAGCTTACAAAAGAAGATACCAAACTATAAGCCAAAGACACGTTTCATCCAGCTCATCTTTAGAAAAAATGATGATGTGAACAGGAGACCAGATACGTGGTCATTGCCGACACTAAAACACAAAGGCATACAAAAAGATTATCTACAAGGAATAGCTGTCTGGCCCCTCCATAATAATGTAAGGAAAGCTATCCCTATATTTACGGCTAAAGAAAGTGGGCCTGTCCCTTTCAATCTTATCGTTTAGTGTACAAAAGTCTTAAAGTAGATAAGATAAGTATGTAAAAGTCGTAAAAAGAATAGTAGATTAGATGTATTATTTTATCTTTTAGTAAAGCTTTTTTTTTGTAGACAGCTGTAAGTGACAGCTGAGAGTCTAGAGACTTCCTCTCCTATGTATATAAGGAGGGTCTTCACCATTTGAAAAAGATAACGAATGCAATCAATAACAATCACAAAAAATGTTTTCTTATATACTTTGTCCACACTAAATTTCTTCATTCCAAACTCCTAAAATTCTTAAGAGGTATGATTTCTTGATCCCTTAAACTCTTTTTAAATATTATGTCTATCTTAATATATTAGTCTTAATTTATGTCTATTTTCTGCAAAAGACGTACATCCTGTTTAAACCGAAAGTGATTAGGTCTAAGAATTAATCCAATAGGGAAAAAAAATACCAAGAAAAGGGAAGAAAGTACCGCCAGGATAAAACTCTTAGACGTTAATTAATCATAAACACAGAGATGTCTCTGGAAGAACTCTGTGGTAGTAGGCGAGGGATAAAAAGGTGAGCACAAAATAGATATGAACTACTTACTAATTTTAAGATAAACATAATTTTAGGAAGAATTTAAGAAGATCAAGAGCTAGTACTTCTAAGATAATAATAGGAGGGAGGAATGAATACCAATTTATAAAAACCTTTTTAAGAAAATAAATTTTGGCAAAATACTCTTTTTGGTCCTTTAACTTTACCCCGGGGTTCATTTTGGTCCCTTAACTTTAAAAAGTGTCATATTGGTCCCTTAACTCTTCAAAATGTTCCATATTAGTCCTTTTCGTCTTATTAGCGACGGAAAAATTCAAAAATCAGTCGCTAAATTCGTCGCTAATAAGACAAAAGGACTAATATGGAACGTTTTTAAGAGTTAAGGGACCAAAATGACACTTTTTAAAGTTAAGGGATCAAAATGAACCCCGAGGTAAAGTTAAAGGACCAAAAAGGATATTTTGCCATAAATTTTCATTATGGATCAAAATAACCTTTATCCAAATTAAAATTTTACCACTCAAAAATATTTTACAGATCATTTTGGAACGGATTATTCTGAACCAAATTCCAATAAAAAATTCTCAGATTTAATTTATATTCAAAATTTTGATAAGAAAACAAGCTACTTACTCAAAAGCTT
This sequence comes from Lathyrus tuberosus, assembly GCA_022829125.1. Lineage (NCBI taxonomy): Eukaryota > Viridiplantae > Streptophyta > Magnoliopsida > Fabales > Fabaceae > Lathyrus > Lathyrus tuberosus. The sequence continues at coordinate 6,385,898 of JALAZF010000111.1, read as the reverse complement.
TCCTTATCCGGATTTAGTTAAAATCATTTTGAAAAAATTAAAATTTGCCTATTTTCAGGAAAAAGTATTTTTAGATGACTTAAAAGCCACAATAGAACTAGAATTTGAAGAACATGAACTCAAATGTTTAACTAAAGAAATAAATGGACTTACCTCTACTTCAAATTATATAAACTACTTTGAAGGACATTTTTACGGAAATAATTCAAGAGTAAATTATAGAATGAGAAATTCTAAATCCCTAGTTTCTATTGAATTTAGAAGCTTTAATCCTAATTATTCTGACAACGAAATAGATTAGGATGATGATCTATATGAAACAGATTAGAAATTTATACATAAAACCCTAATTATGAACTTCGCTAAAGACAAACAAGATCTTAAAGATTACAGAAATTACATTTTCGATTTAAAACAAGATTTAAAAAGAACAGAATTATTATTAGAATATAGTACAGAAAGGACCTTTCGTACACTAATTCTAAGAAGAAATAGTATTATTAGACAAATATCTACATTTGAAACAATGATGAAACTCATTAAAGATGAATTATCCACTCTATCAAGAGCCTAATTTCTTCCACAAAAATTGGTATATAGGATGGAATACTGTACCTTGTTGACCAGCTTATGTTGGATAGTTAAACACTTTGTTCTTCGGAATAGTGTTTAATGAAGAACAGACTTCAGATGAACAACGCCACGTACCAAAAGTGGAAAACACATTAATTAAAATTCACTATTCACCATTATTCAATATGATAAAATATATCATTACTAGTGAATTCTAATTAACATTCTCCTTTTCTTATATTTGCATCATAACATTGGAAGGCTGAGCCTCCAAAAATATCTGTTCATACTTAGTTAAATCATTCATTGGAAGGCTGAGCCTCCTCATATTATTGTTCATATCTTATTGCTTCCCCTCACATTTTTATAACTCTGATAACATGGATTTGGCCAAAGACAGAAAATATTTAAAAACATTTAGAAAATCTCTTGACAACTTAGAACGAGAATTAGAATCTGTAAAATTACAAATCATGAATAGTAACAAAGCAACTTACCCATCATTAAAATACCAAAAAGATGTAATAATTGAACAGATGTCTTCCACTTACGTCATGATTCTCATCATAAAAGATGATTTATCTACTAAGTCAAAGGCATAAATATCTTACATTTTACTATTCAATATTTACTTCTAATCTTTTTATTATTCACGGTTACACCTCCACGGAGGCATTATATATATATATATGTGTGTGTGTGTGTGTGTGTGTGTGTGTGTCAAACAATTTAGTGTTTTGGCATTTTGAGTTGAAATTGGGGAAAAACTCTATTGAGGGTTGACCATGTATAGTAAAAAAGTCAAATTTTGAATAGTGAATAGTAATTTTAGTGATGAGTAATTTATGGTCTGGATAAAGAAGATAAGTCATTTTTAATCCATCTAATCATATCTTTGAATGTTTTTAAGTTTTGTTGTATTATGTTTCTTTGAGAAATCAGGGTGAAATAATTTTCACTTCCTTGCCTAATTAGTAAGTCATTCAAACTTAAGCTTTCTTCTAATCTGATGACCATTTTTCTGTATTCCTGTAAGCAATATTTTTGGTTCGCAATATCCATTAATTGTTGTAGTGTAGTTGTGTGGGAATTAGTAGAATTGTGATTAACAGAGTTGTGTGTAGCAGAAAAGTGTTTTTGCATTTAAATTCTTGATAAGATAGATAATTCATCTGTTATTGTTCTTATCATGTTTTTAGCTATGGCTAATTGTTGCTGAATGAATGTTTTCTGGGAAATTAAATAAGAGTAATTAGCTCTTTCTTTCCTAATTTGCAAATTTTTTAGTGATAAATTTATTTTTAAATCAGAAATCATTTTTCTGAGTTCTTTCAGATCTTTTCTTTGATTTGCTAGATCCATTATACTCTTGATAGAGTGGATAATTCATCTTTAATAATTTTCATCATTGTTTCGAATGTGGATATTTGCCTATCAATATAATTTCTTCTCTGAATTAAAGTAGTATAAGTTCTTTCCGTACTGTATTCTAGTAGTAAATTTACTCTTCTTAAGTCTTGTTTTAAGTCAGAAGTATAGTTTCTATAATTTTTAAGATGTTCCCTTTGTAAGGTTAAATCCATTTTATGTAATGAAATTTAATCTGTGTCATAAAGATCATCATCCCATGTTATTTCATTATCTGAGTAGTTTGGATTAAAGTTTCTACAGTCAATAGAAACTAGGGTTTTAGAATTTTTCATTCTGTAATTTACTCTTGAGTTGTTTCCATAAAAATGTCCATCAAAGTAATTTAAGTATTTTGAAGTAGAAGTAAGTTGATTTAATTCTTTAATTAAACACTTTAGTTCCTGTTCTTCAAAATCTCTTTCTATTGTGGCTTTTATTTCATCTAGGAAAACTTTTTCTTGGAAATAAGCAAATTTTAGTTTTTTTTAGTATGCTTTTAACCATGTCTGGGTAAGGAAAGCTTTTGAGTAAGTAACTTATTTTCTTGTCAAAATCTTGGATATAAATTAAGTCTGAAAATTTTTTGTTTGAGTTTAGTTCTGAATAATCAGTTCCAAAATAGTTTGAGTAATATCTTATTGTAGTAAAATTTGTATTTGGGTAAGTGTCTTCACGTTCCATTTAATTCTTGAAAAATTTTGTAGTTTTGACAAATTGTTTTTACTTCTTTAAAATTTTAGGCTTACTCCTTCTTCCTTATTGCTGTTTCAAGGTATATGACACTTATAACTTAACTCTTATTCATGTATGTTTATGCTTTTAGTTATTAAATAGTTAATGTTTTATCTTGACTCCTCACCTTGTCGTCTCTAACCTACTACCACAGACATCTCTGTGTTTAAGACCTATCCTCTAAGAATTTCTTCCTATTGGTACTCTTTTCCCCCCTTGGTACTTTTTCCCTAGCGGATTCTTTCTTAGATTCATAACAGTCTCTTTCAGTTCAAACAAGACTTAAGTCTTTTGGATTGAAGATAAACATGAATTAATAATAACTATAAGCATAGACATATAAGAATAAAGGGTTAGAGTGCTAAGAAATCATACCTCTTTATCTGCAATTTAGGAAGTAGGAGTAAGGGATTTAGTGTGAAAAAGATATATATGAAAACATATTTACTGATATTTGTTTTTGGTACATATGGTTGATAATTCTCTTAGATGGTATATTGCTATGGTCTTATTTTACAATGAAGTGAGTACTTCCTTATATACATGCAAGGAAGCCTCTATGCTTTCAGTAGTAACCTACAGCTGTCCAACAGCATTATCAAAAGACAAAATAAAAATACTTTACTTTCAGTCCTAGTCTACTATAGACTTTACGACTTCTAAGTAACTTATCTCTAAGACTTTAAGACATTATTGCTTAAGAGATTAGGTTGAAAGAGACAGGCCCTCTTTCAATAGCCGTGAATTTAGGACCAGCTGTCCTTACATTATTATGGTGGGGACCAGCTAAGATTCCTTGTAGATAATTTTCTATGTGCCTTGTCTTCTTGTGTCGGCAATTTTCCACGTGTCTTTGTAAAGAATTACATTGTCATTTTTTCAAAAGAAGAGTTTGAAGAAGTGATCCTAATTCTTCCAGCCTGACTTCTCTTTTTGTAGGCCTCTACCAATTTTGGCCTGGAGTGTTTGACATCGAATGGGAAAAAGAACATCCTTGCAATCTCTGAATTGCAGTAAATCTTTCCAAATATATCATCTCTTAACAGATTTTTATCATCCATCTTGAGTTCTGTCCAGTCAAAATTATTGGCTAAAATCTTGGCTCTAGAAATTTCTACTTGTGATTGTAAATCATCAAGCTGGATTAATTTTGGTCCCGTGTTCTGGACTTGAAATTCTTCAAAATTGTCATCCAAATCTTTAAAATGTATCTAAATCATATGATAACTCGGATAATTATTAATCAAATCTGGATATAAAGAAACTATTTCCAGTTTTGCCTTTTGTGGATATTCTGGAAATAATATCTCCGTGGTTTCTGCCAAGAATGGTGGTAAATGGGGTGTAAAGTCATACAAAGATGGTGTGTAGATTACACTTACCAGTCCATGTTTAAGTAATTCACCTAAGGTAACCATGTAATCCCTGACCTTGAAGGGTTTGAAATCAGGGATCGAGATTCTTGCTTTTCTGATAGCAGAATCCAATTTACAGTAACAATTTCCCGTTTGATTTTCAGGACAGTCTTCATACTGATTCTGACATGTTTTGGAATTGTTATAAACGAATTCCCATTATGTGGAAATCCCTTTTGGAAAAATTTTATTGTCACCAATTTGTGCTAAAATTTTTTGAAGCATTGTAAAAGTCTTTATTCCCATTTCTTCCATTGAAGGTTTGGGTTGAGACTGTAATACAGGTTTACCCAAATTTATAAAATTTGTGGGTTTTTCAGCTTTCACCTGTGTAGAAGAGGATGTTACAGAGTCTCTAAAAGATCTCTGTGGCCTCAAAGAAATTTCTTTTCCCTTTCCTTTAGGGTCTTTGTTTTTAATTTCATTAAAAAATTCTTGGTCACCAAAGGTTTCCAAGTGTTTTAAGTATTCCTGGTATTTAAGCACTCTGGGTGAAATAACAATTTCATCTCCACAGGTCTTAATTACGGAATCAATTGCTTCTTTGATATTGAAAAATCCTTTGTATAAAGGTTGTCCATTTCGCGGAAATAATTTAATTTCTTCAAGTAGAAGGGCCATTTCTTCCCAATCTAAGTAAACTCCAGCTTTTGGTCAGGTGTATAATGTATAACAAGCAAAAGGTTTTTTGCTAAAATGCCTCCCAGTACTGAAATAAGTTGCCAAAGCATTTATTACAGCTACCTTTTTGGGGTTTGATGCAGATGTAGTCTGCAAGTTCCAAATGTTATCCATTAGACATTGTTCTTCTTCCTTGAGTTGGTTTCTCAAGGTCGATTTGAATTGTTCCTTTGCAGGAAATGTTTTGAGTTTAGTGCCTTCAAAGTCAATAAATTTTTCTGTCATTGCAGATGTGTAAATTTCTTTTTCTGCCTTAACAGATGTACAAATTTCTTGAAATTTTCTGAAAGACAAAAGCTTAAATGTTAGTCATGTAATAATTTTCTAGACAATAAATCAGGTAATTTATTATCTTTTTCTTTTATATGTTCCCATTTTATTTTAAACCCTCTGTTTAAAACAAATTCTTTGAATTTAAGCCACCTATTTGAGGTTAATTTCTTTTCGTTCTTAGTGTCCGAAAATTTCACAATTGCTTCGCAATCTGTTCTGATAGTAATTTGTTTTTTAGATAAAATAAACAAAGCGAATTTTTCTAATATGTAAATAATTGCTAGGATTTCATAATCTAAGGACGTCAAATATCCTTTTTCTTTAAATGTTCCAGATGTATATCTGCAGATTTTTTCTAAAGATTTAGAGGAAAATTCATTAGGTTTTTTAATCAAAATTCTTCCCCATCCTAATTCACTACCATCAGTTTCAACTATTAAATAATCTGATTCCAAGGGTAATGTCAAGGGTTCTAATTTTGAAATTGCCAATTTTAATTTTTGTACAATTTTTATGTCTTAATCGTTGAATTTTCTTGTTCCTTTTTGTTGAGCCTTATTATATAAAGGAGAAGTTAGTTTAGACAAATTTTTAAAATAAGGTCTAACATAATTTACTAATCCTAAAAAGGATTGTAATTGTTTTTGTTCTGGACTGGACCAATGGCTAGAATTGGCCCAATCCTCCTCTGCTCCAGAGCGGCCCAAATTGCCTAAGTCCAATCCACGGAGGGGCAAAAGTTACCTTTATGCCCCTCCAACCGGGCAAGGAATACAACGTTCCTCCCCGAAATTGCTGCCTGTTACGCACGGCTTCATTACTCCCCGAACAGCTGTGGGCAGGTGCCCGGAACTATGCCTATGCCCGACATAACGGCTAGTTTTGGACACTCTGCCCGACATAACGGCTAGTTTGGGTAGTTACCTATTCTTTGGGGAAAACGGTTATTTCGCCCCGAAAATAGGACCGTTGGCCACGCGCTGGGGGCTCTATATAAACCCTCTCGCTTGAGAGGGTCAGGTATCCAATATTCACCCTAAGAATTCACTCTTGTACTTGCCCCGTTTTCTCTGACCTTTACTTACTTGAGCGTCGGAGTGCCTTGCAGGTACACCCCCTCCTCTCCATATGACCAGCATCCCTGACGCACTTGGCGGCCTGATTCTACAGGATCTGATCCAGCCTTCAAGATCAGTGGCGCCGTCTGTGGGAATCTTTGTTCTCCCCTTCTTTCTTTAACCGAAGATCAAAACAACTTTCAAACATCATCACGATCATGGCCTCCCAAGATCGCACCCAGGATGCTCTTCATTCCACCATTCTCCCCGTCAATAAATCTGACGTTGACGGCCAATAATCTCTTCTCTGAGATGCCCGTTTCCTTAGGGATGGAGCCACCGCCTCTCCTTCCCTGTCTCCTGCTGATCGCAACAATGATCAACCGTCTCTCGACCTCCAGCCAGTTCCTGTTCCGCCCAGCGCCGACCCGGCCATGGCAGCCCTCCTGGAGGCCCTTAACAAAACCAACACCCTGATCCTGCAGCAAAACGAGAGGATCGGGGCACTAGAAGAGTCTCGCCGTCCAAGATCCCCTCCTACGCGGAGAAATCAGCGACGATCAAGAAGCCCGCAGCCCCGGAGAGAAATCGACCGAAGACTGCGCCATGAGCAAGATCCTCGCGTAGCCCGAAAGCGCGACCAGATCTCCCTGCGTGACCAGCACGCTCATGACCACAAAAGGACTTGAAGGAACGAGGAGTCTCCGCTCAAGTCCAAAAGACAGACACGCTCACCTTCCCCGCGAAGGAACCGCTCACTTTCTCCTCGAAGGGACCGCTCACCTTCTCCACGAAGGAACCGCCGACGCGAGCAGCCCGTCCGGTCACCATCATACACCAGTTCCAGAGACGACGACGAGCCTCGCGGCCCGTTGTCCAAGGAGATCCTGGCCACCCGCCTCCCGAAAGGCTTGGAGAAACCCCCGTCACTTGGCACATACGATGGGCCCACTGATCCAGACGAGCACATCGAGAATATCGATGCCCTCTTAGACTACCGCGGCGTACGGGACGCCATCAAATGCAAACTGTTCCCGACTACGCTTCGGAAAGGAGTAATGACATGGTATAAACAACTGCCCGAGGAGTCCATTACCTCGTGGAAACAGCTCGGCAGGATGTTCTCGCGGCACTTCACATCATCTTGCCGCCACCCCAAGACTGAGGCCTCCCTCGGAGCCATAATCCAGAGGAAAGACGAACCTCTCCGAGCATACATCGAGAGGTTTAACAAGGAAGCAGTGCAGGTCCCGACGACGGACAAGATGAAGAAGTTCCTGCTCGAACAAGGGGTTCTCCCAGACTCCGATTTCGCTAAAGCCATCGGCCTCGCCCCGCCGAGGAATTTAGACGCCCTCCTCCTCAAAGCCCAGACTCATATCCAGTACAAGGAGAAGATTGCGGCCTGCAACGTCCGAGCATCGCGCCGCCAGGAGAATGCCCGGGCTGCCAAAGGAGAAGAGGCCTCGACATCTCGTCGGGGTGAACGAAGACACGAGGACCGTCCGAGGGACTCCCGCGACAGCAAGGGACCCTCCGGACGCTTCCACGACCACACTTCCCTGACCGTGTCCAGGGAAAATATTCTATCCGAATGTACCAATTCGGAGTTCAAACAAGCTGGGGTATGTTTCCCCAAACAGCTGCCGAACAGACCAAACGTGGATAAGTTGAAGTACTGCCGCTTCCACAAAAGTCACGGCCATACTACAGAGGACTGCATCCACCTGAAGGATGCCATAGAGATACTGATCAAGGACGGGCATCTGAAACAGTTCGCAAAGAAGAAGGACACTCCTTGGCAAGACGCCCAGGAGTCCAAGAAGGTCGAGGAAGAAGTACCCTCCTCGGATGATACCAACGTGCAGGTAGCAATGTCTATATTCTGGCCAGAGGACTTCTACTTCCCGGACGGGCTCAGTGCCCCTGCTTATTTCGCGGCCCACAGCCCGTGGGAGACTTTTCCTTCCGCCATGGTCATTTCTGGCGGGGGATTCAACAAAGTCACTGTGGGCTCCGTGAAACGGAAGTTCGACCACCTGATCAACACCAGCTGCAATAAAGTAACGACGCTTGATCAGGCCCAGAAGGGCTCCGTCCCAATCTCCTTCTACAAGGAGGAACTCCTCAGCGGATCCCCGAACTCCAGCATACCTCTGCTCGTCAGAGCTCGGATGGCGAACTTCGACGTTCGCAGGATACTTGTCAACCAGGGCAGCTTGGTCGACATCATGTACTCCCAGCTGTTTTCAACACTTCAGCTGGACGAATCTCACCTCACTCCCTACGTGGGATCCGACTTGCAGGGATTCAACGGGTCTGTGACAAAGCCATGGGGTTACGTGGAGCTGATCGTGACATTCGACGCAGCTGAGACGGCCAGATCCATCAAGGTGCAGTTCCTGGTAATCGACTGCCCGCCGCTTTACCAATGCATTTTCGGAAGGCCAACTCTAGCCGAGTTGGTAGCAGTGCCCTCAACCGTCCACCTGAAGATGAAGTATTACACTTCGAAGGGGAAGGTCGCCACCCTCCACGGCGACATAGAAGCTTCCCGACGGTGTTTCGAAGCAGCCACAAAGGGACTCAACACCATTGCGCCCAAGCCAAAGGTGTCGAGCAAGCCGACACTGCCAAGCAGCTCCGAGGAAGCCAAGCCTCTGCCCAAGGTCGACTCTATCGACCTCAACAGCTGCTTCTCCGAGGACCATCAGGAGGAACGAGCAGCATCAGCCGGCCCGTCTACAGCATCCAGCAGCAGTTCCCATCCGATGCGCCCAATCCCGGATGGCGACTTCGAGATAGTTCTGTTCGGCGAGGACCCCAAACGGGGAGTAAAGATCGGAGCATACCTACCTGACATCGCGAGGAAGCAGCTCAAAGCATGCCTCCGGGAGAACGCTGACCTCTTCGCTTGGAGCGCCACAGAGATGCCCGGTTTAGACCCGTCCACCGCATGTCACCAGCTGACCATTGACCCGACCATTAAGGCCGTAGCACAACGTAGGAGAAAGCAGTCTTCGGAGAAAACGGAGGCTGCTGAAAAAGCTGTAAAGGACCTCCTCGAGGCCAAATTTATTTCGGAAGCCAAGTACACCACTTGGCTGTCCAACGTTGTATTGGTCAAAAAATCTAATGGAAAATGGCGTATGTGCGTTGATTATACCGATCTCAATAAGGCATGCCCGAAGGATGCCTACCCCCTCCCCAATATTGATAAACTTGTTGATAATTCCGCTGGTTTTAAACTTTTATCATTCATGGACGCCTACTCGGGCTACAATCAAATCCCAATGGCAATGTCCGACAAAAAATACACGGCCTTCATGACCAAATCAGGGAATTATTACTACAACGTAATGCCCTTCGACCTGAAGAACGCTGGAGCAACATACCAACGAATGATGAATAAAGTATTTCGGGGAGAAATAGGAGACATGGTCGAAGTGTACATGGACGACATGATCGTAAAGTCCCACGAGGAAACCGATCATACCGCCCACTTATGAAAGGTCTTCGAACAGGCCAGGAAATACAAAATGCGTTTCAATCCGGAGAAGTGCACATTCGGTGTCCGGGCAGGCAAATTCCTCGGCTTCTACTTGACGGAACGAGGAATTGAAGCCAATCCAGACAAATGTCGGGCATTCTCCGAATTTCCTACGCCCAAGTCCAAAAAATCCATCCAGTCCCTCAACGGGATGCTCGCATCACTGTCTTGTTTCGTGGCCAAGTCCGCCCAACACTCCCTACCGTTCTTCAAGCTCCTCCACAAAGAGGCCACATTCGAATGGACCGAGGAGTGCGACAAGGCCCTTCTCCATCTGAAACGAGCACTCTCAGAGCCGCCGGTCCTCTCTCGCCCGGACAGTGGCGAAACGCTATACCTATACATGGCCGTAGCAGCCGAAGCAATGAGCGCCGCTCTCATCCGCGAGACACCGGACGGGCAGAAACCCATTTACAATCCTTTTTAGGATTAGTAAATTATGTTAGACCTTATTTTAAAAATTTGTCTAAACTAACTTCTCCTTTATATAATAAGGCTCAACAAAAAGGAACAAGAAAATTCAACGATCAAGACATAAAAATTGTACAAAAATTAAAATTGGCAATTTCAAAATTAGAACCCTTGACATTACCCTTGGAATCAGATTATTTAATAGTTGAAACTGATGGTAGTGAATTAGGACGGGGAGGAATTTTGATTAAAAAACCTAATGAATTTTCCTCTAAATCTTTAGAAAAAATCTGCAGATATACATCTGGAACATTTAAAGAAAATGGATATTTGACGTCCTTAGATTATGAAATCCTAGCAATTATTTACATATTAGAAAAATTCGCTTTGTTTATTTTATCTAAAAAACAAATTACTATCAGAACAGATTGCGAAGCAATTGTGAAATTTTCTGACACTAAGAACGAAAAGAAATTAACCTCAAATAGGTGGCTTAAATTCAGAGATTTTATTTTAAACAGAGGGTTTAAAATAAAATGGGAACATATAAAAGGAAAAGATAATAAATTACCAGATTTATTGTCTAGAAAATTATTACATGACTAACATTTAAGCTTTTGTCTTTCAGAAAATTTCAAGAAATTTGTACATCTGTTAAGGCAGAAAAAGAAATTTGCACATCTGCAATGACAGAAAAATTTATTGACTTTGAAGGCACTAAACTCAAAACATTTCCTGGAAAGGAACAATTCAAATCGACCTTGAGAAACCAACTCAAGGAAGAAGAACAATGTCTAATGGATAACATTTGGAACTTGCAGACTACATCTGCATCAAACCCCAAAAAGGTAGCTGTAATAAATGCTTTGGCAACTTATTTCAGTACTGGGAGGCATTTTAGCAAAAAACCTTTTGCTTGTTATACATTATACACCTGACCAAAAGCCGGAGTTTACTTAGATTGGGAAGAAATGGCCCTTCTACTTGAAGAAATTAAATTATTTCTGTGATATGGACAACCTTTATACAAAGGATTTTTCAATATCAAAGAAGCAATTGATTCTGTAATTAAGACCTGTGGAGATGAAATTGTTATTTCACCCAGAGTGCTTAAATACCAGGAATACTTAAAACACTTGGAAACCTTTGGTGACCAAGAATTTTTAAATGAAATTCAAAACAAAGACCCTAAAGGAAAGGGAAAAGAAATTTCTTTGAGGCCACAGAGATCTTTTAGAGACTCTGTAACATCCTCTTCTACGCAGGTGAAAGCTGAAAAACCCACAAATTTTATAAATTTGGGTAAACTTGTATTACAGTCTCAACCCAAACCTTCAATGGAAGAAATGGGAATAAAGACTTTTACAGTGCTTCAAGAAATTTTAGCACAAATTGGTGACAATAAAATTTTTCCAAAAGGGATTTCCACAGAATGGGAATTCGTTTATAACAATTACAAAACATGTCAGAATCAGTATGAAGACTGTCCTGAAAATCAAACGGGAAATTGTTACTGTAAATTGGATTCTGCTATCAGAAAAGCAAGAATCTCGATCCCTGATTTCAAACCCTTCAAGGTCAGGGATTACATGGTTACCTTAGGTGAATTACTTAAACATGGACTGGTAAGTGTAATCTACACACCACCTTTGTATGACTTTACACCCCATTTACCACCATTCTTGGCAGAAACCATGGAGATATTATTTCCAGAATATCCACAAAAGGCAAAACTGGAAATAGTTTCTTTATATCCATATTTGATTAATAATTATCCGAGTTATCATATGATTTAGATACATTTTAAAGATTTGGATGACAATTTTGAAGAATTTCAAGTCCAGAACACGGGACCAAAATTAATCCAGCTTGATGATTTACAAACACAAGTAGAAATTTCTAGAGCCAAGATTTTAGCCAATAATTTTGACTGGACAGAACTCAAGATGGATGATAAAAATCTGTTAAGAGATGATATATTTGGAAAGATTTACTGCAATTCAGAGATTGCAAGGATGTTCTTTTTCCCATTCGATGTCAAACACTCCAGGCCAAAATTGGTAGAGGCCTACAAAAAGAGAAGTCAGGCTGGAAGAATTAGGATCACTTCTTCAAACTCTTCTTTTGAAAAAATGACAATGTAATTCTTTACAAAGACACGTGGAAAATTGCCGACACAAGAAGACAAGGCACATAGAAAATTATCTACAAGGAATCTTAGCTGGTCCCCACCATAATAATGTAAGGACAGCTGGTCCTAAATTCACGGCTATTGAAAGAGGGCCTGTCTCTTTCAACCTAATCTCTTAAGCAATAATGTCTTAAAGTCTTAGAGATAAGTTACTTAGAAGTCGTAAAGTCTATAGTAGACTAGGACTGAAAGTAAAGTATTTTTATTTTGTCTTTTGATAATGCTGTTGGACAGCTGTAGGTTACTACTGAAAGCATAGAGGCTTCCTTGCATGTATATAAGGAAGTACTCACTTCATTGTAAAATAAGACCATAGCAATATACCATCTAAGAGAATTATCAACCATATGTACCAAAAACAAATATCAGTAAATATGTTTTCATATATATCTTTTTCACACTAAATCCCTTACTCCTACTTCCTAAATTGCAGATAAAGAGGTATGATTTCTAAGCACTCTAACCCTTTATTCTTATATGTCTATGCTTATAGTTATTATTAATTCATGTTTATCTTCAATCCAAAAGACTTAAGTCTTGTTTGAACTGAAAGAGACTGTTATGAATCTAAGAAAGAATCCGCTAGGGAAAAAGTACCAAGGGGGAAAAGAGTACCAATAGGAAGAAATTCTTAGAGGATAGGTCTTAAACGCAGAGATGTATGTGGTTGTGTGTGTGTGTATGTATATATATATATATATATATATTAGAGACTATGAAAGTAGACACTACAATATTACTACTGGAGAAGAAATGATTAAAATTGTCGAAAACTATTTAGGAGACATAGCTAGGGCCGCTTGGGAAGCATTCAAAGTGAAATTTCCAGAAAAATTAGGTCATTTGGTAACCCAAGGAAATAATATTCATAATTTTGTTTATACAATACATAGAATTATTACAGGCAAAGATGCCAATGTAGGATTGACTATGAGACAAACTGAAGCGATGAGAGATTTAGAACAAATTCAATTATATGATTGGAATCATGTAATAGAATTCTTACAAGATTTTTATGCTTTAGCAAGCACATCTGGAAATTATTTTTCTCAAGAATTAGGAGAAAGACTTTTTACCAAATTACCAGGACCTTTAGGCCAGGAAATTCATGAAAGTTGGAAAAAATTAGAAATAACAAATGAATTTGATAATATTGGAATAAAAATACAATTTATTATTTCTGAATTAAAAAAGAAATGTACTTATATTCGAATCCAAAAAGAATTAAAACAGAAGAATGTAGGTTTTTGTAAACAAATTTATACTCCTCAACAGTACGGAAAACATCCACAGGATAAAAACCAGAGGAGACAGCCTAGATTCAAGAAAAATTACACTAAGAAAAATTATTTAAGGAAATCTAACGCTAGAAAACCTTATTTAAACAAGGAAAAACATGTTAGAAAGTACAATCCTAACAAAACTTATAAAAATACAATATAATTACTTGTTTTGCATGTAACAAAACAGGACATTTATCCTCAGTGTGTCCAAACAAACAAAATCTGTTTACAAGAGAATCAAACATAATTTCTACAATTAAAGAGGATATATTAGAAATAACCTCAGACATTTCAGATAACTCTGAAATTTGGAGTATTTGCTCTCTAGAAGGATTAGAGAGTGAAGAAATTGAAATTCCTTTAGAAGAAGAAAATAATAATAATTATATTCTTTTTGAAAAATTGAAAAAATTTACTCTCTAATGGAACCAAAAAACTTAGTACCAGATTGTAACCATAATTGGAATTACAAAGCTAGAAGTGATAATATTAAATGCTTCAAGTGTAATTGGTTTTCCTCTTTTGATAAAAGATGGAAATGTCAAATTTGTCTAAAACAAATCTGTTCAAATTGTATTAAAAAACACTTTAATGTAGAAAACAAAATTAAAGATACACCTGAAAATTCTGATAAAAAACATGGGGAAAAAATAATAGATCAATTAGAAGAAAAATTTGACAGGTTGGAAACCAAAGTAGAAAAATTAGAAACTAGAATTAATAGTCTAGAAGAAACTATTAAAGAATTAATAGAAATTATTAAAAAATAAAAATTACTGGCTATTGAAAATAATTTAAAATTAACAGAAATTACTCAAGAAGACATAAATATTATAAATAACACAGAACAACCTCAAGACCTCCAGGTACCTTTAGTTTGTAATATAGAAAAATTAAGACAAATTATAGTTCCAGCAAAAATTAATATTCATGGTCAAGAAATAACCATACCAATTTTAATTGATACTGGAGCAACCTCATCTACTATAGATATAAAAATTATCCCAGAAAAATTAAAAACTAAAATTGTTAAAGTAAAACCAATTTATTCAGTACAATTTGATGGGACTAAAACTCCAAATGATTTGCAATTTAAAAATATTCAAGTAAAATTCTTAACAAATTGTAATCAATGGTCCGAGTATTATCCTTGGCCAAAAATTTGGGTCCAAGACCTAAATCTTTCAATACCACTTGTTATAGGATTAGATTTTTTACTCCATAATTATGGACAAATTAATATTAACAAAGATTATATAACAATAAGTAAAAATTGTTCCATGATACCCATTGTTTCAAATTTTAAACTTTTGATAAAAAAGGAACCCTTCAAAAAGGAAACATGCAATTGCAAGGAAAACAAAGATGAATGTTCTTGCAATAATATAGAACAAAATTTTGATCTAGACTTAGATTTTGACAATGGTATAGAAAGTGAGTTACACTTAATAGATACCACAAATTTTACAAAAAATATAAAAAATTATGACTTAGACCAAATAATTAAAAAATTAGAAAAAATTGAGGTTATAGGAGAAAACCTACAAGATTTTGGGAAAGGAATAAAACTCTGTGCAAATTAGAGATTATCAACCCAGATATTACCATTAAATCACCTAATTTTAAGTATGGTAATTGGGAACAAGAAGAATTCAAAATGCACATTGATCAATTATTAAAACTAGGAATTATCCAAAGATCAAATTCCAGACATAGAACCCCTGCCTTTATTGTCCAAAAAGAAGCAGAAAAGAAAAGAGGACAATCTAGAATGGTTTTCGATTATAGAAGATTAAATGATAATACTTTTGAAGATGGTTATTATATTCCAGACAAAGATACATTAATTAATAAAATACAAGAAAAAAAATGGTTTTCTAAATTTGATTTAAAATCAGGATTTTGGCAAGTAAAAATGCATAAAGACAGTATTGAATGGACAGCTTTTTTGTAACGCCCTGTATAATATTTATCTAGAATAATACCATACAAGTGTTTTCATTCGGTACTGACACAATCATAAGTGCCTAATGGCATAATTCACATACTTGACCATTTCTAATACATAAATACAACCTTTGGTACAAGGCATGGAAATTAGCCAAAACAAGAAAATCTAAGAATAAGGTACAATATTCCTCATTGTACAAGAAAATAATACACAGCAGAATAAGCTTAGCTAAGCTTCTCTTGAAACATCCATGCTTAGTTCCACTTGTAAATCAAACCTACAAACAACACCTGAAAAATAACAACAATATTGGGGTGAGATAATAATCTCAGTGAGTTTCCCTATCTTATGGGTTCCCTCGGCTCTACAGGGTACATGCAATCAAACGGATCCACCGTGGATCTGGGATTTACTCACGGTCTGGGGAAAATACACAACAATGGGTAATATCCTCATTGGTAGTCCCTTGACTCACCAATGAAATAATGACAAGTACACAAACAACAATAACCAGATCAACCAACCAAACATGCAGACCCGTACTCACGTACGAGGAATCCAGAAGTAGTATCAACCTGTCTACATAGGCCACAATATAACACACCCTCGATGAGTAACCAAGTGCCTACGTCAAGAGACTAGCACAAGCACACAGCACAATGAGTCAGATGAGTCCGAAGTGATACACGCCTAAGTGGCCGCGGAGCCCATCCATCCATCATCAATACGCATGTGTGTATCGGCAAGTGCAAGAACGCCTACATGACTGCACAAGCCCACCAGGGGAAAGCCTAGTGGTATTGCCTACATGACACCACTAGAGGTGAGTAACGGAGTGATATTGCCTTCATGGCATCACAACCCCACCATACCGATCACGCCGATGTGTTAACGGCAAGTGGGTAAACGCCCTATAAGGCTCCCACAAGCACATCACAACGGTAGCTCAGGTGTATACCGAGCACGCAGATGAGTTAACGGCAAGTGGGAAATACGTCCTAGTGGACCCTCACAAGCTCATCGCAACGGTATTCTTCAGAACAAGTCCGGTATCCATCGGACCAAGTCCGAAACTCAGGTGAAACACCGCCTAGTAGCTTAGGCCTACTTCGATTCAAGCATACATCACAATCATATCACATCACATCACATCCGAACGTTCAACCAGAACGAACGGGAACAAGCAAGGCAATGATCACATCACAACATTTATCAACATAATGCATTATATTCAACACATATACAAGGAAGACATAACAAGTGATCACATCAAGCCATTAGTCAAGCCACAATCAATATATAAGCATAATATGTTAAACATAATCAATATAGTAGTTGACACACGTTTTAAGGCATACAAGCCACTAACACCCTCTACCAAGCATCCTTGGTTAACTCATGGTCTAACACACCATTTAATACCTCACTGGATTATCTTTCCAATGGCTTTGGACTCGTATCCATCGGATTCCCGATCCTTAAGTTTTGGTGGAAACAAAAGTACATAAAATACATTTCTATATTTATCTTATCAATCCATAGCATATAGCCATGTTTCTACCTCACCATCACAAAGAGCATTGAAATAGCTTTCCAACGCTTCCGACCGTGCCCCGATCCGAGTTACGGGTCAAAAGTTATGAAGGAAACAAAATGGGAAAAGCTGTCATGTTCGCTAGGCGAACCCGCCAGCGAACGTTCGCCTTCGTCTTCGCTTTGGTTCGCTAGGCGAACCTGCGAAACCCAGAATTCGCAGCAGCGTCAAAACAGGTCATTTGGGGCCAAAATCTATCATTTCTTCACCCAAAACACTTCCAATTCATACAATATCAACCCCAAACGTGTAACAACAATCAAGGCAAGTATTATCATCATAAAAACACATTTAGACATGTTATTTCACATAAAACCCCAAAACCCCAAACATGAATTTCTTCCCCCAAACTTCCTACCCAAGTTCTATCTAATGGAACTCACCTAGTAGGAGAAGATTGATGATGAAGATGATGATGATCCATAAGCTTCCTTCTCCCCCTTTCTCTTTTTCCTCTCTTCTCTTTTCTTCCTTTTTTCCTCTTCTCTGTTTTCTTCTTCTTTACTATCTTCTTCTTCTTCTTATAAATATATATATAATACATATATTATATAATATAAATCCAATAGGGTAACTATCTCCAATTGATATTTTGTCTTCTAACGCCAATTGATCAATTATTAGAGTTACCTTAAAATACTTTCTTGAACTAATAAATATTAATCCGTCTCTTTAATAAAATAATTGATCTCTTCAGAGTTCTCAAGTTGATCTATTGATCCCAATTAACTATACTTAGAGCACTTAGGATACTCCGTTATTCCAATTAATCAAAGATAAAACACATAGATATTTATCTGATCTCATCTAAAATTATTGTTTCTCCACAGGTTATTAAGTATCAAGAATACTTAAAACATTTGGAAACTTTTGAGGATCAAGAATTTTTGCAAGAAATTAATGACAAATTTCCAAAAGGGAAAGAAATTTCATTAAGACCACAGAAATCATTCAAAGATTCTGTAGCTTCATCTTCACAGGCGCAAGCCCAACAACCCACAAAATTTGTAAATTTGGAAAATCCCACATTACATTCTCAACCTAAACTTTCAAGTGAAGAAATGGGAATTAAGACTTTTATTGTGTTACAAGAAATCTTAGCACAAATTAGTAACAGCCAAATTTTCCCTCGACTTTCCACTGAATGAGAATATGTTTACAATGATTACAAACCTTGTTAGAGCCAGTATGAAGACTGCCCTGAGAACCAAGAAGGAACTTGTCTTTGTAAACTAGATTCTGCAATTCGTAAAGCAAGAATCTCAATTCCTACATTTAAATCTTTTAAGATTAAAGATTACCCTGTTACTGTGAGTAATTTACTCAAACATGGACTAATAAGTGTAATTAATACCCCACCATTATATGACTTTACACCATATCTGCCACCATTCTTAGCAGATACCATGGAAACGTTATTTCCAGAATATCCCCATAAAGCAAAACTGGAAATAGTATCTTTATACCCGGATTTTTTAAATAACCATCCAAGTTGTCATATTATTTGGATTTATTTTAAAAATTTGGATATAGAATTTGAAGATTTCCAAGTCAAAAATTCTGGACCCAGATCATTACACCTTGAAGATTTGCAACAACAAGTAGAAATCTCCAGAGAAAAAATTTTAGCTCAAAATTTTGATTGGTCTCAGCCCAAGATGGACGACAAGAATTTATTGAGAGAAGATAAATTAGGAAAAATTTATTGCAATTTTGAGATTGCAAGGAACTTCTTCTTTCCATTTGATGTTAAACATTCAAGGCCAAAATTGGTTAAGGCTTACAGGAAAAGAAGTCAAGCAGGAAAGAGTAGGATTGGTTCCTCAAGCTCTTCTCTGGAAAAAATGACAATGTAGATTATTGTCAAAACATGTGGTCCATTACCGACAGAAAAGACAAAGGCATACAAAAATATTATCTACAATAAATTATTGCCGACAAAACAAAGGCAAGACACGTAAAAGGATACAGTTACTTGACCCTTCGGAGTCATGTAAGGGTGACCCTAATTTACACGGCTAAGGAAAGGGGTCATGTCCCTTTCAACTTTTAAACAATGTAAAGTCTTTTGTTTTGTATAGGCAAAATTGTAAAGTAAATAATTTTGCTTTTGAAAAGTCTTAAAGCAAATAGTGCTTTAACTTTTCTTTTGTAAAGTTTTCTTGTTTTGTTAACGAAAAGTCTTAAAGCAAATAGTGCTTTAATTTTTCTTGTTGTAAAGATAATATTATATTATTTCTAGAACCTTCATATCTCTTCTATATAAAAGAGACTTCTCTTATTGTAAAATATCAACAATCATATAACGAAAAGTTTTCTTGTTTTGTTAACGAAAAGTCTTAAAGCAAATAGTGCTTTAATTTTTCTTGTTGTAAAGATAATATTATATTATTTCTAGAACCTTCATATCTCTTCTATATAAAAGAGACTTCTCTTATTGTAAAATATCAACAATCATATAACGAAGAAACAAAAAGTATGTTTTCATATATGCTCTCCAATACCACTTACTCTAAATTTATGCTTTCACACTAAAGCTCCTTATTCCAACTTCCTAAATTGCTATTAAGAGGTATGGTTTCTTAATAACTTATTCTTGATAATATATGTTTTTACTCTTATGATTATTGTTAATCTAGGTTTATTTTATGATCAAAAGACGTAAGTCCCATTTGAACTGAATGTGATCGTTAATCTATGAAAGAATCCGTTTAGGGAAGAAACCTGTAAGGGAAAAAATAGTACCGCCAGGAGGAGATTCATAGATCTTAGGTCATAAACGCAGAGATGTCTTTGGAAGAACTCTGTGGTAGTAGGTGATGGATGACAAGGTGAGGTTCCAAAATAAACCAGGAATATTCAAAAATAATAAGAGTATAACATATATTTTTGAGATAGTTTTTTAGAAACCATAAACCTTATTATGCAAAGGGAAGTAGGAATAAGACTTAAAATCAATCACTTTTTGATAAAAAGAAATTTGAAAAAATTTTAAAATGGAACATGAAAATCATTACCCAGAAACAAATTTCACAACACAAAAATATTTTACAAATAATTTTGGAGTAGACTATTCAGAACCTAACTCTAACAAAAAATTATCAAACTTAATTTGTATCCAAGACTTTGATGAAAAAATATTATGCTTATTCAAAAGATTTCCTTACCCGGATTTGATAAAAATTATTTTGAAAAAATTAATATTTGCTTATTTTCAAGAAAAAATATTTCTCGAAGAACTAAAAACTACAATAGAGCAAGATTTTGAAGAACATGAACTAAGATGTATAATTAGAGAATTAAATGAGTTTACCTCTAGTTCATATTACTTAAGTTATTTTGAAGGACATTTTTTCGGATATTCCTCACAAACAGATTATAGGATGAGAAATCCTAGACAAAATAACCCATTAGTTTCTATAAACTTTAGAAGCTTCAATCCTAGTAATTCTGACAATGAAATAAATTGGGATGATGATTTTTGTGAAACAGATTAGAAATTTTTGCATTATGAACTTTGCTAAAGACAAACAGGATCTTAAAGATTATAGAAATTATATTTCTGATTTAAAACAAGATTTAAAAAGAATAGAATTTGATCTCGAGTATTCGATCAGATCCACGCACGCTGGTCGTCAGATGGCAAGCTGCTCGGCGGATGATGGTTGTTAGACGTGCTGGGTGTTCGGACTGTTGATGAGGAGAAAAGGGGGTGTACCTGCAAGGCACTCCGACGCTCAAGTAAGGAAGGGTCAGAGAAAAAGGGGCAAGTACAGAGTGTATTCTTAGGGCAAAAAATGTGATACCTGACCCTCTCATGAGAGGGTTTATATAGAGCCCCCAGCGCGTGGCCAACGGTCTTATTTTCGGGGCGAACTAGCCGTT
Organism: Lathyrus tuberosus; assembly: GCA_022829125.1. Classification (NCBI taxonomy): domain Eukaryota; kingdom Viridiplantae; phylum Streptophyta; class Magnoliopsida; order Fabales; family Fabaceae; genus Lathyrus; species Lathyrus tuberosus. The sequence continues at coordinate 6,364,891 of JALAZF010000111.1, read as the reverse complement.
TTTCCCAAAGAATAGGTAACTGCCCAAACTAGCCGTTGTGACGGGCAGGGTGTCATGAACTAGTCGTTATATCGGGCATAGACGCAGTTGCGGATACCTGCCCGTTGACTTTCGGGCAGCGAGGAAGCTGTGCGTAACGGGCGTCGGAATCGGGGAGGGACGTTGCGTTCCTTGCCCAGGTGGAGGGGCAGAAATGTCACTTTTGCCCCTCTGTGGATGGGGCTTAGGCAATTTGGGCCGCTCTGGAGTAGAAGCGGATTGGGCCAATTCTAGCCATTGGTCTAGTCCAGAACAGGAGCCCCCCAAGTCGTTGCTCCCGAGCATGGGAGTGATGACTTAAGGACTTCTCGTCGCGCAGAGTCGTCGTTTGGAGACGAGGAAAATTGTCTCGAGGTGCCCAAGGCCCTCTGTGCTCGTGATGTTTGTGGTCGTGACCACGCTGCCCGATATTCGGGAAGATCAAGTGTCAGACAGAATGGGAAACGTTGGGCTGCCACGTGTGCATCGAGCCCTGCGTAGCAGTTAATAGGCAATTATGGCTAGTGGGCAGTCATTATTACCTACGGGCGCGTGTGTGCACGTGCCCCCCAGTATAAAAGGGGGAAGGTTGTCCCATTTTGCACTTTTTTCCTTCTGATCCTTCTTCGTCGTCATCAGCGTTCCTGCCCGTCACTGTCTTAGAGCAACCGACCACCGTGTCAAGTTTCGAGCAACCTTCTCTTCTACTTAAAAACAAGTAAGTTTTCTGGTTTCCAGCTTGTTTTACTTCCTCTCATTGTCAATGGTAGATTGCATGCGGCTAGGGTTAGTTTTAGGTGACAAAGTAGGTAGATTTCTGGCGAGTGTTGGTGGTGGGCGGCGGTTCCGCCCATATGCTGCATTAAGCATCTCGCCGGAGTAGGTAGCACGTTCGGTGCACGTGGTGGTCCACGTCGTGGTCGCGAGTCGTGACCACCGCGTCTTACCATCTTCCGGTGGATTGGTGAACTTTCCGGTGGAGTTTCTAACAGAATTTGAGCGCGGGGAGGTTCCTCGTAGGAAGATGGCGTGTCTCGGTCGCCTCCTTGCGGGGAATTTTTTTTTTCTTTCTTTCTTTGTTTGATGTTAGGGCTTAGGCCGGGGACGTTGTCCTTAGCCTTCTGCGCGCCCTTTCACTTGACTTAGCGGTGGAAGGGTGGATTTGATTTCCTGTCGAATTCACTGTCTTTCTCTGCTTTTTTAGGTGATCGTAGAGGCGATGGAGCCAGAGAGGGAAGTTATCCCCGTTACCTCTGAGGAGGAGACTGTATCCAAGGAGAGCAGTAGTGCAATGGCCTCGAGTTCTGCGTCCTCAAGCTCGTTGGCTTCGAACTCCTCGAGCGAAGTCGAGGGGGAAGCGAGCGATGCTGAGGAGGGAGAGGATTTGGAGGTCGTGGAGGAGGACGCAATGGAAGAGGACGTTGAGGTGTTTTGTCCGGAAGAGTGGGAGGTGTCCGAACCTTCAAACCATATTTCCACGTTTTCCAGGTCTGCGGCGGACGTTTTTACTGAGGTGGGGCCAGCGGGTGAATGGAGAGTGCTTATGCCTAATTTGGACGAGCGGATCTGCTCGAACTTCGGGGACTGCTTCGCCATGTACGAATATGCCTTCAAGGAATTGGGGTTGAGGTTGCCCATTATCGACTTCCAGCGGTCGGTGTTCGAGCACCTGAAGTTGGCTCCTTCCCAGCTCCACCCTAATTCGTTGGCCTTCATACGGGCTTTTGAGTTGGTGTGCGAGCACCTTGCTCTGGGGACCACTCTTCCTTTATTCTTTGCTGTTTTCAACCTACAGCGGCAGCTGGCGGGGAAGAGGTATGGATGGGTCTCTTTGAAGCAGCCCCGAAAGCTGTTTAAGCCGTTTTCGGAGTCCATCCGAACGTTCAAAGGACGGTATTATATCGTCGAGCCCTTGTCCGAAGCTGCGCAGGACAGCGTGTACGTCTGGGAGGTAGAGTATGACGAGAACGGAGACGAGCTGCTTACCGAGGAAGGGAAATATATCGGGGAGAGAGTGTATAAGTTTCCTATCCGCTGGACACCCGAACACTTTTCAAAGAAGCCCAGTGCCTACGTCTTTGAGCCGAGCGCGTTGCGCGGGCAGGATGCTGTGGCCTATGAGGCGTTGGTGAAGTGGGTAAACTCCTTCGATCTTGCGACCTGCTGGACGAACAAGGGTGCCCCTATCTTCGAGGACGACGGGAGCCAGAGAGTCGAGCGCAGGTTTATCAATGTGAAGGCTCTGCTGGAGTGCAAGACTCCCGCAGATGCCATGAAGTTGCTCGGTAGTCTTAGATACTTAGACTTTATTTGTTATTTCTTTTTCTTCCCCGTTACTAACGTGTTCGTTTCATTTGTGCAGGTGAAATGCCTCAGGCTCGTGATCGTGTGGTGAGGAACGCCATGGCGCGGGGCAAGGCTGGAGCGGCTCCTCCCAAGGCCCGTCCTGTTGGTGGTGCCCGTACTCTTCCCCTTGCTCAAGCTGTGGTGGGGACCTCTGCTTCTCCTACTCCAGTTCCCCGGGACTCTCCCTTGGCTCTGGCTGGGCGAGCGAAGCGGCAAAGGTCGTCGGATGCCGTGGACCTGACTCGGGCGCCCGAGAAAGGGAAGTTTGAGCTCCCTCCGTGTGTCCTCGACCGGAGGTTCTTTGAGGGCAACACTTTGGTCGTCCCGCGGGCAGAGTCACTCAACCTCGGAAGCATGGACCGAGCGAGCAAGAGGGCAATGGTGGCCCAGGATGCTTCCGCCATGGTGAGGATGCTGGAAATGGCGGCTGTTTATGCGGAAGGGGACTCTGTGCTTGAGGCTGAACTTACCACTGCCCGGGCCTCCGAGGCATCCCTAAAAGAAGAAGTCAAGTGTGCTCGCGAGGCTAGGAGGAAGGCCGAGGAGGAGACAGCTAAGCTGAAGGAGGAGGTAACTAGGCTGAAGGCGGAGAAGAAGGCTACGGAGGACTTGAACAAGGAGCTGATGGCGGTCAGTGCCCCGGGTGCTGATGAACCGGACGAGATAAAGGTGCTGAAAACTAGGGCTGAGCTGGTCGCCAGCATACTGCAAGCCGAGGAGGATGGTATTGCTGTGGCATCAGAGTCTTTTGAAAGTGTCGTGGCCCAGTTGCGGGTGGTGAACCCCAGGCTTGACATTTCGACCGATGGTATCCACTACCTTGCACGGGTGGAAGATGACCGCATCGTCTTACCCGCAGGCCTGGTTCTCGACACCCCCGAAGCTCTGACCGAAGATCAGCCCGCTGAGGAGCAGGAGACCGAGCCCGAGGCGACCGAGCATGTGGAAGGATGAGGATTCATGCCGTTTTGATGTTGTTGTGTTTTGTCCGGCCTGCGTGTCGTTGATTAACTTGTAATATATTTGGTTTTGGGGGGGCATGGCCCCCTTTTTATGTAATACGCACAGTTTTTTAGCCCTTGTGGCCTTTTTATTTAATGCCCGATACATTTATACAATTTTTGTTGTACTTTACATTATTGTTGTACTTTATCTTAGTTGTGCGTGTATGACTGCCCGTCGGAGGGTGTGTCCGTTAGTGGAGCTTTCTTTTGGAAGGTAGCCCGCTGCGTGTGAGTTCGCCAGTGCGGGGAACTGGGCGAACAGCCGGGGAAGTCCCTGGTGAGGTTGCGGATCTCAGGTCGCGATTGAGGCCTGAGGTCGCGGCATGAACGTCCTATCGCGAGCTGGGGTTCTGCCAATCATGGTACTTGGGCGAAGGCGGTGCTCGGTTGAGGACCGCCGACGAGCAGAGTTCCGGCTTGTTTGTTTGAGCGGGATTCTACTTTGTGTGCATGGGTCGCTTGTACCTGGGCGAGCATGATGACCGCTAGGTGGTCTCTTGATACGAGGAAGCCTAAGGTTACTTTAGCTGTAGTATTGCTTAAGTTTCTCAGCGTTCCATGGTCGAGGGAGTGCCTCCCCGTTGAGGTTTTCTAGGAAGTATGCACCATTTCCCGTTTTGGCACGGACTCTGTATGGCCCTTCCCAGTTGGCCGCTAGTTTGCCTTCGGGAGAGTCCTTGTGGTTTTTTCGCAGGACAAGGCTGCCCACGTCGAATTCTCGTCGTAAGACTTTGGCGTTGTGCCTGATTGCTATTTTTTACTTAAGAGACGCTTCGCGGAGGGCTGCTCCTGTCCGAATTTCCTCGACGAGGTCGAGCTCTTCTCTTATCGCTTCGTTATTCATCTCCTCGTCTAGAGGTGACTCGTTCCTCCTGGACGGTACGTGGATCTCGATGGGTAAAACAGCCTCCATGCCATATGCTAAGCAGAAAGGCGTCTCCCCGGTGGTGGACTGGGGAGTAGTACGATATGCCCATAAGACGCTGTGGAGCTCCTCGACCCAGACCTTCTTCGTTTCATCCAGTCTTCGTTTGAGGCCACGAAGGATGACACGGTTGGCCGCTTCCGCCTGCCCGTTGGTCTGGGGGTGCTCGACCGAAGCGAAGTGTTGCTTTGTTCCGAGATGGGAGACGAAGTCTTGGAACTTCTTGTCCGTGAATTGTGTTCCATTGTCCGTGACGATTGCTTGGGGAATCCCAAAACGGGCAAGGATATTTCACTTGTAGAAGCGTAGAATGTTAAGTGTTGTTATCTTCGCTAAGGCTTCTGCTTCTATCCACTTTGTGAAGTAATCTACGCCCACTATCAGGTATTTGTTTTGGCTAGACCCCGTCACGAAGGGTCCTAGGATGTCTAGGCCCCACCAGGCGAATGGCCACGGGGATGTCAAGCTTTTCAGCTCGTTAGGGGGAGCTAGGTGCATATCCCCGTGCCGTTGGCATTTGTCGCATTTCTTCACATGCTCTTTGGCGTCTTGCTGCATAGTTGGCAAGTAATATCCTGCCCGGAGTGCCTTGCGGGCAAGGGACCTTCCCCCCAGGTGCTGGGCGTTAATGCCTTCGTGGATTTCTCGTAATACGTGGGGGACAATCTCCTCCTCTATGTACTTTAGTAGCAGAATGGAGAAACCCCTTCGGTAAAGTTTGTTTTCGAGGATGACGTACGAGCAAGCTCTTCGTCTGATGGTGCTGACTTCTTTGGGGTCATCCGGAAGTTCTTCCCTGGTGAGGTAGTTGTACACGGGCGTCATCCAGCAGTCGGTGTCCCCTATTGCGTGCACGTGTAGGGTCGAGGGCCCCTTGTCGATGCTGGACCGGGGAAGTATCTCTTGGATGACTGACCTGTTTCAGCCTTTCCTCTTGGTGCTCTCTAGTTTGGATAGGACGTCTGCTCGCACGTTGTGTTCGCGGGGAACATGTCTTACTGCTACCGTCCTGAACTTAGACATCTTTTCCCTAACTAGGGAGAGGTATTCAGATAGACTGTCATTTTTGCCTGATACTCCCCGGAGACCTGGTGGGCTACGAGCTGAGAGTCCGTGCAGATGACGATTTCTTCTGCCCCTAGGTCTTCGGCTAGGCATAACCCAGCGAGGAAGGCTTCATACTCGGCCTGGTTGTTCGACGTGGGAAAGGATAAAGTGAGAGACGCTTCGACTATGGTCCCTTCGTCGTTCTCCAGAATGACTCCTGCCCCGCTGCCGCTCGAGCTGGATGCTCCGTCTACGTAGATGGTCCATTTGTGTGCTACGTGGGGCGAGGAGTCTGAAAAGGTTACTTCTGCCACGAAATCGGCCAAGGCCTGTGCTTTGAGAGCCTTTCTGCTTTCATACTGGACGTCAAATTCAGACAGCTCCAACGACCACTTGAGCATTCGACCGGCCATGTCTGGCCGTCCCAGCAACTGCTTGATGGGCTGATCCGTCCTCACCACGATCGTGTGGGCCAAGAAATAGTGCCTCAGTCGTCTGGCAGCGTTAACGAGGGCCAGTGCTACCTTCTCTATCTGCTGATATCGCAACTCCGCGTCTTGCAACGCTTTGCTCGTGAAGTATACGGGCTTTTGCCCGGCGTGATTCTCGCGGATGAGAACAGCGCTCACGGCCTCGGCGGTGACGGCGAGGTATAGGAACAAAACTTCCCCGGTATCTGGCCGCGATAACACGGGCGGTTTCGACAGAGCTTGTTTTAAGTGAAGGAGGGACGCCTCGCATTCTTCGGTTCATTCAAACGCGGCTTCTTTTCTCAAGAGCTTGATGAAAGGAAGGGCGTGTTTGGCGGATTTTGCGACGAAGCGGGACAACGAGGTGAGTACCCGGTTGAGGGACTGGATGTTCTTCTTAGACGTGGGCATTGGGAACTCAAAGAATTCCCGGCATTTGTCGGGGTTAGCCTCTATTCCTCGTTCCGTTAGGTAGAAACCAAGGAATTTACGTGCCCGTACGCCGAACGTGCACTTCTCTGGGTTAAAACGCATTTGATATTTTCTTGCTTGCTCGAAAATTGTTCGAAGATGGGCGACATGGTCTAGTTCCTCGTGGGACTTGACGATCATGTCGTCCATGTATACCTCGAGCATGTCGCCTATTTGTCCTTGGAAGACTTTGTTCATCATTCATTGGTATGTAGCGCCGGCGTTCTTCAAACCGAAAGGCATCACGTTGTAGTAATAATTGCCCGATTCGGTCATGAAGGTCGTGTAAGTTTTATCGCTCGCGGCCATCGGGATTTGATTGTAGCCCGAGTAGGCGTCGAGGAACGATAGCAGCTTAAAACCTGCTGAGTTATCCACGAGCTTATCTATATTGGGGAGGGGGTAGGCGTCCTTCGGACAGGCCTTGTTAACATCGGTATAATCAACGCACATTCTCCATTTGCCATTATTTTTTCTTACAAGTACAACATTTGAGAGCCACGTAGTGTATCTGGCCTCGGAAATAAATCTAGCTTCTAGAAGGTCTTTAACAGCTTTCTCCGCGGCTTCCATCTTCTCCGGGGACTGTTTCCTTCTGCGCTGGGCAACGGCTTTGATGGCCGGATCGATTGTAAGCTAGTGGCAAGCGACGGAGGGGTCCAATCCTGGCATTTCAGCAGCGCTCCATGCGAACAAGTCTGCGTTCTCCCTGAGGCACGCTTTTAGTTGTCTCTTGGCCAGGTCGGGGAGGTCTGCTCCGATCTTTACACCCCGTTGGGGGTCTTCTCCGAACGGGACGATCTCGAAGTTGCCATCTGGTATGGGGCGCAGGAGATGGCCGTTGTTGTGGGACTGGCTACCTGAAGTCGTCGGGGCTTTGGCGTGATCCTCCTCGTTGAAACGGTTGTCCAAGTCGATGGATTCGACCTGGGGGAGTGGCTTTGGCCGCTCGGAGCTGCTGGGCAGAGGAGGGCGACCAGATGTCCTCGGCTTCGCTGAGATTGTGCTCAATACTTTTGATGCTGCTTCAAAGCATCGACGGGCAGCTTCGATGTCGCCGTGGAGGGTGGTGACCATCCCTTCAGAAGTGTAGTACTTCATCTTGAGATGTACGGTGGAAGGCACTGCAACCAACTCTGCCAGGGTTGGCCTTCCAAAAATGCACTGATATAGTGACGGGCAGTCGATTACTAGAAGCTGTGCTTTGACTGCTCGGGTTGTCTTTCCTGAACCGAAAGTCACGATGAGCTCTACGTAACCTCGGGGTCTTGTTACTGCTCCGTTGAATCCCTGCAGGTCGGATCCAACGTATGGAGTAAGGTGAGAGTCGTCCAACTACAGTGTCTCGAATAGGTGGTTGTACATTATATAAACTGAACTGCCCTGGTCCACGAGTATCCTGCGAACGTCGAAGTTCGCCATCCTTGCCCGGATGAGAAGTGGGATGCTTGAGTTCGGTGACCCGCCAAGGAGCTCCTCTTTGTAGAAGGAAATGGGAGAGGATCCTTTGCGAGTGGTATCCAGCGTGGTGACTTCATTGGCGCTCTTGCTGATCAGTTGATCGAACTTCCTCTTGACCGAACCAACCATGATTTTGTTGAATCCACCACCGGAGATGACCATGGCCGACGGGAAGGTTTCCCACGGGCTGTGAGCGCCGAGGAACATGGAAGCAGGCAGACTGTCAGGGATACAGAAGTCTTCTGGTCGAGTCACGGACATAGCGACCTGTACGTCGGTGTCATCGGAGGGCGGAGTCTCTTCAGCCGCCTTCTTGCTCTCCTGGGTTTCTTACCGGGGAGCTTCTTTTTTCTTCGCGAACTGCTTCAGATGGCCGTCGCGAATGAGGATCTCTATGGCATCCCTGAGGTGGATGCATTCTTCCGTCGTATGGCCGTGGCTCTTGTGGAAGCGGCAATACTTGGATTTGTCCATACCTGGCCTGGCCGGCAGCTGTTTGGGGAAACAGACCCCCGCCTGCTTGAACTCTGAGTTGGCACATTCGGACAAGATTTTCTCCCTCGAGGTAGTGAGGGGGGTATAGTCATGGAACCGTCCAGAAGGTCCCTTCTGTTCGCGTGCATCGCGAGGCCGATCGTCGCGTCTTTTATCTCCTCGACGGGATGTCGAGGGCTCTTCAGCTCTGGATGTCCGGGCGCCTTCTTGGTGACGGGAGGCCCGGACAGAGTGGGCAGCGACCTTCTCCTCGTACTGTATATGCGACTGGGCTTGGTGGAGGAGAGCGTTGAGGTTCCTTGGTGGATCTAGGCCGATGGCTTTCGCGAAATCTGAGCCTGGACGTAATCCCTGCTCGAGCAGGAATTTCTTCATCTCGTCGGTCGTTTGCACTTGGACGGCTTCCTTGTTGAACCGCTCAATGTAGTCCCGAAGAGGTTCATCTCTCCCCTGTACAACCGCTCCAAGGGACGCCTCAGTCTTAGGATGGCGTCGTGATGCGGTAAAGTGTCGGGACAAGATCCTCCCGAGCTGCCTCCAGGAGGTGATGGATTCCTCTGGCAGTTGTTTGTACCAGGTCATTGCTCCCTTCCGGAGCGTGGTTGGGAACAGGCGACACTTGATGGCTCCTCGTACACCTCGGTAGTCCAGAAGAGCATCTATGTTTTCTATGTGCTCGTCTGGGTCTGTGGTTCCATCATAAGTCCCTAGAGACGGAGGCTTCTCTAGTCCTTTGGGGAGACGGGTGGCCAGGATCCTGCGGGACAACGGGCAGCGAGGCTCGTCGACGCTGTCCGAACTTGAAGTCGACGGTGACCGTTGTCTGCGCTCGCGGCGGCGGTCTCTGCGAGGTGAGGGCGATCGTGGCCGGTCGCGAGGTCTGACCGGTGGAGAATGCCCGTCTTGCCTCGTTCTCTTGTGTCTTGTGGCGACTGGTCCCGCGGGGAGATCTGGTCGCGTTTGCGAATGCGTAGTGGTTCGGGCCTCGTCATACGATCTTCCCGGCGCCTAGGTGGCGGCCTTCTTGATTTCTGGTGTTTCCTCTTGGGAGGAGAAGATCTTGGAAGAGCTGCTTCTTCGAGGGCTCATATCCTTTCGCCTTGCTGCAAGATAAGGAGGTTCGTGCGGTTGACAGCATCTAGGAGGGCTGCAACGGCCAGATCAGCGCTGGGGGGCCAGGAATTGGTCGTTCCCCCAACGGTGACTGTTTTTCTCCTTGCTCGGTGGGAGGAGGAGTTGGAGACGCAATGGCCCCGTCTCGAAGGAAACGAGGATCAGAAAGTAACAGCGAACTGCCATTAATGTCCATCTTGTTGACGGGGACAAGAACTTTAGCGTCAGCACTTTTTGCGGAGTTCTGAGCGGCCATGCGTGGGTGGATTAACGAAAGTATGTTTTGATCTTTAGTTTTCGAGTAAGAAAGAAAGAAGGGGAGAACAAGGAGTTCCCACAGACGGCGCCACTGATCTCGAGTATTCGATCAGATCCACGCACGCTGGTCGTCAGATGGCAAGGTGCTCGGCGGATGATGGTCGTTAGACGTGCTGGGTGTTCGGACTGTTGATGAGGAGAAAAGGGGGTGTACCTGCAAGGCACTCCGACGCTCAAGTAAGGAAGGGTCAGAGAAAAAGGGGCAAGTACAAAATGTATTCTTAGGGCGAAAAATGTGATACCTGACCCTCTCAAATGAGAGGGTTTATATAGAGTCCCCAGCGTGTGGCCAACGGTCCTATTTTTGGGGCGAACTAGCCGTTTTTCCCAAAGAATAGGTAACTGCCCAAACTAGCCGTTGTGACGGGCAGGGTGTTATGAACTAGCCGTTATGTCGGGCATAGACGCAGTTGCGGATACCTGCCCGTTGACTTTCGGGCAGCGAGGAAGCCGTGCGTAACGGGCGTCGGAACCGGGGAGGGACGTTGCGTTCCTTGCCCGGGTGGAGGGGCAGAAATGTCACTTTTGCCCCTCTGTGGATGGGGCTTAGGCAATTTGGGCCGCTCTGGAGCAAAAGCGGATTGGGCCAATTCTAGCCATTGGTCCAGTCCAGAACAGAATTATTATTAGAATATAGCACAGAAAGGACCTTTCCTATACTAATTCTAAGAAGAAATAGCATTATTAGACAAATATCTACATTTGAAACAATGATGAAAGTCATTAAAGATGAATTATATACTCTATCAAGAGCCTAATTTATTCCACAAAAAATTGCTATATCGAATGGAATATTGTACCTTGTTGACCAACTTATGTTGGATAGTTAAACACTTTATTCTTCGGAATAGTGTTTAATGAAGAACAGACTTCAGATAAACAACGCCACGTACCAAAGTGGAAAAAACATTAATTAAAGTCCATTTTTCTTAAATCAATATGATAAAATATGTCATTACTAGTAAATTCAAGATAACATTAACCTTCTCTTTTTATTTGCATAATAACATTGGAAGGCGGAGCCTCCAAAAATATCTGTTCATATTTAATTAAATCATTCATTGGAAGGCTGAGCCTCCTCATATTATTGTTCATACATTTGTGTTCATATTTAATTAGATCATTCATTGGAAGGCTGAGCCTCCTCATATTATTGTTCATACATTTGTGCTTCCTTTACAATTTTATAACTCTGATAACATGAATCTGGCCAGAGACAGAAAATATTTAAAAACACTTAGAAAATCTCTTGACAATTTGAAAAAAGAATTAGAATCTGTAAAATTACAAATCAAGACTAGTAACAAAGCAACTTATCCATCATTAAAATATCGAAAATAATTAATTTTGGAATGTATATCTTCTACTTACACCCTGATTCTTATTACAAAAGATGATCTGGAATCAATATCCAGAGTTTAAAAGACATTTTATTATTTTAAACAATAAAATAATCCAATAATTTTTTAACTATTTATCAAGTTGACGTACTATTTAAGATCACTATTCATTCATTATTATGTTGAAATTGTTGAAATCATTCACGTGAACATTAATCATACTTGCCACTACTCACTATTCACAAGTTACTATTCACGAGTTACTATTCACAAGTCACTATTCACTAGTCACTATTCATGAAGTTGACTTTTTTTATAAAAAACATTTAAAATAAAAAACCATAATTTAAATAAAATAATTATGTTAAACTTTATAACTATAACAATTATTGATGAAATTTACAAAAATATTTACCACACAAACCTCCACGGAGCAGTTAGAGAGAGAGGGGGATGCCTCCGTGGAGATTTGTGTGGTAAATATTTTTGTAAATTTCATCAATAATTGTTATAGTTATAAAGTTTAACATAATTATTTTATTTAAATTATGGTTTTTTATTTTAAATGTTTTTTATAAAAAAAGTCAACTTCATGACACTATGCCAAAAATGTTTTTTAATAGCGCTTTTTTTAGCTTTTGATAGCGCTTAAAAGTGCTATTAAAGCTCCCGCTATTGTAGGTTGACAACCTATAATAGCGCTTTTAAAACGCTATTAAAAGCTATCATTAATAGCACTTTTCATAAAATGCTATCGTAGCCTTTTTTTGAAAGAGGTTTTAATAGCACTTTTCAAGTAAGCGCTATTATAGATCAAGTCAACAATAGCATTTTTTAACAAAGCGCTATCATTGGTTCATGTATTTATAAAAAAAAAATTAGAGATCATTAAAATAAATTTATTAATTTTTTTCATTAATCATTAAAAGAAACTATACAAGTCATTCAACTCATTCGTTACAAACGAACCTAAAAATAAAATACCTATAAAAAATATGAAAATGATATCCTTTGTCATAAAACTAAAATTATAAGACAAGGTTTTGTCAAAAGTAAAATTACATATAGTGTTTTCCAAAAAAAAAATTGAAAGTGAAGTATAAAACTGCATATTTAAAAGTTTTACTCTCCGTGAACAAATATGTTAAGGATGACTACACCAACCAAACCAACACTAAGCTCAAAGATGCTCGCTTGTGATAAAAAAAAAAAGCTAAGATCCAATGTATACACCTCTTAATATCACTTTTCTTTTATCCATCTTGCTTATCCACCTCTAAATATCACTTTTCTTTGTCCAACTTGATTATCCACCTCTATAGAACCATCCCTGTTAGACCAATCAAAATACATAGTTAGTTCATTTATTCATTTATCTCTTATTATTTAATAAAAAGTAGAAACCACAATGCCCTCATGATTAATGGTGTTCAAACTAGAACATGGAATGTCATGCATGCAAAAAAAACATGTATGTTTGTGAAGTAGAGATAATTGTATAGATCAAAATGCAACATTTCACAATTTACCATATATGGAGATTTAAAGAAAAAATTGGGTTTAATTTTATGATTCTTGAATGCACATAGAAATTCCTAAACAACAGAGATACACTGAAGGAAGGAGGAATATATGGTATAGTGTATAATCTGAAACATACTGCTGAATAGAAAAAGAAAGACCTTGAAAAGAGGTGATTGTGATTTTAGAGGAAGTAATTGATTGACCTTGCTCTTCCTCCATATGCATATTTGGGATGCTGCAAAAATCAACACAAAAATACAAAGTAAAGCCTCAAATAAATCAATGGAAAAAAAATCATGCCACTGGGCAACAGATTTCACTGTAAATTTAAAGTACTGGATTGATATATTTCTAAATAGTTTATGCATATGATATTTCAATCAAAAAAGGAAACGTCAAAGCAAATTTTCTAATATATATTTTATAATGTCATAATAGCTTCTAAATGTTATACATATCAGTATCAAAAAGGGAAATTTTCAATCATTTTAAATAGCTGAGCAATGAAATTGAATTATCCAAAATGAAATATAAAAAACAACAGTCAAATTATGTATTTTACATCTTCATGGGAGGTCTGATATGCCAATATTAGTGACATAAATATAATTTTTAATATTCAGGTGACTCTACAAAATACATAATTTGCAGATATATTGGAGACTCAAATCTGCCATGAGTAATATGAAGATACTACATGTTGTTATGAGAGAAAATATAAGAGTATAAAAAAATTTGTTAGATTGAACATGAATTCTTTCACCATGTAAACACATATAATGTTGAGACCAATTATTCATTCCAATCTGAGTTTCGTAACATAAAAAATTATAGGTCTAGATTTATAAAATGGTAAGGTTTACATTGATTTATATTTAAGAATTAAGGTCTTCTATAGTACTAGTGGTATCATAGCATGACTAAAGGAAAAATGCAACTGATGTTAGAATGGAGAAGTAACATCAATAGTCAAGTCATTATATGACCAAAGAGCAATGATCCAATAGTATAAGGAAGCTGGTTGTCCTTATATTTAAAATTCCCAAGGAAAGGACTGTCAAATGCAGCATAACTTCAAAATAGTTTGATATCCTTAAGAGATTTAAAAGTGCACCTCTACTTGCAATATATTTACACAATAATGGTTTGCTTATTTATACCATGGCCTAAGCCTCAACTACACTTCCTATCGAACTTAAACATCCTTAAGAGATAGAATAAATGGATCATAGCTTGCAAGTGGCATCATCAGAAGCATTATTACAAAATGGACAGACACGATGATGTTGAAAGCTAACCATCTAGTTTAGGCTCTCTGTCTAAGCTAACTAATCAAATAGTTAACTTCATTTTTTATCAACTCAGTTCTGGTACATATAAGTGTATTTAATTTGTTAGAAGCTGGATTGTACAATTCAGATTGGGTCCATTAATATAATACTAAATCTAGTACTTTTCTTTAGTTGTTAGTTTTATTTTTATTTTCCTCTCTATCTTCACCAACAAATTTCTCAACAAGGTGCATTAGTGCATCAGGTTCATTAGAAGGCAGTTGATCCTGAAGTTGAGCAAGTCTTAGTTCATAATTTTCGAAAAAAATTTCAATTTGATTTTAAAAATTTCATATGTAGATTTTATATTAGTATTTTATACATATAGACGAGCATAAACTTCTTATTGGCAGCATGTAACCCCTTTTCAAAAAAGTCATGCAAATGGCTCAAAGGAAATGATGGTAAGTAAATACTTAAGTATAAATTAGTGGGAACTACACTATAAAATGCACACACCCTGTCACAATGGTTTCCCTCTAATAGATTATGTTTCACCTTGCAATTGAATCTGTTTTAATGTATTTGGCTAGACATTTATGTAACTATTTAACTTACATGTGTCACTCCATAAACTTGCCATAGCTAGTATCACCTTATCCCCTAGGTTTTATCTTACAAAATTCAATTAATAAAAAAAAGAAGCTGACATATAGCATTTTGCTCATAGATTTATAAACTTTCTGCATCTATGAATTACTTATAATTAAAGCTTTAGAAATTCTAATAATAACCGCGAAATCCTCACAAACACAACTTAATATACAACAAAAACAAGTGAACATAGTGAGTTTTCATTTATCATGTGTGGGTGATATCTAGAGATGGTTATATAAAGCTCATGGAAATAAGCAAAGCTTATTAAGGGATGGCCAGAGTTAGCCAAAAAGGTTTTGTAAGTGTGGTGTAAAACAAGTGGACAAAGATTTCATTGTATTCTTTTTGTGGATTATATTGACTTGTTAATTAGATGTTCTTGTGGGTAGGAAAATAATTGGCCATAGTAACAATACTGCTACTATTAAATTAGTGTCAACTATAAAAGTATCACACCTTTTCACTATTCACAACATGATCAAGTTGTATATACCAATAACCAGCTCAAAACTGAAGCACCAAAATGACAAACCTCGAATGCAACACTACAAAAAATCATTCAAAGAAATTTAAATGACACCCATAAACCAAATTTCCAATATCAAATTCATAAGATAAAAACAAAAAATATTAACTCTAAACTAGATAGCAGAATGCATAAAGTCCTGTAAAAGAAATACTTACGCAATGGTTTCTAGAACCACTCTTTAAGTGTTGGTACTAGTAGTAACAAAGAATCCGACAGATTTTTCAGCAAGCTTCTTCCCCCGCCAGAAACTCCCAATGGAATCAAATAAAGCCTCCATTTGTGCAGTAAGAGAATCATACCTATTTGGAAACCCAAACAAAACGCCATCTGTATTTAGACGCTTTCATATGATGCAAGACCTCAATCGACAGTGTCTCTTGTACTCTGTATCTAACCCCTTCAACACTTTCTCGATAGGGTCCACACACTGCTTCAATTGATTCGTTGGATTCCATAGTGATTCTCAGTGGAGATTCGTCGGCAATTGGAAATATTTTAGGGTTCCTATGTTTTGGTTGCGATATATTTTTAGGGTTCAAATTGATTTGTAGGTTTTCTGAATTTTGGGTTCAATACATTTAAGTTTTAGGATATTAGAGTTTGGGAACCAGAGCTAGGATCGACGCAGAGGAGAGCATCTATGGGTTTGATAGAGAGAAGAATTGAGTATGGTTCCACTGACCTCATTTGTAAAAAAAAAAGGGATTTCTGAGTTTTGGGGAAGAAGAAGGTGAGGGAAGATTATGGTTTCAGCGAGAAATAAGGTGAGAAAAGAAATTTCGACATGGTGAGTCCGCGATGATTGTGTGTTCTGTGAGGAAGAAAGGTGTTCACGCTTGAGGGATGTTTTTTCAGCGTTCTTAGAGTTTGGTGAGCTTCTTTGGTAGAAAATTTTATTAGAAAATAATAATAATAACTTGGTAGTAACAATAATAAAATAGAGTAATGGTAGAAAGTCAAACAAAAGCGCTTTTGAAAAGCGCTATCAAAGGGGTAAAATTTAAATGACTTTTTCGAAAAATATGATCAATTTTATTTTCTGTTTTTTCAAAACAAACAACAATAGCGTTATAATTCAAAGTGCTACTATATGATAAACCTTATAATAGCACCCGATAAAAAGCGCTATCATAAGTCTTTAATTGAACTTTTTAATAGCACTCTATTAAAAAGCGCTATTATACGAGTGCTATCATATAATAAAATTGTAGTAGTGTGAATAGTGACTAGTGAATAGTGACTCGTGAATAGTAACTCGTGAATAGTAATTTGTGAATAGTGAGTAGTGGCAAGTATGATTAATGTTTACGTGAATGATTTCAACAATTTCAACATAATAATAAATGAATAGTGATCTTAAATAGCAAGTCAACTTGATGAATAGTAAAAAAATTATTATATTATTTTGTGTTTAAAATAATAAAATGTCTTTTAAGCTCTGGATATTGATTCCAGATCATCTTTTGTAATAAGAATCAGGGTGTAAGTAGAAGATATACATTTCAAAATTAATTATTTTCGATATTTTAATGATGGATAAGTTGCTTTGTTACTAGTCTTGATTTGTAATTTTACAGATTCTAATTCTTTTTCCAATTTGTCAAGAGATTTTCTAAGTGTTTTTAAATATTTTCTGTCTCTGGGCAGATTCATGTTATCAGAGTTATAAAATTGTAAAAGGAAGCACTAATGTATGAACAATAATATGAGGAGACTCAGCCTTCCAATGAATGATCTAATTAAATATGAACACAAATGTATGAACAATAATATGAGGAGGCTCGGCCTTCCAATGAATGATTTAATTAAAAATGAACAGATATTTTTGGAGGCTCCCCCTTCCAATGTTATGATGCAAATAAAAAGAGAAGGTTAATGTTATCTTGAATTTACTAGTAATGACATATTTTATCATATTGATTTAAGAAAAATGGATTTTAATTAATGTTTTTTCCACTTTGGTACGTGGCGTTGTTTATCTGAAGTCTGTTCTTCATTAAATATTATTCCGAAGAACAAAGTGTTTAACTATCCAACATAAGTTGGTCAACAAGATACAGTATTCCATCCGATATATCAATTTTTTGTGGAATAAATTAGGCTCTTGATAGAGTATATAATTCATCTTTAATGACTTTCATCATTGTTTTAAATGTAGATATTTGTCTAATAATGTTATTTCTTCTTAGAATTAGTATAGGAAAGGTCCTTTCTGTGCTATATTCTAATAATAATTCTATTCTTTTTAAATCTTGTTTTAAATAAGAAATATAATTTCTGTAATCTTTAAGATCCTGTTTGTCTTTAGCAAAGTTCATAATGCAAAAATTTCTAATCTGTTTCATATAAATCATCATCCCAATTTATTTCATTGTCAGAATTACTAGGATTGAAGCTTCTAAAGTTTATAGAAACTAATGGGTTATTTTGTCTAGGATTTCTCATCCTATAATCTGTTTGTGAGGAATGTCCGAAAAAATGTCCTTCAAAATAACTTAAGTAATATGAACTAGAGGTAAACTCATTTAATTCTCTAATTATACATCTTAGTTCATGTTCTTCAAAATCTTGCTCTATTGTAGTTTTTAGTTCTTCGAGAAATATTTTTTCTTGAAAATAAGCAAATTTTAATTTTTTCAAAATAATTTTTATCAAATCTGGGTAAGGAAATCTTTTGAATAAGCATAATATTTTTTCATCAAAGTCTTGGATACAAATTAAGTTTGATAATTTTTTGTTAGAGTTAGGTTTTGAATAGTCTACTCCAAAATTATTTGTAAAACATTCTTGTGTTATGAAATTTGTTTCTGGGTAATGATTTTCATGTTCCATTTTAAAAAAATTTCAAATTTCTTTTTATCAAAAAGTGATTGATTTTAAGTCTTATTCCTACTTCCCTTTGCATAATAAGGTTTATGGTTTCTAAAAAACTATCTCAAAAATATATGTTATACTCTTATTATTTTTTAATATTCCTGGTTTATTTTGGAACCTCACCTTGTCATCCCTCACCTACTACCACAGAGTTCTTCAAGAGACATCTCTGCGTTTATGACCTAAGATCTATGAATCTCCTCCTGGCGGTACTATTTTTTCCCTTTCAGGTTTCTTCCCTAAACGGATTCTTTCATAGATTAACGATCACATTCAGTTCAAACGGGACTTACGTCTTTTGATCATAAAATAAACCTAGATTAACAATAATCAAAAGAGTAAAAACATATATTATCAAGAATAAGTTATTAAGAAATCTTACCTCTTAATAGCAATTTAGGAAGTTGGAATAAGGAGCTTTAGTGTGAAAGCATAAATTTAGAGTAAGTGGTATTGGAGAGCATATATGAAAACATACTTTTTATTTCTTCGTTATATGATTGTTGATATTTTACAATAAGAGAAGTCTCTCTTATATAGAAGAGAGATGAAGGTTCTAGAGATAATATAATATTATCTTTACAACAAGAAAAGTTAAAGCACTATTTGCTTTAAGACTTTTCAAAAGCAAAATTATTTACTTTACAATTTTGCCTATACAAAACAAAAGACTTTACATTGTTAAAAAGTTGAAAGAGACAGGCCCCCTTTCCTTAGCCGTGTAAATTAGGATCACTCTTACATGACTCCAAAGGGTCAAGTAACTATATCCTTTTACGTGTCTTGCCTTTGTTTTGTCGGCAATAATTTATTGTAGATAATCTTTTTGTATGCCTTTGTCTTTTCTGTCGACAATGGACCACGTGTTTTGACAATAATCTACATTGTCATTTTTTCCAGAGAAGAGCTTGAGGAACCAATCCTACTCTTTCCTGCTTGGCTTCTTTTCCTGTAAGCCTCAACCAATTTTGGCCTTGAATGTTTAACATCAAATGGAAAGAAGAAGTTTCTTGCAATCTCAGAATTGCAATAAATTTTTCCTAATTTATCTTCTCTCAATAAATTCTTGTCGTCCATCTTGGGTTGGGACCAATCAAAATTTTGAGCTAAAATTTTTGCTCTGGAGATTTCTACTTGTTGTTGCAAATCTTCAAGGTGTAATGATCTGGGTCATTTTGGACTTGAAAATCTTCAAATTCTATATCCAAATTTTTAAAATAAATCCAAATAATATGACAACTTGATGGTTATTTAAAAAATCCGGGTATAAAGATATTATTTCCAGTTTTGCTTTATGGGGATATTCTGGAAATAACGTTTCCATGGTATCTGCTAAGAATGGTGGCAGATGTGGTGTAAAGTCATATAATGGTGGGGTATTAATTACACTTATTAGTCCATGTTTGAGTAAATTACTCACAGTAACAGGGTAATCTTTAATCTTAAAAGATTTAAATGTAGGAATTGAGATTCTTGCTTTACGAATTGCAGAATCTAGTTTACAAAGACAAGTTCCTTCTTGGTTCTCAGGGCAGTCTTCATACTGGCTCTGACAAGGTTTGTAATCATTGTAAACATATTCCCATTCTGTGGAAAGTCCATGAGGGAAAATTTGGCTGTTACTAATTTGTGCTAAGATTTCTTGTAACACAATAAAAGTCTTAATTCTCATTTCTTCACTTGAAGGTTTAGGTTGAGAATGTAATGTGGGTTTTTCCAAATTTACAAATTGAATGATTTCTGTGGTCTTAATGAAATTTCTTTCCCTTTTGGAATTTTGTCATTAATTTCTTGCAAAAATTCTTGATCCTCAAAAGTTTCCAAATGTTTTAAGTATTCTTGATACTTAATAACCCGTGGAGAAATAATAATTTCAGGTCCACAAGTCTTAATTACTGAATCAATTGCTTCCTGAATGTTAAAAAATCCCTTATATAGAGGTTGTCCATATCTGGGGAATAATTTAAGTTCTTCAATTAACAGGGTCATTTCGTCCCAGTCTAAGTAAACTCCGGCTTTATTTTCGGTGTATAATGTGTAACAAATGAAAGGCTTTTTGCCTAAATGTCTGTCAGTGCTGAAATATGATGCCAGAGCATTTATTACAGCAACTTTTTTGTTGTTACCTGCAGATATAGTCTGCAAATTCCAAATGTTGTCAAGGAGACAATGTTCTTCTTCTTTGAGTTGATTTCTCAAAGGTGTTTTAAATTGTTCCTTTGCAGGAAATGTCTTTAATTTGGTGACTTCAAAATCAATGAATTTTTCTGTCATCTGGAATGTCTGAAATATATATATATATATATATATATATATATATATATATATATACATGAAAAAGCACACCAGCAAGAAGAACAACCTAACCTTTTACTCAAATATATGAAAGTAATTTTGCATTTAAATTATTTTCTTTACAAAATTATGCCTTCACACTAAACCTTATTCCGACTTCTTAATTGTTTCTAAGAGGTATGATCTAATTATGACTTAGCTCTATAATCCTAGTTTAGTTTAGAGATTTATTGTCAATCAATAGGCATGATCTTTTAAATACTTAGCTTTATAATCTTAGTTTAATTCTATGATTATTGTTTATCTTCGCTATTTTACTATCAAAAGACGTAAGTCCTGTTTGAGCCGAATGAGACCGTTATAATCTAAGAAGATAATCCGATTAGGGAAATCGAAAATAGACTACCGCTTAGGATGAAGGTTCTTAGATCTTAGGTTTTTGACGCAGAGATGTCTCTGGAAGAACTCTGTGGTAGTAGGTGAGGGATGACAAGGTGAGATACTAGAAGTTTAGCGTAAGATTTTCAATAACCTTAAAATTAATTTTAAATTATCAAGTCCAAGTTAATACTAGATCATTAACTTAAAAAGATTTTCAGTAAACTAAAAACTAAACTTAGATTATCATGTATAAGTTATTTTTAGATCATATACCTCAAAAGAACATTAAGAAGAAGGAATAAGTTGTCAAATAATTTTTGAAGGAAAATTTTTAAAGAAATAAATTAAATTTTATGGAACGAGAAATTTATTACCCAAATTCAAATTTTACTACACAAAAATTTTTCACTACTAATTTTGGAGTAGATTATTCTGAACCAAATTCAAACAGCAAAATATCTGAGATCATTTGTATCCAAGATTTTGATGAAAAAATATTATGTTTATTCAAAAAATTTCCATACCCAGATTTGATGAAAATTATTATAAAAAAATTAAAATTTGCTTATTTTCAAGAGAAAATATTTTTACAAGAAATTAAAGTAACAATTGAACAAGACTTTGAAGAACATGAATTAAGATGCAAAATTAGAGAATTAAATGAATTCACAACTAATTCATATTATCTAGGATATTTGGACGCTCACTTCTATGGATATTCCTCAAGGATAAACTATAGGATGAGAAACCCTAGACAAATTAACCCCTTAGTCACAATGAGTTTTAGAAATTATAATCCCGATGATTTTGACAATGAAATAAATTATGAAGAAGATGCATATGAAACTGATTAATTATTCTTTCAGGATATTTCTTCATTATTTATTGCATCATAACATTGGAAGGCTGAGCCTCCAAAAATATTTGCGCATATTTAAATTATGTCATTCATTGGAAGGCCGAGCCTCCTCATATTTTTGCTCATTCATTTATTTGCTCCCACGTAGTATTATTATTTTAAATTCCGCCTAAAATTATATTTCAGTATAATTTTAAACTCTAAAAAATGGATTTAACCAAAGAAAAAATTGAATTAAAAGATTATAGAAATTATATTAAGAACTTAAAACAAGAACTTAAAAGAATTGAATACAGATTAAATAACCATGATTATATGGATTTAATAGTAAGAAGATTTGAAATTATTAGACATATTAATATGTTTGAAACCATGATTACAATAATTAAAGAAGATCTTTATACTCTATCCAGAGGATAAGCACTCAGCCAAATCTTTAATTTTTAATGACGGAAGTCATAAACAGAAACTGTTTAAAAAACCTCAGACAAATTCTTAAAAAATTAGAACAAGAATTTAAGGCCGTAAACTTGCAAATCATGAATAGTGATCCTGCAAATCATTCTTTATTAAATTACCACAAACAAGTAATTTTGAAAGAATATTCTAAAGTTTATGCCTTGATTCTCTCAATAAAAGATGATCTCTCTACTAAGTCAAGGGCATAATCCTCTTATTTCTCACAATATTATCATATTATCTTTATTCCTAAACTTCCACATGGTAAGTTACTATTCAAAATTTGATTTTTTTACTATTCATGGTCAACCTTTAAGGAGGTTTTCCCTCATTTTCAACGCCAAACCCCAAACAAAACACCCAAACTACATTCCAAATTAACCTCCACGGAGGCATCCCCTTTCTCTATGTGCTATCAGAGCCTTTGATCTGAGCCACTGATGGAATCTAAATTGGATTATCTAAAAACTTGTTTAGATTTACAAAACAAGAAATTAGAACAATTAGATAAATTATTAACAGAAAATATAAGTCTTAATAGACAAATATTAGTACATATTAAAGATTTATCCAAGCAACAAAAAACTCCTATAAATGGAGCTGAAGATTTAAAATCATCTATAGATTCCTTAACTGAACAATTTTCTCAAATTAGCACTGAGAGAAAAACTATAAAAACTCAGAATTTCTTAACCTATAACACCGAAAAAGTTAAGAAACATTTATAGGAGTTTTTATATATATATACCACAAATTTTACTAAAAATTTAAGGAATTATGATTTAGAACAAATAATTAAAAATTTAGAAAAAATTGAAATAATAGGAGATAACCCTATTAAGTTTTGGGACAGAAACAAAACAATATGTAAACTGGAAATTATTAATCCATACATTACTATTAAAACACCTAATTTCAAATACGGAAACTGGGAATAGGAAGAATTTAACCTTCACATAAACCAATTACTAAAATTAGGAATAATCAGAAAATCAAATTCTAGACATAAGACCCCTGCCTTTATTGTCCAGAAAGAAGCAGAAAAGAAAAGAGGCCAATCTAGAATGGTTTTTGATTACAGGAGATTAAATGACAATACTTTTGAAGACGGATATTGCATCCCAGATAAGGATACATTAATTAATAAAATTCAAGGAAAGAATTGGTTTTCCAAATTTAATTTAAAATCAGGCTTTTGGCAAGTAAAAATGCATGAAGCTAGCATTGAATGGACAACTTTCTCTTGTCCATTAGGTCATTTCGAATGGCTAGTAATGTCATTTGGACTTAAAAATGCTCCTCAGATATTTCAAAGAATGATGGATGACTTTTTTAAAAATTGCTATAATTTTACGTGTATGTTTTTTCTAAATCAGAAAAAGAACATATACAACATCTGTATATAATTTTTTCCTTATTCGAAAAACATGGTTTAGTTATTTCTAAAAAAAAGATTGAAATCGGAAATAATTATATTTCTTTCTTGGGGGCTGAAATAGGAAATGGATCTATAAAATTACAGCCACACATAGCCAGAAAAATTCTGGAATTTCCAGATAAACTGGAAGAATTAAAACAATTACAATCCTTCTTAGGGTTAGTGAATTACGTTAGACCTTATTTCAAAAATTTATCAAAATTAACTTCTCCCTTATACAATAAGGCACAACAAAAAGGAGTTAGAAAATTTAATGATCAAGACATTAAAATAGTCCAACAATTAAAAGCAGAAGTTGCTAAACTAGAACCCTTAGCGTTACCATTAGAATCAGATTACTTAATTATAGAAACTGATGGATCTGAGCTAGGATGGGGAGGAATTCTAATTAAAAAACCTAATGAGTTTTCTTTAAAATCATTAGAAAAAATACGTAGATACACTTTAGGAACATTTAAAGAAAAAGGATATTTAACATCCTTGGATTATGAAATTTTATCCATTATTTATGTCTTAGAAAAATTTGCCTTGTTTATTTTGTCCAAAAAACAAATTACCATTAGGACTGACTGTGAAGCTATTGTAAAATTTGCAGATACAAAAAGTGAGAAAAAATTAACTGCCAATAGATGGCTGAAATTTCGAGAATTTGTCTTAAATAGAGGATTTAAGATAAAATGGGAACACATTAAAGGAAAGGATAATAAAATACCAGACTTATTATCTAGGAAATTGTTATATAACTAACATTATTATTTGTGTTTTCCAAAAAATTACAGGAATTTCAAACATTACATACATTACCAGGAGGGTAAAACATTTCTCACATTACAAATTTGTACATTGCAAATGGCTGAAAAAGTCATAAATTTTGACAACGCAAAATTAAAGACATTTCCCGAAAGGGATCAATTTAAAACACCTTCGAGGAATCAACTCAAAGAAGAAGAAACCTGTCTCCTCGACAACATTTGGAACTTACAAACTACCATTCAAGGTACTAGTAAGAAGGTTGCGGTGATAAATGCTTTAGCATCTTATCTCTCAACTGGCAGACATTTCAACAAAAAAACCTTTCATCTGTTATGCACTATACACAGGCTTAAAAGCTGGTGTTTATTTGGATTGGGATGAAATGACTATTTTGATTGAAGAAATTAAATTATTTCCGAGATATGGTCAACCACTTTTTAAAGGATTTTTTGACATTCAGGAGGCCATATACTCTGTTACTAAGGCTTGTGGGAGTGATATTATTATCTCGCCCAAAGTTCTTAAGTATCAACATTATCTGAAACACATGGAAAATTTTGATGATCAAGATTTTTTACATGAAATTCAGAGAACAAATTATAAAGGTAAAGGGAAAGAAATTTCTCTAAGACCTCAAATTCCACCAAATGATCAAAAGTCCTTTAGTGATACATTGATTAACACAAAGGTTCAAAAGACCGATACAAAATTTTTGCTTTTGGAAAAACCAGTGATTCCAGCTCAACCGAAAATTTCTGAAGAAGAAATAAATTTGTCAACATTCATCTTACTACAAGACACATTAGCCCAAATTTGCAACAATCAGATAAGTCACAACGGAATTTCAACAGAATTGAGCTTTGTATTCAACAGTTACAAATCATGCCAAAGTATGTTTGAAAATTGCCCAGAAAATCAAGATGGTGAATGTTTTTGTCAACTTGATTCAGCAATAAGGAAGGCCAGAATTTCTCTACCTACCTTTAAACCATTCAAAGTGAGAAACTACAACGTAACTCTTACCAATTTACTCAAACATGGATTATTAAGCACCATTAATATTCCTCCATTATATGACTTCACACCATACCTACCGCCATTCCTGGCAGACACTATGGAGGTAGTCACATCAGAATTTCCACAAAAGGCAAAATTAGAAATTACGTCTTTATATCCAGATTTTCAAAAGAATTATCCTTGTGTGCACATAATTTGGATGCATTTTAATGAATTTGATTTGGAGTATGAAGAATTTCAAGTACAAAATTCAGGTCCCAAATCCATTACATTAGAAGACATGTCCCAATAGATTGAACTCGCAAGAGCAAAATTGATATCTGAAGATTTTGGTTGGTCCAAAGACAAAATGGAAGAAAGAAATTTGCTTAGGGAAGATAAGTCCGGCAAAATTTACACCAATTCTGAAATAGCAAAACATTGCTTTTTCACCTTTGAAGTCAAACAATCAAGACCCAAATTGGTGTAAGCCTACAAACGAAGGAATACAAGTCATTCTAAGAGACCTGGTTCCTCCGGATCATCTCAAGATAGATCAACGATCATGATTGATCCATAACCATGTGAGTCATGTGATCACTATCAGACATGACATTATTGCCGACAGCAAGGAAGGCGACATTAGTAAATTATTGGATTCCTGACAGATAAGGAATCTTATCAACTTGTAGCTTTTTCTTTTCCTTTTTAGCTGTAAAGCAAATAATGCCTTACTTTGTCTTTCTTTTTGTTTACTTTTTGTAAAGTAGTTTGTCCACTAACTACTTAGTCCTAAAGCAAATAGTGCTCAAGGATGTAGTCAGATTCTCTTGTTTTACACGCAATTGTGTCTAGAGTCTTCCTCTCTTGTATATAAGAAAGTTCTCTCATTTGTAATACACACATGAACAAAGACACCAGCAAGAAGAACAACCTAACCTTTTACTCAAATATATGAAAGTAATTTTGCATTTAAATTATTTTCTTTACAAAATTATGTCTTCACACTAAACCTTATTCCGACTTCTTAATTGTTTCTAAGAGGTATGATCTAATTATGACTTAGCTCTATAATCTTAGTTTAGTTTAGAGATTTATTGTCAATCTAATAGGCATGATCTTTTAAATACTTAGCTTTATAATCTTAGTTTAATTTTATGATTATTGTTTATCTTCGCTATTTTACTATCAAAAGACGTAAGTCCTGTTTGAGCCGAATGAGACCGTTATAATCTAAGAAGATAATCCGATTAGGGAAATCGAAAATAGATTACCGCTTAGGATGAAGGTTCTTAGATCTTAGGTTTTTGACGCAAAGATGTCTCTGGAAGAACTATGTGGTAGTAGGTGAGGGATGACAAGGTGAGATACTAGAAGTTTAGCGTAAGATTTTCAATAACCTTAAAATTAATTTTAAATTATCAAGTCCAAGTTAATACTAGATCATTAACCTAAAAAGATTTTCAGTAAACTAAAAACTAAACTTAGATTATCATGTATAAGTTATTTTTAGATCATATACCTCAAAAGAACATTAAGAAGAAGGAATAAGTTGTCAAATAATTTTTGAAGGAAAATTTTTAAAGAAATAAATTAAATTTTATGGAACGAGAAATTTATTACCCAAATTCAAATTTTACTACACAAAAATTTTTCACTAATAATTTTGGAGTAGATTATTCTGAACCAAATTCAAACAGCAAAATATCAGAGATCATTTGTATCCAAGATTTTGATGAAAAAATATTATGTTTATTCAAAAAATTTCCATACCCAGATTTGATGAAAATTATTATCAAAAAATTAAAATTTGCTTATTTTCAAGAGAAAATATTTTTACAAGAAATTAAAGTAACAATTGAACAAGACTTTGAAGAACATGAATTAAGATGCAAAATTAGAGAATTAAATGAATTCACAACTAATTCATATTATCTAGGATATTTCGACGCTCATTTCTATGGATATTCCTCAAGGATAAACTATAGGATGAGAAACCCTAGACAAATTAACCCCTTAGTCACAATGAGTTTTAGAAATTATAATCCCGATGATTTTGACAATGAAATAAATTATGAAGATGCATATGAAACTGATTAATTATTCTTTCAGGATATTTCTTCATTATTTATTGCATCATAACATTGGAAGGCTGAGCCTCCAAAAATATTTGCGCATATTTAAATTATGTCATTCATTGGAAGGCCGAGCCTCCTCATATTTTTAAGGTTATTGCAGGATTTTTAAATAGCGAAGTAAACAGGATTTAAGGTTATTGCAAAATTACTTTCATATATTTGAGTAAAAGGTTAGGTTGTTCTTCTTGCTGGTGTGTTTGTTCATGTGTGTATTACAAATGAGAGAACTTTCTTATATACAAGAGAGGAAGACTTTAGACACAATTGCGTGTAAAGCAAGAGAATCTGACTACATCCTTGAGCACTATTTGCTTTAGGACTAAGTAGTTAGTGGACAAACTACTTTACAAAAAGTAAACAAAAAGAAAGACAAAGTAAGGCATTATTTGCTTTACAGCTAAAAAGGAAAAGAAAAAGCTACAAGTTGATAAAATTCCTTATCTGTCAGGAATCCAATAATTTACTAATGTCGCCTTCCTTGCTGTCGGCAATAATGTCATGTCTGATAGTGATCACATGACTCACATGGTTATGGGTCAATCATGATCGTTGATCTATCTTGAGATGATCCGGAGGAACCAGGTCTCTTAGAATGACTTGTATTCCTTCGTTTGTAGGCTTCCACCAATTTGGGTCTTGAATGTTTGACTTCAAAGGTGAAAAAGCAATGTTTTGCTATTTCAGAATTGGTGTAAATTTTGTCGGACTTATCTTCCCTAAGCAAATTTATTTCTTCCATTTTGTCTTTGGACCAACCAAAATCTTCAGATATCAATTTTGCTCTTGCGAGTTCAATCTGTTGGGACATGTCTTCTAATGTAATGGATTTGGGACCTGAATTTTGTACTTGAAATTCTTCATACTCCAAATCAAATTCATTAAAATGCATCCAAATTATGTGCACACAAGGATAATTCTTTTGAAAATCTGGATATAAAGACGTAATTTCTAATTTTGCCTTTTGTGGAAATTCTGATGTGACTACCTCCATAGTGTCTGCCAGGAATGGCGGTAGGTATGGTGTGAAGTCATATAATGGAGGAATATTAATGGTGCTTAATAATCCATGTTTGAGTAAATTGGTAAGAGTTACGTTGTAGTTTCTTACTTTGAATGGTTTAAAGGTAGGTAGAGAAATTCTGGCCTTCCTTATTGTTGAATCAAGTTGACAAAAACATTCACCATCTTGATTTTCTGGGCAATTTTCAAACATACTTTGGCATGATTTGTAACTGTTGAATACAAAGCTTCATTCTGTTGAAATTCCGTTGTGACTTATCTGATTGTTGCAAATTTGGGCTAATGTGTCTTGTAGTAAGATGAATGTTGACAAATTTATTTCTTCTTCAGAAATTTTCAGTTGAGCTGGAATCACTGGTTTTCCCAAAAGCAAAAATTTTGTATCGGTCTTTTGAACCTTTGTGTTAATCAATGTATCACTAAAGGACTTTTGATCCTTTGGTGGAATTTGAGGTCTTAGAGAAATTTCTTTCCCTTTACCTTTATAATTTGTGCTCTGAATTTCATGTAAAAAATCTTGATCATCAAAATTTTCCATGTGTTTCAGATAATGTTGATACTTAAGAACTTTGGGCGAGATAATAATATCACTCCCACAAGCCTTAGTAACAGAGTCTATGGCCTCCTGAATGTCAAAAAATCCTTTAAAAAGAGGTTAACCATATCTCGGAAATAATTTAATTTCTTCAATCAAAATAGCCATTTCATCTCAATCCAAATAAACACCAGCTTTTAAGCCTGTGTATAGTGCATAGCAGATGAAAGGTTTTTTGTTGAAATGTCTGCCAGTTGAGAGATAAGATGCTAAAGCATTTATCACCGCAACCTTCTTACTAGTACCTTGAATGGTAGTTTGTAAGTTCCAAATGTTGTCGAGGAGACAGGTTTCTTCTTCTTTGAGTTGATTCCTCAAAGGTGTTTTAAATTGATCCCTTTCGGGAAATGTCTTTAATTTTGCGTTGTCAAAATTTATGACTTTTTCAGCCATTTGCAATGTACAAATTTGTAATGTGAGAAATGTTTTACCCTCCTGGTAATGTATGTAATGTTTGAAATTCCTGTAATTTTTTGGAAAACTCAATTAATAATGTTAGTTATATAACAATTTCCTAGATAATAAGTCTGGTATTTTATTATCCTTTCCTTTAATGTGTTCCCATTTTATCTTAAATCCTTTACTTAAGACAAATTCTCGAAATTTCAACCATCGATTGGCAGTTAATTTTTTCTCACTTTTTGTATCTGCAAATTTTACAATAGCTTCACAGTCAGTCCTAATGGTAATTTGTTTTTTAGACAAAATAAACAAAGCAAATTTTTCTAAGACATAAATAATGGATAAAATTTTCTTAATCCAAGGATGTTAAATATCCTTATTCTTTAAATGTTCCTGAAGTGTATCTACATATTTTTTCTAATGATTTTAAAGAAAACTCATTAGGTTTTTTAATTAGAATTCCTCCCCATCCTAGCTCAGATCCATCAGTTTCTATAATTAAGTAATCTGATTCTAATGGTAACGCTAAGGGTTCTAGTTTAGCAACTTCTGCTTTTAATTGTTGGACTATTTTAATGTCTTGATCATTAAATTTCCTAACTCCTTTTTGTTGTGCCTTATTGTATAAGGGAGAAGTTAATTTTGATAAATTTTTGAAATAAGGTCTAACGTAATTCACTAACCCTAAGAAGGATTGTAATTGTTTTAATTCTTCCAGTTTATCTGGAAATTCCAGAATTTTTCTGGCTATGTGTGGCTGTAATTTTATAGATCCATTTCCTATTTCAGCCCCCAAGAAAGAAATATAATTATTTCCGATTTCAATCTTTTTTTTAGAAATAACTAAACCATGTTTTTCGAATAAGGAAAAAATTATATACAGATGTTGTATATGTTCTTTTTCTGATTTAGAAAAAACCAGAACATCATCAATGTATATACACGTAAAATTATATCAATTTTTAAAAATGTCATCCATCATTCTTTGAAATATCTGAGGAGCATTTTTAAGTCCAAATGGCATTACTAGCCATTCGAAATGACCTAATGGACTAGAGAAAGCTGTCCATTCAATGCTAGCTTCATGCATTTTTACTTGCCAAAAGCCTGATTTTAAATCAAATTTGGAAAACCAATTCTTTCCTTGAATTTTATTAATTATATATATATATATATATATATATATATATATATATATATATATATATATATATATATATATATATATATATATATATATATTCCCTCATAGGAAACTTCCCTCAATACAGTTTGCCTCCTCATGGGCTTTGTTCAATATGGAAATTAGAAAGGCATTATTCTCGGTGAAACTTTTCTTAAGACTGTCAAAACTTTGAAACATATAAAAGAAATTCATTTCCCCAGAGAGGATTAATTCCCGGTGAAGCCTCTTTTGAATTTCTTCAAAACTTAGAACTGTTCAACAATGAAAGGATTATTCCCGGTGAAACCTTTCTTGAACTTTTCTTAGGCTTGGACCCACAGGCTTCTTAGAAGTTCCCCAGCCTCCTCTTGGGCTTAGTACAAGGACCAACAGGTTTCTTAAAAGTTCCCCATCCTCCTCTTGAACTTTGTACAAGGACCCAAAGGCTTCCTAAAAGCATAGGATGGAAATTAATCATCTCTGCTAGTTCAATCCCCGGAAAAGTCAAAATTCCATAACATCCTATCACCCAAGGATTGATCTTCATCCCTTAAACCAACAGCCTCCTCTTGGGCATCATACAAAGATCTCTCTCAAGCCAGAGTCTACCTTTCCTTGAAAGACTTGGACAGTCTTAGCCTCCTCTTGGGCTTCATTCAAGTAGACTTGGAAAGTCTCATCTCCTCTTAGATCTTGCATAGAGACCCTCAAGTTTCCTAAAAACATAGGAAAAACCCTGATCATTTCATCAATACAACAGTCTCCAGGAGAGTTAAAATCTCTAGAGTTTTAAAACTCTAACTCCCCTGACCCACAACAAGGTTTACTTTTCACCTTGAAAAACCCAGCCAGGGTTAATTTACCATCAATAACCCTCAATAGAGTCAGAGTCTCATGACATCTGATACTTCAACTCTTCTCTGATTCCCAGCAAGAGTAAATTCCCTTTGGATTCCCCAATACAATTTGGACCTGCTCCTGGATTTCAATAAATCCTCAGCAAGAGATAGCCTCCTCTTAGGCTTTATATAAGAATTTTCCCCAGTCAGCCTCAATCTTGAGCTTTGTACAAGACATATAAAACCCTCCCTAGTGGAGTCGGTTTCCTTCAGCTTCAACCTTGGGCTTTGATCACGGCAGTTAAAAATCAACATCCCCTCAAATGAGACCATGAGTCCACTCTATAGGAAGATACTCTTTTTATACATCACAAACAATCAAAATCTTTTCCAGATAATTTCTATAAGTGGCACACTTGTTGATTCAAAATCCAAGCTGGAGTCCCTCCTTTATCCTGGCTAAAATTTATCTTTCAGAACTTCTATCAAGCACCAGGAGCTCATATGCTTCCAATGTATTTTTCAACTCTTCAATTTTCATAGTTTTCACATCCTTTGCTTCTTGGATAGCTACAACTATGAAATCAAACTTTGAACTCACCGATCTCAACACCTTTTCTACTACCATTTGATCTGTAATGCTTTCACCACGAGTTTGCATCTGATTAACAGTGACTGTCAATTTCGAAAAATAATCACTTATTTTATGATCTTCTTCCATCTGCATCATCTCATACTTTCTTATATGGGATTGTAGCTTCACTTGTTTCACCTTTTCTCCACCAGTGTGATAATTTTCTAAAATGTCGCATGCTTCTTTGAATCTTGTTGCTTTAGCGATCTTCTCAAAGTGTTGATAGTCAACATTCTGCTGAATGTAGAACAAAGCTTTGCAGTCTTTCTTCTTGGCTTCCTTGAATGCAGTTCTTTGTGCATCAGTTGGATTCGCCACCAGATCCTCATAGCCATTTTGCACAATTTCACTCACTTCTTGTGCTCCAAATAAAGACTTCATCAAAGCACTCCAACGATCCCAGTTCTTGCCATCAAGAACCATAATATTTGATCTAAAACCATTGTCATTCATCTTGCCTATCAAGAAACTATCACTCAGTGTTTCCCTTGGATTGAACCCCTCACTTTTCACTCGTGTTTCCCTTAGATTGAACCAAGCTCTAGATGCAAATTGTTAGAACAAAGGCACTGTGATGAACACACAGTTAATGCGCAACAAGATTGTAATTGCAAGATGAAAGTAATAACACACACACACACACTTTTTAATGTTTTGACATCTTGAAAGACATCTTGGAGGAGAAGAAGAAAGAAAGAGAATAGAGATAATTCTCATTTATTGATTATTGTTCACATTACAAGGTGGTATTTATATGTATTACACAATAACTTGCAAAGCAAGTTATCTACAATAGGTAACTAACTATCTAATCATGACAGTTATGAATTAAATATCTCAACAGACGGAAGGACAAACGTGCTCCGTTTTTAATACTTAAGGGATCAATTTGAACATTTTAAAAATTAAGGGAGTAAAATGGACCCGAGATAAAGTTATGGGACGAAAAATGATATTTTTCCTTAAGATAAATATAAATATAAATATAAAAATAAAACAAAATAAAATTAGAACCTTTCTTTTTGTATTTTTATTTTATGAAATAAACTAAATAATTACAAAATGAATATAAAACAATTTTTTTATTTTATTTTTTAGAAATGAATAAATGCAATTAAATCAAATAAAAATGTAAAAAATGAAGTAAAATTCAAAATAAATTTTTTTAAAAGTCTTGGCAAAATTAGGGTACGACACCTTGACACGATCTTCCTCTCAGAAGCTAAGAATAAAGAAGGCCCAGGGAAAGATGGGGAATCTTAGAAGACTTCAGCCTAACAAAAACAACCTCAATTAAACTATGGAGGTTGAGTAGGACCTTTAAGAGATATGATTTTTTTGGTTTGACAATTAGAATAATAATTGTAGACTCAAGTAATTACGACCATGTTATTCATTCAAAAAAGCAACTTACTTGCTCCCCCTTAACTAATTTGTACAATTCTAACAAATGCGATAATTGAATTGTTTGTGGGGATTTCAATATGGTTATTAATGTTGCTGAAAAATAAGGGGTAATCCTATTGACATAAGTATTACTAATAAATTCATTGGCATGATTTCTAGTTGCAACCTTAATGATATCTATAACTATATATAAGGGGATACATAGTTTTGGGCTGGACTATTTTTGTTTTAAAAATACCCTTTATTTTATTATTTTTAATAAATAACAAATAATAATTAAAAATATATATATGTGGATAGTAACTTTCATCGGTTACCGATTAGAAGGAGTTGAGAGTTAACAACTTCCTTTATTCAAAACATAAAATTACAAAGTATATGCAATTGTTAACACCCATTTTCTATGATAATTTCTGAGTCTTTTATTTCTAACTTATTTTTGTGGCTTCTCTAATTTCTTAGACTAAATCATTCTCTAATTTTGTCTAGCCATACTTCCTTTCTTCCTCGCTACAAAGGAATGTTGTTAGCTTATTTTCTGCAAGTCTTATTATTGATTGATATTTTTAATATTATTAGTACTCTATAAGTTTAACATGGATTTTTCTCAGAGATCCATTAATTCATCAACAAGAATTGGTCGATAAGTGCATTCCTAATATAAAGATTTATTGTACAAATTAACTATTCTTCTCAATGTTTACAGTTGCTGCAAATTGTTTTCTTGTGCATGTTTACGGTTGCTACTTTAGGTTTTTCTCTTGAATTATATTTTGTTTTTGGTTGCATTCCTATAACTTTTCTTTTGAATTATATGTTGTTGTATTACTGCATTATTTAAATTTATTTTTAATTGTGATTAAGATATATTACTTATTTCATGTTTAAAAAAAAAAGTGTTTGATTTGTTTTATATACAGAAATATAATAATAGGTTTTAGTAGAATATGAAAGTAAGAATATTTTTGAATAGTCTGAGTAATTTTATATAAATTTTTTCAATTACAAGTTTATCAACATGCATGTAGCAACAAATAATTTTTGTTGTTCTAATAAGTTATTTTTGGATAAATAA
The DNA here is from genome assembly GCA_022829125.1 of Lathyrus tuberosus. Classification (NCBI taxonomy): domain Eukaryota; kingdom Viridiplantae; phylum Streptophyta; class Magnoliopsida; order Fabales; family Fabaceae; genus Lathyrus; species Lathyrus tuberosus. The sequence continues at coordinate 6,330,572 of JALAZF010000111.1, read as the reverse complement.
TTTAATTTAAAGAATTACTTATTATATATGTTTATTTAGAGACATGTTTTTAATAAAATTTGAGAGCGCAATCGACTAGAAGAGGGAAAGAGACATCATTGGTCATTGAAACTTTGTTTGTTGAGAGTGTATTTTATATTTTTTGATTGCCCATTAAAAAACGGACAGACAAACATAACATTGCATATCACAAAGTTTATTACATATATAATTTAAATTTAAATCAAAACTAATAAAAAATATCCGTTTATATTTTTGACGCGTGTGTTTATTAAAAAAGTGTCCGTTTGGACACTAGTTGACTATAAAGGTGATGATATCTTAGGCAAATAACCAAACTGATAATGACTTTATTCAGGCCAGGCTTGATAGATTTCATGTTTCAAATGCTTGGTTGAGTTTTTGGTTTTATTTTAATAATCATTTATTAAGATATGATTTTGACCATTGTTCAATTATCTTGTGGTTTAGTTCTGAAAACCATTATAGATATAACAGGAATTGTGTCAATACTATCTCTCTCTCCATCCAAATTGTGTCAATACAATACTATCTCTTTCTCCATCCTTATTAATGGAATCTTACACTTATAGATAAGACATTCATTCCATATGATAGAGATAGGATAATCCGAATTCCTATTGAAAACAGAAATGAGGAGGATAATTTAATGTGGATGGCTAGTAAAAAAGGCACTTATTCAGTCAAATATGGGTATAACTAGTTAATGAACCAGAACAATAAAAATGACCCTGAAAATTCAAACTACATTGAGATAAGCAAGACTTGGAAAAAATTTTGGAACATTAAAAGTCAGCCCAGAATCCAGGCACTAAGTTGGAGAATTTTGAATAAAAACCCCTTCAGAAGTGAGCTTATTGGAAGAGGGATTAAATGTCCTATTTTCTGCGCTATCTGCCTTGCAAATGAAGAAACACTGGACCATATTTTTAAGGATTGTCAATGGTCCAGAAAAATCTGGTTTGGGATTAGTCTTGCTGTTAACTTTGAGACAGGCCCAAAGGAAAAAATTATTAACTGGATATGAGAAACCATAGTCTCAAAAGAAAAAGATACCATAAAGAGAATGTTGAACACTCTCTATAGTATATGGTGGGGGAGAAATAAGTCTATTCATGATGATAAAAATACCACCATAGAGTAGGGCCTCAATTATATTGAGTATTCAAACAACAATAATGCAGATAGACAAGATTATAAGCACCGCAACAAAAACAAAGATACTCATAACAAAAATGATCTCACCCAACAACATGACATTCACCAAAAAGATAATAGTAGGCATAAAAAAAACAAACAAGACAATTATCTTAATAATATCAGGATATTAACAAATACCAGCAAGGATAAAAAAGGAAGAAGCATACTAGCCAAATCTCTGACTTTGAGAAGAGCAAGAAGATTGTTAACTCTATTTTAGATGATGAAATCACACCTCGTTGTACTCTACATTTCTCCTTGAATTTCTAAGAAACTCAATTATAAGAACTTTCATGTTTAATCTTACACCACCTTAAGAAAACATAGTTGCATCTCTCATCCTATTGCACCACCTTCCACTAATCCTGCTTCATTTCATAGTGGCTCAAATTGTGGTCGTAAAGGAAAAAATGGACAAGGTTGTTGAAGAGATTTCTCACACATTGAATGTTGTGAATGTTTCAAGTTTTATATCTAAAATCCAATTTCATATGGAATTCCCACCTATGGTCCAGATGTCTAGTTTTTTAGCCATGTACTATCTTTAAACATTATCACCAATGTTGAATGCATGATCAAGAGCTGCTTTGGAAGAAAGAATTACAAGTTTTAAGGCATGTAGAAAGAAAGTCAAGAATTATCTGAAATTTTATTGTGAGGAATTTTATTTCACTCTAAATATAGAACATTGTTAGAATTCAATGATTTGGAGAATTCATTCTCTACATACGATAGCAGAGTTCATGAAGAAAAGGAATAAATAGTTTGTGTTATTACTTTTGCCAGCTAGCAATGTACACTATATGCAAGATGTGATATAACTGCTAGCTACCGTTACAACTTAACAGCTAACTGTTTACAACTAATACACACAAGTACAAGATGGATGACAGTGTTAGTCGGACTCACATATTTTAACACCTAAGGAAAGAATACTAAACACTAGTTATGATGAGATATATTTATCTCTAACACCCCCTGCAAGCTCAAGGTGGATAGAAGCATGTAACCTTGAGTTTGTTACGCAAATTCTGAAATGCTGCAGTGCCTAAAGGCTTTGTCAATGTGTCTGCAATTTGAGCTAAAGCTGGGACATGCTGAAATTGCAACTTCTTAGACACAACTCGCTCACGCACAAAGTGAATGTCAAGCTCGATGTGTTTGGTCCGCGCGTGTAGAACCGGATTGTGGGACATTAGCATAACACTCATATTGTCACACAACATAGTTGGAGTGTGAAATGAGATATCCAGTTCAGACAGGAGAGATTCAGTCCATAATAACTCCGAAGTGGAGTGTGCCAACACACGATACTTGGCTTCAACACTTGATCGAGCTATAAAGGACTGCTTTTTAGAACTCCACGAGATTAGATTAGGACCAAAGAAAATACATGTTCCTGAGGTTGACCTCCTATCGCCCGAATCACTCGCCCAATCAGAATCACTATACGCTCGAAGTGAGAATTTCTGATCTGAGACAGAGGGAGACAACAGCAAACCATGAGATATAGTGCCACTAAGATACGTAGGATTCTTCGAACCGTAGACCAATGTGCTTCAAGAGGTGTTGCCATAAACTAACATGCCTTGTTAACACTAAAGGCAATGTCAGGTCTGGTCAATGACACATACAGCAGCGCACCAACGATAAAGTGATTTTGAGACAGATCGTGTGAGCAATCTTTTAAGTTTTGTATGATAGCAAATTGTATGATAAATGCATAAATAAATGCCTATGTGTTTGATGTGCATGTTATAAGATTAGTATGCATGTTTAGTTGGTACATATATGTGATTTTATACCTATACTATGTTTTAAAGACAATACAATTGATACATATCTTTATTGAAATCATAAAAACAATTTTCCTTATGTATGTATCGATTCATGTCTGTCTTGCATCGACACATTCCTCTGTTAAAATCACAAAAACGAGTTTGCTTCAGTATGGATCGATTCATGCTTCTTTGTTGTTAAGCCATGTATCGATTCATGCGAATTTTGCATCGATACATGCTTCTTTGATGTTTCTGAAAATTATGCTATGTATCGATTCATTCGTATTATGTATCGATGCATGATTGAATTTACTTTCTGAAATTAAACAAAGTTACAGTATGCATCGATGCATATATCTGTGTGTCGACTCATGTATGTTATATAACTACCATGTATCGACTCATACGAGTTTCGAATCGATACATAAAGCTGTTTCTTTTTTTAACCGTTTCTGTTTCACATATAAGAAGGTTATGACAGTTCAGTTTAAAAAAAAAAAAAAGGGGGAATTCGTTAGAGTGAAAATTGTGTAATCACAGCAAAAGCAAGTTTGGTGTGCATCAATTTTGGGAGCAGTTTTAGAGACCTGAAAGATACTTTATCTTCATCATCTTCTCAATCACTTTAATTCAAGAACATCAACACATAATCATTCTTGTTCTTCGGATTAAAGGATCATCGAGATAACGTTCAGTGGAACGATCAAGGATCCAGCTGAGTTGAAGATTCAAAGGGGGTTTCGAGGAAAAACCATATGGTTTGTCCTTCAAGAACGGGTGTGTTCTTGAGGGTTTGTTAGTCACGTTTGCAGAACATATTCAGCCGCAGCGTAGGGTTTGGAAATTTGGTAATTTCGCAAACAGGTCGTGGAACCGGTGAATTGTTTGCAATTCTTGCAGGGGAAATTCTTGATTAAGCTCAGATCAAGTGAAGGTTCATACAAGAAGAAGATCTTGGGGTTTAGATTTCTGGCTTTGTATTGTAACCTTGTAAACAAAGAATTCAGCATTATTGATATAACAGGTCTCAATTTCAGTTTGAAATTGAGAGGGAGACGTACCCACACGCGAGGACGAAAGTGGGGAACTTCCTTACCAAATCTCTGCGTATCGTATTCTGTCTTTATCTCTCTTTACGTTTTCAACAATTTTGTGATTCATTTGGTGTATTGTGTCTTAACGTTTCATGATACAATAGTGGTAAGAAAACTTTTATCAAATCACCATTATTGTTAATCATTGAACACATACACGCCAAGTGTTTGACAAAACTGTCAGCTGAGTTTTTGTTCATTGGAAATAGTATTTGTATGATAAGTGCATTTGATTCGATCCTAATCTGGTGTTAATAAATCTTTGTCATCCTAATATAAATCCAGCATTAATTCGTGTGTCCGATTTTCTAGTAGCTGGTCCAGAATAGACGGAAGTCGATTCGGGATCGTATTTTTCCGCTAACTTTCAAAAACTCTGATAAGTATTTTTAAATCCTTGAGTTTAAAGGAGGTGATCTATTCACCCCCCCTCCTCTCGATCACTAGCCACACCGTCTAACAAGTGGTATCAGAGCCTGGTTCGCTGGTGCTTTGTGGCTGCTTGTAACGATATGGATTCTGAACCAAAGGGGGCGTATAATAGAGCGCCTGTTTTCAACGGTGAAAATTATGGCTACTGGAAAGACTGCATGCGAGTTCACATAAATTCTGTTGATAGGAATGTGTGGGCTGCCATTCAAAATGGTCCTTTTCAAATTACTATGAGAAATGAGGCTGGCGCCATAGTTCCTAAACCAGAAGATGATTACGATGAGAAAGATGAGAAAAAGTGGTCGAGTGATTGGAGGGCTCGAAATATGCTAATTTCAGCACTTGGTGCTGATGAGTATTCTCGGGTATCCCATTGCTCGACAGCTAAAGAAATGTGGGATGTTTTAGAAATTGCCCATGAGGGTACTACTGAAGTAAAACAGTCCCGTATTAACACACTTAATCAAGAGTTCGAGCTCTTTCGCATGAAACAAGGAGAATCTATCTCTGACATGCAAAAGAGATTCGTTCATCTCATCAATCGTTTGAATGCACTTGGAAAATCTGTTTCCAATGAAATAGCCACTAATAAAATTATGAGATGTCTTAGCAAGGAATGGCAACCTAAAGTAACAGCTATTAAGGAAGCCAGCGATCTCACGACGCTTACGATTACAACTTTATTTGGCAAGCTGGAAGAACATCAGCATGAACTGGAAAGTCTTGAAATATTTGAGAACAAGAGTAAAAAGGAAAAGAATAAAAACAAAGAGAGTGAGAAGAAGCCAATAGCTCTTGTGGCCTCTAGCTCAAAGTCCTCACAAAAAGAGCAAAGTGACAATGATTCAAGTAGTGACGAAGATTCAGGTGATGAGGAAATGGGACTTTTTGTTAGGAGATATAATAGATTCATTCGAAAGAATGGAATCAAGCATTCCGACAAAAATCTCATTAAGTTTCGAAGACAATCTATAGAGTCAAAACAAGAAGAGAATAAGAAACATAGAGTAAAAGGATCTTGTTTTAATTGTGGTAAATCTGGACATTATAAGACAGAATGTCCTATGAAGAAAAAGGATAAAGGAAAAGCTCCACCAAAAAGGTTCAATAAACAAAGAAGAGCTTATATTGCATGGGAAAGTGATAGTGATTCATCAAGCTCACAAAGTTCAAATGATAGTGATGAGACAGCAAATCTGTGTCTTATGGCTCACACCAAAAATCAGTCCCACCACAAGAAGAAAATCAACGATAAGAAAGTAAGACAAGCCTACTATAGTAATTTTTCTTCTATGTCTTTTTCTGAACTGAAAATAGCTTTTGAAAAACTGCATAACGAAGCTGTAGATGCTTTTAAAAGATTATCTTCCGATAAACAAATTTTTTCATTCTTGGAAGGTAAAGTATACAAAACTTAAAAGATTGCTCACAAACTCCCCCTTTTTTATGATGGCAAATTTGCAAGATGTGTGATAGAACACTCCCCCTGAGTTTGTGCATGGCTGTCAACATCTTGTTTTCTTTCTTCTCCCCCTTTGTCAACATCAAAAAGAAAGAATGATGTAACAATCTGTTTAAAGAGTCACAAAGCTAGAATGATGTAGCAATAAACAGCAAAATTGATATTGAAGCTAACAATCACAAAGAAAGAAGCTTAATATAAAACAATCACTCACAAAGAATGACAAGGAAAGGGCAAAAATACCACAAGTAAACAGAAATAAAAGAAATAAGCATTGAACTGTTAAGAAAGTACTTAAAATTACATAAGCAATACCAAAACATACAAAGTTTGAACAATATAACAAAGAAACTTAAGCAACATGATTATAAAATGTAATGCAATGAAATGACATGATGATGGCTTAAAAGGGGTTATGGCCTCCACAGGACTCCTCATCAGCTCTATCAGGATCTCTGAAACTTTGTGGAGGCGGCGGAGGAGGCATCTCATCAGGATTATGGCCCATTAAACTATATTGCCTGAACCGGTTCTGAACTTCAACGCTTCTGAACCTGTCCATGATACTAGGATTGTCACGGCAATCGTCCATAAAACCAGACATTTCATTGTAAAAAACTTGATGCCATTTAACCAAGTCCGTGTGCCAAGAATGCTGATTATGATACATCCGTGTGTGCTCATCATGCCACTCACGATGCTCTTTATGCCACTCATTTTGTTGATTATGCCAAGCAAGCTCCTGTTCATGACGGGCTTGATTAGCAAGCTCCATTTGCTGAAACATTTGAGTCAAATACGCAGGAGCTGTTGAAGAAGAAGCAGCACCAGAGAACGGAGGAACAGTTGGACCTGGTTCATAATTTGTTGGAGACCACCTTTGTGGCACCCAATCACCCCAACCAGCATTAGCATTTGCTTCAGGCTGATTCTCTTCGTTGACATCATTCATTTCTTCATCCATTTGTTCTTCAGTCACAAAAACTTGTTCAGAAGACACATCAAAATTATACACCCTTGTTTTGGATCCTCTTTCCAAAAAATAAAAACATTTACGCTCCTTATCCCACCGGTATCCCATATGAGATAAAGTTGCAGTGTAGAACTCTTGAGCAGAAGAGGGAGATATAAGAGGTACTAAAGGTATGGCTATATTCCAGTATTTTATGATTCTCATAATCTGAGCAGCATATCCAAGAGTAATATTCTTCGAACTGTTACGCGTAAGAAATATTCGTTTCACAAAGTAGTTTGGCCAATTCAATGAAACCTTATTTTGAAGAAGGTACACAAGATGAATATCTGGTCTATCCAACCTAGAATGACCACCGGATCTTGGACGCAAAATGTGCGAGACAATCCAGTGAAGGATTCTAGGTATGCTTGTAATCATACCAGATGTGAGTGGTTCATCTTCACCCAGAGGTTTATCCAATTTTGAAATGGATGCAACATATTCCTTTATTTTAAAGTCAGTATCAAAACTCTGGCCATGCAAGAAGAGCTTAATCAATTTAAAAGAAATGACGTTTGGGAACTTGTTCCTCGTCCGCGAGATTATAATATCATAGGTACTAAATGGGTTTTTAGAAATAAGCTTGATGAAAATGGAGTGATAACTAGGAACAAAGCACGTTTAGTGGCACAAGGGTATAACCAAGAGGAGGGCATAGATTATGAGAAAACTTATGCTCCAGTTGCTCGCCTTGAAGCTATACGTCTCTTGCTTGCTTATGCGTGTTCTAAGAATTTTAAGCTTTACCAAATGGACGTAAAGAGTGCGTTTCTAAACGGTGTCCTCAATGAAGAGGTATACGTCTCACAACCTCCTGGTTTTGAGAATGCTGAATATCCAGATTATGTTTACAAATTAAAACGAGCTTTGTACGGTCTTAAGCAAGCCCCTCGGGTTTGGTATGAAAGACTTAGCAAATTTCTACTTGATCATGGATATTCAAGAGGCAAAGTGGATACCACTCTCTTCATTAAACACAAGGGAAAACACATTCTTTTAGTTCAAGTTTATGTAGACGATATAATTTTTGGTTCAACTAACATACACTTGGTCGAAGAGTTTTCCAATGTTATGCAGGGTGAATTTGAAATGAGTCTTATGGGGGAGCTAAATTACTTTCTCGGTCTCCAAATAAAGCAGCTTGATGAGGGTACAGCTGTGTGTCAAACAAAATACTGCAGAGAGCTGCTCAAGCGCTTTGGAATGAACGATTCAAAATCAATCGACACCCCTATGCCTACCAACGGGAATCTAGATAAAGATGAACACGGTAAGAGTGTAGATGTCAAAAGTATAGAGGTATGATTGGGTCTCTCTTGTATCTTACTGCATCTAGACCTGACATCATGTTTAGTGTTTGTATATGTGCACGATATCAATCAAATCCTAAGGAATCACACTTGAAAGCTGTTAAGCGTATATTTAGATATCTTCATGAAACATCTAAATATGGGCTCTGGTATTCCAAAGGAAGCGATTGTAGCTTAGTAGGTTACTCCGATTCTGATTTTGCTGGCTGCAAATCAGATAGGAAAAGCACTAGTGGTATATGTCACTTATTTTCAAACTCTTTGGTAAGTTGGCATAGCAAAAAGCAGGTGTCTGTCGCATTGTCAACTGTTGAGGCTGAGTACGTTGCAGCCGGTAGTTGTTGCGCTCAGATTTTGTGGCTAAAGCAACAACTACAAGATTTCGATATTCAACTCAAACGTATTCCAATAAAATGTGATAACACAAGTGCTATAAATCTAACGAAGAATCCTGTTTTACACTCACGCACTAAACACATAGAGATTAGGCATCACTTTCTTCGCGATCATGTTGAAAAAGAGGACGTTGTATTTGAGCATGTTGATACTAAAAACCAACTTGCTGACATTTTTACTAAACCATTAGCAACGGAACCGTTCTTCAACATTCGTCGTGAATTAGGGATTTTAGATCTCTCTTCATTGATGTCTTAAGCATGTTGATTCTTATTTATATATGTCTCACTTTGTTTGTTGAGATTTGTTTTTAGACCTCATTTATACTTCATAAGGTTACATCAACAGAGGTAATATCATTCCTTTCTATATCTCTTTGGAACTATGTGATTAGTGTATGTTAGAACAAATTCTTTAAGATCGTTTATATGTATTCCTTTGCATATGTTGTTTGAACATTAATGTTTGATTTGTGAATTATACTTGGGCATAATTATCATGACATAATTCATATTGCATTGACTTAGAGCTGCTAACAGGTTTCTATACTCAACTGGTATTCAAAAATTAGTTAAAACTTAGTTTAGCATCAGTATGTATCGATGCAACAAGTGCATGTGTCGATACATTCTAGTTTCCGTTCGATGCATTCGTGTTTTGTGTCGACACATAGGACATTTTAAAAACAATTAATTCGTGAAATGAATCGATTCATAACCCCTTGTATCGATGCATACTGATTGTTGTACAATAAATGCATTTTAATTCAGTTTTGGATCGACACATCAGCCAAATTTATAGGTTTCATTCATTCACTCTAGACTCTTTCTTCCTCTCATACCCAAGCGGCTAACCCTAATTTCTTCAAACATCTTCATCTCCTAAACCCTAATTCACCTCCTATCCTTCATTCATCTTAACTCTTCTTCAATTCATCACCATGCCTCCAAGAACCATTCCTGCTAGACAAAGAGGAAGAGAAAAAGGAAAGGAACCTATTGGTACTTCTCATCAGTCTCCACCACCCCCAGAAATCCCTCCTAGTGCGCTAACTCTCCTTTATCCTGCCATTGCTGATGAGTTTGAGGCCTCTTTCAAGACAAGGTTAGTTATGAAACCACATGTCTTTAATAAAACTGATGCTTTCGCTCTGCATCTCAACGATATTGTTGATCTGTTGAATGTGCAAAAGCTTGGTACATTTTTTAGCATAAATGATGATTATCATGAGGACTTTATTTGCACCTTTTATGCTGGTCTACAATCTGGTAGAGGTTATATGTTCAAATGTTCTATTGGAACCAGAACTTATACTTTTGAAGCTGCTGATTGGGACAAAGTGTTTCAAATTCCTTTTGGGTTGCCTGGAATGAAGAACTGGCATGACCAGAGTTTTGATACTGACTTTAAAATAAAGGAATATGTTGCATCCATTTCAAAATTGGATAGACTTCTAGGTGAGGATGAACCACTCACATCTGGTATGATTACAAGCATACCTAGAATCCTTCACTGGATTGTCTCGCACATTTTGCGTCCAAGATCCGGTGGTCATTCTAGGTTGGATAGACCAGATATTCATCTTGTGTACCTTCTTCAAAATAAGGTTTCATTGAATTGGCCAAACTACTTTGTGAAACGCATATTTCTTATGCATAACAGTTCGAAGAATATTACACTTGGATATGCTGCTCAGATTATGAGAATCATAAAATACTGGAATATAGCCATACCTTTAGTACCTCTTATATCTCCCTCTTCTGCTCAAGAGTTCAACACTGCAACTTTATCTCATATGGGATACCGGTGGGATAAGGAGCGTAAATGTTTTTATTTTTTGGAAAGAGGATCCAAAACAAGGGTGTATAATTTTGATGTGTCTTCTGAACAAGTTTTTGTGACTGAAGAACAAATGGATGAAGAAATGAATGATGTCAACGAAGAGAATCAGCCTGAAGCAAATGCTAATGCTGGTTGGGGTGATTGGGTGCCACAAAGGTGGTCTCCAACAAATTATGAACCAGGTCCAACTGTTCCTCCGTTCTCTGGTGCTGCTTCTTCTTCAACAGCTCCTGCGTATTTGACTCAAATGTTTCAGCAAATGGAGCTTGCTAATCAAGCCCGTCATGAACAGGAGCTTGCTTGGCATAATCAACAAAATGAGTGGCATAAAGAGCATCGTGAGTGGCATGATGAGCACACACGGATGTATCATAATCAGCATTCTTGGCACACGGACTTGGTTAAATGGCATCAAGTTTTTTACAATGAAATGTCTGGTTTTATGGACGATTGCCGTGACAATCCTGGTATCATGGACAGGTTCAGAAGCGTTGAAGTTCAGAACCGGTTCAGGCAATATAGTTTCATGGGCCATAATCCTGATGAGATGCCTCATCCGCCGCCTCCACAAAGTTTCAGAGATCCTGATAGAGCTGATGAGGAGTCCTGTGGAGGCCATAACCCCTTTTAAGCCATCATCATGTCATTTCATTGCATTCCATTTCATAATCATGTTGCTTAAGTTTCTTTGTTATATTGTTCAAACTTTGTATGTTTTGGTATTGCTTATGTAATTCTAAGTACTTTCTTAACAGTTCAATGCTTATTTCTTTTATTTCTGTTTACTTGTGGTATTTTTGCCCTTTCCTTGTCATTCTTTGTTAGTGATTGTTTTATATTAAGCTTCTTTCTTTGTGATTGTTAGCTTCAATATCAATTTTGCTGTTTATTGCTACATCATTCTAGCTTTGTGACTCTTTAAACAGATTGTTACATCATTCTTTCTTTTTGATGTTGACAAAGGGGGAGAAGAAAGAAAACAAGATGTTGACAGCCATGCACAAACTCAGGGGGAGTGTTCTATCACACATCTTGCAAATTTGTCATCATCAAAAAGGGGGAGTTTGTGAGCAATCTTTTAAGTTTTGTATGATAGCAAATTGTGTGATAAATGCATAAATAAATGCCTATGTGTTTGATGTGCATGTTATTAGATTAGTATGCATGTTTAGTTGGTACATATATGTGATTTTATACCTATACTATGTTTTAAAGACAATACAATTCATACATATCTTTATTGAAATCATAAAAACAATTTTCCTTATGTATGTATCGATTTATGTCTGTCTTGCATCGACACATTCCTGTTAGAGTTTGCAGAATAGAGAGAAAAGAGAGATAAGAGAGATATGTTTTAGTGAAATATTGTTCACTCTAAAATATATTATATAAACTGAAAGCATTACAAGACTTATATAGAAAAACATAAGAGACTAATCCTAATAAACTTCTAGCCTTTATTGGCTGTTACCTAGCTGTCATAGGCTGTGACAACAGCCACACCATGTGCTGTCACATGCTGTCACAACAGCCACACCATGGCTGTCTTGATGGCTGTCATTAAAGGACTTAGCTGTCTTATAATAATTAAATAACATTTGAATTAATATTCAACACTCCCCCTTAATTCAAATGTCCTAGAGAAACTACACATATCCCCTTCCTTAGGATCACAAATCTTTCAGTCTTCAAAGGCTTGGTGAAAATATCTGTCTTCTGTTCATCAGTAGGGCAGTACACCAATTCCAGCTTCCCTCCATTCACTTGTTCACGCAGAAAGTGAAATCTGACTTCAATGTGTTTACTCCTTCCGTGCGAAATTGGATTCTTTGCAAGACTAATTGCTGAGATGTTATCAACCATCAACTTCACTGGTTTCTTAGTCTCAAAACCCATCTCTTTTAGCAGCTCTTCAAGCCAAACAGCCTGACAGGCAGCAAAAGACCCTGCTATATATTCGGCTTCACATGAAGAGAGTGCTATGACAGGTTGCTTCTTTGAGGTTCAGGAAATTGGAGCTCCATGCAGCTGAAACAAGTACCCAGAAGTACTTTTCCTATCATCTAGATCACCGCTGTAATCAGAATCTGTAAAACCAATCAGCTTTAGCTCCTTTCCAACCATCTTCTGTTTTGGAAACAATATGCCATAGTCTGTAGTACCCTGCAAATACCTCAAAATTCTCTTGGCAGCTGCTAGATGCGACTTCTTAGGTGCACTCATGAACTTGCTGATGAGTCCCACACCATAAGAAATGTCAGGCCTTGAATTGCATAGAAATCTGAGTGAACCAACACGTTGCTTAAAAAAAGATGCATCAACATTGCCTTCATCATCCCTCCTCAACTTGATATTCACCTCAGATGGAGTTGTCACAGGATGGCAACTCCCCATGTTGAACCGCTTCAGAATGTCCTTTATGTATTTCTGCTGATACATGATGACTCCTGCTGCAGTATACTTGAATTGCATACCCAGAAAGTAGCTCAGCTCTCCTAAATCTGACATCTCAAATTCAGACTTCAGAATCTTCTTCAGCTCATCAATTTCTTTCTGATCTGACCCAGTTATCAGCAAATCATCTACATATAGGCAGATGAGCAGCAAACCAATGCCTTCATGACCCTTTCTGACATACATACCATACTCCACAGAGCATCTGTGAAACTGGAGCTGACAGAGGAAACCATCAATCCTCTTATTTCAGACTCGGGGGGCCTGTTTCAAGCCATATAAGGCTTTGCTGAGCTTGAAAACCATATTCTCCTTTCCTTGTATCTCAAAACCAGGAGGCTGACTTACATAGACCTCTTCTTCCAAAGGTCCATTCAGAAAAGCTGATTTCACATCAAGCTGAAAAATAGGCCAGCTTCTCGCAGTAGCAATGGAGACCACTAGCCGTATGGTTTCTAGCCTTGCCACTGGTGCAAACACCTCAGAATAATTCAGCCCAGGTTTTTGTAGAAAACCTCTAGCCACAAGCCTCGCCTTGTGCTTAGCAATTGAACCATCAGAATTCAGTTTCTGTTTGAATACCCATTTAACCCCAATTTTGTGCTTATTTGGAGGTAAATGGACTAGACACCAAGTCTGATTTATCTCAATTGCTGTCAATTCATCAATCATAGCAGCTTTCCAAACCGGTTTTCCAAGCGCTTCCTCCACACCCAATGGCTCAATATCAGCCATCAAAGCAAGATGAATCAGATCTCCTTCATCATTAACTGCATGGTCAGGGACTGATTGATACTCGCTGTACCGTTCAGGTCGATTTTTCTGCCTTTGAGGCCTTAGAACATGATCGGGAGGTGCAGAATCATCGGAATCAGCTGCATACTCTACTGGTGGAGACTCAGGATCAGGGTGGGGAACAAGATTTGTAGGTGTAAAATCATTGTCCTCACTCAGAACATCAAGGCCAATTCTTCTAAGACTGCTCCTGTTCTCCTGCCAGTTCCAGTATTCTTTCTCAAGCACCATGCCATCTCTGCTGAAGGTCATCTTCTTTGTGGTTGGATCATACAATTTATAAGCACCAGTTGGATGATATCCAACCAAGATCATAGCTTCACTCTTGTCTTGCAGCTTAGTTCTTCTCTGATCTGGAATGTGCTTGTAACATAGGGAACCAAAGATCCTCAAATGACTGACTCTGGGTTTACTCCCTGTCCAAACTTCTTCAGGAACTTGTTCTGGAAGACTCTTTGTTGGGCATTTGTTCAAAATATAAGCAGCTACTGTTACTGCTTCTCCCCAGAAACTAGGAGGCAGAAATTTCTCCTTTAGCATGCTCCTTGTCATATTCAGGATGGTTCGGTTTCTTCTCTCTGCTAGACCATTATGTTGTGGGGTGTAGGGAGCTGTCACCTCGTGCTGCACACCATGCTTCAAGCAAAAATCAGAGAACTCCTTGGAAGTGTACTCCCCTCCTCCATCTGTTCTGAGTATTTTGATAGGCTTCCCACTCTGCCGTTCTACTGCAGCTTTGAAGTTCACGAACATTGAGAATGCTTCACTCTTCAGTTTGATGATGTAGACCCATAACATCCTACTGTACTCATCTACAAAACTCATGAAGTACCTGTTTCCTCCTAATGAAGGAACCTCAAATGGTCCACACAGATCAGAATGCACCACTTCTAGTATGGCTTTAGCTCTCATAAGTTGTTGTGACTGAAAAGAATTTCTAGTCTGTTTACCAGTCATACATACCTCACACACCTTTTGAGGCAAATTAGTAATAGGTAATCCAGACACCATGTGTTTAATACCTAACTGATGCAAACTTCTGAAGTTCAAATGGCCATACCTGGAGTGCCAAGTCCAACATTCTTCTTCAGGTTCTTGTGCAGCAAAGCATTTGATTTCAGCAGCTTTCATATTCACTTGGAAGGTTCTGTTCTTCGTCAGATTAGCTTTCAAGACTAACCTTTTCTCAGGATCAAACAGATGAAGTTTCCCATCTTTCATGTCGACCTTGTACTCTTTCTCCACCAGCTGACCAATACTCATCAAATTACACTTCAGGTCTGGAACATACAGAACATCCTTGATAATTGTAGTCTTACCATTCTTACTTGGAATGACTATATCTCCTTTCTCTTCTATCTGCAGAGTTCTGTTATCAGCAAACTTTACTCTGCCAGCTCTTGTACTATCCAAATCTACCAACCATTCTCTGTGGCCTGTCATGTGATTGGAACAACCCGAGTCTAGGTACCATACCTCATCAGTTCCAGCATTCATTGCTGAATTTGTGGTGACCATGTGTTATAGGATCTCCGTCAGAATCTTCCCTTGCTGCATAAGCTTCCCTGTCAGGATTCCTCTGATGTCTTGGTTTTCCAGTACGACACTCATAGGAGTAGTGTCCCATCTTGTGACATTTGAAGCATTCGATACTCTTCTTGTCATGATGCCTCTGATTGCCACCATTCTTTGCAGGTTCACCCCTTCTCTTGGAGGAGTCTGCTTTGTCAGAACTATATATGTAGTTGTCTTGACCTTGGGACCACTTTGGCTTGTTGCTGAACTTCTCCTTGCTTTTCCACTTCTGACTTTTGTCGTCACGATTGTCCAGGCCAACCTTCAAAGCTTGTTCTGCAACTTTCACAGTGTTACGATCAGCAAGGCGCATCTCATGTGCCTCCAATGAACTCTGCAGCTCTTCTATCTTCATCTTGTCAACATCTTTAGACTCCTCAATTGCCACTATGATGTAGTCAAATTTGGCAGCCAGGGACCTCATAATTTTTTCTATCACCATCACATCAGTGATAGTTTCTCCACAACCCTTCATTAAATTGACAGTGGTGAGGATCTTGGTGAAGTATTCACTAATCTTCTCATTCTCCTCCATCTGAAGAGCTTCATACTGCCTTCGAAGAGTCTGCAGCTTTACCTTCTTTACCTTGATGCTGCCAGCGTGAGCTTTCTGCAGAATGTCCCACATCTCCTTTGAAGTAGATGCATTTGCTATTTTCTCAAAATGTGTATCATCAACGCATTGATGAATGAGAAACATAGCCTTGCAATCTTTCTTCTTCATTTCCTTGTAAAGATTCTTCTGTGCCTCTGTCATGCTATCGGCTAGTGGTGTAAATCCACTTTCGACAACCTCCATGACATCTTGAAAGCCAAACATGACTTTCATTTGAGCATTCCATCGATCCCAATTCTTCCCTGTCAGAACTGGGAGAGTGGCTCCTGGCACGTTACTACTTGCCATCTGAAAAATCCTAGAAAAATAAGGATTCACGGCGCGGCGGCAGCTGGCTGGTCAGCAGGGCGGCGCTAGGCAGCTGCGGAATCTGGGCAGCAGCAGCGTAATCTGGGCAGCAGCGGCTGTGGCGGTAGCTGGGAGTGACGACACGACAGTGCTTGCCCAACGGAGCCAAACGGGTGAAAAACTCGCAGTTTTGCAACACCTAAACTACCGGTCTCGAAACTCGCAGCTTCGATCTGAGAGGTTGTGTTTGGCTCTGTTCAAACAGGATTGAAACACGCAGTTTCAATCTTCACGACCCGCAGGTCCAAAAATCAGGAACGTGCTCCGATACCAGTTGTTAGAGTTTGCAGAATAGAGAGAAAAGAGAGATAAGAGAGATATGTTTTAGTGAAATATTGTTCACTCTAAAATATATTATATAAACTGAAAGCATTACAAGACTTATATAGGAAAACATAAGAGACTAATCCTAATAAACTACTAGCCTTTATTGGCTGTTACCTAGCTGTCATAGGCTGTGACAACAGCCACACCATGTGTTGTCACATGCTGTCACAACAGTCACACCATGGCTGTCTTGATGGCTGTCATTAAAGGACTTAGCTGTTTTATAATAATTAAATAACATTTGAATTAATATTCAACAATTCCTCTGTTAAAATCACAAAAACGAGTTTGCTTTAGTATGGATCGATTCATGCTTCTTTGTTGTTAAGCCATGTATCGATTCATGCGAATTTTGCATCGATACATGCTTCTTTGATGTTTCTGAAAATTATGCTATGTATCGATTCATTCGTATTATGTATCGATGCATGATTGAATTTACTTTCTGAAATTAAACAAAGTTACAGTATGCATCGATGCATATATCTGTGTGTCGACTCATGTATGTTATATAACTACCATGTATCGACTCATACGAGTTTCGAATCGATACATAAAGCTGTTTCTTTTTTTAACCGTTTCTGTTTCACATATAAGATGGTTATGACAGTTCAGTTTAAAAAAAAAAAAAAGGGAAATTCGTTAGAGTGAAAATTGTGTAATCACAGCAAAAGCAAGTTTGGTGTGCATCAATTTTGGGAGCAGTTTTAGAGACCTGAAAGATACTTTATCTTCATCATCTTCTCAATCACTTTAATTCAAGAACATCAACACATAATCATTCTTGTTCTTCGGATTAAAGGATCATCGAGATAACGTTCAGTGGAACGATCAAGGATCCAGCTGAGTTGAAGATTCAAAGGGGGTTTCGAGGAAAAACCATCTGGTTTGTCCTTCAAGAACGGGTGTGTTCTTGAGGGTTTGTTAGTCACGTTTGCAGAACATATTCAGCCGCAACGTAGGGTTTGGAAATTTGGTAATTTCGCAAACAGGTCGTGGAACCGGTGAATTGTTTGCAATTCTTGCAGGGGAAATTCTTGATTAAGCTCAGATCAAGTGAAGGTTCATACAAGAGGAAGATCTTGGAGTTTAGATTTCTAGCTTTGTATTGTAACCTTGTAAACAAAGAATTCAGCATTATTGATATAACAGGTCTCAATTTCAGTTTGAAATTGAGAGGGAGACGTACCCACACGCGAGGACGAAAGTGGGGAACTTCCTTACCAAATCTCTGCGTATCGTATTCTGTCTTTATCTCTCTTTACGTTTTCAACAATTTTGTGATTCATTTGGTGTATTGTGTCTTAACGTTTCATGATACAATAGTGGTAAGAAAACTTTTATCAAATCACCATTATTGTTAATCATTGAACACATACACGCCAAGTGTTTGACAAAACTGTCAGCTGAGTTTTTGTTCATTGGAAATAGTATTTGTATGATAAGTGCATTTGATTCGATCCTAATCTGGTGTTAATAAATCTTTGTCATCCTAATATAAATCCAGCATTAATTCGTGTGTCCGGTTTTCTAGTAGTTGGTCCAGAATAGACGGAAGTCGATTCGGGATCGTATTTTTCCGCTAACTTTCAAAAACTCTGATAAGTATTTTTAAATCCTTGAGTTTAAAGGAGGTGATTTATTCACCCCCCCCCCCCCCTCTCGATCACTAGCCACACCGTCTAACAGATCGGTCAAGGGTGCAGAGGTGTGTTTGTTGAGTTTACACGTGTTGAGCATTGGAGTAGAGACTCCATTAGCACTTGTCATGTTGGCTCTTGTCAGCGGGTCTCGGATATACTTGGATTGAGTCAAGAGTAGGGATCCATTGGACTGATGATGAACCTCTATTCCCAAAAAGTAGGAGAGTCTGCCTAGCTTTTCAGAGCAAACTCATTATGCATCTTGGTGATAAGCTTGTGAATTAATGTTGAGCTGGACCCTGTGATCAAGATGTCATCAACATAGTGTAAAAATATATTTTATATTTCTTTTGTATCTAATGAGAATTACAGATGCTGTATTTATAGAATACAGCAGGCAGAATTTGAAAGAGAGATCTGCCCTAAGAATCAGGGGAATTAATTTCCCATAACTGCTAATTCTAATTACAGAAAAAACAGGAAATAATAGCTAATTAATTACATTAATCCTAATCCTAATGGACTGTACAAACAGAAACAGAATCATTTGATTATGAATTGATTGTTCCACACTCCCCCTCAATCTGGGTGGTAGATGTCTATCATACCCAGATTGGATCTGATATTCTCGTATATGTTCCTTGGAAGGGCTTTTGTTAGAATGTCTGCAGTTTGCTGGCATGATGGAATATGGTTAACACTTATAATTTCATGATCAATTTTCTCTTTGATGAAGTGTCGGTCTATCTCTACATGCTTTGTTCTATCATGCTGTACCGGGTTCTTCGCAATGCTAATAGCAGCCTTGTTATCACATAATATCTTCATGGGGTGATTGGTAGGAATTTTGATCTCATCTAGCATTCTCTTGAGCCAAATTCCTTCACAAATACCTTGTGACATAGCTCTGAATTCCGCTTCTGCGCTACTCCTAGCCACAACAGATTGTTTCTTGCTTCTCCAAGTTACCATATCACCCCATACAAATGTGCAATAGCCTGTAGTCGATTTTCTGTCAGATAAACATCCTGCCCAATCAGAATCAGTGTAGACTTCAATACCTCTGTTTGAGTTCTTTTGAAAATAAAGTCCTCGGCCTGGCGTACCTTTCAGGTACTGGAGAATTCTGTTCACATTTCTCATGTCAGTTTCAGTTGGATTTGACATATAACGACTAGCCATGCTTACAGCAAAAACAATGTCTGGTCTGGTGTGAGTTAGATAGATTAATTTTCCGACTAGACTTTGATATCTATCTTTATTAGCTAGTACATTTTCATCTTCACTCCTTTTTACTTGCTCTATGGGAGTATTGGCAGCTTTGCATCCAAGCATACCTGTTTCTTGAAGTAAATCCAGCGTGTACTTCCTTTGTGAAACTGAAATACCATTCTTTGTTCGTGCAATTTCCATCCCTAGAAAATACTTGAGTTGTCCTAAGTCTTTGACTTCAAATTCTTTTGCTAGAAGTTTCTTTAACTGGTTGACTTGTTCATCATCATCTCCCGTAATTACGATATCATCAACATAGACAATAAACAAAGCTATCTTCCCATCCAAAGAGTGCTTGACAAACATAGAATGATCTGTTTGACATTGAACAAAACCATCTTGCTTGACAACTTTTGTTAGTCTGTCAAACCATGCCCTTGGTGATTGTTTGAGGCCATATAGAGATTTTCGAAGTCGACACACCATGCTGGAGGTTCCAGGTGATTCAAGTCCCGGAGGAATTTGCATATATACCTCTTCTTGTAACTCCCCATTTAGAAATGCATTCTTTATGTCTAGTTGGTATAGGGGCCAATCTAGATTTGCTGCCAGAGATAGTAGAACCCGGACAGAATTGAGCTTCGCAACAGGTGCAAAAGTCTCCTCATAATCCACCCCATATGATTGTGTGAACCCCTTAGCAACCAACCGAGCTTTGTACCTGTTTATACTCCCATCAGCATTGTGCTTAATTGAAAATATCCACTTGCATCCTACTACCTTCTTCCCTTCTGGTATGGCAGTGATTTCCCATGTGCAATTTCTTACGAGTGCTTGAACTTCTTCTGTTACAGCTGCTGCCCATTCAGGTTTCTGCAATGCTTCTTGAATATTATTTGGAATTTCTATGTTGTCAACAGCTGCTACAAAAGACCTGTAACTTTGTGATAGTTTTCCATAGGAGATATATTTTTCAATAGGGTGTTTAGTGCAAGATCTAACCCCTTTTCTCACAGCAATAGGAATATCAATATCTGCTGTATTTATATCAACATGTTCAGAGTTAGGAAGAATATTACCGGCGGGAACTTCATTTTCTAGAGTCTGGTCTGACTCATGGCCTTGCATCGGAGCTATACTTGACTCTACTTCCTTCCTCTTCTTTTTATAACAAAAACCCTTCCACTTGCCTGTTTTTAAATCACAATTCTGTTGAGATGTGGTTGGGACTATAATTGGTCCTGTTTCCGTCAAAGCTTCTGCTGTCCTTTCACTCGGTTGAATGTTAGAGGTTTGGTTTGGTAATTTTTCAACTGGTTTAGGCATAGGTTCGGCTGATTGAGTGTTACCGGTTTGGTCTGGTAAGATTTTGTCATGTTCAGTTAGTTCAAGAGGCAAAAGTTGGTATTCTGAATTTTCGATGTATGATTGCTCCCCCTGAATACCAGTTTTGGTGTAATAGGGCTGATTTTCAAAGAAGGTTACATCCATAGTGTGGTAAAATTTTTTGGTATGGGGAGAGTAACACCTATATCCCTTTTGGTGAGGAGAGTAACCAAGAAAAATGCATTTGATGGATTTTGGGTCTAATTTGCTTCGGTGAGGGTTGAGGTTATGGACAAAAGTGGAGCATCCAAATATTTTTAATGGAATGGAGGAAAAGATTTTGCTGGTTGGAAATAGGTTTTGAAGTGTGGAGATTGGGGTCTTAAAGTTAAGGATACGGGAGGGCGTTCGATTTATAAGGTGAGTTGCTGAAAGGACAGCTTCTCCCCAAAAGTGTTGTGGGACATTTGTGGCCAACATAATTGATCTAGTCACTTCCAAAAGGTGTCTATTTTTCCTTTCTGCTACCCCATTTTGTTGGGGAGTGTCCACACACGAGCTTTGGTGAACAATTCCAACCTTTTGAAGATAGGAATTTAGAGCAAGGTTGTAATACTCACGACCATTGTCGGTTCTAAGTATTTGAATATTGCTTTGGAATTGTGTTTGTACCATCTTATGATAAATTTCAAATATTCTCCCTACTTCTGATTTTTCCTTCATTAGAAACACCCAGGTAACACGTGTGTGATCATCAATAAAGGTGACAAACCATCTCGAGCCTGTAATGTTGTGGACTCGTGATGGTCCCCATACATCACTATGAATTAATGAAAAAGGTTTGGAGGGTTTATAAGATTGGGGTGAGTAATGGTTTCGGGTATGTTTAGACAATTGGCAAATTTCACACTGAAAATGTTCCTTGTTTTTATTGAATAAAGAGGGAAACATTTTTTCCAAGTATAAGAAATTTGGGTGGCCTAATCTATAGTGCCACATCATTACAGGATTATTATCATTTGAAGCTGCAGCTGCAACATGATAATTATTCTTGAGTTTTTTTTCTGATTTTTCCACTTGAAGGAAGTAGAGTCCAGCACACTCTTCAGCATTGCCAATCGTCTTCCCCGACTCCAAAATCTGAAATTCACACAAGTTAGGGAAGAATTTAGTAACACATTTCAAATCTCTTGTAATCTTGCTAATAGACAGCAAGTTACAATCCAGTTTGGGCACATACAAAACAGAGGGAAGTGTAATATTTGGTGAAATGATAATTGATCCTTTACCCATGACCTTAGAAAGTGTACCATCAGCTATTCGAACATTATAGTTATAAGGACATGGAGAATAACTACTAAACAAAGTAAAGTCTCCAGTCATGTGATCTGAAGCCCCTGAGTCAACAATCCATGATTTTGTTTTTTCCTTACTAGTGTTTAGAGCATGTAAGTAATTACCTCTTTGAGCAACTACAGCAGTACCACCTTTTTCTGCAGTTAACATGGTTTGCTGAAAGAGTTTTTGAAGAGCCTCCATTTGTTCTTTGCTAAAACAGGATGAGTTAGAGTATACCTCACTTTCTTGATTGTTACATGCTGTGTTACCTCTGCCCTCCTTGCCTTTGAACAATTTGGCCTCTGAAGGTTTTCCATGTATAATCCAACATGTTTCCTTTGTGTGGCCCGGTCTCTTGCAGTGATCACACCAGGGGCGAGTTTTCCTTTGTGGTGGCCGGGGCTGATTCCCTCTTGCTGCCATTGCAGAGCTCTCGCCGTACGGAACTGAGTTGGGTGTCCCCAACATGATTTTCCTCCTGCTTTCTTCCCTTCTCACTTCTGAAAAGGCTTCTCGAATTTTGAGAAGTGGTTTGGTTCCAAGAATCCTTCCACGAACTTCATCTAGGTCCTTGTTTAATCCCAATAGGAATTTGTAAATCCTATCTTTTTCCACCAATTCCTTATACTTCTTTTGATCTTCTGTACAACACCATGTAACCTCTTCGTATATGTCGAGTTGCTGCCAGTGTTTGTTAAGTATGTTAAAATACTCAGTAACAGAAGATTCTCCCTGTCGAAGGTCATGAAGAATGCTTTTTATCTCAAATACGACAGATGTATTGTCAACATTTGAGTATGTTTCCTTCACTGCATCCCATATTTCTTTTGCAGTGTCATAGAACATGAAATTTTCACCAATTTCATTTGTCATGGTATTGAGCAGCCATGACATGACTTGGCTGTTCTCAAGTTTCCATTTCTGAAAATTTTTGTCTCCTTTCTCAGGACATTTAGAATCTCCTGTGGTGTAGCCTTCCTTTCCTTTTCCTTCGAGGAAGATCTTGACTGACCTTACCCATTGGGTATAGTTTTGACCATTTAATTTATGGCCTGTGATGAGGTGAGTGAGCCCTTCGTGTGAACTGGTCGGAAATGATCCAGTCTCCACTTTGAGCGATTCATCAGATTTGGGATCCTCCATAGTTTGGCGGCGCTAGGTTAGGGATGGTTCAGATCGTGCTCTGATACCATGTAAAAATATATTTTATATTTCTTTTGTATCTAATGAGAATTACAGATGCTGTATTTATAGAATACAGCAGGCAGAATTTGAAAGAGAGATCTGCCCTAAGAATCAGGGGAATTAATTTCCCATAACTGCTAATTCTAATTACAGAAAAAACAGGAAATAATAGCTAATTAATTACATTAATCCTAATCCTAATGGACTGTACAAACAGAAACAGAATCATTTGATTATGAATTGATTGTTCCACACATAGACAAGAACATAAGGAGAGATTCCTTGATGACAATACACAAACAATGAGTGATCACACCTAGAAGGCACAAAACCAAACTGATTGAGGGCATGAGTGAGTTTCTCATACCAGGCTCGAGGAGCCTGCTTGAGACCATAGATTGCCTTATTAAGTTTGCATACCATAGTTTTGTCAGCATTCACAAATCCAGGAGGCTGAGTCATATACACTTCCTCTTGTAGAATTCCATTTAAAAACGCATTATTGACATCTACCTATTGAATGTCCCACTTGTAGGTAATAGAAAGAGTTAGAATGATTCTGATGGTTGTTGGTTTGACCACTGGAGAAAATGTTTCGTTGAAATCAAAACCTTGCTCTTGATGATACCCTTTAGCAACAAGCCTGGATTTATGTTTAAGTATGCTTTCATCTGTATTTTATTTCACTTTGAAGACCCATGCAGCCTACTAGTTTTCTGTGGGAGGGTAAGGAAGTGAGAGTCCACGTGCTATTAGAAATGAGGGCATCATACTCATTTTGCATAGCTTTATCACATTCAGGAATAGAGGGCTTGTTTGAAACTAGTAGGTTTTGTGTGTGTTTGAGCTAAAAATGCCTTGGGTTTAGAATGACCAGTTTTAGCTCTAGTGAGCATTGAATGGACATTCTCCAATAAATGGGTGGGAGATTGATGACTATGAAGAGATGGAGACAGAGATCCATCAGAGGTATCCAAGGGAGGTTTCCAACTAGAGCTGTGTGATTGGCAGTCAGTTTGCTGCACATCTTTGTGAAGAGGGGATCTATGAGATTGTGCTGATGCATTACCCTCTAGGCAATGACTGGTTGAAAGGGCCTCTGTAGTATCCTTAGGATCAGGCCAATGTGTATATTGTTCAGGAGTAGTAGACTGCTCCAAGACATTACCCTGTGGGCCAGTAGGGCAGTTAGAATCTTTGATTAAGGAGGTAGGAGATGGCACAGTCTGTTGAGCAGATTCTGGATTGGTCATTAATGGGACCTGTGAATTATCTTTATCAGAACCTACTGTGTCAGGCTGCAAGGGTGATGTAAAAACAGACTGAAATATGGGTGCACTGTATGGAGCAAATTGCGTATCAATAGGGCTGTCAGTATCATCTATAAGCTGATGAGAAGCAAGAGGCTTAGTGTTTAGTTGTAACCTGTCATCAGAGGCAGAGCCAGCTGGCCTACAAGTAGCTATATCAGGCGTGACAATTGATTGAGATGAAGTGTCTAAGGACATTAATTTGATAGGACCACATTGCATATATTGAGAAGGAACATAGTCAGAATTATCTGCAGGAAAGAGGAGATGAAAGGGAAATTGTTGCTCATGAAAAGTAACATTTTTGGAAATATAATTTTTCTCTTATTTACTGAGACACTTGAACCCCTTGTGTTGAGGTGAAACCCCCAAATAAACACATTCAGAGCTTCTTAGCTGCAGCTTATTTTTATTGTTGGTCTTAATAGTGGGAAACAAGCACAACCAAAAACTTTCAATGTATGATAGCTAGGTTGTTTGTAGTAGAGAGCATGGTAAGGGGAATTAAATTTGGGCATTGAGGAAGAGGGTAACCAATTAATCACATAGACAGCAGTAGCAAAACTGTGATCCTAATAGGCTATAGGTATAGAGGAGTGAGCAAGTAAGGTTAGTCTCATTTCTACTATGTGGTGATGTTTTCTCTCTACTGAGCCATTTTGGCGAGAGGTATGGGGGCGTGTAATCCTATGCTTAATACCAAGCTATGCTAGGAATTTGGAGAATGGTCTAAACTCACCTCCAAAGTTAGACTGTACTACCTTGATGGTTGTATTGAATTGAGTCTTGACAAACATATGGAATAACTTGAAAGCTTGAA
The DNA here is from genome assembly GCA_022829125.1 of Lathyrus tuberosus. Classification (NCBI taxonomy): domain Eukaryota; kingdom Viridiplantae; phylum Streptophyta; class Magnoliopsida; order Fabales; family Fabaceae; genus Lathyrus; species Lathyrus tuberosus. The sequence continues at coordinate 6,305,067 of JALAZF010000111.1, read as the reverse complement.
GTGCCTCTGACTTCTGCTTGAGAAAATACAACCATGTGTACCTATTGTGGCCATCTACAAAGGAAATATAGTACCTATAGCCAGAGCTTAAGAGATTGGGAGATGGACCCCATAACTTTGAATATACCACATCAAATGCATTTTTATAGACATTAGTATAAGAAGGAACATGTACTCTATGAGCCTTGCCAAGAATACAAGACTTGCACAAAAAAGAATCATTTTTATTAGAAACAGACACATTACATTGTTGAGAATTTGTTTGACAGTATTGTAATTGGTATGTCCTAGTCTATGGTGCCATAGAGACAAAGAATTACAAGGAGACAATTTATCTATACTAGGCTTGACAGAATTACAAGGATAAACTTCATCTATGCTAGGCTTGACAGTAGTATAGCCTTGAGCATCAAGTTGAATAGGTGGATCTTTATTCAAAGAATTGTGTCCTAGGAGCTTCAATGATAGCTTGGGCAGGCAGTACAGACCACTAGCATCAAGAAATCCCTCAACAAGAGTTTTTTAGAAACCTGACATTTTACACAACACTTGTCAGCCATAAATTCAAAACTAACATTGTTATCAGCAAAAAATTTAGACATTGAGAGTAAGTTCCTTGTGATAGATGGCACATAGTAAGTTCCTTGTGATAGATGGCACATGAAGAACATTATTGAGAATTAACTTATGACTAGGATTAAACTTAGAATGAAAGACAATTGACCAAACTAACTTGATAGCAAGAAATTGACCATTACCAATACAAACTTTACTATAGCCTATATATGGTTTAGGATTATGCAAGTGTGTATCCCAAGGTGTAAGATGGTGAGATGCACCTAAGTCCGCAAACCAGGCTTGAGATTCAAGCTTAGATGGGAGAGAATACTCTTGAGTGAAAGCATAGGGATGTTTTGGGGAAGCTCGACTTGTAGTAGCTACCATTGCCACAACTTGAGAGGGCTGGGAAGCATCATGTGTTGAATCTTGTGTGGAGACAGAATTGTCTGCATCATTGGATTGAGAACTAGTTGCATTAGGAGGTACGAAATTCTCATCATACCTGTGCCAGCAATCCACAATAGAGTGCCCATATTTGCCACATAGCTGACATATAAGACTGTTGTAAAGGTGACGTAAAACCTTTGTTGATGAAGAAAAAGAAAGCATATTTTGGAGATTGTATTTACCGCGAAAATCAGACATAAAGTCGAGGAAAAAAAGCAGCCGGTGAATAGTGTTGCCCCGTACGGATGAATAGTGTTGCCCGTACGGTGAATAGTGTTGTCCGTACTGTGAATAGTATTTTCGGGCTTTTTCGATTCGGTCCATGGATCCATGTGATTTTAGACTTTGTTTGTTGGGTAATTGCTATTATAAATATGTATCTGTTATATGGTTGGTGTGTGACAATCTTAGAGTTTACACCAGCAAGGGGAGCAAGGGTTTAAAGGCATAGCATAGGATTTTAGCTATTCACAAGAAAAACCTTAGAAAAGCAAAGGTTTAGGGAAACCTTTGGAGTTGTTTAAGGTTATTGTGAAACACTATTACACCTTGGGTTTGAGTGATTCATATATTGAGAGTTGGAGAGGTTGGAAAACACTTGGGTAGAAAATAGGGTTGTTCTTGAGAACCTGAAGGCGAAGACTATTTTCTTGTAACTCATTTGTAATCTCTTGTAACAACTTTCTGAGTATAGTGAATTGGAGAGTTGCTCTCTCCCCCAGAGTAGATCGTTTGATCGAACTGGGTAAACAAACATTCGATTTTTTTTCTTACCTTATTCTGTTATATTATTTGTGTACAGATTATTATTGGTGAAAACCATTTATTTTGGTTGCTATTGTTCTTTGCCTCACAAATTGATATTGAATTTTGTCGTAATTCACAACAAGTGGTGCGGTGAGAATGGATCAAAGAGATATTGTTGACAAGTGAGCACTATGGTTAGTAAATGGCAGATCGAGAAATTTTACGGTAACGACTTCGGGTTGTGGAAAATTAAGATGCAAGCAATTTTAATTCAAGAGAAGTGTATCGATGCTTTGAAGAGTGAAGCATTGATGCCTGCAGGGCTTACACAGGTATAGAAGACCGAGATGGTGGATAAGGCCAGGAGTGCCATTATCTTGTGCCTCGGGGATAAAGTTCTAAGAGAAGTCGCCAGGGAGCAAACTGCAGTTGCTATGTGGGCAAAACTTGAATCATTGTATATGACAAAGTCTTTGGCTCACAGGTTGTATCTGAAACAACTCTATTCATTCCGAATGGTGGAGAACAAATTCATAGTTGAGCAGCTCATAGAATTTCACAAGATTATCGATGATCTTGAGAATATTGAAGTGAAGATTGATGATGAGGACAAGGCTTTGCTCCTGTTGTGTTCATTACCCAGATCCTTTGAGCACTTTAAGGATGCCCTTCTTTATGGTAAGGAAGGTACTATTACTTTGGATGAAGTCCAGACGGCGGTGAAATCCAAAGAATTTTCAAAGTCGAAAGATTTAAAGATTGAAGATAGTGGTGAAGGCTTTAATGTGTCAAGAGGAGGAGGTGAGCGTAAAGGGATGTCCAAATCAAAGAGGTCTGATAAGTCAAAGGTAAAATGTTTTAATTGTCAAAAAATCGGTCACTTTAAAAGGGATTGTTCTGAAAGAAAGGTCAATGAAGATTCTGTTCAAGTCGTAGTTGCATTGGGTGAGGAAAGTTATGAAGATGTCGAAGCACTAGTAGTATCGAGTTTGAAAACTGAAGATAGTTGGGTCATTGACTCAGTTTGCTCTTATCACATGTGTCCAAAAATAGAATACTTTGAAACTTTGAAGATGGTGCAAGGTGGAGTAGTTTGCCTTGGTAATAACAAGGCATGCAAAGGTTCATGGTATTGGTACGGTCAGATTTAAAATGTTTAATGATCGTGAACTTCTTATTCACAATGTGAGATATGTTTCAGAACTCAAGTGAAATTTGTTATCTATAAGTATGTTTGATGATCTAGGCTATTGTACTAGAGTTGAACGTGGAGTGTTGAAGATTTTGAGTGATGAATTAATTATTGCTAAAGGGTCTAAAATATGTGGTCTATATATTTTAGAAGGTTCAAATGTTGTTATTTATTCATCGTTAACTAGTGGAGGCTTTCATGACAAAGAAGAGCTATGGGATTTGAGTCTAAGGCGTTATAAATGCCTTGAGAAAGTTTCAGAGGAGTACAATGAATTTTGAAAAAATCAACGGATAAAAATGCATGTTAGCGCTGGGTTGTTATTGAGTTTTTGGGGAAGAGCCGAGGTTAAAACAGCTTACTTGGTTGGTAGAGAATTTCTTCAGAAGAAGAATAGTGAAAACCAAGGGAAAAACCCGGGAGAAACTATAACGAAGAAAACTCAGTTTGAGGTGGAGTTTCCTACTATGGATGCTAGCAGTAGTGAGGGAACGGTTACAGAGATCTCTGATTATCATTTGACTCATGATAAGGTAAGGAGGGTTATTGTAGCATCTCAAAGGGACGGTTATGCTAGCCTTGGAAATTATATTTTTAATGTGGCTGAAAGACTGCAAAATAAAAGAAGAAAAACCTTCAGGGAGGCATTTGAAAACAGGTGGAGTCAAAGGCGGTTGAAAAATCATACTTGTAGGCTTGTTAAATTACCTAGGCAGAAAAGGGTAATTGGTAACAAGTGGATGCAAGTTGCGAGATCAAGATTCAAGGGTTGCTTGAATTTGATCAAAGTTATTGATTAAAGTTTCAACTTGGTAGAGAGCAGCAATGTTGTTGATTGTTAAATTGGTATCAACACGGTTTAAAGTCAAGTTGGAGATTGTTGTAAATGTGCCTTAAAACCTTTGTTGATGAAGAGAAAGAAAACATATTTTGGAGATTGCATTTACCACAAAAATCGGGAATTTTAGAAAGCCGGTGAATAGTGTCGTCCGTACGGATGAATAGTGTTATCCGTACGGTGAATAGTGTTCTCGCGTTTTCGGACTTTTCGATTCGGTCCATGGATCCATGTGATTTTGGGCTTTGTTTGTTGGGTATTTGCTATTATAAATATGTATCTCTTATATGGTTGGTGTGTGACAATCTTAGAGTTTACACCAGCAAGTGAGATCAAGGGTTTAAAGGCATAGGGTTTTAGCTATTCACAAGGAAAATCTTAGAAAAGCAAAGGTTTAGGGAAACCTTTGGAGTTGTTTAAGATTATTGTGAAACACTGTTACACCTTGGGTTTGAGTGATTCATATATTGAGAGTTGGAGAGGTTGAGAAACACTTCGGTAGAAAATAGGGTTGTTCTTGGGAACCTGAAGGCGAAGGCTATTTTTTTGTAACTCATCTGTAATCTCTTGTAACAACTTTCTGAGTATAATGAATTGGAAAGCTGCTCTCTCCCCTAGAGTAGATCGTTTGATCGAACTGGGTAAACATTCGGTTTTTTTTCTTGCCTTATTCTGTTTCTGTTATATTATCTGTGTATGAATTATTATTGCTAAAAATCATTTATTTTGGTTGCTATTGTTCTTTGCCTCACAAATTGATATTGAATTTTGTCGTAATTCACAACAAGGACGATTTCCAGTTGGACCTGAGGTAGCACGACCTCTACCTCTTGCAAACCTGTTGCCTCTGCCACGAAAAGTCCCTCTAGAACCATGGTTGTCATGACTCGAGTGAGCTATGTTGGCAGCCACAGTGGAAACAGCGAGTTCTTAACAAAATTTGTCCAACTGAGCATCTTGTACATAGAAAAGAGCTTCCACATCACATAATGAGGGGGATTCAGTGCTCCCATACATATGCATTACAAACCAATTGTACTATTCTGGTTTGTAATGCCTACCAAAATAATTAATACCTACCAAAATGTACCTATGACTCTTAAATGATGCAGGTCAAATTTCACCAATTAAATCTAATGTCCAACCTCTAAATGCCTAAGGTTTGACAATCAAATGCAATTCACTTGTAGGAATATGTTGAATGCTTGCGTGTTTTTGACATTCCTAGCAACCTTTGACAAATTTAATACAATCCATCAACATGGTTGACCAATATAACCCTTGTCGAAATAAAAATCACTTCATCTTGTGGCATGCTTAATATGCGCCACATGATCCACTATGGGCATCAAAAATTGCCAAATAAGCTTCACTCTCACTAAGGCATTTCAGAAAGATTCTCCCATGAATCTTTTTAAACAACTCATTTCCAATAATGACACAACTTAATGTCTTGTATTTAATTTTTTATCAATTATTCCTGTAGAATTTCCCAAACACTCAATTATTAATTTTCACCAATCATTATTTGAAAGATTGTCAATAAAAAAAATTTCAAAGATTTTCTCATAATTTTTTAATATCTCCAACTTCTCTATACCTACCTGTTTTGACTTTGACCAATCTAAGAAAATGATCGGTCGAAATCAATTTTATGATCATGACTTCATTCAATACTTATTAAAATGAAAACATTTTCACACCTAGTATTAAAAAGAAATATTTTAATGTTAAGCAACTCTAGTATGCATAGGGTTTTAATGTTACAAAACAAAGTAAGGATCAATTCCTTAGGGCTAGGTCCTTTAGGGTATGTTTGGTTGTGGAGAGAAAATAAGAAGAGAGAAATACGTGAGAGAATATGGTAAGAGAGAAATATGTGAGAAATAGAGTAGATTTGAGGTATTGTTTGATTTAAGAGAAAGAGAAGAGAAATAGAAGAGAGAGAAGTGTTGATATTTTTAAGAGTACAAAAATACCCTTACTTTTTAGATTAAATAAAATAATTTATTAAATGACTTACTATTTAATTAATTAAATTAATCTCACTAATCCACCAAAAAAGTCTCACTCGTTACTGTTGAATATTAATTCAAATGTTATTTAATTATTATAAGACAGCTAAGTCCTTTAATGACAGCCATCAAGACAGCCATGGTGTGGCTGTTGTGACAGCATGTGACAGCACATGGTGTGGCTGTTGTCACAGCCTATGACAGCTAGGTAACAGCCAATAAAGGCTAGAAGTTTATTAGGATTAGTCTCTTATGTTTTCCTATATAAGTCTTGTAATGCTTTCAGTTTATATAATATATTTTAGAGTGAATAATATTTCACTAAAACATATCTCTCTTATCTCTCTTTTCTCTCTATTCTGCAAACTCTAACAACTGGTATCAGAGCACGTTCCTGATTTTTGGACCTGCGGGTCGTGAAGATTGAAACTGTGTTTCAATCCTGTTTGAACAGAGCCAAACACAACCTCTCAGATCGAAGCTGCGAGTTTCGAGACCGGTTGTTTAGGTGTTGCAAAACTGCGAGTTTTTCACCCGTTTGGCTCCGTTGGGCAAGCACTGTCGTGTCGTCATTCCCAGCTACCGCCACAGCCGCTGCTGCCCAGATTACGCTGCTGCTGCCCAGATTCCGCAGCTGCCTAGCGCCGCCCTGCTGACCAGCCAGCTGCCGCCGCGCCGTGAATCCTTATTTTTCTAGGATTTTTCAGATGGCAAGTAGTAACGTGCCAGGAGCCACTCTCCCAGTTCTGACAGGGAAGAATTGGGATCGATGGAATGCTCAAATGAAAGTCATGTTTGGCTTTCAAGATGTCATGGAGGTTGTCGAAAGTGGATTTACACCACTAGCCGATGGCATGACAGAGGCACAGAAGAATCTTTACAAGGAAATGAAGAAGAAAGATTGCAAGGCTATGTTTCTCATTCATCAATGCGTTGATGATACGCATTTTGAGAAAATAGCAAATGCATCTACTTCAAAGGAGATGTGGGACATTCTGCAGAAAGCTCACGCTGGCAGCATCAAGGTAAAGAAGGTAAAGCTGCAGACTCTTCGAAGGCAGTATGAAGCTCTTCAGATGGAGGAGAATGAGAAGATTAGTGAATACTTCACCAAGATCCTCACCACTGTCAATTTAATGAAGGGTTGTGGAGAAACTATCACTGATGTGATGGTGATAGAGAAAATTATGAGGTCCCTGGCTGCCAAATTTGACTACATCATAGTGGCAATTGAGGAGTCTAAAGATGTTGACAAGATGAAGATAGAAGAGCTGCAGAGTTCATTGGAGGCACATGAGATGCGCCTTGCTGATCGTAACACTGTGAAAGTTGCAGAACAAGCTTTGAAGGCTGGCCTGGACAATCGTGACGACAAAAGTCAGAAGTGGAAAAGCAAGGAGAAGTTCAGCAACAAGCCAAAGTGGTCCCAAGGTCAAGACAACTACAGATATAGTTCTGACAAAGCAGACTCCTCCAAGAGAAGGGGTGAACCTGCAAAGAATGGTGGCAATCAGAGGCATCATGACAAGAAGAGTATCGAATGCTTCAAATGTCACAAGATGGGACACTACTCCTATGAGTGTCGTACTGGAAAACCAAGACATCAGAGGAATCCTGACAGGGAAGCTTATGCAGCAAGGGAAGATTCTGACGGAGATCCTATAACACTCATGGTCACCACAAATTCAGCAATGAATGTTGGAACTGATGAGGTATGGTACCTAGACTCGGGTTGTTCCAATCACATGACAGGCCACAGAGAATGGTTGGTAGATTTGGATAGTACAAGAGCTGGCAGAGTAAAGTTTGCTGATAACAGAACTCTGCAGATAGAAGGGAAAGGAGATATAGTCATTCCAAGTAAGAATGGTAAGACTACAATTATCAAGGATGTTCTGTATGTTCCAGACCTGAAGTGTAATTTGATGAGTATTGGTCAGCTGGTGGAGAAAGAGTACAAGGTCGACATGAAAGATGGGAAACTTCATCTGTTTGATCCTGAGAAAAGGTTAGTCTTGAAAGCTAATCTGACGAAGAACAGAACCTTCCAAGTGAATATGAAAGCTGCTGAAATCAAATGCTTTGCTGCACAAGAACCTGAAGAAGAATGTTGGACTTGGCACTCCAGGTATGGCCATTTGAACTTCAGAAGTTTGCATCAGTTAGGTATTAAACACATGGTGTCTGGATTACCTATTACTAATTTGCCTCAAAAGGTGTGTGAGGTATGTATGACTGGTAAACAGACTAGAAATTCTTTCCAGTCACAACAACTTATGAGAGCTAAAGCCATACTAGAAGTGGTGCATTCTGATCTGTGTGAACCATTTGAGGTTCCTTCATTAGGAGGAAACAGGTACTTCATGAGTTTTGTAGATGAGTACAGTAGGATGTTATGGGTCTACATCATCAAACTGAAGAGTGAAGCATTCTCAATGTTCGTGAACTTAAAAGCTGCAGTAGAACGGCAGAGTAGGAAGCCTATCAAAATACTCAGAACAGATGGAGGAGGGGAGTACACTTCCAAGGAGTTCTCTGATTTTTGCTTGAAGCATGGTGTGCAGCACGAGGTGACAGCTCCCTACACCCCACAACATAATGGTCTAGCAGAGAGAAGAAACCGAATCATCCTGAATATGACAAGGAGCATGCTAAAGGAGAAATTTCTGCCTCCTAGTTTCTGGGGAGAAGCAGTAACAGTAGCTGCTTATATTTTGAACAAATGCCCAACAAAGAGTCTTCCAGAACAAGTTCCTGAAGAAGTTTGGACAGGGAGTAAACCCAGAGTCAGTCATTTGAGGATCTTTGGTTCCCTATGTTACAAGCACATTCCAGATCAGAGAAAAACTAAGCTGCAAGACAAGAGTGAAGCTATGATCTTGGTTGGATATCATCCAACTGGTGCTTATAAATTGTATGATCCAACCACAAAGAAGATGACCTTCAGCAGAGATGTCATGGTGCTTGAGAAAGAATACTGGAACTGGCAGGAGAACAGGAGCAGTCTTAGAAGAATTGGCCTTGATGTTCTGAGTGAGGACAATGATTTTACACCTACAAATCTTGTTCCTCACCCTGATCCTGAGTCTCCACCAGTAGAGTATGCAGTTGATTCCGATGATTCTGCACCTCCCGATCATGTTCTAAGGCCTCAAAGGCAGAAAAATCGACCTGAACGGTACAGCGAGTATCAATCAGTCCCTGACCATGCAGTTAATGATGAAGGAGATCTGATTCATCTTGCTTTGATGGCTGATATTGAGCCATTGGGTGTGGAGGAAGCGCTTGGAAAACCGGTTTGGAAAGCTACTATGATTGATGAATTGACAGCAATTGAGAAAAATCAGACTTGGTGTCTAGTCCATTTACCTCCAAATAAGCACAAAATTGGGGTTAAATGGGTATTCAAACAGAAACTGAATTCTGATGGTTCAATTGCTAAGCACAAGGCGAGGCTTGTGGCTAGAGGTTTTCTACAAAAACCTGGGCTGGATTATTTTGAGGTGTTTGCACCAGTGGCAAGGCTAGAAACCATACGGCTAGTGGTCTCCATTGCTACTGCGAAAAGCTGGCCTATTTTTCAGCTTGATGTGAAATCAGCTTTTCTGAATGGACCTTTGGAAGAAGAGGTCTATGTAAGTCAGCCTCCTGGTTTTGAGATACAAGGAAAGGGGAATATGGTTTTCAAGCTCAGCAAAGCCTTATATGGCTTGAAACAGGCCCCCCGAGCCTGGAATAAGAGGATTGATGGTTTCCTCTATCAGCTCCAGTTTCACAGATGCTCTGTGGAGTATGGTATGTATGTCAGAAAGGGTCATGAAGGCATTGGTTTGCTGCTCATCTGCCTATATGTAGATGATTTGCTGATAACTGGGTCAGATCAGAAAGAAATTGATGAGCTGAAGAAGATTCTGAAGTCTGAATTTGAGATGTCAGATTTAGGAGAGCTGAGCTACTTTCTGGGTATGCAATTCAAGTATACTGCAGCAGGAGTCATCATGTATCAGCAGAAATACATAAAGGACATTCTGAAGCGGTTCAACATGGGGAGTTGCCATCCTGTGACAACTCCATCTGAGGTGAATATCAAGTTGAGGAGGGATGATGAAGGCAATGTTGATGCATCTTTTTTTAAGCAACTTGTTGGTTCACTCAGATTTCTATGCAATTCAAGGCCCGACATTTCTTATGGTGTGGGACTCATCAGCAAGTTCATGAGTGCACCTAAGAAGTCGCATCTAGCAGCTGCCAAGAGAATTTTGAGGTATTTGCAGGGTACTACAGACTATGGCATATTGTTTCCAAAACAGAAGATGGTTGGAAAGGAGCTAAAGCTGATTGGTTTTACAGATTCTGATTACAGCGGTGATCTAGATGATAGGAAAAGTACTTCTGGGTACTTGTTTCAGCTGCATGGAGCTCCAATTTCCTGGACCTCAAAGAAGCAACCTGTCATAGCACTCTCTTCATGTGAAGCCGAATATATAGCAGGGTCTTTTGCTGCCTGTCAGGCTGTTTGGCTTGAAGAGCTGCTAAAAGAGATGGGTTTTAAGACTAAGAAACCAGTGAAGCTGATGGTTGATAACATCTCAGCAATTAGTCTTGCAAAGAATCCAATTTCGCACGGAAGGAGTAAACACATTGAAGTCAGATTTCACTTTCTGCGTGAACAAGTGAATGGAGGGAAACTGGAATTGGTGTACTGCCCTACTGATGAACAGAAGGCAGATATTTTCACCAAGCCTTTGAAGACTGAAAGATTTGTGATCCTAAGGAAGGGGATAGGTGTAGTTTCTCTAGGACATTTGAATTAAGGGGGAGTGTTGAATATTAATTCAAATGTTATTTAATTATTATAAGACAGCTAAGTCCTTTAATGACAGCCATCAAGACAGCCATGGTGTGGCTGTTGTGACAGCATGTGACAGCACATGGTGTGGCTGTTGTCACAGCCTATGACAGCTAGGTAACAGCCAATAAAGGCTAGAAGTTTATTAGGATTAGTCTCTTATGTTTTCCTATATAAGTCTTGTAATGCTTTCAGTTTATATAATATATTTTAGAGTGAACAATATTTCACTAAAACATATCTCTCTTATCTCTCTTTTCTCTCTATTCTGCAAACTCTAACAGTTACTAATTCAAATAATTTAAAATACTAATTTTAATTATTAATTAATTTAATACATTCACATTTTAATTTTAATTTATTACTTTTAAGTTAAAAATTTCGTTAATTTTTTATTAAAAAACATTTATTAGTGAATAGAATAAATTTTGTAAATAACTTTAAAATAGTTATATAAAGTGATAGTGTAGTTGTTAAGAAATGAATAATGTCATACCAGTTTTGTAAACTTTTCAAAAGAGGCCACCGTATAATATTTCATTAAAACAACTGTATATTATAATAACAAAACATAGTGCTAACAAAAAAAAGTCAAGAAATGAATATAGATAGACACAAAAGGGACAGTAACGTCATTTTAGAGAAGATGTTCTTCTCTTCTCACTTTCTTCGCTATGTTGAGAAGATTGAAATCAGCCATGGGTCCCACAAATTTATCACTCTATTCAATCTCTCTCTTTCAAACCAAACAAACAAAATTCAATACTTCTTCTCAACTTCTCTCCTCTCAACTTCTCTCTCCATTATTTCACCTATACCAAACATACCCTTAAAGATCTATGATCATACTTTGAAATATACCATTATTACCTTGGTGAATACGAGTAGCTTGTTTGTAATTAACACTTCCTATTAATTACTATTGTTTATGCCTACTTACATCTCATGTTTTATTATTTTTCTTTTGCAGATGGTGCTCTTTAAAAAGAAATATACTGATATTTTCATGATGCGTGAAACCGACGATGAATTCACTCCTATAATTGGTTCTAACTACCAGGCTGAAATTCCTTCAAACCTTTCTGATTCAGAAGAAGACGTGTATGATAAACCACTCTCTTCTGCAATTTGCTTGCCCGTCAGAGTCTCCTGGAGTGATACTGATGCGGAATGTTTGGTACTTGCTTTGTTTCTCTTTGGGAAGAATTTTACTCAAAGGGATGGAGGAAATACTCTCATTTTATTATGGAAAGTTTAACAAAACCGATGGATGTCGTAGATGGTCAGAGTGCAGGAAGTTGAAAGGGATGAAATGTATTATAGCTAAGAGACTTTCTCTACTAAAATGAGGCAAAATGACCTACTGTCTCGTTTGATTCCTCATGTCTAAAGAATCTCAACATACTTTGTTACAGGTATTCAACTGTGCCATATCATTTCTTCATGCTTAGTCTTTTATTATATATATCATTAGTTTCAGTCCTCACTTTGTTTATAGTAATACTCAGGTTTCTAAGTCATATGTGGAAGGCAAAACTTGTCTAGAAGAATACATATCTTCTATCAGTTCTATTGTTGGACTTGGCGTTTTTGCACTAGCAGTAGGTATTGGAAAGGAGAACGGTGTCCTTACTCGGTCTGATTTGGAACCTGGGAAGAACAGTTGTAGAGAGCTTTCAGCACCAGCCTGCAAAGCTTTGTCTTCTCTCAGACCGGGTTACATAATACAGTATTTGACAGGAGGATTTCCGCTGAGTAAAACCAGAAGTAATGAACTATTCTGGGAAGCTGTTTGGCCCCGCTTACTTGTAAGAGGATGGCACTCTGAGCAACCAAAGAATCATGATTATCTGGTTTTTCTTATTCCGGGTATTAAGAAGTTTTCGAGGAGAAAACATGTGAAAGGGCAACATTACTTTGATACTGTTAAGGATGTTTTGAGCAAAGTAGTAGCTGAACCAAATACTATTGTTCTTGAAGAAGAAGAAGTTGAAGAAGGAGGATCAAATGAAGATGATTTCTCCGACGATCATCGTCAATGTTACATCAGGCTTCAATCTTCAACTTATGACAAATGTCATACAAGTTTCGTGCATGGCAGAAAGCCATCTGATTTAAGGGAATTGAAATATGTCTCGTCTAATACAGTTGAGGTAAATGTTAATGATGGTAAAATATATAAAGGGCACAAATATAGAAGGAGAGTAAACCATAGCAAGGATATGTCTGAAAGCATTAAACATAGGTCAACAAAGTTAACAGCTATTGATACAAATAGACTTTATGAAAGAAAACTATTGAAGGTGAAACAAAAGAGATATCCACCATTGGAAATTGAAGATGCTACAATGACTACCGATCTTCTATGCGAAAGTAAGGGTGGCTCTTCGACTAATGGTTCACCAAGGATGGTTGAAACTAAGATTATGATATATGGTAGAAAGAAAACTGATAGTTGCCGAGGTGTCTATGGTAAGAGAGAAGCACATCCTGATAATGAAGCAAACAAAATAGTCGAAAGCCAGAAAAACCATGAGTTCAATTGGAGAGTAAGATTAAGTGAGTCTAATCACGCAGTTGTTCCTACTAAAAGGAGGAAATTGACTGCATGTGCCAAAGCAGAGAATTCTTCAGAAGGTTTGGGATCAGAAAAAGGCTTGCAAGATGGCAACCGAAATGTTTGCGATCCAGTTAGCCATCAGCAGAATGGAAGTTCAACATACCTCAGGTTCCGTCGAAACAGTCACAGGGACAGTTTTCAATGCATGAGTGTTTCTTGTGTTTTCAGCATACCTCAGGTTCCGTCGAAGTTTGAAAAGAGTAAAACGATGGGAACGACGGAGGAAGGTGAGCAAGGCCTAATATCAAAAGATTCATGTATAAGATCTGCTACTGAGGAAGTAATTGAGGAGCCTTTGGAACAACAGGCAGATAGGAGACAAAGCAGTAGAAACAGCGAATTGACAGTTAAAGCATTTGAAAGTTTAGCAAATGAATTCTGGCATGTGCAAAAGAGACAAAAGAAGAATGACATCATTTTTAATCCTTTCCGCAAGGCTCGTACAAGAGGCAAAACGAGACCGCGTCGTAGTTCTTTAGATAATTGAAATGCAGTTGAAGTACAAGAAGAAAAGCATTTGAATGTAAATGGAAGTATACTTGATTAAGTAAAAAAGTAAAGTTGAGTTATGATTATTTTTTAAGCTATCAGGACATGTGTCATAACAAATTGGTTTTGAATATACTGATGCTTCTCCTTGTCTGACATACAAATTGTATGATAAGTCATACTGTAAAGTTATTTTTTTAGTTTATTTAGAATTTTCAAATATTATGTTTTATTTTTCTTATAATTCAATGTTAGAAAGTTTTGTTTAATGATATCCTTATGAGGTCTGGAATACAATATTACATGAGTAGATTTGAATAGTGATTGCAAATATTTATGGTATGGAATGATTTGATATCTTATGGCTGTTAGTGAAAGAATTGATAGGATCATCATTCAGGATAGTTCGCATTTCCAAGTTCTCTATAAATAAATGACTTTGGACATATTCCAATAAGCTTGGAATGAAATTGCATCTAGGAATGATTTCATAGATGACTTTGGACATATATATATATATATATATATATATATATATATATATATATATATATATATTCCTTACTTCAGGCAATTTCAATAACAATGAGATGAATAGCGTTGTTGTTGTTGTTGGAATGAGTGGTTTGGATATGTTTAATTCTATAATGGATCAAAGATCATATACTAATATAAAATTGTTTGTGGAACTAAGAATGTGTTATGATTTGATAATTTGATATTATAAGAAAATTATAATTTTAAAATTTAAATGGTGAGATATTAGATCGAACTCTAGTTAAGCATGACGTTGAAGTCTGCTCACATGCTGTTGACGAAGACCTACATGTTGTAGTCGAATTGTGTTTTAGTATGTAGTTGTCGAATTGGGTCTTGTGTTAAGGATCCAATTGTTTAAGTTAGCTTGTACCTTAAATTAATTTGTAATGGATAATTGTTAAAAAGGTCATTAGTTTAGTATGTTAGGTTTTATTATAAATAATATACTAGTCTCTCATCTTAAGTGGTGAGTTTTCAGCTGCAACATCTTGCAAAGCTTTGTCTTCTCTTAGACCGGGTGATATAATACAGTATTTGACAGAGGATTTCAGCCGAGTAAAACCAGAAGTAATGAATTATTCTGGGAAGCTGTCTGGCCCCGCTTACTCGCAAGAGGTTGGCACTCAGAGCAACCAAAAAATCATGATTATCTGGTTTTTCTTATTCCCGACATTAAGTTTTCGAGGAGAAAACATGTGAAAAGGAAACATTACTTTGATTCTTTTAAGGATGTCTTGAGCAAAGTAGTAGCTGAACCAAATATTATTGTGCATGAAGAAGAAGTTGAAGAAGATCATCGTCAATATTACCTCAGGCGTCAATCTTTTACTTACGATAAATATCATACAAGTTTAGTGCATGACAGATGGCCATCTGATTTAAGGGAATGGAAATATGTTCCATATAATAATGCAGTGCATACAGTTGAGGTAGATGTTGATGGTAAGAGATATAAAGGGTACAAATATAGTAGGAGTAAACCATAGCAAAGCGTTAAACATAGGTCAATAAAGTTAGGGATATATGACTTGATTCAATTGCTACTCTTGATCGTATAAAATCAAGGATAATACACACCACACTCTTAATCGTATTGATTCAATTGTATGAAACGACACCTAACCGTATTTTCAAAATTGCCTTTACAAACAACATTAGGGATACCATTTCAATCAATAAAACTATCACACAAAGCACAGCAACAGATCTAAAAATCATAACATGGATAGGATTTTTTAAAACCTCGTTCCTTCCTATGTAAATGATTAACACACCTTTCAGGCATAGAATGAGGCAAGTCGAGCACAAGGAGAAACTTCAGAACGTCTTCACCAGCATCGCACTAAAGGTGGAGCTCGAGACTCTTCTGATCCAAGGCTGCCAAAAACACTCCCGCGAAAACTGCAAAGCTTATGTAGCTTAGAAATTGGGACAAACCCTTCCAGTGGCTCAGAGTGGCGGGGCAAAACTCTCTTTGCAACCTCTGGGTCTTGTTGAGCAGGGAGAACCGCGGGTGGAGGATTTTGAACATGACCGGTGGCAGTTGTGGAGGATTTTGATCGGTTTTGATGATTCATTTGAGGTTTTGGAATGAGGTTTGGAGAGGGATGATAGTGATGATAGAGGAAATGAGGTTTGAATGAGGTTTGGAGAGGGAATAAGGTTTGGAGATATTTAAATTTTCCTGAGATATTGTATTTGGTGTGCAGTAGTGCTAGGAGCTGGCTCTGGCGTAGCAGTTGTTAGGTTTTGGTGATTAGGCTTAGCTTCTAGTATAGGTGGTTGGTTCAAAATCAACTTAAGTTATAAGTGCATTTTACCTCTTGGTAAGTTGGTAGTGTAATTTGGTGACTTTTTCCCAATATTTGCATTATACTATTTGGGGTGTGCAGCAGTGCTAGGAGCTGACTCTGGCGTAGCAGTTGTTAGGTTTTGGTGATTAGGTTTAGCTTTTAGTATAGGAGTTGGCTCTAGCGTAGCAATTGTTAGGTTTTGTTGACTAGGCTTAGCTTCTAGTATAGGTGGTTGGTTCAAAATCAACTCAAGTTATAAGTTCATTTTACCTCTTGGTAGTGTAATTTGGTGATTTTTTGACAACTATGCCACAAATTTGAAATTTTCTTCCCAATATACCACTCATCGAAAACATATAACTAAAATGCCACTTTTCTTTATTTTTTTTCAGAATTTTATTAATAAAAAAAGGATTTGCTGCAATGCAAGAAGGGGTCTCTGGGTTGGCGCACCCCTATTCTTTTTATTTATATTTTTTCGTTTTTTTATTTTTTATTATTAATAAATAATTTTAATTAATTGATAATTATAATAATTATTTAAAAATTAACTAAAAGTTATTTATAAATAGAAAAAAAATTAACTTTTTTGTTGTTTTAATTTTGTAACTTATTTTAATATTATTTATATCTTAAAATTAAATATTTAATAAATATAAAATGCATTAAAAAATTAAATAATTTTAAAAAATTAAAATATGTAATATATATATATTTGAATAGGCATTAAAAAAATTAAAATTAAAATTAAAATTTATTATATTTATTACCTTTTAATTTTAGTTTTTTAAATATTAATATACAGTAAATATTAATATTTATTTATATATACTTAATTATAAACAATTGGAAAAAGTCAAACGTCTGCTAGGGTTTTGTGTTCCAACGCAAGGGCTCTGATGACCAGAGCTAAGAGGGGTGTTGACCGGCCGAAAAAGCAGGTGGCGACACGTTAGAAGGTAGTGGAAACAACCAGCATCACGCAGACAGTTGGAGAACAAGAATAACCTGATGCCGAAACAACAAAAGGACATGAAATCATAACAAAAGAAGGAGAAACTAATCAACATACAACCCCTTCGTGTGGTGTATCACATAATGACAATTAAGTTGTGAATGAATCGAAAATTTCTGCTCCGGCAAACCATGGAAAAAATAACGTGAAACCTTGGGTGGATATTATTAAAGGCAATAGAAGTGCAAACAGAGGTATGGCCATCGACTTTGTAGCTCCAAAGGTCGTTAACGGGAAAGTGAAAATCATCATCAAGGAATCGGACGTCGCGGCGGAATTGGAATATTGGGAAAACTCTCTGATACTCTTTGCCCTAGGTAACTCGCTTTCAATGAATGCCGTGAAAAGATTCATGGAAAACACATGGAATTTTGTGTCACTACCTAATTATACTACAATGATGCTAGATATTTTATTGTTAGATTCAAGAACAATGAGGACAAGGAACAAGTCATGGCACAGGGTCCATATTTCATATTTGGTAAACTGCTTTTCTTACGATACTGGTCGTCGGATTTTGAGATAACAGAGGATCTGTTGCGAGTTCTTCCTTTATGGAAACCAAAGTACTGTCAATCATGTTTGAGAATAGGGCATGACTGCTCTGAACAACAGAAGAAGCATCATGAACCCTCAAAGATGTGGAAACCTGTGGGACCACATGGAAACAATGAACATGCATTGAAAAGCACATCTAATAATATATTGAGCACAGTGAGGGAGAATATCCAACATGAAAATATTGAGAGCGCAAACAGTGGCAATCACCAAAGATACACCACCCAAGTGTTATCAAAATAGCTTTACTCCCCCTTAGGATTGGAGAATGTCCAATAGGGAAGAATGCAAAGGTTCCATGATCATCACATGGAATGTTAGGGGCCTTAACAAGGAAGCACGACATCGAGATAGGCTCATATCTCTCAGAATTTCACGTTCCTGTCGTAGAATTATTGGAAACACAAGTCAAGAAAAAGAATGCGGATAGAATTAGAAAGATTTTGAACCAACAACCTATACTAGAAGCTAAGCCTAATCACCAAAACCTAACCACTGCTACGCCAGAGACAGCTCCTAGCACTCCTGCACACCAAATACAATATCTCAGGAAAATTTAAATATCTTCAAACCTCATTCCCACTCCAAACCTCATTCAAACCTCATTCCTTCTATCATCACTATCATCCCTCTCCAAACCTCATTCCAAAACCTCAACTGAATCGTCAAAACCGATTAAGATCCTCCACAACTGCCACATGTTCAAAATCCTCCACCCACGATCCTCCCTGCTCAACAAGACCCAGATGTGAGACAATCCTTTACTTTGGTTTTGTTTTTGTATGATTGCAAATTGCGCGTATGATTTGTTGTGCTTCATTCTACATGTGAATATGTGTGATTTTCATCTTAAAATGATTGTTAGAAACACTTTTTATAAGGTTTGAATCAATACATAACCTTTGGCATCGATCCATACGTGTCTGGTATCGATCCCTGCTTTATTGGAAATCAAAAGAATTAAATTTGTTCAGTAGGCATCGATCCATACGTGTCTGGTATCGATCCCTGATTTAATGGAAATTCTGTTTTTCAGTTCACCTTCAGTAGGGATCGATTCATGGATTTTGGGATCAATCCCTAACAGTTAAAAACTGTCTGGCATCGATCCATACGTGTCTGGCATCGATCCCTGATTTAATGGAAATTCTGTTTTTCAGTTCACCTTCAGTAGGGATCGATTCATAGATTTTGGGATCAATCCCTAACAGTTAAAAATTGTCAGGAATCGATCCATACGATGTTGGGATCGATCCCAAAGTCTGTTTTTCTGCATAATTTTAATTCTAACAGTTCTGTCTTGTTTAGTATAAATACAAAGTGGCAGGTATTGGCTTAACATGAATTCACAAGTGAAAATTGCAAAATACACAAGTCATAGAGGTCTTTGTAGCAGCAATTGATTGAGCATTCAGAAACCTGAAAGATACTTCGTCTTCATCATCTTCTCAATCTCTTCAATTCAAGAACAATTACACACAATCATTCTTGTTCTTCGGATTGAAGGATCAACGAGATAACGTTCAGTGGTACGATCAACGATCTAGCTGTGGAGTCAGTGGAACGATCAAGGATCTAGCTGGGTTAAAGAGTGAAGGGGGTTTCGAGGAAAAACCTACTGGTTTGTCCTTCAAGAACGGGACTGTTCTTGCGGGTTTGTTAGTCACGATTGCAGAACGGATTCAGCCGCAGCGTAGGGTTTGGAAACGGGGTTGTTTCGCAAACAGGTCGTGGAACCGGTGAATCGTTTGCAAGTCTTGCGGGGAATTCTTGATCCAGCTCTGATCAAGTCGAGGTTCTATACGAGAAGAAGAAGTTCTAGGGATTTAGAATTCTGTCTTGGTATTGTAACCTTTGTAAGAACGAATTCAGCAACTATTGATAAGAAAAGGTCTCAATTTCTTTTGAAATTGAGAGGGAGACGTACCCACACGCGAGGACGACAGTGGGGAACTTCCTTAACAAATCTCTGTGTATCGTATTCTATCTCTATCTCCCTTTACGTTTTCGTTAACTGTTTTGTGATACAAATTGGCGCAGTACGTTTTACGTGTCGTGATACAATAGTGGCAAGAAAATCTTTTATTGAAACATCACTATTGTTTATCATAGAACACATACACGCCAAGTGTTTGACAAAACGGTTTGTTGTGATTTACTCATTGGAATCAGAATTTGTGATAAGTGCATTTAGTGCGAGAAAATTCTGTGTTAACGTTTTCTATCAATCAATTCAAATCCAGCATCATACTTGCGTGTCTGGTCTTTTTGGTAGCGGTTCAGAATAGACGGAAGTCGATTCGGGACCAAAACTTTCCGCTATATTTCAAAAACTCTGTTAAGGTTTTTAAAACCGTATTTTACAAGCGGTGATCTATTCACCCCCCCTCTCGATCACTAGCCACACCGTCTAACAAGTGGTATCAGAGCGCCGGTTCGCTGGTGCTCTGTGGCTGCCTGTAACGATATGGATTCTGAACCAAAGGGGGCGTACAATAGAGCTCCCGTCTTTAACGGAGAAAACTACGGCTACTGGAAAGACTGCATGCGAGTTCATATAAATTCTGTGGATAGGCTAGTATGGACAGCCATTGAGAATGGTCCTTTTCGAATAACCATGACCAATGAGGCTGGCGCCATAGTACCTAAACCAGAAGCTGATTGGACTGAGAAAGATGAGAAAAAGTGGTCGAGTGATTGGAAAGCTCGAAATATACTAATTTCAGCACTTGGTGTTGATGAGTATTATCGAGTATCCCATTGCACGACTGCTAAGGAGATGTGGGACGCTTTAGAAATCGCCCATGAGGGTACTACTGAAGTGAAACAGTCCCGCATTAACACACTTAATCAAGAGTTTGAGCTCTTTCGCATGAAAAATGGAGAATCTATCTCCGACATGCAAAAGAGGTTTACTCATCTTACAAATCGATTAAATGCACTTGGAAAACCTGTTTCCAATGAGGTAGCTACTAACAAAATTCTGAGATGTCTTAGCAGGGAATGGCAACCTAAAGTGGCAGCTATCAAGGAAGCCAACGACTTGACGACTCTTACGATTACAACACTTTTTGGAAAGCTGGAAGAACATCAGCAAGCTCTAGAAAGTCTTGAAAAGTATGAGAACAAAAGTAAGAAGGAGAAAGAGAAGAAGAAAGACAAAGAGGGTGAGAAGAAGCCAATTGCTCTTGTGGCCTCTAGCACTAAGTCCTCAAGAAAAGAGCAAAGTGACAATGATTCAAGTAGTGACAAAGATTCGGATGATGAAGAAATGGGACTTTTTGTAAGGAGATACAATAGATTCATTCGAAGGAATGGATACAAGCATTCCGACAAAAACCTCATGAAGTTTAGAAGACAATCTAGTGAGTCAAAACAGGAAGAGAACAAGAAGCATAAAGGTAGAGGATCTTGTTTCAATTGTGGCAAATCTGGACATTACAAAACAGAATGTCCTATGAAGAAAAAGGATAAAGGGAAGGATTCACCTAAACGGTACAGCAAACAAAGGAGAGCTTATATAGCATGGGAAAGCGATAGCGATTCATCAAGCTCACAAAGTTCAAGTGATAGTGATGAAACCGCAAACCTATGTCTTATGGCTCACATCAAAGACCATGCCTACTACAAGAAGAAACAAGAAGAAAAGAAGGTAAAACAAGCCTACTATAATAATGTCTCCTCTATGTCTTTTTCTGAACTGAAAATCGCTTTTGAAAAACTGCATAACGAAGCTGTAGATGCTTTCAAAAGATTATCTTCCGATAAACAAATTTTTTCATTCTTGGAAGGTAAAGTATACAAAGCTGAAAAAGATTTAGAAAGCTTGAAGGCTAGTATTGCAGAAAATTCAAAAGATATTGATGTTAACGGATGTAGTAAAGTTAGGTATTGTGAAGCTTGTCATATTTGGCAACGAGAGGTTAATACTCTTAAAGTCAAATTGGAAAAAGCTTTACAACCCAAGGTGACTTACGCCGTTGATACTAGATTGTTTAAGAAGTCATTGAATCCTCCATATGCAAAATACTCTTTTACTCCAAAGGATTCAATGAACAAAACTAAACAATTGCATCATCATGGTTTATGTCATTATTGTTGTCGTGCTGGCCACACCATTGAGAAATGCAAGTTTAGGAGGTTTCTTGTTCCTAAAGGCATCTATCAATGGAAGCCAAAAGGCAACCATGTTACCACTTACCCCTTTGGACCCAATGAAAATTGGGTACCAACCACTCTCTTTTGATATTGTAGGAAGAGTGCCTTGCATCCGAAGATAGGAGATGGTTCCTAGATAGCGGCTGCTCAAGGCACATGACCGGTGACATATCGCTTTTTATAGACTTCAAAGCAAAGAAAAAGGGATATGTTACTTATGGAGACAATAACAAAGGAGCTATACTTGGCAAAGGTAGTATAGGTAACCCCTCTACCACTACCATTTCTGATGTCAATCTTGTAGAGGGACTTAAACACAATTTGTTAAGCATAAGTCAATTGTGTGACAAGGGTTACAAAGTTTCTTTTACAAAAACTTGTTGCATAATTGAACATGATGAAAATAATGTTGTGTTTAAGGGTGTTAGAGTAAACAATATCTATATGCTTGATCTTTGTGATGTATCTTTAACAAGCACTAAATGTCTAGTTACCTTGAATGATGATTCTTGGCTTTGGCATAGACGTTTAGCGCATGTTAATTTCGATTTGCTTAACAAGGTTGTATCTAAGGATCTAGTAGTCGGTCTTCCAAAAATAAAGTTTTCAAAAGACCACCTATGTGATGCATGCCAAATGGGAAAGCAAACAAGGGTCTCTTTTAAATCCAAAAATGTAATTTCAACTTCACGACCTCTTGAGCTTCTCCATATGGATCTCTTTGGTCCGTCTAGGACAAAGAGCTTAGGTGGAAACTATTATGGTTTTGTAATTGTTGATGACTACTCTAGATTTACTTGGACTATATTCCTTCATAGCAAAGATGAAACTTTTTCTGCTTTTAAGAATTTTGCAAAACTGTCCCAAAATAAAATGAATTCTAAAATAGTTACAATTCGAAGCGATCATGGAGGAGAATTTCAAAACTATCTCTTTGATAAGTACTGTGATAAGTATGGTATTGAGCATAACTTTTCAGCTCCTCGAACTCCACAACAGAATGGCGTTGTGGAGCGCAAAAATCGCGTTTTAGAAGAGCTGGCAAGAACAATGCTAAATGAGGGTGGATTGTCAAAATATTTTTGGGCTGATGCTGTTAGCACAGCCTGTTATGTTCTAAACAGGATTCTAATTCGCCCTATGTTAAATAAAACCCCTTATGAGCTTTTAAAAGGAAGAAAGCCAAACTTATCACATCTTCACGTATTCGGTTGTAAGTGTTTTGTTTTGAATAATGGTAAGGAAAAACTTGGGAAGTTTGATGCAAAAGCGGATGAAGGTATTTTTCTTGGTTATTCACAATCAAGTAAAGCATATAGAGTGTATAATAAGCGTTTACTTACTGTTGAAGAATCTGTCCATGTTTCCTTTGATGAGTCTTATCCGAAAAATGTCGGCAAAGGTATTTCTTTTGATGACGCAGGTGTATCTACAGAAGACATACTCAAGGAAGCTGTTGCGGAAACTGATCAATCCAAGACAGCTCCCATTGAGAAGGAGGAAGATACTAGTCATGAAAAAGATAAGGAAGAAAGGACAGCTGATGTGAATGACCTTCCACCAGTTTGGAAATCTTCAAAAGACCATCCCATTGACAACATCTTGGGAGACATTTCAAAGGGAGTCATGACTCGTTCTAAGATAAGTAATTTTTGTTCTCACTTCGCCTTTGTTTCACAAGTGGAACCTAAAAATGCCAAAGAAGCCTTGATTGATGAATTTTGGCTAATGGCCATGCAAGAAGAGCTTAATCAATTTAAAAGAAATGACGTTTGGGAACTTGTCCCGCGTCCGCGAGAACATCATATCATAGGTACTAAGTGGGTTTTTAGGAATAAGCTTGATGAAAGTGGAGTGATAACTCGGAACAAGGCACGTTTAGTAGCACAAGGCTATAACCAAGAGGAGGGCATAGACTATGAGGAAACTTATGCTCCAGTTGCTCGCCTTGAGGCTATACGTCTCTTGCTCGCTTATGCGTGTTCTAGAGATTTTAAGCTTTACCAAATGGACGTAAAGAGTGCGTTTCTAAATGGTGTCCTAAATGAAGAGGTATACGTCTCACAACCTCCTGGTTTTGAGAATGCTGAATATCCAGATTATGTTTACAAATTAAAACGAGCTTTGTACGGTCTTAAGCAAGCCCCCCGGGTTTGGTATGAAAGACTTAGCAAATTTCTACTTGATCATGGATATTCAAGAGGTAAAGTGGATACCACCCTCTTCATTAAGCACAAAGGAAAACACATTCTTTTAGTTCAAGTTTATGTAGACGATATAATTTTTGGTTCAACTAACATACACTTGGTCGAAGAGTTTTCAAAAGTTATGCAGGGTGAATTTGAAATGAGTCTTATGGGGGAGCTTAATTTCTTCCTCGGTCTCCAAATAAAGCAGCTTGATGAGGGAACAGCTGTGAGTCAAACAAAATACTGCAGAGAGCTGCTCAAGCGCTTTGGAATGAACGACTCAAAATCAATAGACACACCTATGCCTACCAACGGATATCTAGATAAAGATGAACACGGTAAGAGTGTAGATGTCAAACAGTATAGAGGTATGATTGGGTCTCTCTTGTATCTTACTGCGTCTATTCTCCGTGCGAAACAGTTCCAAAAATGTTGCTCTCGGATATGCCTCTCAGATTATGAGGATTATAAAATTCTGGAACATCACTGTGCCTTTGGTTCCTCTTGTATCTCCCACACCTGCCCAAGAGTTTGATTCTTCCACCTTGTCGCACATGGGATACCGGTGGGATAAGGAGCGTGAATGCTTCTATATCTATATAAGCAAAACAAGGACAAGGATTTACAACTTTGATGAGCCGGCTGACAGATTTTCTATTGTTGAAGATCAAGATGATGAAGAAATGCAGGATGTAGATGAACCAGAAGTGCCTGAAGCTGCTGCCAATACCGGTTGGGGTGAGTGGGTGCCACAAAGGTGGTCTCCATCCCACTATGAACCTGCTCCACCACCTCCTCCTCACTTCTCTGCTGCTACCTCCACTTCTGTAAATGTCACAACCATGCTCCAGCAAATGCAGCTAGAAAATAGACAAAATCATGAGGAAGCAAGAGCTTGGCATGTTCAACAAGCTGAGTGGCATAACGAACATCGGGAGTGGCATGATGACCACACAAGGATGTATCAGAATCAGCACTCTTGGCACACTGACTTGATTAAGTGGCATCAAGTCTTTTATAATGAAATGACAGGTTTTATGGACGATTGTCGTGCAGATCCGGGTATTATGGACAGGTTTCGAAGCACTGAAGTTCAGGACCGATTCAGACAGTACTCTTTCATGGGACACAAATCAAGATGACGAGGAGTCTTGTGGAGGCCACTTTCCCCATTAGCATTTCATTTCATATGCATTTCATTTCATGTTGCTTGAATTGTTGTTTCATTTTTCGAATATTCTGACTATATTTGTTTGGCTTATGTAATTTTCATTACTTTCCTAGTATTTCATTGCTTATTTCCGTTTGCTTGTTTATGGTTTCCTTGCCCTTTATTGGTCATTCTTTGTGAGTGATTTTATTCTTCTAAGCTTTCTTTCTTTGTGATTGTTAGCTTTGTTATCAATTTATGCTGCGGTTTGCTACTTTGTTCTTCTCTTTGTTGTTTCTTTCCTCTTTTTGATGTTGACAAAGGGGGAGAAGTATAGAAGATGTTGACATGACAGAATGGTATGCACAAACTCAGGGGGAGTATCACACATCAATTTGCCATCATCAAAAAGGGGGAGTTTGTGAGACAATCCTTTACTTTGGTTTTGTTTTTGTATGATTGCAAATTGCGCGTATGATTTGTTGTGCTTCATTCTACATGTGAATATGTGTGATTTTCATCTTAAAATGATTGTTAGAAACACTTTTTATAAGGTTTGAATCAATACATAACCTTTGGCATCGATCCATACGTGTCTGGTATCGATCCCTGCTTTATTGGAAATCAAAAGAATTAAATTTGTTCAGTAGGCATCGATCCATACGTGTCTGGTATCGATCCCTGATTTAATGGAAATTCTGTTTTTCAGTTCACCTTCAGTAGGGATCGATTCATGGATTTTGGGATCAATCCCTAACAGTTAAAAACTGTCTGGCATCGATCCATACGTGTCTGGCATCGATCCCTGATTTAATGGAAATTCTGTTTTTCAGTTCACCTTCAGTAGGGATCGATTCATAGATTTTGGGATCAATCCCTAACAGTTAAAAATTGTCAGGAATCGATCCATACGATGTTGGGATCGATCCCAAAGTCTGTTTTTCTGCATAATTTTAATTCTAACAGTTCTGTCTTGTTTAGTATAAATACAAAGTGGCAGGTATTGGCTTAACATGAATTCACAAGTGAAAATTGCAAAATACACAAGTCATAGAGGTCTTTGTAGCAGCAATTGATTGAGCATTCAGAAACCTGAAAGATACTTCGTCTTCATCATCTTCTCAATCTCTTCAATTCAAGAACAATTACACACAATCATTCTTGCTCTTCGGATTGAAGGATCAACGAGATAACGTTCAGTGGTACGATCAACGATCTAGCTGTGGAGTCAGTGGAACGATCAAGGATCTAGCTGGGTTGAAGAGTGAAGGGGGTTTCGAGGAAAAACCTACTGGTTTGTCCTTCAAGAACGGGACTGTTCTTGCGGGTTTGTTAGTCACGATTGCAGAACGGATTCAGCCGCAGCGTAGGGTTTGGAAACGGGGTTGTTTCGCAAACAGGTCGTCGAACCGGTGAATCGTTTGCAAGTCTTGCGGGGAATTCTTGATCCAGCTCTGATCAAGTCGAGGTTCTATACGAGAAGAAGAAGTTCTAGGGATTTAGAATTCTGTCTTGGTATTGTAACCTTTGTAAGAACGAATTCAGCAACTATTGATAAGAAAAGGTCTCAATTTCTTTTGAAATTGAGAGGGAGACGTACCCACACGCGAGGACGACAGTGGGGAACTTCCTTAACAAATCTCTGTGTATCGTATTCTATCTCTATCTCCCTTTACGTTTTCGTTAACTGTTTTGTGATACAAATTGGCGCAGTACGTTTTACGTGTCGTGATACAATAGTGGCAAGAAAATCTTTTATTGAAACATCACTATTGTTTATCATAGAACACATACACGCCAAGTGTTTGACAAAACGGTTTGTTGTGATTTACTCATTGGAATCAGAATTTGTGATAAGTGCATTTAGTGCGAGAAAATTCTGTGTTAACGTTTTCTATCAATCAATTCAAATCCAGCATCATACTTGCGTGTCTGGTCTTTTTGGTAGCGGTTCAGAATAGACGGAAGTCGATTCGGGACCAAAACTTTCCGCTATATTTCAAAAACTCTGTTAAGGTTTTTAAAACCGTATTTTACAAGCGGTGATCTATTCACCCCCCCTCTCGATCACTAGCCACACCGTCTAACACCAGAGGCTACAAAGAGATTTTACACCAGCTTTGCAGTTTTCACGGGGTGTTTCTGGCAGCCTTGGATCAGAAGAGTCTCGTGCTCCACCTTCAGTGCGATGTTGGTGAAGACATTCCAAAGTTTCTCCTTTTTTCTGACGAACTGTCTTTGGTTGTTTCGTGTGCCCGTGTGCCCGCCTTGCCTCATCTTATACATGAAAGGTGTGTTAATCATTTACATAAGAAGGAACGAGGTTTTAAAAAATCCTATCCTTGTTATGATTTTTAGATGTGATAGTTTTACTGATTGGAATGGTATCCCTAATGTTGTCTGTAAAGGCCATTTTAGAAATACGGTTAGGTGTCGTTTCATGAGTATACGATCAAGAGTGTGGTGTGTATGATTTTCTTTTGAATTATCTCTAATTTGCAGTGCAACGACTGTGATTAATTCCTATTGAAATGAGCACATTCCGTATTGTCAAATTGTATTTAATTTACACTGCGACAACGGTAATTAACTCACATCGTGATGACCACCACTATGATAAAGGACTGGTACCGGGTACGTACCGGATACCGGTACGCGTACGGTACTCGTATGGTACGTACCGATACCGTACCTATTTTTTTTTTTTTTTCTTTTAAGTCGGTACTCCAGCAGGTACATACTGGGTACGCGAACTCAATTTTTATCTTTTAATGGTATTGTTATAGGCTCTTTTTTAATGAGTTTTTCAAGTGTTGATGTAGAGTTAGGAGGTCAATTTGATTCGTTGCAAAATCGATGGATCTTGAAACCAAAGAAACGGTGGATAACTTATGGATATTCAATCCCTAAGCTTCAATTCATTGCATTGAAACTCTTTGAACAACCAAATTCTTCATCTTCTATCGAGAGAAATTGAAGCACATATTGATATATACTCGCGTACCCGTACCTTAGTTTTTTTTTTAAATGACGTATTCCCGTACCGGGTACTGGATAAGTACCCGTACCTTTGCAACGCAGCATTGAGTATTGTCAAATTGTAATTAATTTACAGCGACAGCATGTGTTTTTTAAAACCTTTCAAGGAAAATACAAAGTTGGTTGGTGACAATTACCTGGTCTTTTACTCTGTGACTCAAACGTAGTACTGACACCGCCACGTGGCAAGAAAACACCTGTCCCACATGATGGGCCTCTTGAACCGGTAGCTTCCTGAAAACGGCGGCAACTTCTCAGAACCGGACCTTTGCGAATGAACCATCCCATATCCAACATCAACTCCTCTACCATTCTTTTGAAATTGCGGAATGATACATAACCATGATTTTCTCTATAGGCAATGAGTTTTTGCTTTAAAGACAGAATCTGCTCTTGCCTGAGTCGAGACAACTGTACATAACACAAGAAAATTCATTAAACATAACATAAAGGCAAAAACAATAGTATCATGGTTTTAAAAAACAGTCTGCTATAATCAATGTCTCAGCACCAGTAACACCGAAATCTCAAAAGTCTTTACAGGACTGCAACTGTATTTTAAAACCTTGATAGTATCAATGAAACAAACATTGATGATTGTGATGTAATTTTCTATACTTGATTAGCTCGTATTTGTTGGTTAAGCAGATATTCCTGCGATGAACCGACTCCAACATGTGTTTGTAAATCAGTTTGGAGATCCGAACTTCCGTTATCTTCGAATCTCATCTTCTCAAGCATCTTAACCACGTTATGGCAATCAGAGTCATGGCTGTTTGCAGGCTCCGTAGGAGACAAAGAACCTTCAGGACTACCTTGGTTTGAGTACAACGGTGACCAGAGAGATGATTGTTGAGACCAACATGTTGTTAGAGAAGTTTTACACTAGGGTTTCAACTAAAGAACAAACAAATATTAGATCACAGATAGTGAAAAAAGAGAGAAAAAAATTAACTAGTACCGATTCCAAATCCTAGGAAGTGTTGGAGATGTCTAGACATCTCCATGTGTTGTTGGGTTAATTGATGAGAGAGTGTTGTAGATGTATGCGATCTAATTTGACGAGAAATAAGGAAGTGTGGATTTGAATCTGAACCGTTAAAGTTGAAGTTGTTGGAGTGAGTAATGACCGTTGATGAAAAGGGAAACATGTGTGTCCCTTCGACTAGCATTTTATTTTTGGTTGATATATGTCCCTTGAGGAAGTAATTGCGAGAGACTAGTTATATTTATAGTATGGGTGTTCGCGGTGCGGTTTAGGCGGTTTTGACGCTAAAAATCATTCGAATTGCAAGAGAAAAAAGTATGCGGTTTGGTTTGGTTCGGTTGGCTTTTAAAAAAAATCCGAACCAAACCAATGCGGTTTGGATTGGTTCGGTTTTTTACAAGATTTTTATTGAGTGATATTTACATATATAGAGAACAACATAACTTTGTATTTAGTCATTCACACATTGCCAAATAACAACAAAACTCATCATATTTAGACAAAAAGTTCTCATTCAATATACAAAGATCAATTTAAACAAAAGTGGAAAAAAATAGTAGCATAAAACAATATCAAAAATATTATAATAAAATAGAAAATAGAGGAGAAGGGAGATTAGAGAAGATGAAAAAGAAAGAACATAAGAGATGTGAGATTAGAGAAGAAATGTGCGATAAAAATATAATTAGAAGAGAAAATAGTAACATAAAAATGAGAAAATGAAAAAGAAAAAACTTGTGAGATGAGAGATTAGTGTAGAAGAGGTGAGACGTACATGACAAAGAAGATGAGAAGAATGCGTAATACTATTAGGAGAGCTTTGAGAAAATTAAAACTGAAAAGTTAAGTGTGAGTAAGAGAAAATATTTCGTAATTGTAAGGTTAAGGCATAATGGGTTTAAGTTTTGGGTTAGATGTGGGATAAGTGAAGTTTGGGTTGTAACATAATGCGGTTTGGTTTGGATTAGTTCGGTTTGCAAAATACAAACCGCAAACCAAACTGAACCGTGTGGTTTTGTTAAAAGATGGCCCGAACAAATCCGAACCAAATGCGGTTTTTTGCGGTTTTGGTTTGGTTTGGTTTGGTTTGCGATTTTCTATTGGGTTGGTTCGGTTTTGAACACCCTTAATTTATAGGTTAGAGTTGTTAGAAGATCAAGAAATTAGTTTATGCAACAAATTAAGGCCTAAAGTTTAAGCCCAATACTTTTTCTTGCAGGATTCAGGGATATGTAAGGCAAGATTTGCGCTATTATGAAAAAAAAAATGAAAATAAGATACGATTGTTAAAGGGTGGGCCAGCTAGATTTAGTTAATAAGTTATACATCCTCCGATCTTTTTTATAATAAACACTTCATCTTTTTAGATTTATTAAATAAGTAATGTATCTGGTCTGCATTATAGGTCAGTTACATTAATTATTTAATGAATCTAAAAAAGTAAAATGTTCCTTATAAAAAAGACCGGGGGATAGTAAGTCATAAATGGTTGATGAATCTAATAGATTTTTTTTCTTTTTGAAATATCCTGCCGTTTTATTGGATATATATTTATTTTTGTATTATTTTATATTGAAATTAAAAATATATGAAAAATTGAAAACGATCACAGGTAAAAAGATCGGGTACGGTAATTCAAGTATTTGAAAGAGGAAAACACAAATCTAGAAGGATGAAGATATATATAACTTGATTCAATTGTCCATAAATGGCCCCAAATACAACCTCAATATGCTCATTTCAGCCATTTTCTTTTGGGATAGATTGACTAACACCTTTCAATATGTGGCGTGGCTGCTATCACGGATCTTTGACCAACTAGGAAGACCTTCGACTCCACTCTTAAACACAAAATCAACCCCAACTTCTCTTTCACTCATCCATGCTTCAGTAATTATATCAAAGACCACCATGAAGACCACCAGGAGGAAGTCTCTAACTATTAGCACATTGTTTTCCTCACTATTTGGTTATCTCATTTCGTCATCTGATCTGGTTCACCGCGGATAGCCACGGATTTTATACCTTTGGAGATTCAAATCCATTGGGGGGGAACATTTGTCTCAGCAAGCTGATTTTAGGTTCTCTTTATGAATCTTTGGGGCTTTCTTCTTACGACCTAAAATCCATAACCAACTCTAACAAAAAAATCTTGATGTCTGGTCATATGTGGCTGCTGCAACTTTAGCTCAATGCCACTTTTGAACCCTATCTGATGGTTACCATCTCGTCCAACTTAGAAAGACAAGTCAGAGATAGACAAGTCGAAGGCACTAAGCTTGTTATACTTACTCTAGAAGATATTGGTCTTGTGACCAGAGAAACCTTCAAACAATATTTCTTCATGTATGCAGTATGTGCTACATTTGTTTCCTCCATGGCCCCATTCGTTAGTCGAAGTCATGGGCCATATTGGTTTAAGAGAGAATTTATAAACCTTTCCTCTAAACACCATTATGAAGTTCTCGACATTTGGACAACTTTCCTAAAACTCAAACCCATTTTCTTTCAACCATAATTTCGAAGGGGAAAGCTGGCCTGAGATTTTTTGGTTACCAACCAAACTTGGTAGCTAGACAGTTTGACTTTAGCTAATTTTTATCAAGGTCTCTTTATAAGCACAAAGAACTTTGAAGACTGGTGGTCGAATTATCATCTTAATGTTTTTGTGGATTATTCAAGTCTTCTTCAACGTTTAACAATTTTTTTTCCTCTCTGCATAATAAATTCAAGAAAATATGAGGTGCGCATATCAATGAAATTCAAGCTTTCCAAAATTAATTCGAAATTGCATGTATAACCCATGTGAACTTAGTCAAACAATCTATGATGAGGCTCTTACTTTAAAACACAAAGTTATTGGGAAAAAATCCCAAAACTGAAATTTCCTCCTTATATAAAAGATAAGTATTATTTTGCTTTAAAATTATATTTTTTCAAGTTTCTAACATTACCAACCTGTGAATTTGGCTTGGCTTTTTGGCCGTAATTTCCAAAATGGCATATTATTTTATCCTTTAAAGTCTTAGAAAATGAATCCAAAAAAAAACCTGTTGATAGAGTAGTTTTGACTAAGCATTATACACACAATTATAAAGGGCATCTCCATGTTTATATTGAACATGTTCGAATCCTATCCACCAGCTCAGCAAGTGAGATACGAGACTCTTACGAAACATTTTAAATTTTTTTTTATGTTTCACTTTATTTACTTGTGTCAAACTATTGCAGTTGTATCCCTCGCTTCAAAAGAGTCGAAGAAGAAGAAAATAGAAACAGTCAACGATGGTGAGAGGTCTGAACCCAAAGGAAACAAAATAAGTAAACTTTCCAGAGCTTTATTCTTTCTTTTGACGATAGGTATTTCTTTATCCCTTGTTTATGCTCATTCTTATCTTCTAGAGTCAAAAAAGATGAAGTAGTTCCAACACTGCCACTCCAAGTAAAATGAAATCCAAAAAAACAAAGTACATTCTACTCCGGGCTGCGAAGAAACACAGATTTGAAACACAATCTAACTCTCTTTTATTCCTTCATTCTTTATTATGCTAACAGCTATGCATGTTTCAGTCTGAATAAAGAGATAAAGAAGTTGAGACCACATATGGGAGTGATGAGACTCTGGTTTCTACTCAACCCATACCTCCTAAATATCACATTGCCATTTTAGAAAAACTTGTAGCCTTAAAATTTCGAGATGCCAAGAAGAAAAAGGGTTATGTCAAGGATTCAAAACTTTGGTAAGCCAAGAAGAAAAAGAAAGCAAACGAACAAAATACTGAGGTCATTCTAACAAAAGAAATAAGGAAGGAACCTGTCCTCATTATTGATGACGGAGGAAATGAAGAGGAAGAGAGTCCTCAGCCAACTCGAAAGAGGACAAAGCAACCACAACAAATTCTTTCTGACAAAAGTTCAGGGAGTGCAGGTTCAAGTCCTGACTTCTAGATAGGTGACGTATTTTGAGGTTCTTTATATCTCCTTTTTTATCTACATCTCTCAAAGTTATAATTTAATTGTACATTTCTTTTCCTCATAGGACCAATCTATTTTTGTGGTATCCCTTTCAACAAATAATGAGGCTCTTGTAAACTCACCATCACAGCAACCACCAACTGACAATCCAATACAGGGAAACATTGCCAAACAATCAAATGAAGACAGAGAAGACCAGTATTTTGAAGAACCATCCAATAACCTAGATAATCAAAACTTTGAACATCCTTCAGCTGATTATGGGAATCATAACTCTGACCATTAATGGATTAGTCAAGACAATAGTGTTCCAATACCAGAGAACGCAAATTATGTTGATCAACCACATGGGGGATCAAGATGCTTTCCAAACACAAGAGAATGCAAATGTTGGTCAAACCCAAGTAAGTCAAGGTCCAAATGAAACTTAATCTTTTGTGTTCGAAAAAGAACGACAACAAGTTTCTCCTATTCCAACAACTTTTCCAGCAACCAATGAGCGTCCATTTTCGACCATATTGACTATTGTGGATTCTCAAATTTTGGATTCTTCATCCAATGCTTCTTCCATTCCTTTTAGTCAAGAAGAGTTACATTCTATCAAAGAGAAAACCCTATAAAAGCTTTGAAGATATTAAAGAGCAGTCGAGGCATTTTGGTTGAAAAATCTCCAAGCTCTTCAACTACTTCAGGCAATGAGCCTTCTAGAAATCCTTTTGATCAGTTGATTCAACAATTGAAAATAAATATTGTCGACGTGGATCTGTTTCAGATCATTAAAGAGAATCTTGTTGTTGTATACGAGATTAAGGATTTGCTGAAACAACTGAACAGTCCAAACTCGCATGACTCCAGTATCGGCTTCATCCTTGAATTTGAGTCTTTTCTTGAGCAAATCGCTCAAAGCATCAAGATGAAGAAAGAGTCAACTAATAGACTCAAACTGCAGACTGATGATATGTCTCAGCAATGAGACTTAGTCACTTAATCTCAAGTTCGGATCAATGAGTTGGAAGCAAAGGCTAAAGATGATAAGGATCAGGTGGCAGCTTACAATGCAAATATTTATCTTATGAGTGACAATAGAAAATTGAAGAAGGCGAGCAGAAGAAATTTGAGATCGAAACTTCAAGATTGGCTTCTATCGAAGAAAAACTAGTTCGAGAAGCTAAGATTGGCATTCAATATACTGAGGCTATTTTGCGTTGGATGGGGTGATAAAAAAACTGAAAAACTGAAGACAACATGAAAGACACCGAAATCAGATTTGCTAAGAAGCGTTTTGAGAAGCTTAAGGCTGATTTTCCATCTTGAATTTTTTACCTTTTAATTTTCTATTATTCGATTATATTAATTACAATGTGCCATTTTGGTATCTTTTAAATTCAACGCCATTTTAACATCTTTATTGACTGGGTATTATTCTTTTATTATTCAAATTTTGTTCTGGACTCGGCCAGGACCTGCCCATCAGTCGGGCAGGCCCTACCCAACGTTCACTTAAGGGAGGCCCATTAAGGCTCATTCTTCCCTTCGTCAGGCACGTTCATCACCCACCATGTAGCCGAGCAGGTCACTACCTAGTACAGGGAGAGACCACGCGTCTTCCCCACGTATCCACGCGTTTCCCATGCGGGGACACGTCATCAGGCAACTACCCACTTTCTGAAGAACTGGTCAGCCCACCTTTCGAAGATCACGGGGCAGTTGCTCCAGGACGAAGACCACGTGCTGGTCTTCCCTACGCCACGTAAGCCCTGGCAGTTATTTGCATTGGGCCTAGTGATCCAACCAAGTGCAGATGACCGTTGGCCCAGCGCTTGAGGCACAATATAAATACCCTCTTTCACTAAAGGGTCAGGTATTCTAAACTTCACTCTTTACTACCTTTTTTACTTGCACTCTTTTACTCTGTCTCTTACTTTAGCGTCGGAATACCTTGTAGGTACACCCCCACCTTCTCACCACCACCGGAGTAACGGAGCTCACGACGTGTTGCTGGCCACCGATCTATTTCTGATCAGGTACGATCAGTGGCGCCGTCTATGGGAAACCTTTGCTTCCCCGTTTATCCTCTCATAAAAACCAAAGCAACTTTCAATCTCTGACGATTAAGGCCAACCCTGGAACTAATGCCAATGCTTGAGACACTGCCTTCGCCTCATTCAACAATGGCGATGACCACGACCCCAACGTGCCCGTCCACGTAGAAGAAGGCGACCACAGGGATGGGCACACCGCTTCCCCTTCCTCTGACGACGCGACCTTTAACGCCGCCTGACACTTTGACAGCACGACTGTCTACCAGCCGATTCCTGCGCCACCGAATGCTGATCCGACCATGGTGGGTCTGTTCGCAGCGACCAATCAGACCAATCTGATGATCTTCCAATAGAATTAGCGGATAGGAGTGCTCGAGAGGGAACGACAATCACGCTCTCCCCCGCGGAGACAGCGTCGCCCCGTTTTGCGCAGTCCTTCTCCTCCCCCGTGGAGGACACGACACGAAGACTCCAGGAGTCTCTCTCCCAAGATGCCCAGGCGCCGTCCACACCTAGAACGACCCCAGCCCATGGTCGCCCAGAAACGCGATCAGTCCCCTCTACGAAAGGAACGATGTTCCCCCACTCAAAAGAGGAATAAAGTCGACAGGTCTGGCGAAAAGCCGAAGACCCCACTGAGAAGTCCTCCCCGACGAAGCAGACACAGCCGAGGTGACCAGTCCCTGTCACGATCACCTGTCAAGAGCGACGAAGACGATCATCGCACCCCACTGTCCAGGGAAATTATGGAGACCCCTTTGCCAGTCGGGATGGAAAACCCCCGCCCTTGGAGATGCATGACGGTACGACCGACTCAGCCGACCACGTCAAAAACTTTAACGCAATGCTGGACTATCAGAACGTCAGAGGAGCCATCAAGTGTAGGCTCTTCCCCACTACCCTCTGAAAGAGGGCCATGGCGTGGTACAAGAGCCTCGCACCGGAGTCCATCACCACCTGGAAGGAACTGAAGAGACAGTTCTCCAGGCATTTCACTACTTTTCGATGCCACCCGAAGACGGAAGCATCCCTGGAAGCCATCATCCAGGTAAAAGACTAATCTCTACGGGATTACATCAAGAGATTCAACCGGGAAGCCGTCCAGGTGTCCACCACGGATGACATGAAGAAATTATTAATCGAGCGAGGACTGCAAGCTCGCACCGAGTTCGCTAAGACTGTCGTCATTGAAAGGCCCTGCACCTTGGAGGCACTCCTCCACAAGGCTCAATCGTATATCCAGTATGAGGAGATAGAGGCCGCCCACTGTGTCCGTGATTCGCGGAATCAAGAGGGCTCCAGAAGCTCCAGACACGAGGACTCCACCGCCCCCCGACGAGGGGGAGAAAGGAAAAGAGAAGACCGGCCCCGGGACTCTCAAGGGTCGAGGGGACCAGCAGGCCTGTTCATAGAGTACACGCTGCTCACCGCTCCCGCGAGCGAATCCTGGTCGAGTGCATCAACTCGAAATTCCAAAAATGAGGTGTTCGCTTCCCGAAGCCGACACCCCTCAAACCAAACGTTGACAAGTCCAAGTACTACAGGTTTCATAGGAGACACGAGCATGTCACAGAAAACTGCATCCACCTCAAGAATGCGATAGAAATCCTGATTAAGGAGGGCCATCTCAAGCAGTACACGAAGAGGAATGGCGCCCCCCGACAAGAGGCCCAGGAGACACAAAGGGTCGAGGAGGCGACCCCTTCCTCCGGCGAGAACGATCTACAAGTCGCCCTGTGTGTCACCCGACCAGAAGACTTCTACTTTCCCAAGGAGCTCGACGTTCTGGTGACCGCTCGCAGCCCGTGGGAAAGTTTCCACGCCGTAATGGTTATATCCAGCGGGGGGTTCAACAAGGTCTCGGTGGGGTCGATCAAGCGAAAGTTCGACGAGTTGATAGAGATAAGCTCGGCACAGATCACCACTTTCGAGAAGGTCCAAGGGAAGTCGAACCCCATCACCTTCTACCTTGAAGAATTGTCGGGCGGCGCCCCTAACTCCACCATCCCTCTCCTGATAAAGGCGCAGATAGCAAATTTTGATGTCCGCCGCATCTTGGTCGACCAAGGGAGCTCGGTGGATATCATGTACGCCCACCTCTTCGAGACCCTCCAGCTCAATGAAACACATTTAACCCCCTACGTGGGCTCAGACCTCTAGGGTTTCAACGGCACCACCACCAGACCGAGGGGCTATGTCGAGCTGATGGTTACTTTCGGGAACGACGACACTGCCCGACAAGTTAAGACCCGTTCCCTGGTGGTGGAGTGCCCTTCTCTGTACCAGTGCATCCTGGGAAGACCAACTGTGGTCGAGCTAACGGAGGTACAATCTACATTCCATCTGAAGATGAAGTACTACACGACCAGAGGTCGGGTCGTCACCCTTCACGGGGATATTGAAGCTGCTAGGAGATGCTTTGAAGTTGCGACCAAGGGTCTGAACTCGATCAACGTCAAGTCCAAGACCGCAGATAAGCCAGCCCCGGATGCAGAGCAGAAGCCACTTCCGCGCATCAACCGGTGGACCTCGACAGTCGTTTCCCCAGCAAGCAGGATCAAGGAGAAGCAGCGGACGACGACCTCCCAGCCGAGCAGCCTCTCCATCCAACGTGCCCCATTCCAGATGGAGACTTCGAGCTCATCACTCTCGAGGACAATCCAGACAGGAAGGTGAAGATTGGCACGAGACTCCCCGACTTGGCGAGGAAGCAGCTGAAGGCCTGCCTCAGGGAGAACGCTGATATGTTCGCGTAGAGCGCTGCGAAGATGCCCGGCCTTGACCCAGATATGGCTTGCCATCAACTCATAATAGATCCAGCCGCTAGGGCTATAGTACAACGTAGGCGTAGGCAGTCTCTCGAGAAAGCGGAGGCTGCTAAAAAAGTTGTAAAAGACCTCTTAGAGGCAAACTTTATTTCAGAAGTCCGGTACATAACCTGGCTGTCCAACGTTGTACTTGTTAAGAAAAATAATGGAAAATGGAGAATGTTCGTTAATTACACCGATCTTAATCGGGCATGCCCGAAAGATGCTTATCCACTGCCTAACATCGACAAACTGGTCGACAATTCCGCAGGTTTTAAGTTGTTTTCGTTCATGGACGCGTACTCGGGGTACAACCAAATCCCCATGGCGAAGGCCGACAAGCAGTACACGACCTTCATGACCGAGTCGGGCAACTACCACTACAACGTAATGCCCTTCGGCCTGAAGAACACTGACGCCACCTACCAGCAGATGATGAACAAAGTCTTCTGGGGAAAGATTGGCGACATGCTCGAGGTCTACATGGACGACATGATCGTAAAATCATGAGAAGAGGTTAACCACACTGCCCACCTCAAAAGGGTCTTCGACACGGCGAGGAAATGCAAGACGAGGTTCAACCCAGAGAAATACACCTTCGGCGTCCGGGCAGGTAAGTTCCTCGGTTTCTACCTCACAGAAAGAGGGATTGAGGCGAACCCCGACAAGTGTAGGGCGTTCTCCGAATTCCCGACTCCGAACTCAAAGAAATCTATACAATCGGTGAACAGGATACTCGCCTCACTATCCCGCTTCGTGGCCAAATTGGCGCAATACACACTTCCATTTTTCAAACTTCTACGCAAGGAGGCCATGTTTGAATGGACCGAGGAATGCGAACAGGCGCTCCTCCACCTCAAACAAGTCCTCTCGCAACCCCCGGTCCTCTCGCGACCAGAAGACGAGGAGATGTTGTTCCTATACCTCGTCGTCACGAGCGAAGCGGTCAGTGCGGTTCTAATCCAGGAAACCCCCGACGGGTAGAAGCCAATTTACTTCACCAGTAAAGCCCTCCAGGGCCCCGAACTTAGATACCAGCAGATCGAAAAGGTCGCTCTGGCTCTCGTCACCGTGGCCAGAAGACTGCGACGCTACTTCTTAGCCCACACAATCGTGGTGAGGACCGAGCATCCCGTGAGACAGCTCCTCAGCCGACCAGACATGGCGGGTAGGATGCTCAAATGGTCGCTCGAACTCGCCGAGTTTGACATCCAATACGAGGGTAGAAAGGCTCTGAAAGCTTAAGTGCTAGCCGACTTCGTTGCAGAGATGACCATCCTAGAGCCTTCGGACGATGAATCCCAAAAATGGACGATCTATGTCGACGGAGCATCCAGCTCGACAGGAAGCGGAGCGGGCATCATCCTATAGAACGAGGAAGGCATCCTGATCGAGGTCTCCCTCACATTGTCCTTCCCGAAGTCAAACAACCAGGCCGAATGCGAGGTTTTCCTCATCAGGTTATGGCTAGCCGAGGATCTCGGTGCCAAAGAGGTGAAAATATTCACCGACTCCCAGCTCGTGGCCTCCCAGGTGTGAGGAGAGTACCAAGCCAAGAACGACAGCCTCATCAAATACTTGGCTTTAGTGAAACAAATGATGAAAAAGTTCATCTCGATGGAAGTGAGTCACGTCCCATGCAAGCACAATACTTGGGCGGACGTCCTATCCAAACTCGCGAGTACAAAGAAAAAAGGCGGGAACAAGTCTGTCATCCAAGAAGTGCTTCCGCGTCCGAGCATCGAGAAATCCCTCCCCACGGCCGACGTGCACGCCATTGGAGACAGCCACTACTGGATGACCCCGGTATACGAATACCTCAGTACGGGAAAACTACCGGATGACCCCAAGGATGTCGGTGTAGTTAGGCGGTGTGCCTACTCATATACTATCGTCGAGGACAAGTTATACCGGTGGGGCTTCTCAATTCCCCTCCTCAGGTGCGTCGAGGAGTCTAAGGTCCCCGGCATACCACAGGAGATCCACGAAGGGATCAATACGCAACACCTCGGCGGATGATCCCTAGCTCGTAAAGTATTACGAATAGGGTACTACTGGCCCACCATCCAGCAAGACGCCAAAAAACACGTCAAAAAGTGTGACATATGCCAGTGACACGGGGACATGCACCTGGCCCCACCCAGTGAACTCAAAACGCTTTCGTCCCCGTGGTCGTTTGGCTGGTGGGGGATGGACATCCTCGGACCCTTCACCGTAAGGTCATACCAAAATAAGTATATGATTGTCGGCGTCGACTACTTCACTAAGTGGATAGAGGCCAAAGCCTTGGCCAAAATCACGGCCCATAACATACTCCGTTTCTACAAGAGGAATATACTTGCCCGATTCGGTGTACCCCAAGCAATTGTCACTGACAACGGGACACAGTTCACCGACAAAAACTTTCAGGACTTCGTAACCAAGCTGAGCACGAAGCAACACTTCACGTCGGTCGAACACCCACAAACAAACGGGCAAGCCGAAGCCGCGAACAGGGTGATCCTGCAAGGTCTTAAACGGAGACTGGGCGATGCCAAGAAAACGTGGGTCGAGGAGTTACACAGCGTGCTCTGGGCCTACAGGACAACCCTGCACTCGACTACCGGGGAAACCCCGTTCCGACTGTCCTATGGAACTGAGGCGGCCATCCTAGTAGAAATAAGGGAACCCTTAAGAAGGATCGAGTCTCCCCTCGACGAGGAGATGAACGATGAGGCCCTAAAGGATGAGCTCGACCTTGTCGAAGAGATACGATCGAGCGCATCCCTCTGCGAAGCCTCGCTCAAACAGAAGATAACTTTATGCCATGACAACAAAGTTATCAAACACAAATTTTAGGTAGGCACCTTTATTCTGCGAAGGAACTAGAAAGATTCGCGCGAAGGTAAGCTCGCCGCAAACTGGGAGGGCCCCTATCGCGTCCGCGCAAAAACTGGGACATGAGCCTACTACCTCAAAAATCTGCACGGGGAGGAACTTGCTCGACCATGGAACGCTGAAAAACTTAAACAGTATTACAGTTAACATTGCCCGCGACCCATCCGCGTTGCGACCACGGGAGTGCATGTTGGAGCGGTAAAGCGGCAAGTAAAAATATTTATTTTCGGAAGAATTCCCTCTGGGATTTATGCCGTGTCCACAGAGATTGGTTCGAGGAAAAAATGTCGTTCGACAATCTCCCACGTTTATGAGTTTGGATTAAATTGGTTTAAAATAAATGTAGAAAAGTAAACTTTAAAATAAAAAGAAATCATTCTTCAGAGAGAAGAAACTTATCCGACATGCACATAATCGACTCCTCACAAACTTAAACTTACCGACCAGTTATACTCAACCTATAATACTCCTCAATATCACCCAGCATCGCTCACAACAGTGTTCATCTCTGACACACTGAGCTGAGAAAACAACCGTGTTACCATCGTCGGCACTCTCGCACCCGACTCAAGATACGGAGGCATTAAGCTTCGACACCTATTGAAGATTGTTAACTCAAAATCTATCTCTAGCATATAGAAACTAACAAACAACCATCCCTAATCAAAGTTTGCGATGTTTATCTCTAACACAACTCAAACCCCGAGCATAAAGCAAAAATCAAGGACAATCACCGATAAAGATTTGTAAAGCAGATTTTATACAACGCCATGGGCGACAAATATACATGAGTTCAAAGTAAATACATATACAACAACCCAACAAAGAAGAAAAACACAAAGAAGAAGAGAAATAAACCAAACATCTCGCGGATTGTCAAAGTCGATCGATGAGAAATCCACCCCGGTTCATCCATATGCAAGCTTCCATATTGTTTTCCAGCTAATCCTACTGAAAAATGAAAGTTTTATGCATTGGGAACAAATATTACCCAACCATCCTCTAAAAATTGTGTTTTTGGCCATTTAATGGTGTTTCTGCGCGTCCAGTTTCGCCCGGCGGTATTCTGAGTCGCCCGGCGGCGAAAGGCGGCTTATTTTGTAAGTTATCCAACATTGTTCTGGAGTGCCCGACCCTGCAATGTACCGCCCGACGCTGTAGAGGCGCAACTGACAGTAGACAACAAAAATCCTGCACTGTTTTGGCCATAACTTTTGAACCGTAACTCCGTTTTTCGCCTGGTTCGAAGCGTTGGAAAGCTTGTTCAATGATATATACAACAATGGCAAGATATCCTTGATTGAATACCCGCAACAATAAATGGAAATCAATTAAACTCAATGATATTTACACGATAACGCAATATATACACTATAACGTAAAGTAAATGTATTTACAAACAAAGCGGGGTTTATTCGTACAATATTAACAAAAGTATCGATAAGTGCAACAAAACTTATATAAAAAAATAGTTACAATTTGCACTTATCAAACTCTCCCCAACTTAAACTTGTTTGTCCTCAAACAAGAATCAAACAACTCAAAGAAACAGAGTGAAAATCAAAGAATCACGAATCAACAGGTTTTGAAAATCGAACAAATGTATGGTTCAAATGAAAAACGGTACACGCAAAGTAAATACTTACCACTAAACTACGACGACAAAATAGTCACGAAACAAATGCAAAATACAAAAATCATGCAAAACATCCTAAAACAACACAAGTTCAAACGTGAATCACACCTAGCAAAAATAATCATCGGTAGATGAAAAACACAAAATGAGGTACTTATCACTCACACAACAATCATGCAAACAATATACTAAATTATGCAACCATCCAAAAATCATATTGAACATACAAAGGAAAGAATTACAAGGACTTTTCAAGGTTGTAGCGTGGTCGGGTAAACAAAGAAGAGGCAATTTCTAAAGGTAATTGAAACAAAAACTTGCCTAAACCTAAGGGAGTGATCAACTCACAAAAGTTCAAACAGCAAATTCCAATCAACTTCTTCTTTCATCCCAAGTGTTACACAAAACACAATACTTATTTAGCACAATTATTTGAACTCTTTTTATTTCCTTTTTCAAGAATTTTCTGTTTCTTTCTTTTTCTCTTTTTTCTTTTCTTTTTCATATTTTTCTCTTTTTTCTTTTCTTTTTCATATTTTTCTCTCTTTTTTTTTTCTTTTCTTTTTCAACCTCATAGAAAACAGCCAATGAGTAAACAATCATTCTCTCCCCAACTTGAATTCAATCACATCATCTTGTGAATACTCCCTACTTTCTAAGGCAAGGTAAAAATTCATACAACAACACAAAAAGTTGAGGGTTCAAGTAAAAACAAAATCCATTAAAAAATAAGTGAACTAAATACTCATAGACAAGCATTAAGTTCAAATAAAACATGGATCAAAAAGTTCAAAGGGGTTACGAAAGATCACACGCTCACAAGGTGAATGACTATTTGGCTAGGTAGTTGTGCTCAAAATGAAACAAAATGC
Source organism: Lathyrus tuberosus (assembly GCA_022829125.1). Lineage (NCBI taxonomy): Eukaryota > Viridiplantae > Streptophyta > Magnoliopsida > Fabales > Fabaceae > Lathyrus > Lathyrus tuberosus. Next base: position 6,261,670 of record JALAZF010000111.1, on the reverse strand, counting down.
CTTGATCCTTTTCATGCTTTCATATAATCAACAAAAACAAAAGATTAAGCATAAAATCCAGTTAGAACAAGAATGTTGGTACTCCGTGCATATATGAACAAATAGAAGGCTACCTCATAAAAAGGGTGGGAATTAAAGTGATTCATATATGAACAAGTATACAAAAGAATGAATGGCATGGAAGTTTGTAAAATGCCTAAGTATCATGAATATGCTAAAGTCTAGAAAGCGATAAACACATACCTTGGACGTGTACAAAACTTAACAATATCATTACCATACATCCGCAAGTTGAAACGATCAAACTTGGAACATCACCAAATTTCCTCAAGCTATTCAAATCAAGTTCATTGACAAACACAAAAGCTATTAATATTAACAAACTGAAAAACCGGTAGAAAATTCATTAAACAAGTTGTAAAGTGAAGATTTAAGAATTTACGAAATATCCGAGTACAACTTATTTAATGAATGTTCACCACACTACCTAAGCTAAACAACAATAAAAGAAAATAATACACCATGCTTGTTTTACATCGTAAGCTCGACGCCTTTACAATGCTTAGCTAGTAACTTCCTTCCTTCATACCATGGTGATGCCTCACCGCGCAAACCAAAAGCAAGTGTCCTAACCAAACACTTAAACAAACGTTAATCTACAAGTATCAGTATAACAAGTGAAAATATACAATATATATGATATCTACAAAACTCAAAAACAAAGAAACTATTGCAATGCAATTCAATATCAAAACCGATACCCGGCAACGGCGCCATTTTGTTGGAGCGGTAAAGCAGTAAGCAAAAATATTTATTTTCGGAAGAATTCCCTCCGGGATTTATGTCGTGTCCACAGAGATCGGTTCGAGGGAAAGAATGTCGTTCGACAATCTCTCGCGTTTATGAGTTTGGATTAAATTGGTTTAAAATAAATGCAGAAAAGTAAACATTAAAATAAAAAGAAATCATTCTTTAGAGAGAAGAAACTTATCCGACATGCACATAATCGACTCCTCACAAATTTAAACTTACCGACCAGTTATACTCAACCTACAATACTCCTCAATATCACTCAGCATCGCTCACAACAGTGTTCATCTCTAACACACTGAACTGAGAGAACAATCGTGTTACCATCGTCGGCACTCTCGCACCCGACTCAAGATACGGAGGCATTAAGCTTCGACACCTATTGAAGATTGTTAGCTCTAAATCTATCTCTAGCATCCAGAAACTAACAAACAATCATCCCTAATCAAAGTTTGCGATGTTTATCACTAACACAACTCAAACCCCGAGCATAAAGCAAAAATCAAGAACAATCACCGATAAAGATTTGTAAAACAGATTTTATACAACGTCATGGGCGAAAAATATACATGAGTTCAAAGTAAATACATATACAACAACCCAACAAAGAAGAAAAACACAAAGAAGAAGAGAAATAAACCAAACATCTCGCGGATTGTCAAAGCCGATCAATGAGAAATCCACCCCAGTTCATCCATATGCAAGCTTCCATGTTGTTTTCCAGCTAATCCTACTGAAAAATGAAAGTTTGATGCATTGGGAACAAATATTACCCAACCATCCTCTAAAAATTGTGTTTTTGGCCCTTTAATGGCGTTTCTGCCCGTCCAGTTTTGCCCGACAGCGAAAGGCGACTTATTTTGTAAGTTATCCAGCATTGTTCTGGAGTGCCCGGCCCTGCAATGTACCGCCCGACCTGCTTCATCAGGCGTTGCTGACAGTAGATAGCAAAAATCCTGCACTGTTTTGGCCATAACTTTTGAACCGTAACTCCGTTTTTTCCCCGGTTCGAAGCGTTGGAAAGCTTATTCAATGTTCTATACAACAATGGCAAGATATCCTTGATTGAATACCTGCAAAAATAAATGGAAATCAATTAAACTCAATGATATTTACACGATAACGCAATATATACACTATAACGTAAAGTAAACGTATTTACAAACAAAGCGGAGTTTATTCGTACGATATTAACAAAAAGTATCGATAAGTGCAACAAAACTTATATACAAAAATAGTTACAATTTGCACTTATCAGTGCACTAAGGTACAAGCACAACTCCCCACCTCGAGACAAGAAGACAAGGGCTCGCTTTGTGTGTGCGCGAGAACCCTTCATCCGACAGGGACACCTCTACCGAGCTCCACCGTCGCCGTACCAAACTAGGCAGGACACCCAACTCGTGATGGGAAGTTCACGCCTAAAAGCTAAGGCCTGGACCGAGCTCTTAGCTTCGTCGAAGGTCGGAATACGACTACGACCACCCAACCAGTTCCGTACACTGTCGAGGATCAACGACGTCGATCAAAAGCCCCCAAATACTCAGGCAAATATGCAAATAGAAAATATATAATCAACATACAAACAACACACACAAGATATAAAAGACAATGCATTAAGTCAGGAAAAAGCCCATTGTTCAAGCGATACAAAAAAGCAGTGCAAGCCCCTAGCACGCAGGCCGGGCAAAAGTTAATTTACATAATACGGCATGCAGGCCGAGCTAAACGATAACCAAAAGTGGTGCGCAGGCCAAATAAACTGGACAAAAGAAAATAGAAATAGATAGCGGCATTCTCCTCGGCTTGGTCGCCTGCCATGGTTTCGTCGTCTTCTTCCTCTTCGGTTTCTGGCGCGACAACCCGACCTTCGACCACCTGGTGGTAAGGGCCTGTCCCCTCGGTGATGAACTGAACACCAGGGTTCATGAGCTAGAGCTGCTCCACAGCAGCAGCAAAGCCCACGTTGACAGCCCCCAAAACATCCTGCTCGAGCAGCCGGATCTTCGATATCATTTCAGCCTGAGAAGTCAGAAACTTCTCCTCGGCGGTCTCATCTTCGACGGACCTGGAAGCCGCCTCTAGCTCAGTGATCCTTGCTAAGAGAGTCTTCCTCTCCTCTTCAGCATCCTTCATCTTCTTCTCCATCTCCCCATGAAGCTTGACCTGAGTCGTGTTTTGCTTCTTGCACTCGTCAAGGTCGGCGACCAGCTTCTTCATCTCAGCCTCGACTGATGTAAGGTTATTCTGCAATTTCGTTAGCTCAACTGAGGGGCAGGTCTCGTCATTCAGAACCAAAGTTATTGCAAGGACCCGCATCATCGCATCCATATCTTTCGACAAGACTTTCCTCCTCGTATTTCGATCAGCACCCAAGATAGCCTTGCACTCGGCAGCGCTTACGGTCAAGGAGTTGGTCCCGAAGAAGAAGTTAGGTTGCAGGTAGAAAGGAGGGAGCACGAACTTCTCATCAGACGAGTTCTCGGTGAAGTCGACGTGCACGGGCTCAGTGACACACTGCCTCTTAGGGGATCCCTGCAAGGTCAGAGATTGGTTGCACTGTGGGGAGGAATACGAGCCCCCAGGTGTCGAGTTAGGTTCTTGCATCTGCTGAACCTAGAGGACCTGCCCCTTGCCAGCCTTCTTCGAGCCTCTGGCGGCCGTCAGCTTCTTCACGCGTTCTTCCAAGCTCAACATTCTACCTGCAAAAGGAAAAATAAACACGTCAGCAAACCAACGACAACAAACATTGATGGGGCCCGAATGAAGGGGATGTCCGCTAGCTAAGAACCAGACAACTTCCTCGTCAGGCTCGCACTCAAGGAGAACTTTCGTGTTTATCAATCGGGCCTCCATTAAAATCTCCCCGCAATCGTTGCAGATAAAGTTCCCGTCCAAAGTCACCAGCTTCACGCAGGTGAAGCCGGAAACAAAATGGACCAACTTCTGGTAGGCCAACCGGTCCTCCTCGTCCAACGCACCAGGGCTGATTATGTAACTATACGCGCCTTTTTTGAAATACTCCTCCATCCACTCCAGAGGAAACTTTGATTCGAGGATCTCCTCCCGCCGTCTATTTTTCTCCCTGGAGACACGGTCGTACAATGAGTCGGCGGCCACGTGGGTGATGGGCTTGGCGACAAATTACCGGTATTTGAAATTCTGAACAGAATCCAGGTAAGCCCGAAACAGCCTCCTCGGTTGCTTGAAGGACACCCAGCTGTGTCGGCCCTCGACCGTCTGTCTCTACAGATGGAAGATACGGAAGAAAAGAGGTATTGTGGCCCCGACGTCGAGGTACCGACATACGAGCTCATATGCCCGCACGAACGCAATTGCATTTGGATGAAGCTGCGAGGGCGCCAGCCGCAGCTAGGAAAACACCTCCCGCTGGAAATCACTGAAGGGAAAATGCAGGCCCGCCTCTAGGAAGGTGAATTCGTACACGGGGAATCTCATTCCTTTGAAGCTCGAGCATATTCGGTGGTGTTCCCGGGGCTTATACACCTGTCAGTTCTGAGGGAAGCCCTCATAACGATCCTCGATAGTGGCGTAGACGTCCGAGTCGTTCGTGGAAAATAAAGAAGGGATGCCTAGAGGTTCCTCCCCGGCCTAATCCTCAGGCGTTTGTTTCTGAACACCGCTAGTCTGCGCCGCTGGTGAGTCGGGCTCGTCGTCGGTCTCAATGTCCCCTTCAATCTTTGCGGCCTTTTTTACCTGAAAAGCAGAGGAAAACGGTGAGTTCGACATTCCAGATCAAATCTACCATTCCACCGCAGATCAAGTGAAAGGGAAAAGAAAGAAGGCGAGGGGTAGCTTGGTAAACGTCCTCAACTAAAGCCTTCCTCGGGAAACTTGTACACACGAGGAGACTCTGCCCCACGCACAATCATAAAACTCTCCTCTGCGTACACTCCCTCTAGTCAAATTTTCCTGCGGCTACGAAACCCCGGAGGGGCCTCCTGGTCGAGGTCGTCACCGCGTTAGCTAGAAACCGGGGGCACGACCCCCCTCAGGACCATCAACAAAGGTCCTCAAGACCTCCACCTGATGTCTTTGAGGCCTTCATCAGGTCCTCGAGTTCTCCATCCAGTGACTTCGGGATGTTCATCCCATATCCTCGGGACCTTCATCAGTTCCTCGAGTCCTTCAACATATCTCCTCAGGGTAGTCATCCCAGGTACCTGGGACATTTATCGGAAGCTTAGAGGAGTTCTGACATTTTCGCCAAAAACTCCATGGTTTCCCCGAGAACTTCATCGATTCACCGGAGGAACCATCGGGAAACGCATAAAACGAAGATGAGGGAACTGGAAACTTACTTGGACACGGTGGTTGTGGATAGACGGTACGGCAGCGTACGACGGACAAACGGAAGTGGAAGCTGAAGAAACGAAGGGAGAGTGGGAAAAGTTCTAAGCAGAAGAGCAAAAGCGTGCAAATGAAACGGATCAACTCCTATTTATAGCCCTGACACGGGACTCAAGGCGTCCCTAGGCACTTGAGTGCCCTACTTCTAGCCGCCCTAGGCATTGATGACGCGCAACACATGGCGCTTTGAGACCTCACATGCGTCTTCTCAATTTCCCTTCATGCCCGCGTGATGAGCGCGTCCGTTTCTTTTCGTCTTCCCCATGTCGTTGGCCAAGGCACCGAACGGGGGACACTCCCCGACAAGATATGGCCTTCAGGGCGCCAGACGGACAGACGTCCCCGCGACTCCAGTCTCGTCAAACTTCACCTGCTCCTAGCCACTGGCATCCTCCACCAACTCGGTATTCCTGGCACGCGGCTTCCCCCACTAAACGGGTCCCCGACGAATGGACTGACCCTTAATTCATTACTCCTACGCTTCGGAGCAACGACTTAGGAGCTCCTATTTTGGACTGGGCCAGGACTTGCCCATCCGTCGGGCAGACCCAACCCAACGTTCACTTGAAGGAGGTCATTAAGGCCCAATCCTCCCTTCGTCGGGCACGTTTATTACCCACCATGTAGCCGAGCAGGTCACTACCTGGTACGGGGAGAGACCACGTGTCTTCCCCACGTCTCCACGTGTTCCCCACATTGGGACACATCATCAGGCAACTACCCACTTCCTAAAGAACTGGTCAGTCCACCTTCCGAAGATCACGGGGCAGTTGCTCCAAGGCAAAGACCATGTGCTGGTCTTCCCTATGCCACGTAAGCCCTGTCAGTTATCTGCATTGGGCCTAGTGATCTAACCCAGTGCAGATGACCGCTGGCCCAGCGCTAGGGGCACAATATAAATACCCTCTTTCACTAGAGGGTCAAGTATTCTGAACTTCACTCTCTACTACCTTTCTGTACTTGTACTCTCTTTCTACGTCTCTTACTTTGGCATCGAAGTACCTTGCAAGTACACCCCCACCTTCTCCCCACCATCGGAGTAACGGAGCTCACATGTGTTGCTGTCCACCGATCTATGAGTTAGAAGCAAAGGCTAAAGATGATAAGGATTAGGTGGCAGCTTACAATGCAAATATCTTAAGTTGGACAAATTAAATGGATGAGTGACAATAGAAAATTGAAGAAGGCGAGCAGAAGAAATTTAAGATTGAAACTTCAAGATTGGCTTCTATCAAAGAAAAACTAGTCCGGGAAGCCAAGATTGGCATTCAATATGCTGAGGTTATTTTGCGTTGGACGGGGTGATAAAAAAACTGAAAAACTGAAGAGAACATGAAAGACACCTAAATCAGATTTGCTAAGAAGCATTTTGAGAAGCTTAAGGCTGATTTCCATCTTGAATTTTTTATCTTCTCATTTTCTATTATTCGATTGTATTAATTACAATGTGCCATTTTGGTATCTTTTAAATTCAACGCCATTTTAACATCTTTATTGACTGAGTATTATTCTTCCATTATTCGAATTTCATGCAGCGTAGGCTTATAACTTTTCAAGTACTTATCATTTATTCTTATAATCGACCTTCAGGGGTCAACTCCTCAATCTCATAAGCATTATTTTAAAATGTTTGACTAATTTGAAATGAGTCTTCCGAATTTGGTGACCATTTTACCTAAAGTTCTATTTTTTCGATACATAGATAAAATAACTTTCCAAACGTATTCACCAACTCCAAAAAAATTTGACTTAACTCTCTTATTATAGGCCCTAGTTATTCACTCTTTTTTTCTTATGAGAACGTTCAAGATAACCAACATTTCTTCATCTAAATCAACTAATTCGTCTAAGATCATATTCTAATAATGGTCAGAAGGAATTTCATATTGTCTTTGGATCCTAGTTGATTGTAAATAAATTTTGACAAGCAACATTATATCATGACCAAATGTTAGTTTCGACAAGCCCGTAATACTTGGTCTAAAGTCTTATGCCAATTTCTTGGCTTCTGACCCACATGTCTCTTGATTAGGACTATTATATTTTTGTTGGATGCTTCGACTTGACCATTTGCTTAAGCATAATAGGAGGTGGATGTTAACAATTTGATCCCTGATTATGAAGCAAACTTAACCATCTTTTTACTAGTAAAAAATATACCTTGGTCAGTGGTTAAGGTTTTAGGAATTCCAAACATGTAAATAATACGACTTTGGATGAAATTGATTACTGCTTCTTGATCAACTTTGATCAAAGGAACAACCTTTAACCACTTGGTAAAATAATTAATACCTACCAAAATGTACCTATGACTCTTGGATGATGCAGGTCGAATTTCACCAATTAAATCTAATGTCCAACCTCTAAATTCCTATGGTTTGACAATCAAATGCAATTCACTTGTAGGAGCGTGTTGAATGCCCGCGTGTTTTTGACATTCATAACAACCTTTGGCAAATTCAATAAAATCCTTCAACATGGTTGCCCAATATAACCCCTGTCGAAATAAAAGCTACTTCATCTTGTGGTCTGCTTAATGAGCCTCATGATTCACTATAAGCATAAAAAATTGCCAAATAAGATTCATTCTTACTAAGGCATTTCAGAAAGATTCTATCACGAGTCTTTTTAAACAACTCATTTTCAATAATGGCATAACTTAATGTCTTGTATTTAATTTTTTTATCAGTCATTCCTGTAGGATTTCTCAAAAACTCAACCATTGATTTTCGCCAATTATTATTCAGAAGATTGTCAATGAAAAAAATTTCAAAGATTTTCTTATAATTTTTTAATATTTCCAACTCCTCTATCCCTACCAGTTTTGACTTTCAGAAATCTAAGAGAAATGATTTGTCGAAATCAACTTTTTCTTTTACTTTATATATATATATATATATATATATATATATATATATATATATATATATATATATATATATATATATATATATATATATAATCAGGAATGCTATATTCACACTTGAATTATAACACCTTATATATATACCACAGCTCTTGAAACTTCATTTTGAGTTGGCACAAACTTTATTTATTATATATAAGTATTAATTTTGTATATACATATATTTTATCTTAATAATACAAAATTTTAAAATGTAAATTTAAATATGTATTTGTATTAAATAAAACTCTAAAATTGAGTAATAATAATAAATCCTTTCCCCTTAATAGGACGCCAATTTTTTTAAAATAATGTTGAAATTAAAATGAACCTAAAAGAAATGCGGAAGAAACTAACTGAAAAACTAAGTTTGGCACTGTGGTGATCTTTCTCATCTGGAATAGGATTAGCAGCAGCTATGATGTCTCACACAAATACTGGATCGGTACTGAACACGGTGAAGTGTTGATAAAACTTTGATCACAATCAGAACCAGAGCTCTGATGCCAATTGAAGGTGTGAGAAAAACACAAGAAAGGGGGGGTTGAATTGAGTTTTTAAAAATGAAAGCTTTTTATGAAACTCAAACAGAAATCACAAAGAACTAAACAAGAGAGAAAGACACATGATATATCCTAGTTCACTTGAAAACTATCAAGCTAATCCAGTCCACCAGCCAAGGTAATTTTGCCTTATACCCAAGGACTTAATCCAATATAATCAACTGATTACAATCTACATTAGCAACCGCTAGTGACTAATGTAACTCCCCAAAATTTGCCCTCTTATTTATTCCCAATAAGTGACTTATGTTTCACCTTTCATATACATTTAGGTCATGAGCATCACACATGCATCATTTTCCCAAGGCAGGGGATCAGAGGTTTCCATGGTGTGAATTATTCAAAGCAAAGAGAATGAGGCTCCTCAAGGCCAAGACATCTCATTTGATTCACAATGTCATTCAGAAGGATTTCAATTGGTCAGATGGTTGAAAATCAGACAAATAAAAAAAAGTCAACTGATCAAGGGAAAAGTCAACTCACGATTTTTAGGTCAAACTCATGTTCATCATGTCAAATATGGTCCTTAAGTGGAGTTTGGTCAAGAAATATCAAAAGAATAAAGAAAAATCAAGAATTATGGAAAGTTGCCATTTTTGGAAAAAAAACAAGGGTTTTAGAACTTTCCATTTTAGGAAAGTTTTGCATGCCATGCAACCAACTTTGTGGTTATTTTTCTCTATGATCCAAGCTTCACTTGACTTTGTTTCTCAAATGAAAGTTGTAGTGTGTATTCCAGGCTTTCCATCCATATAAAGAATGTTCCATTTGAATTTCTAGATCAAAAGTTATGATCAATCAAAGATGGGATTATTAAGTTGTTCAATGAAAAAATTCAGAATTTTTCTAAGTCCCAAAAATTCAGTTTGGTGACCATGTTTTCAATGACATTTTTCATGGTGTTCCAGACCTCAAATCCAATTCTTTTTTACATCAACTTTGTTCTATCAAATACCATCTTTCCATTGACATCAAAATCATGCAAATTGATCCATTATCCTTCAAGAAATTCATCCATAAAGTCACCTCCATGAACTTTTTTCCATGCCATAAACCATTAAAAATTCCATTTTTTCAAGTTACAAAATTTGGTGAGCAAATTGTGTTGGCTATACAAACCATCATCATACACAATTATTATCATCATAATATACTCCATGGTAACTAAAATACACCACCCACATAGTAAAATTCATGCACCACTATAAACCTTCATTTTTTCAACTTTCACCAAACCACATCTAACCAACTTTTAACCATGCTTAAGCTTTTAACCATACTCTAACCCACCATATATGTTAGAAGACACCATTTTAAGCCCAAACGCAAGGCCCAACAGCCCAAATGGTTCCAAGACTATTATTTTTACTAATTAGAATTATTTAGTTTTCTTTTAATATTATTAGCTTTTTGTTGTATTGGGTTATCCAAGTGGCTTAGGCCCAATGTTAGAATAGAAACCCTAAGTATTTAAGCTTTTGTTAGAGACTTGAAGAGGATATGAAATTATTGAAAAGTTGTTTTATGTTTTCTTCTTCCTTTGCAATTTAGATCTATAGTAATTAGGAGTAGAATCTATCATTGGTGCTCTCATTTTGTACTCATGGCTCCCCCAAAACCTTAAAATACTTCATCCCGTGAAATAGTTGAAGAAGCTATTCAAACAACACAGCTGCTTCTCAATAATGCAATGCAAGAAAATCAGATTCAGTTGGATGAGCGATTAAACCTTGTTACCGCAGATTGGGAACAGCAAATCGGTCAACTTCACACTCGTATGGATAATGCATTGAATCTCGCTGACAGCAGACATGAATCTATCATGTCCATCCTTACGAAAATCTCAAATCAAAAAGACCCTCCTCACCAAACCGCTACTGTTCACGCAACAGGTTCCTCTTCAGGTATCACTCATGAACCCTCCTCTACTGCTGCTATTCATACAATATCTCAGCATGTTACCCACACTCTCAGTCCAACTCACACACCCATCAGAAACTCTGTTTCTTTTTCCACCACTATTCCACAACCTGTTGCTACAGCAGCAACTCGTATAACTGCTGAACAACCACCAACACCACCTTATCCACCTTATATTCCATCACCTACCCCTTTTACACCCACACACAATTATAATACCCCTTTTATTCCCCAATTTCCCTACCCACACATGCCACAAATTACCCCATTACCCCCATTTAGAACACCAAAATTGGAACTTGCAATGTTTGATGGATCTGACCCTTTGGAATGGTTGTTTCAAGCTGAACAATTTTTTCAATTTTACCAGCTCCCACCAGAACACAGATTGTCATTAATATTTTTTTATATGAAGGGTGAAGCTTTAGAATGGTTTAAGTGGATGCATCAAAGCCAATTATTAACTAATTGGTTTTCCTTCACTAAAGCCCTAGAACTACGATTTGGGCCTTCTACTTATGACAACCATCAAGCTGAATTGTTCAAACTAAAGCAAACTGGTAATGTTGTTGAATATCAAGCTCAATTTGAAAAGTTGGGAAACCAGGTGGTTGGCTTACCACCAGAGGCAATTCTGAATTGTTTTATTTCTGGTTTAACTAAAGATATCAGATATGAAATGGCCATTCATAGACCTATTTCAATCTCACAAGCCATTGGCCTTGCCAAACTCATCGAATCCAAACTCAAGGATGCCAAACCCAAATTCTCAAAACCGTTTTCCAACTCTTACACCAAATACACCCCAACACAACCCCAACCCCAACCATCAAAATACCCAACAATACTACACTACAAACTCCACAAACAACAGCTTCTTCAAACATAACCATTCCTACAAAATTACCTATCAAACGTCTCTCGCATTCACAATTGCAAGAACGCAGAGCTCAAGGGCTATGATTTAATTGTGATGAAAAATTATTGAAAAGTTGTTTTATGTTTTCTTCTTCCTTTACAATTTAGATCTATAGTAATTAGGAGTAGAATCTATCAATATAAATGCTCATTCTCTCTCTAACAGAAATAAGTTACACCATTAGAGAACAAATAGATCAAAAAATGAATTTCACACCCACAACTTCCATCTCCAAGATCTCTCTCATCTTGAGATTTTTTTTCTTCTGAAATTCTTTCACCATCTTCATCATCTCATGGAGTAGAAGCTACTGTTTGCATTGATTCTCAACTGTAATCATTGAATCATCACCTACTAATTCACCTTCTTCCATTATCAATTTGTAATTTTTTCAAGATTTGAAGAGGTTAAGCATTTATTTTGCTTAAGGGAGATTCCAAGATCTTGCATCGAAGTTTTCCGGGTTTCTTAATCGCAAAGCATCACAAGAAGCAGTGGATTTTCTCCACTAGGTAAGAATCTCTAAAAATCTCATGGTTCTCATTCTTAGATTTACATGATTTAGGGTGTTAAAATATTGCTCATACATTACATCTGGAAGTCCTGAAATGATGGCACACCATGAATCTTGGAATTTAAGTTTATGTGTTGTTCTTGATTTTATGATTTTCAGTTTGAATCTGTGACTTTCGTGTCAATTTTCACTATGTTAGAGCTGTTATTTTGGGAAACTAATAATGTATTGTTGTTCTACACTTCGTGGACTTCAATTTGGTATATTATTTCGCATGATTTGATAGAATATTGAGTGAGTTATGAGTTGTTGAAGTTTGTTATTTTCCAGCATTATTCCTGCGTTTTTCTGCATTGTGCATGGAGAAGACGACCACGTGTCGTCTTTTCATAGGGTGCAACACTTATTTTTGTCTTATCTACTATCTACCCATTACAAATAGGTCTTATGAACTGACGAAATTGCCCTTCCCCCAAAAATAAATTACACTACGAAAAGGTTATTTTGGTACCTAGCTAAGTCATCCAAAATCAAATGTCACAAACCTCTCTTTTCATGACACATGTCACACACCCATTCTCAAATTTACATTTCAAATTTCTTCCCATATTCCCAAACTTCTCTCTCCCTCCCGTTTTCTCTCATCTATCTTTCCCCTCACCCTAAACCACCGTCGCTGCCCCCGCCCCTTCTCCCTCCACACATCACAGGCGAAGTCACAAACAACGCCGGATATCGGTCAGATCCGCCACACATCACAAACGACGTCTCTATTCCCGATCGCCATCAAAACGCGAAGCACCGGTCACTCCTCTGCGCGGGACCAAGCGAAAGCCGCCACGTTCAGATCCAACACGGGTATTTCTCTTTTCCTTTCACTCTATTGATTTCATGCTCTGATTATTGATGTGTATGCTTTGATTTCACCTGTAACTCCTAAAACTTAGCATTTTCTAATTCTAAACTGCATTTTCGATTTCATCGTCTTCATTAACATCTTTTTCTTCCCATTGTAAGATTTGTGAATCTCTTCAATTTTTTGTTGTAATTTATTTTTATTTTTTCAGCTTTTGGTTTATGGTTTAAGAATCATACGAGGAAGAAGCTTCTGTTATGGAGGTTGTTACGAGTCTCTACTCTTTTGATTAATGAGACTTTACAAATGATGCTATAGAGGGAGAATGCTGTCATATTTTTGAAGTTTGTTGTCTTCACTATGTCTTTTATTTGCATGCTCTTTAATCTTGTCATATTTATAAAGGTTTTATTTCTGTTTCACTTTTATGTTTGATGCTTTGTGCTTTGTTCTTTCATTGTTGAATAGAGGCTGGTTTATGGAAGAAGAAACTCTGATTGTTCATCAAATGCATTTTATATCATAAGTTTGTTTAGACAATCATTCATTCACTCATTTTGTTCTTATTATGATAATTGTTACTCTAAAATTGTAGATCGTAGGGTGAACGGTTTGCAATTTGTTTTTGAACTGCTCTGATATAAATCTGCAGGGTGAACGATTTGCGTATTAAAACCGGTTTCTTCGTTATTTGAAACCTAAATAGCATTTGTTCTTCATATATAACCACTATGTTTTGTAAAGACAGGGGTATTTTTTTCATCACTTTGTTATGCATCCATAACCACTATGTTTTGATCCAAAGAAGTTTCCTGTTTCTATGTTTAATGTATACTTACTCTCTTTTCATTATGTTTTTGTGATACTAGGTCTATTTCTTGTTCTGCATTTTTTGTGCTTCATATATTTTTTATGCTTCATATAGTTTTTGTGCTTCAAAACCAGGTTATTAACCAACTCAATATTTTTGTTCTTAAACATTTGTATCGAGTTATCTGTTACAAAATCTATAGCATTGAACAATTTGTTTTATGTTTATGCACAGGCTCATAATGCTCTTATGCTATTGCAATGACATGATGAAAGAAACACGGGGCAGTCTCAGTTACATGTCATCCATATTCAGTGATTTTATGGTTTACAACAGATGAAGAAATGGATACAAGGAAAGACATATATAGCAGATGCATACCTAATTGATGTAAAAACAGATATGGCAAAATCATACATAATTTTTGTACATCAGTTTTCAACACCAGATATGTGTCTCAGTTTTACATCATTTACCATTACATGTTATTTCTACTTCTTTTTCCAGATTGACGGATTGACAGATACCTGGCAGAGGTTGCTCCAGAAGTTAACGTAAAACTTCTCATGTTTGAAACCCTTGCAGTTGTTGTTCTAGACTATGCCAGGCCTTTGGATGATGGGTTTATATTGTGCTATAGATATTTATTTGAAGGTATGCTCCTAGAGCACATTTGTTTATATCATGACATAGTTGGTGCACACCAACTTTTGTGTTTTTTCATCTTTGCTAATAGATTTGTTGTTGTGATGGATTTGTTTCAAATGTGTGTTTTTCCATTTTGTTTGGTATTCTATTTTATTGGATCTATTATGATTCTATACTTTTTTTAGGCTTATATAAATCTGTTTTTTCTTCATATTCTAATCTAAATTGTGTGTAATGATTCTATTTTTATGTAATTAATTTGATTGGTGTGAAATCATGTTTCATCTCTATGTCTGTGTCTTAAATTTGGTTAATCTGATCATATCTCTTTGTCTGTCATGTTACACGTACCAATTTGTGACGTCAATGATGGTTTCTTGCTATATATTTTGATGTGTTATTGTGCTTCTATTAATTAAAATAGGCTGAAGAATTAGCTGCAACAGTTTGTTGTTTCTAAAGTTTAAAATATTATATTGCTGACATTATTGGTGTTTTGATGGAATAGGTGGTTCCACATATCACTGAGGCCATTAGAAATTAGATTGAATCCTTTGTTGTGATCCCAGTTGATGGAAATGAAGGCCCTATTGATGTCATATGATGTTTCATGCTAACAGTAGTTACCGTTCATTCAGGTTATACTTTTTACCGACACTTTGGTAAAGACCATGGTGGAGCCTAGGCGCCGTTGTTTCATTATTGTGCAGGGATGTTTGGTTTGAATGGTTGATGTTTGGTTGATATAGAGTTGTGGTTGTTCTATGAGTTAGTTTTGTTGTTGGTATTGGATGCTAGCTATGATGCTCTGAGTTGGCAGGACATGACTTTTACGGTGCTGTTGTGATTCCTGTTATGATATCTAACTTGAAGTCAAGTTTTGCAGGGCTGTTTCGTCTCCAAGTGGTTCAAGTGGTTCTACTGCCGCTTTGAATTCTAGGAAAATTGCTTACTCTAATGGTCCTGCTTCGGCGGTTTCGACAAGTTTATCGAAGATATCGGCTTCTGGTTCTGGTTCTCAAGGTGGGTTTGAGAAGTAGGTGCCTTCGATTGCTGCTTCTTCCACTTTGGTTCATGTGGAGAGAGAAGTTTCTGCAAATGCTTCTGAATTATTCACAAGAGATGATAGTTATGTGAGCAAGTGCTGAGAGACTACACTTTATCGATTAGAATAGATGCCCCTAAGGTCTATTATCAGGTAATCTTTAATATCTATAAACTATAATTGTGAGTTCAATTATAAAAACAAGTTGTAAAAAACTCTTATAAACACTTACACAGCTAAATGTTTATGCCAATTGCAAATTTTAATTTCTTTGTGTATGACATAACCTTATTGATTATGTGGAATGAATGCAGGGATGGAGCATTCATGAAGGACATGATTAGAATGGAGTTTGATCCATTGATAGCTGGTGGACCAGAGCTGAAATGAGACATAATCCTAACAGTGCTTTTAAGTATTTAAGTATACTTCTCTAGAACACAAATTTAGTATTATGAACTAAAGATCCATTCATTCAAGACTGCATACACTAACGGATCTAACACTGTTTTCATTTGCAAGTTAAGATAGATTCCAAGTGTTGTTTATAAAACAAATCTTTAATACAAAAATAATAAATTATGTGTGTTGATAAATGTTATTCATGCTTGATTACTGGATGTTTTAATTCAAGGTTTTGATTGTTTCCTAAATGTTCAGATAATAAATTACACATGGACATGGCTTGAATCATCTAAATGTGTATTTCCTGAAATTTTTCAGATGGTTGAGGTTGTGAGTGGAGATTGTATCATTGTTGCTGATGATTCCATTCCAAATGGTAGATTTTTCGTGGAGCTTATTTTCATATCATTGCTGATTTAAGTTATACTTGATTAACTCTATATTTCAGGTGAATATACAAATGAAATATTCTAGGAATGTCGGTCTTGTTGATGCACCTGGAGCTCCATTTGGGAGCTGCTGATTCTAGAGTAATGGATATTGCTAGGTAAGATTTTATACATCAAATAAAGCTATCAGTTATTTAGTCTTTAGCTCTCTATTTCAGTTGGGCTAATCCGTATATGTTAAAAATCATCCTACGCAGGTATATATTTGGAAAGAATTCAACAACGGAAATGATACCAATGACTACTCCTGTTTTCACTCAAGCCGTTCATCCTGACTTGGCCAAAGTTTCAATCCAAAAGTTCTTCCATCAGACAAAGAAACAAAGAGGTATATATTTCTCTGAATTTGAAAGACTTTTGTTCCAAGAGATACATGTCTATTTGTAATAAAGAAATGCAGTTATTTCATAGGAGTTAAGATTTATGGTTACAGAGTTACAGTTTAATCTTTTGACCAGTTTACCAAATCCTAATCAAGAAACAGTTAGTGTGAGAAAGGTAGAAGGAGGCATTGCTGCAGTAATAAAGTTTAGTGGAAAACCCACAGAAGATGTTGTTCTCAAAAAGGAGAAAATGTTGCGTTCAAATATCATTAAAGACAATCTTAAACCTAAGGCTGGTTGTTTGCTTGCCCGGTACAATGATCCAGGTCGAACATGGAACTTTATAATGGTATGCTACAAAAACTTTTTTGATTGTTCTCAATTGGTTGCCCTCTATTTCTTTAGTTTAATGCTACCTATGAATTTCAATCCTCAAATATTACTTTCATTTTCCGCTAAGATATCGATTTTCCACTAAGATGAACATGGTTAACAATGATGTAGTTGGTTTATTTGAAGAGTTGTTACCACAAAACTGATATTTGTCAACTTAAATACTGACAACTAATTCATTTATGTTGTGGTTTTTGACATTGAAGAGGAATGAAGTGCTCATTTGGCTAGATGACTTCTCATTGGAATAGTAGTATTGATGCAGTACTCATTGCGGCTTCTCTCTATCAACGCTCCAGACAGTACAAGATTTCATCTTAAATGTCATTTTCTCACACCAAGTTTTTCTATATGTTGTCTGTATGATTACATCAAATGTAATGTTATAAATCATCTTTAGGTTCAAGGAGTGATGTATGGAACCAAAAACAGACATGTAAATAATTATAGGGACGAATAAGGTGCATGTTCATTAGTTGTCACTGATCAAATTGTAAAAGAATAACAATGTACATTAAGCTTCCACTTATTCTTTAGTATCCGCAGATTTTGATTTTATTTACTAACAAATTTTATCTGCACAGAAGTATTCTTATTTCAAGAAACAAGATTCTGATGGTTAAACATTGTTTTATAATATTGTTTTTACTCTCCAACAAAACAGTGTCATGTTTGATTCTTTGCTGTTTTTCCCAACTTGTATGCTGAATTGTAAAGGCAATTGCCAATGTGGCTGGCCAAATCTGCAACGCACACTGAGCACACGCCCTTATCATAAACCCATACCCCCTCTGGCATTCTTTTGTGCCAGCCTGTAGCATTCTTGTGTCAGTACAAATTTGACAACTTCTCTTCTTATATATGCACCAAATGGTCTCTAAATTCAACTCATAGCTAATTCAATTACCATATTTTCGCAGAGGACCGGAATTGCGAATGAGGCAAAAAAGAAGGAATAAAAAGTATTTGATTAATATGTATTTCAATCTTTTTACTATAATATGATTGTAGAACCATTTCATTGTCATAGTCATGATAATTTGTTGTTATTTAGTAGATGTTGATCTATCATTAATTTATTCTTGTAATTAAAACCTGGAGAATCGGTTGGATTGCAATTAAAACACAAAGCTACAAACTCTTGTAACTTTTATCACTGAAATTCATTATTTTCACGGGACACTATCACCACAATACCTTTTTTTCTATTGGGCTATCGTTTCAGATTTTATCATTATTATTATACTAATTAAAAACTCAGTTTGCATTCCCTTAATTATAATTGATTTATATTATTATTATTATTATATTTTTGGCCCATTTCTTATATTAGATAACCTTTATTATTTTTAAACCCTGTTTTTATGCATATTACACACCATCTTTCTATTTATCCTTTATTTTTTATTAATAATATTGTATCTCATATTGATCAATAAAAAATCAAGTTCATAATTATTTAATATTTCAATTTATATTTTTTCGTTTTAAACCTAACTACAAACACCCGTGCGAACGCACGGGTCTCTTCCTAGTTATAACTTAAAAACAACATGCCCAGTTGATACATGTTATTAGTGCACCGTTTTTTCTTTTCATTATGATGCTGAATGTATTAATTCGGGGCATATAAATAATAACAATAACTGCAGGCGCGGGCCCCACATGGATTGAAGTGACACTTAATGGCCACATTTTTTTTCAGTTCTTATTGAAAAATATGATAATAATGATGATGGTTAATCTATGCTTCATGATGCACGCGGATAGGGGTGTTCGCGGGCCGGTTTGGTTCGGTTTTGAGAGAATTCGATACCCGAACCAATGAAAAATAAATAGATTGGTTTGGATTGGATTTTTATATTTTTGCAATAAAGCCCAAACCAAACCGATCCGAAAAACAATGGATTGGTTTGGATTTAATTGATTGGATATATTAAAAATAAATATACAAAAAATATTTTTTTTAAATTATTTGTTTACACGCTAAAATATGAAAAATAAATATTGAACACATGACACACATATTTTTAAGCAAATTATGACCACCATAGTCATATAATTGTTGTATATCACTCAAACATTCAATAACTTAAAATAATTTTACTACATACTCATACGTCATTCCATAGCATAAAATTGAAGGTTTGGAGTTTGCAAATACTTGTGATTTGAGGATTTGCAATTTGGGAAGAAGCTTGTGGTTTGTGGATACTTATAGTTTGCAATTTATCAGTTTGATTTATAATGGTTGTGATATTTGGTTTTTCTATATTTCATCATTGATTGATAGACTGTGATAATTTGAAAGATGTCGTTCTGTTTTTCATTGGAAATGTCTAAAGACTATGCCTCTTTATTTCTTTCATTATGGTTTGTACTTGCTAATTGCTATAACAATTATTCTCTTCATTCAAATAAATAAGTAATAACTCAATTAAAATTAATAATTTATTATATGAATTAATTATGTTTATTGTTATTGGTTTGGTTCGGGTTTACAGGTAGCAAATTAGAAATCCGTTGCCCGAACCAATTAACACCGGTTTTAATTGGTTCGGTTCGGTTTTTGCCCGAATTGGAAAAATGTCCGACCCAAACACATTGGTTTGGTTTGGATTGCGGTTTGGTTCGGATTTGCTCGAACCAATGAACACCCCTACACGCAGGTCCCACATGGAGTGGCATGATATGATGGCACGTTTTTTTCCATTCATTTACTGCAAGTGTGAAACAAAGAATTTTTTTTCAATGTAACTTGTTTTTTCAAAAAAAATATCAAAAAAACCCTCTTTTTAAAATATTTACGAAACTGACATGTTTTTGAAAATCTTTTAAGGGTGGTGTCATATGGGATGGCGCCTCAGTTAAAGGCGTGGAACCAAACCATGTGACGCCTTAGTACAATCAGATGCCCTAGTTTTTTTGCCAAATTTTTAAAGGGTGGCGCCATCCCAGATGGCGCCTTAGTGTATTTCTTTTACTTTTTTTTTTAATTTTAAGATGGGAAAATAAAAAAAAAACAACATTAATTTTTTTTTAATATTTAGTACAATAGTACAATTGTTGGATACAAAAAAAAAATCAATGATTGTGCCTATTTAAACGACCACCGGTCCCACAATCAGGGGCTCTTGTTTGACGTCTCTGTCTAGAACCACGAGGTTGTTGAGGCGTGGCTGGCCTCTATGTTTGTTGAGATGGCCCCGACGCATCAGACGATGGCCCCGGAGCATGAGACAAATTCTGCAGCATTTCCCCCTGTTATTTCTTTGACTTTGTGGTTGGCATTTATTTCGCTAAAACTATTCTAGCAGCAAGATGTTGAGACAAGATGTTCTAAGTTTCTGCATTCAACATGTCGAATAAAGATGTCTCATACTGGCCCTTAGGACATCGCGTCTGATTTTGGTTTAAAAGAAAGATTTTGTAGCTGTTAATTGTTACTGAATATTCTGTGAATATTTGGTTATCCTATGTGGCATCCAAAGTATTTTTGGGTTGAGATTTTGTGTTGGTTTTTGGATTTTCAGCACTTTCTAATTATGGAGACATATTAGGAAACTTTAGATTGAAGACCTATTTTGTTGGAGTTTATTTTGCAGATTTGTGAGCAGTCTCTTTGCTGCGTTTTTGAAGCCCAATCCAGTCCAGATTTAATGCTATATATTGACTGGTGTAAACCTAGTTTAGGTGTGGAACTTACGTGTGTTTTTGTTAGGGTTTTCGAGTGTTATTTATGAGCCTAACTGGTATCATTCTGATAACAGTATAAGGACTGTTTTTATGTTGTAAGTTCTGTCAGTTGCTCATAAGCTTTGAAGCATTGAGTTTCTTGTGTGTCAATTCTCATAAGCTTTTAAGTATTGAGAATTGTGTGTTTTAAAAGTGTGGCTTTCGTTTTGTTACTTGTGTTGGAAGGAACCAATCACGGGTTATGATTGTAGAGGGATTTGAGGAGGGCCTCATACCTAGGTGAGTCTTAGGTAGAAGTCATAGGAAGGGTAGTGATTAAGTGAGCAGATTGTAACCCGGTGTGGTTGTTGTATGATCTGTGAATTGATATTATCGTATATTGGTTTCGTCCCTGGCTTGGTAGCCCCCAGAGTAGGATTGTTGATCCGAACTGGGTAAACATATCACTGTGTTTTTACTTTCTGCACTGTTTTTTTATTATTGTTGTCTTGTTCATTGTGTTGGATATCAGTGTCTCAACATTTTTGTAGGACATCTGATATCTGTGCCAGAATTTCAATTGGCATCAAGAGCTTGCACCCTTGTTTGGTTCTGGGTGAGATTCAGGGAAGGTACTTTCTGGTACAATGGACAAGGATGGAGGATTTTTGAACAAACCACCTCTGCTTGATGGTTCCAACTATGACTATTGGAAACCAAGGATGATAGCGTTCATCAAATCCATGGATGATCAAGCATGGAAAGTTGTTATCAAAGGATGCGAACCCCCAAAGGTTAGAGATGAAGAAGGTAAATCTATGGATGTGGTAAAGGAAGAGGAAGACTGGGATGATGTAGATTACAAAGGGTCCTTGGGAAATTCCAAAGCCATGAATGCATTGTTTAATGGTGTGAACAAAAATATCTTCAGGTTGATTAAACACTGTACCATTGCAAAAGAGGCTTGACAGGTCTTGAAGGTTGCTCATGAAGGGACTTCAAAGGTGAAGATGTCAAAACTTCAGCTTCTCACTACCAAGTTTGAGAGTTTGAAGATGAAGGAAGATGAGAGCATTCATGATTTTCACATGAACATTATTGAGATAGCTAATGCTTCAAGTGCCCTAGGTGAAAAGATGTCTGATAGCAAACTGGTCAGAAAAATCCTCAAATCTCTACCTAAGAGATTTGACATGAAAGTGACTGCTATAGAGGAAGCTCAGGACATAGATAAGATGAAAGTGGATGAACTTGTGGGATCACTTCAAACATTTGAATTGGGGATCAGTGAAAAGTCTGAAAAGAAGAAAAGTATAGCTTTTGTGTCAAAGGCAGGTGACTCAGAAGTCGAAAGTAATCTGGACAGAGATGAAGGCCTCTCAGAAGACCTGGTGTTACTTGGCAAACAATTCAACAAAGTGCTCAGAAGGATGGATTGAAAGTTAAGATCAAATGTTAGGGACAAGCCATCTGACATCAGTAAAAATCAGAATGCTGGGAGAAATACCAGTACTGAAGATAATTCCAACCAAGGGAGAGGAGCTCAGTGTCATGAGCGTGAAGGTTTTGGGCACATAAAATCTGGGTGCCCCACTTATCTCAAGAGGCAAAAGAAGGGGCTATCAGTCTCATGGTCAGAAGATGGCTCTGAAACTGAAACTGATGAGAAGTCTGGAAAACGGGTTACAGCATTAACAGGTGTGTGTGAGTCTGATGAAGAGTCAGTCAGTGAAGATCATACCTTTGAAGAGCTGGCTGCCTCGTATAAGAATTTATGCATTAAAAGTGAAGAAGTATGTCAGCAGAAAGAAGAACAAGAGAAAGTTATTGCTCATCTAAAAGCTGAAAAGGTAGAGCATTTGGCTACTATCTTTGATCAGAAAAGTGAAGTGGTGGTTCTGAATTCAAAACTGGATAATGTTATCAAAATAGTCAGAATGCTCAATAGCAGCTCTGATGTGCTTGATGAGATTCTGAAGTCAGGGAGAGATGTTGGAGACGTTAGTGGTCTTGGGTTTGAAAGTTCCAGTGAGATGGACAAGGGAAAATGGCCTGAAGTGACACCTGCTCAATCTAAGAAAGAATTGAAGATGCCATATAACATGTTGCAACATCCTCACAGACATCAGAAGAATTTCACAAGAAGAAAGAATCAAAGATGGAGATGCCACTACTATGGAAGGTTTGGTCATATAAAACCCTTCTGCTACAGATTATATGGCTACCCCAAGACTGGGTTACAGTCTAGTAGGGAACAAGATTGGGATGGAGCAACGAAAGTGTGGACTCCCAAGAGTACTGTGGAAGAACACATAGCTCATAAATCTTTCAGTGTCTCTGCAAGGGAAAAGTGGTACTTTGACAGTGGATGTTCTAGGCACATGACTAGTATCAAGGGATGTCTGTCAGATGTTAAACCTCATTCTATTAACTATGTGACCTTTGGTAATAGATTAAAAGCGAAAGTAATGGGTGTCGGAAAACTGGACTGTACAGGCCAACCCAATCTGGATGAGGTATTACTTGTTGAAGGTTTAGATGCAAACTTGATAAGCATAAGTCAACTATGTGATCAGGGTCTCAGGGTCAACTTTACCAATTCTGAATGTCTGATAACAAATGAGAAGGGTAAGGTTATCATGAGAGGCGAGAGAGCATCATATAATTGTTACTTATGGAGTTCTGAGAGCACTGCAATATGCTTGGAAACTAAGAAAGCTATTGGAAAGACTATTGAGTTAAAACAGGTGTTGATAAATTGTAAAGCAACTCAAAATGTTAGCATGATGAACTGTGATAATAAGATTAAACTTAGTAAGTATGACAGCAAAGAAAATTTAAAAGGAGAATTTGATGGATGCACATTTAAGGCGAATCAGGTGCTCAAGGTTTGTGAATGCAACGCTTCTCTGGGCCTATTTCTCAAAAATATAAATAGGCGGGCAAACACACCTACCTACATCAAACATATTCTACAAAAATTCCTCTTGCCCTTTCTCTCCAAAGTTCACGGACTTTAGGGTTTCCTCTTAACATCCTCAATATTGTGCCTTGTGATCAATAAAAAATGTCTCAACATCATGCCTCAGAATCCATGCATGGCTCTTTTGATAACTCAGGATCTCCTCGAAAAAATGCTGGAGATGATGAATCACTTCGAATGATCAACCTCTCTGATCTTGTGCTTGATATTGCTCCCTTGAATGTAGTACCGGCTGATCCTAAAGGGTAAAGGCAAGTTTCTCACACAACGAATGTCAATATTCCTGGTAAGAAGTCTAAACCCTTTTCACCTAGGAAGAAAGTTCACTCGATGACTAGTTTGTATGCTGACCAAATAAGCCCTAGAAAAAACGTGTCTGAAAAAGGGTCTAAGTCTGGTTTGATTGAGAAAAAGAATGCTACCAAATCATGTGGTATAAACAAGAATCCTACTGATGATGATGTAGTAAAAAAGGATAAGGAACTTAGGAGGTTTGTTGCCACGATTCTGAGTGGAGTCGAGACAGATGTTGGGTCTGATGTTCCAACATCCTTGACAGGAAATGTCAATGGCAGCCCTACAGATAGGACTGATGATGGTGTCCCCATTCATGTGGACCGCAAAAGAAGGAGTAAAAAGAAAGCTGATGTTGTTATTAATGTTGATGACCTCACCTCTGATGAGGAACCCATTGCTGGGATGTTAAGGAGAATTAAGAGAAGAAGAGAGAAAACTGTGATGACTGAAGGTTCGAAGTCTGCAAAATTGCATAGAAAGTCTGGAGGTGCGGATAGTACCAAGGGAAACGTTCGAGCTGGGCCTCCTAAACAATGGAGTAAGGTTGTTGTGCCAACTAAGAAGAGAAAAATCACTAATCACAGTGAGTCTGAATATGAGGCTGCAACAGATGTTCAAGACATCATTGGGGTGAAAAACTCTGCCCACAAAAAGACTTATGCTGAAAGTTCTATGAGGAATACAGATAGATGGAGAGTTATGGATCAAAGGAGGATTGCCCTGGAGAGAGAGCTGGGTAAGGATTTCAATAAATACCAAGAAATCGTGGATCTTATTGCAGCTGTTGGATTGATGAGAACTGTGTCCAAGATGAGACCCTGCTATGAGAAATTAGTCAAGGAATTTGTGGTGAATATATCTGAAGATTATGATGATAACAGGAGTAACAATCTCAGAAAAGTGTCTGTGAGAGGAGAAGTCGTCACTTTTTCTCCTGAAGTAATCAACAACTTTCTGGGCAGGTGTAAGGAACCTCAACCTGAGTTAGAGGTCACAGACAATGAAGTATGTAAGGAGATTACGGGTGGTTGCATTAAACACTGGCCAAATGAAGAAAAGTTGTCCTCTGGAAAACTGAGTGTGAAATATGCTATCCTCCACAAGATTGCAGTCGTGAATTGGGTTCCTACCAATCACACATCTACTATTTCCTCCATACTTGGCAGATTCATTTATGCTATCGGGAAAAAGGTTTCTTTTGATTTTGGGTCATACATCTTTGAACAAGTTCTGAAACAAGCTAGTTCAACTGCTGTCAAGATGCCTATTTGCTTTCCATCCCTGATCTATGGTGTTATTTTAGATCAGTGTCCTAACCTTGTGTTAGGGAGTGACACTGCTCTCAAAAGAAAACCTCCTATGTCCCTACACTACAAGTTACTTGGTGGGGCACATGTTTCAGACATTATTGGGACATCTTCTCAAACCTCTAGTCATGCTACCTTTGATGATGAGGTCATTGCACAGCTGCAAGAGACGTGCAAGGAACTGGAAGATTCCATCAGAAAAGACATTGCTCAGAAGTCCAAACTTGAACAGTTAATTAAAACTTTCATGGAGAAAAGGAATGCTTCTGCTGGAACAGTTGGTAAAGACCAAGAAGCTACTGAAGGTGATGCCTCTAGAGGATCTGATAGAGAAAGTGAACAGGGTTCAGATGACTCAGGATCTAAGAGTGGTGATATTGATGCTGAGACTGATGGAGAGAGTGAAGAAATTGCAGAATCTAGGTCAGATGAAGATGATGATGGTGCTGCAGAATAACTGCAGAATTTCTGCAGAAGATATTTTTTTTGCTTGTATTGTTTTGACTGAACACCTAGGATAACTTTTCTGTGTCTCTACTTCTGAACTTTAACTTTTGTTTTATTTTTACCTTAAAATGTTCTACTTGCTTTTGTCATATTTCTGGCTAAAAATGGGGAGTAGTATTAGTATGCTTGTGCGTGTGGTAAGTCTTGTGATGTGCTTGTGTTGGTGCTGCAGCTGAGGGGGAGTTTTCTTTGAATGTGGAATGGTGTGTTGCTGCAGTTGAGGGGGAGATGTTGAATGTTATTGGGAGTTTTTTTGCTGCTATGATGTGTTGTGTGTTGGTATTTCGCTGCTGTCTCTGATATGGTTATCTTTGCAAGATTTGTTTGGTGTTTAGTTTTAGCCAAAATAAGCCAAAGGGGGAGATTGTTATTTCTTTGACTTTGTGGTTGGCATTTATTTTGCTAAAACTATTCTAGCAGCAAGATGTTGAGACAAGATGTTCTAAGTTTCTGCATTCAACATGTCGAATAAAGATGTCCCATACTGGCCCTTAGGACATCGCGTCTGATTTTGGTTTAAAAGGAAGATTTTGTAGCTGTTAATTGTTACTAAATATTCTGTGAATATTTGGTTATCCTATGTGGCATCCAAAGTATTTTTGGGTTGAGATTTTGTGTTGGTTTTTGGATTTTCAGCACTTTCTAATTATGGAGACATATTAGGAAACTTTAGATTAAAGACCTATTTTGTTGGAGTTTATTTTGCAAATTTGTAAGCAGTCTCTTTGCTGCATTTTTGAAGCCCAATCCAGTCCAGATTTAATGCTATATATTGACTGGTGTAAACCTAGTTTAGGTGTGGAACTTACGTGTGTTTTTGTTAGGGTTTTCGAGTGTTATTTGTGAGCCTAACTGGTATCTTTCTGATAACAGTATAAGGACTGGTTTTTATGTTGTAAGTTCTGTCAGTTACTCATAAGCTTTGAAGCATTGAGTTTCTTGTGTGTCAATTCTCATAAGCTTTGAAGTATTGAGAATTGTGTGTTTTGAAAGTGTGGCTTTCGCTTTGTTACTTGTGTTGGAAGGAACCAATCACGGGTTGTGACTGTAGAGGGATTTGAGGAGGGCCTCATACCTAGGTGAGTCTTAGGTAGAAGTCATAGGAAGGGTAGTGATTAAGTGAGCAGATTGTAACCTGGTGTGGTTGTTGTATGATCTGTGAATTGATACTATCGTATATTGGTTTCGTCCCTGGCTTGGTAGCCCCCAGAGTAGGATTGTTGATCTGAACTGGGTAAACATATCACTGTGTTTTTACTTTCTGCACTATTTTTTTATTATTGTTGTCTTGTTCATTGTGTTGGATATCAGTGTCTCAACATCTGTGTAGGACATCTGATATCTGTGCCAGAATTTCACCCCCCAATAGCCCGGGGGGGGGGGGTTGCCGCCGACAACACTTCCATAATCCAGCTGCATGCCCATGTTTATGTAATTTGGATGAGGGGGTTGGGTTGGTTCCATACGGTATGGTTGGCCAAAATGATGCATTGATGGGTGTTGGTATTGATGCAGTGGTTGATGTGGGGTTTGATAGTTGAAAAGAGGGGGGTTTGTTGGGTGTATGATGATTGTGGTTTTGAGTGGTAGGAAGATGGGGTCATCACTTGTGGGGGGTTCATTTGTGGGGGGCTTGGGTGTGCGTCGGTAGGTTCGAAAAAATCGTCAGGGCTATAGTAAAGGTTTTGTTGTTGTGGTGGAGAGGTTGGTGAATGATGTTGGGCATATTATTGGGAGGAAGAGGCACGTTGGCGGGGGTCAACTAGATACGTCGGCTGAGAGAGGAAAGGTTGTGGTATGGTAACAGACCTAAACCAGCTCATATATAGTTCTGTTGGCCGAGCAGGTTGTACAACGGGGTCTGTTAAGACGAGCTGGTGTTACATCTCCCACTGGTGACATAACGCTGCTGCAAAGTTGGTCCACACACCATCCTTCCACTGCGTGTCGACTCTGCGCAGGTGCCACTTTCCCAAATTGGTAGGATCCACTGGAATGTCCTGATGCATACCGAATTATAGTTTCACTCGGTCGCTTTGGTGCATCTCAACAGTTGTGAACCGAATTATTGGTGTTTTAGAAGTCCACACAGCAGCATCATTTGCGTTGGGCTGGTGGTCGAGATCGTCGTAAGGCCTCCAGACAAACTACAAGGAAAAATTATTTAATGAGTAAGTATACAAAATGTTAGAAATATCTATGGAATAAATGTTACAAAATTTGTAGTAAAATATATGTCGTCAGGGCCAATGTGGTCTAGCAGGTTGCGGTAGACTGTTATGGCATTCCTGGGGTTTCTATCGTAGCTCATTTTTGGAACTGCCCACTTGAAAATGTAGTTAGAAAATGAATTAGTTACACCTGAACATATCAGTATAGGCCATAGGCGCAGGGATGTGTATAGACTTACCTTAATACGTAGGGGAATGTGAAGGGGTTCTGGTTTATTGGAGCTAGTTTTGGCATTCTCGACCAACCCCACGTCTGAAGGAGATAGGCGCAACCATAAAATGTGCACACGTTTTTTTTGGAATTTTTACATAGTGCACTATACAGATGTGCCAGGACAGCTGAACCCCGACTATATTCGTGCACACTGTTAATGTTAAACAACAACTGGAGATACATAATATTTACACTGTTTTCAGTGCTTTCTGGAAACAAAAAATGACCGAACAATAGCAACAAATAACATCTAGTTTTTTGTATTATGTGTAAGGGGAGGGAATCCTCGTCTAATACGATGGAGTCATGGTATTCCCTAAGGCGTTTTAAGTTAATACCTTGCCCCCTAGGTTTACCGTCGGGTGAAGGCCTAGCTTCTTCAATCTCTAGGGGGTGCCCAACAAATCGAAGCATACTTGGCTATTTATATTAACGGGGCCGTTGACGACCATGCCATCTATGAGGAGGCCTAGTAACATATACACGTCTTGGAGGGTGACCGTGCATTCACCAAAAGGAAGGTGAAATGTGTGGGTCTCCGGCCTCCATCTTTCTAGCAAGGCCAGAATGAACTTTGGGTCTACGTGGTATGATGAGATTTTAATCACATCTCCAAATCCACATCTTGTTAGATATGGTTCAGTGATATGGTCGTGAGGGAAGTATGCGTGTCCACGGCAACGGAACCTTGAAACATCCTGAACAAAATAAACCAGCAACATTACTAAGACAATAAAATATATCAAGGTTTAATATTGTAAAACAAAATAATACAGGAAAACTTACGAAGTCTTCAATGTTTTCCGGCGTTCCTCGGTGGTTGCTTCCCATTATGAGTAAAGACATTTTCGTAACTGGTTGTGAGATAATGGAATGGATGCAAAGGTTTGAACAGAAAATAAGAGAAGAAGAAGAAGAGTTTGGGATGAGATGAAAATTGTGACATGCTGAGATGGTTTTTATAATGGTGTAAAGGGGGGGTCACATGAATATGCATGTGTTATCTTGCATGCTTCTTAGCCTTTGCAGTCTGCCATGTGTAGGCATGCTTGTATTGTCATGTCAACAGTGGCCTGAAACAAAAATAATGGTGCAGAGGCATGCGAATGAATAGTAGACGCAGAGCATAGGTCTGCAGATTCATCAGCCTAGAGGCATGTGAATAAACAGCAAACATTTAAAAAAAAAAGCATCTCAACTGAGGCGCCATCTGGGATGGCGACTCTCAGTTGAATTTCAAAACGAATTTATTTGTTGGGCAGACACCTGAGGCGCCATATGGTTTGGCTCCTTGCCTCTAACTGAGGCGCCATCCCATATGGTTTTTTTGGTAATTTTTTTGAAAATACATGTTATCTTAAAAAAAATTCGTGAAACAAATGAATGAATAATAATGATAATAACTCATTTTGTTTTTTATTTTTGTTTGTGACTTGGGCCCAACGAGCAAATGCCATGCACACCCCACCATGAGCCCAAGTGAAGGATTGCACTAAGGCCTTACTAACATAACACTCCCTATGTTCTTCCATGATTTTTTTTTTCTTTTTTTTGTATGAGTTTCAATTTCATTTTTTAAAAATAGAAAACATTTTTCTAAAATCCTAGAAAAGTTCATGGAGGTACCTGAGGGTCTTAATTAATTTTTGGTGAATTTTATTTTTACTTTTGGGTGCATTTAGTATTTTTTTTTCTCAATTTCTGACTAGGATGTGTTCATTTTGGGATACCTTGTAATGAAAGCTATAAAAAGTGACCTTCTTATAATCTTTTGAACCTGATTTTTGGTATGCAAATAGCCACTTGATTTCTTAACATTTTGATGCTTGGTTGGTGCCTTGGTCATGAATTTTGGAATGCTTTTGAATTCCATCTTTTGAGCCTTGTTTTGTATGATCATTTTTGACATGTGCTTAATATTTGCAATTAATTAGGTGCTTTTGGTGCATGATTTGGATCCAATATTTTGCATGTGATCACCTACTGGACTTAACATGAAGTGGTTGTTTGTTCATAATTTTCAAAGGTCATTTGCTATTTTTCTCCAATTTTCTAATGTGAACATGTCATATGTAGACATGCTTATGTCAAGTTTAATGCCAATGTGTGAGCTCCTTAAAACCAATTTTGAGAGCATGTTTGAACCTATATACAATTACATTTTAGGTGTCTTTTTGATCCTTAAATGTTGTTTTTTTCCATGACTTAAATGATTCTTTTTGAACCCTAAGTTATTTATTCGATTACGATTGATGTTTGCTTAGGTGTTTTAGGTTGATGATGTATTTGTGCTATCCTCTTTAGGATATTTTTATGCATCATTCCACACATCATTTGCCACTGCCCCATGTGTATAAACCCTTGAATACTTGACTTGGATTCCTTTTTTTGTGGCTTTGATAAGTCTTTTGGCATAGTTTGTAAATGATACATGTTTAGGTGATGGTGTATGACAAAACTTGGTACTTTTGCATGTTCCCTTAGGACACTAATTTAGATAGGATTAAACTTGGGTTATCTACTGACTTATATAGGATCTTACCCTTTTAGGACCTGTTTCACTTTGTTTGTGGTTTGCCATGCCCAAGGTTTGACAATCAAATGCAATTCACTTGCAGGAACGTGTTGAATGCCATGCGTGTTTTTGACATTCATAGCAACCTTTGGCAAATTCAATACAATCCTTCAACATGGTTGGCCAATATAACTCTTGTCGAAATAAAAACCACTTCATCTTGTAGCCTGCTTAATGTGCACCACATAATCCACTATGGGCCTCAAAAATTGTTAAATAAGCTTCACTCTCACTAAGGCATTTTAGAAAGATTCTCCCATGAGTCTTTTTAAACAACTCATTTCCAATAATGGCATAACTTACTGTCTTGTATTTAATTTTTTGATCGGTTGTTTTAGTAGGATTTCCCACAAACTCAATTATTGATTTTCGACAATCATTATTTGAAAGATTGTCAATGAAAAAATTTCAAAGATTTTCTCATAACTTTTTAATATTTCCAACTCCTCCAAACCCACATGTTTTGACTTTGACCAATCTAAAAGAAAATGATCGGTCGAAATCAGCTTTTCCTTTACTTGATATATATAATTGAAATGGAATGAATACAAGTACAATAAAAAAGACATTTTTTTCTTGGTACAACATGATCCATTATTTATAAATTTGTTTAAATACATTATTTATTATTTATAAGTATTAATTTTGTATATACTTATCTTTTATCTTAATAATACAAAAATTTTAAAATTTAAATTTAAATCTATATTTGTATAAAATAAAATTCTAAAATTGAGTAATAATAATAGGACATTTCTTAATACACCACCCAAGTTTCTTAGGCACCACGTGAAATTTCATTTTTGCCCCTTGATTCCGGATGTGCACATCCGGACGCACCAATTTTTTTAAAAACGTTGATGTGTTCCGGATATGCATATCCGAAAAAATTCCGGATCTGCAGATCTGAAACAATTTCTTATTAATTTGCGCCAGACCTTCTTTCTCCCCCTCATTCTTCACATTTTCATTTTCCATACATCAAACTCTCTCAAACTCTCAAATTCTCAATCACACAAACTTTGACTTTTTTCACTCGAGTTCGGCGTAGAGCAACTTCTACAACGATCAAAACACTCCAAATCCTCCGTATCTCAATTTAATCGGTAACTTTTCGAATTTTAGAGTTTCGGAGTTATTTTTGAGTAATCGATTTAGAGTAGATATTTAGGTGTAGAAATTGTTAGGTAGTGTGAATAACATAGGTTAGAGAGAATGTAGGTATTGTTTGCTGCGTCAAACGGACGATCAGGGTATTAAAATACCCTTTTCCATGGTACAGCAGCCATGGCTACAATATTTGAACTTGAAAATACGTACCGGATGTGCAGATCTGGAAGGATTTTAACGTTAAATATTCTGAGTGCTTCCGAATGTGCACATCCGAAAAAACCCAAAGTTAAATATTCTGAGTACTTCCGGATGTGCAGATCCGAAAGGTCTCTATTTTTTTTTATAATTATTTTTTTAAAATTCTAATTTATTTATTATGCTTTGCAGAATACATGGCTGGCAGAGACGATCGTATCATACATGGACGGACAGCTCAGCACACATCTGTCCGACGTGAGCGGATGCAGTCTACAGTCGAGGCTTCCGGCGCAGAGGGAGTTGGGGTAGCCCCTACAGCTGAGGGACATCCTACACCACAACCATCCACATCACAGGTTCATGCCACTTCCACATCACAGATTCAGGCCACTCCCCCGTCAGCCGCCGATTCTACATCTCGGAGGTGTCGGGCTTTTACTGCTGGTTCATCAGGTTCCCAGCCCCCACGCAGGCAGCGTCGGGAGACTCCAGTTCCATCAGCTGCTCCTATTTCATCCCCTGTTCTTGTTCCTGTTCCTGAGGGTGATCACCCAGCACATGAGGGTGGTGACGTCGATGACGATTTCGATGAGCTGGACGGTTACTCCGAGGGACCGTCTGATATGTCCCTACTCGTGGGGTACTCTGAGCATACTGCCAGATATGTCTGGCTAGGAGAGGTAACCTTTCTCGGTTTATTTATAGAATTATTTTCGTTGAAAATGTGCTCATTTGTAACATTGTTTTATTTGGAAATTTTCAGGAGAAGGATTCACAGAAGTTCTATAACCATGGGGGCAAGGTTATGGACATGTTTGCGGCGCTGCCAGGGGATGAGCGGTTCACGTCTACACTTGCTACCTCTGGTCTTGGAGGCCTGTCTAGGATTGGGTATCCCCAGATCATGTACGGTATGTTGATGGCCTTTGTTGAGAGATGGCACCCCGAGACATCCTCATTCCATCTACCGTACGGCGAGATCACGATCACACTCGACGATATCTCGTGCCTTTTACATCTACCGATCACGGGTACCCCTCTCCGTCACGGTAGGATGTCGAAGGGGGACGCGATGGAGATGCTGATTGAGGAGCTTGGGGATACCCCAGAGGAGGCACTTGCGGAGGTGACCCAGTTGAGAGGTACCCACGTCCGGTTCTCCTTTCTGACACGCAGATTTAGTGCGGCGCTTGTAGAGACAGGATGGGCAGCAGGTGATCCAACTGAGGTGGCGATCCACAGACAGCGTGCCCTGCGATGCTACTACCTGTTTTTGCTTGGCACGCAGGTGTTTGTGGACACCCGCGCCAATTATGTTGATGTCGTTTACCTCAGGTACCTTTTGGCTCCCACAGAGACCCATGGGTATAACTAGGGGGCGGCTGCGCTGGCATTCACCTATTCCAGGCTCTCAGATGGTTGCCACTAGGTAGCCAAGACTGTGGCAGGCAGCTGTACGCTATACGTGGTAACAATCTAATATTCTAAGTCATTTTTTCATTTCTTTTCTTTCTATACTCATTATAATGTTTGACACCGATGTTATGTTTTCCATTTCAGGCGTGGATATTACAGCACTTTCCCAAGATTACTAGTTGGGGGAGTGTCGACGGGTACACTGAGGATATGCCATGTGCTGCTGCATTTCTCCTACTCAGAGGGAACCAGGCGCCTGACCCCTATAGAGTGTATCTTGATCGGATGGCTGCTGAGGATGTTTTTTATCACCCCTATGCCGATCATCGTGTGACGCGCCCGTTCGATGAGGTTTCGCTGTTCTCAGGATGGTTGGCATGCAGTTCGACCATTACTGCTCGATACTTGCCGGAGCGCGTCTTGCGCCAGTTCGGTTACACGCAGACGATCCCCAGGATACCTCATGAGTCTGCTCCTCTAGGCTTGACCCGCGCGCAGATATATGAGATATATGCTGACTTCCAATCCCACTTGGTACCGGAAGAGGCTCGGGCGACCAGAGCGCCGAGAGATTGGAGCGTTGCTGCCGGGTACATCATGTGGTTCTACGCCGTCTCACACCCATGCATGGTGCCCACTGTTGAGGGATCGCCACCCAAACCTGCTCATCAGGAGATATTAGAGGAGCGGTAGTCTCAGCTGGACCATACTTAAGATGTCCTACCTCGCTGTTGTGAGATAGAGAAGATAGCGCGGACGGCCATTGCGGACGATCACCTCCCTGAGGCCTCTGGTGGCAGACATGCAGTGGATATGATTATTGAGATTGCTCAGGGGGAGCTTCAGTACCGCAGACATCGAGTCAGGACGGCGGGTCGGGGCAGAGGAGCAGGGGAGCTAGGAGAGATCCTTCGCCATATTTGCAGTAGTTTTTTTTATGTATTCTATTTTTATTACATGTATGTACTGTATTTTGACACAGGTTTATTTTATATATATATATATATATATATATATATATATATATATATATATATATATATATATATATAAGCATTGCTATTCTTACACCTACACCGTATGTCCGTACGATGAACAGTGTCGTCCGTACATGTCCGGACAAATACTATTCATGTACGAAAATACGCTACTGTTCATGTACGGACGACACTGCTCACTGTACGGACATACGGTGTAGGTGTAAAAGTGGGTGTAAGAATAACATTTTTCTATATATATATATATATATATATATATATATATATATATATATATGGGCTATGCTAATGCACACTCATGTAGGTGTACATTAGCAACATACACCTTAGTGTATTTTTGTGTGAATAGCCCACCAATTTTGGGTGGGACCCACATTAAGAGGATGAAGAAAGAAAAAAGAAAAAAAATAGATGTAGTGTATTTTTGTGTGGGGCCCACAAATTTTGGGTGTATGTTAGCATTTCCCTATATATATATATATATATATATGAATGTTGTCGAATGTATATTAAGTTGTGACGATATATTAACATATGCGACCAACCAACAAAATCGATTTTAAAAAAAAAATTAAAGTTCTATTTTTTTTCTGGATCTGCAGATCCGGAATTTTTTCGGATGTGCATATCCGGAACACATCAACGTTTTTAAAAAAATTGGTGCGTCCGAATATGCACATCCGAAATCACGGGGCAAAAACAGAAATTCACGTGGTGCCTAAGAAACATGAGTGATGTATTAAGAAATACTCTAATAATAAACCCTTTCCCTTTTAACAAGACACCAATTTTTTAAAATAATGTTGAAATTAAAATGAACCTAAAAGAAATGCGGAAAAACTAAGTTTTAGCTCTTTTTAAATGAAAAGAAGAGAAATGAAGTCAGTGTGTTTCAAAACTAAGCAAATATTTCATTCGGCTGCGTTCGTGGATCAATTCCTTAGGGCTAGTTCATATAAAATATACCATTATTATCTTGGTGAATACGAGTATCTTGTTTGTGATTAACACTTCTTACTATTGTTTATGCCTACTTACATCTCATGTTTTATATATTTGCTCCTTCATCATTTTCAGATTTATTTTCTTTTTTTTTTTTTTGCAGATGGTGCTCTTTAAAAAGAAATATACTGATATCTATCATATAAGAAAAAAAATGTGGTTTTAAAAATCCCTAATTACCCTTATTAACTCATAATCTGCCACTTGACAACTTAAATTAACAATAATCGACCACTTGGCAACTTAACCAATTCTAATCTATTTAATAAAATTTAATAAATTAATTAATAAATTAATAAATAATGTAGCAATTATTA
The DNA here is from genome assembly GCA_022829125.1 of Lathyrus tuberosus. Classification (NCBI taxonomy): domain Eukaryota; kingdom Viridiplantae; phylum Streptophyta; class Magnoliopsida; order Fabales; family Fabaceae; genus Lathyrus; species Lathyrus tuberosus. The sequence goes on along the minus strand of JALAZF010000111.1, from coordinate 6,225,905 downwards.
CCCCTAATTTCTTTAAGTTTGTTTTTCTGCACAAAAACATAACCACCATCCTTTTGTTCACGATCAAGACACTTCTTCTTCACGCATCATTCAGCAACCGTCTCTCTCACCCATTTCAACCACCTCTCACCCATTACAACCACGATTTCTTTTGAAAACCACCGCCCCTTTTGAAACTCAAAATGCTTATGGTCAAACGCATCCACTTTTATCAATAAGTAAGTTTCTTTTACTGTGATTTAATTTGGGGTTTTGATGGATTTCCTTTTCTGTTAGTTAATTGATTTTTTGTGTTTTGATTTTGATTAGGACTCCACCAAAGATCCCACATGTGCACATTCCTAAGTAACCTGTTTTATAGATTGCCTATGCTATTAGAATTGAGATTAACCGGACTTTTACTCTTTTAAGGGAGATTGCTTCTGGAAGGGATCTCAAGAAGTTTCTCTCGGTATGTTGTTTCTCTGTATCATTGTTTTGTTGTCTTTTGTTGCATTTGCTCTATCCCATGATGTTTAATACTGCAATTGACATCTTTGTTTGTTTTATGATGATTTCAACTTCATAGTTTGTGTTAATTGTAAGTTTTGTTTTGTATCGATTAGGTCATTGCTGGATTATGGGTTATATCTTCTTGAAAAACGTAGGTTTCATTCTGTCAGTGCCGGTGTTTATTTGATTTATGAGTTATGATTCTTTATGCAATTCTTCTTTTCATGGTGTTTGAAAACCATTTTCATAACGTTGGTTTTTGTTATTTTCTCATGCATGGTTTTTGTTATTGGTTTTTGTTATTTTGGCATTTCCTGTGTTACTGACTCTGGTGTGCACCACAGGGGGATGATATTCATGTTGTTGTGCCAACCACCCAGATGGCTGCGTTCTATGACAAATTATCTGTTGAGAAATGCTAAATTCTCAAATGCATGTTAGAAATATTTTAATGTGCAGAATCTTGAAATCAAGAAACTAACCGATGAAAAGAAAGATGCGTTGGCCGCGCAATATGCCGCAGAAGCGGCTCTTAGGAGATTACACACAGATCAAAAGGAAGATGATTTTTTCCCATTTGAAAGTGTCATTACTCCTCTTGAGGCTGAGATTAAGATGTATAGGACAAAGGTATTGATGATCATGCATTTTTTTCACTATAAATTCTTTTACGATGAAATATTATGGGTTAAATATGTTTGAATATGATAATACTAACATCGGTTTTATCTACAGATTGCAGAACTATATGAAGATAAGAAAGCTTTGGAACGAATCACAAAGTCGAAGGAGTTGGCGTTGCTTGAAGCAGAGAGGATTTTAAGAAGTGCGTTAGAGAGAGCTTTGATAGTTGAAGAAGTTCAGAATGAGAACTTTGACTTGAAGAGACAGATTGAAATCTGCCAGGCATGTCTTTTTATGCTTCTTTATTTTGTTTTCACATTTAGTTTCAATGTCGAACTGTAAATAGTTTTGGCTAATTTATGCGACTTTCATGAACACAGGAAGAGAACAAAATCTTAGAGAAAAGCCACCGACAAAAGATTGTGGAAGTTGAAAAACTTAGCCAAACAATCCATGAACTTGAGGAGCTCATCTTATCTAATGGAGCCAATGCTAATGTCATTCGCGATTATGAGCGACAGATTTATGCATTGCAAGTAAGCAACTAAGCATATGTTATGACTACTTACGTTTTCGACTAAATTTTTATAGTAACATGGTTTTGGCATAAATTTTCAGGATGAGAAGAGAACATTGGAGAAGGAACTAGCAAGGGTAAAAGTTTCGGCTAACAGAATTACAACTGCTGCAGCTAATTAATGGAGGGATGAACAAGATAAGGTCATGCCTGTTAGTCAATGGCTCGAAGAGAGACGGATCATGCAGGCAGAGATGCAAAGGTTGAAAGAAAAACTAGTTATATCAGAGAGAACGGCAAAAACAGAATCACAATTAAAGGTAGTTTGTTCTTTCCCATGTAAGCGTATGAGAAATCATTTTTTTTAGCAGTAACTAATGTTATCGGTATTTTTTATCTCAGGATAAACTGAAGCTGAGGCTGAAAACACTGGAAGAAGGCTTAAAGAAATTCTCGATCAATTCCAATGGATTTTTAGGATCTCCGACAGATGACAAATTGAATATCTTAAGCTTCATAACGAACAACGGTGGACTGAGAAACAGGTCTACATCACAACCAAGAGGGTCTACTGTTGGAAGCACTTTGTTCCAAAAGGAAAACATAAAAGGAAACATGGACAGTGTTTCCGGGAACCGAAAACCAGCTAGCGTTGCAAAATCAAAATATGGTTCTACAGAAAATGTCTTCAAAAGAGGTATATGGGCATCGAGAAACAAATTTCCTGATAGTGGTGAAAAAGAAAATGAGATGCAGATGAACAAAGGTAGTGTTAAAACCAGTGTTGATGTTGACGAAGACTCAAAAAGTAATAGTCGTAATGACTTAGAAAGCAATGATGTGGTCTCTGGATTTTTATACGATAAGCTTCAAAAAGAGGTCATCAATTTGAGGAAGTCTTGTGAAACAAAAGACAGTAGTTTGAACACTAAAGATGAAGAAATAAAGGTACTCGAAACAACCATGCCTCTTATGCTAAGCTTCATGCCATCATTGATGCATGTCACAGTGGGGATGTTCTTGATTTATCATTTGTGTGCAAGATGAACATGTCAGTTTAGGAACAATGATTACTTAGTGAGAGTGTTAAGTGTTAATACTATTTTCTTGTAAACTAGATTTGTATGAGAGTCACCCGTGTCCATAAGTTGAGTGTTTCAAATTATTTTTGTCGAAGTTGTCTGGTTTTAATTGCTTGCAGTTTCTGTTTATGATGTTGTGTCCTTAAATTTGTTAATAAAAGCATCCGTAATGCTGATCATATAGTTTTGATTTATGATATTGATCATACAGTTTCTATTTGTGTTATTGATCATATGATTTCTATTTATGATTCAGAACATATACTTAGTTGATAGGGTTTCTTAATACCAATTGTGAATTCATTATGATGTTGTTGTGTTCTTTGGGTTGTGTTGTATATACGTTTAATTTCAACTTCTTTTCAGAACTGCGGAACTTGTGGAAGCTGTTAAGCAGGGGAGGAATGAATCAGTTTTCTGCTATGGTGCTACAGGAGCTGGAAAAACATATACAATGCTCGGTACCATGGAGAATCCAGGGGTGATAGTTTTGGCGATTCAGGAGTTCATGTTCTATTAAAAACTTAATATTATTGTTTTTACTTGTACTTAGATTAAACATTGATATGTTGTAATTGTTTGCATGGGTCAACCAAAGGTGGCCACATTCTATCAAGTCATACCTAGATTTTAAGTATTGATGAGAGCCGACGAATATATGTTACATAGTCGTTTCTTAAAATATCTGCCCAAAATTGGACTAAATGTCAAAATGAGAGTTCTGTTTCTCTTTATTCTGCATTGCGCTTCATAACTGTTGTGTAGAAAATAGAGGGAAGTGCATTGCATTTGAATTTGGGAAGAAACAAACTCCAGTTGTTTTGTTACTAATGAGTTGACTATTAAATAAAATTATATTAAGATACACAAGTTGAAATTGATATACTTAATGTTTGAAAGTATATGCACCTTCCTTTCAAAATGTGTAGGTGCCAATTAGTATATTCCTTTCAAAATGTGTAGGTGCTAATTAGTTTATTTCTATTGCTTTAGATACATTATGATACTCTACTCTTCCTACTGAGGTCTTACGGTTGAGGTGTGAGGATGGTAGAAATGTTTTGTTTTTGTGTCAGAGTAAATTGAAATGAAGGGTCATAAAAAATCTGAAAAAAAGTAATTTCAAATATTAGTATTGATATAAAATTATGAGAAATAAATATTCATTAAATTTTAGTTACTGACATGGATAAGAAATTATGAAAAATAAAATCAATTTTAAAAGTTGGTACCTATATACAAATAGTTATTTGAGATATTAAAAAGGAATGGAAAGTCATTAAAAAAAGGAGAATGAATGGTCATTAAAATTTAAAATGAAAAATTTGATGAAATATAAAGGGTATAAAATATTTATTATTATCTATTTTTAAAAGTATGTGAACAAATACGCGTAACACATCAGTACTCGTGCGAATGCACCGCTATCTAGACCAGAATCCGTGCAGACAGACAGATTATTTCATTGTTAGTATAATTTTAAAAAATAAAAATAAAAATATTTAAAATAATGTATGATTCCAAACACGGACAAAATGTATTTCTTTATTACTAATATTTGTAAAAATACTATGTTATTTTTTATATTTATAAAACTAAATCATTGCATAATTTTTTTTTATAAAAAATATCAAAACAAAATTAATAGTTACACACCGGAAAATATACGGTTGATCTCTCTCTCTCTCTCTCTCTCTCTCTCTCTCTCTCTCTCTCTCTCTCTCTATATATATATATATATATATATATATATATATATATATATATATATATATATATATATATATATATATATATATATATATATATATATATATATATATGCTCCAAACTTAAATAAAACACTTTTTTTTTTAAATAATTTTTTTTTGGTAAAATAATTTTGTCTTCTTTTTAGTTTTTATTTAAATAAATAAATAAATACGCTTCACCAACCGGTTTTCACGAGTATTTATTCTATTTTTTTAATATAGATTATATTTTTTATATTTATCGATTTTTATTAATCCAATTTTTTTGTTTCAAATTTTAAATGTAAACAAATGCGCGTCACCGACCAGTACCCGAGCGAACACACAGATGTCCAGACCAGAATCCGTGTCTTCGCACGGGTTACTTCATTGTTTGTATAATTAAAGAAAATAAAAGTAAATATATTTAAAATAATGTATGAATGCAAACACGGGCAAAATGTTTTTATTTATGTTATTAATATTTTTATAATGTATGGACATGCATATGATACTGATATTAAGTTATTGATTTAAATATTACAAAAGATATTTACATACCAGAAAATATACCGTTGTTCTAAATGGTATTGATATTATTTGATATTTATTAAACTAAATCATTGCATAAATATTTTTGTAAAAAATATCAATCGATACCCACGGGTATTGTTTCTATTTTTTTTAGATATAAATTATATTTTTTATATTTACTAATTTTTAGTAAATACTAACCAATGTATGCAGGTATTGATTCTCTTTTTTTTAAATATAAATTATAATTTTTATATTTAGTGTTTATTATTAATTCTATTTTTTTTTTCAAATTTTAAATGAAAACAAATGCGCGTCATCGACGGGTACCCGTGCGAAGGCACGGGTATCCTGCTAGTTTTCATGATGCGTGAAACCGATCATGAATTCACTCCTAAAATTGGTTCTGATTTGGAACCTAGGAAGAACAGTTGTGGAGAGTTTTCAGCACTGGCATGCAAAGCATTTTCTCTTGAACCAGGTGATATAATACAATCTTTAACAAAAGGATTTCGGCTGAGCAAAACCAGAAGTAATGAACTATTCTGGGAAGCTGTCTAGCCTCGCTTACTCGCAAGAGGTTGGCACTCAGAGCAATCAAAGAATCATGATTATCTGGTTTTTCTTATTCCCGACGTTCAAAAGATTTCGAGGAGAAAACATGTGAACGGTAGAGGAAGGTGAGAAAGGCCTCATATCAAAAGATCCATGCCTAAGATCCACTACTGAGGAAGTAATTGAGGAGCCTTTGGAACAATCAAGGAAGAGACAAAGCAGTAGAAACAACAAATCTATAATATAGGAAAATCAATGGCTCTGGTTAATACATCACTATCCTTCTACTAAACAACTCCACCTCAGCTTTTTAGGGGTAAAACATCTCTTAATGCAACAATTAGCAACCAGATTTGGGTTGGTTTGCAACGTAACTACATACTTAGCATTAAATATGCATGGCTACCTCTCTACTGTAACTAGGGCATGGGAAAGAAACTGTGAAACTGAACTACACGGTTGCAATTGTACAAACATGACTATGCACAACACCAGAGCAAGTCATCATCAGCGCAGGATTCAAAGTTGCTGCAACACATCAAAGCATCCATACATGCTACTTTGCTTTACCGAGGAGGAAGGCTCATTATTTCACTACCATTGGCTTTGTGTATGAAGTAGAACCAGACAAGACTCCATATTTTTTCCACAACCTCTTCCTGTATTCCATCCGCAAACCCTAATATTTTTGAGAAAATATCAACACCTCCAACCTCAACAATGGCAAGACCTTTTGTAATGGTTCAGGATTTAAATGATGGAAAGGAGCTATGGAAAATAGCGATTCGTGTACATCACAAATGGAGTGTGGTTTCAAAAGCAAAGGAACACTTTGAGATGGTTGTTGTTGATAAAGAGGTATGTTTTATTCCCATTCCTTCTTACAAAATATTGAAAACGTTGTTTCGTAATATCATTGCTCCACCTCAGCAAATCGTTTGTACACTAGTATTATGCAATGTTGTTTATATCCATTATTAAATGATACTTAAAAAAATGCAGGGTTCTGATATTCATGTTAAGGTGCCAACAATGCTGAAACAGGCCTTTGATTCCGTCTTATCCGTTAATAACACATACACGATTGCAAATTTTCAACTCATTTCTAACGAACTGCTATTCAAGGCATCTGAACACAAATTTATGATTGTATTTACCGGTGGCACCTCTGTCTGCGATAAAAGTAAGCACAACATTCCGCCAAAAAGTCTGAGGTTCACACCCTTTGCTGATATTATATGTGGAAAGTGGAAAAGATATGTTTTACTAGGTGTGTTTGAAATTTATATGTTGTAATACTTTGAATACGTAACTTTGAATGACACTGGTTTAAGATGTTTCTCATTTACATGCACCATTGCTTTACAGACATAATTGGTATGGTGACTGACATTAGATACACGTAACTTCAAACTGGATCCAAGAAACAACAAATTAATTTGGTCTTGAAAGATTTAGGGTACTCCTCACTATATTGCTTTTTTAGAATCTCCTTTTCTCTAAATGTTGTCATCTTTGTAACTTACTGATTTTCATATGTTATTTAGTAACAACTCACTCCATTGTACATTGTGGGAGGCATATGCTATGCAGTTCAATGAATTCTTCCAGAAGAGGAACGACACTACCTTGCCTACAATTATTATCTTACAATTTACAAGGGTCAAAGAGGAAGGTATACCTTTTATTCATCTATTGTCCTACTTATGTATCTTAACTTACTTTTTTACCTGACCATTGTATATGTAATTTGCCTCCCATTCAGGAAAATATCCTTTATGTGTTTCTAACACATTCAATGTCATAAGGTTGCACATCAACGATGAATCCCCTGAAATTAGTGATTTCCGCAATAGGTCCAAAGTTTTTCATACATTTTACATTCTTTGTCAGACAATAAGCGTATCTTTTACATTTTGTTATTCACGCTGATTCCAATAAATTTTCTATACCGTAGCATCCGACACATGGTTGGATTTCAGGGATCCTCCCAGACTTTGACAACCCAATCAAGTAACTGGTCTCAGTCTTCGGGGAGTTCACAACTCACGGCTTATGACAAATTCATGTATAAGGCTGTTGTACTGCCTCTTAGTCAGATTATACAACTTAACGACGTAATATTTTTACCTAATTCATTGCTTATGTTTATAGTATGTTATACCCCTGCTGCTGACATATTTGGTGTCTTATTCCATCATTTACAATAGATCACTCAATGTGTAACCGTTGCCACAACCGACCTACTAAAAACATCCCAAGGGGGTTGGTATTATCAGGCATGTCACGAATGTCCAAGGGTTGCAAAGGGACAAGCTGCTCCTTACATCTGTGGTGCTGGCCATAACACTGAGACCGAAATTTATAGGTGCTGAACTTATTATATATTCCTCTTAAGCATGTTAACAAAGCTTAGCTTAACCATTTATTCTTCTGCATTTCTGCATTGGTGTTATTGTTTGACATCTATGAAGTGTGTTTGTAGGTTTAAGATTCTGCTTGAAGTCATAAGTCAACGATGTAGAGCCACTTTTGTGTTGTGGGATCGTGAGTGTTCACAACTGTTGGACACATCTTCAAATCAATTGCACGCCAAAATGCTTACTGTAAATTTCTACACTCTATTTTTCAGATGTACAACACTGTTATACAAACTTTAACCACGCTTCATATTGCTACCATCGTTACATTAGGCCGGGGTCACCGACCCACTAGAATACCCTTTAACACTTGATGCTTTGGTTGGTTTGATGCTGGCTTTCAAGGTTAAGTGGCAACCTTCATGGAAAAATGCGTTCGTCATCTCCATTTTTCAGGATGAAGCTGTAATCAACCAGCTGGAATCATCGCTTGCACCTGAACAGGTATTAAAAATGCAACCATACATAGTAATTATATGATGCCTAAACGTTTATTCTGAGTTGTTCTTTCGCATCCTTTTGCAAATAGATGAAATCTATATCTCCGGTCAAGGATGATATGCTGCAGGTATATATACATGTATTATTTCAGTTACTCCTTCCACTTAGACGCATTTATCCTGTTTTGTATACTAATACACTTAATTTTGTCAAAACACTTCATTTTGTAGATTGTCGAGAGCGTTTCTGATGCCGTTCCTATTGGGGAGTGGGAATTAGTTGCTGTAAACCATATTTCTATAACTCCTTATGTATTTCTGTTTAGTTTCTCACACTCTTTTAAACACTACATCAATTTCACTGAAAATTTTATATGATGTTCAGGAAATTGATGTTACTTCGAATCTTATTCCTGATCCAGTTACACCGTCGACTGTTTCAAAGCGGGTTGCATCAGCTGAATCGGATGCATTTGCAGCTTCAAATGACTTCGACTATTCTTAACACTCATCCACGAAACTTAAGAAAATCATAAAACTGGAGAAGTAATGCTTCCACAAATTGACAAGGAGTATTCAACATTATGTTGCAGTCATACATTCTCAATTCCAAGTAGCTTTTTTGAATGTTGTATTTTGTTAAGGCAACACTTATGCTTAAATTTTATTGTAATATCTTGAATTTTCAACAATGCTTTGATGTCTGTGTGATTTAATGAATCTATAATGCATACTTTTGTATTTGCACTACATGTTATGTCACCTATTTTAATTTCTGTATTATGTCAAACTATGTTCCATGCATTACCCATGGTTTCCACGTTATTATACATTCTTCAAATATCCAGACATATCACTACACTCCTTCCTTGCGTTTTCAAATTCATTTAATGCTAAAACCTAGCGTCCTGCCTTTTTCATGGTATAATGATTCATTCCATTGTCCTCTAATTATGCAAGTTCAGTTTTTAGAATTTTACCCATTTGAACACTGTTAAAGTTTTATGTTTTTATGTTTTTCCAAATTAGGATTTCATGTTGTGATGTAATATTATATGATTCTTTACCAGCATCATTACAAATGTACTGGTACTTGGTGTTAGGTACCCCACTTGCAACCTAAAACATCAGATCAGTACTTTGAATTACAATATTATATATAACTTTCTGACCTACCAACAATTTTACACATATTCCCACACAAAATGTCTCCTGGCAGTACATATCAACCATTGTCAACTTCTACCCTTCAACTAATATTTTCACATAATATATTCATCTCCCATCCCACACATTATGCACCTGCCACCACATCTCAGGATGTACTTCTTTAAAAACAAGTTTCTAACACGCACGACTTGCACCCAACTCTCATTATATTTTTGTCTTTCTACTTCAGTTTTTTTATAACACACTATTCTATATGGACCATATACTATATGTACATCCTACAGCAATGACTCAACAATGCAACCTTTCATTTCTTATGCCACCTAGGAATGTGTAGCGAGCGATTTTGGACGCGGTTCTTAAGCGCTGGTCGCTCTCTGCGGTTGAGCTTGAACTACAGGTCGATTCATTTTTTATCCTATTGTGAGCTGAATAAGGAAGGGAAATAGATGTCTCCAATTAACCCTGCTTTACATACTGAGTTTAAACAGCGGTCTATTAGGTTACAGATGCTATCAATGTGGGGGGCCTTTGTACTGGTTATTTGTATTTTCGCCAATACTGTTTTCTTTCTTTTTTACCTGGGCAGAAGGTTTCTGGCGGGGAACAAGGATTAGGATGTTAGGACTGATGCTTTTGAAATACTGCTTTTGATTGATGGAGATATGGGATTTGGGTTTTTTGTTGATTGCGCTCGCTAAGATCTTTTCTTTCGATCTTATGCCTACGTATTCCCGTTTACCAAAACAGGGAAATCAGAGCGTTCGTAGTTCCTCCTATTCTATGGGAGGAAATTGGTGTTTTGGTGTCTTGTTCAAAGCCCAAGACGTGAAGCGAAAGGTGATTTGTATCTTGATCAAAGCCCAAGATGTGAAGCTGAAAGGTCTATTTGTGTCTTGTTCAAAGCCCAAGACGTGAAGCTGAAAGACCTCGACTTTAGAGAGAATTTGTCATCTCTAAATAGGGGAGAAGGAGAACTACTTTAACTGGGATACGCGGATCCGAGCAATGCCATAATTTCCGAAGAAAGGGTTTTAACCTGAAGGAGAAGACTTTAACTCAGTGTAGAGCAATGCCATCTTTCCTTAGGAATTTCTCATGCTAAAAGAGGGACAGTGGCATGGATATAGATGATCCAGAGGCTTGCCGCTTACAGTGATTAGATGAAGGGAAAAGAGTTGTTGATGTTTGTGTACTGTGAACGAGGCACAGCTTTGATGCTAAAAGGTTGATTGGATCAACCAGTGGTTTTCTTATACAAAGCCTAAGAGGAGGCTAATTTCCGCTAGGAAAATCATTATACAAAGCCTAAGAGGAGGCTAATTTTCGCTAGGAAAATCATTATACAAAGCCTAAGAGGAGGCTAATTTGTGTCTCGTACAAAGCCCGAGAGAGAGGCTAAAAGTTTTTGACCCGACGATAGAGTCTTTGTGTCTCGTACGAAGTCCGAGATGGAGGCTATTGTTTGTTTGACTCAACAGGAGAATCTTTTATACTCAACAAGAGAGTGTTTTTGTATCTCGTACGAAGCCCGAGATGGAGGCTAAAAGGTTTGACTCATCAAGAGAGTCATTGTATCTCGTACAAAGCCCGAGATGGAGGCTAAAAGGTTGTTCGACTCCTCTAGGGAAAGTCATTGTACAAAGCCCAAGAGGAGGCTATGTCAGTTAAGTGACAGGTCCAGTATACTGATTTTGAAAGAGAAAATCAGTTCTTATATGAGCATCACTGTACTCATGGGTTAGATCTGAGGATCGAGGTGGTCTCCTTTTCTTTGAGGAAACTGGAAATCCAAAGGGTGTTGAGACTGTCCGAGTCTGCGGGTTTCCTTCCTATTTAACGAAGGGGTCACTTGAGAATGTCTTTTGAGACTCAAGGAAGTTAGACTGTCCGTGTCTAGAGTTTTATCTTTTGTACTATGCTTTGAGAAACAGTAGTAGACTCTATGAAAGGACTGTTCTATGAGGATGACTAAGTTCTGTTCCTATACCTCTAGGAGGTCGTCGGGACAATTTGTACGAAGCCCAAGAGGAGGCTGGAAACTTTTAAGAAGCCGACGGGTCCTTGTACGAAGCCCAAGAGGAGGCTATCATTCCTGGAGGAAGAGATCATTATACGAAGCCTAAGAGGAGGTTGTGAATACTTCTAAGAAGCCGTAGGGTCCTTGAATAATGCCCAGGAGGAGGCCGATGCTTTTAAGAAGCCCGTGGGTCTATCATCTCCTTTCCATTAGGAGAGATAACTCTTTTAAAGATAAAAACCACTGGTAAACGTGCGAGGTTTACTATCCAGCGACTTTTAGCTTTTGAAAGAGGGTTCCTTAGTTAAGGTCCAAGATTATGACCGTAGTGGGTACCCAAACCCCGAGACATTCAAGGCAAGCTATCCACAAGGAATAGATCAAGTCAGGAAAGTTCGAGAATTTGGAAGAAACTCAAAGATGCCATTCACGGAGAATACATTCATCTTGGGGAGTAGAGCTTCTTGACGATTCCTAAGGAGGACAGCCGAAGAGAAGACTGTATCTGGTGCTCCTATTGGGGATCTAGGCGTCTATTTCTACGAATAAATGAAACGGCGTCACCTAGTTCTAGACGTAGTAGCCGGGGAAACTCGAAATATCTATACTATTATTACACAGTAGATATGAGTTTATGAAAGGAGACTTACAGTGAGCAGCCCCACAATACAGTTTATAATATGAAAGCAGTAAATGAAAGCGATAACCACTTACTCGGTTGGAGTGCTTCCATGCTGTTTGGTTAGTTGTTCAACAAAGAAAGATTGAAAACAACAGTATATTCAAAATCAAAGGAGAAAGTGCTTTGAAAAAGAAAGATTTGGGGCTTACAGCTCAAGGAGAGGCCCAGGGTTTTATCAGTGAGCGCACTGTTTGACTTTGTACCGCGGGACTTATACAAGCGACTGGGGCCCAAAAAGGTTTTCTGTACAAAGGGATGGGTCTTACACTCTCTCAAGAGGCCCAAAAAGGTTTAAAGAAAAAAGAGTGGGGCTTATAACACGAGGGTAGGCCCAAATGATTTTTCGTTTAAAAATGGCGATCGCGCCGAGGTTTTCTTTTAACGCAGAGGGACTTATACAATAAGTGAGGCCCAAAATGTTTTGGTTAAAAGGGGGATTGGGTCTTACACTCTAATAGAGGCCCAAAGTGTTTTGAATGGGTCTTATAGCTCAAGGAGAGGCCCAGATGATTTTTATTTTTAAACGGGCGACGATCCCGCCGTTTACTTGTACAGAGGGACTTATACAATGAGTGAGGTCCAAAAAATTTTTGTACAAGGGGGGATGGGTCTTACACTCTCTCAAGAGGCCCAAAGAGGTTTGAAAATGATTTATGAGGGTTGAATTAATCCAAAACCCTAATTTGTTTTCAAAATGTATTTAATTGAATAAAAATTCAATTAAAATGATCAAAAATTGTTTAACACATGGAAAACAAATTGTGATCTTGGATTAATGCTTCAAAAATTAAGTATTGACCTACAAAATAATTAGAAAGCATTAAAAGTTGCAAAATCAATGTAGAAAAAATATTTAAAATGCCAAAAACAATCAAAATATTAATTCTTTACAAAAATATCAATTATATGAAATAAATAATATTTTTTGGGATTTTTTGTGAAAATAAAATATTTTAACATTTTTGTGAATTATTAAAAAAAGAATCAACTCAAAATCATTAAAACTCAGAGAGAAATTAATTTTTGAATCAATTAAACAAAATCACAAAATTCAAATAGTTGAATTTATGAAAAATGGTGCCAAGAACAGCTGAAGAACACGCGCGTGTTCTTGGTTTCTCAGATTTGCATTTTCTATCCAATCTCCATGAATACGTAATCATATCATGCAATCCACATATCATTATGCTCGTCTCAACCTCACGATCATGTCTATGTACTTTAATTTCATTTAAATTAAACATACAACAAGAAATCACGAAGAGACCTCAAGAACCCTAATTTCTGCATGAAGGCTAGGATTTTTGATACACGATTCAAACAATGCAATTAATTGAGGGAAAACATTCCATGCATGATTATGAACATATGGCCAAATTATTGTGCGAGGAAATATGCATAGATTGAGAGATGACCAAGTATGTGCTTACCTCTAGGCCGTGACAGCAAGTTCAAAGTGATTTTTGATTTGGAGGTGTTACAGATGAGTGGTGATGATCTGAACAGCTTCCCAACACCCTATGGATTGTGTTTGGATGGTTGGACTTGATTGAAATTGGCTGGATCATTTTGTGGTACCTCAGCTGCACTTTGGTTAAAACCTTGAGCAACCAGCTGGTGATTTTGTGAAATTGATGTTTCAGAAGTAATCTAAGTGTTTGATCAACTCATATGTGATGTATGTGAGGTGTGTGAGTGATTGGTTTGATTGGAATTGCTCTCAAACTCAAAACCCGATAGTGACTTGCCTTAGAAGGCAAAATTGGAGTGAAAGAAGAGATTTTGAGGAAAGCATCTGTTAGATGGCTTTGGTGTACTCAAACTGACCACAATTGAGCTCTATTTATAGTAGAGCAAGTTTGTTTTGCAAGGAATAGTGCATGGCAGCTGGTAAGTAGGTTTGGCCAATGTTGGCAAATGAAAATCCAAGTCTCCTCTAGCCATTGACTAGAGGTTAGGGCACAGAGCTTTGGTCCCCTTGGTCTTGGATAAGTCTTGACTGATTTCAGATGAGAATGACTCAGTCCATGCCACCTTGATGGTTCCATTGAATGCCTCATTCCAAATTTGAAGTCTTGTCCCTATTTTGGCCATTCTAGGTTCAACATGCTATTTCTTGTTCCATGGACTTTGGAGGCTTGGCTCAGTGATTGTCCCCTCTAGATTCAATCCTCTGAGGTGTCCAAGGGGATAGGAGCAATTGAATTTGGCTGATTTTGGCAAATCGACCAAAGTTGCAAATTCTGCCTTGCCTTGACAGATTTCAGCAAGGCAACTTGGCAATGTTGTATCTCATGGTGTAGCTTGAATTTGGCAATGTTCTTGGCCATTTTGGAAAGCTCTTACATGATACAACAACTGTTTGAACAAGTTTGGTTTTGATCTCTTTTGATTCCAAGTGAAAAATCCCCCTACATTTGGCAAAAAGTGAGGCAGAATATGACTTAGTGAAAATTTCACTAAGTGTTGGAAAAAGTGACATTTTCACTTTTCAGCCACTTTGATCACTCCATAACTCAAAATCCTTAATGAATTGGAATGACTTGTAGTTGAAGTTTTTGTAGGTGATAATGAGGGCTGCAAATCCATCTTTGGATGAGAAAAAATGGCCTTGTGGTTTAGGAGTTATGGTCCTTCAAAGTTGGTACCTTTGCCACTTTATTTTTAACTTAGAAAAATTTCTAAGTTTTATGGTTACCCCTTTTACAAGTTATCTCACTTTTCTTGATTTTTCTTGATTAATGATGATTCAAATCATACATTAACATCATTTTAGGGTTAAAAATCCATTTTGGTGAAAAATCTCAAAAAGTCAAAGTTGACTTTTGTGCACAGTTGACTTTTTATCAGATGAATTCCTAACTGTGCAATTCTTCAGGAAATCATGTCCTTGACCTAAATCAAACTTGATGGACATGTTCCATGGGTGTCATAGGGTATATTCAATCATGTATTAGGGTTTGGGAGTATGTCCTGGTCAAAAGTCAAAGTTACAGTTGACTTTTCCCTTAAAACCCTAATTGTGGTGCAGATGAAATTGAGACTTGTTGCTCAAACTTCTTGGATCAATCCATTGTTCCAAATGGATCAATATGGTATATTAGAGACCCTCAAATCATCTCTTGAGGTCTTGGCTCATGGTTTGTCCCAAAAGTCAACTTAGGGGTGAATTAGGTCAAGAAACCCTAATTCCTGATTTTTGATGAATGCATCCCCTGAGGCAAAATTGACTTGATGCATGGGTTCATGAGGTTCCATGAAGTATATTAGGTTATGTTTTGGATCATTGCCTTGTGCCCAGATGAAAATTTCCATCTGGAGGCCCTGGTCGACCAAAACCCTAATTTGGTGACACTGTCGATCTTGAGACTTGATCCACCTAGAAGGGAGCAGCCTTGTGCTTAATCCTTGAAGTGGGAGTCCTTTTTGATCCATTGTGGATGTTTAAGATATTAGACAAGTTGAAGATCATGTCATTTCTTGATTGATCCTTTGTCTAAGCACTCAGAGAGGGCTTGAAACCCTAATTTTGATTGTAGTGGATGCTCACCCATCTTTGGGGAGACTAATGAAGCATAAAGGTACACCCATATTGTGATGATGATTTTCACAATGATGAGAAATCTAAGTGGTCAAAATTTGGGGTATTACAGAATGCAATGCTCAACCTGGATATGCAGTAAAAGAGCTTTAAAGGTTTTTGTTTTTGCAGTCCTTTCCATTTCATGGTCACAATTCCCTTACGACGACGCATCATGTTTAATATTTGAATTTCTTGTGATTATATTTATTTTATTAACATTTCCATTTACTTCTCCAACCTGTTTTTTACACAGCTACAATGCTATATCATAACAACAACATGAATGCCACTGCTTCTGTTATTTCAAGAAAGAAAATAAAACTTTATTTAGACAACAAAAGAAACAAACATCATAGCTTCAACAAAGAGAATGCTGTCCAACAACAATATCATTCTACATTTTCCACACCAGCTTCAACTTCTCGAAGTCGGGGCGTTACGCCGCTGACTACAGACATTACCAACACACTACATACTCATTCATCTGATCGTCATCAATTGGACAACCGAAGATTGAAAAGGCCACTCTCACAGAACGACCCATAATTCTTCAGCATTCAACGACTGGAAGTGATGGTTTTGCACGGTCTACTCTTCATCCTAACAATTGCACACCGACCACTTCAGACACTGACAAATCAGACAACTCTTGTGACGATGATACGTTTGATCAAACTTCGGGTGATGATGCCGACGAACACTCTCTCCCGTTAGGAAGTTCTTATGCTCAAGGTTGATATACTTTCCCATTACATATCCTTCCAATCATTTTAACGCAACTGTCCTATTTGTTACACATTTATTTGTAACATTCTAGACTAACCAACACTCTATTAATGACGTCAATAAAATATGGAGCTGTTACTTTTATTTCCAGAATATTCAGACATTGGAGATCCTTTCTGGGAATGCCAACACTGTCGCACCGCTATGTGGTATCAAGAGCGTACAACTAAAATGAAACACTCCACAGTTCCAAAATTCAAATTGTGTTGCAAGGGAGGAAAGGTTGTGCTTCCACTACTTAAGCCTCCACCACCTCTATTGCAGAAACTGCTCTTTGATCGTGACTGCAACCATGCTAAACAATTTTAATCCAACATACGCACCTATAATGCAATGTTTTCGTTCACTTCTCCGGGCATGAAATTTGATACATCCCACACGGCGGGAGGAAGGGTTCCACCTACTTTGCGCCTGCATGGTGAAACATGCCATCGAATTGGATCGTTGCTTCCCGAAATTGGTCAAAGGCCAAAATACGCACAACTATATATCCACGACACCGACAACGAAGTTGTCAACCAGATGGGGTGTTTCAGGTTTCATTCTAAATACTTTAGTAGACATCGTACAAAATCATCAATATTGGAATCTCTTCCAATTCTGACTGTCATTTCTTTTTTTTTTGGCAGTGATAATAAAAACATTGACAGTTTCGTAGTTACAACTCTGAAGTTCATGTTGGATGAACACAATCCCTATGCCAAGGCTTTCCGCATGGCAAGAGATGTGTTGAACCAGAACACTTTCCAGGATTTGAAACTGAGGCTAATCTCTGAAAGATCCACCGACGATCGCATTTATAATTGCCTGGCCGTCTCTGAAGTCGTGGCTTTGATTATTGGGGATATCGATTCAGCGTCTAAAAGAGACATTATAGTTCAGGAGCGTGATGGACAATTACAACAGATTGATGAATTCCACCCTGCTCACCTGGCCTATCAATACCCTTTGATTTTTCCTTACAGTGAAGATGGATATAGACCAAACATTCTACACAAATTTATACATCAGAAAGTTGTTACCAAACATAATCGACAAACAATCAAGGATTGGCTTTGCTTTCGCTTGCACGCACGAACCGATGAGGCAAAAGCACTTTTGAGTTCAAGGCGACTTTTCTAACAATTATTGGTTAACGGATACACTATGATGGAGACTGAGCGTCTAAACTGGCTGAGAAAAAACCAATCAAAACTGCGACTCGGGAAGTACAAACATCTTCATGACGCTCATGGAACTGATCAACAAAACCAACAAAATAAAATCGGTCGAAGATTTGTCTTGCCGTCTACGTATATAGGTGGAAAACGTTACATGGATCAACTTTACTTCGACGGTATGGCTATCTCAAGTGCCCTGGGTTTTCCTGATTTATTTATTACATTTACGTGCAACCCTCTTGGCTGGAAATAACACGATTGCTTTCAAAGTATAACCTTAAACTACACGACAGGTCGAATATTGTTTCCAAGGTTTTCAAAATGAAGTTTGACGAACTTATGTCAGACCTCACGAAACATCATGTACTGGGAAAAGTATTGGCATGTGAGTCATCTGACATCTCATATTTTACTATATTCTATTTTTTCACAAATAATGCTATTGCCATTTTGTTGTTTTGTAGACATTTATACAATTGAATTCCAAAAGAGGGGCCTCCCACACGCACACATTCTACTGTTTTTGCATCCGCAAAGTAAGTATCCCACTCCGCCTGACATTGACAGCATCATTTCTGCTGAAATCCATGATCCGGCGCTGCATCCTAAGCTGTATGACTTGGTTAAATCGCACATGATGCATGGACCATGTGGTTTTGCAAGGCAAACTTCACCTTGCATGAAGAATAACAGATGCTCTAAGTTTTTCCCAAAAAATTCAACGAAGAAACTATTGTTTATAGTGAAGGACACCCACTGTACAAAAGAAGTTCTCAATCTCATAAAATTGTCAAGTCAGGAATTTCATTAGACAATAGGCACGTTGTCCCGTACAACACACGTTTGCTTTTGAAGTTTCAGGCCCACATAAACATGGAGTGGTGTAATCAAAGTACTTCCATAAAATACCTTTTCAAATATATCCATAAGGGATACGACAGAATCACAGCTACTGTTGTTCCTGCATCTAATACTTTTTCAGCTGGGCAAAACGTGGTAGATGAGATAAAAGAATATCTTGACTGTAGGTATGTCTCCCCAAGTGAGGCATGTTGGAGGATATTTTCATACAAAATTCATGGGAGAAAGCCTGCGGTTGAGCGCATGTTTTACCATTTAATAGGCGAAGAACCTCTTTACTATACTGATTTCGAAAGAATGGAAAATATCTTGGAAAAGGCTAGCGTAACGGAGTCGATGTTCACTTCATGGTTACTCGCCAACCAAACCTTTTCAGAGGCTCAACATTTAACTTATGGCCAATTCGTATCCAAATTTGTTTATGTTAAATCTAAACGGGTATGAAAGCTGCGTAAGAAAGGCTTTACCATTGGCCGCTTGATTTGGGTACCTCCCACAACTGGAGAACTATTTTACCTCAGGATGATGCTCACTGTAGTCAAAGGACCAAAGACTTATGAGGACATTCATAAGGTGGGAGAAATACAATATGATTCTTTTAGGGACGCGTGCTTCGCAATGGGTTTCCTTGATGACGATCGCGAATACATTAGAGCCATTAAAGATGCGAGTGAATGGGGATCCGACCATTTCATCAGGAAGTTATTTGTTGTTATGCTTCTTTCAGGAACTATTAACAGACCAACACATGTTTGGACTGAGACGTGGCCCTTGCTGTGCGATGGTATTCTGCACAAACAGAGAGAGGTCGCAGGTAACCAAGGTAATTATTATTTCCTATTCCATGTTGGTATGTATTTTTATATGTAACCATTTCAGGAACTGCTATCCCTAATGTAACGATTACTGTTGCATCTTTCACACATTCTACAGAACTGGTTTTACAAGATGACGAGTTAAGGAATTTGACACTTATTGAAATAGAATCATTACTTCAGGCCAACCGCAGGAGTCTTGAGGAGTTCAAAACCATGCCATCTCTTAATGGTTACGCTCTACAACAGCTGGGAAACAGGCTAATCTATGACGAGAGAAACTATGACACTGCTCTAATGAAGTCTGGATTCAACTCTCTATTCATCGCACTTACTGGTAAATTATATCTTTAACTACAACTATTTTTTATTGGATGATTTCACCATCTGATAGTTCCTACTGTCTCTTTAATTTCATTAGATGAATAACGGGTGATCTACAACAAAATCATGTTGGCAGTCACTACTCAGAAAGGTGGCGTGTTCTTCCTTCATGGTTATGGGGGAACCGGAAAAACTTATATGTGGAAAACTCTCGCAGCCTCTTTGCGTTGTAAACACGATATTGCTTTGACTGTTACGTCCAGTGGTATTTCTTCACTTTTATTGCCAGGTGGTAGAACGATACATTCTAAGTTTAAAATACCCGTTCCAACTTTGGAGAATTCAACATGCAAAATTGATTATCGTGATGACCACGCCGAGCTCCTTCAACAAACCAAGTTGATAATTTGGGATGAGGCCCCAATGTCAAGCAAATTTACCTTTGAGGCTCTTGATAAAACTTTAAGGGATGTCATGAGTAAGCATGGGAATTCGGAAGTTATATTCGGAGGTAAGGTTGCTGTCTTCGGTGGAGATTTCATACAGATTTTGCCGGTCACCCCACGAGGAAGTAGGTCTGACATTATCCACTCTGCAATAAACGCATCTTACATTTGGGATTCGTGTGAGGTTTTGAATTTAACTCGGAATATACGTCTCCGATGTGGTTCCAATGACCAAGAGCAAATTGAAATTGCAGCATTTTCTGATTGGCTGCTAAAGTTGGGTGAGGGGAGGTTAAATGAACCGAATGACGGATATGCCGATATTGAAATCCTCCAAGACATCCTTATTTCTGATTTTGATGACCCCATTGTCGCAATTGTCGATAACACATATCCTTCTCTGTTGCAAAATTATACTTATTATGACTACCTTAAAAGTCGGGCCATCTTGGCTTCCACTCTCGATATCGTTGATAAGATTAATAATCACATTCTCGACATGATGTCAGGTATTTCCCCTGTATTTTTTTCCTATAACTATACGTCTTCAACAATCCCCCACTACACCCCTTTGTTTTATTACTCTGGTGAAATTTGATTTTAATTACCATTTCGCAGGCGATACAAAAGACTATTATAGCTCCAACTCAGTTAATCGCTCGGAAATACATGACAATAGCATTATGGAAGTCCTTAGTCTTGAGTTTTTTAGCTCTTTACGGACTTCAGGCTTGCCCAACCACCACATTAGATTGAAGATTGGGACTCCAATCATGCTTATGAGGAACATTGATCAAGCTGAAGGATTGTGCAACGACACCAGACTAATTGTTACCCGAATGGAAAACCACGTCCTTGAAGCTGAAATAATGGGAGGCAAAGGTCATGGAAATATCATATACATCCCGCGAATGGATATGTCGTCGTCACAGTCACCTTGGCCTTTCAAACTGAGCAGACGCCAGTTCCCAATCATCGTTTCCTATGCTATGACGATTAACAAGTCTCAGGGTCAGTCTTTGGATTGGGTTGGACTCTACATTCCTAAGGATCTCTTCAGTCATGGCCAACTCTACGTCGCTATATCGAGGGTAACTCGCAGAGAGGGTATCAAAATCTTGATACACGACGATGACAACAAACCAAAGTCAACTACTGCTAATGTCGTGTATAAGGAAGTTTTCACCAATGTTTAGCCTGTATGCTTATTTTTGTTTACAATGCAGAATTTTGTTTTCTGTTTTATCTAACATTCCTATTCTCTGATTGTCACTGCTTTCATTCTCATTCTCTTGCCTTATGACTATTATTCTACTTCGTACTCGATATGTTGTTCGCTTTTTTTATCCACTACTCATTCACAGATTTCAGTTTTGTATTTTTCCAAAACACTGACATACGGTTTTCCATCTGCTCTAAATTTCATGACATATACACTAACAATTGACACTTTTTTCATCACAGGACCATCCTGATTTCTACATCTTTTGGTGGTTCTTTCTGCAATCCTTACACTTCATGCAATGCTACTGTTTCTATACAACCAGATAATTCCCACCTATTTAGTTCAACCTATTATTGTATCACACTTTTATAATGGTCATCATACCTCCATTTTTTTTATGTATCTCATTACGATTATATCATTATTTACACTGCCACTATCTTTAGAACATTTCATTTTCTTGCAAACAACATATATTTACAACACACTTATATTAACTACATTAAACTTTGCAAATTATTCAACCACCCACCTATATGAAATGGCTTTCTACTAAGTATTTAACACATTTACCGTATATTAACTTTAGGCGCAACACCTATTTTATCATGTTATTTAAGATTTAAGTTTTATGTATAACACCGTTTTTACATCCTGTAACAATTGCCCTTCATAACATAAATGTGGTTTACAAATACGAAAAATGATAACAACACAAACCGGCTTCCAATCCTCATTTAAGGAAACTTGATTCTTACATTTTCATATGTTCTGCATCTTACATTACCACACTGAATACTATAGTTCTTGACATCATCTCCATTTGTTAAACACAAAATATGGCCATCATTTTACATGGTCTTTACAAAACATAAACAAAATAACTACTACATTACAGATCATTCAGAAACTACTACCTCAAACCATACTGACATAATAATACGACATCCAACTAAGACGTTCATACATACTTCAATTTTCCCTTCTCACAACAGACACATAAACTCTATCTCCTAAGGATGTTATTCAAAATCGAAGCTTATCTTCTCTGCCAAGCCTCATATACCGTGCAAACTGGTACCACCCTGAACCCAAAAACTTTTCTGTCTTCACTGTCTTTTTGTCACGCTTGGCTGAAATAGCCTTCGTATGGTACAGTCTTCCATTGTCCAGATCAACCAACTCGATCTTCGTCTGCTTCACTCCTAAGATGTTCTTCGAAACATATGCCGAAAAGTACTGCAATGTAGTCCTCTCCAATTAATTAACTGACTCAATCACCCTTATTTCATACATCTACTCATTCATGTATATTTGTAATATTATTAACAATTCTTACCATCATGTTTGTCATGGCTTTGTATCCGTAGCTCAGGGTCTTTTCCCAGCAGTATTCTTCATCTGCGTCATCTTCGCCTGAACCCTGTACCTGATCCTCAACTTTGATAGGATTAGCATTTGCAGTTCCTATATCAACCTGCCTAACAGGTTCAGCATCTCTCCTGTCTGAGACAGGATATGCGGCAGCACTGACCATGCATTTCAACATTATATGTATTATCTCCACAAACACACCCTTATTTCGTGAATCAAACAATGTGACGACGACAGTTTTCAATATAGTATACCACAGGAAAAATATAATAAAAATTTTTATAACACAATAATCAATCATTTTCATGTCTTACAATACTCAAACTTAACCATAGAACACTCTTTTTGATACATTATGTACAATTCCAATTATGCTCTTTGTCTCTATTATAATTGGTATTTTGTGTACCTCATAATACTTTGGTGACCTCTTTGCCCACTATTGCCACCGTCCGTCTTTCTGCCACCAAGAACTCCCACTCCAGGTTCCCCGAATCTTACTTTCTTCACGGCCTTACCTGGCTTCCCTTCCGAAGTTTCCCCGTATGGTTCCACCCCTAACTCACGAAGCTGGTCATCGATTTCCTGTTTTTCTTTCAACCAGGTCTCAACATTTCTACATATCCAAAATTACAATAATTACATTATTTTGTTTAAATTTTTCACAATATTAACCGCTACTGAAACTTCACATTAGAATGACGTTAACATAAATAATGGATTAAGGTGTTCGTTCTTAAACTTTTAAGGACCCTTCATTAACATACAAATATGATGTACCTGGCTCTCAGAGTCTTCAGCTTTTCAGCATCTGTATCTTCTTTCTCCTTCAAACCAACCCGAGTTCGACTTCTCTCGCGTTCCTGTTCATTATAAAAACGTCTTAAGTATTACAATTAACACATATTGTACATTTCCCATTCTAAATAACACGTAAAGTATAATTTTTGTATGTCACAAACAACTTCCCTTACTGCATGTCAAGATCAACATTATTGCTTACCTTGTGTTACTGTTGGATGTCTTCTCTACCCGATTGCATTCACCTTCACCACTTTCAACGGTTAAATCAACAAAATATTTCATGCATGCAGCTACCTTTCCTTTCCACCGACCTTTCGTAGTTCCAGAAACCTCTGCAGTCATACGCTTTAGGGTTTCTTCGACATCAATGTTAACTGGGGACCTATATTCAGACACTCATTATTACTTAACATTGGTGTCAACAAACAGCAATATATTACACATCTAATATATAATACATGCAACCCCTTAAACTTACGACGGTTGTTTGTCATTTCCTCTTTGTTCATCCATTCCTCCAACCTCCGCTACCTCTGTCGATACTCTTGAACTGAAACTGAAACCAACACACTGCCTTTCCCTTACTTATCCACTCCCTTCAGTTTTAACTCGTCCTTGCGCATTCCTTTCACAATGACAAGACGTTACAAATTTATAATTTTTCTAAATGCAGTAAATACTTTTTTAACCTTTGCCTTATTTGCCCCTATGCTATATTTGTAATCCTTATGGTGTCTGTATTGAAACTTTAACACATTATTATCAGTCTATTTTTCTTTTTTCTCCCAATCTCTACATGTGGCTTTTAAATACTACCTGCCTTCTTTAGGCCCCTATTACTGGGCCCATTATATTTTTGCTACGGCCCAATTCATTTTCAAGTTGTCCTCTGTTACTGTTTACCTTTCCCCTCTACTCCCTTTAACCTTAGACAACTCTTTCACTTTTACAATCATTTTTTCACCGTCTTCCTTCAAAATGGCCAACAACATCACTCTCTCCGCTCCAATCGGGTAAGTTTTTATAAAATCATCTACATTCTTTACTTCATTTCTGTCGTTTCATGATATGTGGTGTAGGTTAAACCTTTCTTTACAAATTGGATGTGGAACCTCTACAAAATAAACTGCAGTATTGTATGAAATCTATTTCAATAACGTTTCAGACTTCATTTTTTGCGTCTTCCTTGCAAACGCTTTACATCATTCTACTCACTTTTTCTGTGAAACTGTAACTTAGGGTTTATGCGTCATTTGTCTTCATAACCATAACCGATTTTTGCGTTAGCTGTATTTTTCATTTTCATTCTTACCACCTGTTAAAGTAACTCCGCGTTTAGCAGTTCATACAACATTTTCTGTATTTTCTAACATGCAGTTTCTGTAACGATCGAATCGCCAGAGAGCGGAAACGCAAAAACCTTATGATGCAACTTGATTATCTGGAATACGAGGAAACTCAGCAGCTTAAAAACCATAGGCAAAACATCATGTCGTTTGAGGATTTCCAGAAGCTACGTCACCATGGACAATCATCTGCAAAACCAATTACAATCACAGGGTACTTCTGCTCTTACAATTACTTACATCTTTTGTGTTTACATATATATATATATATTTCTCATACTGTTGTTTTAAATTAGACCGTCTCAACTTCAACAATCACCTCATATTTCTATTCCACCGCATATCATTGACGTAGATAAAGAACCAACGACCAAACCTCCCGTTCCAGTCACAGTCACAAGCAACAATCAACCGCACCAGAACTTACCTCCTCATACATCTCGCATTAATGTTTCATCTGATAGTGACCGGTAATACATTGTATACTACTTCACAAGGTTTTCTACATCATGATTCCTAATTTTTTACTTTATTTTATACTTTCTGTATGAACTATACGAATACTTACTTCCTTCTCTCTATGTAAAATGAATCCTTCGGAGTAGTTCCGATACGGAGGCCTGTGCAAACATTTCACACGGTGGTCCAAAGTATTTTGTTTGGAAACGCAAAATCAGGTCTGCGAAAACTTCAAGAAACAACATCCTTGTAAGTCACAAAATTTTCTTTTTTACCTACTTACCTACTACATTTTACATTCCTTTACAAATTTGTTCATACTTCTGTTTTTTGTTTAGTAAATCCCCCACAGAGTCATTAATGAATGCTCCAACTTTGGGGTCAGAGGTATTAAATTATTTGATGCGGATACTCGGGAACGTTACGAGTCTGAACTTCACCGATCCAAAAGAAAGTATGGGGTTGATATGTTCATTGGCAAGGGATGGTATGAGTTCGTGAAAAAAAAGCATCTGAGAAAGGGTGATCGCCTAGCTTTCATTGTCAGGGATCTTCGTGGTGACAACGTTGTTGTCAAACTTTTAAATCGCTAATGCTTTCTTTTCATTTCTCTTTTCCGACTTTGTTTTTTGCATGATGGATTCGTGTTCCAAACTTCCTGTTTGTATTAACCAACATGTCTTGGTTTTTTGGGTATTCTATATCATTACTGCCTTTTCTTTTCTTTGTATGCCTAACTTAGTTTTTTATGTTTTATTGTACTGCCTTCTATTAAAAACACTACTTCAACTAATTCTGTTTATCATTTTGCATTCCTATATTCCTATTCATTTTATGTAATCTAACTTCGTTTTTGTTTTAAATTTTGTTTCCTTCTTCAAACTTAACATGATTATTTCTTATATCCCACCCAATGCGCGTACCATACCAGTACCCGTGCGAATGCACGGGTCTCCCACTAGTTGACAGTTAAAGCATTTGAAAGTTTAGCAAATGAATTCTGACATGTGTTATAACAAATTGATTTTGAATGTACTGATGCTTCTCCTTGCCTCTCTAACAAATTATATTCTAAGGCTGCCAGTTGATAAGACATACTGTAAAGTTTTGTTTTTTTTTAATTTATATAGAATTTTCAAATATTTTCTTTGGTTATGTTTTATTTGTCTTATAATTTCAATGTCATCCAAGCATCTAAATGTTATAGATTTTTTATCAAATGCATCAACCATTTCAAGCACAGATGTACCGCGACCCGTTCCCAAGTTATAAGCCGTACAACCAATGTTTTCCGTTGCGAAAAGCATCAGTCTTGTTTTTTCTCTTGTATGAGCCTTGCAAAAAAGATTAAAAATGATATCATTCTTCTTTTTGTTGAGATATTAGATATAATCTAAGATAAATTATGTGGCCCAAACCTAAAGCTAATTAAGATTTACCATTTATTATTTAGTTTGTTATTTTATTTAGTAGCCAAGTCACTTAGGTGTATATAAATAGTCACTTTGTAATTCAGTTTTACTCATTCAATAATATCAATTCTTATTTCCTTATTCTCTCTCTTTCTATCCTCACTAAAAGTGTCTCGCGCACTAACAAATTAGTATTAAAGCTCCAGTTAGATTCGTGATCGTGTTTTCAAGAATCACATGTCAGAAATCGTATTTCCGGGATCGTTTGTTGTTGTTGATCAATCGATGCAAAGATGAATGGTAACGAAAATTTACCAAACTTTCTTCCAACTCTTGACGGAAAGAATTGGTTTTGATGGAGAAAACAGATGCAATTTCTATTTGGCTTTAATAAAACCCTAGAAATGGTTACTAACGGTGTTTCTGCGCTTGGTGAAGATGCAACCGACGCACAGAAAAATACTTACAAGTATTCCAAGAAGAAGGATTGAAAGGTGACGTTTTACATCCAATCAGCGGTTGATGCAGCTAATTTCGACAGAATTGCTCATGCTAAATCGGCTTATGAAGGAGGCGAAAAAGTCAAGGTTGTCAAGTTACAAACTCTGCGACGACAATATGAATTGTTGTCGATAGGAGATGACGAAAAGATTGCAGGCTATGTGTCAAAGGTGCAGAAACTCGTCCATCTCATGAAGGGTTGTGGTGAAACCCTAATTGGTAAGATGATAGTTGAGAGGATAATGTGTAAGTTGACCTCTCACTTTGATCATGTTATCGTAGCTATTTAAGAATTCAACAATCTTGAAACCTAAAACTGGAAGATTTGGCTGGTTCGTCGGAGGCGCGTGAGATTAGAATTATCGAAAGGAAAGGAGTTCAAGACTCGATACAAGCACTACAGGCTCGATTGTGGAAGAAGAATGATGGTTCCAACAAGTTCAAAGGCAAAATCGACAAGACTCAGAGTAAGAAGTCTTGGTCGAATCCTCACAAGAATAAGATCAATGATAAAACTTTTGAATCCTTGAAAAGAGGAGAAGGAAATTCCTATCAGAAAGACAAAGTAGAGAAAAAAAGGTGTGCAGTGTTATAACTTTGAAAAATGGGGTCACTTGGCCAAACATTGTTGGTACAGGAAAAACAAGGGATCGACAAAAGGCAAGGACGAAGGAGCAAACCTTGCATGTCAAGATTCAGATGATATGGTGGTTATGACTGTAGTTGTAGATGATTATGTCGAATCCAAGATCTGGTTCCTCAACTCAGGCTGCTCAAATCACATGACAAGTCGAAAAGTATGGTTAGTAGAATTTGACGAGTCGAAGAAGAGCAAGGTCAAACTTGTTGATAATAGCTCGTTGCAAGCAGAAGGTACTGGAAACATAGTTATTCAAAGGAGTAATGAAGCAAAAGCTTTTATCAAAGATGTACTATATGTCCCTGAAATGAAGTGCAGCCTGCTAAGTGTTGTACAACTGGTCGAAAAGGGGTTCTCAATGGTTATTAAAGATAGAGCCTTAGAAGTTTTCGACATCTAGAATAACTTGGTCTTGAAATCTTCTCTGTCGAAGAATAGAACATTTAAAACCATGATTAGTTCAACTGAGGTACAATGTCTGAAAGCAGTTGTCGACCACAAGAATAGTTGGTTATGGCATCTGAGGTTTGGTCATCTAAACTTTAGGTCGCTCAATCAACTGATCACTCAAGATATGGTAATTGGTATACCAAGTTTTGAGATGTCTGACAAACTTTATGAAGGTTGTCTAGTCGGAAAGCAGTCCAGGAAGTCTTTCATTTCGACTATGCCAATAAGATCATCCTGCATACTCGAAGTTGTACATTCAGGTGTATGTGGTCCTTTTGAAGAGCATACCATTGGTGGAAACATGTATTTCGTCTCATTTGTCGATGA
This sequence comes from Lathyrus tuberosus, assembly GCA_022829125.1. Lineage (NCBI taxonomy): Eukaryota > Viridiplantae > Streptophyta > Magnoliopsida > Fabales > Fabaceae > Lathyrus > Lathyrus tuberosus. The sequence goes on along the minus strand of JALAZF010000111.1, from coordinate 6,197,126 downwards.
GTACAATCGAAATCTCTGGATCTATGTGATCAAAGGAAAGGACGGAGTATTTGAAATCTTTAAGAGATTCAAGATACTTGTCGAAAATAAAGGTGAACAGAAGATTAAAGCTCTGCGAACAAATGGAGGTGGCGAATACACATCCAAGATATTTGAAGCATTCTATGCAGAACATGGTATTGATCATGAGATAACTGCTCCTTATACTCCTTAATATAATGGAATAGAAAAAAGAAGAAACATAACCATATTGGACATGGCGAGATGCATTCTAAAGCAAAGAATTTGCCAAAATTCTTATGGGGTGAAGCTGTTTTGACTGCTGTTTATATTCTGAACAGGTGACCTACCAAGAAGCTGAATAACAAGGTTCCTGAAGAAGTGTGGAGTGGTAAACGACCATCAGTGAGTCATCTGGAGGTGTTTGGCTTTATTTTCTACAAGCATATTTCTGATACTAGGAGAAGGAAGCTTGATGGTAAGAGTGAACTTATGATTCTGGTAGGATATCATAACATTAGAGCAAATCCAATTAATCAAAAGATTGTGATGAGTCGAGATATTGTGATTGATGAAAATTCTGCATGGGATTGGAATTTTAGTGATGCAATTGACAAGCCATTGATGATCTATGATTTCAAAGAAGCAAGTTTTGATGTCAAAGTCGAAGATATTGTTGATATTCCAGTTGAAGTCGAAGTTATTGATGACATACTCAAACCAGTCAAAGAGGATATAGCTGGAACAAGCCAGAGACCTCAAAAAACTAGAGCTCGTCTAGCAAGACTTCAAAACTATGAAGTGGTTGTGATGATGAAGTCACAATAGATGGAGACCTAGTTCATTTTACGTTACTTGCAAGAGTTGAACCAATCAAATATAGCGAAGCTTTAAAAGATAAATAATGGAAGTCTGCTATAGTTAAAGAGTTACAAGCAATCGAAAGAAATAACACATGGGAGTTGGTCGAATTTCCAGCATATACAAAAGCTATCAAAGTGAAGTTGGTGTTCAAGTTCAAGCACAATACTGATAGGTCGATAGCAAGACATAAGGTGAGATTAGTAGCTCGAGGGTTTCTTCAGAGAGAAAGACTCGACTACTCTGAAGGATTTACACATGTTGTAAGATTGGAAACTGTTCGACTTGTGGTAGCCTTGGCATATAATCAAGGTTGGTCGACATTTCACTTAGATCTGAAATCGGAATTTTTTTAATAGACCTTTAGATGAAGTGGTGTATGTCACACAACCTCCTGGGTTTTTGATTCAGGAGGAAGCAAGTAAAATATACAAGTTGCACAAAGCGCTCTATGGTCTCAAGCAGGCACCTAAGGCATGGAACAAGAAGATCGACTCATACTTAGTCGAATTAGGATTCTTCAAGTGCAAATTTGAGTATGGTGTCTATGTTCAGGTTGTGGCACAAGATATAACAAGCATCTGCTTATATGTCGATGACTTGTTAGTAACTAAAAGTAGCTTGGAGAACTTGTTGAAGTTCAAATAGCTGATGAAAAAGGAATTTGAAATGTTGGATCTGGGAAAGTTGTCGTACTTCCTAGGCATGGAATTTCAAATTTTGAAGCAAGGTATGGTGCTACATCAAAGAAAGTATGTCAAAGAGATACTCAAGAGATTCCGAATAGATGATTCGACTCCTGTATCTTTGCATATCGAACCAAATTTGAAGTTGGAGAAGCATGGAGAGGAAGACAAAGTCGATGCGACTTTGTTAAAATAAATTGTCGGATCTCTGAGATATGTGTGCAACAACCGACCTGGTATATGTTTCTCAGTCGGATTAGTGAGCAAATATATGAGTGAACTAAAGGTGTCACACATGAAAGCTGCAAGAAGAATCCTGAGATACTTAAAAGGATCGACAAACTATGGAATTTTATTTCAACGAGACTCTAAAAGTAAAGAAGCTATGGTTACTTGTTATTCAAATGTTGATTGGTGTGGAGATAAGGAAGATCAAAGAAGCACTATTGGATATTTCTTTCAAGTATTTGGTGCCCCAATCTCATGGTGCTCGAGAAAGCAACCTGTGGTGGCATTGTCATCGTGTGAGGCTCAATATATAGCAGGATCCTATGATGCATGTCAAGCAATTTGGATCAGATATGTGCTTGAAGAAATGGAGGTCGAAGTGAAGAAATCTCTGGTACTGCAAATCAACAACAAGTCAGCCATAAATCTGGCGAAGAATCCAGTTTTTCATGGAAGAAGTATGCACATCAAAGCTAGATTTCACTTCTTAAGGGAGAAGTTGAATAGAGGTGAACTTGAAGTAAGGCATTGCTCAAGTGAAGCATAATTGTTCGGCATTTTTGCTAAAGGATTGAAGATCGATAGGTTCCTAACGTTGAAAAAGAAATTGGGAATAATTCAGATTGACAATGATTAATGTGTTTCGACAACTTGGATTATAGTGGGTATGTTAAGATATTAGATATAATCCAAGTTGAATTATGTGGCCCAAGCCCAAAGCTAATTAGGGTTTAGGGTTTGTTATTTAGTTTTTTATTTTACTTAATAGTCACTCAAATGATCATACTTGACATTCTTTCCAAACCAAATTTTATCAGGAACTTGATCAGTGCATTTTGATGCACATTCTTCTACTATTGTACTTAGGAATTTCTATGGTTTGTTTTATTAACTTTACTATTTTATTGTGTTTTTAGATTTAAGTTTATTTTTCCCTTTAATTTAATTTTGTATTTTATTTTCAGCATTAACATGTTGATATGTTAAATTGATGAACATGTTAATATTTTTGCGGTCAATCAATGATATATATGATAAATCTGTGTGAAATTGATGTGCTTAATGTTGTATAAATGATGTGTGATGATTTGCTATGAGTTTTGAATTTTCTAGGGTCGAAATCGAAGCTTCGAAAGTGCTCTAACAGAGTGAACGAAGAAATTTGCGTTCTGCACAACGGTGACGAACGTCACCTTTGTGACATGCCTACCATCACTGTACTGGGAAAATTGATGAAAGTCAGCGAGGTGGCGAGCTGACCGTCATGGATAAATTATACAATTTAATTATTATGCGGAGTTATGATAAAAATGTTGAGTTATGCTGAGATGTTTGGTTTAGAGAGGAACCATTGTTGTGGTCTTGTATTGGCGATATTTATGTTGAGTTTTAGGTTTAGAGAGGAACCAATAACGAGTATTGGAGTTGGAGGTTTTAGATGAGTATTGCATTTTTTTGTTTCATTCATGCATCGTGTATATCATAGATAGGCAGGACTTCGGTCCAGTGATGAGTCTCAAGTTCAAAGATGAATCGGTGACGAGTTTAATGGTTCATAGAGGAACCAGGTTTAGAGGGGAACCAATGACGAGTCTAATGTTTTAGAGAGGAACCATGTTTAGAGAGGAACCAATGACAAGGGGATAAATCTGTAACATTCCTCTGATATCTAAAACCTTGGTACCACATGCATTGGAGTAGAGGAGATGAATATATTGTATACATAATTGCATTGGTGAATGATTATTATTGTGGATTAATTGCATGATCGATTATCTATGCTAATTATACTATCCTTATGGTTTTATGCACCATTAACACATGTGAATGTATTCTCACCCCTGCTTGTTTGTCTGTGTTGTTCTTTACGACTGTGGTGCAGATACTCAGGTTGAGAAGCCTTAGTTGTTGTTGTGTTTTTGGAGGATGGAGTAGTGACCTTCTTTGTCATTTATTGCTTTTGAGTTTATTTTTAGTTTCCAGGTGTCTCTCTGATAGTGTAACATTGGGATTGGTTGCTATTCTGTTTTGTGTTTTGAGAGTTATTGAACTATTTCTTTTATGATTTGAAATGAAGTTGATTTTGATTTATGAGACAACTAAAGTTTGGTTGTTATTATTTATTTTCGCTGCTATATATGATAATTGAGAAAATGGTTTATGCTAAGAAAATGTGACACCATGTTTTTGAGTAAATTATCCTCATGTTTTTATAAAATAAGTGTTTGAGGTTTATGGTGTTACATAGTGGGTATCAGAGCATGTCGGTTTATTTGCCTAAGAATTTGTGAACTTGTTTATACCCTTATGCACAACATGTGTGTTAACCACTATTGGTGTTCTAGATTCCTGTAATAGTTATTTGCTTTATTCCTTATAATTGGTTAACTTGTTTTGGATAGTTGTGCATAAAGAAATGGATGACAAGAATGATCGTGCAATTGTTGATGCTCTTGAGGTGATGACTCATGTGATGGCACAAGCAAATAAAGTGTTGTATGCTGATCAAAATCAGAATGACGGAGCTGATGATTTTCATGGGCTGGGAAAGTTCCAGAAGAACAATCTACCTACTTTCAAGGGAAGGTATGATCCAGAAGGTGTTCAGGCTTGGCTTCAGGAGATTGAAAAGATTTTCAGAGTTATGATGTGCACTGATGCGCAGAAGGTGTTGTTCGGAACACATATGTTGTCTGAAGAAGCTGAGTATTGATGGGAGAATACCCGTCAGAGGATGGAAGCTGCTGATGAGGAAATTACTTGGGCTAATTTCAAGAATGAATTTATGGACAAGTATTTTCCAACCGATGTTCGTAGCTGCAAAGAGATTGAGTTCTTGGAGCTGATGTAGAGAAATATGATTGTGGTTGACTATGCAGCTAAGTTTGAGGAGTTTTTAAGATTTTATCCTCACTATAATGGTGTGGAAGCTGAGGGTTTGAAGTGCGTGAAGTTTGAAAGTGATTTACATATTGAGGTTAAGCAATTAATAGGCTATCAGGAGATCCGTCGTTTCTTAGTGTTGGTGAACAAATGCATAATTTATCATGAGGATAGTAGAGTCAGATCTACTCACTACAAGAGTGTGGGTGAGAAAAAGAGTGAGAGTCAGAATCGTGGTAAGACATATATGACTCCAGTTTTTAAGGGGAAACAGAAGTTCCAGCAGAAGGTTGTAGGTGGGAGTGGAACAAGTGGGGATGAGTTTTTGTTTCTCTGAGATATTTCAAGTGTGGAAAGTTAGGTCATCGTGCTGCGGAGTGCAAGAGCACAATCCTGACATGTTTTATGTGTGGGAAACATGGACAACGTGCAGCTGGTTGCAATAGTGTAGTTTTGACTTGTTTCAATTGTGGAGAATCATGTCACATCAGTACCTAGTGCCAGAAATCAAGAAAGGCGTTATATGTGTCGCGAGCTAGTGGGAAGGGTTTTGCTCTTTGTGGTGTGGAGGTCTCGAGATTAGATAATTTTATTCGAGGTACGTGTTTTATTAATGGTGTCTCTTTGATTGTTGTCATTGATACAAATGCGACACATTCATTCATATTGCATGACTGTGTGGTCAAGTTGAATTTGGTAGTGTCTCCTATAAAGGGAAGTATGGTCATTGATATCTCGTCTAATGGTTCGGTGATTACTTCATTGGTTTGTTTAAATTGTGCTTTAACCATTTATGGTAAAGACTTTGGAGTTAACTTAATTTGTTTGCCTTTGAGTTAACTCGATGTTATTCTGGGGATGAACTGGTTGGAGTTCAACCACGTTCATATCAGCTGTTTTGATAAGACCGTGTTGTTTCCTGAATCCGAAGAAAGTACGAATTTGAGATTCATATGATGTTTGCCTCCTTAAAAGTGGAGAGCGGAGCAGTGGTTGTTAATTTGTCTGTTGCGTGTGAGTTCCCTGATGTTTTTCCTGAGGATATAAGTGATCTACCTCTGGAGCGTGAAATGGAGTTCGCCATAGATTTAGTACTTGGTACTAGACCTGTGTCAATGACACCGTATAGAATGTCTGCGTCAGAGTTGAGCGAGATGAAGAAACAATTAGAAGATCTGTTGGAGAAGAAGTTTGTCAGACCTATTATATCGTCGTGGGGAGTGTCAATGTAGTTGGTTAAGAAAAAGGATGAGACATGAGATTGTGTGTGGATTATCGGCAGTTGAACAAGGTTAATATTAAGAACAAGTATCATCTTCCTAAGATTGACAAACTTATGGATCCAGTTTTTTTTAACATGTGTGTTTAGCAAGATTGAGTTCCTCCATGAGTCTTGAGTTGTCTAAAAACATACGCTACACCATGACTCGGATTTGATGGTATCCTGATCTCATATCAATCTTGAATGAGATCAATATATATATATATATATATATATATATATGGGAAATGCTAACACACACCCAAAATTGGTGGGTCCCACACAAAAGTACACTAAATGTATTTTCTTTTTATTTTTTTTCTTCATCTTTCTAATGTGGGTTCCACTAAAAAATGATGAGCCCCACACAAAAATACACTAAGGTGTATGTTGCTAATGCGGAAACAGATCCTCTCCTGCTGCCTCTTTCATGTTTTTCATGCTGCTCCAATCTTAACCATTTATGCATTAATTAATACACCCTCTATCCAATATTATAAGTAAAAGTTACTTTTTAGATACATTAAATAATTAATGTATCTGACTTATATATAGACCAGATGCATTAATTATTCAATGTATGTAAAAAGTAATTTTTGTTTATAATATGGGACGGAGTAGTAGTGATGATTTTTTATATTAAAATAAAATGAGTGGTTGAGATGGAGCAGAACCATTCAACCGCTGCAGAGGATCCAAATCCTGCTAATGCACACCTACATGAGTGTGTATTAGTATGACCCTATATATATATATATATATATATATATATATATATATATATATATATATATATATATATATATATATATATATATATATATATATCATTTGCTGTAATTGAATGAGATCAATATATCAAATTTCTCTTTTCTCTAATTTTACTTAGAATCACTCTAATTTGATATTCCTCTCAAGGCTCATTATCTTACAAAAACAAGTAATCCCAACAAATTTTAGATTTTTAAATTTTAATTTGTTTATAACATCCATTTATCAAATCTCCGCCAACCATTTTTTATTACTATATATGATCTTTGATAGAATCAAACATATCCCATCTACTCATTCCTACAACAATGCCATTCTTGTCATTGGTATTGAAATTATACTGAGATGAAATTCTAAGAAATAAATAAATATAGATCATGACACTACTAGATAGATAGATGAAATTGTAGACCAAGACAGTATTATGAAATCATTCCAAGATGTAATTTCATTACAAGGTTTTTGCAACACTTTCATCTTGCGTGGGATTATGAACCACAATAGAACTTGTAGGATTTCCATGTCAAACACTATTGAAACACCTTGTTTAAGTTGAAGAATATTTTTTTACAATGCTAAATGCTCAAAAGGATCATTTGTTTGCCTGGAAAATTTGCAAACAACCGCTGATCTCCTAATTTCTATAAAAAATAGTTTACTTGCAAGACCGATCAAACAAATCCTAGGACAATGTGCTTTTAATGATTTTGACAATTGGTACAAAAATAAAACCTTTTATTCATTGAATTCATTATCGTTTGTATAAACTAATGTATTTCGACTGAAAAGTAATGAAAACGTTGCTTTTTGAAAGAAATGGCGAAAATGTAAATAAATTGCAAGAATGAAATTGCAGAAAATGTAAAGAGATCTCAGTAACTATACTTTTCTCTCACACGGTTACTTTGAGTATTCTTAAGTAACTTGTACAAATTTTGAACACACACGGAAATCTAATCACTATGACTCCCTATTTATATACAATCGAAATAACTGTCAATAACAGCTATTTCTCCTAATGGTGACAAATGGCAACCTGCATGCATTCGTCAAATAGATGCATTCCACGCGTCCTATTTCAAAAACGAAACTCCCTCCTAAATTTAAACTTCAAAACATCCGTCGAACAAGGCCTTATCACCAATCTGTCGAAGCATGTCTAATACTTAGAAAAAATCTCCAAATAGATTCCTCCAATTAACATTTGTCTTCGACTGACTTTCTTCAGAAGCACACTCCTGTCGAAGTATCCTGGCAGATCTTCAAACTTATTTTCTGAACAAAATCCAGGCGTCAAAATTAGCAACCTACAAATTGCCCCTCAGAAAATGCATTTTCGACAAAGGGAGAAAAACATTTTTTGCCAACACAATTCGACGCCGTCAATAATTCGACATACTACTGTTCATATGACTAGACATTTGTGACGTCAGAGTCATCATTGCACTTTTTCTAAAACGTCTCTTCAGCCCACGTTTAAAGATCTTTCATCATCACTACCCTAGTCCCTAGCAGATCATGGGTAAAAACAATTTAACTGCCACCGTCTGAACCATCCACTCATAACTACCACGTGTCCCACGATTCCTCCATTAAATGGAAAAAATTTCTGAATTTCAACCGCTTCAGTCCCTTTTCCTCCTATAAATAAGTTGAAAATTTTTCTTTTTTCACTTTTCACGCTCTTTTTCTTTAGGCAAAAACTCTCTTCAACGTATCTTCATGTTCTTCATTTTTCTCTACATTTTCTTCTGCAATCAATCATGGCATCCTCCGCAGCTCCTCAAGTCACGAGTAAAGATTCCAAGAAATCTAAAAACTTACCACCTGTCCACAAGATTCTTGGTCCAAAGGTGGTGGGGAACCAACAATATATACCAGAGCTTCCAAATGAAGAGGAGAAAAGACGTATTTACCAGTCTCAGGTACTGATTCCTATTTTAATTTCTGGTAAATCTCATGCAATGTTAGGACCCTTACCTGATTTATCTCTAGATCCTGTAAAAGTGAGAGAATTCTTTCCAGCTTACCACCGTTACAAACTCATAGCTAACGGAGTTAGGCCTAGAATTGATAAGGAGAAAATCATAGATGAGAAATCCAAAGTAGATGGCCAAGGATCATCCTCTGAAGAAGCCATAAATCTAGGGTACATGAATAACTTTAGAATCTTTAGGTCTTGTCCTTTGTCGAAAGACCCATCTGATTACTTAGCTTGGCTAGAGAAAATAGAGGCAGTCAAAGCTGATACTTGGAAAACTATAGGCATTTTCGACCTTATCCAGCTATCGAAAGTAGGAACTGGATATTGTTCTTCTATGCTCTTAGTTTCCCTTTACTTCTGGGACAGTACCTATAACAATTTCCATCTTCCTTGTGGAATGACCACCCCCACTCTTTTCGACGTAGCGGCCATAACTGGCCTTAGTCCACTAGGAGTGGATTATGACCCCAACCTTCTGTCTGATGACTCCATAGGATTCGACACAAATAAGGCTACCTTCACGGCCTATATTGCCAATTACCATGATAAAGAGACTAAAGAAGTTTCTGATCAAGAGCATGTGGCCTTCTTAGCCCTCTGGCTGTCGAGATGTGTCTTTTGCTCCAGATCTCTTCAAGTGGTGAAACGCTATATTACCATGGCTAATCAGCTTCATGTTGGACATCAACTGTGTCTCAGTGAGATCATCCTGGCGAATCTATACGAATCTCTTGGCGAAAGGGTTACTTCTCTGAAGAATATTAAGGACAAACGTCATAACTTCACTTCCAATATGGCCCATTTTGCCAATAGAAAAATTGGGCCAGAGTGGTTCACCAGGAAATTCCCACTAGAGTCGAAAGCTCAAGAAGATGAATTCCTTAATGTCTGGGAATCTTTTCTCACACCTAGAATCTTGGCTTCCAGACTCAATCCCTCAAAGCTGAAGATCTCCCTGGTTAATTACCAACCCAATCTGGTCTCTTGACAGTTTGGGTTAATCCAAATAAAACCAAAAACCCCTTTTCTCAAGGAAAGGCTCTTTGATTCACTACAACATAACCCACACCGAAGATGAGTGTTCTGAGCTGCTGGCGAAGTACTCCAACTTGGTCGAAATTCAACCAGTGCCCTTTAAACCCAACTTCCTCTGCACTCAAGAGTTCGACGAATGGTGAAGGGATTATTATACTTCTCATTGTTTCGACGTTCCTTCTTTCACCATCCAACTGACCAGAGCTTTTACCCATGTGCAGGATAAAACAAAGAAAGGTACTTCAAGACATATCAAAGAAATTTAAGCATTCCAGAAGTACTTTGAAACTGCCTACAGGCCCAACGAACTTAGTCGAACCATAAGCGAAGCAGCCGTTACTTTGAAAGAAAAATTTACCAGAAAACTGGGTGAGTTAAAACTACCTTCATACGTTCGACCAGATCAATGTTATGAGATTGATTTTAACCTCTATCCACCAAAATTTCCTCCCCTACCATCTGCTGAATTTGGTGTGGCCTTTATCCCTCCATTTCCAGATTGGTTCACTTGTGGGGATCCCGTGAAACTTCTTCGTCAAGAATATCAAAAACGTGATAAGCGAGTGGTTCCGACTAAGTACACCTTGGACAATTTCAAAGACCACCTTCATATTGACATAAAACACGTTCGCGTGGAAACTCCTATATATGAAGGTGTGGAATGGGGAGATACTCGACACCACTTCTTTTCATTTACACATATTTGTATCTTTTGACTTGTGTTTAACTTTTTTTCCTTTTTTCTTAGCCGTAAAAATTCCTGCCAAGAAGTCAGCTACCGTCGAAGCGCCAACTGCAGAGGACGTGGAAGACCCAAAAGACACTACCAAAAAACCTTTGGCGAGGGTATGATTTTACCCCTCCCTTTTTTATCAATATTTTTATTATTATATTATGAAATACTAATGAAATCTCTTTTTGTTTTACAGGGAAGTCGGAGACCTCCTTCGAATCTAAAGAAAAGAAAGGAAAAATAACCTGAAGTCCCTGCCATTGACTCTGGTGACGAATCCCCTGATCAAGTCAAACCTTCAAGAAAGAAGAAGAAAACGGAAAAATCTCAACAACAAAAACCCTCTGCTTCCAAAATATTGGAAAAAACCCCCCTCAAAAATCCTGTCGAGCAAGTTACCACCGCTCCAGCAGAAAGTGAGAGTTCTAGTCTCAAGACCGAAATTCCCAAGGTATGGTTTTTTTTTGTAATTCGGCATTTTTAAGGCGTTTTTCCTTATGATAACTTTGTTAACTTATTTATCTTCCAGGTTCTTGTCGATACTCATGGGCATCGTATTGTCCAAGTCCTTCCAAAAACTAGCAGCGATCCCACCTACAAGCTAATAAGTGCCTCCAAGTCTTCCCCTAAAGATTCGACTAAAGAATCAGCCACTGAAGTGAATCAGCCCACCGCTGTCTCTAAAAAACTTCAAGATGTAGTGGAAGAAGAAACTGGTCCTGAAAATGACATCTTAGTTGACATTGGTGGTGACACTGTGATGCCCACTGCAACACTCACAACAGAAGGTGATCCTGAAGACAACTCCCCCATCAGTTTAAAATATGCCGACGAAGAGAAAGATGGGGAGGTTGAAACCGATGACGAAGAGGAGGAAGATAAAGAGGGTGAAAAGCCCATAACTCCAAAGGCTGCTGAGGACGAGGAAGGAAAGTCCGACAAGACAAACCCTGATGATCATCTCAAAACTACTTCAACCACTACTACTTCGACCCGTCTCTCTCATGAGGAACTTGAGAACTTGAAAGTGCAAAGACCATTAGAATATCTGAAGGTCATGCTCAGCACACATTATAATTTTGCTGACACTACCACCAGCAGTTCGACTACTTCAGGGACCATTTATGATGCAAAATCTATGGACGAAGTGATGGCCCAGATCCGGCAGAAAATCCTCGACATTGATTTGTTTCAACTTCTAAAGAAAGATTCATCTGCTCAATTTGACCTGAAAAAGATCTTGAAGCAAGTCAATGTCCTGGAGGCTCCTCCTGAAGTGACTGATGTTGTTGTGGATCTGACCACTCTAAATAACCTTGTGGTGGCAGATTTTAACGGGCTTCGAGAATATTCAAAAAAACTTGAAAACAAGTCGGAAACACAACTTGCTGAGTGGGATGCTGCCACAAGTTCTACCAACAAGGTAACTGAACTGGAAACGGCTTCTGAACAAAATCAAAAGAGGTTGCCAGCTGTGACGAAAACATCCTCAAATGGGAAAAACAAATTACTGCCCTCCAAAACAAAATTTCTCAAGCTAAGAAACGTAAAGAAGAACTACAACAAGTTCATCAAGATAAGATAACTAAAGAGATCGAAGTTGAAGTGCATTATGTCGAAAGGGCTCAGAAACTAGGTAAAGAGATTGAAGAGATTTCGACCAGCAAGGCCCTCTGCGAACGTCGACTTCAGATTCAACGGTCCAAGTTTGAAAACTTGAAGAAATCTTTTTCCTATTTAAATTTGTAATGTTGTTTGGTCCTTTGAGGCCCCTTTTTTTTTGTAATGACACTTAAGCCATTTGTTTGGAGAATTTCACCAATTTAGTTCTTTCTTTTGCAAGCTTATTCAATTTCTATTTTAACTTCCTGCAATATGGGTTTATATTTTTTCAAATATTTCCCATTTATTTTCAGTACTCTCTTATCTTTATCCAATTCTTCGACTTCATACGCGCCATTGGAAAATACTTTTATGATTTGAAAAGGTCCTTCCCACTTGGGGGACCATTTTCCCATAAGTCTATCTTTTCGATCCATGGGGAGAATCACTTTCCACACAAGGTCGTTAATCGAAAAGGCTTTACCTTTCACCTTTTTATTGTAGGATTTCTCCACTCTTTCCTTTTGCCTTTTCAATAAATCTAACGCATGTAACCTTTCTTCGTCTAAATCAACTAATTCGTCGATCATCATATTCCAATATGAATCTGATGGAATTTCATGATGCCTTTGGACTCTTGCTGACTGCAAGTATATCTCGACCGGTAAGACTGCATCATGGCCATACGTTAGTCAAAAGGGTGTAGCATTTGTAGCTTCCTTAGGAGAGGTTCGACAAGCCCATAGAATTTGGTCCAAAATTTTGTGCCAATTATTTGGCTTTCTTCCCACATGCTTCTTTATCAAACCAATTATAACTTTGTTTCCTGCTTCGACCTGTCTGTTGGCTTGAGCGTAGTAAGGCGTTGATGTGAGAAGTTTGAACCCCATTTTCTTCGCAAATGCTTGCATATTTTTACCAGTGAAAATAGATCCTTGATCTGTCGTTATTGTCTATGGGATGCCAAACCTGTAAATGATGTGTTTTTGAATGAATTCGATTACTGTTTCTTGATCCACATTCACTAAAGGTATGGCTTCGATCCATTTTGTAAAATAATCGATACCAACCAAAATAAACTTCTGGCTTTTTGAAGATGCTGGTCGAATTTCTCTAATTAAATCCAAAGCCTAACCTCTGAGGGCCAAGGCTTTATTATAGAATGTAACTCACTTGCAGGAATATGTGGTATCCCTGCGTGCACCTGGTACTCTTGGCATCCTTTCGTGAATTTGACGCAATCTTTTAACATAGTTGGCCAATATCAGAATAAAAACTACTTCATCTTATGTCCTGCTTGATGCGCACCGCATGCCTCGCTGTGTACATTTGAAAAAGCTATGTATGCCTCAGATTCGCCTAGGCACTTAAGTAATATCCCTTCCAGAGTTTTCTTAAATAATTCATTCCCCAAAATCACATAACTCAAAGCTCGATACCAGATTTTTCGTTCGACTGGTCCTGTTGGATTTAGTAGATATTCCATTATGGGCTTTGATAACAATCAAAAGGGCAATGTTTCATTAGTCAAAACTCATACGAATTGCATCGATCCTTTATATTTTTATATGAAATTGGACCAACAAAAGATACAAAAGGATATTACTCTTGAATGGGTTTGGTTTTGCAGGAATAAACAAAAGAACACATCAGTGACAAGCAAGGAGAATTCATGCCCTGCAACTTTCGCATCGCGACCAAAAGCTTCGCTACGCGAAGTTTTGCTATGCGACAGGAAGCGACAGAAAGCGACAGGCAGCGAAAGGAAGCAAAAAATAGTTGAACAAAACAGAACCAAATTGATCAAACTTCGCTTGAAGCGACAAAGTTCGCGACGCGAACTTTACTTTGCATAGCGAAGTATGGCGGTCCCAGAAAGGCGGTTTGAAAGTTCAAATCTTAATGGAGAAGAAAAGAAAGTTCGCATAGCGACCAGAACTTCGCATAGCGAACTTAGGCGGCCAAAAACACTATAAAAGGAAACCAGAGGCAATGTAATGAGGATATCTGGTAATTTATCACTGAGAATACTTTGTAATAGATTAGGAGAGGAGGAGTAGAGAGTTTGTAAGGAGAAGGAGTTGGATACACATCAAGAGTCGGGAAATCGTCGTTGATGTTGGTTCAACTCCATTCTTCCATTGTGTATCAAGCTACCATGAGTAGCTAAATCCCTCTCTTGTTGGAATTGGTCGTAGTTCACCGAAACAGTATATATTTTCGTTAATCATGGCGTTATATGCAATTTATGTATGAATCATTATTGATGTTATCTTTGTTTCACCGTTTATTTCATGGATTGAATTGATATTGACAAATACGATTTGAATCTCGATCTAAGATAACATCTATTAAACCCTAAATGCTAGACATAGATTTAGGTTTAATATTCACAAACAGTATCGAATCTTAATGCTACCGTATTGTTTAATAGGCTGAGAAATCGTCGATTAAACCATAAGGTAGAACTCTCATCAAAGTTTAGACATGAACTTTGTTTGTAAGCGATACGTGATAATATTGAAAGATTCTTAAATTGTGTATAACTGATTTCTGATATACATATTGAATCGGTGGATGAACACCAATTACCAACAAGTCTATTCCTCTGAAAACTATCTTCATTTATCATACGCATTTACTTTTCGCAATTTACAAACCAAACATCTTGAACTTTTACCTAGAATCATAGAGAATATTGAACGGTTTTGATATCGCTCTAATCCCTGTGGATACGATAAAAACAAATACTTACATTTAATTGTACTAAACATCAAATTGGCGCCGTAGCCGGGGATTTGAGTTTAAGATACTAAACACTACGCCAAACAAGGGAAAAGAGGGCGCTTTTTTTGGCCTATGACAGCGCTTAAAAGCGCCGTCTAAGCCAGCGCTATCGTAGGTAAAGACAGCGCTTTTTTATTTATGAAAAAGCGCTCTCTAAAATGGGCCTTTTGACAGCGCTTTTAAAAGCGCTGTATATAGTATGAGTTAAAAATTTAATTTAATTTTTTTTAAACTTTAGAAAGCGCTTTTTCCTTCAAAAGCGCTCTCTAAAGGTGCTTTTAGACAGCGCTTTTTAAAGCGCTATCTAATGTATACGTATAATGATTTTTTTTATACCTTTAGAGAGCGCTTTTTCCTTAAAAGCGCTCTCTAAAGGTGGACTTAAGACAACGCTTTTTAAAGCGCTGTCTAATGTTTAACCTTAGACAGCGGTTTTTTCTCAAAAGCGCTGTCTTTGGTCTACGTATAATTTTGAAGATTTTTTTTTAAAATCCCATTTTAACCATTTTTTTTTATGCAGAAACCTGTATAATTTACATTTCCATAAACCAGTATAATTCACATTTCAATAAATTTATCAACAAATTCTATTTCAAAACTAGAATTTACACTTAATGCAGAATTCAATAAACTAGAATTTGTACATTTCAATAACTAGAATTTACACTTATTTTAACTTATTTAAACTATATTTAATATATTAATATAGTTTAAATATATTAAATATATATTAAATAAGTTAAAATAATTTAATATAATTTAAATATATTAAATATAGTTTGATATATTAATATAATTTAAAGTACATTTTAAATTATATATTAATATAATTTGTATATATTAAATATATTAAATATAATTTGATATATTAATATAATTTAAAGTATATTTTAAATTATATATTAATATAATTTATATATATTAAATATAATTTCAATAAGTTAAAATGTTTGTATTTAAAACATATATATTTAAATATATTAGTTGAATAATTTTAAATATAATTTAAAATAAATTAAAATATAATTTAATATACTTTAAATATATTAAATATTATTTGATATATTAATATAATTTAAAGTATATTTTAAATTATATATTAATATAATTTATATGTATTTAAAATAATTTAAATAAGTTAAAATGTTTGTATTTAAAACATATATATTTAAATATTTTATTTGAATAATTTTAAATATAATTTAAAATATAATTTAATATAATTTAAATATATTAAATATAATTTGATATATTAATATAATTTAAAGTATATTTTAAATTAATATATTTTAAATTATATATTAATATAATTTATATACATTAAATATAATTTAAATAAGTTAAAATATATAATTTAAATATATTAAATATAATTTGATATGTTAATATAATTTAATATTAATTTCCCTACCTAAAGGGCGTGGGTTCGACCCCCCAGTTTGCCACTTAGAATGGTTTTATATTTTAATTAGTAAATGACTTTAGAGGGCGCTTTTCATTAGAAAGCGCTTTCTAAAGTGAAAAGAAATTGAGCCCTATTAGAGCGCTTTCTAAAAGCGCTGTCTAAGGTGATCCCTATAGCAGCGCTTTTGAAAAGCGCTCTCTAAAGGGATACCTATAGCAGCGCTTTTTGGAAAGCGCTGTATAAAGTGGCATTCTTTTACATTCTTTTACAGCGCTTTTGAAAAGCGCTTTCTAAAGCCTATCTTTTACTGCGCTTTTTTTAAGCGAAATTTTTTTATTCTTTTTAGCAGCGCTTTTTTATAAAAGCGCTGTCATTTTGGCGCTGTCTATTCCTATTTTTGGCGTAGTGAAAACATCGCAATAGTTTCTATACTTCTAAGTTGTTATATATTGTATATATATTTGTTTTTCGCAACGTGTGTTCAATTGTTGGATAGGTGGTAAAACTTCTGTTTATGCTTCGAGGAAAGACTTCGGAAGAACAGCTTCTTTTTTATCCCGAGATTGAAAGAACCATCCGAAAGAACAAAAGACAAAAGAAGAAATAGAAACAACTATACAAAAAGAAAAATCACAAAGGAGTTTCCGCATCAACTTCCTCAATAAAAGAAACAATGGCTGAAGTTGTTAACGGTGGCCCTTGTCGGAGCAGTCCAAGACGATTAGATCGTCTCACCAGTACTCTAGATAACCGACAAGCTGAAATGAAAACGGGACTGCTGCAGATTATTTATGCTAACCCTTTTTCAGGTTTGGATCATGAAGATCCGTACTCCCACCTCACAAAGTTTTATGAATTGGCTGGTACGTTAGGTGCACCCGAAGCTGAAGAAGAAGCAGTATTTATGAGGTTATTCCCGCACTCCTTGATCGGCAAAGTGAAGGATTGGTATCTTGACCAACCTACTGAAACTATGACAAACTGGAATGTTTTGGAAGAAAATTTTCTTAACATATTCTTCCCTCACAACCGGTTCATGGATGCGAAAACATCCATTGCCGCGTTTGCTCAATCTGTAAATGAAACTCTATGTGAAGCTTGGAAACGTTACAAATCCATGCTACGGAAATGTCCAAATCATGGTTTTGACAACCTAACACAAGTCCACATCTTTCGCAATGGATTGCAGCCCCAACCAAAGCTCCTACTTGACGCAACAGCTGGTGGTTCTTTATTGGCAAAAAGTGCAGAAGAAACAGTTTCAATTATCAGTCGAATGGCTCTCACCGATCATCAAGTCCAATATAATCGAGGAACCGCACAAAAGAAACTTGGAATTCTTGAGTTGGATACAAACAATGCAATCTTGGCACAAAATAAGCTTCTCACCCAAACTGTGGAAGAACTCACCAAGCAATTATCCACTCTTCCACAACAACTCAAACAAATGCACGAAGCACCTAAACCACAACAAGTAGCCATGTGCGGAATTTGTACAGGGGATCACCCAACCGGTTTTTGTCCTCCGATTAAGGAAGAGGTCAATTATTTGGGAAATCAGCAGCAAAGACAGGTCTCGTACCAAAACAATCAAGGTTATCCATACAACAACAACGCAGGCTATGGCCAAAACAGGCAGAATCAATACCAAAGCTACACTCAACCTGATAAGCTTACAAAGATCGAAGAAACCTTGAATTAATTTATGCAGATGTCCATGGCAAACCAGAAAAATACAGATGCATCAATCAGAAATCTTGAAACACAAGTAGGGCAAATTGCAAAACAGTTGAATGAGCAACAACAAGGACCATTCTCTGCTGCCACTCAACCCAATCCAAAAGAAACGTGCAATTCAATCACAACAAAGATTGGGAGGGTAGATGAAACAAAAGTTGAAGAGAATACCAAAGAGAATTTTGAGAAAAAGGAGGAAGAAAACAAAGCTGATCCTGGAAGCATTACAATACCTGTTACCATTGGAAAAATGAATTTTGATAAAGCTTTGGTTGATCTTGGTTCAAGCACCAATATTCTTCCATTTTCCGTTCTTAAAAAGATTGGTAACCCTGAAATAGAGCCTATAACAATGTTGTTACAACTTGCTGACAAATCAATCACAAAACCAGTTGGCATGATAAAGAATATAATAGTTAAACTTGAGAGATTCTTATTTCCAACAGATTTTATGGTGAACAACATTGAAGAAGATAATGACAGTCCTCTGATTTTGGGGCGGCCCTTCATAAAAATAGCCCGAATGATGATTGACGTAGATGAAGGAAAGATGAAAGTGAGGTACAAAGATGAAGAAGTCAACTTCAAATTGTTTCAACACAAAGAGGATGACTATTGCAAGATTGAGGCTCCTGATGAAATAGGTCGGGAATTGAAGATAAAGAATGACAAAGAAAGACCAAAGGATAGTGGCATAGATGCTTTGACAAATTCCTACAAACCACCTTGACATCACTTGAAACAGACGTCGAGCTAACGACGTTAAACAAGCGCTGGTTGGGAGTCAACCCAACGTCGTAAGCCATTTCATTTTCTAGCTTTTAGTTCTTTCAATTTCATTTCCAATTTTAGTATTTTTCTTTTGAAATGCCAGCAATTAAAACTTTTTGACGATAGTGCATCCTGTAATTCACTTGGTTCTCCTTTTTACACTTGGTGTTGGTATGCTGCAAGCTCATTTTGAAAATATGTTTCTTTGCTCCTGTATCCTCATCATGAGCATGGAAGGTTTCTTCCAAGTATTTTTAACAAAGTCCAAGTCAAGTATCATGAGCAGATAACAAAGAAGGAGAGTGAGTGGTAATGATAAGAATCAGATGAACATCAAGCAAGGTACATGTTCACTTGTTTTGTAGAATCATAGCATGATTTTTGAGTTATGTTTTCTCTTACGATAGTCATAACATGTCTCATTCACATTGTGCACACACTTGCTTGAATCTTTTAGCAAAAACCAGAAAAGTGAGGTGAACTTCCAATGTGTACAAAAACTGCGAAATCCTTGTGTTTAACTCTGTTGATTAATGTTAAATCTGAAAATTCCATTTGAGCTTTGTAATGGTATAAAGAGGATCAAGGCAATTGTTCGATTTTGAGAAAAACCACCATAGCCAAAAATATTTTCATCAAAACCTGTAAGTGAGTGAGCATTTGTGCACCCTCTTTGAACCAGAAAAATCAAAGGATGGATCAAATTCTGAAAATACAAAAACCACTAAGAAAACTACTTAATGAAGTCAAGATCCATCCTAATTTCTTTTTGCACAACCTGAACTACAATGATGTGAATCATCAAGAGCTTCACTCATGAAAAGAAATAAGTTGGGGAGAGAATGAATGATGATACAAAAAAGGGAAAAGAAAAAGAGAAGAAAGATCAAAAGAGAAAAAGAAATACAAAAAAAAAAACAGAAAAACTTGGTATCATAAAAGGGAAAAGATTGAAGAATCAAAAGAAAAGGCAAAATCATGGTGATGAAGTAAGGAGTGAAGCAAGTAAAGTAAGTTACAAAAGTGGACAGATTTTAGAAAATTAGCTTTAGGAGAAAAAACCATATCTTTAGGAACCCTGGCCACATTACAACCTTCACAAGCCCTATGTGATTTATACCTTCAATTGCTCGAATTTCTGAATTGTTTTGGATGAAAACATGAACCAGCCCGGATGTTGACCAAGTGATCAAGTGAGAGTCATCATACCACATAATTAAAACAAACTTCAAAAGTCTTCATTCCTTTTATGAAGATGAGTGTTAGGAAGGATTCAAGTGAAGTTGTGTCATTTTATTTTTGAGCATGTTGTGATTTTGTGGGCGAAAACTTAATTCCATAATCATGCTCTAATTTTACAATCATTTGAACATATCTCTTGCTTGACAAGTAATCATTTGAACCATTCATCTTTCAAAATGTTATTTCAAAATACTTGCTTGAAAATCCTAAAGACATTTCTTGAAAAGATCATGCTCTTGATTGAGGACAACCAAGAAACTAAGTTAGGGAGAATTTGATAACAATCAAAAGGACAATGTTTCATTAGTCGAAACTCATACAAATTGCATTGATCCTTTATATTTTTATATGAAATTGGACCAACAAAAGATACAAAAGGATATTACTCTTGAATGGGCTTGGTTTTGCAGGAATGCAAAAAAGGTCACATCAGTGACAAGCAAGGAGAACTCATGCCCTGCAACTTTCGCATCGCAACCAAAAGCTTCGCTACGCGAAGTTTCGCTATGCGACAGGAAGCGACAGGCAGCGAAAGGAAGCGAAAAACAGTTGAACAAAACAGAACCAAATTGATCAGACTTCGCTTGAAGCGACAGGAAGCGATAGAGTTTGCGACACGAACTTTACTTTGCATAGGGAAGTACGGCGATCCCAGAAAGGAGGTTTGAAAGTTCAAATCTTAATGGAGAAGAAAAGGAAGTTCGCATAGCGACCAGAACTTCGCATAGCGAACTTAGGCGGCCAAAAACACTATAAAAGGAAACAAGAGGCAATGCAAAGGGGATATCTTGTAATTTATCATTGAGAATACTTTGTAATAGATTAGGAGGGGAGGAATAAAGAGTTTGTAAGGAGAAGGAGTTGGATACACATCAAGAGTCGGGAAATCGTCGTTGATGTTGGTTCAACTCCATTCTTCCATTGTGTATCAAGCTACCATGAGTAGCTAAATCCCTCTCTTGTTGGGATTGGTCGTAGTTCACCGAAACAGTATGTAATTTCGTTAATCATGGCGTTATATGCAATTTATGTATGAATCATTATTGATGTTATCTTTGTTTCACCGTTTATTTCATGGATTGAATTGATATTGACAAATACGATTTTAATCTCGATCTAAGATAGCATCTATTAAACCCTAAATGCTAGACATAGATTTAGGTTTAATATTCACAAAAAGTATCAAATCTTAATGCTACCGTATTGTTTAATAGGCTGAGAAATCATCGATTAAACCATAAGGTAGAACTCTCATCAAAGTTTAGACATGAACTTTGTTTGTAAGCGATACGTGATAATATTGAAAGATGCTTAAATTGTGTATAACTGATTTCTGATATACATATTGAATCGGTGGATGAACACCAATTCCCAACAAGTCTATTCCTCTGAAAACTATCTTCATTTATCATACGCACTTACTTTTCGCAATTTACAAACCAAACATCTTGAACTTTTACTTAGAATCATAGAGAATATTGAACGGTTTTGATATCGCTCCAATCCTTATGGATACGATAAAAACAAATACCTACATTTGATTGTACTCAACATCAGGCTTCCTTCAGTCTCCAATCATTGAATTATCTATGTTAAAAATTTCAAAATTTTCTTCGTCAGCGTATCCTAGCTTTATCGTTTCCAAATCTGATGGGGATAATCTGGCTGACACGACTCTTTCTCTAATTTCGATGGCTTTTTGCAACTTCTCCTTCGACACTTTATATCCAGAAGCAATCTGTGCTAAATCATTTGCCTCCTGATTTTCTATTCGAGGGATGTGTCGAATCATAACCATATCGAATCTTTTCAAGAGTTGATTAGCTATTACAAAGCACATGATTAAATTCTCTTTAACACACTTGTACTCCTTTGTTATTTGCTTTTGACTAACTCAGAGTCGCCCATTATTTCGACCCGAGTTGCCCCCAATTCCAAAAAAATTTCAAGTCCTGCTATCAAAGCCTCATATTTTGCCTCATTATTTGAACAAAGGCCTTCGACTTT
The DNA here is from genome assembly GCA_022829125.1 of Lathyrus tuberosus. Taxonomy (NCBI): domain Eukaryota; kingdom Viridiplantae; phylum Streptophyta; class Magnoliopsida; order Fabales; family Fabaceae; genus Lathyrus; species Lathyrus tuberosus. The sequence continues at coordinate 6,175,133 of JALAZF010000111.1, read as the reverse complement.
GTACTTAAATTTTGTTGGAATTTTGTTAGGAGAAATAATAAGCACTCCTATTCCAGTTCCATTTTTATGACTACAACCGTTGAAGTATAACTTCCATGGTTCTATTTCAATGTAGTCCAAAGACTTTTCATTTATAGCGTGGTCGACTATGAAATCAGCCACTACTTGTCCTTTGACAGCCTTTAAAGGTAAATATGCCAAAGAATACTCAATTAATGCTAATGCCCACTTTCCAATTCGATTGTGCAAGATTGGTTTAGATAACATGTATTTTATTACATCGAAATGAGAAGAAACATAAACATCAACTGGTTTTATATAGTGCTTTAATTTCATACATGAAAAGTACAAACATAAACACAACTTTTCAATTACACTATATCTAGTTTCCGCATCGTTCAAGACCCTACTGAGGTGGTAAATGGCTCTTTCGACACCATTCTCATCCTCTTGAGCCAACATGCTCCCTAATGTCTTATCCGACGCGGATATGTACATCCTCATACTCCTACTTCTACAAGGCGACATTAAAATTAGAGGATGCGCCAGGTATTCCTTGATCTTGTCGAAGGCATCTTGCTGCTCTTTCCCCCATTCGAAGTCTTCCTTCTTCAGTTGAAGTAGAGGGGAAAAGGCTTGCGTCTTCCCACTGAGGTTGGAGATGAACCTTCGGAGAAAGTTGATCTTGCCAAGTAGAGACTGTAATTTCTTCTTTGTAGATGGAACTTTCGCCTCCATTATTACCTTGGCCTTATTCTGATTAATTTCGATCCCTTTCTTGTGGACCACAAAGCCTAGGAAGTCTCCCGCCTACACACAAAACGCACATTTGAGAGGATTCATCTTCAGACCAAGCTTCCTCATCCGTTCAATGGACTGTCGAAGGTGGTCTATATGACTTTTTTCCTAAAACAGACTTAATAACAATATCCTCAATATAAATCTGCATAAAAGCCTCAATGAAATCGTGAAAAATCGAATTCATCGCTCACTGGTATATCGCCCCAGTATTTTTTAAACCAAAAGGCATTACTGTCCATTCGTAGGTGCCTAAGGCTCCAGGGCATCGAAATTCCGTTTTAGGAACATCCTCCTCAGCAATAAAAATTTGGTTATAACCAGAGTACCCATCAAGCATATTAAGGTACTCATGGCCTGCGGCAGAATCGACAAGCATTTCCGCCACTGGCATAGGATATTCATCCTTTGGGGTAGCAGAATCCAAGTCTCGAAAATCAATACATACCCTCAATTTGCCATTTTTCTTTATTACAGGAACTATATTAGCAATCCATTCGACATACCTGGTCGGGCGGATGAACTTGCATTTGAGGAGTCTGTCGATTTCTTCTTTATTCTTTGAGAGGATTTTTGGTGCGAATCTCCTTGGAGTTTGCTTAACAGGTTTCCTCCCAGGTTTTATTGGTAGCCTTAATTCGACCATATTCCTATCCAATCTGGGCATTTCGTCGTAGTCCCATGCGAAACAATCCTTGAATTCCTTCAGCAACTAGACTATTTCGACCTTGAGTTGGGGGCTCACTTTTGCACTGATATAGGTTGGTCTTTTTTTTGCACTGATATAGGTTGGTCTTTTTTCTGCCCCGACCCCAAGTCAACTTCTTCGAGTGGATCTTGTGTCATCATCTTGATGTTTGCTGCTAATGGATCCTTCTCAAAGCCCAATGGCTCATCGTCATAAACCGCGTCGAGCCTCTAGTTTTGCAAATCTCCTAGATCTTTGTCAGGTGGATCCATATCAAAATCCTTTCCAAGACCCTGTTGATCTGCTTCCATCTCGTTGGCTTCGACAGCCATATACTTTACTTTGGCCTCTAAGGCCGCTTTGAGTTTATTCTCGGCTATATAAGTCACGATCTTTTCGAGAACTAGTGACTCACTCATTGTCACTGAATTCGCTGCCCCAACCAGTTGACTGGATGTGTGAGGTTCCAAAAATGTAGTCTTCTTCGCCAACTACCTCTCTATCCCACTGAAACTAGGGATGGCAAAAAATTCCGTACCCGCGGATATCCGCAGATAAAATCTGTCATGGATATGGAGCGGATAGCTTAATGGATATCCACGGATAAAATAAATGGATATTTAAATATCCGTTTATTAATGGATATGGATACGGGTTTAATGATATCTGTGCCCGCTGATATCCATATCCGTTTATAAATTATAAAAATAATTTAAATATCATTAGTTTATTATACCTTATCTTTTCGTCTTCTAAAAAAATAGTCTTCTTATATGTCTTTTTTTTTGTTTTTTTTTTAATATTCTTTGAAGAAAACCTTTCACATTTCATTCAAATTCTATTAGCCATTTCATATTTAAACTCTTCAATACTTCATATCTCACTTCAATAATTTCACAGTCCAACCAACTAGTGTTTTCATTCTTTTATCGAATCAGTGTCTGCCTGCCTACACCACTGTCGTTCTCTCTTCCTTCATAACTCACAATCACAATATCTTCTATTTTTTGGATAAAAATAAATGTATAGATATTATGTTTGGATCTAATAATGTTTTGGTGAATAAGATGTAAATTAATGTGATGAAATTTTATTATTAAATTAAGAGCGAATTGAATGGATCTTATGTGATAATAATTTTTTGTGTCTTTAAAAAAAAGTTAAAAATATTTTTTTCAAAAAATAATTTTTATAAAAAAAAAATATTATCCATGGATATCTGTAAATATCCACGGATATTGTAAAACCCGCGGATTACCCACTTAACGGATATCCGCATGGATATGGGCGGATATGGATATCATATTTATCCAACGGGGCGGATACGGATATCATAGTATCCGTCCCCATAAATATCCATTTACATCCCTAACTGAAACCCGTGGGTGGGAAGAAGGTATAATGAGCAGAAAGCGTTGTCAGTTGGCGTCATGTCGAAGGTTGCTGGACTACAAGGAGCTATGTGAGCCAGGTTCCTGTCGAAGCTTCTCCTATCAACCTGGTTTACTTCATCCAGAAAGTAACTCTAGTCAGCCTCTATATTTTCAACAATCCCATCTGCGCGCCAAATTGTTATTCGTTGATGCATTGACGAAGGGACGACACCTATGCCGTGTATCTATTCCCTGCCTAAGAGAAGGCTATAATTTGCCTTTGACGCAATTACCATAAACATCGTCGGCCTTGTGATGGTTCCGACAGTTAGATCTACTTGTATCACACCCATAGTAGTTCCTATTTTCCCTTCATAATTCGACAACACCATGTTATGAGGTTTGGTGTCGGAATCAACTTTTCCGATTTTCTTAAGCATATAATGCGGCATCAAATTGACAGCCGCTCCTCCATCGACCAAAATTTTATTCACCCCTATGTCACCCACTTTTCCTTTTATAAATAGGGGTTTCAAGTGGTTCCTCATTGAGTCATCCGACCTTTCGAAAAATGCGTTATGTTCTTCAACGCATCCATTATTCATGATATAATAATAAACGGGCCTGTGTCTAGCCATTTTTTAGGCACTTGTGTGAAACACCTTGCCTTGAGCAACCTAAACCTATTCAAGTAATCATCAATTGGCTTTGAGAACTTTCTCTTGACGCTAGCCAATTCTTTCAAACTTATCTTTGTTTATCCCATGTAAAATTGTTCGTGGAATAATCTCTCCAATTGGGTCCACGTATGTATCGAATTCGCAGGCAATGTGGTAAACCACGTAAAAGCATTTTTCGTCAGGGAACTAGGGAAATATTTTATTTTCAAATTCTCGTTGTACGCTATTTCGCCTGCTTCTATTAAATATCGTGCCACATGTTCGACCGTCGATTCACTAGTATCCCCTAAAAAATTTTGTAAACTTGGGAACTTTCCATCTATGTGGCAACTCTTGCTGTAAAATATATTCTGATAGAGGGGAAGTATAACTGGGCCTTTGCAAACCTACATTCATCACATTTCGCGCCATAATCCTTTAGACCATGGTAGCCAAATTATTTTCTGCTGGCATATCATTACAACACATTTGTTGTATAATATTATCAGCATTCTGGTTTCGGTTTACTAACAACACCCTTGGTTCTTGTTGAACAGGGATTTCGACCGCTGGTGGTTCGACTACCCCTCCTTAGTTCAAAGCTTCCACCTGAGGGGTATTTGGTTGTCTTTGATTTATGGTAGGTTCTTCTTCGACGGCTACCCTTGGGTTTTGAACTATCTGTTCCCTTGGGGGAGGTTGGGGGACACCAAAGAAATCGGCAATGCGCGTCATTTGTGCAGCCAATTGTTATTTTGTTTGTGTCGTGTTTTGGATCAGAGGGTTAAATATAACCCCCATCTGTTGGGCTAGCATCTAGACCATATCGTGATTGCTCTCGTCCATTTGTTGCCTAATTACTTGTGTAGAATTGTTGGTAATATTTGGCATATAAGTTTGATATCCCGTTCCTAACGGCTGGCTAATTCTACCCATCTGGTTTATAGCAGAACCGGACCCTTGCAAAGGCGAAGTTAGGTTCATCGTTGGATCTGTAAATGCTGAGGGCGCATTATGTAAACTTGCCATTACTGATGTTGGCATACCATACAGTTGTTCTTGATTTAGAGGCATCGACAAACCAGATATAAAGGTCCTGTACACATTCCCTGAAGGGGGAGGTGTCATTTGAGGCATTTGGGGTCCTAGAGTTGAAAATCTAGGCGCACTCTGGGGAATTGAATGCGCAGGTGTCGAACCCGCTGTTGATTGTATAGCCTCTGATACTGATATTGAGGTCATGTTGCCCCCAGTTGAAGGATTAGGGGGTGACACTCCATCATTTGTGGAATTCTGATCATTTGGCGGGTTTGGATTCGCCATTCTCCTTACTCGTTTTCTTCTAGGTCTTTCTTCGTTATTTATGGCTATCTTACCACTCCTTAGTCTCATGCAATGAAGCGAAAAAAGTTTCGTACGAGTAAAATATAAAATAAAGGTTTTAAATTGTCAATAGCACAAGGTCCCACTGAGCGTGCCAATTTGTTTGCCTGGAAAATTTGCAAACAACCGCTGATCTCCTAATTTCTATAAAAATTAGTTTACTTGCAGGACCGATCAAACAAATCCTAGGACAATGTGCTTTTAATGATTTTGACAATTTGTACAAAAATAAAACCTTTTATCCATTGAATTCATCATGGTTTGTATAAACTAATGTATTTTGACTGAAAAGTAATGAAAACGTTGCTTTTTGAAAGATATGGTGAAAATGTAAATAAATTGCAAGAATGAAATTGCAGAAAATGTAAAGGGAATTGCAAATGAATAACTTAAAACTTCATTAAAATGCAAGGAATAAAACTGGTGTTTTTCAAACGTACATTTTCTCAGTAACTACTATTTTCTCTCACACGGTTACTTTGAGTATTCTTGAGTAACTTGTACAAACTTTAAACACACACAGAAATCTAATCACTATGACTCCCTATTTATATACAATCGAAATAACTGTCAATAACAGTTATTTCTCCTAATGGTGACAAATGGCAACCTGCATGCATTCGTCAAATAGATGCATTCCACGCGTTCTATTTCAAAAACGAAACTCCCTCCTAAATTTAAACTTCAAAACATCCGTCGAACAAGGCCTTATCACCAATCTGTCGAAGCATGTCTAATACTTAGAAAAAAATCTCCAAATAGATTCCTCCAATTAACATTTGTCTTCGACTGACTTTCTTCAGAAGCACACTCCTGTCGAAGTATCCTGGCAGATCTTCAAACTTATTTTCTGAACAAAATCCAGGCGTCGAAATTAGCATCCTACACCTATATATATATATATATATATATAGGGTTCATATCTTATGAGAATACCATTTTTATGTAAGAACATGAGAATGAATCTGAACCATTAAATTTTAAAATAAACGGTGAAGATTATTTGTGGTTTTTGTTTTTCTCTCTCCTCCATTATTAAAATAAATGATGGAGGAGAGAGAAAAAAAACTGACACATAATCTCCACCATTTATTTTAAAATCTAATGGTTCAGATTCATTCTCATGTTCTTACATAAAAATGACATTCTCATATGATACGTTCCCTATATATATATATATATATATATATATATATATATATATATATATATATATATATATATATATATATCTTTTGCTGTAATTGAATGAGATCAATATATCAAATTTCTCTTTTCTCTAATTTTACTTAGAATCACTCTAATTTGATATTCCTCTCAAGGCTCATTATCTTACAAAAACAAGTAATCCCAACAATTTTTAGATTTTTAAATTTTAATTTGTTTATAACATCCATTTATCAAATCTCCGCCAACAATTTTTTATTACTATATATGATCTTTGATAGTGATCGTACCTGGATCAGACAGTTTCTGGTGGCCAACGACGTCTGTTGAACTTTGGCTCCGGCGAGGTTGAAAGATGGCCGAGGGGGGGGTGTACCTACAAGGCACTCCGACGCTCAAGTAAGGTGGTTGTCAGAGAAAGGCAAGTACAGAAGTGAGTAAGAAAGTGTGTAACCTGACCCTCTCAAGTGAAAGGGTATTTATAGAGCCCCCAGCGCGGGGCTAACGGTTACTTGCATTGGGCTGGATTGCCAGGCCCAATTGAAGTAACTGCCAGGGCTTACGTGGCGTAGTGAAGACCATCACGTGGTCTTCGCCCTGGGGTAACCGTCCCTAGATTTCCGGGATTAGGGCAGACCGATTCCTTCGGGAGTGGAGCGGTTACGTGAGAACGTGTTCTCGCGGGGAGGACTCTTGCATGTCGGGGAGAGACGTGTCCTCGTGGGGAGGATTTGCCGCGGGGACGGAGATGACTCCTCGCGGGGAGCAACGTCCTCGTGTCGAGAAGGGGAGAACTCCGGGGAAGGCTCAATGCTTCTGCCCGAAGCTCTACGCCATTTGCACCCGACACTGTGGTGCGACGCTTGCCCGACACTGGCTTGACTAAGTCCTTCGTATGGGCCGCCCCAGAGCGTGTGGGCTGGGCCTGTTCGGATGTGGAGCAGGTCCTCGGCCCAGTCCGGAACAGGAGCCCCCAAGTCGTTGCTCTGAGACGTCGGGGTGATGACTTAAGGGTCCAGGTTATGTCGAGGTCGTGCCCGTTCGGGAAAAGGCTTCGAAAAGGGGAGCAGTTGGTGAAGCGGGCAGAAGTAAACAGGCATGCTCGAGCGAGATTGGCCGTAGAGGGGAAGTCGCGGGGACACGAGGAGTTACGGCCGAGGTGAATGAAGAGACGCGCGTGAGGGAATGAACAGACGTGCTTGGGGAAGCGTGTGCCACGTGTCGCACCTCATTATTGCATAGGGCGGCTACCCTAGGGTAGCGTACTCGGTTGCCTAGGGACTCCCGAAGCTTGTGAGGGGCTTATAAAAGGGGCGAGTTCGTACCATTTGCACGTTCCCACCTTTTTCGCTATGCATCTCACCGAGTCGCCGTTACTGCTCCGCCGCCGTACGCCGCCGTCTACTGCCGTTTCTGCTGTTCTACTCCACTCTCTACTGCTCAAGTAAGTTCTTCATCCTTTGTGGTTTATTTTGTTTTATCTTTTAGTAGTTTTCCGACGAGTAGAGGGTATTCCCGGCGCTCCGTTAGGGTTCATCTTTTAGTAGTTTTTCGGCGAGTAGAGGGTATTCCCGGCGCTCTGTTAGGGTTCCGCCGGGAACGGCGGGAAATTCCTAGGGTTCCGGTGGGATTTGACGGTGGTTTGGGATGAACATCCTGGGGGCAAGATGAATGTCCCGAGGACTCTTATGAATGCGCCGAGGACGAGCGATGAATGTCACGGGGAAGTGAGACGAGTAGATCGGGGAGCGAAGAGAGAAAGGACCGGGTGACGGTCTCGGGCAGTTCGCCGTGTCCCCGAATATTTTCTTGCTCGCTGCCCTTTCGTTTGATCTGCGGTGGAAGGGTGAACTTGGTCGCGACCGACGAATTCACCTGTTTCCTCTGCTTTTCAGGTAAAAATGGCCACGAGGATTCCGGGGATTCTCTACGTAGACACCGAGCCCGACGTGGATGGACCCGCTCAGATCCCCAGGAAGGCGCCCGTGCGTCCGGCAGCCGAATGGGCCGGGGAAGAACCTCTGTGTCTCGGGTCATGTTTCTCGGTAGACGACACAGACGCGTTCGCCTTTGTCGAGAACGTCCCCGACGGAGAGGAGGCCACATGGACGGTTTACCAGCCCCGGGTACACCATCGCATCTGCTCGAACTATTGCGGGCTGTGGTTTCCCATGTACGAGTTCGCCTTTAAAGAGGCCGGTATCTGCCTCCCCTTCAATAGCTTCCAACTAGGGGTTTTCAACTGTCTGCACTTGGCGCCGTCGCAGCTTCACCCCAACGCGCTTGCTTTTATGCGGGCGTTTAAAATCGTCTGCGACTATCTTCAGATTGGGATCACCCTCAAGCTCTTCTTCCGCGTCTTTCATTTGCAACGCTCGACGGACAATGGGCGACATAGTTGGGTTTCTCTCAAACAACCCAAGAAGTTGTTCAAGGCGTACGCGGATTCAATAAGGGGCTTCAAGAGAAGGTTTTACTATGTCATGCCCGCGACGCACTTGGCCATGGGTACACTTTATGACATTGTGCCCGACGGATCCGGGGGAGAGAGGTTTGCGTCCAAGTGTCCCCTGGAGTGGGAGGACGCCCACTTCGCGCTCGGCATCGAGGATTACGTCGTGAAACATAGCGCACTGTCGGAGGATGACAGGGGGGCGTATGCCACGTTGGTCGCCTTTGTTAATGGTTTCAACCGGGCAGAATGTGTCGGGAGGGATGGAAACTTCCTCCGCGACTCCCAAGGGAGGGTTGTGCGAGAGGCTCGCTATATAAATACCCGAGGGCTCCTCGAATGCAAGTCTCCCGACGAGGCCAAGAGGCTCTTAGGTGGGATTTCCTCACCCTGTTCGGGCCTTTATTTTGCTTTGTCTCTGTGCTAACTTTTTCTGTGTTTTCTCTTGCAGCTCAAATGTCTAACGCCACCGAGCGTATCATGAAGTTAGCCGCCGAGCGGGCACCCAAGCGCACCAAGAGCTGTGTCTGAGATATTATCGAGACTGCAACGCCGATTGGAACGACGAGTGGCTCCTCCTCGCCATAATGCAGACAGTCTCCTCCCCCTGAGAGCACCCCTGCCAAGAAAGCAAGGACCGAGGGGCCTGTCCTCGTGGATCTCGTGGACCCTATCTCGCCGGAGAAGTTTCAGATGCCCACTTGCTATCTCAAGTGGAATTTCTTCGGGGGAAGCCCCCCTGTCATCGCTGATGCCGAGGTGAAGGCGGTCCTGGGTATGGACGGGACGGCCAGGAGAGAGGCGCTTGTCGAGGACCTTGCGGCCATGATGCGGGTCTTTGAGACTGCCTTGATATTGAACGACGGGGCCCCCTCTTCCTCCGACCTGCAGAAGCTGAAAGACGACTATACGACCCTCGAGAAGGAGAAGAATAAGATTGCGGCTGATCTGCTGAAGGCTCAGGTCGAGTGTGAGGGTCACGCCAATACCCTCCGCGAGCTAAACGAGGTCAAATCTGCCCTGAAGGCGACCCAAGAGGAGCTTGATCGCTCTCGGGAAAAAGTCGAGGAGTTGGAGGCTGCTGTCCGTCCCGCGGAAAATGAGTCCCCCATGGAGAAAAACCTTGCTGACCGCGCCGCTCTGATTGGCAAGATTCAGGAGCTTCAGACGGATAGCCTGGAAGCTCTGGAGATAGGTTTCAAGAATGTCGTGGAACAGATCAGCGCTGAGAATCTAGGGGTTTCGCTGGTGCTCGACAGAATCGACCCGTTCCTTCGTGTGGTCGACGGCAAGCTCAATCTTCCAGAGGAGGGGCCGGAGGAAGATGGAGGGCGGGTCGAAGATGATATAGTCGTGTAGTTCTTTTGGTTGTTTGGCCTGCGCGCCGTTTTTTTGTGATGATTTGTGCCCGGCATACGTGCCAGGGGCTTTTTGACGTTTTTGTAATATTTATTTTGTAATATTTGTACACTGGGCTTCTGCCCGTTTTAATATACTCTTGTTTACTTGCCAGTATTGTTTGCATGTTTTGAATTGTGTGTGATGTGTTATTTGTTATACTTTATTTTTGCCTAAGTAATAAGGCTTTGGGATTTGCTCGACTTTGATAGTCCCTGACCGCGTGGAGAGCTGGTCGGGCGGCCGGAGGTGTATTCCGACCTTCAACGAGGCTAAGAGTTCGATCGAGGTCTTAGCTTCGTGGCATGAACTTCCCATCGCGAGCTGGGTGTTATGCCCGGTTGGTACGACGACGGTGGGCCTCGATCGAGGTATCCCCGTCGGATCAAAGGTCCTCGCGCATACACAACGCGGTGTCTGATCATCGTGTTCTGTATAGGGGTGCCGCGCTTGTACCTTAGCGCGTCCCCGTAATCGCGGTGCTAGTGACCCCCGGGCAGTGCTTAACTGTAGTACTGTTTGAGCTTCTCAGCATTCCATGATCGAGCAAGTTCTTCCCCGTGCAGGTTTTCGAGGAAGTAGGCTCCCGTCCCCGTTTTCCCGCGGACGCGGTACGGGCCCTCCCAGTTCGCAGCGAGTTTGCCTTCTCGCGAGTCCTTCTGGTTCCTGCGTAGGACGAGGGTGTCTACCTGAAAATCACGTTTGATAACTTTGTCGTTATAACGTAGTGTTATTTTTTGTTTAAGTGACGCTTCTCGGAGAGAAGCGCTCGAACGTGTTTCCTCGACGAAGTCGAGTTCTTCCCTCAAGGCTTCATCGTTCGCGTCCCCTTCGAGGGGGGCTTCTATCCTCCTCGAGGGTTCCCTGATCTCCATGGGGATCACTGCTTCCGTTCCGTAGATCAAACGGAAAGGGGTCTCCCCGGTCTTGGAGTGTGGGGTCGTTTGGTAGGCCCAGAGGACGCTGTGTAGCTCCTCGACCCATCTTTGTTTGGTGTCGCCTAATTGGCATCTCAATCCTCGGAGGATTACCCTGTTCGCCGCCTTATCCTGCCCATTTGTTTGGGGGTGTTCGACCGACGTGAAGTGCTGCTTCGTTCCCAGTTTGATGACGAAGTCTTGGAAGTTCTTGTCGGTGAATTGTGTCCCGTTGTCGGTGACAATGGCTTGAGGCACGTCGAATCGGGCGAGGATGTTTCTTTTGTAGAAACGCAGTATGTTAAAGGCTGTGATTTTGGCCAATGCTTCTGCCTCGATCCACTTCATGAAGTAATCCACCCCGACGATGAGGTATTTGTTTTGATATGATCCTACGACGAAGGGGCCAAGGATGTCCATTCCCCACCAAGCGAACGACCACGGGGATGATAGCGTTTTGAGCTCGCTGGGAGGAGCGAGGTGCATGTCCCCGTGTCGCTGGCACCTCTCGCACTTCTTGACGTGTTTCTTGGCGTCTTGTTGCATGGTGGGCCAGTAGTATCCTGCGCGAAGCGCCTTACGAGCTAACGAGCGGCCGCCGAGGTGCTGGGCGTTGATTCCCTCGTGGATTTCCTAGAGGATGCTGGGGACCTTAGTCTCCTCGACACACCTGAGGAGGGGGATAGAGAACCCTCACCGGTATAGTTTATCCTCGACTACCGTGTAGGAGCACGCCCGCCTTTTGACGATTCCTGCTTCTTTGGGATCTTCGGGCAGTTTGCCTGTCATGAGGTATTCGTATATCGAGGTCATCCAGCAGCTGCTATCCCCTATGGCGTTGATGTACGAAACCACGGCCAGTTTGTCGATGCTTGGGCGGGAAAGCACTTCTTGTATGACAGACTTGTTCCCGCCTTTCTTCTTTGTGCTCGCAATTTTCGACAGGACATCCGCTCGGGCATTGTGCTCGCGGGGGATGTGAGTTACTTCCGCAGAGGTGAACTTTTTCATCTTTTCTTTTACTAAGGCCAAGTATTCTATGAGGCTTTCGTTCTTGGCTTGGTACTCTCCTCGGACTTGCGAGGCTAAGAGCTGAGAATCGGTGAAAAGTTTGACCTCCTTGGCGCCGAGGTCCTCGGCCAGCCGGAGTCTTGGGAGGAAGGCCTCGTATTCGGCTTGGTTGTTCGATGTCGGGAAGGATAGTTTGAGGGATACCTCGATCAGGATGCCTTCCTCGTTTTCGAGGATGATGCCCGCCCCGCTTCCCTTCGGGCTGGATGCTCCGTCGATATAGATTGTCCATTTCTGTGACCCGTCGGTCGAGGGTTCCGGGACGGTCATCTTTGCTACAAAGTCGGCCAGTACCTGTGCCTTCAGGGCTTTCCTCCCTTCATATTGGATGTCAAACTCGGCGAGCTCGAGCGACCACCTGAGCATCCTCCCCGTCATGTCCGATCATCCGAGGAGCTGCCTAATAGGCTGTTCAGTCCTTACGACGACGGTATGGGCGAGGAAGTAGTGGTGTAGCCTCCTGGCCACGGTGACGAGGCCTAGTGCGACTTTCTCGATCTGCTGATATCTGAGCTCGGGGCCTTTGAGGGCTTTGCTCGTGAAGTAGATTGGCTTCTGCCCGTCCGAGGTTTCCCGAATGAGGACGGTGCTGACTGCTTCACTCGTGATCGCGAGATACAAGAAGAGTGTTTCCCCGTTCTCAGGCCGTGAGAGGACCGGGGGTTGCGACATGACTTATTTTAAGTGTGTGAGTGCTTGCTCGCACTCCTCGCTCCAATCAAACTCCGCTTTTTGTCGAAGAAGTTTAAAAAATAAGAGTGCGTACTGCGCGGATTTGGCGACGAAACGGGAAAGGGCGGTGAGCATCCCGTTCAATGATTGTATCGACTTCTTTGAGTCCGGGGTAGGGAGCTCGGAGAAGGCCCTACACTTGTCGGGGTTTGCCTCAATTCCTCGTTCCATGAGGTAGAATCCGAGGAACTTTCCTGCCCGGACGCCGAAGGTGCACTTGTCGGGATTGAACCTCATGCGGCACCTCCTCGCCGTGTCGAACACCTTTTTGAGGTGCGCGGCGTGGTCGACTTCTTCTGCAGACTTGACGATCATGTCGTCCATGTAGACTTCGAGCATATCGCCGATTTCAGCCCGGAAAACCTTGTTCATCATCCGTTGGTAGGTCGCACCGGCATTCTTCAGACCGAAGGGCATTACGTTGTAATAGTAGTTGCCCGACGCGGTCATGAAGGCCGTGTGTTATTTGTCGACCTTGTCCATGGGAATTTGGTTGTATCCCGAGTAAGCGTCCATGAAAGATAGTAGTTTGTAACCTGCAGAGTTGTCGACCAGTTGGTCGATGTTAGGCAAGGGGTAACAGTCTTTCGGGCAAGCCCGGTTAAGATCAGTGTAATCAACCCACATTCTCCATTTTCCATTAGTCTTTTTAACAAGTACAACGTTGGACAGCCATGTCGTGTATTTGGCTTCCGAAATAAAATTTGCCTCTAGGAGGTCTTTTACAGCTTTTTCAGCAGCCTACCCTTTCTCGGGAGACTGCTTACGCCTACGTTGTACTATGGCCCTAACGGTCGGATCTACTGCGAGCTGATGGCAAGCCACCTCGGGGTCGAGGCCAGTCATCTCGGATGCGCTCCACACGAAGAGGTCAGCATTCTCCCTCAGACACGCTTTCAGCTGCTCCTTTGCCAGGTCGGGGATCCCGGCGCCAATCTTCACGTTGCGGTCTGGATCGTCCCCGAGGGCCACGAGCTCGAAGTCTCCATCTGGGATGGGGCGCGCTGGGTGGAGAGGCTGCCCGTTGTTCTCCGCTTGGTGGTTGAGATCTTCGACTCTGTCTTCGTCGGGCTCACCGGAGAACCTGCTGTCGAGGTCGACTGCGTTGACGCGCGGGAGAGGTACCTGCTCGGCATCCTGGGGTGGCTTGGCCACGGTCTTGGGTTTGGGGCCGATGGAACTTAGGCCTTTGATAGCGGTGTCGAAGCATCTTCTGGCCGCGTCGATGTCCCCATGCATCGTCACTACTCGTCCCCTGGTCGGGTAGTACTTTATTTTGAGGTAGACCGTCGATGGCACCGCCGTAAGTTCATCCAGGGTGGTCCTCCCGAGGATGCAGTTGTAAAGTGATGGGCATTCGACCACCAGGAAACGGATCTTCACCTATCGGGCCGTGTCTTCGGCCCCGAACGTAACCATTAGCTCCACGTAGCCCCATGGTCTGGTGGTGGTCCCATTGAACCCTTGTAGATCTGAACCGACGTACGGGGTCAGATGCCTCTCGTCAAGCTGAAGGGTCCTGAACAAATGAGAATACATGATGTCGACCGAGCTCCCCTGGTCGACTCGGATCCTTCGGACGTCAAAGTTTGCCATCTGCCCCCTGATCAGGAGGGGAATAGTGGCGTTTGGTGCTCCCCCGGGGAGTTCCTCGAGGTAAAAGGTGATGGGATTGGAGTTTTCCCGCACTTTCTCGAGGGTGGTCGCCTTCGCGGATGTCGCGGATTCCAATTCATCAAACTTTCGCTTGATTGATCCGACTGACAATTTCTCGGGACCGCCTCCGGAGATGACCATTGCTTTGGGGAAGCCTTCCCAGGCACTGCGGGCAGTGACGGGGTCCTCGTCAGGGAAGGTCGCCCACATGTTGTGGATTGCTTCTTCGCCCTCAATGATCGGGGGAACGAAGAAGTCCTCGGGCCGGGTGACGCTGAGGGCTACCTGAAGCTGGTTGTCGGCAGGAGAAGGTGTCGTCTCCTCGACGTTCTGCGCTTCCCTTGAATTCGGACGAGGAGGGTCGTTCTTTTGGGCATATTTCTTCAAGTGCCCCTCTTTGATGAGAATCTCAATTGCATCCTTGAGATGGATGCAGTCTTCGGTCACATGCCCGTGGCTCCGGTGGAACCTGCATTACTTTGATTTGTCAACGTTTGATTTGGGAGCAGCGGGCTTCGGGAAGCGAACTCCTCCTTTTACAAACTCGGAATTCTGGCATTCGGAGAGGATTCGAGACCGGGGAGTGTTGAGCGGGGTGTACTCCGTGAATCGGCCAGCCGGTCCGCGTGGTTCCCAAGGATCACGGTTTCGGTTCTCTTTCTTCTTTTCTCCTCCTCGTCGGGGAGAAGAGTCTTCATCTTTGTGGCCGCGGGGGCCTTCTCTACGTCTCGTCTCAAGAGCGATCTGAGCTGCTTCAGTCTCCTCGAGTTCGATGTACTTCTAGGCTCGAGCGAGAAGGTCCTCGAGACGCCGGGGTCTTCGGAGGCCTATGGATTTGGCAAAGTCAGACCCGGCGCGCAGTCCATGGATAATTAAGTATTTCTTCATGTCGTCGGTCGTATGGACCTCGACGGCTTCCTTGTTGAACCTCTCGATGTAGTTTCGGAGAGATTCGTTTCTCCCTTGGAAGATGCTTTCTAGGGCAGCCTCCGTCTTCGGGTGTCGACGAGACGCGATGAAGTGTTTAGTGAAGCGTTGCTTCAGTTGCTTCCATGACGTGATTGAACCATGTTCCAGACCCTTATACCAAGTCATGGCTCCCTTCCGCAAGGTGGTGGGGAACAACCTGCACCTGATGGCTCCCCTGACATTACGAATGTCGAGCATTGCTTCGAAACTCTCCACGTGATCGTCAGGGTCGGTCAGCCCGTCATAGGTCCCCAATGGTGGGGGGTTTCTCCATGCCCGCAGGGATTGGGGTATTAATGATTTCCCATGACAAAGGGGTTCTCTGGTCCTCGTCGTCGCTACCAGCCGGGGATCTCGAAGGTGATCGATGGTGCCGTGGAGGGGAGTTCCTCGAACGGTTCTTTGGTCTTTCTTCGGTCTGCTTGGACTTCTTGGAGGTGGTGGAGGCCCTGGGTTCCTTCCGAGGCAGGGAACGAGGGTGTTTCTGGGAGATCGTCGGCTGGGGGCGCTCGAGACGCGGTCGGCGACCCTGGCGTACTGGCGACGGGGTCCGAGAATCTTCGGAAGGGGTCCTTCGCGGGGAAGGAGAACAACGAGGTGACGGGGGACGACAATGTCTTCGCGGGGAAGATCGTTGTGCCCTTCCTCGCTCCAAGGCTTCAATTCTGGTGTTCTGCTGCGCGGTCAACTGATTGGTCTGGTTGATCAATGCAAACAGGGCCACGGTGCTCGGGTCCGCATTGGGCGGCGGAGCAACTGGTTGGAGAATGGCTTGCTGGTCGTCCTGGCGGGCGGCGTTGTAGGCCACATCCTGGGAGTCCGGGGAGGCGGTCTGCCCGTCTCTTATGTCGCCTTCGCCGCCGTTGAGGATGACGGCGTCCTCACGGTGGTTCCCGTTCTCAAGTTGTGCGAGCACGGTGTCCAGAGCCTGGTTGACTGTCGGATTGGCCATGTTGGTGATGAATGGAGAAAACTTTGGTTTATCGAGCAGAAAAACGGGGAAGCTTATAATTTCCCACAGACGGCGCCACTGATCGTACCTGGATCAGATAGTTTCTGGTGGCCAACGACGTCTGTTGAACTTTGGCTCCGGTGAGGTTGAAAGACGTCGGGGGGGGGGGGGGGGGGGTGTACCTGCAAGGCACTCCGACGCTCAAGTAAGGTGGTTGTCAGAGAAAGGCAAGTACAGAAGTGAGTAAGAAAGTGTGTAACCTGACCCTCTCAAGTGAGAGGGTATTTATAGAGCCCCCAGCGCGGGGCCAACGGTTACTTGCATTGAGCTGGATTGCCAGGCTCAATCCAAGTAACTGCCAGGGCTTACGTGGCGTAGTGAAGACCAGCACGTGGTCTTCGCCCTAGGGTAACCGTTCCTAGATTTCCGGGATTAGGGCAGACCGATTCCTTCGGGAGTGGAGCGGTTACGTGAGAACGTGTTCTCGCGGGGAGGACTCTTGCATGTCGGGGAGAGACGTGTCCTCGTGGGGAGGATTTGCTGCGGGGACGGAGATGACTCCTCGCGGGGAGCAACGTCCTCGTGTCGAGAAGGGGAGAACTCCGGGGAAGGCTCAATGCTTCTGCCCGAAGCTCTACGCCATTTGCGCCCGACACTGTGGTGCGACGCTTGCCCGACACTGGCTTGACTAAGTCCTTCGTATGGGCCGCCCCAGAGCGTGTGGGTTGGGCCTGTTCGGATGTGGAGCAGGTCCTCGGCCCAGTCCGGAACAGATAGAATCAAACATATCTCATCTACTCATTCCTACAACAATGCCATTCTTGTCATTGGTATTGAAATTATACTGAGATGAAATTCTAAGAAATAAATAAATATAGATCATGACACTACTAGATAGATAGATGAAATTGTAGACCAAGACAGTATTATGAAATCATTCCAAGATGTAATTTCATTACAAGGTTTTTGCAACACTTTCATCTTGCGTGGGATTATGAACCACAATAGAACTTGTAGGATTTCCATGTCAAACACTATTGAAAACACCTTGTTTAAGTTGAAGAATATTTTTTTACAATGCTAAATGCTCAAAAGGATCATTTATTCTCGAATGGATCGCTTCCGAAACCGTTGGAAAGTAGAAGAGAGAAAATACATATATAACCTTCAATTCAAAGCCTCGGTGTTGATCTCATCAAGCAAATCATCAGCATCAAAAAGTGCATGTGTGAGTTCATCCAGCCATATTTTGACAGCAGGATTTGTGATTTGTTTCTCCTCAGCAACATTCAATACAGCTTACTGAGAAGTGAAAGAAATGTAGAAACTCATGGAAAATGATTTTGTTTAATAGCACTACTACAAATGATTTTGGTTCAATATGAAGCTAAGTAGAAATTGGTTAACTAGAAAATAAGTATGGTTGGCATTGAATTATAAGTAAAATAAAACATAACCAAAGAAAATATTTTAAAATTCTAAATAAACTAAAAAAAATAAAACATAACCAAAAAAAATATTTGAAAATTCTAAATAAACTAAAAAAAAAAAAAACTTTACAGTATGCCTTATGATTAGGCATGCTTAGAATACAATTTGTAAGTCAAGCATTAGTACATGTGCTCAATGCTCATAGCTTAAAAAAGAATCACTACTGAACTCTAATCTTTTACTTAACTAAGCATACAGCCATCTCCATTCAAATGCTTTCTTCTTGTACTTCGACTGCATTCCAATTATCTAAAAAACAACGACGCGGCCTTGTTTTGCCTCTTGTACGAGCCTTGCGGCAAGGATTAAAAATGATGTCATTCTTCTTTTGTCTCTTTGCCACATGCCAGAACTCATTTGCTAAGCTTTCAAATGCTTTAACTGTCAATTTGCTGTTTCTACTGCTTTGTCTCCTCCTTGATTGTTCCAAAGGCTCCTGAGTTACTTCCTCAGTAGCAAATCTTAGACATGGATCTTTTGATATGAGGCCTTGCTCACCTTCCTCCGTTTTACTATTTTGAGACTTCAACGGAACCTGAGGTATGCTGAAAACACAAGAAACACTCATGCATTGAAAACTCTCATTGGGACTGTTTCGACGGAACCTGAGGTATGTTGAACTTCCATTCTGCTTATGGCTAACTGGATCGCAAACATTTCGGTTGGCGTCTAGCAAGCCTTTTTCTGATCCCAAACCTTCTGAAGAATTCTCGGCTTTGGCACATGCAGTCAATTTCCTCCTTTTAGTAGGAACAGCTGCATCATTAGAATCCCCTAATCTTATTCTCCAATTGAACTGATGGTTTTTCTGGCTGTCGACTATCTTGTTTGCTTCATTATCAGGATTTTCACATGCTTTTCTATCACCAGAGACACCTCGGCAACTATCAGTTTTCTTTCTGCCATATATCAGAATCTTAGCTTCCACAATCCTTGGTGAATCATTAGTCGAAGAGCCACCCTTACTTTCGCATAGAAGATCGGTAGTCATTGTAGCATCTTCAATTTTCAATGGTGGATATCTCTTTTGTTTCACCTTCAATAGTTTTCTTTCATAAAGTCTATTTGTATCAATAGCTGTTAACTTTGTTGATCTATGTTTAATGCTTTCAGACATATCCTTGCTATGGTTTACTCTCCTTGTATATTTGTGCCCTTTATATCTTTTACCATCATTAACATTTACCTCAACTGTATTAGACGGAACATATTTCAATTCCCTTAAATCTGATGGCTTTCTGCCATGCACCAAACTTGTATGATATTTGTCGTAAGTTGAAGATTGACGCCTGAGGTAACATTGACAATGATCATCAGAGAAATCATCTTCATTTGATCCTCTTTCTTTAACTTCTTCTTCTTCAACCACAATAATATTTGGTTCAGCTACTACTTTGCTCAAGACATCCTTAACAGAATCATAGTAATGTTTCCCTTTCACATGTTTTCTCCTCGAAAACTTCTTGACGCCAGGACTAAGAAAAACAAGATAATCATGATTCTTAGGTTGCTCCGAGTGCCAACCTCTTGCGAGTAAGCGGGGCCAGACAGCTTCCCAGAATAGTTCATTACTTCTGGTTTTGCTCAGCTGAAATCCTTCTGTCAAAGATTGTATTATATCATCCGGTCCAAGAGAAGACAATGCTTTGCAAGCTAGTGCTGAAAACTCTCCACAACTGTTCTTCCTAGGTTCCAAATCAGACCGAGTAAGGACACCTTTCTCCTTTCCAATACCTACTGCTTGTGCAAAAATGCCAAGTCCAACAATAGATTTCACAGAAGATATGTATTCTTCTAGACAAGTTTT
Source organism: Lathyrus tuberosus (assembly GCA_022829125.1). Classification (NCBI taxonomy): domain Eukaryota; kingdom Viridiplantae; phylum Streptophyta; class Magnoliopsida; order Fabales; family Fabaceae; genus Lathyrus; species Lathyrus tuberosus. The sequence goes on along the minus strand of JALAZF010000111.1, from coordinate 6,155,620 downwards.
TCCTTCCACGTATGACTTAGAAACCTGAGTAATAATATAAACAAAGTGAGTACTGAAACTAATGGTATATATAACATGTAAGTAACATTAAATAAAAGACTAAGCATGAATGAACGAGATGGCACAGTTGAATACCTGTAACAAAGTTTGTTGAGATTGTTTAGAGACATGAGGAATCAAACGAGCCAGTAGGTCATTTTGCCTCATTTTAGTAGAAAGTTTCTTGGCTATCATATATTTTCTCCCTTTCAGCTTCCTGCACTCGGACCATCTACGATATCCTTCGGTTTTGTAAAACTTTCCATAGTAAAATGAGATTATTTCCTCCATCCCTTTGTTCTCTAAGAATTTATTTATGAGAGTAAAATTCTTGCCAAAAAGAAACAAAGCAAGTACCAAACATTCTGCATCAGCATCACTCCATGCGACTGAGACGGGCAAACAAATTGCAGAAGAGAGTGGATTATCATACACGTCTTCTTCTGAATCAGAAAGATTTAAAGGAATTTCAGCCTGGTAGTTAGGACCAATTCTAGGACTGAATTCATCGTCGGTTTCACGCATGATGAAAATATCAGTATATTTGTTTTTAAAGAGCACCATCTGCAGAGAAAAAAAAGAAAATAAGTATATAAACTCATGAGTTGTAAGAAGGCATAAAAGTAATATACAGTGTTAATTGCAACCCAAGGAATTGAAACTCAGTTTTTGAACATTAAAACCCTTTCCATATTAGGTCTGAAAATATTTACACACTCTAATAACTAACAATGAACTGGGGATGATAATAAAAATAGAATAACGGTAAGACAAGAAAAAATTAGCAATAGAAGCTAAAACATCAAAACCCTCATTTGAAGATAGTAATCTATAAATGAAAGAGTCACATAAAAATCAGAAGATATAACACACGTGAACATTGATTGATCAAGATTGAATACACACATTTATGTATGTTATTATGAGAGACATTGTTGAGATGAAGGAAGAGAGAGAAAGTTACCTGGTTAGTTTTTGTGAAAGAAGTGATCAACCAACGACAAAGGAATGAAATGTTTGCATACACATTGACTTGAGTCCACTTTTCTTATGTTAGGTTTATAAAGAGTTAAAACTCACTTTTTCAGTTAGATTTTTTCGGGTTTCTTTTCACTTCATTTTAATTTTAATATTATTTGAAAAAATTTAGTGATCTATTAAAGAATATTTTGAAGGAATAGGGTTTTATTATTCTTACTCAATTTTAAAATTTTATTTAATACTACTACAGATGTAAATTTAAAATTTAAATAATTTTTATTATTAAGATTAGAAAAAATATATAAACAAAATTAGTGGAGTAATTATAAATAATGGATCATGTTGTAAAAAAAAGATCATTTAACATGTGTCTTTAAGACATTAAATTAGTTAAAAATAAAATATAATAGATATCAAAATATCTATTATTTGAAAGTGAGTCTAAGCCGATTCACTAATCAAATTAATGAACAAGTGACTTTTTTGAACCAGTAGATTGATAATTTTATTTTTAGTTTTTATCGTTTTGAATAGATAATAAAAAAATCTAAAAAAAAATTTTTAAAAATTGTTAATTAACATTAGAACTTACTTTATTTTATAATTATTTTATAATCGTGTTTCATAAGACATAGTGTAAAGTTTTAGTACAAGAACAGTGATCATAAGGCATACTGTAAAGTTTTATTAGATAATTAGAATGCAGTTTTAGTACGAGAAGAAAAACATTTGAATGTAGAGTTGACTAGTGATCATAAGGCATAGTGTAAAGTTTTATTTATTTTTAGTTTATTCAGAATTTTAAAATATTTTCTTTGGTTATGTTTTATTAAAGAGTAGAGTCCTGGAATACAATATTACATGCCTACATGGTGAGTGCGTTTGAATCATGATTGATAACCTTACATGAAAGGATAGTTCACATTTCCAACTTGTCTATAAATATATGTATGCCTTTGGACATATTCCAATTACACCTTGAAATGATTTCATATTACTGTCATGAATGATCTACAACACTATATATATTCCTTACATCTATCTAGTAGTGTCATGATTTTTATTTATTTCTTACAATTTCATTTCAGTATAATTGCAATACCAATGAGAAGAATGGTGTTGTTGTTGGAATGAGGAGATTGGATATGTTTGATTCTTTATTGGATCAAAGATCATATAGTACTAAAAAATTGCTGATGGAACTAAGACTGTGTTTAAATTTGATAATTGGATATTATAAGAAAATTTAAAATTTAAAAATGTAATTATTGTTGTGATTACTTGTTTTGCAAGACAAATGAGAGAGATATCGTATTCGTGATTCTAAATGAAATTAGAGAACAGAGAAATTTGCTACATTTATATCATTCAATTATAAGAAATGGCAAGCATATCTATTTATCTATTTATAATCTATTAAATATGTTGTGAATTAGGATGTCTTGAAATAAAGTATAATAGGTTTTTTTATAATCAAGAAACACACAAGAGTTAGGGTTAAAGGAAAAACAAGAAGAACAATGATTGATTATAATTGTTATTATTTACTTTCTCTTTAAACAGATTACAAATACTCAAGAATAACAAATAACACTCTCACCCTAATTAGGATTTATCAAGACCCACTTAAGATAAGAGACTAGTATGATATTTATAATAAAACCTAACATACTAAACTAATGAGCTTTTAACAATTACCCATTATAAACTAACTTAGGGTACAAGCTAACTTAAACAATTGGATCTTTAACACAAGACCCAATTCGACAACTACATACTAGAACACAATTCGACAACAACATGTGAGCAAATTTCGACGGCATACTTAACTAGAGTTCGATCCAATATCTCACAAAATAAATATCTTTATGTTGACATTTCAGCTTCATTTGTGTCACATCATCGATATTTCTATGTTGCATCTTCCAAAACTTATCTCGACTTCTAAATAGTCTAAACCACAATGTCACAAGTTCAAGCTCTAGCAAAGACAAAAATATTTCAATCTAGCATTTTAATATTAATTTTGATATATCTTTTACCAATTATGTTATTCTTACACTCACTTTTACACCTACATTGTATTTACTATTCACAAATACGGTGAACCGTGAATAGTGCATGAACATTAGTATAAACAATGCTCGTGAATAGTTGTATACGCCTGAATAGTAATTGTGAACAATGTTTGTCAAGAGTACATGAACAGTGACTTTTAATACGAAAACAAAGTTGGTTAATGAAATTTTAAAAATTGTTAATTAAGTGATAAAGTTGGTTAATAAATGCTCAAATATTAAAAATAATTTTTAGTAGTAAAACATAGTTGGTTAATGAAGTGGTAGAGTTGGTTAATAAACGCTCAGATATTAAAAATAATTTTTAGTAGTAAATTAAAGTTGGTTCATGAAAAGCAAAATGTTGGTTAATGAAATTATAAAATTGTGATGTAAGAATATCATTTATCATCTTTTAGATATAGTATCTCTAAAATTATTTTAGTTTTTTTCTATTTTAAAAAATTTAACGGTATTGAATTTTTGTCATCATACCATTTACACTAAAAAATATTTTTATGTGAACTAAATTTAGCAACTATATTTTGTTAAAAAAAATCTTAACATATTTAAAATTCAACAAAACAAAAATAAAACTAATTAACAACAGCGCATTGCGCGAGATTAATATTAAAAATTATTAATATGTTATAGTTTTGCTTGTGTTGTGTTGCAAATCACTCACTTGCAATACAAGTAAACTCGAACTAAGCTGAACTAAATTGCTAATAAATATTGGACATTTCTTAATGCACCACCCAAGTTTCTTAGGCACCACGTGAAATTATTTTTTTGCCCCTATATTTCAGATGTGCACATCCGGACGCACCAAATTTTTAAAAAACGCTGAAGTGTTCCGGATATGCATATCCGGAAACAATTCTGATGTGCACATCCGGAAGTATTTCTTTTTACTTCGCGTCAGACGTTCTTCCCCCCTCATTATTCACCTTTCTATTTCCACTCCTTCTCAAACTCTCTCAAACTCTCAAATTTTCAATCACCACAAATCTCGATTTTTTCCACTCGAGTTCGGCGCAGAGCAACTACTACAACGATCAACACACTCCAAATCCTCCGTATCACATTTTAATCGGTAAGTTTTCAAATTTTAGAATTTCGGAGTAATTTTCGAGTAATCGATTTAGAGTAGACATTTAGGTGTAGAAATTGTTAGGTTGTATGAATAACATAGGTTAGAGACAATGTAGGTCATTTTTACTGCTTCAAACGGACGATCAGGGCATAAAAATGCCCTTTTGGTTGTTACAGTGGCCATGAGTGCCGTTTTTAAACTTCAAAATACGTACCGGATGTACAGATTCGGAAATATTGAAACGTTTAGTGTTTCCGGATGTGCACATCCGGAAAGACCTAACGTTTAAAATTCTGAGTCCTTCCGGATGTGCACATCCGGAAGACTATTTTTTTTTTCCTTTTTAATTTTGCTTGTTTGTTTGTTTTTGTTTAATTATTTTTAAACAAAATTTAATTTATTTATTATGCTTTGCAGATTAGATGGCTGGCAGAGACGATCGTACCATACATGGACGGACAGCTCAACACGCATCTGTCCGACGTGAGCGGATGCAGTCTACAGCCGAGGCTTCCGACGCAGAGGGAGTTGGGGTAGCCCCTACAGCTGAGGGACATCCTACACCACATCCTACACCACAGCCATCCACATCACAGGTTCAGGCCACTTCCACATCACAGGTTCAGGTCACTCCCCCGTCAGCCGCCGATTCTACATCTCGGAGGCGTCGGGATTCTACTGCTAGTTCATCAGGGTCTCAGCCCGCACGCAGGCGTCGTCGGGAGACTCCAGCTCCATCAGCTGCTCCTCCTCGTTCCCCTGTTCCTGTTCATGTTCCAGAGGGTAATCACCCAACACATGAGGGTGTTGACGATGATGACGATTTCGATGAGCTGGGCGGTTACCCCGGGGGACCGTCTAATATGTCCCTACTCGCGGGGTACTCTGAGCATACTGCCAGATTTGTCTGACTAGGACAGGTAACCTTTCTCGGTTTATTTATAGAATTGTATTCGTTGAAAATATGTTCATTTGTAACATTGTTTTATTTGGAAATTTTCAGGATAAGGATTCACAGAAGTTCTATAACCATGGGGGCAAGGTTATAGACACGATTGAGATGCTGCCTACAGCTGAGTGGTTCACGTCTGCACTTGCGGAGTCTGGTCTTGGAGGCCTGTCTAGGATTGGGTATTCCCAGATCCAGTACGGTATCCTGATGGCATTTGTTGAGAGATGGCACCCTGAGACATCCTCATTCCATCTACTGTACGGCGAGATCACGATCACGCTAGACGATATCTCGTGCCTCTTACATCTACCGATCACGGGTACCCTTCTGAGTCACGGTAGGATGACGAAGGCGGACGACATAGAGTTATTGGTTACAGAGCTTGGGGCTAGCCCAGAGAAGGCACATGCGGATGTGCACCAGTTGAGGGGCGCACACGTCCGGTTCTCATTTTTTATGGATAGATTTACTGAGGCGCTTGCAGAGGCAGGACGGGCAGATGATGATCCAGCTGAGGTGGCGATCCACAGGACGCATGCCCTAAGGTGATACTACTTGTTTTTGCTAGGCACGCAGGTGTTTGTGGACACCAGCGCCTATTATGTTGATATCGTCTACCTCAGGTACCTTTCAGATCAGACAGAGATCCATCGGTACAACTGGGGGCTGCTGCGCTGGCATTCACCTATTCCAGGCTCTCTGATGGTTGCCGCTGGGCAGCCAAGACTGTGGCAGGCAGTTGTACGCTATACGTGGTAACAATCTAATATTCTAAGTGATTTTTTCATTTCTTTTCTTTCTGTATTCATTATAATGTTTGACACCCATGTTATGTTTTCCATTTCAGGCGTGGATTTTACAGCACTTTCCCTATATTACTGGTTGGGGGAGTGCCCAGGGGTACACTGAGGATATGCCATGTGCTGCTGCATTTGTCCTGCTCAGAGGGAACCAGGCGCCGGACCCCTTCAGAGTGTATCTAGATCGGATGGCTGCTGAGGACGTTTTGTATTGCCCCTATGCCGATCACCGTGTGACGCGCCCGTTCGATGAGGTTTGTTTGTTCTCAGGATGATTGGCATGCAGTTCGACTGTTACTGCCCGATACCTGCCAGAGTGCGTCTTGCGTCGGTTCGGTTACACGCAGACGATCCCCAGGATGCCTCATGAGTCTGCTCCTCTAGGCTTGACCCGCAGGCAAATAGATGAGCTATATGTTGACTACCAGTCCCACTTGGTACCGGAGGAGGCTCGGGCGACCAGAGCGGAGACAGACTGGAGTGTTGCTGCCGGGTACATCGTGTGGTTCTACACCGTCTCACACCCATGCATGGTGCCCACTGCTGAGGGATCGCCACCCAGACCTGCTCATCAGGAGATATTAGAGGAGCGGCAGTCTCAGCTGGACCACATTCAGGATGTCCTACCACGCTGTCGTGAGATAGAGCAGATAGCGCGGCAGGCCATTGCGGACGGTCACCTCCCTGAGGGCTCTGGTGCCAGACTTGTCGTGGACAGGATTATTGCGATTGCTCAGGGGGCACTTCAGTACCGCAGACATCGATCCAGGATGGCGGGTAGGGGCAGAGGGGGCAGAGGAGCAGGGGAGCCAGGAGAGAACCTTCGCCATACGCAGTAGTTTTTTGTTTGATGTATTATATTTATATTAGATGTATGCACTGTATTTTGACAGAGATTTATTATATATATATATATATATATATCATTTTATTTTATATATGGATGTTGTCAAATGTATATTAAATTGCGACGATTTATTAACATATGCGACCAAGCAAAAAAACCGATTTTTTTAAAAAAAATAATGTTCTGCCTTTTCCGGATCTGCAGATCAGGAATGTTTCCGGATGTGCACTTCCAGAAAGAATCAGCATTTTTAAAAAAATTGGTGCGTCCGGATGTGCACATCCAGAATCAGGGGTCAAAACCAGAAATTCAGATGGTGCCTAAGAAACAAGTGTGGTGTGATAAGAAATGCCCTAAATATTTCAATTGAATTCTATTCACTTCTAATTTTTTTTGTTTAGATATATTAATCAAAATATTGTTCTTAAACTTTGTTGAACTATTTTTTTATCGGAAAATTAAAAATCTATATAGAAAAGTTATCCAAAATGTGAATTTTTAAAACATTTGGCTCAAATTTAATATTTCAAAAAGTTGAGAAACCTGAAGGTGAGAAATATACACAAGAATGGAGGGTTGAATTTTGTATGCAAAAAATCGTTTCGTTTCTGATAATAAAACTTCAAAATCGGAACCAGATTTAGAGTCTATTATCAGAAATAGTTGTAACAGCGGAAATAAAGTGATTAGAAGTAAAAGCAAGCAACACACAAAGATTATCCTAGTTCCTCTCCTCAACTGAGAGTAGACCAGTCCTCTTGCCTCAACCAGAGTTTTTCACTATGACCAAACATATTACACTTTGCTCAAGCACATGCGCAAGAGACTTCAATACTCAATCAACCTAGAAAGAGACTTCTGCTCAAGCAATCTTGCAAGAGACTTCTGCTCAATCAACCTAGAAAGAGAATTCACTGCTCAAGTACACAGATAAGAGACTTCAATGCTCAAGCACACAGGCAAAAGACTTCAATACTCAAGCACGCAGGCAAGAGACTTCCTATACTTTTAACAAATAGTTTAGTAGAAAAAATAACTATTATACTTAGATACACAATCATAAGTATAGTAATTGTTTATGGACAAGTATTTTCCAGCCGATGTTCGTAGCTGCAAAGAGATTGAGTTCTTGGAGCTGATGTAGAGAAATATGATTGTGGCTGACTATGCAGCTAAGTTTGAGGATTTTTTAAGATTTTGTCCTCACTATAATGGTGTGGAAGCTAAGGGTTCAAAGTGCGTGAAGTTTGAAAGTGATTTACATCTTGAGGTTAAGCAGTTAATAGGCTATTAGGAGATCTGTCGTTTCTTAGTGTTGGTGAACAAATGCATAATTTATCATGAGGATAGTAGAGTCAGATCTACTCACTACAAGAGTATGAGTGAGAAAAAGAGTGGGAGTCAGAATCGTGGTAAGACATATATGACTCCATTTTTTAAGGGGAATCAGAAGTTCCAGCAGAAGGCTGTAGGTGGGAGTGGAACAAGTGGGGATGAGTTTTTGTTACTCTGAGATATTTCAAGTGTGGAAAGTTAGGCCATCGTGCTGTGGAGTGCAAGAGCACAATCCGGACATGTTTTATGTGTGGGAAACATGGGCATCGTGCAGCTGATTGCAATAGTGCAATTTTGACTTGTTTCAATTGTGGAGAATCATGTCACATAAGTACCTAGTGCCAATAATCGAGAAAGGTGTTATATGTGCCGCGAGCTAGTGGGAAGGGTGTTTCTCTTAGTGGTGCAGAGGTCTCGAGATTAGATAATTTGATTCGAGGTACGTGTTTTATTAATGGTGTCTCTTTGATTATTATCATTGATACAAATGCGACACATTCATTCATATTGCATGATTGTATGCTCAAGTTGAATTTGATAGTGTCTCCTATGAAGGGAACTATGGTCATTGATATCTCGTCTAATGGTTCGGTGATTACTTCATTGGTATGTTTGAATTGTAATTTAACCATTTATGGTAAAGAATTTAGAGTTGACTTGATTTGTTTGCCTCTGAGTTAACTCGATGTTATTCCGGGGATGAACTGGTTGGAGTTCAACCATGTTCATATCAGTTGTTTTGATAAGACCGTGTTGTTTCCTGAATCTGAAGAAAGTATGAATTTGATATTCATATATGCTAATCAAGTAGATATGTGCTTGAAGCATGATAATCAGGTGCTCGTGATGTTCGCCTCCTTAAAAGTGGAGAGCGGAGCGGTGGTTGTTAATCTGTCTATTGTGTGTGAGTTCCATGATGTTTTTCCTGAGGATATAAGTGATCTACCTCCGGAGCGTGAAGTGGAGTTCTCCATAGATTTAGTACCTGGTACTAGACCTGTGTCGATGACACCGTATAGAATGTCTGCGTCAGAGTTGAGCGAGCTGAAGAAACAATTAGAAGATCTGTTGGACAAGAAGTTTGTCAGACCTATTATATCATCATGGGGAGTGCCAATGTAGTTAGTTAAGAAAAAGGATGAGACATGAGATTGTGTGTGGATTATCGGCAGTTGAACAAGGTTAATATTAAGAACAAGTATCATCTTCCTAAGATTAACAAACTTATGGATCCCGTTTTTTTTTAACATGTGTGTTTAGCAAGATTGAGTTCCTCTCATGAGTCTTGAGTTGTCTAAAATCATACGCTACAACATGACTCGAATTTGATGGTAAACTGATCTCATATCAATCTTGAATGAGATCAATATATATATATATATATATATATATATATATATATATATATATATATGTATGTATAAGGTCTCTGAAAATAACCCAATATTTAAGTTTGGTCCCTATAAATATTTTCTTCAAGGTTTGGTCCTCCTAAAGTTTTTCGTTTGTAAGTGTAGTCCCTCCCGTTAGTTTTCATTAAAGGAGGATGACCTGGCGTGCCACATGTGTAACCATTCCTTGCCAACTGTGTTTTATTTCATTGAACAGTAAAAAATGTTCATATGTTTGATTTATTCTACTCTTCTCCTTGAACATTCACAACCTAATCCCTAAAACCCCAAATCTTCATAATCTCTCCATCTTCTTTGTTTGTGTTTTCCCTTCAGATTCGTCTTCTACTGAGCTGAAGCTGGCTCCAACAGGAGGAGTCTAGTCCCATAATCCTTCAGTCTTATGCAATTTTGAACCTTTTCATTTGTCAATTTGTCCATTGAATTTGAATTTGTTATGGTCATCTTTGTGTGTTGAGTTCTTAACCTATATTGCGATTTTGTGGTCTTATCTGGTCTGGTCTGTAAAATGTTCTTACGTCGAACAGAGTTCATTATGGGAAACCACTCATATTTGTTATGACTATTGCGTGATAGTTCAGATTGGAAAAAATTTTGAAAATTGGTTTCTTTTTAGCTTCCAAAGCAGTTTTCCCGGTTATGTCAATTTGTTAATTTTACAAGAAATTATGTTTTGTGGAAACTCTGTTATCTGCTTTATTTTCTGTTCCTGATGCATAACCAACTATGTTTCTAGTCTCTTTTATAGCGAGTCTCCTATTACGCACTCTACAAAAGTCTTACATATAACTGAACATTTATGTGCTAAATTGCTCACACGCTCTTGGTGAAGGCATATTGAAAGGAAATTTCTTTTAGCTTGATCAGGGAAAGACATAAAACACATTTTACAAGTTAATACATATTTGAGAGGTCTATAATTAATAATTAATTATCTCTACAAATATTCTTTTATCAATATTTGTTATGTAAAATACATTAAATATTAGTTTAGATTCAACGATTCTAGAGACATGTGCTCTGGTTCCCTGCTATGTTATACTCACCTGAGAGGTATTTTAGCCCTTTACCATTCATGCTCATATAGTTGTCACGATTGCATGCACAAATTGTGACAGGATTAGAGTTGAACTGCAAGTACGACGTGTGGCCAAGATCTCCGTGTATGGCAAAGGGTTGTATTCTAAAATCTGAGTTTGAAGTTCGATGTTTGATTTTGTGTTCTTCCATCTATCCAACTTAGTTCTTGATGTTGTAGTTATTCTTGCCATGAACTCTGTTCTGAGTTTGATGGGTAGCCCTAAATTGAAAGGAGTGTGACCAAGACTGATTACAATATAGTTTGAGAACAGAAGGACTAGGTTGAAGACCAAGCATTTGGAGAAAGATAATGGCAATATGAAACTATCAAGGCTGGTAATGATGCACTGTCAAGTCCAGAACCAAAAACTTCAGACAGGTTTGTATTGTAATTTTTCTTCTTACTTATGATCCAATTGGATGCTGTTCTAAATTTTTGGTTTTCTTTTATATTAATTTTTTAAAATTATGCTGTTATGGGAATTTCTCTTATACTAAATTGATGAAGAAATGGGAATAGAGATGTTCAAGTTGTGTTTTATGGTATTTTTTTATTTACTAGTTTTACTATTGTCAATGTTTGCAAATATCGGCACTGAAAAGAAGACAACCAATTGAATCTATTAGCCTTAATAAAGAAACATAAGGATCTAATAGCAAAAGACATTCAATGTCAAAATTAGATTGATCACATGTTTTGTGGTGTTGATGATCAATCAGGGCTGTGACCAGTGTCAATTCAACAAATATTCGACTGCCCGAGCCTAAGTTGACTAATAAACTATCGGTACATAACAGATAACTTAAATTCTGTTTTGCCTTGAGATTTAGTGTGTTCTATGGCTAAACTAAATTTCTGCATAATGATAGGTTATAATATTCCCTTTCTCTTGATTTGCTTGTGTCCCTAGGGTTTGCACTTACCAGTGCCCCTTTGACTTCATTTGATTGAAGATCATTCGCCATCCATCCTCTGAGTGCTCAATCTCATCTGAGTTGCCTTCCAATCCCTCATTTTTCCAACTCCTCATATTTTATTTCTCCGCCTCTTTATACACTATATATACAGTGTTTAATTTAATGTGTTTCTATAGAAGATAAAGTTGGCAAATTGTAATTAAAGATGCAGATATTTGTAGATTTTATAGAAATAAATATTATATTTATCAGTTTCTTGACAGGATAATGGTGTGTGCACCACCTATCAAAGTGATTCACTTTAGAATTTTTGCTTTGAACATTTTTGTTCATGAGTATAACATTTATATATCTATTGGTTTTCTCTATCAGGACTTTGTCAGCTCTGAAGTTGATGGTAGAGATGTTGTTTTAGCTCCATACCATAACATTAAGTTGGAAATTGACACAAGGAATTCTATATACCAACCATGGATATTCTCAGCCTCCAACAACATTCACACCGTATCTGATTGGATGGATATTTTTATGCTACAAAGTTTACATGGCATGGTTAAAATTCTGGAACAGAGTTACAGTTCACTATGACAACTTTAGTTAAGTGATTGATAGTTTTTGAACTAAAAGCAATGATTTGTGAATGGGGCTGTTGTGGGTAGCTAGCCAGTTCACTGCCATATAATTAATCATCAATAATATAATTTCACATTGTTTAAATTAGCTAGAGATTAGCTATGAATTAGCTACAAAAATGTTGTGTTTAAATTAACTAGAGATTAGCTAGGAATTAGCTAGAAAGTAGCTGCAAATTAGCTACAATTTCTGGATTCAAATATGATATAAATATTAAAAAAATTAAAATTGAAACAATTACCACGTGGCATACATGTCAACAATTTTTGCCATGTTGGCATTGCCACATGTAAGCCTCGTCATCAAAAAATTTCCACGTGGCATGCCACATAAGCCACAGTTAATGAAAACTAACGGGAGGGACCACAGTTACAAACGGAAAACTTTAGGAGGATCAAACATTGAATAAAATATTTATAGGGATATATATATATATATATATATATATATATATATATATATATATATATATATCATTTGCTGTAATTGAATGAGATCAATATATCAAATTTTTCTTTTCTCTAATTTTACTTAGAATCACTCTAATTTGATATCCGCTCAAGGCTCATTATCTTACAAAAACAAGTAATCCCAACAATTTTTAAATTTTTAAATTTTAATTTGTTTATAACATCCATTTATCAAATCTAAACACATTCTTAGTTCCGCCAACAAATTTTTTATTACTATATATGATCTTTGATAGAATCAAACATATCCCATCTACTCATTCCTACAACAATGCCATTCTTGTCATTGGTATTGAAATTATACTGAAATGAAATTCTAAGAAATAAGTAAACAAAGATCATGACACTACTAGATAGATAGATGAAATTGTAGATCAAGACTGTATTATGAAATCATTCCAAGATGTAATTTCATTACAAGGTTTTTGCAACACTTTCATGAGTTTCATCTTGCGTGGGATTATGAACCACAGTAGAACTTGTATGATTTCCATGCCAAACACTATTGAACAATATCTTTACAGTATGCCTTATGATTAGGCAGGTTTAGAATACAATTTGTAAGTCAAGCATCAGTACATGTGCTCAATGCTCATAGCTTAAAAAAGAATCACTACTGAACTCTAATCTTTTACTTAACTAAGCATACAGCCATCTCCATTCAAATGCTTTCTTCTTGTACTTCGACTGCATTCCAATTATCTAAAAAACAACGACGCGGCCTTGTTTTGCCTCTTGTACGAGCCTTGCGGCAAGGATTAAAAATGATGTCATTCTTCTTTTGTCTCTTTGCCACATGCCAGAACTCATTTGCTAAACTTTCAAATGCTTTAACTGTCAATTTGCTGTTTCTACTGCTTTGTCTCCTCCTTGATTGTTCCAAAGGCTCCTCAGTAGCAAATCTTAGACATGGATCTTTTGATATTAGGCCTTGCTCACCTTCCTCCGTTTTACTATTTTGAGACTTCAACGGAACCTGAGGTATGCTGAAAACACAAGAAACACTCATGCATTGAAAACTGTCACTGTGACTGTTTCGACGGAATCTGAGGTATGTTGAACTTCCATTCTGCTTATGGCTAACTGGATCGCAAACATTTCGGTTGGCGTCTAGCAAGCCTTTTTCTGATCCCAAACCTTCTGAAGAATTCTCTGCTTTGGCACATGCAGTCAATTTCCTCCTTTTAGTAGGAACAGCTGCATGATTAGACTCACTTAATCTTACTCTCCAATTGAACTCATGGTTTTTCTGGCTTTTGACTATTTTGTTTGCTTCAATATCAGGATGTGCTTCTTTCTTACCGGAGACACCTCTGCAACTATCAGTTTTCTTTCTGCCATATATCAGAATCTTAGCTTCCACAATCCTTGGTGAATCATTAGTCGAAGAGCCACCCTTACTTCGCATAGAAAATCGGTAGTCATTGTAGCATCTTCCAATTCCAAGGAAGGATATCTCTTTCGTTTCACCTTCAATAGTTTTCTTTCATGAAGTCTATTTGTATCAATAGCTGTTAACTTTGTTGATCTATGTTTAATTCTTTCAGACATATCCTTGCTATGGTTTACTCTCCTTGTATATTTGTGCCCTTTATATCTTTTACCATCAACATTTACCTCAACTGTATTAGACGAAACATATTTCAATTCCCGTAAATCTGATGGCTTTCTGCCATGCACCAAACTTGTATGATATTTGTCGTAAGTTGAAGATTGACGCCTGAGGTAACATTGACGATGATCATCAGAGAAATCATCTTCGTTTGATCCTCTTTCTTTAACTTCTTCTTCTTCAACCACAATAATATTTGGTTCAGCTACTACTTTGCTCAAGACATCCTTAACAGAATCGTAGTAATGTTTCCCTTTCACATGTTTTCTCCTCAAAAACTTCTTGACGCCAGGAATAAGAAAAACAAGATAATCATGATTCTTAGGTTGCTCCGAGTGCCAACCTCTTGCGAGTAAGCGGGGCCAGACAGCTTCCCAGAATAGTTCATTACTTCTGGTTTTGCTCAGCTGAAATCCTTCTGTCAGAGATTGTATTATATCATCCGGTCCAAGAGAAGACAATGCTTTGCAAGCTAGTGCTGAAAACTCTCCAGAACTGTTCTTCCTAGGTTCCAAATCAGACCGAGTAAGGACACCATTCTCCTTTCCAATACCTACTGCTTGTGCAAAAATGCCAAGTCCAACAATAGATTTCACAGAAGATATGTATTCTTCTAGACAAGTTTTGCCTTCCGCGTATGACTTAGAAACCTGAGTAATAATATAAACAAAGTGAGTACTGAAACTAATGGTATATATAACATGTAAGTAACATTAACTAAAAGACTAAGCAAGAATGAATGAGATGGCACAGTTGAATACCTGTAACAAAGTATGTTGAGATTGTTTAGAGACATGAGGAATCAAACGAGCCAGTAGGTCATTTTGCCGCATTTTAGTAGAAAGTTTCTTGGCTATCATATATTTTCTCCCTTTCAGCTTCCTGCACTCGGACCATCTACGATATCCTTCGGTTTTGTAAAACTTTCCATAGTAAAATGAGATTATTTCCTCCATCCCTTTGTTCTCTAAGAATTTATTTATGAGAGTAAAATTCTTGCCAAAAAGAAACAAAGCAAGTACCAAACATTCTGCATCAGCATCACTCCATGCGACTGAGACGGGCAAACAAATTGCAGAAGAGAGTGGATTATCATACACGTCTTCTTCTGAATCAGAAAGATTTAAAGGAATTTCAGCCTGGTAGTTAGAACCAATTTTAGGACTGAATTCATCGTCGGTTTCACGCATCATGAAAATATCAGTATATTTCTTTTTAAAGAGCACCATCTGCAGAGAAAAAAAAAGAAAATAAGTATATAAACTCATGAGTTGTAAGAAGGCATAAAAGTAATATACAGTGTTAATTGCAACCCAAGGAATTGAAACTCAGTTTTTGAACATTAAAACCCTTTCCATATTAGGTCTGAAAATATTTACACACTCTAATCACTAACAATGAACTAGGGATGATAATAAAAATAGAATAACGGTAAGACAAGAAAAAATTAGCAATAGAAGCTAAAACATCAAAACCCTCATTTGAAGATAGTAATCTATAAATGAAAGAGTCACATAAAAATCAGAAGATATAACACACGTGAACATTGATTGATCAAGATTGAATACACACATTTATGTATGTTATTACGAGAGACATTGTTGAGATGAAGGAAGAGAGAGAAAGTTACCTGGTTAGTTTTTGTGAAGGAAGTGATCAACCAACGACAAAGGAATGAAATGTTTGCATACACACTGACTTGAGTCCACTTTTATTCTGTTAGGTTTATAAAGAGTTAAAACTCACTTTTTCAGTTAGATTTTTTTGGGTTTCTTTTCACTTCATTTTTATTTTAATATTATTTGAAAAAATTTAGTGACCTATTAAAGAATATTTTGAAGGAATAGGGTTTTATTATTCTTACTCAATTTAAAAATTTTATTTAATACTACTACAGATTTAAATTTAAATTTTAAATAATTTGTATTCTTAACATTAGAAAAAATGTATAAGCAAAATTAGTACTTCTAAATAATGGATCATGTTGTAAAAGAAAAATGATCATTTATTATGTGTCTTCAATACATTAAATTAGTTAAAAATTAAAATATAATAGATATCAAAATATCTATTATTTATAGTTGACTCATTAAAAGTGATCTAGCTGATTCACCAATCAAATCAATGAACAAGTGAATTTTTTGAACCAGGAGATTGATATTTTTATTTTTAGTTTTTATAATTTTGGATAGGGAATAAAAAAACTAAAAAATTTAAAAAATATTGTTAATTAACATTAGAACTTACTTTATTTTATAATTATTTTATAATTGTGTTTCATAAGGTATAGTGTAAAGTTTATTTATTTTTTAGTTTATTCAGAATTTTAAAATATTTTCTTTGGTTATATTTTATTAAAGAGTAGAGTCCTGGAATACAATATTACATGCCTACATGGTGAGTGCGTTTGAATCAAGATCATAACCTTACATGAAAGGATAGTTCACATTTCTAACTTCTCTATAAATATATGTATGCCTTTGGACATATTCCAATAACACCTTGAAATGATTTCATATTACTCTCATGAATGATCTATACAATATATTCCTTACATCTATCTAGTAGTGGCATGATTTTTATTTAGAGGGGTTCTTAATGCACCACCCAACTTTCTTAGGCACCACGTGAAATTATTTTTTTGCCCTCTGATTCTGGATTTGCACATCCGAACGCACCAAATTTTTAAAAAACGCAGAGCTGTTCCGGATATGCATATCCGAAAACAATTTTGATATGCACTTCTGGAAGAATTTCTTATTAATTCGCGTCAGACCTTCTTCCTCCCCCTCATTCTTCAATTTTCCTTTTTCCAAACTTTCTCAAACTCTCTCAAACTCTCAAATTTTCAATCCCATAAATCTCGATTTTTTCCACTCGAGTTCGGCGCAGAGCAACTTCTACAACGATCACGACACTCCAAATCCTCTGTATCTCATTTTAATCGGTAAGCTTTCAAATTTTAGAGTTTCGGAGATATTTTCGAGTAATCGATTTAGAGTAGATATTTAGGTGTAGAAATTGTTAGGTTGTATGAATAACATAGGTTAGACACAATGTAGGTCTTTTTTACTGCTTCAAAAGGACGATCAGGGCATTAAAATGCCCTTTTGCATGTTACAGTGGCCATGGCTGCCATTTTTAAACTTCAAAAAACGTACCGGATGTGCAGATCTGGAATGCATTCAACGTTTAGTATTCTGAGTGTTTTCGGATGTGTACATCCAGAAATTCCCAAAGTTACAAATTCTGTGTCCTTCCGGATGTGCAGATCTGGAATACTATTTTTTTTTTTTATTTTGTTTGTTTGTTTGTTTGTTTTTGTTTAATTATTTTAAAAAAAAATCTAATTTATTTATTATGTTTTGCAGATTAGATGGCTGGCAGAGACGATCATATCATACATGGTGTGGAAGCTGAGGGTTCAAAGTGCGTGAAGTTTGAAAGTGATTTACATCTTGAGGTTAAGCAGTTAATAGGCTATTAGGAGATCTGTCGTTTCTTAATGTTGGTGAACAAATGCATAATTTATCATGAGGATAATAGAGTCAGATTTACTCACTACAAGAGTGTGAGTGAGAAAAAGAGTGGGAGTCAGAATCGTGGTAAGACATATATAACTCCAGTTTTTAAGGGGAATCAGAAGTTCCAGCAGAAGGCTGTAGGTGGGAGTGGAACAAGCGGGGATGAGTTTTTATTACTCTGAGATATTTCAAGTGTGGAAAGTTAGGCCATCATGCTGCGGAGTGCAAGAGCACAATCCCGACATGTTTTAAGTGTGGGAAACATGGACATCGTGCAGCTGATTGCAATAGTGCAGTTTTGACTTGTTTCAATTGTGGAGAATTATGTCACATTAGTACCTAGTGCCAAAAATCGAGAAAGGCGTTATATGTGCCGCGAGCTAGTGGGAAGGGTGTTTCTCTTAGCGGTGCAGAGGTCTTGAGATTAGATAATTTGATTCGAGGTACGTGTTTTATTAATGGTGTCTCTTTGATTATTATCATTGATACAAATACGACACATTCATTCATATTGCATGACTGTGTGGTCAAGTTGAATTTGATAGTGTCTCCTATGAAGGGAAGTATGGTCATTGATATCTCGTCTAATGGTTCGGTGATTACTTCATTAGTTTGTTTGAATTGTAATTTAACCATTTATGGTAAAGACTTTGGAGATGACTTGATTTGTTTGCCTCTGAGTTAACTCGATGTTATTCTGGGGATGAACTGGTTGGAGTTCAACCATGTTCATATCAGTTGTTTTGATAAGACCGTGTTGTTTCCTGAATCTGAAGAAAGTACGAATTTGAGATTCATATCTGCTAATCAAGTAGATATGTGCTTGAAGCATGATAATCAGGTGCTCGTGATGTTCGCTTCCTTAAAAGTGGAGAGCGGAGCGGTGGTTGTTAATCTGTCTGTTGTGTGTGAGTTCCATGATGTTTTTTCTGAGGATATAAGTGATCTACCTCCGGAGCGTGAAGTGGAGTTCGCCATAGATTTAGTACTTGGTACTAGACCTGTGTCGATGACACCGTATAGAATGTATGCGTCAAAGTTGAGCGAGCTGAAGAAACAATTAGAAGATCTGTTGGAGAAGAAGTTTGTCAGACTTATTATATCGTCGTGGGGAGTGCCAATGTAGTTGGTTAAGAAAAAGGATGAGACATGAGATTGTGTGTGGATTATCGGCAGTTGAACAAGGTTAATATTAAGAACAAGTATCATCTTCCTAAGATTGACGAACTTATGGATGCAGTTTTTTTTTAACATGTGTGTTTAGCAAGATTGAGTTCCTCTCATAAGTCTTGAGTTGTCTAAAAACATACGCTACATGACTCGAATTTGATGGTAAACTGGTCTCATATCAATCTTGAATGAGATCAATATATCAAATTTTTCTTTTCTCTAATTTTACTTAGAATCAGTCTAATTTGATATCCGCTCAAGGCTCATTATCTTACAAAAACAAGTAATCCCAACAATTTTTAAATTTTTAAATTTTAATTTGTTTATAACATCCATTTATCAAATCTAAACACATTCTTAGTTCCGCCAACAAATTTTTTATTACTATATATGATCTTTGATAGAATCAAACATATCCGATCTACTCATTCCTACATGTCATTCTTGTCATTGGTATTGAAATTATACTGAAATGAAATTCTAAGAAATAGGTAAACAAAGATCATGACACTACTAGATAGATAGATGAAATTTTAGATCAAGACAGTATTATGAAATCATTCCAAGATGTAATTTCATTGCAAGGTTTTTGCAACACTTTCATGAGTTTCATCTTGCGTGGGATTATGAACCACAGTAGAACTTGTATGATTTCCATGCCAAACACTATTGAACAATATCTTTTTGCAATGCAAAATGCTCAAAAGGATCGTTTATTCTCGAATGGATCGCTTCCGGAAACCGTTCGAAAGGAGAAGAGAGAAAATTCATATATAACCTGATTAGCGACTGTTCGACATCGAGAATAACCAAAAAAAAAAATTGAAAATTCTAAATAAACTAAAAAAAAAATAAAACTTTACAGTATGCCTTATGATTAGGCAGGCTTAGAATACAATTTGTAAGTCAAGCATCAGTACATGTGCTCAATGCTCATAGCTTAAAAAAGAATCACTACTGAACTCTAATCTTTTACTTAACTAAGCATACAGCCATCTCCATTCAAATGCTTTCTTCTTGTACTTCGACTGCATTCCAATTATCTAAAAAACAACGACGCGGCCTTGTTTTGCCTCTTGTACGAGCCTTGCGGCAAGGATTAAAAATGATGTCATTCTTCTTTTGTCTCTTTGCCACATGCCAGAACTCATTTGCTAAACTTTCAAATGCTTTAACTGTCAATTTGCTGTTTCTACTGTTTTGTCTCCTCCTTGATTGTTCCAAAGGCTCCTCAGTTACTTCCTCAGTAGCAAATCTTAGACATGGATCTTTTGATATGAGGCCTTGCTCACCTTCCTCCGTTTTACTATTTTGAGACTTCAACGGAACCTGAGGTATGCTGAAAACGCAAGAAACACTCATGCATTGAAAACTCTCATTGGGACTGTTTCGACAGAACCTGAGGTATGCTGAAAACGCAAGAAACACTCATGCATTGAAAACTCTCATTGGGACTGTTTCGACGGAACCTGAGGTATGTTGAACTTCCATTCTGCTTATGGCTAACTGGATCGCAAACATTTCGGTTGGCGTCTAGCAAGCCTTTTTCTGATCCCAAACCTTCTGAAGAATTCTCTGCTTTGGCACATGCAGTCAATTTCCTCCTTTTAGTAGGAACGGCTGCATGATTAGACTCACTTAATCTTACTCTCCAATTGAACTCATGGTTTTTCTGGCTTTTGACTATTTTGTTTGCTTCAATATCAGGATGTGCTTCTTTCTTACCGGAGACACCTCGGCAACTATCAGTTTTCTTTCTGCCATATATCAGAATCTTAGCTTCCACAATCCTTGGTGAATCATTAGTCGAAGAGTCACCCTTACTTTCGCATAGAAAATCGGTAGTCATTGTAGCATCTTCCAATTCCAAGGAACGATATCTCTTTCGTTTCACCTTCAATAGTTTTCTTTCATGAAGTCTATTTGTATCAATAGCTGTTAACTTTGTTGATCTATGTTTAATGCTTTCAGACATATCCTTGCTATGGTTTACTCTCCTTGTATATTTGTGCCCTTTATATCTTTTACCATCAACATTTACCTCAACTGTATTAGACGGAACATATTTCAATTCCCGTAAATCTGATGGCTTTCTGCCATGCACCAAACTTGTATGATATTTGTCGTAAGTTGAAGATTGACGCCTGAGGTAACATTGACGATGATCATCAGAGAAATCATCTTCGTTTGATCCTCTTTCTTTAACTTCTTCTTCTTCAACCACAATAATATTTGGTTCAGGTACTACTTTGCTCAAGACATCCTTAACAGAATCATAGTAATGTTTCCCTTTTACATGTTTTCTCCTCGAAAACTTCTTGACGCCGGGAATAAGAAAAACAAGATAATCATGATTCTTAGGTTGCTCCGAGTGCCAACCTCTTGCGAGTAAGCGGGGCCAGACAGCTTCCCAGAATAGTTCATTACTTCTGGTTTTGCTCAGCTGAAATCCTTCTGTCAAAGATTGTATTATATCATCCGGTCCAAGAGAAGACAATGCTTTGCAAGCTAGTGCTGAAAACTCTCCACAACTGTTCTTCCTAGGTTCCAAATCAGACCGAGTAAGGACACCATTCTCCTTTCCAATACCTACTGCTTGTGCAAAAATGCCAAGTCCAACAATAGATTTCACAGAAGATATGTATTCTTCTAGACAAGTTTTGCCTTCCGCGTATGACTTAGAAACCTGAGTAATAATATAAACAAAGTGAGTACTGAAACTAATGGTATATATAACATGTAAGTAACATTAAATAAAAGACTAAGCATGAATGAACGAGATGGCACAGTTGAATACCTGTAACAAAGTATGTTGAGATTGTTTAGAGACATGAGGAATCAAACGAGCCAGTAGGTCATTTTGCCTCATTTTAGTAGAAAGTTTCTTGGCTATCATATATTTTCTCCCTTTCAGCTTCCTGCACTCGGACCATCTACGATATCCTTCGGTTTTGTAAAACTTTCCATAGTAAAATGAGATTATTTCCTCCATCCCTTTGTTCTCTAAGAATTTATTTATGAGAGTAAAATTCTTGCCAAAAAGAAACAAAGCAAGTACCAAACATTCTGCATCAGCATCACTCCATGCGACTGAGACAGGCAAACAAATTGCAGAAGAGAGTGGTTTATCATACACGTCTTCTTCTGAATCAGAAAGATTTAAAGGAATTTCAGCCTGCTAGTTAGAACCAATTCTAGGACTGAATTCATCGTCGGTTTCACGCATGATGAAAATATCAGTATATTTGTTTTTAAAGAGCACCATCTGCAGAGAAAAAAAAGAAAATAAGTATATAAACTCATGAGTTGTAAGAAGGCATAAAAGTAATATACAGTGTTAATTGCAACCCAAGGAATTAAAACCCTTTTCATATTAGGTCTGAAAATATTTACACACTCTAATAACTAACAATGAACTGGGGATGATAATAAAAATAGAATAACGGTAAGACAAGAAAAAATTAGCAATAGAAGCTAAAACATCAAAACCCTCATTTGAAGATAGTAATCTATAAATGAAAGAGTCACATAAAAATCAGAAGATATAACACACGTGAACATTGATTGATCAAGATTGAATACACACATTTATGTATGTTATTATGAGAGACATTGTTAACATGAAGGAAGAGAGAGAAAGTTACCTGGTTAGTTTTTGTGAAGGAAGTGATCAACCAACGACAAAGGAATGAAATGTTTGCATACACACTGACTTGAGTCCACTTTTCTTCTGTTAGGTTTATAAAGAGTTAAAACTCACTTTTTCTGTTAGATTTTTTCGGGTTTCTTTTCACTTCATTTTTATTTTAATATTATTTGAAAAAATTTAGTGACCTATTAAAGAATATTGTGAAGGGAATAGGGTTTTATTAGGGTGAATTCTTATCTACTCACTTCAAAAAGTTGAGTAGAGTTACCCATAGAGTTAATTAGAGTAAATTGCATTGAAAAACTATAAAATTTAAACTATTAAATAAATAATTAAATTTAATAAAATAATATCGCATTGATTGATTGGTTAAAGGTACACTACCCAATTTTTTGTGGTGGGTAGAGAAGTTGTCTCCCTTACTCAATTTTAAAATTTTATTTAATACTACTGCAGATTTAAATTTAAATTTTAAATAATTTGTATTCTTAACATTAGAAAAAATGTATAAACAAAATTAGTACTTCTAAATAATGGATCATGTTGTAAAAGAAAAATGATCATTTATTATGTGTCTGTAAGACATTAAATTAGTTAAAAATTAAAATATAATAGATATCAAAATATCTATTATTTATAGTTGACTCATTAAAAGTGATCTAGCTGATTCACCAATCAAATTAATGAACAAGTGACTTTTTTGAACCAAGAGATTGATATTTTTATTTTGAAGTTTTTATAATTTTGGATAGGGAATAAAAAAAATCTAAAAAATTTTAAAAAAATTGTTAATTAACATTAGAACTTACTTTATTTTATAATTATTTTATAATTGTGTTTCATAAGGTATAGTGTAAAGTTTTATTTATTTTTAGTTTATTCAGAATTTTAAAATATTTTCTTTGGTTATATTTTATTAAAGAGTAGAGTCCTGGAATACAATATTACATGCCTACATGGTGAGTGCGTTTGAATCAAGATTCATAACCTTACATGAAAAGGATAGTTCACATTTCCAACTTCTCTATAAATATATGTATGCCTTTGAACATATTCCAATAACACCTTGAAATGATTTCATATTACTCTCATGAATGATCTATACAATATACTCCTTACATCTATCTAGTAATGTCATGATTTTTATTTAGAGGGATTCTTAATGCACCACCCAATTTTTTTAAGCACCACGTGAAATTATTTTTTTGTCCTCTGATTCTGGATTTGCACATCCGGACGCACCAAATTTTTAAAAAACGCAGAGTTGTTCCGGATATGCATATCCGAAAACAATTTTGATATGCACTTTCGGAAGGATTTCTTATTAATTCGCGGCAGACCTTCTTCCTCCCCCTCATTCTTCAATTTTCCATTTTCCAAACTCTCTCAAAGTCTCAAATTTTCAATCCCACAAATCTCGATTTTTTCCACTCGAGTTCGGCGCAGAGCAACTTCTATAATGATCAAGACACTCCAAATCCTCCGTATCTCATTTTAATCGGTAAGTTTTCAAATTTTAGAGTTTCGGAGATATTTTCGAATAATCGATTTAGAGTAGACATTTAGGTGTAGAAATTGTTAGGTTGTCTGAATAACATATGTTAGAGACAATGTAGGTCTTTTTTACTGCTTCAAACGGACGATCGGGGCATTAAAATGCCCTTTTGCATGTTACAGTGGCCATGACTGCCATTTTTAAACTTCAAAAAACGTATCGGATGTGCAGATCCAGAATGCTTTAAACGTTTAGTATTCTGAGTGTTTTCGGATGTGCACATCCGGAAATTCCCAAAGATACAAATTCTGTGTCCTTCCGGATGTGCAGATCTGGAATACTATTTTTTTAAATTTTGTTTGTTTGTTTTTGTTTAATTATTTTAAAAAAAATCTAATTTATTTATTATGTTTTTGCAGATTAGATGGCTGGCAGAGATGATCGTATCATACATGGACGGACAGCTCAGCACGCGTCTGTCCGACGTGAGCGGACGCAGTCTACAACCGAGGATTCCGGCGCAGAGGGAGCTGTGGTATCCCCTACAGCTGAGGGACATCCTACACCACAGCCTTCCACATCACAGGTTTAGGCCACTCCCCCGTCAGCCGTCGATTCTACATCTCGGAGGCGTCGGGCTTCTACTGCTGGTGCATCAGGGTCCCAGCCCGCACGCAGACGTCGACGGGAGACTCCAGCTCCATCAGCTGCTCCTATACATGTGCATGTTCCTGAGGGTGATCACCCAGCACATGAGGGTGGTGACGGCGATGACGATTTCGATGAGTTGGGCGGTTACCCCGGGGGATCGTCTGATATGTCCCTACTTGTGGGGTACTCTGAGCATACTGCCAGATATGTCTGGCTAGGACAGGTAATATTTCTCGTTTATTTATAGAATTGTTTTCGCTGAAAATATGTTCATTTGTAACATTGTTTTATTTGGGAATTTTCAGGAGAAGGAGTCCCAAAAGTTCTATAACCATGGGGGCAAGGTTATAGACATGCTTGAGATGCTGCCAGGGGATCAGTGGTTCACGTCTGCACTTGCTACGTCTGGTCTTGAAGGCCTGTCTAGGAATGGGTATTCCCAGATCCTGTACTGTATGCTGATGGCCTTTGTTGAGAGATGGCACCCTGAGACATCCTCATTCCATCTACCGTACGGCGAGATCACGATCACCCTCGATGACATCTCTTGCCTTTTACATCTACCGATCACGAGTACCCTTCTCCATCACGGTAGGATGTCGAAGGTGGGTGCGGCGGAGATCCTGATTGCAGAGCTTGGGGCTAGCCCAGATGAGGCACTTGCGGAGGTGACCCAGTTGAGGGGCGCACACGTCCGGTTCTCCTTTCTGATACGCAGATTTGGTGAGGAGCTTGACGAGGCACGATAGGCGGGAGGGGATGCAGCAGAGGTGGAGATCTACAGGCAGCGTGCCCTGAGATGCTACTACTTGTTTTTGCTCGGCACGCAGGTGTTTGTGGACACCAGCGCCTATTATGTTGATGTTGTCTACCTCAGGTACCTTTTGAATCAGACAAAGATTCGAAAACCTATATGCCATCCCGCAAGATCAAAACAATGATATGGGAGAAGTGGAAAACCGGTCCTTGTTCCAAAACTATTCCATGCCTCCTATTGAAGAGTTTGTGGATGTAGAAGACAATGCCGAGGAAGACGAAGACGAAGATGAAGAAAATGAGGAGGAAACTCGTGATGACACAACCAACAAACCAACCCATGATCCTGCCCTGGTGAATGTAAAAGATTCGACTAAGACCACTGCAGTCTTTTCTACAGAAGAACTGGCAGCTTTAAAAAAGAACAACCCTCATTAATACCTAAAAGCTCTGATCAGTTCTATAAGGAGTTCGTCTGAGAAGAGTCTTAGTTCTTCCTCAGTATCAGGTGGTCAATCCTCAAACAATTATGCGAATGAAATATTTTCAAAGATTACGAAGAAGATTTTTAAAGGTGATCTGTTTCAACTTCTGGAGTCCGACCCTACTTCTCAATTTGCTTTAAAAGGTCTTCTTAAAAATGTTGATATTCTGACCGCTTCTCTTGAAGTTGCGAACGTCATCCTGGAGCTGAATGCCATGATCGAGAAGCTACTGCTAACCTTAACAGAATAACGCAAGTTTCGAAAGATATTAAAAGTAAGGCTGATTCTGCAGCAGCTGCATGAGACGTCGCCTCCGAGTCAACTAACCAATTGGCAGATTTAGAGAAAGCTCAGGAACAAAACAAGGTTGGGATCGAAAGTAATAATCAAGATATTGCCTCTTGGGAGGAACAAATAAAAGAGCTACAGATCAAAATTTCAAAGGCCATGAAACGAAATGATGAACTTCTGAAATTCGACAATTCTAAGGTGACCAAAGAGCTTGATATTGGATTGGGATATGTTGATAAAGCCCAAAAGTTGGAAACAGAGCTAGAGACTCTAAGGTCGACCAAGTCTGTTTGTGAAAAGTGGTTATAGCTTCTGAGGGATAAGTATTCAATATGAAGGCTAATCTTCCATTTTAGCTCTAGTCCTTTTTTTCTTTCAAATTTATCATAACTCTGGATTTTATTATGTAATGATTTTGAGCCCTTCGTGGTTCTTTTCGATGTAAGGATTTAGCCATTATGGAAAAAAAATTATTTTACCATGTTGGCTTTGACTATTTCATATGTGATTATTCTTTTGCTATTTTTATCTCTTGGAGTGCAGGTTTATATTTCTTCAAATATTTTCCATTCACTCTCAAGATCCTTTTATCCTCGCTTAACTCTTCGATCTCATATGCGCCGTTAGAGAATACTTGAATAACTTGAAAAGGACATTCCCATTTAGGGGACCATTTCCCTAAAGTCCTATCTTTTCGATCTATAGGAAGGATCACTTTCCAAACTAAGTCTTCAGGAAAAAATGCTTTAACTTTAACTTTCTTGTTATAAGACTTCTCTACTCTATTTTTCTGTCCTTTTAGCAATTCCAAGGCATTGAGTCTCTCTTCGTCCAGATCAACTAATTTGTCCAACATCATATTCCAATATGTTTCTGATGGAATTTCATGATGTCTTTGAATTCTTGTCGATTGTAAATAAATTTCCACCGGTAAGACTACATCATGGCCAAATGTCAATTGAAATGGAGTCGTATTAGTAGCCTCCTTAGGGGATGTTCAACATGCCCAAAGGACTTGGTCTAAAGTCTTATGCCAGTTTCTAGGCTTCTTCCCCATGTGTTTCTTAATCAAACCAATGACAACCTTATTTACTGCCTCGACTTGGCCATTAGCTTGAGCGTAGTAGGGTGTAGATGTTAACAATTTGAAACCCATTTCCTTAGCAAATTCTTGCATCTTTAGACCAGTAAATACTGATCCTTGTTCTATTGTAATAGTTTCCGGAATTCCTAACCTGTATATGATGTACTTCTTGATGAATTCGACCATATCCTCTTGGTCAACGTTCGTCAGTGGTACAACATCAATCCATTTTGTAAAATAGTCAATACCAACCAAGATGTACCTTTGACTTTTGGATGACGCTGGTCGAATCTCTCTAATAAGATCTAAAGCGCAAACTCTAAAGGGCCAAGGTTTGACTATAGGATGTAATTCGCTTGCAGGAACATGTTGTATGCCTGCATGCACTTGACATTCTTGACACCTTTTGGCAAACTCAATACAATCTTTCAACATGGTGGGCCAATATATTCCTTATCAAAATAACAACCACTTCATTTTAAGGCCCGCCTGATATGCCCCATGTAACACCCTTCTACCCCACAAACAATTTTAGGAAAACACGTAATATTATCAGAGTAAAATTAGCAAGAAAGGTGCCACATATATTCAAACTTCATTCAAAATCATTGTCATGTCCCGTAACACGGATTACACATTCTTAATAATAAAATCAACAACTACGCAGCGGGAATCAACTTTTTATGTCATTTCAATAAAATACTTCATACTAAATATATCCAAATCAAATCATCACCAATAATGTAAAAATTCAACGTAAAACAAAAGAACGCGAGGTTCACAACAAATCCCAACCCGATGTTACATGACACAGAGCAGGACACCTCTAAACTAAATAGCGATAAAGACACACTTCAAGGCTACATCCTCCATTGTCGCGAATCTACTCTTGGTTATCTGCAAGTTACCCACATAAGAGGCAACATTTCCAAGCAGGCAGGGTGAGAAATCACAATTCATTATAGTAATATAAGTACATGGAAAATGAACAGGAAGGCAACAACAACGTCAGAGCATAGCCAACAACAACATCATAGCATAATCAATCAACAACAGCATAGCATAATCAACCCCCACATCATAGCATAATCAACATCAACTTCATAGCATGGTCAACAACAACATCATGGTATAATCCACAATAACATCATGATATAATCAACCACAACATCATAGCATAATCAACATCAACTTCATAACATAGTCAACAACAACATCATAGTATAATCAACAATAACATCATGATATAATCAACATCAACATCATGATATAATCTACATCAACATCATGATACAATCCACATCGACATCATGATACAATCCACATCGACATCATGATACAATCCACATCGACATCATAATATAATCAACAACAACATCATGATACAATCAACATCAACATCATAGTATAATCAATAACAACATCATAGTTTAATCAACGACAACACCATGATATCCACAATAAAACATACATATTATTCGACAATCAACTCATACACATACAATGCCACTTAGAATGAGATGCAACTTCATCGGAAACATGCATGTGGTACCAATTCAACGTGTGATGAACACCTGGCCATCAACCCTCCACAAGGGAGCACAACAACGTATCACTCCAATCCGCACAATGGGATTGAAGCTACAAATGCACCGAAACCCCAACATAAAATGCAATGAAATGCAATGATGCTAAATCTCCTCAACTCATCAAATATCAACGTGTGCATCATTCATTTCATATTCAATAATTAATCATCATCCATCATGTTTTATCATCCATACAGCAGCAAAACAACAAGGAAACAACAATCAGCAAGAGAAAACATTAAAACAGCAAAAACGGCTAAAACAGTTGTCTGACACGGCCGCTCGTGTCCTGCGACACGGCCCGTGTCAGAAGGCCTGCACGAACAATCCAAACCAGAAAAATTATAGCAGAAGCAGAGGCCTGACACGGTCGCCCGTGTCAGGAGACCTGTAGCAAAAGTTTTTAATTTCCCCAACCAATAAGCTAACACAGGTGCCCGCGTTGTGTGACACGGCCCGTGTCAGGATGCGACAAAACCCCATTTTCCCAAAAAGTGATTTTTTTCTGCATTTTTTATTTCCATTACCCCAAAATCAGTGTTCCACACGAAATTTGATCAAAAATACTCACCAAACACACATATAACAATACATATCAATCAAATTCATCATACTTTCATCAAATTACTCATTCTATATAAACAATCATCAAAATCAACACAATTCATACAATCCTTAATCTATTCATCTCCAATTCCTATAAAATTATAATAAACCGTGAAAACTCCCCATACCTTAGAGTAATCCAAAGCTTTATCCTTCTTTCTCCAAGGTTCTCCTAGCAATCCTTCAAAACCCTTGGTTTTCTTCCTCCTCTTCTCTTCTTCAGCGTTCTTCACAAAAATACGATCAGTTAGAAAATTGATCGATCTTTCTTCTTTAGTTACATTATCCCAGTTTATGAACTTCTAACTCTACCCTTACTCCTTTTCCTTTATGACCATCTTGCCCTTTTCTTAATATTTTGAAATAATAAATAATAATCTAAATAATACATGATTATTCACTTTATTAAAATTACTTAAAAATACTCTTTTAATCCATAATTCTCCAAATTACCAAAAACCTCTTAATTCCTTCTAAATTAAATAAATAAATAAATAAATTATTAATTTAGATTTTTGGGGTGTTACAACTCTCCCCCACTTCAAGAATTTTGGTCCTCGAAAATTTACTCGATGCAGACCACTCCAGATACTTTATCACCTCCGACTAATTGACTCTCATGCCGCGTGTGGAAATACCACGAATAACGCAATATAAAATACACCTTATCAATGCCAACGACAACAAGATGAAATGTTCACGCGATGTACTCGACGACCAACTCAAAACACCGAGAATAATCAGGTTAGGAATATACATGTTCACTATGAACCAGAATACAACACGACCATCACCATAGGAAACCCTCCCTAACTCCCCATCATAGGAATTAGCTACTCGCACTCGAACCATCACCATAGGTAACGAGGCAACAACAAAGGTAAGAGCACAAGGCCCAAAGCACAATTTCAACGTAACCAACTACCGACATCGTTGATACCCACATAAGAACCAACTGTGCTACCCACGCTTTCGCTGCGCACTCTGATTACTCGCAACTATCTAATCTACCAAGTTTACATCAACTTCCGACCATCAAAGCAGACATAAGAAAAGACCTTTCAACTTAACTCATCGGAAATTTCATCCAAACAGGCATTCTATACTCTTGTGATTACTGAATACTTCGAACTTAGATCCGTAAACAATACCTCCGAATATCCAACAAAACTACAACTGCAGCCAATTCCAAATCTTGAATATGATAGATACTTTCAAGAATTCCTAATTATCGTCAACATAAGCTACAACTTCACCACCTTGTATTAACACATCATCAAAATTCATCTCAACGCATAACAATCTCACCACAACATAAGGATACATGTGTCCGATTAATCTCAACAAGAAAAAAAAATCATCTTCCAACAGAGATTAACACCCAATAGCCATAGATTTAGCCTCAATAACCTACACTTAACATGGCATATTAACCAAACTAATCAACAAACTAATTCCTCAAGTCCTACTCATACTAGCACAATTCTCCAAAATCCCTCATCCGAATTAACACAACCACTCAACTTCATCTTTACAAATCATAATTCACACCTTACTAACTCAGCATATAGCTTCACTTCTTTCAATACTTGCAACTCAACTCTCAAATATTCTACGCGCTCTTCTTCTGATTTTATAAAACATCAGAATATCCACAACGAACACCAGTTATAACTCATCCAAACAAGTATGGAAAATACCATTCATATTTTCATATATACACTTTAAGGCATACCAGCTACTACCCTTCTCGATCCGACATCCTTGGTCAAAACATAGTCTTACATTACCATTTACTTCCTACTTGGTTTATCTCTACAGTTCTTCAAGTCTCATGTCAGTCGAATTCTCGATCCACCACAAACCAAAACCCAAGTTATCCAGAACACAACTGTGAGTTTCCATACTACTCACTGATCAACTCGCAACCTCATACTAACATCCTCAAGTTCGCCTCATTTCCCCTATAAGGAATCCGCATCGACAACTCAAACAATTTATAAGCACTTGGCTCAACCCCAAATAATTCACTGTGCATACTATTCTAGTTGGCAAGACACATCTACTTCATCCAACATGATTCCGTCGACTATCAACAAGAGATTAAGGGTGATCAGTTCCTCAATTTGTCAATAGACTGCCAGCAACCATAATGGTGGCATAAATCATCATTACCCAACTACAATAGCGTCCTTTACCTTTTTCTTAAAGTTATATAAGCATACTGCTCTACCATCTCTCTAAGGCTTACAAACGTTTTCTTAATTTTCTTATTTTCCATCTCGTCAATGATACGAAAAGTCCAAAATCCAGTACATCTTCTCCTATACAAGTTAGTTGCATAACACAATCATTAAATATCCTTCTAATACCGGAAACGTTACCACATCACGTACAATCCAAATCAACCCACTTCAGTTGAAACATTTATCTAAGTTCAAACCTTTGACGACCCTAACCAATCCTTCATCTTCCTTTTTAATCTCAAAACTTCAATGATCCGTATAATTTCACACTTGATCATCATTCCAATCACAATCTCAACAATACCATCTCATTATCTGGTTGGTGATATAACTTCCAAAAATTTCCGACTCATGCCGACACATCTCGCCAACAACACACAATCCACTTTACTATTTAACATCCCTCAAAGATTTCTATACTTTAATCATTCTCAACTATCATGCGCCGCACTTCCATGTGCTTCTCCAATACTTTTCTTCTTATTACTAAACATTTTATACTTGACTTCATCTTACTATTTCCAACAAGAATTGTCTAACTTCGAACACGATTACCTTCTTCAATACAGACCTCCCAGACACAAATTTATATTCCAAAATGAAGGGAATTTCGTGTAGATTCCAGAACTTCAAGAATCGCTCAAATCTGAATTACGAGTAAAAATTTATCGTCCTTGCAATGAGACTGGTCAAGAAATCCCGTATACAACTTCCACCAAACAAAATCAGCATCAGACCCAACTATTCAAAAGCGTCTTTCTCTCTGCTCAAAAACATGCCGAAGACAAAATTTATATGCAAACTGTAAGGAATTTTGTAAACTTTCCAAAAAGTCTAGAATCGCTTTCATCGGAGTTACGATTAGAAAGTTATGCCTCTTTTACTGAAGGCTGTTCCATACATGTGAAAATAAAACCGAAATTGGTGAACATGAGTTCTACCTTTTTCTCTTGCTTCCAAACCCTCCCAACAATCCTTGTTTTTCACCCAACTCTGAAAATTATCTGACCTCACTCCGGATATACTCCACTTGCATATCACTATTCGTCACATTGTCCTCTATTCTCCGAGAAGCAACATCAATCATACTGACTTGTCCTCCTTCAAATGTCTCAACTGGACCGACAGATAAAATCATGAGTCCATACTCTCGTCGATTTGCAACAACAAAGATCTGACAACACTTGTACTCCTGCAATCAATATCACCTTGCTTCAACTCCTCACACCAGAAACATCTCCGGGAAGTAAACTTCTCCCCCACTTGTTTCAACCCAACACCGGAAGCCAACGGTTAGAAAACAAACAAGTACCGACAGTGTTCCACACACTTGTCGCGTACCAAGGGATAAACGACATTAGACAACTTGGCCGGACAGACCGACCTGCTCTGATACCACTAATGTAACACCCTTCTACCCCACAAACAATTTTAGGAAAACACGTAATATTATCAGAGTAAAATTAGCAAGAAAGGTGCCACATATATTCAAACTTCATTCAAAATCATTGTCCTGTTCCGTAACACGGATTACACATTCTTAATAATAAAATCAACAACTACGCAGCGGGAATCAACTTTTTATGTCATTTCAATAAAATACTTTATACTAAATATATCCAAATCAAATCATCACCAACAATGTAAATATTCAACGTAAAACAAAAGAACACGAGGTTCACAACAAATCCCAACCCGATGTTACATGACACAGAGCAGGACACCTCTAAACTAAATAGCGATAAAGACAGACTTCAAGGCTACATCCTCCATCGTCGCGAATCTACTCTTGGTTATCTGCAAGTTACCCACATAAGAGGCAACATTTCCAAGCAGGCAGGGTGAGAAATCACAATTCATTATAGTAATATAAGTACATGGAAAATGAATAGGAAGGCAACAACAACATCATAGCATAGCCAATAACAGCATCATAGCATAACAATCAACAACATCATAGCATAATCAACCACCACATCATAGCATAATCAACATCAACTTCATAGCATGGTCAACAACAACATCATGGTATAATCAACAATAACATCATGATATAATCAACCATAACATCATAGCATAATCAACATCAACTTCATAGCATAGTCAACAACAACATCATAGTATAATCAACAATAACATCATGATATAATCAACATCAACATCATGATACAATCCACATCGACATCATGATACAATCCACATCGACATCATGATACAATCCACATCGACATCATAATATAATCAACAACAACATCATGATACAATCAACATCAACATCATAGTATAATCAACAACAACATCATAGTTTAATCAACAACAACACCATGATATCCACAATAAAACATACATATTATTCGACAATCAACTCACACACATGCAATGCCACTTAGAATGAGATGCAACTTCATCGGAAACATGCATGTGGTACCAATTCAACGTGTGATGAACACCTGGCCATCAACCCTCCACAAGGGAGCACAACATAATCAACGTATCACTCCAATCCGCACAATAGGATTGAAGCTACCAATAGACCGAAGCCCCAACATAAAATGCCATGAAATGCAATGATGCTAAATCTCCTCAACTCATCAAATATCAACGTGTGCATCATTCATTTCATATTCAACAATTAATCATCATCCATCATGTTTTATCATCCATACAGCAGCAAAACAACAAGGCAACAACAATCAGCAAGAGAAAACATTAAAACAACAAAAACGGCAAAAACTGTTGTCTGACACGGCCGCCCGTGTCCTGCGACACGGCCCGTGTCAGAAGGCCTGCACGAACAATCCAAACCAGAAAAATTATAGCAGAAGCAGAGGCCTGACACGGACGCCCGTGCCTGTGACACGGCCCGTGTCAGGAGACATGTAGCAAAAGTTCTTAATTTCCCTAACCAGTAAGCTGACACGGGTGCCCGTGTTGTGTGACACGGCCCCGTGTCAGGATGCGACAAAACACCATTTTCCCCAAAAGTGATTTTTTTCTGCATTTTTTATTTCCATTGCCCCAAAATCAGTGTTCCACACGAAATTTGATAAAAAATACTCACCAAACACACATATAGCAATACATATCAATCAAATTCATCATATTTTCATCAAATTACTCATTCTACATAAACAATCATAAAAATTAACACAATTCATACAATCCTTAATCTATTCATCTCCAATTCCTATAAAATTATAATAAACCGTGAAAACTCCCCATACCTTAGAGTAATCCGAAGCTTTATCTTTCTTTCTCCAAGGTTCTCCTAGCAATCCTTCAAAACCCTTGGTTTTCCTCCTCCTCTTCTCTTCTTCAGCGTTCTTCACAAAAATACGATCAGTTAGAAAATTGATCGATCTTTCTTCTTTAGTTACATTATCCCAGTTTATGAACTTCCAACTCTACCCTTACTCCTTTTCCTTTATGACCATCTTGCCCTTTTCTTAATATTTTTAAATAATAAATAATAATCGAAATAATACATGATTATTCACTTTATTAAAATTACTTAAAAATAATCTTTTAATCCATAATTTTCCAAATTACCAAAAACCTCTTAATTCCTTCTAAATTAAATAAATAAATAAATGATTAATTTAGATTTTTGGGGTGTTACAACTCTCCCTCACTTCAAGAATTTTCGTCCTCGAAAATTTACTCGATGCAGACCACTCCAGATACGTTATCACCTCCGACTAATCGACTCTCATGCCGCGTGTGGCAATACCACGAATAACGCAATATGCAATACACCTTATCAATGCCAACGACAACAAGATGAAATGTTCACGCGATGTACTCGACGACCAACTCAAAACACCGAGAATAATCAGGTTAGGAATATACATGTTCACTATGAACCAGAATACAACACGACCATCACCATAGGAAACCCTCCCCTAACTCCCCATCATAGGAATTAGCTACTCGCACTCGAACCATCACTATAGGTAACGAGGCAACAACAAAGGTAAGAGCACAAGGCCCAAAGCACAATTTCAACGTAACCAACTACCGACATCGTTGATACCCACATAAGAACCAACTGTGCTACCCATGTTTTCGCTGCGCACTCTGATTACTCGCAACTATCTGATCTACCAAGTTTACATCAACTTCTGACCATCAAAGCAGACATAAGAAAAGACCTTTCAACTTAACTCATCGAAAATTCCATCCAAACAGGCATTCTATACTCTTGTGATTACTGAATACTTCGAACTTAGATCCGTAAACAATACCTCCGAATATCCAACACAACTACAACTGCAGCCAATTCCAAATCTTGAATAGGATAGATACTTTCAATAATTCCTAATTATCGTCAACATAAGCTACAACTTCACCACCTTGTATTAACACATCATCAAAATTCATCTCAACGCATAACAATCTCACCACAACATAAGGATACATGTGTCCGATTAATCTCAACAAGAAAAAAAAATCATCTTCCAACAGAGATTAACACCCAATAGCCATAGATTTAGCCTCAATAACCTACACTTAACATGGCATATTAACCAAACTAATCAACAAACTAATTCCTCAAGTCCTACTCATACTAGCACAATTCTCCAAAATCCCTCATCCGAATTAACACAACCACTCAACTTCATCTTTACAAATCATAATTCACACCTTGCTAACTCAGCATATAGCTTCACTTCTTTCAATACTTGCAACTCAACTCTCAAATATTCTATGCGCTCTTCTTCTGATTTTATAAAACATCAGAATATCCACAACGAACACCAGTTATAACTCATCCAAACAAGTATGGAAAATACCATTCATATTTTCATATATACACTTTAAGGCATATCAGCTACTACCCTTCTCGATCCGACATCCTTGGTCAAAGCATAGTCTTACATTACCATTTACTTCCTACTTGGTTTATCTCTACAGTTCTTCAAGTCTCATGTCAGTCGAATTCTCGATCCACCACAAACCAAAACCCAAGTTATCCAGAACACAACTGTGAGTTTCCATACTACTCACTGATCAACTCGCAACCTCATACTAACATCCTCAAGTTCGCCTCATTTCCCCTATAAGGAATCCGCATCGACAACTCAAACAATTTATAAGCACTTGGCTCAACCCCAAATAATTCACTGTGCATAATATTCTAGTTGGCAAGACACATCTACTCCATCCAACATGATTTCGTCGACTATCAACAAGAGATTAAGGGTGATCAGTTCCTCAATTTGTCAATAGACAGCCAGCAACCATAATGGTGGCATAAATCATCATTATCCAACTACAATAGCGTCCTTTACCTTTTTCTTAAAGTTATCTAAGCATACTGCTCTACCATCTCTCTAAGGCTTACAAACGTTTTCTTAATTTTCTTATTTTCCATCTCGTCAATGATACGAAAAGTCCAAAATCCAGTACATCTTCTCCTATACAAGTTAGTTGCACAACACAATCATTAAATATCCTTCTAATACCTGAAACGTTACCACATCACGTACAATCCAAATCAACCCACTTCAGTTGAAACATTTATCTAAGTTCAAACCTTTGACGACCCTAACCAATCCTTCATCTTCCTTTTTAATCTCATAACTTCAATGATCCGTATAATTTCACACTTGATTATCATTCCAATCACAATCTCAACAATACCATCTCATTATCTGGTTGGAGATATAACTTCCAAAAATTTCCGACTCATGCCGACACATCTCGCCAACAACACACAATCCACTTTACTATTTAACATCCCTCAAATATTTCTATACTTTAATCATTCTCAACTATCATGCACCGCACTTCCATGTGCTTCTCCAATACTCTTCTTCTTATTACTAAACATTTTATACTTGACTTCATCTTACTATTTCCAACAAGAATTGTCTAACTTCGAACATGATTACCTTCTTCAATACAGACCTCCCAGACACAAATTTATATTCCAAAATGAAGGGAATTTCGTGTAGATTCCAGAACTTCAAGAATCGCTCAAATCTGAATTACGAGTAAAAATTTATCGTCCTTGCAATGAGACTGGTCAAGAAATCCCGTATACAACTTCCACCAAACAAAATCAGCATCAGACCCAACTATTCAAAAGCGTCTTTCTCTCTGCTCAAAAACATGCCGAAGACAAAATTTATATGCAAACTATAGGGAATTTTGTAAACTTTCCAAAAAGTCCAGAATCGCTTTCATCGGAGTTACGATTAGAAAGTTATGCCTCTTTTACTGAAGGTTGTTCCATACATGTGAAAATAAAACCGAAATTGGTGAACATGAGTTCTACCTCTTTCTCTTGCTTCCAAACCCTCCCAACAATCCTTGTTTTTCACCCAACTCTGAAAATTATCTGACCTCACTCCGGATATACTCCACTTGCATATCACTATTCGTCACATTGTCCTCTATTCTCCGAGAAGCAACATCAATCATACTGACTCGTCCTCCTTCAAATGTCTCAACTGGACCGACAGATAAAATCACGAGTCCATACTCTCGTCGATTCGCAACAACACAGATCTGACAACACTTGTACTCCTGCAATCAATATCACCTTGCTTCAACTCCTCACACCAGAAACATCTCCGGGAAGTAAACTTCTCCCCCACTTGTTTCAACCCAACACCGGAAGCCAACGGTTAGAAAACAAACAAGTACCGACAGTGTTCCACACACTTGTCGCGTACCAAGGGATAAACGACATTAGACAACTTGGCCGGATAGACCGACCTGCTCTGATACCACTAATGTAACACCCTTCTACCCCACAAACAATTTTAGGAAAACACGTAATATTATCAGAGTAAAATTAGCAAGAAAGATGCCACATATATTCAAACTTCATTCAAAATCATTGTCCTGTCCCGTAACACAGATTACACATTCTTAATAATAAAATCAACAACTACGCAGCGGAAATCAACTTTTTATGTCATTTCAATAAAATACTTCATACTAAATATATCCAAATCAAATCATCACCAACAATGTAAAAATTCAACGTAAAACAAAAGAACGCGAGATTCACAACAAATCCTAACCCGATGTTACATGACACAGAGTAGGACACCTCTAAACTAAATAGCGATAAAGACACACTTCAAGGCTACATCCTCCATCGTCGCGAATCTACTCTTGGTTATCTGCAAGTTACCCACATAAGAGGCAACATTTCCAAGTAGGCAGGGTGAGAAATCACAATTCATTATAGTAATATAAGTACATGGAAAACGAATAGGAAGGCAACAACAACGTCATAGCATAGCCAACAACAGCATTATAGCATAATCAATCAACAACATCATAGCATAATCAACCACCACATCATAGCATAATCAACATCAACTTCATAGCATGGTCAACAACAACATCATGGTATAATCCACAATAACATCATGATATAATCAACCACAACATCATAGCATAATCAACATCAACTTCATAACATAGTCAACAACAACATCATAGTATAATCAACAATAACATCATGATATAATCAACATCAACATCATGATATAATCTACATCAACATCATGATACAATCCACATCGACATCATGATACAATCCACATCGACATCATGATACAATCCACATCGACATCATAATATAATCAACAACAACATCATGATACAATCAACATCAACATCATAGTATAATCAATAACAACATCATAGTTTAATCAACAACAACACCATGATATCCACAATAAAACATACATATTATTCGACAATCAACTCATACACATGCAATGCCACTTAGAATGAGACGCAACTTCATCGGAAACATGCATGTGGTACCAATTCAACGTGTGATGAACACCTGGCCATCAACCCTCCACAAGGGAGCACAACATAATCAACGTATCACTCCAATCCGCACAATGGAATTGAAGCTACCAATGGACCGAAGCCCCAACATAAAATGCCATGAAATGCAATGATGCTAAATCTCCTCAACTCATCAAATATCAACGTGTGCATCATTCATTTCATATTCAACAATTAATCATCATCCATCATGTTTTATCATCCATACAGCAGCAAAACAACAAGGCAACAACAATCAGCGAGAGAAAACATTAAAACAGCAAAAACGGCTAAAACAGTTGTCTGACACGGCCGCCCGTGTCCTGCGACACGGCCCGTGTCAGAAGGCCTGCACGAACAATCCAAACCAGAAAAATTATAGCAGAAGCAGAGGCCTGACACGGCCGCCCGTGTCCTGTGACACGACCGCCCGTGTCCTGTGACACGGCCCGTGTCAGGAGACCTGTAGCAGAAGTTTTTAATTTCCCCAACCAGTAAGCTGACACGGGTGCCCGTGTTGTGTGACACGGCCCGTGTCAGGATGCGACAAAACACCATTTTCCCCAAAAGTGATTTTTTTCTGCATTTTTTATTTCCATTACCCCAAAATCAGTGTTCCACACGAAATTTGATTAAAAATACTCACCAAACACACATATAGCAATACATATCAATCAAATTCATCATACTTTCATCAAATTACTCATTCTACATAAACAATCATCAAAATCAACACAATTCATACAATCCTTAATCTATTCATCTCCAATTCCTATAAAATTATAATAAACCGTGAAAACTCCCCATACCTTAGAGTAATCCGAAGCTTTATCCTTCTTTCTCCAAGGTTCTCCTAGCAGTCCTTCAAAACCCTTGGTTTTCCTCCTCCTCTTCTCTTCTTCAGCGTTCTTCACAAAAATACGATCAGTTAGAAAATTGATCGATATTTCTTCTTTAGTTACATTATCCCAGTTTATGAACTTCCAACTCTACCCTTACTCCTTTTCCTTTATGACCATCTTGCCTTTTTCTTAATATTTTTAAATAATAAATAATAATCTAAATAATACATGATTATTCACTTTATTAAAATTACTTAAAAATACTCTTTTAATCCATAATTCTCCAAATTACCAAAAACCTCTTAATTCCTTCTAAATTAAATAAATAAATAAATAAATGATTAATTTAGATTTTTGGGGTGTTACACCCCACATGCCCCACTATGGACACTCGAAAGGGCTAGATATGCCTCAGATTCACTAAGACATTTAAGTAAAAGTCCCTCAGGAGTCTTTTTAAACAATTCATTTCCCAAAAGAACGTAACTTAAAGCTCGATACCTGATTTTTCATTCAGTAGACGTCGTTGGGTTTTGCAAATATTCCACTATTGGTTTTCTCCAATCTTCGTCTGTCAGGCTGTCTATTGCTAATATCTCAAAGTTTTCTTTGTCAGCATATCCAAGCTTTGTTGTTTCTATATTTGATAGGGATAATATGGCCGACACAACCCTCTCTCTAACCTCGATTGCATCTTGCAACTTTTCTTTTGAAATTTTATACTCGGAGGTAATATGAGCCAAATCATTAGCTACTTGATTTTCCAATTGAGGAATGTGTCGAATGCTAACCAACTCAAATCTTTTTAAGATTCAATTGGCTATCACGAAGTACGTGATGAGATTTTCTTTCACACATTTGTAATCCTTTGTGATTTTATGACCAACTCTGAGTCACCCATTATTTCAACTCGAGTTGCCCCCAATTCCAACAATATTTCAAGTCTGACTATAAGAGCCTCGTATTTAGCCTCATTATTCGAACAGAGACCTTCGAATTTATACTTTGAATTTTGTTAGGAGAAATAATCAAGACTCATTCGCATGTTCTGTCTTTATGACTCGAACCATCGAAGTACAACTTTCAAGGTTCTAGTTTGAGGTAATTTAATGATTCCTCATTTATAGAGTGGTCGACTATAAAGTCCGTCACTACTTGTCCCTTAACAGCTTTTAAGGGCATATAAGTTAAAGAATATTCAGTTAAAGCTAATGCCCATTTGCCAATTCGACCATATAAAATTGTTTTTGACAACATATGCTTTATAACATCAAAATGTGAGGAAACAAAAACGTCAACAGGTTTTATATAATGCTTTAGTTTTATACATGAGAAATACAAACACAGACATATTTTTTTTCGACTGTGCTATACCTAGTTTCTGCATCGTTCAAGACCCTACTAAGATAGTAAATGACTCTTTCAAAACCATTTTCATCTTCTTGAGCTAACATGCTCCCTAAAGTATTATCCGACACAAATATATACAACCTCATACTACTATTTCTACAAGGTGGAATCAGAATTTGAGGGTGGCTCAAGTATTTCTTGATTTTGTCGAAAGCCTCTTGTTGATCTTACCCCCATTCGAATCCTTCCTTCTTGAGTTGAAGCAGAGGTGAGAAGGCTTGAGTTTTGTCGCTAAGGTTCAAGATAAACCTTCTTAAGAAATTAATCTTGCCCAGTAATGACTGCAACTCCTTCTTTGTCGATGGCGTTTTTGCCTCAATTATGGCCTTAGTCTTGTTCTGGTTTATTTCGATTCCCTTTTTGTGGACCACAAAGCGTAAGAAATTCCCCGCCTGCACACAAAAAGCACATTCGAGAGGATTCATTTTCAAACCATGTCTCCTCATCCATTCGAAGGCTTGTCGAAGATGGTCTATGTGATTTTTCACTGAAATTGACTTTACAACAATATCACCAATATAGATCTACATAAAAGTATGAATAAAATCATGAAAAAATCAAATTCATTTCCCTTTGGTATGTTGCCCCAACATTTTTTAAGCCGAAAGGCATCACCACCCATTCATAAGTGCCTAACGCTCCAGGACATCGAAATGCTGTTTTTGGGACATCCTCTTCAGCAATGAATATCTGATTATACCTTGAATATCTATCGAGCATACTAAGGTATTCGTGTGTTGCGGAAGAATCTATTAAAATTTCTCCCACAGGCATCAAATACCCATCCTTTGGGGTTGCATCATTTAAATCTCTAAAATCTATGCAAACCCTCAAAGTACCATTTTTCTTAATAATTGGCACGATATTTGAAAGCCATTCAACATACCTGGCTGTACGGATGAATTTGCGTCGCAGAAGTCTTTCGACCTTCTCTTTAATCTTCGAGAGAATTTCAGGTGCAAACCGCCTTGGATTCTGTTTAATGGGCTTCTTCCCAGGCTTAATTGGGAACTTTAATTCAACCAGCTCTCTGCTCAAACTAGGCATCTCGTCATAATCCCATGCAAAATAGTCTTTGAACTCCTTCAGCAATTAGATCATTTCGACTTTGAGTTGAGGGTTGATATTGACACTAATATACGTTGGCCTTTTTTTCGCCCCTTCTCTCAAGTCGATCTCTTCAAGTGGATCTTGCGCTAGCATTTTGATGCTGGTGCCAGCGGCTCTTTCTCGAACCCTAAAGGCTCGTCATCGTAAATGGCATCGAGCCTCTGGCCTTGCACTTCATCCTGAACCTTATCAGGTGGTTCTGGGTCGAAGTCTTTACCAGGAATTTCTTGATATGATTCTTTCTTGGCTTCGACAACCATGAATTTTACTTCAACCTCCAAGGCCGCTTTTAATTTATTTTCGGCTATATAAGTCGAAATTCTTTCGAGCGCTGGCAACTCAGTCATCGTCGCCAAACTCGCTCCTCCAACCTGTTGGGTCGATTCCATATGTCCCTATGTATGCAAGGTCGTCTTCGCCCACAACCTCTCGATCCCACTGAAAACCATTAGTGGGGTGCAAGTGCAAAGAGCAATACACATTGTCATCTGGAGTAAATGCAAAACTGGTCGGATTGCAAGGAGCAATATTAGCCAAATGTTTGTCGAAGATGCGTTTATCGATATGATTAACCAAAGCCATAAAATAGCTCTGATCGACTTCGATATTTTCCATAATACCATCCGTTCTCCAGATGGTAATTATTTGATGCATTGATGATGGTACGACTCTTATGTCGTGAATCCATTCACGCCCTAACAATAAATTGTAGTTAGCCTTAGTCTACACAACCATGAACATGGTTGGTCTAGTAATGATTCCTACCGTCAGGTCGACTTGAATGACCTATAATGTGGTGCCAACTTTTCCTTAATAGTTGGATAACACCATATTGTGGGGCTTTGTGTCCGTGTTGAACTTCCATATCTTTTTTAGCATGAAATGCAGCATCAGGTTACTGTTGCACCACAATATACCAGGATCTTATTAACTGGCACATCTTCGATTTTTTCTGTAATAAAGAGAGGCTTTAAGTGACTTTTCATAGCCTCATCAGGTCTTTCGAAGAACGCATTCTGTTCTTCTACGCAACCGTTGTTCATAACATAGTAACAAACTAGCCTGTGAGTGGCCATCTCTATGTCGGTATTATCCTCCAGCTCTTCGACCTCAGTAACTTGGTCGAACTCCCTTGGCAACACATATACTACATTAACCATGATATCCAAAGATGCTTCTGAATTTGTATCGAAGTCATCAGTGAGCATCTCGCCTTCAGCGATAGAACGATCATACTCATTTTTAGCCTCTTCTTATTGAGTAGAAAATAACTTCCCCTCTACATTTCAATGGGTTTCAACTCTTTTTTCTAACCTTTTTCAGCAGGTACATTGGTGCTTGATTCAACTTTCTGATTCTCTCTGGCCTCCCTTTCTGCCTTCCTTCTCCTTTGTTCCCTTCTCCATTGAGATCTAGTCATCAGATTCTTGCCTTTGTAGTTCTCAGAGATATAAGCTGACTTCCTGGAGGTCTGAAACTCCCTACGATACCCAATCGATGAACCCTTATTGACCTCAAAGTTCTGTCACTTTTGTTGGCCTTGCTCTCTGTTTTTGACTGACTTTGCCCACTTTCCTCTGGAAGCCTCTGCAGTTGGTTTGAAAGTGGTAGGTTTGACACCTGGGAATCTTTGCTTCGCTTGATCCTGCCCCATGTATGGCCTCTTTTTGTCAAAAAC
This sequence comes from Lathyrus tuberosus, assembly GCA_022829125.1. Lineage (NCBI taxonomy): Eukaryota > Viridiplantae > Streptophyta > Magnoliopsida > Fabales > Fabaceae > Lathyrus > Lathyrus tuberosus. Next base: position 6,111,002 of record JALAZF010000111.1, on the reverse strand, counting down.
TTGGTGGCTACCGGAGTCTTTCCAATTTCTTCTGGCCTTCGCCAATCGAACTCCCTCCATATTTTGGGCCGCTTTTTTGTCGAACACGACGCTGCACCTTGGGCAGAGCATAACCTCTGACTTTTTCTTTTGACACCTATGTAGGAAATTGATCAGGCTCTCCTCTTCCTTCGGGAAATCTAGTTTGTTGTATTCCTCTTGTCGCCGCTCTTCGTCAATTTTCATCGAAGTTTCTTGCGAAAGTTCGACCATGTTAACATCCATAGCAAAATGGTCATTTTCGGCAAGAAGGTCACTTAACCATTTGATAAGAATGTTTCATCGAAGGAGGTTGGGAGAGCTGATCGAGAGGTCCATGGAAGACCCTGGTTGAGTTAAAAGACTTAGTGAAATTTATGGAGTCTTTTCCAGTTGACGTGACTATGATATTTTTATCAAAGAGTATGGATAATATCATACAATTATTCAAGAACACGTGGAAACCTATTAAAGACGAAAAATGCATGAAAACGAAGACGTGTCAAATTTCGCTAAGTCGACCGTTGTAGACGATTATATTAGGACTAATATATAAGCAATGTTTGTTTGTAGTTTTAAAGGTCGCAATTTTACACATTAGACACTCAAAGTATCCAATTGTGAAAGTGAGAAACGAGTTTTCAATGTATGTATTTGTGTTCCATTTATAAAGTTATTTTTTTCCTTTAAGTTTCCCTTTTGACCCATTCACTTTTTACATTATTTTTTCTTTCAATGTTCTTGACGTCATTGTAAAAATCTTTCAAAACCTACAATTTTCGCACAAATCTATTACAAAATATTTTCGAATTTAGTCTTTTAAGTAAAATCAAACTTATTTTTGTTTACTAAATTTCACGGTAAACAATGACACCAAACAACATTATCACATCACTACCACTTTTACAAATCTGAATGAGACAAAAAAAAACAAAAAAAAAGTCCATAGAAGGATAAAAAAAGTTGATTTTTTAAAATAAGGATTAAAAAAAAAAATCAATTTAGGGGAAAAAGTGCAGTTGAATTATGGAAACCGTGGGGGCATTTTGCTAAATTAACATTATAACCAATAAAATGGATCTGTGAAGAATGCACCAGTAGAAAAACATAAAACTTCACATGTTCAATTAATCGATTATTAATTAATTTAATTGATTTGGTACATCCAAACACATAATATAGTAGAGAAACCCAATCCCCATTGAAATAATAATCAGATCCTAAGTTTGAAGAGTTTCGATCGAAGTAAATAATTGGATCTGAAAATAATCAGCAATATTCAGAAATGACGATGGCGATGGCGAGAATAAGTTCTGGTTTGCAATATCCAGAACGGTTCTACGCTGCGGCATCTTACGTCGGTTTTGATGGATCCACTTCTCCAACAAAATCTCTCACCTCCAAGTTCCCTAAGTCCACCGCGCTTCTTCTCTACAGCTTATACCAACAGGTTTTCACTCTTTCGTCTTTTTCCTTTTACCTGCATTGCGTTTTTTAGTTTCTTTCAGTTTTGTCGGTGACGTTTTTCTCATCAATTGCGTGTTTCTGTGTGTGATTTTCATGGATCTGTTTTGATTTGATTGATTGAAGTTGAAGTTGAAGATTAGGTTATTGATTGTTTCGTGGTGGTGTGTTAAACAAGCTATTAGGTGGTTTTGAATTTTGATTTATGAGTACGAGTGAGGAATTTGATTAATGTTAGCTGAATTAGTTGCTGTTATATGATGATCTGTTTTATAAAGATTAGATGGATTTCTAATTTCTAACTTCATTGATTTGGATTCGAAATTACTAGTTTTGGAACTGGTTTTGGAAAATTTGCTGTTGATCTATGTGGTTTTGTTAACATTTTGGTTAGTCTATTACACTATGTAGAGTATTATATTCGGAATTACTAGTTTGGAACTCGTTATGGAAAACTTGTTGTTGATCTATGTGGTTTTGTTAACATTTTGGTTAGTTGATTACACTATGGAGAGTGCCGTTGGTTGCAAAATCATTTAATATGATATTATGGCCATGTTTGGATAAACAAATTAATTAAGCACTTGAAGCATAAATTCTTAGCATATAAGTGTTTATGTATGAGTTATTTTCTGAAACAAGATGTTTCCATATAAACTTTAAGTTGTTTTGATAGGCTATTCTGGAGAGCTTATGGAAATAAGCTGAGAATAGTTTGGAAATTTTCATAGGATTTTTCTTTAAGTTCTCAAAACACTCTCACGAGGATTTATGTTAGTCGATAAGTTCAAATAAGCTAATCCAAACATGTTCATAGGCTTGGTGGTTATTGTAGCATTTTCCATTGGATACACTTTAATTCACGTGAAATGCATAGAATTACAGTTTTACTTGCATGCGGCTCATATGCTACTCTGCTTGATCAAAAGCGAAGAAGTCTGCTATGCAATTTAAACATGAACGAATCTAATGTTGATTTACTGGTGATAGCTACCATTCTTCTAACTTCAGCTTGTGGTTTATTTATTTGTTTGTTTTTGGGTCTGTTGTGCTATCGTTCTGTGGAGTTGAAGCGGTGAAGTTATCATTATTTCGCTTTAAAACTTATTGCTCAAAATTCATGGCTAATTTTTTATTACAGGCTAGTGTGGGACCTTGTAACATCCCAGAACCCAGTTCATGGAAAATTGTGGAACACAGCAAATGGGCCAGGTTTGTCTCCTTTAAACATTCATGCTTTCTCTGTTTTTTCTGCTATTACTTACTATACCTCTCTGTTCTATATGTCTGCATTGATATGAAATTCTGGTTTTGCTATGCCTGTCCATACATTTATATTATATAACTATTTTCTCATGAATACTGCACTGTTGTTTGTTTATGTTTATTGATGTTATATTTGAAATTATACTTGCAATACACAGTAGTCCATTTTTTCTCCCATTTTGCTTCAGAATATTGTTTTAACTAGTAAATTTTTATGCAGCTGGAACCAGCTTGGAAACATGTCTTCCACAGAAGCCATGCGGCTTTTTGTAAAAATATTAGAGGTCATACAAATAATTTTTGTTGACATTTCTTCCTTGGTAAAATGCAATATATTCTTTGAATACTTTTGTTTTTATTTTCTTTTGATGTGTAGGAAGAAGATCCCGGGTGGTATTCAAGAGCATCTAACTCTGTTGCAGAGCCTGTAATAGACGTTCAAATGAACGTGAGTATTCTTAGGACTATATAATACTTATGCTTTGGGCCTGCATTGAGCTTTACATGTTATACACACATATTATATCAAACTCACAATAGAGTAAGTACTGAGTGAGCACAATATGGTCTAATTCACGGTCAACTAAGTAGGAAGCTGGGTTTTTGGCTAAGAAAATTTAGGGTATTGTATAATTGGTCGTAACGCTACGCATGCATGCAATTCTTATGCAACTAAGATAGTTGGATGGTTTTGGTGTAACATCAATTACAGATTTCATGATATGGCCTAAGGGTTTGATCTTTAGAATTAGATTCATTTCAAGGGTATGCCGACATGAATACTTATCAAGAGAATCAATGAGAACAGTTTCATCTGTATTCTCCACTTTTGTTGTTACTTGTTACCATCAACATTGCAATTTTTCCTGTATCTGTTTTCCAATGTCTGATTCTATCTTGCTGGTTTGGCAGTATAATTCCAAAGTTGAGCCGGTCATTGAGAATGGGAATACTTATCCAGAGACAAAAACTATTTCCTCTGAAAATGGAAGTCAAGTTGTAACACAGGATAAAGATGTTGTTGTGGAAGGCTTTGCTTCAGTTGGAGTTTATGATCAATGGATTGCACCTCCAGTATCTGGTCAACGACCAAAAGCCCGATATGAGGTTTTGGCTCTTGCATTATATAATAACTATAAAATTAATTCCGTAACATTTTATATTTATACTTTTAGTCCCCCCCTAAGCCAAGTGTGTTTATATGTTCAGCATGGAGCTGCAGTCGTGCAAGATAAATTGTACATATACGGTGGAAATCACAATGGCCGTTACCTCAGTGATCTTCATGTAAGCATATGTTAAATATATTTGTTGCATGAAGGTATAGATTTGGGCTGAAGTAACTTATTTATCTTGTGGGATTTAATTGACACCACAACTTCTGGAAATCATTGTATAACTATATCTTGTATTACAGATAAGCTTTTTGTGATCTCCCTTTTATATTGAATAAATTATGTGTTGATTTTTTTCGAATTAAATGGAAACAAATACAGGTTTTGGATTTGAGAAGATGGACTTGGTCAAAGCTCGAGGCTAAAACTGGAGACGGACCCTCTACAACTTTGGACCCTTGTGCTGGCCATTCTTTGGTTTGTGTTGAACATAAAACTCTGCATAACTGCTGTGTTGAATTTGTTTGTTGTTGACAGCCTTATACTAATTCTGTAATATTATCGATGAAAAATTATGTCACTATAGATTGCATGGGGAAATAAGCTCTTGTCAATTGCTGGCCATACAAAAGATCCTTCCGAAAATATCCAAGGTATAATATATTAGTGTTGTAATAATGTGTTTTCATTCTTTTAGGGTTTTGGATCATATCTGTGCATAATAGCTTAAAATGTGAAGAAGTGGATATAAGGATGGCTTGGTGGCTGGAGTGGTGGAGTTAAGAAGCGGAGTGATAAAGTGGTCGAGAGCTCGATCTCCACTCCCAGCATAGTGCTGACAATACTAATGTTGGCTGTTTAAAAAAAAACTTAAAGTGTGAAAGTTTTGGAAATGATTTATTCAACAGTATATCATTAGAAGAGTGTCTTTTTGGAGTCATAGTTGTAAGCATTCTCGCTTCTCCTGCTCCGCACTTTGGGTTTTCCTAGTCCAGTGTCAAAGAAGTTTGTTCAATAAGATTTTCTTCTGTGAATTTCTATTCTCAGAACCCGTGTATAAAACACACAAACCTAATAACATTTTCCTCAGTTCATTGGTTTGATCTATGTTCATTAATTACAGTGCATTTCTCCATTTTTCTATAACTCTTGTTCTACTCCTGTTTTTGTTGTTGTTATCTTTTCTATTGTGATTGCAACTAAGTATGGGCACTACTGTTAAATATTATGACAGTGAAAGAGTTTGATCTGCAAACAGCAACATGGTCAAGTCTAAAGACCTATGGGAAAGCTCCGGTATGTGTCTGTTACGTTTATTGATCCTAAAGTCTTAAAAATTTCGAATTATCATTTTAGTCCTATGTGACATGTCATATTTGCATTTCTCTAACAAGAGACGCATGCATACCTTGGCTTGTAAGCATACAACAGTGGTGTCCCCCCTCTTCTCCTTTCATTCATTCTTTCTTTCTTTTTTGTTTTTAAAATTTAAGTATTAGTTTTTAGTTCCCTCTTCTATCATGTTTGCTTTCTAGATATCATGTCGAGGCTAACCTGTGACCCTTGTTTTCGTCCATTCTTTTTGTTTTAATTAAAATACAGTAATAGTCTGTTTAGTTCCCTCTTCTATCATGTATGCTTTTTAGATATCACGCGGAGGCCAATCAGTGTCCCTTGTTGGGAATACTTTAGTAATTTTTGGTGGGCAAGATGCAAAGAGGGCTCTCTTGAATGACCTGCATATTCTGGACTTGGAAACCATGACATGGGACGAAATTGATGCTGTGTAAGAAATTTTCTAAAAAAAACCCTTTCTATCTTCATGGTTTCTATTTTAACTTGTCAAGAATTCGTTGGAGGGGTTGATTTATTTTCTTTAATACCTAGGGGTGGACTTTCATGGTTTTGGGTTGTATGAAGAGTAAACTTCATACGACTCTGTTTGATGATCATCTCTGTTTATGCAATATTTGGCTTTGTCTTACCATTCTAAAGAGAGAGAAAATATGAAAAGGTAACATGATAAGGTTTTGTTCTAACTATGTCATAACTGGCAGTGGAGTGCCTCCTTCCCCGAGGTCTGATCATGCTGCTGCTGTACATGTGGAGCGATACTTGCTTATCTTCGGAGGGGGTTCACATGCAACTTGCTACAATGATTTACATGTTCTCGATTTGCAAACTGTAAGGCCCTTGCCTCCTCTGTTAGGAAATGGACCGGAAAGTCATCTCCATCTAATTGTTTGCATGAATTCTACAGATGGAATGGTCTCGCCCCACACAACAAGGTGAGATACCAACTCCACGTGCAGGACATGCTGGTGTGACAGTAGGAGAGAACTGGTTCATTGTTGGTGGTGGTGACAACAAGAGCGGTATGCTTTTTTGCTGCCCTGTCATTAAGATTTAAACTTTCTGCATTGAGAAATTAGCTGCCACACTGTACAAAATATTCCTTGATACCTTGGACAAGTATTTTCTAAACTATTTGATGTACATGTGGCATGCCTGTGATGTGGGTCAAACTAAACCATTAAGTCTGTATTTGGGTAGGTGTTTGCGAAACATGATTTTCAGTAAATTGGATTTTGTAAAATTGATTTGGTTAAAATTAATTTAGAAAGAAGTGATTGTTGATCAGAACTTTTCGCACTAAAAGCAAGACATAAAACTTGGTGCAAGTATTCTAACCTAATGCAAAGGCTATTTCTTATTACTTGGAGCCAAACCGAGATTTGTAGGCAAAGGAATTTTTGCTCGAGAATATCCAAACATGTAAAAAATGATAATATCATAATTATTAAGTCTGTGCTAAACATGGATCCAAACATGCATTAAATCATATTTCAACTCTTCTGTAGAGTTAAATAGTACATTCTACCTTCAAATAAATATATAAATCATACCGGTTTGTTATCTTTTTAGTTATAGGCATGTGTCTAAGCATAGGATTGTTCACTCGTGGCCCAATCTTCTAAAATGGGTAAAACATAAGTGTTTACCATTAATGGTTAAATAGAAAGCGAGATTCAAATTGATAATAGGCATCCCTTGTACTGCTTAAGGTACTTGTATTCAGGAAAAACACCTTGTGCAAGAAAAGTTATTGAGCTAGTACCATCTTATATCAAATAAAATTCTTTGATACATAATGTTCTTCAAAACATATTTGAGTTATCAACACATTTGAACATATCAATTCACTAAGTGGTCTGTGATTCTGCATGCTTAATGCTTATCCCCTTCAATTGCCTTGCGACAGAATGAAAATATTGCTGTACTTCCGAACTTTATCACCTGGATTTAAAATGAACTACAGGAGGATTCTATCGCCGGATGGAGAATTGAATATAAATAAAAATGAAAGAGCAAATTAGGAACTAGAAGATCCTTGGTGCTTACAATGAGATGCACTAAACAAGTTCATGTTTTGTTTATGGATGGAGAACTACTTTTATGATTGAGTTATTATGTTTGGCTAAACATGTATAATTACTTTTTCGTATTAAGTTTCTAAAATGATATGCACTACTGTTGAGACTCACACTAGATGTGATATGGCTTAAAAAATGTTTGTAAGTGGTGGTCTTCTCTCACCTTATAAGTCAGTTTTGTAGGGTTGAGTTAGACAATGGTATCAAATCCTTTCCAAGATCTGGTGGACCACTCGTTATTTTTCCACTCGGATCACGCTCTAGATGTCCACCATTGAGCTTAAGAGGGGTATATTGAGAGTCTCACATTGGGTGTGATATGACTTGAAAATGTGCTTATAAGTAGCGGACATCATTTACCGTACAAGTCGGTTTTGTAGGATTGAGTTTGACCCAACAAAAACTTTAAGATGGTATCAGACCCTTTCCAAGATCTGGTGGACCACCCGTTATCTTTCCACTTGGATCACGCTCCAGATGTCCACCCTTGAGCTCAAGGGGGTATTTTGAAAGCCTCACATTGGATGTGATATGACTTGAAAATATGCATATAAGTAGTGGTGGACTTCATTTAACTTACAAGTCGGTTTTGTAGAGTTGAGTTTCGCACAACACAAATTTATATAAATATATTTTAGCAAGGACAAAATGTCAATTACACCCAAAATAAGTTGTGGTATACAAAAAACTACTGCGTTATATGCCTCATTTTGTACTGCAACCTCATTCAAATGCCACTGCAAGTTCCTCCAAATGCTTTTTGGAGTCCGGGAGTCTCAAAATGCAGTGTAGAGAATATATAGATGAGTAGAGTAAATAAATCAGACAAAACCTGTTGTATGGGATATTTGCTAATGATTGCCTCTCTTCAATTCTCTTATTTATCTCAGATTTTAGTTATTTCTTGCAAAATTAGCGATTAATTGTTTGCTGCCTTGATCTATCATACTAAATTGATACAATTGTTGTAGCGCATATTTAAGTGGTTTTTTTGTGCCTACTGTTTCATTGTGAAAGAAAGTAATCTGGAAAAAGCAGTACTGTTTTAATGGAGTCACTGGAAAGGTTACTTTTTTCTGGTGTAGTTAGTAGTTAATTACTTGCACCATATATCTACAAATATATCAATAGAAGGCGTGGTTACCTAGGTTGTGAATATACTTAATGTTTTGGATTTTATGAGATTTCTGGTGCTGTCATTTAAG